>OZ020604.1:215447459-218121224 GCA_963971545.1 Philophylla caesio | reverse complement strand
CTGCGATTTTTAGATATGTGGAGTATGTAGTAAATGTGTGAAGTATTCACTGGAATTAAAAATAAATTCTTATGTTTGATTTTTATGAAAATAATCAAAGGCTTTTTTTTAATTTGTTTTTTTATTTTACGCCGCGTTCACAACGAGTTAGGCAACTAATGAGTGATTTTCGGTGCAAACCGCTGGCTAAGCAAAATCTTACACGCTACATTACATAATTCGCTTACTTATATCTACATGTGTAAGTGTGTATGTATGTATGTATGTAAGTAAATACTCGTATTTGTTCATAACTCTCTATTCGACATCCTTCAATTTTAATCGCACAAAATTATGCCAAGTAAATTTTTGTGCAATATCTCTAATATTCATTCAAAGTGTAAACATTGAATGGCTGTGTGTATGCGCGTTTGTTTGTGTCAGGGCGTAAATTTGGAAATGTATGCTTTGTTTACTTCAATGCCATACGCAGTCATTATAACAAACACGAAAAAGCCAGCGAGGGGAGGGATGCGGAGCGTATGTGATTTTCATATCTGCACAAGTACATTTATTTGCAATTGCAATTGCAAATTTATACCTATACACGCATGTATGTATATATGTATGTATGTATGCGTGCATGAGCGTATTTCTTTCATCTCGACAATAACTAAGGTAATTTGTTGTTTGTATAATGATTCATAGAATATTTCAATACACTTCGATTCAGCTTACAAAATGCAGCGCTGCAAAGTGGATAGGCGCAGAGGGGCGTTGAAGTTTAGTCGGTGCAGAGCAAGGAGAAACTGCAATACTTTTCTTTCAACCATTTTTATATCTTTCATGGAAATGGTATATTAACTTTGGTTCGAAGTTTGTATAAGTATTAGAACGATAAGAGTTAGACCCTTCAAAAAGTATATCGATATAATTAGGGTGACGAGCTAATTCGATTAAGCCATGTCCGTCTGTTTGTCTGTCCGTCTGTTTGAAAGCAAACTAGTCCCTCAGTTTTTGAGCTATTTAAATGAAACTTGGCAGTCATCTTTTGGTTCATAACTCCATCATTTAAGCAGCCAGAGGTTTGAAATTTTGCTAGAAGGTCCGCTATTCTAAGCTCTATAGAAGCAGTGAACGAGTGGATGAAATCTTAATTATAGAAAAAGTTTTTTCTTATAGCAACCACCCCTCGGCAGGCAATGGCAAACCTTCGAGGGTGTTTTTGCCTTGAAAAAGCACACCACAAATAGTAGGAGAAGCTCGGCCAAACACTGAACTATATAGTGTAAGCCGTTAATTATTATTATTATTATAGAAGCAGTGAAAATCGTATAGATCAAAGATATATAACGTATAGCTCCCGTACAACTGATTGTTCAGATATTCCATTTAGCAAGAAAACGCCTTTATTTAAGCAGCTAAAGTCTTGAAATATTGTACGAAGATTACCTATTATGAGAACAATTTTAGCAGTGAAAATCATTAAAATCGGATAAATAGAACATATAGCTGCCATACAACCGATAGTGCAAAAATTGCATTTTGGCTCAAAACTCCCTTATTAAATTGGCTAATGATTTAAAATTTTCCACAAATATTATAATATTACTTATGGCTCTCATAGCTTTCTTCCAATCATGAAAGGTGTGAAGTCTGAAGACAGCTTTTTTTACTTGTTTTTTATTAATTTGGATTGCGCTCCTTGATGTGACTGACAGTAACGCTAAGGGATTAAAGGAAACGTGATCGTTGATGGACTGGCTAGAAAAAGTCTCGTCCTCTTCGAGACATAAGTATTTAGGAGCGGATAGGGCCTTACAAAAGTTAAATAATTTGGATATCCTTTTGATAGTAGAGACATTAATCTCAGTTTCAGGAAGTCATCTGCCAAGTAGCAATAGCTTTTAAAAGAGAGATTGACAGTATCTTGGGCCGTAAGGTTTGGTAACAAGTTATTGGGATACAAAAAATATTTAAGATCGCGGTGTCCCTTATACACCGTAATCACTTAATGCCATTTTTAACCTTATTCCTATTTACCTTTACAAATTCGCAAATTAGTACAAACACATATTGCCACATTTGGCAATTCATTTATACTCCAGTTCAGTTAAAATATGGTTAACTCTCTAACAAACACCATTCAAAACAATTTTTTTAACTTTATAAAAAATGTAGAAAAATTTCGAATTTAAAAAAATTATTTTAGAATTTTTAGAGTCGCAGATATGAAGCGATTTTAGTAACACAAAGTGCAAATTTCTAGTAGCTACGAATTACCACTGATTTTTCAAATTTTTTTTAGTGACGCTCTTTCACGATTATTTCCATATACTTAAAAAATGCCTCAGTGATAACTTGTAGACATTTGAAACTTGCACTTTCTCAAATTAAAATTTAATGAGACAAATAACTTGCTACTCAAAAAAAAAATTAGAACTTTTTTAAAAAGTTCGAAATTTTTATGCAATTTTGTTAAATCATTGTACATTTTGTAAATAGTTGAAAAATCATTCTAATTAATTACAGAGGTCGTATTACACTCTTCACTTAGACTCAAAGATCGGACCTAAGCAAATTGATATTAGTAAAGAGCTCATTTTTAGAGTCTCAATTTTTATCTGCTTTTCATCTTCTCCTTATCAAATGACAATCTAAACTGGGACAAAACTTGTCAACTTGTTTCAGCTTAATCATTATCGGAAAATTAAACCTCCTAAAAAATACCATTTTCATTTCCATCTAGAAGTGCATAGGGAAGGGTCCACGGCACCGATTAAATGTCTCGTTCTCTCTCTTTCTCTTTTAACATTCAGATATCTCAGATGAACTGTGCAATATATCCTGATGAACTTGGCGTCAATCTTTCACTCTGGATAAGGAATTACGCCAGTACTGTACTGACGTACGTTTTTCGTATTTTATTAAAAATAAGGCCACTATCTACTCCGACAGTCAGAAGGTGATATAAGTTGTAGCGTCTAATAAACGCCGTGTCTCAGTCAATAACATCTCTCACTGCCAAAGACTGAAAGACGAAAAATGAAAGTAGTAAGCAAGGCAAAAGCTTCTCTGAATAAAATAAATCTGGTGACCCTGGAAACTTGGAGACAAATTCAGTTGTACTTCTTGTCAGAGAAACCAATTAAAGAAGATGTGCAGACCATCGAACATGTGGATTATTACTACAAAATAAGTATAACAGATTTGCTTAACTCAGAAAGACTAAGAATGATTTTTAATCAAATTCACCAAAAACAATAAATGGAGAAACTATGTCAAAAAAAATAAAAAAAAAATATGTTCTACTCAAAAATTCTAGTTTTGATTTAAGGCATTAAATACATTCATATAACATTTTAAAGACTATTTATTTTATTTTATAACATTTTATACGCGCGTTGTAGGGGTTAAACCAAAATGTTTAGAATTCTGATTTCTTTGGTAGCCAAGAAACAATCTTCGTTTCTCTTTTTTTAACGACCACACACTGCAAACTACATTACTCATACGCCCTGTTGATCGTTAAGATCACGTTTAGTCAAAATGTATTCAGCAGATCGATTGCGCTAGAGAATGGATTTTGTTCTACGGTACATACAAATTTTGAATGGTCAAACTAAATATATCCAAAGGCCATTTAGCACTTTCGCTACTCTCGTAAAGAGCCAATGTAATTGTTTTTGCATTTTTGGAGATATGATTAAAATATATGTTCATATACATACATACATACTAAATATATTATTTGCCTTTCATTCATTTAAAGCATTTTCATTGCATATTTCGACAACATGCAGGCACATACTAATTGCCTTTTAATTCCATGGCAGATTTTAATTACTTCAACCTGCGCAGCATTCCTATTTCACAGCCATTATTTATATGGCTTTTATGACATAAATAAACATATGTACATACATATTTAAACTAAAGTTAAATTACACATTATTTTCACACTTTGCAAAGTGGAACAACGATGACTAAAGCGCAGCGACGTTCGAAACAAAACAAAAAAACACAAAAAATTTAATACACAAAACGCCACAGTTCGAAAGAAATCAGAATGGCTGCGATACCTCAAGAGAAACTCTTAAATCGGAATGTTTACGTTCAGTATACGAATTTGCAATACACATAGCCATGTGTGTATGTATGTAACATATATGTGTAAAAAAATGCCTTAAAGAAATTTTTTTGTCAATGGGACTCGACAAAAAAAGTGCCAGAAATAAAAGCGGGAAAAAGTAAAAATGATAGAAGGGCTTTTCAAGTCTCAATATTTTCAATATCGTGAACAGCCTGAAACGAGAAAACCTTTGCCTGATAATAATAAAGCAGCATAAAACGCAAATCACAGCTTTTCAGGTTTTAAATTATAAAAAGAATCAGCTGTTATGTGACATTTTTTGGCATGTCATTCCATATATTTATCTCTTTCTTTCACACGCCATTTATGCGTGTCGTTTGTTAAACGGTGTTTTGAGTACCATCTATTTTCGAGTAAGATGGCGACTATACATGTTCGTTTCATTTTCCACTTTTTTTTTTTTTGATTATGTAGGTCTCAATTCTTCCACTATTGTAATTTTGTTATTTAAACCTGCACTTGATCTTTATTTTCATGGTTTATATCCGCCGATTTCATATCCTGCCATGGTGAATCTCAGCTTTTTACATCCGCACTAGTCTACGAAATCTGATTAATACTACTTCTTCACTCATTTTACAAAGTAAATTCTCCGTAAGAATCGCAGAGAGAAGCGAATTAAAGGGGAAACAGACCAAGAGCAATAGTCGATGGCTATCTAAATGAGTGACTTCAGGATAAACGACAGAGTAGTTGGCGAAATAGGCTCCTAAGTTTTTGGCTTCGTTGCTCTGAGCAGTTTTTTTTGGGTTATAACCATGAAATACATAACAAACCGTAGTAGCAGTATTGGTCTCAGAAAACAGGAAGGTTTGACGACAACAACAGGGACAGAAATAGCGTTGCTGAGCTCGGAAGTAGCTTAAACCTAGTTTTATATAAATAATTTTTAAATGCAAACTACATCAGGAATACCAACAGCTGGTGAATGGCATGGACATGACAAGACGTTGTAAAAGCCCAACCTGTTCACGCGTCTAAGCTATTATGATGGGTTCCTCAGCTTAAATGTACTTCGAGTTCTCTTAAGCTGAACTAATCTAACGCTTATTAATACTTCACTGATTTTCATAATTTATTTCCAACAGGGAATCATATTTCTATATACATAGATACATACATACATACATATAATTCATAAGAAAATGTATGTATTAAAATGTAGAAGGCACATTAAGATCTGGAAAAATGTTGAGGAAAATGCTTTGCATTTGTGTGTCTACATACACACATACACACATACTTGGCTATGTTTACTCATATATTGAGCGTCGGCTAGAGTGGACCACCAATATTTCGTATGTTAACAAATTGTAGTGAAGAAAGAAAAAGTGGAAATAAACACGTCTCGTCCAGATGAAAATATGCAAAATAATATGCAAATAATGTAAGCAAAGTATTTTCGATATGATTTTTCCATATTTTATCAGAAAAAATTAAAAACAAAAATTGTTTTTCTAAACGGGCGTGTGCGATTTCCAAATCGTACTAATGATCGTTCGTTTTTCAGTTTTTCTTTTCATTGTTTTAAATGCAATGTTTTAAAATGCATCAGTAACGAATAGTTTTGAAAAACACGAAAATTGCACGCAAACGAAATGAATGCTTCAAGCGTGTACTTATTCTACGTGTTTTCGAAAACGAACGTGTATCGCGTAACGGTTTAGTAGAGTTTTTGGCAAAGCGGCACACTGATGACGCTGATCTCTTGCCTAATCAATTTACAATGTGTGTGTGTGTGTGTGTGTGTTGCCGTAACGGATCATGGGGGCGCACACGCCCATTTCGAGCACAATGAACCCTTAACGTTTCTTATGGGCGATTTCAAAACACGCGCGCCACCAGCGAGGCTAAACGCTGAGGCATATTTCGCCACACTATTGACATACAAACATACACACACACACATTTTGTTGGCAGTTAAATAAATTTCGAACGATGCGAAATCGTTTTGTTTTTACTTGTATGGTATGGTATATTTATTCGAAAATGTGCTCCCGCTGCTAAAGCTCACCGTGTGGAGCAACATGAATTTTTTATATATATTTTTTTTTATTTTCTTTTGGTGTTTTTTTTTTGTTTATTTTGTTTTTGTAATCTTCACTTAACTATGAGGTAATTATTCGTTTGGTTGCTACTTTTCTTGATGCGTTGTTGATTTGCCAATTTTTTAAAAAGCGTTTTCCAACTGCTTGCCACATTCGCGCACACTCGGCGTACACAAGATCACATAAATTCGTACATACATACATACATACATATGTACATACATACGTCTTGTGCAAGTGGGTCCATGAACAAACACACACTTTTTGTTTCCACTTTTAGAACAAACCATAAATTCTCTCCATTTAATACAACAACAGAAAAATCAAAAAACCCCAAAAAAAAAACAAAAACGGCACAAATAAGCAGCAAAAATAGCTGAATAATTTCAAAATTGTGTGCACTTTCAGCGCATAGACACACGCATATACCTATGTACATATGTATGTATCTATTTGTAGGTATACTTAGTTCCATGTATAGATAAGAATGTATAAATGTATGTACATATGTACAACCGATTTCTTCTTAACTCACACGTTAATATTTTCTAGTTTTGAACTTTATCAACTTTTTGCGTTCTTTGCCAAGTCATTTAAAAAGTAATAGGTTTTAAAAATAACCTCTTCAAATCAACGCAATTGGCTTGCGTTCAATCGAAGTGCAGAAGTGTTGTGTAAACGATTTTTTTTTATTGCTAAGTAAATTTTCACTTTTCACTTTTTTTTTGCGATTTTACGATCTTGCATTTTGTTTTTGAAACTATACACTGCCTCACTTCTGTTTATTCACCATTAACGTTTAGGTTTTGACCCGCTTCACCGCTTCATCGCTTTACCGTTTTACCGTTTCAGCAGCAACAACCGATCCATGCCGCACGCTAAAAAATCCTTGTGTTGTGTTCTCGTCGTCGCCCAAAACTTTTCTGATTTTTGCAGATCGAAACGAACGCTGGCACACTCTGATACTGTGACACGGTAGAATGTGGGCTATAGAAAAGCTCTCAGCAGAGCCCAAGAGCCGAGCAGAGTCGTTTTTGCGCGCGTTTATGTGTGTGTGTGTGTGTGTGTGTGTGTGTGTGTGTGTATTTGTGATGCTACTATGCCGCCGTTGCTCAAGTGTTTTTGGGTGGATTTGGTGATTTCGGTAAGCATCTCTTGTCCGTTGCTTCTTGGCATTTTCATTTCGCTCAAAGCGTTTCGCTAAATTCTAGACACTTGGCGGGCGATAAAAATAAATAATGTTTCCTCATTCACCAACTATGCCTTTATGTATAGTATGTATTTTTGTATGCACATAAGTTCTTACTTAAATCAATGAAATCGAAAATGAAACTAAAAATTAAAACGCTTTGGCTTTGTTTTGCTACGCACTGTTTCTGTTTTGGGGGAAAGTGCTACTGGCGGTGGTTTGCGCCGGTTCTTGACACACGACACAAAAGGTACGGCAATGGACGGGTTCTCTTTTGGTTTTAGCCTTTTTTTTTAGCATTTAATGGCACTCTCTTAATTTTGTGTATAAAGCGATTGTCAGCGTTAATTTCCATCAAACATTTTAATTGTTTTTCAAATTTGTCTTTGACGGTTGCATCGTTCGATTAGGGAAATGATAAATTGTAAACGAAATTAAAATAAGAAGAAAAAAAGCTCCCAGACCATCGCGTACAACGAACAATAGCAACATTGGATAATAAATCGTTTAATAGAATGTGTTTGACACTGTGCTCTGCGCCAAGGTTACCACTCAGCAACCTATAAAAAATGGCTTCATTTATTTAAATAATGGAAGACACTTCCATATAAATTCAGTGAATAGGCTTTGAGCGATGCTACAATTTTTCTTAAACAAGCAATAACTGCAACTATTAAAGTCTTATGTGTATCCTGGTTCGTAATTCATGGTTACGATCTAATTAGTTTAACGTAATGTAAAAATCGATAAGATATCATATTGCCAGAAAACTGGCATTTTTCTGCTTAAATTTATGTATACAAAAATTGGTGGTTTTGCCGACGGCATTACGCATGCGTGTTATGAATAAATATTGACAATTTCTAATTAAAGGCAATTGATATTGTTTTAGAAAGATTTTTAAGAGTTATGAACCTCATTGGTACTTTTAAGGTATTGAAAAAAAATTACGAAGAGATTGAATTTATTTGATTTGTATTGGGTTAGTCACAATGCAAATTCGTAAATTTGTGCTCATGCTCGTTTCTCTATTTTACTTTTAAATATGAATTATGTAATAATTTAATGTAAAATTACTGTATCCCGAAAATTTGAAATTATTTTGTGAGAATTTGTATTCGGTTTGTCAAAATGCAAATTCGCGAAAAGTTTCCATAGAATGCCCTTTTATTTATTTTCAAATAAATTACTGAAGTTTTTGAGACAGTATTTAAGTTCAACTTTTTAAAATTTTTAAATAACATTTTAATTTCATATTTTAATTGATTTCTCGCTTTTGTCTCCGCAAAAAATAATATTTATGTATGTAAGTATGTACCAGAGAACGTATAATTCTATACATATGTACATATATATATATGTACATATAGATATGCATGTTCATTCATATGTGGATCATACTTATGTATGCGTGTATGAGTGTGTAAAGAAAATTTTCTTTGTCGAAAAAAACCACGAAAAACTTTAAATCTTTAAATGGTTAGACTTGATCAGAGGAAAAAGGCATTTTTTACAGTTTTTTTAATAGTAATTTTTGAAAAATATTCTCCCAAAACTCCATTCAACTCGAATGCTTCCTGAACTGTTATAAAATTAGGTAAGGGGTGGATCTCGTACCCTATAATGACAAAACTTGTGTGTTTTCATACATACATACATATGTTTGTACGACTACGCTTGCGGCAAAAAAGTTATTTTAACTATTACTTAATATACATATAAATAATAATAATTCAACCAAATCTTTATTTAGTTTTCAAACTTAAAAACATTTTTTGAGTGTGCAGTTTGAGCTTATTAAAATGTATATGTTTCCTTTTTGAGTTTTTTTTTGTTAATTTACCCAGTGAATAGTTTCCAAAGTAAGTACTTTTAGTAACCCCTTTTTCTTTCTTCTTATTTTAATAAAACAGTGGTACTATGAAACTGCTTTTAATAAACTGACCAAAAACTATAATATAATGACTAAAAACTATACAAAATTATTCTTAAGGGCCGTTTACATACCACTTTCCTCGCTCTGCTTGAGAGTTCTAATTTAAAGAACAAAGCAGGAAGCGTAAACGGTATGAGAAAAAAAAATGTATTTTACTTGGTTTCATCTTTTGAATGCAATATAATATATATACATACATACATAAAGGTGACCCTTTAACCTCGCTAAGAATTATTTGCAAGGCAGCATTTATATAAAGCTACATATACATATTTTAAGCGATTCAAAACCCATTAAGAGATTGCTGAATTCAAGCAAAAAATTTTTTTTAACGAGTTAGCTCAAGTCAATTTAAAACATTGCGAAACGAATTACATTAGTGAGACATCAAATATTGGTTGAACCAAATTAAACGCATGTACATATGTACATATTTATGTATGTATGTATATATGCATAAGAATAATCATAATACCAAATGTACTTAGTAATACACCTAAAAAAAAAACATAAGTACATGTGTACACATTTACATAAAATATAAATTCGAGTGTATATAATAAATCATCAACATTTATAAACAAACCAAAATGTAGCAATTAGTGATGAGTCCGAGATGTTTTAGTCGATTGTCTCAATTGTTGAAACATCTCGATGGTTCTCGATGTTTTCTCTAGTAGACGAATTTGCGACGAAATGCCGAAGTGATGCTTAAATTAGCTAACAATCGACCCAAACATCTCGGACTCGATGGTTCTCTCTCGCAGTCTTTGTCAACGAATTGCCAGTCGCGATTAACATTAGATAACAATCGGCCAAAATATCTCGCACTAACTTGTGGCCCATGGCAACTTTTTTTATTGTTACAAGCAATAACATTTTAAAAAGAAAAAAATAATCATTGCAATTAACATATATGTATGTATGTATGTAAAAAATTAAGAAGAAACAAAAAAGTATATCCGTGTTGGTTGGTAAAAAATAAATGTGATCAATTATAGTAATTATTGGTATTTAGTAAATTGAATGAAATGCTTCGTTTTGAGGTGGTCATGTAAGTTGGTTGTATTTCTAAAATACTTGTAGCTCTTATTGCAAAATTTGCAGTTAACCGACGTTACCTTGCCACAATCCGATATTTTGTAAAAATCATTCCCATTTGACTGATTTTTTAAAACAGCGAGGCATTTTGAATTTTCGAACAATATTTTTAAACTAACTTATAAATTTGTCTGTAATATGAAAATATGTATATTTAAAATAACGCTCGAATATCTACTCTTTCAATATTATAAATTTAAAAAAATCAATACACACTTGCACAAGTCTACGAAAGCTATTCATTGAGTTGACACGACTTTGCCAGTCGATTCGAAACATCTCGATTGTACAGTCGGACAGGGAGTCGATTGTTTTTGTGCAACTATGGCGATTCTCTCGATTGTTAAAACATCTCGGACACGCCCATCACTAGTAACAATGCTCCTTTTTTTATTTTTGATTTATAATTCCTCTCTGTAAACTGTAAACAAACTGATTAAATTTTAAATTAAAATGCGAAACATTGCAATAATAATATCCTTTTTGAACTGAAATTCTTTAAAAGAATTCTTAAATTTAAACTTATTACTTTACATACATTCAGGTCTCAGAGAAGTTATATTTGACAGGAAAGTTTTTACCCGATTTTTTTGGTGTGATCAAAGAACGTAATATGAATATTCATGTGTATCTATTGTTAAACACAGTTTTGTTAAATTTTATGAAAATAAATATTTAAAATCGATACGATTTCCCAAATAGGGCGTTAATTAAATCACGGCCTGTCCTCACCTCCATGCGCACTGCGTTCATATGTATGCGCACATATATATATGTAAATATGTCGCCGAATTTTGTCGCATTTGCACACCAGTGTTTATCATCACTGCTATTGCACTAAATTCACGGCGCTTTGCCGCCGTTGTAGGAATTCTACTACTTAACAAAAAGTAGTCACAAAAGTTAATACAAATTTTAGTTCTAGTGTACTATACAAACGTATTTACCTCTAACTTAGTTTAGTGTTTACTTATCACGTTAATTCTAAGTGATTTTCTCGCAGATTTATGTATCAAAGTTCTTTTAGGTACCTTTTTCTACAACTGCTATTTTTCATCAAATATACTACCAAATAAAAATTGGTTTCTCTGAACCCCATGACATGGCGATGGCTTTTTGAGGTCGGCACGATTGAAAACGCGCAGAAGTAAACTTTTATGTACATACATATGTATATACTTAGGCTTTGAATCATTAACACTATTTTAATATGGCTCCTCCATTTTTCGATTAGATTATACTGATGACAACAAAACATATATACAGAAATAAATAAATGCATAGGTTTCAGAACAACTGAATGCAATTTATATATTAAATGTACACTAATTTTGTTAATTACACTTGTTACACTTATTAGGCACTAGAGGGCTGCATGAGCACATTCATTTCTTCTGTTAGCCGGATTACACGAATGTGAATGCGGTGCTCATTCAACTCAGGCACTCATGCGATCATAAATATGTGTACTTACAGAGAAAAAAGAGACCAATATGGGTACTCTCAGCTTATGATTTAAGGGATGTACAAATTTTTCTCTTCGCTACGCTCATTTATAGTCATCGATAATTCATGCATTCACGTCCGGATATTGCACGAATGTGACGAATGTGGCGGACGTTGTGCAGGGAGACGCCACCAAAGACACATATGTACATACATATGTAAGGCGCAGCTAGCGATGGCTGTTATTACGTGTGTACGTAACAACGCTTAGCATAAGCGTTGTTTTCGCTTATGCTTACTACTTTGTTATTAAAGCGGATGGATAACTGATTAGAAAATTATTTTAACTCATGTTATTTATACAATACTATTATTATTTAAGACTTAAATAATATTGATGTGAATAAAATATTAGTGGACATTTGACTTCATTAAACTATCCAAATAATCCTCAAAGATAATTTGAAATTTGAATATTTAAATATTTTCTGAGTTGTTTTTTTGATATTATTACTTTTCCACAATTCAATGTACATACATATGTACATATGTATGTTTGTAGGTATTAATTAATTATAATGGTTTTTTTGGAATAAATTCGAAATGTCTTATGTATGAATATGTTTTATAATACCATTGAAACTATTGTGCACTTCCATTTTCAAAAATCAGAACCTGAAACTTTATAATTTTTTTTTCAAAGGTATACAGAATATGATATAGGATCACACATAGGAAGGGAATATATGTATGCATGTACATATGTACATACATACATACATACATATGTGTTCACAAGCGCAGACGCACACTATGCATACGCAAAATACACATGTATGTACATATGTATATATGGATGTGTGTACATAAATACAAAAGGGATAATCACCAAGTTGAGCAAATGGCTTGGCGCTCAGTAAGTAGGCTGCATATAAATACATGTACATATGTACATACATGTATATTTATGGATGTGAAGAAGCTAGCGAATATTTATAAAAGCAGGTTACAGTTGTATGCAATACTTACAATGTTTTTTAACACAAATCCTTTCCGTTAATTCTTTATAAAATAATATCGTATTCTTTAACTAGAACAGTATCGATCAAAGTTTCAAAACTTGTACAGAGTGCACACATTTTCCAAATATCAAAGTTTTCCATCCAAAATTTCTAACGTTTTAATGAGAAATTGAAAATTTCTAACATTTTAATGAGAGTCTTAAGAAATTCTGTATATAAAAACATTGTGTAAATTTTTTCTAAATATGTTTTCTTTCCATTTACATTTGCGCCTACATATGAACATATTTTCATACAAATGTGCATTGATTTTATTATATGTAAGTGTATGCATTTATTTTATATTTACTTATTAATTTCAGTAAAATTCAATGTAGATTATGCATGTACATATGTATGTACGTAAATATGAAGAGACATGCAATTATTGAATTTTTTCTATTTAATTGCTTATATAATGTAGCCGCTATCATTTGCAAAAATTGGCGCCGTCATAAAATCTTTCAGTCGAATGTGGTCTCATACAGCCGGATGTGGTCTCATACATCCGAATGCGCATGACTAGTTGTACAACATATTTGGCACTCTTTGTACACTCATTCAGTCATCGCGCTTGGTGTGAGCAGAATGCGTAGAATGTTGCGCTTACGTGTGAATGTGTTAAAACGGCCAATGAGTACATTCATGCAGACGTCTATTAGGTACCGACTTTCATGAACTCTGCAACACAAATTTATCACTAACCCACTACGCATGCAACATCATTTTAACACTAAATCACTCCCGAATATTCAATATATCTTAAGATATTATTACAACACTTTTAGAACTACGCGAGAAAGCCATAATATCATAGTTTAATATAATTTTAGCAACATTTTACACAATTTTTCATGTATTAAAATTTTGGTAGACACTTGGATTTCGGCCACACACATTCTCTGGCACTTTACGCTTTAATACCGCACTATTTTCACTCACAACTGATTAATATTGAAACCACAATAAGTATAATATATTTATTATGCACATTTTTCACAATATTTGGGATTTTCATTGAATTTTTAATAAAAAACAAGCAGCACTTAAAATTCCACTCTTGCTTTTATTTGTTATGATCGCAAACTAGCCGGCGAAAATATTTACTTCGCTTCTTTCGTGCGGACAGCGTATCAAAGCATGTGGTGAACTCCTGGAGATGGACGGCACCATACGGGCTAAGAAATCTCTGAAATTTTTCATTTCAGCGTGTTGTCGCTTCTTATTGATTTACGTTCTTTGTACGCACAGTTGACAATTGGCGCCATCTCTCGGGTGTAGATAATCTACGTAAGATGGCTAAATAGAACGAACGGAAGCTAATTATACGCGAAGGAAATATGTGCGCCATCTATCGTTAAATGATTCAAGTTGCGCAAACTTAATCAGAGCAGAGAACGTATAATAATAATTGTTATACGTTCTCAGACTCAACTCTGTTAACTTGCCACTCTCGCTATTTCCCCTGTTAAAACTGGCGCGGTGAAATAAGACAATCCACACTGAAATTCGCGTGAAAATCTCTTTCAAATATAAGTTCTCTGGCAGCACAGTCTACGAAGTGTCAGCAAAACGAAACTGAATAGTGGTGAAAACGTGTAATTTGACATTTCGCTGAGCCAAGAAACAACAAAAACGTTGTGTGGTGAAGTTTTTGTTCAGTCATAAATTTTCTTCCGAGTTAAATAAACGTGTTTTAATATATGCAGCGCCGTTAAAAAAAAACACTTTTGAAATTATATTAAATTAAAAAGCCATTTTTACTTAATTGTGTTTATTAAAAATTAAAAAACACGCGACGGATGTGGATTACATACCGTGCAGAAGGAGCAGAACGAAGGATTGCAATTCGAATTCAAAGTCGCCCAAGGAATTCAAGACGAAGAAAAATCGAAGCAAACTCCACGAAAGAAGGTTTAAAGCGCAGTGAAAACAAATTTGGAAATGAAGTGGAAATAAAAAAGAAACGAATTAAATAAAAAGTGTAAAGAAACAAAGTAGAAGTTGAAAAAAAAGAAAAAAGTGCATTTGCATTCTCATTGCAATTTTGTGTGAGTTTTTCTTCATTTACTTGTATCGTTGCGTGTGGAAATTGGGAGTATCGTCAAGTTAAAAACTTGTATGAAATTTTATCTTCGACATTTTGCTAAAGAATGCTTCTAAAGATTCAACGCTTACACTGCTACTATTAATTTAAACGAATAAATAAAGACAGTGGATATCAGTGTAGGTTTAAAAGTGCTAATTTAATTTAAAGCAAAAGAAAAATACAGGCATAGCAGTAAAATAAATGTAAATCAAGAAGCAAGAACAGCACAATGCAAACAAATAAAGCAATCGTGAACTGTACATAAGTACATACATACTTACATATATACGCAACATAAAAAATTTTGGTGTGGGAATGTATTGAAGAACAGCCAAAGGCGGAGAAAAATACAAGCGCCACTGATACATATCTGTCTTCCATGAGGGCTACCTCCCGCAATTGCTTGTTGGTGGCGGCAATAGCGTTGTGATGGCTTGGAAGAGAAGAATGGAAAACGGAGGCGTTGATTGTGATAATAGCTTTGGTGGTGGTAGCTCGACATCAAAAGATTAAAGCAAAGAGTTTTAGCGGCAGACAAACAATTGTTTTGGGAAATGTTTAGTATAGTGCCGCATAAAAATGGGGTGGTGGGCGGTGAAGGAGGGGGCGTGGCACCCTCCCAAGTACACCGTTAGAAAGGGGAAGGAATAAACTTTTTAATAAGCCCTCACTCGTTTCTCTAGACCCTCGGTGAGGCCCTAGGGAAGCTTTTAAAAATGGGCAAAAATTCAACTTTTCCCATACAAAATCGAGTCAAAGTTACCCAGCAAACATTTTAAATCGCGCGATTTTTAATTACAAATTTTGTATTTTTACGAAACATTGATTTTTGTGTGAAAAGCGCCGCAGGCGAAAATTTGTAATAAAAAATCGCGCGATTTTTAATTACAAATTTTCTATTTTTACGAAACATTGATTTTTGTGTGAACAGCGCCGCAGGCGAAAATTTGTAATAAAAAATCGCGCGATTTTTAATTACAAATTTTGTATTTTTACGAAACATTGATTTTTGTGTGAAAAGCGCCGCAGGCGAAAATTTGTAATAAAAAATCGCGCGATTTTTAATTACAAATTTTGTATTTTTACGAAACATTGATTTTTGTGTGAAAAGCGCCGCAGGCGAAAATTTGTAATAAAAAATCGCGCGATTTTTAATTACAAATTTTCTATTTTTACGAAACATTGATTTAGTTAAGAAAACCGCCACATGCCTTAATTGTGTATTGCAGAACTCTTTTCCGCGTACTTTTAGGTTACTGGGTTATATCAATTTGCTTTGTTTTCTCTTTCGCTCGTTGTTTTTCAGTAGTTTGACAGATGCATTTGGCATTATATTTAGTTTTTTGTGCGGGGCTTAAATATGCAATTTTTTATTTAATAATTGCGAAGTATTTAAGCATTTTTTGATTCTAAAAACGTTGAAAATTGATAGCACAATGTATTAATAACATGTGTGTGCCAAAATGAATGCATTAGTGGCTCCATATAAAGTGCAGTGAATGAAAATCAAACACCATATATGTGAAAAATGCAAAAAAAAGCGCATTTTTAAGGTAAATTCTGATTAAATTTGTGTACGGATTTTTGCAAAATGATAGTTAAACAAAAGTTTAGGGTAGGGTTTAGTATAGTGCCGCATAAATTTGGTTTACTGTGGCTAAACGCGTATATCAAATTGAAAAATTCAAATGCACATAGATGAACAACAAAATAAACTTTTGTTTAACTATCATTTTGCAAAAATCCGTGAACAAATTTTATCAGAATTTAACTTTGAAAATGCTCTTTTTTTGGCATTTTTCACATATAGAGTGTTTGATTTTCATTCACTGCACTTAATATAGAGCCACTAATCCATTCATTTTGGCCCACACATATTATTAATTCATTGTGCTATCAATTTTCAACGTTTTAAGAATCAACAAATGCTTAAATACTTCGCAATTATTAAATAAAAAATTGCATATTTAAGCCCCGCACAAAAAACTAAATATAATGCCAAATGCATCTGTCAAACTACTGAAAAACAACGAGCGAAAGAGAAAACAAAGCAAATTGATATAACCCAGTAACCTAAAAGTACGCGGAAAAGAGTTCTGCAATACACAATTAAGGCATGTGGCGGTTTTCTTAACTAAATCAATACCTTGTAATAAATTGAAAATTTGTAATAAAAAATCGCGCGATTTTTTATTACAAATTTTCGCCTGCGGCGCTTTTCATAAATATATAAATATTTCGTAATATCTTGAAAATTTGTAATTAAAAATCGCGCGATTTTTTATTACAAATTTTCGCCTGCGGCGCTTTTCACAAATATATAAATATTTCGTAATATCTTGAAAATTTGTAATTAAAAATCGCGCGATTTTTTATTACAAATTTTCGCCTGCGGCGCTTTTCACAAATAAATAAATATTTCGTAATATATTCAACATTTGTAATTAAAAATCGCGCGATTTTTTATTACAAATTTTCGCCTGCGGCGCTTTTTACAAATAAATAAATACATCATTTATAACATTTGTCATGAACCCACATATTGTTCGGAGTTTAACAAAAAAAATGTTTGCTGGGTAACTTTGTGTCGATTTTGTATGCAAAAAGTTGAATTTTTGCCCATTTTTAAAGGCTTCCCTAGGGCCTCACCTAGGGTCTAGAGGAACCAGTGAGGGCTTATTAAAAAGTTTATTCTTTCCCCTTTCTAACGGTGTGCTTGGAGGGGTGCCACGCCCCCTCCTTCACCGCCCACCACCCCATTTTTATGCGGCACTATACTAAACATTTCCCAAAGTTTATTTTGTTGTTCATCTATGTGCATTTGAATTTTTCAATTTGGTTTACGCGTTTAGCCACAGTAAACCAAATTTATGCGGCACTATACTAAACCCAACCCATTGTTTTTCCTAGATGATTTTAATTTTTTGACAAGTGTATTTAGGAGAAATACATATTGAAAAAATATAAAAACCTTTTAAAAATAGGAAAGATTTAGATACTTTCAGTAGCCGATAGCCAGTAGCGGGTTGCCTTGTGAAATGGAAATTTTAGTATGGTTGTCTAGCGTCTACTAGTCTCCTGCTAGTATCCCTACATCATAGGGAAAATATAAGAAAACTAAACCGAAAATTTAAAACTTGACTCATACATGCATTGTATGTACATATGTATATGTATATGTATATGTTTGACAATTGCATTGAAACATTTGCTTTCTTTTTTTTCTGTGTATTTCAAATCGTCGGTAAAAGTATTCATGCGGGTCTTCTCATACTTGGTCGTTAAAAGTAATCATATAGTATATACATATGTATATCCGGCAGAAAAAATAGTAGGTATTTACTTTAGCCAAAGGGTTTACCATCACCAACAAGTCAAGAACTCTCCAAAAATTCTTACCTATTTCAAAACACAAAGCATTTAATGTTTCGCATCAAGAAACATATATTTTATATGGCTGATTTGAGCTTCATTCAGATTAGGGTGCTTCTTCTTTGATGCATTTTTAGATACATATGTATGTACAAATGTACATATTTATATTAGCCACATCCATATGTATGTATGTATGTGTATGTATGTATATGTATGTATGTATTATTTTAAATCCATAGGCTTTCGAGGCATATTCCCGTCCATTAACTGCTTAATTAGAAATATAAATAATAAAAAACGATTGCGTAGGTACATAAAAATAATTCAAAATTAATTTCCGGCGCATAAAAATCTTTTCAAAGCTGGATTATAATAAATCCGACGATATTGGATCTCTACAGGAAAATAATTCTGGAGTGACCAACAAAATGGTGAAACGGTAAGTTTATTTTATGTCACATACATATATTATATATCTGAAAAACTCTTGTTTTTGTACGTATGTACCGAACGTCTGGATGAAAGTTCATAGTACAAGGCTAATACATACATATGTACATACATATATGTATGTAAATTAACACCGCCATACAAGTATTAAAGTTCTACAAATCATAATGTAAGCATCAGCGCCAATAAATAAAAAAACATTTCTTCGTATTTTTAAAAGGTTAATACACTTAAAATATAATGGCATCATCATATTGATGTAATAACGCGCAATTTTTTTTTGGTTGTTTTATTTGATGTGCCGTTTTTATCAGCAAGGGGTGTATTCAGAAAATGATTAAAATTTTTTTGGTAGGATTATTTATGAAATAACTTATCATATACATATGTATGAATGTATGTATTTACATATGCACATACGTATATTAAATTAATATAAATAAAACAAATTGTTTCAACACGAAGTTGCTTCCATTATTTCGGCCAAGAATGTTCATACATATTTATACACATATTAAGTAAACAAAAATGATTTTTATCGAATTACTACCTACGTTTTAATACGATTAAAGAAATTGCATTTCGGTTCAGTCACATCACAAATGTACATCTACATTAATACATACATACATATGTATGTATGTACATAAATATGTAACGATATTAAATTGCCAGTGCGCATAAATTTTGCAAAAAAAAAACAACAAAAAACGAAAAAAGTGTTACTAAGAGTTCTCTTATCAACCTTGTGATTGAGTGCGATGTGCAATAAAGTGATTCGAGTTTTTGATTCTGAAAACCAGCCGAGCCATTGCCCGATTGTGCCCGCGCGGCTGGGGTCTATGTGCGATTTGAGAAACTGCGTCTTTGACATATTGTGTTATTTGCGTAAATAGCGAGAAAAAAATACACTCATGCATATGAGCTGAATAATATAATATGTATATAAATGCAAATATTTATACATACACATGCATAATATACTAATAACAGCGCATTTCAGGCGTGCTAATGAATGCAATTGAGAAAATATACTATTTATTTGCTAGATAAATGTTTACTGTTATTTTTTTTATATCATTATAATAGTCTCGAGAAAGTCATTTAGGTTTACATACATACATACATATAAATAACTGCTTGCTAATAAAAAATTTACTTTTGCTCTTGGTGACGAATCATAGATCCCTAGAAACTTGATCTCCACAAAACAAATTGTTTTTAACGATTTTGAAAATATAGAGCTCAAAAGCTGAAACTTGATTTCTTAACACCCACAAGACGCCTCGGCACATTTTGATAAAAGGCGCTGCCTACATTTATAATCCGTCTGTTACCTAGAATTTATACTAATCACCAAAAAGGCTGCCTCGTAAACTCGTAAACACAGCGCCCAACTCCCATAAATTCGACTGCAGACACCAGCATCGACGCCAACTGAGTGCTTAAGGCTCCTCAACACTCCCAAAATCTAAAATAAATTTACTTTTCTTTTAGTGCGTTCTGCGGAAATTAACGCATGCGCCGGTCTGCTTGCTATAGTTGCAATCCAATCTCCAACTTGATTGAAATGCGAATTCGTATGAGAATTTGTATGCGTTCATGAGTGTATTTGTATGTAACATGTATGTATGTATGTATGTATACGCATATTAATATATAGTGCTTCGCATAATTATAGCACCACAACATTTAGATAATTTTCACAATTTTAATTTTCAATATTTTTAAATTAAAATACAATTCAAAAATTCAACATTTGCTGCAAATTAAAAAAACTTTAAAAACAATTGTTCTTAAAAGGTTTAGGTTATGTTTAAAGCATGAATCGAAATTTTTTTCCTTTGTCCGCTTTGTTTTGAAAATGTAATATAAAGAAAAAAATTCGTTTGCACACCCTTGCTGTAAAAACAATGTCCTCCAAAAATTTTCTTTTTTCTACTCCTTATTTAAAACTGGTAAAAACAAAAGGTTAAAAATTAAAATTGTTTGCGATTAACTTAATTTTTTTGAAAGTTTTTTGTTTTTAAATTTTTGATTTGAATGTCTTTTGTTAAAGAAAGAACTCTCTGCTAATTGAAAAATAATGAAAATTAATCAATAGGAAAGTTAAATCGTCAAAATTTATCGATATTAGGTGCCGCTATAATTATTTTAAGCACTATATTTTTAAACTTAAACGCGTAAGTTTTGTTTTTTTTATATTTTATTTCTTCCTCTGCTTGTTGCTTGCTGTAGCAATTCAAGCTGCAACTGAACGCCAAACTGGCGTTCAAATGAGTGCATTCAAATTGATGCCCCAAAAGGTGGGATAAAATTAGCTGACTGCTGTGTTGTTGTTGCTTTTTTTCATGTACAGAAGTACATACAAACGTTTCGTTTTTTGCCTCTCATTTCATGATAATTTCCATAGCCTGCTTTCGGTTTTGTATTGCTTTGTTGCAGCTGCTGTTTCACAATTTTCGGAGTTCTTTCTGCGGTTGTTGTTGTATTTCCTTTTCTCATTCCTTCTTCCAGTCTGCACCTTACACCATCCAGCTCCTCCTGCAGCACATGCAGTTGAACTTTAGTTTATTTTCCCTCGAAAATGAATTTCTTTCGTTTGTGTTTTTTTTTTGGGTTGTGTTATTCCAAAACATCAATTGCTTTTTTGGTACTCCTTCGCCTGCAAACACATAAGTAAATACGCACGAAGTGCTTGTCAGTCGCTTTGTTTTCATTTCATTCGGAAATTGTTGCTTCTATTTGCTGCTCCTCCCTGCCTTTCTTGTGCTGTCTGCTTGCAAGATTGTGGGATTGCTGGCCGACTTGCTGGCTGTGCGCAACGCATCCTTTTTTTTTTTTGCTTCGAGTTATTCATTCATTTACTTGCATCGGCTGGCACGTACTCGACCAGAAACAGGTACACATTTGCGTGCATATATGTGTACTTACATACATATACATATGTATGTAGATATATGATGGTATTATACATACATATATGTATATAAATCTGACCTTTTCGACTGCTGACTGTTCTCGTAAAAGCAATGAAATTATGATTTTAATGATCATCTCATCCGCGTGATTCTGAAACTGCCTTTATATTGTTGCTTTTTTTCTTTGTGTTGAGGCTGAGTTTTTCAAGCTGTGTAGAGCGTTAATTTGATATGCTGTATTTACCGTTTGGAAGGTCAATGATTGTCTTTAATTTACTCTAACTCAAATATGAATTCATAGATTTTATGTTTAAAATTTTGGTAATATTTTTGATGCCAAAAGCTATAAGTGAATATTTCTGGCTGGATAAAAACCTCTCTGAAGTTGGCAAGCCAACTTTTACTTAAGGAAAAATTATCTATTGGATAATTTGCCGTTAATTATCCGTAAATTATCCGTGAAAATAAAAATTTTGCCGCGGTCATATTCCAAGAACTGTCGCATGCACTGCTAACTTCAGCTGAAGTTAGCGAGCCACCTTTAAACAAAGTATGAAGGAGATCAGCTAGAAAAATTTTTCTTGCACAATAATTTGCCGATTTTTTGCCGTAATTAAACGGCCTAATTCAAAAATTCTAAAAAAAATTTTTTTTTTTAATTTTCCGTATACATATGTATGTACATTGCCAACTTCAGGTGAAGTTAGCGTGCCACCTTTAAAAAAAAGTATGAAGGAGATAAGCTGAGGAATTTTTTCTTGCACAGGAATTTCCCCCTTTTTACGTTATTTAACGGCAAATTACTGTCCAAGAAAAAATTCCCTAGCTGATCTCTTTCATACTTTTCCTTAATGTGGCACGCTAACTTCACCTGAAGTTGGCAAAAATTTTTTTTTTAGAATTTTTGAATAAGGCCGTTTAATTACGGCAAAAAAGCGGCAAATTACTGTGCAAGAAAAATTTTTCTAGCTGATCTCCTTAAAAAAAAATTTTTTTTAGAATTTTTGATTTATGCCGTATAATTACGGCGAAAAACCGGCAAATTACTGTGCAAGAAGAAATTCCTCAGCTTATCTCCTTCATACTTTTTTTTAAAGGTGGCACGCTAACTTCACCTGAAGTTGGCAATGTATACGGAAAATTAAAAAAAAATTTTTTAGAATTTTTGAATTAGGCCGTTTAATTACGGCAAAAAAGCGGCAAATTACTGTGCAAGAAAAATTTTTCTAGCTGATCTCCTTCATGCTTTGTTTGAAGGTGGCACGCTAACTTTTTTATTTTCACGGATAATTTACGGATAATTTACGGCAAATTATCCAATAGATAATTTTTCCTTAAGTAAAAGTTGGCTTGCCAACTTCAGAGAGGTTTGATAAAATATCTGTGTCATAGAATTTAAATTCGTTATTATCGTCATTGTCATTATCATCGTTATCATCGATATTGCTGTCATAAGCTATGGTAAATGTTACTCGTATGTATTTATCGACATGGTTTTTGTTTTAACTGTATTTATGTATCTAATATGCTATCGTTATTGCCATTATTATTCTATATCTTCTCCGTTGACATCATCATTACGTAATCGTGTTCGTTATCGTTGTCGTATGGATGTGTATATGTTATTATTTATCGGTGTCGATAAATCCAGTTATCGAAAGTTTCCCAACATTTCAACCGTCAGATAATGGCATATCTTTATCGAAATTAACTTTGCTGTCATCATCATGTAATTGTATTTGTTTTTTTTTTTAATTCCGATTCAATTATGGTTATATTTCTTTCCGCTGTATCGGGTTCTACCTACTGAAATTTTCCGAGGTTTACCCAACTAAAAGCTCATTTTTGATATTAGATACAGGTTTGCGCTTTTTATCTGCGATTAAGCGGTTAAATAATCTCTTATTTAATAATTATTCTGATTAGGCAAAAATATGTCATTTTTCAGTGCCTCTGTTTACTAAAAAAGAAACAATTAATTGAAAACTGGGTAACTTTGTTAATTTTTTTAGAGATTACTCTCAATTTAACGAAACAATTTTTAGATGACAAAATTGAAAAATGCGTTTGTATAACTGTTTTTCTACTTTTACGTAAATGGAAACGTAACAGAAATTATTCAGTGTTTTGATTAATCAATTCTATGGTTGATCAAATCAATTTTATTTTGATTAACAATAATGTAATTAATCGTAAAACGAATCGTTTTGATTGATTTAAAATGATTTTTCTTTGATTAATTGATTAATTTCTATTCAGCTTATCCAAACAATTGATCAATCGCGTATGCCTAGTTTTAACCAATCTTGTTGAAACCTACGTGAAACGCCCTTTTCGTTACATTAATGTAGGATTAGGCCTATTGTTCGCTTCGTATAGAAAAGTCGAACAAAAGAAGCTTTGTTCAAAACATAAAATAATATACTTACATATGTATTCGAACTTGGGCTCGTAACACTTTTTTTTTTGCTAATACAAAGCAACCTGTGAAATTTTGTCGGGAATAAAACAACGAACACCACTGTCTACCGCTTGGGGGTCTCCATCATTTCAACATTTTTTCATTCACACTTTGTTGCGAAGTGGTTAACTCCATCGCTAACTGCCCGACTAACCGAGCAAATGCTATTTGCTCTGGCCGACCGTTGACCTGCTCTCGCTAGGTGCAGCAGAATACAGCCACAATTACCGACGACGACGACGCAGCCACTGGCGCTGCCGCCGCTAGTAACCAAATCAACGATGCAGCAACAAAAGCCAAAACACACACACACACATACACACCCAATCAAAACAATTCGACGGACGGCGACGGACGGCAATGACCTGTGCGGTTAATCAAATCTCGAGCATGGCGCGCTTTGCTTTTAGCGAATATCCATGCGGTCGCACACTTAATCTCATCTTCGCCGCTGCACAAGCGAGCGCACTCGTTGCGTCTCATTTGCGGTGAGTTGATTGATAATTAAGTCTAGCACGAAAGTTAGTTTGCCGCAGCACTAGCTGAAGAGCGAGCCGAGTGAACGACTCCACCTTGACAGGCAGCGGCGGGCGCACTTAGCCTCACTGCGTTCAGTGTGGTTCGCTAAGCTTTTTCCTACCTCCTACCTCCTACCCCCGCCACCAACACTGCCAAGGCCTTTTTCCATGGTTTTTTTTTTTTGATTTATTTTGTTTTCAGTTAAATTGTTGATGTGTTGTTGCATTTGTGTGGCATGATTTGCACTCATTTGCTGAAACAGTTTAATCTTTACAAATTTTCAAGATGATTTGCTGATTAAATTGTTTGCTATAATCACATGCTCTTCCACTTCGCTCTTGTTTCGCTAAATTGTTGGTGGCTCGTTGTTTTTGTTTGCTTGGCAATTAGACTTTTGTACTACGTGCACACACACACACACACACACACACACACACACACACACACACGCGCGCGTACCTCAGTCACATACTCATGGCTATTTGCAGGTGGTGGGGTTGCTGCGAGCTAATAATGGGTTAATGTCTCACTTGCGGCTGAAAGTCGTAAATTTATAAACGTACGTACGTACATACATATGCACATATGTACATATGTATGTATGTATGGGATTTGTTTGCTTTTGGAACGCCTGGCTGGGGAACTACAGCATATTGGTTGGTAACAAACATTTATTTTTGAGTAAAAGCATATCTACTTATTGTAAATTTGTATATTTTTTTATTTTACTTTAAGGCCGTTTTAAAAATGTTTTCAATAAGAATAGTATGTTTATTATTGATTAGAAATATACCCTCTGAATATCAGCCAAACGTGGCTATTAATGGAATTTTCTAGGAATAGCGACCGCAGTGTCACCTAGCTGGATTTTTTTTATGTTTATTATTAATATTGCTTTTAACTTTTATCCACCGAGCGAAAAACACCAAGTTTTTAGCTTCTTGCAAAGCTAACGAAGGCGAGAAAGATTCACTTTCAATTAACGAGAGAGAGAGAACTTTCAAAAGTATAGAAGATTTTTATTAAAATTAGACCCTGTAATGGCGGCAACTCAGTCGCTATTAGCCTACATTTTTAGACCACCCTCGTATACTCCTTCAAAAAACGAAATCGTACATAGCAAATTTTTTCGATACACTTCATCTTTATTTTTTCAACGAGATGAAATTTTTGCATCGCTGAAGACTGCCTGTGGTTGTTTTGTCTCTAAACGTTAATAAATATTGTTGTAGTTCAATAGCGACTGACTGATAAAGTCAATCAACGACGTAGACAAATGCAAGGACTGCAGTTACGAAAATGTGTTGAAGTGAGCTGAAAATAATTAAGGTTGTACATGGTTATCACTTATCTGGACTTTAAATTGGTTTTTTCGTTTAGTTATTATTGATGTGTGTGTAGATGTATTTTGAAGGTCATTTTGATGTTGTTTTTGATTTCTTACTTATCAGTGAAAACAAGCCTTGAACTGTACGTACATAGACTGCACTCAGCGATAACTTAAATATGTAATTGCAATACTTAAATGGCGATAAAGGAAAATAATGACAACAGAAGATTTGCTTTTAAATTACACTCTACTCACTTCAATTGTAATCAACTAATTCAATCTTTTTTTTTTGACAATTGAATTTTAAAACTTCCAATGTTTGTTTTCTTCTAGGAAAAAAAAAAACAACAACTCTACAATGTGGGCGCACGAAAAATAGCAGCTTCTTTCATTTCAAGAATTCTTCGAATTTTCGCTGAAGAAACGTATCAAATATTTATTGTTTACACAAACAAAAACCCAAAAAGCTGCATATTGTTTTGAGTTTGTTATCTTGAAAATTTCGTTGCTGCAAATTGCTAGATTGTCGTCTATGTTTCACTCTCCTTCTTTCCTTCAATGCTGCTTTAATATCGGCGAATAAAACTGTCTGCCTGCGTGCCAGTGCACTGAGGTACCTACTAAGTACATACATATGTACATATGTACATATGTATGTATGTATGTTTTGAACAATAAAATCACTTGGCAGGTCACGTACACATTCTGACATACACTTGCGTTCAAAATAATAGTAGTGGCACGTTTTGACAAATTTTGGCAATTTTTATTTTTTTTATTTAATTTCCTTCGTAATTCATTTAAAATGCAATTCATTCTCTAACAAAAACCGTGTAAGTGAAAGCTTTAAAATTCATGTGAAACTTTAAAGAAGGAATAATAAACTTTCGTAAAATTTGTTTGAATATTTTTAAGCATGCATTTTTATAGCACATTAAATTTTAGCATGCAAGTTTGAAGTGGCGGTTGATTTTTGACATTTTTTGTCAATTAAATTTTTTCAAATTTTTTTAAAACTTTTTTGCTAATTTGACTGAAGTTAGCATAATTTGGATTTTTTTCAGAAACGGCTAAAGCAAAAAATTAAAAATAAAGCAATAAGCTGTAAATTTCCCCCAAATGGTACATTTTTTTCAAAATTATTTTTAAACTTTTTTTTGTGCTAATTTGACTGAAGTTAGCATAATTTGGATTTTTTTAAAAACGGCTAAAGCAAAAAATTAAAAATGAGGCAACAAAAAATATTCCTTAAAATAATTTTTTTCAAATTTTTTTTTAAATTTGGTGACTGACGACGTTAATTTGGCACAGATTGGATTTTTTCAGAAACGGCTGAAGCAAAAAAAAAATTAAAATAGCAACAAATGACCTGCAAATACCCGAGTAAATTGTTTTCGTTTTCGAATATTTTTTAAACTTTTTTTGTTAACTTAAGGTCAAGTTAGCATATTTTGATTTTTTTCAAAAACGGCTAAAGAAAAAAAAAATTAAAAATGAAGCAACAAATTGTTGCTAAATGTAGTTATTATTAATAAGGTAAATATTAATAATAAGGTGCAAATTCGGTACAAAAATATTAAATTATTAAATTTTGTTTTAACTTTATTGCTAATTTGACTCAAGTTAGCATAATTTGGATTTTACAATAAAAAATCTCCACAAAAATTAGTATAATTTGAATTTTTTAGAAACAGCTTAAGCAAAAAAAAAATAAAAATACGGCAACAGATTAGCTGCAAATTCTCTACTTAATAAATTTATTTTTTGCTGGGTATGCCATGCTAACTTCACGGACGTCAATTCTATGCCACTTGAAATTTGCACATTATTATACTAAAACTAAATGAGCTACAAAACTGTATTCAATAAATATTTCCAAAATTTGTGAGAAAAAAGTTTTAATACAAAAATGGTCCAGGTCAATTTTCAACGCTATTATTATTTTGAACACAACTGTATGCATACAGATATCTGAAACATGTCCCTTCGACCGCTGACTGCGAATAGACAAACACCTCGGCTGACTGACGACAATAAAGGCAAGACAGAGCACAAAAGCGACAATCGCTTGCAGTCGAATCACTCGTAATCCAATCAACACAACAGCAGTCATTGAAACTTTGTTTGTATATTCTTTATTAAAAACTCACCGCCATTCTACTAGTATTTGTTATGTTTTGACTAGGTTTTGTTTGACAGCTTCGAGCATTGCTTATTCGTTGTGAACTTTTTTTTTTTTTTTTTTTGGAATTTGTTTTGACTTGTGCGAGACGACAGCGATTGCACTCATGCGAATCCCAAGCAATTTGCACTTAAGTAAGGCAATGTCGATGATTTCGGGCTGCCTTGTGTGCTTGGCTTTCGGCGTGTGACCCCAGCGCTTTATTGTTGTTATTTGCTTGATTTACTTTTTTTTAACATTTTTATTGCTGTTATTTGTTGAACGTCCAAGAGAGCATTGATGGTGCATTGATCTCAGCAGTTGTAGTAAAGTCCTTTTCGTTTGTAGCGATATTCAAAATATTTAAGTACATTGATGTAGTCTATTTTATTCGCTAAAAATACAGCGACAACTCTGAGCTTACAAAACTTTAGCTATTAAAATTTAAGCGCTTTAAAAATTTAGTTTTTTTTTGTTAATTTTCTGCAATTAACTCCAATGACTTGCATTTCACAGTTACTCAAATTATATATTTTTCATCTAACATTACAAATTTTTCATTTAACTCATAGATTTTCTTGTCGTCGTTGTTGTTGTTGTTGTTGTTCTAGTACCATTTGTGCTTTCGTGTTTTTGCTTTTTTTATTTTCATTGTTCTGTTGTTGCAGAAATAAATCGATGCTGCTGACCTAAATATGAGTCAACGACAAGAAAAAAGAGCAAATACTCACAACTGCATACAAACATATGAACATACGTATTAAATATATAAAGGGTTCAACAAGAGGAGCTTGTTCTGCGAATTCGAATTCCATAAGGCTGTGCATGACACCAGTTGCGATAAAAAAAGTTAAGAAACCCGTCTAATTCTAAAACTAAATAAGTAATTACATATTTACCCTGAATTCAATAGAAAAAATTCATTATTTTGACGTTTAATAAATTTTAATATTTATAAAACCGGTTTCACACAGTCTTAATTTATTGATTTTATAAAATTTATTGGTACTTATTACTTAAATTTCTTTAATCAATATCTTGACGTATTCATACTGATTCTTAATTGAGTCAATTACTAAATACGGTCTTTTCAAAATGTGTGCAGACCATTTGCTAATTTACTCAATTAGGCCTCTGTGTAAAAGCGTTCATTTTGGATGAAGATTTATAAGATTTAATTTTTTTTAATTAATTGGAGTTGAAATTGAACTTTGAAAAAAACTAATTTCGAAATTTTTTTTTTTTTTGAAATTTAGCTATAATTTGAATCAATTTTGATTGCAGCGTATGTTTATTTTCTTTAATAACTTTGACTTAAAATATGATATTTTCTCATAAATCATAGCTCACTTTACTTGCTGAAATTGAATACTCACGAGCTCTATTATTCCGTTTTTGTTAGAAATGAACTTTAATTAAATAAAATAAATAGTCATACGAGTAACTTGGCATTATTTGGATGTCGTATAATTAAGAAATGTAGCTATACTGATATTGAGTAAATTGATAGAGATTGCATAAAGATTGCATCGAGTTACTCAATATCAGCTGTCATAACCCCTAAAATTGCCACTCTATGCGTCTCTTTTGGAAGACCCTTTACTTACTTACGGTATGTCGACGGCTATTATGTTTCTTTTATCTTTTCGATTTTAGTTTTAATGAAAATGGTTTGTACAGCTTACGGTCTGTCAGATATTACGAGTGAAAGTTGACACTTACATTAATAAAAAGAAATTGAATTTGAAATTTAATTTTAAAGTATTAAATTTTAGTTGGTACAACAAGAAAAACTAAAAAATTTTAGGCGGCTCCTAAGCGTGCACTGTTCTTAAGATTAATTCATTGTGAAAGAGAAAAAGGTTAGATCAAGTTAGTTACAGTTGCAACAATTTTGAGAGTTCAGTGAAAGATGAATTTTCAAGAGCGTAAAGAGAATAGCCAAGATAACTGAGTATTTAGTTCAGATTTTTTCCCATTATTTTATTGATTTTTTTTACTGTTTACACAAAATTAAATATATTTTGGTTTACCTCACAAAAAATTCGATTTTGGTTATATTACGAAACTCCATCGCTAAATTTTTTCTCAAATCCTCAGCGAGCCTTAATTTAACAAAATAATCGTATACTTATTTTATTCTATTCGCCAGCCTATTTATTCTTTAAGCTTTAAAAAGTCTATAATTATTGTTACCAAAAGTGAGCTTAAATGTGTACGTGTTCTTCGCTCTCACGCAATTTCATTTAAATGGGACGTCGCTTGGCAGCTGTAAATTGATATTTTATTCTTGATAAGGGTCTGTATATGTGTATACACACATACACGCATAAATAGATAGTTCACAGATGCAAATCTTTAAGTGAACGCACTACAATCCTTTCATCCTTTAGGCATCACCACGAAAGGACAAAGGATCTGCCGAAGACGTATACGAGTTTTTTGTGCTCCATAATAAACTATCTACACTTTTTACACAGTTACAATTTTTTGCACTTAACTTATGTGAAAAGTATTTTTACATATTCCAACTCTTTTTTATTTAGCGTGTACGCATGCAAATCTGTGCAATGTTAAAAAGCAGACGAAAGTATGGGAAAGGTAAAAGTGACTCGAAAAAAAGTGTCTTTGATAATGGAGCCAGGTGTGTGGGCATTTCGGTGACAAATGCAGTGCTAGTGATAGTTGTTAGGCGTTAGTCTTCTATAACTATTGTTATACACATAAATATGTATGTATGTACATATGTATATGCAGTTCAAATCTACATCCCGTTCCTGCCTATTTGCGGCCTCTGATAGAGGAAGCCAACATGGTGCGATATGGTTGCCAGTTGCAGTTATAACAACAGTGTAATGGCATAAGAATGAGAAAAAATGTAACAAAAAAATTATGAAATATTGAATAAAGTGAAATAACATAAAAGGAAGTACAATAAAGCAAAGTAAAATAAAATGAAACGAGCCAACAAATTAAGGAAAAGAAAAGTAAACTTAAAAAAATTATTTATTTTTTAATTTATAAATGTTATTATTTTCTTAGTTAAAAAGATATATCAAATAAAAAATACATATAATTTTAAAAAATTTCGATAAAAATATAAAAAATGTTTAACCAAAGTAAAAGAAAATAATGAAAGCAACAATTAGGTAAATTGAAACAAAATGTTAATAAATAAAGTACAGAGTAATAATATTAAAAAAATGCTTATCAAACAAATAAATAAATAAACTAAAAATTTACTTACATACTTTAAAGAAAATAATATAAAATAAAGTAATATTAAAAAAAGAAATTCACTAAATTGACAAACTGATAACATAAAACTAAAATGTTTCATATAAAACACAATTTAAAAATATTAAATACAAATGAAAAAAGTCGTGGAAAAATTAACGATCTTATTTAAAAATTAGACAAAAAGTAATAAAAAAATTTGACGAAAAAAAAATATATTCAATCAAGTTAAATACATTAAAATTAAAGAAATTAGGTTGTAAATTAAAAAATGCAAATAAAATAATTAAAATAAAATAAAATTAAAAGTTTTACCAATGAATCACATAAATCGTGTAATAGAAAATAATAAAAAATTGTAAGGTGACGTGTGTAGTATATAAATAAAATACTAAGATAACTGAACATATTAATTGAATGTATGTAAATGCAAATGCAATAAAATAAAATAAATAAAGTTTGAAAAACTTAAAACCAACAAAATACAACACAATTAAAAAAAATTCAAACGAAACAAAAAAAAAACAGAGTAAATGAAATAATTTGAAGAGAAAAGATAAAATAAAACTAAAATTAAAAGAAATAAAATTAATTAAACAAATAAATAACCAATATACAATTAAAAAATTTTTAAAATAAAATGAAAAAGGGAATCAATGATACATAAAAAATAAAACTTAAAAAAAAAGATCAAAGATAACTAAAAACTAAATAAATTATATCAAGCAAAAAAGTATACAAAAATCGTAATTAAATAAATCACAAATTAATAAATAAACTTTCATAAAAAAATAAATAAATTATATAAAACGAGAAAAATAAATAACATAAAGACAAAGATAAGACAAACGAAAAATCAAAACAAATTAAAAGAAAATTTAAACAAAAAAAAATAAATTTAAGCAAAAAAAAAATCAAAAAATTTGTAAACTGAACAAAATGAATTTGAAACCAAAAATTGAAATAAATTAAATCAAATTAAATGAATCTTTATAAAAATTTATTAATACACTAAAGACAAAATTAAAAAAGAAAAATTATTAAAAATTACACGAAATGAAAATTGTTGTAATGAAAAAATAGCAATTTAAATAAAAAGAAAAACCAAAATTTAAAAAAGTGAAATTATAAGAAAAAAATTTAATAAATTTAAAATAAAAAAAAAATTAAATTAGAAATTTTTAATGCTCAAATTAAATTCTGCACTAATTTGCATTGTATTGCAACGCTAGCGAGATGGCGTAATCATAATTTTTTTTCACCCCTGACATTCTCCTATACGCAACTAAAATTGAAATATTACCAAGCCAACGATAAACTAGTCCAATTTGTGACGGCACTAGTTCACGAGTGTTCGTCTACTCTTAAATTATCTGTGTTTTTAGGAGACAGTTCCAATTTGTGCTGCATTTAAAAGATATTCACAGAGAATGGCTACAACCCTTTACATTGCCATATTCTAGCATTTGTGTGCACATACTCGTATGTACATACATACACATTTGTATTCAAAGAAAAAGAAGCTCACACATTGCACGTCGTTGAGCATGCACTAAATACTCTCAGAATGCTTTCCATTGAATTCCTGCAGGCGCTAGGAAGTTGCAGCGATACAATGGAACCACTAACTATATTCGCACACACATCTACACATTGTACGGGCGCATATCCTTTCTAGTGCTAGTGTTAGTGCTGGTGATGTGTGGCGTCATCGGCAGCGTCAACATCCGCAACATGCTCGTGCAAACATAAATACGAGTATTGATGATGGTACGAGTGTTGCGCAGCGCATTTTGCAATTTGACCTTAATTCTCCACATATTGAATTGATTTTTTTTTTTTTTTGCTTCTCCGTGCCATAAGCAATATAATCGACAAGGAGCAGCGCTACACTACTAAGTGCTTCCTCGTAAAGTGGCTGTGAGCTGACAGCAGTGACAAACAATGTTTAAGGGCAGGTGGAAATAAAAGCGCAAAGAAAAGTAGAGGAGTGCCATGCGGCAAGTCAGAGTCTCTTACTCTGTGCGCGGCGACTTGAACTTTGCGGTCTGCATACCGACATTCCAGCTTACCCACATATTTCTTACTCGCAAATATCTTAAGCAACTGCAGCACAAGTGCCATTCTTTTGTTATTGTAGTTGTAGCGCATTTTTAGTTTTTTTTTTTTTTTTTATATGGGCAACTTCCTGTAATATAAGCTCAACCCTTAATGTAAATACGTGCATGTACACTTCTGCAATTCTTCTTACACTTCTCACAAGCACCACGTCCTTTCTTTTGGCACTCTTCAATTTTCTGTCTTCCGCCTTGCCCTTCTTACACGACAATGAATGGAGTGTGGAAGGTGGTGGTGGGGGGGGGGAGAGGAGAGCAGGGGGATTCATTCTGTGCCGAAAGGCAGCAAACTTGTTTCCGTTGTGCCTCTTTTTACCGCTCGCCGGTTGCACTCGTTCGCTGCGTGATGCTTGTGAGCAAAGGCTTGTGCAGCGCAGTGCAGCGTTTGGCGAAACGTAAAGCTAAAACGCACGCTCCCAGTGCGCTCGAGAACAGAGCAGAGCGAACGTGATGTGAGTGGCGTGAAGTATGGGCAGGTTGTCTCGTCGTTTACTCCTTTTGTGTGACTACCAGTTGTTGGCAGGTCATTGGTCTCGTAGTGAGCGCGTCTGCTCTGCTTCCCATTTTGGTTGTTTGTCGTTTTTTTTTACACGGGCTTTGTATTTGCAGATCCTAAAATCTAGCCTAATTTTTCTTGCCGTCCAAAATGATTAATGATGCGACAGAAACTTGACGGCGGCATTTCCCTGTGCTTCTTTTTCTATTTGTAAATCATTGTTTCGTTTATAATTCTGGTTCTGTTGCATTTTGTATAAATTGGAAAAGTTTTGTTACTCACAACAACGTACGAGGTGCTGCTGCGTAGTAACCGAGGTGTTATAGTGATTGATGTCTAAGAAAACAGAGAAGCAAGGAAAGTACAATTGATATTTGATATGAGTCAGTTAATAACGCTTTAGGTAACTTTTAATGTTTTGAAATATTTAACGTGTAATAATTTGTCGAAAACGATTTCCATATGCTTAGTGTGTTGTAATAATAATCCAAATATTGCTAAAACTCCCAGAAATGAAAATTTAAATAGTATCTAACCTAAAATTGAGGTTTGATGCTGCGATGTGATGTCACATCATATATGTTTATTGTAGCATATGGTATGATTATATATCACATCATTATTTCTGGCTAGTAGAATTTCTCCGTTTGCTTTCAGAAGGTAGCGAAGCAATAGTTACACAATTTTCGCGACACATTTCAATGAAGTTAAGCTCATGGTCATATCTATTGGGTGGTTGCTCGTCTAGTTCAGGATTTTTTCGCAATCAGTTCAGGACAAGGTTGAGTCGAGTTCGGGACTAATATAAGAACAGTTCCGAAACAAAAATGTAACTAAAAAGTGTCAAAAAACTATGGAACTAGTACAAAAAACTAACTGAAAATATTTAAAAAATGTACCAAAAAGGTACTTGAAAATGTACCGAAAAATATTCAAATTTAAAAAAAAATGTACCAAAAAGACATTTGAAAATGTACGGAAAAGAATCAGAAAATTTTCAAAACTTTACCGAAAAAGGTATTTGAAAGTGTACCTAAGAGGTATGGAAAACGCAACAAAAAAGACTCGAAAATATTTCAAAAATGCACCGAAAAGGTATCGAAAACGTACCGAAAATGTACTAAAAAGTGAAAAAGTTAGCCTCTAAGAACTTATAAATTTTTCTCTCCCTCTTATTGTTGTGCAGCCTTTTATAATGTATGCAAGTCTCAAAATAAAAGTTTTTAAAGGCTTCAAAATATTTACCTCGTTGATAACGATTATGTAAAGACTTTTTTAATTTATGTAAGTCTGATATACTAGTTATCAATGACTTTATTATCAAAACACTTTTATTATTTTTACTAAAATTTGTGCGTTTTTTAAAGCTTAAAAATATAATAATTAATATTTTGCTACTCTGATTTCAATTGATTTCACTTGGTATTGTTCGATTTGGTGTGATGTCACGTCATGTGATACGTTGTCACGTGATGTGATTTCATATGATGTAAAATTATCTGTTTTCATTGTGTTTATTTTAACTTTATTTCGATTTTAAATTATTTGAAATTTCTTCATTTTAGTCAGCCTATTAACCGAAGTAAAGAAATCATATTTATAAGCTAAACGAATTCCATTGTAAAAACGAATAGCTTCTTCTCATAATGATTTAAGATAGCAACTGTAGAGAAACAAAAAGCAATATTTTTACAACTGTTGTAGATACTTAAGTTCATGGAATTGTTATTGTTATTGGCTTCCATTTCAAAGTCCCGCTATGCGCTGACAAAAAGATAAGCGCGGCGTGAATAACGCTACTACTGATCGCATTGCTACCACTCGTTACGTGTTTATTTTATTCGCTTTCAACCTATAGAAATGCACTTCACACACGTAATTAGGTATATACATATGTACATATCTCGAAAAAAGTCGTCTTTATTTTGCTTCGCCTGCAGCAGAGCAACATTCAATGCATCCAAAAATGTCGTGATTTGTAATTGCGTAAAGATATTAGATGCTATCGCCATTGTCGCCGCTCCGCTTCAGTAGCCCCAAAGGTAGGCGGCGGTTAATGGGTTGGTTCGGTGCAGGCCAATGGCCAGTCGGTCCGGCACTCGTTACTTTGCTGTTATCGCAGCGAACCTTTGAAGCATAAATTCAATTTCGTTTTCAGTTGCTGACACAAAAGTTGAATTGTATCGATCGCCGGCAATGATAGACAAGGCAGGAAAGATAACAAAAAAAAAATAAAATAAACAAAAAGTAAATAAATCAGTGATCACATCGAACTATTGAGCAAATGTGGCTTTCAGCGTCTATTGACCATCAATTCGAAAAGCAGGCGGGCAAGGCAGTCGCTATGCCAGCTAACCAAAACTGGTGTGTCTGGTATTTGTGGCCGCAACAGCAACAGCTGTAATATTTTATGTACGTTTGAGAGCGTTGTCGTAACGTTGATTTGACAATCGCACGATCATTGGTGCGCAATGTGATCAATGCGTCCGCGCATGCGATCTTTGCATCCATCAAACGCTGTATGTTGATTGCCGGCTAGTTTAAATTGCAAGTTCGTTCCATGTCCAAAAAACAACATTGCGTATTGTTGAAAGCAAAAAAAAAAAACAAGAGAGGTGTAAAGTGCAGCTTTCAGTGCAGATATTGCACATTGCTTTTGTCGGCAGCTAAATTACAATGTTGCTCATGTTTGAATTGAGTGACAAAAGCAGCAAGAGTGACGAGAATGGCGAGAATGGCGACGCGACGCTGGGGGTTTGTGTGAGTAAATGCAATTTTACTTTGTTGGTAAATCATAAAGACCGAGAACGTACTTACTCCACAGTGAATTCGCTTATCAAATTATGCAAATACAAGCTTTTGCCACAAGTGTTACAATTGTAATATAAATTTGTTGTTTACAGCAAGGCTTTAGCTATTTCAATGAATTTTATTGCAAAAATTTGTGTTCTCTTTTCCTTTGCAAATAGGTACGTATGTGTGTAGCTAATTAAATGAGTTTTCTATGTAGGGTAAAAAATAAGAACACATTTTTGGTCCCTTTCTTTGTACTGGTACTTGCTCCGCATAATTTTTGAAGTGTAAGCGGCGGTAGTAAATTGAAAACTCAAAATGGCGAACTGCAACGTCTAATCTCACTTCAACTCACCTCACCTCACCTTAGTTTTCCACACCTCACCTAACCTACGCCACATAATATCACCACAACTCACCACACCGGAATTCATCGCATGTAACTTCGCCATACTCTACTTCATCTTACCACAACCAAACTCACATGAGTTCACCACACCTGCACCTCATATAACCACAACTCACCACACCTGAATTCACCACAATTAATTTCGCCATACTCCATCTATATTATCGCAACTCACCACAACTGAATTGACCATATCTCATATCGCCATACTCCACCTCATCTCACTACAAATCACTTTTTCTTACTTGACCAAACATCACCTTATTTCAACTATGCCTTTTGGTGTAATTAAGCCGTCCATTAACCAATATTTGCTATTCATCTGAAGCTGTGCTTTTTAGACAGACTCAGTCTCAATGCCCACTTCTATTCTAAATATGCTTTCTGAAATTTTCTTAGCTCATGTCGTTTCTCATATGTTATGATGTTCTCCTCACAGAGTCGTGCCTCTAGCTACATACGTGTATATTTCATAGAGTTTTTTTTGACTTTTCCTACTTTATAAATCAGTATTAAGGATTTTTATATGACGTAAGACACAAAGGATATTCTCGACGTTTTGGCTTGCTTCGGAAACTATAACTCGCTTATCGTAGAGAGTAGATTTTTATAATCAGCAAACTTTTGGTTGGAGAAGTTTCTGAAATATATGGCTTCTCAGCAGGGCGGCTCGCCAGGGCTATTCTTCGCTCTGACTCATTTTTATCAGCTGTGAAATCAAAATGTGGAAAAATATTTAAATACTTAAGTATGAATTAAAATACTAATGGCGTCGGAAAATAAGACTTTCGCATAAATTAAAACAAAAAAAAAATCGCTGATGAATGTGAAATTATGCGAAGGAAAGGCGTAATTGCCGTAACTAAGTCGGCTGCCGGTTGTCAGTGATCTACACAACAATTCACCGGGCACAGCTAGACAACATCGATGGAAAAACCGACTACACTATACTACTTTCACTAAATTATTAACGCATTTGTTACAAGCAACATTAACTGGCGGCCAAAAAAAGTAAAGAGCAAAAAAAAAAAAGAAAAACACATAAAAAAGTTGTTTACATTTTTATTCGCAAAATTTAAGGAACTTAATGACTCATTTACTTTCTAAAAAGCGTGTGTAATTGCTCATTATAAAGACGTCAAATGGAATAGGCGAACGCACATACAAATCATACTATGTGTGTATTTACTAAATTTCTAATTGTTGGCTACGCTTTTGTTGCATGCCGCTTGTGCCTTTCTTACGAATGTTGGCGCTTTTTAATATTTAATTTGCAACTCGTGCCGATGCTTGTATTTAGATATATATTTAAATTTTTTTTCTACACATGCGTGCGTGTGAGTCAGTGGAAAACACGCACCGCACACTCGATCGACTTCATTTTTTGAAGATGCTTCCTCTGTAAAACTCCATAAATTGCTTGCTGCGAGTCTGATCAAAGCGATCGAGCCAGCCAGCCAGTCACCCACACGCTGTGGCCGCCAGCAGCAGCAGCATCATCATCACTACCACCGACCAACGTCGCAGAGTTGCCACCCGCCGTTTGACGAGCAGCACTTGTCCCAATTAAATTGTTTACCTAAATAATTTACTGTGAAAGCTCACACATACATATAAGTATGTACGAATGATTATTGAGCCAATTGGTATGAATGGCAGTTATTCTTTGTGTTTAGTTGTGTGGAGTTGCCGGTATTGTTTTTTTTTGCGTTTTTTTTTTGTTTGAAGTGGCAAATAACTTTAAAATATGCCATACATGCACAAGTTTATTTGTATGCTTGTATGCATGTGGGTTGTGGCTCATTGTACCGTAATTTTACCTTGTCAAACGAGGGCGCGCGCGCGACGTTTGACCCACTTTTCGTTCACTAACCAAACTGACTAATCGCACAGTTCGTTGCAAACAAATTCTGTACAAAGTAGTCATAGCTGTGATGCGCAAATTAGTTCGAGAACCAAATTAAGCTCGTTTACTTGGAAAATATACACTCTGACACACGGCTGCTCTTCACTTTGTTCTGTTCTGTTGCCGCTGTTGTTGTTTTCATAACTCAATGGAGCAACAAAGCTTCGCAAGCACTTTGCGAAAATAATCGTGATTTTATGCATCAAATAATATGTAAGATAACTTAACAACGCGAGGCTGCTTATTTTTCAGTTGATCAAGTTTCAGCAAGCTTCGCTTCGTTGGAAAAAGATTGACATAAGGTGTGATGAAGTCATGTAAGGTGTGAGAGGTCAGGTGAAGAATGTTGACGTGCAGTGAGTTCAAGTGCGGTGAGCTTAAACGTGGTGAGTTTTGGTGTGGTGAGTTTGAGTGTGGTGTGTGTGTGTGGTTTTAAATGTGGTATATTAAAGTGTGGTGAGTTTAGGTGTGGTGAACTTTGGTTCGCTGAGTTCAGGTGTGTGAAGTTCAGATACGAAGAATCTAGGTATCATAAGTTGATTCTTTAAGCATTTATTAGCATGTTTCTGTTAATATTTATCCAAGTATACATATGTATGTATGTACATATACGGACACATGTAAATTTAAGAAGAACTTGTTGCTGTCTGCAATCATTTTCGTGAGATTTTTCAATGCTTTATAGTAATTGTACTTCTTATAAATGCAAACGAGAACTTCTGAGTTGGCGGAAAAGAATACCCCCTTGTAAATTAAAAATTAAATAATAATCGCCAAGAAGGTTTAAAATTTTTGCAAAGAAAAATAAAAACAAAAACAAATGAATATTTAAATATTAACTGTTGTACGGCATTTAAGTTTCTATATCACTAGCACGTACGAATAAAAAAGTAATAACGCATGAAAAAAACGTTCTTACACTTTGCAGAAAATAGTGCCACTGGGCTTGTTGTTGGCGCTTGGGTGGTTGTCGATGGCTAACAGTTTAAATGGCCGGCGCTTTTGTCACTGTCGTCGTTGTTGTCGTTGTCGTTGTCGACGTTGAGAATGAGTTTTGAATGCAAATATGGGTGGCATTCATCCTGCATTCATAGTTGCCATTGCTTTCGTCTTTCAACATTCTCTACGTGCTGTTATATTTGTATGTATGTACATAGAAACAAAAAAATTACAACCTGAGAGTATGAAATTTGCATTGCTGTATTTTTCATTCGCTTATTCTGTTTTTTCTTATTTGATTTGGACTAATAAATTATTATCACGTTGCGGTGTTATGACTGATTAACTTTTTTTTTCTTTGGATTGACAATATTTGCCTCATATGTACATATTTAAACATATTTTTCCATGAGAATTATTATTTATATACATATATTCGTTTTGTGGCATTTGTTAATTAGTGTCTGCTACTATTTACTTTGCTTTCCGATTCGTGCAGTCAATACAAAATTGACGATTTGTCAAATGACTAGAGTTGCCAATTAGTTTTTTGTAAATAAAATTTATTAGGTTGAACTTAACATCGCGGCATTTGGTTGACGAAGCTTTGATCTGTTTACATACTTTCTTTATTAATTTCGGTATTTTATGCATGAAATATTATATTAAAATTGGGTTTTCAAATTGACGAGGCAAAAAAATGTCTTCTCATATTAAACTGCAACCTTGTAGGATCAGCTTCGGTTTTTGTAAAATGTGCCTTAAACATTTCACTGCTTTGTTCGAATTTATTCTGGCAGCTCTACTCGGAACTCATCATAACAAATTAGTACTAAATGAAAATTCACGTGTAACAAGATGCATACTGAATCACGCGCTCAATCTAACAGACTTCTGCAGTACTTAATTGTTTACATTAAATATTATGTATTACTAACCTTGAGAAGAAAATGCGGCAGACTTAACAAAACTTTGGGATTAATCATTTCAGTTTTATAAATAAGTGTAATTTAGGGTACTTGGTTTATTTTTGGATTGATCGAATTTCAGTTAGCTTCGCTTCTTTGTAATGAGTTTGATGTAAGATGAGATGAAGTTGTATGAGGTGTGAGTGGTGAAAGGAGGTGAATTGAAAAAAGTTAACGTGCAGTGAGTTGAAGTGTAGTTAGTTTAGGTATGTTGATTTTAAATATGGTGAGTTTGAATGTGGTGAGTTTAATTGTGGCTTTGGTTCGCTGAGTTCTACACATATCATTTCATAAAATAAAAAGAGTTATTAATTAATATCTTTCAGTAATAATGAATTACATTGCTTCACTTTTATTTGCCTAATTTTAAAACCATTGAAAAGACAACCTAACATATACGAGCATGATTTTTTGCTTGCGTTTTTGACGTAGAATAAGTACGTCATTCTTTACAAAAGATCAAAGGAGAAATTTGCGTTCTTTTAGTTGCTAGGCTGCTCAAAAGACTTATTAAGCGTGAAGTTATGAAGCGATTTTTATCAAAAAATGGCATTTTATAAAAAAAACTGCACGTTTCAATTACAAATTCATTGTTGGGAGTAATATTTGTTAAATACAAATTTACAAACATAAGAATAAACTAAGGTATGGCAGATACAAAAGGAGCGACTTCAAAACGACAAGTAGTGAGTTTCACTTGAATTAATAGCTTTTCTTTAAATAACAAGAAGTATCAGCGACCGGCAAGTGGCCGACGTTAATTGTAACACGCACCACCGGTGTGCGTCACCCGACGGCACAACAGCAGCAGCGAGTGCCAGCGAAGCACTGACGTTCCACATGGCAGAGAAATGGTTAAAGGATCTAATGAAAACATCAGCAATGCATTACTATCAAAAAATTAATTCAAATAACTTAACTTTATTACAGATCAAATCTATGTAAAATAATAATGCTTTAAAAGTCGAATTTATGGTTGTTATTGAACTTTTAAGCCAAGTCAATTTTAAAATGGCATTCGCCATCAATTAGAGTTTAACGTAATAATGCGATTTGAAAGTTCAACATTTTCGTTATCGAGAACTCAAAACGGTATGTTCTTGGACAGTTCCTCTAATTCTACAACTTAGAGAAATGCATTAGCGTTATACTCATTTGCTTATTATTCTCAAACCTGAACGTTTTGTTGCATCATTAAAGTGAAATATTACATCTGTGTCTGGTTAAAAAAAAAATCCTTCGGATGCTTGTAAATACAAGGTCCGATAAGGGGTTCAATGCATTTCGATAATTTCCACTATCGTGGTCGTAATAGCGGCGATTCCTAATGGAAGCATTCGATTTCCAGAAGCACTCGACACTTCCAACCTCTAAGGCTGACCTTTGCGCGTTTGAAGGAGTTTTACAATATACACACACACATACATACATACATTTATATTTAAACATATACAACATTATACAAACAACTCCGCAGCTGTACAAATTATTGTATGCAAATAACTGCAACAATCATTAGGTGATTCACTCAAACGAACACGTGTGAAAATTTGCGCTTAAACACTAATTCAGTACAAGTATATTGTTGCGAGTTAAATAATGTCTCATTATGGAGCATATTACGAAAATATAAATAAATGAATTGGGCACAGTAAAACACAAACAAGTAAGTGAATAATACAAAGATTCGAATGCGGTGGGTGGGTGTTCATCAAACCTTTGTTTGGTTGCGACAAAAATTACACACTCATTGCTCGAACCAAACACAGTCAATTACGTATATACACAATTTCATATTTGCCTTGTTTCGTTTTTTTTTTTTTTTAACGGAAGAAATTTGTAGTGACTCAGTTTTTCACTTAAATATGTATTTTAAATTATTTTGTTGTTAAATTTCGAATGAGATTTGAAGAATTGTTAAGCTGATAACAGTTAAATGTCAGCATGGAATTCCCAGAAAAAATGTGGTTGTCCGACTTGACGACATACTTATGTATATATGTATGTACAACTTAATAAGTATTTGCTTAAGAATGATGGAAAATATTCTCTATATCGTGTCAGTTGCTCGCTCTAAATAATACTTTCATTTATGGTCTAAAACAGTAAAACAATCAATAATATTGCTGAGTATGCGATGATTATTATTGCGAAACTCTTCTACATATACAAACAGTGTGTCTTAATCCTTTTTAGCCAAAAGAACCAATCAGCGTTAAAGAAAAACAATTTTAAAATTATATAGTTATATGTTCAGTTACAGTTACAAATAGGTTGTCAATATGTTTGAAGCATTCCTAAACGATCAATACAGCCGTTGATGCAAAAATATTGGAACGTTTTACCGTCATTCCTCTTTAAGTTTAGTTTAGTGACAAATCGGTTTCGCTGTCGAAAAAGAGAAAATTCCAAAAGTTTAATTAGCTTAGCCTTTCAATACGTTGTGATCAAAGCACTCTTAATAAAATGTTAATGTATTTTTAGTGCTGCCTTGTAGATCGTTGACCTTCTTCACCCATATAAGTGTAAATATCAAATTAATCACTGAAAATTATATTAAATCGCTTTGTTTAAATAAATTCGTTCGCAAACTTCCCCGATAACAGAAGGCAAAAAAATATTAAGGAAATCTCTAAACGGAAGCAAGGAGAGAGGTTGTTGGAATATTTGAAAAAGTTCTTTTTGCTGCTTTAAAAAAAAAACTTGCCTTACTTGTACACATTAGGGTGTGTAATTTTTTTTAAACCTCCTAAACTCTGCTATCAGGCGAGATAATATTTATATCGTCAGTCTGCGAGCCTTTGAACACTGTAGAAACTTTCAAATTTTATAAATTTATGGTTTTAGTCTACTTTTAACAAATGAGTGATCAAAATGTGTTTCTAATTTTGAAAAGGCCACCCTTATGTCCCAACACACATACTCATTTCTTGTCATATTTCCGCTGTAACACATTTCCCATTTATTTATTTGCGTATAACCATAACTCAATGTTTTACAAAGTGCATTCCCTGCTCTAATTTCATTCTCTAGCTTTTAAAAAGCTTCATTGCTTTAATTTACCAGCGCGTACGTTTTCTCTATGTGTGCAATGCATTCCTGCCATCGAAATGGGGGCTGGTGGAAGCGAAGAAAAAAAAATTAAAAAAAAAAAAAAAAAACCAACAAATTGCCTCTGGCATAGACTGAGTCTCTGTTATCAGTGCCTTTGTCTTTGTCATGTGCGCCACATTGAGCACAGCATAGCATAGCACAGCAATGTACAGCCCATCTCAACTCAAAGGCGGACGCATTTCACGCGCCCCACCACGCGTGTGGTTTTAAAGTTTTCTTTTCTTTTTGTAATTCATTTCACAAGTACACCGTGTCGATCGATCTGTGGTCACGTTTGCGTCGGCGTCTACGTCTGTGTCTACGTCTCCGTCTGAGTTTGCTTTTGCCTTTGCGACCTGCATTTGTTTGACTTCTGCAAATGATTGATCAATTTATTTGTGTTCCCTTTCACTCTATTCTATTCGCCCTTGGTGGGCATCCACTGGCGCACATTTTTATGAACAGCTAGCTGCTCTGTTGCTAAGCACCATTTGCTCGTATGTAAGTATATATAATATTGATTTGTGTCCATAGAAATGTGCTTGCGGATGTTGCATCAGTCAGTTGTGCGGAAGTAGAACAAACTGAATTATAGTAAATGGGTCAATAGTTATAATAAATGTGAATGATAATGATTTTTACATAAATTCGCTCCATCACTCAATAAGCCAGCCAACCATTTCATTTGTTTATTCATCTTGTCGCTATTTCCATACACTGGAATCTCGTTGATAAGTGAGTGCATTTATGTAAATATGTACAAATGTACATATATATCTGTGTTGATTCGTCAATCGATAGTGCTTCTGATTAAAATTGAATCAACACTGCAATTACTAAGACGAAATTAAAAATAAGTGCCTATTTGGAAAAGAGAAAACATTAATCAATGGCGGCTGTTGTGGTAAATGGTAAATGTAGCTGTAGCCAATTAAAAAGTAAAAAAAAAAATTCTGTGGGCACTTCAGTTAGAGAGGGTGTCAATGGAGAATGTCACTGGCGTGAATATTTATGCGCTGTGTATTTGTTTGAAAATGTGCTCAAGTTATTAATCGCTTACCTACATTTTTAATGAGTTCGCTAATTTTGAAGATACTTCATTTTGAATATCTACTCTTCATAACCAGTGATGCGTACTTACCTTCCTTAATAAATATTGGAGCGTTGATTTTAAACCAAAACTAAGGAATAAAAATTAATATACATAAGTTTTGTAATAAATGCAAAATAACTTATCTAAATATTGCGTTCAAACATTTCACAAGATGTGTTTACATGTCGTTAAGAGTTAAAGTTGTAAATTTTTCCACGTAAATTAACGGAGAAAATGCTTTTAAGAACACGCGAAATAGAAAAATGATGAATAAGTAGGTATAATTACATACATATTTTTGCGTAAAAACCTTCACACGGACTTTGCACTTCACTTAGTGGCGTTTTGTGACTCTTTTTAATGAGCATTACCCAGAAATGACTAAGCAGATTTTGATATTTTTAGGTACTTATACATATTTATAATGTTATTACAGGGACAGTAAATAACAAGAATTTTCAATAAAAAAAATATATAGAAAGATTAATACGAATATTAAATTATTTATGTTTTTTCTTAAATGTATTTATGTATGTATGTTAAAAAAATTTTTTTTGTAAAATATTGTTTAAATTTTACCTATACTTTTACGCACAACCATAATTAAAAAGTCATAATTTTGCCTAAATTTTTTTTTTATCAAAAAACTTGATTGAAATTTAAATACGTACTCGTACATAGATAAATTTACCAATTAAAAATAAAATTAAAAATTTTACCGGTATGCGTTTAACAGAATTTGAATTTTATTTTTTTTCATTTAATTTTTCCAATGTTTTCATTTAAAAATAAAAGTCGAATTTTCACTTCGACTTTATTATTTGACTTTTATGCTCATTTTTTTTTATCAAAAATAAAACATAAACTTGTAATTGAAATATGTGCTTCAATTAAAATATCTATTGTTTTAAAAATAGAACTGTTAATTGTGATAAAAAAAAATAAGTCAAAATTTATTTATTTCTATTTTGGCTGTAAAAGTTTAAAACAAATTTTTAACTTATTTTGTTTTTAAATTATAGTGAAATTTGAACACTTTTAATTTTAACTGAAAACATATCAATGAAAAAAAAAACTTTAAAATTAAAAAAAAAATTTTAATCTTTTTAATTGTACTGCCCAAAGTTGTCAATCGCTTTTGCTTATGTTTACAAATTGATGTACATACATATTTATTTGCTATAAACCTTCAGCAGGTGGCAGCCCTGCTCAAAATATTGCTAATTTCTTTGCCTGCGCCGGTACAAACCCTTTGACGCCCATAATTTTATATTTCATATGCTTACTTATGTTATGTACATATGTAAGTGCACTTTAAATGATTTCGACATCTCAAACAGGTGGCAACCATTTCGGAATAAGAATGTTCTTCTCTCCGCAGGGTAGCCATACTTGAATTATTCTTATATTTTAAGTATACTTTACTAAAATTCGACTTTTCACAGAGATGGCAACCCTGTGCAAAACTTTTCTTAGAACCTTTCACTCTTTAATAAAAGCAGTTTGACATTCATATTTTAATAACTTACATATTATAAGTATAAATAAGTTAAATTTGAATTTTTTAACAAGCGGCAACCATGTCCCCTAGCTTCGGCAATTAAAGTTTAACGCAAAATGGTAACTGACAGCAAAATTAAAATTAAGTATTATTACAACATTCCGCTATTTATAAAATTTTTTCGCACTTTTTTTTTTAATAAGTTGAAAATAATTTTCTGTGAAATAGTATTTCATTTGGACACGTTAGCGTACTTTACATGCGCACAAAGTGTGTAACCACATGAAAGACTTAACATTTCGCTTGTGAAAACATGAGTAACGAAGAGTAATCCAAAATGACACATTTTGTAATAAGTAAGTAATTTAATACTGGAAATTATTAGGGAGAAAATGTTGCAGATGTAAAGCAGAAGCAGCAGGAGAAAAGCAAACAAAAAAAGTTTGGGATAGCGGTGAGGAGGCGGCCAGGGCAGCGGACACACTTCACTCTGCATTGCGAAGCGGTGGCCGCCAAGAACTCGTTACAATTTTTCAACTGAAAAATGCTTACACACGCTTTTTTTCACCCAAACGTAAGCAAGCCAGTAACTTCTGATGAGCTGAAGGTTAATCGGACTGGGAAAGGAGCTGGTTGGAAGCTTGCAAATGCCTGAGTTAGTAAGAAATTGTAAATACATAGTTACATATGATTAGGTTTCCCAGAATTTCAGAGTAAAATTTTTTTAATTAGCTTCTCCAGTTTTCCTTTTGATTTGTTAGTAACTAAGGTGTTATGGAAACTTCTACTAGCTTTTCATATAGAGTGGGCGAAAAAACTTTTCAAATCCTAATATATTTTTCATACTAAATATTTTTCAAAAATTTTTTTAAAAATCTAGGGTTCAATATTAAACTAAACCCATTTCAATTCAAGTTTAAAACTAGGTAAATAATTCGATTTTTAAAAACTTTTCATCAAATTTAATTTTTAATCAAAGTTTTTATAAAAAATTCTGGATGTGCAGTTTTGTAGCGCATTCAATTTGAGTCTAACCAAGTGCAATTTTTGAGGTGACTTAAATTTACCGTTGATTTTTGAAAATTTTTTTTCGCCGAAGGTGCTACACATATATTTCATTCGTCCGTTATATGTTGTCTAAAGGACAACAAAACTGCATACGCAAAATATAAATAAATCGTTAAAAAATTCTAAGAAATTCCATACATTGTTTTAAGTTCGAAATGTTTTTTATTTTAAATTTTTTTATAAAGTTTAAATCCTGGATTTATATTGTTTTTGTTAAAAAACGATTTATTTTTTAATTGAAAAATATTAAAAATTAAATTAAAGTAAAATAAATAGCTAAAATTCATCAATAGTTTTGAAACGTTTTGTATGTACGTGTATGTATGTGTTTGCTATAAAATAAAATTGTTCGCACAAAAGCATAAAAGTAACAACAAAGGCGACCAGTGTTCCGACTTTACTTTGACTTGAGGGTTTTTAGTAGTATTGTTTCGTTCCTTTTTTTTTAGTGTTGCAAGCTTAAATGCCACTTCGTTCGATTAAATTAATTTTCTACTACGTTTTTTTACATTCGCATTATACAAACCAATTGTAAATAATGTATTTTTTTTTAATTTTATGTTATGAAATCTAACATGGAACTTTTTCACTTGGATTTTTGTTTGAGAACTTCTAAAGTGTTTTAATATATTATTTACAAGTTGTTCGCGTTTTAATCTTTGCTTTTCGCCAAGTAAAGGTTCTGGTTTTTCTTTAGATTCCAATAGTTGTTAATAAGATACTTTTTTTAAGAAAATGATAAAAAATTAATTTACTACTTTATTTTTACTTCAATTTTCTACTACGGAACCACCCCTTTTAGCACTCGCTGCGGCCAAGCAGCTGCTTCTTGCATCAACTTCATGTAAACACGCAAGTTAACTTATGTACATATTTAAATGAGCCATATTTTTTCTGCACAAAAGTTGATCGTTGAAGTTGCATGCAATGCAATGAATCAGCCAAACACGCGTAGCCATCAGTTCGACTGCATAGATACTTAAATACTTCAATGCATGCATACATACATACATACATATATATGGTACTCGTACATTGCGCCAACTTATGCAATAATCAAGGTGCAACGCATGGTTTTGTGTATGTCCCCTCCACCGAGCAGCTTCTAACTAGCTCCTGGCATTTCTTTAATTTAATTGCACTTTGTGGCTACGTCGGACTCGATTATGCCATACTTTTGCACGTAAATATTTGTATGTTTTGTTTTGGTGTCGATGAGCTAAGGGTCTGTATGTATCTACATACATATGTACATATGTATGTGAGTGCACAAGAAACTCTTGAACTCTGCCCAAGAATATGGATTGTGTTGTTATTATGTTCCAATGGCAAACCGTAAACGTTGAAAATTTTATATGGAGTATGTAATGAATACCTTACACGCTCAAATTGTGACTTAAACCAAAATAGTTTGGTTTCATCTCGATCGAAAATTCAACTTTTTTTGTGGCTACACAACTCCAACAAAACGATAAACTAAAATTTTTAAGAAAATGGACCGTGTAAGTTCCTTATTAACATTTTACATTTCGATCAATGAATTTTTATTGTTTTCTCAATTAAATTACAAATAATTGTATCGCTTTGGCTGAGTGTATAGCGGTGGTTGAGTTGGCTGAGTGTATGCCGCTGAGGTCTCAGGTTCGAACCTCAGTTGAAGCATGCAAAATCTAAAATGATAGACAATTTTTTTTTTACCGGTCGCTCCTCGGCCGGCAATGGCAAACCTCCGGGGGTGTGCCTGCCACATGAAAATAATTCATCTGCGATTCAGAGACGACATAAAAAAAATGTAGGTCCATTCTTTTGAAGCGCGTCCAAAGACTGAGCTATTTAGTGCAAGCGTCAAATTATTATTATATTAATTTTATAACAAAATCCATACGAAACAAAGATAAAAAACTTTGCAAATCTTTCTAAAAACAAATTGTACAACTTTCAAAAAAAAGTTAAATAAAAAAAATATTTTAAATTTATAAAATAAAAAAAAAAAAAAAAAATTTTTTTTGCAATTACTTTGAAGCCTCTATTATTTGAGTATAATTAAGTGAAAGTGTATGTTCCGAGTTGGCTACAAGTCGCCTTCGATTTTTTACTCTTTTGTTTTTATCATCCTCGACATTTTTTACACGAAAAAAAGCAACTGAAAACCGGAGTAAAAAAATTGTCAAAAATCAATGGTAAATTGAAACCATTTAAAACTTTATTGTACCAAAATTTAATGGGCTAAAAAATTGCATGCTTAAAAAACTTCTCACAATTAATATTTTAATAGTTGGACATTTTATAAATGTTTGATGCATTAAGTTTTTAACTTTTTACCAAATTTGAAGCTTATTTTTAAAATTAATACACATTCTAAAAAGAGACTGTTTTGTCAGAAAGTTAAAAAATTTTAATTAGCCATTCTTGTCATTTATTTTTGGAACTTAATATCGTAAAACGGAAATGATAAATAAATTAATACTTTTTATTTGTTATAATTTTTTTCAATCAAGCGAAGATTTGTTAATTTACTCAAGTTAACGACAAATGAAAGCATATCAACCAACGCAACTAATCGCCGCAAATCCAAAAATAACTAATTTTTGGTTTTCTGTATTACATTTTTTTTTCGCACTGGCGTAACGTTTGTGCTTACGCATTTGTAGTGACGCAGCTATTGACAATTAAAAATATTGTTTAAGCGAATGAGAAAGGGAAGAAGGGGTGAGGTGGAGGGTTGTAGGAGCGGTCGAAAGAAAAAATAAAAAACTTAAATGGAAACTCAACTAAGGCAACTTTCATTCATTTCTGAAGTTATCAATTGTTTTTTTTGTTTTTTACTTTACGAAATATGTTTGTATTGTATGGCACCTTAGTTTTGCCGGCATAAATGAGTATCATACTCGTATGTACATATGTATGATAAGTGTAAATATGTATGATAAGTGTGGTTATAAGCAATTTAACCGCGTTTTAAAGCAGGTGTGTTTGCTTAGCTGGTACGTGATATAACTATGGAAAAGCAAAATTACTAAAAAAAAATAAATAGAAACAAATAATAAATACAACAAAAATATCTGTTATTTAGCAGAGCGTTAAGCAATAACAAAGAAGTGATGAAATACATAACTCCACACTAACTGAATTATCGGTGTGAAACATACATACGTGCATACATATATGTATGTACATATACATACATACATGCAAACATACGTAAATACGTAATTGCGAATTATTGGCAACGCTTTCGTGCGGCCGCAAATTTGAACGAATTTCGCGTGGGCGTTATTGAGGCAACTCTCGAAGGTTTCTTACACACATACATACATACACCTGTAAACCTGTAAATTTGAATGTATGTATATTTTGCACCAAATATGGGACACTTGCACACAAGACGATAAATATGTATGTACGTACGTACATTTGACACATTCAACATTAACTTCAATTATGACTGCAGCAAAATTATTTTACTCTTCCTACTTCGACTTGCCTCTTCGCTTCTTCATTTTCGTTTATATCATATCCGAATGTAAATAGTCTTCTTATCTAATATTTGGCAACATGTAGCGTACTCAAAGTAACTCAACGTTGATCAAAGTAAAGTTGTGCACACTGACAGGAAATTATTATTACATACATACATATCTACTTGTGTTAGTTTTTTTTTTGCTCCTTACTTTTACGTTTTGTACTCATTACAAGAAAAAAAAATGAAATGTTTAATTTTTTTGATTTCCGTGCTCGTTCTGCGTTTTATTTTGTGTTGATGTTGCGCAAAAAAAAAATTACTTTGGCTACCTTTCCTTCATTATCTGATTTAAGTCATTCATTTTGACCACCTTCCTTAAGAACTTGCGTAGAAACTAAAAGCGTTTCTTGATTTTTTTAAGGAAATGAAAAGCTCTACCAAAGATTTTAATCTTTGTGTGTAAATAACCTGATTTCAAATGTAAACTTGTGTATGAAAAAAAAAGAAATTTAATAACAAATCTATTCGTATAAAATTAAAAAAAAAGCGATGCCGAATAAGTTCATATGATAATGAATAAATCGTGCAGCGCGATTCGATCAGTAGCATTGTCTTATTCACTTCAAGTGGCTACAAATAAACGTTAATTTTTGAGCATTTTTCTACTGGCACTCTTCCGCTATTTTCTCGTATAAAACGTTAATTACGAAAATCTGATAAATCAACGCTGATAAAGAGCCATTTCAAAGTTTGCTGCTTATTAAACTTAAATTGAATGGGCTATAAATAAAAATTGTATACTCAATAGAATTCTAAAAATATGATATATGTATGTTAAGGAATGAGTTGTCAAATTTATCAATATGTTTACAATATAAAAGCGGCTCTAACTTTTTATCTGATCCAATTTGTACAACATACTCACTATTATTTTTGTTTAGTATTGTGTTTGTATTCTATTTTTTTTTTTTTGTTAAAAAAATCAAAACCTCAAAACGTAAAAAAATCGAATTTTAACAAGATATCAAGTATGAGGTGTGTTCAAAAAGTATGTTGATTTTTTATTTTTATCAAAAACTATATTTTTATTCATCAATGCTAATGTCAGTTCAAAGTAATCACCCTCAGTTATAATTCACCTATAAAAACACTTCTTCAAATTCTTAATTCTCACTTTTTGACACAATTTTGAGTTTTACCAGCGATGCAGTTTTTATTTTCTCCCCATTCTTTCTCCGTCTTTTATTCAATTTTGGAAACTAGAAAAAGGTGCAGCGAGCTAAATGTCTTGAATAAGATAGTTAATGCATGAGAAGAGCGACGATATGTTAAAATGTAAAACAAAATGCTCAGAATGAAAAGACAAATTGTTGTGCCATGCTTGTCTGTTGGATATCTAAACGAAATAGAGATGGCAAATATTTGCTGTTACTAAAAAGTCACTAGTCAGTGCAGGGATAAAGTAATCGTCACAGTATCTGTAGTAGTAGAGGCAGTCCCAATAACGCAATTGGGGCGATAAAAAACTAGAAGTCGCAATAACGCCTTAATACATCGATAATAAAAATGAGTCATTAGCCATATTTTAAAATATTATTAACGAGGTAAATTGTAAACCTAGATATTTTTAAGTATTTTAATTTAATATGACTGAATTTCTGTAATATTTTGGTATTTAGGAATTTATGTATTATCTTTAATTTTAATTATCTTTAATAAATAAAAACAAATATGTATGTACATACATATGTACCCGTGCATAAATATATACATAGTTCCATTAAAATTTTTGCTAAATTCTTTCATTTGCATCCTCTGCCACTGTTTTTATCACAGTCACAATTTATAATCACCGTGACTGCAAAGTCAAAGTCACAGTCACGAGTAACACTGCTCCTAAAAAGCCACGATATCGCCCATCACTAAAACGAAACTTAATACAAAGCTACATAAAAAATCGCTAAATTTCAAAAATTCTAGAAATCAGAAAAATTAAAAAAAAAAATGATATTTTGGGTAGTTTATCTGGCGAATTCGCACAAATTTGCTAAAAAAAAAACGAATTAGTGAAAGAAATGTGTATGCAAATATGTTAAGTATTGGTGTATTTATTTAATATTGCAATGGAAAAAATATTTTTATTATTTCTTTTGATATGAACGATAAAAAATAGAAAATGGAAACGTGTGCCATTGTGCGTTGACAAAAAAGTGAGATGCCTTTTTACTTGTTGTTGACGCGATTGTTTAAATTTCAAACTTATTTACATATGTATATTTGGGTTATTCACAAAAGGTTGTACGTGTTAGGTTAAAAAAATTGGAAAAATTGTTTTTAGGATTTTACTTCCCTTTTCTGTGCAATGCTATAAAAATTACAAAAATAAATTTCAGGCTACTGAAAAGTTTTTTCGACTTTACAACTATGCGACAACTTGTGTAAAACTTAAATATGTTAGAAATCAAAATGAAGTTTTAAATAAGTTAATACCTCTGTAATGTCAATATGTTTAGTTGCAATTATTTTATTTGTGTGCTTTCAATTACACACTAAAGAGTTTTATTACTTATGCTCAAGTAGAAATTAATTGTTGGTTGTTCAAAAACTGAGCATCATACACAATGGGCTTATACACACACATACAAATACACATATGTATGTATGTAATCCCTGTTTGAGGGATTAAAAGCTTCTCCTTGTCACATTTTTTGGAGTGCAATTAAAGTAACAACATATTTTTATCCGCAACTTCTAACAAATATTTGATATTGCATTAAAATGTTTTGTTGCTGTGAATATTTTGTTATCTATTTGGTCATGCATACACACATACGGTATCAGATATACTTATGTATGTACATACATATAAAATTATGATAACCGGATTTTTGAACTATTTCGGTTTTTATTTTTCATTTTCTTCTTTTATTTCAAACACATTGGGACTTGCATATAATTGGTAAGTTAGATCGCTTTTTCAACGCGTCAAAGTTAGATTTTAATTTAAAAAAATGTTGTTCTATAAAACTACTATGTAATTGTAGTAATGTAGTTTTTTTTTGTTGTTGTTCTCTGCCATTTCGATTCGTATTTCTGCAATTTTCCCACAGTTGCTTGGGTTTAAAATCGAAATTGGCTTGAACGGTTTTGCTTTGTTTTTAATTGTCGTTTCTCTTTCTTTTTTCCTTTCCTCTTCTCAGCCAAGCGCTTAGTCGACTTTTGCTTATTTTTGACTGTGCTCTGTAAGTGAGCGCTTAGTATTTTGTATTTTTTTTTGTTTTTTTCCTTCTTTATTTTTGTTTAGTCGTCGCCGCCTCAAAATTTCACTGGTTGTAGTTGAAAAATTTTCAATGAATCGCGGCTATTTGTTTAGTTATTTCTCTTTAAAAATTTTTCTTTTATTTTTTTGAGGTTTAGTTCTTCGTCTACGTGTGCTATGTTTGCAGTTAATAATCATAATTATCGCCGCGTTCAAAAGGCTCGCAGCTAAATGCGCGTTGGTAATAATAGGTCTGACCATGTACGGTACATGCATATGTATGTCTGTATGTGTGTGTGTGTGTTTGTATGTGTTCACATTTGTACACGGTTATTAATGCATAAAGCAATGATATTCCAATTAAAGCAGATATGTATTTGCTTCTAGCAACTGGATCGATACCAATACAATCCGCGGTGAGGACTAGTATTCCAATGGGAAAATTAGCTCGAGCGTTGACTTTCGCGAAATTGCTCTCTCGAGCCGTAATTTTTTCAGTCAACAATAACAAATTATTTTTGTACCGGAGTTCGATGCAATGTTATATTTTTATAAGTTCGCCACCTCACTTTTTTGCTACTTTTATTAAATTTTAATTTTTTTCTATTGAAATATAGCTTGACTTTAAAAGTAACATATAAATTTTACACTATGTACTTTAAAAAAAGATCAATAATTGTAAGTAATTTCAAATTCAAACTTTTTTTGAATATGTATTTTTAATTTTTTTTTCTATTGAAATATATGTAGCTCAACTTAAAAACACATATAATTTCAAGATTGTACCTTAAAAAAAAATAATAATTATCCGTAAAAAATTTCAAAATATTTGCAAATAAATTTTTGAATTTTTTCGCGTATGCATTTTAATTTTTTTCTATTGAAATATAGCTTGACTTCTATAAAATGAGGAATTTTTTTAAATTATGCTGTTTGGTAGCTTATTTAATTTTAGTACGATAAAGTGCAAATTTGTAGTGACTATAAATTACCGTTGATTTTTGAAAATTTTTTTAATAACGGCCCCGCGCACTTTTTTCATTCTAGAGATTCCGGAAGAGTGCCAGTAAAATAATTGTCAAAAATCTGCAAAAAAAATTTATCCACTTAAAAATTGTACATTGTTATTCTAAAGTTGAATGAGTTACCAAACTGAATACTGCGACAAATTATTAAAACATTAAATTTTTAATTGTGCACAAATTTTGAAGCTTATGTTGTTATGGCCTTAGTTTGCGCTTAGTAGGCACTGAAAATCATTTAATTCAGAAATAATAAAAATACGTAAATTGTCAAAATTTTACAGCTGAGAAAGAGAGTATACAAACATACATATGTACATATGTATATCCGTATCAAGTTGTTAATTTACAAAATTTAAACGGTTAATGGATATTGTCAATGATAGTACCTAAAGCAATGAAAACAAAATGATCCAGATAGCTTTAAAATATTAAAGCAGTTTTGGAAAAGAAAAAAAAATGACCGCTTGAAATGTTCAACTTCGTTCAAATCTTGGCTGGTTCAAAGCATTTTTTTTTTAATTGACAGTCTCTTTTGATATGTATACTGTATTAATATTTGTTTTTGTTGCATCAGATAAAAGTCATTTGCCTATTTCATCCGGATTGGCGTGGCCCTCTGTCAATGCAATTAGTAAGCTTAGGCAAAATCTGTAGATTATGTGTATACATATGTACATATCCGTACATACATACACACTATGTAGGCACGTATTTTATGTCTTCATTTATTAATTCCTGTGGCAAAAGTTATTTGCCCTCTAAAATAAAGTTAATAAATTTTCATTGTTTCATTCTCAAAATCTGTGGCAGCTTAAAAGTAACGAGGAAGTATCGACTTTTCTCTTCGTCATTACCACCTCGTAAACATTTCCAACTAAGTATTACTCAATAATTCAGAAATTCATTGCGTGATTCGAGGCAATTAAGTTTCGTAGATTTATTGTAAGCGATTCCATTTAATTTCTTAAAAAATACACATACAATGCTTTTATGCGTTTATGTTTTTTATGATAAGTCCATACATACATACATACTTCAAACAATTTTTTTAACAAATTTTTTAAAATTAATTTGTATTTTTGTAAATCTAAATTCTAAGTATTTTATTCTAAATTTTATTATTCTAAAATATTTATTAAAAATTCCAAACATATGTTAAAAAAGTTTGATAAAAAGTTTTAATGATTATTTTCAAACTCTAGAAAAGCGTAATATTCGAGGCTGTCAAAAACAAAACACAACATTTATAATTTCCATGAATTTTAAATTTTCTCTGAACTGTCCTCTTTTACGAAAATACCATAGTTATTTCGTAGCAAAAATGCTGTTGCAAAATGTTATTGTAAAATCAATAATTTTTTTTAACTCTCACTATGTGCGACACTTTTCTCAAATTCAAATAATTTAAAAATTCTGAAGCAGTAATCTCTAAAGCATGCAAAACGGCGAAGTGCCGTGCCGCAAGAACTTTTTAGTCTGCCATTTGACATCATCAATGAGAGGTCACAACAGGTTTTTTTAGTAAAAAAAAACGTTCTACTTTCTATGCAGGCCACCTGCAGTGCCACACGTTTTTTGCTTATCTCCTAATTTTTTTTTTTTCTTATAAAATAAATCTCCTCATGCTCGTCAAAAATGCTCAAAAGCACTTCCGGCAAAAAAATGTGTTTGCTTTTGTATGTTTGGTGTGTGTGATGGATTTCGTGGAGCGCAACCACAGATTTGCCACACCACTGCGTGAAATTCGATAGTTTAAAAAAACTGCGTGCAGAGTAAAACAAAATAATAAAAAAACTTGTTAAAAAGCAAAAAAGTACCGCGAACAAGTGTTGGAAAAGGTTCGATGAACGAGAAAAAAAATTTTTAAATTAAATATGATCGTTAAGCAGGTGTTACTGAGGGAAGTAAAACAAGTAAATTTTTCAAGGTTTTAAAGCTGACACTTAAGCAAAAGTGTAGGGTACATGACTGCTGACAAATATTAAAAAGGTATGCAAAGTATTTATTATTTATTCAAAAGTATTTATTACAAGAAAAAAAAGCAACTAGTTTATGTGTCTAGAAATAATTTGCAAGTAATTATGCGTTTATATTAGTGAGTAGTAATGCACAGAATCGTGTAACCGGGTGCATTAATAAACCGACCGGTACTGATCATGCAGGAATCGAAAAAAAGGTCTTAACGACTGCAATTCGATTCCAAAATACCTGGAAACGTTACTGAACTGAAAGACAATACCAAAAGGCTTGAATATCGGTTTCAGAAAATCTGAACATTAAAAAATAAGTGCAAAGCACTGAAATACTTTTACAAAAGAACCGAAAATAGTTTCCGGAAGAACGAAAATCGAAAACGGGTACTTAATTTAATTTAATTTAATTTAACTTTTTCTAAATGTTTATTAAACCATTATCAACGAAGAATTCATGTAAAATATTTCTTTATTTTCTCTGCTTTACAACAAAAATACAACAAGAACATAATAATTTTTGTAATCAATTCATAAATTTTTTTGTTCAGCTATATCGATGGATTAAATTTCCGTTAACACTTTTTTTTAAGAACCGAAATCGGTCAAAATATGCAATTCGTTTATGAACCGGACTCGGCAGAACCATTACTTTGAATACATGGAACCGCACAACACTAGTTCACATATAAAATCTCATAAGTATAAAAACTTAAATTTCATAAATTTTTTAAAACGTTTGAGGTTTTAATTTATTCAAATGTATTTTGCTTATGTAAAAAATACTTTCTTATCGATTGTTTAAGTTATAAATTACAGGGCGGTCCAAATTGAATGGAATTGAATAACAGTTACAAATGGTTTGGGTGGAATAGCAGTAATGATAATTTTTTGGGTAACGAGTTCCCGTGAGCAAACACCGCCAAAAGGTATAATTTAAAATCGATTTGATTTCGTCTCAAAAAATGCAAATAAATAAAAAAAAAATTCCACTCCATATTCTTCTTATTTATTACAAAATTCATGCATATACATACATACACATACATATATGTATGTATCACAAGAATATTGAGCCATTTATTTTGGACCACCTTGTACTTGATGGCATACAAATTGCCGAGTGCTTTAAACGCTCGCATGCTCTCAATGCCATATGGTCGCATACCACAAACTCGACCACCGATATTAGTACATATGTACATATACTACGAATAATTGTACATACTTATTTGTATGTATACATACATATGTACATATGTATGTACATAGTATGTAACGATTTATGCATGACCGCAAGGGGCAAAAAGGCTAACGTGTACGAAAATAGTTCGACGAATAAAAGGAAAATCGATTGTGTGCCACATTGTTATGGAGCAATAAAGACTAGGCGGTGTTACCCTGCAGTCAAAGGTACTGGTTCGGAACAGCATATATGTATACTCGTACGTACTAACTGCTTGCTATTCCGCTCATTTAATGAGACTTCTGTTTCCCTTTCCCTATGCTCTTCATAATTATATTTATAATTTTTCACAATACATTTTTCTTTGATTTAAATTCCATTATTTTTCAATTAAAACACCATTTATTATTGAACAAACTTCACATTTAGCAAACTTTAAACATTGTGCAAAAGTTAAAAAATACCACAAACTTTAATTTTAATTTCAGACTTTTCACAAAATTGTTTTCCAATCTCTTTTTTCCAGTCTTAAGCAAGAGCTCTTGAGGATGATCTCAAATTGAGTTTAAAATATCGAAGATTAAAAATTATTATAACAAATATTTAAGTTTTATTTTACATTGGGATTCGAGCTTATTCAAATAAGTTTTCAAAATTTTTTTTCATACAAATTTGGAATTTAATAAATAAACAAAATTTTTTTTTGCGTATGCAGTTCTATTTCTCATTCAAATTTAATACACAAAATTACATATATTAAGTGGCTAAAGATTAAACCTGATTACTCACCAGTTTTTGTCGCATTTATTCTCTGCACCAAATTTATTTTATCTGGGTAAAATAACGCAATAGTCACACAAAAAAAATATCAAAAAGTAACAAAAACTTTAAAATCACTTTATTACAATAAAAATGGGCTATAAAACTGCATTCCGAAAAAAAATTTTAAAAAAATTTTACAAGAAAATTTATGTAAATAATATATTTTTTTGTTTTGTAAATTTTCAACTGCTTTTAATGCTTTTTTTTAGAGAACGAACTGTATTTTTAACTGAAAACTAAAATAAATTCAAAGCCAAATGCTTCTTATCACAACATGAGCAGCATGGAAGTATTTGGCTTAATTCGATCACTGGTCGAACTGGTACGATTTATCCGCCATTAAATACCAGTTCTTAAACTAGACAAATTGTTGACTAGTTTCAACTCTACACTGCAGGGTAATACACCGTCCGCATATACATACATATGTATTCCTAAATGCACATTATCAATGTAACTCCAAATGAATTCTGTCCTTGTATGTGTGTGTGTGTGTGTCAGTGTTTGCTTTTTGATACACTTTTATATATTATTATTGTTGTCGCCGCATATTGATGGGTTCCCATTTAACCAGTGACTTGTAACACATACTTACCTAAATATTAAGATACTTACGTACATACCTTAATGTGTATCTAAAAGTTACAATTCAAGCATATTTTCGTACCTACCGCCTCACTTCATGCCCCTTAACACACTAATATGTATTGGTATATCTGAAAGCTTGCTTATACTAAGTAGTGTTGGTTTTTTTCAACTCTTTGCTGCCGGCAAAATCCTATTCTTGTTGCCAAGCGCACAACCTTTACCTGTTATAAATAGTACGTATTGAAATGCTTGTAAAGGCAGTAAAAAAAACAAAATTTAAGTTAGTGTGCTGGTATGCGAGAAAATCAATAATTTTGACATAAACAGCTGATATGAATACACACATGCATATATTACATCATTATAGCAGGACGAAGGCATACACATACAAGGCCTCGCATGTATAGAAAACAATAAAGTTACAGCTTTTTTTTTTGGTATTTATTGCAACATTCATATTATTAGCATTCGTCCGAAATATAAAGGGTGTTTTTTTCGACATTTGGTTTTTAAGAAGCAATAAAGCGCTTATAATTTAATGCTATGGCTAAGAATTTAGCTTTACTATAAAGATAAGGATTTGCTATTATGTTTTAAAAATGATATCGCGCAAGTGACCGCCGTGGCTGGCTCGAATAAATTACAGCCGAGAGGCCCAATTTTCGACCACTTTTTGCACCAATTGGAGCCATATGTCAGCAATAACGCGCCGAATATTCTCTTCCAAGGCGTCAATCGTCTCGAGTTTATCTGCGTAGACAAGCGACTTCACATAACCGCACAAAAAATGGTTCAGCGGTGTTAAATCGCACGATCTTTGAGGTCACGCCGCAGGCCCACGACGCGAGATAATGCGCTCAACAAAACTTTCCTTCACTAAATTAATTGTTTCGTTGGCTGTGTGGCATTTAGCGTCGTCTTGTTGGAACCAAAGATCGTCCACATCAATATCCTCCAATTCAGGCACGAAAAAGTCATTAATCATAGCTCTATAGCGTTCCCCATTGACTGTAACATTATGGCCGGCTTAATTTAAAAAAAAAAATATGGACCAATGATTTCCTCTGCCAATGGGGCACACCGTAACGTACCCATTCAACCAAAAGTGAGCTTCATCGCTGAACAAATTTTGTTGTGAAAATCGGGATCGGTGGCCATCTCGTTTTGGGACCATTCACCGAACGTGTGACGCGCTTGATGGTCGTTCAGCATCAGTTCTTGAAATGGCTAACCAAACTGAGTATAAATCAAGTAACAGCTTTCAAAAAGACCAACTCCGAAAAAATTTTCTTCGCATATCAGGTCATCCCTGTCACACATCCTGGGAGCACGGCTGATTATAAATAATAACAATAATAAAAATTGTATTATGCATCGACCTTTTCATAATGATAATGAATATACTTATATAAGTGATTCTGAATCAAGAATGATACGATGATTTCTACTAATATGTAGTGAGAAAGATTGGCCTTCAACGCTTTCTCCAGTCGTCTAATGATTGCAGAAGTGTGACCTAAATTATAAAAAAAACTATTAATTTAAACTGTCAAAAATGTTTTTATTTCACAATCACAAAACACTTAAAATTTCTGCACTCTATCAGCATTTTTCGTTGAAATTCAAATTTAAAAAAATGTCAACGTTTTAAGTCGCTTAAAGTGAGCGTTGATTTTTAAGAATTTTTTTACTGATGTCATCTCGCAAACTTTTCCTACTTGGAAATTTTTTATACGATTATATAAGAAATAACCGAAAACCGTCAGTAAAAAATTTATCATATCAAATATTGAGCCACTTGAAACTTGAATGTGGTATGGAACTGTGTAACAAAAAACTTAAAAAAAAAAAATTTAAAAAAATTTTACTTTAAATAAATTTTTGTAAAATTTTTTAAAATTATCCACAAAGTTTGGAGTTTGAGTCAGAGCCTAACTTAAGTATAAAATATTAAAACACATTTGAATCTTTTCGTAGGACATTTCATTCATATTAGTTTTTGTAAATGAAACAAAATAAAAAATATGTATCTTTTTTCTCGGCCAATTTGAGCAATCTTAATGTCTACATTGATTAAAGTTGCAAAAGAGGCAATACCCTTAACACGCAACGGTTATGTATTTTTAAACACGCTACATCGCTTCGAAATTGCCGGTTTGTGTTGCGCAATCAAAAATCAATGATGTATTAAGTATTAAATAAATATATCTTAGGAATCCAATAAATAAATAAATTAAGCATTGATTAAGTGACTTTCGGTAAAATCAAAAATTCAAAAATTCTGACGTTCTTCCGTTACTGCGTCAGTCGTTAAATAGGTGAACCGAGAACACGAAGAAAACAAATTTAGTTCACTTTTGTAACGAAGTTGCCATTTGAGTTATTTTTTAGTTAAATTTTGCTTTTATTTTCGACTTTTGGCTCTTGAAATTGACGTTTAGCTATTCACTTTTTCTTGTTAAGCTTTTTTTTACCATTTTCCCATTTTTTATACAGAATTTTATCAGCAACTGCGTCAACGCTGAAACTCCGTTTTGAAGAACTACAATGTTTTGTGTAAAAACAGAGCAAAAGTATTGAATGCAATCGTTTTTGTTAAGCTCATTGCTTACTATTATTTATGGTCTAAAAATACTTGTAGAATGTTGTAATAATTGTTGTAATTCCTAGCGGTCTCGAAAAAGCAATGATCTAAGTTAAAATTTTTAATTTACCAAGTGAATTTTTGAAATGTGATTGAATAAAGTTTTTGAGATAAAATTTTCTATAATATTTACTAATCACAATCACAATTCATTTCACTGCTTTAATATTTGTAAAAAACTTTATTTTGCCATTTTTTTTTGCAATGAAATTCCATTCCATTTAGCTATTTTTTCGAGAGTTTAGTTATACGCTTCAAAATTTGCTCGCGACCCTACTTTGTTACCAAATTGATGCGATGAAAAATCGGTAAATGTGTCAGCTGAAACGAACTAAATATCTGAAGGCTAACAAAAATAGGCCGAAGCATGGTGGTAACGTTGCTGTTGCCTTTAGAGACATCTATCAGTAGCTGTTCGTTGATATGTTGAAGCAAACGGCAAATACAGAAACGCATTCGATCGGTGGGTAGTTAAGCCGTTAGAAGGTTTGAAAGATTTTTTAACTTTCAAAATTCCAACTTTAGAGCGACTAACCTACTCTTAAATAGCAATGTCGTTCGTATTGCTTTAATCTGCTCGCCAGCACTTCGAAGTCATAAAACATCAATGTAAACAGCACAGTAAAAGTGTGCCATTAAACTGCACTTCAGGAAGAAAAGTACAAACGACGCGAAAACACCAAACTACCAAGCGTCAATCCGCCAGACAATGCAACACAGACAAAGGAACAGTAAAAAATGCTTTTTCGCATGCCGACACACACGCCCACATGAACATAGATTCATTCATACATAAGTATGTACATACATACATACATATATGTATAAGTACTTTAATTTCGTGTTGGCTTTGTGTAACCCTACGATGGTGCATCACCGACACAAATTGCAAACTGCGCAAGCGTGACTTTAGTTGCAATTGTAGGAAAGCATAACTGCGGCAAAAATTGATTTTGCAATCAAATAAATTAGCAGACCCATGTTAAGGCAATGTTTTGCTTCGATTTCGTTCATTGGCGTTTTTGTGAGCGCTTATTTTGTGTGTTTTTTTTTGTTTTTTTGTTAGTTGTTTTTAGTATATGCACCTTGAAGAGAGAGCCTTATGAGTATTTATACTCGCATGTAGCTACTAGTATGAGTAAATACATTTTATATGCGTTCTTGTTTTTTGTTAATAATTTGAGGCTGAGTTGCTTTCACTTTCGATTGCAATTGTGTTGCCTATGAAAATTTATTCAATTCAAATTTCGCATTTCACTTTCGATATTCAAATATGATGATTTTTTGATGTGCTACGGATATGAAGGCTCTCCAAGTTACTCAAAATAGTATTTCTGACATCGGGAACCTCTTCAATAGATTTTACCACCACCTCTTCGTTTATGTTTGAAAAAAAAAGTAAAAAATAGCGAAGGTAATTGTATTGAATTATACAAATAAAAACGAGTCACCTTAGGATTATTGCATCTAATTGAAGCTTTAATCTAAAGTTCTAAATCCGAGATCTTCAAGAATTATTAAAAAAGGATCATTCAAACGCCATGATGAAAACAATTCTCCAAATTTTAAGCCGATAAACCTCAGCTACTTGAGTGTCGAAAGAGTTTGCTTAACCCATTAAGGTCCGATAGTGTTTGGCGCCTCTGCAGAAAAAAATGTGTGTTACATCTGAAGTCTCCAAGGTAAAATTAAGAAGAAAAAAAATGTACCCCCGAAATTTCCAAAGGAACAGGGTAACTTATTTTATTAGTCGTGAAACAGTGAAATTCATGTGGATATATAAAAAGCAAGCAAAAGAGAAATAAACATGGAAAATGCATGGTAATTCACTACGTGTGCTATCGTGTTGACAACATTTTTGTATTGAGAGTTGCTGCAGTTGTATTTATGTATATACGCTGTAACTATCGTCGTTATTTCTCGAGAGCACTTACAAAATATGCTGCATTTTCGCATCGCTGCGCCTTAATGGGTTAAAAGTGCGGCAACGCTTTTACCAAAAGTGAGTAATTTAAATTTTTTTAGCAAAAATATTACAAAAATTAACTTTTAAGTATATCCACATTTGGTATTTGTTGGAACGATTTTCCGTCACCCCTTGAAGATTTAAATCGCGAAAAAACTTTTTCTGCAAGGTGGCGCATGGCTGAGGTATGTAAAAATCTGTACTTGTGATGCGATTTTGATGACATTAGAAACATATACTGGGAGATACGTTTAGAAATACGACGGCGCTAGAGTGGAGTTATTCAGAAAATCGTGCAATTTTTGGTTACAATAAAGAGGTGTGCAGTGAGTGCTAGTAATACAAATTTTATAAAAAAAATCAATGCTTTAGACGGCGCTGGAGTTGCTATATTGAGAAAATCCTTATTTATTGTCAGATTAAGTTGAAATTGAAAACGGGGTCATACAGTCGTAGTCTTATGGGAATATTGCTTTATAATTCATCAGCATTGCATTTTAAGCTTTCAAAATCTGCTGCAAGTAGTTTTCCATACAACTTTCGCGCAGTCCTTCTTGTGAAAACGTTCAAATGTCCATCATATGCAAATATCATTTGTTTTTCGCCCAACCAAAGTGCTTAATTCCACATACAAAGCAGAGTCAGTATTATCTTATCAATTATTATTTTTTAGTTTTCGCCACCTGCAACACACACTAACTAACCGCCCACAGTGCAGCAACGCTTGCCAGTGTGCCGGCCGGCCGATGACATCATTCACTCGCTCACTTGAGCGCAACGAAGCAGGATAGCGTGTCGGTCACGTCAGTGCATACTTACATACATACTTACGTTTGTCTGTTTGTCGGCGCAAATCAGTGTCGCAATCAGAATCACAATTAAAAGCAAAATTTAATGCAAAAGAGAGAAAAGTCGGCAACAGAAATGTGTGACAATTAGATGCAACAGCTATGAAATAGTAATACTAATAAGTATGCCACAGTGCCAGCAGTAGTGTCTGCGCCGAAACTGTCATGTCACAGTGATAGGGCCACACACCGCCATAATCTAGTTTACTTCTGCAGCAAACAAAATTTGAAAATTTTTCGCCAAACATATTCGTTTTAATTTATTTCCCTTTTTCTTTTGTCAAGTCAATCCACTTGCTTGCACAACATGCTTCACTCGGTTCGAGTTGAGCTGAGGTCACGCTCATCGCAGCGACCTCATTAAAGTGAAATAAATCCACTTGCAACGTTTGTACATACATGTGTATATGAAAATTTTGTTTAGAAAAGTAGCGCAAAAAATTACGGATCGGGTCGTGGAGAGGCCAGGCGCACAGTGGTATTTTGATAACGAAAGATCAATAATTAACCATTGAATGCGATTTGTAATAGCACAAAAAAAAATACCGAAAGTTGATGAATTTAATCATACATTTCAATGGTGTAGACTTTTAAAGGCAATTTGAAGAAAGAACATGCTTGAGTCTCATCAACGCATTGGCCGATTGTGTTACATACATAAATAGGTTAAGTTAGAAATGTAACCCTAATTTAAATTAGTTCATGTTAGAAAATAAACATTAGTTTCATTTAATTTGATTCATTTTGTCGAGACCACCTCACTACTTTTTCAGAATCACTTCGTGAATAGTTCAGAACCATTCAACGGCTGGTTTCGAACCACCGCAAATTACTGCCGGAGTATTCTCAAAGAAGGGACAAATTATCACGAACCAACTTTGAAACGTATCCCAAACTAGTGCCAGAATTTTATTAAAATAATTCTGAATAGGTTAAGAAACAGTTCCGATATGATCCAATTTATTCCTGAAATAGTTTCGAATGGTCCTAAAACTTCGTGAATTACTGTCGAAATGGTCCGGACAAATTCTGGGGACCAGTTCTGAAATAAACCCGAAATTGTTCTGAACTAGTTTGCAATGCTACAGATTTGCAAAAAAACTTAAAATGTGTAGGTTGTTTTGGCCAAGAACAATTTCGGACAAAAACCAAACCTTAGCGGCAGCTGGTGCGCCATCTATGTACATGTGAACACGTGCCAGCGATAACACAAGCCTGGAAATATAAAAAAAAATATAAAATAGTAATACAAAATACCCAAAAACGTTAAAAGAAATGATAGCTAATAAATAAAAACTAAAAAAATTTTGAATAACATATTTTTATTCTTTAATGAAAAAATTAAGAAATCCTAACTATAGCAATAAAAGTGGTTATTTTAGCGACTAACCTATTTCAATTAAATTTATAATTTTTGTTAACTGCCTTAAATTAACCAAAACATCAAAACTTTTTAAGCCAATCCACTATGGTATGTCACGCCCATATAGGTCCAAAGATGATACATCACGAAAGCGGCCGATGTCAAAATATTTTATATACGTAGTATCCTCTTAACTGGTTTTCACTTAACTGGAACACACACAATTTCACGCGCTTCTTCTATTTTTTGCTAAGTAATTTATGCATCCCGTACCACTGTGAGGTGCCTCGCTGCAACAGCAACGGCGCGCAGCTACCACGAAATTAAAATGTGTAAAATCTTAAATCGCCTAACGTTATCATATCATTTCTTTTTTGCTTCCTACCTTCACTTAAATTGCAGACGTTTCTTTGCCGTTTTTTTTTTTAATTTTTTCTTTTGTGACTGCTATGCCTAGCCTTGCTTTTTCTAATTTTCCATTCGCAATTTGCTCCCAACTGTGTTCTACTATATGTGGAGGAGAGAAGTCAACCCCGTTGGCGCTCTGCTCACATACTTGCATGGATGAAATTATGTGCATTTGTGTGTGTGTAAATGTTGAATGTTAGTTTGTGCCGCGCCCACTGCATTCATTACGCCCCCCGTTCACTTGGCAACCACACTTTGCTTTGCCATGGTAATACTTCGAGTAAGTCGTTACCGAGTGCGCGCTCATTTTCTTTTTGGCGAGCGGGCGAGCTGTGCCACCCAAGGCGGCAAAAGCCAAGCGAATATATGATGAAGCATTTGCGTTTGTTTTTTTTTCTTTACTTATGTTTTTTTGTGTGTGGCTTTGGTGTTTGGATTTCTTTTTTCTTACATATTTTCCATTCTAAATGGGCAAATGTTGTCTGCGTTGCGAATTTTCAAGTGACCGTCACATATCCCCCTCAGCTAACTCACAATTTAGCCGCCAGCAACTTGTGTGAGCCTTACAACGGCATGTGTATATTTGTATGGTTGTATGGGTGTGGGTAACCCCACTCACTACGTGCACTCACTCCCAGCGACTGGGTCTTCAATTGTCTCGAAATTGCAAAGCTCAAAAAAAGGGAGCAAGTTTAAATGCGACACGAAATCGATGTATGTCGGTCTGTGTTTCTTCGTCTGTCTGTCTGCACTCTGTTGGGGGGGCCAGCCGCACAGACTCGTTTCTGAAGGGGTTGTTAGGCGCCCGCTCTGATGCGGCGTCTATTGACTGCGCGCCGCCTGCGCTTTCACTGAAGGGTTGTTGCTCGTGCACTTGTCTGTCCGTTGCCAGCATTCGTTGGGGAGTGTGTGTGTGAGTGTGTGTGCGGGTGCTTTCACTGCACCTCGTCACTGTCATATGATCATCATGAGCTTTAATACTTTTCTGTTTTCTGCCTATTTGTGAGACTGTTTGTTTGAGGCGCCATAATTTTCTATTTATTTTTTTATTCGATTTTGTCGCATTGCCTTTGACTTTTGCCAAAAAGCAATTTGCTGAAATTTCAAATGTAATTTAAATTGTTGTAACGGCAATAAACTGCTTAATTGCTGCTAAAATTGCAAACTGACGTTTAGAGGATGGAACAGAAGCGGCGCCACTGCACAGTGTGCCGCTGGTGGGCAAAAAATAAAAGGGATACCCAAAAAATTTGGTATAATTTTAAAAGGGACTCTTCTTTGCTTTGAGTGTCTTTTAGTGGATGTAGCAAGTCTCCAAGCATACGAAGTTTACTATAAAATTTTCCATTTATACAAATTTTGAGCCGCTAATTATAATAAAAGGGTAAAGAAGCGACCCTTTGGCGTTGTGCATAAATAACTAGTCTAGTAACCTGAACAAGCGTAGACGAGAAATATACAATTTTAGAGCTAGCAGTTGCCCAAAAACTAGAAATTAAATGCTACAAAAATCTAGCATCGATCGCTTTTATTGGCACACCTTTTTTCTTAAACTTAACGCCGTTATTATAAAGAGTGTAAGCGCGGTATCGACCGCTAAAACTATTTTTTTTTTGTTATTAAAGTCTTCATGGTCAGTTCACTGTAGAATGAATGTTGTTTATCCATTGCGAAAACGATTTTCAGTCGAATTATTCAGGTGAATCAAATTTGTAATGTTTGGCCAAGTTATAAAATAATAAATTTATTTTGTAGTTTAAAATTTATTCTAATAACCAATGCCATTTTTAAAAGCTTGTATACAAAATTTCATTAAAATGCATAGCATGATTGCGAAAAAAATTTGAAAAAGGAAAGAAGTGGTAAACTCTTATTTGTCGCTTTCATTATTTTGGCGGTAAGGTAAAAAATATGCTATGATATTTAACATAACCTTTATTGCCCGCTTTATTACGCTTTTCAAAAAAGTTTATATTTTTACACGCTACGTGGTAAGTAAACTTCCTACGCAATTCAGTTCTTTGTTTAAAAAGGAAAAAGAAAAAAAAACTTTTTCTACTTTGTATGGGCAAATTCCATCTGCTACTTGTTTATATTTATTTTGCGACAATCTTAAAATAATTTCTTTATATAATTTCATTTTTTTTCACTCTTCTGATTTCCTCACAAATAAAAAGTCCGTGTGCATTTTCTTTGTTGGCTGCCATCAGTTGTTAATTCTGTAATAAGTGGTTGAACGCTTGCTTGGCCATCACCTCTTGGCAATGCAATGCCTTGTTGGTTGTTTTTTGTTACTGTTGTTGCTGCTTCTGCTGTTATATGTAGACATGCACTTTTATATGCCTACAAAAGTTGTTGATTTTCGAACAATAGTCCTTTCACCGCGAAAGTTTATCGATGTTTGTATGTATTTACTTACAAAGCCACACACTCGTGCATTCACACAAAATAATATTTGCGCAAACTCTTAAATAGATACATGCAAGCGTACATACAAATGTACATATCTATATGTTGATAGCATTTTATTGCCATACAAACATACATATGTAGCAGTTAATGTAAGTGGAGTAAATAAATTTTTGCATACACCAACGCCATCGAAGATTTATTTACAAAATTGCATCGAGTGGGCAGTAAATGATTTGCTTTGCACAATTTGTTGACAAAGAAAGTGAAGTACTCCAAAAAAAAAAAAACAAGGAGAAACAAGTGCAAATTAGTAAATTAAATATTGTGAATGTTGGTTTGCTAATTGTTTACCCGTGAAATTTATTTTTAAGCATATTTAAGTATCCCTTTAAACCGCTTTGTGTTAATAATTTCAAGCGACTAAAGAACTGCGATTTACTTATTAGCTGCCTTTACAGGTACATACATATGTACATACTTATGAGTACGTACATACATATATACGAGTACATACATACAAAATATAAATTTAAAATATAAATCGATTTAAATGCGAAATTTTATGTACATATGTACTTGTACTCCGTGCAATGCCGAAATAGTTTCACTCTTCAACGGTTGCATTTTGAAAAGCGATTCTTTGTCGTGGCATTTAAGGGGGTCTCGTCATGTAAATCGAAAATAAAATCGAATTCTATTTTTTCAGCTTAATCTGTTCCAAAACTATCTGTTAACATCCCCTTAAAATTATAGCCCTCAATTCCACGTATTTAAAGAGATATGGCCAGTAATGTGCGCACGTGTCGAACTTCGGTGTACAATGTACCAAAACTTTAAAACGTTTTTTCTCAAAACCACATTCTTGCAACTTGTGTACACGATTACGGGAAAACTATTTGACCTATAGACCTGATTAAACCTGACAAAACGATAAAAAAAATGTATATGCTGTTTACACTGGTTTATGAAGGTTTATCTACAGTGAAATAGTATACAAATTAACGAGATACAAATTATTTCTGTTCCAATTAAGAATTACGGACTCTATCTTGCACACAATTGGACAACTTCATCAGCGACACTCTTTCGATTATACAATTTATATAATTTACTTGTCATCAAAAAATCCCGAGGAGACCCCTTAAGGCTGTCAATATGTACTGCTTATCATACTAATATGATATCCTCATATTGACCAGTACTAAGGTTTGCAAATTCTTTACTATTTTTCAAAATAAAATATAGCGAGTTTTCTTACATAGAAAAAAGTAAACAAACTTTAATTAAAAATATGTACAAAGTTTAAAAAAAAATCATAGCGCATGCCATTTAAAGAAAATATGTAAAGTATAAATTTAAACAACATTTTTTTTACTTATAACGCATCCTCGAATTTTTTTTTATATTAAAGAATTTGCGGAAGAGCTTCAGTAAGTAATTGTCAAAAATCAAAGGTAATTTTTATTCACTTGAAACTTTCGTTTTATAGACTAGATTTCTTACAAAAACTGTGTACTACAAAATATTAAAAATAAAAATTATAAATTAAAAATATTGATAATATTTTGTTAAATTACTTTGTCCCACAGTGGTTACTCAACACGAACAAACGCTAATAATTATGTCAAATTATAGCACGCAACTTTGCCTAATATAGTACTAAATCAGAAATTGAAAGTGAACATGTTGCAAGAGAGTACAAACGATTTACACAGGCTTTACATCTTGGGCGACCCCCTGTGAAATTGCCTGCTAAGGTTTTTCGTCGAAAATTTTAACCCTCTAAGTGCCTTTTTTATGACCTATACTACAGCTATTTTAACATGTTAGTGACACACGACATAGTCAAAATTTGAATGAATTTGTCATGCAGAGTATGACTTCGGCAATCGCCGATCCTCAGCGCGATATTGTCTCAATCACTCAGCCGAATAGAACAAGAACGAAATCTACTATGAAGGGAGGGAGGAAGTGATGCACGCCTGCCTTTGGCGCTTACAAAGCGAGCATACATTTTGCATAATTTGCAATTTTGTTTTGTTTTATTTGCCATTCGAAGGCAAATTCGATGTTATTTGTTATGTTTTTTTGTTTGTTTTGCTGTTTGTGTAACTTCAGTTGTATGTTTACAAAAAGGTTACTTAAGAAAACTCTTCAAAAACTAACAAAAGTTCTGAGTTGCCTTTCTGCGTACTGTGCACATACATACATACTATGTACATATACATATTTATTTACAAATAAAATACATACATGTGTACGTATGTATGTATGTATAAAGATTTATTTAATTGCATATCCGCCGCTTTATTTGTTTTCCCATTTGCAGCGAACGTTGCTACTTTTGTTTATGAATGAATTTTTATGTCTTCGGGTGTCAAATGCCCTTTTCCCGCTGCAATGCAAAATGCACATGTACAACAAGTAAATATTGTGTGCTTAGCAAAAAAAAAAATACTTGGCAAGTCGTCAGCCAAGTATTAAATAAAAGTGACTCCTTGTGCCAGTGCGTCTGCCATTAGCTTAAAGAAGAGGAAGCATGCGGTGGCAGTAGAGAGAGGATGTTTATGCTGTTGTTGTTGCTAGTTGCTACTGTCGCTGTTGCTGTTAATTAAAATTTTAGTGGGAAAAGAGACTAAAATGCTTGGCATAAGCTTGCAACTTCATTGAACACAATTGCACCGATTGCACTCGCCATAATGTATGTGTGAGTGTGTGGGAGTGGGTGTTGCACATCTTCTGTTAGGGCAAATAAGTTTTAAGAATTGGTACTGTTGGATAAAGTAACTTCATTAGTGCAATGGTTCATAGTTAAATATTACACAACATTTCGTACAAAATAATTAAAAAGTTATGCTTCTTGGAAAACATTATTGAGACTTCACATCTTTTCTTGAGATTGTGTGTGCCATAAATATTTTATGTGAAAAAAAAATAAGATCAAGTGAAGCTTGAACATTTTTTTTAAATATATATGTATATGTAGTATATTATAAAGCCTCAAATATCGTACACAATGACGAAGAAATACATATATAAGAAAAAATTTGTATTTTAAAAAATTTTGAAATAACTGCAATTTTAAATATGGAAAAAAAATTTGAAATTAAAGTGAATTTATTTATAAATTGAAAAATTAAATGAATTGGAAAAAACTAAATGTAATTTTGAAGAAGAAATTAAAAAAAAATCCGTTCGAATTTCCCATTTTTCAATCAGTTGTATTATAACAGATTTTGAACAGTGCACTTAGCTAATATGAGTATTAAAAAAAAAAATTTTTATCAAATATTAAACACAATTACAGATATTCCAAAAAAAAAATTTTTAAATCTATAAACTAACTTTAAAATTTAAAAAAAAGCAAATGAAAAATAAAAAATTAGATATGTATATATGTACCTACCTATGTATATAAAAAAAATTCATTCAAAAATTTAAAAAATTCAAAAAATAATAATTATAGTTTTTTTTCTCTAATATTTAAAACCAGAATTTTTAAACCAGAATTTTTCGAGATTTTTTAAAAATGAATTTTTATTGTTTTATTCACTTGAAACTTGCAATTTGTTATAAATAAAATTATTGCTGTATACAAACCATAATTAAAAAGTTCTAATAGTAATATCTTGAAAGTTTTGTGAAAATTTGCTGACTTTTTAACTTTCCACAAAATTGCATATTTTTTTAATAAATGTATATTTACTGAAATTATATATAAATACCTATGTTAAGTAAGACCCCAAATGTCATAGTTTTAACTTTTCTATTTTATTGTTTTAAAAAACAAATTTTAAAACAATTCTTAATTAAATAAATAAATATAAATACATACTCAAATCTGGGCACTATGTGATGTAATTATATTTTTGGCGAAATTACGTTACACTAACTTTACAAAACAATAAAACAAATGCACATTTCATTTCGAAAATACTGATTTTACATATTTCTTCATCTATTTTATATTACAGCACCGACGGCACAGAATCTCCCATATTAGCTGAAGCTGATGCAGATGGACATGACAAACCGCGAGTGCGATATGGTGAATTAGTTATACTCGGGTAAGTATTTCGGCTCAATTAAGCGCAGATTAAACCACTTAAATGACACTAGAATGGCTGAAGGGCAGTCGACTATCTATGTACTCGTATGCATGCATCTTTCTACAACATAAGCGTGCGTGGCATTTTGTACCCTCTCGGAAATAAATATTTTACTTTCGTAGACCTCAACTTTTCTAAAGACAAAATGTGTATCCCCTTATACAGTGTTTCTGAAAAAGTCGATAACTTGCCTCGAAATTATATCGTACAAGTCTTAAAACGGTCCATAAATGGTGTTTTAAAAGTCCTAAAAGAACCAAAAACTAGTTCGTAAATTTTGCTGAAGAACTCCTAAATACTTTACGAAATTATCCCAAACTAGTACTGAAAAGTTTCAACACTAGTCCTGATATAGTCTCGAAATGGTCTAGAGCTAGTCGTGAAATGGTACTGAAAAAGTCTATGAACCTAATGCAAACCTGAAATTAATGCAAACAGGTGCTGAAATAAATTCAAACTAACCATGAAATAGTATCATATGGTACAGAAGAAGTTGCTAAATGTTTTTGTTTGTTTACACATTAAAAAAGATCTGATAGCACGTTTCCCTCAGGTCTCGCTTTGTAATTAGAAAGTTAACTTAGAAATCTAGAATCTGTAGCTCTCTAACTTTCATAGATGAATTATTTTTAGATATATAATTTACAACCACTATCTATCAGAGTTCATTTAAATCAAATCAATTGTGCAGCTATTCGAGATTAGTGTTACAGTCTGCCAATGTCATTACTTGTAAGCAAACTTCATTTCCTACAGGCTAGCAGCGTTCCTCCTACACGCATTCTAAGCGCGCTGCATTTGTCGGTCAGCGATGTTGTGGCGAGCTTAGGCATAATACGTACATACTCGTGTATGGCCCTTGTATGATTGTATGTCGAAAACTACAATAGATTTGTATTTGATGTGACTTTTGGCATTTGTTTGGCCTCCGTCTTGCCACCATAATTTCAATATATTTTAATTTTTTTTTTAAAAACGCATTGTCGACGCCAACATACAACTAACTTATTCAAATGACTGCATCGAGCGCGCCTTTTTTTTCTATTGTTGATTGTGAGAATTTCGTAGCTTAGCCTTTTCACCTATTTTCGTGCGCGTAGAAGGTCAGCTGGAAAATAGAAACACTCGAAGAAAACGAAGAAAAATAAATAGAAGCACACTAATGAGTAACACACGCTGCAGTGCCATAAACTTTGAGGTGGCTTACATGTTTAGATATTTTGTTTTTTGGTCGGGCTTGTCATGCATACGCTTGTATGGAAGAGTATGTATGTATGCATGTGCAAGCGCATGTTTATGTATGTCAAGCCATGTACATAGATTACAAATTCATTGTCATTTAAAATTAGATTGACACAAACATGATTATGTGTGTAAGTTTGTAATTACAACTCTACAACTACAATGCTGCGGAAGTTTATGCGGAAAAAAATATGAACGCCTGTCGTTGTAAGTTAACTGCAGGCTTCCAAAAAAGGTCTGACAATCATTGAGCCACATACATACATACGAATATGTATGTATTTACTCATGTTCACAACCAAAAGCAAAAAAATGCAATACGAATCTTAAGTGACGGTACGGGCGTCACATTCAAACCATTGTACTTGTATACAACACGCCAGTCCATCAGGACATAAATCACTGGTGACAACACTACTGACCTTAACATTAAATAACTATGTAGTTGGCTTGTTTCTTTCGCTTTATTCGCACTTCTCTCTCTCTCCAATGAGCGCACTCACACTAAAATCTAGGCTGACACTTAAGGGCCGTACACATACAACTTTCCTCGCTTTACTTGACAATTCGAAATTTAACAACAAAGCATGAGGTGTAGAAGGTTTGCTACATAGAACGCTTTGACAGTTTCTACGTTAGTGGTTTGTTTTCAATTGTTATTTGTGTCTACTCCAAATATTTTGTTTAATAAAATATTAAGAAATGAGTTTTACTTATATAATTAAGCGGTAGTTATGCTACTTATGTATGTTTCAAAGTCGCGAGTGTAATAAACTATATTCAGGCCGAGCATATTTCGACAAGATAAATAAAAACCGATCAAAGAGGTGTTTTATTTGGTATTTATTAATATGTCTCTTCTTTTATCTTTATAAAAGTAAGTATACACGCAAAAACTATGAAATACTAGTAAATATTCTAAATTGTGTGTATATGCACGCAAAATAAAATGGAAATGCAAACAGTTGGTTGTCAAAGTATACAAAAGTTGAGAGTTCGCCATGATTGTGCTTCGTTTTGCTTTGCTTTACTTTTCTCGCCTTGTATTTAGCAGCACTCATATAACATCAGTACTTTAACTTATCTGTCAAAGCGAAACTCTGAAGCAAAGCAAAGCGAAAGTCTTATGTGTACGGCCCTTTAAAGTTACAAAATACTCTTAACTTCTATGCTGTTATTTTCGAGATTGATTGGTGTCAGTGCTCGTGTGAGAGCCTCTCCTTTTTTTTTTTGGTTCTGAATCATATTTTTATTAATGTGGTTCGCTTAAATTGTGAAAATTCGTATCTAACAAAAAAACTATCGGCGCGTTTAATGGTGTAGAACAATAATCAAACTTCTGCTGTGCAACGCAATTAAAACAAGTTTAACAATTTTTCAGAACCACTTCAGGACCATTTCATTAACGTATCTTTAAATGGCATGGTTCGAAGATTTGTTTAGAAAAAATTGACTTTGACTTGCTGTGGCGTCGGCGAAATTTAGCCACAGGTTAATTTCGCATCCCGAAGATGTCAAACACTCAAAATATCCGAATGAACGCTCTTTTCCAGAATTTGACAAGTTTTGACTATTTTTTTTTTTGTTATTTAATTTCTATAATTTTTCATTTAAAATACAGTTCATTCCCCAATAACAACTAAGCGAACTTTTTAAAAATTTTATAATAATTTCAACAAAATTTCGAACTTAAAAAAAAAAACAATTTTTTTGGGAATATGTGAAGTTTTTTAAATGGTATAAACTTCGGAAGAACATTTAAAAAAATTAAAAATAATTCGTAATAACTTGTAAGTTCCATTTTATTACATTAAAATTAAAATGGCTTCAAAACTAGCTATTAGATAATAAAATTTTCAAAAAATTAAATTATAACTATCATGAAGGCATTTAACAAATTCCATGATGATTTCATCGAAATTTCGAATTTAAAATAAAGCTACTATTTTATTTTGGATATCGAAATTACAAAATTTTGTAAAAAAAAAAATGTTCTATTTTAGTTATCGGGTTATCGCCTTTTGAATTATATGTTATAACAAGCTCGAGGCTTGGTATGGATTAAGTTTTCAATTATTTCGAAATATCGAAAACTCAAAGTTTTTAAAAAGAATTATTGAGGTTTAATTCAATACAGAGACTCAAGCTTTTGCTACAATAATTTTAACTGTGATTGAATTTAAAATTTTTAAAAATTAATTAAAAGAAAAATTAGACACCACACTTTGGCGCATAAATTTATAGACCCCACAATTGCCACTTTCGAACTGTAGCCTCGGCATTGCCTACTCGGAGGTGAGTAAGTGACTGATGTGACCGACGTTGTTGGCATTGACAAATACTTACTTGCCATAATCTTCGTCACACAATTGATGTTGCTGGTCGTCAAGCAAGTTGGCAGTTTCAATACATCTATCTCCTGTCTGCTCCTCCAACCCGCCAAGCATGCCACACATATTTTCCAAACAATTTTCAATGATACGCTGCTGCAGCCGCATTTAACATAGCGCACATATGTAGTCTTCATTGCGTGCTGTTAATTAAGTTCTGTGTTTGTTTCTATTTCTTCTTTTTTTCTTATTTGTTTTTTTTTTTTGTGTGTATATTTTCTTTATACTTCTGTCTTTGTTGTACTACTATTTTAATTGAATTTGTCTAAGCAAATTAAATTAGTTCCTTTGACGAGAATGTGTGTAAGTGATTTGCGGTGTTGGCGAACTTGTAGAATTGGATCTAAAACAAAAAAAAAAAAAATAAACAAAAATTGGCGCATTCGTATTCGATACGCATTTTAGTAAACAAGTAACAGGCTAGCCGCCGGCAATACGCAAAATAGAAACAAAAAAAAAAAGACGAAACTCGATCAGCAGCCAGCTGTGTGCCGCATTAAATTTCTTCTTTTCTGCCCCCGCAACAGCAGCAATTTAGGCGTCAAACGACTGGCCTGGCGCCAAATGTGGTGTATTAACTTCTCATTAATAAATTTACTGTGGTGGCGGCGGCGAAGATTCAAATTCTCCATTGTTCCCCAGTCGCCGCTGCGGCGGCACCTTCTCTCCTATCGCTTTGTCACTCCGTTGGGGGCGTGATCTTACGAGTATTGCGCAATTGTTAGGCTTTGCTTTTGTTTTTCTTTTTTTTTTTGCGTTTTGTGCGTCTTGGCGTTGTTGGCCGATAATTGTGTTTTCGACCTTTCAGCCTTACAATTCCATGTTCTACTTAAATATGTATGTATGTGAATTGGGTATTGCGCGCGCTTTAGGAGTTGTAAGTATATTTTTGCATTGCATACAAATGCGTCGCAATTTGATACGAAAAGTGGCAATTAATTCTCAGTCTCCCGCCTGGCTGCTGTTAACATATAAGCGGCGAACTGCAAATAAGAAGGCATGTTGCCTATTTTTTTCTTCCTCAGAATACATACATATGTACATATGTTTCCTTACATCTTCTGTTTTATGGTTTCCTTTTAAGCAAGCACTAAAATCGAATTGAATACAAATACACCACATCTCAAAGTTGTAACCGCACCACGCACGCCATTATTTTTCAATTTAAATACAGTGCATTTTCTAACAAAAACCATAACAACATTGTGAATAACAACAAGTGAGATATCTTATTTGACAGTTGCTTTTGACAGGATACCTAAGATGGCGTTTGACAGAGTACCTAAGCTGGCCGCCAATATGTCGACAATAACGAATGGTCCGAAGTTGGAAAAAGCTGATCGGAAAATATTTTGGGGGGTTTCAATTTTTTAGGATAATTTACATTTGAGATATTCGATTAATATCCATTATAAACATAGATATAATAATACTGGGTAAAATGTTGAATGCATTTTTATAAAGCCATCGATAGGCTATGATATCATTTGAATCAGTAGAATCATAAAACGTCAGGGGTTTAAAGTGCTTCATCGATTCTCCTCTTTTTCTTTGCCAAAATATCTAGGTCACTAGTAACCTCAATATTTCCAGATATGTCTTAAATCTCCGTAAAATAGAAAAGGACCGTTCACTCGGAGCCACCGTGACTGGCAACGTAACACTGATTTGAAAAATTCGGTAAATGTGTTTGTAAAATTGCATATTACGAAGGCGGTTTGATAAGTCATAAACTTTTAGAATAAAATATACTTTTCGGCAAAAAAGCATTCTTTTTATTCCAGTTACTGGGTTAATATTTTAATTTTTTTGTCTAGAGTGAGATTTTGTGTGTGCTACGAATTTGAAAACACGGTTGAAATTTTCTGAGACTACCGAGTTTTTGGAGGGAATCCAGACACCCAGAACCCCTCCCCTGTATCCGTCCCTGCATTCGGGTAAAATATACGAGGAACGCCAGGCTAGCGAATTTACTTTGCAAAAACAGGTGATCTCAGCTGTTCCAAATTTTGACGTTTATCGAAAAGATATCTCACTTGTTATTATACACAATGCATAACAACACTAGTTTAAAAAATTTTACGCATTTTAAAAGTTTAAAAAAATTGCATAAAATGCCAAAACAAAAAAAATATTTTAGAATTTTTTTTAGTATACAGTTTTATATCCTATTAAATTTTAGTAGATATTTGAAATATTTTTTTGCTGCTGGCGTTGCGGGCTTTTGCCATATAAAGAAGTTTCGAGCATACTTTATATGAGAAAAAAATGCGAAAGAGCGCCAGTAAAATATTTTCAAAACAGTGGAGTTTGTTAGTCACTTGAAACATATACTAAAACTTAGGAAAAGGTATTTTTCAAAAATCTTTCTTTTGTAGAGGAATGAACTATGTATGTTTAATAGAAAATTAATGAAAATTGAGGAGAAGTAAAATGAATTGTCAAACTTAATAGATAAATGGTGTGGTTACAATTTTATGGGAGCGCATATGTGTACATTTTTATGTAGATATACTTACATATATAGTATGTATGAATTACAGATAGTGCAAAGAGTGCTTCGAAAGCATGTAACTTAAAAGACTTGCGTTTTTTAGGGTCGCATTTTCAGCCAAATTGCTATTCGTGCGCTGACAGACTCCAGAATGGTCAAAAATTGCGACCGAATCAAGTGTCATCTCGCTCATATCGGTCCACGGCCGTAGAAACATATTTCGTATCCAGCGTCTCTTGGCGAATACTTTTCGTTCGACCAAAATATCAGATGAAATTGGAGCAGGTTACAGATCTGCTAAAACGCAAAACGAATACATCGCCCGACTATAATAAAAACGAAGATAGAAGTACTACTACGCCTAGTAGGTCATTGTACGACTGATGTCAGCAAGCAGAGGAAACTGGCGGCATATTGGAGAACATGCAGGGAAAGTGGAACTACTTTACAATGCCCGTTGGCGTAGGTGCAATCTCGAGGGCAGCAAATAATCGTTAGTTCTTTACCGCTTTGGCACATAGAAAGCAGGCAACAATATTACGACTCTCTATACGAAATTTCATAGGAATAACCAACAATGACGAACATAAGTTTAACAGCTGATTACATTAGAAGTTGCAGAAGAATAGCGGCAATTATGTTATAAGCAACAGCTCAGGCAGTCAACCACGTGAAGTTGAACAAATGTTAAATATCGTCTTATATTAGTTTAAATTTTTTAATATTTAGGTTTAATTCATATTAGAATTTTCCTTTCCTTCAGAATGGCTACTGGCCGGTTTTCTTGAGTTCAAACATTGCAGAATATGGTTTTTTTTATAGGAGTTCTGGCTTAAAGTCATTGATAATTAAATTAGAATACAAGAGGAAACTCTTACAAGAAAAACGATAATTTGTCATTGAAAATTGTTTTATGTTTTTTTTCTCTAAGTATTATTCATATTGTAAAGAAGTTGTACGCCAAGTCAGATCCCACCAGTTCGATGACCGAACTATCAAATTTTCTGGTCGTAAATGATTTTAAGTATATTGAGTTTACATTCTTGTGTACCACACTGTAGGCAGACGTATGAATGTAATACAAAACAAAAAAACCGAATTTGAGTAAGTGAAGTTAAGACTTGTGAATTCATTGTTAAACGTTAAATGCAGCTAGACCGCGCTCAAAAGTATTTTATTTTATTTTATGTATAAGTATAATATGTACACACGTGCATACATACTCGTATGCACACATGTAATGTGTACGCAATATCATAAAAAGTGCTACTAAAATAAAAACACCATTTCAGTTGTAATGTCTGGTCATTAAAAATAATAACATCATTTATTTTTTAACAAAATGTACTCGTTGCACTAGTAAACTCAAACTCTTTAAGATTTATTGGAGAGTGAAAACAATGTTAAATAACTGCGCAAAACTTACACATTTCAATTATGTTTGGCATCTGTATTTACGATTTGAGATTCTTATCTGCAAAACGATGTATGTACTTATATATGCATGTAACATACATATGTATGTTATATTCAACACTTAATATCTCATGAAAAAATAGTGTCAAAACAAACAATTTTAATTAATTTTAAACGATTGTACCTCTGAAAAGTTGAGTATTAAATGTGATTTTTTGATTCCCAAAAAAAATCTAAAAAAGAGACCTTCTAAATCATGCTCCCTCTTAAACCATGTGAACCTAAGCTCAAATGTATTTTTTTGACATACAAACATTTTTTTCAATACGTAGTAAAATTTCCTATTCGAGTTCATAGTGAAATATGATGAAATTTCTGGCGGTTTACAAAAGTAAGTCTGCCCTCTAAAGCTCACATTTTCACTGTATAGCTAAGATATTGAAAGATGAGATAGCTGAAAGTTGATTTAGAGAGTCAATGTAATTATGTATTATACTTTCATGCGCTTTAGTATAAATTTGCATGGCTACGTTGCACGGAAATTTTAAGAGTTAACCTCCACATTTAAATGTTTCGAAAAAAGCTAGAAAACTAAAAAAAAATCGTAGAGTAAGTATGTGTGTTCGTATAGTTATGAATATATAAAAAAAATTTAATGCGAATACTACTTGCAGTGATGTATTAAATGTTAAAATTCTTAAAAAAATATTCGAGTATGAGTTACATTTAAAATGCTTTCCACGGCAAAAAATAATTACAAAAAAAAATTTTCAAGCTTACAAAGCTCAAAAACGGCTTTATCATATTTTTTGAAATTTTAAATATGGTCTCTACATTGCCTTAGAAAAAAATTCGGTAGATGCAGCTGTAGTCGCGTTATTACTAACAATAATATAAATGGTTTGTTTCACTCATATTCGTTACATATTTCGATAATGTAAAACCACAATTTTTTTTTTCAAAATATTTACCCCTCCTAAGGAGTCAGGACTTTACTTAAAATATCGTTTATGTATAGTCCAATATGGCTTATTATCAAAACCTCTTTGGCTGGATGACGTTACATATTGAAATCAATTGCATTCATGTTAATCGATCAGTTGCGCTAAAGATCCAGAAGTCGTCATACATAAGTACATACTGTATTCAACTAAATTCATGAATACTTGTACGTGTATAATTATGTATAAATTCATCGTAAAGCTAAAATATGTATTTTTTTAATTATCTACTGATGCCACCTATACATTGCGTGTTGGTACTAAGTTGAGTAGGAATAAATAAAGAAAGCAAAGTGAGAAAACATATGTAGAAAACTTAAGACACAGAGTGAAAAGGTAGAATAAATCGCCAACTGGAGTTGCCTTAGATTTGTTTCTAATTTTAAGTTATGGGGTAAAAAGTAGCACAATTGAACTAAATTAAAGTGAAGCAAAACGAAGACTGTTTAAAGTGAAATGATAATTATTTAATTTAAATCATCATCGGTCTTCTTCTAAGTGTCGAAATTCATATTAGACTTATCTACTAAAGTTATCAGTTTTCACTTCTGAACTGAATTCATTGAAAGCACCAATCGGTCTGTAAAGACTAAACCAGATTCGCAATTTTAAGATGTTGTTTTATTTAATTATATTTATGGTTTAGCTTATAAACTTTACATCGACCACGATTGGCGCGGGTTACCAAAAAACCGCGTTAGGCGCGGGTTTTATGTGGTATGTTCTCGTAGGCTTCTGCGCTGCGAATGAACTTATAATATTGATGACAAGTAAAATATGATATACATGAATGTAGTAATAATGACATGGCGGTAAAATTGATTTATCTGGTGCTACCAGATGAACATGATATTTGACATATAGGTGGCTCTAACATCCCACCCCCCGGCGAATCCTAATGAGAATTCGCAAACTCCAAAGCGGCTAGCTTCGATACAGGACGACGTATAGTTCCGGTGCTCGTTTTTACTATGGCGCTCCTCACTTGCCTGTCTTTCGCTGCAATTACTTCTGTGATTCGGCCTGTTTGCCATTGGCCTCTTGGCATGTGCGGATCACAGACTAGTACTAATTGTCCCGGCTGGAGAGGATTAGCTTCGGTAAACCATTTCGGACGCATTAGAAGTTGTGGCAAGTATTCGTTGATCCAGCGCTTCCACAAGCGATCCTTTAAGTTTTGCGCGATCCTCCATTGCTTCCGTAGGCAGACCTTTTCATCGGTTTGACAGGGTGTTTGCGTAGAATTGAGACATCCCAAGATAAAATGATTGGGAGTCAATGGCTCCGGATTCTGTGCCGACACTGGAATATCTGTCAGCGGACGACTATTCACAATGTTTTCCGCTTCTATGACAACGCTGCGGAAGGTCTCCAATTGAGGCGCCTCTTCCTTCAAGACACGCTGAAGGATTCGTTTTACACATTGGATTAGGCGTTCCCAGCATCCACCTTCAGAGGGATTCGATGGACAATTAAATTTCCACTCGATCCGATCCTTTGACGTTTCGCGTTGAATTGTCTCAAAATCAAATATTCGCTTCTCTTTCACTAACTCGTGTTGCGCTCCAACAACGTTAGTTCCGTTGTCGCTTCTTATGCGGACTGGTACACCACGGCGGTTGACGAAGTTTCGGAGACATATCAAGAATGCATCGGTTGAAAGACCGACTGCAACTTCTAGATGGATACCTCTAGTCGTAAGACAGGTGAAAACAGCAATCCAGCGTTTTTCGCGACGGCGACCAATGGTGACGAGGAACGGACCGCAATAATCCACTCCTGTGTAAGAGAAGGGACGGACGAATGGCGTTAGGCGATCAGATGGCAACTGACCCATCAAAGGCACGGTTGGCTTTGCTGATTGACGTATGCAGGTTGGACAACTTTTCGTTACAGATTTAAGTACGGAGAGTGCATGCGGCACCCAAAACCGCTGGCGCATTTCATTTACTATTAACTTGTTGTTTTGATGATGATTCTTGCGATGGAAATGATCCATGATGAGAAACGCAAGGCGATGGTTCTGTGGCACAATGATTGGACGGCGTGTAGCCTCAGGCAGGCAATATGCGGCATCAATTCTGCCATTTATACGCAAGATCCCGTCTTGATCTAGTTTTGGTGTAAGTTGAAATAGTAGGCTCGACTTCGGAAGACTCTTTCCGACGCGTAGAATGTTGATTTCTGCTTGATAAAATTCGGATTGTGCTTGACGACAAATGTTACCTTCTGCGGCTTCTAGCTCATTTGGTGTCAACTCTCCTATTCGACGAGATTTGGAATTGAGGTTGTGTATAAAACGTAAAATCCACGCTACTACTCGCAGTATTCGGGAATATGATGAAAACTTGTAGATATTGATGACTGGTTGATGATTATACAATACCAGTATTTTATTCGAACACTCTTCTTCGACTCGGTTTGATGAAGTTTGCACGGACTCAATAGGCCAGGTTTCTTCGTTGGCGCGTAGAAACTCAGGTCCTGTCATCCACACATCGTAACGACACAATGGCGATGACTTGACTTTTGTAGCTTCATCTGCCACATTGAGCGCAGAGGGTACCCATCGCCACTGACTGGGCGTGGTACTTTCTAATATTTCTGCTATGCGGGTTGAAACGAATTGCTTGAAGTCTCTTGTGGTTGAGCGAATCCAGCACAAAACTGTTTTGGAATCGCTCCAAAAGGTTACGCTGTCTATCTTCCGATCAAGACACTTTTCGACTGACAGTCTAAGGCGATTACCCAATATGGCGGCTTGTAGCTCCAAACGTGGCACGGTTGTTGCTCTTTTAGGGGCGCATCTCGCTTTGGCTGCTACGAAGGCGACGTCTATGTTGTTAACGTTCATCATCCGAAGATATATTACGGCGGCGTAGGCGGCTTCGCTGGCGTCAACAAAGACGTGTAGCTGGACACTTTTGGCAGTGGCGTACAACGGCGAATAACAACGAGGCGTCGCGAAATTGTGAACTTCCTGAAACATTTTCCACCAGGTTGCCCATTGCGATGCAAGCGATTGTGGTAAAGGGTCATCCCAGTCTATGCTTTGCCTCCAGGTTTCCTGAAGTAACAACTTTATAGGAATAGTGAAATTGGCAAGAATCCCAAAGGGATCGTAGATAGCCATAGCTAGACCTAAGAGTTCTCTCTTCGTGGGAGATCTCCTGCCATCAGTGACTTCTTTTGGTATTTTCTGGAACCTAAAATTAAACTCCAAGGTGTCATTGGTGGAATTCCAATACATACCCAGGACTTTGTCTGTTGTAGGCTGATGTTCCATATTTATGACTTCGGACTGCATTGGTGAGTTATTGTTCAGCTGTTGTTGTAATTCTTTGCAATTTGAGATAAAATTTCGGAGATGAAACCCGGCTGATGAATTTATAGTTACTGCTTCGCTGACAACTTCCATCGCTTCTTGGATTTTGTCGAAACTTACAACAAGATCGTCGACATACGTGTCTTCGGTGACGACCTTCGCTCCCCTTGGCATAATCTCACGAAATTTGGCGGCATTCATATTTTTGACGTACTCTGCACAGCATGGCGAACAAGCTGCGCCAAAAATCATTGACGTCATCACGTAAACTCGTAACGGACTATTTGGATTCCCATCCCTCCATAAAAATCTTTGGGAATCTCTATCGGCATGTCTGATCTTAACTTGCGAGAACATTTCTTCAATGTCCCCGGCGACTGCAATTTTGTACTGTCGAAACTTATGCATTATGGTCATAAGTGGCTGCGCACACTCAGGTCCTTTCATCAAGAACGTATTTAATGAAATATTCGAAACGGTTGCTGCTGCGTCGAAGACTACGCGAAGTTTGTTTGGCTTATGGGGGTTGATGACACCGAAGTGTGGCAAGTACCAGGTATTACGACTTTGCTGGCTAACTTCGGCTTCTGACAGAAGCTGTGCATACCCTTTCCCTATGTACCTTTGAATGGCTGCGTTGTACATTTCTGCGTACCGTTCATCTTTTGACATTTTTCGTTCTACGTTGAGTAATCGTTGTTTGGCCATCTCGTAGCTGTGAGGTAAATCGACGTTATCCTCACGCCATAATAGTCCAACTTCATAATACTGACCGATTTTACGCGTCGTCAATTTAAGTATCTTTCTCGCTCTGGTGTCTTCGTCGGATTCTAACGATCTACCTGTTACCTTAACGCCCAGGTTTTCTATGCTGAAATATTCATCGACAAGTTGATGAAGCTGCTTAGTTGTTGGCGACTTTCGTACATGAAGACATTGAACTGCAGTACTGCCTGACTGTGCTGAACCATAAGCGACCCATCCTAGCTTGGTGGCGACTGCGATCGGCTTATGAGGTCCGGCATGTACTGTTGTTTCGGCTATGCTTAAGTGGCTATTGTCTAAACCGATAAGCAATGACGGTTTGACGGCGGCGTAGTTGGTAATTGGCAAACCTTTAAGATGACTGTGTTGATTGCGATCAAAGGTCTGCACTGGCAGATCTAGTTCCTTTACGGAGCGAATATTCTTCAGCTGGTAACGTGACTTCGATTGAACTCCTCTGACGTCAAGATTGAATATACGAGACTCTTCGGTAGTATGACTTTGGTTATACCACTGTAACGTTAACGGCTCTGAACGACCTGTAATGCCTAGATCATCGGCGACGGCTTTCTCTAACAGCGTAACAGACGACCCCTCGTCTAGCATTGCGTAGACTTTCTTGCTGGCACGAGGACCAATTAAAATAATCGGTAAGATTTTAAAAAGACATATTTCTTCTCTTTTATTGCGGCAATTGAGCAAATGTTCGCTTCTATTTTGCGATCCATTGGCTGGCTGAGCTGGTGTACTTACATTAGACTGATGCAAGAGCGGGTGATGCATTCGACTACAACCATCGATACCACACTCTCGTTTACGTTGGCATCTAGCTAGGTTATGACCGCGTTGCATACAACCAAGGCATAGGCCCTTCGCTTTTATACATTCCCACCTCTGATGCGAGCTAAGAGCTCTAAACTGTCGGCATACATTTAGCTGATGATCGTGACTGCACTTCGGACATGATTGCTGCTCGGGACTTTGCTGTTGATCGGTGTTAACCAGAACTCGACGTGCAGCGTTTGATAGACGGCTTGATTGTTGACTCATTGTACGCGTATTGGACGACAGCTGAATATTACGTATGGTAGATACTGTTGACGGCATGACACTAACTACTCTCGCTAACTCGCTTAACCATTCAGCGAATGTCTGGACTGTAGTGAATGGTGATACATTGGCAGCGTATCGGCTCCATTCGAACTGTTTCGACACAGGTAGTTTCAAAACTAGTAGCTCCAATAGCATAGGGTTCAGTAAATGGTGGTCGCAATTTGCTGATTTGAAAAAGGCGACGATATTGCGCACCCTGTTTGCGAACTCCAACACTTGCTCGAGACGACCTTCGTAAATTACTGGATGATCTTTAATCTTCTGCATTTGCACCTTTATGAGCAGTTCAGGTCTACCAAAATTGAACTGCAACTCCTCCATCACCTGTGGCACGTTCTCCGGAAATATCAGCAGTGACGACACTGTATGCTTTGCATTACCTTGCAATGCCGTATGTAGCCTCATAAGATTCTGTCGGTTATTATATTTAAACTCCATTGTGCTGTCAATGTAGCTTGCTCGAAACAACGGCCATTCCTCTGGATTGCCATCAAAACTTGGCAGAGGATGCAGTTTGACACTAAATATTTCAGTGCTGTAAGCTGTTGGCGCAGGCGACGAATTTGTTAACGGCTGCGCTGGCGGCGCTTGCAAAGGCTGCGACGCTTGCAAAGGCTGCGATGCTTGCAAAGGCTGCGACGCTTGCGATGACGGCGGAGGTAGCGACGGCTGTGGTGGCTGACTGCTTGCCGCCGACGTTGACTGAACTAACGGCAGAGCGTATGGCGAAGTTGGCAGAATATTTCCTGACGGTGGCAGTGACCGCGCTGGATGTGGCTCTTGCGACTGCGAAGCTAATGTGCGGTAAATTGATGTTGCTGACGGTGGTTGTGCGGATATATGCAACGGTGCTTGAGGCAATGCAAGCAACTGTCTCTCGATTATCGGTAACGGCAACCGACCGTTATGTATATCTGCGGATTCGACTGATATACGATTACGTAGATCTACGATGTCCTTTTGACTTTGACACGTAGCTTCACGTAGCTCTTCTATGGTTTTCTTTATACCTGTTAAGGCTGACAGCAAGGTATCCAACTGCTCTTGCGACATATGAGCAGCGGTGCTTTCCATTATGGTCTGGTTTGCAGGATCTTCCTCTTCAGGGTGTTCTTCGGTCTCACGACTTCTGCTCCTGGTCATCATTTACTATGTTTTCAGCTGTGCAAATTATTGGGTAATCCCAGTACTCGATGTGCGTGGCAGGCACTTGTAGAGAATTTATGGTGCAACTCGAAATGGCGACTTCAAGAATGCACACAATGACGACGGTAGCAGCGAACACCAAATTTGCTTTTATTGGCGGCAATCAGTGGTACGGCTTCTACAACGTACTCCTATCGTACAGCTCGATATTGTGGTTGTTCTCAACTCCAGAATTGTGATCGTACAGCTCGATCGGCGATTATATTAAATTATATTATTATTAGCAAATTTATGCTCCTTTGCGTGACTTTAAAAATCTGCTTTTGCAAATGGCGCATTGTCAATGTCAAAATGAGCGATTGACATTCCTTAAAGTACTGCGCCGTTCACTTAGTTAACGGCGGTAGACTGCAGGGTGACGAGAATCACATAAAAACTTTGTAAAGACTAAACCAGATTCGCAATTTTAAGATGTTGTTTTATTTAATTATATTTATGGTTTAGCTTATAAACTTTACATCGACCACGATTGGCGCGGGTTACCAAAAAACCGCGTTAGGCGCGGGTTCCCAAAAAACCGCGTTAGGCGCGGGTTTTATGTGGTATGTTCTCGTAGGCTTCTGCGCTGCGAATGAACTTATAATATTGATGACAAGTAAAATATGATATACATGAATGTAGTAATAATGACATGGCGGTAAAATTGATTTATCTGGTGCTACCAGATGAACATGATATTTGACATATAGGTGGCTCTAACACGGTCTTCGCTTGTTTTGTTTCGTAAATACGTTTTTAATCTACGCAGAGATGAAAGAGTTGCTTCCTCTGTGTGTAGCATTAGATAGGGTTGTAACGCCACGGGGTTTAACAACCATTTAGTTCTGATTTCTGAATCAATAACTGAATGCATCAATGGCTATAATAAGGTGTATAGTTGTCGGCGAGATGCAACTTTCAAAGACGGTGTGTGGAGATCTTTTTTATAACGTCTTAAACATTTTTAGCGTCCCCTGAGCAAAAAAGTATCCAACTTGAAGCCCACCTGAACCAGGGAAAACTGAATTTGGAAAAATCGATTGAACGTTTACTAAAAAGCAGGATTCCGGCTTTTTGATATCTTCATTTGTTCCTCATATCCGCGACTTCTAAGAAACAAGAGATCATTTTTGCCAAAAAAATTGTAGTTATAAGTTAAAAAGTTCAGGAATGGGTTGGGTTCGAAAATATTAAAAAAAAAGTTAGGTTCTGCAGCAGCTCAGTGAAGAGTTTACGTCATCACTCATCTAAAAATAAGTTTTTATTTCTCACTTCGCGCACTCCACATTTTTAAGGCAAAAGTTGCCGCCGGATGTCAGAAAACACTATGTATTAGAGGTTCCGGAAATTTCGGAGAGGAGCGGATTCGCCCCTGATTTCGAGCGAAAACGAAACTCGCGATAAGTGGAAATACAATTCGATGAATACATACATACAAATGTTATGTTTATTAAATTTATAAATTGAAAATATGCCATTCTCGCTAAACTACCAAACATACGTTCGGAATCCGAATTGCGGAATCCAATAACGCAGCGCAACTGGAAACTACATACATACATATGTACATATGAACATATATATATATATGTATGTGTGTGTATGTTTTATATTCAACACTCAATCGTGGGTATTCATGGCAGGAAAATGTCCAAAATTTCAAAACAAAGCGAAGCTAAAGTTATATTCAAAGATGTGCTATTCATGGAATAGAGGCAACAAATGAATACCGACAATGGTGCAACAGCGTTGTTGGTTCGCTTCGATGTACGAGCACATCCGCGAGCACTAAGGCACAACTTTAGCGGTAGCACTAAGTTACAAAAACCTAAAATAGAGCAGCAGCAACAGCAACAACAACAACTGCGGTGGGTACAGCATCAACGGCCAAGCCGCGCTGACAAACACCGAAACACCGAAACACAATCTGCAATCTTTTATCTATTTTTGACGAATCAAAGTTCGTTAACACCGAAACTTGTGCGCCATAAAGTGAAATAGACCACGGAACCACAGCAGCAGCACCAACAACAACAACAACAACAACAACAACCATAGGCGTCATGTATACGTAGATAATTTAGTAGAACGGTGAAAATAATGTCGAATACATGCGTCGCGTAAAATATATATAAATAGATACATATGAACATACATACATATTAACCAATGACTTAGTTGAGTTAAATACATATGTACATATGTATGTACATAGATATTTTGGTTTTCTCCCAACAAGACGAATGCGTTCGATGGTGGCACTCACTTGCAGACATTTCGACCGATGTTGCACATAATTTAAGCGAATAAATGTTGCTGCATAGTTGCTTGTTTATAAATAAAATGCGACAAAAATCGTGTAGTTTTTATTTTTGATATTATTTGCGCCTCGAAAATTACATTTCCTTAATTTCGTAATTTCAAAACGTAGAAATTTTCAATGGAAGTTTATTATTATACTTATTTTGCATTTTCCGACTCATTTTGAAAGCCAACATCTATGGAAATTTAAAAAAAATTTAACTTCGAGTTAGCACAATTTTCAAACAATTAATTATATAAAAAAAAACCTTTTAAACGTCAACTGCATAATAATGTTTTAAAAATTTTTTAAGTTGTCTATAAAACATCAAAATAAAGGCGTCCAATGTAAAACTTACTAAAATTTAAATAATTCTTTTTGTCAAAATCGTACAGATATTATTATTTTTCTTTGTTTCCAATTGTTTTTTGTTTTTTTTTTATTGGCTGTACTGAAAGCGGTAAGAGGTAATGATGATTCCACACAAGTAATCTCTAATTTACGACTGCTTTGAACAGTTTGTCAAGAAAATGCTTTTACAAGCCCAAAAAAGTTCGTTTTGAATCTTCCATTGTAAATAAAATTTAAGTTAAAAACATTTTAATTTTTACTCCTCATACATATGTATATGTAATGCCCAAGCAGTCATATGACAGAACCACAGTAGAACATTTTGTTAAGAAAGTATGAAACTAGTAAGATAAAACAAAAGAAACGACTTATATCAGTGTCAAAAAAATGTTTTTACAAACTGCGATTTATGTGGAAATTCACAAATTGCTCGATTCCAAGGAATTGTAATTAATACAAAAAGTACCTTTGATAGCGCCACGTCATCGCTGTAAAGCCAAAAGTTAGTATTAAAGTGAACATCAAAAAATTACTTTGTAAATTTAGAAAAAAAACTATCAAAATGAGCGCCGAATAATCAAAAAAGTTTATGATAATCCCCAAATATAAACAAGAGCTATTACAAACGAGATTAAATTGGAGTCTGGAGTTGATGTATCACATTTCATATTTCACATAGCCATGCGTTTTGGGAAGATGTTAAGTTTTGTGACGAAACGAAAATTATGCTTTACTATAAAGAGTGGCCTAATAGAGTGTGGCGTCTTGAACAGCCTTGAACCAAAAAAATTATTATACCAACTGTAAAATTCGGTAAGCTGGTTTGGGCCTGCATTTCTAGCAAAGAAGTTGGAAATCCTGTTTATATTGAGGGTCATACGGATGCTATGCAATATCTAAATATTTTGCGATTCCTGTGTGAATTGCCCATTCCTAGAATGGCTATTGAAATTAATTTGTTTGTTACTCTTGGAAGCCACATTGTTTTGTTCGTCTCTAAGCAATCTCCTCCCAATTGCGGTCTTTCGTTTCGTAAAAGTGGTGATCAAAGGTTAAAATTTTAAAACCTTCTACTACAAGTTGCGGCATTCCTCTATTTGCGCGTTTCTGATAAGCTTAAGTGGTTTCGCTTTAAAAAACCGCTACACATACTTCAACTTGAAGTGCATTTACATTTCCTAGAAACTTGATTTATGTGTTTATTTAATTTTTTTTTTAAACTGTTTTCATTTTTTACTTATTAAGATATACTCGTCTTAAATGCATACATACATACATATGTACATATGTATACTTGAATAAAAAAAAAGCACTTAAGCTATTTTCCTTGCACACATACATATGTACATGAATTACCTAATGCGCTTTTAATCTTTAATCATCTCACTTTATTTACAGTTATAATGGTTATTTACCGCAAGGTGATCGCGGACGCAGGCGTTCCAAATTCGTACTATATAAACGCACAGAGCCGAACGGTGTGAAACGTTCCAAACACTATATCGTCCAATCGCCACAAACATCGAAAGCCATTTTGGATGCAAATCAACATTCAATATCTTACACACTGTCTCGCAATCAAGCTGTAATTGTCGAATATAAAGAAGATGCGGAAACGGATATGTTTCAGGTAAGGCAATAAGGCTACGACACATTTATGAAACAACAAAAAGTGTATCAATTAAATTTAAATGTTATAAAATTAGTAGTTAGATTTTGAAGAGGGCAACTTTAGTAACATAATTCAAAATATAGAAATTTTGTTTAATTGAAGTAAAAAATATGTTTAAAAACAAAAATTTGTGCAATTTCGATTTGCTGTATGGACGCCTTAAACTTTTCGTATCGGTGCTGCCATCCCTCCAGTTCTTTGCGATTGTTATTAGTAGTGTCCTCGAAGTCAGCAGTTTGTAATAATTGTAAAAATATCTCGGCCTTTTTCATCATACCGGATCGAATTCGTTGTGCGTCTGCATGATGTTTCATTCCCTGTGGCAAGTTTTATCGGCTTATTTCACTACACCGAAATTCAATTATAATGAATTGTATTCTGATACCAATCAACAAATGTCAAATCCGTTCCGGTATGATGAAAAAAGCCGAGATATTTTGTTAGCGGAACGGAACGGGACTTGCACCTTCATTGCAATAAACGTTTGTTGTTCGATATAACTGGATATTATCGGATTTCGGGAGTTCGGGATTGGCGTTCTTGTATTCGAAAAACTTACAAAGAATGGGAAATCAATTTGAGAGAAAGTTTCAAAGATTCCCTGGATACATTTTTAATTGTAAGAATTTGAAAGTGAGTAAAACATCTGACCATAGACAGCTGATTATAATTTAGACAAAAAGGACATATCCATGTACATATGTATGTGTTTGAGAATTATTACGAAGTTAAATTACAAAATATCAGTAAATAAATATTTAGATGCAAGTAAATGTTCATTTGGGCCAGTCTCAAGTTTCCAAGTAGAATGCGTTACAATTTTAAAATAGCTCTGTCTCTGAGAGCGAATGCTCGTAAATGGTTTGAAATTTCTTTACTCGAAAATGTTTAAGGGAAAAGTACGAATGCATGCGAGCTGTAAATTTTTTGGTAAGATTTTATTTTTTTAATAAGTTTTTGTTGATACACAAACGGACGGTGAATCCCCCAAAGCAAAATGCACGCTGTCAAAATTAAAATACAAAGAAAAAGTTCCTCCAGCGCTGTGTAATTTATTTCGGCCATATTGCTTGTTCTTTTCAAAAGATTAAAATTGAATTAATTTGTAAAATTTGGTTCGAAAAAAAAAATTCTTTTATATTTAGCGTTTATATATGCAAAAATGTGCCCATCATTAATATAGGCTATTTTTGTGAAAAAAGAGTCTTTCTAGTTACCTACTCATAAAGCGGCAAAATGACATCAGCTGTTTTCGCAGCCAATCGAATTGAATTTTGTTTCAATTTATATAGACAGCCATCGGTATCAGGGTTATTCTAAATATTGTGATGAACCCCTGGAGGGTGAAAGGACCAAACATTTTAATTCCGATAAATAGTAAGTGACTTTATGGAGTTAATGAAGTTGTAAGAAAACCACAATAATTCGAAATTTTAGAAAGAAATCTTTATATATTAAAAGAAAAATAAATCAAACTTCATAACTCAAGAATTTAGTTCTTACAAATTCTTGTTTTTGGCAATTGGATAATTATTATGTCACATTATTTTTAATTTATTTAAACCCATTCCTTCTAGAAATAACAAAACTTTCCACTGTGTCACATCGAATTTATATCCGCGTGAAAAGCGTTTAAAGAAAAATATTTGCTCGCAACAAACTATAGCTATAGAAAAATGTGAACCTGTTTTTAAGGACAAGTAACAAGTTATACAAAGTATAAAAAATAATAAATTTTTTGAATTAAAAAATTGTGTGAACAAAATTACCATTTAAAAAATGAAGGTCACTCAGCAAATTATGCATTAATTTTTTGGATCTGACAATATTGTTACTGTTTTCATGTAAATTTTATCGATTAGATAACTAAGTTGTAGAATGTTTTATCCTGAAACAAAATTTAATAAAATATTAAAAGCCAATTCTAACTACATACTTTACTCGCGCATTGCGTGTTAACTCTGCACCAAATAATAATATGTATATTTTTCTCACGGACATTTATTTCCAATTTATTCCTTATCGGCTTGTATACAAATATATATACATACATATACATATGTATGTTGTGCATGTCCGAGTACATACCAATGTATTCACCTGTAGTGGCTATGCTTTTCTGTTAATATAATGACTTTCTGTCGTTAAAATTGTTGCATTTTCCAAAACAAACATATCGATTTCAGTAGTTTGTACGTTCGTTTTACTATAAACGTATGTATATTAGGGTGTCCGCTATTTACCAAGTTAAATTTTCAAATTACCAAAATCACATTACTTTTCGCATTCAAATTAAATCGGGTGTTTTTGAAATTTTCGCATTTAACTCTTTTTTAACATAGAAAATTTGGTACAGCAATAACCAGGGTACATTTTTATAAAGAACTAAAAGCTCTATAAAAAAGAAAATCCATAAAAAAAGATGTTACACCATGGACGCCAGTCCGGTATGAGTTATATGGAAGAAATTTAAGAGGAGTAGCAGTAAAAAATTTGATAATCTAAGGCACGTTTTAGTAAAATTGTTTTGCATTTTATTGTACTAAAATTGATGATGGTACAAATATACATAATCAAAAATTCTGAAATTTGTTTATTAACTTTTATTTAATAAACATAAATTAAGAAATGATAATTTCGCCTTTTAAATCAAAAGTTTCAGTTAAATCTTGATTAACTTTCGGATAAGTGAATTTATCGAAAATCATATCAGATCTTTTAATGAATTTGTCATTGCTGTACCAATATTTGTTACAGAGAAAAAAAATTTTAAATGTACAAGAATCCACATATAAATTGTAAGGGAAATGCAACGTGATTTCAGCATTGTTTAATTCGGAATTAAGTTTTTTTTGGTGGGATATTTGATTAGGAGCATAACTCACTTAGGATATAATGAACACCCTAATGTTCACATTTATGTACACATGTATGTACATACTCGAATCTATGTACATATGTATGTATGTACATATACTCCATTCACAAATTATAACACAACCAAATATTATTTTTCTTCTAATTAATTTAAAAAAAAATTTCAAGAAAAATATGGCTCATTCTCGAAAAAAAACCCATAAACACCCATATTTTAAACTAATTACAAAATGTACAATATGTAATATACATAATAGATATAAATAAAAAATAGTGTAATAAAATTTCATCGAAATTTCGTATTTTTTAAAAGATGTTTTTAGTGTAAGAAAGTACAAGTTTGAAGTGTCTACAAGTTATCACTGATTTTAGATCAGTACTACCAGTAAGTTCTTTCAAAGCAACGTAAAACTGCGTTTTTTTTTTAATATGGAAGGAAACGCGAAAGAGCTTCAGTAAAAAAGAAAAAAATGGTCAAAAATCAGTGGTTATTCGTAGTCACTAGAAACTTACACTTTGTTGTACTAAAATTTAATAAGCTACCTATCTGCATATCCCAAAAAATTCTAAACTTTTTGATAAAAGTTTTATAAATGTTTTCTACTTTTTTTAATGAAATAAAAAAAAAATTTAGTTTCACAGTGTTAGTTAGAGATTAAGATGTTTTATTTGAAAAATAATTTTAAATAATTGAAGGACAAATAAATTGTCGAAATGTGTCAATATGTGTTTGTGCTATAATTTGTGAAGATAATGTACTCGTATGTATTTATACATATGTTTGTATGGTTATTCCTGGTCTGCGCGTGTTAGGATAAGTGACGTATTAATATTTGCATTGGTTTAATCTAAACGCGGGATCATGGAGTTAAATTACGTATGGCTAAGCCCCTGGATGATAATTTTTCTGACACCCATAATTTTCGTTACACGAGTATGAACATACATACATACATACACACACGTCTGCATGGCAGTTTAAATGTGAGGACACAAAAAATAAAACAATAATCCCATAAAGCAAAATATATGCCGTTCATACACGTAATACATACATACATATGTACATAAATAAATATGCAATGTAACCAGTATATTTTCACACAAAAACATAGTCGGCTTCAGTACAAAACTGTATTTGAAAAAATTAAAGCGACTGACAATTATAATAATAAAGCTTAAGGATTTGATTTATGAGCCAGTTACTATATTGTTTGGATTCTTTTTGCCACAACACGCTTAAGTCTGAAATCGTTGTATTTGTAGTCCCAAAGTTTATGCAGCATTTAACCCCAAATCCAAAACCCAAGAGATTGTAGTCAGGTGAGCTCGGTGGCCATCCATCCTTAGGAATAAAATCAACTAAATTTCCTTGTTTCACACAAAGTGGTTTCAATTCGCAGAATATAGCTCCAACCCTCAAGCCTCTTTCAAGTTTTTGACAATAATAAAAGGTGTTTTTTTAGACGTGTGGTTATTTATACTCAGTTTGGTTTGCCATTTACAAGACGCCTTGGAAGAGAATATTCGGCGCGTTATTGCTAACATACGGCCCTAATTGCTGCAAAAAGTGGTCGAAAATTGGGCATCTCAGCTGGAATTTATTCGAGCTAGCCGCGGCGGTCACTTGCCCGAAATAATTTTTAAAGCATAATGGCAATCTTTATAATAAAGCTAAATTCTTGGACATAGCATTAAATTATATGCGCGCTATTTCTTCTTAAAAACCGTATGTCTAAAAAACAAAACGTATGCCTGCCATAGCGGAAAATTAATCAGATATGTAGGTGGTACTGGAGTCGAGTTATTTATAAAAGTAGCATTTCTTAACCGATTTGGATGAAGTTCATGCTATAGCCTAGTTGCATGATGAAAAATAGGTTTGCGAAAAATTATGTTGCGCTGGAGTCGAGATCTACAGAAAACTATAAGTACATCTTAACGACGAAATATTGCTGTTATATTCATCCCAGCTGCATTTTTAACTTGGAAAATCTGCCATAAGTATAAAGAAAAGTAGGAAGCTACGAAAACGGTTGCTAAATTAAGGTGGCCTTCCAGTTTGTTGTAATGAGCAAAAATGTCATTTACTCATGAAGTCTCATTTCATTAATTCCCTCAGAACTTTTGTATATTTGCAATTTTATTAAACTTTGTATTTGTTTTTTTTTTTCTTATAACTTTGCAGGTCGGCCGTTCATCAGAGTCCCCCATTGATTTCGTTGTGATGGACACATTGCCCGGCGACAAGAAAGATGCTAAAGTCATGCAAAGTACAATATCACGTTTCGCATGTCGAATACTGGTGAACCGATGTGAGGCATCGAAAGCGCGAATATTCGCCGCGGGCTTCGACTCAAGCAGAAATATTTTCCTGGGCGTAAGTTTTAAATTTAGTACATATTAAATGCTTTTTAGATGCATCTTTTGATTGCTTAGTTCCTAAATTTCAATGTCAAAACATCTTTTACGTTTTCCCACAGGAGAAGGCCACCAAATGGCAGGACAACGTCGAAATCGATGGTCTCACCACAAATGGTGTACTTATAATGCATCCAAAGGGCCAATTCTGTGGCGGCAGTGCGAAATGTGGTCTCTGGCGCGAATGTTCTGTCGGCGGTGATGTGTTCAGTCTGCGCGAATCGAGATCGGCACAGCAAAAGGGACAACCGGTAATGAAGAAATGCAAAAAATTACAATTTTATAAGTTTGCGTCTACTAACTTTTCTTTTTGCTTTCTTACAATTACAGATTTACGATGAATCAAATGTGCTGCTTGATGGCACATTGATTGACCTGTGCGGTGCCACGCTGCTTTGGCGCTCCGCCGAGGGTCTACAGCATTCGCCGGTACGTAAATGTTTCCATTACTTTTCTATGCATTCATACAATGCCGAATAAATAACTTAATTTCATTATTTTAGACAAAACGCGATTTGGAAAAATTAATTGATGAAATCAATGCTGGACGTCCGCAGTGTCCGGTCGGTTTGAATACCTTAGTAATACCTAGGAAAGTGAATATTGGTGATCAAGTGAATCAGCCTTATGTGTACTTAAATTGTGGACATGTTCAGGGTACGTACGCGCCACCGGCTGACATCAATAAACGTATTTTGCAATATAAAATAATTTACATTGGCAACATTTTGCAGGTCATCACGATTGGGGTCAGGATAAGAGTACTGGTGCCCGTCGGTGTCCCATGTGCCTCGAAGTTGGTCCAGTCGTTACGCTTTGTATGGGTTTGGAGCCGGCCTTTTACGTCGATGTCGGTGCACCCACGTACGCTTTTAATCCATGCGGTCACATGGCGACTGAGAAGACAGTCAAGTAAGCACAAACATAAGTTTCATTGCATTGCAATTTAATGTCAGTTATCATAAAATCGGCGCCAGGCTCCGTCTATCAAATAAAATTAATCAAATTAAATCGTGTTAGAAGGAAAGTTATTCAAAGGCTATCCAACATTTATATTTCAATGGCTACTTAGGTACCAATACCGGCCTTACCGATAATATCGTCTTCTGAACACGTTTTGCTTTTTAATTTTATACCATTTTGAGATGGCAATGCTTTTATTAAAAGTTTAAACTTTTGCGTTTGCACAAAGCATAGTCGATTTTTAATTTCGAACTGTTTTTTCACGATCATCGAGTGCCTTCGAAAATCGAACTCCGTCAGATTCAGTAATTAATAATAATTTGGCCTTAAAAAATCAGTTGTAGCAGCTTTTTGCCATACTTTTCGATGAAATATCTGTCAAAACAGCAGATGCTAACTTAAGAGTCGCCTTTAACTTGACTATGATTATGGCTTATAAGTCTTAAAATTCAAAATAATTTCCAAGAAAGTGCATTTTCATATTAAACTACGACGATTTTTCCAATAATGTGAACTTTGTCTAAAATTAGCACAATTGTACACGACTGCGCAAAATTTGTTTTGTCAGTGAAATGGCGGTAATAGTTCAATATTTCTATCAATTTCGTGAAAATACTCAATTTGAAACTTAGAAATACACTCCCTTAATTTATTTTATATGGTAACCAACGCTGATAGTAAATTTAGGTACGTTCGTTCAAAATCTCCAGCAAAAGTATTCAACAGCAAAATTCAGGGAAAATGTCTTCAATTCTTTCACAAGAGCAAAATAGCTTTTATTAACCGGAACTGGTAATTTTTAAGAAATCTCCGCTTCTTGCAATATGTAAAACTAAAAAAAAACAGTCATGTTTTTATTTATTTAAGAATTTTTTAAAAAATTGGTTTTTAAATTACTAAAAAATAAAAAAAAAATGTTATTCGTAACACGTTTTCAATTGCAAAATCATTGAGATGATTATGAGCAAGAGGTGTAAAATAACAAAGAAATAAAACATTGGTTTTTTTTTTTAATTTTCATTCATAAAAAACAGAGGGAAATGCAATATACAACAGCAACATAATTTTTTTTTTCTTAATTATTTTGCGTATTTTTACTATAGTTTTCACAAAAATGGATCATATGATTCAGTTTTCTTTCTTTATTTAAAATGCAAATGTAGATTAAAAAGTTGACACAAATTACAGAACTTTTCATAACAGAATGCGGCAATGAGATCTATCCTAACTAAGTGAGTAAATTAAAGGTTACTAGGCATACAAATATGCATTTTTACATTTATAAATACTGAACAATCTAAATCTGTTATCTTTCGAGGTAGAGTTTTACCATTAATTTCTTTGAGAGAAATTCATCTTAATTCAAATAGCCGTTAGAAGGGCGCTCAATATATTTATATTTTAATAATAATAATAATCCCAACGGTTTTATCCCTCCATACCCGCTCGACCGCCGCGAGGGGCCCATCCCTATGAAAAAAAAATTTTTTTTGCGCCAAGTCATGAAAGGCAGAGGTTTGTTAAATGTCGAGATCTAAAACTGTTCAGCTACAGAACAAATGCTCATCAGCTGATCGTATAGTAATATATGTATATGTATGTTTGTATCAATTATTGAGAGCATTGAGTATAGTTTTCTTTATGTAAAAAAGTGAGTCTGAAATATCAAAAGAACCGGAGTGAGTGTTATAATCCTGACACAAACTACGGAGTGGCTCATTTAACTCAAAATTACTTTTACATGGCTTCAGAAAGAGGGGCCGGAAATGTTTTGAAATTCTAGAGGGAACGTTTAGTTTTATTATGCTAAGAAGAGATGGGCTAGAGATCAAGCCAGTCAGTAACTTGACCAAAAATACAATGCCTAGCATTTCTCTGCGACTAGCAAGTGTAGGAAGATTAATGAGTTTTAAACGACATATATATGGCGGCAGGTTGTACTGAAAATCCCAACGAAAATTCCTTAAAGCAAAAAGCAAAAATTGTTTATGAATTGACTCTATTCTATCAGAATGAATTTGATAGCGCGGGTTCCAAACAACAGATCCATATTCCAGTATGGGCCTCACTAACGTTGTGAACAGAGTCTTTGTGATGTAAGGGTCATTATTATATTGTTATCATTATTACATTAAAATTTATATTTTTAAAATAATGTTATCTATGATCTGATTTTCTTTATAGATACTGGGCAAATGTTGATATACCGCATGGCACGAATGGATTTCAAGCGGTCTGTCCCTTCTGTGCGACGCCACTGGATGGCTCCTCTGGTTATATTAAGTTGATTTTCCAAGATAATTTAGATTAAATTAGCATAAATTAGTTTATATTCAATTCAATGTAAACACAATGAATATTTAAAATGCATACAAAATGAAATGTTGTAGCTTATCAGTCGTTTTACCTGTATGATTAGGCATTTTCGAGAGTCGCTTTTTTAAGCGATGAAATGAGCTATTTTTTTTTAATGTAATTAAAGTTTAATTAAACCTTATGCGTTTATACTTGTTTTATTTTTGTTCACAAACACATTGGCTGATAAGCTTTAACATACTTTTTATAATTTATTTGCCCTTTGGCTAGAATATTTACAAATTATTTTAAATACATATATAAACTGAATAAATTTATATATACATATGCATGCATACATATGTACATACATGGAAATGAAGAGATACAAAGAAGTATTACAATAACATAAAAAAAAATTATAATTTACAACACACCGCATGTAGATTGTGAAAGACGTGAGGAGCATAAAATATATGGAAACAAACTTAAGATTGTAAAAAAAGCATTGCAAAACAGCAACGTTAGACTTGATATCGAAAGCTAATAATGCATTGTAATGAATTGTAAAGGAATGTAAAGAATATGTGTACGACATATGTGAGTATGTAATGTGAAATCAATAATAATAATAATTAAACATAATTTGAATTGTACGATTTAAGGCGAATAAATAAACACAAAGAGTGAATGGGCCACGAGCTTGCATACACTACTACATGCATACATGCATACATAAATACATTTAATTTAGAGCTTAATGAAAATAAAGAAAAAAAAACAAAACAAAAAACCACAACAATCTAACTACGAAAGTAAGGCCTTTTAGGGCTAGAGCCAGGACTACAAAGAAGCGAATGAGCGCATGAATGCAGGATATGTACGGGGACGCATGTGTGCATATATGGAAGCATACATACATACAAACATACCTGCAAAAAAGCGCATTGTACAGTTAATGAGCGTAAATAGTAATACATAAGCGATGACGCAATGGAAGTTACATACAAACAAACATTTATGGCACTTCTTTTCATACACTCAACATTTTTCGAAAGAGCGATTTTGCTTGGTTTCGAAATGTCTTAGAGCGTTGTGTTAGCTAAACTTTCGGCATGGAAATTTTAATGGACTGAGATTTTCGCCACTGAGTGCAATTTCAACACTGTCACGTATAGCTTTTTATTTCCTTAAATAAAATTAAATAAATAAATTTGTAATACAAATTGTAACAAAAATGCATATAAAACAATTGAATAATATTAACAAATGTATCATTTAACTAAATTCAAACCAAGATCTAAATGTGGCTTCATGCGCAAATGTATTTGTAAAAATTAATTATGTATTAATAAAATTCAATTTAATAAGTGAACATTTAACCGAATTGATAAATTTAGAAATTTATGTAATTATATACATACAAACATACATACATACATATATGCACAATTTGCATGTGTTTAGAATTTAAATTTAATGAAATTGCGAAAACAAAAAAAAACACACTCCATACAGAAGTTATATTCGGAGCGTTATATAAACACAATATCATATGCGTTTACTTATGCAATATATTTTATTAAAAAAACAAAAAAATTATACACACATACATTTACAAAAAAAGTTGCGTTGCATAGATACATATGCATGTAGAAATGCGTATCGAATTCAGTTTTAGTAAATACGCATATTTTTGAAATAAAATTAAATTTATTTTGAGTAATATTTTTCATATAAACTTAAAACAAATTATACTAAATTTTACATATGTAAATCAATTTTATCTTTTGATTTTCGTATAATTTTATACAAATCAAAAACAAAACGTAAAAAGTATATCTCTGCATATAATTTAACTTAGTTTTAAATTGCATTTTGCCACATTTATGCTTTTGCTAAAAATTCAAATTTTGTTTTTTCGTTTCGCTTTAATTAAATTTGAAAGTTCGTTTGTGTTAGCGCGCGTAAAATAATATTAAAAATAAAGCTATTTTTTTCCAAGCCATATTTGTTAAGTGTGTTAAAGTAATATAAGTTAATACAACAACAATGACCGTTAATAGCGCTGCGTTTGAAATTACATTTATTGTAAACAAATCAAAAATTTTACATATTTTTTTAACGTTGAAAATTTGAGTTTTCTTTGTTTATTTCAAATCTAGGCATAAATTTAATTATAACGTTAATGTTAATAAGACAAAACAAAAAAACAGTAAATAAAATAAATCCTTACATTGAATATCTTTAGAATTTAATTAAAAAAGTGTAATTAAATTTACTGAATTCTATGATTAATAAAGATCAAATGAACTGAATACAAATGTAATAGAGATTTGAGTTTTTATTGCGATTAATATAAAGGTGGTTGTTATTGTTCTTATTTAAACAACATAAAACGTTCCCCACGAATGTTTGGCAAATACTGCTGAAATGAGAGCCCAAAAGAATAGTCTTTCCTATACACGTGTGTCGGGGGAACAATAGCTGTTCTAGCCCACAGCAATTATATATCTTTTAAATTCAATGATTTCCCTCCGTTAGTCTACCGAGTTCAAAAAACGTTAAAAATATTTTTCTTTTCTATTGACAGTTTGTCCACAAAACAAGGCGATAACAAAAACTCCCACAAGAATAATTGAAAAAAATTCGAAAAGCACATACACAATATGAACTAATTAGCAATAGAGGAAGTTGATAAGTTTTTAATCAATGTATTAATCATTTGTCGGAATCGATATGATCGGATGACTACAGCAAAAGGTATAAGAATACCCTCGCCACCGCGGTCAAATGCTAACTTCTTTTGTTCAAACTTTGCACTAGAATGAAAAAACCTCTTTCAAGCAATAACTTTGAAATATCTTCAAAATTAAAATTAACCCTTTTACAACCTTTTGTATAATTTATTAATTGATCTTACAAAAAAAATATTTAGCAGATCAGATTTTATTTTCAATTTTTTACCAATTCTAAGTACAAAAAAAATGGCTCCTCTCTGTTAGTATCAAAAAGTTATTTCGGCCAAAATGGATTTAACAGCTTTTTACGCGGCGGCGACGATATGTTCTTTTTTACAACATAAACATACATACATACATACTCGTACATATGTATGTATGTACATATATATAGATTGTTCAGATAAGACAGTTTCGACGTTAGTTAAAGAAGTTTTAGATGGAAGTGATTTTTACCAAATGGAAACTGGTTGTGTATAAGAATCATATTGAAAGTGAAAAACTTCATACTCAGATCAGTTTAGCGTAAAGATAAGTAGAACAGATTTTTCAGGTATGGCATATCGGGTTACATACAACTCTTGCAACGCTCCAATTTTTACTTTCAAAAATTTCCCTGTGTTTTCGGTTTGAAATCACATAATTGATGATATCACTTTCGAAAATCATAAAAATTATTGTGAATTAAAACTGAATGTTTTGTTGTTGCTAGTGAATTCAAATGCGCAATTATTTTCGATTGCATTATTTTTATACCCGAGCGTACTTGTACACAACGGTTGCTTGTAACAGCATAACGGAATCAAGATAGATATAGACATATATATACCAAAATGCTCAGAATGAAAAGAGAAGTCGATTTAGCGATGTCTGTCTGTCTGTCAGTCCGTCCGTCCGGCCGTGATATCTCAATACATAGCTTGCTCTTTGGACGGGGTAGGTTGGTATTGAAAATGGTCAAGATCGGTTAATAACCACGACCACCTCCCATATAACGGAAGTTTTTGAAAAATGCAAAAACTCCATTTTTTCGGTATCTACTAAAAAAAATTGAGTGAAATTCGGTATTTGGAGCGATTTTGAATTAAGAAATTAAGTATTTATGAAATTTATGAAAAATTTTCCGTATCTCAATAACAGTATTAGTTATCGTCACAAAATTTGGTGGACATATTTTTCTCGATATCGCTATTATTATCGTAGAAATTTTTTGAAATCGGATCATAACCACGCCCACCTCCCATATAACGGAAGTTTTGGAAAATGCAAAAGCTTCATTTTTCGGTATCTATTAAAACAAATTGAGTGAAATTCGGTAATTGGAGCGATTAGGCGTTGCCACGCCCACTTAGGAATAAACTCCAGTATCTCAATAACGGTGTAAGCCATCGTCACAAAATTTGGTGAAAATTTCTTTCTCAATATCGCTGTTATCATAGTTAAACAATTTCGAAATCGGACCATAACCTCGCCCACCTCCCATATAACGGAAATTTTGAAAAATGCAAAACTTTCGGTTTTTCTTTATCTATTGAAACATATTAATAAAAATTTGATATTTAGAGAGATATTTAATTAAGAAACTTGATTTTTATGAAATTTTGAAAAATGGGCATTACCACGCCTACTTATAAAAAAACGTCTGTAGGTATCTGGTGAACATATTGCCCTTAATATCACCAGCATCACAGTCAATAATTTTTGAAATCGGACCTTAACCACGCCCAACTTCCCTATAACAGAAATTTTGAAAAAATTCAAAAAACTGTTTTTCAGTATTTATTGGTAAAGTTTAATACTAGCAGCGATTTGAAAAAAATAAGCGATATTTTTATGAAATTATGGGCACCGCCCAGACAAAAATACATCGCGAGGGTATATAAAAGTTGGTTTCGCCCGAATTTAGCTTTTCATACTTGTTTTTTAAATACCATTCACCAGATGAATATTAACTTGCTTCTTAATGGCCCTTATTATGAGTTAAAATTGATCTTCGTCTGTAGTCGAAATTTTCATTTAATATTATGACGCTCATTCGGTATTACGACAGCATCGGTTGAGTTTCCAGTTGCCAAAACGGTATTATTGATGGCAATTGGCAACTGACAACTATAAATTGAAGCCATTTTGTTAGCAACTGAATTTTTATTGTTGCTGTAAAATTCCTCAATGCGAATATTGAGGCAAATTTAAACGCGAGTACAACTTTTTATTTACTTCATGAAACTTCCTTTCGCAAAAAAATCGTAGAGCTGCGCATATTTTTAAAAGCGGAGGTGTAGCTGTTGAAAGACATCTTCGTCTGAACCCGTTTTTCCATTATTCCACCAAAACACCACTGCCTCTTTTGGGAGCTTAAAATCTTTTATCACTATCGCGCCGACATCGGAAACATGTTTTCGTGACTAAAACCGGTTTTCGGGCTAAAACTTGAATTTTCGTCCATACAAAATTTGTCAAATGAAAACCAGTTTTCACTAAAAACTTCTTTAAAACTCAAGTTCCGCACATTATATTCGGCATCTTCACTACTTCAATCTATAAAAATGTTTTCGTTGTCGATCCGAAAATATGTACATTCTATAAAAACAGAATTAGCAATTACTTACAATTACTTTAAACACAGATTAAGATCTGAGCTTATGGGTAAGGTAAATTTAAGGTGGGCACCGGAGCTCACCTGCCACATTACCAGACAAATCTGGCCAGAAGTTGATGGGAAGCGCTCTAAAGCTCTCACTATGCTTGGCTGCTCTTCTCTAAGATTAGTAGTTGGGAAGATAAGCGGGCACTGCCTCATGGGGACGCATGGGGAGAGACTAGATTACCCGCAGTTGCCGAAACGAGGAGGAGGTGGAGAGCATTGAGCACTATCTCTGCCACTGCCCCGGCTTGCCCAAGACGCGCAGTAATGTTTTCCAAATTTACTTTTTGAACTGTTTAGCTGACTTGAACTCGGCAAGCATTTTTAACTTTTAACTCAACATTTTTGGAAAAAAGTGTGGGAGGGAATGCATGACTTACGCCAGTGGTATCACAATGGGCTTCGTACAGCCTGAGTGTGCCACCGTGCTCTTGTGCGGTGGCAGCCACTCTAACCGAACCTACATTGTAGGCGGTAGCTTTATAGGGTTGGAGTTGTCCCACGTGTGCTTTTATTCGTCTGCTGGTTTGCAGCATTTTTAAATGCAAGTTAAAGTTCTGAAAATTTCAAAACTTTGTTATCGATAACTTAACAATACACATTTTTTTTTCAATGGCGTAGCCAGGTGACTACACAACTGAAGTTTAGTTGCTATCCATAATCCAACCATTAATCATACTTCATAGTCTAAATTGCAATCAGTTGCCTGTGATTAGAAATTCATACAAATAAAAATGTATCTAGTAATGAAAGAAATGCATCGCATCTAATTAAAATATTATTTACAGAAAATGTATATACACACACGAATATGTACCTCGCATTAATACAAAGTCTCTCTAAACTTGCTCTATGTAAATCGTTGAAGTCTTTTCAACTATTTTGTAAAGAAAAAACTCTATGCGCTGACATACTCGTATGTAAGTGAAAACAATTTATTTTTTATTATTTATTATCATCAATAATTTTCGTATTACATTCAATATAAAACAGATGCAATGTGTTTATAACCATTTTATTGTATGTATGTATGTATGTATGCATGTACTGTACATATAGTACTATGCAGGTAATTATCGTTCGTTTATTTCTTGCTTTACCAGCTACTTACTTGCAATTTGATCGAAAATCGGTGTTTTTATTTAATTTCAATTTTGATTACAATTAATTGCTTATTGAGTTTTGCACATGAACAGTAAATTTTGATCAAAACATTTTTGTATATATTTATTTTTTTCATTTATTTTATTTTTTGTTTATTATCAATGTTGCAATAATTTTATTTTTTTTTTCAGTGTATTGATGTGTGTGTGTGGTGTTTTTTTACGAGTTTGAAAATGTTTAGAAATGATGGTTTGTACTTTAAGTACATTCATATTTTAATAATGAGCGCTTTACTTTTGTGTTAACACATTTTTCTGATACTTTGCAAAAATTCAGCCAATTTTCATTTAATTTGAGTGAGTTTCTTTCTTTCACAATCGGTGCACAGTGGTATATAGTTTCATATATTTTTTTTTGCAAAATAAGGGCTTACATTTTTTTATCGAAATTTTATATGGTTACACGAATTTTATTTTAATGCATACCTGCCATATAAACCTAATCTTAAAAATGGGCAAAATCGTATCTAACCTCAAAACCGCTTTAAAAATGGCATGGTAAGGTAAAGAAGAGTTATCGTGCAAACTTTTGTAGGTTGAGAGATATAAAAACGTAGAGTTGAGTCACTACTTTATAAAACCAGTACGCCACAGCAAGTAATACTTATCCTTCAGAGTTTAAGGTGAAGAAAAATATTACGATTATAAATTTAATAAATATTTAATTACTAACTAGATTTAAATCAAACGTTGAACTTACTATTTAAATCAGAACCTCTTTTTTTCAACAAGTTTAGAAATTTGGCTTAAAAGAGGCAGAGAATTCGTGGTTTTTTAAGTTAGTTTTAGTGACATTAAAATTGTTTGAATTTTACCCGTTTGTTTGAAAAAAAAAAACTAAAGACAATTTGTTTATTCGAGAAGTGATTAAACATTACTTTTAAAATTATCAAACTTCGGCGTACGCGTATGCAAAAATTCAGCAAAATAAGGGAAAGTGGAGAGTGCAAAACGCCTCTTCACTTGGAGGGGAAGCCAGCAAGAAAACAGCTGATTATAGTTAAAACAAATAAGGATTTAATGTTTGAAGCAACTTAATATTCGTTTGCTTTAGTTTCGTTAGTTAGAATATTTCAGCAAAATTCTAATAAAATATTTTCAATTCTACACATTTGTACGAGAGCAGGAATTCAATGAACTGCTTGAAAAACTGGAATTTGTCTGCAAATTTTACATTCGGGTACTTTTTCTTTCAGAACCTTTTAAGAGAGAGGATTGTTGAGATCTGAACAAACTTTTACTATGTTTCCACAAACTTATATTTTGTTTACAAAGATGCCAAACGAATCACGATGTGTCGTGTAAACGATGTGATTCGCCATTCGTAATTCAAAAGGGCGAAACACGTGATTTACTTGCTATGGAAACACCGCATAAATAAAATATTTATTAAAGATGTGCCTCATTGTATTTAAAAGAAAGAAAAATCTTTAAGATGAGGTTTTTTTTCCTGCTAAGCTTTTTCCAATTTGTTTTTTACTTTTATGTTAATCTTCTGTTATTTGTAGTCGCAAAATTATTTTTTTGTTTGTGTGTGTGGATGTGTGCGAATTTTGAAAATTTTTATTAACATTACACTAAAATTAATTTCTTCATCTGCACCACGCTCTGCTAATATTTGTTTACAAATCTTAATTTTTTATAATACATATGTAGATATGTATGTATCTTGTGAGTAATGAATTTTTTTCATTTCAGTTTTTATTGTTTTTAAATTTTTTTTATCAAATTATGGTTTTATGAAATTTTTGAGTGCATGCAAAATATGTAGTTAGTTGTTTTCATTCTTGTTTTTATGGATATTCAAACATATATGCATGTATGTATTTATGTATTTAGTATGTTGATCATTTCTGTTTAGAAGAGTGAAAAAGTGCATGCATTTTACATAATTAATTTTTTTTTTTTTTTGGGAGTGAAGTTACAATAGTTTTCTAATCGTCATTTCCTTTATCTACATGTTTAAGGTAATTGGAGTTTGTGATTAGGATATTCTTGTTTTTTTTTTTTTTAGATTAATTAATCTTTTCAATTAGTTAGCAAATATTCACAGTGAGTGAGTTTTATGAGAACAATAGAGCTATCTAAAAATCTTTCCAAACATATTGAGATATCATTTGCTTACAACTAAGTTTTAATACTAGCACGTACATTTATACTTACATTTTAAATCAATTGTTTTTGTTTTGCCTTGAATTTTATTTGTTTGTAATTTTCTAATTTATAAACTGGTAAGAATTGGATCGCTGCAATCATCTTCTAATAGTTCGGATTTTTTTTTTATATGTATGTGTAGTTTGTATGTTTGTATTTACTATATACAAATTAATTTGATTTTATGCGATTTGTATGTATGTAAGTTTACTTATGTTGAAACACTCTGTGTGAAGAGTATCCGGAATTTTCGTGTCTTTATTATCGCATTAGAAGCTAATAACTAAGAGTAAGCTGATGACACGTCATCAAGGTACATAGGTTAGTTTCTTATATCTGCTTTTTTACGCAGAGACGAGGTGGAACAGACCTGAAAAATCGCTAAACAAATATGAGCTAATTATAACAAATCCAGGACATGCTCACAGGAATTAGAGAACAATCAACCAATATGGGTTTACTTTCCAATAGCCAGTGCCGCAACTGAAAACTCGAGGACAATAATAGAATAGTAGATCTTCATCTATGCGACTGCCCAGCTTTTGAACACAATAGGTGCGGAAGCAATTGGCAGATTATCATGGAAAAATTAAGAAGAGATTTGTAACCAGAATATAATGACTCGAAATTATAAAATAGAAGTAAAACTGATTGCTAGCAACTCAGTTACGATGGTTATGTTAAGTTTATCTTGCTGACTAAGCGCCACACAGCGATACCAGATTCAGCTATCCTCAAGTGGATGGGTAGTAGACATAATTTAGGAGGCCATAAAGGAATTTTGTATTACATTCAAAGTGAGGTTAACTATAATTTTTTATTAGATGGGGAAATTCTGTAATAAAAGTTAACAATACTTCCATCATGTCTGCTCCTTTTGACTGATCATTAGCAGCTGCGCGGCACTAATTAAGTCCTTTTTGTAGCAAAATTGCAAAACTATCGATGTTCTCAAATCGATGCATCCCCGATAGTAACGAAGAAATGAGGGAACATTTTAAAAATTTTTGGAACGATTTTCCCGTGTGCCATCTTCTGAGTCAATTTTCGTTCTTGTCAAACTTGACAAGGACCATTTTTATTTAAAGATTTGCATAGTCTTTCTTCGGCTTATTAAAAGGTGTTTTGCTTGCCATTTCTATTTAGTTTGCTTTTATTATTTTTCTTATTTACTAAAGCATTCAAAAAAAATTGTATTTAAATTTCCTTTCCATATAAGTTTTCATTATTTCTTAAAAAAGAGGCTAAGTATTAAAAAAAAATGTACTACTTTCGAAAGTTTTGGTTCTGGAAAATAAAATCCATTGCGACTGAAGTGAGTACAATCGAAAAATTTGCTGTTCTAACTGGAAGTTCAAAACCCAACCAGAAACAATGAGAGCCTTAGTCAGTGCTCTTCGCATTACTTCTGTCTTCATGCAAAACCTAAATACTTGTCACACAGAAAGTTCACGTATTATATTTATGTATATGTATGTATGTATGTGTGTGTGAGTGGTATATTTATTTGCATATGCTCGTTGTGTACGTTCTGTTTAAATATTTAAATTTGTATTACTTTTTCATTTATTTTGTATTGTGATTTTTTTTTTTTTTATAAATTTAGTGAAACTGTTTTCCATTGCAATGACGAGTCATTTAAAATTTGTGCGTTTCTATTGTAGGCGCATAATCTAAACTAATAACTAATCTAAGCGTCTTATGAGAGTTCTCTCAGAACATTTTCTATACAATCATTGTGTTTAAGCTTTTGAAGGAGAGGTTGAGAAAACCCATCAATAAGTGAAGTTGATAAAAATACAGTTTCGCTACTAATTGAAATAATTAAAAACAAAAGCAACAAAGTTTCATCAAAATATCAAATTTTAGTTGCAGTGCTGGTAAAAGAAAAATAGTTCGTCCTGGACTATATTTTATTATCGGGAACGATATCAACCGGTAATCAACAAGGCACCGCAAATAGCCCAAAATTGCAGGCGGCTTTACAACTCAGCATGTCGAGGTTTCCGTTCAGCTTTCGCTGGGCCTAATTGCCAAGGAGTCGACCCTAAGTTTCACAGAAAATCCGATACCATTCCTCCTAGCAGTGATGACCTCCGTTGTATACAATCGAACCTTAATAAGCTGGTTTTTAGTTTTTAGAAACCCAAATCAGTTGAGGACGGAAGTAGCAGTAGCTCGGGAAATTCAAAAAGGGCGACAGACAAGTCCAGACCAATATCGATCTCACCATCCATCAACAAACGCAGGGCTCTGATCACCACTTGGCTATCAATCTTCAGATTTCCTTCGCAGTGAGATCCATCTATTCTCAATGGCAGACCTGCAGCAATATATGGCGACAGATGTCTTCTTCAATCGCTCTTCGATATTTAGTTTCTGATTAAGCTTTCTATCAATATTTTATGAACGTAAAAGGAGGGCCACCGACCGACGAATGCTGGCTTATTGGCATCTTGTATCTCCTGGTGAGTAAGACAGGCTCTGTCAAAATAGCTTTGATAAATTAATTAAAATTAGGAGTTGGGCGGCGAGTTTTTTCTGCAGTTACGGTGTGAAAATCCATGCGAATTTTGAGCCACCCGCAAACTGGCACTTTGTTACGAGTATATTTCTAAAAACATAAATAAATAAGATGACATACAAAAATAAAAAATTTGGAGAAAAATAAACTTGTTTTATAAATTTGTAAACGTTTAGTTGTTTATGTTTTGTTATTGAATAGACTTTAGTTTTATAAATAAAAAAAAATTTATTCAAAGTTAACTTAAAAAGTAAGTAGTCGAAACTGGTTATCTCTTTTTCGCACCTGCGCTCCTGTTCTTATATTTATGTACCTTTAAATATAGCAAAGAAGCCCGTTCGTGTGATGCTTTCACCGTTGAGAAATTTATAAGTTAAAGTAATGGCGCAAAAAATAGCCAAAACTTATTAGTGTGAAATCGGTGGTTTTTGGAATTGATGAATTATAAAAAAAAAACGTTTTTGTATACGCAGATAATTTCCTTAAAAAGTTATCTTGCATATTATTTAAGCAAAAGGCGTCGGAATTTAATACCATTAAAACAGTCATTCTTGACGTTGATTTAAGAAGTTCAACAAATTGCATGGAAGAGTGTGCTAGCGCTTTGATATAACTTTACACGTATTATTGAACGCTTTCTTTGTTTTTTGTTTTTTTTTTTTGTTAAAAATGCATTAAGCTTATAATACAAAATATTTCGGAATATGAAAAATATGAAAAGTAGTGTGTTGCAAAACTAACGCCAATTTCATTCAAATATTATTTTATTAACAGTTTTAATATAAAAATATGTTTTTGAGATTATTGCATATTTTTAAACAATTTTATGTACAGCGAATTTGAATTATTTATTTGTTGCGTTTATTACACCTCGGCTCATCGCTTTTACTTAGTACAGCAATTGAGCCTGTATTTTTTGTTTTTGTTTTTGAATTAAATTTACGTTTATTTACTATTTTATACTAGTTTTATTTATTTAAAATAGTTGAGCTTTGCACTGCTGAGCTAGGGCATTTACCTAACCTAAGCTTTCGCTACTTACCATATGTCTGTCTGTATGTATGTTTATATGTACGTATGTATGTATGTAATAAGCCTAAATTTTAATTAATATAATACAATTACAACTATTAGTACATTTTATTGTCGAAAATTTATTTGTTTACAACTATTTTTTTTTTTTTTACTTTTATTGTCGTCTAAGTATGATTTTTAATTTTGTTGAAAAACTACACCATCCGAATTATATTTTAACATCGATTGTTACATAAACATACATTTGAATATAAGAACTCATCATCATCTCATATGAATATAAGATCTCATCATTATTATTGAAATGTAAATGGATTATGTAGAAACGCAACAGCATTACAATAAAAACTCAAATAAAGTTTTGGGGGTCTAAAAAAATAAACATTTTAATAAAACAAGGAAATCAATCAATTTTTGTTCAATTCATCCCATAATATTATGATCTATATAGTTAGGATAAAATTGGTCCCTTGAAATCAAAGTATAAATGAGTTCTATAACTTGAACTAAATAGCCAACTTTTCATTGAAAATTTGACTCTTTCGCTAAAAAAGCATGGCTTCTTTTATCCTCTGCAATCCCTTAAATACTTCAAGACTTGTGCCAATTTCACGAGTTATATATCTAAATATCTGTATTAGCTAAACCTTTATAGAATATTGCAGCTACTGCTATTTGGGAAAGAGAGTTTCCAAATAGTATTAAGTTTATCTAGTTTATGAAGAGGACAAAGCTTCCCATGCTTATAAAGTGACGTTCATACCATAAACAAGTAAAAAGAAGCTGTCTTCTGGCTAAGCCGAAGCCTTCATACCATTCATTAACGGAAGAATATTAATGATTTTCACTGCTATAAAAGTCCCAATAATAATTAATATTTGAAGTCGATAGCTGATTAAATAAAGGAGTTTTGGCCCAAAATCAAAGTATAAATGAGCTATCGGTTGTATGGCAGCAATATGCTATATTTAATCGATCTTAATGATTTTCACCGCTAAAATAATTCTCATAATAACTATTATTTGCAAAATTTCAAGACTTTGGAGTGGTTTTCGTGCTAAACGGAATAACTGAACAATCGGTTATATGGAAGCTTCTGCGATCTACATATATGATTTTCACTGATTATATAGAGCTTAGAATAGAGGACCTTCTTGGAAAATTTCAAGCTTCTTGCTGACTAAATGAAGGAGTTATGAAGCAAAATATAATATCTGAACAATCGGCTCATATATACGTTATAGTAGTCCGATCTGGCAGGATCCGACAAATGTCTAATAAATTACAAAAAGGCACCTGACTGCCAAGATTCATTCAAATCGACTCAGCTCATCATCCTGATCATTTCGTATACTTTTTGATGGGTCTAAATATTCTCCTTCTGATACTTACAAACATCTGACCAAACTTAATATACAATTTCTATGAAAGGTATATAAATTTATGACAGACTGTCTCCAATATTACTCCTATTAGCAAAAATTCAATTCTATTGAGCTTCATATGCACGACGGTCATTAACAGGTGGACAGATAAGCGAGATGCAGCTAACTGTCTGCATTTCGTGATCGACAAAAAAATCTCACTAAAGCACTTTTCAAGGGCGTCATTAGTAAGTTAGATGACAAAACTTCATAGATATCCGCAGTATGCCCAGGTGAAAAAGGGAAACAAGCGTTAAATATAGAAACAAATAAACTCCTTCATTAAGGCAAAGGGGGTATTCCGGCATTCACTAGGTAACTAAATGGCTAATTCAAGTCATGTATTTTGTTTATATTTTTTGGGAGCTGGACGTTGTAACGCCAAAAACTATGAAAGTCGTTGGACTTCGGACAAACCTTAAATGATGTTCACCGAGTGGCTATTAACATATCTAAAATATCTTGCCTATAACTATCGGTCATAACAATACATGTGTCGTTGTAGAAGATGAGCTTGAGTTTGTTAAGATTTTATTTCAAATTCAATTCCTGCTTATACACAATAGACTACGTGGATGAATGTTTCTCAACTGGGCCTCAGATTTCATTCAGTGTCATATTTTTAGGTAAATATTCGAGATCTTTTTTTTTTTGTTAATAACTTTTAAGTTTTTATAAAAAATCTACTTCAGTTTTCTTAGCTTAATTTTCTGCTGAAATCTTTGACGAAACTTAATGAATTTTTTTAATTACTCACAAATTTCTTTTCTTAATATGAACAAGTGATTTTAAGACTTTTATTCAAAAAATTCCCCAAGATCCTCGTGACATGTTTAAACCTTAACTACTCACGATGTTTATGGAAAAACTTGCCTTTGAATGAAACGAGAGGCACAGTAGAGAAATTTGCACATGTGTTGAGAAATCCCCTTTGATACTAATCTGATCAATCCGGTAAATATAGTATTTAGGAATACTGCTACAAGCACAACAACACTCGCATATCAAGTTACATTGGATAGGGAATTATAAACCATTTAATAACTCTTTCTCGCTCAAAAGAAACAAAACTTTGTGGCGACTCTTTTCTTATAAGGGATCGCATAATATCATAGCTTAAGAGGTAATATAAAGCATATATGTATGTATATAGAAAGATTAATGACTCGAAAAGAATAAAAGCCAACTCAGAATCTAATTTCGAAAATAATTCAGTATACTTATAATCCTGAATAATAGAATTCAGATCAGTAAAATTGCATAGATATAAAATTCATAAAACTGTAAACTAATTACTAACGGAAAATGGTGAATTTTTTTGCCGAGATTGGAGAACTACATATTCTTATTTGAAAATGTAAGTTATTGGTTAAAAATATTAAATCTAAGAGTCTATTATGTTGGTTAACAAATGAATTTACTTGAGATAGACCGATATTTGAAAGGCTATCAGAACAAAAGATATTCACTGTCCTTAGACATATTTACTGGAGTTAAAAACGACAAACTATTTAAATAACGCCAAGAGATATTACTTAGATTAAAGTCTCCTAGAACGCAGAGCTCATTATGTGTTGCCTTAATGCTATCTATTTTGTTTCCATTGTTTCATTTCTTTCTCGCATTCCACCTTCTTTACTGAGTATAACTTTTTGGTCATAGATGCTCCAAAATTAATTCGAAAATAATTTTTAACGCAAACACAATTCGTGTGACTTTGTGCTAACAAGTGAGGTCAGCTTAAGTTGCGGTTTACCACCAACGAATACGTAGCGAAGTAAAGATGGATGATTGCGTCATTAGCTCTTCGGAAACACTTTCGTTTAAATAACGTATGCTATACCTAATAGCCCCACCACAGATTTCTGCTGAAGTTTCTACAGCTGTCTATAAATTATTAACAAAAAATTGTGAAATTCTGTTTGGCTGAGTGAAATGTTGAGGGGTGTGTCAACTGACGGGAGGGTTATGTTTATGCCTTAATAGGAAAAATTATTTGTTGTATTTGTGAAAATGTATTTCCACAGAACTCCTGATATGGCTTATATTTTTCGATGTTTATACAACGCGACTACAGAGTCAATGAAATAACTTAGAAAGCAAGCAAAACTAAAAACAAAACAAGTAAATGAAATTATACGTGTACTCAACTTGGTTACATTTTGGTAATTTATTTGAAAGTGTAAATATTTATAATAAGAAATTATACTAAATTGTGAACATAGAAATTTATATTTAAATAAAATGTGATTAATAGGTGATTAATAGGTGGAATATTTTTTTTTTTACATATATTTTATATAAATTTTCAAATTCAAAACATTACAAAGAGCAAACATTTTACACACACGCAAGGTGCATATGTACTTATGTACATATGTATGCACCTTGTTAATTTGTATGCACCTCATTTAAATATAGAAAAAAGTTCAGCTTGGTAATAGCGTTGGTTAGTAATAATATGAGTGTGTGTATGTATGTATGCACGTTTGTACATAATTCATTTAGAAATACATAAATTTATTTAAAGCCATGCAATGTCGATTTTGGAAATCAACACGCACAACATAATAAAGTTTTTTTTTTGTATACATAAATACATATTTAAATATGTACATACATATGTACATACATATGTATGTATGTTGGATGTCTGTACGTACGTATGTAAGTATGTTTCGTATGTAAATTTAAAGTACATAAATTACCGTTATCTTCAATATTACATTTTATTGTAATTTCGTTAAAGATTTTATTGTCTCACATTAACATTTGGTTTTTTTTATTTTTGTGTTTGTTGTGTTTCTTTTTATCTTCGTTTAATTGAACAAATTTTCTATACATTTTGCTTGTGCATTTTCCAATCGTTAGATTGTTTTGCCACTTGCAACTAGACTCCTGCATTATTGTCTTGTGTCAACATTATTGTCAGCTTAAGTGCTAAAAAAATTTGCAATAATTTATTGTACAATACATAATATTTTTATAAAAAAGTGCTCATCTTCCTTTCGAATATACTTGAATGTATCAATACATTATACATACATATGTACTTGTATGTATGTACTTATGTATGTATGTATGTACATCATTTCATCTCTTCCTTTACCTTACACTACAACAATAAGAAAAACCAATAGAGCAATTACACAAAAAATGTTTAAGAAAAAAATTAAAAAGTAAATTTGTATATTTAGATTGTAAATTTCTAATATTTTAAGTGTTTAAGTTGTTTAGTGTTTTAGGTTGATAGGTTTTTACATACATATATTTTTTTTTTTGCTTTTACAAAATACAAAAAGATTTCTGGTATGTACGAGTATGTACGAGTATGTGCCATCACCCGCTGTCTGCCGTCATTCATCATTACAAATTTCTTTATATGCCTATTTATTTATTATTTTTTTCTATGCACATATGTATGTATACTTGTGTGTTTGTTTGTATGTATGTACATATATGTATGTACACTCACTACAACAACGCGCACACATTCGCTGAACATCCAAACGACATGCACACAAATTCAACCGCTTTTTTTTTTGTTTTATGATTTTCTTTCCTATTTTTCTCTTAAAAATTATTGTCAAGATATGTTTTTAGATGATATTAGCCTGGTTGTTTGATTTGCAAAAACTTTTCAGTTTGTTGAAACTTACGAAGCGAGAATGCAAATGGACCTAGGAAGCGTGCAAGTTGCGTTGCTTGAGTCACTTTTAGGTTAGTTTTTTTAGTTAACCAATGTTGCTCGAACGAATTTTTTTTTTTGTTTTTATTATCAATTTCTAGAGTTTTCGAATTTTTCAATTTTCTTCGATATGCTTGTTCTTGATATATGTTTGTATGTATGTAAAGTGTAATGTAGATTTTCCAATATTCCGATATGCGCGCTTTAAGGATATGTTTCTGCTGCTTTGGGGATATGTTACGCATACCAAAAAAAAAAACCTTAACTTAATTTTTTTATTAAGTAAATATTTTTTCAAAACTTTGCACATTCCCTTCGGTCCATCAGACAATTTTTCGCTGGGCGTTTAAAAAAATTATGACTAACTGCTTTTTGCAATTGTCAACTATCAGGCAATTATCGACAAACTGAAAATGTTTTGCGTCACAAACAGGCTGAAGAGTGCTGAAATTGTGTACACAATCGCATTTGTGATGGTCAGCTGTAGCGCAGCCGCAGCGTCACTGGCATCGACGACATTTATCTTCCAGCCAAGATTTTGATGAGTGAAGCACTGTAAATGGAGAAGAGATATGGCATTATAACAAGTTACATTTTAATATAACCCAGGACAGGTAACAAACATATATGATATATGTACACATTGAGGTCGAACTTTTAATTTATTTCAAATTTATTTATTTGAAAATTAAAAAATTTTAAGAGTTTGTTCAAAGCATTCGGGATTTTGCTTTTCATTTATATTGGGCAAATTTAACCATTTCTTAGAATTGTTCGATAAAAAATTTAAATCCATATTTTTTATTGGAAAAAGTCAGTTTTTAATAACAAAATTTTAATACAAAAAAAATTTTAATAAAACAATTAGTTGTTGTTAGACATCGGAATTGTATGAAATTCAAAGACAGAAACTCGTTGCATTTAATATATTTGAATAATTTTTGTATATTTTCCGTAAGTGTATTTTTAGTGTTTTTTTTCTGGGACGCGTCGAATATTTATTATCTGCAGGATACATCAGGATGCAGTACAAGGTTTTCAAGTTAGGCGATTTCTTTTTTTCAACAAAAGCTTTTTGCAAAAATTCCAGAGAGCATCGTAAAATAGGAGACTAAGAGAATGCGGTTGAACGAGTAAATAAAAATTATTTTGGACTGTGAAGCATCTCTTGAAAATGTCCCTGTTGACTACTTATGGCAAAAGAATGAGAGAGCAACTTTCTGAGGTTTTGGTAAAAAAAAAAACTTATTTATAAAATTTAAAATCTTGCTTAATATTTTAACAATTCTGAAGATCACTCTATTTAAATTTTTTTTCTTATTTAAACCCTCTTAAATATACTTTCGAATTAAATCCTTCGTAAATCTCTTTCGTCTTACACCGATATCCAGTGTGATTAAAATTTTAATTACCTATTTCCCTTAATTAAAATTGAATTTGATTTTGTAAACAGTTGGTAACCCTCTTACATGCAGTCTACAAGTAAAGCCTTTCCAAAACCATTTCGATTGATACCCAAATTGTTGTAATAAATATATTTGGATTGATGTTCTAAATAAAAGGCAGGGTTTAAGCTGAATTTGTAAGTATGTAAAAGTATTATTCAGGAACTTGCTTTCATTTAATACAAAGCATATGTATATAAAATAAGTTGGTATTGATTGCTTTTTTCATATTATCTGCATAGGCAAATTTCTTAGAATTCCGATGTCTATAACTAATAATAAACGTCTCCTAAAGAGAAACAAAATTTGCTGTTTGAAAGATATTGATTTTCAAAAGTTCTATAGCATTTCTACGAAAATTAACTTTTCTCTAAATAAAAATATTTTTTGTTTTCAAAATAAAAAATATGCTTAAAATATTTTTTTCGCTTTATATGTAATAATCCTAGAGGATGGGGGCAATAAACCTCCAAATTTTTTTTGACCATCCTAATGCGAATGCAAACCCGTCACAACCAATAGAACGTGCTTCCTTTTCAGCGAAGCATAAAAATTATTTTTTTAGATGGATGAGCAAAGTGTTGGAACCTCGTACCATATTTCTTAGCTCTTTTAAACTTCATGCGCACCTTTACACCGAACGGCATTTTCATAGAAATCTTAAGTCTTGAGAGAGACTAAATATTACATATATTAAAAACCATGACTCACCTGATAATACAGCAAGTTCGGCGCATCCAATGGCACTGTCCAATTCAAGTAGCCCGGCTCACCCTCTTCACATTCCAGTATTACGGTCTTCATGTATTCTTCAAAGGTTTCGATTTCAGCTGAACGATCGATGGTACGGTGCACCCATTCGCAATAACGACCAACTAGAATGATTGATGTTGTATTTTGAAAAAAAAAAACGAATTCTGCAAAGAATCTCACTTACCTGCGGTCGGTATTGGATTGCCATCGTCATCGAATTCCACGCCAGCATAAGTCTTTTGTTTGTTTAGTTCGAGACCAGTCTTTTGTCCGAGACCACCCTCCGGTGAGTCGGTAATATAGAATGGATGGTATCTGTGAAAGTGAAGATTTAAGAGTTATGCAAGAAATTTAGCGTGCACATCTTGTTTGCATTTACCTGGCTGGTTGTGCGGCATTATCACCGCCTTCGACATGGAATTCGTAAGTTTTGCCACGCTGCACCGTTATCTCTGGTATCAGCTGGTCATTCAAGTACCAAGCAATACCCCAAGATGGAATGCCGGTGATTGGCGTGTAACCACGCTTGCCACCCGTTGGACCAATACGCGCTGTAAACACAGTGGCGTTATTGATTTTCCTTGTAGGCCACGGTGTTGGACCACTCTCATCCTTAACACTGTACAGCGAATTCTTGCAAGAGTGATCGTTCTAGTGTGGGAATTTAAAAAAAGTAGAAACAAACAACAAAGTTGAATGCTAAAAAAAAATAAACTTTACACCATTGCCACACATACCCGCGATGAAAAGTTGATTCGCACATCGTCAACGGTGTGATCGGTGCCGGTGTGTGAATGCGCGTTCGCCTCCTTGCGACTGTTCAGCGGTCCAATTGCTGCGATTACGGACACTTCTCGGTCGATGGGTATGGCGAAATCGTAGATGGGTTCATTGGTTTGTATGAGACGCTTATAACGAATGCTGGTCACGCCATTCTTGCGATCGCCACTCACTTGAAAGAAAACAAATATAGTTTTTAAAATTCTCCACAATTATACAAAAATGTTTTTGGGTTACGCACGAACAACAACATCATTGCGTCCACCGATGCGTTCGTCGGGACAAGTGCCATGTTGACCATCGCATTGCGACAAATCGGAGATGAAGTAGTCTTCGGCGCGGAAAACGCGTGCGGTGTTATCGTAGAAGGCAACAACCACATCGGATTGTGACATTTGAGCGCGCCCATTAGCGCCAGACAGACCGAAGGCCATGTATTGATCCTCGGCGATGCGTCCGAAGAGTTCAATCTGTATGTATTCTCCTTGTATCTCCCATTTCACTTGCAACTTGTTGGGTATAATTTCGCGGCAATTGGCGTAGACAGGGCGTGGTGTTGTGGTGGTCTAAAAGAATGAGAGTAAGCGGCAGTGAGTATGAATTTAGTTAATTAACATGAAGATGGAGCGATCTTTCGCTGTGTATTATAAGTTTGTATATCTTTCGTACAGGTTTTGTGAATGAGCTGCAAACACTTTGGCAATCTAAACTAATACTTACAGGTGTATACCACCATGGAGGCTAATGTACACGAAATATAAGAATATAATGATTAATGAGTTTCTCGTATGACGATTATTTGATTACAAAATGCGTTTGTAAATGTTTACGAAAAATGAATGAAAATGAATTGGGAATATTCAACTAAACGTATGTGTGCGCTTCTTTTTGTACAAAAATGAAAGGAAGACAACTAAAACTAAATTAAGGCTTGTACTCAAATTATAACATAACAAGTGGCTTAAATACAAAGAGACAATTTACCGTTATCTTAGTTTGACCCAACGCTGGCGGTACATCCAAATCTTTGGGTATAAAAACATGTCCAAAATTGTGTCTATACTCCACACACCACACCGATAGCCAATCGATATCGTAAACGGTTAGAGAGCCAGGTAATTGGATTTCAATATCTTCGCCTTGATAACCGCGCAATGGCTCCAGTGAACCGACCTCATTGGGCACCTGGAGCCATTTTTTAATGAAAGCAAAGCATTATTTGTTGGTAGCATTTCGGTTTAAAAAAAAACCTCACCTTAACGCCCATAAGGTTGGGCTCGCTGCCATTGCCGACCCAGAAGTAAGCATCCGGTCCAGCGCCATCGTAGTGCAGATTTGGTATGTAGAAAGTCTTGGCGTCCAAAACGCTGATATTGCTTGAACGCAGGCCATGCGCTAGACGCTTGAATTCGGGCAGCACGCGCGGCTTTGGAACATCGAGATTAGGTGGTATAAAGACTTCACCGAAATCCACCTATTGTGATGAATGAAAAAATTAAAAAGATATTAAAAATTGGTTAACACACTTTTAAGGCTTGCTTTAAAATTTTTTAGAATAAAAATCCTTTTTGACTTGTTAAAATCATGATATACATATGTAAGTATGTACATAAACGAGTATAACGTATGCCTTTGGAAATGCGCACAAAAAGTATTTATTATTTAAATAAACTCTTTAAATATTCAAATCTGAAAAATAGCCAATAAAAAGAATTTCGCGAGTTTGAAGTCAATTAAATTTTTTGCTGCACATAGTAATTTCTGTGGTAAAGCTGTGTCAGAAGGCTTTGATACTTCGGACATTCGGTAGTTATAAAAAATTAGTATAGAATCCAACACGCGAGGTATTGACAAACTTACATATGTATGGTAAAAGACATATAGTGGATAGAGTCAGTAGTTAGTTGCAACTTTCCATGAACTTCAGCTTGAGTAGAATTGACGTAGAGTAATTAGCCCAAGCCAACTCCTGACGAAATACTTGACGATAGTACTGGGTGGAAAACTTTGCGGAATAGTTAGGTTTAGTTTAAGTGTGTAGTCCTACACTGATAATGATGTGCCGATACCTGTACCTACTAGTAAGTACATACTCGGTTAAAGTCTACTAATTTTTTGAACGATTTTTTGATTAAGTCTACATCAAATTGTCATCGTCCAAACACTGGCTGATTTGTGGGGATAAGGTTTTTGATATTTCCTTCTCGTAAAAAACATATGTATACCATTTTCAAGAACAAAAAAATGCAACATAGCAGGTAATTTTTTTCCCTTTTTTGCCATCTTCTACTGTCGTTTTTATTGATAGGTTTTATCGAAAGAGAAACTTGCTTGTAATCAAAAAACCAAAGTTGCTAGTTGAGATCTAACTCACAAAAGCAAGCCAAAGTAAAAGGTCACAGTTATTTTCCATATCTGAAAACTTAAGTTGCTATTTCGACGAAGGTGTGATGTTTTTCTTAGATACAAACATAATTTATTTTCATGCCATAGATGGAACCAAATGTGACAAAACGTATTTAAAACTCAGCAGTTTATAAATTACCGTTCAATGAAATAAAAGGCAATATGGGTACCAAATTTTTGTCTGAGAATAATCTTACTAACGTACTGAGATTTTATCAAAAGTAGACGTATCTATTCCTTTAAGCTGTTAGTAACCATTACCCGAAAAAAGTTGTACAAGTTAGCTTGTACAAGTTAGCTTGGGTATATTAATATCTAAAATAAGCTAACCTCCTGGGAGAAAAAGTTGACTGCGGATATGTGTCCGCACAGGGGAGGTTATCTTATGATATTCAACTGTATTTTCATTAAAAAATATCGGATGTTTAATAAAAGATAATATGTTTATTGACAAATATTTAAAATTGACTGCGGGTAAGTATCCGTCCACGACAGGTTTCACTGTATATGTTTTTCGTAAGAAAAACAACTATATTTAAATTTAAAAAAATATCAGATGTTTGTATAATTAATTGTTTAAAAACTGTAAAAATATTGCGATTAACTTTCCAAAACGCAACTTTCATTCTCCAACATTCGTAAATCGCAAAGGTTTTGCGGTTTAAAATCGGATGATTTCAAGGCAGTGAAAACAAAAGTAAATGGCAAAATTCGTAAAATAGTAAATAGTTCTGAAACCATTGGACTTAGAATAAATCTCATCGGAGCAAATTAAATAACCACGACCGAGGGAGTGTCAGCTTTCCTATCGCATAAATATTTTGTAGTCATTTTTATTTTGACAAAAAATTAAAGCAATCAATGAAAGCTTTATTGGCTTTTTTTTTCAAACAACCATGAACATTTTACGCTCCCTCGAATAAAAAAAAATGATATACCCATGCAAAGAAAAAAATTAAAAAAAAAACTGTTGAATCATTTGCAGAAATCACAAAATATCGTCCATTTTTTTCTGCTTTCAGTTTAACGTATGTATATTAAAGTTGCAGTTCGTCAGAAAGGAAGAGAAAACAATAAAATTGTAGGAAAATGCATTTAAGTCGACGAAGCTATGAAAATGCAAATTTTTAGTGAAAATAATTATACCATTTACATATTCGCATACAGACAAACGAAATTATTGCCGAAAATTCTCATTTGTTTTATGTACGCACACCCACTTTTACATGCACACAAACACAAATAAAACGAAATTGTCCCTATGTACATACAAACATAAAAATGTATGTATATACAATTGTGTATTTGCATATGTAACGTATATTAATTATATACTCAAGCATCACTTACTCGTGCACACAATCATAAATTATGTGTATGTGTGCCTTAAAATAACTAAATACAAGTATAAAATAACTCCGGCACACAAAAAATTAAATGCGGGGAAATGTGCGCGCGCATAAATACGAATGTATGTGTGTGTGAGTATAAGTATGTACATACATACATATGTAAGTGCTGCCTATCGAACCTATGGCCATAGGTAAGAGCGCGCACACACTTACGCCTGTACGTAGCAAACTTAATTTCCCCAACTTCTCCAGCTGTGGTGAAATGGAAAGACTTCCATAGCTCAATCTATTGTGGGAAATATCATAATAAAAAGAAAAAGGTGACCAGAAAAAAGGTCAAAGTGAAATTTTTATTTTATTTTAAAGGTCTATACATACAAAATTTTTATTTTGCTTGTAATTGATTGGGTTTCGTAGAATTATTTGACTTGCTTCAAAAGCTGCAAAAATAACAACCAAAATAAAAACGAACGTAAAAGCAAAGATAAGTTATAATATCTAATTTATAGACATGGGGAATATACCCAAAAATGGAGTTTGTGCAGAAGTGTTATTATCTCATATTTTTCTGAAAACTTTCCTTTAAAAATTCCTATCCGTATGGAATGATAATAAATAAAAAATCAAATATCTTTATCCTTTAAGAAGTATTTGCTGGAGAAGCAAACCTTTTTAATGAACCGTTGAGAACTCCGAAAAAAATTCCAAAATATCATACCAAATTCACAAGCTATAAAAAAGTTTTGTCTATTTTGAAAATAAATTTATAAATGAATGTTTAAATTTTTAAAACTTCAAAAAATTTTCATTAAAATTTCAAGTTTTTATTCAGAATATCATTTCAGAAATTTTTGAAGTATGTAGTTTTATAAATTTAACAATTATATAAAAAGCTTAATTTTTTTTTCAAAACTCAGTAATTTCTTCTGAGTTTTTAAATATATTTTTATTAGTCGAAGTCCTTGACTCTATCTGCTTAGCTCTGGGCGATATAATGGCTCGAGATAAAAAAAAGCATTTCTCATTGCACCCAAAGTATATGTTTGGAAATTCAACAAAATGGAACCGTATTTCTAAATATACCTACTCTAGCACAATTTAATGGATATATGTACATATTAAAACAAAAGTATTTTCAATTGCACAAGCAGCATGTTTTTCGAATTTCATTAATATCCGACCTCATATAAAGTTTATCAGAAATCTCGACTCTAGCGCCATCTGGCAGATATTTAAAAAAAAATACAATTCCACCGTTTTTCTTTTGATCAAATTCGATCCATTAATAAAGCTTTCATGAATATTTCGACTTTAGCGTCTCCTAGTGGAAATATTTTTCGTAAAAATACTACTTTTGCCTTGCATGCACGTTCTTACTGCATTGGATCATAAATAAAGATTTTCTATGCCCGTTCCACGAATCGCAAGAATAGAGTGAAAAAATTTGGGTTGACAAGTTACATGTTCTTATGCCAAATCATAGAAGATAAAAAAAATGGGGGAAAGTGATTTATAAAAAATATGAATCAAAAACTTATATATCGCAGGGCCATATTTCGACAATGTACGAGTATACACCTACAGTTGTGGACAATAAAATAGAATCATCAATAGTACTAATATTCCGTTCTGAAAAAAAAAATATGAATTTGGTTTCAGTTTAACTCAAATATACTTTTATTATTTACTTCACTTCAAGTGTTATTGGTAACAGTAAAAATATTGAAAAAAACAATTCATAAATATTGCAAAAACATAGGTAAAATATAAAATTCAAAAATTCAGAGGACTAAAAAATAGAATCATAATATATTACATTAAAAATAATACATATTTTAATAGAACTAATACAACAAATTGTTAGTACTTTGTAGCGTACCCTTTATTGTCTAATACAGCTGCACATCTTCTAGGCATAGACTGAATTAGGCTACGGCAAGTGCTCTGTGGAATAGAATACCAGACCTCTTGAACCTTCTCCCAGAGTTCCGCCTTATTTTTTGGTTTAACAGGTCCAATCTTTTCCTTAACGATTTTCCATAACCATTTTTTTGCAAGACCCGAAGTATGTTTCGGGTCATTGTCTTGTTGGAATTGCCAAATTAAAGGCATATTCCATTCAGCATATGGGAGCATGACTTCATCTAAAATTTTAACGTATAGATGGCGGTCCATGTTTTCTTTTATCCAAAAAATAGGTCCGACACCACCCCACGAGAAACAGCCCCAAACCATTATATTACCGCCACCGTGTTTGAAGGACTTAGTTGTGTAGCGGACGCACATTTCTTTATTTTTTGGGCGTCGGACCCACGTCCTACCATCATTCCCTATCATATTAATTTTGCTTTCATCAGACCATAGGATGTTGAACCATTTTTTTTCATTTTCAGCTCCACCCCAATTAATGTGTCGTCTTGCAAACTGAATACGATTGCATCTATGCCGTTTGCTCAGCATTGGAACCTTTCGGGATAATCTGCCAAAGAGATTTTTCTCCACAAGCCGTCTTCTTACCGTTCTTGAAGAAATTTGTGCACTTAATTCTTGTTGGATGGCTGCAGCGGATTTAAACGGATCGCGCATCGATAATCTTGCAATATTTTGATCGACTTTCGCCGTCGTTTTACGTGGTCGGCCTCTTTTTTATTTTAAGGCATTAAACACAAATTTTTGCGATCTATTCAATATGTTTGCAATTTCCCTTTGCGTATGACCCTTTCCTTGCAAATTTTTGACGCACAATCTTTCTTCCTCTGAACAATGTTTTGCTCGACCCATATTTCTACATAAATACATAATTAATACAAATATTAATTCCACAGATCTAATTAAGCTAATATGTATAACTACTTACTACGCTTTTTAAATACAATATTTTCCGTTTATGAAATTATTTCGCGATTGATTCTATTATTTTGTCACTAAGTACGAGGCACGCTATTTACACTTTTCAAATTACAGTTAACTGTAAAACTCGACAGTGTTATCCTTTCCTCTTTTTTAAAAGTACACATGGTTGCATTTGTTATTATGCAAAAGAGTTACCACATATTTCATAAATTGCAAAAAAATTGTACTATTGTTTCAAAACAAAACCTTTGTTTGAGAGGTTATTAATTACTTAAAATAAATGTATGTGTGAAAAAATTTAAACGAACGTGACGCACAGAAAAATTTTATTTATTTTTATTAAAATTATTTTTTAAAAGACGCAAAAAATTCTTCGAAAACAGTACAAACCAAAATTTCGCACTTTCTTCAATAAATATTTACGGTTATTATATTTTTTTAAATAGCATATACTTCTCAAAACAAAATAAATACTACTATCAACTTTTTAAAAAAAATTAAAAATATGTATGTAAATCCTTAAATTATCAATTTTCAATTTTTTTTTTTTAATTTTGGGCACGCATTTTTATTACAATTCACTTAGTACAAAAACACTACAAATTCCACTTTTAAACTTTGTAGAAATTTGATAAATTTAACGGTAGATATGCATACAAATATGAACACCTATAAAACTGCATAACAAATACATATATATTTAAAGGTTAGCCCAAGGCACATTCAATAGGTAGCAGCAGTAGAAAAATTAAAAAAAAAAAATGAGCTCTGTATATTTTATTTGGCTTTTAAAAGCTAAAATTTCAAAGAATTTGTATCAACTACCTTGAATTGTACAGAAATCATTCTCTTATTACAACGCAATTCAAAGTTTGACAATTCAAATTAAAATAGAATATGAAAAAAGTTCAAAAAAAAAGTTTGCTGCGGCAACCTATTTGATGTGACTTGGGTTAGTCAAAAAATTTGAATTTTGAATTTAAACTTAAAAACTCCTATATGTTTTACACAAAGAGCTTCACGTTTTTTTTCATAATCGTGTATTATTATTTCGAAAGCAAATTATAACAGAAAACATGGGCAATTTTGTACAAAAAAAAAACTACCTTGCCACTCTATATATGTATCTATGTATGTAGTTATATTAAAATGTATCAAAATCCTACTAAAGTTTGTCATTGTTATCGATACATTTATTGTTACTGTTGGCTTTATCGTTGTCATTCGCATCCATACTGTTAATACTTTAAATATTCCTACCCCGCTCTCTAACGTAAAAAAAATCCCTAACGTAAGTGACTTTGTTCGTTGGGTTATAGCGAACACTTTTAAACTCACCATGTAAACATACAAACGAATACATAAACATACATATGTATGTTTGTAGTTCTGTATATGAGAATATGTATGTATGCATGTACATATGTGCTGTCTACAACCACTTTAGAGTGCGTCGACTGCGCATGTATGGGTATTTATGTACGTGAACGTAGCGTGTTGCATACGAAGAAACAGAATGGAAACAGAAATACACACATATACACTCGCTAGCCACCCACCTTTGCCACAGCTGTCGGCTGCTCTCACGCACGCCTACTTATGTACACACTTGAGTTAATCAAAAATGTCTGCTGTAATTTATTTAACCATGACGCCATCTTTTCTTCTCTAAGTCAGCGACATCTCGCCCGTGCACTTTGTGCGCCCCAGCGAAGTGGCAGCAGCAGCACATTCCGTTTCCTGTGTTGCCCACCCACCCACTTCGTTCTTTCGTTGTGTCTTCATTTTGCAATACGAACGAAATAAAACAAACTTAATTTATGAAATTCACACACACACACAAACACACACACACATGCATATGTTAACTTGTACGAAAGCATCGGCATTTTCACACACAGCGAAGACACTTGAAAGCATAATTTTCACACCGAAAAATGGGCGCGGTCGAATATTAACCCCGAGCAAAAATTTGTTTTCTTTGTTTTTTTGTTTTTTGCTTTTGGCCGCAGACATTGTTGCTGCTGCTGCGCCGCTATTTCCCGCTGTACCTTCAATGTTGCATACTTACAGGCGCTAAGGCCAATTGTGTCGAGTGTCTGCGAATGCTCTTGTTTGCATTGGAAATATTTGTGTATGTACATATGTATGTATGTATGTGTGTTTGTATGTACGAGTATGCATGGATTTGTTGTTGTTGTAGGCTCTTAACTTAAACAGTTTGCATTGATGTTGATGCCGACCGACAGGCTGAATTGATTCGCTGACTAGCGACCGCTTCGAAATTCGGCACACACAGGCACTAAGTTGTCGTGCGCATGGATGTACATATGTACATATGTATGTATGTGTGTACGAGTATGAGTGTGAACGCGCATTAAAGTTGTGCCAATTCAATTTTTTATGGCCTTGTATGCAGCTATTTAACACGTCTCGCTTTACACCTGTCATAAATCGGCCGTCAATGAATGTCGTACTGGTTGGAATGCAGACGCTTGCTCTTGATTTCACTACTGTTGCTTTTGTACTATGTATGTATTTGTTGTTGTGTATATGTAGTAGTAACGGCGCTGCAGGAAGCTGAATTGTGATTGCTGACAAATATTTACATAATCGATTAGTGCACCAATGTGACTTTGAACGTATTTCAAGGCAAGGATTTGAAATGAATATATTTGCAGCGATTTGTATTATTGCTGGCATTTATATGTACATACGTATGTTTGGCTAGTAAATAAAAAAAATTGTATGTGTTCGACTCACTTACTACGTGAATAGAGTTTAAGAAGTTCGATTATAAAAAGTAAGAAGAATATGTGACAGGAAAAATTTAAAAAAAATATATAAGTACTTAGTCCCAAATAAAGACGTGTTTGGTATTGTTAGAGAGTTTATTTCTCTGGCCACAAAGAATAGCAACTAAACTCATTTAGTGAAAAATATAAATGAAGAGATGAGACTGTGAAATATACATATACTTTCATATGTAATTCTGTTTATTGCAAAATATATTTTTAGTGAAAATATATAATATTGATTTCATTAAATTTAATAAAGAATTAAAAAAAAAAACATTGAGTTAATCAATTTTCTTAATAAATTGTCATTTAAAGTGGTATTTTAAAAATACTCAAAATCGATTTAAGTTGTTCCTTGTGGCCACAGATTTACTTATTTATTTAATTTTTGTATAAATTCAATAAGGCGCAACGAAAAAGAAATTTTGAGCAATATAAAACAATTATTTTGATATTATATTTAGTATTTCTGTAACAAATATCAGCGAGTTTTATTCATTACAAAGGTCTTTTGATTGTGAATTCCTCTTTTTATGGAAACTCTGATATTGATTTAGCAGACATCTTGATTATTTTTTTCCATTTTGTTACTGCAAGTCTGAATAAATCTTTTGCAAGGTTAAGATGTGTTCGGTGTCTTTTTTTACTCTGGCTTAAGAATTCCAACATTTCATAATAATTGTGAGTGAGGAAAATATGTATAACTCCCAAAAAATGGAAATCACTCCCCGTTTCGGGAACAGTTCAGAAATTTTTCAGGATCCTTACGGGACTAATTCTCGAACTGGAAAAGTACAGTAAAATGTACCGAAAATGAATCGAAAAGAGTACCTAAAGTGCACCGAAAATGTATTAATAGTGTACTGAAAAAGTACCTTAAATTCTCTGAAAAAATACCGAAAACCTTTCGAAAATTTACCGAACAAGTCACGCCTGTTTAAATTTATAAATTTGTTTCTCCTTCATAAGAGGGGCGTCTTTACGAACCTTTAAGTTTATATTATTCTGGGTATCTGTCCGAATTTTCGTAATGCTCGAATTAAATTTTTTTTCTGATTAGGAGGGTACTGCAATTTTATGTGTGTATTAATATTTAACACTATTCTGATTCGTGTATAGGACATTCAAAGCTTTATGCTTTAGGCAGATGTAAAGATTTATTTTTATTTTATTTTATGATTAAAAGATGCACTAAAAATTTATGTAAATATATATCGTTTTGCTTGCCCCTCACCACCTCCACAAAAAACTTCGTTGCAGCGTGCTTGGGAAAAAGTGTTTAGGTACTCTGATGTTAAAGTAATTCACAATATTATTAAAAAATTAATTTAAAATAAGATTCATGTAGAAAAAAATAGATATTTTGTGCGGTTTGTTAACAATATATTTTAAAAGACCGCTATAACCTGCTTAGAATATACTCGTATAAAACTGTCAAAAGAAAAACGTTATTTTTTTAAAATAAAGAAGAACTGTTTAACAATTTATACAGGGAAATTAAATTTTAATACAAAGTTGTTTGAAATATTACGGACGGATGGCCAATGAGGCGATAGTGGTAGAGGAAACCAAAAAGAAGGATCGGACACCGATATTTAATCCTTTTTATGGAAAATACAAAAAAGGGTAACGCCATAGTACGCTTTATGGAAGAATGGAAGAAAATTCAGCAACACTCAACGACAATTTTTAGTTACTTATACATACACTTAATTGTAATTGAAATTTTTAGAATTTTTATAACAAGCTTTTGTAACTAGAAATATTAAAATGTTTGGTAATTTTTGTATAAAAACTGGAATTTTAAAATAAAATACTCGAATATGTTTTTAATTTTAGAATGATCTGTGTATCGTGCAAAACATTGTAAATTTTGTAAAATAAATCGGAATATGCAAAACTTTGACGTTGACTATAAAATATTTTGTAATTTTTTTAAGGTCAACGATGTGCGGTTCAAAATTCTAATAATCATTCATCTCTCCTTAAAAAAAAATGTTATGTTTTTTCTATAGAAATGTTTGCCTAAAGTATTTATCATCCCTCTCATCAACATTTTTCAAAATATTTTTAATTTCACTGCCTTAACTCCTTGCATCTATGAATACACACATGTATGTAATTTTTTTTTTCTATTTAATTAAATATGAATTATAGCGACTATTTTGACAGTTGTCAAGAAGCAATTGTGCAACCACAATAACGAGAATTCTAATATTTAACCACAAAATAAAGAAATGGAAGCTAAGCAAATCTTCTTACCGTAAATCGTCTGCACCACACGGACAGCCATCGTATATCCTTAATCCTCTTGCCCATGGGTAGACGCAGTATGATGTCGGTATTGTTGTGGGCTTGCAATATTGGCGGATCGCTGCGGGTGAGAAGAAAAAGGCGAAAAAAAAACGAAAAGAAAAATTAGAAAACAATATTCAAGTACAACAGTGCAGTTTGGTTGAAAGGGTGCAAGGGAAGTTTTAAAAATAAATAACTTCATTACATATATACTTACATACATATGTATGTACATAGATACGAGTAAGTAGTCGTAGTGTACTACATAAAAACAAAGTGAATTTGAGTGGATGCGTGCCGCTATTTGCTCGCCAGAGATTTCCGAAATAATTTCAATTTATTCTCATTTATACCAATATTTTATTTATACACAATTCACAATACAAGTGGTTGGTTGCTATTGTTTGTGACACTTCAATAATATTAATATCTTACACAAGGTCATGTTTTGCAAAAAAAAAAGAAATAATATAAAACAAACAGTTTTTTTTTTGTGTTGATGCCGCATGAAATTTTTACAACTTTCGAAAACATGCAATTCCACATTCAATTCATGGTCATTGCCATAAATCAATCGAATGGAATTGCATTTAGTTTCGATTACAACAGCACGTATGTATGTCGGTACATAAAATTTACGTAAAGCTTAATTTACACAATTGAGAACTAATAAATCTGTCTGAAAATTTGTGACAAAAAATGCAGTTTACTATTTTATTTCAAACAGCAATTATTTATATCAAAAGCTTACTTATGCCATGCACATTCAATTCGAATTGAATATATTTGTACATGCATATGTCTACAAACATATGTATGTACGTTTGATTAGTGTGTTTAGTTTGTGTTGTTTGTGTGGTTAGCTAGTATGTGCCAAAACTATGCTGTGTACCGAATGTAGGTTGAGAATCTTTTAATCCTACAGCTGATTTTCTCTCCTGCATACTTAGTCAATGCAAGGCAAGGTTTTGCTCATTAGAGACGACCTCAACATTCTAAATACTAACATTCATGTTTATGTATGTACATACATATGTATGTATGTATATTGATTTATTTGTATAAAAGTGATGTTTTTAAAAAAACTGATAACTCTTATTTGAAAAAAAAATATTGAAAACAAAAATTTAGTATCATAAACGAAGTGTTAAAAAAACATATATTAGTTTGTTTACTTATATAAATAATCAATAAAATTTTAGGCAATATTTTAAATTCTTTCAGTCAAATTTATTTACACTTAAATATATTTGAATACCATTTAAAGTTAGATATTTTTATTTTATAAAATGTAAATATCATTTTTATGCTTGACACAGCAGATTACTATAGATTTAAAAGCTTTTATTTAGCTTGTAGGTCCGATCTTGCAATTGTCAAATATATAAAAAATTAAGATAGATATGGAAATTTTTGAATCCCGAAAAGTTCAATAGAATTGTCAATTTATAAAACATTTTAAATCCATTCAATTATTTTATAAATAGTGCGATATATGAACGTGCTGATGGGATAGTGACTTTGAAGTTTCAGCTTAGCTTTACCTCGACGATAATGCCGCCAAGTAGCGCTGGTGAAATTAACGAAAATTATATTTATAATCCAATTTGATGAGATAAACAAAAAATGTTATTTGCAATTTCAAAAATGCGTGTTTAAAACTAATGATTTTTAAATACAAATCAGCAAGTTGTTAAGTATTTCAACTTATTTTTTTTTTTTTTTTTTGTGAATGAGTACAATAATTTGCAAAGAAATAATATAAGAATTTAAGTAAACTTTAAATTTGGAAATTTTTTTTGTTCATTATTTTTTTAAAGGCAGTTTGAAAATTTAACAAAAAGTAAAGTTCGTTGAAGTGCTATTTTATTTTAAATACGATATTTTAACTATTGCTCAAATCTTTTTTTTTTCAAATTCTAAATATCGGGTTTCGTATTAAAAATGAGCTATGATCTTTTCACTTATGTTATCATAGTTAACCAATGCCGATCGAAACGAAACGCATTCTTGCCAAGCAACTCCTAATGAAAGATTCGTGATGGTTGCGTTAAACGTGGTTCGACGTGATTTGTTAATGTGATGCGATGATAAGACGTGATATAATGTGTCGATTTCTAATAATGTAACGCTATCGAGCCATAACCGCCAAAATGACGTAACCGACAAATGAAAAATTTTAGAGAATCGGCAGAAGCAAAGCGCATTTTAATAATTATAGTCGCGTTTTGAAGAAAAATAACGTAAATTTTGTATACAAAGCTGCATTACAATGTGAAGCACCTACTGACTAAAAAAAATTGATTTGTTGCTTACGTCCTTTTTGGCGGTTAGGGCTTGATATGGTGTAATGATCCAATATGAGACGTTGTAGCCTGATATAATGTAATGTGATGATAATATGTGAGGTGACGTTATGTTGTGATGTTACGATATCATATGATGATTTGAGGTGTTGATGTGATTATATGATATGACGCTTTTATGTAATAATGTGATGTGTGGTGTTGATATGATGTGATATTTATACTCTTCCATATCTATCTTTTTTATACAATCGAGGAGCGATTGATTTCGTTAAGAAACATGTAAAGAAAGATATTTACTTGTATCCAAAAAAAAAACCAAACCTACATTTATCCAGTAGTACTTATAACAAGATTGACGCAATAAATCATAGGCGTTAAAGTATGCCAATTTTAGGTAAATTAAAAATTCAACATCAATATCCCAAATTTCTTTAAGACCATATGCACTTTAACTTTTAACAAACAAACATCAAAAAATTGATTTAAACAAGCAAATATGCCTTTAGAGGCAATAGACATTTTGGAATGATAATTTCTGAAGTGCTTTTCAAAATACACCAACACATGTAAATACAAACTTGTACCATATTCCTCAAACTGCAAGCGGCCCTTAATTTCCCAACAGACCAACTGACAACAGCCGCAAATCGAAATACTCATCGAGGCACAAATATCATTGATGAATACAACTATTCAAATACAGAGTATGTACATAGGTATGTATGTATGTATGTAAGTATTTGATTGTGATTCCATGAATGGGTTTCATAGCTTAACCGCATACACACACGTTCATACATACATATTTACAATAACCCTTAGTGAAAGATCTCTTGAGGTCAGGTGGGCGCATGAATGTTTAGCGGAGCAACTTACATATCTATGTATGTACATATGTATCTAGGTAAATACTAGAGCATTGCGGCAGAAGTGAGACGAAAAGTAGTGAATACGCGATTTACAATAGAATCGGTAGTATATTTGTTTTAAAATTATGGACACTGAGTACTCAAAAGTAGCCGTTACTAAGCTTGTACTCAGATAGATACTCAAAACTAAAATTGTACTTTGTTTTAAGTGAAGAATGATAAATACATATTTCGGTTGAGTCTTCCCATTTCCGTAATGTCAGAGAAGTTTGTAAACAACGAAGATTGTGGAACGAAGAAAGAACGATGACAAAACGAATATTACGAGTATTACAAGTTTTATTTTATTGTTTTTAAATTGTTCTTCTTACATTGTTTATTCCTCGCCCACTACTGTTGCGTCCGAGGATCGGGTAGGCGCAATCTTGTATTCTATCATTCTTGAAGTTGTATTATGGATTTAGCCTAAGCAACGTACTTTTTATGGATTCTCTTCTAATAAATTTAGAGATGTAAATGTAAATAAATTAAATTTAAATTAAAAATTTGATTAATATGTAAGATGGCCGCAGGAAGGCGCAATCTTGTATGTTAACGTTCATGGAGTGTAATCTGCATTCAAGAAAGCACACCAACTGGTCGCTGATTGAGAAAGAAGAAGTACGGAAAATATTAAATTAAATAGCCAATTAGAAATGACAAGTCGTTGCAGCATATTTTCTATACCGGGCTAGTTTTCCAAATCAGATTGCTGCTTAAGTTTTATTCCTTCAATAACAGGTTTCCTTTTTTATGAAAATAAAAGAGGTTTTGGATGAGCTATGACTTAAAATTTCAAACATCTTTTGAAGCAGAAATATGAAAGTCGTAAGCTGCAAATCTTTTCTGCGAAATATCTCTAAAAACTTTATAGGAACAAGCATAAGCGATCGATAGACCCGCAAACTCTAAGGTAGGACTTCTATACGTCCATATGTAAATGCAGCCAGACAACTAAATACTCACTCACTGAAATTGCATATAATCTTACATACATACATATAACATATACATATTATTATTATAACCCAACGGAAACCCACTTTCCCGCCCAACCGGCACGAGGGGCTCAATCCGCATAACGTACAGATGTTTTTTAAGTATACAAATCATAGGTGCCGAGTCGTGACAGAAGAAAGTTTGTTAAGCGTCGAGATCCCAAGCTGCTCAGCTACAGAATAAGAATTCATCAGCCGAATACAAAGTTAGAGAAATGCAAAGTAAGAAAATTGGATCGTTAGCTGTTATTAAGAGAGGATAGAATAGTTCTTTTAATTATAAAAAGTGAGTCCGATACATAAAAGGTGCTGGAATGATTGTTAAAGTCTTGGCATAAACCCCGAAACGGTTCATTCAACTCAAAGTTAGTTCTGCATAGTTTCAAGAAAAGTGGTTTAAAGTTTCTCGTTGCACGGGAGGGTACATTAAAATTAATTTGCTCTAGAAGAAATAGACTTGAGATCCATCCATTGACTAATTTTACCAGAAATATTATACCTAACATTTCTCTGCGACTCGAAAGAGTAGGCAGATTAATAAGTTTTAAACGACTAGTGTAAGGGGGAACATTGTATGGCGAATCCCATCGAAGATTTCTCAAAGCAAAAAGTAAGAATTGTTTTTGTGTTGACTCTAGTTGGTCTGAGTGGACCTGATAACGAGGATTCCAAACTATGGAACCATACTCCAGTATTGGTCTTACTAATGAAGTAAAAAGTGTTTTAGTTATATACGGGTCGCGGAATTCCTTTGACCAACGCTTTACAAAAGCCAGTACACCCCTATGCATGAATAAATACGAGTGCACACACTTCCTGCGACTGCATGCGAGTTTTCTATTTAGACTCGGATTTGAATATTTGGAGCAAGTACTAAGGTAAATTCTAAAGTAGCTAAGACGAATCACATACGAGATTCCATACGTATGCGTGCGTGTGCGTGCGTGCGTATGTGAATGCATGTATTTATGTATGTATGTGGTACATTCGCACAAAGCTCATCATTGCCCATCGACTTTCGACACAGTTGAGTACTTAATTTCACCCTTGAAATGAGGTTGACAACACACAGTGGCTGCGTCAAGTGGGCGACCGACGGACGCATTCATCAGTCGGTCGCTTGAACGTTCAGTGGGCTGATTATTATTTGTCTCTCTTCACCGCCAAGCACGCATGCTGCCAATGGATTGTCACACACACACCACCGCACTCAATCGCATGCATGTACACGTTAATGCAATGATGACCTGCTAGAGCTTCGTTTGGGCTTTGGGCTCAAAGAAAGAATCTTAATGAGGCGACAAAAAAATTGAACAGCAGTTGTGGTTTGATTTGCTTTCGTCTGAGACTTGCTGGTATTTTTTGTTATCGCATCCTCACAAATGTAGTGCAAGGCGCTGCTCGCTTGCGGCAAAGGCCCTCTAGGAAATGCTGTTGAGTCTAATTATGTGAAAAAAGTGTTCATTAGAAACAAAGCCACTTTCAAAGGACTCATGTAGCGCATTGATTTATTATTTTGAGCAAAATTTATTGAATTGTAATGTAAATTTAAAAAATCACTAACGAAATTTATTTAAATATTTACCAATTTATGCTAATTGAGTAGGTGCGTCGTTTTAGTTCAAAACAATAATGAACATAGTCATAGTTTTTTTTTTTTAATATTTTGAAAGGTTTTGTTGCTTCTCAAAAGTGCCGAATTTTGTTCGCTTATTAAGGATCAGAAGTCATATTTGAAAAATTCAAGATGGCGCAGTCAAAATGGCAGACTACTTTTAAAAAGCCTTAGATTCTTATGAAACAGTCCGTAGGGTTTGTGATAGCTAATTATGGGGCTAGTTTTTAAAAATAAATTTGTATTTTAAAATTCTCCACAGGGAATTTTTTATATTAACTGAAAATGAAGATATATCGAAATGTAAGCATCTCGATGTGAAATACTTAGAAATATGACCTTAAAAGGGGGTTAAAAAATATTATTTCAACCTCTACATGGAGGACTCTCTATGCACTCATGCAAAGCTGCTGTGGCCAAGTGTGGAGCAGTGCGTGCTATAAATCCATAAATTATTGAGATACCAAGCTCGAACCTCAGGGAGAATTCTTTTTCTAATTGAAAGGCGGCATAAAACTCTAGAATATAAAGGCGCACACACCAAATGGTACGAGAAGCTTGGTCAAACATTGAGCTACATATATTGTAAGCTCCAAATTATCTTATAGTTATTTGAATACCTTCGCTAATGGAGATTAACATCTATAGTTTTAAGTTTAATCAAACTTCCGATATACGCATAAACCAATTATATGTAAGTTAAAAGCTCTCAAATTGAAAGGAAATAATATTCTTTGAAAGGAAAATAATGCATAAAAGCCACTTAAGGACGAGTTTTGAACAAACTCTCCCCAAAATTTAAAAATTTTTAAGTTTTAAAGGCATACGAAATTTTTTTTTTCTCTTCCGCAAAAAACGAATTTGCAAGCTTCTCCTTCAATTTATGGCGTGCCTCTTGATTTCTAATGGCGAATAATTTTTCCAAGAAGCTATTTGATGTCACAATTGCATTCGAAGGTTTGCCGCAACTCCTTGCACCAAACATTTACTTACTCACAAATCAAATTTCGGAAAAAAAATCTCTTAACATTTTCGCTTACTGTATTAATTTGCCTTTAAAATGTTTAAATTTTTCATTGTTTTTTTTATTCATAATCTCTTTCCTACTGGCTAAACAAACTTTCATTTCATCGCCACAGTGCTTTATGTCACTGCTGCCCTTGGGACTTTCAGCGCGCGCAGCTTTGTAGTACAACTGAGGAAGACTGAATATATATCCCATTCTAATATTCTTTTTCAATCGATGCTTTGTCAGAGAGCCTTTATTTGATTTCTTATTTGTCGCTGATAATGATGAGAATTTGTTTTCTGCTGTTTTTGGTAATGCGTTCGCGTTCGAGCTGTGGGCGCGAGAATATTCCCAATTGCCAAGAGCCTTGCAGGTTGCACACACACACACACTTGCATTTTGTGGGTGTGTATGTGTGTTTGAGTAGATATATTTTATTTCTCATTTTATCACCCGAGTGCATTTATTTTATTTGATTTCATTTGAACATACTTTTTTTTGGTTGCCGCGTACTCTTTCTATGACTTGCAATTATTTTGAAAGGCCTTCGCTAAGTATTGTGCGCACATACATACATAAATGCATACATACATACATTTTCACATACATATGTGCGTGGATTTCGATTCCATTATATTTCCTTTCGTCTTTCTGTTGACATTGTTTATTTTGCTAGGATATTTTATTGGGTTTTGTGACAGCGCCAGGATATCCACTCGAACACTTGTTGTCATTATTAAGCTTATATGCTTACGTACATACATACATACATACATACATACGTACTTGTGTACGTGGCTGTGAGTGCATAGTTTTGTATACACTCCTGCTTCTTTTCAGATTTTTTCTTGTGCAATTGCAACATAAGAAAACCAATATTTGAAGTTCAGTGTGTCATTATGGTTGACGTTTATAATGTTTTCATTGGGAAGATATTGTTGGCGTTTCTCAGTCAGTAACTCAATTCGAAAAGGCTACTTATGATATAGAAATTGCGTACATATATAAATACATACATATTTCTGTTTGTTATATTTATAAAGGTCACATACAAACGCACACATACATACAAACGTTCATACGTGCTGGAAAGTATCAGCTGAAGCTTTCCCTTTTGTTGACTTTCAACAAGTATGACTCAATATATGAATGTATGTATATGTAAAGGCTCAGTTAGTCAAGAATTAACTTCACTTAATTTAAGATTTGGCCAACCTGTTAAGAAACTTAATAATCTGTTGATTTTCGATTTTTAAGTTTCGATCTTACGTAAATAAAGAATCAGGCTTACCAAATCTTGATTTTTACGACTTTTAACAGTAAATGTATGCAAAAATTACATTTAGAACGAGTTTATTTGACGAGGCGAACCGTCAAATAGCTGAAAATAAAATTAAAGAGAAAAAGTAAATATAAACACATAAAAATTAATGATCGTATCTTCCAATAAAGAACTGTACGATAAATTCTGCCCTGGATGTACATATATTGGTACAACAAAAAGCCTCTCTTTTTCTCTGAGCAAGTGCCAGCTTCTTGCATATTTTGTACATTTGTGCTGAACTTTAAAACATTTTTAAAAGCAATATACGATTCAAAAATAATCACACAAGCGCTTCATTTTCTACTTTGTGTCAACGAAGATATTCAAAGAACGATATGCAACAAAAATTAATCATCAAAAATTAAGTTGGCGTGTTGAGTAATCGCCGCCAATTCTTAAGTAAAGTTAAGTTAAGTTAAGTCTTGACTAACTGAGCCCTAAGTATGCATGTATGTACATATTAGGAATGTCAACCCGGGATCTCGGACTTTTGCAACTTTAATTAGTCTATTCAATTCCTGGGCTTATTTAAAACAAATAATTTAATAGGAATTTAAATTTATAAAATTTGTATCATAAGTATATTCCATTCAAGGGCGAAACAAATCATTATTTTTTAACAATGTTTGATAAAACAGCTCCGCCTAGTCAAAGTTTCTCTTGAGGCTTAATAGATGTGGCATCGCATTAAATTTTATGCTGAGGAAATAATAATTAAGAAATCTACTTTGAGTAATAAATTTTTTAATAAACTCGTTTCAAGAATCAAACAACGAAAAACAAACCTGTCAGATGTGCACACCTTTTTAATTATTCTACTTGCGTAGGAAATCGGCCTTACTATGAAATCGATGTTAAAAACACTATCGTGGAAGTGGTTGAGGTGGATAAGGCAGTTAGTCTCAAAAATAAATTTCATCAAATTTTAACGAGCGAGTATCCAACAATAGAAAATGAAATTATTATACGCAAAATATTTAAGTCCAGGTTGGAGGATAACACACTTAATGCTTAAATTTCTTTAAGATCGCAATTTGTTCAAAAAAATTAATAATTCTCCCTCACTCAAAATGAAATGGGTTATGTATTTAATTTTGACTTGATTTGTATATTATATTTACTGCCCGATTCTGTGTTCTTCTTAGATTATCAAACATATATTCAAAAGTTTATAATTTTTCAATAACATTTTTTATATAAATAATTATTTTTGATTAGAATAAATAAAACTTGGTAAATTTTTAATTTGAATATGTGTAAATAAACAATGATTTATCAAGAAACAAACCTTGATTAACGAGATTATAAAATTTTAAAAATATTTGGGAATGCTGTACGATTGAAAGTTTGAAGCTTTGGCGTGTTTGGCTTAAGTAACAGAAGAAGCTAAAGGTTTATTAAAAATTAACTAAAAAAAATTAACAATAAAAAATTGCATTGAAAATCAACTTCTGTGAGGCATTGTTTATTATTTCGAATGATTTCAATTCAATTTTGGATTTAAAGATTGTTTAATTATCAAAATGTACCTAACCAAGCAGGTTCTATGCAAATTTGCAGTTCTGAAAAAAACGAATTTAAATTTTTTTTTTAACTCTATGCCAAATATCCCGCTGTTGTTAATAATTAAAAATATTCGCCCCAGGTTGTTAACGACGTTTTTTCTTAGGGCACTCACTAAGTAATATAATGCAAAGATGCAAAGTACCAACCGTAGGAACTCTAGGCAACTTGGCCCAGTTGGGATCGCAAACGATTGCGTAGTATACCATACATTCGTTATGGAATGCGGATACAACTTAAATAATTGGCATTCTATGTAATTAGAAAATCACAGATATTGTAGATGCTGTAAGAATTTTGAGCTTCAGCAAGAACGGAGTGAGCAAAAACCTTTGCCGTATCATAAATTCTAAAAAATAATTGAAACTGTATTTAGAGAAGAACTGAAATTGGTTCCAGATGAAAAGAATAAAGATTCCAAGATACTCATGACAGAAGTATCGAAAAATGAGTGCAAAGAGCTGAAAAAGAATTTCAAAAGCGCCGAAAACGATTCCAATTGAAGCGCGAAAGAAGGAAAAACGTATATGTATTTTCTCTTAATTTTTTTATTCGAAGATTATTATAACTTCGTCGCTCTTTTCTTCGCCATTTAATTTATTATAAAAATAACAAAAAAAAACAATATTCGCATTATCCTAATTTTTGCTTAGATGTCCAATACTATCCAAACCTATTTAAACTTCCGAAACGGGTTTTTTGGCAATTTTTATAGTTGAAGCTTATGTACATAAAAAAAGTGAATACAATCAATTTTTCGATAACTATCGAAAAGTCCCAGCAATTTCTAACAAATATAAATGCCTGCAGATTTATTTTCGTCAGGTGCCATTGCACAAAACAGGGAGAAACGTCAAATCTTAAAGGTTAGTTTTGCTAAAAAGGAACTTGCCAGCGTTTTGCTAATTTCGAAATGTTTAGTAGAGACGATCGATGATCTTACTGAACTATCGATATTTTTGATACTTGAAAAGTGATATCAATAAGTATTGTTGGGCTCAAAAATAGAAAGCAAAGGGGACGATTTCAAAGCATTTTTATGAGTGTATACATAATGTGTATGTACTTAAATATAATTTAATACCACGGCCAAAGATAGCATACATATATATATTTTGATCCCGATCGAAGACGGTTAAGGCTTTTAGCGGAAAAGGAAAAGTTCAGATTACTCTACAGAGAATTTAAAAAATTAAAACCAAATGAAAATAATCAAAACAGAATAATAGAATATACATACATATATGAAAGTGCAAAGCAATGAAAGTCTAGAAAACTTTTATTGTAGCTACTATCAATTTTGAAACGAAGAGAAATTTTGTATTTTTTGTTAAAAATGCGAAAACGGCCAACCCTGGCGGATTTGAACAAAATCTGTTGTGACGTAGTCAGCTGATTCTGTCAAATTTCCCTGAAGCTGATGTGTGGTGCGATGATCTGGAATTAACCATATTTTTAAATATTCTCAATTGATGAAACAAAAACTTGAACGAGCGCACACCCTCTAAATATCTTAATATCTATGTATGTATGTACATATATTTGCATGTACTTGCAAGTGCAAATGTATGTAGTATGTATGTACGCATTTTCACCCACCACAGACTTGTTGCATGTCAATAAACTTTATGCAAATAAAAAAGAAGGAAATTGAAAAATGCAAATCAACTACTCACTCAGAGCAAATATTAAGCAATAAAGTGGGAGAATGCTTATATAAACATTCTGGTAAATAAATTTGTATTTATGTATATCCATATGTAAATATGTAGGTACGTCGTTATATGTATGTATTTGTTGACAAACACAAAAATGTGAACATAGGCAAATTAATTTTCAAGTGGTAAATATTTCGTACACAAAATCACCCCGAAAAATATGCGGAACACATGTAATTGAGGAGCGGCGACTGGTCGAAGGCACACAAGTACCTGATGATGAATGGCAATGAATAATCAGATGACAAAAACGGCAAACAACGCCAAATGATGACTACTCAATTAAATTTAAATGACAATGGTTTACCAGTTCGTCGATATGCGAATGATATTCACCACATCTGAAATTTTATAACCGCGCCACATTTTGACAAATTTTGACAATTTATTTTGCTTTTATTTTCATTTGTTCTTCAGTTAAAATAAAGTTCGTTTGCTGACATAAATACTAAAACACAAGTTTCAAACTGTGTACGAAAATCAAATACTCAAACTATAATCAAAATTCAAATTTATAAAAAAATTCAGTTTAATATGAAAATTCCATGATTAAAGTGACTGCAAATTAGCACCGAGTTTTTGCCAATTATTTTATATGAAAAAAATTTTTAAATATGCAAAAAATTACGGAAGAACATCAATAAATAAAATGTTTAAAATTAAAGGAAATTTGAGGCTTCTTCAGTTTAATTTACAAATAACAGTTAGCGAGTGTACTTTATTTTAATTATGAAATTATGAAAATGTAATAAAATAAAAATGTATTGTCAAACTTTATCATTATGTGCCGCCTTTACTAAGCTCGTATAGCTCAGAGTTGGGCCGAGCTTCTCCCACCATTTGTGGTTTGCGTTTTTATGTTGTACCACAAATGGTGGGACCTACAGTTTGTTGCCGACTCCGAACGGCAGATGTATTTAATGAGAATATTTTTCATTTGGAGGTTTGCCATTGCTTGCCGAGGGAAGACCGCTATCAGAAAAAAACTTTTACCTTAGCTGAGTTTCGATCCCCGAGACCAGCGACACAGCGAGTTGGAACATAGAAATTCCAAAATCTGAGTCGAGTTTTTTTATGGAAAAATAGTTGTGTGCACCAATAAATTTCTTGTTGAATTCAAAAAAAGAGTACTTTCAACGAGATCATGATTTTATTTGCTGCCACTCAAAAACTTGTAAGGGGTACGAAACAAGATTTAAACAAGTTTCTTTGCTGCTGCATTTCAAGCTCATCAGAATTCAAAAGAGCTCAAATTTAATTATCTTTAAGTAATTTTATCAACCGCCAGTGCAAGTCAAATGCGTGTCTGCAGATGAGAGTGTACCCATTGTCAGGGGAGAATAAAGCCTGTTTATGAAGTGAGAATGTGTCAGCCACCAACACACAAACAAACACACATTTACATATCAAAGTACATATATACTTATGTACATACATATGTATATATACAACTTTGATGTGGATTATGCGGAGGGTGTGCCATAAAAGGGTGTGAAAGTGTAAAGACGACAAATGCACTGCGTCAGTGGTGATTAGGATAATGACTGATGAATCGTTAATGAGTGCTGAGTTGCTTGGTTTGGCCGCTAAATGCGTTAATGGTTGCATGAAGTGAATGCGGCACTTGCAAGTATTTGCAATATGCAGGTAAGGAAAAAAGGAAAAGGGTTGAGGGCAGGTCCATACGCTTTTTACTTTGCAGCGAATTTTGAATTTCAAGAATGCTGCACATCCCGAATTTTTTCTATACGAAATCCTGTAATTATGCATTGGAAAAATCTTCATTTTCATAAAATTGTAACGTCTTTGAAGTTTTTTCTTCTAAATCAACTTAATTGTATAACTCTTAACGGCTCGTAAAGATGCAGGCCTAACTACCTTAGGAATGTGAAACATTCGTTGCATTGAAGAATAAGCTTCCGTTGCCATCTTAAAGATATTATGCGACAACTTTTCTCACTTCAAAGACACACGAACCTCTAAGCTGTTGTGGAATGTAACATCTTGAAAAATACTTACATACGAGTACATGTCTATTTTTTAGTATGGCAAGTGCCACATTTTTATATTTCCTCCTGAATTATAGTACGGAGTCCAAATACAATATTACAGAAAGTTTATTAGAAACTGCCTCCATTGTTGGCAGATCTTTACAAATTAGAGTAGCTAATGTCTAAGTGTTGTCTCGTATCAATCTTACAAGCAGCTTCGAGATATGGCAATTTTATTCAGCAACCCAAAAAACAAGCCACCTCAAACCTCAGAGGAGTACACTTTATCAAATAAAGGCTTTACATACCTACATACCGATTGTTGGAAGCTCACAAAATTTGTTTTGTAACTTATTTTATGGGTAGCTGGATAACTCCAGGAGAAGATATGTAAGCCGACTAAATTACTATATCGATTCACAAATGATATTGGAAAGCTTGGATCAGACATTTTTAGGATCTGTTAAGTGCGACTTATCTCGCTTCCGTTCATATTTCAATGCTTTGAAATGAAATTCCGAAAATAATGGTTACATTCTTTGTACAATGAAGGGAGAAATTGTTATCTAGACGATTGCTGAAAATTGGCAAGTGGTTGTAATGGTAGGCCATGTTATCTCCTTCATTTTTATCATCAAATAAAATGAGTAACGTTCTTAAGTCCTCAATGAAAGCTGACGAACCTCTGGCTAGACAGATAGAATGTTAATCTGGTTCACCACAGTTGATGTGTATTAAGCCCTAAAGCAAATACTCAAAACTAATTAGAGGAATTTCTGATAACAACACTACAATGCTAACAGTGTGATCGAGAGAGAGAATAGAAGTATTAATTAAGCTTTTCGGAAAACAATTAGCATTTAAAAAAGTTCAAACAATTAACGTTGAAGTTGGGTAGCAGCGTTCTTTCGCCCAGACGTGGCGGTTCAAATACAGTAAGTTTCCGAAAAATAAATTTACAAAATTAAAAAAAAACTATTTTAAAGTTAAGTTATTTTCTATATGAGGCATTCCATGCTATTTCAATGGAAAAACTCATAAGATATGACAGAACGTCCGGAAATAAAAGAATTTTTTTTTTATAGTTATAGAACTTTAAAAATGTAAGGTGTCTCGCCATACATTTTTTTTGCTTTATTTTGCGTTTATAGACATTTAAAGACTGGTTTTAGAACGAATTTTCGTTCGCACGCTGTTGAAAGCAACAACAAAAGTTCAGAATAACATTTAAGGACCTCCTCTGCAACATATTCAAAATACGCGCAAAAGTTATTTTTGACTAATTGAAATAGAGTGGAATGCCTTAGATGTCTTTAATTATTTACTTTGTTCTTGAATAAATTTTAGACACATAAAACTTGCCAAAAGTCAAAAAAAAAGTATGGTTCTCTTAATTTGCAATGCTACTATTTTACAGAGATCAATCGCGTAATTAATCGGAATTAGGGTTGCCGTCTTTCAACTCACTGAGATTCCTTCTTTTCTAATTATAACCGCCCTACCTACTGACGATGTTTTACAATTTATTTATATTATTTTTTCCATTGTTTTAAATGAACATTCTATAAGAAAAACATAAAATAAATATTAACCAAGTTCTCCAACTTTTTAGGAAATTAAACAAAAGTACATAAAATCTTCAACAAAATTTTTAAGCCTTTTCTTGAAGTTTTTAGAATATTTTTGAATATGTAAATTTCTAAAGCATAAGTTTTAAGTATTTAAAATTACTGTTGATTTTAACATTTTTTACTGATGTGCTGCGTTATTTTTTTTCACATTAAACAAACCTTGACCATGCGTTATAAATGAACGAGAAGTTGCTGAGCAGCGCCAGTTAAAAAAAAATCAAAATTCATTAGTAACTAACACTATATCTAATTATATATTATACTACAAATAGAGGGACCTACAAGTTTGAGCCGACTTCGAACGGCAGATGTATTTTATGAGAAGCCTTTTCATGGCAGAAATACCCTCGGCGGTTTACCATTGCCTGCCAAGGGAAATCGCTATTAGAAGCTTACGTTTCTTTTTACTAAAATTGAATGGTCTATAAAACTGCTTTTTATGAATATATTCTCGACTTTTTTAAATTTTGTACAGAATCTAATTATACCTAGAAGCTGGTCTCTCGAGGCTATAGATACGAGTACACATACACACGCTTCACTTATTTCACGAACTCTACACTCTTTTGCGAGTTACATATTTAAAATAATCTCTCCTTTTTTTCTTTGATAGCCAAATGAAATTTGCATAAATCAGCATTTAAAATCGAAATGATATGCAGATGAGCAGCAACACTGCCAACCAACATTTGCTCCCCGTGCGCTGTCAGCAATTGGACAACAGCAGCGCGACGTGTGGCTCACGTTAATCACGCTTCTTTCATACATTTCAAAATTCTAATTTAATTACTTCTGCTCAGTGCATTCATTGTCACCCCGTTGTTTGCCTTTTTTTTTAGCATTTAGTTCTTTTTTGTTTGTGTTCTAGTGGCGTGAAAATAAAAATACGCACATGCAAACAGAACATATTTGAACGGCATTTGAAACGCAACTGAAGCGAGACATTAAAAATCAAAACAAAACTCGACAAACTTGATAGATTTGCTTTGTTGGCGGTGAAAGCAGGAACATCATAGCCAAAGAAATAATGGCAGTCAACAAAAATAATTGTTTTTTAAAAACAAGAAGTCGTACAGAAGTCAAGTCTCTAAAAGACTAATCCACGTGGTAGAGATGTGTGCGTGGGGTAGACAAGATTGGCTAACCGAATATTGGCAAAAAGTGTTGACCCTTTGCCTTTCGTGCCTTGAAGCTTCCTAGTTTTTTGGTAAAGCCGCTGACGGCCACCTTTTTGTTCAGGTTTTGCCGCCAGCATGAAAACGTCAAATGAAATCATATGCAAAATTGCAAAAATTTCCCGTTGAGTGCTAACATAAATGCTAGACAAACACGCACACAGGCCATTGTAAATATACCCTCAAGGAAATTATAAAAAGTTTTAATTTGTAAGAAACATTCCTCTTCATTGCTGATGGAAGCAAAGCAGGAGATTTAAATAACATTGTTTCCATTCCATTTCTAATGGAAACGATATGGAAACTTCATACCTTGGGTAAGCTTCAGGATGTTTACTGAAAAAATGTTTGATTAAAGACTCGCCACATTTCTTTCCATGGACAGCGATTAGTAAAGATTCCCATGCATGCCATAGACAGCGAAAAGGAAAGTTTCCCACTAATGAAATCGTATTTTAAAACCGAAATTAACTGTCCACATTTCCATTTCCTACAGGGTACATGCATACACCTTTTTGTACATACATGAGTATGTAATCCAAAATGCACTAAAAGTAAGTAGAAAATTTTGAGCAACAACAAAAGAGACGTTTACAAATTACAGAGTATGTTCGCGTGTGTGTGTGTGTGTGTGTGTGAGTGTGAGAAAGTTAGAAAGTATTCAAGCGCAAAGCCAAAGTCATTTAAGCATGTCACACCTAATAAATGTCTCGAAAAATGGTGCATACTTTTAGGCGTTCAAACGCGTTAGATTTGCATAATGTGGTCAATACACGTGTTAAACTGTCGTTCAATCATTTCAGAAACTTTTTTTATCGAAGTTTTAATTGCACGCAGATAAGCTGGTTGAGCAATTTTATTGCAGCAGCAAATTTTAACAAATCCGCTGAATTGGTTTTAAAAAGCGGTATCATTAGAATTCACTGATTATCGTTTTTTTTTTTTTTCAGAAGTCTTTTCAAATCCCCATGTTTCTAATTGTGCTAATGCATCTCCGTTTTTGTAGTAAATTGTATATTTGAGAAAATCTTCGCTGCAACTAAAATCGATTGCACCGCTAATTAACTAGTTGGATAATTTCAAATTGTTGTTCAACTGGTTGTACGATACATTAATAAGTGTATTGGCACCAAAATCGACGGTATCTAAATTGGATGGAATTGCGAATATTGCAGCCAGACGAACACAATTTTCAAGTAAAGAGCATTTCGGAATTTAATTTACTACTGTATATTCCTATTACGAAAATCGGGAAAATCAAGTGCATATTAGTATAAAATTAAAAAATGGAAACATAACAAATGCTTTAGAAATGTTTTTTCACATTGCATAGTCAATTAGTTCTCAATTATCTCTTTATTTTTTATTCTTAAGATTTGGTTGTGTTTGAAAAGATTTCAGGAATCAGTCAGATAGCCCCGTTTGCGCTATCGACAAGAAGAAATCTTTGCTCGAGTGATATATAAAAAATATCAAAGAGAATCAATCTTGCCTTTATCAAAATCTTGAGAGAGAATAACTTTCAAAGTCACTGGAATAACTAGAAATTCTCTTTTAATAAAAACGTGTACTAGCATCAAGTTCAACAGCTGATTGATTGCCTTTGAATATCTGGCAACACAGTTTCATACATTTTTTTTACTTTTAACATTTTTAATTCCTTTGCAATTTGTAATGGTGTTTTGTAAGCGAATTTTGTATTACCAAATTTTTATTTTAGTATGTGGGTTCAGGGTAGAACTTAAAACTCTAGGGAAGTGTTTTGAAAAATTAACGAAATTTTATACTCGTAGATATGTATATACATACATACATATGTATATACACAGCCAGGTAATCATGTTCGCTGATGTTGAAAGAGAACGACAGCACAGACGCGATTTCTTCATGGCAATATTTTAATATTTCACCTGTATTTAGTTAAGGTTTCACTTACAATCCTTTCTACGCGTTATTTGATTCCTGCGAACGAAATGGATGCGTTTCTTAATATTAATTGATATTCCTTGGTTGCATGAAATGGCCGCAAAACCAATTATGTATTTTTTACATACCGCCCGTTTACAAACTAAAACACAAATGCACAATGACAATCTATTTTTTTATATACATTTATTTTCAATAAAATACTGTACTTCATAATTAAAAACCCCAAAAATTGCATAAAATATGCAAATTTTTATATTTCACCATAGTTTTGATTATCTAATTTTATAGCCAATGTAAATTTTACACACGAATACAAACTTTATACTAGCAAAAGTGGGGGTCAAACATAATAAACTGCATTTCATATTTGTCTCTCTTAAGACGAAATCTTGTAATGGATTTTGAAATTTAAAGGATATGGTGAATTAAACAAAAATCAGATATAAGAGAAAAATTATATAGTCCTGAAAGAATTTACAATTTCTGGAATACAAGAATATATTGAAAATATTATTTTATAAATTTGTTATTTTATATCCTTATAAAGTTTCCAAACGTTATGTATTTTTGAATAGACTCGTAAAAACAAAAATAAAAAAAAAACTACTATGCACACTGCCATATCCTCAAAATTTCTACTTTTGACGTTGTAAATTAAGGATTAAGATACATTGGACAATCCTTTAAAAGAAATTTTAATACTAACTAATTTAATCTTGTTTCAAAATATTTAAATTCTTTTAATCCGTAAGAATTTTCTCATTTATTTTATAACCACAAAGTTATTCGAAATTGCTCGGAACATTTTAATGGTTTCTTAAATATATACATATATAGATATTTGTAACTCCATTTAGAAAATACTGACGTCATAGAAAAGAACTAAAAACACAGTTTTTGGTTTTTTCTTAATGCCGTTTTCGAGGCTGAATAATTTTCTTAAAAAACTGTACTTTCTTCAAAATTTGTTCTAAATACCGATTTGTAACGACCACAGAACCTAGTTTAAATACCGCTATAGTGTGCAAATTGCTCCAGTGTAATGCACCCGGCCGACTACATGGTGATTGACGTACTTACATAATAAATATGGCAAAAAAATCGTTTAAAGCAATGCTTTAACCACTGACATCCCTAAAAATAGCTGCGTGAAAACATTCATTGTTAACACTCATATAACTATGTTCGAAATCAACGATATAGAGACATTAAGCGACACAAACATACACACCCGCGCGCAAACCTGAGACCAAATCAACAAAAAAAAAATAAATACAAGTGAAAAAAGTAACAGCAACACATAGAAAAAAAAGCGGAAAATGAATGCAGGATGTATGCCACTAAGGAACTTCATATTGTAATCGACTTTAATGCGTTCCATTGTTGATGCCACGTGTCAGGCTTTATTAGTTGGTACATTCAACGCCTGCCAGACAGGAAAACACCCACATCACGTTACAACGGCATGCCGCTCCGCCAGCCTGAGCTGAGCTGAGCTGAGCCAAGCAACAACAGTAGAGCTGACTGGACGATTGGTGGCGTGGCAACAAACAGAGGCTACGATTGCACGCTTTTACGCTTTCAGGTACATTACCCACTCCGCCGGCGCCAACGATTCCCAAAGAGACGAAACCATAACATATCGGAGCGTTGGAGAGTTTGAGGTGGCTGCTTAATGTTCTGAGGTGATTTCCTATTTGATGTGCGCGTAGTATGCTTTTACGTATTTTTCGATTTTGTATATTTGGGGTGAGTTTTTTTTTTTGTTGATTTGAGTGTGGGTTTCTAATTTATTAAATTCAATAGCTGCAAATAAGAAAGGATATAAATAATATACTAATAGTGATATGTGTTGGAAGATGCGTCGATGAGATACGCTTGCATTGATTATTTCCATCAAATGAGGAAGTCAGGCAGAGTCGGAGAGTCGGAGAGTGATGAGCGTATAAAGAACATAAAGGTAAAAATACCAAACATACCTACCATATGTATATACATACATAAGTGTGTGTGAGTGTTTATAGTTTTTTCAAATACGAGAATTTTATTTTTAAATAAATCTTAGCGAAACCTCAAGGAACTTATTTTATTAAAAATAGTGTAGACTTACTTCTAGTAAAATTAAATTGTGCATTTTACGAAAGCTTAATAACAAATTTTTAAAAATTTATTATTCTTCTTTTATGGTTCTACAACCGTTTTTCGAGTTCGGCCGAACCCAAATAGCTTCTTCAGTTCCCTCTCACATTTGCGAGGTGATGTCACTTGCTCGTACTACGCGAAAAGAGGTCCTTCTACCTTCGCTCCATCCATTGTGTTATTTGACGCTTTTGCCCTCGTGCTTGGCCATAGATGCCAGGCCTAAATATTTTTTCACCGGAGCATTGTTACGAACGACACGCCCAAACGATTGCAATCGTTAAAATACAACCCATTCAAACAAAAAGTTCTCGTCACTAAAGTAGTGAAGGATTTGACATACCTAGAATTCAGCATAGATTCGGTACGCGGACTTTTTGTTTGCTGCCTGGAGTAACTTTGTGTTGTCCTCGTTCACTGGTAGACTAAACTTCTTTGCTTCTTTCTCTAGACTGGAAAATACTGCGCTGACAATATTATTTGCTTATGCTATTAACATCACTGGGATTCAGATTGTCAGCTAGTATTACGCCTTGTCTAAAATCACATTTAGTCTCGAACGACTTGTAGAGAACATTCCCAACTTCGATGAACCTAAAAGTTTCATTCAACCTCAGTCTACATGGAAGTAAAAGTTTTGCGGGGATTCCAAATTAAGACATGGCGCAGCCCCTATTCGTGCTACTTAAAGCGGCTTTAAAATCAACAAAAAAAAATGTCAAATTTCGTGTTTACGAGTATCTAGGGTCTAGTATCTAGTTAAAGGTGAATTTACCAGGTCTGAAGGTTCATTAAACTGGTTTATATGGGCTTTGGTCACTTTCTCATAGTATCCTCGATAGGACCTTATATGCGATATTATATTTGGTTAAAATACCGGCAATTGCTACAATTCAGTGCTTACTTATCTGTCGCTTTTAGTTCCGATTAAGCGCTTAACCAAAGATAATGCAAACAGCCCTAAGAAGGCTGATCCTCGATATTTGGCGCAAACAGCAGTGTCTTTAAAGCTTTAAATTTTTTTTTTCGGAATTGGGGAATTGGCATCGCAAGTGCTGATAGCCCCAAACCCAGGCCTTTGATGTATTGTCAATACCACCGCGCCAACAAATCTACTGCAAAAATGTTATTTTATGAAAATAAAAATAAGGAAAACGTTTAGTTAATATTTTATTGACAATGTCAACTTATGAGTTTTGGTAAAGACATCAGAATATGTTTGTTAACTTTATAATTCATTAAGTAATGTTTCCATATGAGGCATTGCCATTCAACACGTGACATTGGCTCATTATGCGGGTAAGGAAGAAGCAGTTGCCACATGATGCCCACTACAAATAGCCAAGGGTAACGTACCAGCGCTAATATATACATATGTACATACATATATACAGTGACTCAAACAATTGACTGCAAGGTGACTTTTTTGCTATATCGGAAATGTTTTTTGTTTTAAGTTTTTTTTTTGTAAATTGTTAAATAAAATATAATACAGTCCAATTAATTTCGCATGAATACTACTTCCAAACATTACACAAATTTTTCTACATTTTATTTAAAATCTTAAAACAAAATTTTAGTACATAATTTTATAACCCAATTAATTTTAGTATAATAAAGTACACATTTCAGGCTGAAACTTCTCAATAATTAAAAAACACATTTTAACATGGGTTTACAAACTTTTTTCATATAATGCATATAAGTTATAAGAAAAAAAATGCAAAACCAAGTTTTAAAAAAATTATGAAAAATAATTGCGAAATAGACTGAAATTAGTTGGGCTTTAAAACTGCATAACAGAGTATTTGCTTTTAAGCTTTAAATGAAAATAGTTAAAAAATACGTTGACATATTTATACCTTTTTTACAATTCTATAGTTTGAAATTTTGATACATGTTTTTTTAAGAGTGAACATTTTTTTTAAAAAATGTTGAAATTTTGATACATATTTTTTTAAGAGTGAACAACATTTTTATAAAAAAAAATAACATAATCTACCATGAAAAATAATTTCGCTTTGTTAAAAACATCGCCATGTGGTCAATTCTTCGAGTCATGATACTCGTATGTACAAAGATATATGTATGTACATATGTATGTATTGTGTATTTGAATATGATATATACGGTTGATATCTATTATTTATTTGTAAAGTTCACATATGTATGTACATACATATGTAATAATGCATAAATTCCTAACATGAAGTTGTATTCAACATAACCTTTTGAGAAGAACGCCTTAAATTAGCAAATATTTTTAGCGATGAATGTCAACAAGTTATCATTTTGTTCCTCGCTACTTATACCACAAAAGCAACCACACATATACAGATGTGTGTGTACATTTATTCCTAAGCCAAAACGAGGGACGTAAAGCATACAAAACTGATTATAAATTTCCTTGAATGATGCAGCACTCAATTGCACTTTCCTCGTATCCAACCAAGACTGCAAGCCACCCGCGATTTACGACGGCATTGAGAAATTTAAAGTCACTAACTACATACATATGTATGTACGAGTATGTATGTATATACATTCTTACACATGTGTCTATGCACATATGTACATATTTCTTAGAACAAATGTCAATGCTGACAAGCGATGCCAAATTAAGGTGAAACAGGTGAGCATCAGGCGTGTATGGCTCAACTGACAAGTGCAGATAAGCGAGACTAAGAATGGCTTAATTTGTGTGCGCCAATCTGAAGGGGATCGTTCAAGCATAAGTACATATTAGTTAGTTGTATGGAACAAAAGTTAAACTTAATCCTTTGGCAGTAACCTTCAAGCGACATTTGCACATCGCATTACACTTACTCGTATACATTTTCAGTTGAACATAATTTGTTGCACACAATCATTAGGTTTCTTTAAAATACATAAAAGAAAATTTTTTAACAAAAACTCATACGAGTATGTATGTGTGTAGACCTGTGATCACAATTTCTAATTTTTGCTAGACTATAGCTTTTTAGAAGACAACTCCGCATCTACAATAGCGTTTAGAATATGTTTTTTCAAATAATTTTTTTTTTCTTTATGTATACTTTTTAATTCAATTATGATTTTCAAAATTCTAATGCCTTTTTCGTTGTTATTAAAAATTCTTCAAGACGTTAGACAAGCGAATTGAATAAGTTGATATCATTGGCGAAAACGTAAGTTCATTTTCTTTTTGACTTACATATTTCTACAACTTTCGTTAAGAACAATACATATAATACTAGACAACGCCTACCCACGGCCGTAGACACATCTCAAGTAAAAGTAAACAACTAATATGAAGAAGAGAAAAATAAAGTGAAGCTGCTTTTTGTTTTTAAAATTTAAAAAGTTGTAGACAGTGGTTGAGGTAATAAATTACCGAAAAACTCAAAAATGAGTTGTGTTAACCATTTTATAGAATTTAGCTTTGTTTACTTTAACTTGAGAATTGACAAAAACGGCAAAACTAAAGTACCGGTACCCCGGAAAACGTCATCTCGTCCGGATAAATAAATGTCGTATGTGAAAGTTGGCCAAAATTCGTATGTCACAAATACTCCTGCAAAACTTTTGGCAAATATAACCTACGACAAAATTTTACTGAAGAAAATCCTTCATAAATTCAAAAGTAATTAAGAATTAACAATAAAAATCAAATAATTTAAGTTTGTCGTGAATTAGTAATATTCTCCGAGACTTTAGAAAAAATCCATCGTCGCCTTTACATTTACGGTACATTTACATTCATCAATCATTTGTGAAAAAATATACATCCAATAAGTGAAACATATATACAAACATATTATATAAAATTTACCCGATTTATGTTTGAAATACAATAAAATTAAAATTAGAATCCCCAATGTATATTTCAAAGTAGTGGCAATATTGGGCGTCTGCCATTGAACACTGTTTCTGTCAAAAATTTAAAAGTGAAACTACCTCTAAAAATATTTGGATCATGTTTATTATGTATCTGAGAATATGATTTCTGAGTTTCTGGTTTTATTTATTTTGAGCTATATTTATTGAGCTGAAACAGTAACAGGTTAATTAAAATAATTATTTACAATTCCTTAAAGCTTCCTACAGAGTAACAGAGCCTTCCGATTAAGAAATATTGGTTTTTTACTGCATTCAATATCATTTATAAGAAAAATCGTCTTATTTTATTTTTAATACGTGGGAAACTTAGAAATGAACATTAGTGTTATTTTTTCGATATATAACAATTACAGAAGGCGAAAGCTTTAATATACCAACTTTTGTTTTTTTTTTCATACATTTTTGAACCATCCTAGCTGCGTACACACCAGGGATGTCAATTTTTGGGCATTTTGTTGATCCCGGCAATTTCGCGATCTGAAAACGAAATTCCGGGACAATCCCGAGATCCCGAATTTCACGAAGTTTTGATTCGTACTTTTGAATTTGCCAGAAAATGAAATACATACGTCTGTAATCGTTGTACTGTAGAAGTATACAAAATAACATTAATATAACAAAGAAGAATGATTTGTTGTGAATCATGTATGTATTTATTGGTCTTTTCAAGAAAAAAAGGAAATAAACGTAAAATTTGACACACATAATAAATAATTTATACTTCAAGTACAAATTTACATACATATTTGGTACAGAAGCCACATTAAAAAATCAATCAATTTTTTTTTAACAAGCCTTCTGATAAAATGCCTTTCGATTATTGGACAATTGTGAGTTGCTCGTTAAAACTTTATGCAATTTATCTTTGTGACTTTCTGCCTTATGCACTTCAGGCACCTCGTCATTACTTCTATTAACATCGGTTTCATAATGAGACTCTTTTTCTACTCGAATGAGATATGTATTCTCTAGCTCATTTATAATGGCAAGGACAAAACAAAACCTTAAAAGAGTTTAAAGGGAATTTTTAAGACTGATACAAAATTTATAAAATGAATGGCTATTAAATTCTCTGTTTTCTACAATTCCGGCCGGGCTTTCGGAATTGCGGGATCCCGAGATTGACATGCCTAGTACACGCATACAGCTGAGTATGTACATATGCTTGTGTGTTCGTGCATTTTAACCATTTTTATATATTCACAGATATGTATGTACATTGTACGTATGCGTACCTTTTGCTAGCAAGCAGAGTAGTGATGAAAAATGTTTTTAATTTTTCAAAGTGGTTCCATTGTCAACCATGCGTAACGTTTGCGTCCGCAAAATACGAAAAGGTGAAATCGTCGTTGATACTTTTGGGGATGAGTACATACATACAAACATAGGTGCATACATTCATACATAGGTGGGGGCAAAAATGTTGACTTGATTTTATGTACATTTAACATATTAGCCAAATTTAGTATAAAGTTGATCTTATCTAAATAAATGTGTGCAAATGCTTAAGGCAGTAGTCAAATCAGTTGCTGGAGAATTCAAAATGATATTTTTGCCAGTTACAAGTAAATATTTAATTGAAATGCAGTTTAATAGATATAAACCAAGTTTAAAACTTTTTAGAAAACTTAAAAAATATCATGATTTTTTTACATCTGAAGTTTTTACTTTTCTTATTGTTTATGTTTTTCGAGTTGCATCTTTGTATCCCAATCAATTTCATTTTAACATTACACAAGTCAGTGATAATTTCAAGAAGAACTGTAATTAACAGCTACTTCAAACTTGCAATTTATAGTAATTGAATTTAATATGCTTTTAAAAAAATTCTAAGCAATTTAAGAAAGTCTTTTGTTTTTTTTTAACATTTTTCCTATAATTTTACGATACTTTGTTTGATTTGGTTTTTGTTTTCTAATTAAAAAAAATAAATCAAATTAAATTTAAAAAAATTACAAAATTTGCCAAAATGTGGTACGGATATTATTTCGAGATTTCGTATGGCCTCAAGTATTTGCGGTAAATTTTATGCGCGGCAACATCGCGAATTATTGCATTTATTTAACGACCTAGGAATAAGACCTAAAAATTCAACGCGATGTGGTCGGTTTATTAATATTTTTATTGACGGAAAATGCGAATATTCAAAAATTTACATATTATAATGCTGTAGTGTCAAGCAGCGTTGCCAGAAGCGAATAATTCTTTTTACAATAAAGACTTATACTCCAAAAATGCATTGCTAAAAGATTAAAAGCCAGTTTTTCAGTGCAAGTTGAACTGTGTTTGTCGTTTAAACGGAGTTAAAACGCAGCACGCAGTTTTCCAGTCAATTTTAAATAAGTTTAAGCTGTCATGGTTAATTTAAGCTGTCATGGTTAATTTAGTTTAATCTATCGGCTGTCAAAATCAATTGAGCGCAAAGAAACTAAGTTTACATTTGAACAGAGTTTAACTAAACTTCGTTAAAACTGAGTTTTAGCCAGCTATGAAAAACTCTCCCTAAGCTGAAGATATTCAAAAGTCACCAAAATTTCATATACAAATCTTCACAGCAAAAATATGTAGCAGCACTTGCAGATATCTATTATTAAAAAGTTTTGGGCTGTTATTTAAAAATTAAAAGCATTTAATGCACATTTTAATCTTCGCACTTAAAGCAATTTTTTTCGAACTTTGATATGGAAATAATTTTCACTCAGATTAATTTAAGTACATAAATTCAATTAATTTAAATTTGAGCCGAACTACTGATTAGAAAGATTACTTAAAAGAAACGAAGTTGTATAAAAAAAATGTAAAAGCTACAATTTAGAAAACCTTAAGTACAAAATACAAAAATAATTTTAAATCTATTTGAATCTTACACGTTTTAGACGAATTGAAAAAGTTTTTTTAATTTTTCTTTTTTTATTATGCCATGCATTTTTTTGCGGTACCAGCCAAATTAAGAGTTTTTTTTTATTAAAAGCATCAAAAAAGTTATTTATTTCAAACAAAGCTTTTCTTATACTTTTTTCTTAATTGTTTGATATTTTTACAGATTTCATCTTCGACTGACGGATTTTTCACCAACTCTGGTCTCAAGCCGTAGATACTAAAGGTAGAAGGCGAACTGGCATCGTTCACTATGTTCATAGCTACTTTACATATATAAGTTTTGTTATAAAAAACTCATTGTTGTACTTATTTGAAAATTTATATTCACACATTTATACAAAATGAGTTAATGCAACTTTTACGCACAATTTAATTCTGCCAACTTTAACATTCGCAAAAGCTTGGATGCATACATTGCAGTAGATAGATTTGTAACTGCATGATTTCAACTCTTCCAATGGTTAATGTTTCAGCAGCACGATATTTCTCGATGGGTTTATTATTTATTATTTTTATACACATCCAAGCTTTATGAATGTACTCAGCTTTACCATTAAAATTTTTTTAGTTATACGAGGATATTTATATTTTTATGCATCATCAGTATATTGCACCAAGTTTTAAGAGAGAATTCCACATTCTACATACACATTTTATTTATGTACATATTCATAAGTATGTATTTTCACTAAAATATAACTCCGCACGTACATACATACATATGTACATATGCACAAATTTACTTATTTATATAGGTACCTAGATTTGTGTTGGTTTGTGTGTATGTATATGCACTATTTGTGTATCGCTCATAAGCGTATAAGTACTTACATGCCAGCATACTCTTCTGGGTATGGTATGATATATCCTTCGGGACTGGGACGTGGAGTTTTACCAACCCAGAAGAATGCATCCGGTCCCGTGCCGTCATACGCAAAGGACTTTATGAATAGCGTCGATTCGTCAACTGCATAAATGGTACCCTAAGGGACATATTAAAGTGATATTGGAATTTAGAACGTTGATGTATAAATTTTATAAATATCTATGTGTGTTTGTACAAAGTTTTTGTTATAAAAATTAATCAGAAAGTAATTAAATTCAATGTGAGATGAATGATTGGAGAGCTTTTTAAATATATTTATTGACTAGGACAAGAAACAGCATTTCTGATGAAATAGATAAGGAGGGCAATCTTATGTTTGTATGCACATACATATAATTATATTTGTCAATTTAAGTTTTGTATGTAAAGTTATTTAATAAGAACGATTCAATTTAAAATTTAAATTTAATAATAGTGCGCTTGGGAAAGAAAAGTTTTTAAAGGTGTGTTTAGAATGGCGATGAAACATCAACTTAATCTCAAAGTTACAAGCGCATTATATATTGACAATTTACTCCTCTTTATTTTATAATTTTTTAATTAAAATACAGCCTTTATCTCTTAACAAAACATATATAAAATATAAGCAAGTATTAAACTTTGTAGGAAGAAAATACATCATTATTAAATAAAAATTTCTAATTTTTTCCTTAGATTCTAATATGAGGATCGCACTGCGACCTGTAGATTTATTGTGCCCTTTTTTCCTTAGAATTATAATTGTTTTTATGGGTATGTAGGTTTATAGCCCATTCAATTTTAGTACAATAAATTCCAAGTTTCAAATAACTACAAATTATTGTTAACAATTAGTTGAAATCCAATAATTTATTTTCGTTTTAATTTTTAGCAAACAAAAGTAAAAAGAACTTACTGCAGATCAATTTAACATACTTGTAATTTAGACCAAAGCTTTTTGTTGTTCACTCAAATGAAGCTGATCAATCAGCTTTAAACGGTGTACATACAAAGCCTTGATAGAGGCAATTCGCAAATTGTCTTCGTGTATTTTGAGTGGACAAAATGTATTAATTGACTCAATTAAGCGCTGTCTGAACGCAACATAAGACAATAATAGCTCCACGTGTGTTTTACACATGTAAAGGTGCCACATGTTAAGTTACAACCTTTGAAGGGAATATTTCGTGACTGTGCCTTTAAACGAGAAGAAAAAGTAAAAGTATGTTCATATTTGTGTATTAATCCTCTAATACAGCTTAAAAATTTAATTTACATGTGTAATATACATACCATGTAAGAGGTCATAAACAAAGGATAAATGCCATTTGTTTGTGGCTATTACCAAATCAAAGCAGCACAGGGTTGCATTGATATTTCGACGCAAGTAAATTCAGTACAGAACTAACTAAGCTATAAGAAACTGATATTTTTTGTTAACCCTCCACAACAATTGTCTACTTTACTATTTGATAAATCGACTGCTGATTTGAATATAGTATTAGTCAGCAACATACTCGTACAAACATATTACTATATTTTTATGTATTCAAAATGTCGGGACGGCGCGTACGCCATTCCCGGCTATCAAAAATTACACGCACGAGTTATTCACATTAGGAATAATCGCAGAGGTCAACCCAATCGAAAGTGCAATGATCAAGTCTCGCTCCGGAGGAACCGCCTTCATGATCACGGATAACCTCTACGCCAGGTAAGTATGCTTTCTGCCGCTAAAATCAAACATCTTACACTGAATGCTTCACAAAGCGGTTGAGAAGTGAAGGGAAAAGGATCTGTGTAAACTCTGTGATGAACAAAAAGGACACTCGAACGAATGCAAGTTGCCTGCTCTAAAGTATTTGGACATACATACATATGGATGTGTGTTTGTGAGTCAGAAGGTAGGCTGAGGTAGCTAGATACATCAGACAAAACATTTGCAGTTTTGCAAAACTTAATATTTGTGATTGCCTTACAAACTCGTATGTATGTAAGTACATATGTCCACCGCTGTAAAATCTACTAACTCCTTTTAACCCAATTTTGTAATGGAGCAAAAAAAGTGTTTCAAATAATAACTTTGAAATGTCTTTAAAACTGCATTAGACCAATTTTATGTTCAATGTATATTCTATGCTGACATACAAACAAATTAGTTTTTGGGTTACACTTTTAAATTATAAATGAAAAAAGTAGTTAGATAAAATAGTTAGCAAGTTTTGCAGTCAATAATTTTCTCATTACTTAAACAAATATTTTTACAAGGGATATTTTCTCACATTTCGTCAGTGCAAAAATTTTATTTGTGTAGTTAGAAGCGTTTATCTCGATTTTTGACGAAAAAGAGGTATATTTTATATAAGGCCACGTACTAGATTTATGTACATATGTGTACTTATTAGTTTTCATTCTTTATTTTGTCAACTAAATTTTTACATCAACGCAGCCTAATCACTTTGCGTTGCGGAGGTGCCGTTTTCGTTGCTTTGCTAGTCTTAAAAAAACTTCTAGTGTAGGATGTTATCAGACATTTTCAGGTATAACATATGTATGTATGTGGACAAATTGGCGTAAAAGGTTGACGATTTTGACAAATCTTACAAATTTCATACAGATTTCTATCAGAAGAGTATGGGCAATTTTTAATTATTTGTGAATTATAATAAAAATTTCGGTAAGACATTTGTTAGATAAGTGTGTCCGAATCGTCGGTAAACAAGTCAGAATTTTTAACGATTTATCGACTAGAAATCATAAATATTTCGGACCAGTCTGACGGCTTTCTGTTGTGGAGGGTTAACAAAAAATAAATTTTTTTTTTAAATTACCGGTAACTTTCACTTAAACTTTAAACTTATACATTATTGCACTTAAATACAATGTACTACAAAATGGCTAGGGTATACCAAGTATTTTTGTTTTAATTGGAAATTCCAGTAAAATGTTTTTAAAATTTTGTTTTCAATTTTAGTGCTTCTGATTGTGAAGGCCTTAAATTAGAACTTTTAATATGGTTCACAAAATAAAGCCATTCTTAGAATGGAAATGAGCTCCACGCAAATATTTTTTTTGTTCAGAATTCTTTCTGTATAAAATATGAGTCATAGTAAATACTCGTAAATACCTTCGGAAAATTTAAGACTTGCACAGCTATACAAAATTTTCAAATTAGGCTAATATTAAAAAAAAAAAAATAACAAACATAAATTACAAATTACTATTTTAGCTTGTAGTATAGATAATTCCAAACTCAACTCACCCTTATTCCGTGCGCGAAATTGGTGAATTGTCCGATGTAGCGACCGTAGTAGGGCTCCGGTGGTGCGCGCCCTGAAGCTGCAACGAGAAAAGAAAGGTAAAAATTATGTAGTATTAGGAATAAATTTTAATTAAAACTATAAACATACGTAAGTATATATCTCTAAGTATCAAGGTAAAGTATATATATGCATACATATATATATGAATATACTCTGTTCACAAATTATAGCACAACACATTTTAACAGAATTGGGAACTTTATTTTTCTCCTAATTAATTAAAATTATTTTTCCAATTATGTTTCATTCTCTAAGAAAAACACATGTACAATGATTAAAAAAATCATCTAAATCTCGAACTTTGTAAAGAAAAGGTTTTTAAAATTTTATTGAGTAAGCTCATTCAATTTCAGTCTGATAAAGTGCAAGTTATCACTGATTTTTGACAATTTCTTTACTGGAAGTTTTCTCCTTACAAAGCCACACCGCGATTAGTTTTTATATGAAAGCAATTAGTAAAAAAAATTTCAAAAATCAGTGGTAATTTTTAGCTACTAGAAACTTGCACTTTGTTGTACTAAAATTGAACAAGCTAACTAGTAAACCCGAAAAAAATTCGAAAAAATTCGAAAAAATTTGTTTAAGAAGTTCGAAATTTTAATAAATGATTTCTACATTTTTTATAAAATTTGTAAATTAGTTTTAATTGAGTTTGTTAGAAAATTGACGATGTGTTAATTGAAAAATAATTTGAAATAATTGGAGCTATAATATGTGAACAGAGTGTATTAGTATATAATATGTCAATACGTACATGTGTACTTAAAATTTTATATTTAAGTAACTTTTAAGACGTACATATACTGAAGACAATAAAGACATTTTCAAATTGAAAAAGAAAGACAAAGCCAGTGAATGCTGCAGTGCAGTGCACATTTGCTACAGCAACAAAATTAGCAGCGCTGTTGAGGCATCAACACAAAAAAAAATATTAAGAAGAAATATAATAAAGTTAAATATGAGCAACTACCACACGAACTAATCTCACTGAGCTTTTTGTGAAAAGTTTTCTTATTTTCTTTGTTTTTGCATGCTTTGTGAATTCAATTCGTCTTTTGTCTGCACTAAACAGATACTCTTTGGTTTCGTTGAATAATAGCAGGGGCTCATTACAAGCACAGTGCGACATTTTATATAGCAAATTCGTTCAAACTGATTTCAGATTCAGTATATGTACATACATATATCTTGAACAAAAACTCCTATTCGTTACTTTTAAGCACTCTTTTTTCACTCCATATTCGGAGTGCTCAGATACAATTCTTCAATAATTTAAAAGGGTAATTTTTCCAACAGTTCAAAACATCAATATTCTCCATTTCGGTACCAAAAATTTTGTCAGAATCGGATTGAAGAATGTCTTTCTGCTTATTTTGGTAAATGTATTAGCTTCTTCAGAATATTTTTTTAACATACAAAAATTTATTGTGAGCAATATATAGAAACAAAAGAAGCCTTATTATTTGATTTTTTCTATAATAAACCCATTTTTGTATTTTGTCTAATTCTTTCCTACTTCTTTCAAATTAATATACATCGCTTATAGTCATTTTCACAGAAGAGAGTTAATTGTCGTTGGACAGTTAACTGTCGATTTGAACTATAGAAAATTAATTACAAAACAAACGTTCGTAGTGAATAACGAAAAGGGAACTTAAACTAGAAAAAAGTATGACACAAAGAGTGGTTGGGTTTTCGGTTAGGACTAGAAATTAGTGGAACAACTGGACGCGCTCAAAGAGTATCAGTGAAAATCAGAAAAATGCGAGTTTCCGTTTCAAAAACGGTCCACGTCACTGATAATTGTATACCAAAAAAATGAATTTTATAAAAACATTTTTCATGGCAGCAATGTTATATGGATTTTGTGATTGGCCATTTAAAAATATAATGTAAAATATTAAATAACTTGGAAAAAAAAAATAAAACAAATCAAGGAATCTCAGCTATTATAAAAATATGTTTACCTAACGTTTATACTGTTTTTAATTTTTTATACCCATTAAAAGACATAATGACCCACTGAACATATGTATGTATATCAGGCGAATAGCATACAAAAACACGTACACATATCCACACACACGAGTACACACAACTTAACAGGTAAATGCAAAAACTTACTAAAATGGCAACTATAAGATAATTCCTTTCATTTTCGTTGGGCGGCTTCGTCAATGCAATTTTAATGCTCTTTTAATGAAGTGAATATTCCATAAAAATAAAACTAAAAAAAAGTATGATTCTTTGCCAGTTTGGCAAACGTTTCATCAATAGTTAATGCAAACATTTTGTGTGCATGTGTGACACGTGTTGGAGGGTAATAAATTCTTAGATAATTAACGTACATTTTTCATATAAAATAATTGTACATACAAACAAAGAAATGTACAATTATATTTGAATACATATATGTATCTATCATGTGCACATACAAACAAATGCACTTGGAGTGAGAGGAATATCACAAGTGATTTGTTTCGTTGATTGCAGTAGTCATTTGTGGTTTCTCATGATTTTAATATATATGTAGATATGTATGTACACATGTATGTAGGTATGTATGTACTTTATGTACATACATATATGGTGATTTAAAGCTTTAGTGCCCAATTAATAGTTATGATTGGCAAAATTTTAAATGACTTAGCCATTTATAGATATTATTTATTCAGTAGGAACGTACATCGGATCACAAAAATGACGGACTACTGATTTGTGTAAGATATTCATACAAAAAGTTAATGGGCTACAAGCCTTAAGACATTCTCAAAATCAGTCACTTTTTATTACACACAAACCTTGGATTTATGAGTCTAATACCTGTGAAAGATTTACAAGACAGACTATACAAGATATATATAGTTATGTATATTATTAATTTTATTAGATAAGGTGACAGGTGTAGAATATACATATTTTTGTATTTTCAATATTTGCAATTTTTTATTGTCACATCTAATGTGTATATATTTTTCTAAAGAAATTTTAAATTTTGAATATTTACCTTGAATTTAATTTAAAACAAGTTAGGAAAGCAAAATTCGAGCGAAACCTAATTTTGTATACCCTCGCTGTGTATTTTTGTGTGGGCGGTGTCGCGGTCATTTTCCTAATTTTCATGAAAACGCAGTTTCTTTGTTATAAATCGCAGGAAACTTGCTTCAATAGATACAGAAAAACAAAGATTTTTTTTGCATTTTTCAAAACTTCTGTTTTTAGTATCAAGGACAATGTGTTTACCAAATTTAGTGACCATACCTAGCACTGTTATATATATACATACATTGTATATACATACTAAATCAAGTTTCTTAATTTATAATCGCTCTAAATATCAAATTTTATTTAATTTGTTCCAGTGGATAACGAAAAAACGAAATTTTTGAATTTTTCAAAGCTTCCGTTATATGGGAGGTGGGCGTCGTTATGGTCCGATTTCAAAGATTTTTGACGACGATAACTAAATACTCATTTTCTTTGTTTAAATTGTTCCAAATACCAAATTTTACTCAATTTGTTCAAATAGATACTGAAAAAACGGAGTTTTTGCATTTGTCAAAACGTCTGTTAGATGGGAGGTGGGCGTGGTTACTGACCGATCGTGGCCATTTTCAATACCAACCTACCATGGCCAAAGAGGAATATATGTAGCAAATTTCATATCTCAATTTTAACTCAAGTTATTGTAACTACAAACACACACGGACGGACGGACAGATCGATTCCTCTTTTCATTCAGATCATTTTGATATACTTTTTTTGGCTTCGGAAAACGAAACTTGTGCAAATTATAAATGTCAACTCATAATAATTATGAGAAAGTAAAAAATAGACAAGTCTTCAAGTAGTTTTTTTTTTTTGTATAAGTAATTTTCGGTATATTTGCCGCAGTTTTAGGTACATTTAAGATATTAATATTTTAAATTTTGAATTTAGCAATCACAAATAAGTTCGTGGAGTCCTTAAATTATTTCGAACTTGTTTCGATGGGAAAAAGATATTCATATGTACATTTGAGGTGGTATTACACAACTCTTTATATATGTATATCTAAAGGTCAAGACTGGCATACAAGACTACTTCATTAAAACTTCCTGTTATGAAAATCTATTCGCATCAGAAGTATTAGAATCAGATTTGAGTATTTTAGAGAAGATGTATCGAGAGACGATAATTTTTTTAACCAGTGTTGCCACTGCATTAAGCATTACAGTAATCATCAAAAACATAAAATACATCCATCTCAATCAAAAAGTATTTCGACCTCACAAAAAAAATTCCGTGGTACTAAAAACTTTGTCAAAGTTAACATTTTCAATACATAAACGCCTGTGAGCTTCAATTTAAGCCTCAGATAAAAGATGATGAAATTTATCAATTTGATCTGCATTTTCTGATTTATCTCCCATTAATTAGCCTCAAATGTATTTATTTTTAAACATTTCTATCAAAACTGGTACACTGATTTTAACGTTAATATTTTTTTTTATTAATATTGTAAAATGCAGTGGCATATCCACGAGGGATCGGATACCCCATTTTATTTGCAAATATCAATTATTTTTCTACTTTCCTTATATAAAAAAATAGCAAAATCGATTTCCGGTTCGTATTTTCTTTTAGGCTGTGGGTTTTAAGATGAAATAAAACGCAAACAATTGAATGCTATGGTCAAGAATTTAACTTTATTATAAAGATAAGGATTTGCTATAAAGTTTTAAAAATAATTTCGTGCAAGTGAACGCTCGAAAAAATTCCAGCCGGCCACTTTTTGTAGCAATTGGGCTCGTATGTTTTCATATTAAACTCGTAAAGCTTACTAGAGAGATGGGAACTTAAAAAAAATGTTGAAGGCTTTAAAGAAATTTAAAGAAAATACATTGAAAATTTGCGAATCCTAAGAAATAAAAAATCACCTGCAATCACAACTTTGTCAAATGAACTTTTGCTAAATTCTATTCATGAAGACGTATGTACTTACTCTTATACATAAATACCTAGGTACATATGTATGTACATATGAATGTGAATGAAAATACATATGTTCATATGTATGTATGTACGTAGATATGTGTGCAGTTGAAATGGACATCGTGAACTACATTAAAATAAGAGCCGTAACAAAATCTGAGCACAATGAAAGCAACTTTCAAGAATTGCAATTTTTTTGTTTTTGCACGTGTATGTTTGAACACAACCCAATGAATATTTAGGTTTGGATATTACAAAAAGAGACTTTGCAAGTGAATTTAAACTTCGTTTAATAAACGACCCCATTTATTATTTGTTCTACTTTTCTATATGGGAGCAATTTATTTTTTGATTTGCGATATTTCATCACGCAGTTTTACGTATTAAAATATACTCAGGAGCACGGTGGATTGTACTACATTAGAAGAAGATTACATAAACTTTAATTATTTTAATTACAATGTTAAAAGCTGGTAGAAAGCAAAAAGATTCAATAATTAAAATTTTTAGTTATATAATCAAATCAATTAAAAAAAAATTGTGAGAAAAGTAAATAAGTTTAGGTATGATGTCATCAATAAAAATTACGTAAAATACTTAACTATATTTTCTTAAAACCTAATGAGTAATTCATTTAAAAATTAGAAGTTTTAATATTTTTCTATTTACGAATCTTTTTAATTTGGATGTTTTCTATTTATAAACATCTAAAATAAGTTAAAAAAAACTACTATTTACACTTGTTATTTGATGTTGGAGAAAATTGTTATTCTCAACATCATTTCAACTTGATATCTAATGCTCTTATGTTTGATGTAAACTTGAGAATAAATAAAAAAAAATTTGCACGCAGCGTGAAGCAATATTTGTTTTGATGTTTGCTGGGAAAGATTGCGAATTGTACTCACATGTGTGCAATTGTGATGAAAACAGGGTTTGCTGGATGGCATGCTGATGGCGATGGAAATGGTAATGGTAATGGTAATAGCAACAGAGTGATAGTCAGCGTATTGACTGCGTGAAAGTTGGTGGTATTGACACAATAAGCACAGCATTTTTTTTTTGTTATTCTTGTTTTGAATTTTTATTTATTTTTCTTTGTGCTGCCTTTTCCTGTTTGTGCTGCGTGCTTGTGTTGGAGTAGTGGCGACGATGCCAAAGTGCTGACGCTGCATTCAATAATCGACCGACCGTCCGACCGACCGACCGACGTTAAGGTATTCCCCAAAATGTCTCAATCGTAGCGTTGCGATGCTTTCATCCAGCGAAGCCTGTGGTGAGTACTTTGTTGCTTTTACCGGTGTCTAGCAAGCCGACATGAGCTCATACATATAAAGAAAAGCAAACGCCTACACTTAAAAACACATACAAAGTATGTATGTATGTACTTGCTAGTATATACATACATACATACATACATATACACTCGTATATTGCTCACTCCTGGATGGCGTTGCTGTTGCCGTTGACGATATCTACAATATGCATTAAATCTACTAATGCGTACATTAATCTTTCTGTGCCGCAGCCTCAATTGAGTTGATTCAGTTTGGTTGGCGCTTCCTTCAATACACTTTACTTCATCGACCCTCCGCTTTTCCCCCACCCACCCCCTCTCCTCACGACCTTCTTTTCCTGGCTTGCCAGCAGGCATATGAAACACGTGTCTGTACGTGCCGTTCGTGCTCGAGGATATTTATTCAGTGCAACACACAACACACAAACAACACAAACAAGTGTGCAATGCTCGTATCACTAAGAGTAGCAAAAGCTATAATAACAACAACAATAACAAGGTATGTAAGAGTGTGAGAGAATCTGTAAGGTGGGGGAAAGCAATAGTAACAAAGCGTATAACCATAACAACAAGAGTATTGCGTTGACAATGATGAGGATAAAAGATGCGAATTCGAGTTGGTGTTTGAGTTGGAGTTGGAGTTGGAATTGGCAACAACAACTACATATGCGAACAGGCGCGAACAACTTTGGCGGGTGATCAATTTCGGTGTTTTCCACGGGGTGGATGATTGGTGAAAGTGAATTGGTTGGGCGATAGTGCTGTAAGAGTACCTTACAGAAGAATACCAATGTATGTATGTTTGTATGTAGGTGTGTAAGACATATTTCTAGCGAGCATTTTATCTCTTTTTATCTAATCAAGAAAAGATCTCTAGAACTTCCGACGCCGAATATTTGCCGACCAAGTGGAGTTTTTCAAAAATTCGGCTAATCGACGAGGCTCCGAAGTTTATTTGTGCACTTTTTTTGTTGTGTCAAAAAGGTTATTTAATCTTGAAATACATGTAAGACAAATGCGAATTTTTGAATTAGTAGGTAGCTTTTGTGGCTAGTTGCTTGGCAATCTCCTTTGCTTTAAGCAGAATAACCATAAAAATAATTGAAAAATTCACGAAACAAATTGGCGTAAATCCATTTTCTCATACTTTTAGTTTGGAAATGCTTTTTTTATGATATTTCGAGAATTTGTTAGCGAACTTCTGCAACACGGCTAGACCACTTCTGATGAAAGTTTTTGTGTGTGTATTATTAAGATATACAACTTAGGCCGCGAGGTGGCGCCTGAATCGAGTTATTAATAAAAATCATATTAAAGATCCGATTTGGCTTAAATTCAAGATATCAATCTCAGGATTACCTCGACCCAACTCTCTTTCCTACCAAGAGCAGTCGGCTTCAAAACAAAAAAAAACCAAATCTAAGAACGTAATTTACTCGTACTTGTTTTTGAAAAGCAGAAAGAACTTAGGGATATATCTAGTGCAATATATTCATACTCATTAGTGATTAGGCAATGAAAAAGTTATTGAAGTTTGGGTAGCTAATTTGATCTCTTTTTCAAGTTATGACTCATATATGTATGTATATATTGATACTTTTCTAAATAATTTAGTCCTTAGATGGCGCTGCAGTCAAGATATTACTGAAAATTATATTTAGTTAATCAAATTTTATAAAACGAAGAAAATGCTGTTGCTACGATTTTAATCGCTAGGTGGCGCTGGAGTCGAGTTATTTCTTAAAGTCGTATTTACGGTCAACTTTGGCCATATTCGAATTATATATATGTATGTATGTATGTATGTATGTAAATTGATTACGGTACCCCTGTTCTTGAATTTTATATGTAAGTAAAGTTTTAATGTAGGTCATTGAGCAATTCCTGGTGACCGAGCCGATATTTTTGTTGAGTGCGTGTGTGGTGGGATTAGGTTCCCAGCGGGTTTTGATAAGCGCGGCTGCAGTTAGTTTTTATTTTTTTATAATTTTTTTTTTAATAATATTTATGATATTCCAATTAAATATTGAATAGAAATACTATTGCGAATGAAGTGATCCGCCACGATTTGCTGATCTTGAGACAACGAAATTTGCTATGACAGTTAAAAAAGATTTGCGCGATATTTCCAAAAATTAATATTGTTATTTATTTATTATTATTTTTTTTAGTTTTGAAAACCGCGTAGTGAACATACATATTAGTTTGAAAAGTGCATTGCTTTTTGTCAACTTCTTCAATAATCTGCGATCTAATGATATTTGTAGACCTCATTTGTAGACCTCATAAGTACTATTTTTTTATAATTTATATTTAATTTTTATTATTTTTTTTTATAACTGAAATTCTGGAAACGATAATTATTCCTAAAAATGGGATTTGCATGCTAAAAAAATATGCAAAAAATATGCAACATATAAATTATAAGCAACATATACGTATGTATGTATGTACATATATTTTCTTGAAGTTATGATGGTACATGTTTTTCGCAAAATTTTTTTTAGAATCCTACCCCCTTTTTAATTCAATAACTTTTTGTTTATTTTTTTTTATATCGAATATGGATACTTTTAATGTTTGCCTCACTGATATCTTTCATTTTGATTCGATATGCAGCGAAAGGAAAGTACCTAAGTCTTGAAAATGTGGTGAACGATGATCTCTAGTTATTTGTATTGCCATTCACTTGTCATATTTTCTAATTTACAGCTCTTTTTCCTTGCCTACATAGGTACATATGTACATATGTACATACATATTCGTTAAAAAAAAACTCGTACAAACACTTTATAGCTCGTTTTCTTTCACTCAAAGTCACCTAAACGGAAAATAGAAAATACTTTTAAGAAATTTTATACGCAAAGCATACTTTTGGGCGCATCACCAACTCAACCGAATTGCTGTTAAATGTTTGCTGAAAAGTAAAATCCCTTCCTTTTGTACTACGTAAATCTGCTTCTTTTAAATGCATTGCCTTTGTTCTTCGTTTTACAGTTTTGCCTGCGTTTCCTCTTTTTTTTTTATTCAATTAATCGCATTATCAGCTTATGATATTCGCTAATAATCCCTGTGGAGACAATATAATCTCACATAATTTACCGGTAACCATGGTTATGTATGTCGTTATCCTTCAGCATCGTCATTGTGATAGCTGCAAACAACTTAACTTGGAATTGCAGCAGCAGCGCAACCCTTCCACTAGCATTACACTCTTTTATAATGTTTCCTTGTTATCAATACATACACATGCACGTAGTATGTATATGTATGTACATGCAATCATATAAGCTTTCACACACATACATACTTCACTTCTATGTACATGTGTGCGTCATTCGAGCAACCACTTGTGTTTCTTCAATAGTTATTAGCGCTGAATTCAGCAAAGGGGTGGATTTCCTTCGAACGCAAATGAGTATTGAGATACAAGTTACAATATCTGATAAAACGTTTTCAATCATAACATCTACATATTTACGAGTTTTCTTTCCCTCTTTATTGTTGTTTCACGATGGTCTCGTAGCGATGCTTGCCACCAAAACGAATCATAGCCGTTTTGCAAGTTAGTTGGTTGTTGTTTGTTTAACTTCAACTTTCTCCTTTCATGTTGTGAAGTTCTTACACATGTACATATGTATGTATACAGTATATATGTATGTATATGTGTACATACACACTTTGTGTTGCTATTTGACTACATATACTTCAGCAAATATAGACAGTAAATCGTCATTTTCATGGTACTCTGCTGCTTAAACAGTGATTCGCTTGAGGTACTGTGCTTTGATGGATGGCAAAATAATTGAGTTCTTTCACGTCAAACAAACCACCGCCTTTGCGAAGTCGAGAAGTATTGAAAGCAGGGGGGGGGAGATATACGATATTGGTGTTCATACGCATGCATGAATGTTTGCGTAAGTGTTCATACAATAATATAAAATACACTGAAGTCATTGGTTCATAAACATATTTTTAAAACTTTCAATTTATTCATTTTGCAGAAAAACAGTATCTTTTTTAATTTTAATTTATTCACTACGTCGGGACGGCGCGTACGCCATTCCCGGCTATCAAAAATTACACGCACGAGTTATTCACATTAGGAATAATCGCAGAGGTCAACCCAATCGAAAGTGCAATGATCAAGTCTCGCTCCGGAGGAACCGCCTTCATGATCACGGATAACCTCTACGCCAGGTAAGTATGCTTTCTTCCACTAAAATCAAACTACTTACACTGAATGCCTCACAAAGCGGTTGAGAAGTGAAGGGAAAAGGATACTAGTCATTTGTTGGTTAAACGAAAAAGGACACCTTTAACTACAGCTAACTACAAACAAAGTGGTGGAGAAGAATTGACAATGAGATACACAAGAAGTCAGGTAGGATAATAGCAGTTTTATAGGAACATTATTACAACAATTCTACGAGACCTCGACGGTCTTCATTTCTGTAGAGTTTAGAGTTTAAATGTATTTATCTCCTTTTAATAAATTTTATATCGTAATGCCTTACTTAAGGGTTTCAGAAGCATGTACGTTTGTGGAATCTATATTTAAAAAAGTATTGTGCTTTTTTGGTGCATTATAACATTCACCTTTATCCGTATTTTTGCTTAATGTAAACCAAAGTGGTTAAATTTTTTATCCGGCATTTTAGATGGCTTTTATTATTATTATTATTATTATTAGGGCATAGTAGCGCTGCGACCTTACAAGATCTATCGTGCTAACCCTTCAGGTTTGTCACTCAATCCCTCGGCTACTTAAGAAGTTAAGCACTTTGAAGGGTGTAGTTGTCCATATTCTGGATGGAGATAATACTCGTTCCCCAAGGTGTTTAAACCTGAGTCCGCTTATTCTTTGGCATTCACAAAGTATATGTTCAGAAGTGTCCGCATCTAAATCGCAAAACCTACAGTCTGCAGCCTGGGAGAGTCCTATTTTTTGAAGATGATATCTCAGCCTGCAGTGACCTATCAAGTACCCGGTGAGAGTTTTAAGACCCTTACTGCTGAGGTTAAGAAGTTTTTCAGATGCTTCATGGGATGGACTTATAAACCTCTTAGCTTGTCTTTTTTAGATAGCCTACAACTTAAATAAAACCATTGATTATTAAAAGAAAATTGTTTGTACGTAGATAGTAGATTTAAAGCAGATAGAATTAAAAATTCATGAATGAAAATAAAGCGATTCCACACAGGCAGCTTTAAAGCGGAGGAGTGGAATACTTATATTTTTCGTAGATTTCTCAACTTACATATGTAAATACAAATGAGTGGTTCCAACTATCCAGGGCAGAGGTGGGCAGAAGTTGATTTTTGAATGCACGCTGCGCTATTTCAAATATACAGTGAGAGCTAACAATGTTTATGCGCGAATGGGAAGAAGATTTTTTCTTTATAGAATATTTTGATGGAAGAGCACAATGTCTTATTTGTAACGACATTGTTGGTCGCGACTTTATTTCTCTTGCCATACAAATTTTAAATTTTTTACTGGAGGTGAGCGGAAGCTAATGCTTTTGCAATTGCAAGCAGAATTTTTTTTTAATTCATTGCAAATGATCATGATACTGAAACTGATAATGGTAATAATAATAATAATGATATTGATTTGTCTTTAACAAAGGCATCTTTTACTGTTGCGTTGGCTTTGGCAAAGCAATGTCGCCCAATAGCCCATTTGTACGTTAACTAGCAAGACTCAGTGTACACTGATGTTGTACCGAACGACATGCTCAAATTCGTGCTTTCGCTGCTTCACGCACAAATAGTAATAGTATGCGTGTAAAAATGTAACAATATGTGTGACTGCCCACCTCTGATCCAGGGTATCGGAATTCATATCTGATATTTTTTTTTGGTTTCATTAAAAATTTTAATTGAAAAGAGAGAAGCATTATTTCAAAGATTTGTGGACCTTTCAGCGTAAGCCTTTGTAGCGGCGAATAATCCGAACAAACGAGCATGTCTTTCGAATGAACCCAGAATGTTTTGACGCGGTATTCCCTCACGGTGGCAGAGTAATCGCGGAAAAAACCTGCTCTGCGTTGCTAAAGCCAAACAAATTGCCTCGGCGGTCTTAGAGATAATTAAGTACGTTAAACTGAGCTTTGAACCTGGAAACTTAATTACACATTTTTGTAAATTAATACTTATGTAAGTAAGTTTCTTTGCTCATCAGGAGTCCCGAATCAGCCTAACCAAACTTAAGGAAAGGAAATTTAAACGAAGGACCTTTAAGTCATTACTTCCTCATTCCCCCAACTCAACTATGCTTTTGCACACATATTTGGATGGTCGTATGTGCGCCCTAAATCACAAAATTCATCCCCCCAAAATTGTGGACAAATTCTCTTGAAGATCTCTGAATTCCCCCCCACTTCTTACTTGCTACCTAATCACTTAATCTTATTTAGTGCTTTCATCTTCGATTCAACTCCAATTGTTTTGCCAATACCAGAAATGTTTGTTGGACAACACAGCAAGTTCATCCTTCCATCCATCTTACAAACACTCATGTCCTGTATCCCAAGCATGCATCCCTTTTGCAAGCACGGCGTACATATATACATACATACTATATGTTGATTAGTTTGGCAATGATATTAATCTAAATGAAGCGAAAATTGAATTAAGTGAAAGAAGCTGTTGCATGCTACAACAAAGAAAAAATTCACAAAACGCATAAATAAGCAGCAAGGAAACAAGTAGTACGACTACGAAAAGTGGGAGGAGAGAGCAAAAAAAATGTTAGCAACCGTTGAAATGCAATAAAGAATATTAAAATGAATGAGAGAGAACTATGAAATGTCATCGTCCTATTTATCAGCTTGATGGTAAGTAAAGTAAATAGTTTGGGTAAGCAGTGAAGAGTACCAGGAAGAGTGTACCATTGATGCGAGTGAAGGAGTGGATTTTATGACAGAGATTCGGAAAAAATTAACAATTTGCAAATATATTTTAAATACCAACGAATAAAAGATCGTTGAGATTAATTTTTAAAACCTTTAATTTTATGTTTTCTTTAATATTCTTTATATTCATTTGTTGCATACTTTTGTGGCACTTTAACCGACCAGGCAATTCTGGCCGAGCTCAACAAAGCATGTCAATTGAAAACACTAAGTGTGCCCAGGCCCTTTACCGCTTTGCTTTCCAAAGCAAATGGGGTTCTTCACTATCTAAGCCAGCATTATTGGATACTGCGTCGAATTTTTTGTTTAGCAAAGTAGCCAGCATAGCTCCGGTATCTTGATTCGCTGCACTATATCCATGTCTTGTAAAGCTCGTATAGCTTATGGTTCTATCGTCTGCGGTATTCCAAGACGTTTAAAGGTTAACAAATATTTCGAAGAAACGTTTTCCTTAACATTTCCTGTTATCTACAGTGCCCTGTCCGCACCGGGGCTGGTCCTCAGCTTTTCGAATCACATTCGTTTCCATCATCATTGGTTGGTTGTTTCAAATTCATTATCTTCTCCAAAGTAGTCGCTCATACCACCATTAAGCAGCGTGGAGAATTGCTCCCTGGCTGACAGTCATCAGATCGCAGTTATCATTCTAACAGGTCTTAAAATTCGTCGGCATTTAAAGCTCATCGCACTCATTTATGTCGGCATCTTTCTTCTACTATGGATAATGCGCCCAGTCTCCTACCATGCATCAAGACATAGTATCAAGGAAGCATGAACTCTATTTATCACAAATTATTTGATTTTAACATTATCTAAGCACAAAATTAAAGATTTTTCCCCCTTGACCACTGATCGAATTCTCTCGAACTCTGTAAACTCCGCTCACGTATTTACCTTCCATTTCATTTGCTTATCGAACATCGCCCAAAAAGACATGATAATTACATTTTCGCTAATCTCGTAGTAATTTATTTTATTATTTACATCAGAAACGACGGTCGGTCGGTCGGTTGGTCGTTCGGTTGGCTGAAGGCTTGGGCGCACGCACGCGTTTGAATTCTGATGAAGTCAATGTGTCAAGCCGGAAGAAATGAAGCGCCGACAAAAAAAAAACTCATAGCTTCCGGATGAACGAAGGAGATTTGTATGCATAGATAGGCATTGAATGTTGAAATCGGCGTGCATGTGTGTGTGTTTATGTGTGAGTGTGTGTGTGTGTGTGTGTGTGAGCAACATTGTACTGTGAACTCTAAGGATATGCACTGAATTGAGTCCGTCGCAACTTCATTTTCATCCATTAAAATCGACGAACTCACTTCCTCCCCCGCTAAACGAAATTTCTGCATTCCTTGCAGCCCTTCAATGGAAGCGTATGTGTGTCATATGTACATACATATATGTGTGTGTGTGTGAATGAAAGTATGCCTGCGTATTGATATCTCCATGTAACAGCCATGTAGAGGGTAAATCAAATAAAATTTAGCTGACTCAATAAAAATCAAAAAGCGTTAATGCTAACGATATGACTTTAACCTGAAGCGAACACACACATCTCTAACCCTGACATATGTATGTATGTGTGTATGAGTGTAATACACGGAAACGGTGATTGTGCCAAAGCACGTAAAGAGCGTAACGAGGTGGAAAGAAAATGAGGTGGCAACTGAAGCGTTGAACGAATGGACGAAGGGACGACTCAGCGTGTGGCCCGAAACGAGATGCAGCGCTATGGTCGTTTGTATCGAGATAAGTAGTATAAATGTGTGTGTGTGTGTTTTTATTAGAGTGTTCGAAAATAAGTGAAATATGATCTAATTAAAATAAAGGGTATCACTGTTTGAAGCCTCCAGAAGAGGTTCAGGATTTGCCGTTGGATTTTCAAGAATTTATAGCATTTTTACAAAAAGTTGTTTTTCTCCCAATTACAAGTGGAGTAAGAATATACATACATATGTATAACAAAATACTGGCTTCATTTTTTCCCGTACATTTTTGAACCAGCCTAGTGCGTACTTGATGATGTATGAGTTTCCATGTGCTGCTAGATCTGTTTGTATCTATGTAAGGATGTGTAAGTGAAAGGATGCTGGACAAGTGAAAGCAATATTATTTACAAACAAATATACACAGGCATACCTATGTACCTTCATACATACAGATATGCGCACACACATGCACACACATGTGCAATTCTTCAACTCATTCTTCATTTCGTCTGCATGGTAAATGTGGAATTTTTGCGCTCACCTCCAAATCAAAGCGTAATGGTAAGCTTTCCGATTTTCAAAAGTCGCTTTGTAATAAATGATTGCGTGAATGGACGAGCGTGTCAACACGTACAAGGAAAAGGCGTTAAATTTGCAACAGTGATAAATTCACTCTCTGCGACTTTTGTGTACGATCAAATTGAGGATAAGAATAGTATTTTGCCAGAATGGATGGCATAGTTTAAGTTTGTGAACTTTTTTTTTTATAATATCACAAAAAATATCGCTGAAAATCTTAAGTGTGTTTTATCAATAGTTCTTAAGAAGTGGCCTGAAGTCAATTATTACGTCTTCACTAAAACAAAATTCATGTTGATTACGATTTGTTTGTGACTACTACAATTTTTAAGCATTTGAGGAATGTACATAGGTACTTATGTAACCTTAAATAAGCGCGATTTCAAACAAATTAATTCAAGGTTTATACTCGCATATAAACAAAATAAACTATAAAATAAGTTTTCAACAAGTCTTTCATTAACTGAATTCGAGATTTTATAGTAATTGTTTTGGTAAACAACAAAAGTCTAAACAATAGAAGCAATTGGCTACTACAAACAAGATCGTCACACCACTTTAAAACAAATTTATTTCTTAAATTTGCCTGCAACTTTAGTTTATTTTAACTTCTTATTTTTACTCTCTTTACATTGTCATATCAACTAACTTATCCAACTTAATGTTAACCTTTACTACCTCAACCAATATTATGTATGAAAAATGTATTTAAAATGTCGGGACGGCGCGTACGCCATTCCCGGCTATCAAAAATTACACGCACGAGTTATTCACATTAGGAATAATCGCAGAGGTCAACCCAATCGAATGTGCAATGATCAGGTCTCGCTCCGGAGGAACCGCCTTCATGATCACGGATAACCTCTACGCCAGGTAAGTATGCTTTATGCCGCTAAAATCAAACTACTTACACTGAATGCCATACAAAGCGGTTGAGAAGTGAAGGGAAAAGGATAATAGTCATTTGTTGGTTAAATGAAAAAGGACACCTTTAACGAGGTAACTACAAACAAAGTGGTGGAGAAGAATTGACAATGAGATACACAAGAAGTCAGGTAGGATAATAGCAGTAACATGTTTTTGTAAGTAAATGCTTTAGAGTTTTGGATAGTTGAAATTTGTTTCAATATCAATTCGACGATGAGCTAAGTCGTTCTTCTCTCGTCGAACGTCGAATTTTGCAAACAAGTTTTTAATCTTTTCAGTGTTATAAAGGATCTTTGCATGTAGTGATCGACATTGTCGCATTACTTTTAATAAGGAAAAAAATTGTTGGGAAAAATGTCTTTTTGCATTGATCTAAACTTTCAATTCCCAATAGATATTGGGTTGCTTCTAAGTTTATTCTCAGCTCCACTTGTTCTTCCACCAAGCGAGCTCAGGCGCAGGTGTTGCCGTGTCGATAATTTCAAATTATTTTCCATCCGATACAGTAAAATCTCATCTCTCTTAAAGAGCAAATTGAAAGAATAAAGAAACTAAATTTTTGTTTAATTTATTTGTGTTAAAAAAATTTGCCAAAAGGTGACATCCGGAATAAGCTTAAGGATCTCTTCTATGAATGCTTGTTCTTTCTTTTTAGATATAGTCGATGCGTGTTTATTTCAAGATTAATCGACGTTAAAAGTTTGCACACTTCTTTCAATATGTTCAATTGCTTTTGGTAAATTCAAGGAGGTGGAATGCAAAACTTTTCATAAGGACAAAGTAAACGAGAACGCTATCACTGTCATAAATACACTCACAACAAGTTCACAGCAGGCTGTAGCCTTAAAAATTTAACCGGCTTTGGATAAGATGGAAATCATTCATTTCAACCTGTGTAAAAAATCATGATTTCCCTACCGACGAGTAGCGTAGAGTGAAATTAGTTTACAGATTTTGCTTTCGAAAATAAATTTTTAAATTTTTCAGTCAAAATAAGTGTTCTTTTAGTTGGAAACCCCCAAAGCCCCCCCTCTAAATATGGCCTTGCAGAGAATAATTGAAGAAAGATGCTACATATCAACTTGAGAACTAGAAATTCCTCAACGATTAGAAAATTATTGGAGAATGATGCTGGATATAAATTGTTCGAAGTTTATTGGGTTTTTAGAATTTTTCTGAGTACGAAGTTTTTATACCCATTCTAATCTTTTGAGATTTTATTGTCCCTGCCATAACCTTTGAACTAAATTAATTTTTCTAAGGAAACAAGACTAAATAAATTTTCAAAAATCAAAGGAAATCTGTATCTACATAAAACATGCACTATATTCTTCTTAAATTTAAAGTGCTGATCTACTCAAAAAAAAATTATTTTTTTATTTTCATAATTTTGTTGAAATATCAAGAATGATTAATTAGCTGATTGCGACACTTTCGTTCCGTTATCTTTTTTGGTTTCGGTTTGACAGCTGTGTGACGTCATAGCATACCAGAATATCGAGTCAATAGGGAAAAGAAACAGAACTTCACATTCGCGTGCAAAACAATGAAACAATTATTTAAGGAGTTTTTAATAAACAAAAAGTATAGTGCCAAAATGCAGTAAAGACCGTTGCATTTAATTTAATTTAATTTAATGTTTCTTATTCACTAATTGAGAGTTGTACAAATACACCATTAGCTGAGTCGACAACAACGGAATATTACAAATTTCACATATTTTCATGTACCAATCGCATTATCTTCGCAAATTTACCGCTGTTTTTGATCAAAAACTGCTTTTGTAGTTGTTGGCATGCATAAAACACAACACTTGTATAAATATATAAATATCTAATTTATCATAAATTTTGTTTAAAGTTTAGAACACACTCTTTTATATGGGTTTTGTTAAAGAATGAACTGCATTTAATATAAAAAATATTAATAATTTGTTAAGCGAAAAGGAAATAAATAACACTTGTCAAAATATCGAAATTCAATCGTGTTTGGCTGCCATTAATTAAACAGTTAGCAATAACGTGCATCTAATTTTTTTTCTTCTGTAAAATGTACTTTATTAAACGCTTAATAGTATTACACATATACATACATATACGAGTACAACAGTGTAACGCTGTTAACGCGTAAATTCGCCACCCACAAATCTGACAACAAATTCGTTACAAACTAAAACACGAAAATCCGTAAATATCGCCCCAACGCTTATCAACAAAAGTTACTCGTACTAAGTATATTTATATCAATTTTATGACTTGATGACGAAAAGCCGTGACGACACGCTGCAAACTATGTACGTACGCGCAGGTGGCGGCGTAAAAACCATTTATGAAAATCCCACGCAGCCGAAATTACTCGCAGTTGGTGGCGCTGTGACGCACGAGCCGAAGACAGACGCCGATAGTGAGCACTTGGCGCTATTTATGTACATACATATGTATGTACGTTCAGTGGCTTAGGGATGAATATGTATGTATGTATGTGTGCAAGGAGCAACCTGTGAATAGGAAGCGGAAATTGTGCCAAGTGGCGTGTCGGCGGCCAGCAACCCACACAGCGCATTCTTTGTACGAGTCTATATTTATATTTATTACTCTGCACTGTGGGGTAGGTTTCGCTAACCACAAGCATGTGACGTTTAATCGACGTCCAGCTGTGCAGCGATAACACACCCACACAATCGCACACTCCCGCATGCACCACCGCAATGCATACACCCACACATACACCCACACTCACACACTTGCAAGTGCCATTTATGGAATGACAACGTAATCGAGAATTTTACAAATTTCCTTTACTTGTTTTTTGTAGATATGAACTTCCTCCCACAACGGCCCTCTTGCAAATGATTATGGATAGTTGTACATGTGAGTGTGTTTGTGTGTGTGCATATAGTCGTAAACTATATGTGTATGTATATTTGGGCTGCACAGCACGTTTGGGCTAATTTAATCACAGCAAATTGTTCGACAATCTGCGCTGGATTAGAAAGAAGTGGCAACGCGAAATGCGATACATTTGTTCCAAACTGCAATCAGCGCTCAGCGCTCAGTCGACAGTCTGTGGAAATTGTGGGGCGGACAGTTGCGCCTTGTTTGCCTCTCGTGTCCGGACACGCCCACCTTTAGCCCAAAACCATGCAATATTCATACAAACACAATATTCATAAGTCGGTTGGGCGAGCGTGTGTGAATGAGCGTTTAGATACGAGTAAGTACTTTACGGCCGGAATGTCGCAATTGGATTATGCCACCGAAAAAGCGCTAGGAAGTGGCTTTATTTTATTATTGTAATCATAATCATTTGCTATTGCGGGCATTTGTACTCGTTACATATTAGTTGAATTGGGTGGGGGGTTTTGCCAGCAGGAAGCAGATTTCCCCCGCTCGCGTGTAATACATTTTTTTTTTAAATTTTGCATTTGCAGTTAGCGTGGGTGATCAGTAGTGAGGCCAATTAAAAAAACAAACACTACGTTCCTTTTGATTCGAGTAAAAGTAATTAAAGGGTTCGTAAAGACATTTGTGGACTCGACAGGTGCAGAATACGAGTGAACAAGCTATGGAGCGATACACTCCCCAAGAACGCGGAATATTCGTGTCAATTTTTTTGCGTAACAATTCGTCTGTGGTGTTGGCGCAGCGCGAATACCGTCGCCGATTCCCTGGCCGTGCATTAGCTGCTGCCTGCCGACCGCCAACCGCGCGTAACCTACGCCCAAGCCATCCTCAATCTCGAGCAAGCAGTGGACGATTTTTCGACCAAAATCATAATGAGCGATGAGGCTCATTTCCACCTCAGTGGGTACGTGAACAAGCAAAACTATCGTTTCTGGGGCACCGAAAATCCACGAGTGATGCACGTGGAGCCATTGCACCCGCTCAAAGTGACTGCATGGTGCGCTGTTCACGCTGGAGGAGTCATTGGGCCATTTTTTTTCGAGAATGCCGCTGGCCAAACGACAACAGTGGACGGTACGCGCTATAGGGCCATGTTGACCGAGTTTTTTCTGCCGCAATTGGACGAATTAGGACTGCAGAACATGTGGTTCCAACAGGACGGAGCAACGGCACACACTGCGCGAGCCACAACCGATATTCTGTAGGCGGCATTCCCCGGTCGCCTCATTTCTCGTTTTGGCGATTTGCACTGGCCCGCAAGATCGCCCGATTTTAGCGTTCCAGATTTTTTTTTATGGGGTTTTTTGAAGTCCCGTGTTTACGTAAACAAAAATTTACAAATCCCAGCAGAACCTAACCTCACATTTTTGTTTGCAATTTCTTCCGATTCTCAGTAAACCCATGTTCGTGACGTTGCACGCATTTTGCTTCACATCATTTTTCGTCGGGAAGGCGCAATCTTGTATTCTATCGTTCTGCATACATATGTACATACTTATGTATGTGTCCAATAGACAAAACCTTGAAATATGCAAATAAATTTTTCTAAGAATTCAAATTATACCCGGATGTGCCTAAAATTAATTAAGTTGTACTCACTTTTAAATTTGCTTCAATATTCGCTTTGAACGCTTACGCAGTAACCACATACAAATATGCAGTTATCAACAAAATGGCTGTATTTGACAGTTGATATTTGCCAAGTGTCATGTATAATATCGTTTTGGCAACTTGCAAATCAACCAAAGTTTGGTTGATATCGATCCATTACTTTTTGAATTGAGATTGAGCTCTTTTGGTGTTCACGCACAGCTACTCCATTAACCATTAGCAAGAATAGCTATGTATGTATGTACATATGTTCGTTATCGGTTTTTTGTAGAAATTAGAAAATTACCAAAGAGCCAAAGTTTCAGGAAAATCAAATGGCTAGAAATAATCAAATTTGTTTTTTTTTGTTGAAGGTAGATTTAATTTGAATACACAAAAAGAATTTAGTGATAGAAGTGACATCGGAAATCACCACGTCCTCATCAGGCTTCTCTTTATTTTACTTTCCTACCATAGCTGATCTCAAACTCCAAATCTTGACTTATACGTGTGTCCTCTTAATAATTATTTAAGAAAAAATTAATAAACATAATTCTATGCAACATGGTTTAATATATACATACATACATATGTATATATTAACTAATCAACACTTCCAACCGGCGTTATTAAAAAGTAAACACAGTACACTGCTTCGAACAAAATTGTTCATATGAGAACTGAATATAGCATTTCAATTGCGTACCTTTTAAAAATGTATTTAAAATGTTGGGACGGCGCGTACGCCATTCCCGGCTATCAAAAATTACACGCACGAGTTATTCACATTAGGAATAATCGCAGAGGTCAACCCAATCGAAAGTGCAATGATCAAGTCTCGCTCCGGAGGAACCGCCTTCATGATCACGGATAACCTCTACGCCAGGTAAGTATGCTTTCTTCCACTAAAATCAAACTTCTTACACTGAATGCTTCCCAAAGCGGTTGAGAAGTGAAGGGAAAAGGATAATAGTCATTTGTTGGTTAAATGAAAAAGGACACCTTTGGATAATGGCAACATACATATGTATTTATTTTTGAAAGTGTTTGCACATTCATGTGAACGTGTTTTTGTGAATTTCAAACATTTCGACTATCTTTATTTTGAGTGGAAATTTATTTCTCTTTCACGCTGATAACGAATCTAATAATTCAGCTAAAATGGTTATATCTGAGATACTTAAGTATGTACATTAATAAATCTGGAAACGAAGTACATAATAACGGATTCTACATGTAAATTGTTGTTTTCTGACCATTTATTTTCAAATATTCTTGAATAAAATTTTGTAAGGTATTGTGGTGTTCAATGGAAAATTGCTCGTATTTTGAATAAAAAAAATGTATATATACATAAGTATGTACATATGTATGTATATATGTATGTACATATGTATACTATGTAAAAAAAGCAAGCTTGCATATTTTTATCTATAGTTTGATCATCTGTGCCATGTGAAAGGCTTTTTTTCTAGGTCAGGAAGAACTATTTTTAAAAAGAAAAATTGCTTATCTGGAAAGCTTTTAGAAAAACTGTAGTTTCTTGGCAAAAATGCATACTTTCAAAATAACTGAAATAGAGTAACTGATGTTCTTTGTTGTTTAATCTTACTAATTTGATTGAGCCATTTAATTTTCTATATGATGATTAGACTATTTACAATAAAAAAATCATAAAATTATGTACATAGATGCTTTCAAAACATATGTAAGATGAAAATATTGAGTAATGGCGTTTCCTTTTCCCGAAATAATATTGCCCCGTTTGTTTTTCTCAGCTTTCTTTGACTAATCAAAGTTGTTACAATTTTTACTTAACACATATAACCTTTTTTTTCATGAAGACAGATAGCATAATGCAAAAGTTACAACGTGAAAAGACAAAATTTTTGTCGAGAAAAGAAGACGAAGGAAGTATCGGTACTTTCAGTGTTTTGAGCAAAAGCACTCATTAGAGAGACACTTCAGTGGCATCGATTGAGCCCTTTTTGTTTCCATAAAATGTTTGAACTTAATTTATTTTTATATAGACAAATTACGCGATATTTAAAAAATCTTATTTTTATTATAGTGATGTACTGAATTGTCGGTACCCAATACTAACTTATTACATAAAACCTTTGCCTTAATATAAATCTCAAGTTTGAAAAGAGTTTATTTCATTGCTATTTTTATGATATCGCTTAAAAAACGCATTGAGTACAAATATGATGCAGTTTTCGTAAGACGGCTCTGACAAATGTTAGATATTTGCATTTGAATATTATACATTAACGTTGAAAATGGCATCGTGTTTAAGTAAAAATTTATACAATATTTAAAAATTTCAAACTACGAGTTTTCATCTGTAGAAAATGAAGATTGCAATTCAAAGCCACTAAAACTGGCAAGAACAAATGGGATTTCTATACCAGATTCGCAGAGTTTGCAAGAGTTTCTTTGCATTTTGACGACGGCAGTTCCAAGCAAACAACGTCAGTTACCAGCGGGGCAATTATTAACTAAGCGAAGGGTGAGGCAAAATTTTTTTCAGGGGATGCCTTGTATAAAATACATTCTTTTTTATATTAACTCTGGGTGGGTATATTTTTTGAGCCGGTGAAAGAGTAAGGTGTAGGGGGACATTTGTAAGATGTTTTAGAAAAGCCCTCAATCTGCAAAACGTCTACATTGATCACATTAACCATTTTAAACCAAAGCCACTGCTTTTGTTTTTGATACGCGAGGTTCCCCCTGAACTACTCCATATTTTTGGCTGTTTTGTTTTCTTATTACAAATCTATACCTTTTTGTACCGAGTATAGAAAGTATTGGATACTTTTTAAGTCGGTACCGAATATCGATCAATATATGTATGTACATATGTATATGTATATAAGGGCCAGTAAGTTTCCTTGCGTTCTATTAAATTTGTTGCAACCAAAACGAAGTAGTCAGCAAACAGCTGATAAGTTAAACCAAGTTTAACCCCGTGCGCGATCGGCCGTTTAAACTTAGTTAAAATTTGACTGAAAAAACTGCATACTGAGTTTAAACGACAAACAGAGTTCAACTTGCACTGAAAAACTGGCCCTAAAAGTATCGATTCAACACATCACTACTTCAAAACAAAAGACTGAAGTCACGAAACACACTATCAGCCGCGCTCCCAGTTTCACATTCACAAATTTGCTTTAGAATTCGGTTTAAAATCACATGTTTGGTGCTCCCAAATTCATATTCACAAACATATCTATGTATGTACATTTTTGTGAATTGAATCCGAATGCTTGGTTGTACGAGTATGTGAAATGAAAAGTAAATGACAAAAAGTGTGTCGAATGTTTAATTATATTCGATTGGAATAATTTTTTAAATATTCTTTGATGTTTGTAGAAGCCATTTATCACATTTCTGTATTAGTTATATTCATTATTTTTAAGTGTTTTGCTGATGACTGCTCAAAAAAGCATACATACATATGTATGTATGTACATAGCTGAAACCGAAAAGGAAATTTCATCAACAGCAAGGCACATCAAATAGGTAGCCGCAGCAAATTTTTTTTTTTAACTTGTTTTATATTTTATTCAAGGCGAATTTATAGAAGGTGGTATATTTCCATCAGCTGTTTGCTTGTTCTATCTACGCCTTATACAGTGAAAGTGTCAAAATGTTTATTTTGTTTACATTTTAAATTTCTGTTCGTGATGAAAAATTCCATGTGTAAGACAAGCAGCACATAATAATAATAATAAATGCATTTAAATATTTTTACTATAAAGCCTCAGTACCAGTGTGACCATTTTAGCATTTTTGCAGCTAAATTTAGCATTTTTTTTTTGTATTTAGCCGCAAAATTTTCATTTAGCATTTAGCATTTTTCTTAGCTTTTTGCGGTTATTAATTTAGCATTTTTTAGCATTATTCTATCCAAAAAATTTCATATTTTATAACCTTTTTTTATAAAAAAAATCTGTTAATTTTTAGTTGACCACACATTTATACATACATAGATACATACATATAACCATGGCAATTTAGAAAAGCAATGGCAAAAGCTAAGTACATATTAATGGGCAAACAAAAACTCAACAATTGATTTCTGGATCAGTGTATACGAATATAAAAATGCTTTAAATGAAAACCCGTTCCAGGAATTGGCTTCTTTTGTTATGAAGTTTCTAGTTTTACCATTTAGTAAAGCAGCAGTTGAAAGAGTTTTCAGTGGCATGAACCTTATAAAAACAAAAATTAAAAATAGAATGATATTGAACACTTTGAATTCACTTTAAAAGGTTAAATAAATGTTGCGAAAATTTTAAAATTAGCAACGATCTCATAAAAAAATGTGATAAAAACATGTATGATAATGATATTTCGACCGACTCTTCGGAAGTTGAGGAACAATATTCATTTGATAATGTATTTAGTTTATAATTAACATTGTAAACAAATGATATTTAAAAATGTACTGAAATGCTAATTAATAGCGATTTAAATGTTTATGTTATTTTTTTATATAAATATACATATACATACATATGTATGTATGTATGTATGTAGAAACCAATGTGACATTGAATTGAATGGTCACTTTTTTTATGTATGTATGTAAGACTCTTTATGTTTCTTTTTCATTCAATAAATATTTTTTTTTGTTGTTTGCCATGGCTCAACAATACATGGTTGAATTATTACATGACATTGTTTTATTCTAATGAAATATATGTACATTCATATTTCTAAGGCAACACTGAATACAAAATTTTAAAAAATAAACGCTTTATAGTGTTTTTAAATTTAGCATTATTTTTTGGCACATTAATTTTTTTTTTAGCATTATTTTAATGCTGATTTAGCTGCAACACTTTTTTGGATCTGGTCACAACTTTACAGGGATCAAGGCAGATCAAATAGGTAGCCGCAGCAAACTTTTTTTTTTTAACTTTTTTCATATTTTATTTTAATTTGAATTGTCAAATTTTGAATTTCGTTGTGATAAGAATGCTTTCAGTACAATTCAAGGTAGTTGATAAAATATTTTTGAAAGTTTAGCTTTTAAAAGCAAAAACAAAATATACAGAGCTCAAATTTTTTTTTTTCAATTTTTCTACTGCTGCTACCTATTGAATGTGCCTTGACAGGGATGACCTAAAAATGTTAGGCTAAAATGCAAAGAAATTTGTGAAATTGGGAGCACGGAGCACACTAATTCACTTTCACAGAAAATTTTTAAAATCACATTGTGGAACTGAAATGTGAAACTGGGCGCACGGGTTGGTTGCACTCGTATATTAACACTTGCTCCAGCTTACGAACATTACTTTAATCTTACAAACAAATGTATTCAAAATGTCGGGACGGCGCGTACGCCATTCCCGGCTATCAAAAATTACACGCACGAGTTATTCACATTAGGAATAATCGCAGAGGTCAACCCAATCGAAAGTGCAATGATCAAGTCTCGCTCCGGAGGAACCGCCTTCATGATCACGGATAACCTCTACGCCAGGTAAGTATGCTTTATTCCGCTAAAATCAAACTACTTACACTGAATGCCTCACAAAGCGGTTGAGAATTGAAGAGAAAAAAAAATCACTGAACATATTGTGATTAACGAAAAGGATATTTTACTTGGCAAGCAATACTTAGGGCCAGTTTTTCAGTGCTGGTTTAAACTCAGTTTAAACGGAGTTTAGTTAAACTCAGATTAAATTTAAACTAAGTTTAAATTGGACAGTTGTTTTTCAGTGCAAGTTTAAGGCCGCAGTTAACATTGGCCATTTTGTATGGCAACATTGTTTTTTTCTTTATCTAGATAAGACAACAGCTGATGTTTGTTGACAATTTGATGCCATTGCTAAATAATCCTTTTCGTCAAAAATATCAAAATGATTCGGATGAGTAGATATTACTCTTTTTCTTCTTAATATAGTAATTGTAAGTATTTCGCTTACTTCTGTGTCACTGTAGTCACTTTCACCAGAGGAAATATCCATTTTTTTAAAATAAAAATTCAATTAGAGGACCTTGCGGTCAAATATTTGTTGCAACCAAAATAAAGTAGTTGGCGAACAGCTGATTCGTTAAACGGAGTTTAACCGTGCCAGATCGGCCGTTTAAACTTAGTTTAAACTACGTTTAAAGTTGACTGAAAAACAAGCATGCTGAGTTTAAACTTAGTTTAAACGGCAAACAGAGTTTAACTTGCACTGAAAAACTGGCCCTAAAAGACTCTTAAATTCGAGTTGATAATTCTACCCGAAACTGTTACATTCCATCTCTTTCTTACTCATGCAATTTACTATGTATGCATAATATATAATAAATTGCAATTTGAGTTAGTCGTGTCGTGTAGGGATTCCTTAGTTTAAATAAAATTTATGCTCGAATGAAATTTTAAAAACTGTTTTCTATACATAAACAATCAAATTTAACATGATGCAGCAAACTAAAGATGACGCAATCCGGGGTACCGCCACTTTGGTTTTGTCGAACTTGACGTCGGTACCTTTAATAAACAAGCCATTTCCTTGTATGTGTTTCACATGGTTCAAGTATTTGAAATTGTGAATGATGATAGTTGCTAATTTATTTTTGTGTTTTTGTTTTGCATATGCATGCTTGCACTTTAATTTAGTTCAAGGCTCGGAATGAAACGATGAAGGTTTAAATGGCCCGCTCTATTTAAAAGTGGCTTAATTCTCTGTTTTCTCATTCTCTTCTTCTTCGCTCCGCCATCTTCTCTATTTGGTGCTGCACTGACGTCAGTATTTTTGGGACTGCATAATCTTGTTATCTATTATTCTTGCAAATTTAAGTCCTTGGATTAATTACTACTTAAAAGTAATAATGTATCATTTTATGTAATTGCAAATATGTGAGAACGAATTTAGCTGTTATTCCTTGTTGTCACAGATTTGTCGTGTATTTATGTAGATTATAATTTGCACAGTACGAAAGCTTCGCTCCTAATTTACGATTATTAACAATATATAATTTGAACTGTCCCCCGTACGATGTGTAGAGTTTGACAATTGTGTCGTATTTTCGTATTTTTCTCTCATCAAGCTGAATAAAACAAAGCGGCAAAACAGCACGAATAATGACTTGCTGGCAGGCATCTTACATGGAAAATCCTTCATGAAGCACAAGTCATTAAAAGAAGTGAATGTTGATCCTCATTTGCCATACGTGAACAAACTCATGTATGAGATGGAGAAAGAAAAAGACGAAAATCAAAATGAATCTTAAAAGCTCTAAAAGTAAATGTGAAGTGAAAGTTATTTATTTACGAAAATAGTTTTTGAAAAGCTATAGTTTACTGTCTTCAACATCCATTTATTCATTGAATACTATGTATTTTGTAAAACTTAGGGCCAGTTTTTCAGTGCTGGTTTAAACTCAGTTTAAACTAAGTTTAGTTAAACTCAGTTTAAATTTAAACTTTGTTTCCTTGCGCTCAAATAAATTTGGTGCAACCAAAACGATGTAGTCAGCAAACAGCTGATAAGTTAAACTAAGTTTAACCGAGCACAATTGGCCGTTTAAACTTAGTTTAAACTCCGTTTAAAGTTGACTGAAAAACTGCATACTGAGTTTAAACTTAGTTTAAACGACAAACAGAGTTCAACTTGCACTGAAAAACTGGCCCTTAAGTGAACACAAAAATTAATTATATGTACATACATACATACATGTATGTATGTATTTATGTTGCCATATGTATAAATTTATGCTAGTATATATGTTACATATCTATGTATGTATGTATGTTAGTGGCGTAATTGAATTTTTTCCAAACTGTTTGACAGCAAAACCAGTTCTACGCTAAAATGGTTAATGGGCTGCTGGTGTCTTTCTGCATCTACTTATGTATGTATATAGTTATGTGCATTTGTATGTATGTATGTATGTCATAATGGTTGTATGCTTAGCTATTTGGAGCATTATACATATGTATGTATGTACATACTTACATACATAATGCCTGCACAATTTACTTTATACCGAAAAAAGCATTATATGCTGACGTAATTGGCGTTGTAGGAGTTTGACCATTAATGGAAACTTGATAGCAGGCATTTCTTTAAGTTTCGCAGTCATACGCACAAGAAAACATTTCAACTCTATATTTGTACATACATACATACATATATGTACATATGTGGTGACGAAATGATAGCTTCCATATGCTGATCAATAGCAATTACAACCAACCAGTTTTCATGCCAATGGCCAAATTGAAATACCAGTAATATTAGGTAAGAATAGCCATTACCCATTTTAATTAGACACCTGTCACAAAGCAAAATACTACATATGTATCTTCATAAGAAAGTGCGCAATGTGCGGCACATAAATATTAAATAGATTGACTTTAATGTACTTTCATACATATTTACATGCAGACAGGATTACCACACACCGATTGTTGCCACCAAAAATTACAACTTAGGAGAGAGTAAGCGGTTGCTTGTCAACAAATACATACATAAGTAAATTAAAATTCGTATTGGATTTTTGCGATTTCCAAAGCCTACGACGTGAAAACACCGTACGAACATTTTACATAGACCTACGAGAAGAAATGCACGCACAGTGGTTTCTTGGTGTTTTCTTACATTTTGTTTTAGCGTTCTTCGGTGAAATAAGTGATAGGTGATTCTGTTCGATCCAACTCGGACTGCGCCCCATCAAGTATGCGTTCACAAAAAAGACAAACAATTACAATTCCACGAAAACTTTTTCACGTCCCACTCATACTTACATAAATGCATGACTTAACGTTACCCCTAGAGGAAGTAGTCGTAATCTAGAAGCCCTATCGGTGGATATTTCGAAAAATAATGCCTTTAATCAAAGTTTATTTCAATAAGTTGATTGATTGGTGTTCTGTATGCTTTGTGGCATCATTGTGTTGGTAAAACAAGTATTCGGTTAAGAAATAAGTACCGACGATTCCACCAGCCCACAAAGTATTTAAAAGATTGAGTTTTTTGCTATATTACAACGCTCCTTCGTGGATTTCTCGAGGGACCTCTTCACTCCAAATGCGCCGATTTTTTAAATTGGCAAGTCTGTTTCACCATAAATGAGTCTATGCGTTAGTGAGAAAATGGAAAATAAAACTGATCACAGTTGTTAATGCGTTGGCCCAATTAAATAAATAAATTCAGTTTAAAAAATAATAATATTTTCTTACGTAGAATCACAAAATTTTTTTGTTTGAACTTTAAAAATTAAATCACTAACTAATTTTTTGTTTTGTTTTTTTTTTTTGTGAATTGTACAGCCTTAGTTCATAGCAAAAATTTAATTCAGAAATCTTCAGCATTTTTCTAGTAATAATTTTAAATTTCTTCAAAATTTCACAATACCACTTAAAAATTTGTGGATTTGTACCTAATTTATCTACCTTGATTTTATAACTAAATTTTGCTGTTATGAATGAGGTAAAAAAAATTAAATGTTTTGTAGTTAGTGGATTTTGTTCTTAACCATTTTCAGCGATTCTCCACATTAAAAAGTTTAGCATCAGCATGTTTTAGCAATCTGCAAATATAAACTATTTGTATAACTTCCATGACAATAAAATATCAAATTATGATGATGAGCTGTTCCAAGTAAGCCATGTATGTACGTCTGCTTAATCATGTCAAAGCGAGTAACTTTGTTTTAATTTACGTAATTAAGAGAAAAATATCAACAGCGAAAATCATCATCGAGTCATCATGGTATAGCTGCCAATCAACCTCGAAAGGTATGAAGCCTTCGGCGTGGCCACAGACAACGCTGTCCTTATTTAATGTTTTTTTTTTAAATTTTTTTTTCGATATAGAGTTGATCTCTTTTTAACGCAGTTCACTGGCACAGAAATTTGTTCGCGTAAAAATAACCACTTTTCAGTTCAAATTTGTTTAATCGTTTCTATTTTGTGTAAAATCCGCGCAAAAAAAGAATTCCGCGTTAAAATAACCAAGTTTCCACTCGAAACCCTAAATTTGGGAAAGTTAACAAATTTAATACATATTCGCTATGCTTTGATACATATTAAAAACACTATGTTTTATAAGATTTTGACACAAAAAATCATATTGAGATCACCTATAACTTAAATCCATCCTTCAATTCTTAAAATAATCTGTTAATAAGCGCTGAGGTTTCTCGCGCTAAAAATAAAACAAAATAACAAAATTAGAATGAATCGCGCACTGCGTTAAAAAAAGCAAGAGGGGATTGCGGAATAATCCGCGTTAAAAAAGTAAATCCATGTAAAAGAGCACAGTGGTGGATTGTAGAAAACTCTGCGTTGAAAAAACCGCATTAAAAGGAGATCGACTGTATATTATTTTGGCAGCACAATTTAGATATTTCACTTTAGCAAGACGCATTAATTTTGATCTTTTATAGGCAAATTCAATATTTTAAATGGATTTATATGAAAAGGACGTTTCAAATAACTGATTTGTAAAGTTAATTGTTTGGAAATTGTATAGAAACCATTCAATTTAAAGCTCGATAGGAAAAACGTAATGTGTTGAGATTTTTTATATAGTGATGCATATGGTAACTGCTCAATTGGCAGACGCTTTAAATACACTTTATGAAAAAAAGTTACAAATGTAAGGTATAGCAAACAGAAATGGGAATGTCATTGTGAAACGAACTCCTTAAGAGACAAGTCGTTCGTGAGCCTCTTCGTACGGAATAAGTAATGAAGTCGGTTATTTTGGCCGTAATGTGGAGTAGGCAGATTTTATCGTGACGGCGACAAATGGTGCAAGACATTCGCCGTACAAAGACAAACTTTCTTTCCAGATATATTTTTTTTAATTTCCTCGCTTGTTCTGCTTCTGGGCAGGTGGACAACAAGGTACCGCAGCGTGATCTGGGAAAGTAATTTGTAATGCGAAATTACTGGTGCATAAATCGACCGAAGGTGTGAGGATCTTTCATGGCTTATCAAGTCGGTACTGGTTCAAATTTTAACTGGACACTGCTCATTGGGACCGGACATTGGTTGTGTGGTACTCGCATATCTTCAAGTTAATGAGGTAAGACATTAAATCTGCTTTGTGTAGTAACAAATAGAAATTGAAAGATCCCAACGAAAAAATTGTTCCACAATCATTAAATTCAACTTCTTTTTTACCTCAGTAGCGTTTATATTAAGAGTAATTCAATGGACTACTGCAGCAACAACAGCATAAAAATAAGTCTTATATCATTACTGAATGATTATCAGTCCACAAAAAACCGAAAAAGCAAGACAAACAGATACAAATGTACATACATATGTATGTAACATTACTTGCTACGCGACACGCATGAAATTAGTCATTGCGCAGCCGCGGCCGCAAATCAAAGCGACAACAGCAAGAGCTCTCCGCCATGCTGTATATTGAACACTTGTTTAGTTGCAGCAACCGAGACTAAATAACTCAATGACTGACTGTGCGTCGAAATGTTGGAACGACTGAGTGACTTAACCAACTGAAATGCGCAATCGCGCAGACACTTTCATTCACGATTCATAATAATTTTAATCGGTTTTTGCGCGTTTTGCATTGCACATTGCAAGGTTTGTTGATTTTACTGGTTTTTCGAAAACATGCTGCCCCACTACCGAGTGCAACTCACAATGGTACCTAAAGTCATACGCGCCCAAAATAATAAAAATAAATACTTACACACATTCATATGTACATACATACATATCTATGTATTACCTAAGATACGTACCCTCATATGCATGTATGTATGTATGTATGTATGTATGTAGTTGACATCGCATGGCTCTGGGCACGACGAACATGATCGCATTTATGGGCCAAGTTAATCAACTTTTTTGGCCGCTCATATACAAAATTATATCGTCATGCATTTTTCATTAAAATACATACATACATACATACATAAATATGTTTATACATTTGTGTATACAAATGTTGCTGACTTAGTGCCACTGTGGCTTTGGCTTCGGCGGTGGCACTTTGCAGCTGAGAGTCTGGCTTGTTGACTTTTTGCCGCCCGCCGCTCGCCGCTTGCCACCCGCCGTCAGCTCGTCAGACCGACCATTGTCTATAATGGGCGGTGGGCATTGCCAATAAGCCCTACTTAAATGGCAAAAACTATACATACACACACACACACACACACCCCCATTTACATTTTACATAATCTTTTGTGAAACATTCATACACACTCTTACATACACACATACATATGTACATACAAATGTGCGAAATCCTTTCGCCGGAAGCAATTGTGAACTACATGCTAAGAGGCAAAGATGAATGGAACCTAGCCAATGGCATTATTTCAACAACGATGAAGATTCTTAGAAGAGAAGAAAGACAAAGACGCAGAAGCGCCAACGTAACAGTGCCACAGGATACGTAGTAACGGCACCATAAGAGTGGTAGTAAGTGTTAGATCGGAATCTAGGCCTTTCCGACTGCACTTAGCTTACCAAAAAGGCCCTAGGCATTTCAGCGGAGTGGAACCTAGGCCGTTCCAACCGCCAAATGGCGCTCTCAGATTGCTCGCCTGGCTCAACAAAATTGGCAGATCGGAATCTCGGACTTTCCGACTGCGTATGCGAAAATAGAGCTGATTTTCTAGGCTCACGAGCGATACCGAAATGCGGATTGGAACCTAGGACGTTCCAACCGTAAAATTAAGCAACAAAAAGCCATAGTAATATAAAAGTTTAATATTACTCAGGTATAAATGCAGTCAAAGAATCAAGAATGCAAAGCGTCGGGGCGGATTGGAACCCAGGCCGTTCCAACCGCCAAGAGCTACAGACGCAAAAAGCTAGGCTATATTTCCCTTTGAACAAAACAAAAAAAAAAATATGGAATACAGCTTGTGTTGCAAAAGCAGAAGCAACAATGGCGTAGCAGCGGCGACTAACCGCCCTTCCCCCCCATGATGTTATGCTTGACGGCAGTCCCGTGGGGAGTGGAATTCGACGGAAAACAGGCTTATCCTGGTTTCAAAGGGCCACTTGAGGGTAGCGCGCTACCACAACGCCCATGAAAAAAAAAAAAAAAAAAAAACATACAAATGTGTGTAAGTGCAATTTATTTGTAGAGCTAAACACAATGGCTTTGCGTGGTGTTGAAATCATAGTCAATTTCCAGTTCACCAAAAATTCACACGCCGCCAAAACAATAAAATCTTTGCTGATTATTGCAACATCGGCAGCAATGGCTGATGGCCAACATTTGCGTCGAATTCGTTCACATACAAATCTGTGTTAGTGCTTTTTGTATGCATTTTGTATTAACGCACAGTTGTAAATATGTAAGTATGTAAGCAGCTGACCTGTAGGAAATACCACAAAATGAAATATCGTTTCTAAATAATTGCTTTGCAAGAAAAAGTATGTCAGTACTTGAAGCTTTGAAAGGAAGGCCAAAGAAATCCATAACAAACAAGTTGCATGGCGTTTCCTTTCCTGTGACAAGTTATATCGGCTTATCTCACCACACCGAAATCCAATTAGATCGATTTAAATTCTGATATCAATCAACGAATGTCGAATTCATTCCAGTATGGTGAAAAGGCCGAGATATTTTGTTAGCGGAACGGAACTTGCGCCTTCTATATAATGCGACCGAAATTGTGCCAATATGTAGGAATAGTGCACGCGGATGTGGTAGAGGCAAAAGGTACTTCTTATGCTAATCTTACGATACCTAAAATCACCATATCAGAACTCACCACACGTAAAGCCATGCTATTTTTGTTATGTTTTGTTACTTTATGTTATGTTGGGTTATGTTGTGTTATGTTACGCTACGTCACGTTAACATATGTTGTACTATGTCACCACACCTAAAACCATGTTTTGTTGTTTTAAGTTAAATTACGTTGCGTTATGCTATGCTATGTTATTATATATTACTCCATGATATGTAATGTTATGTTATCTTATATTATGTTATGTATACGTTATGTTCTTTAATGGCTAAATATACTAGCGTTTGTAGAAAGTTTCAAAATTAGCACCGCTAAAATTCGCCACACCTAAATTCACCCCACTCGAACTTAATACTAGTGTGTAAGTTTTAAGTCGCGTAGTTTTTTGGCAGTTTTTCACGCCCTCGCTTCCATATTTAAAACTTGCAATTTATGTTATTAAACTTAAATTTTTCGAAATACATTCTCAATTGACCCATAAGTAAAAAAAATGATTGATTTGGTTAGTATCAGTTTGGTAATGAGGCTTAAAAAGATATACATATTCCCCATTTGAGGAATAAAATTATTTAAAGTGATTTTTTACAAGAAAGGCAACTTAGTAAATGCATACGAAATATATCGCGGTTTAATTTATATATAAAACTTCGTGCCGTAAAAAGTTTGAACAGAGGGCCGCTATACATTTTCATTAGATTAGTCACATCATGAGGAGCGGCCAAAATTTTAAACCAAATGGACCCATTATACGCGTGACTCACAGATATTTTGCGAAATAATTTACTAGCAAGGTTCTCTTAATCAAAAAATTAATATTAAGTGAAATCAAACATTGAATAATCTAATTATGAATCAGTGCCCTTAAAAGGCATCGACCTTTCATATTCGGAAGCTACTTATTTATACGCTCTATTCACATATTATAGCGCAATAATCTCTAATTATTTAAAATTTTTTTTCAATTAAAATACCGGTTATTCTCGAACTAAAACCCATTTTTGAATTTTATGCAAATTGTAAAATGATTAAGGAAATTTTCATCAAAATTTCGAATTAAAAAAAAAATTCTTTATTTAATTAAAGTTAGTTTTAAAATTTTTTTTATATGCAGTTTTGTAGCTAATTCAATTTTAGCACAATAAAATGTTTGACAATTTTCGGGCTTCAAAGAGGCATACTCAAAAAAAATTCTAAAATTATAGAAAGTTCGAAATTTTGTTGAAATTTGGTTAAATCATTGTACTTTTTTTCTATAAAGTTAAAAAACAGGTTTTTCTGGTTTTATGTTAGAGAATGAAAAAGAAAAATAATTTGTCCAAATGTGTCATAAGTGGCTGTGCTATAATATGTGAACAGAGTGTATTCCTTTTGCTTGCGCTCAAAAAAAATTTCGGCAAAAAAATTATTTACATATTTTATTTTCGTATTCAAAAACACGCCTAAGAATATCAGAATATACGAGTAAACTTTTATGTATTTACTTTCGAAAGGCTAATCAGTTAATGGTCCCTTAATTAGCTGATAATCTTTAAAGTGCGCCAGAACTTCATATTAATTACAACAAAAACAACAACAATTCACGTGAATATCGTTGCCTCATTTAAAATCATTTTATGTATCCGACCTGTTTAAATTGCGATTACATTGTGTACGAAATTTATGGGTACAATTAAAAAAAAATTATAATAATATTTATCCGCAGATATGTATGTATGTACATATATAAGTATATATGTATGTATGTATGTGTATGTTTGTAAATTCTTACACAAAAACTCTACGCGGTCGATTACATGAACGTAATGCATGTCAATCCGGTACAAAAATAAGCTCAAAACACTTTTTAGGCTAATAACCTCACTCGGATAAAAGAGCAAAGAAGCTAAGAATAAAACCAATAACAAAAAGAAAAAGAAATAACAACAACAACAACAAAATATTGTACATGTCATGTTGCCTAAATGTAGATTATTGGATATATTTTTTTTCTTGTTTTCTGGCAAGGCTTAAGTGTGTGTGTGTGTGTGTTGGCAGTAAAACGACCGATACGAATTCTTCAAGCACTAGACAGCGTGTCACTAAAAAATTTTATTTTTATTTTTTTTAAACTGTTAGTGATTAACTACATAGCATTATGTAAATGTGCTGAGCTCGTGCGATCTTTAACTCGCACAATATTTAACCGCTAATAATTTATAAAAAAAAAAATGTTTGCTGAATATTTGTCTATGCCACTCTTTACAGTCGCGTATTCAATTGCCCTAAGCAAAAAATCATTAAGTTTACATGTGTAGTGATGTTGGACAGAAGCGAACCAAAAATAATAAATACCGAAATAGCATGAATTATGTAGTAGAGTTGACAGACCAAAGAACAAATAAAGAAAAATAACCAGAAAAAATCAAATTCGATTTTACCAGTTCAATGTACCCCTTTTAAATCAACGACTCTGAGTACTCGAGCACTAAACAGGTCGCTCATTAGGCTTACTCGTCGTAGGCTCTTTTTATTAGCCGATCCTTGCATTGAAAGGTAAAAGCATAATATTAGCGAATTATTAAATAATTTTAAATTAATAATTTTAATTCGTGTCTCCGTACCCATATCTCTCACACAATCATGGAAGATGGCAGTTGAGGAGCAGCCGAGGGAAGAGGATACTGCACAGATGCCTTTTCTTAGCTTTTGTCCCAAAATTATTCGTTGTGAAATGCGATGGTGGCACCGGACGTGTAGAAAGACACGCTTTGTGTTAGATCATTTAGGCGTGGGAATTATTAGAGAATCTCTCATATTGTAATATACTCGTATTTTTCTTTGGTAAAATGTTAGAGAACTATTGGAAAAACTGTCGAGAATTATACCATTCTCTACAGAAAATGTACTTAAGGTCTTGGTATCGATATAAGCTATAGTTTTCTAAAAGACGTTCTCGCTAAACCAAATAAAACCTATTTCTTTTAATTGAACTACTTTTATTATTATGTATATATATATATAAGTAGTATGTATGTAAGTTTGTGTATGTATACTTTTGTTTTCCCAACAAACATCAAAAAATATGTCTCCAACCTTTGCGAAAACTATGGTTCACAAGTTGATATCAAACATCATTCTATAACTTTTCTCAAACCTAGGAGAAATCTCAAGTTGAGTTAAAGTAGAGAACTAAGGTTTTCTCAACTTGAGAATAATAATTATTGTCATACAAGATATGCCGTTTTTTGTTGAGAAAGCTTGAGATACTCTGGAGAATTGAGAAGTTCTCAACATTATCTCAAGTTCGGCACAAGCCTATGTATATGTTTGTTCGGTTTCATTTATTATTTCACGGGAAATTTTAATGTAATTATCGGAGCAAGTTTAAGATTTGAGAAAAAATATATTTCTACAATAAAATTATTATATAAAATTCAACTTTCCGCGAATGTTAGAGAATCTATTTTATGGGGGCTTTATAATTGGTGCTAGCTGCCCCAAAAGGGAAATAACGCTTGGCCCACTTAATGAAATATAAAAAGTTCTTTGAAAGTTCGATGTTAAAAAAAAACCCCTGTGGTAAAAGATATCGACTTCGAGCACATTATTTGCAAAAGTAGTCAATATTCTGCATCACTAGTTAAAATAATAGTGAAATACTTGCTGATCGCGCCTATTAAAATTAATATAATATATGTATGAACATATACACAATTGCAGGTACATATTTTACACAAAAACCAAAACAATAAGATACCATTGAAGCATTATTGGGATCAATGAACTTCCAAACCAGAAAAGTTGCGCGTGTCTTTAAAACATGAATACAAAAAAAATTTTAAAATATCAACAGAGCGCAGCATTCATTATATGAAGTTAGCTGAACCATTTGGATTTGTTGATAAATTACTGCGATTATATTTATGAATATGTAAATATGTACGAATGTGTGTGTACATAGCTACACTTTAAATGTATTGAATAGAAATTATAGTTATTAAAATTCTAGATAATAACTATTTTCATGAGAAGTTACATATGTATGTATGCGTATTAGGGTGTTGCTCTCTCCATTTAATTTTAATCAAGCAAATTGGTACCGTTTGAAAAGTATTTATGTAGCATTTCAACCCAATTCTGGTTCATATGGCTTGGCCATTATTCTGCTAAAATTTGAAGGGTTACAAAATTGATTAGACCAAAAAAATTTTTATTTATTTTAAATGCGAAATTTTGCCATAATTTTTTTTTTTTAATAATTACAAACTTTTTATAAAGTGTGAAAATCGGACTTATAAAGTTCTTGTTGGAGGTTGAACTCTATTTTTATTGATAAATATTTGAAATTAAATAAATTTAAAGCAAATTTATCTAAATAATTGTGAAAAAGTTTGGCTATTTTGCTCTTGTTTAGTTTATGTTAAACATTTTTTTTTATAAATGTCTAGCTCATCACATTTCTAACTTTGTACGGAATTTATAAAAATTCAGTGTTGTACATTTGCATTCATATAAAGTATGCTACTAGTTTTTTATATGAACGAAATGCCCAGGACCTGATAAAAAAGAACAAAAATCAACGAAACTTCGGACTACTCAACCGCATACCCACAAAATTGTAAATGTATGTATGTAATTTGCAAAACGTATAATAAAAATTAATAAGCATTAACTCAACAAAAAAAAATATAAAAAAAAAACTTTAAGGTATGCAGCTTTTTTTATAGATGTAGCACATTCAAAATTTATGAATAATCTCTATGTGTTCAGAGTAAAAAAAATTTGTACTTTTTAGCACATTCATAAAAAGTATTTTTAATTAAATTTATTTTCTGCTTCACAAGCCTAAAATTATCCATCATATACAAAATTATATGCAACTTACTTTTTTTTATTATCTCTTAAAATTTAAAGTGACTATAAACTAAATTAGAGCTTAAATGCGTGTTTTACATACATATGTATATCCAAATTTCTGTAGCTTTTAAGGTTTGTTTTTTTAAGTTATTTATTTCCAGCAGATGACGGGTTAATTAAACTTTCATGTTGCAAGTGCAAAGTTTCAAGCCTCAAGCTTATCGGAAAGTAGGATTTAAATCGTTCGAGACAATCTACCTGAACTTTCAATAAAGTCTAATTGATATAAAAGTAGTAATAAAATACTGAAAACTTGTCAAATGTTTCGACATTATGTGTGTATGATAACTCTAAATGGATAAGTATGCCATACAAATTATTTATTTCCCACTCAAGAGGCACACTAATGCATAACATATGCGTAACTAAACACATAATTATATACCATGTTAAAGAACGATCCGTGTTAGCACGCGAAACTCCGATTTATGTATGTATGTCGACTATTTTTTTTTTATCTTTCTTAAATTTTGCCAATTACCTTGTGACGATTGCAACAATTAAGACTTTGTAAATTTGTATCTAAATATGTTCGTATGTAAATATACGCGTAAATATGTATATATTGGAATGCATGTATGTACATACATATGTATGTATGAAAGCATGTTTGGTAATTAACGAGTACTACCTACAATACGAATGTCAGCGCATTGTCAGATGCTGTTGACAAGCTTGTTTTTTTTCTAAGTCGTTCGCGCGCCAATAAACAGAAACTTTCAAATAAAAACTTAAATAAATACTAAATATGCATGGAAGCACATGTACCTACATAGTATATATGTATGTATGTACAAACATAGTTGAAAGTACCGCTGTATATACAATGTACATACTATATATGTACATATGTATGTATATGAATATATAAATATGGTACATATGCAAGTGCTAAAATATCAAGTAAACATGCCATACATATTCACGGCTTTTTGTCTCCGTTCACGTCTGCATTACTCATTTAAATGCTTCGCAAAATAATCTGCAGCGGTGAAATTTACACAAATGTTTGTTATTCTGCACCATTGTTAATTTATTGAGTTAATGGTAATGCGAACATTTAAATGTACGCAGATTCGCTCACAAAAAAAAATTGAGTTTCGCTCATAAAATTGACTAGAAATTACGCTATTAAAGTTGTTTAGTAAAATGTTACGTCTTTATTTTCAACATTTATTTACAACCTTCGTGTCCCAATATACTCGTACAGTGTTGGAAAAACTAATAGGGGCATTCCAATATTACTCTTTACTATTCCATAACTTTGTATGTATATTTTTGTGCTCTTGTTTTGAAATCAATTGTAAACTTACGTTAGTTAACGTTACTTTATTCAATAAGAACTTGAAGCATAGTCGACGACACGCTAATGAAAAATTGCGTTTTAAAGTTTATGCACATGTTCTTGAATGGAAAAAATAATAGGGGCAGGATCAGATTTGCCGTTTGCGTTGAAGCATTGCCGAAATTTCCGAAACAAATTTGTCTTAACTCATAGTGTTTTGCTGTGTGATAAGTTTTGAATAGATATTGCTAAGAAAATTCGAAGTATCACACAATAGTTATCTTTAACGGGTCGCGCCAATCATTGCTCGGAAGTCGAAAGGAAATCCATAAAAAGAACTGAAAAAATGGGAAAATCCATTCGCGAAATAGCGGGTATAATGAAATGCTCCAAAGATATGGTATTTAAGGTACTCCAGCCACGCTGGAACAAGAAATAGAGAGGAAGAAAGCGTGAAATATGAGAGCAATTTGACAATTTAGTGGTCAAAGAGTCAAAAAAGGATCAGTTTTTGACCTTCAACGATATCAAGGAAGGAAAATCTAGCCAGACTATTCACAACAGACTACAAGAAGCATGGTTCAATGGCAGAAGTGCCATAAAAGGGCCGTATTTGAGCAAAAAAAAAAGGTGAATCAACGATTGGAGTTCGCGCAGAGGCACATGTTTCGGGAAAACTGGAAAAGCGTTTTTCAATTTGATGAGACCAAAGTAAATTTGTTAGGTTCTGATTTTAGAATGTTCATTCGACGTCCACAGAACGTTTTATTTAATCCCGAAAGGCAATTAAACATGGCGGCGGTTCTATAATGGATGAGGCTGCTTTTCGGCGTGTGAAGTAGGGTCAATTTCATGGATACGGGAGAAGATGTGTGCCCCAGACTACCTCAATATCCTTTATAGTGTAATGTTGCCCTATTCAGAGCATCACATCCCGCTTAGATGGGACCTTATGCACGACAACAACCCGAAACATGCGTCCAAAGTTGTTAAATCTTTGAAATCAAATTGGTCTTTTGAATTTGCCTCCACAATCACTGGACTTTAAACCCATAGAACATCTATGGGGAGAGTTAAAAAAAAGGCGATAGGTGGACAAAAATACAGAAAGCTTGTTTCTCAACACCGGTCAGAATTTGTGCTGATTTGGTCAACTCCATGCCGCGAAGATGTCAGGAAGTCATTAAAACTGAAGGAGCTTCAACTAAATATTAAATAAGACCAACCAAAGAAATGATTTTATAGTTAAATTTGAAAAAAAAAAAAAAAAAATTTCAAATGTTTGTCCCTAATATTTTTTCCAGGCTGCATTACAAAACGTATTAATTTTTTTTTTTTTAAATCAAAACTATCAAATAAAAACCACTCATAAAATAGTAAATATTTCGTCTAACGTACACACAAAAATAAAAACTAGCAAATCAATGCAAACTTACCATTCTGTAAGAGACAGCTGAGCAGAACAGCGAGGGCGATGAGATTACATACGATCGACCTATGCAGCACCCTGTATGTGCAGCTGTGATGATTCTTGCTGAGCGCTTTTGTCGTTTTCATTGCTACTGCATCAAATCCTGCTGCCGCTGCTACTCTACACATTCCCTGACTGAGCGATTTCGACGCGTGTACGTTTGCCAAATAATCGCGCGACATTTTGGTTGGGCGCGGCGTAACGCGTTTATTGTAATTGTAGACCGATTGCACGGAGAAAAGCGAAACGCGCGCGAAATTTCGTGAGCCAAAAGTAAGCGCGAGTTGCAGTAACGCGGCGAGACGAACGTTAAGCGTTGACGTTGCGTTTGTAGAGAGTGTTGAGTTGTGGGAGTTTAAGGGGGTTCGAACGATTGTTGGCCACTTAAAAAAGTTGGTTATGAAATTTGATTTCTTATTGTGATGCAATTGTGTGATCGGTGTCTGTTCTGCTGTTTGTTTTTCTATTTTTGTTTTTCGTTTTTCGTTTTGCTTTTGCTTTTATCCTTTTAATACGAGTATTTTACTGCTGCTGCCGCATCTTCGTCTACACTTTTGCTGTGCTTTGCCGACTAACGCAATGGCGTTATTCATTGATTGCTACAAACGCAGTTGTTATTGTCTTTTTTTATTGTTGTGCGCTGTAGTAATAGTAAACGTTTGTTTGCCTTCACACACACACCCACACACACACACACACATACGCGCGCGCCTGCCGCCTGCACTACAAACACAAATGCACGATGCTCAGCAAAACGAGCGAGAAATCGTTTTTTTTTTTAGTTTTGTTGTTTATTGTCGTGAATTGTCTGTGGATTGGTATTTTCTACTCGTATGTATGTAGATGTGCTTGTGCGCAAAGTATCCTTTTTCTTAAACGCGCCTCCAACTAGGCTTCACTTGCAAGTGAATTTATAAGCGCAGCAACAACAACTGAGGTTGTATGTGTGTGTTTACTTATATATTTTGGTAAATAACGAACGTTACGCGTAATAAAATCCTTTTTTTTCGTGAAGTTTTTGTTGTTGTCGAATTTAACTTCTTTCTTTATTCACTGTTGGGCTTCACTTGAAACGGCTGCTTTTCTTATTTCATATTTTTGGCATTGCCTTTTTGTGTGTAACTTTTGTTAGTGTTGTTTTTGCAACTCAGCGCTGCAGTTCGGCACGTTCAACTTTTCAAAATGGCGCAGATGCATGCACACATTGTATAATACTCAAAGGATATATTTTAAGTTTTAGTTGCTTAGTGATTTTTATTCATATAATTTTCAGTTTCAGTGGTAAACGATTTTAGTGAATTTTTTGTTTGTTTAAAAAACTAGTTTGTATAACTTTAACACCTTCTGCTTCTTCTTCCCCGCAATTGCAAAATTATTGTCGCCGTTGCTTGTTAAGTTTGTAATAATTGGATTTTTCCTCCTAAAATTTAAGACTTTACAGTCAATTATTGTCGTTTTAAAATTACATTTATTTATGTTACTACGAGTAAATTTTGAATTTTTTTTATTTTTTTTAGCAGTACCACATTTTAATGCTTCTTCCTTAAACTATTTAATTATATTTTTTCTTTTATTTATATATTTTATATCTTTCAAAACAGTTTATCGCTTGGTGCTGCTCGCAGCTTTTTGAACCAAAAACTTTCAACTAAAACATAAAAAATTAATTGACCAAGCGCAGCTAATCACTCCATTTTGTTGCTTTTAATTGATTTTTTCACAAAATATTTCTCATAACGTTTTCGGTAGCGAGCAATTTTTTTAACTCTTTTTATATGAAAATTTTTAATGCATTTTTATTTGCACTTATTAGTAATAGCAGATAAAGAATGAAATTATCCTTTTCCACATTATTTTTTTTATTATTTTTATTTCAGCTGCAATTTCACGCTCACTCTTTACACGCACAAACACACACACAAATGAAAATTTGCAAAAAAAAAATTGTTTCAATTGGCAAAACGTCTATTGCGACGCAACGTATTCGCCGCGTTATCCAGTACGCTCGTCAGGGAATTCGGTCTCGGACTAAATTTTGTAATTCCAACACAGCGCACTGTGTTGTGTCGCGACGTTGTTGGAGCCAACGCAGCCGCAGCCGCAGCCGCTGCCGCTGTCGCAGTTGACGGTCGGTAAACTTATTAAACAACAACAAACGCAAATACAACAACTGGCGCAAGACCACAACAAGCTCACCACAAACGCCAGTTGGTTGTTGGCAGCGCTGCTGTTTGGCGCTTTTTACGCTGCCGCCAGGCCAGTGTGGTGAATTCAAAGCTGAGCTCCAACCAAAAAAGCTCCAGCTATGTGTATGCCCTTCCAGAAAAGAAAAAGTCAAGCAAAAAGAAAAAAAGCAATATGAAATAATACAAAAAAAAAAGTAGCGACAAAACAAAAACAAAGAAACATTTTATGCTGAACGGAGAAAAAAGCAAACTTAATCGTGCAACCTGCTTATGCTGCGCGCGGTTGGTGTGGTCGGTGTTGTTGCTCCACTGTTTCTGACTAGTTTGTTTTTGAGGTTATTATTTTTGCTGCCAAAAAAAAAAAACTAAAAAATATCTCATAGTACTATATCATAAATGAACAGTGGCTGCATGAAAATCACACAGAACACATAAGCAAATTCGTGTGTATGTATGTATGTGCATAGATACATATGTACATATGTAAGCATGAGTGCAGTTTAAGCACCAAAATTATTACCCAACAGCGCACAGTGGTACAGTACCGCAACATTTTTTTTTTTTTAATTCGATGAAGTTGGCGTAGAGCTAAAACTAATTGATATGAAACCTTTATGGTCACATGTAAATCTAGAAAAAAAAGGAAATTTAGTTATGGCAGGTTAATTTTTAGCGCACTTTTCTTACAAAACTAACCTCGAAAACGGAAACCCGATGAATCTACATACTAAATACTCCGAAATTTTTGCCCTCATTTGTTTGTATGATCTTATTAGCGTACACCAAAAAATATATTGTTTTAGTTAAACGTAAACCTGCCATGCAAACGAACCTAACCTTAAAAAGCTTTAAAAAAGCCCTAAAATGTACACCGATTAATATACATATGTGACTGCGAAATATCGTGCTTATCATCATAATAATATAATAAAGAACTCTCCCAATTTGGGCGCAATCGTTTTATTTTAACGCATAACTCTCACGTAAACCTACGCACAAAAATTCTTACAAATGCCATAAGTCATCGGCATTTAAGGTTTTTTTTTCAGAAATCAAAACAAAATATACCAATCTTTGATTTTTCCTATTGCTTAAAGACGAAGAAAGAGTGAAAGATCATTTATTTGAGCTTAGACTTCTAGACTTAAAAGTTAAACTTTGCGATATGGAACCGTGTAAAGACAAACAGAGAACACAATGTGTTGGTATCCTAAGATGAAGTCGGCAAAACCAAACTAGCCGTATCCTGATTGACGTCATCTTCAGTTCGCTACATCGTGCAAATCATTAATCAATCACAACACATCATATCACATTATCACCTCAGATCATCACATCACATCATCACATCATCACATCACACCATCGCATCACATCATCACATCATCACATCACATCATCACATCATATCATCACATCACATCATCATCTTATCAAATCACATTATCGCCTCATCAAATCACAGCACATCATCACATCACATCTTATCATCATCTCACCAAATCACATTATCACATCAAATCATTACTTGACATCGAGGCACATCAAAATTTCGCGGCACATAAGCACATCAGATCAAGTCACATCATCATATCACGTCTCAACATATACGCACATAACGTCAAATTTCCTTATTTATGTACATAACATATCACATGATATAAATAACATAACACAACTGAACTTAACTAAGAGGCAAATCGGACTATAAATACTATTTTTATACGAAATAACAATAATGTAGGTAATTGGTTTCCTTTCATTTGAACTCAACGAGCGAATAGAAGTTTCACTTCAAGAACACATTGCTTATTGGAACAAATTGAATTCGTTTTATTCGGACCCCGTTACTTTTATTTTTGCAACATATTGTCAATTTTATGAAAGGCCATTCAAAATTGAAGAATTTAATGTTGGAAAAAATGTATTTCTTCAATCGAGAGTCCACTGTGCGGCGCCCAAGTACCTACCTTAGCTCATCTACCTATCTAAATACGTACTTATATTTATGTATGTATGTATGTATGTGTGTATCTACATACATACATACATTTATGCATTCGTATGTGCTTTAAATTAATTTTCTTTTGAAGCTTTTTCATTCCTGTTTTTTTTTTCGATGCCCTCATCATGCTTGGTTTAAGTATTTATTTCTTGTACTATTAATTTTTATTTTTTATTCTTGTTGCTTAAAAGAGTTGGTCGCTTTATGCGAGTAATAATTGAAATATTTCTAACTTAGTTTTTCCTCATTGTGCTTTTACCTATATCGGTTTCAAGCATTAAGCATGTTAGCTGCGAGTGAGTGACTTTAAATACATGCATACATACATACATACATACATATAAAAACAGCAAATCTAAGCCACCAAAAAGCTAAGAACTTCTGCAATGACAGCGCCGTTGCCGCAAAAGATAAATGAGACGCCAAAAGTTCCAACTAAATAGTTACAACAGTTAAAGGTTTAGTTTGTATTTTTGGGTTTTCCTTTGTTTTTGTTGGTGTGCGGGCACAAACGCACATTAAATAACTCTAAACTATTTTTGTAAGTTTGAAGCTAAAAAAGTAAAAAATCGTGGCTTTATGTAAATGCTTTATACAAATTTGGGTTTTGTAGTGTGTATGTACTGGGGTGGTCAAAAAAAAAGAGACAAGTACTGATCTACTCGTACATATATCTCAAAAATTACCACCACTTTTTAATCTGAAAATATTAAGACGTTGTCTAAAGCGCTCAACTATTTTCAAGTATCCTTCATTTCTTTTATATAAACTTTTTTTTTGGGTCCCTTAAAAACTGCAAGACATTTTAAATCAAAATTTGCATATCATTGTTGGAAGCCTCCTAAGAAGTGAAACAGAGTTTGTCTAATTATAAATATATGTATATATTCAAAGATTTCTACAAACAAACAAAAAATGCCCATGTTAAACATCTGAGAAACTTTGAGCGAACCCTAATTGTTTTTTGATTTCCCAAAGCAGGCGACTCTTCTACCTTTTTCCATGCATTTGTGAATCACCCTAGTCAACACATATTATTTCTTCCCGAATATTTTTATTAACCTGATGACAGAAAAGTAAGTTAAAAATATAATAAACGGCTTCAATCAGCGCATGAAGCTAAACTCATGTTAAGTTACCTTATTTTTCCACGTTAGCACAAAATTGACGTGCGTTGATTGACCTTAAAACCGAATGCGTTCTAATTGGTTTCCAGTGTGATTGTGATAATTTTCTTTTGTCCACAATTTTGGACACCGCCCATTAAAATAGATTGGTATTAGATGCTTCGACACTCATTTTTCGAAGTAAAAAAGCCTTGCTACTAAGCTCACCATTATAGAAAGAGTTTAAATGGGTTTAACTGACATTTTCAAATCACCACGACCAGCCTAGTCTGTCCATGTCTATTTAAACAGAGAATTTTACAGATTTTTTGAGATTAAGGTCGTATTTTTACCAAAAGCGTATAGTGAAACACACGTCGTCTTACGTATCTAATACCCTTAGTGCCTGCCTTTCTCCTTAAAGGCTTGAGTGCTCGTTGAAGTTTAAGCTCTTAGCAATACAGCTAACTCATATACCAAGTATAATTGGACGGTTTTGGTTAATCAATTAACCTGAACTAGCAGATCGAAAAGCTTCGGTGGAAATTCGAAGTATTAATACACATCTTCCAAGTAGAGATGCATGCGATTTGCGGCAGAGAATGCCTTAGAAGAGACAGTCAGTCGGGTAGCCCTACTGTATCGACGTTCTAAATGCTCTTGGAGGTTAAAGGAGACATGATGGCAGCTAGAAGGTGGACTGCACAGCCACGGCTGTATTTACGAAGTCCACAACTCCATTGTAGGGGCTCATGGACAACTGGGTAGAGGAAAATGCTAAAATTACACTGGATGAAATTTAAAGGTCAGAGGCAAACCAATTGGTTTTTTCATCCTTCAGCAGAGGTCCGAAAAGACCTCTCATTGTTGCTTAATGAGAATATTGGCATTGGGTTTTTGAAGGCAAAGTAGTTGAACCGACAAATAAATCAACAATAAGAATTGCTTCAATGCTCCATTCATTTAATAGAATTGAATAAAATTCTTCGAAGAGCAAAAAACAGGAGAACTATTCTAAAATTTCTAGATATACAAGTTAGTTATCTTGAGTAAGCGCGGGCACTTCTTCGAAATACTTTTTTATATTGTTGTGTTAGTAACAAAACTCCCTCTCTCTGTTGCTATCGTAGTTTTATTATTTCAGTATTTTCCATTTCATTATCATTACCTGTGCTAAGAAAATGTGCATGTGTTAGTGAAGCTTGCAATGGCAGAAGCCTTTATCCGCATTAAGGAATCTCAACAGCAAAAAACAATAGAAACTTCGCTTTTCTAATCACAGCAAAAGAGCCTTCAAGCTAAACGGGAAATTAGAGTCTTGGAAGTTCACCACACTCGTACAAAGGCAGCACATGTACAAGCATAGATGCAAACAACAACAGCATAACTAAAATTTTACTTTTCGATTCCTTGACGTTCACATGACAACGCATCCGGCATTCTTCGGCGAGTTTCTACTACTACGTCGATGAATCGAAGGCGCGTAAAAAGCTTTCACGAAATACAGGGTGTTCAAGCGTCACACATAGTAAATAGTACCATCACCACCAAACGCCACCATCAGCAGCTACTGCAACAACAGCCAACCGCAATGAGCAGCGCAGCCATAAAAGTGAGCGAATGGAGGGGAAAGGCAGCAGAATAAAATTGGGGCCGTTGGACGTAGTGCGCATGAGCCGCGCAATGGTAATGGACGCCAACAGTGGAGCTGTGGTAAAAACATACAAACAATCATATACTCGTATACATATAAAATCGTATATGGTATTGTGCGCAGGTGTGCGAAGCGATAAGTGTAGATATGTGTGATTATATTGATTGAAGTATATAGGCGGCAGTGAAGTGGGCGGACTTTCCACAGCCAACTCCAACCATCGCAGACAACGTTCGCCGGCAAAGCGCACATTCAAATCGTATGTAGACGTTGTGGTGGCAGGACGTGCGCTTAGCTGTATGGAGAAAAATTTGCTGGCCAAAGAGAGGACTCCCCCATCAGCGCTTTGGTGGTTGCTGTGCGATGTTTCTTTTGAAAAATTTATAAATTTTAAAATGTGTAGCATATGCAGTGGAGGCAGAGTCATTAAACTTACTAAAAAGATTAATAATTAATTGAAAATAAATATATGTATGTGACATTTGTAATTTACATACAATACTTAAATTACAGATAAAAGCAAAAGAAGCAATAGTTTAGCAAAATAAAGAAATTACGAGTATTTATAAAATAGCTGAAACTTAATTTATTTTTATTGGCTGGACGATACTCTCTGATGCTCGCGCTCCATTTTGCATTTTGTAAATCATTTTATAATAGGAGTAATAATTTGTTTTTATTAATTGACCTTTCCCTTTTAGGCTGAGAGCACACGAAACAAAGAAAATCTACACAGCAATCAATCAACATACGGTACTTTCGGACGGTACTTCGATACACTTGCATACCTTTTTTAATTGCGGATTTTCGAACGAATTTAAAAAAAAAGTTGACTTAGCATAACGTTTCTATGTAAGAGCCAGAGCGGTGAGTTGCGAAACGTTCAAAAAATATCGATTAATTATAAGTGAAACCACTACTCATAAAACAGAAGTACGGTAAAACTCTTGCATAAATTGGTCTTCATATTTTGAAAAAGTATTTATGTGTGTTTTTTTTAAGATAATGCAAATAGTAGATAGTGGAATGGCAGATGAAAAGTTTGCAACTTAATGATGTTTCTACACAAAAAAAAAAATAATAAAAACGTAATTATAGCGTGAATATTTGCAACGCTATATTAAACAATGAATAAACATAACGCCTTTTGCTGAAAGACTTACGTACAAATGATAAAGTAAAAATGCTCAAACCCGCTTTGCAGAATTGTAAATTCGAAATTCGTAGACCATTTTGGCAGTGCGTACTCGTACGTAATACACGGTCGAGTGATTCTTGTACGTAATATTGGTATGCCAGAATCGGTCGTAACCGTCAACTATAATTTTTTTATCAAGAAGTTTTGTACTTGATTTTTAAAATTTTTTAAATTCACTCTTCACTTGCAACAATAAGTTGGCTCCAAAAGTTTTCCAGTAAATAATATCCAGCAGCAAAATTGTCGGAGAATCACACGCAACTTCCCCCTAAATGGAAAGAACGTGAACATCTGATCGAAATTTTGTTCGCATTCAAAAGTGTAAGTGCTGAAATATTGTACTGAAAAAAATTAACTTAGCGGAAGTCAATTAAAAATTTGTTTTACTTTAAAATCTCAAACAAAAGCGTCTCATTAACTACGCTCAACTACAATCAACTGTCTGTGGCCAAAAATCTTTCTAGCAGAGATGAACTGTAAATTTTACAGCATTTTTGCGTACAGGAACGCCAAAAACTGATAATTTTTGATAATTATCAATAATAATCCCTGCTTGAACAAACCAAATGTTTGTAGATATTTCTCAAAACAACTAATTATGAACTTCGCATTTCTTGTTTATGGTCGCCAACGCAGTTGGTAGTTACGAACGGATTTCAGTAAACCTTGTTTTTATACTGCATAATTGAGTTCCGATTTCTTAACAACAAACATTTGGATTTCAGCATAGATAGCGAATCATTCCTAAATACTAATTGTCGGCGTTCGTAACATCACCATACCAACAAAACTAGTAATAATTTTTATTTAAGCTAATTATTTTCTTTTAGTTTATTATAGGCAATAATATTGTTGTCAAGTTGAAAGCAAAACCATTGACACAAAAACAAAAACACAGGAAACTACAAGGAGACTGGCTTAGCGCCGTTTGCACCATATCCGATTAAGCGCTTAATTGGAACTAAAAGTGCCGGTAATTTCAACGAGAGATGGTGCAAACGGCCTCTAGCCTTGCAAAACCATTGCTAAGTACACGAATCGCAAAAGCTTTCCTATAGAAAACCCGGTTTTACGTGCAAAGATTTTGTAAGATTTAAAGAATCCTCCTTAAGTATTATTATAGATTTGTAGAAGTTAGCTAAATTCTTTTTTATGGTCACTTACATTTTTTATCTTTGAACTATTTATATGCATTTTTTTACTTGCTGAACTTTTTCGGAAATGTCATATTTAATTAAATAAACCATGTTAAATGTTCAATACATAAATATGTTGGAATAAAATGAAAATTGAGTTGTCCTAATACAAAAACACAGATGTTGTTAAGTTAGTGATGTTAAAATTTTCGATAACTTCGCGTTCTCCACCTGACATTTCTGTTTTAACACAGCTGTTTTAAAGTAATATATTTATGTTAGTTGTAGATGTGGGCTAAGGAAGTGGGCAGTGAAAAAAATACGAGAATGATTTTTATCTAAGGCACCACCTTCGCTTTCCACGTCAATTTATTTTCACACAGGTTTTTATGTAAGTAGATCTGACAACATCACGATTGACTACAAAGGTTTTTCCTCTTTTTTTATGTCGAACTCAAACAAATTTATGCTGTCGCTGGTGTGTTAAAAAACTTGTGTCGCCGTCGACAAAGGGTTTATACAATTAGGAAGTTCACAAGCGTGTTATTGGTCGTATTTCTTTAGTGGGTTATTTAAATAACAGAGGAGCTTGTGAACGCACCGTGTTATTTCGCCCACTATTCAAGCAATTAATCAGCAAAAAATCACTTTTAATAAATTTGAGCGGTCGGTTTCTTTAAAATATGTATACATACGTACATCACTATTTGACTTAATTTAAAATTTTTTCAAACAAAAATAAGCCTCAAATGATGATAAACGGAAAGAGCTAATCGAATAACACACTAAACATACCTTACAGAGTTGTATAAAAATACGAAAATTTAACATGTGAAACAATAACAACAAGTTTAAGTGTGGTCGTCATCCACTTAGTTTAAACGACAAACAGAGTTCAACTTGGAACTGAAAACCTAGCCTGCTCACTCCCCGCGGGACCACCGTTAGGTATTACTTCGCGGGGAGGGATGCGTTGAAGATACGCCGCCTTTGCGGTCCTTGCCGTCACTTCTCATTTCACATGACGGGCTTTAAAGATTCGTTGTTTCCACGTTGATATTTTCCACTTCTTCTTGCTACTGCCTTTCACCAAAGAACGTAAATCTATCTATAGATTTACGTTCTTTGCTTTCACGTGCACGCCGCGTACGCTCGCATATCCGCAGCTGCTGCATACCCATGTCAGGTTTTTATTGTTGTAATCTCTATTTCTTTAATTATAAGGAAACGGCACGGTAACTTTTTTAAAAAAATTTTTTGTAGTCAAATGAAGATGTTAGCTTTCGTTTGACATAGATTTCATGTTGGTTGATATCTTCCTAATATTTAAATTTCTCAAATGAAAATTGTATAAACACATGCACACAAATATGTGTGTGGTGTTTGGTTGAGTGTGTAGTAGTAGTTTGTAGCGTGAATAGACGTTTATTTTATTGCATAATTTTAGGCGGGAAAATTTAAGTAGAGTAAAGGCAGAGAAAGCGCTGCCAACTACTGCTTATTGGTGGTGATTTTAACACAGAAATCACTTCAAATACTAGATTGGCGAAATTTATGAGCGATACGTTTAATTTAGATTATATTCGAAATGATGCTCCCACAACTATTGATAACACAACCATTGACTTAGTTTTTGCGAGAAATTTAAATGTTAATTTAAAAACATATTTATCCTATTTTTCCCATCATAAGCCTATATTCTCAAAAGTAACTTTCAAATAATCAAATAGATTTGGGTCTGTTATTTATCATTTATCTTTACTATTGATAACTACCATTGACTTCGTTTTTGCGAGAAATTTAATTGATAATTTAAAAACATTTTTATCCTATTTTCCTATCATAAGCTTATGTATATCATCAAAAGTAACTATCAAATAAAGAAATTCATTTGCTTGCATTATTTATCATTATAATTTATCATTATACATATGTTTTCTGTCTTATCGGATGGCGTATTCTACGTTAAACTTAATGGCCGTGCCTCTGACACAGCCTCCTTCTTTTTTAATATTTTCTAACACATTTTTTTTTTATAAAATATATTAATTCTAATTATAATAACTAATTTCTATGTTTTGATATTTTGATTATTTTGCAGTAAAATTATAAAAAGTTCTTTATTTCACCTCAATTTCTTTTCCACCAAAAAAGTGTCATTTCCTAATAAGCAGCGTCACCTGTGAGGCATTTAGCATGGACAAGCACCAAAAGATTTCTCAACACATACAATAATTTCCAAGCAGAAAATGTAGATGCCGCTCAAACCAGAGAACGTACATTCAGATAACGTATAATCGGAGAACGTATACGGTAAAAATAAATTTGTGAAACGCGCGCCAGATAACTTGTAAGAAATGAAATATTTTTAAATAAAAGGTTAGTTCATTTTTATAGACTTTAATTTTTATTTACAAGGAAATATTGTAAAATAATTAAATTTGTAATGATAATAAAAATATTTGAAAAGAAAAAATGAACAAATCCTGACAAGAAAAATTACAAATTTTAAATTAAATGAAAGAAAAAACACTGAAAATAAATATTAAAAAATTTAAATGTTTAATGACAAAATTATTTTATGTTGCAGACTTCGCTTGAAAAGCTTAGCACCGATGACACCGAAACTTTAATTGTTGGCCTTTAAAAATACTTTTTTGGTTTATTTCAACTCATACCTTATAAACAAACCCAACTCAAAAAGCTTTCAAACTGTTATAAAGCTTGCATAAGCCTACATTAAGATACCCTCTACATTTAAATACATTTGTATAGAAGTTATCACTTAATTCCCTTCTGCCGTACGAAGCTTCAAATTTCCATACAAAACGAAAATTCGCAGTGTTAGCATCACTTATGCAGTAGGCAACTTTTTATTAAGGCCTTTTGAGTTTGATGGTTTGGCACTTGTTTCATGTATTTTTCGTGAAACTCAACTCTTAAGAAGCCAGTGCGGGTTTCGTATTGCCACTTTTCAGCCGCTCTTAATTTTGAAGCCCAATTAGGGTGTTGTGGTATCACATAAAAAAATTAATTAAAGCATTTAACGTTATACAGAAAAGTATAGTATAAATTCATAGAAAATACGGGTTTGAAATGCTTTATAAATTGAAATTTATAAAAAATTACAGTATAAGAACTGATTGATTAATAAGAAGGTGCCGTTAAGATACATATAATATCATAACTTTTTTAAGTAGCTACAATTTTCTTTTTTTACAATGCACAGAAACCGGATTTGATAAAATAGAAATTTTATTATTTCATTGCAATATGACACCTTAAGAGCCCTAATTACATTTCGAAATTCTAACCAAAAAACCAGTGATGTATAAAATGGGCTCATACGATACAATTTTAAGAAACAAAGAAACGAAAATTAGAAATGAGGTTATATATACTTATATTGCTGAGAGAAAAAAAAATGCATTATTACAAAGCCAATAATAAATATATTATTACGTGATGTTTAAATATTTTAATTGCAACCATGTGAACGGTAAACTATTCTCACCACACATGGTTGCAAATAAGTTTACCCCTGATTTGTACTGATATACTGTGGGCAAAAGGCCGCAAATGTCAAATGTCTCTTCATTGCGTGCGCGTTGATGTGATTTTCGTGTTATGTGAAAAAAGCAGAAAATACCTTAAATTTTACAAATTTAGTTTGTAAAATCGAGACAAAAGTAAGAAAACATGTTCGCGAATTGAAATTTAATTGATGAGTTATCGAAAGTGTTGTGAAAATAAGGGAAAGTGGAAGTTTTCTGTCGCTATTCGCTTTGTGCTAAGCTGAAAAAAATGAATAAGGAGGAAATGGGGCGCGGGCAACAAGCTTTACGAGTATAGGCTGCCAAACCGATTCGGGCTGAGTTTCGCTTAAGAAATATTTATTTCGACATACTTGTTTCGTTTTAAGTATCAAATTTGAAATAAAAAAAATCATTTTCCTTTTTAGGGAAAAACAGTTTACATCAAAAATCACAAGCCAACTTAAAAATTTTGCATTTTCTTGCCGTTTCTTCCTTCTTTCGCTTCGTTTCGTTTAGTTCAGTTTAGCTTTTGGTTTTTACTGTTCTCCATTATTTTATTTATTTCGTGGGTGTTTTTCTAAGTTTTTTGTCTGCTATATAGTGGATTGTGTTTTAATTATTCGTCGCGAAATGGTGTGCCGGGCTTGAACTCTGCCGCGGTCGACGTCGTGGGTGCCTCGTGGTATTATCGTTAGCATCGCGCGCTGATATTTAAATTTTTTTTTTTTGCAAATTAACGCTATGAATAACTCGCTTTGTTGTGCTTCTTTGTTTTCTTTTGTTTATTCGTTTGTAGACGTTTATTCACTTGAATAACGGAAAAGGCTTCCTGGAATCTGGGGAAAATTAGTGGAATTTTATGTAAAAATATGCGTGTAAAATTGACGTATATAAATATGTTTGTATGTACATACGTGTCATCTTCTTTTTCAGTTCAAAATAAATCAAAACAGAATAGGAAAAACAAAAAAGGATCAGAAAATCGTGTTCGTTACTTTTGCGAAATTGTCGCAAAGGCGACAAGCAAATTTGTCGTCCAAACCTTCTTCGTCAATAAAATAACTTTTTTAATAAAAAAAAGACAAAAAACGAAAACCTAGAACAATTTTTTACATAAAATAATTGTAACAAGCAGAGAAAGAAAAATTTAAAATAGTTAGAATTTTGCAAAGGAAACTTGCATTGGAAAAAATACGTGACAGACCTTTGAAAACAAATTCTTCAAAGGATAACTTCCTTTCATTGCGATTTACTTCGAAGGACGTTTTTTTTTTTAGACGCACATACGAATTTCTATCGGATTAAACAAAGAGAGAAAAACGTGAATTTCGACGCCAGCTTTCTCCCCGTCGTTGCGGCTATCAACGTATCAATTTACTTTGGTTAATCCTACCACATATCTTAATATATTTGCGCCAAATAATAAACAAAGAAGTCGGACCAACAACAAAGGAAACGGTAAGTCTACAAGTATGACATTAAATAGTCTTGGACGTGCGTACATACATACATACATATGTATGTATGTATGTGTATGTGTATATGTACTAAATTAGAAAATACCCAATCCAACCGAATCCTATTAACTTTTTTATCCTGCCCGCAAGCCAAATACCAACAAACAAGTTTACGGACATTGCATATGTACATAACTACATATGTATCTATCTATGATTATTCAAATTGTGATTGTTAGTAAAAATATTAAACTAATTGTAAATAGTGTGTGCTTAGTTTGTTAGCAAATATCTACCTATACTTGATTTTCAATGCATGTACATTTAATTTCAACAATGTTACCATACACATTGGCCTTATCTACTTCATTCTTGTGAATAAAATGTGATATCAAAGCTTGAACTCCTGTACCGAGGTTCACATATGTACATACATACATACATATGTACATATATATGTCCTAATATACATACATATATGTACACATATTTTTCCACGAAATTTTAGACATACATAAATACATAGTATGAATGCATATTCATGTGTTTCCATCATCCTGCCACCAAGCATTCATCACCCTGCTTTCAGATATCATCCGTGAACGCGTATTGGATTTCGTGCGTGCCCAATTGCTATTAACATTCTTAGGGCCAGTTTTTCAGTGCAAGATGAACTCTGTTTGTCGTTTAAACTAAGTTTAAACTCAGTATGCAGTTTTTCAGTCAACTTTAAACGGAGTTTAAACTGAGTTTAAACGGCCGATTGGGCACAGTTAAACTTAGTTTAACTTATGAGCTGCGTGCTGACTATTTCGTTTTGGTTGCAACAAATTTAATTGAGTACAAGAAAACTAAGTTTAAATTAAAACTGAGTTTAACTAAACTTAGTTTAAACCAGCACTGAAAAACTGGCCCTTATTGATTTTAAACGATTTTCACTGTATCCCTTTTGTACTCATTTTCATCCGCGTCACTTTGTTTTGCTATTTAAATTTGTCAAAAAAAAAGGATACAAAATACTTACCATACTAACATACTAACATACATACATATGTATGTATTTACATATGTATACGCATATGGTATAGATGTGTTTGAATGTACAGGTGTTTATCTGTACAGACATTGTTTATGCATGTTTGTCTTAAAAAAGTTGGACATTGTTAATTTTTGTAATATTGGCAATCAAAAATCTTCACGTCATTACACGATGCAGCAATCTATACAGTTGACTGTACTCGCGTCATTCTTGGCATTATTGCAATGGAAACTGCGCCTAAAACTATGTTGTAAAAAATTAATTACAACTGTTTTTAAAATGCCTTCTTTCATAAAACTGAACAACTAAAAATTAAAACATTACCGAAATAACAAGATTTGGACCACTCTTCCTTGTATAGGTGAGAAAAAAAATGTTGTTATGAGTGTTTTGCACAATATTATACCTAGAAAAAACCACGCGACACTTGATTTTATAAAATTTTTTTGGAACATTTAACACTTCAGCGCTTTCGATGGGGTTGGACCAGAGGAAGAGGCGGTTAGGTGAGTGGGCTTAGTGGTTTTTGGTGTCGTGCAGGCGTTGTCTCAGGCCGGACACGTGTTGGGTATGTCAAGGTTGATTTCGGTTAAGTAGCCGTTTAACCTGTTACACTATCCAGATCGTAATTGTGTCAGGATAATAGTATTGTAGTTTCCTGAGTATTCGTATGCAAAGGGGTAATTTTGTATAACTTAAAAAATTCACAATGTCTCTCACAATATTTCAATTTCGTTTCGTATCAGCAAATCTCGAATTTTCCTAAAATAGTTTATTATAAAATTTCTTCCAACCGAATTGCACCAAATGAGAGAAAACTAAAAATACGTAACTTGCATCAAGGTTTTTAAGATTATGTCGTAATCATCAAAATAGGTTGTTGATAATATTTTATTATTAGGTTGAGAGTTAGTTTAAATATAGCCCAAGTTTTGTACAAAGTTTGAAACTTTGATTTATATGGTATTTGTTGTATAATAAACTTTATTTTTATATAAAATTGGAAAAGAAATTGTCAAAACAAATAAACCAAACACGTGAACACTTTGAGTCCTTTAATGTCTTAAAAATCAATTTTAATGTTACGTCACGACGCCCTGATTTCAAAAAAATTAGATTTTCCATTATACTTAATTTTTTTTAAATGTAATTTTAGTCAAATGCCAATGCCAACTGAGGCGCTGCAATTTTCTCCTTTATAAAATAAAATTTTATTTATGAATCATGAGTCAAAAAAAATGTTTTAAAAATCAGTTAGACAACGACTTAAAAATTATCAAATTGAATGGGCTACAAAACTGTATGTAATCATCTACAGAGGAACCTGCTTGCATCCCGTGTCAAAATGTCTAGAAACTGCGCGCAAGCTGAAGTAGTTTATACATACTCGTACATACATACATACATACATACATATGTACATTTGTACAAACATTTGAAGATGCTGTAGGTGGCAAAAAAAACTCCCACTTAAATCAGGTTTCTGATTATTTCAAATTCACCTGAATTCTTGCATTCTTTATTTATTGTGCCATGTTTGGTTGTTATGTACATATGTATGTATGTATGTATGTACATATGTATGTATGTATGGAAGGTAGGCAATGTGGGCAATCAAAGTGCATCCACATGCATTCACATACAAACATACATATGTACATTCTTGATAGCGTCAGCAAAGAACCTGCTCGACTGACGACACACGTTCCAATAGCAACTTTGAAAGCGAGTTTCCCAATCCAATATTGGGGAGGTTGGCTGAAAGATGTTAGTTACCTTGTGCCACATTTTTGTCATTCGTGTGTTTGTATGGGTGCTTTCGAGAGAAGCTGGAATGTAGTTAGGCTTGTCTGCCGCGCGCAAATAAAAGTCAGAACCAAAAAGTCGAGCAAATAAAAATAAGTAGGACAAACTATAGAAATTATATGCCGACTCTATTTGCGGAAAAATAAAATTATGGAAATTTCAAACACACCTCGCCGAGTGTGCATTTGCAAAAAACTAAAAATTAAAAAAAAAAATAATTATGTATATAAATAAACGTAATGCCATGACTAATGATGAACGAGTTCGTCGAGTTGTTGTTGGCATTCATTCAACCCTGTGGTGTAAAAAAAGAAAATAAAAAAGAATTGCTCTTTAATAGAATAAAGCCAATAAAGGCGCAAATCAGCCACCCACCTACATACATACATACATATGTATGTACATATTTGTGAATGTATCAATTCAAGGTAAAAAAGTATATGAGCAGCTAAACCTTTTGTCTTTACGACCTTATCGAACTATAAAAAATAAACTAACAATCGTTTTAACTCTAAAAAAAAGGCATATATACACACATACATATGCATGTATGTGGATAACATATGTACATATGGACGTAAACATGGACTATAATTTCGATTGCTTATTAACGGTGTAGAAAATAAAATGCACACTCATCCATTCAAATCATTCGTTACTGGACTGACTAGTCAGCACAAACACCTGTTGTTTAATGGAATAGCAAATTGCGACACTACACCAACAAAAAACAAAAACAATACAATGCAGCAGTAGTGATAACGAAAATGTTCGCTCTAAACTGCTTGCAATATTCAGTTAAAAATATTTATTTATGTATTTATGTACGTCTTTTGCTCATTTTCATATTTCCTTTGTTCCATTTGTTACACACATAAATTTTTTGCTGCCGATAAGCATGTATGTAGCGAAAAACTTGGAAGTTTAAAATTAGTTAAGAGATGTTCAACATTGACTGGTCGCTTATGACATCATTAGTTCCAAGAATTGAATTTGGTTTTCCGTAAACAGGCATGTACGTACAGTTACTGACAATAAAATAGAATCAAGCATTCTTCTTCCCATAGAAATTTGCCAAAAACTAGTATTAAGCAATTTAAAACATGTATTTAGTTAATTTTATTAATTTTGCATATTATTAGCTCAAAAACGCATGAATAATTATTTTAATTATAAATTTAAAAAAATAATTAAATGCAGAAATAAATAACAGGTACATACATACATACATACATACATAACAAAAACATTCAAGCATGGTAAAGGCAATATAGGGTTTTTTTCGGCACATATTTTAAATGAATTTTTTATAAATTTTTTTGAGTTTTAGTTCTCTGATTCTATTTTTTGACTACTTAGTCGATTTCACGATTGTCTCCCTTAATATTTTTTTAAAATTCATAATTAAAATAACTATTCATGTGTTTTTGGGCTAATTAATAAAAGGAAATAAATAAATGTTTTGATTTGGTTTAGAAATGTTTTAACACCGGTTTTTGGCAAATTTCTATGGGAAGAATGCTTGATTCTATTTTTTTTGTCAGTAGCTGTACATATGCTGTATACTGGTACTTTGATACTGTCAATTTCAAAAGGATATTTCCTGAAATTTGTATTTGTTTATTTTTAAAAGTTTTTATTTAAAATTTAGTTGGATCTATGACCGAAGCCATATAAAAAAAAAGTTTCAAAGATTATACGAAATTTAGTATAAATGAAACAAATTTCTAAAATATTTTCATCAAAATTTCAAAATTTTTAGTTATGATTTTTTGGAAAATTCTCGATATGCAGTTTTGTAGTATGTAGGTATGTACATACATATGTATGTATGGGATTCACAACGTGTCGTAAGATGTCATTAAGTTGTATGGTCACACAACTTGTTGGTAGTTCGAAATATTTTTTTTTGTTTTTGTTGCATTGCTCAGAAAACGGATGTGATCATGTATCACAACTTGGGATTTTTAAAATTATATTACTTCGACAATACGACATTTTTAAATTGGCTGCTAATAATTCGAACATGACCTTTTACATACTATAGTACTTTTTTCATTAAATAAAATACTGCCACCTAACGTCAGCAACAAAATTTAATTTAATTTATGTACAAAGTCTCCACAATCGTCTTCAAAAACAGATATAAGTTAATGACAATTTTTACTCTCAACTTTTACGCATTTGACTTTTATTAAGGGGTTACGCCACCTTGGGAACCCGAAATTGAGGCCCAAATTAAATGCTTGTTTGCAGAGAAAGTATAGACCGTGTGGTAAATCTTTTGATAAGGTTTTAATGTGCATACATTGAAGTTGCTTAGAAAATGTTTTTAGGACTTTACATCGAAAATTATAGTTAAGATGGTACTGTGAATATTGACGCTCTCACAGGGCGAGTATAACGGGTGTTTTTTTAGGGGTATAGAACTTCGAATTGAAATAAAACACAAGAAAATCGTTTTAAGGTCCATCAATTTGGCTTTATTGGAAGGATAATTTTATGCCATTAATGTTTAAATATGATTTCGGGCATGTGGCCGCCGCGGCTGGCTCGAATAAAGCCAATTCTACAGGTCCAATTTTCAACCACTTTTTCGAGCATATGGGGCCGTATGTCGGCAATAACGCCACGAATGTTGGCTTCCAATTCCCCTAACGTTTCTGTTTTGTTGGTGTAGACGAGTGACTTCACATATCCCCAAAGAAAATAATCCAATGGTGTCAAATCACACGATCTTGGTGGCCAATTGACAGGTCCATTCCGCGAAATTATGCGCTCAGCGAATGTTTCCTTCAATAAATCGATTGTGACGTGCGCTGTGTGGCATGTAGCGCCGTCTTGTTGGAACCACAACTCATCCACATTCATGCCATCCAATTCGGGAACAAAATAGTCGGTTATCATGGCTCTATACCGGTCTCCATTAACGGTAACTGCCTCTCCAGCATTATTGCGGAAGAAGTATGGCCCAATGACTCCACCAGCCCATAGAGCACACCAAACAGTCAGTTTTTGTGGATGTAATGGCGTTTCAAGGGTCTCATGTGGATTCTCTTCACTCCAAATGCGGCAATTTTGCTTGTTGACGTAGCCATTCAACCAAAAATGAGCCTCATCACTGAACAAAATTTTGCGATGAAAATCAGCATCGAGATCAATCTCATTTTCGGCCCATACACCAAAATCACGACGCATTGCATGGTCTCGCGGCTTTAATTCTTGCACAAGCTGGATCTTGTAAGGTCGCAAGCCAAGATCTTTGCGCAAAATCTTCCATAAAGTTGATGGACAAAGCTCCAATTGCTGTGCACGGTGGCGAATCGATTCATTCGGGTCCTCTTCAACACTTTGCTATACAGCGGCAATTGTTTCTTCGGTGCGCACTGTTCGACGTCTCTGCGGATGCGTATTATCACATAGAGTAAACGTAGTGCGAAAACGATCCATGGTTAACCGAATTAATTGCTCTGATGGACGATTATGTCGACCATAAAATGGACGGAGCTCACGGTAAACTTCGCGAACTGAACCATTATTTTCGAAATAAATTTGCACGATTTGCAAGCGTTGTTCTTTTGTCAACCTGTTGATGATGAAATGGCAAACCAAACTGAACATAAATGACATTAGAGTTGCCAGATTTGACCACAAAATGCCAGTTTTATCTCTATTCGAAAAACAAACCAGTAAAAAAAACACCCTTTACCAGGTACAGGTGTAGCTGTAGGAGATATTTCCGGTACCGTTTTTAAAAACCATGTTTCGAGAAAAACGCGTTTAAAGTTTCTGTACATGCCTATGAAAGTTTGAAGTAACGTTACTGTTTAATACCATTAATCCGCAATTCCGGGTCCTTAAACTTGACCTTCCTGAGTTTCTTGGGCTTAGCATTCTTCTTTCCTGCTCGCTAACGCCGACTTCCTTTGCATTTTTTACAGCATCACTCAGTCTAGTGCCTGCAGAACTGACCCGCTGCGCATCAGCTTCCTCGCAGTAATCCTGGCATGCACGGCTAACTGCAAGCCCCAAAACTTGTATTATTTGCATGCGACTACTCGATCCGAAGTTGAAGGTGCATACAGCAATGTCAGTAGCTACAATCAATAATGGTTTTCCCACTAAAATCCAAATGAACAAAACTTGTTTTGTCGCGGCTGGTGCGGTTCCGGTCACTTAAACGCGCTAAGCTTTAAACAACTAAAATACATCTTTAACCATCAAAATTATGTATGATTTCATATTTTCCGTAAACTCGCGACTATAAGGAAGCATTTTAGCTAATAGAAAAAAAGGAATTTTTTAAATCTCAAGTGGCCAAACCCCTTAAAATAGCAAAATTTGGTAGAATGCGAAGTAAACAATTTTAAGTCGTCACGTTTCAAGCTGTCATTTGGTAGTCGAAAATATGATTTAGTCCAAACTTTTTGTCCTTTGTACGTATGTAGCTATATGTAGATAGCAGACAATTTATTTATACTGGATATTCAATAAAACAAACTTTAGATGTGTATTCAAGTCAAGAATTTTTAAACCTCTGTCATAGTTTTACCCGCTTTATCCTTGTTCTCCTCTTTTCAAATTGTGCATGATACTTATTGTTGAAATTATTGCATTGAATGTATGTACATATGTACATACATATGTATGTATATAAAATATATGTAAGCCTTAATATATTTTTAGTTAATACCACTTTGTTTGTAGGTACATATGTATGTATGTATGTATGTATGTACTTCCTATTAAGTTAAATGTTAGAATAAATGCGGAATTTTATTAGATGCATCATTTTGTGTACACCTTTTTCTAATTGTACTTCAGAGACCATCAAATGTCCTACAGATGAGTCAATTGTGTTTCAGAAAACGTAAAATGCTCTCACTTCAACGCCTGAATTAAATTTATACATATAGTGATCTCTGAAGTTCATTTGTATAATTCAAAGGTCATTTTACGGTTTCTGAGGGGTCATTAAATAATTTGAAGTACAATGAACGGCTCCTGAAGCACATTTGACTAATATCTATGAAGTGCGTTTTATGACATCAGAAAAATATTAAGTTGAATTATCCTGAAGTTCCACACTAAAAAATCGGCTCTGTTCGTCATTAAAAAAAAAAACCAAAAAGCAATGCGTTAATATGTATGTACATACATACATGTATCATCTATACATACATATGTGCACCAGCATGTGTTTATCTTTATCTCGCTGAAAATTAAGTACAGCACCCGAATTTTATAGCTTTTGCTTTCGCTTAAACTCCATCGCTAAAAAACGCTAAATTAATTTTAGCAATTTTTGCGATTCTGACTTAAAAAAATCATCTCTGAATATCTCCAAAATTTTCCAATTTTAGCTAATTTTTTAGCAGATTTTAGCGATGAACAAAATGAACCGGATAAAATTAGTGATGTGTTTTTGGCAGCTCATATAACTAAACTGCCGATTTCAGCGTATTTTCCATCGCTAAAAATCTCAATGTTTCGCTTAAAGAAGTATAAAATTAGCGACGAGAAAATTTTGTTGCTAAAAATATCAGACAACAAATAAGGGGTATTATTTATATTATTGTTTGTTTAAATGATTTATCATGTAGAAGAAATTGACATTAAAAGAAAAAAAGGGGGAAAAACTACAATAGTAAATGGGTGACAAAGGGCTAAAAATATATGTATGCTCTTACATGCTACAAGAGACCTTCAAATTTTCGGCAATCCACATCTTGATTTCTCTACACCTTTTTCAGTTTAAGTTCAGAAAGTTGCAATTCAAATTCAGAAAATTACCATTCAAGTTGAGAATTTCCATTTCAAATCTAGAATTTCCATTTGAAATTCAGAAAAATAACATTTCAAATTCAGAATTTCCATTTCAAATTCAGAAAGTTGCAATTCAAGTTCAGAATTTCCAATTTAAATTCATAAAGTTGCAATTCAAATTCAAAAATTTACAATTCAAGTTCAGTATTTCCGTTTTAAATTCAGAAATTTTCATTTCAAATTCAGAAAGTTACAATTTAAATTCAGAAATTTACAATTCAAGTTCAGAAAATTTCAACTCAAGTTCAGAAAATTTCAATTCAAGTTCAGAAATTTTCAAATTATGTTAAGAAAACTTTTTTTTCGAAATGGAAACTCTGAATTTGAATTGCAATTTTCTGAATTTCAAATGGAAATTCTGAATTTGAATTGTAATTTTCTGAATTTCAAATGGAAATTCTGAATTTGAAATGGAAATTCTGAACTTGAATTGTAACTTTCTGAATTTGAATTGCAACTTTCTGAACTTAAACTGAAAAAGGTGTAGTAGCATAAAAGGGAGAGATTTCTTAAAAAACCAATGTGCATATTTCTTTTGGAAGTCGAAAAATTCCAGTTAACTAATTTTCTTAAATAATTATATTTTTGGCAAAATTTAAACAAAATCTGACGTATCTCTTCAACTACACCAGTGACGCCTGCGTTGGATAAAAGTAATAGAATATTTCTTAGAGATTTTTGTAATCACATTTAAGAAAAATCGCCAAAAGTTCGGATAATTTTTAGCGATTGGAGTTTTAGTGTTAGCGAAAGCTGAAATCCGGCTGCTGAACTGAGTTATCTAAACTTTATTTATTTATTTTATCTACTAAGAGGCACCGATTACTTTCTGTTATTTTTATGTTATAGCACGCGTACAACAATTGCTCATGTCTGTATGTGTGTATGTATGTATGTATGCATTTGTAAAACTTATTTTCTGCATGGTTGATCGTAGTTAATAGTCGAATCACTCACTTGCTGTGATCTTTATGCTTCCGTAGTTATTCGATTTAAATCCAAAATGTGTATGTATGTATGTATAAATTTCGAAATTATGTAACACAAACAATAACTACTGCAACCAACAAGAACACCAATAACAATAACAAGAACAATAATAATAATGCCTATTATAATCACTAAATCAGTTTTAACTCATAAGATATCGCCACTAACATTGAATTGTATTTGTATTTGTTCTCTCTTTTATAACTGCTTGCAAATTCAAATAAAATGATAAAATGCCTTCAATGTATTTCGACATACAATTTATGTCAATGCAACTCATTCAATGCAAATCTAAATCAAAATCCAAAATCGAAATTACAAACTGCGAAAATACTTATCTAATGAAAATAAAAATTTTAATAAAATATTAAACAAAACAAAAACAATAACAACAACAATTATTATAAAAATAACTATCAATGCCACAAATTAAATTATCAATTAAATCCAAATATAATCAATTACATGAAAACATTGATCAAATTCATAACGCGCTCGTCTCGTAACGCTAACAACAACCACTCATGGTCAACAATAAAAACAACAACAACGTTACGTCACTTACTCGGCCGTGTACGTACGCTCGTACGTACGTATGTGTGTGTGTGTGTTCGTTTGTACACGTTTGCGTGTGTGCGTGTGTGCGTAGGTCTTTGGAAAGATCTTCCTATGTACCTTCAAACGGGAGGGGGTGGGAAGGGAATACGCCCAAATCAGCAGCATCAACAGCAACAACACCATCACCAGTCGCATCATCAGTCGCACCACCAGACTCACCATCCACACGCGCCACAACAGCAACAACAACAACAACAACAACAACAGCAGCAGCAAACGCAAGCGAGCACCGTGCATCACGGTCATTCGGCGCCCCAACAAACGCATTCCCACCACCCACACCAACAGCATCAGCATCCTCATCAACACCAGCAGCAACAACAACAACAACAGTCACAACAACAACAGGCCCAGCAGCTGCATCATCATCATCCACCGCCCCTAACATACTATCCATTTCAGTTGAGTCAAGCACAACAGCCGCCGCAACCGCCTCCCGCCCAACATCCACAGGCGCCAAATAATGCAGCAGTCACGGCAACACAAATGGCCCCATCACCGCCCACACAGGCCAATACAGCTGGCGTTGCGTCGGCTGTGTCCGCAACTCAATCGCACAGTCTGGTCGGGGGTGGTAGTGGCACAATGTCCGGGGGTGGGAACAGCGCCAGTGCAACAAGCATCATTAGACAACATGCCGCTGTTGCGGCGGCAGCAGCTGCTGCAGCTAATAGCGGCGCCAACATGCAGCATTACGGCGCTGGGACAACGCTCATGACCACCTTTCTGCAACAATACCACCAGCAGACAGTAATGGCCGCAGCAGCGGCGGCACAGTTTAACAACAATGCGGCAGCCGCAGCAGCAGCGGCAAATAATCATAGCGGACCGGGAAGCACACCAACCGCATCCACACTCCACTATCAGCAGCCACAGCAACAGCACCAACATCATCAGGCTGCTCTGCATCATCCGCAGACTTCGCTACACACACACTATTATCATGCAGGTGCTGGTGGCGCACCAACGCCGCCACCGCATCTACATCCACACCATCATCCCACGCAACATCAATTGCGCAGCGTCCTAACAGCGCCGTCACATCAACGACAGCCGCAAACCGCATACTTGCTGCCGGCCAATGCGATCTTTGCACTGTCGCCAGGTCCATTGGCAGCAGCGCCGCGTACATCACTGCTGCAGGCGGGCACTCATCAGCAGACAGGCAGCACGGGCGGTGGCATGTCGGTGACGCCACTGCTGCAATCCGGCGGACGCACTGCCGCTGGCGGTCCAACGGCCTACTTAGCGTCGCCGTTCTGCCAGCCGCCACTACCAATGGGCGCCGCTGGCCTGACAACACCCCAACCATTGCTGGCGACACCGTCGGCCATGGCACAGCAGACGTTGCAAGCCTATGGGCATTTAAGTGGTGCAGCCGCATCGAACTCATCGTCGACGACATCCCTAACCACAAACGCTGGCGGCAGCATCGCTGGCGGTGCAAGTGGCGGCAATGCCATCAGTTTGGGCGGCACAGAGATAGTGAAGCCGCGCAAGCACGCTATACCCATAATACATCCCATTACACATGAGAATATACTGGACCCAAAGCCGCAGAAAAAGAGTACAGCAGTGGAGGCCAAGCCTTTGGGCGCGGAAATTGCTGCGGCTGCTTCATCATCGGACAGTGCAACGAGCGCCATGGATCCCACAGACAAGTCGATTACCGTCTCAATCGCCAACTTGCAGTCGTCCACAACAACTGCGATCGTCGTGTCCATGAAGGAGCCACACAGTGGTGAGGATGTATACGCCGCAACAGGCGCCACTTCAATTGTGACGGTGCAAAGCGCTGCGTCGAAGGAGAAAATCGATCAGCAAATGCAAACCGATGCCGTGCGCGATCGTAGCACATGCAGGCGTGTGAGCACATACGATGCGCACGCGACAAACTCTCCACCACCGATGATATTGGCCGATGACGAATGTGAAAACTATGAGTATGACGATTTGAGTGCGTCTTGTCGAGACAGCGATGAGCTTGTGATGCATTGCAATCAGTTGGGACTGTATTCGAATGTGAATGAGCAGCAGCTGAGCGCAAGTGAGGAGCAGTCGGTGTTACATGCGGCAACCAGCATACACGACAATTCAACCGGCGACGATTGCGATGACGGCAATTACGATGAAGGTAAGATAAGAGAGTGATTGTGTAGTTTTAAAAAAAATTTTATTTTTTTTTTCAATTTAAAATCTCGAATTAAAAGATCTTATAATCAATACAAAAAACTTATTTATTTCAGAATCGATTACTTTAATGTTGGACGTTGTAGAAAACGAGCTAGAAAATTTGGAACCAATTGAGGGGTACGCCGGTGATGTACAAGGCATTCAACAACAACAACAACAACTCTTCACGGGCAGCGATGCGGACGACAAATTCACGCTGGATCGACATGAAGAATCTGATGTATCCGCTGTTACATCAGCGACCACACTAAGTGGCGGTGAGGAGGACACTAACAACAGATATCATTCGCCCGAACAAAGATCCACCAGAGTTATTGCGACCGCTTTTCCAGTGCAGTCAGAACAGCGTTCGAAATTCGCACAGATCCAAAGTAAATATCACATTACTCTCTCACACACACACACACACACACATACGCACACAGTAATAGATGGTTTTGTAAAATAACAAATACTTTTTCGCATTTTCCATTTGCAGATGTAGTGACAACAACCACAGGCACTGGCAGTGAATCCTTGCACGCGAACGTTGTTGCGGAGTCTGTCGAAGCGACAACCGCCGACCGCACTGATGCTCACACAAATACAGCCACCACTACCGTGACACCGACGAATGCAGGCGGCGCAACTAAAACGCATTTGCAAAGCAGCAAATCGAATACATCAGCCGGTAGCGGTGCAACAACAACAACGCTGTTGCCCAGCGGCAAAACTACACAAAAGAGTTCGCCCAACACTTCGGGCGCCTCGTCGTCCGCCACATCGACACCCACACATCTTTCATATACGCAACAGCAGCAGCCACAACAAATGCAGCGCCAGCAATATCAACAGCAGCAACAACAACAACAACAACAACAACAACAACAACAGAAAAAGGCCGTCAGCGCTACGGCACCAGTTACGACGGCGAATGCTCATCCAGTTGGTGGACTGACAGTGTCGCAAGGTGGCGCAGCTGCAAATTCGAAAAAGAATCGCAAAGCCTCGAAACGCGCCAAGGAAAGCCAGAAGAAGCTAAATAAGCAATGTGAAGTGAATAGCCAACGTTGCGGTGCTTCAACGCTAAGCAACAGCAGTAGCAGCAGTAACAACAATAACAACAACAATAACAATAGTATTAGTAATAATAGCGGCGGTAGCAACAACAAGGGTTTATTACACAATGCCAACAATAATCTTAATAATTTAGATACTAAAAATATGACAACAACTACAACGGCAACAACAAAAACAACAACCAAAATCTTGACTGATATAAATAATGCAAATAGTTCTAGCAATAGTGGTAATTTAAGAGAAACGACTTCAACAGCGAATTTAAGACAACAACAACAACAACAGGCAGTGCAACCACGCAGCGGCAGTGTAACAAAAAATGAGAGCTTGCCACGCGGTATGCCCACGAAAAAGAATACAAAAAGTAGGTGAACAAAAAAAAAAAACTTACAACTTTGCATAGTAATTCGCTTTGAGTTGATAGTACAGTGGTGGTCAGATTAAAGTCATAAAATTTAAAAACAGTAAAAATTATACTAATTTTTTTAATCTAAAAATAAAAGTGTAAATTAAAAAAGTAAAATTTTTCTTCGTAATATTTGATGAAAAAGGGGGACGTCAAATTTTAATTTTTATAATCGAAAAATAACCGATAAATTTAATCGGAAAATATTTATGAAAATACATTTTAAAAAAAGTAATTACCATTACGTTTCCTATACTTAACAGCTTTCATCGCAATTTTTGTTTAAAAAAAAATTTCTTCCAAGACGTTATATTTCCACGTTCTTGCGCTATTCTCGCCTTATAGGACAATTACGTTTTTCAAGCGGATTTCATAGCTTTTTTTTTAATGGCATTCATTAGTTATTTGGCGATTGGTAATCAAACCACACCACTGTACTGTCGGGCCATTATAGAACTAGAACTAGAATTGTAGCTGAGCAATTTGTGTAGTAAAACAACTCGTAACATCATTATCCTTCCCTTGTCATCTCTTACCCAAGGTGATTCACTCACGGATTTGCATCAAGCGGCCGATCGCGTCACACCGGTGCACACGTCGCAACCACAACCGTCACAACCGTCACAGTCACAGCCATCTAAGCACATAAAGACGCAAGAAATCGTGGCACAATACCTGCAGACATCCGAACAGCAACTGCAATTCCTCAACAGTTCTTCGTCGGCGTGTGAGGATGAGGAAGAAATGTGCGCACGCATAAAAATGCAGTTGCAACAAGATGCTGCTGAAGCAGCAAATAGCATGCAAGATATTAAATTTGGCGATTTTGCTGAAGAAAAGGATTCTGCTGGAACAATAACGCCGCCGGCGGTGGCACAAATGCAACAAGTCAAAGCTCGCTCGCCTCAAAAGGAGGTGAATAGAAATAAAAGCGATCCATCAAAGGACACCGTAGATTGTATGTTAAATGTTAGTACGGCGACGATTGCAAAGAGCAATCGCAACACACACAAATCTGCTAATGAGAGCGTGCCCAGCAGCGCTATGGTGCCGCCAAAGGCGCGCAAATACTCACTGGATGAATTGAAAGCGCTTTCGAAGTCTAGCGAAGCGCGCAAACCACCCATGGTATCGTGTCAGCGTGGCGATTGTATATCACAATTGTTCGTTTCACGGCAACAGCATCATCCCATGACACACCACGCTAACAACATGACCTCAATTGCGCTGCATCAACATTTGCAACAGCAACAATATCAACACATGAATTTCAATGAATCAATGGAATTGGTAAGTGGTAAGCGTGGCCGCAGCGGTCAACCGAAGAAACATCACGATCATCAGTCTAGTGGTGGCACTGTGACGAGCGTGATGAGCGTTGCCGCCGCAATAGGTGTTGGGGGCGGCGGCGGCGGCATCGGCGTCGGTGGTGGCATTGGCAACGTTGGTGGCGTTATGAGTGCGCAGCAACAACGCAAAGTTGACTTTATACGCGTGCAGTTGTCACTGAAAGAAGAGATCAAGCTGTCCGAGTGTGAGAATGCCTGGCAGCCCGAACAGTTGCGCAGCAAATCCAATAATGTTTCGCCGTCGGGCGCCAACGACGACATCGACACGGTGCTGAAAAAGGTGCGCGGCGTACTGAACAAGTTAACGCCCGACAACTTCGATGTGCTACTGACGACGATGACCAGCATCTCGATAAATACACAGGAGAAAATGCAACAAGTAGGCAAACGCATTAACTAGTCGCAGCCATTTTGAGAAAACAGATATGACGCTTTTTTTTTTATTGAGTGAAAAATAACATTTCTGGTTTATCAAAATGAGCGAGGAAGGTGGTTCAGAACTCGGCTTACAAAGTATTCTCATTTATGTAATTATGGTATAACTAAAAGCAATTTTCCTCAGATGTTATTTTTTTTTTTTTTTTTTTTGAATTTCAAAGCGGATTCTTATTAGTAATTTCTCGACTTTTCCGAAATTTTTGAACAAGAACTATACTTTTCAGCTCTACAGCCAATTTTTAGTCACTAAAAAAATTAGTCCTAAACTTGCAAAGTAAAAATTAAAAAAATACCTCTACTAATTTGTTTTGGTTTTAAATGTAAATATATGGGCAGGATTTGTTCTCATGATAGTCGCGTTAAAACTGTAAAAATAGTAAAATACATAAATGACAATTCAGTTAACAATTCGAGTAGCCTTTTTCCTAATATCTCCGTCAGATGTTTATATGTTATTAACTATAATTCCCTGCTTCACAGGTGATGCTGTTAATTTTCGAAAAAACCGTTAGCGAACCGAATTTCGCTCCTACATACGCCAAATTTTGCAAAACACTTTTCCAAGAAATCAAAGCCGAAAGCAAGTCACTCTTCAACAGCTTGCTCATCAACCGCATCCAACATGAGTTCGAGACAAATGTGAACGATGCGAATGCAAAGAAGTTAAAATTGCAACCGTTGGTCGATAAGCTCGCCAGTGGCTTGGAGTCAAAAGTGCGTCTAGAAGTTCAAGCTGAATTGGAAGATCAGGAATATCAGTTCCGACGTCGCGCTTGGGGCACCGTACGCTTCATTGGCGAAATGTTTAAATTGCAATCGTTGACCAACGACCGAGTGTTCTCTTGTATCGAATCTCTGCTCGAGCACGGCTCCGAAGAGAAGTTGGAGTACATGTGCAAACTGTTGACCACAGTGGGTCATTTGCTGGAGTTGCCAGATCACACAAGTAGTACTCGAATGAATAACACATTTCGTAGAATACAGGATATTATACATAAATCGCGCAGCAATAAGGCGAGTAGGCATTTCAAAATCAGTAGTCGTGTGCGCTTCATGATGCAGGATGTTGTGGACTTGCGTGCACGCAACTGGGATCAACCGTTAAAATCGCAGCTACAACAGCAACCTCAGCAGCAGCAGCAGCAGCAGATGTTGTCACAGCAGACAACACAGCGACGCACAGCATTGGGCAATAAGCAGGATGACAAAATGCAGGCAAGCATCGGTGGCGGCGGCGGCGGCGGCGGCGGCAGCAGTATGTACGAGAAGAACAATCGGCTGGGCTATTATGGCGGGGGCAGCGGTGGCAGCGGTGGCGGCGGCAATCAGGGCAATCAACGGCACTATTTCCAGAAATCGCAAAAGACACAGATGTACATCCAACAACATGAGCAACAGAAACTGAATATTGATTTGAATAAATTGAAATTTACCAGCGACGAGGTAGCGCAAAGCACAACCACGCTCGGCAGTTCCACGCACTATCTTTGGCGTATGGCGGGCCGACAGACGGCCGCCACAAATCCCCCAGCTACATTACTGACATTGAACACCAGCGGCGGCGGCTTCAAGCGTCAGTCATCTATGCTGGGTTCGCAGGCGGCGACAGCGACAGCAATAGCACCGCCATTGTCCAACAATCCTTTCCAAGTACTCGATAGACTGGACAAACCTAATGAGACGCATGTGGATGCATCTTCGCCAGAAGAACAGAAAGAAATGCAGCTTTCAATGAACGATGACAACTTGCCAGACCTAAGCCAGAGTGGATGCCAGAAAATTCTGAATGAACTTATCGAGGAGGTACTCGGTGCGGGCAGCAGTCGTGCCAGTACAAGCGGCAGCAATAGCTGGCAACAGGTGGCAGTTAACGAATGGTGTGCGCTTAATATGTGCCAACAGAAATCATTGCTCAACTATCTTTTAGGAGACTATCTGCACTTGTCCACAGTGAAGCGTGCGCAACGCAAGGCATGCGCCGCCATATTTGTTCACTTGATGCGCGCAAAAGTGTGTGAGCCTCAAATGTTTACACAAGCCTACACAGACTTGGCAGATGAATTGCTCGAGCTGATAATCGATGTACCCAATCTCTGGACATATGTATTTGAATTTATTGGACCGCTATTGCACGAGCAGCTGTTGCAATTCAATGATGTTTGGCTGTCGCAATGGGCCACAAACACAAACTTCACTACACGCTTCATAAAAGCGCTCATCACCTATTTCACCAGCGAATTTGGTGCGACATACACGCATGAGCTGTGGAATAAGGAGTTCAAATTGGAGCATGGCCAACAATTCATGAGTGATACTGCACAATGGCAAGAATTTATTGCCACGCACGGGTTCCAGTACATACACGATCGCAACCACAAGCCACCACAGACTGCGGAGTCGACGGTGAGCCATCCCGCCGCTATAGCGGAGCAAGTGACGCGCATTGAGTATTTACTGAATTCGGCGAATGGCTGCGATCTAGCCATAGACTTTATAAACACGAATGTGCACATAAATACGCATTTCATACGCAGCCTTACAAAATTCCTCTGCTGTGATTACACCACTGTGATGACGACTGATAGAAGTAGTAGACAACTAGATGCCGAACTATTTCGGAACAAATGTATACCGCTGCTGAGACGTTGTCTGGACGGTCTCGAAACGTACGAGGTAGCTTGTCTGGACGCTATTGTGGATGCCATGCAGGAATTCTATGACACGCCAACTGCCAACCAATTCATATGCAGTACATTCGATCTAATCTACGATAGCGAAGTGATACCGAAAGACTCCTTCGATAAGTGGTATCGTGCGGAACAGGAAAGTGAGGAGATTACTGATAATAATGAAGATGCGGGCATTAACAGCACTGCGGCTGCAACAAAAGCGTCGACAAAGAAGGCGGCGTCAGCGGCGACATTAGCGTCCACAAGCAAAGCTGGCAGTGGTTTTGTGCGTCTAAATGAAGATCTTCACGCTTACATGGAAAAACTGCTTTAGCGCCGTAAGCGCCAAGGACGTTTCGATAAGTATAAGCAAAATCAACAGCAGTACAGCAGAGGCGTTGGCATTAGTGGAAGTGGAAGTGGTAGTGGCAGTGGCAATGGCAGTGGCGGCATTAACAATAAACTACTATTTCAGTGAGAGGAACACACAAGCAACGGCAATTGAAAAATTTAATACTACTGAATTAAAAAAAAAATGCTTGGGAAATGTTAGATAAACAGCTGTGCGCCCTTGAATTGCTGCCGCCAGCGTGGCAGCGTTCGTCACAGTATTAAAACACAACAATAAGAAATGAAACAAATTTAGCACTGTATATATATGAAAATTGCATATTTTTAGCTGGGAGTTTGAAAATGCAACAACCAATCAAAGAGAAACAAAACAAACGAAAAAAATAATAGGAAAACTACTAATTAAAAGCGATAGCAAAAAGTCAAAGAGATAAAAAAAAAAAAAACTACCACATTGACGTGCGTATGCGTGTGTACATATTAGTATGTAAGACATTTAGCGGAGAACTTTTTAAAAAAGTTTTCGATGACAACAAAATAACCTAAAATAATTTGGTCTCAAAAAGCAGATTTTAAAAATCGACGCGTGAACATTTGGCTAGTTTGATAACCTTTTTTTTTTTTTTTAATTAAAAGAACTTGACAAAATTTTCTTCTTGGCTCCTGTATTTCGTTTATTTATTATTATTAATATTTTTTTAATCTTTCCCTTAGGATACAAAATCGAAAAACAAAACGGACGCTAACCAACATACGCTTTTTTTTATGAAATACAATTAGGATATATGTTGTAAATGAAGTAAATTAAAATTTTAGTTTTATATTCCCGCAACTGTACATGAAGAATCTCTCGATTGCAATAGCAAAGTAAGCGAAATAAATTAAAGTACATCTTTCGAGGGTAGCAAGAACGAGAATTGTCCACTCTCGGAAATTGCTTACAGCCAGTGAACTTGCTGCCCAGTGTGCAATCTCTTATTACGAATACTTTTCGATCGATCCTATTCATTCCTATCATAATTATTATTTTTATTTGTATATAAATGTTTAAGCAAGTATCGAGTCATTCAATACAGGCACTTACGTTTAGACAACCGCACGCACTTAATTTATTATCACACATACATTCGACACATTGCCCTTCATTGCCTTGGCTTGCCATCATACCACAACAACCTTTCCACAGCCCATTGCGGCTGGCCCACATACACTTAGCCATTCCATTGCTTCTGCAACCTAGAACACACTCACAAACGCAACTACTTGTGTTCTTCATCTAAAGCATTTTCGACTTTTTGGTACTTTTACTATTAAGGAATACTATTGTTACGGAAATTTTCACTAAATACCCTCGTTTATTATATGCTACATTTATGTATGTATGTATAAATTGCATTATGCATTCGCGCGGTGCAGCAAATTTCGTAGTAATATTGTAGTCATTTTTTTTTTTGTTTATTTCTTTTTTTTTCTGTAAGAAAATTTTGTGTTTTACACTTTCGTACTGATTTACGCTCATCGAATAACCACAACTAACATTAAAAACAAAACAAAACAAGAAATTATTTTTTTGAATTCTGTGATCGGCATTATTATAATTATTATTTTATTCTAGAATTAAATTACTCACACAGCACCTTCTAACAGCATACAAACACAAAATTGGCAACTATTTTTTTTTTTTTTAATGTAATTGTTGAATGAAGCACATAACAACAGCAAAGAGGAGACCACAAAACGGTTGATAATAAGAAATCGGTAAAACTGCTAATGTAAAAATTCCGCAAACCGTAATTTACAAAAAAGCATTCAGAAATTCCAAAGAATTGTAACTTTTTTTCTAACCGAAAATGTTGTAAAACGTTTGATGATAAAAATGTTTGAAATAAAATCAAATTTGCACAGAAAACTAAATGAAATTTTACTAATTGATGCAAAAAGTATATAGAAAATAACACTGTGAAGAGAAAAGTAGTTTAGACCACAAAAGAAAGATGAAAACGATTTAAACCAGTAAATCAAATACCCTGTGCGCTTTAAGCCGCCTTTATTTATTTTCTATGTAAAACATAAGCATAAGCATACATATTTTATTCTACATACTAATTTTTTGTACAAAGGTTTTCTTAGCATTTAATAGTAAAACCTCCATGTTCAAGCGTAAGGCATTCAACTAATTGTAGGTTCTTAAAAATTAAATTTCGCATTTTTTTAAATTTAATTTTAAGTAGCTCTCAATTTTAGATACCATACAATTGCAAACAAAACAAAAAAAATAAATAGCAATGAAATGAATAAGCGAAAAAACTAAATACTGTACACAGGCAAAAAAAAAATAATGAATGTGTAAAAAAAAAACTTTGAGACTTACTATATAAAAGTTTATATAAAACTAAAACAGCTGCATTTGGAGGCTAACGATGTTATTTGCAACACTTGAAACTTCTCATTTTATAAAATAGAAACAAAAAAAAAAAAACAGAACAAACTCGTAGTCATAGTTAAGTGTGAATACACAAAAAAAAAAGATAAGCGTCAATAACTGCATTTTTGAGTGCGAGAATTATGGCGACCCATTGCATACATACGAGTTGTCAGTATTCCAAAGTGGTCGCATTTCTTTACAAGTCAATGAATGATTCATTTTTATACAAAGTCTGTAAATAAGCGGTAACTCAAAATGACACTCAAAGATTGAATAAATATTGCACATAAAATCGCGAAGCGACATTTCCAATATTTAGCTTGAAACAAACCACTCCCTTATGTTTGAATTTTTGTTTTCCTGAGGAAAGTTCGAAAACAAAAACGTTCACAAATCAAAGTCTTATGGCTTACATATCTTAGATTTTCAGTGAAAATTAGCGATTGCTTCGATACAATTTTTTCACCACTATTTTATTGCGGTTATACTGCAAGTTTAATTTAAATTTTTTTCATAAACGCGCGTTTTGTTAAAAACCACAAAATAATTTACTCCAGAAGTATACTTTCTAAAGTTTCTATTGTATTTTATTTTTTCATTATTTATTTGACTTTTTTTTGGAAGTACATATTTTTTTTTGTTTGAATGTTATTTTCGCAAATTATTTTCCTCTATTTCGTTATGTTCTAAGTCGCCAAAGGAGTGAATTTTAAGAGAGAGAAAAAAATAGTTACGGCCTTTCTAACTATGCAAAGTTGTCATTGTCGTTTAACGAAATTTACTAAATAATTTATTATTTTACAAAAACTCAACTTGCGACTGTCGGAAGAAACGATAACGGCAAATAAAAGTGCATGTGCGGAATTTCTGTTATGCATTAAAAAAAAACACCAAAAGTCAATTATTAAATTGTTTCTGTTTTGTCTTACTCTATATTCGAAATTATTATTTCATATTTTGGTATGTACATAAACCCAAGAAGTCTAAATAACAAATTTTTGAATTTAGGAAATTAAAAATATACATACATACATACATATACCGTTTAAAGTACGAATTTTTGTCAATATAAAAAACTGCAGCCTATTTGAAAATTATAATACGCGAATATGTATTTTTTCTTTTTTTTTTTTTACACTTACATACATTCTTCAAAAATAATCTCGTTGGCCTAAGAAATGCAACTATAGTTTCATTTATAATAGAAAAAGGAAAAAATTTCAAAAAAAAAAAAATAAATACATTTATAATAATTAAATATGCAAGCATTGAAATGGTATATAAGCATACATACATACACACATTAATGAAAACGTAAAACATGTAAACGTTATCAAACATACCTACATACATATAAATATATAATAAATACCAAGTATTCATGGAAACTAAGCAGAATGTGGTGGAGTAAAAAGAAAAATGTTGGCAATTCAACATAACATCTTACATACAATGAATAAGTGAAAAACTAAGAACTAAAATAATATATTATTAGGTACCAAATACATACATATGTACATACATATACTCGTATGTACACATGTATTGTGGTATCTTGTAAAACCAAACAAAACATTTACACACCTACCAGTAATAGGAATTATAATAATTTAAAAAGAAAATAAAATAAAAACATCATTATATAGTACATATAATCCATTCATGAATCCGATACGTACGTATTACAAAAAACAAAAAAAAACACACACACCACACTCTAAATGAAAATGAAATTAATAAGAAATTTTAAAATTAAAAAGGCAAAGCGCAAACAGCAAACAGTAGCAGGCTTGTGTAGCTTCGTTCTAATAAAACGAAGTGCGCTAAACGCCATGTCTGAAGCAAGCATTACGACTTTAAATAAAAATAAAGCAAACTAAAAAGAAAAAAAAAAAACAAAGAATGGTGCGCACGTGCGCGCAACTGCATATTTCTTCTATGGATATGTAAGTGTGTCCGTGCGCCCATCATATAATGGATTAAACAAAACGAAAATATGCTGTCTTTCATTTCCACAAAGAAACCATTTGGCAAGGGCGAAGGCAAAAAAACAAAAAAAAAAAACAAAAAAGAAAATGGGAGTTGGAGTTTTGGGTATTTAAAGCATGTAAAAGAAATAAACCTTTTTGTTGGGTGCTTGGGAAAGTTATGTGTATATTTTGAGAATACTCAATAAACAAATATTAATCGAACATGTTTTTCTTTACTTTTCCATATAACGACACTCAGCCAAGTGCATATAAACCACACACACACACACACACACACACACACACACACACACACACACACACACACACAAATTTGCCGTAACTATAAGCACTAGCGCACACTGACGAGAGGATGGAGCGACGTGGACGTATACCTGTAGCACGTTTTCGCACTCAGGAAGGCAAGACGCGCAGTCGCAGTCGTGTGCGTGACCCTGATTACAATGAGCAAGATCCCGAAACGGATCTCTTCACTTTGTTGGAGGATAACATTGCATTGAAGGAGGAGAATAAAGCTTTGAAAATCGAAATTGAAGATGGTGAGTTGAAAGTGGGAGTAATTTTTAATTTTTTTTTCTTTTGAAATCACAAGCCGCAGTAATGTAGATAATCAGAGGTCAGAGGTGTTGAATACCAGATTAGTTAATAAAAATATAAAAGCTGCTGCATTGTTAAAATATTATGGGAATTGTTGTTTGAAAAATTAATTAAATAAAGAAATATGCAAAAAAAAAACGAATCAAAATAGGCGTACAGTAAATGCAATTAAAGAGCGTTTTGTTCTTAAATATTTTCAAATAGAATTGTCACTCATTAAAAAAGTTAAATTGTATCTAAACATACAATTATAGTAGAAAGTGGCAAAAAGCGCATTTTTCCTCTGCCGCTCGTAATTTTTAATTAATTTATTTCGTACGTATGTATGTAGGTAATTACGTTAGGCTAAAAATTATTAGAGAGTTATCACTTGTTTAAAATTGTGATTAAATACATTAAATTACTAACTTCAAACAAGCTTGAAATGTGGGTATGAAACGAAAAATATTTGCGATAATTACGTTCTTAAAATATATTTGAAATGAGTTGCCACGTAATTAAAACTTGAAATTAAATTATTTAAAATTCACTTAAATATTGCAAAATAGGTGTTAGGTAAACTGTTCAAAAACTTTTCATTACTAAAATAATTGAAAATAGCTTTGCCAGCTGTTTAGAAAAATAAAACAAAATTAAATTAAAAAAAAAAAAAAATGCATTTATAGAGGGATGTGTTGACAAATTAATAGCCGAATTCAGTAAGCTGTCTCAGTCTTTAATAGAGACAAAAGTCACAAATTTAGACGAGTTGGCATTCTTTAGTTTCAAAATAAAGTTTCTAGTCTCTAAATAGTGACGTGGTGATAATTACATATGTAGGTCACAAAAAATTCAAATAAAAACAAAAAGAAAAACGTGTAAGGGAGGAAAAGCAATAATCTCTAGCTCATTCAAATTTCAAATTATTTTTAGGCAAAAATGCACAAAGTGTGTTGGAGGAAGAGAAGATAAAAGTTCGCGATGAATTGGATGCCTTAAAGAAACAACATTTGGAAAATGAGACGCAAATCAAGGAGCTTACCGCAAAATTTACTAAAATGACCAGCGAACGCAGCGCAGCGGATAAATTGCATAAAATGAAAATCGAGAAAATAACGAGGTAATCCAACGAACTAACAGTCTCAAATAATAATAATTTAATATTTTTAATATTCATTTCCTTCCATGCTTTCCAGCTTGGAGCAAGAGTTGGCAACACTGCAAGAAAAGCAAGGTAAGTTAATTACAATTTCAAATGCTGCACCCATTGCCTCTGCGAGTTTGAGCAGCAAATTGCTGAAAATCATACCCACGCTAAGCAGCAACGAAATGGAAAGCATTGTGGATGTGGAACCCACAGCTACACTGCCCATTACCAGCGATCTAGTCGAGCGTTTGGTCGATGAATTTCAAACATTAAAGAACTCCATGAATACAGTTGAACTTCAGCTATATGAAGCGAATGAAAAAATAGCCGAGCTGTTGGAGAATGTAAGTGAAATGAAAATTTAAGAGATGTTAGTTAGCAGATTAATTAACTAATTGAATCGCTTGCAGCAACACCATTTGGAGGAGGAGAACGAAACGCTGCGTACGGAGAACAAAAATTTAACCAAAGTTGCCAAATTGTTGACCGAAAATATGAAGGAAAGCGTTGAAACAAGCAAGAAGTAATGCAAAGCAAAGCATTTTGATTTTCTAGTGAACTTCGATTTTTATTAATTAACAACTTTTTAATATGAAACAGAATGGAGGTGGCACTCTTAAAACTAAAGCAACGCAACGATGAATTAAATGCGAAGTCACGTGATCTAACCGATGGACAGCCTGAGTGTAGTACTTCGCCAACCACAATAAAGGCAAATGAAGAGTTCGAACAAATAAAAGAGGAAGTCGAAAGTCAAAATCGCGATCATAATGAACGCATTGTCGAAATGGTAAGTTGAACATTTGCAAATAGGATACGAATAAAAACAAACTATAACCACATTACACTTGGATGCCTTAGGTAGAACATCCATTTTATTTTGCACTTCACTCAACACCTTTTAAATATCGATTAATTTGTATACTCTGTGAAATAGATTTTAAGAGTAATAACAATAATTTTTACTCTTCGATGGTAAGTGTTCTGTTACAATTGGAGGCAATCAAAAATTAATTGTAATTATTCAACATTGTTTTTGATTACTTTGAAATTTATATGTGCTAAACTGCTACGGTAAAAAAAAAAAACAATCAAACAATCAAGCAATAATGAAATAATTCGATAATATCCGATTACTCTTAAACATTAGGTCATCTAAAGGAAAAAATTCAAAAAAATGTATGGTCATGATTCAAGAAGGGCACCCAATACTTTTGTTGACTAATGGCAAACAGCTTTTATAGAATGAATCCGCCAGTCACTATTATTATAAAACTGTTATATTTTATATAAAATTGATTATTTCGAACTCATTTGACAAGCGACCATCAACACTTTTAAGTTACAAAAGAAGTTACGTGTGGTACTATCAATGGTTTTATTATGTCAAAAATATTAGCTTTAAGCTTATATTTTCTATAGAGCTAATTAATATTTTTTGGCACATTTAGGGCTTAAAACGAGTCTCTGGCTTCTTTAGGCCTTTACAAAATATATTCAAAAGCTCTTAAACGTTCTGCGTTTGGCACAAATATCAAGCAAATCACAAAACTACAAAAATACCCACACATATTGGCCCGAACTATGTAGTTGTGGTGGAGGTGAAGCTAAAATACTTAAAGAAAAAAACATTCGTCGTTTTGTCATTGAAAAACAGGTACTAAAGAGTAAGACGAAAATAAAGTACGCGAATATAAATTTTTCTGCAGGCTGCATTTGTGTTTGCAGGCAGCTGTTTTGGATTTGTGCCTTTTATGTATATTAACACTGTCGTACGGCTGTTTTGTTATTTGTTTCTCTGCATGAAGAGCTATGTTTTATGCAGACTTGTAACGTTCGAGGGAGAATTTATGTCATATTAATACTTCCTTGGGTGGGAATATTCGTTTAAAGGAGAATTCTTAAACCTTCCTTGAGTAAATAAAATACCCCCTACTATTTTGTTTGCCATAAGTATTTCGTACACAATTTGAAACGCCATGGCGTAAAGAAAAATTTCAATTCCAGCCAAACTAACAAATTACTAACGGGGTTGTTTGAACGCCACCTATGCCAAAGTTGATATTAAAATCTCATATTGATTTTTGTACTCTCAGAACAGTCGATTAAATCCAAAGAACAAATTCAGCTAATCCTATTAACAAAATTGCATCCAACTGAAATACATTACTTTGAATGCTATTTATCTATTATTATATAAATATAAAGTGGAATTAATCGATTCGTACTCTGGCCGCTGTGGTGGAGTGAGTTGCGGTGCGTACTATTACTCGATATGCCACTGAGTTCGAGGTTCAAATCTCAGTCAGGGCAATTTAAATCTTAATCATAGAAAAAGTTTTTTTCTAATAGATATGAAAGGATGAAACGGTGCATGCGATTTAAGCGTCTCTCTTCGCACTACATCCAAACTTTCTAAAATGGCCAGCCAATGTGGAAGTTATGGAAGACACTTGCAAAGTATATGCATTGTCAGAATTCTAAAGCGAAATGTGGTATTCTTAAGCAAATAAATTTTATTTACGCGTAGTCGCATGCTATGACACAATCGTTTATGTGAAGGGAACGAAACGCTAGATTAAGTTTACAAAACTAACACTTTCTGAATTAAACCCTTTTTCATTATACTATTGCCTTACTGTACTGCCTGTATTGGCCAGTCATATTTACCAGCGCTTTATCTCTTTATTATGCTTATTTATTTATTTTTTTAATGTGCGTTTTACCCTTTTCGTCTTCGTTTTTTTTTTTGCGTTCTGTTTTTGTTTGTTTTTTTTTGCTTGCCGTTTATAGTAATTTTCTTTTTGCTTTTTATAACCATACACATAACTTTCTTTAATTTTTTGTTGGCTGAAGTTTTCCAAGCTGCTCATAGTACATAACTCATCTTTAACTATATACATATATATATTTTCTACTAATTTTCCGCCCCCCTTGTAGAAATCTCTTATGGAAGCGGCTATACAAAAAAATACTAACGATGAACTAAACACTTTTAAATTGAAAGTGGAAATTCTGGAAGAGGAGTTACGCAAGGCGATTGCACGTGCCGAGCATGCCGAGATTGAGTTACAGAAATACAAAAATTACGCTAACACATCGACAAACAGCTTAAGAACATCCGTTGAAATTGAACCACTAATAATAACAATGGTAACGGCAGTGCCACCACCACCGCCTCCGCCTCCACCACCACTTCCGCCACCACTCGCAAATAAATTTATTTATAAGCAGACGGACGATGCGCCCGGTGGTGCAGCGACGACATTCAGCGATAGCATCGTGGCGCACAATTTGCAAAAGGAGAGTAGGGGCGATAAAATTATCGGAAATGTTAAGCAACAAGTGCAAGGTGCAGCAACAGGTAGGTTACTCATGCGTGCGCACCCACGTGTATGTGTTCGGATATACTCGTTTGTATGTATTGTTGCATTTGTATGTATTTAGTCATCATGACCAGCATCAATACGACACACACAATTCAAAGCATCACATCCGTACAACATTTGTGTCAAGCATGAAGAATGTTTGTATGTGTGTTACACACACACACACACGCAATTCTTAAATATTGTAAACTTGGATGCAATGCGAAATTCAAATTATGTTACATAGTGTTGTATTCATCAGCATTCGCGCACCCCAGTAGCAAATATGGAGGTATAGGCTTTCCAATGAAGTGGTAATTTGCAGCTCCAGTATACGAGAGCTTCCAAATACCGATTACATTTTGTACAGGGCTTTTGTTTGAAAACACACTCATACCACTTCACTGACATCTTCCAACGAACTATTCATAAGGGTAATTTGCCGCTTCATTATCTTTTGCAATGTAAGAGTTCATAAGCGCCCCTTGCTGCTCTGTTGTATATTGTAATCGAAGTGGTAATGTGTTTAACCCGCTACTCCATTGCCATCTGCATTAGAAACAGTCAGTCAACTCACTCCCACGTGTTAAACTTTGAAATTTTCAAAAATAGACATAAATTCATAAAAACATTTATAAATGGCCAAAATAAACGAAAATAATTGAAAAACGAAGAACTCTATATACACTATGTGAAAAAAATTATAAAAAATCATTTTTTTTTTAAAACTTAAACATAATTCATATTTAAAACAAACAATAATTTCTATATCACTGACAAAATGGTTTATATCATTGTACGTAACACTAACCATAAAGCCACAGAATCAACACCAATCAGATTGAACCTCTCTCAAAGCGTATGTATGTATAAGAAACAAGCTGGAGTATAAAAAACACTGTACGATCCTAATTTAAAAATCCTGGTATTTTAATTGCTTAGCAGAATAATTGTACCACCTCTTTGGGGATTAAGGGGATAAGAGGTGCTTTGTACATAAGGGTTAAGGGTGGTTGGTAATAGTAAAATAGGTATTCCATCAGAATTATTTCTTTCGTGTACAAATGAAAATTGATGGAATAGTTCAGTGCTATTTCAAGACAAGTACTGAATCACTAGGGAGACTAATTCAGGACTATTTCGGGACTGGTTCACCAACAATTTCGGTACTGTCACATACCATTGCGGGACTAATTCCCGACCATTTCGAGAATAGTCCTGGACCATTTCGAGACTATTCCGGGACTAGTTTTCGATTATTTTGAAACTTGCTCAGGATTTTTTCGGGAGTGGTTTGGAACCATTTCGGGATCGTTTCAAGATTTGTTCGAGATCAATTTGTGCCAACTTTCCGATTTTTTAAAAACTATTTTTGGAACTGGTTCGCAAAGCTTTAAACATATACGAGTATTATTAACTTTATACTCTGATACGTTTTTTCTTGCGCGCTAATGAAAACAATTGAATCATAGTAAATAAAGTTTGTTGAGCGCAGCTCTGTACTAAAATAAAATGAAAATAACATATTTGGCAAATACTGCATTTTAGTGGGAATCATTCCTTTTAAGAATTTATTTAAGTAATATGATAGATTTTAAAACCTATAGTTGAATTGAATGAAATAGACAAAAAATTGAAAAGTGGTGTTATTGTGTTTTGATATGGGGCTCCTCATTTAATTTTTAACTTAACTGTATATATAAATGCAAACATATTATAAACCTTTGCTGAGCGTTACACGGGTTTAACACATTAAATTCCATGCGTACTTGGTACTCACGCCTCTTTTCTTACATTAAAACAAAATTTACGTTCGAAGTACTTGAAGAACTCTAAAAAAAAAACAGACGACAGACGAACGTCGTTGTTTTTTCAAAGTCGTCAACACAATGGTCAACCAAATTATCGTTTTTTTTTTTTAAATTATGTACCCACATTATCGGGGAACCTTCCTTCGAAAAAAATATTATTATTATTATTTTGTCCAAACAAAATTTATTATAATTACTTCTCAATTTTCAGTTTCTGAGTATCCTAATCAAGCTAAGTCTTCTTGCTTCTTCTTAGCTTTTTACTAACAATGAATTGAACTACATTTGCATGAGGTTTCCCTGACAACTAATCACTACCTTGTACACTTTTTAAAATAGTTAATTATTTCTTCGTTGATAAACATAAACACGGATAATTCTCTTTCTCCCTCTCTCGCAATGATGGCGGCCAATGTGTTGTTGCTACTACTAATTGATTTTTACATTTAAAACTCGACAACAGAGCGAGCATGAAAGCGAACGGAAGCAGCAGAGTAGAGATAGGAACAACAAATGTTGCTTTGTCAGTCACTGTTCTACACTTTATATTGACATAATTAAATTGAATTCCTGTCAACACACAATAGTTACATACCAAAATATATGTCTGTATGTACATTCATGAAAAGCATGCAAGGGAAGTGTCGTCTGGTGTTGGCTTTGTCGTTTTTAACACTCAAGTTTTGTTGGAGCTCGAATCTAATTAGTGAAAGTTATTACCTGCACATACATACAAACATTTAAAAGCAAAACAAAAACCAAAAGAGAAAAATTCGAAACCAATGCTTAACCTTGTGCACACATGTAATTAAATATAGTTGACAGTTTGAGGTTATGATACTGCTTGGCTGGGATCAACTTACATACATACATGCGGCAGCCAATAGCATTTTTGGCGGCACAATAATGCTGCGGATGCATATTTTATGTGCATTTAAACTTTGTTGTGTGCTTTGTAGCAAAGTTAAACGTTGGCTGGCGCTTACAATTCAATTTGCACCTAACTTTACATACATACATACATACATACATATCATACTTGTCACTCGTACTTGCTGTGCTCGCTGGCAAAAAGTTTGCCTTGCATGTATGTACATATATTAATTTGCGAAAATGCGCCACTGTGCAATACATGCTGCCACAGCTTTTACTTTTATTGAAATAAATGTTATTATCCCTTGTTATTGCAGCGTTGTGTATAAATATATGTACATTCCGACCTACGTACATACGTACATATACATATGTACATTAGGGTGATTAACTCGGTTTTTTTCATAAATTATTGTACGGTTTTTTTGAAATCATGATTTCTCGAATATCGAATAAATCGGTTTTTGTAATCTTCAAAACCAATTTTTTACCAGTTGTAAATTTAAAGCCTTTAACAAATAATAGAAATACGACAGCACATCGACTAATTTTACATCCATTATTTTTTTTTATTGAAACAGCTACCACAAAGGGCTTATCAATTAGGTAAGACCAAATAATTTGCAGAAAATATGCAGCAAATGTATTTGAGAAGATTTTATATATTTAGACAAATGTCATAAGAGGACGGCCTTGAGAAATTGTATAACACCTTTTTTACAGTAAGTCCTTCTCGCTCGCTCAATGTGCTCAATGTGGACTTCAGTAATTTGGTATAATCTCAAGTTTAAAAATTTTATTTTATGTTTTTTATTTTTTGCTTTTGTCTTAATTTTTGTGACCTGTTTACCACAGTTACACTCAATACATTTATAAAAGAGTGAAGAGTGGTAAAATTATCTACCTCGTCCAATTGTTTTATCAAGATTGATATATTTTAATTCGAAATCAAAATAAGTAAAATTTCGATTGCATGTCTTTTGCTTCATGAAGGTTTATTTTATTTTTTAAATTTGTTAAACACCTAAGTAAAACACCTTTACAGTTTCAAGCAATTTCCTCTGTATAAAAGTATTTGTTCCTCAGCTTGCTGAGCTGTACTCCCATGAAATGTGGTTATTTAAACTAAACTAAATCAAAAGCACTCGTTTTAAGTTCAGTCAAATTAACGTAACCGACTTTGGTATCATTCAAAATACAATTTGTATGTATTAAGGTGTGTTTGTGGCTTAGTGTGCTTACTCGTACGTATTTCATCAAATGTTTATATTTAGATAGCCCATCTTAGGTGAAGCCATTCTGTAAGGCTTTCCCAAGAAGGGCTGAAAAAAGTGGTTGCCAGCATGCTTCCTAGAAGGGTGGGCTTTTATATTTGTTTAAGAAGAACTGCTTGCAAATACCTTCTAAAGTACATCCAACAAATGCCCTTCTGAAAGGCCACCTAAGGATAGCGAAAGTAGAAGGCCGTTAGTTTGTGCGACTCCATACAAAAAAGAAAGCAAAAGGGAATGTTGAAGAGAAGGCCTCTTGAATTTCCAGAAATCATTTTAAATGTGCTTTTAGCTTCTAAACTTTTTTTCTAGGTGTTTTTATACAGAGAAAAATGCCAAACCTTTGGTACAAATACTAAAAACAATCAACGTCAATTTTTAGGATATCAAAATTATAAACTTTATCTCAATTCGTCGGCCATAACTTTTTAAAATGAAAAAAAAAAAAATAATTGTTCAAAATCGACAATCATAAAAGTGGGGTTTGAACGTAAATTTGAATTGCTCAGCGGTTGTATCTTGCAAATTTTTGTATCATGATTTTTACTATTCTATACATTTTTGTGATAATTTTCAGAATTATTTTCTCTTTCATTTGTTTTATATGTAACAGTATTAAAAGATGTCAAGTCTTCTTATTTTACAAATTAATTTGTATGTTTAGAATACACATGTTTCCTTTTTTTGGGATGTGAAATATGGTTACCGTGTTTTTTTCGCATTTTGTATATACTATGTAGTATATTATACATGCTTGCATACTTTTTTATTAAATATAAGAGTAGTTTATTGATTGAGGTATATTGGAACGATTTTTCATTATCCCTTGTCAAATAAGATTAAGCGAATTCTTCGTTGTGCCAACTTCAGTGTCAATTTTCGAACGAATATACTCGTACATCAACATTTCACCCCGTCAAACAAAAAAGGGAAGAATATGAGTATTCTGTATTTATATTTTAATTTCTTTTTTTTTCAGCCGTATTTGTATATCGTATTTTTAAATACTCTTTCTGTTCTTCATTATTTGTCAAATGGGATTAATAAAAATTACAATTTCATGCATTATCTTTGCACTTTTTCTGAGCAGTCAAATGTACAAATTTAAATGTTCTTTATAACATTGTTCTACTTTTTATTGTTTAATGTGAATCGTTTTTTTTTTGTTATTTTTTTTAATGAGTTTGAAATTAATAAAAACTTAAGCAGCTCTTGACTTAAGAAGTATTTTCAAATGTAATTCTATTTTCAAAATATATATTTTGCATTTTCCATTTAAATACTTTTCATAATTGAGGTGCAAAGTTTTAAGCTAAAGTATTTTATGTGTACATACATATATCTATTTTAAATACTTTCTGTGCAAAAGTGACCGAGGAGATCGTGGTGCATGCTATATGTCGATATGCCGCTGGGTTCGAAGTTCGAATCTCAATCAGGGCAAGTAAAATCTTAATCAAAGAAAATTTGTTTTCTAACAGCGTTCACCCCACGGCAGTCTATGGCAAACCTTCAAGGATATTTCTACCATGTACAAGTTTCTCGTAAAATGCATCCGCCGTTTGGAGTCGGCATAAAACTGTTGGTCCCTCCATTTGTGGTATAAGACGCATGGCCAAGCAATATATAGTTTAAGCGGCATACATATTATTATTGTTACATGGTTGGCAAGGTATTTATATTTTGCATTTCTGCTAATAAATTGATCTATGAAGGCTAAATGTGACCTCTCTACTCCATTGCCCCGCCACTATATAGCGTCGTCAGTCCAAAGAATCGACAATTTGAAAAATTAATATTGTTTTAATTGACTTCTTAACTATTTAAGGACACAAAGAGTACCAACATTTCGGTTAATTCCTACTTAAAATTGTGTTAAAACTCTAGATTCTTTCTTTTGTGTTAAATACTTTTCTATAGTTTTGCAAATTACTTTTTTTTTTGTCTCAAGGCGCCTTATAAGCTTCAACCTTCCGGCCATGAGAAACCTAAGGAAGCGTATATACATATACATATATACATATGAGTATCATACATATGTATGTATATATGTAAGCATATAGAGGTCAGTGGACAATATTTGCTTTGCTGGTCAAATATGCTGGTTAGGATTGAAAGTGTATCGGCGGCGGTAGCTAGAAAGATGTACACGCAAGCGCTTACATGTATTTACGTACATATGTATTTGTTTAAGTGACACATAAGAGTATGCACATATACATACATATTTACTTGCACGAAAATGGACTTTGCTACAAAACATAGCAAAGTATACTCGTACAAATGCTGCTTGCACATCAACTGATTAGTTGGCCCAAATTCGCAACTCCCATAAATATGTCGCCACCTGTGGGATGATTGACGTACATACATATGTATGTATGTATGTATGTATGTATGTATGTATGTATATATGTAAATATGTTTGTGCATATGCAATTGTATGTGAGCGTGCTGCATGTTTATATAAGAAGCACATGGCAAATACTATTTGCACCCAGCGAGTCTATTTACTTGCTAAACATAAATATTGTATAAAATATCGATTGCGATGTATGTATGTAAGTAAGTGGTTGTGTTTGTTATGAGTTTGTATGTATGAATGTACATACATACATATGTATGTATGAATCATATACACATTGGTGGGCAATACCAAGTAAATGGTGATTTTTTGCAAAAAAAAAAAAGCGTTTAATATTTTTATCATACGTTTTTTAATGAAAATATATGTAAATAGTTGCTCTCACAACAAATGGCATACAAACTTCGTACAAAATTTTCATCAAAACTTTTTTTTTTGAAAAAATTCAAAAAATTATGTTTTGTGGGATACACTTTGTATTTAGTTTTGATAATTTTTTTAAAAACCAAATGAAAAAGGCACATGTAAAAAAATGTTGTCTTCGGCTATGCCTCGAGGGGAAAATGAGTTATTACATTCCATTTTTAACAATCTGAAATAATTTATGAAAACCGTTGAATGAAACGACGCATTCCATTATTAATGGAATGACTCAGAAAAGTAAAATATTTCTGTCGATCATTTACACCCTTCGTGTGTGAAGCATCCGTAGCTAAGTGGACTTGTACTGGCCTGCCGCTCTATTGGTTCGATTCCCAGTTAAATAGATTTTTCTTTTTCATTTTTATTTGAGAAAAAAAAGCTAAACGCTACTCCTGACTTTGGTAAGAGATCGCCGTGCAAAAAGTTGCATTCTGTATGTGTATGTATGTATGTAAATGCATATATGTACGTATGTATGTATATATGTCCGAATGGCTTATTACAGTTCTTCTCCCTGATGTTGATAGCTCTGCTGATGAGTCTATTTTTTTTTTTTTTTTGTATTGCCATTAATGACAGTGTGGTGGATGTATCTACATACATATGTACGAGTGCGTACGTACGTTCATTTGAAAGACAACTACAGCACCGGCAAAGACACGCGAGGAAATTACAACTCATTTTTGTAGCAAACATGTCGAGCCCTAACCGCGAAAATAACGTAACTGCCAAAAAACAAATTTTACAGGAGAGGTATTTATTTGTTTTTTTCCAAATCTGTTTGGAATATTTCTGTGAAATTTAAAATGTAGTCGAAGCCCGGTTCAATACAAGTTATGGAATCGTCAATAACTTCATTTAACTTAATTTGTAGGCAATAATAGAGAATTTGCCGCTTACGTTATTTTTGTTGTCACCATGACAGGCTGCTAGATAAAAATGTGGCGCATACGTTTATTAGATTTCACCAAAAAAACATTGTATTTTGCTTTGAAAAAATGTATTTTATTTTCATGGATGAAAACAAACAAGTAAATAAAACTTAAAAAGTCTACGTATAAAACATTAAAAAGAGTGAAATTAAATTTGTTGTAAATTCAGTTATGTATGTAACACGTACATATGCAAATTTATAGATCTTCCACATCTGTCTCGTTTAAAATTTAAGGCCAAGATATTCGTGTTGAAAGCTTGGAGGAACACTGTTTTTTTATACAAAGAGCTTTTAAAACTTTTGAATTCATTTAAGTTATTGTTTAGCTCTTTGCTATAGAGAAAAGAGAAGGTCCCTGAGCAATAGAAGGATTTAAATGAATGCTACAAGTTTTTGTTTCGCTATTTTCGAAATACGGATCAATTAACACAAAAGACTAAACGAAGCACATTTTACTATTTCACACCGCACAATTTTTAAATTCTTTAATAAAATCTAAAAAGAAATATATATTCTGAACCACCTTCTTCTATATTGTTTTCAAGTTTTTTTTATAAATTTTTAATTTCAAAATATAAATGTGTTTGACGAAAGTACCACACAAGATGGTATCAATGTTTTAGTTCTCTAAGTAAATTCAAAAATGTTTAATATTGTCAATGTTTTTTAATGTTTAATGTGTTCAGTACCTAATTATATTTTATTTTATTTTATTTTATTATTTCATTATTTTGCAAAACTATTTAAGATCTGTGTCAAATGTCCTAAACTACATAAATCAGATGAAAACTACGCTCTCGCATATTTTACAGTTAATCATGAATTCCTAATTCTTGTCTTTATTGTTACTTCTTTAGCAGTTCCTGTTTACATTTATAAAGTGTCGCTACCAATTACTATGTCGCAGATGACGTAGTATTAACAGTTTTAAAACAGTTCTGCATCAAAAAGTGAATTTTGGAAAAATGTCGCTTACGTTATTTTCGCGGTTAGGGCTCGATGTGTTTAGCTATGCGTCTGCACTGTCAGCTGATAGCGGAAATTTGTGCGGAACGAAGTGTTTGAAAAGCAGCGATGTTGAAGTATACATACAATGATACAAGATTTTGTATATGTGCTACATAAAAATCGTTCACACATAAATTTTTTCGAGCAAATTTGTAAGAATAAACACGCGAGCAGGAAAAAAGTATGAACAAGGACTTTTGTATCATAAATGGAGAGTCTAAAACATATTCAAGGCGACTTAGAAAAAAAAAACCTTTTCTATGATATATCTATGTATGTATGGATATTTTCATACCTCGCCAATCAGCGGCATACCAAAATGGGAGTATAGCACGCACCGTTGAACACGGCCACGGCGGCTGCTGCACAATTTTCCAGCAACAGGTAGAAGTGTGCTATTGGCTGCAGAGGTGTTACCGTTATTATACACATTTTTTCCTATTATACTCTATTCGTTTTTATTAAATACTTTAGATAGATTGATAAACTTGCATAGTAACATTCTTGGAAAGCTCAACATGCTTATTGCAAAGCGAGGTCCATAGAAACCGCCTTATTTTCTGCTCTAGCCTCGGGCCTTTCTTAATTTCGAAGAGTGCTTCAATAATGTCCTATCGCAAATCACTAGTTAAATCTCTCAAAATAAACTTACAGCGGAGTTGTGGAGTGCCCGAAACGTTGAGAAGAATTAATACGGACACCCCATCGACTGTAATACTCTACCACTTTGCTATGGCTCATGGTTGTAAACGTGGCTGTCCAGTGATAGCCTATACAGATAACGTATCATTTGATATTTTTTTAACACATTTTCGATCTGATCGAGTGTTACCTTAAATCGGTTAACGTAAATGTCATTAACCCTAGTAAGCCCGATTTTGTCTTATTGCTTTCCTCGGTCACAGGCGTTCACCTACAGCTTTCTGATAGGGCCATGTACTTACATAGGTAAAAGTGAAAAGGCATTTCAATCAAAGCAAATTATTGATGGTTAGTTTAGTTTTAGTTAAGCATATTATGTTATATGGAGCCCTTGTCTGGGGACCTTCGTCTGAGGACGCTTCACTCTACAAACTCGTATTATAAAATTGAAGGGCGTACAACGGCTACCTCCATCGGTATGTCGCGCTTCTTTTTAAAGGGCTTCGAATTCATCCCTGATTGCACGCCGTTGTGCGCCAACGAAATGGCTCCTTAAAGCGTATTCTTCGAACTTTTGTTGACCAACGATGCGATGGGTACCTTCAAAGCGTTATGCCCTGTATTTCACATTTGGCTAGTTGGGTCTTAAGTCAATTGAGTGACAGCTAGGCGGAAACTAGGCCAAACGCAATAGCAAGTTCCTGCTAGGCTTAAGCGGATAGGGGGTGAATGAAGGAGCTTCCCACATTGTTGTTTTTTTTTTTTTGGTAATTACGAAATTGTTAATTCGTGTATACAAAAAGCTGACCCAGCTTTATTCTGGAGTTCGATTCGGTACGATTGAGATATGAATAAATTAGGCTCTATAATCGTTTTTTTTTTTTTTTCAAATCGAATTACAGTGAAAAAAAAGTGTTTAAAAGCACTTCATTGCGGTTGGTCAGTTTTATGAGATTGAAATGGCTAAAAGTAGAAATATAAATTTCTTCAACTTAATAAAAATAAGTAAATGCATTTTTTACTGCAGAACAGTTTTTAATAAACAATTATCTGGAGCGCATATATTGATTTTTTTTTCATAGTTCGATACGAATATTAGATTAAAATAAATGAGTTATAGATTTACCATACTTTGCGTTGCCCAAATGAAATTAACAAAAAATCCATTTAAATCCATTTATTAAATAATTTTGATTTACTTTTCAATTTTTGATGTTTTAATTTGTTTAATTATTTTTTTTAATTTTGTAACAAAAAGAGCATTTTGAACACTCGTTTTTTAAATAATTATTATTTCACGCTCACTTTATTTAGGCATGTGCAACTCCATTAATGTATGTTTTAGATCAAATTCTCAGCGGCTTATCAAAACCACTCAATTATTTGGCAATTTGCCAGCAATTAATTTTTTTGTTATCACATTTTCACTTCATTAAAAAGTGACTTTCATAAAGCGAACAGCTAATAACTGTTGGCAGCGTACACTTTTGATTGCCTCTCACTTCCTCTTCGTCATTTGCACAAATTGTGTATATACACAAATACGTATGTACATACATACATACTCCAATTCAAAATTATAACTGCACCAACTTTTGATAATACATTTTCAATTGAAATGCAGTTTTTTCTCTAACAAAAATTATTCAAGTTTCTTATTTTCATAAAAATTTTAAACTTTTTTCTTTGAACAAATTTTTTGTTTTAATGTTGGCATAATAAAGTGCCAGCTTTAAGTGGCGGTTGGTTTTTGACAATTTTTTTTTTACTGACAGTGCTATTCTTTTTTACTTTTACTTTTTAATACTAAAATTGAACGGGCTATAAAACTGCATACTCAGAAGAAAAAAAAACTTAATTTCTTTAAAATGCGTAAAAAGTTTAAAAATCATGTTTTTATGGTTTTAAATAAGGCAGTCAGTGTGTTTTAATTAAAAAAAAAATATTAAAAAAAAACTAATTGTCATAAGTGGTGCGGTTATAAGTTTGAGTTGAAGTGTAAGTATTTTGGTATGGTGATTGGCAACGACAACTGCTACTGCTTCTACATAGCCGCCATGGCGACAATGGCAATGAAAGCACGAACAACAACAATGGTTTCGCCATTTCCGCCTCCTAAACTCACTTCACATTTCACATAAAAAAATATTTATATGCATATGTATGTATGTATGTGTGTACTAGTATTTATGCATTATTGTATTTGTTGTATTTGTGATTTTTCGTGTAGTTCGTTTAGCAGCGATTGAATTTGATTTTTGCTTTGGTTTGGTTTCATTGGCTTTTGGCGGGCTTCCGCTGTTGCTGTTAAAAGCGCGTTTCTAACGAATTCGCAACTAAGGGAAGTGAGGGTGCGGGGCAATGCTCTCACCGCTCCTCTCCCCACATGATTGATATGCACTAGGACACTATAGGAAATTAGTTAAATACAATAGCACAGACATGCACACGCACATACGCACACATACACTCGCGACGTTTGTGGTTTATTCATTTTTTTTTTTTACCGACCAACAAGAAATTGTGCACTCAGCCGCTTGCTTCACACGACCACCAACGCTAGCTAAACCGGTTTAAACGCTAAGCGGCATGAAAAACAAAAGCGTTAGCAAGGTTAAAGGAAAGGAAAACCGCCTCCGTATGCGCACGCCGTTGCGTATGTGTAACATTCTGCTGGCGATCACAACTACCTCAACAATCGTTACGTATACGCCGCGGCACTATTTTATTCGCAACTCGTATTATCCGCGCACTTTGCAATTAATTTGCAAATTTTAAAATTATGTTTTTTTTTTGTTTAAGTTAACTCCACAATATTTCGGAAATAAATCACTAAAACCGCAACAAAATTAAACAGATATTTTTCGTGAGCGTTGCATGCCCGTTGAAGGCGCGCGAACAAATGAGCCGAAAATATAAAATGCTGCGGCAACAATGTGCTAGTGCCTGCCACATTTACTACTTGACTGTTGTTGTTGTTGTTGTTGTTGTTGTTGTTGATCTGTTGTTGTTTTCTGGAGTCTGCGATTGAGCTGCCGAGCTGATGGCGGGCAGAGTGGCTGTTGCTTCGTTACTTCACAATGCCAAACATGAAAGTACTACAACATACATACAAACAAACAGTATACAGTACAGCAGCCACGACATTAACTTATTGTATGGAGGCTTGTTCTTACTTATACACATACAAACATATGTATACGAGTATAGCATACATACTCGCATGTATGTAAGTCTGAAAGCATGCATGCCACACATGTCACCGTAACGAAGTGAATCAACAATACTTACCTTTGCCAATGTATGTAGATATTTATGTAAATACTCGGCGGTCGCCAGCAACAACGCCTACGAACTCTTTGTAACAACATACTCGTATGTATGTATGTATCATAGCCGACATTGGCGCGTGCCTCATTCTACTTCGCCTCGCTCCATTTCACTTGCCTTGCAACTCTTCATCATTCCCATCGACCACCATTTGTCGCCTGCTGCCCTGATGCCCTCGTGCCTGCCCGCCAAAGCTTGTGTTTATAATTTGTGCGTTTTGTTGGTGCGTGCCAACACACTTGGGTGGCTGCACATGACGACTGGCCTCCTCCGCTCTGCTTCGCCTGTCAGGCGACTTCCTGTTGATTGCGCCACTCAACCAGTTGGATGTCACAATTTCTGATTGTTCGTGCGCCCAGTCCGAAAACTGCTCGCCCAACGTTAAGTTCTTTATCCAATGCTGCTGCTTTGCAATAGCCAGCGTCCATTGATTGTTGCTGTTTTGTCGCCTCTTGGCCAACGAAAGCAGCATCCATAGCTTGAATTTGAGTTTGTGTGACTGTTCGATGTTACAAAGAATGTTTTGGTGGATGGGGCGAGTGTCTGTCTTCGGTTACCATGCTGCGAAGAAAGCTGACTTGATTGTGTTTATATTAAGTCGGTGGCTTGTTCAGCAGCCAGCAGCTACTCACACTTGAGACAACGTGCTTCGTTTCGTTCCATCGTTGCCATTTTATGCTTTGCTTTTTTCTACGTTGTTGCTGCATTCAATCAAGGACGCACCACTTTACTACTACTACGTGTACATACATACATATTTGGGTGTGTATGTGTGTGTGTGTGCCAGTCGTGTGGTAACTCAACGAAAGTGTGACAATATCATATCGCTCTACAACGCAGATTTTGTTGTTGCATCCATTCATTTTCGCTGTTGTCACGGTTAGTTGTAGTCGCGCGGCAGCGTGAAATCTGAACCGCCAGCTTCATTGCCTGGGCTGGGGATACCGCGTTGTAAGCACACACATGTGTGTGTGTATGTGTTTGTGTTATCTTCGTTGCTGGCAACTAAGATTGTGTAAGCTGCCGCACAGTGTTTTTTTTTTGCCGCAAAAATACATACTTTGAACATCGAGGTAAAAGAATCGAATGATGCTGCTTCAAAGGGAAATGTCTGACTAAGTGAATACCATAGTTTTTGCCATCAAAAATATTATCTTTTGTGGTGAAAAGTGTAGTCAAGTAGCTGAGAGATTGTACAGCGAATGGAACAGCTGATGCTATAGCCTATGATGAAATATATTTTTTTACTAAAATTTTCAAGTTATTTTTTTTTTTTTTTGAAATTGAAAAATATATGTTTATGAATAAGGCATTTATGTATTTACAAACAAACGTCTGCAATTTTCTTTGGGAAAAAACAAGTTCGTTTGGTTCGGTAACCTTTCGATGTTGCATACTTTGAGGCTTACACTTGTTTTGTGAAAATGATATAACTCCACTTCATTGAAATAATTTTCAGAATGTCGAAACTGTTTGTTAAAAAGTATAACTGTCATTACATACTAGACAAATGGCAAGTTTATCAGAATAAACGAGGTTGTTCAGAATTATCTTAACAGCAGTTGATCATCATTAAGCTCTAAAGTAAATACTTAAAATTAATGCGTATCTGGAAAATTTGTGTTAGAAACACTGCAATGAAGCCATAGTGATGCAGAAAAAATGAAAATATGAATGCAGCAACAGTTCGAATTCAAAACACGTCTGAAAAATTAAAAAAAAAATCGTTTTTAATTGCTTTAATGCTTTTACTGTCTATAAAATATTGTTTAATGTAAAGAAGGTAACATTTGAAGTCGCTGCTGCGGTTACACTAGCACACCTAGGTACTTTATTGGGCCAACAAAATATGGTAGCTTGGTTCATAAGTTCGCCTTCTGCAGCGTGCCTACCGATGCCTTATGATTTCAGGCTCTTCCTCGTCACTGTAGCCTAGTAACAAATGATTGTAGCCAACACCCAGTCTCTGCGTGTGCTCCCACATTAACCTGAGGTCTAGTTAAACAGGTCCTCTCTGCTCAGCGTGGGTAAATCTTCCCAAAATCCCACTCCGACCATATTAGTTTTGAAATGATAGTTAATGAATAAAATCTTTTAGTGTTTTAATTTTTTTTATTCGTAAATAGATATAAATACATATATGTATGTATCTTTAAAAATATTTTTATTATAACATACCGTCAACTTCAAACATTCGAAGCAGTCCCAAAGGAACCTTGGAAGTCAATCCAAATACCGAACTTAGGCAATTTCTGTCTGGGGCGTACCATGTAAAATTGAAACTTATACAAATTTTTGAATGTCATTAATCATCCTTTTTTCAGTATTTATCTTTGTACATAAATATTTATTTAAGTACGTATATACATACATACATACATAAATGACAATATTTTATCAATCTGCTGAAAACTATTTAAGGAAATAAGGAATGCTTTAATACTTCATATATAATTAATTATGGACACAAGAAAGTATCCTACCAGTAAAAATTGTAAATGTTTCTTAGTATTACTTTAAAAGTTCATTTCAGTCGGATTTTTAATGAAAATTTAATACACAATTATTTTAATAAAAATTAGGTCAAGTTCTAGATTAAAGATCCCCAGTAGTTACAATGGAATGCCTCCTTTTCAACTATAATTATGTACTGAAATATCTCATTTTCTTGTATACTTGAAAAGTTCCACTATATAAGAAGTAGGCGTGGTCGTACTTCAATTTCAGCAGTTTCTAATATCGGCAGTACCTTTCTGCAAATTAACTTCTGGGCAGCTTTAATTTTAATTTGTATTTAGAATTTTTCTTAACTAAAGACTCAATCAATTTTCTAATTTTTCTTAGCAAACTTAAACTTAACGACAATATAAAAATTGCTTTCACTTTAAAGCATTCGCTTCTTGTTGTTTGCTCCAAACAAAAAAAATGTGTGGAAACATACCACTGTGCGTCGTGTTGGGTCTTCGCTGAGTATTGGAGATAATATTTTTTATGTGTTTATTTACAAATTTATGCGAGCTGGCTGTGAAAGCCAAGTCACCAATGGACTATGATGGATGCGCTGATTTACTCTTTAGATTTTGAAAAATGTGTGCGCGTTGATAATACCCGTTTACCTATTTATAAGTTTTTATTAAGTCAAAGCGAAGAAAATTGTAATGGAGCATCGTTAAGGAGTCTTAAAAATATTATTCTGCCCTTTCACTGAAGGTCGTTCGTCGCTACTGAAGCATTCTTTATTGAAACGTGTTGCTCTCCTCTTTATTTGGTAAGTTTTAGTTCGAGCACTGTTCTCAACGAGTTTCCTAGTGCTGTTCGAAAGATCGTTGCGATTTTGATGAAAAACTTCTTTAATCATGTCTGTGGTAATTTGACAAAGCAACTTAAATACCTTGACTTTGTACGTCCGAATAAACTCAAAATAGAATGATAACAATAAAAAATATAAAAACAATTTTGTATACACATAAATATGTTCTTTAAGGAGTCATTTTCATAAAAATCAATTTCCCTTTTATGAACGAAAAAGTGAATAAATTCCTACAGAGTTTGGAACTTGACTTTATACGAATTAGATTAGAGAATGAACTGTACTTTAATTGAAAATTATTAAAAATAAATGATATTAAAATATATAATTTTGAAATTGGTTGCAAAGGGCACTGCTTTGTAATTTCCATTGTAAAATAATAATGCGTTTCACAAACCATTTTTCTCCTTCGAGCAAAAAAAAAACATCTTTGTTTCACTAATATCATCTATGCGCTTTACTCGGTCAAATGCACAAAATTTAATTAGGTGGAATGTATGCCAATCATCGCCGTCAATCGGACCTATTATTAGAAATCGCACTACGCTTGAGCTTTAATGTTTGCAAACAACATCTTTCTGCACTTGAGTGGATCAACCAACGGTTTTTAGTCTGTAACGATAAGTCGAGCTTGCTACTAAATGGTAATGCTTTCAGTATTTTCAATTGTTAAGGTGAAAAGTGAGCTAGACATGCGTGTGAAAAGACATTTCCCTGTTGCTTTGCTGTTTTCCGACACTCTTTTAAATTGGTTGTTAAATTCTTCATTTCTCTATTCCTTCACAAATGCAGCAAAAAAGTTGTTAAATCCAGTAAAAGCTAATGCATATGCGCTTTGTATTCAGCGACACTCTCTCTTTACATAACGCTCTCACTCTCTCTCTCTCTCTCTCTGTAACTGGAAAGGCTGAGTTAGTCAAGACTTAACTTAACTTGACTTAACTTTACTTAAGAAATGGCGACGATTACTCAACACGTGAACTTAATTTTTGACGATTAATCGTACGGCCGAATCTTAAAAATCTAAAATCAACAGATTCGTAAGTTTCTTACGGTAAGTTAAGTGTTGACAAATCACGTGTACGGCTTTCCATAAAACAGGTTGGCCAAATCTTAAATTTAGTTAAGTTAAGTTAATTCTTGACTAACTGAGCCTTAAGACTTTCACAAATTCTCACCAATTTTTGTCTTTGCCACCATTCCAGTTGATTCCGGTTATATGATGCCTTCTTAATTAAAATCCATCAACCGCCATTGCTAGAGCAGCGGAGCGTAGATATGAAAGCGTGTGAAAGATATGCGGCATAGTCCTCGAAAGTGGCAAAGAAGCAATGCTTACTACTCCTTCCAAAAACTGTTGGATTCTTTTTTTTTCCGTCCTTCTGGCTTGTGTTCATTGCGACGCCGCGCCTCGAATATCATCTAATCTATTTAACATTTTGGTTTCTAATTGTCTCATTTAGTTTTGTATACTGCTTTATTTGCATCTCTATAATTATAGGAGTACATATGTACATATATGTATGTACACGTGCCATAAAGGGAAACTTAAAGTATTTGAAAATATTAAACGTACCATAGATACATGCACATGTACTCGTATTTCTATAATATGTACTATATACTCGTGTGTCTGTACGCACGATGTTATGGATTGATTGCTTTGTCATGCGTCTTCCTTGCGCGAATCCCATTCCATAGAGACAGCATCAAAATAATACGTTTTATTTTCTTTTATTGAGTATTATTGTTTATTGCGTTTCGCTTGGCATTTTCGCTTCATCTCATTCTTTTTTCATCCTGTACACACATCGCGTATGCGTGCGCCAATAACACACATCTCTTTTAAGAGCCTTACAACCAGTGTTGCCAAGTTTCTTATTTGGAAAGGCACCAGGCACAGTGAAAAATGCGTTTTACACCGGAAAAGCGCAACTAACTTTTTATTGTCATTCTCAGCTTAAATTTTTGTTATATATGTGGGAACAGACCTAACAATAGACGAATGCAACCCTGCACTGATAGAAGTGGAACGGACTGACTGAACAATGACAAGGAAGAAACGAAAAGAAAGAACAGAATGATTAAACTAGCGCACGGAGACTCGCGAAACGAATTTAAATTTACTTCTAATAAATAATGTACATAATTGAAATTGTTAACGGTCGAGTTTAATAAACTCACCCAAGCGACAGGACAGAGGACAATCTAACGGACAAAATTATTTCTTTGTGTACGAGTATTTGGGCATTAATTGAATTAATACTATGTATTATGTATAATGCTTTAGTAAAAAGCTGATACTTAAAGTATTACAGTTTAATTTAAAAAATATTCCGAAAAATATTGTCTCGAACTGTGAAGGAAAAGTACCAATTATTTGCTTTTTTTGAAAATAAAAATGTGTCCGAAAACATAAAAAAACTCTTCTTAAAAATGTGTTAATGTTGCAGAAAATATTTTACAAATTGACCAATATATAAAATAAATTTTGATTTAATATTTGAAGCGCCAATTCCATTTAAACGCAAACATTTTTAAAGCGCCCGAACCTGGAAGACGATTTTTCTGGGATTTGTGTAATGATCGAACTCAATTATTTTCAAACTTATTGTAACGAAATTATTTCAAGTGTTTTCTTTGCCAATATCGCAGCCTTAATTTTTATTTTGTCTTTTGTTAATATTGTAGATATTATTTTTGTATCATTGTATTATTTTTTAACGAGTATTCATATATTCATATATGATATATTTACTTATATACATAAATTGGCACTTTTCGGGGTATGAATTGTTGAAACACTAAATTTGGTGTGAAAGTTGGCAACAGTGCTTTAAACCGTTCTCACTCCACACTCGTACACGTTCGTATACCTGCACTTCCGTTCAACAAGTCCTCTACGAGCGTGTATGTTGTTGTTCTTATGTCGCTATGTGCTCAGTGGTTGTTGCTGGCGCTACTGCCTTTCCCTATTCTATTGTTATTGTTATAGTTGTTGTTTGATATCTCTCTCCGTTGTCTACTTACTCAACGACAGCCAGACAGTTGTGTGCTCGTCCCTTATTACTTATACATACATACATACAAACATATTAAATAACAAAAGTCCAAAAGATTTATTTTAATTTTCTTAGATTTTTTCTGCTCACATTTCGTACTCACCGTCCGTTTTTATTTCCCTTTGCTTTGGTACTCTTAATTTTTTTTCACGTTCATCATACTCACTTTCTCACAAATTTTTGTACGCATTCAATGTTTAAGGTAGGTCTTAAATTCGCTGTCTTCCCACGAAATTGGGTTAGTTTACGGTTTATAGTAATGCTTTTGTATTAAATTTGGTAATGCTTTTGTAGTAGAATATGTGTGTATGTTCAAATGCTAAAGTTTTCTTGTAATTTCTTTGCATAAGTCCTTAGCGCAAATTTTCTCTCAATTTTGCTTAGCTTAAAGTCACACGAATAGATCCTTTACAGTTGCCAAACTCTACATAGATGCTTCGTTTCCTGATAGATCGGTAAGGCTTCGAAGAAAGCTGAGCTCTTTCAAATTTGTTAAGGGCACAAAAATCACACCTAATGAATATTTTGCGCAAAAATTTCGGAATTTTTCCGAGAGTTGTAGTGTTAATCCACCTCTTCATCTTACAGTCATCTGCGGCAGGAGAGATATAAAAATATGAAGTCTTACTGCAGTGCTTCAAGGGTATCTTTTCTTACTAGGTAATCAGCCAATAAAGTGCTTTCAATATCACATATGGTTTCATAGAGTCGAAAGAATCACCTTTGCAAAAAGGCCCCATCTTTTACCAATCGGTTTCCGTGCAGCAGTATAAGGCAACCGGTGCCATCCTTTCATTAACTAAAGGGCTCAACAACGACTTTCCGTCAAGGATCAGTCTCAAAACCTGTCAGAAAACTTCTTTTTATTAGATGTTCAATTCGTTTTGTGTTTATTCGTGATGGAAAAAAGTTTGATCCTGAAAAGAATATAAGAATAATATAAAAAGAATTCATGAAATTGTATTCGTAAATTAAATTTCAATCCACAAATGGTAGGAGAAGCTCGGCCAAACACTTAACTATGTATATAGTGTAATACTTGGCAATATGTTACTTTTCTTCTTTACTGTACTATCCTGCATTAATTTTATATATTTTTTTTTAGCACAATTTAGTTTTTTAAATTTGCCATTACATTATTTCCTTTTTTGTTTGGAGTTCGAAAACATTCCCAAAGTTTAGCCATTTAATTTTATGATACCGTGGAAGTTAACGTTAGCGCAGTTTATATTACACAGGTATACTCGTATACTAGGAGAACTCCCACTTATGATAGAATTAGTAAAATTTACGTGTACGCACGATTTTAATACTAAAAATAAAAACCTATATAATTTCCGAACTCGGTACCATGTTAAATATTTTGAATAATATTAAAAAGCATGGCGACCTTCTTCTTATCTGGCGTTGGAAATATTTAAAACAATTTTTCAGCCATGGAAGGGTTTTATTGTCAATAGAAGCTGATTAAAAAATATTAAAAGGTGAGAACAATGAATGCTCCGAACGCTACTTATTTTTGTATACTACTTGAATCAGCTTGCGTCGTAATAATCAAAATTTCAAGATGCCTCTTGCGCTTCAAATGTTACTACTGCTGAAGAGATAAAGGTTTTCTTGGTAACAGTCGACTCAAATTTAAAGTACCAATCAAAGGATGAAATCTTCATAAATAAAATTAATATTTTACCAAAAGCCAGTCGGCCTTAAAGCTCATAAACAATTAAAATTAAATAGTTACATACAAGGCCAAACAATAACAAAAGAAATTAGCTTACATTTTTCGTTTGCTGTTTGTTTTGTAAAATATACATACATATGTATGTACAACTCTAAAATAAATGTCTGTGTTTGTACATTTTTCGCGTTTTGTTGCCTTTTTAGCGATTATTATTGTTTTTTTCCCTGCCTTTTTCGTTATATTATTTTTGCACTTTTTTTACAAGTATTTAGGTTCTATTTAATAACCCGTTCCTGGTAATTACTAACAGTCACTATTTTAGCAGGATAAATTTGTAATTAAGGGCTCCACACACTGCCATTCATCAATGCTTTATATTAACTAAGTCGTCACAAATTTTGTACATTTGCGCTTTTATATCTCTTTCGGCGAAAGCATTAAATAAAAAAAAACTTTATTTAAAATTTCTTTCCGTACAACCAAATAATTCAAAAGAAAAGTGGGGAAAAAATGTGTGTCATCGCAATTTAGTCTGAATCAAACTGATTAGTTTGACTAGTGGTAGTGATGGAAAAATCACCGCTTGTATGTAAATAAATTACATCGTGTTAATATTGTATGTATAAACACACATTTGTAACTAACTATAATATTAAAAACTATTGTTTCTGTATACTATTTATCATTTACACACCCACATAATTTGAATGATCATATTTGTATAAACTTTGTGTGCCTAATTTATATAATTTAATTAAAAACTTCCAAAATTCTCTCTTCACCCAGGTCTTGACGCTCTAGTGAAGGAATTCAAATCGGGACGTGTCACGTTGCGGCGCAATCGCCGTAAAACGCGTACAAACGAAGCGCTAAATGAAATGTTCCAAGTCTTAGAAATAAGCCAGAAGCAGAATCGCAACTCGAAAATCTGTATTGATATGCAATTTTAATGGGTTGCCAGTCGAGTGTCAACTAGCGCAGCAAATTGTAGTAGTATATACAACACACACACACACACACACATACGCACATAAATATGTATATGTATTTTAGCCACAAAATCTCCACTTATACACTTTCATACATAAATAATTTTTTTTTGCGGCAACTAAGCATTTTTGATAGTATTTTTACACATATTTTATACATTACAATATTAAGATATGCACTTTTTGATAAGAATTTTTTTTATATACATTAATGAAATGTATGTCTGTATTTGTGCCTTTCGCTATTTTTCTTTTTTAAATTTTCAATATTTATACGATTATAACGAACGAACAAGCCATCGAAATCATTTTTATTCAATAAGTCAACGACTTTGGAAATTTCAACGAATAATATTAAATATAAGTTATTTGTTCTTTTTTTTTATTCATATTGCTCGAGTTTTATAAAACGTAATTGTCTGTGAAAAAATTGTTCTTTTTTTGTTGTGAAACGCATAGCGCTTCCAGCTACTCTCTTAACTGTATTTTACAAATATATTTTTGCTATGTACTGGAGTAGTTATTTTATTAATTTAATTGTTTAAATGTACATTTTTTTTGTATATGCGCAATTTATCTACTGAATAAAATAATTTTTAAGACGCAAAAAACTTAATTTTCTATACATTATTTTGGAATACATTTTAAACTCTTGCCGACCAGTAGCTAATGCAGCCAATTTTATGCCTTCAATAAAAGACTTCTTTCACGATGTGTACTTGAAACATGCGCAGATGGTAAAACTAATTTTTCGTACACATATACAATCATACATTTTTTTTTCTTTGTCCTGTTGTTTTTTAATTCTCAAAAAACGCTATGAGCTATAAAAAAAATGTACTTTACGTGGGTAAAAGACAACTCGCATAAGAAACATTTTATCAGAACTAATTATATTTACATAGCATCTTATATACATACACACATTCACATTTACATAACTATAAGTTTTTAACTTACTACATGTGATCATTCGTCTTCGCTTTATGTGTTCAACAATTTAAAGTTTGCTCTAAATTTACCTAATACCTAATACCTACATACATAGTACATACATACATATGTATTTATTATAAAATAAAATTGTATCTTCATAATAAAATAAAATTGTATTAAAAAACATTACTTTTGTAATTTATTTATTTGAGGGGAGTCACTCTGTCGTTCGTTTCGATCAAAATTTTTTTTATAAAAAAAACTGCCAAAAAATTGTTGGTAATTTGTAGGCACTTGCACTTTTTTTTTAATAATAATAATCCCAACGGTTTTTTTCCTTCATACCCGCCCAACCGAAGCGAGGGTCGCATCCGAATGATGCACGGATATTAAAAAAAAAATATTGTATATACATATCCTGCGAAAAGTCATGAAACGCAGGAGTTTGTTAAGTGTCGAAATCTCAAACTGTTTAGCTTCAGAATAAATGCTCATCAGCTGATTAAATAATAAAATATAAAGGGTGTTTTTTTAGACGAGTGGTTTTTTGGAGTTGGTCTTTTTGACAGCTGTTGATTTATACTTAGTTTGGTTTGCCATTTCATAATGAACAAACCGATCGACCATCAAGCGTGTCGCACGTTCGGTGAATGGGCCCAAAACGAGATGCCCACCGATCGCGATTTTCACAAGAAAATTTTGCTTAGCGATGAAGCTTACTTTTAGTTAAATGCGTACGTTAATAAATAAAATTGTCACATTTGGATGGATGGCAATCCACAAGCCATTGTTGAGACGCCGTTACATCCTCAAAAAGTCACTGCTTGGTGTGCTCTATGGGCAGAGGGAATCATTGGTCCATATTTCTTCAAAAATGAAGCCGGCCATAATGTTACAGTCAATGGGGAACGGAATAGAGCTATGATTAATGACTTTTTCGTGCTTGTATTGAAGAATGTTGATGTGGACGACCTTTGGTTTCAACAAGACGGCGCTAAATGCCACACAGCCAACGAAACAATCAATTTATTGAAGGTAAGTTTTGGTGAGCGCATTATCTGGCGTCGTGGGCCTATGGCGTGACCTCCAAGATCGTGCGATTTAACACCGCTGGACTATTTTTTGTGGGGTTATGTGAGGTCGCTGGTCTACGCAGATACGTCCGAGACGATTGACGCCTTGAAAGAGAATATTCCGCGCGTTATTGCTGACATATGGCCCCATGTCTAAAAAAAAACAATTTATGTGTGTATCACTTATTGAGATTATTGAGTCTAGTTTTCTTTACGTAAAAAAGTGAGTCTAAAATATCAAAAGAACCGGCGTGAGTGTTAAAATCCTGACATGGACTACGGAATGGCTCGTTTAGTTCAAAATTACTTTTGCATGGCTTCGGTAAAAGAGTCCGGAAATTCCTCAAAACTCGGGTGGGAACATTTAGCTTTATTTCGCCAAGAAGAGATGGACTAGAAATTAAGTCTGTTAGTAACTTAACCAAAAATTGCTCTGCGACTAGCAAGGGTCGGAAGATTTATGAATTTTAAACGACTAATATGTACATGGCGACAGGTTATACAGAGAATCCCAGCGAAAATTTCTTAAAGCAAAAAAGAGGAATTATTTTAAACTTGATAGCGCGGGTTCCAAACAACAGCACCATATTCCACTAGCGTTGTGAAAAGAGCCTTCGTCATCTAGGGATCACTGAATTCTTTTAATCATCGTTTTACAAATGCAAAAATACCTTTGGCTTTGTTAAATGTAACATTGATGTGAATATTGAAAATGAATTCCGGGTCCATTGTTATTCCAAGTTCAACAAAGTTAAACACTTTTTCGAGGTTATAGTTTTATACATACGTATATATGTCATAAGAAGCTAGTTGAATCGCCCTGCGAGAAAAGCACATTACAGTCGAACTCCTTTTAATGCGGTTCTTTTTAACGCGGCGTTTTCGACAATCCCCCATTGTCTCTTTTTATACAAATTTAATTTTTTAACGCCGATTTTTTGATCACAATTTATTCCGCAACTGTGAAATCATTCTGATTTTGCCCTTTGGTTTTATTTTTAACACATTTTGCAAGCGCTAATGAAGAACGTCGAGATATCGACATGCAGAAAGAGAAACCTCAGCGCTTATTCTTTTAAGAAGTTAAGTATGTATTTATTTGTCGTTTAGTATAATTTAAGTTATAGGTGATCTCTCCATGATTTTTTGTCAAAATCCAGTAAATTAGAGGTTTTTTAATATGAATCTACTTCCCCAAATTTGGGTTTCGGGTAGAAACTTGGTTATTTTAACGCCAAATGTGCACACAAAACGTTTTGTATAAAGGTTTTGTTAAAGAATGTATGGTATTTTAATTAAACAATACATTTATAGAATTATTTAAATTAAAATATTTATATAAAAATAATAATTTTTTTTTCAACTAAAATTAAAAAAAAGGTTAACATTCAGTATTCAGCAAACACTGACAAAGATAATCCTACTTGTGCGGCATTCGGTAATATGTGGTAGAATACAATTTGTGCAATGATCTCCGATTGGTTTTGGCGTTGTTCTAATTGATAAGAGAACTATGAATACACACTTTATTTCATTTAATAATACTGCACTTAACGACTTTGTTGTTACTGAATTAAACAGTCAGAAGGAACTCTGTTTTAAATTTTTACTGTGGTCAGGTATTTGTATCGAATGTGTCCACAGATGACACCTCATGCACTCCTCTCTTTTTCATATCATATCTCTGCCTGAGCTTCCTAATATCCTTCGTTAATTCGGTAATACGCTTTCGCTTTCTTTTTTCAACAATTTGAATTTCTCCATACTGTTTTGTATCCAAACTAGATGAAATTGCTTTGCCCTTTCTGCATCTGGACAAAATTTAGGGTATCGTTGTTATTGTTGTCGCATAATAAAACACGGGCCACACTGTTTTAAGAAATATTGTTGAAGTTGCTGTTGTTGTTGTTTTAGGGGCTGAAGTTGCAGAACTTGTCGGCTGGTATTCTGGGTTTCACCTTAGAGTCAACTGATTTGGAGACAATTATTGCAGCCAAATGTGTAGCTGAGATAAAACTGAAATACTTACATATGTCCTTTTGTATCGTCAATTATTTAGGAATTGATAAACGATTTTATTTTTTGTAATGGATGTGAATTATTTTATTTAAAATTAATAAATCTTTGGTGAACATATGAATTTATATAAAAAATGTACATTAAATAAACAAAGATTAAGGCATACGAAAATTCCCAATAGGTATACTCGTACTTGAGTTGTCGTTGCACATACATACATGTGACAAAGAAAAACAAAACTTACTCATAATTCTAGGTACTCAACACATTTAAGTGTGGCGCGTAATATTACAAACAAACAAAAAAAGCTTACATAGCAAATAATTAAGATAAATTAAAAGTAAAGAAATGTGTGTGTAGATAAGGCAACGTAAATGTTTGCAATTTCAAGCTGCACAAAATGTATTATTTGCTACGAAATTCACCGGCATGTTGACCATAACTCGAGGCGTGCATGCATTATTTTTTAAAGCTTCTTTTTAAAAAAAAAAATCTTTGTAAATTTTGTGCTATTATGTATGTATATGTACTATGTCTATTTATAAAAAAAACACAATGTCATAAAAACGTACCAAGTTTGAATCGTGTATAAATGTATGTATGTATGTTTATGTTTGTGTAATAAAATCTTACTTACAACTACTTCATATCTTGCTCTAGTATGTATGTATGTATAAAAGTAAAACTGTTAAAATCCGCTTTAAATACTTATTGATAATATTTAGGTTCGGTAATTGTGCGTTGCTCGTTCAATTAAGGTTTTTTGTTTTTTGTTTATAACTGCCAAATTTAAATTCACATAATTTAAAGTTAGTTGTAAATATGTACATATGTATGTATATGCGTTCGTGTAAGTATTTATATCTATGTATTTGTATTCAATGAAAACATTTTATTTGTGGCACTTCGCTCATAAGAAATAACAAATCAATCGGTGTTTTTTTTCACATAATTGCAGGTATTTCTTTTTTGTTTTTTTTTTGTATTTATAAATGTTTTACAACACTTCGTTGCGCTACTCTTCTCTTGTATACAGTAGAGTTTCGTTTTTTTTCTCTCAAAAATTACAGCTAAAATGGTTTTCGATTAAGACGAATACTGTGAAACCGTGTTTTGGCTCGTTGATTTTGTCTACTTTTGAACAATTAAATATTTACTCTTAATGTATGCATACATATATACATACATGCATATGTATGTATGAATAAATATCAATTCAGATGTCAGCACTTATTTTTTTATGAAGTGCTTGATTCATTTGGAATTAAACTAATTGAAACAATAAATATTACCTTTATTTATTTATAAAATACATAAACAACTTTACTTGTATGCGTATACTTATGGTTGTTAGGAAGACAAATACTTATTATTATATTAATAATAAGCTGATATTCGTAAACAAATATACGATGGTTGCATCGATAAAAAAAACTAACTTTAGACTATATACTGAATTTAATATTCAACATTGCATTAAAGTGACTACATTTAATATTGCTGCTGTCATCGATACGCGTTTTCGTTTCGTTCACAAAGGAGTTTGTGTGTGTGGCCAAAAATATTCCGCCACTACACTCCCTTTTTCTCGTTTCTTTGCACATTATCTCAGGCAAACGAAAAGTGTTTGCCACTCTACGATGCTGCTTCGTTTTTCTAATTATATTTTTTGGCACTTGTTTTGTTAGTATCGCTGCGGTTACACACTGATTCCTTTAGTCCAACTGACCGTTTGGCTGTATATGTAATAACCCACTCTTTTATTCACTCAAATATCAATTTTCATTATGGCTTCACTTTCACAGCGTTAATTACTTCTTTTCTACTCATTCTTTGTATTTTCATCTTCTTACATTTTTCGATTGCATTTTGCCCCAAAATTATGGAATGTGTTTGCTATTGCGCGAGGGTTTTGGTGGAGGCGTGGGTGGTCGCTTTTCAGCTAGCATAAAATTTTTGGCCTCAACATATTCGTAAGCGCTATTTGTAATACTGGTGTGTTGAGATTGTTGTTGTATAGTAGTGGTGGTTGTGGTGGAGGTGGTTATGCCGGAAAAAAGTGGATTCAAATGGAAATTATGAGGATTCCAATCAATACTGTAAGAAAAACTGCTGAAATCGGTTGAGTCGCGAGTTTTGGCTGGTAAAGGTGGTGGTATAAGATCTTCTTCCGAAGTGGAATCTGTTGTGTCTAAAAAAATATGGAAATTAAGTGAGTTTACAAAAAAAATTAAGTGAATTTAAAAAAAAAATGCATATATGGTTTTATCAGTCTTTCCATTTAAGTATAATAAATAGCGATTTTGATGTCACCAAAATTGACCGCGAATTTATTAATTTCTTCTTTTTTTTTAATTACGTTGCGTATTTTAATTTATTAAAAAAATTTCGAACATGCGTTTCATGAAGCAAAATGCAAAAGAGTAAAATATGATATAGCCAATTCAGCCTGCATAGAAAAGGTATTCCAAAAATTCCAATTTCAAAATTTTAAATTTGAATGTCAACAAAAGCACGCTATAGAATGAACTATATTTGAATTAATAAAATAAAATTAGCTCAAATTAAAATTAATAGTAAAACATTCAAAACTTCCCAATATTGGGTACTATATTTTTACCTCAGCTGTAGGTCTAAATAATACTTAATTAAAAAAAGTATTACTAAAATTCTGATTGCAAAATTATAGACTTGAATGTCAACAAAAGCTTGCTATATTTGAATTAATAAAAAAAAAAAATTAAATAAAAAAACAAAACACTCGAAACTTGCCAATACATCATATTAATATATTTTTACCACATCTGTACGTCTAAATAATAATTGAAAATAAACAGTATTCCTAAAATTCTAATTGCAAAATCTTAAATTTTGATGTAATTTATCATCCTTAAATTCATCCTTAAAAAAACTTGCACGTGGTTCTTGTAATAGAATGGACTATCAAAATTATTTAAAATTAAACAAAGATATATCGTCAAATCCTCTTTATACCTTATTACTATTATTTGGACACTAGCTGTTTAATAATTGTACAAAAATTTGAGTATTTTTTCGAAGAAATATATGTATGTATATATGTACATATCAAAAATCAATTATCGGTCAATATTATATACAATATACCAATTATAAAAAAAAATAGAAATTTTGTTATTAAAAAATTTTTGTATATATTGTGCAGTATGTTTGCAATTCATTATCCGATGAACTTTACATACTCAAAAGGAATCCGCAAGATGGCGCAGTTATCAAGATATTTGGAAAAACAACATTTATAGTCTGAATTGATCAATATTCGGAACATGAACATTTGCTAATATGAAACGAAATAATTATGTTTGCAGTTTCGGAATATATTTGCCCGCAAGATGGCGCCGAGGGCCGTTATAGTAGGCAAAATTGTATAAATAATATTATTTCATTCGTATTATAAGTACATAGATATCAAATGCAAATTTGATGACCAGCATAAATACTGCAAGAGATAAAAAAAAATAATTTTTAATTTCCAAATGCATAAAGCTTAGTACACAGCACTTAAGAAAATCGAAAAATTCATATAAAATAACACTCAAGGAATGAAAAATAAATTTTTTTCTATGAAAATGATTTTTCATGAGAGCTGTATTTAGACTCTAACCATGAAATTTTACAAAGTGTTTTTCTCTCACAAATTCAAACTTGAGTCAGATTTAAAGCGGTTCAATCGGCCATTAAACTTTATACTCTCTTCTTAAGTTTTAACACCTGCTCAATTCTTACTATAATGAGTTCAGAGATAGCCGGTATTTACTTGGAGTTTAAGTTATTGAAATCAATGTTAATAAATTAACATTTTTAATTCTATAAAAGATTACTTGTATGTCATATATTGATAGCGCAAAAAAACGCATTTTACTTCCAATTCACTTTTTTTCCTAATACCTACTCACCAACAGAGTTCCGATTGCTGCTATCCGCACCTGACAGCGAGTGTGCATCAGTACCGGCGAATTCTTTCATGCCGGTGGTGGGTGTGGCAATGCTGGCAGGGCGTGACATGCGTCGCTCCTTTTCCTTCTCCGAACGTAAAGGACGCTTAGTGGTTAACTTGTAAAGGAAAACAAAAAAGAAAAATATTAAAAAAATTAAGCATTAAAAAAAAGAGAATAAACGAGTATTAAAATGTCCTTCAATTTGTACATCTACATGATAAATAGAGCTCTAATTCATCGAGCGACTTGATTGATTTGTAGGAAGGAGGATGAAAAGAAAAACGGTACAACCGAATGCTTACTATTTGGTGTTCAAACAACGTTAAAATTTCTAACCGACTATTTGATTGACCGACCGTCAACAGATTGCCATGACTTACCTCCTGTGTCAACACTTTCGGATCCGGAGTCTTGGCCGTTAGGGAGGAATTGGATGCGCTTGTTATAGACGTGATTGACTCTCGTTCGGGTGTTGACGTTATTGTCGTAAGTGGAGGTGTGTACCACTGACTGTTGGCTACCGGTAGACTTAGCGTTTCACGATCCAACTGAGAAATGCAATGAAATCATATCAATTTTGTACAATTCAATTGTGAAGTAATATAAAACACCAAGCGAGGCAACAAAATTAACTAACCTTTTTCATTGAGCGCCGTTTTAAGGGCGTTTTATCTTTGGACTTGCTTTTTGTGCTGGGCGAATGGCCGAGGCTTGGTCTGTTGAGGTTGACGTCGTGATCGTGTTGTTGTTGTTGTGGAGGTACAAAATAGAAAAAGAAACAAAAAGCGAACATTGCAAAAATAAGCAAAAGTAAATAGAAAAAGGAAAACAAAAACAAAAGTCTTGTTAAATTGCAAACTAAGATATAATGAAATCAAATCAACAACAAAAGAGCATAAGGAATTCCATGAAATTATAAATGGAAAAGGTTAAAATTTTCGTACAAAATTAAATTATACAAATTAGTTTAATTTAATCAGATTTTCAAACTAAAAATGCAGAGTATAAAGAACAAGTGGAAATGGAAATTTAATTGATTAGTAAACAGCTCACTCTAAGTTGTACATTTGTGCTAATATTTTTATTATTATGAAATACATATGTGTGTTGCGTGCTTGGTTGGATTAAATGTGCTGAGTGTTATTCAACGTTTTATAATGACTATTGCAATACAGTGTACTATTTGCATTTCAATGTTACCTTGGATTGAAATTAAAACTCGCGAATGTTGATTTTATCGAACTGGTTTGTGGACGTGTCGAGGAAGTAGACTTCGACAGGCCGCTACTGCGTTTGGGAATACAATGAATACAAGTTTTAGCAAAAAAAAAAAAAATTTAGGTATATCTGTATACGTTTACTTACTCTGAAGAGCCCATGCTCGTTTCTGACAAACGATTATTGCCTTCGAACATGCCCGACAAGAAGGGCACATTGCGCCTCATAATCACCGACTCGCGATCCAGCTTTAAGTCACAAGTCTACAAAAATCAAAATAAAAAATTGTTGTAATATTATGCAAATATATTCTCTTTAGACTTTAAGACTTTACCTTCTTGCCATATTTGCTTTCGACACTCGCTTGCATATCGGCGAAGCAATGTTCCATACGCTCGTGGAAGAGTTTCAAGCTTTCTGGCGCCTTTTGTTTGTGCAATGCGATGGCTAGCGAATTGTTAATGAATTGTTAAATGCATATACTGTGTCATATGATAATCAAACAAATATACCAATTTCGAGTAGTGGTATCTGCGAAGCGATAAGATCTTTTAATTCTTCCACTAAATGCTTCTCTTCAGGATGTTCCTCCAAATAGTCTGCTGTTAAGAAAGCGTCCTCATATTTATTGAAGCCGCCCATCACTGCAGGATCTACAACGCCATTGATTTTTAAGCTAAGTGGATTTAGAGCCAATGTTTCGTCATTTCGATGCTCAATAATTAGATCGCGTATGTCCTTGTTGGTTTTCTTCATTGTTTCAATAGCCAAGCCAATTGGTGAAATCTGACGATGAAAATGAGAAAGGATTTAAAATTTATTTTATTTTATTATAATTTTTTTTTTTATTAGCCGCTCGCACTTTGCACTTTTCAAAACAAACATCTTAATTAAAACTGATTTCAAGTGCGGCTAAATATTGAAATACAACTATTTTTATTTAGTTGCAAGACAAGCAAGCTCGCGATTTAGAAAAAATCTGCTGCCATATTTGTTTGACTACAAATCGATTTAATCTTATTAACTCACTTTGAATTTATTTATGTCAACAAGTGGGAACCAACGTAGTATGCCCGGGAGCGTAAAACTCGTTGTCATTACTGTCCTCTCAAGCCACAGACTACGCACATCATCCGCTCCATTGCCGTTGCTTTCGCGATAAGGCCGTGAAAATTGAAATTTTTGCACATTATTCGTTGTAAAGTAATTGACAATTTTGCTCGACACCATTTTTCCATCGAATTTCATGGAATTCTCATTCATTAGAGGCTCCACTTTGTTCACTTGTATAAATTGACCATCCGCCTGTGTGATATCCTCACCGGGTGCCTCCAGCGTCTGCATGAGCTCAGCTTGTGGGTGCTGCACCAAAATGCGCGAACAAAAGTCACTCAAACGTTCATAATCCTCACCACGAAATATGAATGCCTTATTCTGTAGGAAACGCGGAAAGCCCAAACCATAGAAGCTAACGCGGAAATATTCTGATGTGTGTCGCAGCTCGTTCAGTATTTTCTCAAAGAATTGCGCCATCTTGGCCAACAGTTTCGCCAATTTCAAGTAGTCATAGATTTCGTTCTCATATTCTTGTGCCAAAACTTTGCACATATCGATGGCGCACTCGAACATGTGCCCCCTATCGAAGTAGTCGATGATTTCGTAGTATAGCGCCTCTTTGAGTTCGCGATGCGTGCGACACGCCATATGACGGTGGGAACGCAGAAGTGGCGATAATTCTGTGTCGTTCCACTGCAGCAATTCGGTGTGCAATTTCAGTGTGAATGCGGCCTCTGTGTAGTTATTGAACTCCATATGTAGATCGCAGAGTTTGTACACATAGCGTATGTACATCTCCTTGCGATTCACCTGCGAGTAGAATTGTAACAAGGAAAATGTGCAAGCCATGCGATTCTCCTTGCTCTCGTCCTGTATGATGCAGCGATATTCTAACAGTCGTTCCATAAGCTTCGTCACCATATTCACAAACTTTGTGCCCTCAACATTGAGTATATTGTGCGCCTGGCACATTTCCATCATTATACTTTGAAAGAGTTCCTTGTAATCAGCGTCGCCTTTGCCTGATGAGTGAAAAGAGAATTGGTTGAAAACTATTAAATGTATTTTGCCCTACCCAGCAACACTTACCTGCGCCAATCAGTATATCCAATTTCTCGATCATCTCCATTTCGAATTCATTGAAGTTTGCCTTGTAGTGCGAGTTATTACGCTTCGTATCGCCATAGCTGTTTGGCAGCATTTTCGAGCTGTAGTACTCGCATTGCATCATATCGAAAAAGATCGGTATGGTTGCCTTTCGCAGCTCCACCTCTGGTATCATGCTCATTTCCAGTATGGGCTCGACCAGCTGTGGCACGAATTTCGGTTTGTGTTCACCCAACTGGAACCACATTTTTCTTATCTCCTGCGCCGTATCTTTGCGTATATCGCGATAGCGTGCGAAGATAATTTGACGCTTATTATCATTGAAGTCGTTCAATTGTAACGGCGACTGTATGAGGAATGCTATGGAGCACTGAAAGAAATTCGACCACACTTGCTTCTCAAACGGATCGAAAAAGTGATCGATAATGACGACGGAGATGTGCTGCAACGAGCGCAGTATCACCGTATTTTGATGCATTATCATATCCATCCAATCACGCGAGAAAACGGGCTTTTGATGTGGCGAGACGAGCTCTTCGAATACCAACAGTATTTCGATTATAAAATCTTGCAACTCGAAACGATTGTTAAGTTGCTTGACGAAGACATCGTAATGAGCGGCGTCCATGCGCTGTAGGATACCAAACATAATGGCCACCAGATTGCCGACAAGCTGATTTTCGCGATCGAGAGCTTGTGACGTCTTAATGATGGTACGCAAAAGAATTAGCATTATGTCACGCATATCGTTGTGCGTCCTACCGATATCCCTGCGGTACAATAGGCGCAGAATGTTGTTCATTATAATGATGCATTCATTGACCTGTGGCGAGAGTTGAATGTGGAGGGAACATGTTTAGCGTGATAGCACAAAAAAGTGTGAAAAAATTGCATTTTCCTTCGATCGCTGACTTAAATTTAAACTTTCAAAGCAAATATTAATTCAAAATAATCACAATTTTCACAGAAAATATTTTTTTTTTCAATAAACATAGCCCCTAAACAAAACCTTATAGGAGTATTGTTAGATGTTCACTGCCATTTTTATTCACCCAGATGATCCTCTAAAATTTTAAATACTTTTTCTCTAATTTAAAAAAAAAATCAATAACATCATGTTGCTAACTTTTTGAGAGACACCTTAGCAAGGTCAGTTTCTATTTCAAAGTGCATACGTACATATAAAATATGTATCCTTCACAAAGGTATTTAGAAAACTATAAAAGGAAATGGTTCCAAAATTATATACCTAGTACAAGTAAACAAATTTAAAAAATACCTACTGCATTGAAAATATGCTACAAATAAATGTGATCAAGGGCAAAGAATTTTAGCATAGTTGGCATTTTTTTTTTACGTTAAAAACATTTTTATTTCGGTAGGGTAACATTTTGCTCATACCAGAGAAATATGTTGTTAATTGGAATTCACGCTTTTTTTCTTCTACAAATAGAAATTCGAATACGAACACGAAGATGAATACGAATAGTTTGTTCGATAAAGATAAAAGCAACGAGCAACGATACCGATACCAATAACGATAGCGATAACGAAAACAACAATGAATAAATATAATAATTTTGCGCTTCCATCGTATCTGTTTAAATTTGACAATAAAGAAATGTATCTCGACTTTGTACTTCTTTATCACACTCTGAATAAAAAGACTCTTACACATTTTTCAAAAAAATTATTTAAGTAAATATGTCGTTTAAAACGTCATCTGAATATAAATCGATTTTTGTTATTAGACCGATAAGACTACTAACGTCTGTTACAATGAACAACTCTTTAAAGAATCTCTAAAGTGATATTATTATGTACGTTTGCATTTAAATCTTGTTTTCTCGGCGTTGAATAGGTAACAACTTTTTCAGATCACAACCTGGCAAGAGCTTAAAACACTTAAATTTTTTTGAATTGAAATGTTATTTGAAGTCCCATTTCAAGCGCAACAAAACAATTGTTATCGGCAATTTATTGTGGAAAATTGAAGAAATGAACGCTGAGTTCCCAGCTAGGATCTGATGTGAGGTCATCAATGCGTTGCCGAAATATCATGGAAAATGGGACTGGGAGAACAACAACGCAATGCATTAAGAAATATTAACAATTGCTTTATTTTCAGACAAAACCTTAACTTAGCTAAAAATAAATCTAGATTAAACAAGAAATATCTTAATTTAAAAAAAAAATGTTGTAAGTCATTGAGTGTACAAATGAGTAACTAATCGTGATTTAAAAAAAAATGAATCATAAAAAAGGAGTAAGCACAGCTTAAACGACAAAGCCAAACTGACAAAACAAACTGGTAATAGCATAATAATTTAATAGACCAAAAATTAACAAAAATATAGAAATTGTAGTTGCATTTTGCCTGCAGACGATCACTCGTTTCAAAATAATAAGTAAGCGCTTAATATTGTAAAAGCATAGGCATTGAATACTACCTATTCTCCCAAAATAGCAAACAGTTTGAAAATATTTGTAATTAAAAAGCAAAAAATAAACAATTAACCTACCCTATGACCAAATTTTACGGATAATTATAAAATATCATAGTTTTTTTTTCTCGCCATATTTGTGCGTTTGTGAGTGATTTGTGAAGGCAAAAAGATGGACGGACGCACTGCGATACTTATTAAATTAAGAGAAATTAATAAGATTAAAAAAAAAATAATAAATAAACAAGCAAAAACAATCCGCACCCCGTGAAAATAACAAAAAAATTTAAACACTTAAATCCACCCACCCGTTGCGTCGGCTGCGTGTGCTATGTTGTCGCTTTATACTTGTATTGTGCGTATATTTATTTATGTTGTATATATTTCAGCTTATTTACCAGTTCAATTTGTTTATTGTTTTCTTTCTGATTTATTTTTGATTTATTGCGATTGCATTAAATTTTAAGTTTTTACCTTTTGTTTGGCAGTTGTTTCACGTGTGTGCAGGTGTGATTTTAATTGTCCGAGGACTTTTGCTGCTTTCGAGAGGTTCTTTTCTTGCTGCCATATATCAGATTTCGAGTCACCCTAGACAATTCGATACACAAACAATTTGCAAAAAGCGAATACACAAAGTGTTTCAAAGTAGATTAACGAACGAACACGTAAAGTTTAAACAAATATGTTTTTATGTTTGTATGGAAAAAGGAAGAGAAACGTAAAATGTGTAGTTTGTATGTAAATCTGTACTAGGTAGTGGTGCACACTGTGCTGGTGTGTGTTGTGAGTGTTTGTGCTTTAGTAACACAACCCCAAGCACTTAGATATGTATGTATGTACGTATGAATTTTGTTGCAAATGAAAATAACGGAAGTTAAAAACGAATATTGTGAAGCCAAAAATCCCAAAACTAAATTAAGTAAATGAATAAATATGTATATACGCGGATAAAATTGTGAGCATTCAAATGAAAAGGTGAATAGCGTAGCCATTAATTAATTTGCATTATCGCCGCTTTGGCAGTTAAGTACTTGTAAAAAAAAAATTTATATTCTCGCTAATTACTAGATAATTGGAAACTAAAAAAAAAAAAAAATGCACACAACAAATGATGAAAACTATAACCAAGTTTAATGGATTAATTGTGTATGATTTACTTATGAGTGGCATAGAAGAGATGGTGAAATCGCTGATGATTTGTATATGTATTGATGCATTTTGGTGATTGTAGATGGTGACAGTGGTGCATGTGACATTTTACCGGCGCATATTTGCGTATGTATGTGTGTATGTAATGTGATATTTGCTAACGACACTGTACTGCGTGCACAACAACTACACCAAACAATTCAGCTAACTATTGACAGACACAAAAATTAATAAGGAATCCCAAAGACTTACGAAAAAATAGCGTAAAAAATGAAATCAAACATCTGCAAATATTGCATTTATGTAAATACAAAACACTGCTGCCAAAAATAATTGAAACTAGAAGTTTTGACTATTTTTCTTTTGTTTTGTTTTCAATGTTTAATAATTTTAAAGCAAAGTCTTGCTCATTGCGTTTAAAACAGCCAATAAATCAGTATTTCACACATTATAAAATTTTTTTTTTTTTTTTTGAAAATTCGTCATATTTTAACGAAATTTAAAATAAATTTAATGTGTTAAATGCAAGTTTCAAGTTCCTAAGAAATTCGTTAGAAATTGCTAGTTTATATGCTATTTTTATGCAAGGGGCTAGAATTTTAATTAAAAATATAAAATATCTAATAAACAAAAGAAAAATATCTAAAACTTGTCACTATGTCGCGATTTTATGTATATTTAGGTATGTACAAATGATTGGATATTTACATAAGAGAGCTTCATAAAAGAATAGGTTAAAATAAATAATATTCTTTAAAAACGCAACAAAATATTATATGCAGTTTAAAGAAATTAAGGTCGGAATTCTTACAGCCATACCTCAATAAGAGCATCAAGTTCTAATGAAGCCAGACATAGTGTTCCTGAATGTTTCGGTATTGTAATTCACAACAGCAATTTTAATATGATTCCGTCACTTTTTAAAGCAAAAAGGTTTTTTTTTTCATTCTTCAACAAAACGCCCTCAAGCATCTCTTTAGAATATTAAAGACTGGAAATTTAATCCTCAAACAGAGAAAGAACAAATGAGCTCTGATGGGGACTGATTAGGCGGCACACTATGTTTGCTATGGGGATCAGCGACGATACAACAAATATTTGCAAAGAACTTCAGAACAGAAATAGTTCATTTCCATTCTCAGAAGATCTTGCCAATATGAGTCTAATGAAGTAGAAAGTTTTTCTATACTGTTTAAATTTAAAAATTTCACACTGTTTGAACATTGATACTTTTGTTCAACTGAGAATTTATGTTGCAAAAAAAAGTCATAGAAGAATCAGTCAGGTTTACTGGTCTTAGCTTCTTTATTATGACGAAAATAAATTCTGAACGCTCAAAATTTTTTTTAAATAATATTACATAGTAGGGTTAATTTTTTAGGATTATTACAAACATAAATCAATTTTGTTTACCGGAAAAACTGAGGTAATTTTTTACTAACATAATGGCCTTAGACTTGACATAAATTACGCAAAGAAAATAAAAACGTTTTGCCAAAACCCAAAGTAAGAATTATTCAATTGCTGTATTTACAATAAGTGTACTGCATATTTGCGAGACACAAACATATACACATCTGATGAATAAACATGCGTGAATTATGAATATTTTTATGTTTATTATTGCAGTGATAGGCTAATCGATCTATTTAGCGAGTTTTGTATAACTTTCAACATACAATTTTGCGAAATAAATCGCTGATATTGGGTGCGTCATATAAAACAAATATTTCGTTGTAAAAAAGTTGCAATATTTGTACGTATAATTTGTATATAGCACCGTTGTGAAACAACCACTAAACATTTACGCTAAAAAAAAGTAATTATTATAAAAAAAAGTATATATTGATAATTAGTGCACTTTAAAAACATGCCAATCAAAAATGCGTTTATACTCAATAATAAAAAATTTGCACAAAACAGGCACAAACACGGACATAACACAAACAATAACATGCTAATACATTAAAATAATACATTTTGCTATACAAATTATAAACACTTTATAAATAAATTAAATTCCTGCGTGTTTTATAGTACAACACTAAACATTTACATTTACTGACCAATTAATGTACACATCACATTTTGGAAAATCTACAACATTGCAACTTCATCAAGTTAACAAGTTGAAGAAATTGTGAAACTGTAATTAATATGTAATTTTTATGAAAAAGAAGTTTTAGCCACAAGCTGGAGTTATTGAAAATTTATGTTTGTTTAATTGCAAGTATTAAGGTTCATGATATGTGAAGAAAAATGTTGCCAGTTTTTGGTTTTAGATGAAACACACAAAGGTTGAATTAAACGATCAATGTGCGAGAAATATGCAAAACAACTCGAGCGTGCCAATGTTATAATTTGCGTATGTGGCAATTTTTATTTTTTTTTTTAATAAATTAATATAAACACAAATGCAAGGAAAGTAACGTAACGCAAAAAGAATGAAGTGTATCCGTTATGTAAAAAAATCATACTCATACCTCTTCTTTGCTCTCAAGCCGATCCTTAATGTGATTGCAAAAGACAGGTAGCAACACAGCGCGGCAATCGGGTGACAAGAACAATTTCGAATCCACAAAGTCTTTGATGCAACCCATTTTCGATTGCGTCAAACGTCGTGGTGGGAATTGACGCAGAATATTTACAATCACATTGCTAAATGGGAATCGAGCAAATTAAATTCGTAAAGCACACAATTTGCAATGTTTGTTTAGTTCCATACAAACCTTAGACGAACTTCATCGAAAACCGTCATCAAGTCCGTGGCGATGACGTGCAAGTTTTTTAGCAGCGCACCTTCGGATTTTAACAAATCGGTGGGACAGGCAATCATTTTTATAAACATCTCCAAGAGACCTAGCGAGACAAAGAACATTTGGTTAGATCACTTGTTTAATACAAACAAATTTAGCACTAGAAACTCAATCTTCACCATGCAATTTATTGGCAAAGTCATCGTAATCCGAATTGCCATTGATGGCTGCAAAGAGCATACGCGATCGTATGACAAATTTTATGACATAATGTAAATAGCGCGTAGTCTTGTAAAGACGTTTCACCTCAATTCGCTCCTCAATCTCAATGCCATCGGCGGACTTTTCTTTTGGCTCGATGGCTTCTATAATATTACGCTGCAGCACATCAATCAATTTGCTGTAAACGTAGAAAATAATCGAAATGCAAGGCGATAAACACAGAGCTACAGTGCAGCAAAATAATAGTTACTCACTCATAGGCCAGCGTCGCTGAGAAGCTCTCGTTAATGTAGACATCCAAGACGGTGAGGAAATGTTGATATTTCAAATCGGATACGGTCTCAATCAAGTGTATGATGCTCATGAAAACCAGCTGATCATAACGCGCGGGATCGTCATTTTCCACCTGAGCAAATTAAAAATATATGTATATATAGTTTCGTTGCTACAGAGCACAAGAGCGCAAATTTTAAGAAATTTACCAAAATATTAAATAAGGCATCGAGTATGTCCTGTAGAAATTTGACTACCTCCTCGCCAGGTACATTTGATAAAGCGTTCAAAGACTCTTCGAGCATTTCCTTGTGCGCAGACCAATTGAGTAGTCCAAGTAGGCTCACTGGTAGTGATAAATAGTCAAAAATGTTTTAAAATGAAGTTGTCATACAAAATTTGTATACTTACCACTTTGCGTCAACTTCGTACTGCATAGGTTAACGCAAATTAGAAGCTGGTCTTTGGGCAACAACGACAGACCGCCCAGCGATGGCTTGGTTCCTTGCAATTCGCCAAGCGTCGAGGGTAAATCCATGTATATGTTTGAATTACTTTTGTCATATTTCTTATGGTCGATTTTGTAAACAGCCAAATTGTGTTGCCCTTGCTAGAAAAGAAAGAGAAATAAAAAACTTTAAACTGCTATTGCCTAATTATGGCAAATACTGATGACTTACCAATATCGTCGTGCCATTGTCCTGCATTAATTTTACATAGGACAAACCGAATGGTTTCTCGGATTTATCCTTTTGCTCGTTTGAGCTGCGATGTTTGAATAGGAATTTCAAATGGCACTGCTTGAATTCGTCAATCGGCACATGTATCTGCGGGCATAAGCAAAATCAAATATTTCTTTATTAAAAGCACACACAAAACACTCTCATCGCATCGCATAATCACCTTAAAAGTCTCCAACCATTTGGGCTTGTCATCGTGATAGTACACCACCGATTTGTATTCGTCAATGGGTGGATGTCCTGCGCCAATGCTCATCACGCCAGGCACAACCTGGCCCTTTTCATTGCACACATACACCGTCACCTCGACATTCTTCTCGGAGGTCTTCGCAATGCGCGCAAATTCGCCAGCGCAGATTGTCAGATACAGATCGTTGCGCACATCGCCGGGCAATATAACTTCGGGAAAGCCCATTTTGCGCGCCAATGGTACGTTAGTGTGCAACAGTCGTGGAAAGTCCTCTTTGATTTGTTTAATGTCGCCCTGCAACACCTCAATCGTCACCGCCATTTTAGAGTCGATCTTGCCAATGTCTTTGTTGGCGATCAGTTTGCGCAGCGTGCCGTCCAGCGTATCCTTCTCGCACAACATGAATGGCAAATCTAAATTGCCGCGGAAATCCTCCGGCTTATGCAGTATGGGGGTGAGATCTTTGCAAGCGACCCCAAAGGGGCGCCGCATAATATACTCGGTACTGTTGAACGAGCCACTCGAACTGATCGAGAGCTGTGAGTGCTTCTTGCTGGAGGGTGTCAACATGGCGGTGGTTATGCTCGCACGTTTCGAATCGTTCTCCTTCATTTCCATGGCACCTATGCGTATCGCATAGCAGACGAGATACATTTTCGGGATGCTCAGATCGGTTTTGCTGAGATCGGTGAACAGCACACGATTGTTGTCGAATTGATCGATGTCGCGCGCAATGCCGGTGCGTGACCACTTCACAACATAATTCTCGCTGATCGGCTTGTGTGACTCGCCATCGAATAGTGTAAAAAGAAGATCGGAGTCCTCTTGGAACTTGCAGACGAAGGCGTTTACATGCAGCAAGATATTGTGCGAGTATTTGTTGAGGGGACGTGTCGAACGCTGTATAGTTTGGGGGCGCTGTGAAAGCGAAATAGTTAAATTTAATTTGAGTAAATTATGTTATTAATAAATTGATTGTAAAAGGAGTTGGTATAGAGATTTTTGAGCATACATTTTGATATATTTTAATCGAAGATTATCAATACAAAAACTTCGCATAGTTAAGAGTCACTAAAAACTTAATTTAGTAGACTTAATTGATTTTAAAACAAGTCCGCCGAACACTTAATGAATTGATTTTAAGGGAAGCACTCAAAACGTTTAGAAAATATCATCCGCTAGATGACACTGGAGACAAATATGTGAAAAAACTGTATTTTTTCGGATTGTAGTAAAATTAAAAAGTATACCAATGGTGCGACGAAAAATACATTTACGGAAAATGGATGCGATAGATGGCGCCAGAGCGGAGTTATTCAGAAAATACGTGTTTATGTCGATTTGAATGATATTAGAAATGAATGGCGCTGGAGTCGAGATATAAAATAAAGTTAGTATACGCCATTTCTGAAAGACATCCCATAAAAATTATGTAAAAAAAACTGCAATTATATTTGTTGCCGACTTTATCCTAACTGTCACTACTGAACATTGTTTTTAAATTCATCAAAGCAGCATTTTTAGCAGTGACGTCATAAAAAAGATACACAACCTATTTACCCTTTTTTAATATAAAATTATGTGTTCCTTTTTTCAGTAAAAGTGCTGCGAGTAGGTAGTTTTGAGTGGAATAAGAACAGAGAATTTTTTCGGAGAAATTGTCAGGTTTTTAGTCCATGACGAAATTCATGCACGTAGGCAAAATGTATTTATATTAAATGCTATTTAATTATGTTTGATGAATGTTTGTTTACAAGTATGTAAATGTGAAACCTACATTCGCTTTAATAATGCGGTTCACCGCATTCATATGATGCTCATACAATTCCGTCGTGCATATCGTATTTGTATCCAGTATATCGCCGTTCTCGTCCCGGACCACCATATCCAAGCCCAACAGACTGTTTCCTGTGTCGATTTGCGATGTGGCCATCAGCTTCACTTTTCGCATCTCGTCCACGGGCAAGTTTCCCGATATGAGCAGCGCGCGATTATTATTTAACTCGATCATTTTAGCGCGTATAGAATTGAAGTCGCGATGAGTGACCTGTAAAAAAAACAAAAAAAAACAATATTAATAGAACGCAAGAATGCGAATATCATCAGTGAGGCATTGAGTGGTCACTTTTCAACGATATGAATGAAATACATAAAGGGTATTTCAAAGTCTCATTTACGCATTCATTCAAGTTTTTATTAGACGTGTGGTTTTCAATGAGGCAATGCCAATTTTGCAGTTGGTCTCTTTGACAACTGTTACTTGATTTATACTAAAATTGGTTTGCCTAAAATCATTTTCAAAACATAATGGCAAACCCTTACCTTTATAATAAAGCTAAATTATTGGCCATAGCATTAAATTATATGTATTTTATTTCTTCTTAAAAACCACATGTCTAAAAAAAACCCCTTCACAAACATAAGTATGTAATTTTCGTGAATAAATTAAAAACAAGTTGGAATAATCATTGTCACAGCTGTTAACTGTTTGCGATTGATGACATTAATTTGCTGAATTCTTCAAGCTGAAGTCAATTCAATTTATGCTTGCATTGTACTCACCAAAAAATACTGCTTCAATATGGAACCCCATTCCAATAGAACTTTGGTGATTTCCTCAACGATCTCAGTACGTTTGATGCAATACTCGCCATTGATGATTGTATAATCGGACAGATGTATGTAGGATTTTGGAAATATGCCACGCTGATCTTTATGTCTGCAATAAATAAAAGAACACCAACAAAAACTATACATTAAAATATAATAAATAAAATAAAAAACCCACATGGGAAATTTAACAGTTTTGCCTTAATATTAATAAAGATAATTAATAAAGCTCACACCAAGCGCATGTGTTGACATGCACACATACAAATATAAATACCCAATAAACATTTAAGATGGAGTTAAACTTGAGCTTAAGTTGAGATTTAGGCTACTCCCTAACCGCCAATGTTGTTTCTCTATAGTGGCTCAATTGGAGATCACATTCTTAAAAAGGCCATTTTTTGTTTAGATATTTATACATGGTGTTTCTCGACTTGAGAAACTGATGGTTAAACACTTTTTCTTCCACGTGGCTCTCCTACTAGACTCTAATATGCGCTTGCAATATTGAAATAAAAATTAAAGACATCTTTAATCAGTTTTACACACAAAACAGCTGTGTTGCCATCTTTAAAAAAAATGTTTGCTCTCAACTTCACACCAATATGATAAGTTGGGATATCAACTGCGGACATATGTATATTTACTTCAAACTTAGAGAACGATTATAGAATGATGTTGAAAATCGGCTTGAGAACTAAAGATATTGACATTAATTTAAGAATGATTGGATAATGATATTTGATGATTTTGGATATTCCCAAAGACCACCAAAAAAATATTTTTCAATCCATGAAGAAAATCAAGTTCTTCTGTTGATATCCAACAACATTCTCCAACATATCTTCTTCCTTGGAGAATTTTGTTTGTTCTCAAGTAGATATCCAATATCAATATTAAATTCATCTCTAACCTTAAACTGGAAGTTGAAATTGAAAGAGAAATGCATTGCCAATAGAAAAACTATATAAAGATTAACTAAAACGCAAAAAAATGTTAATAAATCGTGAAGATATGTTTGGGACCAATGACGAATCATATTGGAATTCGACTTGAGAACTAAGTTTTTCTCAACTTGAGAAACAGTTCTATTTTCGTACAAATAAATACTCCCAATTCGTTGAGAATGCAATAAGTTTTCACTTAAAGTGTTTTTAGATTTAACGTTAGAAGTTTGAGAAGTAGCTTAGTTCTCAACACTCAATATTTGTTGGGTCAACTTGATAACTACAAATTTCTCCAAGCTTTGAGGCCAGCTGGATATCAACTTGATGTTGGATATCAACTTAAAAACTACTCGTATAAAATTTTTCGATGTTTGTTGGGCACATACGAGTATCAACCGACGCTTAGGACTCATGCATATGTACATACATATGTTTTTATGACGCAATTGCTGATGGATTGCTAAGCAAAAAAACCAATATCTACCAAACTAAATTATTAACCTCAACTCAAAAACGTTGCTGACAAACGAACGTCAAATATGGTCACATATTCAATTTAATCGAGTGACAACGGCCAGTTGTTGGTGGAACGCTGCCGCAAAGAGAGCACAGCCAACTGGAATGTTATGGCAAATTGCTGACTGCGGTGTAAATTGAATCCAACAGCAGATAACAGTAGATCGTTTAATTATAAGCTTGACAAACTCGCTAAGGAGAGATCCGCAAGTAACCAGTTCGGCGCCTGCGCAGCACAATTGCACACACACGAAAAAATTATTTGCAATGAATGGCTGGCCTTTATGAAAAAGGTTAATTTTTTTAAACAATCTATACATACATAAATGGGTTCGTATGTATACACAAATGTACATATATATATATATATACATATGTACTGTAGGACTGTGTACGAGTATTATTATAAATTAAACAAACAAAAATACGCAATGAACATTTCGTCATGTCATATTTACAACTCAGTACAATTTCGCACTTCTTTCTTTGCATTTTACTAGTACAATGACTGGCACTTTCGCAAAGTAGAATAGTAAATTGAAATTAAAATTAAAAAAAAAAAAAAAGTCATGACCAAAAACGGTTCACAATTTACATATATGTACACACGTATGTATGTGCGTTAAGGTTGGGGTCATTAACCGTCAAATTGTGTTGGTTTTTAAATGAAGCTGGCCAAAACAAAGCAGTTAGCAAGTCGTTAATTTGGCATTTGGTATTAGAAGAGTTCAAACGTGTGCTTATTATAACATAAGTCAAACTGTGGCAAACACTTGCATTGTCTTTAGATAGAATATTAAATTAAAATGTTGATAAGTTTTATATCACACTTTTGGCACTTTTTGGTTGGAAATCTTTTACTCTTAGAAAATAGTAAAGTTTGGGGGGATTACACAAAGTTTTCGAGTAACACGCGACGATAAATCTATAGATTTTAAATATGTATGTACGCATGTGAACTTTACCAGCTAATACGATTTCTTCCCTTTCTCTTTAAAAATTTACAATTAGTTAAGGAAAGTGGAAAAGTACTCTAGCTAAAATGTATGGCGAAAAATATAAAAATAGAATGCAAAAGTGACTCGGTTTGAAACTTTCAAAAGTATCGGGATTGCTTCCGGACCATTTCGGGATTCTTTGAGCACCACTTGGGAGGTATTTTGAGGCTATTTTAGGACAATTCAACACCGACTTGCAAAAAGTCTTGGACAATTCGGGATTAGATTATTCATAAGAAAATTAAATTTCACATGCAGTTTCGTCCTACACAGTAGGTGAAATTAACAAATACTACTTTTGGTTCCTGTTCACTTATTAAAAGAGAAGATACGAGTAATAAAAATTACTTATGATTTTAATTTTTTATTTAGTTTTCTTTGGCCGGTCTCGTTTTTTAACCAAAATTTATTTTGGCTGTGTTTTCATAATAAAAGTGTCTTTTACGCCGGAAACTCAATACCTAATATTTTTAAACAATATATTTCTCTAAGATATACTCCTAAAGGCAAGACGTTTATACCAAAAAAAATAAAATATATATATGTAAAAGAAAAAGTATTTAATGAATACCTTATACCTTCAGCTAATCCACGAAACCGACCAACCGATTAAAAGGAAACTTTTCTGGGTATATATTGGTGCTCACAACTTGAAGTATAGCATAGTTTTGAATTCGATAGGTGGCGCTGTTGTCGAGGTTTTCAAAAAATCCAGATTTATGTTTCGATCCAGTTAAAGTAAGACTGGAGTCTGGATATTCTGAAAGTTCGTTTTTATTTTCTGATAGAGTTTAAATAAGAAAAAAGGAGATTTCTAAGAAAACTGGATTCGCTAAGTGGCTTTAGTGTTTGGATTGAATTGAAATTAGAAATGTATACTCCAATACGTGAGAAATGTATCCGCCGCTAGGTGTCGCAAAAGGAAACGAGTATGTCAATCTGCATAAAAAGAAATTTTACGAAAAATAGCGCAGTAACGCAATTTAACATGTCAACCAAATCAAAGAAAACTTAATTCGTTATCTTATCTATCTTCTTATCTAGACATCTTATAAACTTGAAAATAATACTTATACAAGATTATAAGAATTTAAAATTGATCTTTTGTTAAAATATCCCTTTTAAGATAGGGCGCGGGTTTCTAGTATTTATATATATTGAGACACATTCTCAACGGGTGCTGAAAGGTGATTTTGAATTCAACTGAAAAAATCTATTACTGTTGCTACTTTTGAAAGGAGATAAACTATTCATAAGAAAAAAAAAAAATTACAAAATTTTTATAACGAATGTGCAGATATCTCAAATGAAACATTCAAATTTAGTGAAAAATGTATTAATATATTTATGAACCGTGAGAAAAGTACACAAAATACATGTGCACCCAAGTACTACCGAAAAAAAATGGACGCATCACTGACGTGCACAATAATAATGGACCTTTCATTGAACATACATACATATGTATACCCGCTTGTAGGTGTGTATGTGTGTGTATGTGCCTACATATAAAAAAGTTCAATCAATTTCCACAATTTACCAATTCATTCCATTATTTGTCTGACCCATTCGACACGCTGCCTAAATTTTTTTATTTATGACCGCTTTTTATTGTCAATTATTTTTTCACTTTTATTGAATCACATTGTTGTCATTTCCGAACACAGATAGTACATACATACATACATACATATGTTCATAGGAAAAACACTTGTTTGTGAGCAAACTGTACGCTTGCAATGTCTCCTTAAGTGACTGCGCGGTTCAAGAGCGCCACTGCCTAGGCCAGCATGGGTCAGCTTAAGTATGAAAGAGGTCAGCGATATGCGCTCACTCTGTGTCGGAGAATGTTTGAAGATTGAAATGGAAAAAAAATTTAAATTAAAAAAGTAAATCAACAATAGGAAGCGAAAGATTGGAATGTCGCGAAGAGCAAACTCTGGCGAATAGAGTTCAGAAGCGAAAAGTATTTAACTTGACAGTCAATATGAAATACGTGATAAGTCGTCGCGCCACAAACATAAGTTGCTAGTTTTGTAAAGATTTTCAACCGCCGACAACCGCTGAACACTTGCCGGCACGGCAGAGTTTATCAAATCTTGAATTGGTAGTAGCGGGGAAAGGGTGACTGCCTTCGCGTAGATAAAATACTCGCACATATTGAGAAATGAAAAAGTCAGCAATAAAAAAAAAATGCAGATAACAACAACGGCGGGCAATTCTTGGTGTGTGAACTTCATGTTTGTTTCTACAAAAACGCGATTATGTACATACATACATAGAGGGAAAGCAAGAAAAATAAGAAGAACAACAATAAAAGCAACACTCTGTCTGTTGGGAAATAGTCGATTGATAGAACGCAAAAGTAAACAAATAATCGCAACATACGAATCGTAGAGTAGCGTACAAATGTTTGCAAGCGCCAGACGGCGGGTGAACAGTGAGTATATATGTATGTATGTACATATAAGTACCTATGTATGTACATATAAGTACCTATGTATGTACATATATGTATGTATGTACATACATACACATCGCACTTATTCCGCTAAAGTGAACTATCTCAAAATTTATCAGTTTTGATATGACACGTTAAAAATTAAATTTTGATTATACGTTTTATGAAAGAAAATGCTCAGAGGGTAAAAACAAATTTCTACGGTACTTTTTAGACAACCGAAATTTGCACTTTGTTTACTGAAATAGATTGAAATTTTTCGAAAAATTCTGAATAAAAAATTGCGATTTTGATGACAATTTTTAGAATGTTTTTAGCTTTTATTTAAATGGCTTCGGTTATAGATCGTACTGAATTTTAAATGAAAATTATTAAAAATAAATAAATAAATAGTATAAGTTTCAAGAAATATCATTAAATTTGAAATTTGTTCCTATTTTTTTGTGGACAACTGTACATGAATAGTAAGTACATACATATGTACATATGTATGTATGTATTAGACATGGCCCATTTTTAACTCCCGAATATCCCAGGTTAAGGAGATTTTAAGGCTAATATATCTTTAAGATTGCATTTTAATCCGAATAAGGAATAATTGTGCCTCGCTCAAAATGGAATGGGTGATGTTTTTAATTTTTACTTGATGTATTTTTTTTTTCTCTGAATGGTAATTTATTAATATATTTAATATCGGTCTCAAACAGTAATTAAAAAGTAAAAAAAAATAATTTGATTATGTTGGTGTACCTAATATGTATATTGGTACTTGAAGTATAAATTATTTTATATGTTTGTCAAATTTTAAGTTTATTTATTTTTAGTTATAGAAAAGACCAATAAATACATACATACATACATGAATTACAACAAATCATGCTCTTAGTTATATTAATGTTATTGTGTATACTTCTGTAATACAACGATTACAAACGTATTACATTTTTTAATAAATTAAAAATTACGAATTAAAACTTCGTGAAATTCGGGATACCGGGATTGTCCCGGGATTTTGTTTTCAGATCTCGAAAATGAAAATAAATGATCCCAATCGATTCCCGAAATAATCCTCAACCAGTCCCGAAATGATCCCGATTAAATTTTTTCATTTGTACTTCTGAATTCGTCGTAACGATTTCGACAAGTTTAGCCCATACCGAGACCATAGATTTTTGCAAATTAAAAATTTTGTATTCGGACTTAATTCACTTTTGATAAATATGTGCGATACATGCACATACATACATACGTAGCAATAACTAATCAAATCAAAGATCTTCATTTCGCTGAGTATACAAATTCGAAGTGTGCAAAGCATATGGGCGACGCCGCTCATAGGGATAGAGCCGCCTCATACCCACGGTAGTTTAAAAACACACTCTAAAGGGCCGTACACATAAGACTTTTGCTTGGCTTTGCTTCAGAGTTTCGCTTTGACAGATAAGTTGAAGACCTGATTTTATACGAGTGCTGCTAAATACAAGGCGAGAAAAGTAAAGCAAAGCAAAACGAAGCAAAATCATGACGAACTATCAACTTTTGTACACTTTGACAACAAACTGTTTACATTTCCATTTTATTTCTGCGTGCATATACACACGATTTAGAGAATTCACTTGTATTTCATAATTTTCGCATATGTAATTACTTTTAAAAAGAGAAAAGAAGAGAAATATGAACAAATAGCAAATGAAACACCTCTTTGTTAACAACCCTCATCGTTTTCCTAAAATCCCCTGGATCGGTTTTATTTATTTTGTCGAAAGATGCTGCAAGAAGACTTGTTACATCTCAGTCTTAATAAAGTTTATTACACTCGCGAATTTCAAACATACATAAGTAGATGTAAAACACATTTCTTATTCTTTTAGTAATGAAAAAACTCGGAATAAGCACATATCGCAATTCAACACAAACAATTATCGCAGAAACTGTCAAAGCGTTCTATGTAGCAAACCTTCTACACCTCATGCTTTGTTGTTAAAGTTTGAATTGTCAAGTAAAGCGAGGAAAGTTGTATGTGTACGGCCCTTAAGAATTGAAAAATATTATGTATGTATGTATGCTATTTGTGCAATAGGGGAGGCTACGCGAATGTTTCGGCATATCATTTATTTCATGATTCAATCGGCGATAAGAGTGACAAGGGTTACTTCAATATGGCAACAGGCACTGCAAATATTACACAAGCGTGGAAAAACATGTGTTTGCACACATTTTTCGAAATAATACCGACGAAATCGGCATGTACGAAGTGACTTTGGAGTAGCGCCCATTGGAAGCGGATATACAAGTATGAAAAAAAAAAAACTAATTTGAGATGATTTACGACACCAATGCATAAAGAAGTACTAAGACGGCGAGAACGGAAGCAACTATTTGGCAATTTGTCATAAAAAACGAATTTCGAATAAACAAAACACATATGTATGTATTAACAGATAAGCCAGACGAAATCTATGTACTTACAAACATAAATACACTCGTTTCAGTAACAACATATTTAGTGCAATCAAAAATTTTCAAATTGGTTTTTTTCTTTTTTTATTGCCAGAAAAGTGGCACACATTAAAGAATAAACTGGAGCATAGATTCTTACCAGTGATGTTTTGTATATGTATGTAGTATTTCCCTACATTAAGGTCTCGTGTTATTTAACTCAGAATGCATTTACTTGGATTGTTTTACATTCTAAAGACCACGACATCTACTATTAAATTCCGTTTTTTAGTATTTTCAATGTCTCCGCCTATCTAAACAACTCAAAGCTTGGATTAAAATATCCCATAAAATGTATATAAATAAAAAAAGATGATGGATGGCAGCAGAGATAGACGATAGGGCAACAAATTTCGCAATGCCTTGTTAGGATTATAAATAAGTATGTTCATACATTCATAATCATGACAGAAAAAATATTTCAAGGTCTCTGAGTACGCAAATTATAATCTCTCTTTATATATAAACATATATTCTGATGAAATATCTATTAAATTAAAGGTCTTGAAGTGTTCATTTGCACAAAATTCTTAAATTGAAAATCGTTTTGTTAGTTCCTGGAAAGATATACAATTTTCATTTTTTTTCTGCATTTCCATTCCGAAAAATGTGGTTGGAATCGGAATGAAAAGCATTGCTATCCATTTCTCTTTTGGTTTTAAAGTATTGTCTTTGATTCCCCGCAAAGAAACGAATAAATTCTGAACCTCACAGAACCAAGGACACTAATATCAGATCGAGGAGAAAGGATTTATATGTACATTCGAAATGCAGAATGTCTGTATTAATGTTCTTATAAAAAACGCAAACATTAATGTTGTTATAAAAAGGCAAATACACCCGATTATCGGGGGATACATATTAGTTAGGTTTTTAATTTGATTACAATATTTAAACTTTAAAATCAAAACTATCTAGCTTTCATTTGTAAAACCGTATATAAAATCTATATACACTGATAATTCAAAAGACGCGACAAGACACTAATTGCCACTTAGTTTCTTTGAATTTTAAGTTTTTATTTAGAACCTTTTAAGAAGGCGCTGATGCATTCGCCAAAGTGGTTTAGGGGCAAAATCAACCAAAACAAAGAAAACAGTTTTTTTTTTCTATTTTAAAAATTTGAAGAGTCCTCTGCCCTTTTTTTAATATTTTTTTCGATATCTAAATTTTTACTCGTGTCACCGTGAGCGCGGATAGGGCAGACGAGCATGGCTAAATCGATTTCCCTACTCATTATGCCCCATAACATCCTCAGAGATGAATTTTCTCTTATAAAACGCTCAAATAGAATTCGTAACTTGTGATTTTCGCAATAATAGGCAGTAGTACTGCACTCACTGCAGTTGAATTTTAAGCTAAAATTGCATGGGTGAAAAATCACCCGAAGACCGTATGAGGGTTAAATACAAATTAATTAATAAGTTAAATCAAAAATAGTAATTTGTGTGTCAAATTAAAATATTTACGAAAAAGTTGCCACGTTTTTAAAAAAATAAATCAAAAGTAAAATAAAATTTTTTTTTAAATATTTAAATACATTTGAGTATCAGAGGAATTCGATGCACGAACAATTTCATTACGAACACACGAGAGTTGGATCTTGCCGGAAATTATATTAAACTAAGGTTTTAAACGAATTATATTTATGAAAAATTCTTTTCAAAAAGAGTTACCATCTGTTAAATATGGGATTATTTAGGGAGTATTTAGTTAACATAATATTTTCTAAAAGAGTTGCCGCTCCGTTTAAATTGTTGTATTAATTAAAATTAATAAATTACTTGAAATATTCATGAACGCAATTGCAGTCATTTTCATTAGCAATATATTTTCAAAGGAGCAGCCACCATTTCGAAACGTTATACGAGTATTAAGTTAGATTATTATTATTCAATTCAAGCAAAGATTGCAATTCGGCTTACAAAGGAAATATGTTTTATAAGCTTTTTTTTAAAAATATATTTTGAATGATAGTTAATCGCTGTTTAAAACTTACTCTACATTTTAATTAATAAATTATATCAAATATGGCAACAATATGAGAAACAAACGTGAAATATTTAAATAATATCTTTAGCCAAATTTGTTTGCTCTTTTATTTTATCTTTTAGTCAATATATACTTTCATAAATATCTGTATATGTAAGTAGGTCGTATATGGAAATTTTTTTTTTTTTAATTTTTAAAAATTATGCAACTCACCTCTGCTTATAGCCGTAATACCAGTGTGTTGTCTCCTTTAGTATTACAACCGAATCGCCTACATCGAGACTCAAACGGTGAGGCTTTTCTTCTTGGTCGAAATTACACTTCGCTAAAAAGAGAGGAAAATGTATAGATACGGAAATTAGTTTTATTGCAAGACAATATAAATTTTTATAAAAAAGTGTTAAAACTCACAAATTTACAAGCGATGGCTATAATTCACACAGCACAAACACAAAGAGTGTTACTAACTAATACTAAAAACTTTGAGTGGTGAATTATAAAAAATTACTAAAATAATATTTAATTGTATTTTTAGGTAAATACTTTTGTCAATATAGAAAAAAAAAACTCTAGAAAAGAGCCTCCACAACTGATGAAAATATAAAAAAACACAAGCGCAACCTGAGCGTTTTACTGACACGTCGCTACTAAATAATTGCAAAGAAATGTTTTAGTCCAATCGAGCGCTGCGAAATAGATTTCATAGACGTCAGTAGATTAAAAAATAGTTTACAAAAATATAAATATTTGTATGTGCATATGTAACAGTGATACAGGTTACAAGGACAGCGGAGGTGTTGCAAAAAACTACGCGCATTTGGAAGTCGAGGGTTCGAGCTTCAAACCACAGCATTTGTACTACATTTGACGCATTGTGGGAGATTTCGTTTCGTACATCAATGAATATGCGAATTAGTGGGAAAACGTTTACCTTAACGCTTACCTACGAGAGTGCGCACGGTATTGTAAATTGCAAAATTTCATTATGCACAATTGCTTTAGCTCGGGATGGGGTGAAACTAATAGATTTGCTGATAAAAACTATTTTTATTTTGCGAACAACAAACAGTGCTTTGACACGTTTGATGTAAATGCCAGCGTGTGTGTGTGTGTTTGTGGGTGCTCTGATAATTTTGAAATTGGAATATGCAAATCACACAAATAAATGTACATACAAACATACAAAGTTTGACATTTCCTGTGTGCACACGGCGTGGGGTGTTGCGGTATCAATGAACTTGCAAGGTGGTGATAGATGAATGACTGTTATGAATGAACAATAGGTAACTGGGTGAGCGAATTATAAAAAAAAACATATTAAAACTTATTATAACTTGCATACCTCCCCTCCACTCTTGATAGGTAACTTATGAATTTTAATACTTACCTCGCAATTGCGTGATGGATAAAAGCGGCCGGAAATTCGTTTATTTTTTGTGAGAACAGACAGCTTTTTGAGGAAAGGGGCTAATTTTCGTCAATATTTTATTTGCATTTTTTGCCAATAATTTAACTTTTTAAAACATAAATAAATAAGTTTGAAGGTGCAAAGTGTTTAAAATGATTTTTACGAATAATCACTACGAAATGATTTAGCATATTAATGTACACACATACTTACATACATATACTCTGTTCCCAAATTAGTATACCAAAACCACATATATGTAGACAGATTTGGGCACTTTATTTTTCTTCTAATTAATTCAGGTAAAATATGGTTTATTCTCCAAGAAAGACCGTAAAAATTTCAACAAAATTTCGATCTTAAAAACAAGTTCAGCGGAAATTCGTAGTTACTAAAAACTTGCACTTTGTTAAACTAAAATTTAATGAGCTACGAAGTAAAACAATAGATGCACTTAAATATTATTAATTGCAACACATGCGGTGGAGCACATACCAACGCGAGGAAATTTAGACAAAAGTCCACCATTTTTGGCGGCTAAAATTTATTTTAATTTTCTATTCCTTCAACGAATTTAGTCACCTTGCGTTAGTTTAAAAAACAATATATTTGGTTGTTCTGCCGACCGCCATTTTTGCATTGCCTTAATTCAGAAACTTAGGTTGTGGTTATTCAAGCGCTAAATGCGACCTTCTTCCACCAACCAAAAGTTTGGCTGCAATAACTAAATAAGTATGCATTGACCAATTTTATATACACCATTTTGTATTAACAACGCCACCAAACACGGTCATTTTCAATTCAATTATTTGATTTGTATTATTTTCAATTTAAGTGCGCAGACTTCAATAAGAAAACGAATATAAACCCAAGCTAAGAACATTACACTGCATTGCTCGAACAAATCTTCCGGGTTTAAATATAGCTTTGAGCCTCGCCTGACTCTTCGCTGGAATAAATTGTGGTGAAATATATTTACTCAGAAGAGTGTTAGAAATGACGGCGGAAAAAACAAATTGGAATAACTAATAATTCTATATGATTCATAATTCAAGTCTTTGACTGCAAAATTAAAAATAGCAATCAAAATTTAATTGTTTCCCCTTGAAACATTACTTAAAATATTGATTTTTGAGCTTATTTGATCGAGTTCTTTAATGTATTTGTTGTTATTGTTAATTAAGGCTATTCGATCAAATTTCTTTTGTGCAGGAAAAAACGATTTCTCCACTTTTTTAGCCGACGTTTCGCTAACTACCTTAGCATTTTCAGGGGTGATTTCTTCATTCGAACATATGAACATAAAAACATTTTTGTTTTTTAAAGATATTAATCAATGTAAAGATATATCGGAGATCTGTAAACTATGTGGACATTGATTTTTCTGTGATCACAATTGATTTTTGTATTAGTATTTCCTTGAAGATAGGACTTCTTCAGTTATTTGATAAACAAGTCATGTAAGGGCCTCTTCAATGTTTGGTATCTCTTAAGACCACACTCTCCCTTGAATTATTAGGCTACTTTTTTTGTCGAGTTAAAGAGGGCATTTGTCTAAGTATCACAATTTAGAGTTTAGATGGTTAGATGGTTAGATAGACCTTTAAAAAAACTTTAAAAAAAAGCAAAATTTTTCTTTAATAATTTTCAAGTCAGGGTTCTAATAGATAAGAAAATTTTTTGCACAAAAACAAACAACTTATAAATTGCACTCCAAACAGTCAGTGGCTAGGAAAGATTATTATTTCGGTGCCCAAAAGCATTGACAGACGCCAACGCTAAACCGGATTATCTTCAAAATTCATCAAATTAAAATTAAGCCCTGACAGACAATAGGATTAAGAAAAATATGAATCTTTAGCGCGGAAGTAGCTTAGATTTTGTCCAAGAAGGCTATACACGGTTATTGATTTTTTTTTGTGTTTTTCCATGATAGATTTTTTTGATTTTTGTTAGCGAGTGGCAGGGCGCTTGCTTTCGCAAAATGAATTATCTGCTTAAAATTGTCTCTCACTAAAGGTTCGTAACCAGCTGCCAAGAAAAAATGCTTGAGAAAAATTTGTCATTATTTTTGGAGTCGGAAATAGCAGCAAGCAAGTAATATTGACGTGTGATTATGCTTGGTGAACATAATATATAGGAAGAGGAAGAATAGATATCAGTTTGTCCTCGAAAGTATAAACTTTCAACCGTTGAGCCTTTTGAGTGTTTTTTATATGTAGTTTTTGCGATGTAGTGCATTTAATTGCAAATTTAATTGCGAATTAGCTCGTTAGTGCGGATCAACGTTGCCAACTGTCTGGCCTATAACAAATTTGTCTGAATATTTTTGTTGGATGAAATGCAATTACAATATGATGACATTGATATTATCAGCATATTTTTATTTCCGAAAAATATTTTTTACACAAGCACAGGCAATCCTACAATTCACTCAGCAAACAAATGCGAATAAATCAAATTAATCTAGTCCAAGCCGTTTCTAATCCACTTCTAAGTGGTTTTAATGGACATCATTTTTTTTTAGCATTCCACTAACAAATTCAACCAACTTTCCAAAATGCTTTTCATCAATTCGCTGTGTGTGTGTGTGTGTGTGCGTCTTCTCATACAAATCACATTCGCAGACAAATTCCAAGCGAAAATAATTAAATATGCAAAATAAGAGAGCGCAGACAGTAGTAGTAGCCGGTGTCTAAAGGCTGTTGCTCATCAACCAGTGTTGCTTCAATGGAGCAAACGGAGTTGACTAGCTAGTTATAAATGCACGCTTATGCGTCTCCATACATACATACATACGCACTAATTTACATACTCGTGTGTATGTGTGTATGGATGTGCCTTAAAATTTACAGTCAATTATATGTAGACCAAAGCGAACGCACGCTCAAACCCACATGCTGAGCTCAGTTAACGCAACGCTACTACTCCAGCGTCCAATGACCGAAAATCTACGAAAGTATTCAATTGACGTCCGTCGTCGTGTGTGTGTGTGTGTGTGTGGGTATAACTTCACATTCCGATATGAGTTTTTGTTGCGGTAATAGCAAAATATTGTACAACTCTCAAGCGACCTCCACCGCAGCATTGACAACAACAATTTACAAATGCAACAAGTGCAACGAACAATGCACTATTTCCTTCAGTGGCTAGGTAGGGGGGGAGCTGGGAAAGTGGGGACGTGGCGGAAAAATAAAATAAAAATACTGACATTAAATTGCCAATCAACACTAAATGACACACTCGTGGCAATGGACACTCGACTCACTCGCTCGCTCGCTCGCTGGTTAGCTGGATAGCCGGCTGGTTGGCGGCAATGCTGGGGTGTGGTAGTCGTAATTGCAGCAGTGCCAGCCGTGCCAGTAGCGACAACAACTTCGCCGGCAGATCAAATGCAATCGGTAGTGAAGCATGTCAAATGTAAACTGACAAAACAATAACATTCAGACGCTCACACGTGCTCACATACAAACATAATTACAAACATACATACATACATACATACATACATATGTATGTATGTGCATGGAGTATGTTAGGTGGAGCTGCGCTGGCTGCAAACTTAATGATAAGTATTTGCAAAAAATTGTAAGTCGAATTCCGGTAATTATAAAAAAAATGATAATAAATCTTCAGCGTAATTGTTTGAAATTATTTGCATGCAATTCTTTGGCCAGGAAATTGCCAAATTAGTTAAAAGTAGTTAAATATAATGGCGAAAGCTTTACTTAATTCATTTGCAGTTGCAGTCATGAGCGGTTATCTTATTTAACTTTTTTGCTAAAGATTTTAGATATTTTGTGTAAAATTTTATTAAAAATCTTCCAAAAAACAATTTGTGACAAGTAATTGAAGTTTAATTTTATCTTTATCTTGTTTTAAAACAGCTTTTGTGTTTGACTATTTTTTAATGTAATTTACTCTTTGCTGAGTTATTTATTATTTTTTATTTTTTTTATTTTTTTTTGTTTTTTAATACAAAAACCATTCAGTTTGCATACTTATCTTAACAAATATAGAATAAATAAGCAAGAACTAAGAACGAGGAAAAATATTTTTTTCTTGGCAATAAAACAAAAAAACAAATACATACATATGTTCCGTAAAATGTTAAAAGGATTTATTTTACTACTACGCAAAAAAATTTTTATTTCTTGACAATTGTGAATAGTGAAGAATAATTTTGCTGCATACATTTACATATGTACAAGTTATACGAATGTAGACCAAGACACATCATATGTATCTGCATTAGAGATATTGAAAAAGTAAAAAAAAGGTTTGTGTATTTTGTGTTCTTTTTTATCAGCATAAGTTTTAAAAATATTTTATCAGCTACCTCGAATGGTATTGAAAGCATTCTTATCTATGTATGTAAATACAAAATTTTACAATTTAAAAAAATATATATAAAATAAATAAATTATTTTATTTTTTAATGAGCTAAATGCCAATTTTTGTTGGAGAAATTAGAGAAGCCGTGAAGAAAGAAGTCTGATGAGGAAATGTGGTGATTTCCGAAGTAGTACTATAACTTCAACCGCTTTGGTGTTGTTGTTTCTTCTCTAATATTTTCAACAAAAATTGGCCTTTAGCTCATTTAAAAATAAAATAATTAAATTAAACAGGTCGAAAACAACAAAAATTTAAATAAATTAAATTATTTATTTTTCCTCTGCTGTCTATTTTAAAAGTTTACAGAATATTTATATTATTCCTATTCAAGAATGTGTAAAACCCATAAATTTACCAATTCGGATAATTTTTCTTTTTAAATCAAAGTACAGAAAATGCTCAAGTAATTTTAAGTATGCAGTTTTTTTGGCCCATTCGGTTTTAGTAAATAAAGTGGAAGTTACTAAGTGCTACCGGTGATTTTTGGGATTGTTTTGTCGTATTTGCCTCCATACATATAAATTCTCAAAGACCAGCGATAATTTTCAGCAAATTTAAACTTGCACTTTAATAATTAAAATTAATAGGGCAATGAAACAAAAATTTTAAATTGTCCGAATTTGTCAGCATATCGGCGTGCTTTATTTTGGTTTGTTTTTTTTTTCTAACATTTCCACATATTCCAAATCGATTTTTTTACAACTTTTTTTGTTTTTTTGAGTATACAATTTTGTAGCGCAATCAATTTTGGCAAAAAAAGTACAATATCGAGTGCCTTAAAATTGCCGTTGATTATAAAGAAATTTTTTCCGGAGGAGATTGTTTGATTGCAGCAAGAGCGGCGAAAATTTTCTAAATTCATCGGTAACCTGAATGAGTTACAAAACTAAGAAATAAGTTTGAAAGTATGATGATTTTTTTATTTGTCTACAAAGTTTGAAATTTAACTTAATATAATTTTAGTTAGAGAGTAAACTGTGATTTTATAAAAAAAATAATGCAGTTAAAAATTTTTTTTTTATCCAAAATTTGTTGGTGTTGTGAATTATTTGTATCATGGTTTTTTTTTTCAAAGCTTTTTTTATCGATTTTATTGATATAAATAATATAAAATTTTTATTAAGCTCTTGCAAAAGCATTCCCATAGGTTGGATCCTCAGCGCAAAATCTCAATGGTCGTTTTGTAAAAACGCGAAAGTAAACTATCATATTTTATACCTAACCCTCCACAGATACCATTCCCATGATACCTTTTTTTTTAATTTGAGGCACACTCTAGCGCGCAACTAAAATTTTATTTCAATGTATTTTTAAGTGAATTATAAGCATAAAGTTCTAATAGCTAACTTCTTCTTTTTAAGTTTATTTGAATCAAAGAATTTCAGATAAAACCAACATATCGAGACTGTGTAATAATCACGAAAATGCCTAGTTGCTGGTTGGAGTCTAAAAGTATTTATCATAAATATTTTTTAATTACAATTTTTAGATATTAACTAGTTCTGAAAATTTTCAAAGTGAAATGGAATGAATTATAAACTTTTTCTTATTTACTTAGTGCTATTTTTAAAAGTAAGATACAGCATTTGTAGCTTTAAATATTCCATTCGCCGATTTTTGAAACCCTAGCGTACAAATGTATGTGTGTATGTATGTATAGTACACCAGTAGTGATGAGCACATTTGCACACATGCGTGTAAGTGCCGATTATTTTCTGTTTGAGTGCAATATAAAATATACTTAAGAGTACAACAACATTCGTTGGGCTGGAGCTTTTTCCAGCGTGGGGTAAGTAAACACCCCACAACAATCAATGTGGCCACAGCTGAGTTCAAAACATGAAGAATACAACAAAAACACTCGATCATTTTCTCGGAAGTACCAACGCTGTGATATACGTATGCATGTGTGTATGTATGTATGTATGACTCACCCGCTACAGCGTGATACGTCTACGTCAAAGACCCCGACTGAAACGGTATACTCAGTGGCAAAGCTTAGTGAATGAGTCAGTGAGTAAGTGAGCAATCAAGCGAAATGCGAAGAATATTTAAATTAGAACAGAAATTAAAAAACTGAAAATATTAAAAACGTCCCTCAGGTGAATTTATGCAAATTAGATTAGAGTAGAAAACGAAACAAAAACTTTTAAATAAAACTCAATTCATAAATATCACTAAAGCATCGTCGATTGCCCTTCCCACATAGTTACTTTATGCAAAACTAATTAACAACACAAATCCAATTTACATAAATAATTAATCGCGCAATCGAATCGAATAGGGAGAAAATATATGCACGCGGAGTAGGGATGTTAAACGTTTCCCATAGTCTGGACGGTTTGGTTTGACGCCGGAAGTCATAAGTAATGACGTTGAAAGCGTTGATCGACAGCAGGCGAACGGCAGAGCAACCGCATTCGTTAAATATTGAAGCAGGTTCGATTGGCAGGATGGCAGCGAGGCGCGGATAGCTTGAGTAATTATTACAATGGCAACGGTCATGACTAAATAGCTCAGCGTCATTTATGAGTTTGTAAGTATGGGAAGCATAAATTTCAATGCTACACAAATTACTTACAATATACTCGTATGTACCAGTTTACCCAGTGAACAATTAAGATTAAGTTAAATTTAACCTTTTTTTTGGAAAATAAAAGCATTGACAGGCGGTTGCATTGCGGTTTATGTGAACAGTACATTTGTTTACTTCATTTTCAACGTCAGTTTATGTGATTAAAAAAAGTAGGAGGAGTTGAAAACTAGTGTTGTCTTCGAAAATTCCTTTACCTTACACTAATTTTAAAGATTTGCTCAAGCACTTAATGCCGATCAAATGCTGTTTCCAACATAGTGATTAACTAGCTCGTTAATCTCGATCAACATGTCTTCTGGCGAGACACTTCTCAAACGTTCAATGTTGTAACTCAACTAGAAAATGACACCATTTTTAAAATCCGATAATTTTCTTGGTATCAAAATATTAAATTATATTTCTCAATATAATGCGTACTTACAATACTTAAATAAGAATAATATGCACTTAAAGTTTTTCATATTTTAATTTTAATATGTTTTATTATATTTTTAATTGGTTTTTATACACAAAAACAGCTGTTGGCATTGATGCTGTCATCTTGAAGACATCGTTCTCAACTAATTACTAGCTGAAACACAATACGGCGGAAGGCGGAAGTTTCGTCGAATAAGATAACGCAGTCATTCGCCGTTCGCCCTACTAATTCGCCTAAATTATTAAAAGTGTAAAGACCTGATGACATTTCGTCGCGTAATAATTAGAGTGGCTCTATTGATTAAATAGATTAAATAAACTATATGTGCAAATTTTAGCAAATTTAAATTGAAAAAAGAAGAGAAGTTCATATAGATTATTTCATTTTAAAATAGTTTAACATATAGTATTTTGCTTAAATTTTAAAACCTTCAAATCAGAAATAAATGCGGCTATCTTTGGCAATTAAAGTAAATAATTTCGCTGTGTTGAGTTCGCCGTCCGCAAATTTGGTGTGTGAGCGGTAACTTGGCATATCAACCGTGGAAATATTTTGAATATCAATATACATATCTACGATTTTACTAGATAATGATTGGAGAATGATGTTAGATATCAACTTGAATTCTTTACATTTCGGCAAAGTTTGAGAGCAAATGGAAACGATGTTTGATATTAACTTGTGAGCTACAAAACTTCGCATAGTTGGAGAAATATTTTTTCGATGTTCGCTGGGCACATACCTACATTTGAGTAGATGTGTAGACGCCAGTGAGCACCGACAGTGGCATTGGAAATGCAATGCAACAGGCACAAATGGCGGAAGACATGAAAAATATGAAAGGTATTGAGGAAGCGAGCATTGTAAATAATTCTGCAGAAAAACGCAAGCAAATCGTTAAACAAAAGGGACACTCAAAGTGTACCAATATATGAATACATACACAAACATTCATACATAAATACTTACATTCATTTTATATTTAGGGATCAACATGAAAAAATATGTTACCAATGCATTTACAAAACGACTCCGCTGTTGTAACAAAATAACCATCAAACAACAAAACAAAAACCGTTTGTATGGAAAAGGTGAGGCCATTATTTATGTACTATCTCCGCACCCACATAAAATATGGTTCGCAAAGACAAAAGGTATTTTCCTTTTTATTTGTTTAAGAAGCATAACAAATTAACTAACACCGAAACACAATGAGCAAGTTGCGGAAGAAAATGCAGCTTCCTGCGTTTGTGTGCGTGTGTGTGTGTGTGTATATAAATAATTAAAAAGTGCTACAAATTTAGTATCTCCCAGATATGTAAGCAAACAGAAGTGTTGACGAATGAAAATACAAAAACTTACAAAATATATACACACAAAAATAAAGTACATAAGGGTGGTCAAAAAAAAACGTCAAGTCATAGGTTTTTTAATGCCGAAAACTTAACTCGACTTTTTTTAAACTAAGAATATTAAGTTTCCCATGCATTTTTAATGTAAAACAGTTTTTCGCTTGAATGATATAGAATCATTAAAAGCTATATTTCGCAATCAGGCAACTCTGTTTCTCTTCGGGGGACACGGCCGAGTGAAACAAAGGTTGCGACATCCGATAACCGCTAGTCCGCTCTTTGTCGATTTGACAGCATCTGCCCATTCGATGACGTAATAATATCATTTGCATGCAATAAACCGCCTTCACGCGATCTTAATTGCTTGCCGACATGAGTGACGTAGTGAGAAGTATTGGCGTATGATGGTAAAAAATTAATTTAATAATTCATATTTTACGGTTTGCATTAATGCATAAATTTTGCATCGCATACTCTTATGGTTGCATATAAATATAAACGTGTGAAGGCACATAATCAACATTTCGCATCTTCCTCTTATTTACAATTTGTTTTTTGCTCTCCCATTCAGAGGCTACTATTGCGTCACTAATTTTTGCTCTTAGCTCGATTATCGCAATCTTGTATTCTATCATTATTGTTCGGGAGAATTTAAAGAATAATATACCATTATTTACATACTTAACCATTTTTTTAAATCAGCTATTTTTTATGGGCCCCCCAACAACCACAAAAAAATTAAATAAACGTAAAAAATTATTTCTTACTATTAAAAATAAAATATTAGACACGACTTTTAATAATTGGGTATTATTTCGAAGAGAAACACAGTTTGCCGATTGCAAAATATTGGATTTTGAGGATTCAATACTTTTTTTCCAAAAATTTGGTTTCTTACTTTATAAGTATGTAAAATGCATGGATAACAAGCAATTTGAGCGACCTCTAAGCATTTAATAGTCCGATTTTAATTTAATTTCCCCAAACTATTTTGGGCAACCTTAATGTGCAGCTACGAACTCGGCAACAAACTAATACGCTTTATTCATATAAACGTAAACAGAGGAATGTATGTTTGCTGAGCTGGTGCCACTGCACATTTTTAGAGTGCATTTTACTTTGAGTTTTAAAAAGTCTTCATGAAGTATCTAAATAAAAAGACAAATATATTTAAAAAAAGAGTAAAGTAAACATAGCAAAGCATACCACAACATGGCATCGCATAGAATGTTGTGTTTCTTGCATAGCTTAGCATACCACAATAAATGCCGCATAGCCTAACATAAAATAACAAGTTGCGTCAAGTTGTCACGTGTCGCAGCTGATATCGTCCATTTGGCGTGCAAAGTAGCGTCCGTAATCCTTAACCTAAATATAAAAATATCTTGTTAATTCTTGGTATGAAACTCAGAAAGCCAATGAAAACTGAAAATTAATAATTTTTTCCTATGTTTGAACTTCGAAATTGATTTTCAACGTTAAATTTGTGCATATTTCCACTTATGGAAATTACAAAAATCAATATAAGTAATTATTAATATCTTTGGTTCACATAGAACAGTTTTTCGTACTTTACAAAATAGAAGTTGAATCAGATTGATAAGTGAGATAGTTTTTGCGCCTTCATGCACGCCAATTACAAAAATCATCGTTTTCAGAAAACGCGCTTCAAAGTTTTGATAAATTGCAACTCAAGAATTATTTTCGTCGACGACGCACTTCTTTATTACCTGAAACATCTTTTGAAGTACTTCGAAATCAAAGCTAATATTTTACACATATGCTTTTAGATAGTTTTGGAAGAGATTGAGCAAAACAAAAAAGCTCGATTTTTTCGGCTTAAATAATCCGACCCACTTAATGCGATTGTTCGGCAGTGCCACTTTTATGAGAATTATTTGTATCACTTCTACTGAATAATTTCGAAATGTGTGCAAATATTTTTTTTAAATTGAAACGATACAAAATTTTTTATTCGATCTGACACCTCTAACATTCATATGTATGCCATGTTTGTATACTGTACATATTTATTACTAAAAATATGAAGAACTTCATTTCTTTGATTTTTCTGCAAAGAAAAAACACTCGAAGCGCTTCTAAGTTCAACTTTATTCCAACTATTTATATATGTAGGTGATAAAAATTTTTTTAAAACTATAAAAATCACGAAAGTTTATCAGCTTTAGTACACTGTGCGCATGCGTGACTGGCTAACTTGTGTGCGCAAAAAACACGTGCCTCTGAGATGCACAAACAAATGCGCGTGCCTGGATACCGAAAAAAAGCAAAAAACGTAAAAAATCCAAGCAGTTGTACATACAAACAAACCTGACTAAATACAACTGCGGTATGCGCGGTAACGCTGTAGTGAGAGTAAAACAATAAGTTTATGAAAATAAATTATTAAAAGCAAAAACTACTGCCATACAATACATACATATAAATGTACATAAGAACATAAAAACAAAGAAATGCGACAAAAGCAAAAAAAAAAAAAACTCAGCTAAAAATGCAAACAACAAACACTTAACAAATAACATTCATATGATTCGTCATCGTTCGCCGTTCCAATGGCCGCCATTGACGTGCCAGCAACATTATATGAGTACAAGTTGGAAAGTCAATACGTTTACATCATTTGAGTGAGTGTTCCCAGTGCTTTCCAAACTGAAGTCAGCTTGAGTTACAATTTACCGAGCGAAAAGGGCTTTATTTCTTTTTTATTTTAATTTTAATTTTAATTTTTATTTATATTTTTTTTTGTGTTGATGTTTTCTCTATTGCGTGTGACTTTTTTGCAGCCAGTTGTACATTTATTTACTTGTATTTAATTGTTTTGTGTGATGTAAAGCTGTGAGTGCAAAACTCTATGCAAATTTTTCAAAATAAAAAAGCGTAATAACTCGTTAGATTTTTATGCTGCGTCAATGTTTTGTTATATGGTTACTGATGTTTTTTTTTTTTTTTTTGTAAGACAGCCTTGTTTATTCGTTTGTTATTATGATTATTTTTATTTTCTTGAAGCGAGTGTGATTAGTCATCCCATCTGATATCTACAGTCACAATAAATGTCTGTATGTACATACTCGTATGTAGGCATTACACGTGTATAGTAAGTGATATGAGAATAACTGAACGAAAATTATTAATAAAATAAGTAAAAGTTCGATAAAAATAAATAAATTAAAAATCAAATAGAAAAAATAAATTTCGGAGTACATTGAAAATATAAAAAAAACCTGATTTTTGCAGCGGTTTTACTCCAAATAAATAAAACTAGTATTTAATCCCCGATAGTCGGATGTGTTTGACTCAACTTTTTTACGTTTTTCTTAAGAAAAATTATAAGTTTTCTTTTACAATATAAAAAAGACAATATGAAAATGTGTATATCTTTCCACGCAACTACTCCTACCTCAAATGAACACATCAATCATTTGGTATATATTTCATCTCTGAAGCTATTGTAGTTTAGCTAAGCGCCACTTCCCAAAATATATATTCCACTTCAATGACAAAAAAAACCATTTGTAGAAACTTAAATTTAAAGCGAAAATGACTAAATAGATTACTTGATACGAGATTTTTGATTTAAAATTATATTTTGATAATCAGACTTTTTTAGAGATTCGCTTTCCAATATAAATCAAAAATTATTTGCCGATATTTCAAAGGGATTCAAGTTTCCCATGTATTTCAAATGGGAAAGAATCAATTTTTTGTACAAATGGTATAGAATCATTGGAATTCAATATTATTTCAATACTCAAACTAGCTTCCTCTTAGAAGACTTCAAAGAATAAATCCTCTTAGTCCTCTTAGAAGACTTCAAAGAATAATAGCGAACTCAAAATATTTGGTTTTACATAGGAAAGATACGCCTAAAGGGTAAGAGCATTAAAGTTTCAACTTTTTTGCTTTTAGGAGCATAATATTATTTTTAATTTCTTTATTTTAAATACATTTTTTTTAATAACTTAAACTAAGACTGTACAAACAAAAATGTTTGATGGAAAATACTTTAACAAAGCTGCATAAAAAAGTTCGAATTATTAATTATTATTTTTTGTTAAACTTTAAAAACTTAAATTAAAAATAAAAATTTGTGTAATTACTTTCGGTAAATAAATGAATGAAATTTTATTTTTCGAAATTTGCTCTTTTTAGTGCAAACTTCACAGAGCTAGTTATTGTCTAATCTAAAAAATTTTTAAACGAAGTTTAGTAAGCCTAAGGTCATCGGCCACACCGATTTTGCAAAATTTCATAATAATCCAGTAACTATTTTCAAACTATTTTGTTTCAATAGATTTTGAAATAAGGAAGAAGTTTGTGTGCATGATTAAAAATTAACGTCTTATGGAACCAACCTACTTTGACCAAAAAGGCAAGGACAAAAAGACGAACAGATATTTTTTGTGTATATGCACATAACATACATACATATGTATCTATATCGATTCTTTTTAGCCGTTACACACAATCAATATACGAACAAATTTAATAAAAGCTTGTGTACAATAAATCTCGAGTATAATGAGTACTATGCAAGTTTCAAGTGGCTAGCAGCTAAAACTAGTTAACTTTTAAATAACTACTTTGAGAAAATTGCAAAAAAATACACAATTTTTATCAAATGCCTAAAAACTAATTACAAGTAAGCTGAAAAAACTGTGCACTATCTTTACTTCATAAAATAAAGTTGAGGGCAGATAGTTAGTTGGCAATGACATAAATCAGCTTTCAACCGATTGCGCTAGGGTGTTCGATTTTTTGACTTTTTTGAAAGCCCGGTTTTCGAATTATTCAAAAAAAGGGAAATTTGAAAAAAAAAAACGGTTCCTAATTTTTAAATCAGGAAAAAACCTAGTAAACCGGTTCTTATTCCATGTAAGAAAATACTACATCAATGTACATACTGAATGCAATTATTCCTATTAAATAAATCTTTTATAAAAAATAAAATGTAGTGTAGTGTCCGAATTCAATAAGCAGTAAGTATCAGTCTCCAATAGACAAAAAAAGTCACAATTTTAGACCAATTGGCCTTAATTGGTCTCAAGCCCGCTACTCTCAAAACAAAGTCTCTCAATTGTGATCAAGTGATAATCAGGTCACAAACATTAAGTCAAACACAAAAAATGGCCCAGCGATGTTAAATCGCACGACCTTGGAGGCCACGCCACAACCCCACGACGCCAGATAATGCGCTCACCAAAACTTACCTTCAATAAATTGATTGTTTCGTTGGTTATGTGGCATTTAGCGCCGTCTTGTTGGAACCAACATTATTCAATACAAGCACGAAAAAGTCATTAATCATGGCTCTATTGCGTTCCCCATTGACTGTAACATTATGACCGGCTTCATTTTTGCAGAAATATGGACCAATGATTCCCTCTGCCCATAGAGCACACTAAACAGTGACTTTTTGAGGATGTAACGGCGTCTCAACAATGGCTTGTGGATTATCATCCATCCAAATGTGACAATTTTATTTATTAACGTACGCATTTAACTAAAAGTGAGCTGCATCGCTGAACAACATTTTCTTGTGAAAATCGGGACCGGTGGGCATCTCGTTTTGGTAATAAATTTGCACGATTTGCAACCGTTGTTCCGGAGTAAGTCTGTTCATTATGAAATGGCAAACCAAACTGAGTATAAATCAAATAACAGCTGTCAAAAAGACCAACTCCGAAAAAAGTATTGCCTAATTAAAAACCACACGTCTAAAAAAAACACCCTTTATGTATATATGCATGAACCAAATACTACAGATCACGCATTCAGGCATTTGTAATTGATTTTAAGTGACGAAGTTCCTTGAAATTTTCGTTTTCTTTACATTTCACATTCGTGGTGAAACCAAATTCCATAAACACTTTTTGCAAATTTTTAATCAATTTTAATAAATAAATTCTCGCAAAAAATTATTTTTTTCTCTCACTTCGTATTGCGTGATCTGGTATAATTGGTTCATGGTATGTCTGTATGTATTTACTTACAGTAAATTTCAAAACATGCACTGAGAGTCAAAATGTGACAGCGAATGTGAACTGATAAAATAATATCGAATAACGGTACAACCCTGTAACAGTTTACTTCCTAGCACAGCTACTTTCTCACAATTACACCAACATTATATTATTTATGCATGTTGCAGGAAATTCAATAAAAATATATATTTTATTTTGGACACTAACATCCTCACTAAAGCTAATCTTTAAAGGAAATCCTATAAATTAAAGTCTAATAAAAGTCTTTAGTGCAGAGAACACTAAATTATAAATTTACGCATTAAGTTGTGACAAAATTATTGCAAGTAACTAGTTGCATTTAAAGCATATCGTACATTTTTATATATATTCCTACATATGTACATATGTATGTATATATTTCATGTCGATAAACGCATTTATTTCGGTCTTAGCTTTTACGACGTTTTGCGCCTATATAAGTCTGCATATTAAATGAATTTTCCATTGCACTTCCTTTGTTGATAATCGTTAAAAAAAATTAAAAAAAAAAAAACAATAAAAATACATAAATATGAAAAAAAATATAAAAAAAACTACAAAAAGTTTATCGGCGAATGTTTCGCCATGCTTAGCAGGCAATAAAATCAACACTTTGTATAAAATAGAAAAACTTAAAGTCATAGAATGACAAGAACTGCAATTGAATATCTTTTTATGACGCATTTTGCGCTAAGAGCTAAGCTTCAAACGCTCGATTCACCCGCTCTGCAGCGGCTCACAGTAAATTTTTGTGTCACTACTCAGTCGATCTGTCTGTCTGTCATTCAGTGTGCCAATTGCTCGACGTGCACGTCTTTAGGACGGAGAAGCTACATACATACATATTCACTGCGCCTTGGCCGAGCTTTGAATTGTTTTGCTTTTGGGAAATTTCATGTTTTAATTATTTTACGATACGACATTTTTGACCGCGGCGGCAGTGGTAATTGTGTCAGCGGCTCTAAGGGGCGATCTAGCGTTTGAACAAGCTAACTAATGTGCCATTTGAATGCGATAAAGAAGCAGGGCGACGCCGCGCCGGGACGATAAGTGCGCCATCTAGCGCAGCGCGTGCGCTCGGCATACGACATCCGCACTCATTTCCACAAACTCATGCACGCGGATGTGTGGGTGGTAGTCGCAGGAGGCAGGCAGTTTGTATTAATTGAGGACAGAATAAAAAGATTGCGCAAATTAAATATATACTTTACTGCACATATGTACATACGTGTACTTGTTCATATACATTGTAGATACATACAAATGAATGTAAATATAATCAAGAGAAAAGTAGCGTTAAATCCTAGCGCTGGCTGAACGAGCGAATTGTCCCCCAGTCGCAGCGAACAATTAAGCTGTAAATTACAGTTATTGTTTGATATACTCGTATGTACTTTTATACAAATGTACATCCAACCACATATGTATGTATGTACATGTGCGCGTATAATTGTCATTTGTTACACCATTGTTAGGCCGCCCTCAATCTATGCAGACAATTGAAAATCAAGCGCAAACAGCTCGCGCTTATAACCGCCACGCCCATGTCTTCAATCATGACTGATCCATCTAATCTATGCTTCAGAGAACATACAAATAAACTACCGAGTAAATGCCTACTAGGAAATTTCGGCATGTGTGAAATTTCATTTATGACATACATACTTATAAAAAACAAATCATTAATATTAAATAAGATTTAAGTATTCGATATTGAACAAATTTTTAAATATGCCTTTTTAAGATAAATTGCTTTTTTTTTATTGAAAAATATCTAGCCTTATTGTGATTATTATGGGAACAATTCTTTCTCATAAATTGTCGAATTGCGGCATTAAAATTCCGACTGCAAGTTGATTGATGTTGCAAGATTACTAAATCCAATAAGCATCAGTTAAACCTGAATTAGATAACAAATTAATAACGAAAAAATGTGGATTTATTGTAAATCCAGCTGTTCGAGTTTAAATACTTCTTGACTTGCAGTGGCTGAAAACTTTGGCTAGTCTGTGGATGCTATAAACGAGTAGAGGACTTCGACTAGGATATGTCACTGTGAAAACCCTTTCCAACTGGGCACGTGTATGTTACATACGTATGTAAATAACTGCATTATGGTATGCGTACAATGAGTTACAAAATGCAGCACTAAACATCGATTGCTTTCGTTCATGGAATTCCAATTCAATTCGACAAATCCACAACCGTTGCAAGGTAGAGGGAGGGTCGAGCATTGAAGTTATTAAGCTTTTCAATATATCGTGTATGGAATGAGTAATCGCGGGCGAAAAGCAATCAGGCGAAAGAAAATTTATGTGAGTAGTCATAATTTAATAAAATATTTTTAGATATAAACAGGAGTATCTACGTATGAATATATGTATGTGCGATATGTACGAATGTACCGAGTAAATACTTTTGATCGTGGAAAAATCTTAACTTACTCTTACGTCTGATATTGTTGTTATTTAGGCACGTCGAGCCTAAGTAGGGTGGTTGAAAATGAATCAAAGGCGCAATTTTAATATTATCATAGGCTTTAAAGACTAACAACCAATTGTTTATTTTAAAATTATTAAATACTTATTTACTATTTATTATGGGTCACCCGGAAACAAAAAAAAATAAACGCTAATATAATTAAATAAGTTTAAATAGTTAAAATTAGCTATGTTATGTTAACGAATGCTTAAATAAACAATTCATTATTCGTCTTGATGTCTCTTGAAGAAAAACTAACTTTTCGACTGAAAAGTATTGACTTTTAATATTGAAAATTAATTATATTGAAAATCTTGAGTGTTTTGAGCGACTTCTATATATTTTTAAATGAGTTTTAATTGAAAAATTAAAAATATGTTATTAATGATGTCAAATTCGTTTTATTTAATGCGGTTTGAAATTTGAATTCTTTCCTGTTCTTGGTTCAATCGAAAAACAAGTCCGAAAGCTTAATTAGTTTTTATTGCTCTTCGATCGAATTCGAACAAATTTACTATCGAAATCGTTTAAGCTAGTCAAGTCTAGCTTGCATTGAGCTTTGATTACATGCAGGGTATGCCTGCATGTACATACATATGTATGTATGTACATATATACACATATACAATATGTATATTCATATGTACATATATGAACGACAAATATGTAAGTACATATCTGCTGTGTTGCTGCACAATTTTTTGGGGTGACAAAAGGCCAAGCAAGCAAGCGACAGTTTCTTAATTGTGTTAATGGACCGTCAATTCTGTGATCGCAACGCTCCTCTAACAGAAGTTGCTTATACACAAACATACATTCATATGTATGTACATACAGCGATACAAATATTTGCCCTACCACTTGTAGCAAAGTGAAGAAAAGTGCGCAATGGCCGCATATTTCAACCTCTTTTGTGCCATTATAAGAAATATTCAAGTGTCTAAATATTTAATGTATGTACATACATAAAATGTCTCCATTTCGCAATATTTTGTAATTTTTTTTTTACATTATTTATGTCAACGACTGTGAGCACAATACATGCATACATATTTACTCATTTCAAAATCATACATAAACTCATGAATTACCCTTTTAGTATTTTAATATTGAGGGTGGAGTTACTTACTACATCCAAAGTACATACATACATACATACACACATATGTATGTAAGTATGTACATACAGAGTTGTTTTTACACTGCTGCTTTGCACCAAGCATAAGTTTAATATTGGTATGAAGAATTGATGGGCACCAAATAAAATAAGATATCAACGAGTAAAATCAAGTAAAAATAATTGCAAAATTTAATACATTAAAGCAATGCGAAATATAAAAAGATTATAATGAAAAAAATTCCTTTATTTTATTGTTTTTAGTTATTATACAATAACAATAAACATTTAGGCTTGAGCTCAACTTGAGCAATAATTATGATTCTCAAGTTGAGAAAAAGTAAGTTCTCAACTTGATCTTAAATGTGATTCTCCAATTGGTCTCTAACGTTTAGTAGCAGTACTGAAATAAAAATCGAAAATATATTTTCTTCCTTTTGAATTTAAAACACCGTGAATAAATTTATGTAAATTCATTATACTCGTACTTTATTGCTTTTGATAGTCATATGAAAATACCAAAAAAATTAGAATTGAGAAATATTTTTTTGATGTTTGTTGGGTTAGCGTGTATGAGGTGGATGTTTTTTAGAAGTTCCTATTTCCAACAAACGGTCAAAATTCAGCCAGTCAAATCTGGCAACGCTATTGTCAATGATTCTCAGTTTGATTTGCCATTACATTATGTCAAATGAAATATTTAGGTCTACACAATTTAAAAATTGATAAATATATATTCGCAACTAACTAACTCGATATCGATGTTGAGAACGCCATGATACTACGCAATTTTTTTCATCAAGGTTGTTGCGACTTTCGGTGCGTGCTATAACTCGATATGCCGGTGAGTTCGAGATTCGAATATCGGTCAGGGCAAGCAAAATCTTAATCAGAGAAAAATGTTTTTCTAATAGCGGTCACCCCTCGGCAGGCAATGGCAAACCTCCGAGGATATTTCTGCCATGAAAAAGCTTCCACTTGTGATATAGTATAGGCCAAACACTGAGCTATATAGTGTAAGCGCCAAAACTATTATATTATATTGTTGGGACTTTCTTCCATATAAAAATAAATGTTGCTTTTTCGTTGTATGGAAGAAAGTCGCAAATTCTAATAAACCACCGGTACTTCCTAGCCACTTGAAACATTGCTAGACTAAAATTTAATGGGCTATAAAATTGTATACGAAAAATGAAAATTCTTAAAAATATATAAATACGTGGCAAGCTATGTAATTTTGAATGCTGTAGCTTTTGATATGCACAACACGGTATGTATAAGTGTACCTATAAATATGTACATATATACACTTTTGAGAAATTTCATCCTTATATTCTTATAAATAATTCGCTTAAATGTTTGCTAATAAATTAAATGTTCATAGTAATTCAAATATTATTTTTATCATCTCTTCTATGAGCAAATAAATAAATCATCCACTTCTAAAAAGTTGTAATAGGCCAATTGAGGCATAACAAAGGCAAACTATGAGCTTTGGTAAATATTTGTAGAATAAATAAAACTACGATGCAGGAGGTGGATGCACCTCCGACCAAGCACAAAAGGATGAAAGCAAATAAAACAAAGGCACTCAGCCGGCTGATGAGCTACAACAACAGCACGTGTTGCGCCTGCAAACACCAGCGCCAAATATATACATACACATATCTGTATGTGTGCAACAGTGTGCAACAGTGTGTAACAGTGCCTGGCAGCAAACCCCTCCCAGCCATCGCCAGCACAACCGGAGGCCGTATCACTGCAGGTGAAGTCGAGGGCAATTCACATGCAAGTGGGCTTATGCAGCCAGCAAAGTCAACAACAAAAAACGAACACAGGCACAAAAACGATAAAAAAAAATTTAAGGAAGAGATTGTCTGTGATCGCATAGCAAAGAAGGGAGTTTATTTTTAAAGACCCTTGCCATGCACATTCACTTACTTGGAAAGTTTCGAAAATGAAGAAGTAAATCACAAAATTAAATATTTATATAAAATATTGTGCCGATTGTAGCATCTAGCCTAATAAACGAAGTTATGTACATATGTATGTATTTGCGCTACATTCATACGATTTCAAGTGTTTTACTATAGACAGTCGTGTTTTTGGAGTCGAGATGCGGTTGGTTGGTTGCTTTAATGGACCAAATTCAGTGCGTGCGAACATTTTCTAGGGACATTACTTAGTGTGGCAAAAGCGAAAAAAGGGCATGAAAATAAAAAGGGATCGCTGGATAAATACGTACGTATATATGCACATATGTATTTATGTATATTATCGCAGCAGATAAAATAATTAAGCACCAACAAAATAAGAATATAAATTATTGAACAGAACCGAAACGTGTTTCCAGCAATGCTTTTATTTCGTTTATGTATTAGCTTTTTCGTTTCATCCTTAATCACAATTTGTTGGTAATAATTTGCAGGCTATGTTTTATTTTTTTAATTGAAAACACATTTTGTCGATCGAAATATATGTACATACATACATACATATTCTCACCAAATTTCGTCAGACTAACTTCGTCGTCGCTTTCGTTGTATACAAACTTATAGACTGCAGTGTGTTTTAATTTTGAGAGCGAAGTTTCCTCTAACGAAGTTCGTTCAGCGTTTATTAAAAATTGTATGAGAAACGGATATCTAAGAAAATTATGAATTCTGAATGTTGTGGAATATGAAATAGCTAATTAATTCGATTACCATATCTCTTAATGAATGTACCATATCACCTCATAAGCAAAAATAATGTTCGCCGTACATTTTCAAATCAATTTCAAAAGAAATACTTTACCAAATTTTGTTGCGAAAGTTGATTAGTCTTAAGAACTTAATGGCATGTGATTCTTTTTCACTTTTTGTTTGAGCGATTGTCAAATTCATGTTGACATTTACATCGACAGCCAATCAGAATGAAGTAATTTGACAATCAGTGCGGCAAAACAAAAAACAGTGGTCCCATCAGCACCAGCTGAAGGGTGTTCGCGATGCAGATAATTGTTACGAATTGTTACACGGTATTACGATTTTTGCTAAATCACATTCGCGGTGTACAAAAAACTTGCAAGGAAGGGGAAATTGAGAGACCAAAATGACATTTCAATTTGAGGGGAAGCTGCAAATTATTGCTGTACAATTTTTACCCAGCACAAATTTACAAGCAAGACAACAAAAACATCAGATTGCAATTCGGATAAATACGAAAGTTTTGTTTAAGTATTTTAAAGGTTTTTACAGGATTTAGTCCAAAAAGCATTCCCGTACTCAAAGAAACTGTAACTGAGAGCGCACTTGGGAGAGTAACTGCGACTCTCTTATTGTCCGAAGATACACGATTTAGTCAGAAGTTTTTTTGCCTGTAAATATCCAAAAAGTGTCAAAATCAGCTGTTAGCAGTATTGTTGTGAAAGCACAAAATAAAGAAAATTACAAAATTTGGGTAAAAAATTAAACATTTCAGTAAAAATGGAAAGTGCTAAAGTAATAAATAAAATCGTACGTTCTTGTGATAGTTTTGCTTACGTTTAAGTGTTTTTATTACCATTTTTTGTATAAATATTCTGACACTCGCTTCTTGGGCTAAAAAAATGTTTTTTTTGCATTCCCGCACCTTTTCCTGTAATTCTCTATTAGATAGCGTTTTTACCTTACTCTCTTGCGTTTTGAAACTTTTTAGGAACTTACAGGAAAAGTAAAGGAATGGACCTATCATATAAGTTTAAAAATGCAAGTAAATGTTCGTTTGGTAAAGTTTCGTTAGTATAATGTTTCATGAAAACACGAATGCAATGTTTTTTTTATTTATTTATTTTTTTTTTATTGCTGCAAATTTTGTGTTCGCGTAAAAATTTGCAAGCATCACTCTTTAAGAGAGAACCAAAACTAAGTAAAGCTCGAAGAAATAAAAAAAAAAGAGATTCGCTAAAAAAATAAATTCAAAATATTCTTTCAAAAATATTTAAGATGGGAAGGTGTGCGGCGACTTTTTTTCTGCCAATAAGATGATACGATCTAATGTACTGCATACGTTGTACATATGTATGTATGTATGTATGTACGTATGTATGTTTTTTATGAACGTAATATGTATATACATATGTACATAAGTACTTCGCCCGTGCGGCGACCCGATAAACGCTCCACAAGCTGAAGTAAGACGTAATAAAATATATGAATTGAATAAAAGCGAATAATTACTTGGAGAAGAGCACTCGAATGTTGGTGTTTAAAAAATATGTTAAAGCGCACAATTTTGCGATAGTTGAAAGAAACTCTCAATCCGCCAGCTGAAATGAGAATTTCTCGTAGCTCGAGTAGTAAATACGAAATGGAAAACGAAAGCTAAAACAAAAAACGTTAATAAATGTTAAAACAAAAAAAATGTATGTACAATTGCAAAACTAGACGTACTAAAGATGGAAAAAAATAGGTGAGAAAATAGGGAATAGCAGAAAAACGAAGAAAGCAAAAACTAAGTCATAAAGTGACGATAACCGAGATACCGTGTCGCCTTGTATGTATGTATGTATAAATGTGTGTGTACGAATACAATACTAAGCGCAGACAGCTCAACCACAGATATAAATAAGAGTACAATCAGTGTATTAAAATCTTAAGTACACATACATATGTACATATGTACATACATATGTAAATACAAAATACACATAAACGTTAGCTTGTACTTGACGGCACGACAGGTGAGAATCGCCTCATGCCAATCGTAAGATTTTAAGTAGTAAAACATAATACGCACACACATACATACATACATACATACGTGCATACATACTATGTAGTTACTTTTTTGCCAAATATTTTCATAGTTTTTATTTATACATATACATGTATGTAGGTATGTGTGTATTTTGTGTGCATTTTCGTTACATTACTGCTTCTTATAATGACGGTCCGTTGCGTGCTACCCGTTTGGGGTATTTGTGGGGAATTTTCGGTTATTTACAAAAGCGTCGAAGTAGAACCGAAAGCTTTTAATTCGATACATATTAACTAGCGTCAGCATTTCAAACAATATTGTTATACAACGCCTGTACGATACTGATGTACATATGTACATATGTATTTATGTATACATATGTCATGCGAAGGAAGATAGATGAGAGGATTAAGATATCTTTTACAGCCTTCAATTTCTATTTATTTTTCGGACACGCATTGTCAGAAGAATTGGCAGATATTTTTCGTGGATATTTTGCTATAAATTCATTGATGTCATTTAAATGTTCAATCCGCAGATGTGATACTTCTAACTTTATTTTGCAGACCTTTGCAGATGGCCTAACTAAAAGCGGCGGAAAATAGCATTGGTTTTGAAGAAGTATTTGATAGTTAATTTTTATTTTTTTTACGAAATATGTTTGTACATACATACATATGTACATATGTATGTACATATGCATGTGTTTTTTTTAAATAAAACTTAAGAAAAATGCTTATTAAATTTCAATTTAAAATATGTACATTTGAAAACAGTAATTTTTTACAACCCCAAATGTTAGTTCTCAAATTCATCTCAAATAACCGTTGATAGTGTTCTTAAACTAAAAGGAACTTTTGTAATCAAGGCGAATTCATTCAAGGCGGTATACTCCACATATACATAAGTAAGTAAAAATTGTGTTTATTTTGTCAGAGAAACTTGGAAAAACAAAAATAAACAAATGGTCCAAGTTTGACACAAAAAGCAAACGTACTCAGGATTTATAGTAAAAAATTTCAATTGAATGGCTTTGTAATATTATGCAAACGCATGAAATTCCCTATCACGAATGTAAATAGAATGAAAAATGTAAACAAAACAGTAATTTTGGCACTTTGTTTTGTAACATGATTCAATAAAAAAGGTTAGATCAATATTGACAGGGGAGTTTTGACACTCCCTTACAAAAGTTTGCATATGCGAAGGAAGGAAAAAGGGGAAATAATGCGTTCCCTTTTTTGAAAATAGGAGTAGCAGAAGGCGCAAAGTTTTGCAAATAGTGGTAGAATACAATATGTAAACTTTAATATTTTTGCATGAAATTTTGTACTTAAATGGTAATATTAAAAATGCTTACCTCAATCAATTAATTCAACTGCTATATAAGAGTATTAAAACTGCAAGCTTAGATTATGTTAAAGCTCGTTTTTATTTACAAAGTGATTCTAAATAAAAACTTTAGTAATAAAAAGCCTTCATTTTCACCTTGTCTTCAATAATTGTTTTTTTGAGGCGCTTCAAATTGTTTAAATGCTTTATAAGGTGATGCATTCTTATCATAGCTGGTGCATGTGCTTGGAACATGTAATGAGTGTTTCGATGTAACATGGGCACGTTTTTATTTTGTCGCCATTAAAATTTTTAAAAACAAACTCCTGTCTTCTGATTGTTGCTAAAAACTCGCGGGATAGCTTGCACACTTCGTCAACTCAAGTGAACGAAGCCTCATTTGCAATACATTGCGACAAGCCCTGCTTTCCTACTATGAAGCCTGCGATATATCCAAGGGATCTTTAACTTTCTACCTCTTTTTGAATTATTTGTGCAATATACATATGTACAAAAATTTCGTAAGAGGCAACACTGATCTTCGATAAGGGAGCCGATTTGTCAAGTGGGAATGAGCAAGCTGCTTATCGAGGTAACCTTTAATAATTTAATCATGGTTTTGTAATATGAAATTTTCTTTTATTTTTAAATTTAGCAATATTGAATTCTGAACTTTTTCTCAAACTTGAGAACAGCAGAACAAAATGTTATCCAGTTACTTTGATTGAACTATTTATATTGGGATGCATATAATGTTAATGTTTCATTCAGTTTTCCTTTTTACAATTTTTGATAGGAACTGAGGGCCCAAACTTTTATCTCAAGTGCTTCTCAAGCCGTTTTCAAGTTGTAAAATATGTTTAGCAAAATTTGAGAAAATGTTTAGTTTCAAATTGAGGAAAAACATAATCTCAAACAGTGTTTTTTGCCGTATTTGCTTGGTATGAACAAATTAAAATATGGAAGCAGTTCGAAAAGTGGCTATTTTTTTAACAAACCAAACTCAAAATGTATTTTTAGTGGCGAACTCTTCCTTTCAGCCAAACATCTTATAGGCGAGCTATCGCACAATCAGAGGTTAACCCATTTAACACTCAATTTTCATAATAAAATAATATATGTAGTTAACTTTTGATCGTGAGCTAACTTTCAACTGTAAACACAGTTAAATTTATAGTTCTTGGCCGGAGATAAATAAATCCGCAATTACGCAATCATCAAGATGGGTTGCTCTATAAGGTACATACATGTGTCATGTCACTGATTCTTAAGATACATATGTACATATAAGGGGGTTGCGTTAAACTATTTCATTTCAACTGGTAAACGGTGAAATTTCGTGAGTTATTTAGTTTTCAATTGTATGCATTGGTCATACATTTCTATTCTGAACATAATACAGCTTACTTTTGCAAATAGTCAAAGGCCAACTGGTCAAGGAAATTACTATAATCCAATTTATCGAATTCAATCAACTTAATGAATTTATTAAATCGATTCAATATCAATACGCTTAAGTGAATTACAAACCAACAATTGAACATCTCACACAATAGTTACAAAGAAGTTCTCTTTTAAGGCAATTCATTGCAAATCGTAATTACAACGCAGCAAATTCAGATAAGTTAGATTGAATCGAGTTTCATGGTCACTGCCACAGTAGCTAATGTGCTTTAAACTGCAGCTACTGTACACAACAGTATACATATGTATATGTACATATATACATACATACATACTCCTAGTCGTTTCTGATTCAAGTGCAGGCCGGTTTTGTGTTTTATTCGATGAGATTTCAGCCGAACACACAAAGTTCTATGTGTGTAGGTATATTTGTGTAAATGTGTGCATACATTTGTATAGAAATGCATGTGCAATGTAATCTATGATATTGCGCGTCAACTAAATTTAAAAAGTCACTAGGTTCTACACCTGAGATTCCACAAGTGCATAACTAACTCTTAACTACAGCAGTCGAATTGACCGACCATTAACGCCTTGAGTTCTTCTTAATTTATTTTTTCAGCTCAAGTGTGCGAACGTTGAAACTCTAAACGTGTTCCACTTTTTCCAAGTGCAACCTGTCATTTTGAGTGGCGCATATTCCGTCAAATACAATACAAAACTAAAACAGTCACCAAGAAATATGTATGTATGTATGTATGTATGTATGTGAAACATCATACGCACCAAGTTGAAATAGTTTTATGTGTATCGAGTTTGTATGGTTCATGTGCATCGCTACACACGAGATGTAACAAGAAGTTGCCTGTTAGGAGGTCATTTAACATTACCATCCTTTAGCCCTCTATAATTGCTCTTTGCGTTCGCATACGTGTGAATAACCATTTTGATCTGTCAGACAAAAGAATATAGAAAATAAACTAATGGCCTGAGGGAACGCACATAAAATTAAAAGCAGAAAAACAAAAGAAAAGAAAAAAGTTCAGGAAAATCGCCAGGTAAATAGACAAATACACACATAAAAACACAAGTTGCCCAAGGTTCGGAGAAATGGTTAGGAAGGTGTATATTAAAGCAGAAATTGCTAGAGGGTACTCATTATGTTATTGCTTTGTTCTTTTTACTTTTGGAATAAATCCTGTAGAACTGTTAAATAGTGGAATTACTCTCTGAAGTAAGAATAAGAAGGGAAATGCTAGAAAAAGGAAACTGGAACGAAGAAAAAAATAAAGTTCTGCAATTATGTTGTGTTCACGTATATGTTCTCGGACGTACCAAATAAATTTATGCATATATTTATCGGGATTTTTTTTTGTAATAAGTTGTGAGCCAGAAAGAATAACTAATTTTTTTGACAATTTTTCGTTTATTATAAGCACTAACGGCGGCAGTTAGCGTTGATTTAAAAGATATTTTTTACGAATTTTTTTTCTTTATAACGAATAAATAAAATTTATTTTTATATCGAAGAAAAAATTAAACACAAAATTCTAAAAAATCAAGGGTATTTCCTAGCCACTTCAAACTTTTATAATGAACTAAAATTGAATTGGCTATAAAATTGCATTGTATGTACATATGTATGTATATACAAAATTTGTTAATTTTTTAAATGAAACTTACTTATGTATATTTCTTTATTTGTTTAACTTTGATAATATGCATTTAAAATTTAAATAAAAGTTTCAAAGCTTATACGAACTTCGCAAATATTTAAAAAGAAACTCTAAAGACTGTCATAAAAATTTCAAACTTTTTATTTAGGACTTTTAAGGAAAATTCTGGATTCGGAGTCCCGCAGACCAATCGATTTCAGTTACACAAAGTACAAATTTGGGTGATTTATTCAAATTTTTGTTTTGTCACGCAAATTTATAATTTTTATGAATTCGTCCACATACATGGGTCAAGGGTGTTGAGCATTTCCTTCCATAGAACATATCATCAAAATCTAAGTTTATATATTAAAAATACATATGAATTGTTATTCCTTACCAATTCCAAATGAATGCTTGCTATTAGCCTCCTTCCAAACCACCGCCGTCATTGTTGGTATCGTCGCCACGGCCATCTTATTTTGTTTTTATTTAGATTTGCCACTGTAATTTTCAAAGCGTCACTTTGTTGTTGCACTTCTTCGCTACAATAACTTTTACTATTATTATCATTACCAGTCACTTTCTTCTCAAGCTTTCGTTATGGAAATCCAAAAGAAATCATTCGGTTTTACCAAGTTCATATTTGCAAGAGCTTGTTGCTTTACTTTCATTTTTGCATACCTATGTACATAAGTATGCAGTGTGTTCATACATAAAAATGAATGAATGGATATGTAAATACATATATAAATTCTTATTTATTTTGGAAAAGTAATTTTTATGATTTCCACAAGTTTATTATTATATATGTAAGTATGTACATATTTGGAATTATATGCAACTTTAAAAAGCTATTGCTTTCAAGATTTTTTTCCTTCCAATACAATTTTTTTAAAACACATAGAAACATACATACATATTCATATGTACATTTGAATTCCAATAAAACTTGTTCTACAGCATAGTGAGTGGTTGAATATGTATTTTGTTGCACAAAAAAACAAAGCAATTGTTGCTTAATTGTGCAAATTTGTTTTAGTGTCGTTCATACGAATTCGATCGAAAAAATATAAGTACATTTTTTATAAATTGAGAGTTGGCTAAGGGGCTCGCGGCTTAACAACACTTCACTATACTCCACACCACCACGCCTTATCGACATGACATCGCTCCAGAAGCGAAAAACGCTCACACAGCAAAGTGCTCACTCGATCTTCTTAAATTTCTTTCTTGGTAATATTCACTCATAATATTTCGGTGCGATTCCAGCACTAATTAAAATCACATTCCTCTGAGCGACTATCCGCTAACTACTATAACTATGATCTCAACGTAGCATAAATAAATTAATTGTTGCACTATTTACCGCCGACAACTTGTATCACTTTATTTTTGTTCTGCACTCATCCAATAACAATTTCCGTCTGTTTCTTTCGTTGCTTTCGCAAAGTTGCTATTGCTTTCGATTCATTTCTTTCGGCATATTTCGATAAATATCAGAAAAAATCGTCTGTCTTGTCATGAACCCCAAGAACGATAGAATATTTTCTAATATGCTGTTTGCACAACAATGGCGAATCACCCCGCATAGACGACACATTTGTGATTCGTTTGGCATTTCTGCTTCTGTTGTTATATTTAAATACTTACATAACTGTCATACATACTAAATTGCAGGAGTAAGGGCCAGTTTTTCAGTGCAAGTTGAACTCTGATTGTCGTTTAAACTAAGTTTAAACTCTGTATGCAGTTTTTCAGTCAACTTTAAACGGAGTTTAAACTAAGTTTAAACGACCGATTGTGCTCGGTTAAACTTAGTTTAACTTATCAGCTATGTGCTGACTACTTGGTTTTGGTTGCAACAAATTTTATTGAGCGCAAAGAAACTAAGTTTAAAATTAAACTGAGTTTAACTAAACTTAGTTTAAACTGAGTTAAAACCAGCACTGAAAAACTGGCCCTAAGAAAAATATGGAATATAAGAGTTTGGGTTTGAAATGCCAAAATTTCTGCAGTGATTTCTCTATTCTGAGAACAAAGTTGCTACGTTTTCGAGTTTAAATCATGCCATTAATCGGACGTATAAATGGATACCTCAATAAAGTTTGGTGTGCAGCAAGAAGGATAGATCTCTGCATCAGGGGTGTGCTAACTCTCTTTATGCCGTGGCAGATAAAAAGCTTGCTTCGCTTTGACAGCTTAGATGACAACTCTGACTCCAAACCGAAGCGAAAAAAATGGACATCTGAAATCTTCTTGTTTGCGAAGGCATTATTGCACATACATCACTTAAATTTGCATTTTGCACTTGTTTTTCTTCAGGTTTTTTCGATAAGTAAATAAAGAAGCGGGTTTAACTACAACTGACTTTAAAGTGCCAGCAAAGTGAACTGGCACATATGTACTCTCCAGAGATTAGTTGTTAAATTTTTTGCAGGGTAAATTCTCATACTAATTTATATTTCATTGCTTTCTAAAAGTTCATATTTTACAGTTAATATGAACACAACGGTACATATTCTCTATCGTCAAATCGTCTTTTATCTAGTACCTTCCTTTACTCCAAGATTTAGTCCGAAAATAGAACTAATAATATACAAAATGTAATGGGGTAAAGGAACAATATGTTCGTTTGAAAATTTTGCAAATCATAACATGAGAGTGGGTATAAACTGTGTGGCACACTGAGCTAGGTATGTGTCAGCAATTCAACCGAGATATTGAGTTACAACCCTACAAGACCCAACCAACAGAAACTGCCATTGCTGCAGCCGTGGTATCACTGTTAGCACTACAACGGGATCTGTATATATATATTTTTTATTCATACTGAATTGCATGAGCCAGGAAGAGATGGAATGAAAGAGCTTCGGTAATTTTACATGGCATCGCTGATAAAGCTACCAGGCTGTTTCATACGTTATTTTACCCCACAACTCCACAGAAAATAGCTGATGTCCTAAAAGAGATGTCAGAAAATATATTGTCAATGGAGAACGCTTATTTCTTCATGTCAGCCTTTTATTGTCAGCGTTTATGTCCTCTATTGTATAAAATAAGCTGTCACTTTGACAGCTAATTTTTCATTTGGCTGTAAACTTCAGAGGCAAAAAATGATTTGTTTCCTTTTGCATTTATTAATATTTACTTATTTGGGAGGGAAATAACATATTTCTTCAGCATATTTGCGCTTTAATTAACCGAACTTACTTGCTTGACGCCATCTTACAAATGTCTATGTCGAGACATCAAACTGCCCACACATAAAAATTGACAAAACCTGCCAAAATGATAGATGTTAGAACATTAGCTATTATCTGTGGAGATGTCGGGTAAGCAAAAATGTTCTTGCTGGGAAGTTTCTTAAAAGGTGAGTCTGAGCGTGCAGGACAATTACCCACACAAATTGAAATTGAAAGAAATCGATATCTTTGCATCATCGCTGTGTAAATTGTCAAATTTTGCAAAATTTTTGTAAGCGTACATAGCGCCATTTTCTGCTTGTGAACGGTTTTTGTATTCTGCTTATAAAGTATTTGTGTAATTAAAATATCAAGAAATTTAGGTAAGTAATACTCTTGTCCATCTAATTCCACATTTAAACAATTTGCTTTGTTCTGTACTGTCTATGAGACATGTGCATCATGTTGCACTCGTTTTGAAATCTGAACTCGTGTGTAACATTTTCTCCAGGCCTAATTGCTTAAAGTTCATTTTAGGTAAATTGCAAGAGTTAAGTAAATAAAATGTTTGGTGGAACTAAACCCACGTTCGGCACCTCCGCCGCTGGAACGGGTTTTGGGGGATTCAGTACCACGACTACATCTTCACCATTCGGACAATCTGCCTTTGGAAAGCCAGCACCATCAGCGTTTGGAGCTGCACCAACGTTTGGCACACAGCAACAAACCCCATCATTGTTTGGCACGAATACAGCACAACCGCAAGCACAAGGCTTATTTGGAGCCACGAATACTACTTCAACCTTTGGTGGAACCACGACAGCACAGCCTGCCTTTGGAGGTTAGTTTGCAAAAAAATTTGAATTCAAACTCTTTAACGTTGGTATTGCAGGTTTTCAGCAAACAACTCAGGGTGCTTCGATGTTTGGCGCTGCCCAACCAGCGGCCAATACAAACTCACTTTTTGGTCAATCTTCAGCATCGGCGTTCGGATCTGCCGTTAAACCGGGTACATTGGGTGGGTTTGGCCAAACAGCAGCGCAACCAACAATGTCCTTCGCCCAGCCAACTACGGCTACCAGCACATCGGGCTTTGGACCTTTTGCTCAACAAGCCCAACCAACTACGAGCAATGTGTTTGGCAGTGCAAATACCATGATGTTGGGTGCTAATGCGGGTACGTCTATAGCAAAATATCAACCCACTATTGGGACAGACACCCTCATGAAAGGTGGCCAACCAAATAATGTAAACACCAAACAACATTGTATTACTGCAATGAAAGAGTACGAAGGTAAATCACTGGAAGAATTACGTATGGAAGATTACATGTCCAACCGGAAAGGGCCCCAAGCGGGAACCTCTGGTGCAAGTGCTGGCTTCTTCGGTTCAAACACACAACAAACAGCCACGGGTACTGGCCTCTTCGGTGCACAAGCTCAACCAAATACTGGAATTTTTGGACAATCAGCCACGCCAGCAACGGATAATAAAGGTTTATTTGGTGCTGGCGCTTTCGGGCAAACTAATCCATCAGCATTCGGTGCTAACACACAACAGAACAGCTTTCTGGGAAAATCATTTGGTGGCCCAGCTGGTGGTGGTTTCGGAACAGCAATAACGGACTCGTCAAATTTATTTGGCGCCAAACCAGGCTTTGGACAGACCCAACCAAGTTTATTTAACCAAACATCCACGGCAACCACAGCATCAGCCTTTGGCCAGCCTTTAACTGGTTGGGCCCCCGCGCAACAAACGTCGATTTTCGGGGTACCAGCTGCGGATCCAAACAAATCAGCAAATTTTGCATTGGGTACATCATCAGCAACCAACACTGGAATTGGTGGTTTCGGAACTGCCGCGACTAGTACAGCCGGCACAGGTCTTTTTGGCGCCAAACCTGCCACTACAGGTTTTGGTACTGCACCGGCCTTTGGTACAAGCTCTGCATCTACTACAGGATTTCCAAATTTTTCTCTTGGCAACACCGGTGGAGGGCTATTTAATTCATCGCTTAATAAACCTGCTACAATGCCTATTGGATCGTTTGGCACGCAAACTTCTTCAGCGCCACTAAATTTCAACAGCGGCAATACTGCGCCATCGGTGTTTGGTAACGCTGCGGCCAAACCTGGAGGTCTTTTTGGACCCTTACTCGGCCAAGGTGGCACTAACACCACAGGAAGCCTCTTTGGCGGGGGTGGGGTTGGCACTTTCGGCACTGGCACCAATATGGGTGGAGGTTTTGGTGCGGGTACACTTGGCGGTGGTAACTCGACACTCGGCGGTTTGGGTGGCAACCAACTACAACAACCAGCACCGATTCATCAACAAATTCTGGCAAAAGTAACCTCACCATACGGTGATAATCCGATATTTAAAGACCTAAAAAGAAGTGACGAAACTGATGCCACCCGCGCCACCAATCCAGCTGCACAAAAGGCCGTACTCGAATCGACCATGAATCAATTTAAGGTATCCACCAGGTCCAGTCCAAGTGTTGTGCGTGTAAAACCAATCACAAGTGCTATGACGAAGAAATCGCTCTTCGAAGGTTTGGAAGAGTTCGATTCCAGTGTGGAGACATTCAGTCTGAAGCCTAATGCCAAGCGCTTAATAATCAAGCCCAAGCCGGCCAAAGTAATTGTCGGTAGTGCCACAAACATCAGTCCGACTAGGCAAGCTGGTGTGCAAAACTCGCAAGTATCTGGCGGACAACGGCAGACAGGTGGTGGTGCACAGTCAGCATCAGCCGTTGCAACTTCACTGCAAAATGAATCGTTCTCAGGCCAAATACCACTAGAACCACCAACATCACAGGCAGGCAAATCCACTGCATACCCTGCAGCTGCCTTAGCGGCTCAGAGTGGTCGTGAGAGTGATATTGGTCGCCGCGAATCCTGGTTGCATCCCAACAATGTAGAAAAGATGCGGCAACAAAATTTGAATAGCACCATCGAAGGCGCCGTGCCTTTGAATAGCACACTGTCCGAATTGGTACCACGCAAACCGTTAGAGACCTACCGTACAACAGGGTCTGGCGCCGGAGGCACACCAACGGGTCGACCCTCGGTCTCCACTGTGCTAGAGAATACATTTGAGGAAAAAACCAGTCGTGAATCAACTCGTCGCGAAGTTTCTGAACATCAGGACGAAAGCTTGTTCTCCAATCGTTCGTATGGTGGCGAAGAGAGTTCAATAGAGGAAGAAGGATCAGAAGACTACGAAGAACATCCCACGGGCATAACACTAAGACGAATCGGGTAAGATTAAAGTGCAATTGGGTAGCGGAGAAAATATATTTAAAAATATATTATTTTGTTTGTTAGTTACTATACAATTCCCTCCTTGGATGATCTAAAATCGTACCTCGCCGAGGATGGCACGTGTGTTGTGCCAAATTTTACAGTAGGACGCGAGGGTTATGGTAATGTTTATTTCGGCAAGGAAATGAATGTCGCATGTCTAAACTTAGATGAAATAGGTAACTTGAAAATAATCCAACATTTATTTGCAAATAAAAAAAAAAATTTATATTTCTTGTTTGACAGTACATTTCCGAAACAAAGAAGTTATCATCTACCCCGATGACGATAACAAACCGCCCATTGGAAATGGTTTGAATCGTGAGGCGCAGGTAACATTGGATCAAGTTTGGCCGCATGACAAAACCAAGCATGAGCCTATCAAGGATCCGGTGCGTCTTGCCGATATAGACTGGGAGGGTAAATTGCGGCGTGTATGTGACAAAAATGATACCCGCTTCATCGAATATCGACCGGAGACGGGCAGTTGGGTGTTCCGTGTGAAACACTTCTCCAAATACGGACTTAATGATAGTGACGAAGAAGACGAGGCAATGCCAACTGATCCGAAAAAGGCAAAAATTGGTGTACAGAGTTTGCACGACCCAACAGCTACGATGGCATCGCAAAGCGCAATAACCAATGCCAATGCAGGCGACAAAATTACAATGGCTGCTTTGAATAACGCACAAAAGGTGAGTTTATGGACGGCACAAAAAAGAAAATGCGTCTTTTTTCTTTTTTTTTTTTTTGTTAAATTTCAATGTTTAACAATTAAAATTTTTAACTTAAAGATCTCTGAAGATGCTGCACGAGCTTTGAACCCGAAAAGACTAGCTAGCGGTGTCTTGAATGAATCCGCTGAATTTATGCTAATGGATAAGAGACGTAGGCAACACAATTTTCAATGCATAAACGATATTTTTTTTTTTACATTATAATTTTAATTTCATAGAAGTCCTTGGCAATGACAATGATTCTGCTCTATATGAACAGCAACAAATTGCACGTGTGACTAGCCCGACTGCATTTTTAGCACGTGAGGTTGGCACGGACTCTCACAAGCTGCAATTAATGAAGGCATCATTCTTTGGCGACGATGAGCTCGATAACAACAAATCGTCGATCGATGCTCGCAATGAGCTGGAGCTCAATTACGATTATAATCGCAATCAGAGCCGCCGTGCTGATCTATTTGGCAGAAAAATTGACGATTTTCACACATCTTCGCAGTCGCTGTGGAATGAAGTCGGCCATGGCGGCGCGCTTTCGAAATCGTCGAGTCAATTGGATTTTGTTGCACACCCATCACCGGTGCCACCTTCATCTTCCGCATCCGTGCTCAGTTTAAGGCGAGAAATGGAAACTGAGGTAAACGAAAATTTTACATTTTGCAACCTATGTATGTACATTAAAAACAGTCACAACTCAAAAACCCCAAAAGTTCAGGAGTGGCAGATTGTTATTGATTTAGCGCGCGTTTTTTATAGCTTTTTTTTTCTTCTAAAATTGTATTAAATTTTCAGTTATCATCGGTAGCAGTATCCGGTGGCGATGCGCCAGCAATTGCGCCGCTACTCAAAATGCCTCAATTCTTTGTTAAGCCTAAAGTGGCCAGCGTTAAGATTCTAGCACACCAAGTACCCATGGCGAAGTCACTGGCCTTCAACTTACAGGGAAGATGGGCAGCCGATTTGGGTTTGCACAATTTTCGTCGTTTCAAACCAGCCTTCGGCCCACAAAATACACTCATCGTGCCGTCCACACGAAAGAATTTGGATCGTGAAGTGCAAAGTAACTAAACGCAGTTTTTTTTTTTTAATGTACATACAAACATACTTAGTTTGTATTATTTTGTATATCTACTTTTTCCAGATGGACATCTTTTCGACGTATCGCCGTACATTTTTAAAGGCCGTGGCGCTAATGATTACACCCCGACTGTATTACAACACATACAAATATCTTCAGTAATGCATTATGAGCACTTCAAGGAGAGCATTGCCACACACTTGGAATTGCAATTGCGCAATTCGTTGCAAGAAGACGTCGAAGGTAGTGAGTGTCCTTGGATAAAATCGGATAATGGCACGGATTTGATTGTGAAGCATTTGGATGAGGCAATAAAGCAAATTAATATCGCACCACTGGAAGAGTATGCTGTTTCGGTATGGTCGCTTTGCTTGGCCTTGTGGGGCGAACATGAAGAGCTTGAGGGACGCGAACCAATATCGCATTTCGCCGTGATGTGTCGCCGCAATTTGCTTTCCGAATGGCTGGAGAATACGTTGACCGAGAAGGACTTGCTAACGAAGAATGTGTCGAAGCACACCTATCTCGATCATTTGCTAGAGTTGGTGATGTGTCACAAGGTGACCGAAGCCTGTGACTTGGCTTTGCGCTATGACGACGCAAACATGGCATTAATGCTATCCCAACTTTCTTCGGGGCCGACTGTGCGCCAACTTTTGGAAGATCAATTGGCCGCATGGCACAAGGATGAAGCTGACAAATTTATAGAATTGGAACGTCTCAAGCTGTACATGCTGGTTGCGGGCGTTGCTCTTATGGACTCTGGCCACGGTCCAATTAATACTGTAGATGGCATTGAATGGATTAAAGTGCTGGCGGTAAAAGCAGTTTGTTTTGCTTTCAATGTCGGGCATTCTAAATTTTTATTTCGATTTTTTTTTTTTTTTTTTTCAGATTCAATTGTGGTATCTTTCATCGCCCACCGCATCAATTACCGACGCTTTGCTGGCATATGAAAAGTCATTCAAATCAGAAGAGTTTTACTCATTGCCACCTACACCTTGTTACATGGATAAGACTAATCTAAATGAAAAATATGCCATCTACGATTTACGTTACCATTTGTTGCAATTGTTCTCAAAACGTAGTCATCCGCTCGAGAGTTTACTGAACCCCGCAACACATACGCCCGATCCAATGGACTATCGCTTGAGGTACAGCATACTCACATCAAATTTATGTATATGCGTGTATTTGTGTTTTTTAACATACACAATTTTTTATTCACTTTGCAGTTGGCTGCTGTTGCAAACGTTGGAGTCAATTGGCTATCGACACTGTTCAGCGCTAAGCGAGAGCCAATTGCATGTCGGTTTCGCAAGCCAATTAGAGAATTACGATCTCTGGGAATGGGCTATATTCGTTTTGTTACACATTAAGGATCGCAATCAAAGGGAGTTGTCTGTGCAAAATGTACTTTATCGCTATGTAAGTGTTTCAAAGGATGTTGCTTTGTCAGATAAGGAGAAATTTGTTATAAATAATTTGGGAGTGCCGGAAAAGTGGATTGATTACGCCAAAGCGGTGAGAGCGGGCGCCATTGGCCACCATCACTTGCAAGCCAAATACCTATTAAAAGCCAAGCAATGGGCATTGGCACATGAAGTCATTTTCCAGCACATAGCACCCGATGCAATTATCAATGGTAAACACTGTCGCAGATTCTGCCATATATCGGAGTACAAAATGTTAAATAAAATTTTTTTTTTTTATTTCTTCACACAGATAATCTCGACTATTTGCATAATTTGTTGAGCCAGTTTGAGGGTGCCGAGGCAAATAAAACTATAAAAGTACCGAATTGGTCTAATCAGGGTCAAATATTTTTGGACTTTATCGATATCAACGAAAAGGTGTGCACATTTACATATTTCAAACAATTTATATTTCATTAAGTTTATCATTTTATACCCGCATAGTTTAAGGGTTTAAAAACGCTCAAGACCGAGGCGGATATTGAGGCACGTTGGGAGAATTTGAAACCTCAATTGGCTGACTTATGTTCCCGCATTAATCTGCTGCCCTGTCCCACGGCCAAACATCGTCTATGCCAGAGTGAAATCGCACAAAATTTGGCATGTCTGGTGCGCGGTGTATTGCTTGTCTGTCCAGTGTTGAATCCGTGTTTGATTATAAAGATTGCGTTGGAACGACTGCCGTTACCTCAAGAATTTGCACAACAGGAGCTGCGAGCGTTGCTCGACACGCTGGTCGATGACTTGGCAAAAGTGACTGCGAGCGACAAAAACGACATAATCATGGCTAAATGATATTGAATGAGCGCGTCGTGTTAAAGTCAAATGTGTTATTGTTAGTTTTAGACAAAAGGCAGTTATGAATTGCAAATTTAAAATAACTATGAACTTTAGGGTGACTTTCAAAAACGTATTACTGGCAGGGCAATACGAGATATTAAGTTTTCTTTTGAATAATACTTTGTTGTCACCACTTAGTAAGTGAAAATTTCTATTATCTGTGTGGTGGAAATTTAAATCAGCATTTGCCTGCATTGATACTTTGTTTTGAATCCCACCACATGTACCGCATAAAGTTAAGATCGCGCTGAGCCATCTGCGGTCACTATTATTAACGTTTAATGTAAGAATTTATTTCTTTTAATTTTTTTTTTTTTTATAAAAAATACTAAATTCCATAAAAATTTGTTACAGTCCACCTCGATTCGTACAATTTGTTTAACTTCTGAGTATAGTTTAGTGTAAAATTTTTGAAAAATTCTAATAAAAATTATCGATCACCATTAAACCTTTGAATTTTATATGGTTATAGAAAACTCAACAAAAAAAAAATTAGCAAAAATTGCGATGTACAATTTCAGGTTATTGCACCAAGAAAAAAAATGCTTTGTTTACAACTTGAACTAACGCAACGCATCGCGCTGGTTTTGTCAAACTCGGCAAAACCAAAATAGCGGTACACCGATCGGCGTCATAATTAGAAACTTTCAACTGGACAGCTTAATAAAAAGCCAAAATAATTAAAATAAATTTGTGAAATTTTATATTCATTCTTATGTGCATTTGTAAAATTAGTGACTGAAGCAAAACTCTTTTTTGTTATATGAATTTTATTTTGAAATAATGCACAAATGTGAGCCTAACTCGCTTGCTTATTTGCCGACTGCATTTCGATTAGAAAATTTATAAATTTCAATGGATATTGAAACAATTGAGTAAAAGCCGAATTATTATTGTTAAATTGTATAAACATTCTTCTACTTCTCTGTCAAATCTAAGTTCTCTAGTCTGGCGCTGGGAAACTTGCCAACCAAATCAAACCCCAAAAGAAAAAAAATGTCTTTCGATATCCAACGTGAACATCAAACTCAGAACGAACTCACAACCAACCTAAGTTCTCCAGCGTTCTTAGTTTATTTGAAATATGTACATTGGAACTGGGATCAAAAATATGGTAATAGTAAAAAAGAACGATCACACTCTATCATAGAAATTTCTTTTGATAATAGGCTTTATTTCAAACTCTTAGCGAATGACTTCGCTCTCGAATGGAGATCAAACCACTTTCCCATTCATTATCGATAGAAAAAGAGATTTATTTCGAATTGTTTTTGTTTAAAAACTTAAAAAAAAAGTTGAAGAAGTGTAGGTATATGAAAATTTCAACTGTTCTTTATTAAGATACTGTAAAATACAAAAATGTTTTTTTTTTATCAATTGATGCTCATATAAAAAGTAGTTTAAAAATTTCAAACTTTAATATTACGTTCTTAAATTAACATATAAACGGGACGGATAAATTTGTGCTGACAAATAAAAACATGTTGGTTAACTATAAAAAATGGAATGCAATTTTTTTTTGCGTTTGAACCGATTAACAAATAGCTTATTCATTTAAATACAAGCTTACTTTCTATTAAACTTTGTCGAACTTAAAACGTACATAGTTTCTATTTATAAAAAAATGTACATAAAAGATATGTATGTATGTATGTTGAAATTTTAAGGCACTGTGTTCTTTATTCTTAATGTAAAACATAAAAAATATTTCGTAGTTTATTCAGATTGTGTAAAAATGAAAACATTCGGAATGTTGAGATTCACTGTGTATATTGTACATATGTACATATCTACTGTGTATCAAATATAAGTATGCAGAGATATGTGTACGTGTACAAATATCTGTGAATGTGTATATGCATAAGTAAATCTACAGTGTTTGGACGGTATACATTTGCACTGACATGGTCCCATACATATATATAATTCGAAGTTGCGAAAAAATAATACGTTATGGATCATTGCTCAAAAATCATTTTATCCCACAGGCATAGTGGATACGGTGCTGTGTGGTGTTGTTGGACGCGAACCGGCCAAAGAATTGGCTGCCGAAGCGTGCAAAGATGCCATCGTACCCATCTGCAATTTACATGTAAATATTACAAAAGTGCATTAGTTAACTTTTCAGTTCATCAAGCTTACCCTCAAATGTGCCAAATCCTCTAGTTTAGTCAAATTGGTCAACTCAAGGAACAATGAGTACACTACACACCAGCCATAGATGCAAACGACTAATCCGATACTCCACAATAACACCATAATAATATTATAAGCAAAGATCAAATCGTTGACTATGGCAAAGAAAATTAAGGCCAATGAACGCCATATTGTAAAAACGGCAAAAGTATTCAACCATGGTAGTATCTTTCGCTCATATTCCTGTGGATATAAATATGCTTAAGTTACAACAAAAATTTTGCAAATGACAATACATATATAAGAACAAATAAATGTATACATATGTATGTATATGCAAAACTTAGAAAAGCATTCAGTGCATAAGGTAGTATGTATGTATGTAAAAAACTTAAACATGAGTCGTACCGGTATGAAAACGAAGCTCTTTCGTTTCTTTCCTCTTTTGAGAAGCTTGTGTTATAGAATATAGTGAATGTTAGTAAATGAAGTGAAAGCAAAAGAAATCGCATGATAAATTAGATAGTGTTTAATGATGAGAAACAAAATATATATGAAAAGCTAAAACGTTCTTTATTCTTTTTTAATAGTGTGTATCAAATAAAGTTATTCTTACCTTTCTAAGCGCTATTACGAGAAGAATACTTGTAAACAATATGACTATTCCCAGTATTAGCGAAAATAAAGCAAACACAATCAACATGTTTCGCACTGAAATAATTATATATGTAAATTGAGAAGTTTAACAATACTTTGTGGTACACTTTTACATACCATGCCTGTTGCCGACATAAACAAATTCGTATGATATTATGTAGTATCCATAGTGAGTTGACCCAGGCGCTGCCATAGCAAGGCAGTAAATATCGAAAATAGATGTACCAATAGTGAAGAGTGCAAGAAACTAAATGGAAATGTTTTCGATTATTTCCAAATGTACACACATTTTAAATAACTTACAATTGAGAATATCCCGATAAGCATAGAATTTTTTTGTATATCTATATATCGGTTGTTCTTCAATATAGGACGCTGGTACCAAGGCACCCGCACCGAGCGCATTGAGCGCGATTTGACCGAGTGTAAATTCGTCGAGGACCTTATTGTATAAAAGTAATAATATTTAAAATTATAGTATCATTTCAAAAGTATTTCGGAGTTCCACTAACCTTCCGGTGGTGTGCGAGTACACCGAATGGTTGGAGCGGTATGTGGACGGTGTCTTACGGCCGTAGTTCATACTGAAGCCTTAGCAATGCAGTTTTCCTAATTTTAACGAAAATGCGTAGATAACTTGACAAATAGCAGCTGCAAACAAAACAAATATATCTCATTAGCTTATTTGTTGCTTATTAGTAGCTTTTAGCTTGATGATTAGCTTTGGGCGTTACCCCAAATAGTGAGTAGACGTCAAGCGCAACAAACACCTTTTTATAACTTTATCCAAACTGTTCTAGAATAATATTTAACTGGATATTTCAACACTCTTCCTGCTGCTTCAATATTTTTTTACGAACAAGGCATATATTGTTGTAAACAAAATAAATAATTCAACCAAAACACTACTGTTGATGAAAAATGCGCTCCCAAAATGTGAATAATTTATTTTTAACAAGTGTCAAATAAGAAATTTTATCGTTATCGAGTGGAAGATCGATACCCTTTTGAACGTAAAAATACAGCGAAGGGAATTATAATACTCACAAAATTAGCATTGCGTTAATTTATTATTTAACAAATGATATAATTGTTTAAAATTATCATATTAGTTTAACCGTATACTACATCACAATATGGTTTTTGAAAACATTTAATCTGTTTAAATTTGTAAAAAGAGTTTTAAAATTTTTCAATTCATTTATAGCGTGGAAACAGTTTTTCGAATTTTACTGGCTAGGAAAATATTTTAATATAAACTAACGAGTTTTCTTTCTGAAAGTAAACAAAATATGAAATCCATGATACACCAATGTTTTAGACTCGGGTAGACTCCGTTGCTACTACAACAACGTACCATACTAATGTAAGTATATAGAAGGTCGCCCAAAACTATTAACGTTGTGCAAGTTTAGATTAATCCATTTGAAACATTTGAAAAAATAAAAGATTTTTTTTGCCTTTGAGGCGACACGGTCTAATGTATATATACATACATATTGTAATTAAAAACAATTGCAATAAAACGTTATATGTAGTTGAAGTCTTTTATTTAATGAAATGTGGCAACGTCTTTCACAGCTGTTCAAATAGCAACATTTCAATTTCTTCGGTTCTATTTTTTCGTTTTTATTCCTTTGTACGTATTATTATTAGTAAAAGTTGAGCATAACAATTTGAGTAAGAGTATTTAAGTGAAGTGTAACAAATGTAAGCGAATCTTGGTCTAGACGTCCAATATGTCCTTGCCACGCATCACCGACTACGATTTGCTGGAGAAGCTTGGGGTTGGCAGCTACTCAACGGTATACAAAGCGCGTCATAAAGAGAACCGTAGCTACCATGCTATCAAGATTGTCGAAATGTCGACATTGTCGAATAGTTCTCGCGATAATCTTATTACCGAAATACGACTTTTGCGCTCACTTAACCACAAGTATATTGTCACGCTGGAGGATTTCTTTTGGGATGAAAAGTGGGTGAACGTCATATAAATTTCCGTGCATCGATTAAAATCTTAAGGCTGATATCTTTTTTTTTTTCAACAGAAATATTTACATTCTGCTTGAGTTCTGCAATGCTGGAAATCTTTCATCATTTATTCGTTCGAAGAAAGCGTTGGCGGAATCGACTTGCCGCTACTTCCTACGTCAGTTGGCAGCCGCTGTACAGTATATGCGTGCCAACGATGTTTGCCACTTTGATTTAAAGCCACAAAATTTATTGTTGACACGTAATTCAAATGTCGTTTTGAAGGTAGCAGACTTTGGGTAATCTGACTATTTTTTTATTTCTACGGTGCATATATTGATCCATTAAACCACTGCAGCTTTGCACAACATCTAAAATTGGGTGAGATAAATCAACAGTTAAAGGGCTCTCCACTCTATATGGCGCCCGAAATTGTACGTAAGCATCAATACGATGCCAAGGCCGATTTGTGGAGTATTGGCGTAATTTTGTATGAATGTCTCTTCGGTAAAGCGCCATACACTTCAAAGAGTATCGAAGAGCTCTTACAGCGTATACGGAATGCAGAGAAAATATCAATACCGGCAAATTCAAGTATTAGCAACGAGTGTCACGATCTACTTTGCCGTTTACTGGAACACGATCCTGCCAAGCGTATTTCATTCGATTCATTTTTCGCACATCCCTTTATCGATATTAAAACGCTGCCATCAGAGCATGTATGCAGTTGTATATTAATTTACTTATAAGCTTCAGATTTAAATTCGCTCCATATTAATTTTTTTGTATACATATATGTATTTTCTTCAGACATTACAAAAAGCTTCTGAACTCGTCACCAAAGCTGTCGAATTTGACGAAACACAAAATTACAAAGAGGCCTATTATCTATACTGCAGTGCGCTGCAGTATTTTGTACCGCTTATTACGGAGGAAACAGATGCCAACAAGCGATTGACATTACGCAATCGTGCACTTACCTACCTCAAACGCGCTGAAGAAATAAAAAACAGTCTAATCGATGCAGAATACAAGATGGCTGCGGCTAGAGATCAACAAAAAGTCAATGTGCAATGTCCGCAAGATACGCAACTACCAAGCAGCTCAGCGCCACAGATTAAGCAAAAGCAGCAGCCAAACATAGCAGAAGTATTAGAGCCGGATATGCGCTACAGGCAACTGTGTTAGTATTGACTCTCCTTAAGTAATTCATTTTATAAAAAATGATATTCATATGTATTTTTCAAACTGCTTTAGTTGCTCTCTCACACTCAAGTCCTCAATTGAAAAGTGCCCTCGAAATTGGACGTCAAGGCGAGCTTTATTCGTACGAAAGAAAATTTAAGGCGGCACTGGATTCATACACCTCGGCCCTGGGTATGCTGGTGCCCTTCACAAATAACGAACCCAAGGGCGAGCGTAGAAATTTGCTGCTACAACAGGTTTGTATTTCATATAGCAAATAATTAAATATTTATATAATTGATAATTTGGATAATTCGCAGTTGGAAATTTGGATGAAAGAAGCTGAGAGCATTAAGAGCATTCTATCTGCAAAGGAAATGGTAAATGAGCAAAAATTGTCATCGGTGCGCCATTGTTCAATACAGTAGTAGTGTATAACAATAAATTCTATGTCGACTTTGGAATCTGTCGTGTCACACAAGTCGGCGCAAGTTAATCAAATTTAGCTAACTCGATAGTGTTCACGATTATTTTCGTAGCTTTATACAAACTTAATATACATATATGGTTAAATACAGTTACATACTGATGTATGTATGTTAAACTAGAAAAAAAATTGTAGATAAATATATGTATGTATGCTGCTTACAGTAGTAAAAAAAAAAAATTAAGTAGACAGTGCAGATTTTTTTTTTTTTAACAATGACCAATGATATTGTACTTATTACTAATACGTATACTTGCATTTATATGTACATTTGTGAAAATTTATATAAGTGTAGAAACGGCTATGCTTGAATAGAAAATTTAACATGAATACATCCATCTTGTACTGTGATGTAGAGTAAATGATTTGTTGGTTCTTAACCTTTATGTAAAACACTTGCAATTGTCGATAACTTTGTTGTAGTTTTTTCTGTAAAACAGACTTTTACTATATACATACATACATACATACATATATGCTGAAATTTTCATGCCAATGTTATGTTAAATACTTTCATATTACCTTGTGATGTTTATTGTTATGATATAATGTTGAAAAAAAAAAACATTTAAATAATTTTTACGCTTGTGATTGACCAAATTTAATTTATATACTTATTAGCGAAGCTGCTTCACCAACACATTCCATTCAAATCAACAGAAATCCCAGAGGCTTTCTTCACACGTACACACATTTTTAATTTACGCTTCTTGTTTTACTTTGCTATTTACATTTATGTACTATGTACACATATTAGAATATACAAATATATTTATGCTTTTATTGAAATAACATTTAAGTTTTAAACAAATAAATGCAACTTCATGCGCGCAATGATAAGTTTTGTGGCTGTTTTGTGAGTTAAAAATGAAATAAATTTTTGTTAACGCAGTAGCTTACTAAGCTCTGCCTAGTTCAGCTAATCCATTAAGGCTCAGTTAATCAAGACTTAATTTAATTTAAGATTGGGCCAACCTGTTATATGGAAAGCCGTGCACGCGATTAGTCAACACCTAACTTACCGTAAGAAATTTAGTATTGGGTCGATTTTAGATTTTTAAAGGGTCAGTTAGTCAGGACTTAACTTCATTTTACTTAAGAATTGGCGACGATTACTCAACATGGCAACTTAATTTTTGATGATCAATTTTTGTTGACACAAAGTAGAAAACCAAAGCACTTGTGTGATCATTTTTGAATCGCATATTGCTTGTACAAATGTCAAAGAAGACGAAATTGTGTCGAATGTTTTTAAGTTTAGCACAAATGTACAAAATGTGCAAGAAGCAGTCACTTCTTCACTTATACGAATATGTAAAATGACGTTGAGCAACGCCACCAGCTTCACCCTGATTGGGAAGGACCTCTCCGAGCCGTTTGACACCAAACGAGGTTTCAGACAAGGTGGCTGTTTGTCGTGTGACTTCTTTAACCTGATGCTGGAGAAGATAATTCGAGCCGCAGAACTAAATCGGTCAGGCACCATCTTTTATTAAAGTGTGTAATCGGCTTTAACAACCGCGCGATTAGTTCTGCCTTCCCCAAACTGGATAGAGAACCGAAGCGAATGGATCTGGCGGTGAACGAGGGCAAGACGAAGTATCTCCTGTCATAAAATAGACAGTCGGCACATTCACGACTGGGATCTAACATCACTGTTGACAGTTATAACTTTGAAAAAGTAGAGATTTTCGTTTACTTAGGAACCAGCATTAACACCAATAACAGCGTCAGCCTTGAAATCCAATGGAGAATATTTCTTGCCAACAAGTCCTACTTCGGACTGAGTAGGCAATTGAGCAGTAAAGTCCTCTCTCGACGGACAAAAACCATACTCTATAAGTCTCTCATCATGCCCGTCCTATTGTATGGCGCAGAAGTATGGACGAGAGAGAGGGGGCTTTTGGAGTGTTCAAGAGAAAGATTCTCCGAAAGATTTATGGACCTTTGCGTCTTTGCGATGACGAATACCGCGTACGATGGAACGATGAGCTGTACGAGCTGTACATAGACATAAACATAGTGCAGCGGATTAAGAATCAGCGGCTCCGCTGGCTAGGCCAAGTAGTTGGAATGGATGAAATAGCTCCAGCCCTGAAGGTTTTTGACGCGGTACATGCTGGTGGTGCCAGAGGAAAACGAAGACCTCTTCTGCGTTGGGAAGACCAAGTGGAAAAAGACTTGGCTATACTTGGGACTTTCAATTGGCGCCAGTTAGCGAGATAGGCACGTGCTTTGATGACCTCGGTCAAAATCGCTTAGGCGGTTGATGCGCCAATTAAGTAAGTAAGTAAGTAAGAAATCGAAGAAGAAGATGAGTAATTCGTCATAACAAAACCAATAGAACTCATTAGTTACTTCATTCCTTATAACTTCAAGATCCATTTCAATATAACGCACCAAAAAAAAAAAAATATATCAACATTCATAAATAAAAGTCATATTGCTCTTATCCGGAGTGAAATTAATGTTGTTTAGTGTACAAATATAAAATACCAGACGTCCTATTCACAGCTTGATTATTGCACTGATTGTGGTCAACTACTTTTATGGGGTAACGTATCATAATTCATCTTCACCTATCTTATCGACGGTTTAGTTTGTGCTGTTTCAAATTCTTACATAAATGCGTTACTATTTATAACACAACAATCGCTTAGGTTATAAAACGACGTAGAATTCTTCAAGTCAGTCAGTATTTCTGTTTGATTTCATTGCAAGTATAAGCAGTCCGCCAAAATGTGGACAAAGTATTCAATAGTCTTGCTCGCTTTGGTGAGCGTAGCCCATTGCTATCCGCAAGGACGTGTCGTCAATGGCACGGCATCTTCGATTCAAAAGTTTCCATTTATGGTGCGTTTGATTTTGACCATTAAGTGTACACTGTTTAGCCTTTGAGGTGCACATTATTTTTGCTTACTTGCAGGTATCCCTTCGCGGTCCAAGCGGTTCGCATTCTTGCGGCTCCAGCATTATCTCACCGCGTTGGATACTCACTGCCGCGCACTGCGTTAACGGTAGGAAACCAAGTGAACTCAGCATACAATTTGCTTCGACAGTGATAAGCGCCAATAGTTCAAACGTGGCGACGGTGAAGCAGATCAAAATGCATGAAAACTATTCGAATTCGGATATCACAAATGATGTTGCCTTGGTGGAGTTGAGGGGCCAGTTAGTGTTCAACTACTTTACTATTGCACCCGTTACGTTGCCAACTCAGAACTTTGAAATACCACAGGTGCCCGAAGGTGCTCCCGGTGTATTGGCTGGGTGGGGTCGAAATTTTGTACGTTTGTTTTGTTATTGTTTTATGAATTAAATTTAAATTTTACACATGCGTCTTCGTTTCCAGACCGGCGGCCCCGTTCAGTCAACTCTGCAAGAAGTTGATCTGAAAATCTACTCAGATGAGGAGTGTCTTTCCCGTCACCAAAACGAGACCACTGTTCACCATATTTGTGGTGGCATAGACGAAGGTTGGAAGGGCCAGTGCAATGGTGATTCGGGTGGGCCTCTAGTTTATCAGGGACATATTCAATTGGGCATCGTGTCGTGGAGTATCAAGCCATGCGCTACACCACCTTATCCGGGTGTTTACACTAAAGTGTCTCATTATGTGGATTGGATTAGAAAAAACTGTGATTACTGTTTTTAAATAAAGTTCTCTGGGGCATAACTACAAAAAACTTCAAAAGCAAATATATGTTGGATGTGTGGAGAGGACACGTAACTATGCCCATGCTGATAATTAAAGGGCGAATCTTACTTTTGAATTGAAGAAGAAATACGCATCCCAAACTTTGAACTCTAGAGTTTTTGTTGCCAAAATTCCTTAGAGTAAAAGTGATACTCTCTAGTAAAGTTGAAAATGAATCAAACGCTTATTTTTTAAACCGGACCTTCGTGCATTAAGTTATTAAAAATTCCATTTACAAACATAATACAATATAAAAATTCACCGAAAATCTTAGTCTGATTCGAGCTTCATATATCATAGGCCAAGGAGAAATAAGTCTAATGAGGATATGTGGTGATCTCCGAAATATTACTATAACTCCAACCGCTTTAAGTATTGTTGTTTTTTTCTTTATATATTATATAAATTGGCGCTTACACTATATAGCGCAATGTTGGGCCGAGCTTCTTCTACTATTTGCGGTGTGCGTCCTTATATTCTACCACAAATGGAGAGACATTGGAGAAATACCCCCGGAGGTTTGCTTTTCCAGTTCCAGCGGACTCCGGCCTGATACACGGAGCAGACAGTATGAGGGATCTGAATCTGCTGGTAAGCTCTCGCACGAAACGCAGTTGAAGAGCTTGGAAGTTGTTTTGAGATTAGTTCACTGAAATAACGAATTTCGGCCCTGCTAAACCTGGGCCTTGCCGGTGTTTATTTTTTTCGTGTTAGCATATATTATTTGTTCTCCCTGAATAACATAATTTTTTCTATTCTTACTAACTTCGTTCCTTTACTACATATAGAAAAGCTTATTTTTGCTTAAAAATATGTGTTGCTTTTCCGTTCCAGTAATGCAAAATCGGTAGCATTTTTATATATATTTCTTAATAAGCAATTCCTTAATGATTCCAGACTATTGCAATCCAAAGCTAAAAGAGTTTGCGCGCCAGCTCATTTGTTCGTGAATAGTTGTGACCCGGAACACCGAGTTAACCCTAACCAAGCAACAATACACACCACTGGTTGCTTTTATTTTCGGACACTTTTCGGATTAGTTTAATCATTTATAAAACATTTCATTAAATATGAGACACTTAAATTTTAAAGTTATCAGAACTCTAAAGTGTTGATTGTAAGATAAGTCCATCTTATCAATTACGTTCATTCAGTATATTTTTCTAACTATCTTTGGTAAACAAAAAAAAGAGCGCTGAGTTCATTTAAAAAGAAACCTTCTACATGGACATCCAACAAAAAACTCCGAAATACATTCTATTTGGCAATGGAATTATGCCGAGATTGATTTGTAAAGTAGGAAATATGTATTTACATTTTTGTAGTGGAAAAAGCAACATTTTCTGTTCTGCAAACGTGCCATAAACTACCGTTAAATATTATGCTTGCGATAAGATTCTTTAAAAAACGAATAAAAGGGTGCGATATCGTTGTGGGCTAATTTAGTAACTCTCGTCTGCTTGAGTGAAATAATTACCTTTGACTTGATAGTTGGATCGCAATGTGGACACAGTTCGTTATAATTTGTGCTGCTCTTTTGGGCGCAGTGTCTTGCAACCCACAAGGACGCGTCGTTAATGGCACTGCCACCAGTATCGAGAAATATCCATTTGCGGTTCGTTGAGAATAAAAAGAGTTTTGCATTTTTGGGTGGTTTATTTTATGCAAAGGTGTCTTTGCGCGGTTCGCATCTAGTTGACTACTCTCAACCGCCCATTATGTGTATAATAACCGAGTCAGGTGTAGTGTCCTACATCAATCACTAAACAAATGCAACTAAAGTATAGTGACCTAGTCACATAAACACAGTCGCGAAACTGTCGCAGCGCCGGCAGAATATTTCATTATCACGCTGTGCATAGCTAACCGCTGATTGGTTGCCCTTACATCGGCAACGAAATCATTGGAAAAAGAGGTGGAGTTATGAAAATAGTATTCTTTAACAATTTTTTATATATAGCCTTAAGATTTAAAAAATAAATCAGATAGAATCTGACAATCAAAATCAATTGTAGTTTTCTTTTCACAAGACTATTCCGGCAACCCTTTGGCTGCCTACTGACCGGCATAATCCTCTATGCCTTTATAATAAAGAGGATTTTGAAAATAAAAATATATGTACATAGGACCATCACATGGCGATCCTGCCAAACTAAACTCCAACAAATTTGCCAAATTAATAACCAACAAAATTTTGAAAAACTGACTTCATGAAAGACGATAACAATTCACAGAAGTCTAGTTAAATGACAGATTCAAACGAAACAATCAGCAAAGCTGATTTGACGGGATTTTCGCTAAATATTTACAGCTAATTGAGCCATATATTCCCGAGAGTACATTAGTAAACATCTAACCAACAGCAGGCCCAAAAAGAATAACCATAGCAGAATAGAAAAATAGGCAACAGAAGAATAAGTTGAAATGTAGCAGCTGCACCAAAATATCTACGCCCCCAAAACCACCGCAGAAAAGAACAGGAGAACGCCAGTTCAACCTCCGGAAAGAAAAGGCGATACTGTATAAGAAACTGAATTTAGAATATAATTAAAATAAAAATAATTAGGAAAATTAAGGAACTGAAAAATTAAAAGACATTAATGTTTTTTTTTTTATATTTGAATTCGCACGATGGGGTCACAGTCTACAAAAATAAAAAACCCCAAATGCAATGTTATACACAAAGTTGTAATGGAAAATAGCAATTTTAGAGATAATTTTTACATACAAATCATGCTTTTGATAATAACTGCTATTTTAACAATAAATTTTATAATTAAACTCCACAATATGAACAAGAAAAAATTAAAGAAAGCCATCAACTTTAATATAAAACAAGACCAAATTTAAAAATGGAACAATGGCCAAAAAATAAACAAACTGAATGAAGAAAAAGAAATATTTGATAAAGCATTCTGTTGGTTACTGGATTATATCCAAAACAAATCGAGTGGCAATACTCGTTTGATGAGATTGACAGCCGTTCGAAGTAACGATGAGTTGATTATCGGACAGCAGACGCAACACAACATTCGTGACTCAACAGTATTGTTGTATTTCTATTATAATGCCCGAACTCAGAAACTTTATATCATCTCAAGTCTTAAATTGAGCTAGAGATTATTGCTTTTCCTCGCTTCCACGTTTTGTTCTTTTGTTTTTATTACAGTTTTTTGAGACCTGCTCATCACAAGGTCACAATTTTGAGACTATTTTTGAGACTTGAGGCTTTATTTTGAATCTAATAAATGCCAACTGGTCTAAAATTGTAAGTTTTGTCTCTATTAGAGACTGAGACTGCTTACTGAATTTGGGGGTTAGTCTAATGTAAAATAAGTAATAAATGTAATTAACCTAATTTATATTATCTGAAGAATAAAAATACGCGTGTACGGATACAAAACATACAAATCCCTGAATAAATCTATTAAAGTAAAGCAAGACACATAAAAAACACATTTAAACACTTTATTCAGTTATTTAGAAAATATTATTTTGAATGTTTACCGCACTATATAGATGGACAACAAGAAATTCCTTGTGAAATATTCAGTTTACAATACATAACAACAATGTCCGAATTTAATCTTGACACAGCTTCAAAAGCCATTCCGGGTTTTTCCAATTTCAGGGAAACGTAGGCGACCCGGGGGACAGGGACATATAATTATTATAAATTATAAAACCATTTACGTGATAACTCAAAATCTAACAAACTACATATCAATACATACATAATTTAGAATTCTGTAAGACAATGACATTTTTAATAGACACATGAGCTGACATTTCAATATGTAAATATCCGTTCAATATTGAATTTGATTTCGATAGCACCACAAAATACAAATTAACAGGAATTACAAAAGAAGAAATTCATTGCATAGGCTCAACAAAACTTGATTTCATTATAGGAAAAGATAAAGCAATTATCAATTTTCAACTAGTAAATAATGATTTCCTAAATAGTAACAGACGTAATACAGACGTCAGAGACTTTTGAATAGCTTACCTTTGTAAAATTGACTACAAAATAGAAACGAAATCACCATCGAAGACGAACGTAGAGATACCTCTAAGAATGGAAATTATCTTACCAATTAAATTGAACATACAATAAGATAGCGTTATTTTTAATCAAGAGATAAAAGAAGGAGTATTTTTAGCTAACTCAATTGCACCAGCTAAAGGAATTTGTCACGTGAAAGTAATCAACGTAAGTAATCTTTCCGTAGATATTAAAAATATAAAACCCTTAAAAGATAATCTATCAAATTAAAATATATTAAACACACGCATTCAACCAAATACATATGACAATGAACATTTTAATAAACTAATGAACGAATTCAATGTAAAAAATTTAGACAAAAATACAGAAACAGAATTAGAGGAAATTTTCTATAAATATCAATCAATCTTTTACTTCAAAGGAAACTTAACGTAGAAGATAACTCACCAGTATACATAAAAAACTACAGACTACCACAAGCACAAAACGAGGAAATAAAGACACAAGTACATGAATTGATTGATAGTGACATTATTGAACCTTCCGTCTTTTCATACAATTATCCACTACTTCTCGTACACAAAAAAGCGAAAATGACAACAAGAAATAGCGTTTAGTAGTAGACTACAGACAATTAAACGACAAACAAGATTATAAGACGTATTTATTAGCCATCTTAGGAAGAGCTAAATACTTCACAACTTTGAATATGAAAAGTTCTTTTCATCAAATACCTTTACAAAATGATTCAAGTTCAACAACAGCATTTTCTACACAAGATGGACATTACCAAATGAAACCTCATCCATTTGGATTAAAAATATTATCAAACAGTTTTCAAAGAATGTTAACAATTGCACTAAGCGGTTTGAAATCAGAAGCATTCCTCTACGTAGATGATATAATTGTTTTTGAATTTTCATTAAAACACCACAATACTAACCTCTTCAAAGTTTCTAAAAGGCTAAAATATTACAACCTTAAATTAAATGCAAACAAATCTCAATTCCTTAAATCGGAAGTCATTTATTTAGGACATTTAATGACGGGCAAAGGCATCAAAGCCAAATGCGGAGTAGTACGCCATTACCCAAAACCAACGAATGGAGATGAAACAAGAAGATTTATAGCGTTCTGTAACTATTATAGACGTTTTATACCAGATTTTGGTGTAATAGTCAAATGTTTAAACTCATTATTGAAAAGACGAAAACCATTTATTTGGTCAGAGCAATGTGAAAAAGCATTCAATAACCTAAAATAGAAGATTTTGATAAACCATTTATACTCACAACAGACGCATTGACTTTGCATTAGGAGCAATTTTATCACAAGGAGAAAGAGGCCACGATTTACCAATATCATACGCAAGCAAATCATTATCAAAGCAATTATAGAGAAAGGATTACAAGCTATCCACTGGGGAATTAATTACTTTAGAACATATCTCTATAGCAGTAAGTTCATCGTGGTAACTGACCACAGACCACTAGTATCGCTGTTTTCACACAGAAATCTATCACCAAAAATTACAAGAATTAGAAAAGACTTATCAGAATATGACTTTGAAATTATATACAAACAAGGCAAGATACATTTTAAAGCAGACGCATATACATATATTGAAGAAAATGAATAAACTCAAATTTAATATTGAAAAAAATATTAGTACTTCAATTGAAATAAAAGTGCACGTAACTTGTAGCGATTACCCTTTGAATCAAGATATAATGTTGAAGAAACTACATGGTTTACTAAGAAGCTCACATATAAAGAAGCTATCCCTTTATGACAAGGACTTTATATTTAAAAATATTGATTGGAATGCATTCAAGAAGAAATACAATAAACTAGAAATGAAAAAACGCGCGCCAATAAAAATACTAATATATGTATGTACATATAAAGCTCCAAACGAAAGTACAAACTGATAGATGAATTTCACTGCTCTAACATTGCAGGTCACTTAGGAATTCGAAAAACTATTTAAAACAAAGATATATCGGGAAAAATAAATAATTTATAAACAACTGCAAGAAATGCACACAAAACAAGGTAGTAAGACATACCACTTGTAGTGACAGACACACCAACGACAACTTTTGACACCATAACAATTGACACTGTGGGCCCATTGCGCATATCTAACGGCTACAGATACATATAAATAATAGCAACAACTTTAGTTAAACAACTTATTCTTAAGTACGGTTTCATAAAAACATTCAAATCTGATAGGGGAACAGAATTTGTAAATGAACTAATAATAATAATAATATGTATGTAATTTATTAAATACCAAACAAATATTTTCCACACCATATCACGATCAAACTAGAGGCGCACTTGAGAAAAACCACAGAACACTTAACGAGTATTTACTTTAATTTGCTGACGATTACGAATGGGACAAGTGGATCTCATATTACACTTTTGCAAACAACACTATCATGCAGTAATCCATATTACAGGTATAATTCCAGACTTTTGGATTCCAAAACTAAAAGAGTTTGCGCGCCAGCTCATTTGCTCGTGAATAGTTGTGTCCCGGAACACCGAGTTAACCCTAACCAAGCAACAATACACACCACTGGTTGCTTTTATTTTCGGACACTTCTCGGATTAGTTTAATCATTTATAAAACATTTCATTAAATATGAGACACTTAAAATTTTGAAGTTATCAGAACTCTAAAGTGTTGATTATAAGATAAGTCCATCTTATCAATTACGTTCATTAAATATATTTTTCTAACTATCTTTGGTAAACAAAAAAAAAGAGCGCTGAGTTCATTTAAAAAGAAACCTTCTACATGGACATCCAACAAAAAACTCCGAAATACATTCTATTTGGCAATGGAATTATGCCGAGATTGATTTGTAAAGTAGGAAATATGTATTTCATTTTTGTAGTGGAAAAAGCAACATTTTCTGTTCTGCAAACGTGCCATAAACTACCGTTAAATATTATGCTTGCGATAAGATTCTTTAAAAAACGAATAAAAGGGTGCGATATCGTTGTGGGCTAATTTAGTAACTCTCGTCTGCTTGAGTGAAATAATTACCTTTGACTTGATAGTTGGATCGCAATGTGGACACAGTTCGTTATAATTTGTGCTGCTCTTTTGGGCGCAGTGTCTTGCAACCCACAAGGACGCGTCGTTAATGGCACTGCCACCAGTATCGAGAAATATCCATTTGCGGTTCGTTGAGAATAAAAAGAGTTTTGCATTTTTGGATTGGTGTAACATTTTTTGGTTGCTTTTTTTGTGAAAAGGTGTCTTTGCGCAGCATCGAAGGTTGGCACTTCTGTGGCTCCACCATAATTGCGCCTAGTTGGATACTCTCAGCCGCCCATTGTGTGAACGGTATGCAACCGAGTGAGGTTAGTGTCCAATTCGCCTCTACGGTAACTAGTGGTAACACTTCAAATGTGGCGAAAGTTAAACGTTTCATTATACATGACAATTATAATGTCAACGATATTGCTTTGTTGGAATTGTTCGGTCGATTGGTGTTCAACTATAACACTCTAGCACCAGTCACATTGCCCCAGCCGAACTTCGAGATACCGCAGATCCCGGAAGGAGCACCCGGCGTATTAATCGGCTGGGGTATCAATGCAGTAAGTACATTTTTTTTTAAAGAGATGGCGAATTTGAAGGATGTTTCATTTATCTTGCAGACCGGTGGTTATGAGCAACATCATATTCGAGAAGTTGAATTGAAAATTTACTCGGATGTGGAGTGCAATGAACGCCAATTAAATGCCACCACTACCGATCAGATTTGTGGTGGCGTCGATGAGGGCGGAAAAGGACAATGCAGTGGAGATTCTGGTGGTCCTCTACTCTTTCAAGGAAACATTCAATTGGGTATAGTGTCGTGGAGTGTCAAGCCTTGCGCTGCGTATCCATATCCGGGAGTGTACACTAAAGTTTCGCATTATATCGATTGGATTCGCAAAAATACAGATGGAGCGGTTTAAAAACTTACAACATTTCTGTAAGTGGTTTATTAAGATGCCTTTTACAGCTGGGAACAGCAGTAGTCATTATCGTTATGCAAAATGAGTATAAAAAATACAATGCAATAAATTTAGATGAACATAATTCGATTAATCGCTGTTCATAAATTAAAAATTTTTATTTTCCTGCTTCGATTTATTTTATTACACATTTACAAATGTTAGCTGCTAGTTGTAATAGGAAATTATGTATATGTACATACATACATAGAAAAACTACTGATTGGGAACTGCTGCGGCACTGATATGTATGGATAGACCTTGAATCGGAAGAGCAAACATTGCCGCTATTTGTGGAGCACTATTAATCAAGTAGCTGTCTTGGCTGGCTTCGCAGTAGCGGATCTTGTAAAACCAATTTCCAAAGACTTTCAAGTTTCTGAGTAAATCTCAAAATTGACTTGCTCAATATTCGAGCCTGAATAGTTGGAGGATTGTTCGCTCATCATCGGTCTTTCATTGTACTCCACAAAGAGAGTCTAACTGTCGTCAATTCACAGTTTCGGGATGGCTAGTCGACATCGCCGAAACAGTTGATAACAGGACTGACACAAATAATTGTTCGGGATTTCAATAATTTCTTAAAGAAAAAAAGGGAAATTTTTTTTTTAAATTTTTTTTGTAAATTCGGCTTAAACTTGACTTAATCAGGCGTTTTGGTGTGTTACATCAAGAACCATCTAACAATTCGGACTTGAACATACAAATATTTTTTGCTTAACTCACTTTGAACACTTTCGTTTGGTGTTTATGGACTTGAACACTTTTTTTTGAGACATAATTTGGCCACACTGCTGACAATTTTGAAATAACTGTTAGATAATTTGGCCAAACTAATTATAAAAAATTTTGCCACATTGTTCCCTGTTTACACAGTTCTCATAAGAAAAAGTAAACGAACAAATAACAAACTAAACTCCAAGTTTTTTTGAGAGTTGTTCATAAACTCGAAACCTTTAACTCGAGTTTATGTCGCAACTTGACCACCACACACAAATCTATTTATATGAGTTGTTATGTATTTGCAAAAACAAAGCACATTCTTGTGATGCCACCATATTTCTGAATTAAATATTTTCCATACTTAAGTCTGCATTGTGAAATGCAAATGTGTGCAAAATCTTAAACTGTTCTTAACTAAGATTAAAACTTAAGTTCGATTTAAAATTAGATTGTAAAATCTTAAACTGTCCTTAGCTAAGAATAAAACTTAAGTTCGACTTAAAATTAGATTGTAAAACCGGGCCTTATTCTTTTAAAAATGAAAAGGTCGTAAAAACTATCAGCATTTAAGCAAATATACCAGTATGATTGTAGACAATATAGTAAAATAGTACCAGAGTTACTTAAAAAAAAAATTGGCATTTTAGTAATATTTTTCTGATCACCGATAATCGTAAATTTATTAGCATAGGTCGTAACACCGCTGCTCTTAAAAGTTTCAAGTTATCAAAACCAAGGCACATCAAATAGGTAGCCTTGATCAAAACATACATAAATATTTAATAATTGACAATTTTATTGAGCTCCAGGCCAGTTTATGGAAGATTTTGTGTAAAAAAATAACAACAGTTTTTAATGGTAGAAGTTATAGTACTATTTCGGCAATCACCACATTTCCTCATTAGACAACTTTTTATTTAATTAATAATATTTTCATTCTTCATTACCGCTTTCCCAGGCTTTGAACCAAGGAGCTCGTAGTTGCAGAGCCAACACGCTGTTGTTATTATTATAGTTTTTAATGGCCATAAAATGTCGTCGAGCGATTGTCAATTATTGAAACATTTATTAGGCCCATAGAAAAATAACAGACATCTAAAAACATAAATATGTTTAATTTTTCTAAGATAACTCGATTTTATCAGCTATCCATATTAATTTTAACACATGTCACTTTTCTCTAGAGATGGGTAACCCAGCACTGAGTTGAGTTATTGTGACTCAGTTGCTGATAGTCAAATATGAGCTGATACGAAACTCATTGTTTTTTTTGTAAGAGTGCTGTCAAAATGCGCATATTATAAACATTTTCCAAAGCTGACACTCTATAACGGCTGACAGACGGGGGCACTTATGCAAATTAACGAGCTCATATATCTGCATAATATTTTAGGCCTGACAGACGACACTTATCTGCATTTAGACATCAGCTGATTTGACAAACGAAATTAAGCTGAAAATCTAAAGGGAAAAAATACGATTGGCAGCTATTTTATTGGCAAAAAATCCTCTCGCATTTAAAAGAAAGCTTAAAATTATTCTCTTGAAGTTGCTAAATAATATTAAAATAACCAATGCATTGGCAAGCATAATTCTTAGCAGGATGCCTCTGTCTTGTATGGTTACACTTCCCGCCGACGTTAGAGAAAGGCAGGTGTGGAAATTTGTGAGTATTTTTTTATTTGCTATGAAAGATACAAATAATGTATACACATGTTTGCTATTCCATGAAGGATCGCTATGGATGCTTTTGGGAACGAGACGTGCCTTCTATGGACGAAAATCGATTCACTTTCGTGTCAGTAGAACTGCTTTTCGGAGAATTTGTGAAAAAGTCGTGGGCATTGAAAAGGTGGACAGCAATATGAGGACATGTATTCCACTTCATAAAAGAGTGGCTATCTCATTGTTCGCTTTAGGATCTGCTGCGGAATACAGAACTGTTGCGAGTCTATTCGGAGTAGGACGCAGTACTGTTGGTGAAATTGTTTTGGATTTTTGCAAAGCAGTTTGCGAAAATCTTTCGGACTGCATAAATTCATATCCTCCAAACCCTCAAGAAATCAAAACAATCGTCGATGGATTTTCCCGACTTGGTTTTCCGCAATGCTTTGGAGCTGTAGATGGCTGTCACATAGAGGTTCAACCGCCAAAAGAGGATGCAGTTGACTACTATAACTATAAGGGCTGGTATTCCATAATCCTGTTGGCCAGTTGTGACTTCCGGTATGTTTATATATAACTTTAATTTTATTTGTGCATATTATTTCAATATTTTAAAACTGTTTTAGATCGAAATTTACGTATATAAACATCGGTTCAACTGGGAGAAATAACGACTCTTACATTTTCGAAAGTAGCGCCTTAAAAAGATTCCATGAAACCGCTGAAATTTTTGAACTAAACAGCAAATCCATAAGCGATATAAGTGTACCCGTATTGCTTATTGGCGACTCGGCCTTTCGACTTTCGCGGTACATGATGAAACCCTTCCCATATTCACCTAACCAGCCAGTCATTGAAAAAACGTTTAACTACCACCTGTCGAAATGTCGCCGTCTAATCGAAAATGCATTCGGACAACTTAAAGCTCGATTCAGAAAAATCGGCAGAGGCCTACAAGTAGCACCAAAAAATGTGAACATCATAGTAAGAACGTGCTGCATCTTGCACAACTTTTTAAAAATGGAAAACGATGAAATTGCACCTGCTTGGATTCAAGATTCAAGAGACGACATTATTTCACGCAGCCAGCCAAGTCACACTACAAGAGTTGGAGAAAATGATGTTAATGCAACGGCTATTAGAAATGCAATAGCTTTGAGTTTTCGTAAGTACAAATACCACAACTCCCTTCCCATGATAAATCACATTCCTGTTTACAAAACACATGAGAAATCTTTTAGTTCATTTCATTCATAATATTTTTAATTCACTGATTTCACTTATTATATTTTTAAATACTTAAAGCTATATAGATAAATTCAATAATACTCCTATCAAAACAAAAATATCACTTCATTTTTCGTAAACCTAATCATTTCCCGTTACATATTAAATGCTTAATTTCCCAATTTTAAAGCTTCTCTATCAACGTTCTCATAAGAGACATGAACTCTTTCGTGGAGTCGTTGTGCTCTCTTATGGCACTAACCACTTCGTTGGTTAGCTGCCTTGTGTCTTCCATCACACTTTTTAATACTTCAGTCTGCTCGTTCATTATTTTTACTACTTCCCCTGAAAAATTTCTTTTCCTTCCAGATGTGGATGACGATGTGTCCAGGGGAGAAAGAGCTGGGAGTGGTGAAGGCGAAGGTGGTGTTATTTGGGAGGGCGATGGCGAAGGTGGTGTGATTTGGGAGGGAGACACTGAGGAAATTGGTGTTGATGTTGGAGACGTGCTGGACGGTATTGCTGGTGAAGATGCCATCATCGGCTGGGAACTACTTGCTGATCCACTGTCCTAAAATATTTGATGTACACATTATTTGTAGATGTAAATATTAAGTGCAAATATTAAATAAAAATTAGTATATAACTACAAACCAATGAAAACGACTCGAAAATATCGGCGTTATTTACAGCAGTTGCACCTATTATTTGGTGAACTGCTGCATAATGCTTCCAAGTGGACGGACTTCCACCAGATGGGCCCACCTTTTTCTTCTCTTCTCTGAAAGTTTATTAATGAAATGTTTAAATTTTTCTATAAATATAAAATTATGAATTATACCGATATTTTTGTGTCATGTTCCTTATTTTCACATGCACGTCCTGTGAGCTGTATTTTCCTGCCATTTGGATGGAAATCTCGGCAAATATATGGCCATTTCTTTTAGCGCGCCGCAAATCCATTGCTCTATCGCCCCACAGTTCTAAAAGAACCATTTCATCGCGCTCGCACCATATCGCACGCTTTTTTATAATTGTAGACATCTGAAAATGATAAAAATGCATTTAATTTATAATAGGGTTTAGTTTTCTTTAAAATTAATTAAAAAACAAACCTTTGATAATTTTTGCAGCTCTTTTTTTTAATAACAAACACTTTTTGACAGCTTCTGTATACATTTTGCTAGTTCACAATAGTATTTTTCTGTCAAAAGTGGCAGCATTGCCATATTGAAATCAAAATATTCAGTACTTATGCACATAATTTTCGTGCATTTATATGAGTGCTTATGCGCATTTGGAAGAGGATTATCCATGAGTTAATGCAGATCAAGGCTACTTATCTAGATAACCTTGCCCGTCTGTCAGCCCTTTATAAGAAGTGGCATTTGGGAATTTTTTATTGCATTTTTGGAGATATTGCAGATTTTTCACCAACTTTGATGCATATCTTACTTTGATATAAATGTAAACACAATAAAAATAAGAATAAATCATAAATATGTACATATGTAAAATCAATATGATCACAATTATAAAATACGAAAAATTCTTATTTTGCAAAAATACATGCTTAAAACAAATAATTATAAAAATATATGTGATGAACATGCGTATAGTTTAAAATGCAATATATGTATACCCAGTTCACCTAGAAATATTTGCATGTCAATCAAAACTCTTTATGCTTTGTTATCACCAAAATATTTAAGTTAATTCTCAATTTAAAGATTTTAACACGTATTTCGGCAAATAATAACATTAACTAGCTTTGTAATCCAAATAAAAAAGCTATGATTCCAAGAGCCTTTTTGCGTGCCAGCCCATGATTGGAATTTGATTTCAGCTCAAAAATTGTGGGGAAAAGAGGTAAGTTTCTTATCATAATATTATCTATGGAATGACAAAAAATAAGAACTAGCGCGAAAATATTTCCTTTTGGCGCGTTATCACTTCCGCTCTCACTTTAGTTGTCAAACGTGCACCTCTCCACAATAACAGAGTCGTAACTCAATTGTGCTACCTAATTGAGTTGACTCACTTAATTGAGCAATAGACATTGAGTCAACTCGCGAAAATTAGCCGAGCTACCCACCTCTGCTTTTCTGGGTTCATCTATGGTATCTGGAAAGTAAATAATGCTGATTAAGTTTACGGTGCGGAAGACAGCAGAGAAGACGGAGAAATTTAGTGATAGTCATCAACATGAACAACGTAAATTAATTCTACTTGTCGATGGATTAATGCCCTGATTGATTCGCAAATATCAAAATATTTTATTTTTCGTAAATGAAGTAACCCAAATTTTCTATTCTTTAGATGTGCCATAAATTCCCGCTAATTGTTATTCTTCTTAGCGGAAATGCGATAAGGTTTGGTAGTAAACTTATAAAAGGGGACGATTTCGTGGTAAGTACATTCAGTAACTTTCCTCAGCTTGAGTAAAATAAACACGTTAGACTTGATTGTTCGATCGCAATGAGGACACAGTTCGTTTTAATTTTTGTTGCTCTCTTAAGTGCAGTGTCGTGCTACCCACAAGGACGCGTCGTTAATGGCACTGCCACCAGCATCGAGAAATATCCATTTGTGGTGTCATTGCGCGGCTCCACCGGTTCGCACTCCTGTGGCTCCACCATAATCGCGCCTAGTTGGATACTCTCAGCCGCCCATTGTGTGAACGGTGTACAACCGAGTCAGGTTAGTGTGCAATTCGCCTCGTCGCAAATTAGTGTAAACACTCCAAATGTGACGAAGGTGAAACGCATCATTGTACACGAAAATTACTCACCTGGAAATAAGTATGCCAACGATATTGCTTTGTTGGAATTGGTCGACGAATTGGTGTACAACTACAAAACGCTAGCGCCAGTCACATTACCCGAGCAGGAATTCGAGATACCGCAGACGCTGAAAGGTGCGCGTGGCATATTAATCGGCTGGGGTTACAATGAGGTAAATAAATGCTTTGATTTCCTATTTTTTTGTTTAGAAATGACGAACGTGTCGGGGTTTTAATTTATCTTGCAGACCTGTGGTTATGTGCAACATACTATTCAAGAAGTTCAATTGAAAATTTACTCCGATGTGGAGTGCAATGAACGCCATTTAAATGCTACCAGCTGCGATCAGATTTGTGGTGGCGTCGATGAGGGCGGCAAAGGACAATGCAGTGGCGACTCAGGTAGTCCTCTACTCTATCAAGGAAACATTCAATTGGGTATAGTGTCGTGGAGTGTTAAGCCTTGCGCTGCGTATCCATATCCGGGAGTGTACACTAAAGTTTCGCATTATATCAATTGGATTCGCAAAAATACAGATGGAGCGGTTTAAAAATGTACAATTCTTTGTTGGTGGTTTTAACTGTGCAGCGGGCGTCGAACTGATAACACAGAGCAATAATCGTGTTGCAAAAGAAGTGAATAACACAATGCAATAAAGGGTGGGTGAACGATAGACAAACTACGTCATACAAATATTTAAGTATTTAATAATTCGGATTTACAACGATAATTTTAGATTTTAATTTGACTCGATTGAAGTCTACGTTAGTAAAAATATTATTTTTAAATTATAATTTTTATACTTATCGAAAGTTTTTACACTTTTACAAATATAAGCTTTTAGTAGTTACATACTAAAAATTTGCAAATTTTTATTTTATTTTATAGTGAACCAACAATCTAAATCAATAAATTATAGACGCAAAGTTTTTGTACTTCTTCACTTGACTTTTCTCTAAGTACTTCGTTAAAACAACCGAAAATTTTCCTATTAGCACGTGGAAGTATAAAATCCTAACTGCCTCGCTCATAACAAATATTTTTTTTTGTTTAGCATTTTCAGAAGGTAAACGTGTTTGAGGTCGTTGAATACGAGTCCAATAATAGAATCGTGAAATTGAAGTAATTTCTATAAAAATGTTCGACCTTACACTATATTGCCGCCACCGCCGTAAAAGCTGTTAACTTCCTTTAGTAAAAATTACTTTCAAGTAATAACTAGAAAATATATTAAAAATTTGAAAATATCTTTCTGCAACATTTTGTATACACGATTTATTTATTTACTATTTTTCTGGCTTAAGTTTTAAGTTATAAACGACACAAAAAATTGCTGTTGCAGTTTTTAATATCAAGTGTTTTTACCGATTATACTAAATACACAGCAAAAAAATTTGCTTTCGGCACTAGATAGAGGCATTTTGGAACAAAAGTGGGTTAAGCCAAGGCACATCAAATAGGTAGCCGCAGCAAACTTTTTTTTTGAACTTTTTTAATATTTTATTTTAATTTGAATTGTCAAATTTTGAATTTCGTTGTGATAAGAATGCTTTCAGTACAATTCAAGGTAGTTGATAAAATATTTTTGAAATTTTAGATTTTAAAAGCAAAAACAAAATATACAGAGCTCAATTTTTTTTTTCAATTTTTCTACTGCTGCTACCTATTGAATGTGCCTTGGGTTAAGCAGCTTTTTCCACAACTAAGAGAATTGTTAATTTTTTTTTAAATTTTTAAACCAAAATCTGTCAAATTCGGTAGATATGACAACGATCTTATCACCGAACTCCCCACACTGCAACTCCTTACACCTAAACTGACCACTCTTTACTCAATATATGAGGACTTAGAATACCTAAACTCACCATACCTAAGCCAAGTTATATCGGCTTATTTTACTACACCGAAATCCAATTAGATCAAATTAGATTCTGATAGCAATCAGCGAATGTCGAATTTGTTCCAGTATGGTGAAAAAGGTCGAGATATTTTGTTAGCGGAACGGAACGGAATTTCCACCTTCTTTGTAATATACACACTTTCTTTGGCCACACCAAGGCACATCAAATAGGTAGCCGCAGCAAACCTTTTTTTTTAACTTTTTTCATATTTTATTTTAATTAGAATTGTCAAATTTTGAATTTCGTTGTGATAAGAGAATGCTTTCAGTACAATTTAAGGTAGTTGATAAAATATTTTTGAAATTTTAGCTTTTAAAAGCAAAAACAAAATATACAGAGCTCAAATTTTTTAAAAAATTTTTCTACTGCTGCTACCTACTGAATGTGCCTTGGGCCACACCTACTATACATACGAGTACATACATAAGTTCACGCACATTAACTCACAACAAATTTTTTCTCGACAAATGCAGACATTTTCGCTTCAAAACTGGTTGCAATTTTTCATCTTTTCTTCCGCTACTTAATAGATATCTTTCAAGTATATAGTATATTATCTGTGTACATCGTTAAATCTGTTGGTTTTTATATGAAAAATGCTAATTGATAAACAAAAGGTTATGTTCCAATTTTCAGGGACTTATCGACCAACCCTTAAATACTTAGTTACAATGTTTATCTTAATAACTCATACATGAGGGCTTGACTTTAATTTGCATACATACCTACAAGCATATATTTGAATTGACAAATGATTTTTGATAAGACGCATGAATGATTTTTAATTTTGTTATGAATAAACATGCCTAACACTTTAAATTAGCGATTAGATAAATGGAATTTGAAACTACTGCGATACAGGAAATCGAACACAGTCTATCTTTATTAGGGAAGAGAAGGGAGTAAATGGAAAACGGAGCAATTAAGACCCAAAAAACCCAGAAAACGCATATTGATTAAATAGCATCTGTGAGTAATTACAAGAGTTCGTACGGTACGTTGTTGATAGACATTAGAGCAGGAGTCGCCGGAGATTATTTCTAGAGACGGATGACGGGATAAACGCACGCGGAAATTTTTCTCAGATGTTAGATTCAAGAAGATTCTATAATTTTTGAAGAGAAAATAACTTTTTTCCGAACGACATTAATAACAACTTACATTGGAGAACCCGATTTTTACACCTTTCAAGTGACATTACTCTTTTGATTTGGTTTCGTTTGTAAATTGTAAAAAATTAAAGTGCGTAAAATTTCCATATCGAAGTAGTAAAGGATTTCTTTTTAGAAAAATACTGTCAAGAATTCTAAAACTGTGTAGACGAAATCGTTGCAAACTTCGAAAAAATCGCGGTAAAAATTTCTTTAAAAACGAATTTAGAAAAATATCATTTTCATACTTTCCCAGATGTTTTTGGGTATTTCGATGACGAGTATGGAAAATATTTCCACCGGGGTATTGGAAACGTGAACGCTTCGATATTAAAATGCTCGGAGAGTTCTGCTGGACATTACAGCGCGAATCAACAATTTTTTTAATAGCAGAGAAGGACATAATAAGCATTTTTAACTTTAATTTTGTTTTTGTGTTTTTGTGTTTTGATGTTTTGTAAATTTTGATGTTCACCTTTTGAGTCACTGTAGTCGCAAAATTTTTTGCAGCACATTTTTTCATAAGCTTACTAAACTAAACAATATGTTATTTATACCAATTAGAAAACAAAGAAATAATAAAAAATCCAGTCGGGGCAGTAAATGAAATTTTGATGAGATCTATGATTAAATTGATGCTAACAGCAATATAAATTCCAAATATGTATGTATGTATGTATATCAAAATTTGCCAAAGCACCCTGCAAGACAAGACTAAGCAGTTTCGCCTGAAATTCAAAAAATTTACACAAACATTCACAACTTTTACGCATTTCACCCACCCATTTACAAATTTTGTTTTCGAACTGTCGAAAAATTTCCATATACATATGTTAGAGCAGTAATTCCGTCCTCCAATGAGAATCTTATGTGATAGAAGGAGAAAGATGGAAAAACATAAGACAAATTTTTATAAAAGTAGGCTATGACTAATCGGCATTTCAGCAAAAATTTTATTTCAAAAAATTATTTAAATTTTTTTTATGCTTATGCATGAAAAAATTGTTTTGGATGAACTTCGGGGATATTTCAGCGTCAATACTGCAAAGAAAAGCCGTCGTTTATTCTTAACCAATAATTTATTGAATTATCTCATCTTCTTTAGTGTTCACGACGACTTTTATTTGCAGTGTTGCAGTAGTGATTGATGCTCGAACATCCCTATTCCTTTACCGATTTCTTTATTATTTTTTTATTTAATACTTTTTTTCAACAGTTTTTATTGTTTTTATTTAGTAGTTAATTTTAATAAAAACGTATTAGATAAAATATTGATTACACAAATGAGGAGTTTGTTTATAAATACTTAGGACTTTGTGATTACAAAAATGAGTAGTTTCATTATTAGTGCTGAGGAGTTTGTGATAACAAAAATTAGTAGTTTGATAATTAGTGCTGAGGATTTTATAATGACAAAAATGAGGAGTTTGTTTATTAGTACTGAGGACTTTGTGATTACAAAAATTAGTAGTTTGAATATTAGTGCTGATGAGTTTGTGATGACAACAATGAGTAGTTTGGTTGCCAGCGCTAATTACATTATAAGCATAAAAATTATTAGTTGTCTTGTCTGTTAGAGCAAATTAGATATATTCTTCACCTATATGAAATTTTTGTAGGTAGGAAAGAGATATAAAATCACACCGACAAGGGGAAACTACTCAGTTTTTTCCCATGCCTTGAACAAAAATGACTACTCTGCTAAGCACTTTTGTAATTATTTATAATGATGATATGAGTACATATTTGATTATCTGCTGTCTTGTAGGGCATATTCTCTATAAAGCAAAAAAAATATTGGTAGTAGCTTTTGTTTTTGTAAATTTTTTTTCGTTTGTCAAAAAATCTTTGAAAATCCACATGTATGGCATTAGTATCTTGCTTTAGTTTATATAAATAGTTTTAATGTAGAATTTGAAATTTTCAGTGATGATCTAATAAAGGCGAAAATAATCAAAAAATCGCTTTAAAAAATAGCACCAACTTTGGCAAAACAATATGATTTTTACAATCTACAAACAATACTAAATCGAAAAAGTATTGTGACTTTAAAGTTGTATACAACTTTTTTCATTTTGTTCCCCAGTGTTATGTATATGGAATATAGTATATTCAATTGATTTTTATATACATAAATTCTTTTATAAATAAATATTTCTTCCATTAGTTACTTCAGAAAACGAACCAAGGTCTCAATATTTCAAGAGGAAACTTCAGTGATGCTTGCCATGTTAACGCTTTCTTTGTTAGACTGCCTCTAAATTTTAATTCGCTTATTTAATTCCATTATTTTCATATAACGTACGGCTAGTTTTCACTTCAAAATTTTTTTATTTTTTTTGATTATTTTAAATTGATTAGAGAATTAACATGCAATTGAAAATATTAAAAAATATATGAAAATTAAATAGTCAAAATTATTCAATATGAGGGTGTTTTGTAATTCGGATAAAGGGTACCCTAGAAGTGTTTTTGTTTTATCATACAAATTGACTGCTTTTTCAGAAATACTCAACATCAGATTATATGTAAGTGAAAGGTTTCGCAAAATAAGTCATATGCCTAATATATACTCGTATGTTGTAAATTTAATTAAAATTTTTGAAAATTTACATACTCCAAAAGCTTTTTTAAATACAAATAATTTGTTTATTTTACTAAACCTACAATTTTCATAAGCATTTGCGCCTAATTCAGTGTTACACATTAGGCTGCCGTAGCTACACACATACAAATATACATTTATAAACAACCACCATTTACACTCACCCATGCAGCGACAGAAAACTGTTATACCGCGCTATACTGCCTCTCAAACTGTGCGCACTACCGCAAAAATGTTGGCATCATGCAGTCGCTATGCTGGCTCCGTCATTGCACGTGCTTTCTTTGTTTTGTGTTTTGATTGGACACCTCGTGGTCCATGCAGCTGCAGAATGCAAATCACTAACGTTCACGATCTCGACGCGAGCGGTTGTACGTAACGGTTGAACGACGACACGGCGTTAAAGTATTACAAATGTATGTACATAGTATGTATGTATGTATATAACTACATATTAAGTATTTAACGGAAGTATAAAACAAAAGGTGTGTGTAAAATAAAGTGAAGAAGGAAGGAAGTGACAGTGATTGAGAGAAGATGAAGAAGAACGAGGCGAGAGTTGAAGAAGAATGATGGAATATATGAAAAAGTTCGTTAGAGATTTGAAATAGTAAAACAAGAAGTACTGAAAAATGTGCAGCGCCTTGTGCCTCTTTAATAAAATGCTACAAAAAAAATAAATTTTTTGCCGAAATTATTTTTCTAATTGCAAATTTAATCACTTAACGTTACTAATGCTTATTAAAATTTAAAGAATATGCTACCATTTTTTTATTTAAAAAAAAAAATGGAAATATAAACAAATATGTGCAAAAGGAAAACAGAAAATTTCTAAAAACCAAAAGTGGAAGCGCTGCGCTAACAATTTTTGCAGTGACACAATTTCGCTTAATTACTAACCCTCATTTTGCGCATCACAAATTAGTGATAAATGCAAAATAAAAAAATATAAAAAAATATAAAAAAATACATATCACAATGTATTCTACGCGACAACAGAGCTTGCTTTCACTGCTTCTACTGCTGTCTTTGTTTATACTATTTTCTCGTGATAACCCCACTTGTTCTGCCTATTTGACTATATGTGTGTGTGTGTTTATGTGTGTGTGTATGGGCTTAGCATTAATAATTACATTGACAAATAATTGCATTGGAAAACTATGTTGTATGTGCCGTCGCTATTTACTTAATCACTTGAAGTGCTGCAATGTCGGCGTTGACGGCATGGCTTTGCATCAATAACAAACAGGGTGACTGCACTGAGAAAGCAACAAAAAACAACGCGTAAGCTTTTGAAGGCGTTGAATGAAAAGTATTTACATAAATACCTACATACATACGAACATGCCGAATTGTGCGCTTCCTTTTGCCTTTGATCCTCATTTACCGCATTCACCTTGTAACTGTGATTCGTGGCAAAAACCCTCACATACACGTGTACACATGTTTATGTAAGTAAGTATGTGTGTATGTGTGTGTGTGTGCTTGTGTATGTGAGCTTTGGTTTACGCGCCATTTGCTTGACTTTTGAACTCTTCAAAAGTGTGTGTGTTGCTTCTATATTCTATTCAAAAAAGTATTCACGTCGTTTACTAGATTTTTTCAAGACTCGCTTTTTTGCAATTTTTTTAAGTAACTCGAAAGTATGCCAGCCCATTTATTATGGAATAAAAGATGGGCGATGCATACAACTTTTGTCGCTATGTATCAAGAAAGCACAAAGAGGAGATTTAACTCAAATTGCGTCCAACAAGGCGTATGATGAACTTCCGCCGTAAATAACTTGACACGAACGACTGGATATTAAATTATCGCATATTTTTTGTTGCCATTTTCTACTTGTTAAGTTCCTGATTGCTTTCGACACATGCAATAAATTGGGTTAAATTCATGGAAGTCATTAACACCTTCGATCTACAGACATACAAACATACATACATACATACATAATTATATATATACATACATACATATATATACAAATACATGCAAGCCGAAGCAATACCTAACGATAGTTCCATGGGGCGTGGGAAACGTAGCAGGGGTGGGTTTTTAGTGCGGTGAGTCGAAAGGCAAGTCCCACACTTCGTCTTTCAATGCTTTGTGACACCTCTGGACAAAAAAAAATGCATACATGCAATGTTTGCTTGTATAAAAGTAGAATTTGTTTCGATATTTGTTATTTGTAATGTTGGTCCACCACCGAATATGTGTTGCCGCGATCAGCCGCTATGCATATTTACCCCCGAATTCAAGCTGTCACAGTCTCTAATAGAGACAAAAGTCACAAATTTAGACCAGTTGGCATTCATTAGACTCGAAAAAAAGCCTCTAAACTTAAAATAAAGTCTCAAAATTTTGACCTGGTGATGAGTATGTCACAAAATATGTCAACAAAAGAAAAAAACGTGAAAGCGAAGAAAATAATCTCTAGCTCATTTTGAGACTTGAAATGATACGAAATTACTAAATGCGGGCATTAGTTTGTGTTTGCCATTTAAACAAAACACATAATCACGCCTTTTGCCACATGATGCACACAATTTGTTGCTCGTTAGTGATTTATTGGCTGTCATCATGCCTCTGTCACCGTAATAAAGACGGTCTGTCTATATTGCTGAAAGAGCTCAAGGCCATAATGCAAAGTTGGAAAGAATGCCGGCTCGATTGAGGAGAGACCTACATTAAAAGGGACAAAATATGTAGACATCGATGAATAAACAATATTTTTCAATTTCATTTAAAAGTCACATACTTCAGCTAAACACCTCTTGTGTAGAGAAAATTAAATTGTTGCAAACAAATGCGATTAACTGTATTATTAAAGAAATATTTATACTTATGTCTAAACTTTTACTCTCTAAAATCTAATGACCGAATTAAAATAAAACAAAAAAATGGTTTCGAACTGAGAATATTATAAAAAACAAGAAACTCAACGCCAGAAACTACTTGAATTCGTGCTCCGACAGCCAGTTAACAAAACTTGACGTGTCAAAATTTCTACGTATAAGGCTTGGGCACACCAAATTAACACACAGATTCCTTTTTGACCGTTCTGAACTTAATCTCTGTTACTTCTGTAACCATTCCTCGCAACTTACTATCGAGCACATTCTTGTGGACTGCACTCACTTTAACCACCAACGCAAAATAACGCTAACTAATTCAAACACATTGGAAATTTTAGAAAATCCAAACACAGTTGGCATAAAAAAGAGAATGCAATGACAAAAATTTACTTCCTAATATAAATAGCTATATATCCAGCATATGTAAAAACTTTATTTAAAATCAATGTATACGCATTTGTAGACGTACCATTTTATTTCCACCAACTATTTCACCTGAAGGCCATCGTTGCTATAGCTGTGTGGTAAAAGTAGCTTCTAATTTCATATTTTAAGTTACTTGTAATAAATAAATAAAATAAATAAAAAATAAACTACCTCACTAAAGTTTTCTACTATAATTTTGAATTAATCAAAAGTAATTTTTTGTGATTTTCAATTATTTTTTATTCTTATTTTAAAAATTAATAAACTCTTAATATTCTTTACTTTTGTTTTTATGATATATTTATTTTTGATAATGGTTGCTTAAAACTTTTTTGAAGTAAGTCATAAATGCAAACATTCTGTCCACAAATTATAGCACAAACATATTTATATTGACACATTTGGACCATTTATTTAGTCTCGAATTTTAAAACAATATTTTGCGATTAAAGCATAATAAATTTGTTAAGATTTTTATTGGCCTTAAAATGAATAATAATTCACAATTTTCTTAATTCGAGGCCAATTTGTGGAAGATTTTATTTGGTTTGTTTAAGGAAGCGTAGCACAGCATGTAGCGTGTTGGCTCTGCAAACCCAAGGTCTTTGATTCAAAGCTAAGGAAAGTGTTGATGAAAAATAAATATAATTAAATAAAAAGAAGTCTGATGAGAAGATGTGGTGATCTCTGAAATAGCGGCTATAACTTCTACCAATCAAAACTGTGTTTGTTTTTTTCCATACAAAATCTTTCACAAACTGGCCTCGAGCTTAATAAAATTGTGAATTATTAAAGCCTAATTAATTTTCTAACGAACACCATTAAAAACAATTTTTAAAATTTTATAAAATATGTAGAAAATGTTCATCAAAATTTGTAACTTAAAAATTTTTTTTAGAATTTATTGTGGTATGCAAACATGTACCAATTTTAGTGCATGAAAGTGGAAGGTTCTAATGGCTACCATCTTACCATCGATTTATGAAAAAAATTGTCAAAAATCAGTTATAACATGTAGATCTTTGAAACTTGCATTTTCTTGCACTAGAATTGAACGAGCCAGAAAACTCACTCAAAAAAATTTTAATTTTTTCTAATTAAAAATTTTGATATATATTTTACTTGAAAAATAATTTGAATCAATGAGAAGAAAAATAAAATTCCCAAATCTGTCAATATACATATAAATAAGTCACTAAGTTTTTGTTTTTAAGTGTTACTAACAGTAGTCATTATTGCTACGCTGACCAAATATAAAAAAAAACACTTTTGTTCTTCAATAAAATGAGTATGACTTAAACTACAGTGATTTTAATGAGAAAAATAATAAAAAAATTAAAAGAAAAATATATTGCGTGGCAATTTTTGTAATAAAAAATTTTAACTACTACAGTTACTGTTTACAAAAAAAAAACAAATCTTATGATACCTTTTGCGCTTGATTTTATCAAATAATTAACACTTCCAATTTTATTCATAATGGAGACGCATTTAATTTAATTTATTTATTTTTTTAATGCTTTCAAAGAATAATACCGTCGAGAGTGCGGAAACGGAAGCAATATGCCTTTAAGATATTCTTGAAAAGCTAAGAGAAACTTTGAAGTGATTGAGGCAGACTTCCACTGAGCAAAACTAAGAGCATTTCTCTTTAAAGCGCATGCGTGTAGCTAATTTGCTTTAAATGACTGTTAATATTTCCTTCAGCAATTATGCTTTCAAATGGATACTTCATGAGTTTTTTTTAAAAGTGCATAAGATTTAATAAAAAAACTATTTCAGTGTTTCAAATTAAAATAAATGTCAGGACTGTCTAAAAAAAACTCTGAGGATTTTAAACAGAAATATATTGTTGAGGTGATTCAAAATGGTGACTCATAGACGATTAAAAACCATTTTTCCGTTCCTCATAACTAGAAATCAGATTTTTAAAAACCCAAATATTTGTTAAGTCTAAAAATATGCGCCATCACATTTCACACAAAATGTACACGAATTTATATCTGCTCTTATTGTATGTAACAAACATACATATAATTACACTTATCTTAAGCACAAAAATTCGTTATGTACTCAAAATATATTTTTTAAAGACCGATTGATAAGATTTTTGAATTCTAAATATTCCTCTATTCAAATTTTTAAGCCTTCTTTGACCAGTAAAACTTGATTTTAAGCGTTTTAAGAATACATATAAAAAATAAATAAATGACTTCCGGCAAAATTTATTCGTAAAAACATTGACAATTGTTATGCGTTGAGTTTTATATTTAACAGGCGTGGAAACATTGTTGGTGTTTGCCTTAGTTTTAGATATTTTTTAAGCGAATAATTTATTAAAAGAAAACCAAATACTGGTTCAAATGCAACTAAACTTGTAACCAACAATGTTTTCGTGAAGCAATTTTAATTTGTTTATTTTTAAGAAAATCCCACAGCGATCAAAAAACTTAACTGCAATTCTCTTTCGGAATTCACAAGCTTTTCACATAATAAATATAACAAAGCTTAACCATCTCATTTCTGCGTACACAAGGAATAATACCTAAGTCGAGTTAAGTTTTAGGAAACATAAAAACTAAAAAATAGTAAAGCTACTCTTAAAAACTCATAAAACAATATTTTAAGTCTTTATTTTAAAAAGTATGTAAAAACGAGTTAAGAATTTTTGTACTTATAAAATTGTAGAAATATTTTTACAAACAAAAAAACTAACACAAAGTAAATATTAAACTTAAGGCGTTTGCAGTAGCACCAGCAGCTAACTGTGAATTGCAAGCTTGGAACAATGCATTAAAGTGTTATTTGCTTTAACTTGGAGAGCATTATAGTTAACCCAAGCTTTAAAGTTGCATTGCGAACATCTCATGAATCAATCATACACAAGTACGGTAATTTATTAGGGTAATCTGTGTTGATAGAGTCTTGGATTCTCAGTGAGTTTTATATACAAATAAATCAGAAAAACTTTGAAGTCATATAATTTGCCTTTTGTTAGGCTATGATATTTTCTAAGCTAAACTTTTTAGTTAGTTAGTTTTTGGGAATGCAATAGTTTTGAACCTAAACACCAAAAAAAAAATATAGAGAAATAAAGTGGCAAAAATGCACTATGGGCTATTGCTTTTAATATTAAAATGTTTTAAAAAAGTTAACATTAAATGTGAAGTTGGAATTAAAAAAAAATACGTTTTAAAAAAGCCAAACCGTGGTAATATTTAATCATAAAAAATTCAACTTCTTTAAAGTTCGCTCCCTGGTCATAAAAGGGCTGGCATGAATTGTTTGTAGGAAGGAACAGGAAAAGAAAGAAGGAAGAAGGAAAATATCTATTCAATCGAATCATTGGAAACTCTGAAATAACGTATCCAAAAAAGTGGAAAATTCAAATTAAAAAATAACCAAAGCTACAAAATGTATCATAGGAGTGTAAGGTTCCAATAATTTTGAAAAATGTCGGAGTTATCCATAGTGTCGTAAATCATTTCCTTGCAGAAGTTGTCAGCTTGCGGGCGGGAAAGCGTTCACAATTCTTGTCTGAAACATAGATACAAAGTTTCTTCTTATTTTTTATACTTTTTCTGAGTCCAAGAACCTCAAAAACTTCTCATAACTGGGGATTTTAAGATTCACATAGAGAAGATTTCCATAAGCTACAAAATGAACGTCGAATCGCATTAATATGATGGAAAGTTTTTTTTTAAATCATACCCCTGAAATTCAAAAATATGGTTACGAGAAAACGCGCTACAAAGTTCATTGCGCGCTGAAATCTCGTAAATATATTCTTCAAATGTATTATTATTTCTATTATTCAATAGTGAAATAAAAAAAATTGGTTTTTAGATCGCATTAGATGGCGAATTCTCTCTTAACTCTGAACATTTTGGTTATTGTAAATATTAGGGTGCTTCTTTATAGACCAACATTTTTTTTATAATCTTCATTATGTGTCAATTGATTTTATTAGTTCCGAAGACATACAAAAACGTTCAGTTTTTTTTTTAATTTTTATTGTAATATTAAGAGGTTGCTAACGACATTTGAAAATTTTGAAAATACTCTTATTTTCCTGATTTTTGTTAATTAAAAATTCTTTGGTATTTGCATTATGAGCATTGATGACGTAAACTAGAACTCCTAGAATTGTGTATTTATTTATTTCGAAATATTTGGAATAACAATTGCTTTGATTAAATATTGTCGAGTAGTTAATATTCGTTTGAATTAAACAAAATATGTATACAATTTATACTGCCTTCTTATTTGCTAATTCGATTACTATCTTTAGCAATTTTCCTTATAGAAATGTTGATTGATGAAGCGTTGATTGTATTTATTTATTAAAACAATAATTACCAATAACCAGACACGATTTGCATATTCATTGCATTGACAAGAGTAGAGTAGCCCAACAAACAGCAAAACAAAAATTTCTCCGACTTTAAGAAATGCTTAGTTCAAAAGTTGTTAGTTAGCCAACATCGATCTACAACTAATTTTTAAACTTGAAGAAATTGGTAGTTTTTAAGGTTATTAGCCAACCTCATTCACCAACTCATCTCTTACCCTTGATAATTCTGTAGTATATTACTTTGATATTGATATTCAACATCATTCTCCGACTTTTCAACAACTTCAAGCAGAACTTTATTCTCTAACCTATCTCTTACCCTTGAGAATTCTATATCTCTCAAATTGATATTCAACATAATTCTCCAATTCATCTCTAACCCGGAACTGGGAGTTAAGAACGAAAAAACGAATTCGAAAGAATATATTCAATTTGCAGATACAAAAAATCTGAAAGCGAAACGAACTTTAAATACAAAGTGAAAATAAATTAAATAACGAAACAAAAAGTAAATATAGTCTTCTTAAAAAAATAATAATAAATATAATATATGTTCGATGCTAATTAGAGAATCACATTGAAGTTCAAGTTACTCAACTTGAGAAACAGCCCTCATACACAGAATAATACCCATTTTTGTGTTGAGAACGCAACGATTCGCCATTTGAGGAACTGTTGACAAACATTATTTGGAGACTTGAGAAACGCCTTATAGTGCAAACAGTCACCGACGTAACCGTAGATACGTTACGCGTCAGCTGACACGATCAAACGTATGAAAACTCGTGTTCGTTTGACGTTTTCTCGTAACGTGTACGTGTGTACTCTTCGGTGAGTGTTTGCACTATTAGTTCGCAACTTTACCTCAAGTGGAGCGCAAGTACACAAAAAATGTTCGTTGGGATGACATACCAAACGATTGCCATATACAGTGCACAAACTTTACTCATTCAATTATTCAGTCAATCACTCAAGCATTCGTTCAACCATTTGTGATGGCAGACGAGTGTACTTGCATTTAAATGAAGAATTAAAATAACATTTCGATATTGAGCAACGAAAACAAATATTTGCACTTTGCAATTCTATTATTTGCAGTGAAATTAAAGTTACGTGCGAGCGTATAAGTCTATTCACAAATACAAAAACAAATACAGAAATTGGACATTGTATATGAATGTTATATACAGAAACTATATAGAAAGATAGTTGGAAATACAAAACGAAGCTATAGAAACAGTTAAATAGTTATATACATTATTTAATGTGTTCTTCTCAGTCCACAGTGCAACTAACAAGTATTTGGCGTTAAGAAAATAATCAGCAATAAGAAACAAAAAGTGAAATTCACGAGATAACTTTCAGCGAGAAGTCTTTGATCAGCAAAAAGCCGAAAAGTCACGCGTATACTAACATAGTTGTAATAAAAGTGTCTAATAAAGTGTGCGAAAAGGCAGTGAAAGCGCGATAAACCCAGAAGATACTACGTGCAAAATATCCAAAAAAAAAAAAAAAAAATAATAATAATAAAGCGACTAAACAGCAAACCGTAATGTCACCATTTACAAGCAATTCGAATATAAAAAACACCAAAACCACCATGTTGATGATCCATGCCGGCATTGATGCGTTGACCGACACAGCGACACACGCCGATTCGATGGCACGCGGCAATGCCATCGACAATGCCATCCTCATTGACAACGACAGTGCCAACGACAACGACAATGGATGCGACAATATGTCGCTGATGAATCGTTGCCGTCGCAGCATTAGGGTACGAGTTGGCGATTTGATGAGCTACCAGAATATGTTGGTAATGTTGACGGTGTTGTTTTGTGGCCTTGCCACCGTTAACGGGCTCAAGTGCCACATGTGCGGCCAGTATAATGAGGGTGTCGGCTCCATTACGCCCTGCCTCAACTATTCGGATCAATATGCGCATCTCTATTTGAAGGAATGCTCAAAGAAGACCGAGAAATTCTGTGTGGTAAGTCAGCAAAGGCAAATACAAATATCTATTTATATATGTACATATATGTAAATAAAAATAAACAACATTTTTACAATAGCTGACATATTTATATGACCTTCGGTTACCCACCCGTTGCGTTGTGTTTGAGCGAATGTCAGTTGGAAATATGAATGTGAATGAGGCCTTTGCATACATAATCGTACGTACGTATACTTAGGTATGTAGATCCCACATAGTCTTTGTGCGCACATTTACTCGTATTGAAATTGTTATTGTTATGTTGGCTGTGGTTTTTTACGCGCCATTTTATTCCATTTGTGTGCACTTTACGATGCTGTGAAGCATTTGAGCACAGGAAGTGGAGTGATATCGCCAAAATATTTCCGAGTTAACCTGTGAAATTGGTAGATACGCAAAAAATTTAGTTTGTGGACTGCTAATTTAGCTAGAAATTAATTTCGGTTAGTTTTGTACAAGTATAAGACCAGTTACCCGCAATTAAAAAGAAAATTAGTATATATCCGATAACCGCCTAAGTCCTATGCTTTAAGACAGGACTTAGGCGATTATCGCTTGTGACCACATACATAAATTTCAGTTTAAAAATAAAAATTTAATGCAAGACAAATATACCTTAACAATTTTTGACTGTTTATTTTTTTATTTTTTTCTTATTTTTCAATTAAAATGCAGTTCAATCTCCAGCGAAAACAATGTAAGCCCAAGTTTTAATTTTATACAAATATTAATAATAGTTTCTTCAAAATTTCGAGCTTGAATAAATTTAAATCTTTTTTTTTGGGTATGCAGTTCAACGGACTAAAACCATTCAATCTATTCAATTTAATTATAAAAAAGTGCAATTTCATTTTGTTAAAAATTGCCGCTGATTTTTGAAATTTTTTCGGGTTTTCTTACGCCATTTCTTTCACCATTTTTTCTATATAAAAAGTCTCGAGCATGCAAGAAACATCAATAAAAAATTGTCAACATCAGCGGTAATTTGTAATCACATGAAAACTATATTTATATATTAAAATTTAATGAGCCAAAAAACTGTATGCTCAAACAAATACAATTTTTTTTCAACAAAGTTTCTTGAGTTTTTGAATTTTCAAAAAAAATTTTAAAAGTTGCTTTTTATACATACTTATTGCAAGGGAATTTTTTTTATGTTAGTAGAAATATTTGAAAAGATTAAATAAAAGCAAAATAAAAAGTTATTAGCCAGTTTTTAATAAAAGATGAATTTATTATACTCCTTTTTTTGTAATGTAGATTCTGCTCAAATTAAATTCGCTTATAGTATAAAACACATGATTATTTTTTGTTTTCTTTGCATCTAGCTAAGCTAGCTAACAAAGCTTTTGGTTGTTTTCATTGGAATGTACTATTTAATGTTAAATAAATTTATTTAAAATATTCTTTGTCATTTTTTAATAAAATTTTTTTTAAAAACGATTGATTTTATAGGGCAATAGTAAAACGACTAAAACTAATATTTTTTCACAATGAACTGGTCGTTTAACTAATGCATATGTAAGCAAAGTGATCATTGTCCATTCAAATTATGGACGAAAATATAGGAGTAGCCTGAATTTAATGAAATTTAGTGTAAAAGAGGAAGATGAATTATAAAAATTAAATAAAAAAAATTAATTATTTTATTGTCGAAATAATAAATGATCCACTAAAAAAAGTTTCGGTCTAACGCCATGTATAAGCAGACAAAAAAATTTTTTTAAACATTTTCAGCAAATACATAATTCTAAAATGCAACCTCTACCATTAATTGTATTGTTAATTGTTTTGATACAATTAATATAACATTTATGGTAACATTTTCCAATTATCCCGTGTTGTGACAAGTTATAATTATTCAATTGTTACATTTTGCAGAAAAATGCCGATATTCACGAAAGGTCATTCACAGGCAATCGAGTTTTAGTATCTGCTTATATGTACAATATCTACGCAAAGTTTATATCCATTTTATTGGATTCGTTTGACATGAAATTTAAATTTTTTGCTAAAATCTGTAGAATGGAATTTTATTTTGTTGAATTTCAGTATATTTTAGTATTTGTAGAGTATTTTTATGTAACTTCTTTCGATATGCTTTAAAAATATCGTTTAAAACGCTCACATTTGTAGAACGATTGTCAAAGGAATTCCGTGAAACGTAAGCAGCTAAGGCGCAATTTACTAAAATAAATAAATGGACCGATATAGGAAAATGGTTCCGTAAAATCAGTTCAAAAAGAAATTTACGATGATATTCTCTTTTTAATCTCCACTCCCACAAAATTTGCCTCAGCATAGATTTCAAGACCATTTCTTCAGGCGAAAATGAATTTATATATGTAAATGCCTTCTCGGATATTCAAATAATTAAAACCGCTTCTTTTGAATCAATGTAAAATGTGGTGAGTTTAGATCGGCTGAATAGCCATGGTGTTTGTTTTCGGTCCCTCCTATATTTGCACGCGTCTACTGGCAGGATTTCATTCGAAACGACACTTAAGAAAGTTAACTTCAATAATTTAGTATGCAAGTAGACTTATGTATGTATGTAAGTATGTAGCTCGATGCTTTGTCCGTTTTTTTTTTTGCGTATGCAGTTTTGTAGCTGCATAAATAAATTTTTCGTTTAAAAAAATCACGAGCGTGCGTTATATGGAAGAAATTGCTTAAGAGCGTCCGTTAAACAAATTGGCGAAAATTAACCATAATTTGCAGACACTTCAAACGTTCATTTTTTTATATTAAAATTAAATGAGCTACAAAACATATTAAAAAATACTTAAAAAAATGGTTTGTTAATTTTATTATTATGTAATTTGTAAGTATCGAACAAATTCTCTTTTCGAGCGCTAACTGAAAAATGATCACCGATAAGGAAATTGTCGTATGGAACCCAAAAAAAGTATCGCTTTATTTGGCACAGTGTATAAACGTATTCTGCGGATATGTATTTATATATATGTATATATGAGTACCTCAACTTGATTGCTTTTACCACTTCCCAAATTTATTTATTTATTCCCCAATAATCACCGAAAATTGTGTGCACATTGTGTGACTGCTCGGGAAATTCCTAAATGACAAGGAATTGTTATTGTTGATTTGTAAGAATCCCACCAAGTACAATGTGTTAGCCTGTGTGTGAGTGATGTGTGTGTATGTGTGTATGTAATGCACTTGCACAATAAACTAAAAATGGATACTTTCGGTATTTGTTGCCAGGCTATGTGGCGCAGACAGTATTGCAAACTTTGGTCCTTTTATATATTTATACAAACATATGCGCCTTTAGGCAGGCATACAAACGCATATAAATAAATATTTAAACGCCCACAATAACGCTCATAAATATTAATGTGATTTGTGGCCCGAATTGTATGGAAAGCAATTAAAAGTAAATTATTATGCTGCACACATTGTGTTTCGGTATGCGTGAGGAAGGAATTTTTGGTTCTTCCAATTTTTAATATAATAATGCAATCGAGATCATTATAATTTCAAAGACAAAAGTAAATGTGGTCATGGAGTGTGATTAACTAAGATAATGGATTATGGAAATGAGTTGGCATTCTTGATTTATATTACATTACTTAATGGATGACATTCTTATTCATTAGTTAAAAGTATCCAAAGATGGGGCGGTTATTTGAATAAAGCAAATCTTACTCAGGGAATAGCAATAATTATAGCCTTTTTCTTCAAGTGTTTTTAGGCAATGTTGCTATAGTAGATATTAAAGATTTGATTAGCTTCTTAATGCAATATTTACTTTAATATTCCAAAGGCAGCAGTTTTAGCTTTAATAAAGCAAAAGAGTTATTTTCAAGAATTTCTATTCTTTTTAATAACAATTAAGGTTTTTTTTTTATCGAAAATCATAAAAATAATCAGTCCTATCGCTGAAACCATCGTAATACGATTCTACGAAAAAGACATCACTGAGTTCGTATGGCTACGCTGCAGATTCGAAATTTGTAGAGTGACATTGCGAGCTCATCCGTAGCGTCATTTCGTAAATTTTTTAATTAATTTGTTACGTCAATTTTTGGCAGTCAGATAAAAGTTTAAAAATAATATTCAGAAAGAATATCTATTTTATTTCACTAATTTGTAAAAATACAGAAACATAGTGAAATTATGAGTATTAATTTTGATAAAAATATTTTTGTTTAAAATAATTGCCTTGTTTTTTGTTTTTTATATGAAGTGAAAAATTTTAATAACGCGCCCAAAATACGCTCTGTTGCTAGAATTGTTGCCGGAAAATCCAGAATTTCAACAGGTTTACACCAAATCCCAAAAGGAGGAGGTGGAACATTTTTGGCAACACACAATTTTACACCCGGGAACCTGGATTTTGCATAGAAGTCGCATTCCTTTTTTGCTCGTCACTCATTTTCAGCTTTATCCATAAAGAGCATAGACGTGACTGTAATGTTTTCAAAGTTTCTTTCAAAGCTTAAAAAACGTTGATTAGTTTAACCCTTTGCAATGCCGTGCTGGCAAACCACCTTCCACAAAAATCTAAGCACCGTTTATGGAACTCATTCATTAACGATGATCGCGGAACACTTGAGCGGTCATCTTTTAGCACCTTAACCACATTCAAACATTTTTATTTAATTAATAGAGAATTTTAAAAAATCTGTAATTTAAAACTTGTAAAATTATATATTTCAGCAACCGAAATTTTACAATACAAAGTGTTATCCAATTGCAAAGGCTTCAAGGCATCTCTTGCATTTGCTTTGCTCTTTCTTCATTGAAAAAGATTATTACCGCACTCCCAGGAAATTCCATTTTGTTTATTAAATGAAAAATAGCGATAAAAATATATTCTTTTGCTACAATTTGGTTGTTTACTTTGGGCCAGCTGATGTCGAAACCACAAAAATTGGCATTTGAGTTTGGCAGCACTTTTTTTTCGAATTCACACGGAAGAAGCGATAGCAAATTTTTCGCATCCGTAGCGGAGGGTTGTGTTCGTAACTTTTCTACGACGAACTCAGCGATAGGGCTGAATAATTTTAAATTGATTTTTCCGATTATGTTTTTGAGTTTGACATTTTAACCTTTCTAAAGAACACATTTATTTAATTAAGTCTCCCCACTAACAATGACGATAAATTGTATAACAGAAAAACGATAACATTGACGAAATTACTATACCTTACTGCGGAAAAAACTAATTATTATAAAACTGTTCAATATCAGTTAGAAAAATATACTGTAATTTATTTTTCAAATTACTTTTTAAATCCAGCATAGCTTACGTAAGAGTAATTGCATTTTTTTAAACAACCTTAATGCCTAATTTTTGACATTATTAATACCTAAATATTAACGTCTTAAAAGAATTTAAGCCGCTAAACAGCAAGCAATGAAGATCACCGAAAAAATCATAAAATACTATATTGTGGATACATACATACATACATAAGTTTGCAAGAATAAAAAATTACTTTGTCTATTTAACATGGAAGTCACGAAAATTTTCTAAAGACATTGAGAAAAACAAAAATAATCGCCAAAACAATTGCAAATTCTTCGCCTTGTCTGCCTTTTTAACGAGCGATGATAATTCATAATTTAGAAAGCTGCTGCCTTCGGGCAACCTCAACAATTTACTCACACACACACACATACACACACACACACACCATTCACAAGTACCCTGCACGTACTTACTCTTACTTGCAGTGCTAACACAACTACCATTTTTTCAACACAAAGTCAGCGGGGTCGTTAGGGCAGCGACAAAAAACCAAACGGCGCCCACTTAATTAACAGAATAAATTTCATGCAACAACAACTACCTACTGTGAGTCAGCGAACGAGAATTGTCGTTCAACTTTAAAATTAGTCGTCAAAGCAATTAATACACACAAACATCCATTTAGCTGGACAAAATACGACAAGTTGAATCTGGATAAGAGCAGACTGCGCTTATGTTTTTATACCTTTCATGGAAATGGTATATTAACTTTGGTCCCAATGTTTGTAAGTACCAGAATGATAAGAGTTCGCCCCTCAGAAATTATAACGATATGATCAGAGAGATGAGGCGAGTCGATTTAGCCATGTCCGTCTGTTTGAACGCAAACTAGTCCCTTAGTTTTTGAGCTATTTTAATGAAACTTAGCAATCAGGTGCCTTTTTATAAATTATTAGACTATTACGTATATAGGAGCCGGTTGTTTAGATATCATATTTTGCTTCATTACTAATTCATTTGTTATAATTATAATTAGCCAGATCAAAGATATATAACAAATAGCTCCCATATAACTGATTGTTCAGATATTTCATTTAACACGAATACCCCTCCATTCAAGCAGCTAAAGTCTTGGAATTTTGCACAAATATTAACTATTATGAGAACAGTTTTAGCAGTGAAATTCATTCAAATACATTTCTTCCATTCATGAAAGGTATGAAGCATTCGGCATAGCCTAAGACAAAAATGGACCAAGTTCAGTGTTGTATGCAAATAAACTTGCGATTGTGCAAACCTTTTAAGTAAGCAAATAAATGAAAAGAAAGACGGCGTGTCGAAGTCTTTAAGTGAAAAGAAAAACATCTTTTACCAGCTGCTGCGAATACAAATCAACTTTTGAAAGAAAGTCACACTCACTCACAAAGCCACCGAATAGTAAGAAGTTTTTATTGTTGTTGCGTGCTGCAATTTTTGTTGGAGCAAGTGTAGAAGTAGGAAAATGTTCAGCACGGTTTGAAACGTAAAAAAAATATGTCTTTGGAGACGAGGAAAGAATGCCCAGCAACGCCTTTTAAATATATTGCATTCGTACAATTGCCGCGGTACTGACGTCGAGGGGCTGTGGAACTTTTGGAACTCGAAATAATGCATGTACATATCTTATTTTAATATTTATAGACAGGACGCATTTTATTAAAGGGGATCTGTTGAATTTAGCTTGCTAGCCAAGGAATACTAATATTAGGTGTTTAATAATTTTTTAACCCGCTTTAAATGTCAGAAATTAATCTTTATTAAATAGATAATTTTTTGGTTAAAAATATCCTCGAACTTCTATTACTCGAACTTCCATTACTCGAATTTCTCTATATCATCAACGAAATCATATATAAACAAACATATGAATTCTGCAACTCGAAGTAATGTCCTTGCTCCCTGGCGCTTATTACTTTTCTAAGAACTCATTATTTGCTTCGTTGTTTTGGATTATTTGGGGAAAACTTTATTTTCTGCATTGTGTTTTGTTATTGGGTAGATAATGAACTTTTCATAACTAGATTTTCTATAGAGGATTTGTATTCTTGCGCATTACTGCTCCGAATCAAAGAACCCAATCTTTAGTGGAACGTTCAGTTGATGAAAATATCAGTTTTCCGAAAGAAATGTAGAAAATTGTTTTTGTGCATTGAATATTTATATGAAAACAAATTACACTGCAACGGTTTGAGTATAAAGCTTGTGTAAATAATAGCCTCTTTTTAACTAACCTAACAGCCGGTTTGATTAGAAGATTACATGGAAGCTAAGTTTTCACCGCTCGCCAGGCAATGGCAAACCTCCGAGGGTATTTCTGCCATGAAAAAGCTTCTCATAAAATACATCTGCCGTTCGGAGTTGGCACAAAATTGTTGGTCCCTCCGTTTGTGGTAAAATATAAAGATGTACACCACAAATGGTAGAAGAAGCCCGGCCAAACACTGAGCTATGTATATAGTGTACGGGCCAAAATTATATATTATATATAAGTTTTTATTTACGGTAAGTTTTCAAATATATATTAAATTCAAAATATTAAAATCATTTACAAAGACAAAAATATAGGCGAATATTATAGTCAAAGTTATTTTGGTACTTTACTTAAGTTTTATTTTTTGAAACATAAGTCATAGAAAATTATGTAAAAAATCTATTAAAAACTTGAATTACAATTTTTTCATTAACTATTTCTCATTTTAAAAAAACAAGTCATCTTAAAAAAAAATTCTTTATAAAAGATTTATAAAAAAACTACTCTTCTTTCGATAGTTTAACACTTTTTTGCGATTGACCTTCGCTTGAAATAAATATTGAAAATATTTAATTAAATTTTCAAATACCACAAAATATACTAATAAGTATATTATATATTTTTAACATTTCGTCGTGTGTCAAAAATGTAAATATTTATTTATGCAGCTTATTTCTTTTGTTAGATAGCAACCCTTTCAAAAAAAACAAAACTATTCCGAAAGTCCTTCCTTTTTATAACATTATTGATAAATTCGATCTCACTTATACATATATTTATATATATTTAAAAACATTAAATTTTTTGGAAAGCCCTCTTAAGTAAGTAAATTATTAAATTTTGTGTTAAAATCCTCAACCTTTTTTGCTTAATATCGGTTTTCGTTGTTTAGACAAGTGGCAACACCTAACAAAAAGGGTCTGGATTAAACGTCTCGAATGTGTATTGTTATAATTAAGCTAACTTATTAATGGCAGCCGTATTCAGGATTTAATTTTCTAGATAATCTAGGCAATCATTTTCAAAAGTATGCATAAAACACTTAAAAATACTTTATGATTGTTACCAATATTATCATGTTCTACTTAATTTATGTATATTAGATTGTCTTTTCTTTTAAAAAAACGTGACAATCTTTTTACGAAAAAATAAGGTATGCTAAAATCTTTAAAATTTGTTTCGGGCATTGTTTATGCTACGCTTCGTTTAATATCAATATTGTAGTATTTGTAGATGGTTGGCAACACTTATCGGAAAATTTGCGTACATGTCAACTCGTAAATTTATATATTTAATTGAATAAAAATTTTCCAACAAACCCTTTTCAAAAAAATATTTTTAAAAAAATGTTCCCATTTCATTAGCAATGACAGAACTAGGTGTTGAATCATTCTAAAAATCTTTGCCGCAAGCGCATTGTTTTGACCACAGTGCAATTAAATGCTTACAGCCAACAAGTGTACGCAAAAATTAGAAGTGAAATGCAAACAACTCGAATTAAGTGAAATGTACCAGCTGAGCCAAAGTTGTTTACTTTTCTTGGGACGACAAAGGATGCAAATTATTATGAGCGCATTTATATTCAAATTAGCAGCTGCGAAAATTGCACAACAACTCAGATACTTAGAAAGTAATGTACTTAGTTGTTGGCTACTTGAGAAAGGACAGCTAATAGCCTGACTGGATGACTATTTGACTGGTTGGCTAGCAAAACCGAGTGGATGGATAATTGTCTTGCTCGGCGCTTAAGTGCCAAAGTTGTCGTTACTGGCTGGCTATTCAGCCGCTGTGACGACTTGGATGCCTGTGTGTAATGATAATTACAACGAAGCGCCATAAAAGAAAATACAATGAATAATTTACAATTTCTTGTAAATGGAGAGCGCGATGAGTGCGGGGAAAACAACGTTTGTTGCTTAGCTGTTTGGATGCTATCTTAAGTCAATAAACAAGAAAGGTGACATTCTCAGTTTTGTAGGCAGCAAGTGAAGTGAAGGAAAAGTTCTGTTTACGAAATTAATTATTTCTTATAAATAATAATAATAAAAAATACATAGCTACAATCCCTCGCATGGCAGTGCGTTTGACTAAACTAATATTTTGATTGCTTTGGCTACAAAAATTAGTAAATGTAAGTACATTTTTGTAAAGGTAATGTATATAAACTTATGCGCCCCATCACAAAATTGTGATAGTACAAAATGTCGAAAATGTTTGTCAATTTGGTCTTATTCTTTTCAAGTTAGAAATATTGTTAAAAACCAAAAAAAAAATTTACCCAATGTCAGCAAAATTTCAAACTTTTTTCTTACAATTTTAAGAATTAAATTGACTATGCAAGTTGGAGTGACTTAAAATAAGCTTTGATTTTTCATAGTTTTTAAGGAGTGAAACTTCAAATGAAACGAAGAAACGATATTACGAGTAATTAAAAAATTGTATTTTTGTCCTTAGTTAATACTTATAAATTAAGTTAAGTTAAGTTAAGCTATGTCAAGTAAAGTTATGTTAAGTTATGTCAAATTATGTAAAGTTATTTTAAGTTATGTAAAGTTGAGTTAAGTTATGTAAAGTTATGTTAAGTTTTGTTATGTTGTGATATGTTTGCTATGGTATGTTATGTCTGCTATGGTATTTTATGTTGTGTTATGTTGTGTTGTGTCATGTTATGTTATCTGATTTGATAGAATGTGTTGATGTGATATGAACAGACATGGTTACGTAATATACGACGCGGTGTCATTTTAAGTGATGTGAAGCGATGTGTTAATTTGATGCGATTTGACGTGATGATGTGGCGTGATATGATTGGATGATGAGCTGTGATGATGATATGATATGATATGACATGATATGATATGATATTTTCGGGACATACGATTTTAATACATTCATGTCCACAATTATTTCTAACGTTCATTGGAGGGGCCTTCGTTAAAGCGCAAAAAATAATAAAAATAAATACAAATTTTAAATTTCCATGCCATGCTCCAGAAGCCCAAATGTGTCACGTGCATTCCAAAAATGTTGACAAATTCAAATGCAAATATTGAAAAATATGCGTAAAACTACTGCAGCAAAAGCACGGACGAGCACAAATTTATGCTTCGCGGTAACTTTGCATCAAACTAGCGAAGAAAGTAGGACTTATGTATGTATAAGGGGGAAAAACAGAGTCAGCCAGCTGTAGCAATTGCCGCGTATTTGCATGGCGTTTTTTTGTACTCAGTTACAGTTGGCAAACGCCGTGAGAAATGTGAGAAGCAATATTATATACTTGCATATGTAAATAAGAGTCGAGAAAAAATGCGCCTAATTTAGAAGCACCAATTACCATATATTTACTACTTTTGTTTGTCTGTCCAACCGCTGGCTAACAAGTAAAAAAGTAGTAGACAACAGATATTCTTAAAGCTGAAGATAAAACACGCGCAACGTATTTGTAGTGCTGCTGGTTTTAACAGTTTTCTCGTTTGCTTACCGGCTCTCACTAACTTTTATTGTTTTTTGCTGTTGCTGGTTGCCAGCTGCAGACATTTTTTTGTGATTTTCTTTTGCTTCAAAATTGTATCTGCGACATTTATGTATTTAGTTTTGTGTGGCATTTTGGTGAGTCCTTTATTTTTGCGCAGCTTACTTTACAACTTAATAAATTCCTGTTTTATATGCGCACAAATCCATTTGCATGTATCTATAAAAAAATCTAAGAAATATACAACGGTCGATGGGTGCACGTGGCGTATGAGTGATGCGCTTTTATGAGTGCTGTAGTAGATGACTGCAGATTTTGTTTAAGGCGACTCTTCTGTTTTTAGATTTGACTGCACATGTACGCACATGTATGTTAATGCTATTTAGTAGGTATCAGGCAGATTGTAGACAATGCAAAATAATCAATACAAGCAGCCAAATAGAGGCTAAACTAAAAGTCAAAGACATTAGCTGTTCACAAGACAGAGGTTGTTCTTATAAGATATGGTAATGACGTAATAGAGTCCTACGTAAAGAACTTCGACGACCTTATAGATCATCGTTTGAGCTTCAGAGATAACTTAGAGTATTCTAACCGAAAAGCTGTAACGTTTAAGGCAGCTGGTAAGGCAAATCGTAGCAGGAGTAGTGAGATATATTTTCGCATATGTGACAGCGATTGCGAGGCATGCCTTCAAGCGTTCTTTATATATTCGATGTCTTTGTGCCCCTTAAAGTATGTTCAGTATTTAGAACAGTGTCAGATGACGCAGCACTTGTTACAGCAGATCTATGCTCCTTCAACCTCGCTGGACAAGAAATGTGCGATAAACATTACTCAATGCGTAATCCATCACACACTGCAAGAAGCAAGGACAAAAAATCATTGAGACAACGCAGCTTATCTCCGGTGGACTTATCGTCTTATACAAAACATCAAAGACTGGATTGAACGGCAACACGGAGAGGTTAAGTGCTACCTCATTGAAATTTCGGGCAGCCACGCATACTTCAGAAACAAACACCACTGTCAGTACAGTCAATAAAAAGTGGTGGCATTTCCTTCCCCCTAACAACAAACATTTATATGTTTTATGATGTTATGACGTAAAATGATAGGATAATATAAAATCGAGTCTTATCGTTTACCACATATGTATATTTTTTCTTGAGGAGTCCAATTTCCACGAAATTCGATAAAAAAACATAAAATCATGAAATGACGTTCGTCATTTGATTTGAATTGATTACCATACTTCAACTTTAGCTATTGAGAAAATTGCTTTTATTAACAACAGCCTCGAGTGAATTCGCCTTGGGTTAAGCATTGATAGAGGCCCCAACCGGAAGCAGAGAGGTGTGCAAAGAGCCATTTGTATGTTATTCTTAGAAAAAGTATCCTCTTCATGTTCGACAATTTTAACCGATTTTTATAAATTATGTTCAATATTCCGATAACTTCTAAAGAGCTTATTGTTACCTGTACTAATTAAAGCCATGATGTTATTGTAATTTCTAGAATTTCATGCGATTTAGCAATGCAATTCAAAAACGCCCTGCAAGGGCTGTGCAGGGCATATTTAATAGGTGTCAGCAGTACAAAAGATAAAAAAAACATTAAAATCTCTGTGTACTTTGTTTTTGCTTTTTAAGCTATGATTTCGAAAATGAAACTGAAATGAAAACTTCCTTGAATCGTGGTGAAAACATTCTTACAAGCGATGCTACAAATACAACGCTTTGGTGGGCTATTATTCAGCTTTATTTCCTTTATATTAAATTTGTGGGAAATATTTTTTACGTTTTAGAACTACCGTAAAAGGTTTTATTGAATCACATTTTTATTTTTTTTATAATTAAATGAATTAAATAGTTTACTTGTAACAAACAAATTGTTTTGGACGACCAAACAACCACTTAGTTGAATTCGCCTTACATTTTTATCTAAAGAAATACAAAATTTAACAGATAAAATGAAAATAAGAGATGTTAAAATTAGGACGAAGAAGCCGCGTTTTTATTGAATACCGTGATAATTTGCTATTTACCAATTCAACTAATTTTTAATTTTTTTTTTCGTTTTCAATTTTAAATATCAAATTTTAAATTGTCAACAGCGTAGTGCCAAGATAGCTCAATCTTTACCACAACCACAATAAGTATGCTACAGCTACAGTCACACATTGTGTGCCGTTTAGAGCATTTGGAATATTTTACCTTTTCACAGCTCTTCCTACTTACTACAGCTACACCATTCTGTTCAGCCAGTTAAGCTTTGGTTTTCCAGCCGCAATGCTGGCTTCATCGTTCACCAATCCGATCAAATTGATTGATATCAAGAAAAGGTTTAAATCATTTTATTATTATATTATTTATAATTGAGTCAGCATTGCTTAAAATTTGTATTTGCTTGTTTTATAAAACTTATCAAAGTATCGAACGACGAATTATTGTTCGACAAAACCGTGGTTTTATCAACATTAAGAAAAAACTTTGATATTCGCAAAGCGGAAGTAATTTTTACAATTGCCAAGATATGTGCTAAATTTGTCGCCTTAATTTGTTGATATTTTAATTGATCTTGCTAACAAATACAGAAAATTATTAATGCGAGCTCAGCATGCCAAACTTCTTGTTCAAGATTCAACTGCTACTCATTTATTAACATTTATTAAACGTTTTTTTTTTTTGGTTTAAATATACCATTCCTTCTTTGTTTTCAAGCCAAACTTCACCACTATTGGGAATCAGGTGTTCATAAGAATATTTTCATTTAAAAAATAAGCTTCAACGATTTTGCAGCGAAGTTCCGTCCGTCGTCGTCGCGAATGCTTTGGCGGTCTTCGATATTTATGATTTTTGATTTCTTAATTAAAATTCGGATGAAAATACATATCTTTTGTATAAAATTTTTTTTATTTGTAAAGTTGCTCTGAAACTTGCCAACTGCACGCCACAAAGAAGCTAAAACTTATGATTTCATCAATAAATGAGATGCACCAGTGAAATAATATATGTACATACATATATGTAGTTCCCATGATTCAATTATTATAGGTTTGGCAACTAAGCAGCTAGCTCCCTTACTTTTTGTCAAACGGCTCCCTTAGCATCCAAACCGTATTGCTTCTTAAAAACAATCAAATGTGGTAGCTGTTGTTTTGGAAACGAAGCAAATGAACTGAATAAGTGCTCAGTACTTTTAAAGGGGGGAAAAATTGCATATCAAAATTAAAGTCACAAAATTTTAAGTTACTGAAATTTATGTTATTCATTTAATGTTCTTAATGTTATGTGAAAAACTGTGCCGTTTTTGTGTGCAAATAAATAATTAAAAAATTTAAATAAAACCAATAAAAGCATTTTATAATGTTCGCAAATTGACATGTTTTTTTTTATAATTTCCGCATTAACTACTTAATGATCATCTCTTGGATGTATGAATATAAATGGCTGTGCCTGTTTACCACCACACCCAATTATATTTTGTTTTTAAAATTAATTTTGTTATCATAAGAAATGCTCGTACATATATTGAATAATAATTCCTTCGAAGGCAAATATCTTCACCGCTGCTTCGATGCTCATTAGCTACAATTAAACCTCTCAGTAATTTATTTTATGTGACAAGTTAAGACATGCGACTCCTGAATGCCCCAAATTCCAAACGAAATATTTCACTTGCATTCATTTTATTTTGTTTCACAGAAATTACGAGGGGTAAAAACTTAAGCGCTTCCATGCTTCATATTTTATCTCAAATCTCAATAGCCAAATTAACGCGCAAATTAGAAGCAAAACGTTCGTGGCATAAGCGTTTCCGTTACTCAATCAATTACATTGAAAAAAAGGAATGGCCGAAGACCCTAAAAGCGAAGAGCGAATTAAAAAAAAAAAAAGAAAACGCCAAAGGAATTGTACCAGCGAAAGTGCAAACCCGTGAAAGCAAAGAAAAGTAATTAAAACAACAACAACAACAACAACAACAAACAGCGCAAATTGTAAAAATCTGTTTCCTTTGTTGCTGTTAATTGAATATATTGGCGGATGTTTGCTAACGGTGGCGATGTTGGTGGGTGGGCAACCCGCACTGTTATCCGTAACAATAATTACGGTCACTTGGTTATTGTATTCAAGGCTTGTTCTCTTGTTCTCTTGTTATTTTTGTTTTGTTTTTGTTTTTTGTCTTTTGACGATTTGCCTAGAACTTATCGCTCTAAACCGTCATTGTTCCATTCATTAGCGCCACTCGGTTGCTTCGGTTTGTCGCTGTATTAAAAAGCTGCAAAGAATTTCTCTTTGTTTTTTCCTTTTGCACTGATTATTTGTTAAATTGTCTGTTGGTTTTTTTGTGCTTCGGCGTACTGAAGTAAGCGTGAAAGTTGTTGTTGTGCGATTGCATGTGCTAAGTCTAAGTGATTGTAATTTTATTTTACGCACACTTTGAAGAATTTTCATTTATAAAGAAATGAGGAGAATACGAATCGAGAAGTATATTCTAAATATAAATACTAGGATTTATACACAAATATATACATACATACATACATACATATATACAAAGATATGTACATATGTATACAATAATATTATATACACTACAGTTCAAATTAAACAAAAGAATTTTTGTGAAAGCAATGCAAAGCTGGCATTGAAAGCGAAACAAAAGAAATGGGTAAGCAGAAAAATGCTGTTAATCACCAACTACAGACTTAAAGGAAAAAGGCAGCTATAGAAAGTGATGAAACATTTCGCAGCAGGCTATACAAACGTCTACGAACGCCAATGGAAATAGAACTAGCCAAGCACACAATAAAGGAAAGCCTCATACTACATGGCTGTAATAAAAAAAGTATAATTTTATGCTTTCTACGCTTTGGGCCATTGTCTAAGCCGATTGTAGTTAATCTTAAGTGATCGTTAAATCAGCGCTCGTATGCATGTGTGTGTGTGTGTGTATAGATGGGTGCAAGTGTGAGTGAACATGTCCACTGACGTACGAATGTGTGTGTGCATGTGTGTGACGATGATGCGCACACTCACTACAAAGTGTATGTTTTGAGTAGGAAATTGCTGCAATTTCCTTTCGTTTAGTATTAAATTTTTATAGCTGCTGCCACTTACTTTTATAGGTATGTAGATGAACATGTATGTGTGTGTGTGTGCGTGTGTGTGTTTGTATGTATGTATGTTGGCACGCGTACGCCATATGTGCATTTCCTGAAACTACTCGTATATATGCACATGCACATATTTGAAGTATATTTTAGTATGATAGAGATTACTTAAAAAAAAAGAAGAAATTCGTATTTTATAGCCAGCAATTTATGCAAAAATCCCTGTGGGACAGCGATGATGTAGGCAGAGGAAGATAATGTTTTCTTTTGTTTTTTTTATTCTCCCTTAAATGCTGTTGGTATATTTTTGCTGATTTTATGGCTCTCATTATTCTTCGTTGGATTTATGTCTGTCAGCTGCTGAAATGCATAAAAATTATGTTTTCCTTCTCAGAGCGTAGCTCGTTATATATTTATTGACTTTAAATGTTGCAAAAATGTATGTGAAGTCGCATAATTGAGTATGCAGACACAGTGCTGAGTAATGAAATTAGATTGGAAACATTTTCTTAAAGAATTTTTATGGCCAGCCATTTTTCGTTGACAAAATACACGCTGAATTTAGCCAAGGTCGGCGAAGGCACGTTCACTGGGGAGCTAATTAAAGAAAACAAGGCGTTTTAATTGAATTAACAAATTATCGAATGCAATACAAACTGGCATTACTGCTGATCAAATTTCATAAAGTTAATAATTGAAAATAAATTTTGCATTTAAAACTTAAAATTTAAGCCAAAAGATTCATTTTTTGTAAGGTAAAAAAATTTTAGATATTGCACTCTGTTCACCAATAATATTACAGCTCATTCGAACAATTTATTTATGTTTTAGTTTTTAAATTGATTTAATTCAAAAAAAATATTTTTCAATTAAAATACGGTTCATTCCGAAACAACAACGCGATTTTTAAACTCAATACAAAATGTACAATGATTTAACAATTTTTTTTCAAAATATCGAATTAAAAAAAAACAATTTTAATTTTCAAGGTATCCAGTTTCGTAGCTCATTCAAATTTACTGTGATAAAGTTCCCACCGCCTACAAATTAGCACTGATTTTTGAAAATTTGTTTGCTAGAAATTTCCTTCATGTATCGCAGACCCGCGATTAATTTTGTATGGAAGGAAGTGCAAGGAGAAAAATATTAAAACTATGAATTTTTGTTTAAAAATGAAACTACACTCTGTTCCCTTGCTTTAGCACAAGCGCAAATTGACACATTTTTCTTCTAAATATTAAAAATTATTATTCAGTGAAAATACTGTTAATTCTCTAACAATAAAGAGTTTTTTAAACTTTCTACAAAATTAACAATTATTTAACAAAATTTATATAAAATTTCAAACTTAAAAAAAAAAAATAATTTCTAAATTTTTATGGGTATGCAGTTTTGTAGCTCATTAAATTTTACTGCAATAAAGTGCAAGTTTCAAGTTCCTACAATTTGACCACTGATTTTTGATTTTTTTTTTCAATGGCAAATCCCGCGATTATTTTTCATATGAAAGGAATTGCAAAAAAAATGTCATTAAAAGAACTTGCACTCTATAATATTAAAATTACATGAACCATAAATCTGCAGATTAAAATAAATAAAATTTTTTTGTTTGTTGAAAGTAGATACGCAAATTTTTTTTTAATCATGGTTTATTTTGTATAAAGTTAAAAAAAGTGTATTTAAAAAAAAAATGTATTTGAACAGAGGGTACACAAAGGGTTGCAGAAGGTTATATTCAATTGTTCTGCGCTACAAAACTTTACAAAATGGTGTTAGTAGCTTTCATCGATAAGTGTGATTCAGAATTTTTAAAGATTTCAGAAAAAAGAAAGGCAAAACAATTTGTAACTTATTACAAATGAACTAAAGTTCTTTAATAACTCAAATAACAACAAATATTTTTCTTTATATAAATTTGTATCAATTCTTCATTAGTAAATCTGCAGAGAATTGTTTTGCATTTGTAGATGTGAAGCTTGGGCTTTATTCAAAAAAAACTTACGTATTGTTAACTACAGATCCAAAATTTTGTTTGTGTTATTATTTCACTTACATTGTCGCTCTCCTTGCTAAACTCACTCCCAGTTAGTGCATCAAAACAACTTTGTTTTTCGATTTTCTTGTGTTGTAACGACAATTGGAAGTCGCAGGTTTTTGAAGTTACCTATTCGATGCATTTCTGCACCTTAGCTCACCCTACACCTTCAATTCACACACAATTTGTGACATCAATCAAAGTAGTGACTCTGTCTAAAACTTGCTTTCAAGTTTTCACGATTCTACTAACACACACATTGCACGTTTCGTGGTTTTTTTTGACAAACACGCAAATTACTGCAGTGAAAAAAAAAACGTCGTTCGCTCGAAATTTATGGTTGCATTCGTTGCCGTTCGCTTCAACACGTCTGCAACAGCGCTGACGTGCCACATTTGCCAAGTTGAATTGCAGAAGGAAATACAACTTTTTGGCGGCTTAAATTGAGAAGAAAACAAGTGCGACCTACACTTTCGCGTTCCATTTATGTGCGGCTGACGAAGGTCTGCGAGTATGAATGTCCTGAAGCGATTTGAAACGTACACTTTTTTTTTTCATATTTTCCGCACTCAAATGGCTGTGAATGTAGACGTTCCACAAAAGAGGTGTTGGTAAACCTATTTGTATGATGGTTTGTATGAATGAGTGTATAAATGAGTGTGCGTTGTGTTGGTGTGTATGTGTGCAAAGTGCCGTTGCTAGTTTACAGCGTAGCCTTGCAAGCCTTGCAGTGGGAAAACTTTTCCTTTTCGCATACAAAGAAGCACATGCGCATCGCACAAATCGACTGTCTGTGTTGGGCTCACTCACGTGCGTGTAAGTTTTTACACTTGAAAGAAACACCTCATTTGCATAAAGGTATTTAACACTGACGCAAAAGTTGTTACTGAACTCATCCAAAGGCAAATACAAACCCGTGCGGTGAATGGAATTGAAACGCTGTGTAGAGGGTGTGGAAATGCGAGCATTTGTTCAATTGGAGCTTTAAATAAGTATGATAGCATTTTTCTTTTGTGATTTAAAGAATACTTTTTTTTTCATTTGAACCTTTTCAAACTTTCAACTTCATTGCGCAAATCTTCTTCGAATAAGTACTACTCTCGTTTGTGTGTTATTTGTATCAGAACTAAATTTCTCAAATCTGCTTTAATAAAGTGCGCTCACTTGTCCTTTGGCTTCGTTGTAGCTTGCAGTTATTTAAATGAAAATTAAATTATTCCCTTTGTCAGCAAATTGTGGTCAACACCTCTCTGTGTAATTTAGCATCTACTCTGTCATAAACCTTTGCAAACAAAATTGTCTTACCTTAAGCTTCGTTCTACTTGGCCTGGTCGATGGTGCGCTCAGCAGCTCATTTTAAATATGTACATATAATAGCCAACATTGGCGTGAGCTTCTTTCAACATTCCATCCGCTCAGCTCAACTCGTCATCCGCTATGTGCTCGCTGCATTGTTACAGCACATAATTGAGCTCGTGCAACTTGCGTCTTGCAGCTGAAGAAGAAGCACCAGCGTCAGCAGCGACATCACATTCCGAATTACATATTTACTACAATCACCCGCCAGGGAGAAATATCCATAATTGGATAATACAAACGTTCGCTTGCGTGCTGTGTAAGTAAATAAGTAAGTTTGCTGCAGTTGTGAAGGACATCACAGAGATCTTCGCTACTTCTTTAGTTTGTTAAATATGTAGTTGCTGCTCGTACGAATTCTCTGGCTGCTTTGAATATTTGTGGTGCGTTGGTAAAATTTTAATTTCATTTCAAAGTTATATATTTGTCTTTCAAGCTGCCTTCCTTCCGTTTGCACTCAGCTCATCTGCTGCACTAATAATCTGACAAAGTTCTCAATTTTGATTAGTTGCGATGGGTTGTGGAGTATCAGCCAGTACAGTAATATTAGAAATTCATAAAGTCGTTCTGCCTCAGTGAAGTCGTGCTAAGTAAGTTATTTTGTTGCAGCTTTTCTGCAGAAGATCTCACAAAGCCTAAAAATAATTGAATTTTGAGATATCAGTGATGAAATATAAAATTTTGTTGATTCATGCAAATCTTTTAGTTTTTCAATAGGAGAGTAACAGCAAAAAAGCTGATTACCGAATATATTTATTGCAAAAGGTTTCATCCAACTTAAAAAATGCGTCATTAGTAATTTAGAAAATGAATCGCTAATAAATGAATTTCCAATTATATTTGGAACAACTTTTATGCACTGTATAAGGTATTGATTCTACATATATCTACATTCTATATTCTATATTCCAAATTCTTAATTCTATTTTATGTATTGAATACGTTCTATATTCTATATTCTATAATCTATATTCCATATTCCAGATTATATGTTCTATATTCTATATTCTATATTCTATATTCTATATTCTATATTCTATATTCTATATTCTATATTCTATATTCTATATTCTATATTCTATATTCTATATTCTATATTCTATATTCTATATTCTATATTCTATATTCTATATTCTATATTCTATATTCTATATTCTATATTCTATATTCTATATTCTATATTCTATATTCTATATTCTATATTCTATATTCCATGTTCTATATTCTATATTCTATATTCTATATTCCATGTTCTATATTCTATATTTTTTATTTTTTATTTTATATTCTCTATTCTATATTCTATATTCTATATTATATATTCTATATTCTATATTCTATATTCTATATTATGTATTCAATATTCTATATTTTATATTCTATATTTTATATTCTATATTCTATACTCTATATTCTATATTCTATATTCTATATTCTATATTCTATATTCTATATTCTATATTCTATATTCTATATTCTATATTCTATATTCTATATTCTATATTCTATATTCTATATTCTATATTCTATATTCTATATTCTATATTCTATATTCTATATTCTATATTCTATATTCTATATTCTATATGCTATATTCTATATTCTATATTCTATATTCTATATTCTATATTCTATATTCTATATTCTATATTCTATATTCTATATTCTATATTCTATATTCTATATTCTATATTCTATATTCTTTATTCTATATTCTACATTCTATTTTCTGTATTCTATATTCTATATTCTATATTCTATATTCTATATTATATATTCTATATTCTATATTCTATATTCTAAATTCTATATTCTATATTCTATTGTCTGTATTCTATATTCTATATTCTATATTCTTATCTATATTCTATATTCTATATTCTATATTCTATATTCTATATTCTATATTCTATATTCTATATTCTATATTCTACATTATACATTCTATATTCTATATTCTGGCTAAACATGATTTTAGCTAATTTAATAACAGCGTGTGAGTGAACTGTCGTACGATGTTGACGTTTAACGGAAATAGGAGAGCAGCAGCTATGATTTCCGGATATACGTCATTACTACTTTTATTAAAGTAAGTAAGTAATAAGCCGGTTGCTTGGTGATTTATTGTGTAGAGCAGAGTTCGTCTGTCCCCAATTTGTCATCATAACCGTCCGTCGGAATTAAATTACTTCAATTGTGCCCAGCGGCTGTTTGGCATCATTATCACCAGTGCCAGGCCATTGTTGCATCATTCAATGCTCAGTTTGCACAAGCACTTCCTTTAAGTTTTCTGCTTCATTTTACTGTGGACGTCTTTTCTCATTATTGTCGTGGTTGGCGTCCTAACACTTGACACTTGACACTTTCACTCTAAACGTCTTGCTGTTTTTGTTGTTAATGGCAATGCCAGACAAGCCAACATTTTGGCCAGCCAGCGTCATTAACTTATTATGACAGTTTTTATTTGATTCAGGAGTCTGTTGGAGGGAAGAAAAGCAATAATACAAACAAGGAAAAAATGCGCCATGAGCGATTGAAAATAAATCGCTTTAATAACATTTGATATTATGCCAACGAGAAATCTGTGCAATCTATGTATATAAAAATATATTTGTACGTTGAATACCGATTTGTGCGAAAAAAAGTTGTGTAGCAGTAGAATTGAAAAATCGGTAGTAATGCAATTTATGTTCTATGTGGCCTTCTGTAATCTCTTTTGCAACCATATCTCTTTTGGAAAATTTCAAAATTTAGCTTGGCTGTTGCCAATTAAATTTTCAAAATGAATACACATATAATTTTGATTTTTCTCAATCGTTTCGTTTTCACACATTGCAATTCAGCTTTTAAGATGCTCCGACACATGTGCCAGTGCAAGAATGCATTGCAATTTACTCGCACAATGAGTTTGTGCTATGAAAATTATATTGCAACTTTTTTCAACTGTGCGCCGCAAATTTTGCTGTCATAGCAACATTATTTTGCCGTCTGCCACTCGACGCCAGCTGAGCAAATGCCATCACAGCTTCTTTAAGTTGCTATCACTCTGCTGCACTTCATCTCGCTTGCCTGCCCGTGCCGGTTGCCTCATTGCCGAATCGCAAATATTTTGGTTTGACTGCCAAGCTGCAGCGAAAAACAGCTGTGCTTCATGTTGGCCATCGTCGCTTCCAATCTTCTAAACGCCTGACGGCTGTGGTTTTTGTATTCGCCAGCAAGCGTCGCCACTAACTAATGCATGTGAATTCATTTCTCATTGAGTTTTTGCATTACACTTTCTCCAAGTATGTACACACTTTGATTGCGTTTTTTTGTGTTGAATTCTTCGCACATGTTGCAAAATAATAAAAGTTTATTTGTATACTTTTGTTAAGCTGAACCTCTTTTTTTCGCATGACTATATGTTCAGTGCTTTCGGTTAATATTGCGTTGGCGGGCATGTTCACAGCTGGTTTGATTTTATTGCGAAGAGGAATAGAGAATCGTTTAAATGAAGTGAAAAAAATTATATTAAGTGTTATTGCGCTTCCATAAAAGTAATATCGCAATGCAATAAAAGCTCATAAATGTTTGCCTTCTTAAATGAACGACTTTCGAATATGTAGCACTTATGTAAAATGTACTTGGTTTTTTCTAAATGCGCAAGCACCTGCTTCTATGTTTGGAATTATAAAAAAATAATCGCGCGCTAATATCCAAATTTTAATGGCTTTATTGATATGATGTCGAGCGATTGCCTACGTATCTTCCAAATTTTCCTAGGATCTCATTAACAAGAACAAGGTATCCTTTCGTTTGGTACTGCCAATGCCGTGAATGTGGTACCGGACTGGAAAAGTAGCAACCCGAAAAATAAAGCTGGTGTGAGCCGAGTTTGAAACTTTTAAATGACAAGATAGGCACCAAATTATCCCCAATAAAGTATTAAGACATTTCGTAAAAATTAAGGAAAATATATAGCAATCTCGTCTTACTTAACCTCATCTCAGTTTACATCAGCTTCCTTTAAACCAGCCCACTACAGCTCTTCTCAACACATCTCAGCTAAACGAACTTTATTTTATTCCAACAGATCACCTCACCTCATCTCACCTTACTTCACCTCACCTCACCTCACTTCACCTCACATTACCTTACTTCACCTCACCTCACCTCACCTTACTTCATCTTATCTCATCTCACCTCACCTCCCTCACCTAATCTCAACTCAAATCAGCTGCACTCAGCTTAGTGAATCAAAACAAAAATACATTTTTTTTAAAGGTTTGTTGAATAACTAGAAATTTTATATAAAGTTCAATGCTTGAATTAACATAGCATATTTGTGTTAAGGCATGAACAAAATTTTAATAAAAACATTCTGAGAAATGGATAAAAGAAAAGTATAAAGTCAAACTTAAGAGTCACTTTAGGTGTGTCCTGAGCAATCAACTTCAAGTTAACAAACTACAATAACTTATGTCTGTAAAATAAATATATGTGCAGAACAAAAGCATTTCATTTAACTTTTGCTCTGTTCTAACTTTCACTAATTCAAATGCCCAGGCATGACTTATTTCGTATTTGATAAATACCCAAACCAAATTTAAGGACATTCATATGCACCATTTTACTCTACATATTTTGCTTGTTCATATTATATTAAAAAATATAGAACAACGTGTAGAAGAATCTTGATTTAAATATGCGAATTGTTTGGTAGAAAAAATAGCAAAAATAAAATAGTGTTTGCAGAGAACCATCACAAAAAATGGATTGTGTGAAGACCTGAAATAAGCAACAAAGGTTTATTTTAATTTGGAAATGCAAATTCTCGTACGATTTTGTATTTCGTATATGTTATGTACATATGTTTGTGTGTATGTATGTATTGTGTATACATTGAGAAAAGGGATCAACAAATCTATTATTAAGTTTAATATTTCTTAGTACTAAATACCGCTATCAAGACCATCCAAATTAACAAAATAAGTGAAAATCATTTTTAAAATAAAACAAAATTTTGAGTATGTCTTTATGACTGGACCAGGTGTGACGTCATCAACCTTGTGCTTAAATAGATTGTGTGTTTTCAATAAAAACGATTAATGTTGTTCATAAAAGCAAAATGTTCCAGAATGTGCTCTACATAAGTATACAAAATAATAGAATAAAAAATTGTTTTCAAATTTTCTCTGTTAATGTTGTTTTCGCTTCCTTAAAAAAAATATTTAAATAAAAAACTGTAGAACAGGCATAACTGTCACGAAAGCAGACGTAAATGAGCCTAAAAATTTTAAATACATTATTTACCACCACATAAATTTTATTGCAATACCTGCTTACCATAAACGCCGTCACAGCATTTTTTCGGCTTACCAAGCGCCTCCACTGCCTTGGGTTGCCTAAAAGTGTAGAACCAGCTTACAATTGCAAAGGTTGACATACACCTAGACGCAAAGAATACACTTTATTAATTTGCTAAGAAGTAAATTAGCGCGCCGAAGCTAAATAGCTGTAACAAATTCACTTTTTGTGCCCTCAACCTCTAAGGTTTATTTACTCAAGCTTCATGGCTCATAGTGAAATTATAATTTTCCTTTCAATTTCCTTGTTTTTTATTTTTTTATTTTCTTGGCATCCCTTTGATATTTGAGTGAATTTTCGAGCGAATTACATTTTTTAAAAGCATTTTCGTCAGTCCTTCGCTTTAGGTTTAGTATGAATAATATTATTTTAGCATATTTCCGAATATTAAAAAGTAATTCGATAAGCGAGTTACTCTCCTTTTCTATGAAATTTTTGAAAATATATATTGAATTGTATACAATTTTAGTGGAAGGAAAATGTACATATTTACCTGGGGTTCGTATAATGAAGAAGAATAAAATAAATAAGTATGTTTGATTGTTTTTTCTATACAGAGCAAATGTGGAAAGCATACATATAACATACAATATCCACAGTCAAACGCACAACATTCAGAACCATACACTAAAAGAAAAGAAAGAAGTTTGGAAACAGAAACAATTACATGGAAAACACCCACACATAATTGAATCCGAAAACATAGATAAGCTAAACACATACACTTGGCTCACAAAAGGCGAACTCCAACCTGAAACAGAGGGTTTCCAATCCAAAACCAAATCATAGCGACGAGAAACTACAGAAAATATATTATAAAAAGACCCAACTATCAGAACAGATAAATGCCGAAAATGCAAAATACACACTGAAACAATAGATCATATTTCAGCAGGTTGTCCAATGCTAGCCGGAACAAAATATACACGAAGACATGACACAGTCGCGAAAATAATACACCAACAAATAATAAACACGCTCAATATAGACAATGACACAACACCATACTACCAATACATGGCACAAACTATAGTAGAAAACGAAAACTACAAAATGTACTGGGACATAACTATACACACAGACAGAACAATAACATGCAATAGACCAGACATAACAATAATAAACAAAAGAGAAAAAACCATAAACTTAATCGAAATAAGTGTACCCAACGATAACAACATCCAAAACAAATACACACAAAAAACAGAGAAATATATCTAGTTAGCACAGGAAATCAAAAAACTGAAAACAAAATGAAGTAAAAATAACACCACTAATAATTTCAAAAACAGCAATACTACATAAAATAATTATAAAAAATCTTATCTCACTTAACATAGAGGAAAAAATTCATGCAAAAATCTAAAAAGCAGTCATACTAAACACATGCAACATTGTAAGGTCATTCCTAAACCAGTAAAAGCCAAACACACACACATTTGTTATATATAAAACCAACAGAGCATTGTTCCTTGATTTCGGTATCCGGGACAAATGTTATCTCCGGTAAGTGCGGACCCCGCCAATATCTAGAAACTCTATAATAAGAATAATTTGGCGCTTACACTAAATAGCTCAGTGTTTGGCCGAGCTTCTAGTACCATTTGAGGTGTTCGTCTCTTTGTTATACTACAAATGGAGGGACCTACAGTTTTGTGTCAACTCCAAACGGCGGATGTATTTTACGAAAAGCTTATTCATCCCAGAAATACCCTCGGCGATTTGTCATTGCCTGCCGTTGTTATACTGATATTAGCAAACACTTTTTCTATGATTCAAACTTTACTTGCTCCTGATATAGTAGTTGTAAACACCTTTTCGAACGGGACACGGATGAGTCTATAATTTTAACCGGTAGGTGGTGCATCACTCGTTAGTCTCTTTTCATTTTCCAAGTTTTAATATGAAGCGATGTGCACTGCTGTACCAACATTTTTGTCGAGATTTTTCAGTTGAAATGCTCGAGCAAAAATTACTTTAATTGGGGATTACATAACAAATAATACATTTGATTGAATAAAATTCTTTCTTTCTTTAATTGAAAAGTTATATTTTTTTTGTGCAAAGGCAGGAGCAAGCTTATTACAAAATACATAAATAAAAAAACAAATATATAAATCCTCTGTTCGGTATTTTCACGTTTGCATTTATTATGCCGAAAACCTTTTATTTTGCAGAAGCAACGCCACCAGCCAGCAACCAAAACACGTTATAAATAATCCAATTCTACTTAGTTTGTGGTTTTTGCCATTTTAATTTTTTGTTTCATACCTTTCCACTATGTAATGCTGATCAACTGACCAACCAAACAGGCAGTCAACGAGTCAGCCATTCAGCCATTCAGCCAATCAGTCAGTCATTTAAGCAGTAGAAGTTGTTGTTTGCTGTTATTTCTTTTCATTTAAATTCAGCCACGTGGATTTTTATCCTTTGACGTAACGCGTCCGAATTTACCTTTTTTTTCGTTCGCTTGCTGCAACCAATTTTTTCGCCATTCTTTCTTCATTTGTTTGTGGCGCGCTTTTATACGAGAATCATATACCCGTGAAATGGCATTGGGTGTAGTGAAGCAGTCAAGCAGCAGCGACACAGAGTAAGCCATTTCCGAAGAGGGTAGTGGGGGTCGCTCGTCAACCTACCGCAGCTGCATTGACCACAGCTTGGCGTCGGTTATTCATCGCTAACTCAGTTGTAACGATTTGTTAGTTATTGGGCTCGCCAAAGCGCGAATGCGAGCAGTTGTGACCGCCATCGCAAATTTAACAGCTGCCAGTTTTAGTTGTTTGCATTGTTACGTCATACGGATGATAATCCCGACGAAACCATTGGCTAAGTGCAACCGAATGCACCATCAGTGCGGTGGGCGACAAAGCGACTGCGTCGCCATCAGTCAGGCGGCCAAGCAAAGTGAGCAACGTCATCAGCAGCGCGCCGACCACATCGGTGCAACATTCGTCGACTGAAACGCTCGAAGCCCACAAATAGTCGCAGTTTGTCGGTTGTGGTGGTTGTGGCGGTTGTGGCTGTGACGGCGACAGCTGATGTAACGGCAGCTGGCAGCAAATAGCAACCAAAGTTACGTGGCCGATTTGTTGTTGTGTTTGCGGCGTGGGTGTGGGAAGCACAGCGGCTCGCATGGTTGGCTGTTACAACAACGCCAGCGGCAGTTTAGTGTTGTTCGCTCAGTGTTCGTTTAGTTGTTGGTTTTTCTTCTTTGTTTTGCTTTGCTTGTTTGTTTGCTGCAAATTTTGTCCTTCATTTGCTGTTTGCTGTGTGACCTCTGTACACTCGTGCTTTGCTCTTTACATTTTTCCTGGCTTACATAAATAAATGCATGTTTGTATGTGCATACGGACATTAGGGCGGGTACATTTTTTTCCTCATCACCTAAAATTTTTAACTATCTTTAATTAATACTATGTGAATGCGGATTATTATTTATTGAAGTGCCAAACATTTTTTTTTATTGTTTTAACACAGACATGACAAAAAAGAATACATTTTTTATATATTTTTATTATTTAAAGGATCACAAGGTGGTGCTCTTGTTTGACTTGTCTGTATGTATTTTTTATTTGATAATCTCACAGAAAAAGCGATATTTTAAAAGTTATTTCTTTTTATTTTAAATGTCTAATAGTTTTCTATTAAAATAGAGTTCATTGCCATATAAACCGAACTTTTCAACAAAATAAAAAGTTAATAATAATCCAATAACATTTTATAACGATTAAGTGCAAATTAAGGTCGCTAAAATTGACCTTTGATATTTGAGTTTAAATCCATGTAAATTCTAAAATCCTTGATAATTATAAAAAATTTTATTCGAAAAATATTGGTAATGATCGTATTTAGAAATACATGTTAAAATTTAAATGGTTTTGGTTTTATAAAGATTTTACTTTGATTTACAGAAAAAAAAGTCTTTCGGTAAATTTTTTTTGTTAAAATATTAAATTTCATTTACTTTGTAAAACCTTCTTTTGGTATTTTGAACGAAGCTAAGTTATTAAAAATTAATTGCATATACCCAAAACCTGCACAAATTTAAGTTTTTATTAAAAAAGAATTTTCGTAAGATTTTGAAAAGATTTTTCGTCAACCGCGCTAAATTTGCTTTGGAAACAACTTTATAAAGTGATTTTTCAAGATTTGTCAAGTTTTGCCTAAAATCAAATGCTCCTCTTCTTGAAAAATCATCAAATTTTGAAATTTAAATGTTTATTACATGAAATTAAAAAAATTGAGTTCCTTGAAAATGTTTAAAATTTTTAAATTAAAAGTATCGAATGTTATAAATTTGAAAAAAAAAAATTTTATTTCAATGCATTTAAGTTTTCTCATTGCATTATTTTTGATTATTGAATGATAAAAAATTCTGAAAATAATTTTATTTATTTGAAGTTATAAAAATCTTTAGTTCAACAATATTGCTACAAAATACAAATAGAGAATAAGTTTGATAAAATTCTTGACAAAATTTCTTGTTTTTTTTTTTAAATTATCGGCGAGCTCTTTATGTTATTGAGAGTTATTTTGTTTTGAAATTATTGTTTTTTTTTTTAATTTTACGTTCGTTGCAAACAAATCGGGTCACCCTAATGTAGATAAAAATACCATATTCATTACATACACCTGCCATAGAAGTTGGGATTTAATTCGTTAACAACCGCTGAGTCGCTTTGCTAAAGCCCAGTTTGGTATTTTTGTGTGCGAGTATTACAAGAAAACTTAGTATTTTACAATGTGCATGCGTGTGCTTACTTTAATGTACGTACGAGTATATATATTTATTTATATAAATGCTTGCCCATTAAGTTGCATAATACTATGAATACTTTAATGTTCATTCTTTCAAATCTTTCTATTTGTGTTGGTTGATGTTTGCGTGACTTCAGGAGTTTAACTTTTCCCATAAGAGTTGAAAAAGCATATTTTACTTTTCGGTAAAAAAAATCTTTTTTGGCAGCGGAGCGTTTAGGTTTTTGATTTATGAGACTTGCCTTTAAGCTGTTACTCACATTTCTTAATAAAATTTGTTACACAGATTTCGTTAGCGTTTTCCTAAGTTATTTTAGCTTCTTTGTTTTCAAGTTTCTTTTGTGTTTATTTTTACATAATATATAATAATATATGAATGCATAAAGAGAAAAATTATAAACATACCAAATATTCAAATATATTGCTGCAGCACACAAAACTTGTATGTTACTGGGAGTTGTTGTTAAACTTTTGGTCCTACAATTCGTGCCCGCAGAAAGATGCTGTACACAAATTGAGCGGGATGCTCGAGCTTCACGATGCCCACTTAAATCATTTTTGTGATAAAACTTAAAGGAACTACCTTCGAAAAATAACACTCTAGATGGCACATGTTTTCATATAAATTTCGACAAGAGAGGAAGAAAAATCGTTTTCATAAAAATACATATATGTATGTACATATACATAATTGCCGACTAGTTTACCTTTCAATGTCTGCATTTATTAAATACAAAAAATTGGGAAGCGTTTGTCTAGTACGCACGTTAAATAAAAAATCATCCGATAAGGTCTCGTTAGTATTTTTTTCCAGTTAAATAAAATGGACAAATGAATTTACAGAAAATTCGTAAAAAACCTCAAAATTTAAATAGCACGTACATACATACATATATAAAAATATAAACGTCTGAAATACTCGTACGCGCAATGAATAAATGAATTTAAGTCGCGCATCATTTTTAAATTTTATTGAAAATTTCTTGAACATTTATATGCAAATGCATATCAGAGCGACAGACATTCGCTTTACATTTTTAATTACTCCAGTATAGTGCTAATCATAATTATACGACACTCACATATGGACATGATGTTATTATTTATTTTTCTTTTATTGACTTTCTAATGTTATGGGATTATATAAGAAAGCAGTTTCAAAAACTAAATTTCAAATTGTTTACAAAATTTATAATAATTGTACAAGTTTTTATCAACACTTCAACGTTTTTTTTATTTCTTGACTTGCGTATGCAATTTCAAGGCGAAATCAATTTAAGCATAAGAAAGTGTAAGTTTTAATTTTTAATAATTTTCGATTAAAAAATAGTTTATGTTCTAACAAAAACCTGACATCACTAAATCCAAACATCAAAACTGATCAAAAAATTTATAGTAAAGGAAAGAAAAACTATTTACGAGAGCATATTTATAATAAAACAGCAAGTTTTCGTCAAAAACTCAACCAATTTTTAAATATTGGAATTTCTGCAATTAATAAATTGTGCAAAAACTGACATAAATTTTGGATTTTTTTTTGTTTGTCGAGGTAGTTGCCAAGTTTGAAACTTGGATTAAACGGTTTTGGTAGCGAAAAAACTTTGCTTGTTTTAAAATAATAAAAATTAAATAAAATAAAAAATGGTAAAAATTTTTCTATATGCGGGTTACGTATAATTGCGAAAAGCAATATAAGTTGTGCGTGAAAATTTCATTTCCGCTTTTAAAAATATTATTAATTTCATAACCGGAAAAAGTTTGTTGCAAAATAAAATGTAACAAGATATTTATTGTTGTCCTATAAATACAGGTTTTTTACAACAACAAATTAACAATTTGCACACCTCACACAAACTTGCAAATATATCATAAATTACATTGCATATCATGGTCGAATAATTACTGCAACACGCATACACGCATACACACATACATACATACATCTTTTAACTCTTCCATCTGTCGAACCATAAATGAATTCATAATAAACGCAGCGCTGTCGCATTTCGTTGCGTTAGTCCGTTCATTGCTTGCTGCCTCGCGCTCCTCTATTCAGCAACAATTGGATTTTGTCAACATTTTCATAGTACAACAACAAAACTGACAACGAGTGAGTGAACACGCTGTTGGAGTGCTTTCCGGGGCTAAGTTGAATGTTTTTAAAAAATGCAATTTGAATAATTTATCCAAATCGTTCGGAAGTAGTCAACAAAGCGGCGACTTTTTAAGTGCGACGCAGTCGACAAGGAGTCAATTCGTTGCAACCAAAATTAAAAAAAAAAAAAAAATTATAATAACTCATGCAGTTATGTGACAGCTGTTTTCCTTATTTTAGCTGCATTCGCTAGTTTAATGAGCAGCCATCAGTTTTTTTTTTGTAGCTCAATCGTTTGCTTGAGCTTTTTTTTACTTTGAATTCCTTTTGTTAGCTTTTCAATCGTTTGTTAATTTCGATTCTTTGTTTGAGTTTACTCATTCATCAAGTTGTTTACTTTAATTACATATTTAAATTACCAGCAAGCTACTTGAATTAAGTAAATTTGCTTTAACTCTTGCAATGCTCGTTCAATAATGAGGACAAGCATACTTGCACATTAAGGTGTATCAAACTAAATATTTACAAATAAAAGGGCCTTTTGTTTTTCTTCTTCTCTTTCATGAAAAATACCAGGTTTTTTGGACTTACACTAAAATGCTATAAATATGTTAACTCCGAGTTTTTAGCGGGAGAGTGCGTATCAAAATTGCGCGTAATTTTTTTTTTATAGAAAATAATTACGCAAGATATTTTACCAACGCTTAGTGAAATTATAAATTTTTTTAGCTAGAAAGTAACGAAGAGATATTTCCATTTTTTATTCCTTAACGAATGATGATTTAATGAATTTTTGCCAAAATATTTTTTCTCAAATGGCACAGTAATCCGCTAACCGGTTTGGTCCGTGCTCAACAAAGCTCGCCATTTGTCCCTATCTATGGCGCCAATTGGAAATTCCAAGTATAGCCAAGCCTTTTTCCATTTGGGCTTTCCAACACCGAGGTGGTTTTCCCTTTTCTCTGCCACCACCAGAGGATACCGTGTCATAAACTTTCAGAGTTTCAACTATTTCATCCATTCAAGATCCGCTGCACTATATCTATTTGTAAAGCTCGTCCAACTCATCGCTCCATCGTATGCGGTAATCGCCGTCGCAAAGTCGAAAAGGTTCACTCCAAGAGCACTCCCAACTAATATAGACATCGTCCACAAGAATAATACAGAAGAAGATTGCGCCTTCCGGGGTACTGTTACTGAAAAGTTTTCTGATTTGACAGTTGAGTGACGTCAAGATAGTGACAGCGTTGACACAAATATTTGAATTTAATTCCAAAACTCTAAAAAAAAATACCAAACCCAGAAAAAATATTACCAAAAGTCAAAACCTTCAAATTACATTTTTTTTTCAATATCTATCTCCATTAAGATGCAACCACATTTGTATGTATGTACATACATGTCGCTCATTTACTAAAGGCCAATTTTTCAGTGCAAGTTTAACTCAGTTTGTCGTTTAATTTTTATTCAATTTGAGTATACAAAAATGCTCAATACAACAAAAAACATTTCATTTTACTAAAGCAGTCTATGCAAATTCAAAATTTCCCTGCTGTTCTTCTCGGTTGTTGGTTTTTTGGGTTATGTTAGTCTTTTAGTTAATGAGCCATATGTTAATAAGAAAATTGCTTGAGCAATTGTTAGAAGGTTAAAAGTTTAAAATTTTTTTAGTTTTTGTAAAATATGTATTACCAAAGTGGTATCGTTCTTCCATTTTTACTTTCTTTCGCTCATTCACTATAGTGATGTCACGCATTTTGGGAAGGCGCAATCTTCTTCTCTATTATTCGTGCATCTCCAGGCATAATGAGAGACTTAAAGACACTCTTGTGATTTTTGTCCCCGTCGAGAGAGGACTTTACTGCTCAATTGCCTACTCAGTCCGAAGGCAAGAGAGATTCTCCGTTGCATTTCAAGGCTGACGTTGTTATTGATGTTAATGCTGGTTTCTAGGTACACAAAGTTCTTAAATTTTTAAAGTTTGTTACTGTCAACAGTGATGTGAGTGCCCATGCTCGAATGTGCTGATTGTCTTTTTGGTGACAGGCGATACTTTGCCATGTCCTCATTCAGCTTCAGACACATTAGCTCCGCTTCTCTATCCAGTGTGGACAGAATAACTAATTTACTAAATACTAAATAATATATGCAACCAGAAACTGCTTTTTTATTTGTTGGCATACAGAAAGCACAGCCCAATTGAGTTAATGCTTATTAATTTATTGAGTATTAATTATAATTAGCTACAAGTATTTATTGGTATCGAGTACTTTGAATCTATAATTAGTGCATTTTTAGCACAAAACTCTTATGAGTAGCAAAGGTCAGTGCTGAGTTCTTATAAAGAGATACATTTATTGGCACTTAGAGTACTTTAGATCAATAAATACTAAATTCATTTATACTTGAAGCTTACAACTAAGTATTAATAATTATAGTTTATTAATTAGTGCTTTTCTTCGATATACGAGTATTTATCTGCACAGAGTACATGCATCTATAATTGAGTACTTTGCATCAATGTTGAGTATGCGTTTTAGTTATAAGTAGGCTTTGCCGATACCGAGCACAAGTATTTATTGGTACAGAACAGAGACTGTCGTTTTTCGAAAAGTCAATAAAAAATAGTTATTTTTTTGCAGATATTATTTCAGCCAGAAAATGGTGGTTAAAATTGACTAAATTTTTTTGATGAAAAAATAATATTTAATATTTTACTTGCATTACCCAGAATTGAAATTCTAAATAGTGTTTTAAAACAATATGTCAGATATTTTAATTAAAGCACATTGCAGGGTACATTTTTATCTTATTTTGCATTATTATATGTTGTGGTACTTTGTTCAATTTAATTTTGTTTGCTGTAAAATTTTAGATTTAAGTAATTTTTGTAATATTAAATCAAAAAGAAAATTTTATATATATTTTTGAAAATATACTTCAATAAATATTTCATTCATATATAACATTCGTATATGAAAATATTCAAAAAATTAAATTCTTAAATATAAAAACATAAGTTCATAACTACACACATATTTAAGATTCTATTTGAAATTACTTTTTTTTTAATTAAAAAGTAAAAGTCAAATTATAAATTTTAAATCTGATCGAAAAAATATGGATGCAATGTTAAAGTTATTTTTGACCAAAAATATAATAGTAAACAAGCTGAAAAGCGTTATAGGGTTAGGGTTCAAATGAAGGAGGATAAAATACACCACATATAACTCACCACACCTAAAATAACTACAGCTTATCTTTGGCAACGCCTCCTTTAATTCACCAAGCCTTTTTTTCACAAGTGCAATTAATAACTAATATTGGTATGCGTTTGTTTTTTTAAACACGCATTTATTTAGCCGGTAAGTATTGTTTTCAAAGAAAGTAGCTCATGAGCTTGCCCTGAATTTTTTTTTTTTATAAAAATCTTAAGTTTGAACGATATTCGAAACAATGATCAGTTCACAAAAAAACCACTGTTGGTCGAAAGTGCTTAAGTGCCATTCATGATTGATTAGAAGCGAAAACTGTGTCACACATTTCAGAGTGTGTTTTTTTTAATGAAGTGAAAAGTTGCAAGCAAGATTTAATAAATGTTTATGTTAAAAACCACTTGATTTCATATTCTCCAACTTGTTTTTAAAGTATTAGGTGCTTTGGACTGTTATTATTTTTTCACGCATTGTCTTGACAATGTGCTTTAGATATATATATTTTATTGAAACATTTCTAAATATATTTTTAACACGAAACAGTTTGGACCTTAGCTAAACACTGGAACGGAGGTCCGAAATTTGAAAAATTGAAATCAAAATCAATGCGAAATTTTCGGTTTCCAGAACATGTCCGATAATAAGTTGTATGTGTATGAACGTAAGGTGGACGCAATGTTACTCAAACGCCCCAGCAATCGGAAACTCTAACGCTAATTAAGATAAAAAGCTGAATATGCGCTGCTCAATTATATTCTCTCATTAGATAAACATATTAATGTCTATTGTATAAATGTTGCAACTATATGCTACATGACTTTTATATTAATAACAATAAATGACTAAACTAATGGAAACTTTTCAGTTTAGACATTTTCAGATGCAAGCAATTCACACGTGCGTCACAATTCCTCTTATTGCCTCTTGATTTTGCACACATTTGCACATCATAAATATTTGTTTAAGTGCTAATTAACAGCAATTCGTCAGTTGCAAAAAAGAAAAAACAAAAACAAAGGCACAAAACCAAGAAAACATAAAAGCAAGCGCCAACTGACGAAATAAGTGACCGTATAAGCCCAAATAGTTCCGTCAAATGTCAAGCAGTAGACTAACGAATGTGGGCACATACGTGTAGCATTTTTTTGTTCTATATAGTTTTCTATAGTTTATTTTTCTACTCATATAGCGGAACTACGATATTTCTCATGCTTGCACATTTTTGTTACTTGACTGCCGGTGAGCCAGTGCCTAAAGTCATTAGGCAATTAATTAAGAACTTCTGCTACACTAGACGGAATGTTTTGCTTTGTTTGTTGCACTCAATATGAACACACACACACACACACGCACATGTACACGCACAAGGTTACACGTTTCATTGCCTGTGCTCAGATTGTAGTCAAATGAGTTGACTTCGTGCACCTCATCACTGCAGCACCACATCACCACATCAACCCTGCCTTATGTTTCTATCCGCTCTTCAGCAGTAACCACTTTGGCTGGGTGCAGTGGCCACCTTGTCCGCCTTGGTGCCTTGGTTTCTTGGTTATGCTTCAAAACTTTGCTTGTGGCTGTTTTGTTCAAGTCCTCGAAAAATGTCGTCAAAGTTCAGTTTACAAGTTGGTTAGTAGTTTTCGCCCACTGGCATAAACACTTATGTTTTCATCTCAGCACACACACACACACACACACACACATACATATACGCCTGCCGCTCATGTGTATGTGAGTGCTTTTGTGTGTGCTTGCTTGTGCTCGTGAAATTATTTCCGCTCACTTAATGTGACTTCGCAACAGCAGTGGTGAACGTGTGTGCCAGCGTTGCGTATGAGTAACATCGGGGTCCGCCTTAAATTTGTTTACAACAAGTATCGCATTGAACTTTTTTTTAGTTTGCTTGTCAGCTTGTTGAGCGCAAGTTTATTTACATATACCCATACATATGTACATATGTATGCATGTACATTTATATTTTATTGTTTACTTTTCTATAAATTTTCGTACTTCACAGTTTTTTACTTAGTTTTGTTTTCTGAGAAATGTTGGCGCTTAGTTTTTTATTTCAATTTGTAGAAAGATCTTAAACTAAAGTAAATGTTTTAATTTTTCTACCCTAAACTACAAATGTTCTGATAGAAGTTTGTAATTAAATTATTGTGACAATATATATTTGATTTGTAAATTCTGTGTATAGTTTTGTGAAATTTTAGAAGCTTTTGGTGATGTGGTGCAGTAGGAAAGCAATAATGAAGAAGTAAAATTTTAAAATATAAAATGAAAATATTCCTTCTTACTTTCGTTTGAAAAGTAATTATAATCTGAGAAAAGTTTTCTTAATCCTTCTATTTTCTTTTTGACTGTTATACTTTCGAATTTTGTTTAAAGTTAGTTTGTACTGCTTTAAATGTACATTTGGATTAAGTACTTTACGATTTGCTAACTTCGCAAAATGTGTGCTTAAAAGTGTCCAACATACTAACATACATAAGTGCGTCTGTTTGAAGAATGCAATATTATGGAAATATTCTTCTACTTATTTTCTTCTCAACATCACTTGTAGCATTGCAGTTTAAAAATGTGTTTGTAGATTGTAGATGAAATGATATGTTGACTTCCTATCTCTCAGTTAATCGACCTTCTAACTCATTAACACTAAAAAAAAATTTCCAAGTATACTCTAATTTTGAATTATATTTTTCTGATAAAAATCCGTTAAGTTCCAAATTACAAATAGTTAATAGTTATAAACTCCGTTGTGAGTTTGGGTGTGGTTTATTTAGAGTATTTGGTATGGGAATTTAAGGTTGAGTAAGTTTTAGTGTGAGGAGTTAAAGATTAGTGAGATTAAGGGCAGTCGGTGTAAGTAGACCATTTCCGTCTCATGTATGTTGTTGATTTTTCAATTTACTTTTACCGCTAAAGAAGACTCACTTGAAAAAAGACTCTGCAATTTTTTAACTTATTTAAACCTAAATAAGGGGTTTTTTTGCTGGCTCGAGGTCAAGGTTTTATAGTAATAAAACAAGAAATTTTATTCTTTTGTCGATATATTTCGATTGCACTCTGGCAATCATCTTCAGGGTAAAACTATTTCACAACATAAATTAAAATACGTACATACATACATTTTTAAATAAAAAATAACAATACTCATACATACATTATTTAACACGTCCGCTCCTTTTGACGTGGAGTTGTATACTAATTTTATATTTATTTACTTGCTAGCAAAATGGAAAAGTCGCCAAAATCAATATTATTATATTTCAACTTATATGACATAACATAAAATTACATAACATAACATAAAATAACATAATATAACATAACTTCACTAATTATAACATAACATAACATAACATAACATAACATAACATAACATAACATAACATAACATAAAATAACATAACAAAACATCACCTAACATAACATAAGATAACGTTATATATAATAATAATACAAAAAAAAATAGAAAATAACATTACATTACATAACATATCACAACAAAACATAACATATTACATAAGCTTAGGCGTACTGTGGTGAGCTTAAGCTAAATGAATTTGGTCGTGGTGAACTCAGGCATAGTCGTCAGAAGAGTATCTGTTTGTCATCGACAACCATTTCTGTCTGCTCCAAACCACTCGAACGATTTTTATCGCATACGCCATTTTGATTTGAGTTTATACTTCAAAGAGTAAAATAACTTTATGGTTTATTTAATTTTGAATAATTTTTTTACAAACAAGCTTTCTTACGCTTTTGGCTTATTTTATTTTATGTCGGATATAAACATTTTCCATTAAGTCACCGGAAGAATAATCCACCCCACAATAAATACAATTATTTCTCGTTTCTCGCAAATTTCTTAAATTATTTCGAATTTAACCAAAGCCTTTGAAGCAACTACGAAATTCAAGCAATAACAAATAAAGTCACATATGCTTTCTAATGCCGACGAGTAGCTGTAAATTGCCTGCTTGTTAGGAAGAGGAGCCAAAACGAATGAAAGGCAAAGAGTGTGAAAGCCAAACGATGATGACGGTAACTTTCTCCACCAGTTGCCCGCTAGTCAAGAGCAAATATGATTCAAGCAAAAATGGGAAGGTCCTTGTCGTTGTCAGCCAGTAAAGTCAGTTGGGGATGATCTTTACGCCGCCCCAGCAGATGTCGACAAAGGCAAATTATATACAGCAGTTCGACATTTGGAAGCCGCACAAAATCCTAAGAATATAAACTCAAGCAGTAAATGGAAAGTCATAATGAAAATCACACACTCACAAATATATACATGAATGTGTGCTATAATTTAAATTGCCACGACTGCTGTTTTTGAGCTATATTTGCTTAGGTTTCTTTGGGACAGCAGTGGATGAGAAGTTTTGTGGGAGGAGAAAAAGCTAATCACGCAAATTTTCTAAGCACATATGGAAAATTTAGAAAGTCGTGTGAAAAGTATATGGCTGAAAAAACACACACACACAAACATACACACACATATGTATGTATATGTAAAAGGCGAGGAAGGATGGATTAGAGATAGCAAATCATCGCTTGCATCGTTAGGTCATTGTAATTATACCGATATGATGTATGTGCTATTTACTGATGTGTAAAGTCTCGCTTTAATATGTCATTTGTGTGTGTAATTTTTCGATTTGAAGGAAAATGTTAAATTTATTTTTGTCTAAAAGCAGTGTAATTAGATTTATATTAAAAGTTTCGAGTTTTTTTTTAATCTGTTTTTTAAAATGGTAGATTTTATTCTCTTTAAATCAGAGTTATGCTGCGTTTTTGTTAGAACTCTAGCAAGACCTAGATTAAATAAATAAAATAAAAAATAAAAATAAAAATTGAAATAAATAAATAAATTTTTTTTAGCAATTAAATAATCCTAAATCGCAATGTTGCATTATTTTTTAAAATTTATTTCTTTACTTTAATTTAATATTTATTATATATACTGCCCAAAAACATATTAAAGTACTTTACAAAATTTTGCGATTTTTTTCAAAATATAAACTTGCATACTTAAATTGGTGGTGAAAACTTTTGATATCCTCTTGGGATCAACATTAAATTTTAATTGCGCCAAAAAGATGTCAAGCGTTATGGTTGCCGCATGACACACATGTGACACACACACGCACACACACACACATACCAACACATGTACATATCTATGTATATTCATACGATGTACTCAAAGGGTAGCATAGCCATCAAATTGGGCTGGATTACAGCGAACAACAACTGAAGGTTTGATGAAAAGCACAAAACGTAAAGCAGACAAGCATTTATAATCGTAAATGTATGTCAATATTTTACCAAACTGCTTTCCACTTTCCAATGCCAAGTTTCACACATCACATGTCAGTCAAGCGTTTTCATCTAAAAAAAAAAGGATTCGCCTGGTGCCGCTTTGTTGGTGTAACAGCAACATCAACAGCGACACCAACAACAACGCTGGCTGCTGCAAAAGTCAAATCCCAAACAAGTTGATAAAAATCGTAAATTGTATTTAATACAAAAGCCATTGCTGTAATGCCGCCATTACCAGCAGCACGAACGATTTGTTATTTGCAAGCTGCTTTGTTGTTTATGTTTGCATGCCCGTGCAAATGTGTTGCTGTATCGATTACTTTGCTGCAATGCGTCGAGGCGCAATGCAAAATTTATTTGCTTAAATTTATTTGTGTTATCTCAACTGGTTGCATTTAACGAATTATCGTATTTTTGCTCGCTGGGGATTTGTTGCAATCGAAATACACAAAACATCATTAGAGGTAAGCTATTGTTCTTGTTGCTATTGCAATGTGATGTATTTGTGTCATTCAGCAGCATTTAAATTATCACCACAACATAGGATAAGCAAATATGCATTTGTTTTCAGTTTATTGCTTCGTTGACAACCGCTAACGCTAACTAACTAACGATGGTAAGCGAAAATGTTACGTATACGCCCTGTTGTATCAGTAAGGCACATTCATACGGACTATTTGTATGTGTGTATGTTTATATTTTTTTTTTTTTACGAGGAGGAAGCATCGAAAGCCTAACCGTCACCGGTTTGTCAGTGTGGGACTTTAACCCTAACTAAACCTCCTACTGTCTGAGTACCATATCCCCCGGTACTACTGTCAAGTATTTCGTCGAGAGTTGGTTTGAGCTTACGCTCTACGTTCGTGAAGTCCGTGTGAACCGCCCTCTGTACTGTTGCTTGTTGCATCAATTTTAAATTGCCCCGTTTCGTTTTCAAGCAACGAGGTTTCGAGCCGCTCTGCTCATATATGGCATTTCTCCTATTATAAAAGCCTATTGATTTTCATAAAATTTACGTTTATAGTTTACCTTGCCCGCCGGTCGGAGCGAACTAGGTTCCTAGCCGCTTAGTTACGCTGTTGACTTCTTCTCGTCTTATTTTCCTTAATTCATGGTTTCCAATTATTTTGCAACGTTCGGAACGGACTGAGATCTGAGCCGTCTACTCACTTAATTCGAGTTTTCCTGCTTTGTATGAACTACTGGAAAAACACAATATTTAATAGCTGAGGGTTTAACTACATATACATACATATGTATATACATTTCACAAGAGAAGTTTATTGAGCACTAACCTTTTTTGGCAGCCGGAAAGGAAGAGATTCCGGGCTACCCGGCCGTGTGAAAACCGCTTGGGCTGTTCGTTGGGAGCCGTGTTTAGAGACAAAGAGCCAAACTGCTTAGATGGTACTGTCACCGAATTTTTATTTATATTTTATTTTTATTTGTGTTTATTTTTTTTTACGCAGGCAGTCGAAACGGACTAGATTGCGAGCAGCCGATTCGGTGAAGTTTGTTGCAGTCAACGGACGTTAAAAGACTATGTATTTCTGCGGAGTCGTTCCGCCTGACGTAGTTTCGATATTACCATATTTGCCATGTTGCATACGGCAGACCAGTTTTCGATCGATTCGAGCATTAAATCGATCAAATTCTCTACTTTAGCCAGTCTCCCCACCTGTAAGTTTAGGCAGTTTGTTCATCTTCAACAGGGCATCTTACGCAACGCGTTTGCCATTAATAAATTTCAAAATGATTGTATCGGATGCTGCTATAATTTTTACGAGTTCATTTTCCTTGTAGCAGTCATTATTCAATACTATTTATTTTAAAATACTTTGCCTCTTTTAAACTATTGTTTTACCTATACATAATTCTTTATAAAGTAATTCGGTCACTCTAGCATGGATTGTATAGAGTTTCCTTTAGGATAAAAAAATTAAAATGAGGACGAATTTATTTATTGTATAGTTATGTGAAACACCTGACAATAAATCAAGAAGAAAGGATTTTTTCATGTCGGTTTTGACGAAATTTTTTAGAATCGGAATACGAACTTTTAAATTCGATACGAAACTATTCGTATTCGAGCAAATATCTCTTGTGAAACGGGTTGCAAATAAAGAAATTTACTCACATTCGAATTTTTTATATGTATAAGCTACCATTTACACAAATTTTAAATTCGATAAATTTTTCTTTAATCGAATTAAATAGTAGTTCCCTAATAATCGGTAATTTTTCATCGAAACGATTTCAGTCAGAAAGTTCACATTGACTTATTATTTTGTTGAGAAATTAAAGACTTACTTTATATATTGATTTTTTGTTAAAAAAGAAACCTAATAACTAACTAACTAACAACTAAAATATTAGGTCTAACTTAAATTTTTCCAATCAGAAATAAAGTTTAGATTTTCAAAGCAATAATTCACATATTATTATTAAACCACGTATTCTAACTTGAATTAAATTTAACTTTTATTTTGACTTAAAAATATAAAAGTAAAATTTGTATTGCTATTTTTGCCTAACAAGATACAAGTTTTTTTTTATCAAAAAATAAGAAAAAAAAATTAATAAAAGGGTAAAAAGTTAACTGGTATTTTTGTTTAAAAAGCTATCATTCAAGAAAAAGTGATTAATTTTTTATTTTTTTGTCAAAACGCAAAAGTGTAGAAATCATTTGGGGTTGAATAGTATAATTTTATTAAAAAGCTTTCAATTGCTGAGTCCAAATATTAAAAAAAATTAATTTTTTTCTTCAAATTTTTAAAATTTTAAATTCGAAAATAATTTGTATGTTAGTTCCCTGTTCTTTTAAGGAAACTGCTTGAGATGAGGTGAAATGTAGTGCATTCGGCTAGGCAGGTTTGGGTGTGGTGGTGAATTTTAGTGTGCTGAATTTTGGCATGGTCAGTTTTGGTGTGGTGAATTAAGTAATGCTGTGCTTAGTTATGGTGATTTAAGCTAGGGTGTGGTGAGTTCAGGCCAGTTGTGGTAAGTTCTGATTAGTTGCGGTGAGTTCTATACTTTTTTATCAGTCTATATTATTTCATCCGGATTGTTTTCTCAATAAAAAATTAAATTTCTGCTAAATACTAATTTTCTTGCTTCAATGTACATTTTTTTTTAGACTTGAAAAGTGAAATTATTCATCGATTTGTTACGCTTTCGTAATTTTTTTTAATGATTTTTTACTTAGTTATTTAATTTTAAAACTAGAAATTTTTTTCTTTTTTTAAATCAAATACTCATTGAACGAGCGTTTGTTTACTTTACACCCAAATATCTACTTCTTTATGATGGCTATGTCCGCCTCAATAGTGGTGTAAACAATTTCCAGAAATTAATACAGAAATTCCCAATGTCTATGTTTGCTTAGTGCTTCATGTTGGCAGCACCATCTTAAAAAAATACAGGACAGCGCGTGATGCTGCCAAGTTTGTGTGGCTGTAACTCAGGATGATGCAGAACGTCTCAAATTATGCAACAGATGGCATGCCACTGAATCGAGCATCAATTAGTAGTCATTACAGAGAATTTTTGGCTTAAAACTAGAAAATGTTCTCTCGCAAGGTACATAAACTGCTTTAGCGGTTAGCCGTCAAATGCTTGTAGTCTACGCTAAAGTCATCATCGAGTGATATATTTTGCGTCACGTTGCACCTACACACAAAGCTGGCTAATTTTAGAATGTGAAATTGCGATCAAAATAAATATTTAATACATACGAGTAGGATTAATTCATTGATTATGTTTTTGAAAATTTTGTTTTTCCAGCTAAGACAATAAATGTCAAATATTTTCGAACTTAATTAAAATTATAGCATGCACGTTTTGTAAAGCAAAATAATTTATAATTTTTAACAGAATTACAAATAGAATTTCAATAAACTTAAAATGAATTTTAATCGCATTAATTAAAATGCAGCCTGTGTTAAGCGACAAAGTTTGACAGCAATAATTTTCATTGGACATTACAGCAATTTAATTGGAAACGTGCAAGAAACACATAAAAACATTGTGATATGATATAAAATTAAATTTTAATTAAACCATGCGGTCGCGCATTGTTTGCTGGCTGTCTTCAGCGTTTGTTTTGTGTGTGTGTGTGTGTGCGCGCGTGCAAAACAGGATGGCCATGACGGAAGTAATATGCGATTGCACATTAATAATAACAGTGTTTTTTTTAATGCTGAGCAGCAGCACAATCATCGTGGAAAATTGCAAGTTACACGCCGGAAATAAATGGTTTATAAACACATTAGTTATAAAATATCAGCCATTTCGCTTCACCGAAGTAATACATTTATTTGAAAACCCAGTATTTACTTAAGTTCTCGCACACTTTTCCAAGTGGAAACTGCTGTCTATTACTCACTCTATTTTTTTTTTTTGGTTGCCACCTGAAATCACTTAGCTTTTGCTTACAAGTATTTCATGTGATTAAGAAGTTTTTATAGCCACTCAATTTCGGTAAGGACATTTGGCAAAGTTGCGTTTTTATGGCTTTGTGAGTGTATGTATGTGATACCTAACCGGTGTTTGTGTGTGCTGCTAATGTTGCATTAAGCGCAATAAAGATTAATCGATTGGTAAAATTAGCACAATCGCAGATAAATTCACATGGACCAGTCATGCTTTTTGTTTGTTTTTTTTTCGGCTGCTGCTATAATACGTTTGTCATCTTTGCGGTGGATAACCCAGCAGTAAGCTTTATTGAGTTTGTTCTGTAGTTAATGGTTTAGGTGTATAAAAAGCGAGCAAAAGCTTATTCTCAGTTTTTATAATGAATATTTGAGTTTCAGCTTACTTCGTCATTGGAAAATTTAAGTCTGAGTTCAAACTCACTTTTTTTTGTGAGACAAAATGTGTTGTGGAATACTTTTAATGCAACCCTGTATTGCTTTGTTTTGGAACTTGTTCTGCACATAAATCAGAGTGAGCTTTCTGTCGAATACTTAATTTCATTTTTGTACGCTAATTGGATCGGAATTAAATCGTCATACAGACAGTGCCTTAATTGACGCAATTAGTAAATTGTCTTCGTGTATTTTGAGAGGACAAACTTTACTAATTTACTCAATTAAGCGCTCTCTGAACGCAGCATAAGGCTTTATCTGCTGAAATGTTCTTATTTTCTAAATAGGTGCCTGTTTTATCGGAGTATAAAAGTCCAAAGTGCTTTTAATATCGTTAGCTTTCACTTTAAAATTTATAGTTTCGTAAAAAATGCAAACAAAATATTGTCTACAGAGCTACTGTGAGTGGCTGACTCAGCGCTGGACGACAGCGGAAAAACTTACAGTTGAATGCAGCAAACAACGATCTCTTCTTGGCGACACACTCGAATACATAAATATCAGCAGCGTGTGTGTGTGTGTGTGTGGCACTTGTGTTTTATCCACTAATTTAATCCTGTCGCAACACAACGCCGCCATTGGCATTACTATTAATAGCTCCCGCTAGTTGGCGCTTCAGCGGCGTTGTAATTCAGCTTGTTCCACGAACTCATTACTCTCTGCCGGCACAGCCTTAGTCACCTTCGCTTCCCATACGCCTCCACCATCAACTCGTAAATAGTTCAACCTTTGGTGTTTTGACGCCATCCTTCCGCCGCGCTTGCCGTCTTCGATCCGCTACTAACTTGTTTTTCTAGCTGTTTTTTTTTATTCTGTTTATTCTGCACTCGTTCGCAGTGCGCCAGCGAGTGTGGCTCTGTGTGCAGCGATGTCATTTATCAAATTTAATTACTTCACTCAGCATCCTTGCGCTTCTCTTGCCGCCTCATTTGTTTTGCTTTTTCGCTGGTTTTTTTGTTTTTTCTTTTTGCTACGCTGTCCTAGTTAAATACATACACATACATAAGAACGTGTCTCTGTTTGGGGCTTCGTATTTTTTGAATGAGCGCATTGAGTGGATTTTCATACACTCTGCTAGTTCGTAAGCCATCCACTTACGCTTGTCTGCTTGCGATTTGATTAGTGTGTGGGCGAAATGAATTGATGTGTGTGTGTGTGTGTGTGTGGGCGTTGTTTATTCATAAGTAGTTGGAATTAACTGCAACTGTGCTGGTGTGCTTAAATTGGCGACAATGATTAAATACTCATTTTCGTTGGCCCAGTTAAGTGGAGTGCTTAGTAAATATTTATTTTTAGATTGAAAGCGAGTGGTTGACAAATTAAAAAAATGTAATAATAATAAAAGAAAAACAGTATTAGTATAGAAATGCCAATATTGAGTACATGTTTCTATGAGATGAGTGGCCGAGCTACAATTAAGAAAGGATTAAGTCGAGAAGATTTTATATTAACATCATTTGTCACAAAATTCAACGATTAACCATTGTCACTTCATTACTACTGCGCCTTAAATTATAGAACAAAAGAGGATTTAAGTTATCCTTAAATATAATCAAGATTGTGAAGCATAGTTTTAGGTGCGAATAAAGAAATAGTTGGAATATGACTGTCATGTTTTTATGGTGTTAAAGTTTTAGCTCTCGGTGTGTATTAAATTTGTAGATCCAGCAGAATATTTGCAATTACTTTATGTTTTTTTTTTTTATACATTTTGAAAATTTTCCAGCTACCTGTAAAACTGTAATGATAATTGCCACGCCTAAACCTATGCCTTAATTAAATGAATTTCAGAAAATAAGATTTGAACAAAAGTTCTATGAAAGTGCTCTCATAGATTTTCAATCAAGTTAACACAATACAGACGCGATGATTTTATAATAGTTAAAGCATAGGCCGATTAAAATTTTTATAAAACAAGCAGAATGTTAGTTTAAATTTGCATTTACGGATGATAACATTCGTAAAATAGGAGTAGTTTATGACCAAACCGGAAATGGGTTGACTTCTGGAATATTTCGGGTCTAGTTCGGGGTCATTAAGGGGCTATTTCGAGTTCATTTCTGAACATGTTGTGACTATTTGAAACTGAATTTTGGGACCGCTAGACGTACTATATCGGGACCTTTACGGCAGTAAATCAAAACTTTGCAGGACTAAACATTTCGGTTTAATTTCGAAATAAGTTGGGTGCTATTTCAGGCACATTTCACAATTAGGTTGCAATTAAAAAAAAATTCGTGATTAGTTTGAAATAATTACGGGACTTATAAAGAATTATTTCGGGACAGTTCCAAAAATTTTTCACGATCATTTCAGGAAAAATACGTGACTTTCTCCGAACCAGTTTTTTGTATTTTTTTGGAATTTTTTCGTAAGACTATGAAAACAGACGCAAAATGGTGCTTAAATATTTACTGATCCCGCAGAGGTACTGAAAAATTTGTGAACAGGTCCCTGACATATTCTCGCAGTCCGAGACCCAAGGGAACTGAAACCATTTCTGTTTGTAATTTTTTTGTAGAAATCGACAGCAGTTTTCGATTAAAAAATTACAAGTAAAAAAAACTCAAATCTTTTATTTCAGTTTGTATATCAGCAAAAAACGGTAACTCTTCCTAGATTCTCGGTTACGAGCCTTTATGAAAACTAAAACGCAGCATCAAATCCGCTATACATGAGATAGAGGTTTCTAGGAAGCATTTAAGTAAAAAATGCCAATAAAATCAGGTGGTGAGGTTGATACATCTTAGACCTCAGACCCACTTGGGTTTTTCTGATAAACTGCTTTCCGATGCCTTGCCTTTCTCATAATGCCAAGCTTTGAACAGTTCTAATAAGGCTTATCTGAATGCCATTTAATTCTGGTGAAGTTTCTTATTTGATTGTTACTTGCGATTGCAGAATTCAGGGCCGCATATCGGTTTTATCAGCCCCTCGATAACTGACTTCCATTGGAAACAACAAGTGTAGCCAAGTCCTTCACCGCTTTCTCCTTCGCGTTACAAAGGAGGCCTTTTCCTTTCAATGCCACCACCAGCGGGTACTACGTCAAATATTTTTAGCGAATACTTGGAAATTTTGTACAAAGTTTGAAATGCTGATTTGGGTATTTAGTGTTTTCTATCATCAGAAATTATTAAATATTTCATAAAGAAAAGAAATGTATAATTATTGTAATTTATATTCCAAAATAGTAAATATTTTCAAGCGAAAACGAAAATATGTAACGCAATCTTTCCTCTCACTACTTTTTAAATAAAAGTCAAGCAGTGCACTGATGTCTTTTTTTCTGAGAATCACATGACATATTTAATTAAACGCCATGCAGATTAGTTAAGTGATTCACAAATTCCAACGATTTATTCAGACAACGCATGTCATTTCATATTTAACTTCATACATTTCAGCATTTCATAAACATTTTGTACCATTTTCATCGTAAGCATTGCAATTTTCAATAAGTCGAACGTTAGCTTCTATACAATTTCCCTAAAACCACGCTTGGTTAATTGAAATGTATGAATATGTATGTATGTTTGTATTCTTGTATGTGTGTTTATTCGTAAGAGTTAGCATAGTGCACAGATGGAACTACCATCAATTCCATCACCACTCCGCAAAAGTTGAAAAGCATTTACAACACAAACCAAGTGGATGACGAAAATGACATGTTGACTTCACGAAAACAAGCAGGCAACTCATTCAACAAGACAGTCAGTCAGCTAGCCAGCTGTCCGCAGAGTCAAATAAATGACATATGGGCCACCAAAGGAAATACGAGTATTATCTCGCATGCAGGGTTATAAGCACATTTGAGTAACTGACAATTAGTTGTGGTATGAAATGTTTATTTGTGTGTTTGTATGTGTGTATGTATGTATGTTAGTACACCACACACACTCACACGGCCAACAATCGATTATGCATACAAAAACCCACTAAACCCCAAAGTATTCGAAATTGTGGGAAAGCAATATTTTCTGCACAAAGCCGAAAGTCTTACGATCTAACTTAACGAATTCGTAGCGAGTCTCCGCATTGATGAATATGAAATGTTCGAAAATCACACTTTTCTGAACAAAATCGTGAGTTATTCGATCTAACTTAACGAATTCGTAACGATTCCCCAACGGATTTTTCGGATATCAGACTTTTCCGAATAAAATCGAAAGTCCTTCGCTATGGCTCAATGAATTCGCAAGAGTTTCGAAAAGAGGAATAATTTCGAAAGCATTGAAAATGAAAATGCAAAAGAAGGTATACTCGTATGTTACCGGTAGTGAAATGAAATTGAAATAACAAATAAAACTTAAACTGTCGCGTCATAAAAGGACTTTGGACTTTGAGGAGCTCTTGCAAGATGGCGATGAAAAAATAAACAATAATTGTCAAGATTAAGTATGAAATTTTTTGCTGTGAAAGTAAGTCTTTAAACACTTTCATGGACATTAATTTTTTGCACGACCTTAGCGTGAAAAGTTGTCAAATCTGTTCATTTTATGGCGAAACTTGTAATAAATTTCCATTCATAAATTTTAACTTCTTCATTTTTTTTTTGACGGATTGGGCCGAGAACAAAAAGTTTCTCCCTCTTCTTCGCTTGGTTTCACCAATTATTCACACCAAGTTATGACAGGTCCTTTTGCAGTTGGTCCTTTTAGTGTATTCGTGGGCCCCCTTGTCTCCGTTATTCACCCATGGGTGCCGATTCGATGGATTTTTTCACCGGAGCATCATCATCCATACGAACGACATGGCCAAGCCATCGCAGTCGTTGAATTTTTATACGCTTGACTAGGTCCATACAGTTTATCATTCCATCTTCTTCGGTTCTCGTCGCTAACGCGAACAGGCCCATAAATCATGCGAAGAACATTTCTCTCAAAAGCCCCCAAAGCCTTCACATCGCTGTTTAGCATCGTTCATGTTTCTGAATTAGATTTGAAAAGATTTCGCTTAGAAAATTTCAAAACGATCTCGCAAAGAATAAACCGAAAACTTTTGAATTTACCAAAGACCCTACCTTACGAAATCGTTAAGGTATTAATTTATGAATTCAACTCCCTCATACGAAATTTTTGACAATTTAGCAAATAAATACGTACCAATTTCGGAAAAATCATAACGATTTCAATAAAAAGTCAAAACAAATTGTTGAGTGGGCTGTTGTGTTGTGCGAGTGCATGCGTTGTAGTATGCAATAAAACATTCGCCGTGCGAGCGTTGGCTCGATTTGACAGCGACTGCCATTGCTTAGTTTGCACTTTTTACGCAAAATACGCAAAAAAAAAAAAAAAATTTAATAATAATTTCAAATTGCGCACTAGTGTCAGAGCATTTATGGCAACATGTTTTGGATCCTTATTGCAAATGGCGCGATGTACGTGAAACTGCAAAACTTTTATTATGCAGCAATTTTTAATATTTATTATTAACCTTCAACGACAAAATGTGTGTGCTTCGCATATTTAATTTTGCAAATACATTTCCATGAGTGTTGGTAATTAAAAAAAAAGTGTTTGCATTGTTACATTTGGTGGTCATTGTTGGCGAATGTTCTCTGACATAGAAATATTAAAAACTTATTAACGCTGCACAATAATAAAGTTGACACATTGAAAGTTTATGTAAAATAGTGAGAGAGAGTAAACATTTATGTAGTTTTAGTGCAAATACGTGCAGCTGTCAAATAACTTTTTATTAACTCATAGCCTTTTGGCATTTGGTAAGTATTTTTTTAGTTTTCTTTATTAGGATGTACAGTGTACACACAAATCGTATTTTAAATAAATGCAACCAAATTTAAAACAAATTTTAATTCATTTAAAATGATGTGTGACACTTTCAAGACACAAAAACTGACCGGGAAAAATTAACTTCCATTTTTGGCTACTTGAAACCCGCTTAACTAATTAAAAATAACAGAGCTATAAAACTGTATGTACAAAAAGAACTAAAATCTGAAAAAAAATGTAAAATTTATATAAAGTGACAGTCAGGAAATGAAAAAGAAATATTCTGTTATACAAATTTCTTAAATCAGTCTGAAAATTCAAAAAAATGTATATCAAAGGCAAAGTACATTTTCGAGCAACAGAAATAATGCAAAATATTTTTTTTTGATTTTTTTAGCTCTGTATTGTTCTGTTTTAGATTTGAAATGTAGTAAAGATAGATAAGAGAGCTATTTTACTTCGCGACCGTGTAAAAAATTCCTTAAATTTGATTATTGTCATGGACTAAATTGAGAGCTGATGTCAACGCTCTGAATAGTTGAGGTAACGACTCTAATTATAAACTTCTCCCTCCTTCAGAAGTTCATATTTTTAAAACACCTTAATGTTGTACTAATAAATGAAAGCTTAACGTATTTTTCTCAATTTTTTCTTCAATTTGTTCATTGTATTGATTTTGGAATATTTATCTATTTATATTTATTTTCCAAAAGGAAAATAAAAAATTCAGAGTGTAGAAAAATCTTCAGATTTTCAACAAATCTCTTTGGCTATTAAATTCTTATTCAGTCCCTCCCGATTTTCAGCAATTGCGTTTGAAAGATACCAGCGAATTAAAGAAAACGAAACGATAGAGAGAGAGAGACGGCTATATTCTGTGAGACTATCCCCTAACCCATACCACATCTTTTATTTGAACCATCGATAATTATAGTGTTGGTATACTTCCAATACTAAGGACCTGCAAGTCAGAAAAAATTCAAGTTTACAGTAAGAATTTCCTGATTGAAATCATGCCTTTTTTATTTGATAAAATCTACTTGTATACATAAATTCCTTGTATATATTAATTAAATAAAAACTAAAACTGCTTAATTAAAATGTGTAATATTTGGAATTATACATAATAAGTTCGTGAAACTTCTAATTTTAATCTACCACCGGGGTTTGGTCCCCAATTGGGCTAGTACTTCTTTGTATGTTTTGAACTAGTTAAAGAATGGTATGTCTGGTGACCATAATTGGACTATTATTTCTTTTGTATATTTTGTACAAGGTACTAGGATTCTAACGAATGATATATATATATATATGTATGTAGGAGTATATATTATAATAGGGAAAGTTAAAATGCCAATTTGAGCTATAACCAAAATGAACCTGATAAAATTACTGTTTTTTATAGCACAAAAATAATGCCGATTGCGGTTTATTTTCTATCGCTAAAAATCTCCATTTTTCGCTAAAACTAGCGACGAGAATAATTTGATGCTAAGAAGATCAGACAACAAATAAGAGGTAATATTTATAATATTGTAAGCACAAAGTGTCGGGTTTCATTCATAACAAGTTTTAAATATCTTTTTTGGAAGTCGAAAATTTTCAGTAAATCGTTCATGTCAACTAAAAAAATTGCTTCGCAAATGGTTCCTTAAAGTTCACTGATAATTAATTGAGATGCAAATATAAGATGATGCTATTTATTTTTACAACACTCTTTTTAATTATTTTTACAAAATATGCCGATATTGTGGCAAAGCTTTTAATTTTACATTTATGGCATTTTTTACTAAATACTCGTATTGTTCGTCACAAATTTAACAAAATCTGACATTTCACTTGAATTACGGTGAATTAAAGTATTATAATTTTTCTTGGAGATTTTCGGCGATGTAGAAGCCAGAAACGCATCTAAGAAAATTTGCAGATAGTTCGAATTATTTGTAGCATTTGGAATTTGGAGATATTAAGAGTTTTAGTGATAGCGAAAGCGGGTAACCGAGTGCAGGTCCTTTTGGACTTGGTCCTTTTTATTAAATCAGCCCTCGGTTTGTACTAAATATTTACTCCTTAGAACAATTAGTATTATAATCCTACTGAACATTTAGCATCTACTCAGTTTGAGATCTAATTGGACGCTCACATACTTCGTTTCAGAAGATAGGATGAGAGTCGTTTTGTTCAGAAAAGAAGATTTGAAAAATATTATTTTTCGCACATTTTTTAAAAACCAACCAAACGTGCTTTGTATCAGTATACAAAATTAAAAAAAAAAAAAAAACGTACAGAATTTAATTTATTCTTTCAATTTCCAGCAGATAATCTACACAGCTCTCACAAAATGTACGTTGTGTACTTTAATGAAATATGATAGCGATACGTGGTATTGGAAAATAACTAAAAATTTAAACGTAGATAATAAATTTCATTTTCATTGTACGAATATTATTTATCTTGTATCAATGAAGTCACTGTGTGTTGTAATAAAAGGCCACACACAACAGTGCAGCCTTGGTAAATAGCAAAATAAATGAAACTTTGTTGTTTACAAAACCCGCGTCCAAAGCAAACAGAGTAGCCGAGAAAATTTATGGTTTGCCAACACAACAGGCCACAGAGCACAAGAGCACAGAGCACAGAGCATATTGATATGCGCTTTGACCGATGTAACTGTGTATGTACATACATACTTGTAAGTGTAATAAATATGGCTACCTACTTACACATACATACTCGTCCATACACATACATACACACAAACGTATGCGCTGGCGAGTGTACATTTTTAACTGATCGATAATTGTTGGTGGTCTCTTGCCAACACAGCGCAGTGTAAACTAGAATTAAATCATATTGATGATGAGAAGAAACGTTGTGGCTGGTGACTAAACGAGGAAGGACGAATTGGTTATTAAAAAGTCATTTCGATATTTTCTTATGCAATACAGAGCAAAAGGAGCGAGTGAAAACGTGCGGAAGTCAAAGTAAAATTTGCGGCAGGGCTAGGTAAGAAGGTGCCGAAGAGCAAGAAGAACTGAGTGTGTGTCGTCAGAAGACGGGGCCAAAGCAGCAGCAACCGCAACACAAATCCTGCTTATCACGACAATATTTACTGCAACATTTCGTTATTGATGCCATAGCAATAGAGATACAAGACGTTTGCTGGTGAATTCAAATGGATATAGTTATTCGTTAGTATGAGGACGGCTTAATATGTCAGTGCCTGTTTTAAATTTTTCGCGCAGAGAATTTAAATTCATCACTGCTGCCATTAATTGCCATCTATTAGTAGACTTCTGTCAAAGTTTGAGTAAGCTGAGTCATTTACTTTATGCTTTTAACAAAAATGGAAAAATTTAGAATTTCGTGTGCTGATTAAGCAAGGAAAAGCTTGGGGACACTGCAGTAAATGGTTAAGAAGTCATTTTCTTAGTTCTGTTGTGGTCGTATCAGCATAAGTGACAGCGAACGTTGAAGTCGTCCAAAACTTACACTGGAAATCGTCGTTAAAATCCATGGAATGATATTGGGTGAACTGAGAATATAAGTGCGTGAGGTGGCTGAGCGGGTATATCAAAAGAATTGAGCTACGAACTGCTGCCCTATCCAGCATATTCTCCAGATTTAGCCCTATGCGAAAATTACATATTATTCAAAAAGCCACTGATATATCAATCCGCCTTCGTATGCCTCTGTAACGACACATTTGCTTGCAGCGTCCGATTACTTCGCATTCTCTAAGTTTGTATTGCTTGGTTGTCCAACTGACATACACATTTCCAGTTGTTGTGTTTAGCTATTTTTCTGCTATTATTGCAATGCCCGTCTGTTATTTCAATTTCATTCTCTACTTCCTTACATTCTCCTTTCGGTTTTCGTAGTGTAGCGGTGGAGCGAGGTTGCAACATGCGATACATTTATAAGTTCAAGTGCCGTGTGGCACGTTGCACGACTTGAGTTGTCTTGGTCACGTCTGTTACAAATGTTTATTCACCACATTCGCAATTTACCTACACACAGACATACTGAATAGTACATAAATACATATGCACATTCGTGCCTCCAACAGTTGTGTGATCATAAATCATGCAGCGTTGCAGTTTCGTAGCATTTTGTATATTTGGCGCTAAACTACTTTTCACTTGCACAAGAGCAGCGCATTACTTTAAATTAATTTTCATTTTAACTAATTTTTATTAATTTTCAATTAAAACAGTTCCTACTCTTATAAAAATCATTCGTACCAAAGTTTAAAAATTTAGACAACATTTTTGAAACTCATCAAATTTGAAGCAAAGTTTCAAACTTTTAAATACAATTTTCAACGTTTTTGTGTAAGCAGTTTTGTAGCCCATACAGTTTTAGTCTAAAAAAGTGCAAGTTTTATGTAGTTGCAATCTATCGTTGAATTTTGAAATTTTTTTTAGAGACGCTCTTTCGTTTTGTTTTCAATTAAAAAAACCTTTATCATACGTTATATGGAAGAAAATGCAGAGGGGCGTTAGTAAAAAAAAATGTCAAAAATCAACACAAATTCCCAGGCACTTCAAATTTGTACTTTCGCATAACGAAATTGAATGGGCTATCAAATTGCATACTGAAAACAATGAAAAAGTTTAGGCATGCAATTTTTTGGAATTTTTGTTTCGCACAAAATTTTAAATAAAGTTTTATATCATGTTGTTAAAGAGTGGGATACTTTTTGAATTAAAATTAATGTTATTTAAACAATAGAAACGCTGCTCCTATTCAAGTGAATGCGAGTATATGAATATATGTACATATGTAGTATGTACGTGTGCACCTTACTTGCATTCATACATACTCGTATACAAAGCGCTTGAGACATTTATATTCGTTTAATAGTGTCAATAAAATTGCTAAATAATGTGACACCAATATGCTCGGTAAAAGGCAGCAATTGAAGAAATGTAAAAGAAGAAGACTACTATCTACAATGTAATATATAGCCTTATATTGTTAGAGAGATATGCACATACATACGTACATACATTTTTGTATCTAAACAAAGTGGAATTGCTTCATTAGGTCTGCTTAATAAAAGTCTACTCATCGAGTGTATTTTATTAAGCATTGTGACCACTTCATAATGTAGGCGAGCGCTTTGTGATTATTCGGTTTATTTTTTCTGCTCGCTGCTTTGCATGGGGGAGGCGGAAAACTTATGTAGAAAGCCTGAAAGATGTTTTTATTAATGTTTTTTTTTTTAAATTAGGTAATGAATTCTTTGGAAAAAACTTGATTTAAGCCTTGCAGCAATAATAGGTACTTATTATTAAACAAGTGGCTCTGCTAGCAGAAATACTTTTGAAATTCTGGAATTCAAATAATAAAAGTATCCTCTATTTTGTTAATAGAAACCTATGTAATACTTATAATTCATTAATTTTTACTTTAACAAAGAAACAAAAATTAAATGTCCAATCAACCTCAGCTTAATTATTTTTTAAAGCAATTGAGGCAAGGTTTTGTTTTAACTCGTGCGATAAGCCTCTCTTTTAATTTAGACAGACGTTTCCCAAATGCCTAAAGACACCCAAACGATTTTTTATAGTTTTAATCACATTTAATATTTTCTCTTTTGCTCTTTTGATTTACTAAAAGCTCGATAATTTACAGCTGATGAGCACGAAAAGGGGGAAAATGGCAAAACTTATTTTTCATATTTTATAGTCAATAAGAGATTTAAAATTTGCGGTACAATTTAAGGACGCATACAACATTTTGTATAATATTAGGTCTTTACCCAAATTGTTTATTTTTATTTTTATAAGATAATTATGAAATTTTTAAACAAATATTTATGTTTCTGCTATTATGAATGACAAAATGTGTTGATGGAAACTCCGGTTATATTTTACAATAAAATTCTTAACTCTTTCGGCAGCACTGTGCGTTTAATTGAATATTTCTGGTCAGTATGCCGAGAATTGAGCTTGGAAGTACGACGCAAGTTTAGAAAGTGCAGAAAATATTTATAGATTAAAATATTGATAAATTGTTAAGATTTACGTTGATAAATATTTTAAAATTAATTATTTGTTCGTATTAGAAAACAGTTTCAGAGAGTATGACCGAGAGAAGTAATTTTTTTGTTGTGGCATTTAATTCAAACCACCACGAGCTTATGTACTTTTTCAAATTTTATACGGAAAAAAAATTGTATTTTGTGTAAACAAAAATATGGACCTTAAACGCTGAGGAAATTTGTCAATTAGTTGATGATTTTGATCTCGAGTCGATTCAAGGCCATAAAGGTCCAAATCACTTGTCCCAAGCATGATAGATTATTAACTATTAATTTTACATAGTGTAAATGATTTCCATATCAAGGTTATGAGTAAATTCATGTTGTAAATTTATTACTTTAACAAACTACAAAATCGAATAGGTAGCAGGAATAAACTTTTTTTATTTAAATTTTTTTTTTTAAATTTGAATTGTTTTATTTTTTTATTTCGTGTAGATGGGAATGCTTTCAGAACAATTCAAGGTGGATTAAATATTTCAGAAATATTAATTTTTAAAAGAAAAAACAAAATATACAGAGCTCATAAGCTTTTGTTTCTTTACTGCGCCTACCTATTAAACATGGGTTGCTCTGTTCTTATAATATAAAATTGATTGAATAATACATTTTTTCTTTGTTTTTTTTTTCTTTTCGTTTGAGTGTTAAAATTTTTTTTTTTAATAAATTTTGAGAAAAAGTGTTGGCGCCCCTTGTGACACGGCACCCCAAGGCAGCTGCCCATGTTGTCCCTGCGTAAATCCGGCCCTGTGTGTGTGCGTGTATTTTGTATGTACAATTCAGTAACTTCTTCACTTACCCGTCGCAGCCTAAACATTTAGCGGTCAGTATTGTTCCACACGACAACACATTCTACAGCCAGCTATGTGTCGTTGTTACCAATGGTGTTTCTATTGTTGTTAGAAGCTTTCATGTTGGTCAATTGTATATTGGGCATTGTGTATGTAGTTGTTATTGATAATGATTTATACATATATGCACACACTAGGCATGTCAATCCCGCGTCTCGGGATCCCAGCCCTTTTTAACTCCCGAATATCCCGCGATAAGTATATTCAAATATAGCGGAATTGCAGAAAACAGTGAATAATAGCCATTTATTTTTTAAATTTTATATCATAAATCAAAATTTCACTTTCAAGAGCCAAAACAAGCGTTTTGAGAGTTCACAATGCACTTTTCAATTTCGTTTATTATTGTATGTGGTATTCAGGCAATTAATCAGCAATAAACCGCTTATAATAAATTTGGGAGGTAGGTTTCTTAAAAATATGTATACGACATTTTCATTTAACTTTAATTTATATGTATTTTTCCAAACAAAAATAAACCTCAAATGATTTAAAACAGAAAGAGCCGATCGAATAAAACACAAATATAACACACCCTTTGTATTGAAATAAGAAAAAATAACATGAAAAACAAAAATAACAAGTTTACAACTTTTTTATTACGATAACACTAGACCATTACAAATGAGATAAAGAATATCCTCCTCGTGTAGAAAATGAGCCTTACAATGAAAGCGATGTTGATAGAACTAACGATGAGGTGCCTAAAGTGGATAAGGCAGAAAGTCTCAAAGATAAATTGCATAAAGTTTTAACGAGCAGCTCGTAAGTGTCCAATAATCGAAAGGCATACAATTTATCAGAAGGCTGGGTAAATAAAATTGATAGTTTTTGTAATGAGGCGATAAAGGCTAATTCCTACAGAGAACATTGGACAGTGCTTCTCCACTGCAGATTTTAAATGCAACAAATTTAGTTTCAGGGTGGAGTATAACACACTTAAGGGGTTATATACAACTAAAGTATATTCTTTATAGTTTATTTACTCCAAATTTCATAGAGATCTGAGCACTAGAGCCAAAGTTAAAGCGGTCCACAGCGCGCTCCTCCCGAATGCCCCCAAAAGTACGTGCAATACTTTAACCGCGATTATCGCAAAATGATCTTTTCAAAAAGTCTCGTTGCGGTGAGCAAGGTCTCTCAAGAACAATGTGACCTATCGATTCAATTTTTTGCAGGCTACTTAAAAACTGCAAAATCTCATACTTGAATGAAGGAAATTTACATTGAAAGAACACTTTATATTTTGGGAATGAAAAATCTTAATTTGTAGACCTTCAAAAATCGAAATTTTTAGTAAAATCATCGCCATTTGTGTAAAAATGTTTATTACGAAAAATTCTTCGTTCAAAGAAAACTATTTTTTTTTATTGCCCATGATCCACTGCCTCCTTATCATGGTTACCGCAAAGCGTGTAAGATAAATGGTATATCAGTGCAACTGCTGTAGTGTCAACAAATTGGCACAATTCTTTTTTACTAAAAAACTAAATTTAACAGCTTCAGACATACATATAAAACCGTGCAGGCAGTGTTTGTTTATTAGAAAAAAATCCCGTCTTTGCAAAAAAAATTCTTCAAAAAACCGATTTTTCCAGAGAATAAGTGTATATAACCATTTAAAGCATTAATTTCTTTAAGATTGCATTTTGATCTAAATATGGAATAATTCCTTCACGCTCAAAATGGAATGTGTGATTACTGACGTGTTACATTTTTTGACAAATTAAAAATTACGAATCAAAACTTTGTGAAATTTGGTATCACGGGATTGTCTAGGGATTTTGTTTTCAGATCTTGGAAATCCCGGGATCAATAAAATAGTTATGCCCAAAATTGACATCCCTAGCATACACATGGAGAAGCGCACATACACACACATAAGCACCTACATACATACATATATATTTATTGAGGCTTCATTTGATTGTATATCTATTAGTTTTAGAACTTGTATATAAATAAATACATACATACATAACATATATGTATACTCGTTTATAGATAAACTCATTTGTTTCGCAATATTTGTTAAGTGGTTGACCAATGTTGGTTTTGGCGTTCGCTCGTAAATTATTATCGTTTTTCGCAAAATTTGTATGCAAAATGCATTTGTTATTATACTCACTGTGTTGTATGCAACGTGCTTGTACATAGTAGTATATTGCAGCCAAACTGAAGTGATGCCACAGCCTAAAATAATATGCGGCCAATGTTGAAATAACGAAAAAGTTGGCAGAAGCAGCAGCATAACATGTTTTAAGTATTTGTGTGCATGCGTTTGTGTGTATGATTCAGGGGCGGATATACGGGGGGGTTAAATTAGGGATATTCCTCCCCCCAAAAAAAAATCCAAATCAGTTGGAAAATCGATGGAATGGATTGTTACTTCACACGTGCAAAAATTAATAATAATAAGATATTCATAAATTTTTTTTAGACAATATTAATTCTGTAATAATTAATGATTAATATAATGATAATAATAAATAATGTTATTTTTCAGAGAATATCATTTAGATTGGTAGTATCTTTAATGACTAAAAAACCAATTGTAGGTACTTACTTGACGAATATGTATTATCAAACGTATTTTTTCGAAATAATGAATTTCCCACAAAAAAGGCGTGCAATTACTAACTATTAAAACTCAAATGACATTTAATGACTTATGGTACCAAATGAATCACTTGATTTTGAAACGATTGAAAACGATTTATGGAGCGAACGGAATGGTTTTGTAATTCGTGTTTTACAAAATGGTGAAGTTCTGTCAACCATGCAATAAGATATACCAAAAATAAAATTCGAAATATTGTATCTCATAATTTGAAAGATAAATTAAAAAAATATAAAATATGTGTAAAAGGTGTTTGAACTAAAATAAAATATGATAACTATCATATCTAGACCCGAAAATATTTTCACACACAGTTCCTCCCCCAAAATCCGCCCCTGGTGTGATTGGTTATCTTTTCGCACGTGCAGAACTTTTGTGGAAAATGTTGGTTTTTGTTTTTTTTTTCGTTTTAAATTCTAGTTATTGCATTTTATTTGTTTTCTGCAGATGTGTTGCTGGCCATTGTCCAAACGTATATGAAATTAAAATTTTGATACGAAAAGCAAAAGTTGGATGGTTTGCTTTGATGTTGTCAATACTCGCAAGTGGTGCGCACTCAAATTTTTTAATTGTGTTTTATAATTACACAGTGAATGTTATATAAATATTCCTGTTAAATATTGCAAACGCTTGGCCATTACACATTTGCGCATACATGACTGTCGAGTGGGAATTAGTGTAAAGCAAGATTAGAGTCTTAAAAAAAAAATTGAGTTTAGAAAAAAAAATGTTATTTCACATACAGTTGGGGTATGTCATATTATGTAGATTATTCTAAAAATATGAAACTAAAAAGCAAAGAGTTTAAAATTATTCGTTTGAATATTTTTTTTTCTCACCCCATTGATGAAATATTGATCTAAAAATTACCACTAAAGGACATCTCTTTGTTTTAATTTGAAGTTCTCGCTAAATGCATTTAAAGTTTCGTCATTTAATTTACTCTTAAAAATAGTTTTTCGTTTGCTTAAATCTATCTTTCTATAGCAAGGCGAAATTTCATGATATTCATTTGACCATTGACGGAAAATATAGAGGGTGCCTTCCTCTTTAAAACCTGTAACAGCTCATTGTTTATTTATTGTTTTCTTGTAATTATTTATTGTTTATTGCATTTTTGATAAGCTACATATAAAGTCCAACATTCTGATGGTCAACATTTTATATAAATGAAGGAATTATTGTTTTGTGTGGCACAAAGCAAAATTTTTATACCAAAAATTTTAGTTTATATTCAATTTAACTTTGAAATTGAAATTAACCATAAATAAACACAATAACTTTCGCAAAAAATTGTATAGAGTTGTACAGTCTTACGAGTACAAAGCAGCAAAAGAATTTTTATAAAATATAAAAACTGGCAGCGATTAGGGCAGGAAAAGGATCTGAAAGTACTTTGAAAGTAGGAAAAAATGGAATTTACTTCGAAATTGTTTTTTTTAAATAAAAATGTAAATTTAATAAGTTTCATTAAATGAAATTTTTTGCTCTGATTGAGACTTTGATTCGTAAGAAAAATGCTCAATTTTTAAATTTTACATTAAAAAATAGTTTAAAAGGACGAATTATAGTTTAGTAAAAAGCCCAAAGGCAAAATAAAGTAATTCAATCGTAATTACTTTTAATTAAAACCAGTCAATCTGTTGTCATAAAAAAGGCTACTTTTGTCAAGTCTCTTTTTCGTAATTAACTATGATGCTTTGCTAAGAAACAAATCCAAAACTTGTGGGGTCTGGCTGAGCATGTTTCCATAGGTTTGTTAGGCTGTTTTTGGTGGAAAACTCCAAGTTACGCAAGCACTAAGAAATATGTGCCCTTAAAAAGAAAACTAGGGTGATAAAAGCAGAGGAGAGAAGGGTTGTGATGTATAGTAACTTAATCTGCGTCAAACTTTCTATTCCATAATCTTTGACGAAGCTGGCGAGAATGTGTTGCATCCAAGGGTTGCGGCCCTATTTGCCTAGCAAGGGCTCGTAGGTTCTTCCCTACCTTTTTTTGAGGAGAAATTTTTAGAAAACATTAAGTTATTTTGAAGAATTCAATATTGCGCTTATGCATAAACAGCGTACGGGTGGTCTTAACTTGAAGCATTGATTGATACATTTTTCTAATTCCTTCTTATACTATGGCAGTTGCGAACGATGCCGACAAGGGTGGTTTAGTTAGAATAACAGAGGTTGATTCCACTCGAAGTAACTTCTACGGACTACATCAAGACGGTAACGAAAGACGAGTTCTGCTCTCAACCCGCCTCCCGAAGAAATACTTGACGGTTGTGCCGGGCGGTGAACGAAACATGAAAGCCGGTGTGTTTAGATCCGGGTTCTAGTCCCGGACGGACCGATTACAAACTATCCCACAAAAAAATCTATAAACTAGTTCAGCGCCATTAACGACTTCTGGGATTCCCACACAAATGTTGGTTTCACCTCTTTGGATCGCATTTCGTGTTTCGTGCTCATGTTGAACTAAGGTCTCGTTTATCGTCGAGAAAAAGGATTTCGAAGACTATAAGATTTCTATTGAACTTTGTGTTAGTTTTATAAAGTTTTAGGTTTTATATTTAATTTTTATTTTTATTTTTTTACTGAGTTTTAAATAAATAATATTGACAAGTGCCGACTATGTGTTGAGTGCATTTCATGCAAAATATAAAAATTAACAAGGAAGATACACGAACAATGGTGAATAGCGAATGTTGCATAAGTCGTTAACTCAACAAGGCCGAATGCAAGTTGCATCGTAAATTCTTAAGCGAAGTTAATTGCTTTGATGCAGTGGCCGCTTCTGCGACAGTTGGTGCTTTAATTCGCAATAATTTGCAAGTCCATTAAACGACAGCACACATGTAAACAATAAGTATACTCGTATAGTCAGTACGAGTACTTGAGTATTTTTGCAGTTTTTCAGATTCAACTGGTGTGGAGCCAAGTATCGGCGTGCAGTGCAGCCAAAGTCAAATAGCGTGAAAAGGGGATATTAAAAAAAATCATAAAATTTAATTTCAGTATTCAATAAAAGCAAACAAAATAAAACAAATTTCACGAATTGTGCCAGTTTAGTGCGCCAGAGATAAGGGAGCAATAATATAGTGTACCAAGAATGCTGCTGCACAATAAAATGAAAGGAAGGCAGCGGCAATAAGTGGCGATGCCGCGATGAATGAAGAAAGAGTAAATTTGGCGAGCGGCGCTTTTTAAAAGCGGAAGCACACGCCTGCAGGGCTCGCGTGCTATAAAATGTAAATAAACGAGCGAAAAACAGAAAGAACATTTATTGAACGCGAACGCCGCAACATTCATGAGAGATCCTACAGTACTTTTGCGTACGCTAACTGCAAAGGGTGAGGGTGTGCTGTGTAAAGTGGTAGTGCTTCTCGATTAAATGTACTGAGCGCAAAGCTTAAGTGCTTGGGAACACATGTTCGGCCAAGGACTGGACATTGTGGAGAGCAAACATAGTACAAAGAGTTTCGCTATAAAGTAAACGAATACGCGTGGCGAAACGTACATTTTTTGTGTTTATTTTTTTACTCAATGTATAAAAGTAGCAACAGCGGCGGGACGTTGGGGGTACAGAAAAAGACATTACGAGCAAGCACATGAAGAACAAATGGTGCAATAAATCGAAGCGCAGAGCAAAGCAGCATATAAAATATTAAAACCCTGTTGCAAATAATCTAAGGAAGCTGAAATTATTATCAGCAATAAGTTTTTTTCTTGCAGAATATGTGAGGATATACATACAAACATATAATATAAAAACTTAGTTCGATTATTACGCTGGTCATACGGATATAAATGTGCAGCGTTAGAGAAAATTATAAGTGAGCAGATAGACTCTTTTGAATATCTCAAAAATCTACGCGAAATAGGAATAAATGGAAGCTAAGGTAGTTGCTGTAATTAAGATTAAGATAATGGAAAATATAAAAAATGCTTCATTTATAACATTTTTATTTGCCACACGACAAAGCTTTGTACAAATGAGAAATCCAAAAAAAAATACGAAAATGAACATCAAGCGAATGTATGCCAGCACAGTTTTTATTTGATCGACCGTAAAGTTTCCTCTAAGGATCTGAGGATCGCAGAAAATTTGTAAATAAAAAGGAAAATGAAAAAATATGTAAAAATTTACTGATTTCATTAAATAAATACTAATTGCAAGAGTAATTTAATGTAAAATTTGATTTGGTTTTCCCCAGAACTATTCTGAGCATAGATTTTGAAATGTTTTGACTATTGTTTGCTCTAACAAAACACATTTAAATCTAAATTTCAAATCATTTGAAATCATTTCAAACTTGCACTGATATTGCATTGGCTACAAAAAACCTTACAATTTTGCAAATTTTGAAGAAAATTTTAAAGTAGTTTTTAGCATTTATATAAAATTAACAACTAAGGTTGATATGATTTTTCTAAGAAAATGAGGTATATTTCAAGTGATATATAACGGAAATTCAATAAAAAAAAATTAATTGTCAAAGTTAGTTGTTACGATTTTATAGTTATGAGTCAGAGTGTATTATGAAGCCAAGGTTCGGTTCGAATTATTGGTGTGCTACAATTGGCCTCATATAAAAAATACAAATTTTTCGGAAAACTTGGATTTCACAGTTAAAACTTTCAATACAATTCCGCTGAATCAGGTGTAGGTGTGGTGAATTTGTGTGTGGTGAGTTTAGGTGTGAGGAGATTAGATATGGTGAATTTTGGTATGGTGGGCTTAGGTGTGGGGAGTTATAACGTGTGGTGTATTTTGTTATGGTGGGCTTATGTGTGGGGAGTTTAAACGTGTGGTGATAGTATAAGGTGAATATAGGTGAGGGGAGTACCTACATTTGTTCCTAAGCTTAGCACAGCGAAACTCATCAAACCAAATCTGGTGAGAGCTGAAAAGACGTGATGGAATAAGGTTACTCAACATTAGGTGTGGTGAGTTCTTAAGGTATTTTTTACTTGCATTTGTGCCTACAAGAAATAACAACTAAAATTGGATATTAAAAAAATTCATATAAACAAGTAAAATAGAATACCATTTATTTTCTACAGATGTTTTCCTACCCACCTCTTCCAAATTCTAATAAATTTTAAGTTTATCAGCTGAAATATATTAGATGAAAATTATACTGACCAAATAAATGGTAAAGAGATAAGAAATATATTCGAACACCAATAACATGTGGCATGTGGCATGTGGCATGTGTGGGTGTGTGTGTTTTCAAAGCAAATATTTCTTAACTCACCTAAAGAGATTTATAGATGGGATCAGTTGCAAAGCAACCCGCAAATCTCCCACTCCCAAACACAGTTGATTTCAATATTTATTTGTTTGCGCAAATCGCATAAATCTCTAGTGAGCTTGCACACATTTTCTTTTGGTAGCTCAAAAAGAAAAATAAAATAATTCGGTTCAAAAGAAATTCCTATTTAAATGTACACATACGCGTTATGTTAGTATGTTGTTTGTGTAACAAATTGAAATAAAATTCAAAATGCGAATACTAGATTTTTCTATGCAAATAAAGTAGAATATGTTTGCGTATATGTATTATACATATATGATATATATTTGAGTAGGTACGAGTATGTAGCTTAGGATAAATGTATGCAAATTTAAGCCACCTGCTTGTTGGCAGCGAATTCAATTGAGTTCAAAATCCACTTGTGATTCGGCAGCTGCAATTTTTTTTATATATTTTGCCACTGCTCTAAATGCATAAATATGTATGTGTGTGCATATGTGTGTGCAAGCCAATATTGTTATTGGCGCTTGTGTGTTAACCGAAGTCTACTCGATGCACACGTTTACCTTTACGATTTGCTGCTTGTTCGATTCACAGAACTGATTTCGAGAGGACATTTTTTATTTGAACATTTGCATGCTGAAGAAAAGTGGACACACTTAGTTGACGGAAATGATTAAAGATGCGAAAATAGTTTTTGGTCACTTCTCATTTTACGAGTGTGAAATCGGAAAAATTCAGACATTTGCATACTCGTTTTATTGACCCTGTCGCCAACGAAACGGAATCGTTCTTATTAACAGAGAAGTGTAAAATTTTTGTTGGGCTTTTCATCCGATTGTGAACCTGATCCTTGACGACCCAGACAAACTGGTTGGTAAACAGGGCTGAAATATGAGTATCCTAATATTCTGAAGAACTTTGACATCATCTCTCACCGAATAGATCACTGCGCCACCGAAATGGCTCCTAATATCTACACTCTCTTCAACACTGTGTTCAGACTCTCAGATTGTTGCAGGTATCACACCGACGACGCCAAAATAGCTCCCACTCCTGCTCCGCTCGCATTCCCTTAAAGGTAGCTTGGATCAGCCGAGTTAACTGAAGGCAGAGAACGGTAAATATCTCTACGAATATATCGAAAAGTAGAGCAGGGTCTGTGAGTGGCCATCTGGTGAGAACTCTTCATTAGGGCAGAGTTTAAATTTCCGGCATTCACTCATGAAGATAAAGTTTCAGGTTAGCTTACCGCTGGCCGGTAACTAGGAGATTCGCAAGCTCAAGGTCATTCTGGCGCAGAGCTTTAGGTAGCTACTTAATTGTGGTCTCTCAGAACATTTGCCAATTGAAATTCACGCAGAAAGGCTCAAGACATTGTCTGCTTCTTTCTATCGTAGCTGACTGGAAAATGACGAGGTTGAATCATCTCATCACTTTCCACTAAGTTGCTTTAATTTTGCTAGACTAGGATTAAAGTATTTTCACTCGCATTTCTTTTACAATCCTGAGCAACTCTTGGGGGTATTCATGGTTTCGTAATCGATCTCCGTTGTTGCGTAAACTGGGAAACGGCGACCCTTTAACCATTAACAGAATCCTTAGGTTTAAGTGTGACCGACTTTTCGGTACAAAAAACTCTAAACAAACCTTAACTAATGCCCGTTTTTGATGGTGTGAAAGTTGTCTATGATTGATGGTAATTCTTTACCGAGAATAGGGAATCAGATTCTTCAGTTTGCTGTCAAGAAGTCTAGATGTCCTCCGTTCTCGCCCCGTTTAGATGAGCTACACTTTCCCATCTTCGAATAAGTTAAAAACTTTGGTCTTCCTTTGACAAACTTAATGATTGAAACATTCATCTGACACAAAGTCAGCTGCTGTAGGAAAGATGCTAAAAAAAATCAACTTGATTTTGTCTTCAATTCCATTAGAAATGATACACACTGACAAATTTAGTTAGAATTATAGAATTACCGCAGAATTTGACTCTGTGTGGATTCTCACATGTCACTACAATTGTATTTTTGTTTGTGCCTCCACTTGCTAACGCCTTCACATACTTATTAATGTTTTCGTCGTTGCTAGTTCTCCTTATGCTCTGCTCACTTTGTTGCTTTTTTTTTTTAATGGAACTCTTGACAGATGAAGTGATTTCACCTATTCCATCGCCGTGAATCAATTGAGTCTCTCTTGTATGTTATACTCATTCAAAGTAGTTATTCAATGCAGTAGAAATGCAACCCTGCGGTCATTCGCACTCACCTTAAGTTATCCCTCAGATAGTTCCTGCAGTTACTAATACTAGTCCCTCATCTCCATCTTTAGATGGTTTCAACAGTCATATTTAATATCAGCTCGTCTATGGAAAAATACAAGTCCACTCGAAAACTACATAAATGAGCTGAGTAGAACTAGAGAAGATGATAATAGACAGCCGGTTATATTTGCTTAAGACTTGGCTGATCTCGTGATTGGTTTTTATAGGTTTATAATTCGTTCGAGAACTCTCCATTTTCAGACTTTGTGTCTTTCAGAGATCGCGGCGATTTCATTCAAGCGAAAAAGGAAACTAATTACTCCCACAGTCACATGCATCCGGTGAACTGATCCGGTCTTAATCTGCATTCACTGAGCTGACAGGAGCTGATAGCACGAACACATTTCACATTCGCTTGGGTGTATATTTTAATTTTCGAACTGGTTCGACCACTGGTTTAATAATGACTAGTTTGTTAGTTAATTTGTAGCTGTTGATGTGGCTGATGTTGTGGTAGGTGTTGACGTTCATTTTCCACACATATGGGCCCCCAACACAACCCATTGCTGCTCATTGGCATTTCTTAGTTGCCAATTGCGATTATATTTTCTACTTTTACTGCTATGTTATGCGATTCGAGCCGTCATATATAATTTCTTCCACTGACTTATTTCCTAGGATATACGAAAGTGTATTTTTTTTGTAAAGCAATCTTTCATATCTCCTGGCCAAGTTTGCTGATAATTGAAAAGGACAAGTAAATATCACGTGTGTGCCTAACGTCGGACGCCTTTGGTGGCTCTGAGCTGCCGCTTGCTTGCTTGCCGTGCGCTATCAGTCAACTGTGTAGTACAAATGCGATTTCAAGTTCGTTTTTTTTGCTAGCTTTCAAAATTTTTTTTCGTGCGTGCAACATTTTTATTTTTCTTCAATTCATTTCATTTTATTTTTGGTCTTTTCTTCGGCATTTCATTTGTGCTGTGCAAATGATTCGAGGTCAAGTTTCAGAAGGTGAATTGTGCTTTTTTGGAATATGATTCCTTTTTGGAAGCTGCCATTTGTTTGCTGTTTTTTGTTTGGCTTTTGCTCTTTTGCTGCTCAAGGCAGCTTAAGTCGGTGTTTTTTCTTTTTCCATTGTTGTCGATTCTTCATTTTCTCATCTTATCGCACATTTATGAATGTAAAGCATATTGTGCGCATTTGTGTGCGTGCATCTGCGAAATTTTGCATTATAAATCTCTTAGCTTGCTTTCTTCTAAATCATATGCTCGAAATGATTACATGAGTGCAAAATATGGCAGACGTTGTGCGCAGTCACGCATAATGGCAATGCATCAAATATGTTTATTCGTTTTCATTGTTCTTTATGTTCAAATGAAAGGTGTGCGCGTTTTGGCGTGTGAATTTGACAGGTGTGTAAGAGATGTGTAGAACTTGATGATAATCTTTAACAAAAAAAAAAAAAAAAAATATGATCGAAGAATTGAAACTTGTGAATCCATTTTGCGGATGTGAAAGTGCACATGTGCAAATATGAACTGATATGACTTATGTTTATCTTTTCGGATCGAAAGCTCTACTCACAGTCTTAACTCACTTAACAATATCGGAGCGAAAGAGTGAGAATATTTGCATTTTTGTTTGTCTACTTTGCCTAATATATAATATTAGAAATTATTTGAAGATACAACCTGGAAGAATATCAGTTCTCATTCAACTGATAGCAGATAGTGTAGCTTTTCTCATATCAATGAAGGAAAAAAAAATTCAAGAAGTGCCGTTTGTTGTTAAGAATAATAGTAAGTTAAGTTTTTTTTAACCAGTTTTTAGCTCATATAATTAATTTTGTGCCGTTTTTAAGCACGAGACCGCAATGAATATTTCCTGTAACTAACCGTTGGCAATTTTAAGAATAAAAAATGCGCTCGCGAGCTGTCAGACGAGGTTATTTGCAAACGAGCAACTCATAAGCACCGGTGCACATCCCGCGTAGGCAGAGCAACAAGCAGAGTATCCTCGCTCGTACTACGGCCTTACCTGAGCGTACGTGTTTTCATGGTTTTTTGCCTGGGCTAGGTGGAAAGAAGAAGCTGCCATTAAAACTGCGCAAAGCTGGATGATTTTGCGTGCTGTTCAATTGCACCACGCTCATTTGCTAGTCGAGTGAAGTCAAATGCTCGCCACTCGCCCTCGTTGTTGCCACGAGCACGAACTCTGAGTTTGTGCGGACCAAGCCAAAAAACACGTGCGAGAACGAGTTTATTTGCAAAGCTCTACATATCTCATAAGCATTTTGAAAATGCTTGACATTTTTTCTTCACTTTTCCCAAAGCAACGCTGCTGTCTAGAGAGCTTCTTAAGAAGCAATAAAAAAAAATTCAATTCAAAAGAGATTTTTAAATCATGTGAACATTTTTCGTATCGGTACTAAGACAGAAAGTAGTTATTTTTTTTTATAAAAAACGTGGATTTTTCTCAGAAAATTTTTCAAAAAATAGTAACTCACGAAAATTGGGAAAAAAGCGTTTTTCTCCATTTAAAATCTACACTTTTTTTTAAAGCAAAACAAAAAATGTACAGGAACATTTTTTTAGTTTAAGATTTTGTTGTAAGATTAAACTAGTCTTGTAAATTCAATATTATTTTTTATCTTTTCTGCATTATCTTTTGTGTCTGCCAAATGCGAATCTGAAGTCAGAATTTTCAGGTCACCCTAGGTTTCCGCTACAGTAGGTCGTTTGTCCAGAAACCGAAATTTGTAAAAAAAAAAGTTTTAAATTAATTTTTAACCCTCGAACGAAGATACATTTGTTCTCAAGGAACCATATTATAATATTTATTTTTACGGTATACGTTCAAATCTAAATATAAATATTATATTATGATTCCTTCACCATAAAAATTTACAGTTACACTTGTTCAATGATAAACAAAAAATGTAAGAACTTTTTTTTTCCAAATGCCGGTTTTTTTTTTAATTTAACATTTTTCTGTACTGTGTAATTTGTGCCTTAACATTTTTAACTAAATTTGAAGATACAAGCACCCACCGACAAAGCGCCCTTCGGTGGTCGCTGGTCGAGGTAAAATTTCTCTACAAACAACGACTATGTCACTGTCATGCGCCGCTCAGTTTTCTTTGGCAAAACACTTAATCCCATAAGTTACGAGTATATACTCGTATGTAGGTAGCGTCAACTGACGCGTTCTTCGATTTAACGACTGTGAGAATTTGAATATTATTTTTGTGAATTAACAAGTATCTTCATATAAAATATCTTACATTTACATACAAAATAATGTTTTTCGAAGCTCTTAAACCAGTACTTGCCAAAAGTGCTTAAAATCCAAGCAAATTCTTCCATGCTTTTACATTTATGTGATGCGAAATTCCGTTTGAGCGCTTAGAAAGCAACAACAAGTTTTTCACACTTCATTTGCATGTGTTGAAACTACATATCTAAAATTGTAGTTTTTATAATAAATAACTCGCATTTACAAGCGTAGCATAGTAAAATGGTTAGCTGTCAGCAACTGAGTGCCTCTTTGTCTTGTTATTTTGCCAATTTGTAAGTTTTTCCCCTATTTTTGATGCCATCAGCAAATTCATACTATGGATGCTGCAGAAACATTTCAACACAAACAAAGAAAAAAAAACAATCATTGCCAGCTGTCGAGCATTGCAGCAAAAGCAAATTTTATTGTTGTACTGCGCCGCGCCCATTTACGCCCATGCACATAAAAGTAAGCAGTAAATATGTAGTAAAGTAAATACGAAACAAAGAAAGCTATACTACTTACCAGTTTTGCCGACTTGAAAAGGAATGCTTTCCTCCGCCTTTCGACATCTCTTTGCTACTTTGAGAAATTTTTTTTCCCAACTATCGTTGCATTCTTTGCTGTTGGCTTATTTTCTTGCGCATCAGCAAAATTTTACTGGCAACTATGCAATGCTTGTATGCATATCAATGTTGTTTGCTTATTTGGCTCTTTGTTGCACTAATCAATTTAAAGTTTGACTAAAAGGAGCAAAGGTTCAAATGGAAGAAGGACGATTGTATGATGTTTTATGTGGGAAAATTTCGATTATTTTTACTTTTAAGTCTATTATTTTAGGAGATTTGAAGGAGCTGGGTGTTAACGACAAATGTATGAGTTATAAAATTATAAAGACGTTCCACATTCATGAAACGGCGAATGCGTCAATGCTAAGATTTCTCCATTGATACCAAACATTGTAGAAGAAATTTAACCTTTTCTCTTGCAAATCATATCTTCCACCGTAAACGGAAACACAACGTTTTGCAGGTTGCAGCTGTTTCATGACTATCAGTCAGAAAAAAGCACTGCTTTGAGCTACTTTATCTGAATACCCGAGAGCGTTTTTTTTTTTATTTTTGTCTTAATTCCTGGCGTGCTCTTCGCAAAAATCCGTCACGGAACGTCACAATTTCGTCAGAAGTAAAAGTCGATACAAATATCGATATTTTTGGTATAATCTTTTATGTTTAAAGTGGTGTTTATATTCTCTAATTTCTCTAATGTCGCAACACTAATTGATTAGTCACAAATAATAAGCAATATTTGAATGCCTGAAAGCATTGGAAAAAATGAGGAAATCCAACTGCAAAAGAACATCGCCCACAAGAGCGAACGTAGGGACGAGAGGCGTTAGATAATATGGGAAAATATTTATTTAGAAAAACAATAACTCGATCGCTTTGGTCGAGTGTGAAAAACTGTAAGTGACCCAATTTGTGGTAGATAACGGAGAAGAGCAAGAGAAGCTTGGTCAAAAACTAAGTCACTAAAGCCGTAGACTTAAAAGATTCCACTCTTACCACATCGAAGGAGTTTTCCATGTGTTTATGAATTTAATTTGCCTAATTTGTTTAATTAATAAAATTTAAATCTAATAGGGTAATTTCATGAGAGACGTATTTTTTCTTTAAAAATTTGTCAGAAAACTCGATTTTGCTCTATTGGTGCATATTATTTTTTTTCAAAATTCGATAACTTTGCATATATATTTAAAAAAAAAAATTGTATATCGTCATTATAAAAAAAAAATTTTAAAAATTTTGACCTAAAAAATTTCGAATTGGATAATTTTTTTTGTTAAAATTTTTTTTTAAGTCATACATATTTTTGCTCTGTTGGTGCATGTTAATTTTTTGAAAATTCGAAATTTTTTAGGTAAAAAAAATTTATTGAAAAAAAGACCTAACCCTAACTGCCTAAACGATTTAAGACGAAATGACCGAATAGTATTACAAGAATGTCCGTCTGAAAATATTGCGAAAAAGAAACGAAAGACAGCTGTCTCCTGGAACCACATATTCTTAATATAAGTAACGATAGGATTCTGCATGCGCTAAACTTCTGACACTTTACATTTATTTTAAATTATAACTCTCATTGCTCATTGAAACATTTTATTGTTTTACGATTTTGTTAGAAAGGTCCCCCACGCTAAATTGGCCTGACATTTTTTTAAGCTCTCGATACTTTTTAATTATCCGAAAATATTTACGAATCACCACTATATTTAATGTCTATTAATTCGTAGCTGGATTCTGCCCCTCTATCAATTCAGGTAGGCCTACGATATTCGTAAACCCTACAGTATTCTGATACTTGTTTGGAACCTTTATTTTCTATGCCTTATTTAAATACAGAAGTACAGCAATTTTGGACGTTTTTCTACTCTTATTACTTCACTTAAAATATTCCTAAAAACAACGGCAATAGAATTATAAATTAAGTTGTAAAATTATGGCCTGTTTCTAAATTAATATCCGGTAAAATTTAATGGTTGTAAGGAAATAATGTTACTCATGCGCCCTGTTGTATCGTATGTTTACGAGTATACCAGCTGGATATTAATAAGGCTTTACATAAAACGCAAGTTTTTCATAAAATCTTATAGTATAAAACATTTTTTCTATTAAATACCCTCTTTTAAGTTCAAACCAATAAATAATAAAACCTCAAATTTAAACGAATATTTGATCACCTTTAATGATACTGTTAAAATTTATTTAATTTTTTAAGAATTTTAACGCTGTTCTTAACTAAAATTAGTTAGAAAGACTGCAAAAAACTAAACTAAAAAAACATTTCTTGCTCCTTAGAAAATATTTGCAAAAATGTCTAAATTCTTATCTTTACCCAAATTTACCCTTAACTATATTTTGATTTTAATTTATTCTTAAAGCTATTGATTTGCAAATTTTTTGTTTGCATTTACTTTCGTCATTTTCCTATGCAAAATTGAAGAATCTAAAATTGATGATGACAAAAACTTTATTGCAAAATCATATTCACCTTGTGCACAACGCGTTGGTAAACAACAAGAATATAAGAACACTACTGACACATTTTATAAAGTAAGTTTGTAGCGCAAAAAGCCAGTTGATAAACACCTGCCATCTGTCGATAATAAAATCAATAGCGCTTCAGAGTGGCGTTCAAAAGGAAGAGTAGAAATTTGAAAATTTACCTGGATGCTGCTTTATCTGCATACACATACATACATATATATGTATCTATGCATGTGCATATAACTGACTATAAAATACATTGTCATATACATACAAGTTCTATGAATTTTAAATGAGTTATGTAGAAATCATAAATATTAAACGTGCAGAAAATGAATGTAGCACGCAGTGACTAAAAGAAGTCTGTAATGCGGAGAGGGAAGGAGATTTACTTTCATAAAAATTCAGGTATTTTTTTTTTAAATGTAATAATGTAATGGAAAATCATTTTACCTTTTGTACTTTGCTTGAAGTGTGCGCCTGAAAGTAGGCTTTTGCGTGTTCAACGACTAACATGACAATATTGTAATTGTGTATTCGTGATGGAATCATTAATGTCGCTTGGTGGGCGCTTTGATATCCGTTATTTAAGTATATGCCACATGACAGCCAGTGGCATGTTTACATACATATATCCATGTATGTGTAGATATAACGAACGTAGGGCAATCGCTGCTCATTGCGCATTTTCTATAGCAAAACCGCTGTCAATGCGCCGATGATGATTCGTCTGGGGCGTTGCTTGAATATTTTTGTAGAATAAGCACATGAAATGCATAGCAAATATGTATACGTACATATGTTTATACATACATATATCTACATTTATGAGCGTGAATTTGCATTCGAACGCTTGTGTTCGTGTTTTCCCGCCAGACTGCTTTAGGGCAGAGCACTTTTCAACCACACTCTGATCGCTGAATTGCGGGCAAGGCAGCCCCAAGCACGTGTTAGTTAATGAATATTCATGTTTGGTGCATGTCAACACACCTCATCTACAAATACAGCCACAGCTGTTGCCAATTCCCCTTCATTTCATCTGGCGTCTGGTCTGTCTGGTGTCTGGCTCCTGTTGCTGCTGCAGCTGCTGCCATTGTTTCGCCGACTGCTAGTCCTTGCGCCCTTTTACACTTGCACATCATCACATTCTATGATGACTTGCAATATTGCTATGGCACACTTATAATACTTAACGATCAGCGACAACTGTTATTGCATAGAAGAAAATTGCAGTGTATGTGCGTTTGTGTGTGTGTGTGTGTGTGTGTGTGTGTATTGCCGCAAATGGAAATGATAATCGGTGAGGTTATCTTAATGTTGCTGCTCACCAAAATGTGTTTGTTCGACTCGTAATTTGCGGTAGTAAAATTAGTTGCTAATGCCCATGTTAATGTGTGTGTGTGTGTGTTTACTCCCTCTGTGTGCTTTACATACAAATTGAATGCTTTTAGCCGCAAATTGAAGGCAATTCTCGTCTATCACAAATTTATGGCATGCAAATGTGGCATTTTGCGTGAGGGTTGCAATTCTCATATTTAAGTAAAAACTTTTGGCATGACAAGTTGAAAAAGTAATAGAAAGGAATTATGCTAAACCAATGACTTTTTTTTGGTTGAAAGTCTATAATTAAAACTGCTTCAAATATTTAAATATAAAATATTAAATTTTTGAGAAAGTAGGAGATTGGTTTGTATTTGAAAATAACTATAAGCAAATTTTCTCAATTGCAGTCATTCCAGCTTAGATTTGGATGCGTTGAAGGTAGTTGCAGCTATTAAGTAATACATCTTGCCTATCTGTTATTTTGAAAATTTAACGCATATAAAAAATATTAGGAACAACGGCTGTGTATTATTGGGGTTTTTTGCCTTTTGATTTAATATTTGCATATGAAGCTGCAAGAAAATAATTCCACTGATTTTCTTCCATGAATATAATGTGTGTTTATGTTGTAAATAAATTCAAAAATTGAAAAAATTGAATTATTTTTTTTTATATAACACAACCCAAAAAATTTTACTTCATCATTATTTTAAAATCAAAAGCAGCGCTTATGTAAATGCATATTGTCTTCTCCAATTTACTTAAACTGTTTTGACATATTTATACGTTCATGTTGCAATAATAAAAGATGTTGTACGTTATATCAGCTCCTTTACTTCCGTTCGAAAGTAAATAAATAATTTAATATTCTTAATGCGTCCACAAAATAATAATAAATAATTTAATATTCTTAATGCATCCACGAAATTGTAACCAAAAATAGGGTTTTTTAAGCGATTGACGCTTTCTGCAAACGGTTGTGTGCGTTCCGACCATTGTTCCGAATTTTTGAAGGCATACCACGTCCGTCCTTCCAGAATTTTGTGACCAGGAGCAATGCTTCCTGAGGATACGTTGTAGTATGATGCATCTTGCACCGTTTGCGTTGAAAACGAATGTATTTTTTAAGCAAAATGTAGAAACGCGTATTCGTATTTCCATGGCAATATGATTGTGTTGACTTTTGGTTAAATAGGATTTTAGATTAAAAAATAATTATGGACGAAAATTAAATAATTATAATTAATTAAATGGAAGAAAGTATTTGTTGATAACAATGAGAATAAATGAATTATATAAAAAAGAATTCAAATAATTAGTTAAATAATTGAGAAATATTTGATTGTAAAAGTTAAAAGCCGACGGAAGGCGATGGATTCCATGCTGTAAGAATTGAATGCCCAAAAGAACGCAAGCACGGGATATTTCGAAAAAAGTGCTTATGGTTTGATGTCAAGAAATATATTGAATAGAAGGAGCGATGCACTATGTTAATGCCGTGGTTGTTTGTTAAATGCTAAAACGCATTCGGGTTATTGAATTTTTTCACAAAAACTTACCAATGCTTCGTCTTAAAAGCATAATTTTTTACTACCATGTTATTTAAAGATTTTTATCAAAGCTTGTAACACAATTTCGCTTTGAGTAAATATAGTTTAAAATGGCCGATTTAGAGCGAGAAGTTGCTAACGTAAAACACCTATGGTTGTTGCATATTGGCTACTGTGGTCGAGTGGGCAGCGGCGAGCTACGAATCTCAGTCAGTGCAAGTAAAATCATCTATGCCATGAAAAAGTTTCTTATAAAATACATCTGCCGTTCGCACATCACAAATGGTAAGAGCAGCTCGGTCAACACTGAGTAAAAGGGTGTAAGCGCTAAATTATTATTATTATTGCATCATAATGTTTTATAGTGGTACAAGAAAAATGACAGTTTAGATTTGATATATCAAAATTTCTAATAATTAAAAAAATAAATTTACTGTATCTCTATAGAGTAAGTTAGAGATTTTGACAGCCAAAGCCAACGCAAAGGCTGGAGGAACTTGAAGTTCGTTCCAAGGCACTACGGTGGCTAATAAAAAGAAAATTTATAGCAACACTATCTTACAATCTATAAGAGCTACTTCAGGGGTTCCTCAAATTTGTCTTAGAAGTCTACTATAACTCGATATTTAACTGCGATTTTTTCACTAAGAAAACGTAGTAAGTGCAGCCAACTCTAACTTGATTTCCTCCAGTGAAATTGGAAGGACTTTTGAGATCCGCTTACGTTCAAAAGATTTTGTACATCTTTGTTGAAATCTATTTAAAAATACGCTTGCATCATTTGGGTCTTAGATTTTGTCAAAACATTCCAACCGCTTAGAAATAGTTCAAATTTACTAAGTTTGCTCTTCGGCGGGTTTGTTCTTTTGAATCTGTGCCATCTTTTGCACTGCCTGGTTTTACAGGTAATTCTCTTTGCAACTACGTCGATTCGTACTCGTCTTCATCTCCGACTGATATTAATAATCCTTTTCTTTTCAAATAATTTTGTTCGTTCGTTGTTATTAACTGGCACTTTGTGCGCGAATGAGTATATTTTATATATTTTTTAAACTTATATATATTTAGAATTTTTCTGCGTAAAGAGTTTTATAGCCCATTAAATTTAACAAATTTTAATTATATAAGTTTTGAGAATTTTTGTTTTCGCAATATCTAATACAAATTTTAATTTTAATGGTAAAATAACGCATTTATTATAAATATAAATTTGTTTTAATGCCCTGATATAAATCAAATCACTTGTAGTTACACTGTAAAAACACAAAAATCTGCAAAAATTATAAAAATTCATATAAGGTGTTCGGCATAAAAGATCCGCTTAAAATAATTTATTAAATATCTATTAATCTCCTTTAACCACCATTTTTTAACTGACCACACTTTAGTTCGCCAAACGTTAACTCAGCGCGTCCAAAATCACCACCACACGTAAACTCGCTTCAGCCCACCTTTAAGTTCACGTCAGCTCAACTTGTCTCAACATGACTTAACCCACCTTAAATCACTTAAATTCACCTCATTCTATAAAAACTTAATCATGCCAAGTTCATGAAACTATTAAAAGACGACAAAATATTATTAGGTGTAAGCTTAGAAAATTACTCAAGTTCGAGAACAAGCTGTAAGTCTATTTGTCAAACACGAAGCATACGCCATAAAATGTGGAATGGTGTTTTGATCATAAACGCCACTAAATAAGTGGGCCCATGGACCCAAAGCGAATACGGCCACATCATCGCCGCCGTGCGTCTCCGATTCAAGTGGCACCGTGGCAGGGAAGCTGTCCCGAGGTTGACCTTTAATCACGGTTGTAGGATCTAACCGCTCATGTCGCACGACATCATAAAATTTCTCAAAGCTTGGACCATTTGCATAGCTCAAGGTCATATAAGGTTTGTCATCATCAGGTTGGTCATATGTGGGACCAAAAATATCATTGCCCCGGAGCTAAGTAATAAATCATTGTTAAGCAAGTGAGGTTATTGCAAATAAAAGCACACATTACCGAATATCCAGAGTAGGTTAGCGCGTGTGAGTGGTCGGCTGTCACCACAATCAAAGTGTCCGCTTCGCTGGTAAGGTCACGCGCCGCTTGAATGGCCTTCGAGAACTCAAGCGTCTCATCCAACGCAAGACGCGCATAGGTGCTGTGATGTCCGTGATCGATGCGTCCACCCTCAATGAATAGAAAGTAACCCTGTTCGTTGCGACTCAAGAATTCGATGGCCTTGCGCGTCATTTCTTCCAAGGTTGGCTGATTCGTGCGCTCGTTGGTCTCCAAGTGGTACAGCATGTGAGTGTTGTGAAAAAGTCCCAGCAAACGATCAGCTGCAGTGAAATTCAAGTTGCGTAACTCATCCATTGTTTCCACGTATGCATTGCGGCTGCTCTGCTGCTGATATTCCTTAATTAAGTTGCGACCATCGCGCCGTCTACCGTTGGCATATAAATTCGAATCTAAAAACTCCCTTCGGCCGCCACCCATCATAACCGCAAGTTTGCTGCCCACCTCGCCATGTATCAGCTGGTGAGCGATGTCCTCCACATTACTATCGGCGCCACAATCAGCCTTCACCTGACGATCGCTCTCCCAGTTGCGATCAGCCACGTGAGCATAAACGCCAGCGGGAGAAGCGTGCGTAATTCTGGTGGTGGTGACCACACCCGCCGATTTGCCTGCGTCTAGCGCCCATTTAGCAATTGAGTGCACATGATTGGTGGCGTCCAAGGTTTCTTGACAATTCATACGCTCCACATGACTACCAACGCCAATTGTGCCGCCATAGGCTTTTACGCCACACAAATACGCAGTGGCGGTGGAGGCAGAGTCGGAGACAATTCTATCCAAATTGAAGGTGCGTGAAAGGCCGGTGTATGGAAATTTTTCAAATGCGAGTGATTGTTCTTCGCCACCAAGCAGATTGCGTGCTGCTGAGTGCGTGGTGATGCCCATGCCATCACCCAAGAACATAATCACATTCTTTGCGATCTTAGTATTGGCTGGCGTCTGCAGCTTTTGCTCAACAAATCGCTTGCCTTGATTCAGCCAATATTCGGAAGTATCCTCGCCTGCTACTGTTCTGGCTTGGTAGGCCACTCGGCCTTTGCCATCGCTACGATTGGCGGTGAAATCAGGATGCATGCGACTCTCCTGACAATCCTCATCGTCCTGCGCGCAAGCCGGAATAGTTTGTGCGTATGCCAGCAGGCTACAGGCGAAAGCAACAAGGACTAGCGCGCGTCGAGTAAACGACATGTTGTACGATGTGTGAGTTAAAGATCAACTGGCGCGATAATTGTCTGGAATTGACTTAAATACATCGCGTAGATTTTATGGCGGCTTCAAAGGTTCGCAATCGTTTGATGATAAGATTTGCATACTACCATTAAATGTTGTTTTGGCTGAGTTTCACTAGTGGGCGTGGTTAGCTGTTTAAAAAAGCAGATTTCCAGATGATTATAAAACGGACGGAATGTTTTAGTGGTATGCATTTATTATCGTTCTTCAAATTTGTATTAGCTAATGCCTTATCACAATATTAAAGAGAAAGGAACAACAAGTGGCGAAAGTTTAGTAGAAGTTAGCAGTTACCATTATTTAAGTATATTTCTTTACTGATTGCACCATAATTACAATAATTCTAATCTTTTAACTTTGCCAAAATGTTTGTGCTATGAAACGTGATTCTAATATGTAGTCAAAATATCAAAAGATTGTTTATCGCAAATACAAAGTCGGGTGATAAGTACATAATTGCTCGTAAATAATTATTAGGTAATCAATTTTTTCGCGAATTTTCACCTGAGCAACGGCAATAGAAAAAGCTTGAGAAGATTTATACTCACGACAAGCTACTTTCACGCAAAAAGCTTTCAGCTAAAGCAGAGCGAATTTCACGATCCTAATCTAAGAGAGTATTTTTTTGTTTTAATCAAACAAGAAGAGGAGAACTGCACTTGCGAACGTACTTTTTAACCAAACATAAATTTAAAAAAAAAAGGTATAATTTGCTTAGAATTAATCTTTCTAGGAAAACCCAGCCAACAAAAGGTAGGCAACAAGTGTGGTAGCTTAAGCTTGCGACTTGGTAGGTACTATCTGAATGATTTTTTATTACTACTATCATAAAGCCGCGCAAATCTTGAATTTTGTTTTGACCAAAAATAGTGAAAATTTAGTTAATATTAAGTTTCCTCGGTTGAGTTAAGTCTTCTACTGTATTTTTGTTTAAGTAAGCTTGGCGACATTTACAATAGTATTACGTTCAAATTATGCTCAGTATTTCTCTACAACACCAGATGTGTGATACATCTGTACAAAAGTAGATAAAAAAATGCTCAAGATAAAATCTCTGTGACGTTCTTCAGGATCACAGATTTCAGCAGCCTTGCTGTGGACTGTGAGTTCTATAAAGAGGTAAAATGACGTGAAAAGTATAGGTAGGTATTTTCAAAATTGAATGAATATAGAGAATGACTTCTGCTTGATAAGTGCACTTTAGTTCCCGTTTACTATAGTTAGTATGTAACCGCAGATCTCACAAACTGGAACTCTCTGGTACATCAAATTGTTCCGAGGTGCATCACAGATTGCTGTGAGAACAGCCAAGAATCCTCGACGTCTACCCTTCTGGGAACTCGTTCTATTTAGTATCAATCAAAAATATGTACAAACTCTGTTGTCCAAAAAAAAAATTATTTGATAGGGAAACTTTTCAACGTAATCAAAATTTTTATAGGAGTTGTAAAAGTTCTTTGATAATAATTATAAGTAAATGACATATCTTCAGTCATCTCCATCTTTTATTTTGAGATTTATATGAATTTTAAGTCCTTAAAGACTTTTATTTGAGACTTATATTTTAAAAAAAATTTCATAATAACTGTGAGGATGGAAGCAAATTGTAAGTCCAAAATAGGCGGCACTATGCTACGAGATTAATTCAAAACATTTTCGGTACACTAGCGGTGGTTTTCAGATACATTTTTTTTTTTAATCGAAAAATTTACAAAGCATTCTCGATACATATTCGATGCATTTTCAATACTTTTTCGGTAATTTTCCATAAATTAAATTAAAATTTAATTTTTTGTTGTTGTTGAAGTTTCCGACGAGGTAGGAAGTCTACTAAATTTTACAACAATTTTCCGTCATCCCTTGTCAAGTTTGGTTTTAAGACAAACCAGAACGAAAAACGACACTGAAGATGGCACAACGCTGAAATATTTTAAAATATATTTTTAATAACTTGAACTCCGCTTTTTTAGTTTTAAGTCTTTAATTTTCAAAATTATGTATAAATGGAATGAAACTGTTTGCTACCATATTAGCGACCTCACTGGTTTTTATTGCCGTCTTAACTGACGTCTTAACTTGTGTTCTGATTGGCGGTGCTTTTGACCCATCGACAGATCGCAAACCAGTCCGGTGTCATTTAAAATTTAAGTGTTTATTTCGTTTGCTGTAAAATGTATACTGTCTTACTCTGCATTAACTTCATATGTATTTGACCCAGTGATCTGAATACTGGAAATAATAATTTCCAAGCTTCTTATTTTTAATAGGTAAGCCTAGTTAATGCTCTAACTGCACTTCCAACTCAACATTTCTACCCAAAAACACTGAAATAAAATCTCTCACGCGTTTGAAATTATATTATTTCTCAATTGCATTTTAGGCAAAAAAAAACATTTGCCCTAAAAATGAAAACGGCATGTTTCATTAAGCTCAATATAAATATTTCAATTAAAGTAAAGTAAAGTGGATAGTGTTCTGCTCTTCTCACGTTTGAGAAAAGGTTGAGAATTCAATTATTCTCAATTTGAAAATAATATGAAAATTCCATATTAAAAAGTTGGCTTTTAGCCTGAAAACGCTATCAAAGGTTATTTGAAATGCATTTGAGAACTAACATTTGTGGTTTGAGAAAATTACTGCTTTCAAATGCATCTCAAATTGAGATTTAAGAATTTTTTTTTTTTGGGTACTAAGCTCTTTATAAAGAAGCCTTAAGCTGTAGTAGTGGTAAGATATATTTTTTTGTCTATTCAATCGGATCGTATGATAAAGAGTCTTAACTCATACTCCTTACTCCGAAATCCTCAACTTCAATTTGATGGAAGTCTCGAGCTTGATACGTAACTAAATTCAGAAACTTTTACTCAGATAGTGCCCTTTTGACGTCAACGAGAAACAATTACTTGGATATTTGGACTGTCAACGTTTAAATAATTGAAATTTTCTCAGAAATCAGTTTAAAACAAATATTTGCGTAGCTTTATTTTAGACTTCATCAATTTACAAAACAAATATCACTTCGGACCTAAATAGTTTGAACAAGTGGTTAAACCGTCCGACAAGCACGAAGCGTAGGCCATCAAATGTGGAATAGTGTTTTGCTCGTAAACGCCAGTAAACAAATGCGCCCACGGACCTGAAGCGAATACAGCCACATCATCGCCGCTATGTGTCTCCAACTCGAGGGGAGCGGCAGCGGGGAACTGATCGTGATTATCACCAGTAATAACGGTTGTCGGATCACGACGCACTTTGTTCTTAACATCGTAGAATTTTGTATAGCTCGGACCATTCGCGTAGCCGAGCGTAAGTTGTGGTTTACCATCTTCAGGCAAGGCGGGTGCACGGCCGAAAATATCACTACCGCGGTACTACAGAAGAAAAGAGAGTTGAAAATTACTTAACACTATTTGCATTTAACAACTTTTTTTTTTTTTTGTTTTTTTTTTTTTTGTTAACTACTCACCGCATAACCGGCGTAAGTGAACGAATGCGAATGATCAGCTGTCACCACAATCAAAGTGTCCGCTTCGTTGGTTAGCTCGCGCGCCGTTTGTACGGCTTTCGAGAACTCCACCGTCTCATCCAGCGCAATGCGTGCCATGTTGTCATGATGCGCCGTATCGATGCGTCCACCTTCGATGAATATAAAGTAACCCTGCTCGTTGCGACTCAAAAACTCAATCGCTTTGCGCGTCATTTCCTGTAGGGTGGGTTGACGTGAACCCTCGTCGGTATCCAAATGGTATTGCAGGTGAGAGTCACTGAAAATGCCCAATACCCGATCGACATTGTTGAATTTCAAGTTGTTGAGCGCAGTACGCGATTCCACAAAAGCATTCCTTGCGCTCAGCTTCTGGTATTGTTCGATTAGATTCAGACCATCACTGCGTGTGCCATTCGCATAGAGTTTGCGATCTACAAAATGTCTCTTGCCACCACCCATCATAAGCGACAGTTTGCTACCCACCTCACCATTTATCAGCTGATAAGCAATATCTTTAACTTTAGTATCGGCGCCACATGATTGTTTCACATCACTGTCGTCTTCCCACTCACGTTCGGCTGTGTGCGCATAGACGCCCGCCGGCGAAGCGTGCGTAATTCTTGTAGTCGTCACAACACCAGCTGACTTGCCGGCATCCATGGCCCACTTGGCGATCGAGTGCACTTGCGTACTGTCGTCCAATATAGCTTGACAATCCTCGCGTTCGACCTGCCCACTCACACCAATCGTGCCCTCCATGGCTTTTACGCCACACAAATACGCAGTGGCGGTGTTTGCCGAGTCGGGCACTATGCGATCGATGCCGTACGTCTTCGATAGACCTGAGTAGGGAAACTTTTCGAAGGAGAAATAGCTCTCCTCGCCACCGAGTAGTTTTCGTGCGGCAGTATGCGTGGTGATGCCCATACCATCACCCAAGAACAAAATCACATTCTTGGCTCTATTGGTATTCGGTGTTTCGGCGAGCTTGGACTTGATGAAGTCCTTACCTTGGTTGCGCCAGTAGTCGTTGGTGTCCTCTCCATTGAATTTCCTGTGAAATGCACGACCGCTTGGTGCTGGGAGATCCGGATGCATGCGACTATCACGGCAATCCTCATCGTCTCGTGCACAAGGTGGCAGCGCCTGTACAGCAAGCAGCAGACAAGCGACAGTGGTGTAGAAAAGTGTGCGTTTAGTTTGCGACATTGGTGTTCAGTGGTTTAAATCAAATAGAAACTAAAGCGAAATGCGAGAAATTTAATAAAGGTATTAACTTTGGTCAAGCGGTTCAAGTGATAACGATACATGTAAATATATTACCGATCGAGCTATCTTTGATGTCTAAGGGGAAGATTAATATTAACGATTAGATTAGCAGCGCAGTGACAATTAAGTTTCGAAGTTATAGCCGAAGCTTCTTGGACTGCGACGCAAATAGAATTTTTTATGCATCAAATAAATATTAGATAATACTTCCCTAAGCACTTTGGCTTTTTTCTACTATCAACAGGCGGAAGAAAAACTTCAAAACTTAAAGTGTTTATTGTATCCCTAAGAAATCTATAGGGGGAATGGGGTCGTGTAAGTAATTTGTTGCTGCTGTATGTATTTCTATTGATAAGCCACATTCTTTTTAAGCGAATGCTATCAGTGGCCATTGTCGTTATAATTTATTAGAAATTGAATATTTTATTGCCCACCGATAATAAACATGTATGGATTTGTGCTTCAAAATTTTACTCGCGTTCCATGTGTTTCTTAAACGTTTGCTTGCGTTTTACTGTCTGCAGCTTTTCGAATCATTGTAAGTATCTACTCCTACGTAGTACAAATATAGGTTATGTTTGTGCATAAACGAATCAAACGAAATTTGCAAGCATACCATATGAGAGATGGCAAATTTGACATGAGGAAACTCTTTATAATATATGAGCACTCACATACATAGCCTGTTGTTAATTGTACTAGTTGTGGAGTAGTTTACAACTTCGGAAGCCCAACTAGTCAGCCAACTGTCTCGTAACTGGTATTTTTAACAAAGGGATGTCCTACGAGATTTGAATTGTCAGATTTGCATCAGACATCTAATAATCTGATACTACACTTTTTCCAAAAGTATCTCAGAAAAACTTAAATGTATTTCCGAAAAGATCAATTATTTTTCAGAAAAACTCAAATATATTTCAGAAAAACTCAATTGTATTTCAGAATAACGCAAATGTATTTCCGAAAAATACAAATGTACGAGTTTTTCAGAAAAACACTAATGTATTTCAGAAAAGACGAAAATAATACCTTTATGTTTTTCTGAAATACAACTACAAACAAGAGCTACTGATCTGTCGCTATTTAACTTGTTTGTGTGGTTGTTGTTTGTGTTTTTTATTTTGCAAATTCTGTATAAGTATTTTACTTTATATTACAATGCATTTTTAAGGCGTGCTCATCCTTGTATACAAATGTTTGTTCATTTTTCTGTTGGCCTAGTAAAATGTTAATATTTTACAATTTTATTGAGCTCAAGGCCAAATGAACAAACATTTGTATTAAAGATTCGCAATTAAAAAAAACTGCAAAGAGTGCAAAATAAAAGTATGCGCTTTATATTAAACAAGATACTCCAATAAAAGAAATGCTACTCAGTTTAAATTAGTTAAGCGTAAAACAGCAAATATTTTTTTACACAATGAAATTTATGTACAAGACAAAAAATGGATATTTACCTGATGACCTAAGAACAGTTATTAAATTAAGCTACTAGGTTCATGACATAAATAAAAATTATTTTAAAATGGCTACTTATTAAAAAACATAATTTTTTTTAAAGGCTTAAAATGCTTCCATGGACTACCCGAAAATATGAAATATTTTGAAAATAACTTTTTCAAAAAATTAATATAGATGTTGTGATTTGTGGTATTTTCAATATTTTATTTTTTTGTATTCAAATACTGTACATATTGCTAAAAAAATTAAATATTTCTTAAATGATGTTATTGAACTATACTCTAAGAAGTCGTAATAAATAAATAACTAAAAAAAAACAAATAAATAAATAATATACAATAAAATATGGGTTGTCTGTATGATAAAATCAAGATAAAAAACCTTATGTATATTCCTAAAATGTAAATATTGTTTTGGAAAGGCGATAGAAGGGCTCAAACAAATAATTCTTACATACACAGAATTTTCGTTACAACCCAACTCACATCAAAGAGGTAGCGGCAACCAAAAACAAAAAATAGCTTCTCTTTATTTAATTTTTATACCCGAGCGTACTTGTACACAAGGGTATTATAACTTTGTTCGCATATCGGTTGTTTGTAACAGCAAAAAATAATTGAGATAGATATATACATACGAGTATATATACTAAAATGATCAGAATGAAAAGAGGAATCGATTAAGCTCTGACTGTCCGTCCGTCTGTCCGTGGTTACAATAACTTGAGTAAAAATTGAGATATCTTAATGAAATTTGGTACATAGAATACCCTTTGGACAGGGTAGGTGAAAATCGGTCAATAACCACGCCCACCTGCCATATAAAGACAGTTTTTGAAAAATGCAAAAACGCCGTTTTCTCGCTATCCATTAAAGCAAATTGAGTGAAATTTGGATTTTGGATCGATTTTGAACTAAGAAATTAAGTATTTGTAAAACTTTGAAAAATGGGCGTTTTCACTCTCCAATCATAAAAGCTTTTAAATCTAAAAAACAAAATATCTCGAGGAAAGGTGTTTTGATAATCAGAAGGAGATCAATGAAGTTAGAAAAGTAAACCAAATACTACATTTTCATTCTTGAAGTGTTGCTTTTAATTTTTTGAGGTAAAAAGTTGGTTACAAATAAATTATTTTCTCGCAGCGGTGAGTACCCATATTTTTGGGTAAAAATTATAAAACACATTATAAACGATGACTTTTTAAATCTAGCAATCTTCTAACATCATCTCTGGCGTCATAATGTTACGTTTCAGCCGAAAACCGTTGGAATTGTAGCTACTAAGAAAACAAATTCTCTTGGCGGCAGTGAATTAAAACAATTTAGTAGAGAGAATGATAATAAGTACGCTGTTAAATATGAGTTGGTCACTTCGCTTTTGTCAGAAATATAATATTTTTTTGGGGAGAAATTCCAAAAAAATCAGTAACTTAAAACTAAATTTCTCATATTTTTAAACAAATTCTCCAAGGACTAATACTTACTTATAATGTTTCTTATTTTTATACTCTATTTCCAGAAATATGTCAGTGAGTTATCGACAGTGCGAGATTGCGCAACTGAATGTGTTGAAAAAGGTAAGCGGACGAATTTTAAAAACTTCTTTATTTAGCATTATTAGCTTGTGCACAATACAAGCGAACGGCGAAGTTTTTCGTTGCGAGTGACTGCGGTAAGAAATGTACTGGAATAAAAATTTAGAATTTTGAGTTGCACGCGAATCGACGGTGAATTTATTTAAAATTTCGTATTTTTGCATTATCAGCCTGTAGTTGCAATTCAGTAACGAATTTGCCAAATGAACGCTTGACAACAACCAGTGAAACGTCGCTTTGCTTAGCGAAGTTCGTCGCTCGCCGGTGTTGTGATTATATCCTAAGCCGCCAGGAAATATTAAAATTTCAAAATATCTCACCATTTATGTTTTTTTCTCCGCATTTTTTTATTTATAGAAATATGGGAGACGCAGACCTACTGCTGCAACACAGATGGCTGCAATGGATCCATCAATTTGCAGATCTCCAAGCCACTATTATTAATGCCGTTAATATATTTTATCTACAAATCGCTTGTTGTCACTCTCAATGAGCGGCATTAAGTTACCGAAAGTGCGGAAAATGCAAAAAAAAGTTATTGTAATTAATTACTTATAATGGGAATGTAATAAAACGTAAAATATTTGAATGACCAGAGTTAGTAAATATTTAACAAACCTTTTTTTTTTAATAAAAAAATTTCAAAAAATTTTAACAATTTTTAATGCTGAATGTTAACTATAATTTTTAATTTTTTTTCTACAAATTTGTTTAAAAACTGATTTTTTTTATGAGAATATATTTAAATGGTAACTATTTTTTAAACTTCTTCGTACGGTTGACCTTTTTCCTGAAAAAGAAAAAAAAAAGTATAATTAGCAAATCCGAATCGCTTTGCATTATTGCCCATTCAAGTTCGTACTTTTAATAGTCTTCCCAAAAGTTTTAGTAGAAAATATTGAAAAGCGAACATTTACACTTGGAAAATAACAAAGAAAAATACCTAAATTAATTTTGAATATAAATAATTAAAAAAGAAAAGTATTAAATTACCTACATCCGGGTGTTGAAAATCTTACGATTAAGTAACCAAGAAGCATATTAGAACAAATTCTAAATATAATAATGCAAACAATATATACATACATACATATATAGTTACAATAATATGTAAAGCATTTTCAGCTCAAAAATTGATAACACCTTCGAACCAAAAAAAAAAAATAAATTAATTAAAAACAAAAACAGTTAAGTAATAAGATCAAATAATTATTACCCTAGAAGCCAGAAAATACATACATACATGTACTAGAAGAAAAAGTATACAAGAAAGTGCAGTTAATTTCGGTTGCTCTTGTAAAGTTAAGCTTAATTGCAAAAAATAAGTAAATATCATACATGAACATAATTTTTTTCTATATAAATATATATCAACATTTATTTTGAAGATATTGAAAATTAAAATGTTTTAGCGCCTAAAAGTAGATTTGTTGTTCAACGATGTTATGAACAAAATTACGCACCATACTCAAAACCTATATTTAACATAGCATATTTTTAGGCGTTCGTATTATTTCAGTACAAAATATTAAATATAGAAATTTGAAATCACTTAAGCGAAATTTTAGTGTATTGTGCAAGCAAACGTGTCGCCGGGTTATAATTTGGGGCTGGTAGGGACGTTTGCTTCCAGACAATACATAAACAACTATTATTCTGGCCAACTTTTGCTAATTTTGTAACTATTTTTATTTGAACTTTTCCACACGAAAATTTTTCTAACATTTACAACAAATAATTAAATATACTAAAAACTTACAAGAATATTCTAAAATCGCGCAATTAAAAAAAAAAAAATCACATACCCAAGTAGTCACATTTTCTAAATTCAACGTAAAAAATTAAAGCATTCCAGTAGGGAACATAAAATCGCATAGAACATAGGGCACACGAACATTTGAGCCACTTAATATTAAATTACAAGTGGAGCAAAAAAAAAAAAGAAAAGAATTGCATCAAGGCAGAATAGATTATAAAATAAAACTTTATTGAGAGAGAGTAGCTAATTAGGCAGCAACTAAGAGATGAAGTGAAATAAAAATAAAAATAATAACGCAACGAACTACAACCAAATCTCTGCAAAATTAAGCAGTTTCCCGGGTTTTGGCGCTTTATTGCTGTAGCTGAATATATTTGCGACGATTTATCAACCAAGAAACCTATATCAAAGACCAACTGCGCTATTTCTACAACTTAAGCTAAAGTTATCGCACGACTATGGTCAATATTTCTGCCCACAAAATTATGCCACAAACTTTGATTATATTTAGCAATTCTTTGAAGCGAATTTCTAGATTTGAGTGGATTTATTGAATGCATAAAATGAAGTGTTTCGGTGTTTATGTTTAAGCGCAGTTTTGAGCAGAGTCATCTTGAATTTTGTGACTAAAAATGGGAACAGCGCGGAAAGTGGTCGAAATTACTGATTTATTCGTTTTGCTGTAAATGGTTTCAATCAACTACAATTTATAATTTTAGGCTGCACATTAACGCTAGTTGAATCCTGTTTCCAGGGTTTGTTGCAAATTGGGTAAAATTATGAGTTCGTTAAACGTTTAAATGTAAAATTCGGTGGAAAAACAAAGTTTAGCATACATTTTTTAAGATAAGTGCAACTGAAGCGTTTTTAAAAATTTTATTTATAAAAAAAAACAATATTTAAAGCATACTTTTAGGCATGTTTTTTAAGTTCAGCTTCTTTTGGTATCCACAGATTATTAAATATTTTAGTAAAATCGTAAATGTTTTTACTGTTTAACGTTTATGCTTAGATTCAATGCAGCACCTTAAACGTTTTTAAAGAAGTAAATCAGTCATTGCAAATTTTCATGTTTTATGTTTTGGTACTTTAACAAAATCCCGCCAACCTAATTTTTTTTGTCATTTTATTAAAATATGAAGAGTTCTCTCACCAAAAGCTTGGAAACTGTACAAGAAATTCTAAATTATCGTTTAACTAAATAAAAAAAACATAAAAAAAATATTAAACAAACAAATAGTGTTGCCAGTATTTCGAAAACAAAATGGTAGAAAAAGAGAATATAAGAAAAATAATTAAACTAGCAAAAAATGGACCGAAAAAATGCTAAATAAAATGTAATAAAGTAAGCAGAAATTCAAAATTGAAAAAAAACTGCTGTAGGCAGAAATTGTGCGTAGGCAAATAAAACTTAATGAAATAAAGCGTTATGGAGGATTTAACAGCATTACAAAGTTAAACTCATGACAAGTGCATCAGAACATTTTAGCATATTAAAACAAAAAAAAAATTTTAATTAAAATTTAATACATGCACATTCCTTTTTTTTATTAGATATTAAACTTAAGGCTTTCAAAAATTCTTTATAAAAAAATTAAAAGCTTATACAATTGAGATAATTGAAATGTAGGCGCAATTAAAGAGCAAACAAATAAAACGAAAACAAATGGAAGTGAATTAAGCATCGAATCATAAAAATATAAAAAAACACTTCTCCAAATAAAAATGCAAAAACAAGAAAACACAAATACATAAATGTATCTATTAGTTCCTTACTGAAAAAAAAACAATTGAAATAAAAATAAATAAAACGCAGAATTGCAGTTAGAAAAAAAGCAAGTAAAATCTGTAGCGTGAAAAAAACATTTTCGCAACCGCAACAACAACAAATAAGCTAAGCATTAGCAGTTTTTAAGTACTGCACACAGTAAATTTGCGGTTACAAAGCAAATGGCAAATTTTTTCATGATTCTGTTCAGTTTTTTTTTTTTTTTTGATTCAGCTAATCTCATGTGAGTAAATTACATATTTTTCAACGCGCACACGACAAAAGCGCAATTTTTTTCGAGCTCCTTTAAATGCTATTCAATTAATGTAGTTACATTTAATGGAGTTTATTTTGCAAATCCGTTGTAAATTTAGTTGATCTCTTAACCAATACTCACTCACAAACACACACACACAGAGTCATACACACAAGGGCCCACATGCAAAACACGAATACCAAAAGAAAAAAAATGTTCGCCAGACCGCTCCTCAGCGCAACCTCTGTTATAGAAAAAACAAACCAAAAAAACAAGAACGAACTAATGGAAAGTTCAAATAAATTATGCAGAACATACAAAAAAGAAAATAAAAGAATTAACTAAAATAAATTGTGATGTATCGAAATTTAGTAGACACATTAAATTAAGTAAATTAATACAATTAAATTCAATTAGTTTCAACTGAACAAAAAAAAAAAAACAACGTCACAACACTAGTTTATTGTAAATGTGTGTTTGGCAAACAAATACAATGAAACACATAACAGTAACAATTGCAAACCAACTACATACGTACAACAAACATACAAAAAAAGTTTAATTAAAAAAAAAATTGATGGTAAATTATTTTATTACTACCGCGTGTGCAATATTTCACGCATTTATATGTGTAACTTACAAAAAAAATGTATGTATAACTTCAATTATTAAGTACTATTATTATTATTATTATTATTATAATTATTGCTGCTATTATTATTATATATATTATTAAATTGTATTTATATGTATATGTATGTATGCGCATTTACAATTAATACTATCTAATCGCCAATTTTAATGCAAATTAACCGCAACACAACCACATACACGCATATTTAATTAACACCAAATATAGCAATATTAAAAATCCATTTCCTTTTCCGCTTGTATTCAAATAATAAATAAATTATTTTGCATTAACGCATTATTAATAGCAAATGTCACAACAAAAAAAAAAACAAATAGTCAAAAAGGAGAAACGTTAACAATAGTTGTATGTTGTATTTGTACAAGTACTCGTACATATGTAAATGAATATGTAGTAAAGCGGGCGTATGCGTGCAGAAGCAGAAATAAATCATCAACATAGCAATAATTAAAATTAAAAAGCTCGCTGCAAAACCATATACAACAAGAGTTATATAAGTAATAGAAAAAAATTAAAATGCAGCAGCAAATAACATTCAAATAGACACACACACACACACACACACCCCCAATTCACGAAATTCGACTATAAAATAACTGTAATAAATTCATGTAAAATGTTAAATTTTAATTTTAGTAAAATAAACTTCAATAAAAACGAAAACGAAAATAGCGAATTTTCACAAATGAATTGCAACAGCAGCAGTAAGTATGAATGTACATATGTCCTTATCAACAAATAATAATAGCAACTACACTTTTTAGAATAACACTCGTACTTTAGAAAGCGTCAAATGTATTTTGGAACAGTCTAATGTACATATGTTTCCGTGAAATGAATGTCAAAATAGTAAATTTTTTTTCAGAAATCGTTAAATGTATTTCGGAATAGTTAAATGAACTTTAGAAAGCCTCAAATGAACTTTATGATAGTCAGCTGTACTTCAGAAATAGTAAAACGTATTTTGGAAATAGTGAACTTTACTTTAAAAGTCGTTAAATGTAATTCGGAATATTCAAATGAACTTCTGAAAGCTTTATATGAACTTTATCATAGTCAGTTGTACTTCAGAAACAGTAAAACATATTTTGGAAATCGTGAAATGTACTTTTGTATCCGTAAATTGAACTTGAAAATAGTGAATTTTACTTTAAAAGTCGTAAAATGTAATTCGGAATAGTCAAATTTACTTCAGAAAACGTTTAAAATAAACTTTATAATAGCCGATTGTACTTCAGATACAGAAAAACGTATTTCGGAAGCAATAAAATGTACCTCAGAATAGTCTAGTGTACTTCAGACGCCGAAAAGCTCACTTCAGAAGATTGCGTAAATAGTAATTACTTAGATATACGAGAGTATTAATTTTCTTAATAAGGGGATTCACAAGATGTCTTAAAATGTTGTAAAGTTGTAATGCTATAAAATTTTTTTTTTTTGTTTTTGTTGCACAGCATTGTAAAAAGATGTAAAATAACGCTGTTTGGAGTTATTCAAATTGTGTGACATAACGACATCATGTAAATCCCCTAAATATATTGTTCACAAATTATAGCACAACTACATTTTAACAGATTTAGGGACTCTATTTTGCTTCTAATTAATTAAAGTTTTTTTTCAAGTAAAATATACTTAGTTCGTTCTAACTAAGAAACACCATATGCACCCTTTTTTAAACTATTTACAAAATGTACAAAGTTAAAAAAATTTCATCATATCGAAGGAATTGTGAAGGATCATAACTCAAATTTTTTTTAAAAATCAGTGGTAATTCGAAGCTAATAGAAATTTGCGCTTCCTTATACTAAAATTGAATGAGCTTCATATCTGCGTACCCCAAAAATTTTATATTTTTGTTGAAAAGGTTCGAAATTTTTAAAAATATTGTTTGTTAGAGAATTAACGAAATATAAAATAATAATTGTGTTTGCGCTATAATTTGTGAATAGAGTGTATATATAAGTGTTTGTTACCATTGAATGTTTAATAATGAATCGATTAGTTAATTTTGACTTACGTTTTTACCAACTGGCACACCTTAAAACGAGAGTACACATGACTATTTTAAAGTAAATTTTACATTTTTCAAAGTAAATTTTTCAAAGTACAGTTGACGATTCCGAAATACAGTTTATGGATTTTTAAATACATTGGACGCTTTCTTGAGGCGTAGTTTACCCGAACGACTTAAAAAAGGAAAAAGGAAGAATTTAATTTAACATACTATATGTATGTATATAATGTAATTTAGTTTAAAGCAAACTCATGTAAAGCGGGCGTTCATATTTTTTCAAAACAATTTTGTGTTAATATGTACATAAATAACTGCGCTGCTTGTATTCAATTTTATAATATTGAATTTGAGTTTGCAAACAATTGACATCAATTTCTTAGATCTCTTCCATTTGACACACGTAACATTTCGATTATAAGTATATCTTACAATATAATCTGAATAATATCGTGTAATGTTGTAAAATTTAAATGATGTCTTGCTTAGAATTTATCCACAAATACAGATTTTCTGAAAATTCAACTACGACGCCAACTAGCGGTTACATACATATTGGATACATTCAAATTATATGTATTTGTATTCGTTTATAGAGGGCGAATTTCTAGTTACAGCTGAGTTGGATCAAAATTCCGATAACAGCGCCACCTACTGGGTTAACTTTTCACAGAAGCGGTTCACTTTACAAATGGAAAGCTACGTGTCACGAAGTGGGCTAAAAAATGTCTATATCTTGACCATGGGTATATGGTATATACTGTTTTGAAATCTGTCCCATATATTTTTTTTAAATATTTTCCATACGCATTTTGAGAATTAATTTTATTTAATTTTTCAACTGAATCGTAACATTAATACGAAATTTTCGGAAGTCAGTATTCCAACGCTAGCCTAAGGAATTGTTTCTCCCTGAAGCATTTCTTTTGTTGTATGTTCTTGAAATTGTAATACATTCTTACCATAAATATGAATTGCCGGATAGCCCGACTCCAGCGCCACCTAGCGTATCAATTTCTCATTTACGTAAAGCTCGGTGTATATTATAAGTTTATATTTTAAATATCTACTAAATCATAATATAAATACGATCCATTTCTCATTCCGGTATTGGACTGTGTATTTGGGGTACATGTTTCTAATTTCAACTAAATCGGAAAATAAATACTTACTAAGCGCCGCTTTTCAGGATATACATATTTATAGATTTTTTGTATACATTGTCTTCAGTGTCCAAAAAATATAGCCTTGCCAAGGGTCGAATGTATAAACTTTTTTAACGCATTTCTTACATAATTTGTTTTCAAATATACATTCAAACAAGCGTGAGTTTCGCATAGAAAAAAATTGAAATCAATAATATTTTCATTATAAAGCTTTTTTAAAACTTTTCCGCTTAAAATAAAGCCCATCTTCAGCTACCCCTTTAATTTGCCTTAATGTGTTTTTTTTGGAAATTAAAAAATTGTGTTAAGTGTATCAATTTTATAATGCAGATAATGCCTTAATTTGTTCTTCTACTACAAGATGGCTCGACGCTGAATGGCAGATTGGGACTTATCTCAGAGCTGTTCTTTTAGGCTGCCGGATCACTGTAGCCCAGCTGAGGTTTCAGGCATTAAGGAGGCTATGGACTGGTTGCAAACCGTCTTAAAAGGCAATAACGTTTTTATATTTAGCGACAGCCAAGCGGCAATTAGAGCAGTGAGCTCAGCTGCGATGACTTCAAAGATTGTACTGGATTGCCGCCGATCTCTTCAGAAGATGGCTAAGCAAAACAGACTAAACCTCATCTGGGTTCCAGGCCACAGGGACATCGAGGGTAACAGATGCTGTAGAAGCTGCAAAAATTATGAAGAGAATGAAACTGTTTTTCATCTTCTATGCAATTGTCCAGCGCTAGCAAGAAGCAGGCTACGCTTTCTAGGGGGTACAACTTTTTGGAGACCTCGGAGAATTAGGTTTTATAGACCCAAGATGCTTGGTGAGATTCGTCAAGAGCTCAAAATGGTTCAGCAAAGCGGAATGAACGCTTAGCTAGTGGTATCACAACGGGCCTCCAATCATGGCCTAAGTGGGTCGCTGAAGCAACAGTGACAGCCACATATACCTACCTACCTACAAAAGGGTCTCTTGGCTTAAGATTATGAACCGAAGATTAAACAAAGGTATGAAGTGAGATGATACATTCCACCCAATTCCAATTTTGTAAAGCTACTAAGAGTTATACCGAACCGATCTGATTGTGCTGCTAATCCTGGATGGCTAAAGAGGCTTTTAAGATCTAACGGATCCATAATTCCGTTTAGTTTCGCTTAAGGACACCAAGTTTGAAGTTAGCTGCAGAGTTTATGATTGTCGAAACTAAGTTTGAAATCGAGATAAACCTCTAGGGTATTTGATAGTACTTACACGTTGGAAACTAGCTATCTTCAAGAGTACTTATAGGATGATTTAGCTTGAGGTCGTTTCGAATGCCACTAATATAAATTTCAAAGAGTAATGTGCCTAAGTGACAACCTTTTGGTACACTAGAGCTCACTGAAATCAACCCAGAATGACTGTAACTAACTTTGACGATCCAAACTAGGGCGGTGGAGTGCGCTCCCAGCACTCCCACATTGGGAGTTTTGATCTTAACTGGCAAAAACCTTGTAAAGTTTGTGAAAAGAGTATCTTATATGAAAGAGAAAAAATAGCAAGGTTAGCAAATGTAGAACTTCCGGAATGAAAGCCATGTTGTCGCTTAAGAATGTGTCCTTTTTGAAGGTGTGAAAAAAGTTGTTAAGCCCTAGGTTTGTCTTGTAAATTTAAGCTTGAACTGTTTTCTATTTTTACCTAGTATGTAACAAGCTTTTTTTCTTTTTAGACTGAATAAATAAATAAATAAACAAAAAAAATATCGTGATTATTGAGAGTTTAGCGATTGCTCTATAATTTTTCAGAAAACTCTTTGATCCCGATTTGTAAATACATAGGTACAGATTATACTCATCTAAAAAAAACTTGTCTCAAAATTTGTCTTAAAAAATTAGAGCACTTTTTGAAGAAACATGATGATAAAATACAGTAATCAACTTTTTGCGAGGCATCTCATTCTAACAAAGTTATATTAACACCTCTGTTAGTTCAAGGTGCAAGTTGAAATGGAGCCTTTATATTCCATTGATTTGGATACGCGATTCAGCTTACTTTTGGAATTATAAAATATCCAGAAACGATTAGACTCAATCGAGTAAATGCACTTTTTTCACAAAAGTAAAAAAATGAACTTCCTTTTTTCTATAATAATTCGTTATCTTCTCAGAAAACTCATAAACACTCCTGTGTCAATGAAATTCAATTGGCTCTAAAGTGGAATCTTGCCAAAGCTGCTAAGCTTCTGCAATGCCTTGCGAACATTCAATTTTTTCATATTGCAATTGCATACAACTTAGAAAAGCGCAAATGCAAATCACCACAACAAATCATCAACATTATGTCGAAGTGAAATGGGAAATAATGAGCGCGTGGTGAAATTTCAGAAATCCCGCCAAATCCGATTGTCGATTGAAAATCATTGTTGTAGTTATGTATGCAGACAGCAATAAACCGACAACATGCTGAAGCAAGCAATAGAATACAAAAATATATATTTCTACAAATTTTGTATGGTCTGGCATATTGCAATACGGCTGTTTTGCATTTGTTCTACAATGAAGCTGTTATCGCTGCTGTTTTGCATTGTTAGCACGCTACTCCGACTGATTGTTGTTGATGTTATTGCAGTATGCCAACACTTCATGCACAAGTGCGCTTCTTTTACTATTTGTGTTATTGTTGTTGCTCATTGTTGACGAGCATGTTTTGGCGCTTAAATGCATAATCTGGATAATCTGCGCGCATCTCATTGTGTGAAAAAGCGTGGATAGTTGCATTACGGCGAGGATTTGTACGATTTTAAAGTATGTGCCATCACAGAAATATTAAACTTTAAGGAAACGAATGGAAGACATTCGCCTTATTTATTTTTAAATGAGCAAAGGGCTAATTTTTGTTGGAAAAATTTGAGAACAACAACAACCATTGCTCTCTTTCGGAGATCACCACATCTCCCCGTCAGACTTCTTTCTTCACGGCTTCCGCGGGAGTCCAACCCACGCCACCACGTAACACTTAAGCCAGCGTCTCAACAGGCTGAGCTAAGCTCACGCTGTGTGAGATTTTGTTATTTTCTTCTTTTGCTTTACAACGCCTTGTTATGCATTGAAATTTGAGTATAGCAAAAAAATATAAGGAAATGACGCAAATCACACAATCATGCAGCTCATGTAATACTCTACGACGAACTTTCATGCACAGCAAAGTCGAAAATTTTCAAAAGATGTCCGCAAACAAAGCACCAACACTTGGACAAAAATTAATTAGCTGCCAACATGAAGATACTCGTTGACGCAGCGCCTAAAAGTATGCTCGAAAAATTATGGCAGGTTAAACAAAGAGCAACATGGTTGATTTGACTCACTGTTTCTCCGCTTCCACCACCATCTCCCCACCAACTATCAACACAATCATTTACCTGCTTACCACTAAAGCTGGCTAAGTAACTAATGGCCACGTTAAATGCCAAATTAGCCTCAAGAGGCTCGCGGCCAAAAGCCGAAGCGCACGTTAGCTATGAGAGCGTAGTAGAAAGTATAAAGATAATGGAAAACTACGAATAGTTGACTACACAAGTAATGCTTATTTTCGAGCATAGTTGCAATTGCAATGCTGCCACAAGAGGACAGGAGCGAGGACAAAAGGGAGAGTGCAAACGAAAATGTAAAGAATGCTGGGAGAAAGGATTTAAGTAAGCAAATGATGTGGAGGAACTTTGAAGTGTTATTAATGATGTCTCAAGAGTAACCCTCATCTCTTGGTAGTGTTGGTTTTGGCCGTTTGCTTGCTGCCAGTGGATAATAAAAAAAAAAAAAACAAAGCAGTAAAATAAGACAAAAATAAAAATAAAAAATTGAAACAACTCTGTGTACTTGCAAAGTAGTTGTTGATTTCTTTCGATTTTCCAGTTTTTGTGCATTTTTGTGCTTTCATTTGAGTACTGTAAAGAAAAAATTAAATTGGAATGGAAATGAAAATGATAATAATAATGCCACAAATTGCAAAAGGACACTTGGCATGCCACTGTTGCGCAAAGCAGCTGCAAGTGCTTTGTTAGGCCGCCACCGCTATAATTTTCGTTCTCTCAATCTGTAATAAAGTATCTTGTTGTGCTTAAGTGCTGGCAAATTTGCACATTCGTTTGCAATCTGCCTCATGGAAAATTTCTCCAACAAGTCAATGTTACTAACAGATAATATTTGGTTAGAAGTTAGCAGGTTTCTGATTGCTTTTTAAATTATTGTATAACTCTTCAATTGAGTACACGCCAAGAGATTGGAATCTCAGTATGTCCGTAATCCAGGAGAAGGGTGATCCTGCTATTTGTGTTACCGTGAGATAAGCCTTCTAAATATCGCTTTTAAAGTTCTATAGACGATACTGTGTAGAAGAAGTGAAGGCTTTATATACCACCAATATGGCCGGTCCACCGTTCCAGCAAAGAATAACTCTTGCCATGGATGGTACCTTGAGATAGGTGGGCAATTGAGTCTATTTTTGATATAGTTTTTAGAACTCCTAGTCAAAGCTGCCCCCAAAAATAGCACCAAAATTATTCTGAATTGCTCTCAAATAATTGCTTAAACGTTAATTTCAGGTTTAGCAAATGTTTTCATTTTGTAGCAAGAAGCAAGAATTTAGATAACTGCCGAATAAAATTCAAATAGTTTTGTTTTTAATAAAAATTTAATAGAACGCAATGCTACGCACTCGAAAAATTATAATAAGTATACTCTTAATGAAGATTTGTTGATTTTGTATAATATGGTTTTTTTTTGTTAGAGAATGAATATTTTTATAGAAAAATAAGTAATTGAGGCTCAATAAAAACTAAAATAAATGTGTGGGTGTTGCATAAATTTACCAATACTGCTAATTAGTTTTTATCTTCTTTTCTGACTGTTAAAGTTTTAGGACAAATTTGTTTGCTGTTCTCAAGAGCTAATAAGCGGCGAGATTTTTGATAAAAAAATCAATAGAAAGGAGGTAAGGATGGTTCGTCGTTTATAGAAAAAACAAAATGTATTTTTTAAAAATTAAAACATTCAGTGGTTTTAAATATGTTCACTTTCGTTGTTTTGGTTTAAAAAACATTCTCGCGTTTTTGTATTTTAATTTTAGAATTTTACTAAAACGTTTATTCTGTTTGCATCTAAATAGGAAATAATAAAACAACCAAAGACTTTTGCATTACTTTGTTTTCATTGTCGTAGAAATAATGCAGCATTCGAAAATAATTTTCAGAAACTACTTGACCTAAGCGCCACCTGGCGTAAAAAAAGGCGGGCCCACACACGCTCCTCAGGCACAGCTTTAGAACAAAAAAAAGTTAAGTTTCCAATTCTATTGGGCAATGTAAGAGAAAATGGTGCTAAACGTCAGCCGATTGATATGCAAAAAGTGGCTCAGATCGCATAAAAAACATTTTGGCAACGTCATTCTGTGGAATCCTTCATTTACACAGAAGAGTGGAATTATTTCGAATTACGTGACTATTGAGGCACCTAGTGGAGTGAGTTTTTAGAAAATGTTTTTCTCTGCCCAAAAGAATATATATTCCTAGTTTTGGGTCAGACTGAATTCTTAGTACGATTTTCAGGAATATACCAACCGCAGCGTCACCTGACGGACAAAAGAAGCATATTCGCGCCTTCGCATAACGCGACGATACTAGACAAAAATATACCCGGTTTTCGAAAGCAGTCTCAGTCGCTGATATAGACAAACATCACAATTTTAGACCAGTTGACATTCTTTAGTCTCAAAATAAAGCCGAGTACAAGCTTGACATTGAAACAATTAACTGGAAGGTAAGCTTTTATGATCTTCCATTCCAAAAGTTAAAAGATTCTCTTGCATTACCTTTTTATTGCTGGTCGCCAGGAAAGGTACTCGAATTTATACTTCAGGGGATCTTCGGAAGTATTGGTCCGATTTCAAAAATGTTTTCCCGAGTATGATTTGCAAAATTTTATTTTGTTCTATTTTTAGAGTCTCTAATATATTAAAAAATTGCGGGAAATTTCAAATTTTCACAAATCGTTGCATAAATTTTACAATTTGCAAAATAAAAAAATTCTGTCTCGGGAAAACAGAGCCAACGTAACTGTGATTACAAAGAATATCTAATTTCTTATTACAGATTACCCAACTGGCCAGAATTCTACCTAAGCGGGCCCAATGCAGATTCAACATCAATTTAGTCACTGATTGAAACGTCGACAATGTTTTGTTTTTTGGTAATCAATACAAAAATTTTTAAATCAAAACCAAAGAATTTCTTAAATCCATTCAGTAGATCCATAGCAATTTATTTCCAAAAAACCGCTCGATTGCAGGCCTTGAGAGTAGAGGAGCCCCTTAAGTGAAATAACTTTCGGAGTCTAAAAATTCACCTTACTTGCTTCCATAGTATCACCTAAATTTTGGGTTTTCTGCTTTTATTTTCAAAACTTTGTTGAAAAAATACATTTGGAAGGACATTATCTCACTTAATTGTAATTTTAATGATTATTTATTATTTTTAAGCAGCAATTAAAGTACGTTTCTTCTCAATTTATTCTTTTGTTTACTTATTATATCCAAGCCGTTAAAATTGTTGAATGCGACACGCCGCTTAAATAAGCATTGGTGGCATTGGCGAATGCAGAAAGTTATAATCCACAGTTTATGTTAATTAAGTAAATCTCAGACAAACAGAGTCATATAATCAAAATTAATTGCTTACAAACAATCATTTGTCAATATGCCTTATTACGGCATCACGAAAAAAAGTATGAAGGTCAAAGGGAATATGCCAACGAATGAGGAAGTACATAAATAAAACGGATTCACATTCAATTGTCTTGGCATGAAATCACACCGAAATTTTAATTACGAAAATGCATTTCATGTCGCATTGTACACAAACAACTCAATGAGAAGCAAGAAGACAACACGAATGCGAGCGCCAGGAAGAGGAAAAGGGGCGACATTGCACTCGTTTAAAATCAGCAACCTTTTAATAAAAGTCCAACGAAAATCACTGCTGCTGACATGCGCTCATTTTTTAAAATTTAACAGCTCAACAGTTGAATAGTTGAACGCTCAGCGACGACAAAAACGGCTTCCGCTCACAAAAAAAAAAACGCAACAGAAAAAATGAAATTGTTGCAGTACACCACTACTAGCAGAAGAAGGAGCAGAAGATGAAGGATACAAGCAAGCGATAAACACTTGAATAGACTTGAAGGATAATGCAGCGCAATGAGATATTTTCGCATGCGAAAATTGGAGGGATAAGGAGTTGGCAAAGACTTCTTCAGAGAGGCAGTCCAGCCAGTAAAATGTTGAGTGGAAACAGCTACAAGAATAAATTTAATTAAAATATGCGGACATGGAAGCGACGCGCACAGGTAGCGCGCCAACATACAAAAACAACAGCAAGAACAACAACAACAAGAACAACAACAACAACAGAGGAAAGCGAACAGTAAAGCGTCATTCTAGTTGAAGGTGGCACTGAATGTGACTGTGTTTGCGCAAACAAGGCAGCGAACAACGATCAGAACAAAAAAATACACACTTAAACATACAAACGGAGCGATGAAACAGTCACCAACTTGTAAGTACAGTAATGAGCGCTTGTTGGTTTACTCGTACATCCATTACATCCACACCGAAACCCCACGAGCCGGAGATTAAGAGCCAAGCGGCAGCATTTCGGCGAGCTTTTGTAAACAGATCACGAACCAGTTGGTGGTTGTTGGTAGGGGCCTAGCAAACTTTGACGTATAACTAAGTTACATCGAAAGTGTTGAGCTTAAAAGTAAATGACAGCGCGCCATTTTGTACAACCGCACAACAAAGCAGACACACATACACATATACATATAAGAAGTATAACAATGGAAGCACACCTACTTAAGTACAAAAGTAAATTCCCGGTTGATGGCAAAGTGTCGGCGATTTGCATATGACACGCGATAAAATTCACGTGTGAATGGCAATGTGAGGAATAGCGAATGTTGAATTGTGTAAGAAAAACCTGACTCTCAATCGAACATTTGTCAGCGAATTGCCAACGACAGCAGTCATATTTTATTACGGGCACGATTATGAGCACGATTTTAATGCAGTTATAAATTATTGTCTCCTTCACGCTCACTTTGCATTTTCTTTCTTCCTTCTGATGAGATTATTCTTGATGCTTAAAATTACAAATTTGTTAATTTTAAAATTGGTGCACCACTTTGTGTAAATGGCATCCGGCATTAAAATCATAAAAAATGTCAGCCAGGATGTCAAGCGATGAATACATATTTTTAAGAGTTGCTACTTTGGGATCGGCGGACTAATGAAAAGTAAAGTTCTTTCTCGACGAACTAAAATGTCGCTTATAAATCCCTCATCATGCTCATTCCTGCACGATGTTAAACTGTGATGAGTAGGCTTTGGGGACTTTCGAGAAGTCTCTGGTTAGCAAGATTAATGGCACTGTCGCATGGGCGACGGGTACCGAGGGAGATCGCATAATAAACTACTGTATGAGCTGTTCCATGAATAGATATAGTCAAGCGCATAAAAATTAAACAATTGCGAAAGCCTGGCCATTTGGTTAATACAGATGGCTATGTTCTGGTAAAAAAGTCCATCAACTCGGCTCCCTTGAGCGCTCAACGAAGGCAAGGAAAGACGTTAACGAACTCAATGGAGAGACAACTATTAGAAGGAATTGTCCTTACTTGGTATGATTTCCTGGCGGAAATGTGGTTAAGTTAGGAGCCAAGGTACAATGTCATTCGGTTTCGACCGAAACGAACCAAAAGTTGAAGTGACACAAGAGAAGAAGGAGAAAATAGCAACTTTACCAAAAACAATGAGTTAAAAGAATATCTTAATGAAACTTGTTAAGGCAACAGCTACTTTTTGTCGGCTTTTTTTTTAATTCTTATTGGTATTTAAAACATAATTCGAATCCAGAATTCTATTTCTGGCCAGATTATTTTCTGTTGCTGTTTTTTTTTTGGTATATGCAAACTGAATAGTAAAAGATATGAAAATTCCGTGAGATTTAACGAAATCAAAGGTATATCCTTCCACTTCTGAAGGTTAATTTGGCTTATCAATTTTCTGAAAAACATATCGAAAGTGCAAATAAAACTCACAACAGGAACTCTCCGCAAGTACTTAATGCTGTTTTCCGTCGCAAATTCATTATATCCCGTTTCAGTGGCTGTTTATTCTATCTAAATTCGTTCTCTAAAATGTTAAGCATTTTAACATTTTTCGTTAATAGTAATGAGCCACACTTAAAACAGCTTAACGATTTCAGGAATACAGAAAACTGCTTAATGGAGTTCCGGTTGAAAACACCATAGACTTTCACAAGAAATGTTTGATGTCGAAGAGTGTTAAAATCGCGAAGTTTTTCTTTTTGTACATTCATAATAATTTAGGAACAATTAAATATTTCTCAACTGAAAGAATAATGCGTACGGTGAACTTTCATAATATTTTGTTCATTCTTTAAGCTGAAAAGTTAAGTAGCTTCCAGACGATCAATACTATCAATCAATGTCTTGAATATCTCACTTAACGCTTCAGTTTATCTTCCGTATATATGTATATGACATTTGCTTTGTTTCCTCTGCTAAAAGTTATAATCTGCTTTCTCCAATATCCGCAATGTTGTCTAAAGCATATTTGCTCTTACTAACCGTAGCAATATTACATTTGTGGTTTGTGAAATGAAAAAGAAAAGAAATACTAGAAAGAAAGACGACAAATAAAATAATTTAAAGATAATCTGCGATAGAATGTTATGTGGTAATTCAATCGTAATTTTTAAAAGTCTGAATGAAACCTGATGCTAATTTTATATGAAAGAACATGCATGAATATATTTGCCAATTTTTAAAAAATCATTATATCTTTGATAGTATTACATGTATGCGTAGTCAAATTGACTAAAAGCCAAGATACAAAGAAAATTGACTGAGTGGTGCCATGACTTAAGCGGTTCAACTACCACAAAAGCTAAGATTGAACTCAATATGTTCTTAAAAGATTAAGTGGGAATGAGCTTATTAAAGTCTTAACTTTAAAGAAAATTGTACATACCTATATGAAATAATTTTTTAAAACTGTTCGATCGGGTAAAATCTATAAGTTATAGCGTGTGACTTAAAAATCTTAATACGAGTATATAAGAACGGGTTTTTCAATTTCATTCAAAATGGAAGATAAATATTAATATTGCGGTAGCCGTTCCTAAAATTTCGGTATAAAGTTATATGAATGCCGCTTGTCAGGGCGTATGTGTAATCAGCTTGACATGATAGAAAATTTAGCACATTTGCCACTAAATCGAGAAATTTATTTGTTGATATGGTTTGTTGTTCAGTTTTTCGACTAGCATAGAGTTATCAATATTCAAAACACTTGATTTATAAGAAAAAGGTGTTGTACTCGTAACATAAAACATAAAGTAAGTACTGCGAAAATTATTAGGAAAAAACAACAATACAAAAAACAAAGCGGTAGAAGTTATAGTAATACTATTTCGGAAATCACCACATTTCTTCATCATACTTCTTTCTTCTTGGCTTCTGCGGGAGTATTTAATACTGTGTGAGCTTTTGTTATTTTTCCAATTTTCCCCTTCACAACTTACTCCAATCAAGTGCGGCTGTTCTGCCGCTAATTATACTTGACTGTGTAGCAATAAATCGATCGGCCGTAAGCTCAAAAATAAAATCATTAAATAAAATGGTTTTATGGCCAAATAATAACAATAAAGTAAGTATTTCTATTAAATACATTGTTTCAAATTATTTTTAATAACTTTAGCAATTCGCTCACAATACATAGAATCTTTTGTGTCAGATAAGTTGCACATAAGAATATTTATGTACAATTCAAGACGCTTTAGGAGAAGTATCATATAAACACGACTTGTTCGTAGTTTACAGTACGTCTTTGTGGCCATGAAAATAATTCTTCAACTAACGTCGGTTGACATTATAGCTCGCGAAATAAAAAGATGTAATCCCGGAAAATGTGTAAAGTATCAAAATGTGTTGAATTTTTTATCTCCTACCTGGATTGGCTTTATTCATGCAGATACTCTGAATAAAAAAAAACATTTTAAGTTACATTTTTTTTATTAAATTTAAGTTCTTTTGGAATCAAAAATATAAATGTTTAGAAATTACCTTAAAAATATGTAAAAGTTGAATAAAAAAACTAAATCATTGTATGTGCTTGCAGCTTTTCTTTTATGCTTTTTTTACATTTCATATTCTGAAAACTTTTTTCGCTTTTACAGAAAATCAATGTACAAATCCTTTCATATCAAATAAGAAACCCCGTTTTTAAGTAAGTTAGAAAACGTCTCTTCAGCTCCAAAATTATTTGTATATTTATGCAAATAAGCACAAGTAGAGTGTTGAATAAACGACACTCTGCAGCTGCAGAACCATTTACATAGTCTCATTCGTCATTTACGATTTACCACCAAATTTCTCAACAATTCAACTGTGTTTGCAAGTGTGTGTGATGTAAAAGCAATTTTTAACGCCTGTCAACCAACAACAATGGCATTTGTAATGCAACAAACAAAGAGAGTGTATAAATAAAAGCATCAAAGAAAGCTTACTTAATAGTAAAAAGTGATAAGAATACAACAGCGAATGAAAGCTAAACAAAGTTCCAAAACCAGGAGACGTGGCGGCGTGAAAGGAAAGTCGGTATAAGCCAAAAGCGTTGTCACACTTGAATTTGCATAAGTAAAAATCACACTCATCATGGTCATTATCACATTCAGCTGCAGGCGTTGGTATTCGTACTCGCATTGCGCAAACGTCCCGCCCCGTTGCAGTTTGCTTTCGGTTGTAGCAGCAGCAACGCACAGACAGGCTTTTACAGTAGTGAGCATCCTTAATTTTGTCCTCATTCTGCTACTTGCAATGCAGCATGAATTTATTTTAATCCAGCCAAATCTTTGCTTTTCAACTACTTCACATATTTATAGAGTGGCGGCCACTTTGATGGAATTTATTATAATACTGGGTATCGACAGTTTTTATTTTCCTTATACAATATGCATTAATTTTTTTTTACTAAAATATAAAAATAAAACATCTAAGTCTGATTTGGAAACTCCGTATCGAATTTATAACAATTCTAATACAAATTTTGGAATTAAAGAAATGCCAGCCATGGCTTTTAGCACCACCTGGTGGAGTTTTTGCCAAGGAATACGAAAAGCCCACATAAAATTCAAATCGAAAATTAAAAAAAAAATTAGTTCAGACGTTCTTGAGCTTTACGAATAGGGATTAAGTGTGGTGAGGTGGGTTAAGGTGAGATGAGTTGAAGTAAGTGGTGTGTAGGAAAGAGAGTTGTGGTGAATGGAGATCAAGTGAAAGGGGTTATGGTGGTCAGGACTTGTGGGATAAATTGAGGTGGAAAGAGTTCTCGTGTGGTAATTGAAGTCTAGCGAGTATTTTCGTTTTTTTTAGGAGTAGTTTGGGGAGTTAAGATCTGGCAAGTTTAGATATGCTGAGTTTAGCTGTGGCAAAATAAGGTGAGTATAGGTCGGGTGGGTTTAGGTATAATTGGTTTAGTGTTAAAATTTAAGGTGTGGTTAGTTTAAGTGTGTGCAGTTTAAGTGTGGTGAGTTAGAGTGTGGTGATTTCATGTATGGTAAGAAGATAAAACATTTCTGTGTACGGTACCATTTACGTCTCATTAGCCTTGGTCATATTTCAATTTACTATCGCCGCTGAACTAGTTTCACTTAAAAAAAAAATACAGTTGCAACTTTTTTTTTAACTCAACATAACATTACATAACATTCCACAACATAACATAAAATAACTTATCACAACTTCACATAAATAATATATCATAATATAACACACCATGCGTTTGGGTGTGGTCAGTTTAGGTGAAGGTAGCTAGGTGTTAGGTAGCCCAGGTATTACCGCCCCAAGCAATTTCGGTTTGCATTCGGCACATTTTTGTATACCAAAATTAAACATTCTACAAAACTATATACTGAAATTAATAAAATTCCCTTGAAAAAGTTTGAATTCTTTAAAAAAAAAACTTAATTTTTAAAATCGTATTTACCAATAACCAAAAGTAAAATAGCCAATGCAGATTAACCAAAGGAAGCACTATTTTAGTGGCCGGCGCTGTTTTCATACATAAATATATCTAAGGCGTAGTGTCCACTACGCCAAAGGCAAGGCCAGGGAGACAGGGCGTCCGTCCGAAACATTTGCGTTCGTGTGCGACACTGGGATTAGTGGCACTCCTCGTTATGTCATTTGAGGCTTTAGCTCTAGCAGCAACAACAAAAACAATACCAGCAACAACACTAACAACAACGCATTGCGGTAAACTCTTGCATTTTGTGTCTGTTGCCAAAGCAGTTCTTTATCAAATTCTACGTGCGTGCGCATGCGTGTGTGTACAAGCGTTTGGTGTCATTTACGAGTGGCCAAAAGTTAGTATCTTTTTAATGTGTACATATCGCTTACAATTTAAAGTGAAACTGTAGTGTACACACATACATACAATCATGAATATATACATATATATTTGAATATGACCACCAAATTGTGATGCATGCAAGCATCATTTGCGGTTTAGTTCAGTCTTCCGTTCGTTCATTTTGGTTAAAATGACAACCACATCCGCCCGACATATGAGTACACGCCAAGGACGCTCTATTTTTGTATAACACCTTTTACTACAACATAAACACACAAACACACTCCATGGTCGATAAAATTTGGCAAACATACCCAGCGGGAATATACTGAATGGAATGATTTCTTCAAATTTATTTTCTAAATGATGACAGTATTCATCGTCAATAACTATCTCCCCATTACCTTTGAACAAAAGAGTGTTTTGCATTCTTATTATAAAGCACATACGAAAGTAGCAAATAATTCTTGTTTCGTGACCAAATTAGTTGATACAGTGCTTTTCATTGAGATACCCAGCCCAAAATAATACGGAAGCAGTCTTCCATTGTCGCATTGCGTATCAATAAACAGTAGATCTGGAATGATATACAAAAATCTCATATAATGGTGAAGTTCCTATATAAAGAGTAAACCTTGACATAGAATATGAATGGAATTTAAGGTTATATCAGCCAAAGGGGGGGTGAACCGGATTGAATAAATTGCGTTATGCTGGTCAACTGACAAGCATCTCAGCTCTTTTTAGCTTGCTCATAAATATGACTCAGACCAAAAGTATTTTTCCAAAAATTATTCCTTAAAATGTAGGTTTCGCTCACTTCACTTGCTGCCAGTGAAGGAGTCGTAAAAGCCGTTTCGAACAATCGAAAGTCCAAGGTCCAGTTGATATATCGAATATGATTCTTAAGGTGGATGTTATCCACTAAAGCGGAATATTCACCGAAATGCGTGATGGGTCCTTCCAAAGGAGCGAACATACATCCAAGGCAGCAATTGAATTGAATATCAAATCCTAAAAGCAAAATAATGCTAATTACCTTTGTCCTTCCGGACTGCTAGACACAGTAGGAAAGGTAGTCGAAAGACTCATTCACAGGTCAAACTCAAGGATTGCGATTACTCCTCTGTCGCACTCACAACATTAACAAGCCTACATATTTTATGGCTAAGTGACGCAAATTTTTAACAACTTCAGAGCAATATAATGGGGCTGCAACTTTATATTATACTTAAAGTGAATTCAATCGAAGAATGAAGTCGTTTTACCTAAGATGGCAATTCACGGAGCAAAGCAAATACGCAGTTTCTAGGCTTCTCGGCTTCTCATTCATTCGAACTGCCTTAAAAATGAGTCTTACAAATCATAACAATTTGCTTCTACGTCTTCTAGCTGGTAACATGAAGATTTTAAAACAAGAAACAGAACCAAAAAAGCCACATAACCGCTTTTCTGCTAGAAGTAGATGGAGCACCTAAACCTTTACTCAACCAGAGATTCGTGCTCACTCCAACTTTCGACGAAATACTGGGCGGTAGAATCAAGGGAGATTTAGTTTGAGTTGCCGCCTCCGCCGATATTTCCATTTCGTATAAAACAAAAAAAAAACCTTTTTGAATGAGATGAATGTATAAGCTGATAAAGCGCATGCGAAAGTGCGCTCTGGTTTTTTTTTGAAATTAGCATTGACGCTGTCTGAATATGTGAACGAATCTTTTGATGTTATTTATTAATGAACCGATAATCACCTGCAATGTGTAAGCTTAGCACTTAGGTAGAAAGGGTACAACTACTTATTTACCTTCATCGAGATTGCAATTGCCGTAGTGGGATTTATATTAAATTCTACGAGATTTTAACTATTAGTTATTATTCCAAAGTCATAGCTTAGCCAAAATATTTGCTTCATTTTTAAAGTAAACTTCCATTATAATTGTCTTGTTTCGTATTCCAACGGACAGAACTTCTATTTGTTGTCTTTATGGCTGCTGCTACAAATTGTTTCTTGAATGCTGTCTAATGTCGTCATTGTGTATTTATTACTTTAAAAATGATGGCAAACTTGCTACTACAATGTAGGCGAGGATATTTTCGTTTCAAGTTAAAATGAAGAATAATTCTAGCGAACAATTGCGAAGAGAATGAGCAGTAAACTCCTCTCTCATCGAACAAAATCGAATCTCTTAAATTCTTTCAACATTTTCGTTTAATTGAATGTCTCAAAGGCAATATAGATTGCTATGTTTGAATTGACGATCGTGAGCAAGTTCCGTTGGAAATATTTATAAATGGCGGCATATATATCAGATAACGGGACGATCACTCCATTTTAAAGACTTCTTAATTATAATATACTCGTATCTACATATACTATTACAAATATTTAGTACTGAATCGATTTTCAGTAACAGATACACGGAAGGACATCAATTTCATTCACGAAATTTCTCGATAGGGTCAACACAAATTGCATTAATGTAAGTATATATGAATCTATATTTACATATCCATATATATGTATGTTTGTATGTAAGTATGTCTGAGCAGTTTTTGCACATGAACAAGAGTAATATCTTCCCTTTGCCAGCGATGATGGATATCATTCGTTGCTGCGGTTGAGTGGCGAACAACTTTTATTTAAACTACAACATATGCACACACACACTAATACACAAATATTCATAAATCATATAAGTTTGTTTTATTGCCAGCTTGCATATGCTTTAAGGAAGGCGTTTATAAAATATACATATACATACATATATATTTAGTAGGTACATACGAATATGTCTGAATTTGTTTAATGCAGCAGTTTTGGCGTCTGCATAAAAATTGATTGCAGTTGTGATATACAATAAGTAAGTATGTGTGTGTGTGAGTGTGTATGCATATCATTTTGTTTTTTAAGTTGCAACATGGAAAACTTAGTTCATGATTTTTTTGTTGCTGAAACTGAGCTAGGAAGTGAATACGTGACGAATATAGCCGAATTGATATGCAAATGGTAAAAGTTGCTTTGATTTTTTGAGTTGACAATTCGAGTGATAAATTGCGGAAAATTGCAGAGTGAAAAACTTATACAAAACATCAATTTGCGCACAAAATGTGTAATGTTAATGGTTTCTGGCGCATTTGTAGTTACTTATCTGAAGTCATTTTACTCAAGGAAACATAATCATTAATTTACCATTTAACGCACATCTACGAGTAAGCTTATGCTTTTTTCCTTTTGCATTTATACGACGTTTTTATAGTAAACGAATATCGTCTGTTCTTGTCAGCTTAACTTTATTATCAGCATACTAATGATACATAGTTGACTATGACGAGCTCAGCGCAAAAAATTGCGTATTTTAAAGATGAAATTTTGAGTAATGAAATTTGCTACGTTGAAACTTGTGATATGGTATAAATCACACTTATCGCGCCATAAGTACGATTATTTATATAAGATTCAAATAAGAAAATTAAAATTTTTGTATAAAAAAAAATCGATTTCGAGCCAATTTTTCCTTTTTGAATCACCTTAAATTTTGGAAAATTTTAATTCTGCATATAGTGTTTGATTAATACATTTGTTGTTTAAATTATAAAACATCAAATGTATCGCACATGCAAATAAATACATATTTGTACATACTACAACATGTGCAGAAAATATTAGTAGTTCAAAATTTCTTTTGTTTACTTTGTGTCTTAAAATTACGAAGCTACAAGAAAGACCTTTTAAATTAAAAATAAGTTAAATTTTAACTGGCTTTAACTTCATGGTAATTTTTTATTTTACATTAAAAATCGCTTGGTCATTAAGTTGTATTTTTTTTAAATTTTCTTATTTCGATAAAAAATTTTGAGTTCATTAATTTTGCAATTAAAAAATCTTTTTCCAATGTACTTCCCAAACATTTATATTAAAATTTCTAACCAAATTTTCCATAAGGATGAGTGGTTTTCGCGGGTTTCTAGTGTTTTCAAAATGTTAGAATTCGGCTTTAAAGACTGCTCTTCGATAAGCAATTAACATACGTATAACCTTAATCACTTCCTCCATGCGTTCTGAAACTCAGCTCCGTCAACCCCCCTTTTATATATTTGGCAAAATTTTCAAGTCAATTATATTCCACATATTTAAGTATAGTGGATAAAATCTTCAGCTTAATTTTCTTCTGCAACCTACTTAAAAAATTAATAAATCAATTAAAAAAATAAAAGAACATTGATTTTTCGTGTTCGTCATCAGTGGATATTTGAAATGCATTTATGGGTTTGCAAATATTTTATGTAACTGAGCACCTTTTTATCAAATTTCAAGATATTTTTATTTAAAGGCTCGACATTGGTTTCCTTGCTAAAAATAGTTTTGCTTCGTCCTAATAAAGTTTATACATTTTATTTATAATTAAATTAATTGAAGTCAATAGTGAAAAGGGGAATACATTTTATTTTTGCCTTACATATTTTTTTTTTTGGCTATCAAATTGCCGAAAGCAAAATCAAAATACGAGTATTTGGAAAAGCAACAAAGTAAACCAATATCCTTTATTGAAAACCCCTCGTTTTTATCCTTAGAAAATTGTACTCGCTACGAAATCGTTTTTTAAAAAAATCTGACTTTTTTTATGGTTAAATTTTGCTTAATAATTTCCTTTTTTTGTAATTTTGCTTAACCTCTGCTCTGCTTGCTATAGTTTTTTGTAATGTCTCATTGTCGCATACACGTCAAATTGGAATCAGTTGCGTCACTTTGCAATTTAAGCAGTGAGCTTTTTTTCACAGAACCTTTTTTTTTTAAGTATTTTCGCATAGCTTTAACACTTTATTCTTATTTTAAAAATTAATCAAATATGCAAGTTTATAATGAATTATTTATAAAGCTGACAAATGGTTCTCGATTATCTTCGGTAGTGTAAATGAGGTACGAGCCGAGAGCGCAGAGCAATTGAGGAGAAAGCATCTTCATACAAATATTTTCTAAATTACGTTGTAGGATGGTGTTTCATAAGTTTTAAATTAAAAACTTTTTTAAGTGACAAATGCAAATCGTACTCGTACATATGGACTTGTATATTCAATTCCATCTTACTTCAATTTTAGTAAACAATTTGTTTCTGCAAGTTACTAAGCAACTGTCACCGATTACATTCAGGTTTCCTTTGTTTCTGTTTTGCTATTATTATTTACGCTACTTTCCTCTAATATCGTAAGTTTTTGTTGTGTGATACATTTTACTATCGAAATTGGTGCTCTGAAATAGTTTTACTCGTATAACTTCTACCGCTTTGAGTATTGTTGTTTTTTCCTTATAATTTTTCCCAAAAACCAATCGGCCTTAAAGCACATAAAAATTAAAAATTCATTATTAAAGTTTCATTTATGTATTATTGTTTATACATAAATTTAAATAAACATAGATTACAAATAAATTTCAGCTTTAATTCAAGCCTTCTAAAGCCAAAAGTCGTAGTAAGAAGTGCTTCCACCTCTCTTCCTTTTTCTTTTTAATACAAGTAGCAAAAAGTAGGTGGGAACCATTTCTTCGTTTATATTAGAGTTCATTAAAGAAATGTTGAAAGGATAGCCTTTAAAGATCTACTTAGGTATTTTGAAAGGTTTTTTCCTAAATGCAAAAGGAAAAAAGCATAAGCTTACTCGTAGATGTGCGTTAAATGGTAAATTAATGATTATGTTTCCTTGAGTAAAATGACTTCAGATAAGTAACTACAAATGCGCCAGAAACCATTAACATTACACATTTTGTGCGCAAATTGATGTTTTGTATAAGTTTTTCACTCTGCAATTTTCCGCAATTTATCACTCGAATTGTCAACTCAAAAAATCAAAGCAACTATTACCATTTGCATATCAATTCGGCTATATTCGTCACGTATTCACTTCCTAGCTCAGTATCAGCAACAAAAAAATCATGAACTAAGTTTTCCATGTTGCAACTTAAAAAACAAAATGATATGCATACTTAGGCATTTTGAAAGGTTTTTTCCTAAAAACCGCCCAAAAATCAGCAATCAATAACGATTAACCAATTATCTAGTAAAATGACTGAATACTTTTTATGAAATCCAAGAGACAAGCTTCAGCCAGATGTTTTGAACAATGTTAATGCTTTGATTTTAAGCTTTGAATGAATAATATTTGTAAAAAATGTTCAATGTCGAGTATATTCAAAAAGCTCTAACTGCTATCAACAGATTGTTTCATGTTGCTTAGTTTAATTCAATACTTTTAAATTGCCGAAACTGCTTTAGGATTTTATATATTCTTAAAAAGAAATTGAGTGCGACCAAGTGCTAAGTACTTATTACTGAATACAACCTGAAATTAACTTTAATACTTTAGGGAATTTCGAGTGCGCGTGAATTCACTGCGCAATTGACACCTACGCTGAGTGACGCCAGACCCATTCCCAAAGTAATGTGTGCTGGTATGTGATCGAAACGCAAATACGAGTAAATAGAAAATTACATTAATATGCACATAAAGTTATAACAAGAATACGTTTGCATTAATCAAGTAAACCCCATCAACCACACCTATTCAGTAACGTGTAAATACACACATACATATCTGCAAATATGTGTTTGCAAACCAAATGTAATTAATATTAATTTTTAAAGCACGTCATTGACTGACATTGCCCAAGCGAGGACCACACCTTCGTTTGACTTACATGCCTATAAATATTTACACATATGTATGCACTTGTAAGTAAGTATGTTTTTATGTTCGTATTGGTGTGTTTGCGCATACAAATTCTGTGGTTCCGCAGGTAATTCACACCTGTTTGGTGTGTAAATCACAACGTCATTTAGCGGGTAAGAATGTTTACGGGCGTCTGGGGAAATACTTATGCCTGCATATACTTATGGATGTACATACACAGCGGCCGATCTACGTCAGATTTTAAGGATTTGTACTTCATACGTTTAAAAATTTATAATATGATATTCATTATTTTCAGACAATATTAATTCTGGAATAATTTTGTACGAGATGTAAATTTTTGATTAATATAAATAATGTTATTTTTAAAAGAATATCATTTAGATTGGTATTATCTTTAATGACTAACTGATTTCAGGAATAGTGCGTACTAAAGAACAAGTTGTAGGTACCTACTCGACAAAAATATGTGGATTTATAAATGAACCGTGTTTTATTATCAAACAATTATTAACTATTAAAACTCAAATGACATTTACTGACTTATGGTACCAAATGAATCACTTGATTTTGAAACGATTGAAAACGATTCTTGTAGCACACCGAATGGTTTCACAATTCGTGTTTCAGTAGACAGCTATTTTTCATAGCTAATTAATAAGTGTATATTTTTTTTTAGAAAATGGTGAGGTTCTGTCAACCATACAATAAGATAAAGTGCGAAAAATTTTGTCTTATAACTTGAAAGATGAATTTAAAAAATATAAAATATGTGTAAAAGGTGTTTGAAATATATTAAAATATTATAACTATCATATCTAGACACGAAAAATTTTTGACACACAGTTCCTCCCCCATAATCAAATTCACGATCCGCCCCTGACATACAAATGTACTTATCACATTGTTTCATTCATAATAGTTTGGGTCGGTATTAAGAAGCAGGCACAAAAGGTAACTCTTTAATATGAAACTTTTTTTTAACTGAATTTTATTGGTTAGTGTGTTTCAAAGTTTCAGTACTTGATCTGAATAAAAATAAAATTTGTATATGTATGCATTTGTATATTAAACGAACAATTTTTCCATGACGACTGACGGGTTTTTTACACTAATGGCATTTTTATTCAAATAAGCTGTCTCTCGTAATTTTTGTCAAACAAGCCGTTTCCAACTGAATAAATATATTTAAACTACTTTCTTAAATTTGTTTGTTTGATTATTGATTTTTATTACTACTATACGCTGTTCATAAATTATTTCTCAACAACATATTGACAGTTTTGGGTACTTCATTTTTTTTTAAATAATTAAAATTATTTTTCAAGTAAAATATTTTTATTCTCTAAGAAAACCCCAAACACCTATTTCTTAAACTATTTACAAAGTTTACAATGATTTAACAAACTATTTATCGAAATTTTGAACTTTTTAAGAAAAAGTTTTTACAATTTTTTCGAGTATGCAGGTTTTTGGTTCATTCAATTTTAGTTTAAGAAAGTGCAAGTTTCAAGAGTCTACAAGTTATCACGGATTTTTGAAAATTTTTGAATATGCATTTTTCTCCAATGCGAAATGGCGTTTATTTTATACATACATACATAGTATATGGAAGAAATTTTGGAAGAGTGTCGGTAAAAAAATTGTCAAAAGTCAGTGATAACTCGTATTCACTAGAAACTTGCACTTTGTTGCATTAGAATTCTATGAGCAACCTATTTGCTTACCCCAAAAAATTCAAACTGTTTTTAATTCGAATTTTTGCATACAACAAAAAATAAAAATTTTTTTTAATTCGAAATTTTGATGAAATTTTGATATAGTATGTTCATATGTGTTTGTCTAGTCTTACTATGTCAATATGTGTGCTAGAATTTGTGAACAGAGTGTACTACTAAAATACATATTCTTGAAATATATTTAATGCGCTACAAAAAGAGTCTACTAAACTTTTCGTTGATAGCTATTTTATGTTGAAATTGCATTCAAAAGAAATTTATAGGTTTTTTTGCATTAGAATTATGTTTGTATCAAAATTGAATAAAAACAGTGAAATGTTCGAGGCACGATTTCGATTGAAAGGAAAATTTTTTTCTAGGATATTCAATATAGGAATAAATAGAATTACACCGACCAATAATTTAGGAGTTTTGAATAAAAATACTTTATAAATTAGTATTAAGGTCCTTAAATTTGCTTAATTTTTTTTTTCCACTGACATTTTTATTACTTCTTGCTTGAAAATTAAGTGATTAATTTATATTAAAAATAAACCATTGTCCTCGAAGACCTCCAGTCGCTTATTCCCTTACAACTCGCAGGAGTCTTACTTTTACTCTTAGGTGCGCAAATAGAACTAGGCCAGTAGATAATCTTTACTTTTGATAATGCATGGCAATAGAAGAAGAAGCATTTTAGTTTGTCTTCGAAAATATGTTCTAGAACTCACCAGTATTTCCCAGTGTTTTCCAAAATTTACCAAAAAACATTTCTGTACTTGGTTCTGTTGCGAATGAGAGAGAGAATAAGGCTCTCTGAGGTTAAGAAATAATAAAAAATATATATTTGTAATTCTGCATAACATCTGGGATGCGTTGTGCTTTTTTCTAACAAAATATTTTGAAAGTTTAGTATAACAGAGACCAAATTTCATCTGCATTTCTCGTGCGATTTGTATGTGGAGTTTTCGCTTTTCCTGTGAGCAAAATGCAGAAATCGAAGTATGAAGAAATTCATAAACTTCTGAAAACGAAGTTTCAAATTTTCATCTAGCTTTTTTTACATTTTTGCAGCAGTTACATATAGTTTAATTGTAAAATATGGCAAACTATGTAAAAGAAACATATAATGCTACTATTTTCCTGGGTATTTATTGCATTCAAAGCCAATTTAATTACTAAAGATATTTATTTGAACTCGTCAAAAAACATAACTCTGATTTATAATTCATAACTTTAGTTTTGTGCATCTATGAATTTATTTATACACCTAAATTCAAATACTCGTAAATATATTTTGCCCTTTTGGCAATGCGGAGGAAATGTATGAAATTTATACGTTTTTGTGATTGAAGCGCCTAACTATGACCAATGGCTGAATTGTGTATTGCAGAGAAAACATGCCTCTCCCTCTGCCCTCTCCACTTTTATGTGCGTGGTCCGCTCAACTACTTGGTCTGCTGATGCCAATAACATTTCCAAGACGTTAAATTTTTACCGGTAATCGCATTTTTTTATATTCTTTCATTTTATTTGCTTTATTACATTCACTGCGTGTTCGTATTTTCTTTGAGTGCAGCACGACTCCTGCATATTTTTCTTGATTCGCCACTTTTTTTTTTTTTTTGGCAGCTAACCACAATACAGTTGTTGGACTGCATCGCTTGGGAATAGCGCTGATGGGGAAATGCGCATAAATTCATATTAATGTATGTATATTCTTTCGTATTTACGAAATGGAAGAAAAATTATGTGTTATCTGATTCTCACTTCATTGCATTGTTATGTCGGATAACTTTTACTAGTTTATAATAAAATATTCTCAGTTGAGTTAGTTGTTGGCAAATTGACAAGTCAAGTCAAGTGAGCGATGACTCTGACGCCAGCGGAGATCTTACAAATTGCAATTGAGTGAAAAATGAAGAAAGACTCATTATAAATGTTGAATAAAAAGTTGATTAAGGACAGGTCAAATTCATTACTTATTCTGAATCGACATAGTCTTTGACACACATGTTAGTGTAACGCAAATAAATTAAAAACGGAGTTTAAAAATAATTGTCAAATATTAAAGTAAATTTGTAACTACTTCATACTATTTGATGTCTTGAATTCAAATAACTTCAAAACTGGATAATTGAAAATTTAATTTTTTTGACTAGCGAAGCAACTGAAAATTTAACCTAAATTGGTCAATTTCAAAATAACTTGAAATCGTGAAATTAAAATTCAGTAACAAGGTTAATACTCAGAAAATTGTGGTAGCCCTAGACAGGCTAAGATTCTCGACAATTTTTCGGTATCGTTAGATCGAGCTGATATCAACTATGTTATAGGTTCGGTTGGATATCTAGGATGTCTTGAGATCAGATTTTATTGATCAGAAAACCACTGCAATGTACTTAGCCACTTGTATACTATTTTTTTTATTTAATTTTTTATACATTTATTTACTTATTTATATTTCCAATGCTGTTTTGAACATAGCTCTAACAATTTGAATACAATTTTATTTGTAGATTAGCTAATACTTATATACCCATCTAGGAGTTGCCACTGAGAATTTCCCATAAGGCTGCCACTTAAGTTAGAAAATCTCTTTCTGTGTAAATGAAATGAAATATTAAATTATCGTTGATTGCATCAACATGGTAACTCACTTCGAGCTAAGTACTCAAACTGTCTCCCGACGAAATACTTGACGGTAGTACCGGGAGGGGAACGGTACATGACGGTAGGAGGTTTAGTCCCACACTGACGTGGTAAAGGCTTTCGATGCATCCTCCTCGTAAAAAAATAGCATTACACAATACAACAGAACACAGTGTGACACAACATAGCATAACGTAACATAACATAACATAACATAAGTTAACATAATATAACTCGACACAACACAACATAACACCATAAAACATAACGTAACATAACACAACATAACGTAACATAACATAACATAGCACAACACAACACAACACAACATAACGTAACACAACACAATACAATACAACGTTACACAACTTAAAACAACAACAGTATAAAATAACGTAACATAACAAAAAACATATAATATGATAACGTAACTTAAATCAACTAAGAGACAAATCGGAATATAAATACGATGTATCAGATTGCTTCATTTCATTTACACAAAATGACACTCTACGAGCGAATAGAAGTTTCGGATATTCGAATAATGTTGTTTAAAGTTCGTTCAGCTCTTCTAATCAAAATTACCTTTCGTTTTGTTCATTTATTAAACCACTTTCCTAAGTGATCCGACATATTTTTAAAAGCCTTGCAAAATAGCCTCAGCTTATGGTCTTGTGTCTTTCTGTGAATAAATATTCCTTCTCAATTACAATAACATTAAAATATTATCAGTGACATATTAGTTATGCCAGCAAAAGGTGAATTTATTCACAAAGTTAAATAACAATCCCTTACAAATTACATAATAGTTAGCAAGTTGATTTATTTTCAACTAACACCCTTTTAATCAACACTCTACTGAAATGTGTCCTATGAATTTTAAATCAATGGTCGAACATCAAAGTTTCGTACCACGAATAGCCTTGACCAACATCGAAAAAATATTTTCAGACAGTCTTTGCAAGAAAAAAGAAGAAGAAAAAGAAGACGGCAAAGAGAGATGCAAAAATAAGAACTGCACAAAAGTTGTAAAAAGTCGAAGAACTTTGAAATTATTCCCCTGAGAGTGAAGACAAGTTCGTAGCAACACAACGTCCTAGCACTGTGGCGGATTCTAGTGGGCTGCGGTGGTGGGTTGTGGTGTTTGTCCTGCGATGTCCTGAATACTAATTGAGATGCCACACAAATGAAATCACTTAAGGTGCTGCAAGAAGTCGCTGCGCTGAGCGGTTGACTAGCGGTTGGGTCGATTGTACTGTACTTTGACGCTTCACTGATTACTGTACTAAAAAATGCATGCAACTACAGTGGGGCTACTAAATAAAATGAGTACGACATCTTGACAGAGAGTGTATGTGTGTGTGTTCGTCTTTAAAGCATTCAAGCCAGCAATGTACTACTTTTGGATACTTTATTTCTATTCTAAGTCTTCGAAAATTCGTTGAAAATCACTCGACCACTCGGCTGGATTGAGTTTATATAGAAAATTATTTCTGACTGCTGGCTGGTGTTCGTTGTTGTCTGTCGCTTAGCCACTATTGCGGTGTTGCCGATGACTACTCGCTGTTTTTGACAGCTCTAGATAACTTACTCAAAAGCGAATTTAATTTATTGGCAAATGTCGTCGGTCGGAGGTCAAACGAGGAACTGGAAAGAGAGTTTTTATGGCTTGAATGGACACGGAAACGATTGTCATGGGTCTATGCAGGAGCAGAGAAGAGGAGGTGGGCACCGACGACAATGTCAAAAGCAATGACTTTAAAAGTGGTGGCTAGCGAATAACTAAGTAAAAAAAAATTTACATACAGACATTTATAAATTTACGTAGGAAACCACAAGTCTGTAGCAAGCAGAGCACGTCCGTCGATCAACTAGCCGATGCAGTAAAATAAATTAATTTCATCTGTCGCGTTGTATGAAAATATGAAGTAACATAGACGTACTCATAAAACAGTCCAATTGTCCCGAACGTTTTGTGTGCGCTGAAGAGTAAATTTTTCATTTCTTCATTTCGTGCACCGCAGCAAGTGCGGCAGTTAAATTTAAAAATGGTGACAACAAAAAGAAAAATGCAAGAAATGCCAGCAAGGAGTGTTGCCGAAAATTTATACGCCATGAAAGGGACTGGGATTTATGGGCACGCACGATGATGATGATGGTGGTGGTGGTTGTTGTTGTTGAGCATACACATTTTATTGCTATGATTTGAAATGTAAAAACGCAAAGTTGGCCATGAAGGCACACATACACATATACGCTTGCGTTGTGAAGGAAAATTTAAAAATAAAAGCGATTGCAGATTTAGAGAAGAATTATATTTGATTTACTAGTTGCCCGGCTGACGTCAAAACGTTCTGAGGCCGTGCTAAATATTTATGATGTGAATGCTACGGTAAGCTTACATACAAATACTCGTTGTACATACGCATACACTCTCAAATATGTACAAAAGTGTATGCATACAAGGCTGCTGTTGGAAAATCAAAATCTTATTTAATTTCTCAGATTTTCGGCTGCAGTGACATTTGTAACGTTATATATTTGTACGATTATTATAATTGGATTAGTTCAGTTGAAAGTGATGTAAATTATAAATCCATTTAGAGAATTTATTTTTTTAAATTAGTATTCCTGCAGTGCGCAAATATTTTCTTAAAGTAAAGTTGATAGCTCAGCTATTCATACAGAACTTAACAAAAGAAGACTTGAACTGAATACTTAAAAAAATTGTCTACAAAGATTTCTTGCAATTACTGTCTTTGAATGGCTGCATAAGCTTTGAAAACTATATGAAGTAGACATTAGCTTATCTCTGAATTAGACGATAACGAAAAATAAATATGGCACAAAGCCCCACACGCTTTTTTCACCTTCATATTGGTATTTTTCATTTATTATAGAATTTTCAGCTTATATTAAGAATTATTTTCCACTTATTAGTTCAATGTGCTCACAATAAATAATGCAGGACACTAAAAGCAATAAGATGAGCGCTTAAATCATTTCGTATTCGATTAGGTTACTTATACGTTCTTACCGATAAATTCGGGTTAATTCACTTCCGGCTATCTGAGCTCATAAATTTAATATATATAATATAATATATAATTTTGGCCCGTACACTATATACATAGCTCAGTGCTTGGCCGAGCTTCTCCTACCATTTGTGGTGTGCGTCTTTATATTCTACCATAAATGGATGGACCTACAGTTTTGTGCCGACTCCGAACCGCAGATGTATTTAATGAGAAGCTTTTTCATGGCAGAAATACCCTCGGAGGTTTGCCATTGCCTGCCGAGTTGATGATTTATTTGTCCTTCATTTGATTTCAAATCATTTTCAATCCTCTAACAAAAAACATCTGTTTGTGAAAATTTTCGGTTATGTAGTTTTATATAACAATAAAGTGCAAGTTAAAAGTTACTTGAGGTTTACGATTTCTTTACGAATGGTGATTTAAAAACAAAATTTCGACATAATATTTCATATCAATTATGACATATAATTTCTTGCAATTAAGAATTAAAAAATAAAACTATATCAACTGAATTTGCCCTTTTGTTTGTGCTGTCAGAACTTGGAACTCACTACCAATTTTAATCAAATGTGTAACATCGATTGGGTGCTTCAAAACGGCAGTTACAAATCTATTCATGTGATATCCCATCCCTTTTCCCCTAATACATTTATGTACACCCTCCTTTAAAATCTTTTAATATTTCATTGTATTATAACTATTAATCTTAGTACTTTTTATTTTTATTTTACTTACGATATTTCTTTAGGATTAAGTTGAAATATGCGTACAACTAAAAGACCTGGTGCCTTACTGTGCCTATAATATTAAATAAATAAATAAATTACATGACTTAACATGACGCAGGTAGCAAAAACTGAGTGAAATTAGATAAACATTTAGCATCGACCGCTTCAAATATAAATAACGCCATCAAGAGTAATAAAAAACATTTAGATCAGTGTTAGGATAAGAACACATCAATGAGCCGTAAGCCAGTACTATTTGTTCATGAGCCGTTTTAATTCCACAGTGAGTGATTTATGTATACAAGCAAAAACGTGAAGTCTACAATTCATCAAGCCAACTACTGAATTTTTTGTCTGTATAAATTAATTCTGTTCATTATATTCGTATATATGTTTGCCTGCATTACTACTACATTAGCAAGTTTTGTTCAAGTATAATTGATGCGCATAAAATTCACGTGAACTACAGTTTCATTTCACGTTAGAAAGTTTGATGGGTCGTATGAGTTACTTGATCTCTATTTAGCGGGTCACTTAAAAGCACTTTAGTGCGCAACAACACAAAAAAGGCAGCAATGAGTTAGTTTTATTTTATGTGAATGTTGTAAAATAGTCAGAAATTATAAACTTCTATATATATATCTACATGTGTAGCAGGTACGTGCAAACTCACGCGAAGGCACTAAGAAAAGTTCGCTTAGTTGGCGACTCTAAAACCTTTTTCAAAAAACCAAAAATACCAAATCCTTTGCAATTGCTTTACGCCGATTCGTTCTGAATTTCAGAACATCGGTTAAAATGGAGACAAGAAGACGAAAAATATCTGACGGTAGATAAAGTGAAATTCGGAGCAGTGAAATAAGTCCCGTGGAAATAACACCCTCGGGCTTTATTTCCTAAATAAAAAGAAAAAATGCTCACGGAAAATATTTCCTTTTCGAAAAGTAAATATCGCCCACCCACGAAAGGCAATAATGGCCGCGGAATTTTTTGTCGTAAAAATAAAGGAAATAAAGCCCTTGGGTGTACTTTTTTTTTAAATTAAATTTTGATAAAATTTGGTACATATAAATCAAAGTTTGAAGAAATCTCACTATGTGATTAGTGATAAGTTAAAGCCACTACAAATATTCAATGAGTGCCAAAGTGCATATGGAATGACTTTACCTTCTCTATAGAATATTAAAAAATAGTTTAGAATATTTCAGATGAAACATTTTTCTGTAGAGGACCAGCACTGAGATGGTCGATCAAAATCTTCCGCTGATGACGTCACTGTGGCTGTGGTGAAGTCGTAAGTTAACGAAAATCCCCGATTGACACAACAAATTATTTCTGATGGATTGCGCTTAAATGCAATGGCTGTATCGTGAATATTAAGTAATCATCATCAAAGAGAGGCATGATTTCATTTTGCTCAAATTTTCTTAAAAAAATTATTTTGGTTCTATAAGTACGAATTGGAAGCCAAACAACAGTCCATGGTATTGAGCCCAGCAATAGCAAGCCCAACTGTTAAAGTTAACCGACAAAAATCAGCAAGAAAAGTATAGATGTCAGTTTACTTTAACCAATCAATAACCGTAGCTGCTATTTATTTGTAAAATAATCAGATGGTAATAACGAAATTATATACCGAAGACTGCTTACCAAAAGTTTAAAAAAATTTGTTGAAGAACAAGAAGAAATAGGATTTGCGACGCTGCTTATTACATACATATGTACATCACGACAATGAGTCAGCTCACACTTTTGAAAAACGACCAGCCCCATATCTGCCGGAAAGAAATTTGAGGAGAAAGCTATTTAACAACAACGCGGAGATAATTGATGCGGTTAATGCTGAACTTGATAAGCTTAAAAATCAAGATTTTCAAGAATGTTTTGAGAAGTGGATTAATAGGCTGAAGAAAGGCATTGAAATGAATAGCAATTATCTAGAGAAGATAAAAAAGACAAAAATTAAGAATAAATACGAAATGATACTTCTGTTTTTTTTTCTGTTCAAGTCATGATGGAATAATGAAAGGTGTTGTACGTTGCGACAGCGCCAGATTGAACGCCCTTAGCTCAATGTTATATTTTGGAAGTATTAGAGAAACGGGAATAAAAGAAGGCCGTTCCTAGGAAAAAGTACAAATAAGTGAAGATATTTAAATAAAATTTACCCACAATGATTGGAATATTATAAATTTTATATGAAAACTGAAAAAAAATTAATAACATAATTTGTATTTACGTACGAATTTTTAGTGTTTTGGGTTGCCAAAATTAAAAAAGGCAAACTTCTTCGATAAAGATTATTCTTTAGAAATTAATGTTAAATGTTTAAATATGACACAAATGCACTCAAATCGTACTAACAACATAATAATGTTGGTACAGCGATTAACTTTTTTTCGGAAAAGTAGAACCTCACGGGTTTTCCCACATTAATATAGTTTATTTCCAATCATTGGATCATGAAGAAACTGAAGGTAATCCTCAATGGTTATGAGCATAAAAGCACTGAAGGCAGGATTTTTAGGAAAGAAAAACTAATTGATAACTGAAAAAGCAGAAATATACAAGTCCATGGAGTTCCTTTAGCCATTATGGTATAATTATTAGAATACAATATCCATAGCTTAAATTGAATATAAAACTTGCTTGTTACAAAGACGAGCGGAGAAAACGAAAAATTTACGTTGACCAATAAAATATTGTATTGGAAATGCCAATAAAATTGTTTTTCCTGTCTTCCGATATGAACCCCAGAGCTTTATTCCACTTAATAATTTAACAAATAATGTTTTAATATACAAATACTTGACAATTTTTATAAAAACTTATTCGAACTCTCGCTTTTAGAATACCTTCTACCAACAAATGAGAAAAATTATCCAAAATGTCAAAACAATCGATACTACATATTATAAGTTCCACATGAAAAACTTAATTTTCTGCTACAATTCAACATTTTTTTTTACAAAACTGGTAACCAAATTCGGCAAAGGACCAACACAGTTTCTAAGGGCGTTCAAGATGGCTGATTTAGAGCGAGAAGTTGCCAACGTACAACACCTTTCATTATTGCATCATGTGTTCAAGTGTCGTCAATAGCCAGAGCTTTTCCACCTTACGACGAGCCATCCCAAAGATATGTTTAGGAAAACCAAACTTAATCATCTGTAACTCCATCAAAAAATTTAAAAAATCAAATTCGCCTAAAACTATTTTAGAAGAGTAAAACATTCATCCCTTTGGTGAACAAAAAATACAAAATTTTTGGGAGAATCGATGTGTCCAGAAACTTAATTGCTCGCACTGGTTGAGAAAAGAAGCAAGCTTTTAAGAAAATTTCTTTCACTGGTTGCCAAATAGTATTTCCAAAATGGTTACAGCTAAGAGAGGTCGAAGAGCTAAAATTTATTTTTTTAAATTTATCAGTTGCTCTTGTTTGTAGTTGGTTTGTTTAAGGAAGATGAAATAAACAAAACAGCCAACTCGGCTAGCGTAGCACAATAGGTAGCGTATTGGCTCTGCAACTCCGAGCTCCCGGGTTCAAAGCCTGAGAGAAGTGGTTATGAAAAATTAAATTAAAAATAATTTAATTTAATAATCAAAAAGAAGTCTGATGAGGAAATGTGGTGATTTCCGAAATAGTACTATAACTTCAACCATAAAAAACTGTTGTTGTTTTTTCACAAACAAATCTTCCATAAACTGGCCTTGAGCTCAATAAAATTATAAAATATTAAAATTTATTTAATTTTATTTGAAATTTAAACTTTTCAATGACCATTTTTATATGTAGACTAACACAAAAAAAAAAAAAAATACAACGTACACAAAAATAGCAACAGGATGACCTTTCACTGCGTGCCTGTGCACTACACTTTAATTTGTCAATATCCTTAATCAAGCGTGCGATATGCGGTCATGAGCAGCAGTCGTATTGCTGCAGTGCAAATGCTTGCAAATTAATCCTGCATGAATAATTCAAGGTGGCATTGCACTATTTTGTATTCTTCACGTTTCACGCTTTATCAAGCAAAAGTACAAAGGAGAAGCGAATTAAATATTTTACTACGTGCTGCTACAAGCGCGGCTGCTGCAATTGGATTTTTTTCATATTTTATTTTTTTTTTCGCTATTCCTTTCTCAAAAGTAATTCTTGACTAGCACATAGTTTTTGCCTTGTGGTTGGCGGTCGCGCAGCGCTGATGTGCATAGTTCATAAGCGCGATTGAAGAAAAAATAAAAAAAATGACGTGCATTTGCACTTAAACACTTGCCACAAGCATACTATGTACTTGTGTGTGTGTGTGTGTATACGTAATTGTATGTACGTATATATTATAAATTTTATGTTAAAAACACTTCTAAGTATACCCACTTGCGCGTGTGTGTGTGTGTGTGTTTGTTTGTGTGAGTGAGCTACCCGCTTTGATTTCGATTTCCCATTTTGCATTTTAATGGTGTGGCAAGCAGTTAACTGGCCCGCGAAGGAAGGGAACGGACTGCGGTGCTTGACTACATTTCCATTGTTGAAGTGAGTACATTTGCCGCATTTCAATTTGATTTTCAAGTGGCAAAACATGCATTCCTTAACAAATTTCGCGTGAAATAGCTGCGTTGGCTGGGACGTGAGCGCTTCTAAATAGTGCACTTTGCGTTGCCTTCACGATGCTTTGAATAGTTTGGCATTCTAAGAAATATTTAAGGTTAAAATATTAAATTGGCCTTCAACTAAATGAATAACACGAAATTAATATTACGCTTATTTTTGTAGAAGAAACCCGCATAAATGTTAAGTTTCCGAGCGCTTCACTTTATTGATTTCGTCAGGAACACTTGCTGTAGCACTAAAGTAAAACTTGTTTAAAAATTTAGTAAAACATAGATATTGAAATATATTGGCAAAAGCCCAGCGGGTACCGCGTCAAAAACTTTCAGGACTGGAGCTATTTCATCCATTCGAACGACGTGACCTAGCCAGCGGAGCCGCTGATTCTTAATCCGCTGCACTATATCTACGTCATTGTACAGCTCGTACAGCTCATCGTTCCAACGTGCGCGGTATTCGCCGTCGCAAAGACGCAAAGGTCCATAAATTTTTCGAAGAATCTTTCTCTCAAATACTCCAAGAGCCCTCTCATCTGATGTTGTCATCGTCCATGCTTCTGCACCATACAATAGGACGGGCATGATGAGAGACTTATAGAGTATGGTTTTTGTCCGTCGAGAGAGGACTTTCCTGCACAGTTGCCTACTCAATCCGAAGTAGCACTTGTTGGCAAGATATATTCTCTGTTGGATTTCAAGGCTGACCCTGTTATTTTTGTTAATGCTGGTTCAGTAAACGAAGTCTTCTACTTTTTCAAAGTTATAACTGTCAACAGTGATGTTTGTTCCAAGTCGTGAATGTGCCGACTGTCTATTTGATGAATGAAGATACTTCGTCTTGCCCTCGTTCACCTCCAGACCCATTCGCTTCGCTTCTCTATCCAGTTTGAAGAAGGCAGAACTAACTGCGCGGTTGTTAAGGCAGATTACACACTTTTATAAAGGATGGTGCCTGACTGATTTAGTTCGGCGACTCGAATTATCGTCTCCAGGTTAAAAAAGTCGCACCACAAAGAGTCACCCTGTCTGAAACCTAGTTTGGTATCAAATGGCTCGGAGAAGTCCTTCCCAATCGTCATTTTACATAGCCGTATACGTTTTGGCGGGATACCAAATTCAGACATTGCGGCATATAGGAAACTTCTTATCGTGCTGTCGAAGTGAATATTATATAGATCGCTGAAGTAAAACATATATCTCACATATAACCAATTTTAAAAAAATTCCATTTAGCACGAAAAGCACTCCATTTAAGCAGCTAAAGTCTTGAACTTTTGCAAAATTTTTGATTATTATTAGAACTATTTTAGCAGTGAAAATCATTAAGATCGGATAAATATAACATATAGCTAAATGCTAAATGCTTGAAATTTTTCAAACATATTAATTATTATTGCGACTATTATAGCAGCCAAAATCATAAATATCGAATAAATATAAAATATGGCTCCCATACAATAACATTCTTCCATTCATAATAGGTATGAAGCCGTGACATATACGAAGAAACAAGTCGCTAATGAAAACTGTATAAATCCGAGTATTAAAGATTATACTAAAATTAGAACAATTTCGAAACATTTGGAAAGAAACTTTAAATAAAAGTTTAAGATTAATAATAGCTGACTGTGGTTTGGTGCATAGCGGTGCGTGCTAGAACTCAATATGCCACTGAGTTCGAGCTTCAAATCTCAGCCAGGGCAAGTAAAATCTAAATTATAGAAAAATATTTTTCTGATAGCGGTCACCCTTCGGCAGACAATGGCAAACCTCCGGGGGTATTTCAGCCATGAACAAGCTTTTCATAAAATACATCTGCCGTTCGAAGTAGGCACAAAACTGTAGATCCCTCCATTTGTGGTAGAATATAAAGACGCACACTACAAATGGTAGGAGAAGCTCGGGCAAACACTCAGCTAAATAGTGTGTTCGCCAAATTATTACTATTAAGATCGTGTGAAGGCGGTTTATTGCATGAAAAGACTTTTACTACGTCATCGAATGGGTAAATGCTGCCAAATCGACAAAGAGCGGATAACTAGCGGTTCTCGGATGTCGCAACCTTTGTTTCACTCGACCGTATATAAATATCATTCAATATTATCTTAATTACACTATGGTACTTATTGTAAATTCAAGGGAAATATAAAAGCTTTAATTGTTACTTAGGTTTTTACAAAGTAAGTTTTCCAAAAATGTTTTAAGGAAAACTAAAATTTAAACAAAAGTGCTTTTTCTGTTAAACGGTGCAGAAAACCTTCACAATTCAAGCCTTGGTCGGCCACTACCAACTTTCCGAAAACTACGAAAATAAAGTTCCAAATTTGGGCACTTAAAAAATAACAAAAAAAAAAATATTTGCAAAAGTCTACAGAAACAAAAATCTACGTCAGCATTACACTTTCTTAATTGAAATGGAAATGGAAATGGGAAAAACTTTCTAAAACTGAATGACATCGCAAAATAGGTGTTTTAGCAAACTTTAATTAATTTTGCAAGCCCATTTGTGTGCGCATACCTAGATATACTTACATACATAGACACATACAAGTGGGCATATTCATATGTGCCCATACATACATACATACATACATAAATACCCTCATAATTGCTTTGGTTAATAATGACCATTGGGTGCCCGCATTTCTTTGGTTTGCATAATTAGCTGACGCATGTGCAGCATCGGGATTGTGAGAATTACTTAACTTTTCTTAAGGTTAAATGACATTCACAAAATTGTTTAGCAAATGTTTTACGTTTTGAGCGAATAATGGGAATTTGTAATATTTTAATTTTGCAGGCATTTTGTTAAGTCTTTAATGTAATATGTTTTATTTTGCTTTCTAATTGCTAACTGAAATAAAATAAATCCCGGTGTCAAGCTGTTGCTCAATAAGTTATGGTTGAAATCAAAAATTTGTAGAACATTTACGTATTTACATATATACAAACTTAATATTTAATATTTTATACGTTATTATAACAAATGATCCTCGAAAACTTTTCCCTTTTTAATAGACAAAATGTTCAGTAGTTTTGTGTAAAATTAATAATATTTAACAAGTTAGTTTCTCATTAAAATGATATTTTTTACTTAAGTGAAAAAATTGCACCTAAAAAGTTGTGCCACTCAAATTAAGTCTCATTAGATTCACTCTCCGTTTCAATGTACATCAGTTGAATAGTAAATAGGCTATAGAGCTAAAAGCGATAATTAAGAAAATTTTTTGTTATTAAAAGGATCTAAATGATTTTTATAAAATATTAAATTGCACAAAAAAAAAATTACTTAAGGTTTTTCTGTCAATATATTCAGAATATTTTAGATTTTGATAAAATTGTCATATCGGTTTTCAATAGCTTAAACACTATCAAGGAGAATTTATAGAAGGTGGTATATTCCCATCAGCTAGTTGCTTTTTCTATCTTCGCGTGCGCGGTGAAAGTGCCAAATTACTATTTTGTTACATTCGTGATAGGAAATTCCATGCGTTTGCATACAAAGACCTCAATTGAAAATTTTTACTATAAATCCTTAGTTCGTTTGCTTTTTGCGCCAAACTTGGAATTTCGACCATTTGTTTATTTTTGTTTTTCTAAGTTTCTCCGACATTTTCACCGCAAAGTAAACCACCTTGAATGAATTCGACTTGAACACTTCCTAGCTGTACAAAACACAATGATAAGTGAGGAAATTGTGCCGTGTTAAAAGTTGTTATAACGCAGACATTTTGGACCTAGATTGCCATTTGGACTTCTTTTTTTTTGCTGCGATTTTTACGATTATTTCGACACCGACCCCAATTTATTGGTAGCGTAATTGTTTGAAGCATGTTTAAAAGAGAAAAAAATTCTAACGGTTGTCGCATATGTTTATTTAAAAATGGAACGGGCATTAACGCAGAAAACCTCGAAAAGGAAAAGGAAACGCAGAAAAAGGAAAAGGAGATTCTGCGTCGAGCAGTTGCAGCAATGAAATCGGGACTGCCGCTGCGCACAGCTGCGTGTGAATTCGCAATCCCTCGATCAACATTACTGCTGGATCGCAGAAATAACAAAAATACAACACCAGCAGGAATTGAAACAGCTGAACGTCTAAAGGGAGTGAATGTCAACAATTTAAAAATTGTGTTAAAGGGCTTCAAAATGGTATGTTACCAATTAGGTTTTAATCGCCGAGCTTAAGAAAATTAGGTTGGAATTGTTCTTAGATTTTTTAACTAGACTTCCATCTACACATAATGCGTTCATTGTTTTTCTTGTTTTCTAGTTTTGTTATCGTTATAATCGATGTTACAGGTGTTAAAGGCAGAACGAGAATTTCGCTTTCAGTGCCCTTTATTGTATATATGTATTAAGAAAGAACCTTCAGAATGTTTCTGAATATATTTCGAGATCATTCAGTTTTATTCTATGTTATTTTTTTATATTTGCCTGCATATCTAATACTTCAAAACACCTACCAACCTTACTAATCCATAAGAAATGTAGTCAACTGATCCCTCTAGAGAGTAAATGTTTGAACTGAACACTCGCCCCTATAATATATAGCTGCACTGCGTAGGGCGTATGAGTAACTTTAGTCTTCAATTTATCAATTTGTCAGTGTGTATGAAAATGAAAATTTTGACGCCCTCAAAAGTGGATTTGTGTTGAAATCACCGATACAAATATATCTCTTTTGCTTTTCATACCAGAATCTGTGGTTGAAAGCCTACTATTTTTTATATTGTACTGTGATCGAAAAAAAAACAAACTTAACTTTTTTATAAAGTAATTATCATAAATATATTACACCAATGCGTTGGTCTCGACAATTAATTTATATTAACTTAATTTCTAATATTTTTCCTTTTACTTTATCTGATGCTGACAGCGAACGGCAGTAAAGTTTTATGGGGATTTAAGAGGCATTTACATGTCATAAATGCACGTAAGTATATATTATAAAAAATATTTTTTTAAACATAATTTGCTGTTTGAAATTAAGAACAAATTTTTAATCATAGTACTCTGAGCTCTCAATCGCATGCTTTCCAATTACATTCACATACAAATCAAGGACACGAATGGCATACGTCGCATATCTTTATTAGAGTAGATTTTTTGCCCAAATTAAGAAATGCTGCGCATTGCGCTAAAAACCTCATCGCCTATGGGTACTGCTATCGCTGCTTGTTTAGATTTTGCTGGGATTTTGTAAAAAAAAAAAATCCCCTAAAATTCTGCATGTAAAGCTTAATATCTGAAACATTAAATATTTATTTAGGCTATGTGTAAACGTACGCTTTGTTAAACATATTTACACATACATTCAAATGTATTTATATTTAATTGTTTGTTCACTTAGTTCTTCTTATCCCTGCGACTTTATGTATGTATGTATGTACATACTTGTCTTTTGTTTTCTTTATGCAAACACAACAACGTTCACATGACATTTGCTTTTGACATTGTTGGGTCTGCCACGAACCGAGATTTCGGCCGCTCCCTAGTTTGATAAATTATGGTTTTTCATGTCGCTGTGCCAACAAGTTGAGCGAACTGAAGAAACTGGAGCAAACGCGGCGGGCCAAATAACAATTGTGGTTGGGCGCTAAAACAAGTCGGTACATGAATTTTTTACATGACAACAATTGCGGCGATTTATATGTATGTACATACGAGTATATACTTACATATATGTAAGTACAAAGATAGCATTGTTTATTGTACTGCCTTTCCATGGCCTGTTTACAAACAAACATACTTAAATATACATAATTTATTGGTAATACCACATTTTTTGTGAATTTCGACAGTCAACTGCCTTCATAAATGTTCGAAATATAAATATGTAATATATTTAAGATAAGCACTTTTTCAACGCCTCCAATCATTTTGTGGATCGGTCAGTAGCCAGCTAGCCAGCCTCTTTGTTTATTTAAGTGTCAATGCTTTGGCTAAACTGCAATCTATCAGCGAAAGAGTCTACTTGTCTGAGTGCTTGTGGTTTTCTTATCTAACATTGTACTTATACAGTGTATAATATACATATGTACACTTTTTGTCAGAAATATAGCCCCAAGATATATTTTCCTTTAATTAAATTCTTACATTCTTCAATTAAAATTGCATTCAAACACAAAACAGACAAAAAAAGCAAGTCTCAATTCAAAAATTTTTCAAAGATGTTAAATTAAAATAAAATATAAATTTGTAGCGAATTCATTTGCATTAGAACAAAATGCAAGTTTGCATTACTAGAAATTAACTTATTTGTTACATTTAATTAACAGACCACTTTAAAAACATTTTCAAACTTAAGACTTTTTATATCTATTCGGTAGTCAAGCTTTTAGTTTTACATTTATTAAATTATTAAGTTACTGTACTTTTTGCAACAGTTGGCAACTCTTGTCAATGATGTTTTCTTATTTGTTTACTATGATGTATTAAAGTGTGTTAACTGGCAATAATCAATATTGCTTGAAAGCTTTTTAGCAACATTTTACTTAAATTATTAATTTAACTGAGTATGAAAATTAAAGAGGTCCCAAATGTGCTGGGCGAAGGCCTTGCTGCTAGCACTCCTAATTAAGTATTTGTTGCATAATTTATTGGTGTTAAAATCTTTTTAAAAATAAAAAAATTAAATATTAAAAAAAAATAAATCACATTCATCTTTTACTCAATTGTATTTAACATTTTTAAAAGGTGGCAACATTTTGAAAATATATTTTTGAATTTAAGCTCATCACCAGGTCACAATATAGAGACCTTATTTTGAGACAAAAACCTAATTTTGAAACTAATGAATGCCAACTGGTCTAAAATTGTGACTTTTGTCTCTATTAGAGACTGAGACTGCTTTCTGAATTCGGGGGTAAGTTTCTGTTATTTTCTTTAATTTGAAATCCATATAGCAATATCAGCGTGAACTTATAAGTTTAAGTCGTTTAACTTTTTTTTAGATAGGTGGCAACTCTCATACACTTTTTGGAAGTACTGGGCTTAATTGACTTGCTCTAAGCAACAGAGGGTGCACAACACCTTTTCCAACAGTATTTCAGAAAAACGCAAATGTATTTCAGAAAAGATCAATTGTATTTCAGAAAAACGCAAATCTATTTCCGAAAAATGGAAATGTTTTTCAGAAACACACAAATGTATTTTAGAATAGTCCAAATGTATTTCAGAAAAAACGAAATTAATACATTTACGTTTTTCTGAAATACATTTGCGTTTTTCTGAAATACAATAAATCTTTTCTGAAATACATTTGTGTTTTTCTGAAATGCATTTGCGTTTTTCTGAAATACAATTGATCTTTTCTGAAATACATTTGCGTTTTTCTGAAATACATTTGCGTTTTTCTCAAATATATTTGTGTTTTTCTGAAATACTGTTGGAAAAGTTGTAGACCCACTGGTCGCAGTGCTTACCTCTAACTCTGTCTATCCGTCTAACTCTATTTACAGAGTTTTTTAAATATTTATACTTTCTACATACTGTTTTTAAACAAATTTTTATTTAAATCCTTTTCGCCGTTTTGGCGTGAAAATGTTACAAACATACATACTAATTTATTCACTACCAAACTTACATATATTTATATTAATAACAGTTATTAACAAGGATTGCATAATAGTTCAACACAAAAAATGATCAAAATGTAGGACACTTTCTGGTCTCTTAAAATTTTCTGCATAATCAGAAAACTTGAATTTGTCAATTTGATTTTATTGACCGTAATTAATAAATATAATATATCGATTTTTGATGAGCGAAAGGCCAAAATGGAATAACACAGTTAAATAATATATTATTTTATTTATTTGTTAAGTCAATATTTCGACTTCAGTCTGAACAAATAAATAGTATAATTGTTTTATTTTATTTCGGTCTTGAGCTTATCAAAAATCGATATACTCTTTGAAATTTGTTGAAATTTTCTTAAATTGTGTACAAAATTTGAGGCATTGCTTTTTATGGCTTTTATAAGAAAAGATGCTACATTTGCTTATGTAAAATTATATGTAAAAAATGTGTTAAACTTGTTGCGAATAGTTTCATTTGCTGTGACTATAATTATGAGCTGGAGTTTATTTGTACACTTGAACGCATTCCCCAATTCCCGGACTCTATTATTATTTGTATATTGGACATAAAGCAGCGCAATGGGCGCGTCATTTTAGTCAATTTAGGCAATAAAGCAATCGCATTAAGAACATTAATCACACATTTGTACGAATACATATGAACATGCACGCATTACAACGCTAACATATGTATACATACACACATACATACATACATATGTATGTATGTACATACACGCAAATAAAAAAAAAATCTAAATAACCACCACCAGCATTTGTGCGCAACTCAAGAGATTTATGGCAATGCGACAGTCATCGCTCGCTTTCTTCTCACGCTTATGCTGGTCAGCCGCCTGAAGAGGAGGTGCCGTTTGTTCATAGTAAACTAACTTCATTTTTCATTTGCTCACCTCACCTCAGCGCCTCTCACCAACGAGCTGTGTGATTTTGCTGATCCTATTTGAATTCTGTTAACACACACTTTGACGCCACTCATTTGCCGACGTCAACAGTTTCCGAAATTTCAGTTTCAGTTGAGTGGCATTCATTGGGCCGCGCTTTGGCACTGGCCCAAATGCAGATTGGCTACATGCGGCGCACACCAACAACACAACATAGGAGGATATGAGTGAGCGCATAAATTTATTGTAGCAAATATGTACCAGCATTTCGCTAGTCGCATGGAAATTTTGGCAAACTGCTTTGTACGAACGCTTTTCATTAAAACGCCAAATGAATGACAATGAAGGTATTATATTTGAAAAATGTTTCGTCGACTGAAATTTAAAAAAAAAAAACAATGCGGAAAAACTGTTAAAACTATCGCGATAAGTGCCTTACACTCAATTTCACTTTTTCAGCGCAAACGAAAAAAAAAAACAAAAAATTAAAACATTCACACATTTCGCTAGATTTTGGTGAAACCAACAGAAATACCTTTACGTATAAGTTTACGTATATATGTGCATAGGCACATATGTACATATGCACATTAACACATTTATGTATTGCAACTTACCTTTTTCACTTTTGAAATATTAATTAAATTCAGCAAAATTTCATTTTATTACAATTTTGCGTGCTCGAACGCTAATCGACTAAAAAATATGCAAAAAAAAATTTCACTTGAATTTGAAACAATTTCGAATATTTATGTATGCACACACATACATAAAAATCTAAATGTACCTATAGTTAGAATAATAGTAGCGCTAAAAATTGAAAAATTTCCACAATTTTGTTTGCTTTTATTACATTTATAATTCAATGAAACAGCACGAGCCATAACCGCCAAAAGGACGTAAGCAACAAATACATTTTTTTAATCAGAAGGTGCTTTTTATCTAATTTTCTCCGCAGTTAAGCATCACATTTGAATGCAGCTTTGTACACAAGATTTACGTTGTTTTTTCTACAAAACGCGACTATATTTTTTAAAATGTGCTTTGCTTCTGCCGAGAAATTAAAGAAAATCAGCCTTCTTCTCTAAATTTTTTTATTTGTCGGTTACGTCAATTTGGCGGTTATGGCTCGCAGCATTTCATTTCCAAAAGCTTCAAACTGGTACAAAACAAAAAATTTAATATAATGAATTTTCACAAAAATCTCAAACTTTTCTCTCTAATCTTTTTTTATTTTTTGAAAGTGCAGTTTCATAGTCTTTTAAATTTTTTAAATATAATTAAATTTTCAAGAGCCCATTGATTTCTGGCCACTTTTTTTTAGTGGTGGCGTAAAGAGAAATCGGCTGAAAATGTCAGTAAAAAAAATTTGTAGCCACTGCATACTAGCACGTTGTTATACCAAAATTTCATGGACTACAAAACTGTCTACTCAAAAAAGTTGTAGAAAATCCAAGAAAGCATTAAAAATTTAATAAAAACTGTATAGTAATTTTATGGTTAGTTTTCTACAACTTTTTATTTTAACTTAGGTACTTATTTAGGAAGCTGTATTTTTATTTTGCAAACTAATCATAATTGAACTAGTCACCAGTTAATTTTCTAAACTAGTTTGTATAATGCACTACTTTTATTTTAACCGCCACTGTAGAGTTCCGTTTGCATACTAAAGCTTAACTGGTCTTGTGCAAAATGACATTTTTATATTTGCACTTTTAGTTTGTTTGCATTTCATATATCATATTTATTAGACATTTAACTCATTTTCTTGAATTTTTGCAGCAAATGCAGTGTTTTGAAATTAAAATTTTTTTACTAGTTTTGTTTTGGCGTGCAATACTAAAAAGTAAATTTTGATGGAAACCCATAAATGAAATTGATTGACTCCGTTGAAGTGTGTATGAGCTTGATTAAAAATATTATTTACTATAAATGTGATTATTATTTTTTTTTACGTTAGTTTAAATCGAGTTTGAAAACAACTAAAGCAGCTAAAAATTTGCGTATGCAACAGCTGGTAAATATATTAACATGAATCGGTGTACGTATTCTTCCACCTTGCAGTTGTTGTTTTCAGTAAATTCAATACTCATTTCGTGCACACTAAGAGGATTTTTCACTTTTTAGCGGGAACCGAAAATAATGATTATTTTCAAATTTTTAATGAACAAAAACAAAAGGTTCCAAATATCGTAGAACATTTTTAAATATATACTTGTGTATTTTTTCTCAAGCTCTATATAAGTTTGTTAGGATGTAAAAATTTTTGTTCAAAACATATACAAATTATTTATAATAATTATATTTCGATTTTTATTTATCGCTCAGGATAAATAATGATTTTTTAAGTTTTATTTTTTTGGATCAAAAATATAACTCATTTTTCGTGTGTTAATTTTTCGCTCTGAAATTATGCTTATTGTGTGAGTTGCTATTTATTGATCGAAATATATAGATTAAATATAAATTTATTTTTGATAAAACCGTAATCCCGGCTTTTTAGTCGGATGATTTATTTTTAGAATTATAATAAATTAAAAAGCTATAAAACGGCTTAGCTTTAATTCATATAAAAATTGCAAACAAATTTGTTTATATTAATGTAAACTTTGTATATATTTTGGTTCAGTGGCGTTCCTATAGTTGTCCTTACTTTTTTGCGAAAAGGAATTGCGTTTCTTTGAAGTGAAATGTTATGTGTTTATTCTAATTTAGTTCCTTGAACAGATGACAGCCTCCTACACAGATATTTTTGTAAAGAAGCCTATATATGTTTTTTTGCACTTTATTTATTTAAACTTTTTATTAAATTTAATTTAATTGCATTTAACCTTTAAAGGAAATGGCAGTCCTTGCGTAAAATGTAGAAATTAATCTATCTAAAATCTCTTTCCTTGACACGCATGCTATACAGCCCATTTGGGTATAAAATCTGAAATGGCATCGCTCAAAGGACTCATTTCAACGCATTTGAACAAAAACACGAACCAAATGCGTTCCACCGTGAAATATTTTCACGAACGCATAATAAGACACAATTAATAAGAAGGCGGTTTAATAAGTCAGTGACTTTTTTAACAATACAAGTATATTTTGGCAAAAAAGCGTTCTATTTCTCAACATAATCTCCTTCTCTTTACACTTAGTCCAGCTTTTTTCCATTTTTTTATTCCTTTGAAATAACAGCTTTTATCAAAACTCTCAAAATAGGCCTGTTTTCTGTGATGACCTCTTCATTTGAGCCAAACCTCCTACTACCCAGCCATTTCTAACTGCTTTCAATGGCTGTCAAGTCATTAGGAAATGACTCAACTTGCTCAAAATTTGACAGTAATCTTTTAATAGATGGCAGTTAAAGGCAACAGTGATGAATTTAAAGTTTCTGCGTGTCACTGACTTATCAAAGCGCCTTCCTACAAAACAAATGTTTCAAATGAACTGTCAGAGGAAACGCGAATAAGAAAATGTAAACGGTTTTGGAATAACTCATTTGAAATGCGCATTTGGGCTCAATGTAAATGTAATGTTAACAAATGATAATTGAGTTTGAGAATATGTATTTTCGAAATAAAGTTTTCTTAAATCTTTTTCGTTTGACGCTCTTATGACAATTTTCACTTAACTTCTTAGTTGAAATACAGAAATGTTTTACACTCATACATAATATTAGTGGATTCTATTTCCTTCCAGATTTTTTAGTTCAAAAACTAAAATGAACAATTAGTTGAACTCATTTTATTTGAAAATAAAAACAAACAAAAAATTCATAAAGTAAAAAAACTTAATTAAAAATATTTTATTGAAAACAAATTTTTTTCTGTGCTGAACTTAAATATGTTATATTTATAATAATTCATCGATTTCAAGAAAATAAAGTTTGATGAACATCCGTTTACTAGTCTCGGTGGTTAACGAGTTGAAATAGACAGCCGACAGACAATAATTTTAAAAGTGGTAACAATGTATGGCATACATATATTCTATACATTTCCTATAGAAACCACGACAATTTTATCTTTTAAGAAATGTTTTCACTATTTTTAATTAAGTTTCGAAGTTAGTAGAAAATTATATTCAAAATTGAGAATTTATCACGTTTTTTTTGTATTATCTTCAAAAATAAAAAGCGTTTTTCTTTGCTTAATTAAAAATATAAAAAATTATAATAAATTATAAACTTAAAAATAATTGTAAATTTTTGAAAATTTATCAAGAATACAGAATAAGGCAGTAAAACAATGTTGGACAAACATGTACTTTTTCAATGTTTGTAGATTTTTTTTAATTTATACAAAATATGAAACTTGCATTTAGAATACACAAAATTTTAATCAAAAAGGAAGAACAATTTATAAAAGAAATGTTAATAAAGGCCTTTGAGGGGTATGGTAGACCAGCTCGATGACCATATACTTTGGAAATACCCGCCTTAGTTTTAAAAATTATTTACTTTCAGAGGGTTCTGGGGCCATAAAATATTTCGTTCTCGACAAGTCCTATAAACATCTAAAATCGAGTTTCGCTATACTTACCTGATTTATTACTCGATTTCAAATATTAACATGTCCTTGAAAAACTAATTTTAAGTTCAATGTACATAGTTTTTTGTTTAGTTTGCGGGTTGACAAAAATCTTCAATCAAACGTTTCGTTCGTCACAGTTTAATTGGTTAACAATGCAACTGCTAAAAAAATTATGACTTCCACTTAAAGCACGAATTTTAACACAAATTAAAATATTTTTCTATAAATTTAAAATTGCATTCAATATGCTGTTGTTTTCGTTCGCCATTGAAATGGATACCAAATTGTGAAAACAGTAATTAAATTGCAATAGCTCACATGAAAAAGCCATTACACTCGCTGCCATTGGCATTTATCATTGACGTTTCGCTGCCATTTTCCTGCTTTGCCTTTTATTTGGTGGCTGTAACAGTTTCCCGGTAACAGCCACAGCCGGGACAACGAAAGCGACACCATTCACCACATTCCACTCGCCACTCTCCGCGCACCAGCCGCCAACCACTGAAACGCGCCAGTGGCAGTGGCAGCGGATGTGGCATTTTAGTGGTCACAATAAAGCGATTCGGTTTGCATAGCACTGATTATATTACCTTGGACAAAAAACTATTGCTGCCCACATGTGCGGAACTAAGAAGATAGTTATATTGAGGCTCAGAACCCCTACGATCAGAATTTTAAATTCAATTGAGCAGAAGGTGTACTTTTTCAGAGTCAAGTCAATTAATAATTCCTCTTTTTTTATCGATATATTTTTGATATCAAAACCACTTCTAAAAATGTAATTTATTTAGTTGTGTCAATTTAAAATAAAATAAAAGAAATTTAATGGGAACTTCATAAAAAAAACTGATATTTACATTAAATTTTTCTGTATCTGTGTCTAATCCTATGCTTACCCTTAAGGTGCCCAATCATTTGAATCTGTATTGACTGGATTGCTTGTAATGGAATTAATTCCATCGAAGACTTTGTTTAGACAGATTTGTTTGCACCGAATGACTAAGTCAGAGAATCACAGAATTTTTATTGCAATCGAAAAATAATGTCGTCTAACATGACCATTGTCTGGTAGTTTAAAGTTTCAGCTCAAGCTTGTTGTAGCAGGTAATGTGTAGATTCCTTACGCTAAGACCTTAAGTAAATCTGTCAATCGGTAGAGAAGCCGCTCAATGTGCTAGGAGACTGCTTAAGCTCCAGGAGGCTTCTAATGGGTTGCCGCAGTTGAAGCAACACAACAGTAAGTTTTTGTGCTGCATGGATTTATAGTCCTTCACTGAGTTCATACTGCCCTCATAACGTAGGTGGAGTTCTGGGCACATCAAAATGCATTCGGCGGCATTCTGGTGCCTCTGGGCGACCAAACTGAAGTAGCATAGTTAAGAGCTGACACGAACGTTAGCAAAGCTTCTTTGTATTTTAACACAAGTTCTGCGGGAGAACTTAAGACTTAAGGATCTTGACACGACCTTCTACTTTATTTACAACTGCGGTTGCATGGCTGAGATGAGGACCATATTAACAAGCGCGACTCCCTGGACCTTTTGACGGCTAACCGTTGGAAAATGTGTTCTATCAAAGACGATGTTAGAGGGCAAATTGACATATTTCGTTTATGTCATAAATACGGTCGCCGGTCGCTAAAGACTATACAGGTAATTTTCGGGTCCACTGCCCCAACTGTTGTCGGAAGCTGAGATCGCCACGTCCATAAGCAAAACTGAGGGATGGATTGTGACCATGGCCTCCGACAGGTGCAGTGCCATTACGATGGTTCTCTCTCAAGGGCAGTCGCAGCTGAGGCACGAAGTGCAGCTGTTGACTAAGCGCTTTCCCGAAGCTTCACAATAATATTTACATCTATGATTTTCCAACAAACGTAATATATTTGTTAATCCCCTCTAAGTATTTGCCAGACCTCTCTGTCACAGTGTTGTACTTGTGATCGCTGTTTTTGTCACGTCTGAAGTTGGCTAGTCGTATAATGAAATCAATTCGTATTTAATAACGAATGAAGGTTGCCAGATTTGGATAAGCATTCGTCGTCACTGTCTCATTGCGGTGTGCGGCAGTGTGGGATTAAAAGCAAAAAAAAAAAGAAAGTAGCTGACATGTCAGTTGCAGGCCAACAAAACCAACCAGGAAAGGGAATTGAAGGGCGGTTAAATCTATGTTGCATGTTTGCATAACAATGAGCCAAGTCATTCGGGGCGGCAGCTGTCAGCGGACTGCTGAGGGGTTTGCAAAAAGGAGTAAGAGCACGCCACGACTGTAAAGCTGTGGTGCGGCAGTGAAGCTTAGCAACTTAGCTGGCAGCATCGCATTAGTTCGCGTGTGGCACGTTGTCAGCGCGGCTTTGAATGTCTCTGTTTGAGTTACGAAATGCCAAGGTGAAATAGATGTGCGAGCGATGGCCATATCAAAATGCTCATGCATTGGTGGTAAGGAGGAAGTCTCGCTTGATAAAGTGTGGGCGGTGGAGTAGCATGCATTTCGGTAGTGTTGCGTCACGTCGCTCAGATAAAGCGATAAACTAAAATCGATGTGAGACGCTTTTGATGATTAAAGGGTTTGCTGGCCAACTGGCAAATTACAAACGGTAGAGTTGATGCAGGCGATAGAGAATTGTGCGAACACTTTACGAAAAGCCTTGTAAAAGCAATAATGAAACCATAAAGTGCAGCATTTGCTTAGCCTTGGCTCGGTCGATTGCCAGTAGCAGTAAGCTGTGTGACCATCGCATAAAAGCAGCATTAAAGCTTGGCTAATTTTAGGCCAATGTACTTTTGACATAATTTTCGTTCAAAGTTGTTTTCCCAGCGAAGTTACTACTTTTATAGCTGATGCTGCTTGTTACTGTTCTTACTGCTTGTAGCAAACACTCTTGTCGCCTTGCTGCTAATGGCACTTGCTCAAACATTTCGTTTGCTGGCTTAATGCTGATGACTGGCAATCGTGTTCGGCGTCTCATTCAAACATGCTTCAAGGTACTAACTTAGCCATCAAGCACACCCACACCCACACACACACGCACACGCACACATACAGCCACACACAGATTTGCTTCCTCTTTTTTGACATTCTGACCGAATTACTGCTGCTACGTTTGGCCAATGTAGGTTCATACTCGTAGCTCTTCTAATTCAATGTTCTTCTGCTGCAGCGGTTGTAACGTTTATGAGCCTTGCTATGAGCGTCCACAAATGGATGCATGGACAATTGGTGGTCGAAAATTGCGAAAAAGACGTTGTTGGCAATATTTTGTGGCATGCTCCTATGAACGGCTACTGAGAAAATCACATTATTTTCTAGCTTAAGGCTCCTAATCTTTTGATTAAATGAAAACTAAAGTTTAATCATTGCTTAATAGATGTTTTGCAGGAAAAGTATGAAATTTCAGAGTATTTAAACCAAATTATAATATATTAAATTAATCATAGACTGAGAATAATAATTATTTGATGGTGGAGCTTTAAAATATTTGTAAAATTTTTAAGAGGTTACAAAAGTCTTTGGATTAAATCTGTAGAAGAAATACTTTAAGTCATCGATAATTATTATAATCAGGCTTATATTATTAATATATACATATAATTAGAGATTAGTTCGCTACATTTTTGGTACATCTAAGAAAGTTTTCGGTACACTTTCTTTAATTTTTCGGTACTATTTTCGTGCATTTTCGGAATATTTTATTAGAATTTCGGCAGTTTTCGGTGCATTTTAGTTAAATATTCGGTAATTTTTCGGTACATTTTGAGTACAATTACAATGTATTTAGGTACATTTTATTTTATTCATTTATATATTTATAAGAGTAACAATGATAAATAACAATTACACTATAATCTATTTACAAGAGCACTGGCTACTAAGGCCTTCGGTTGTTTTCCGGTACTTTTGAAGTTCATTGTCGATTTATCTTTAGTTTTTTTTTTAGTATATTTCCTGTACTTTTTCGGTTCAATTTTGATACTTTTTCGGTACATATATGTTTATTTTCTTGACTTTTTCGGCTCGGTCCGCTGTGGTCCCAAACTAGTAGTACTCTGACCCTAAATTCGACCCGAAATGGACCAGAAAGAGTGCTGAACTGGACTTGAACTGGCCGCGAAAAAATTCTGAATTAGTCTCGAAAAAACTTTTGATTTGTCACTCATTTGTAATTTTCGTGATAATATATTTTTATAATAGAAAACTAAAACAAATAAAAATCCTTAGGGACTCAAAATATTATTTCGCTGATAGTTTTTTTTTTTTAATGACTGTAATAATATAATAAATCTTAAAAGAGTTATCGATGACTTGAAAAAGAAATCATGCTGTAATAATTAATGTTTGCCTATTATTTTTTTCCCTTACAATAGTAACGTTTTTGACGTTAATATCAACTTATCAAATTTCATTAAAATCGAACTTCAATTTATCCATCCATTAGCATTTGAGACGTCTCTGTTGTGCCATTTTCCAAAAAATTTTAGTAATCTTTTATCTAAAATAGATGAAATGCTTGTTACGAATTAAATATAATGAAAGTAGGATGGTTGCAAAAAGTAAATAGATATAAATTAAGGACTTCCACAAAAAAAGCATTAAAACGACATATTAAATTTTCTAATGTTTTGATTGAAATCAATTCAATATATTAAAATGTATCTAATCACTTCAATAAATTCAAAAAAAAGAGGCTATTTTACGTTATTGGTTTTCGTCGATTTTTGAAAATTTTGTTTGCAGAGCGTATTTTTAAATTTCTTCTAGTTAAACGGAATAATTGATTATTTGCAACTAAAAAATTAATTTTGACAACCAAGCACCAATCAGCTGATTGATTAACACCAGCTTTTATGAATTCGCCTTGATATGAACATTTTATATGGAAGCGAATACGAAAAGAAATTGTCAAAAATTGACCACAAATTTTAATCATTTAAAATTGAACATGATTAGGAGAAATTTCTTTTAAGACGAAGAAATGAGTTTTAGTTGCATCTTTCAAATGTTTGGTTGCTAAAAAACATATTCAAGTGGTTGGATTAATTGGTCTCTAAACGTCCTTTAAGGTGGAGTACAATTGCCTGTTTTTCTAGGACATCCAGTTCACAAAAGAATATAAAAAAATTTCCACATTCTCTCCCTTTAATGTATGTAGGCATCTGTTTCGTACAAAATCACTCTAATTTAGGCAAATCTCTTAACACCGAGACAATTCTTTAAGCGATCTGCAGACAATTAGGGATGCGACCGTGTCCACTGGCACCTTTTATTAAAATTAATTAAACTGGTTGGTTTAATATGCTTAGGATTTCCTTCAACACTCTTCCAGAGAATCTATGGCAATAAAAATTACTACCGTAAAGGCTGCACTGACCAGCGGACTCACCTTCGGTATTTTCGGCTGCGGTTTATACAGAAAGTATAAATGAAAGCAAATGACGTTGAAAATAGTTATACAGAAAACAAAATAACGATTAAATTCCAGTAGCTATTAGTTGGAAATTCGTTTAATTCATTTAAAAGTAAGGCGCTTGAAATACTTTTTTAATAAAATGCATTTCTCTAAATACGCAAACACAGTTTCATTTTGGCGAGTCTCGATAGTTTCAGTCCAAATCTACTATATCTTCACATGTAATTACACGCTTTCCACCTTAGCTGCAGTAAAAGTTATAGAAACTTATATTAATTTAAAGTTCATGACAAAAGTTGGCTAATAAAGTTTCGCCTTCCAAAATCGACGAGGGAAATTAACCTTATTTAGACATCGCAACACCAAGCCATCACAAAGAATGGAATTCAAAGAGCAGCCATTGCACTATTCCGCTCATAATGATGTCGAATGAAAGAAGCCAAAAGTAATAAAGAATGATGGCTCATTCACTGCAACATAAAGGCCACATCATTTTTGCAGTTTCGTTAAAATGACCAAATTATGGCTGCGTCAATGGCAAACTACTCGCCGTCGAATGCCAAGTGCAGTGAGACGATGGCGAGCAGCAAATAGTCAAGAGGAGGGGAAGAGAGGCAGCAGGCGCCGGCAGCAGCAAAGTTGTGCCAGGACGAAGAATGAAGGATGAAGAGACGAGCGAAAAGTGTTGGACAGGTGAATAGGCCCGCCTGAAATTAGCTCAGCCGTTGGCGATTTACACTTAATTTTTACACAATTTTATTTTACACAATTGCTGGTGGATTTGCACTTGCATACACACACACACACACACACACACACACACACACACACACATTTATGTGAGTGCCGTTGCTGTTCGAGTAGACGGTGCTTCAGTCCAATGCACACAAAAGGGTAAACCAAGCGAGATTTCAATTTAAAAAAAAGGCACATGAGCCATTTTCACCTAATAGAATATACTGGCCGCTTGAGCTGGCGCACCTTTTTTCTCCTCGCTGTAACTTTTGAAATTTCGTTTTTATGTGCCATTGCTTGTTGTTGCTTGTGTGTTTCTTTGTTGGTTTGTAGAAACGAAAAAAATGGAAAAATGTAAATGCCAATTCTGGCTTAACCGACCCACAAAAAATAATCAAAGTTTACCGCACTGTTAAAAATTTCAACTGAAACGTGAAACGAGACCGACACTCGACAACGAAAGTGTGGAAATTGTGTTGGCGTGCGGGTGAGCGGGCGGAGCGGAGGATGCGTTGAGCAACCAATCTAAAGGTGTGACCACACAATGGATTCTGGATTGTTGGTTTACATGGCGTGGTAGCGTAATTTAGCGTTTTTAAGGCAGTGGTGAGTGTTGAGTTCTTTCGTAGATCTGACTGAATTAGAAATTTATTTTAAAATTTTTCAATTTACGATACTAATTCAAATCAATTTGTCGGCCATTACATTTTTTAAGATAAGTCTATATTATTAAATTTAAATATTGCCGAGATGAAAATGTCGGATTAAATTTTTCTGATCACAGAAGAGTTTAAAATGTACAAACCTACCCGCTTTACTCAAAGATTTTCTAAAATGTTATATATGAAATATTTTGTTGCTAAAACTTTGCGCTTAGTTTGTCAACCCGCCTTTCTTGAGGAAATTGTGATTTATGATTTTGAGAAAAACTTAAAAAATTGTTTTTTGAAACTAGGAGAAAATTTTTTTTTTTACTGAAAATTATAATTGGTGTACAGCACAAAACGTGGTGAAACAATTTTATTATAATATTATATAGTTTTGGTGCGTACACTATATACATAGCTCAGTGTTTGGCCGAGCTTCTCCTACCATTTGTGGTGTGCGTCTCTTTGTTATACCACAATTTTGTGCCGACTCCGAGCGGCAGATGTATTTAATGAGAAGCTTTTCCATGGCAGAAATACCCCATTGCCTGCCGATGGGTGACCGCTGTTAGGAAAAAACTTTTTCTATTATTAAGATTTTGCTTGCCATGACTGAGATTGGAATTTCGAACTCACCGGCATATCGAGTTATAGCACGCACCGCTACCAACTCGACCACAGCGGCCACAATTTTATTAGCACAGCCTTCACACTTTATAATCCATTTCATTTATCTTCCGATACCAGCCAGAGGAAGAGTTAAGAGACTGGATAGCCATTTCTTTAGTGAGCTATGTTAGAAGACCTCTAATCGGTAGCGATGAGGGATCTAATATGGTTCCTGCAAAGCAAGAAATAGTTCGCTAGAGAAGAAGGTTAAAGAACACCCCAAACGATATCACAAAAAGCCGTGAGCAAATAAGGTGAGACTGTCGTCCAACCTGACCTAGCCTAAAGACATAGAAGGCAAATATTTTAATTTCCTTAAGGGGTCCACTACAAATGTGATTTTTTTTGCATTTTTCTACTCTAAAACATGTAACAAATACACTCCTAAAAGGTTTTACCGGAACCCGCATTAGTTTAGTTTTCCGGGAGCCTTAAACATCGCTGGGTGTGTCCATTCACTTCAATCTTTAAATGCGATTTCCCAAAAGTCGTGTTTTTGCAACTGGTTCGAAAAATGAATAGCTATCGTCTGACACGAGTTTTTTTTTTAATTTTGCAAAAACTTACAGCTGTTTATCTAACCAAAAACACTTTTTTTTTTGTTACAACTTAACCATTTTGCCAAATACTCGAATATTGAAAAATCCTTGTGTCAGACGATAGCCAAGAGGATACAAAAATAAATTATTATGAGATGGGTACATTCAAGGTCAAATAGAGGTCAAACAACACTGAACAAACCTTCACAAAACTTCATGTTTCAAGTTCAATAACAAACGATTTGAACCCAAAGAGCCACATCCCATTCGCATTAATGGTTCTTCTGCAATCCATCCTCAAAAAAGTGTTAAAAAAAAACGTAATTTGTAGCGGATCGCCTTTAAGTTTAAAATACTTAAACTTTTATTCGATTTTTCATTTTATACATTGCGTTTCAAAACTAGAGGACTATCACATTTTCCAATCAAGTTACGGTTTATTCTCTAACGAAAACCGTAAACAAATTTTAAGTACCACATTTTATGGACAATTTATTTAAAATTAAGAACCCTTTCATCAAAATTTTGAGCATTAAATGAAATTTTAAATCTTTTGAATATCCAGATTTGTAATCCTTTCTATTTAATTTTAGATTACCATTGATGTTTGCGCATAATTTTCTCGATAAATTACTTGAATACAAATTATTTTTGTAGTACTTTTTAGCCAATTGAGACTTATAACTTATTATAAAAAAATTGCAAACTCAAAAAAATTAAATACATCGCATTTCGATAATCTCGCACAGTTACGACTCAAGGTCGCCTATAGAGTTGCCGTCGTGCAAACCATCGTTGAGTTGAATGATGCGAAATATTTGCTGAATGGTTGATTGAAAGTTCCAACGAGGTGCAATGGCCGAAACGCAATGTGCTGTCGTCAAGTGAAGCGTAGTTAAAGTGTTTTTTTTTTATCATTTAAAAAAAAAATTGCGCTCAATTGACTGCGGCGTTAAAATTGTGCGTTCACCGGCGAAAGTTGTTCGTCTCTTAAACTAAGAGGTTAATTTTTTCGACTTTGACGTAAGGCATTTTTTTTTTTCAATTTGCTTTCACCGGTTTCGCTTGTTTCGTTGTCGTCAAACAAAATAACTGACAACCAATAACTCCTAGAAAATGAGCGCACTTGTACAAGAACAGCAAGCGAAATGAGCATATTTTACAAAATGGAATTATTATCACTAAAGGTGGCTTTTGTTGCCAACCCAAAAAGGTCACAAAGTCGTCAACAACAATCTGTCGTCGACGGTGTCGGCACATCACCAACGTCTTTCAACATACGCATTGTTACTTTCGTTCCTTTCATCCTTTAAAAAAAAAAAATTAACAATAAATTCGCGCCACCAGCATTTTACTTTGAATGGCTGACGATTGCATGTTGATAAACTGAAATCTTTTGCTTTTCGGATAATCATTACATTGGCGGATGGCTGCTAGACGATAGCATCATTCATCTGCCTTTTGCCTTTTGCCGTTTGCTTTTTGCCTTTGTCTGGCTCAGGTGTAGCGCAACGCGCAGCTCATCGCTGATGGGCGGCTGATAGATTGTTGTGCTCTACCAGACCTTTGGTCACTTAAGTCTTTACAAAATGAAAGCGCAGTTAATAATTCAAAAGCGAAATTTATGAATCGTGCGAAAAATTGTATCATTTGTTATTGATTAAATGGAAATAACGAAAGGGTGTCATTTTGAAATAAATATTTGTTTAATTATTTTATATAAGAACCCAATTTCGCTTATTTTGGAGTTCGCTGGAAATGAACTTACGCTTGCTTGTCTCTTTACGGGGTCAGCATAGTCTCTTTGTTCGTTTTTTAAAGCAGATTTTAATTTGTATCATACATTCTATATGTTTTATTTTTACGCATAGAAATGATTGTTATGGAAATTAAAAAAAAAAATGCTACTAAAAGTTATTTTGAATCTTTTTTGAATGAAGGTCCACTGTATTGTTGATCTTGTTCTAAGTAATTGAAATCATTTAAAATGTAGGTAATTTTATGTTTTTATTTTTTTCCTATTTTTACGTACAGTCGATGGCGTACAAACAAATTTAGACATCGAAACTACTACGCAAACATCTAAATTTTTACGCATTTTCTGCGCACAAGTAAAAAGTAAAAGTTTGGAGCAATTTGAAAGAATTAAACATTGATTTAAAAAAAAGTTATAGCATTATTCTGTTTTTATTAAACAAGGAAATTCTTTATGTAATTTGTGATAAAAAAGATCCCAAACATGGTCCAAAGGGTCTGGCGCTAAACTCTCTTTACAAAAATGTAAAAATTTCCACGCTTGCAGAAAGTTAAACTGTAGCATAGCAGATATTATTGTTAAAAATGTAGTAATTGAAAATGTGCATAGTTTAAAGATATTAGGAATATTTCTTGATAAAAGAAATACATTCAACCAACACTGCAATTACATTAAGCAAGACCTCGCCTCCAGACTAAATGTATTAAAATATCTTTCATCCAAAAAAAGTCAAATCCACACTAACACTCTTCTTCACTTTACTAAACTCACCATTGTCTCATAAATTGACTATGGATTGCAAATTTATGGCAAAGCGTCGAAACCATTGCTTACAAAAATTAAGGGTGTATACCATTCCGCGATTCGATTAAGTTTAAGAGCTTTTCGATCTACTCCTATCAACAGCCTCGGAGATGTTTGACATATTGACACAAACTCAGAAATGTACCTGCAAAAATAATAACAAACATTCCGCTCCGCCCTGGATGCTCTCTCCTAAATCATTCATAGACATACTTTCGATATATCCCAAATACTCAACGAATTCCCCTATATACAGAAAAGTCTTTCAAGAATCGGTAGCCCCATTCAGAAGTAGTAATTGGAAATGTTTGTATACAGATGGCTCTAAAAACTGTAATGGCACATCCTTTGCTGTAGTCCACGAAAATGGTGTTATTATATGGCATTTTGCTAGAACAAGCAACAGCATTGAAGCTGAAGTTCAAGATATCCTAAATGCTCTGAAATATGCCAATAAAAACAGCAATAAGTTTATTATTTGCACAGATTGCAAAGCAATTGTCCTTGCTGTTCAAAACCTGAATAATCACAAAGAAGAAATAACAACTATTAGAACACACCTAATAAATACGCAAGCCAAGGTAAAACTCATGTGGATCCCAGGACACGCTGGCATAATAGGAAATCAGTTAGCAGATACAACAGCAAAAAATGCGACATCGGCTCCTCTCCAATTATTTGTTCCATTTCAGATGAAGCAAATAAGAAATATGGCAGTTAGGCAATTCCTCAGAAGAATCCGAGACAAATGGAACAACGAGACACACCAATACAAATCGTTTAACCCAAATAAATACTCAATAGTGCTGCCAACTAACACCACCACAGCAATGAACAAATGTTTCGTTAGATTACGCCTTGGGCACACGAGTCTGACACATCTTCACATGATGAAGAAGGAGTCGCAGCCAACCTGCCTGTTTTGCAATTCATCTGTACTTACAGTTTCCCACTTTCCGAATTCCCATCCCTTAAACCCTACCGGTCAACTTACCTCTCACCAGATCCATTATCGGTACTATCCGTCCCAAGCGAAAATAATATAAGGAAGTTATTCAACTTTTTAAAAGAAATTAATATTCAAAAACTAATTTAATATATATAGATATTGTAAATAACAAATGTAACCGTTAGCCATAGTAGCTAGTGTTAAGATTTATTATAATTTTAATTATAACGAATAATAAATAATAATAATAATAATAATAATTTTATCAGTTTTAAATTATTGATTTGTTAAAAATATTTTATTAAATAAATCAGCATTTGTGAATGTGGTTGGGGTGGTAAAAGATGTTCCGAGACCGTCGTCAGTGAATGAGATCCATAAACTGGCTTCGGTGCTAAGATTTTTGCGGAAGGTGGTTACCAGCACGGATTTGGAAAGACCATGAATGGCCCAATCCAAATTTTTTTTAAAGCTTTGAAAGAAGTGTTTAATACATTGCAGTCACGGATGATAGGCCCCCCGAAATGTGAAAATGGACTTAAACAGCGAACTCAGCGTAGAATAATAAAATGTATTTCAGTAAAATAAAACTGAACGTCTGCTTGGTCTATAGAATGCTTTTATTAGGTAACCAATCCAATTTTTTTTTTCAAATGATATGGTAACTTAATTTCAAAATGAAATCCCAAAAGCACAGTTTACTTTAAATGCCCCTATTTATTGGCGGCGAATTACAATAATTGTATCAAGAAGTGGTTCAGGCGTATTCAGTGAGGCGGAGTCAGTGCCGAAAAGTCGAATTAATTTTATTTTTCTCTTACGTGTATTTGTTTTTGCTTTGGAGTTAGCCGATTTTGCCTTTTTAAAAAGCACTTTTTTATTCAAACTGATGTAAAACAAACTCAAAGCCTCTATTTATTAAAGAAAAAGTCAAAGCAGAGAAATGTAAATTCAAAATTGGAAAGTAAGTATAACATCATTTTTGTAGCACATTTAATATCCCACAAAAAATATTTGTATGTCTCCTATGTAAATATAAATTTTATTCAAATATTGTTGCATAAGTCTCGCCTTAATTGTTGGTAATTTAAGTGTAATGCAATTCATTAGCGACAACATCGAATGGCTCATAACGAACTAATCGAAAGCGTCTATCTATTGACCAATTGTTGGTATGACAAATTTGTTGGCAGGCAAAGTTAGCAATAATATGTATGTAAGTAGAGGAACAATTGATGATGTGACCAGAAACTGACAGCTATTAGTGGAACTATAACGAAGCATAATTGTGGGCGCATAAATTAAGTTCGGAACACATTAACCAAGGCGTGTAAAATAAAAGTAGCGCAATCAATTGACAAATTTGAACAATATTTTTATTAATTTAATCTGAAAAAAAAATCTTTTTCTTATAAAAATATAGTGTACTCTTTAGTAAAAATTACTAAACTAAAAGTTCTAAAATTCTTAAACTAAGTAGAAAAAAATCTTCCAATAAAAACTGTCACCAAGCTTAATTTTTTTTGATGATTAAAAAAAAAGTTATTGTATGCAAATAATTTCATTATCACACAAATTGCAAAAATTGTATATTTTTTATACAATTTTTAAGTTTTTTAATCAGCTTATTTGCATATTTTTTGGTTGAAATTTTGTAGGCTATTAAATGTATGTACGAAAAAATAACATGAGAGTTAATTTCTGATAATATCTTTCGCTGATCTTTTGCTTTTTTTCCCGTAACAAAAAGCAAATCGAGAAATGGGAAATAAATTTTAAAATTCGTGTAGACATTTTTTGGATATTTAAAAGTAAATTAAATACTTTGAAACTGTGCGCTTTATGGTGGTGTTTAGTTGATAATGAAAGTTTCAACTGTCTATTAATTATTAAAACCCAACATTTGAATGCATGCTCTTTTTCTGAAAAGCAAGTTAAACAGTTTTAAATTATCGTCTTCGAATTGGCAGATTTATACCTACCAGTTTTGTAAAAATTCTGATGAAAAATTCAAAGTTTTGATTAAAATTTGCAACATTTTTTCAATAATTTTTTTTAATCGAATTTAAAAAAAAAATTTGTTTAAAAAAAAAAATAAAATAAAAAAAATTGAATTTTTAATGTCTTGCTGCTATTTTTGTGCTCACCGCTGCACATGTTAAATATACGTGAATACAAGTTTTGAAGTTGTTGGTTTGCTTGCGTAAATGTTTATATTGAAAATAGCGCAGTGATTGTACTCATTGTCACGGCTGTATGCGTGCGTAAGTGTGTGTGTGTTTGTGTATGTATGTTCTGACTTCCGCTCCGTGACACATTTTGCATAACCTATTATCGAAAACGTGCTGGAGGAGTTATTAATACGCAATTACATATGTTACATATTCGTTTGCGCAGTTTATATCCCATTTCATAATTATAAACGCATAAATTGTGGCAATTAATTTTTTGTTTCACTAACTTTTTTTGAATTGAAGTATACTTAAATATAACTAAAATGATTTCTTACTATATCTATAAAAATCCAAGTTTTAAACTTTGTACCCAATATAAAGAATTCATATCAATTTAATAAAAAGTAAATTGTTTATATAAGGCGCATTCCATTCTATTTTTAAGTAAATTGAGTATGTTGTAGAAAAACTCATAAGAAATGGCAGAACGAACGGAAATTAAAAAATCTTTTTTTTTTTCAAAATTATGCTACTTTAAGCAAGCTTGCTCGTTGCTTGTCACAACTTACGGATTAGATTTTTAATACATCCAGGCACTATAAGGAGACACCCTTTAAAAATTGGTCTGTTTATTCTTTAATATAAGTTCTATCACATATATTTACAAACAAAAATTCTAAATTGTGCAAACATGAATTTTCAGCAAATTGATTTTTTATTTTAATTTTTAAATTTTATATAAAAAAATCTTTGTCTATAAAAAAAACACTTAATAATTTTTTTGATAGAACTAATATTTTGCAAGCTATGAAGTGATAAACAATGGCTTACGTTGAGACACCTTACATTTTTAAAGTTGCATAACTTTTGAAAAAAATAATTTTTTCGCGATATATTGCGTTTACAGACATTTGGTACCTCCTCTGCAACATATCCAAAATTTGTGCAAAAGTAGTTTTTCACCAATTGAAAAATGAATGGTAATTTATAGCCACTTAAGTCTTTACCTCAACTATACATGATCGGAATGGACTATAAAACTGCAAACTCGAAGAATTAAAAAAAAATTCGAAACACACATGTATTTCGTACAATAAAAAAAAAAAAACAAATTTTAAGAAAGAGCATTTTAATGTTATTGTTTGGCCAAGGGACCGAAAATAATATTGTTTTTTTTTTGATGTTATAAAAGTGCGGAACTAAATATTATTGTAGACGAAAGTTGAGAATAAAATAAAGAACAATTTTGTGTTGCATTTTAAAATTTGTTTGGAATATTTATTCATATGGATTTCCAATGAGGCCAAATATTTTTATAAGTTTTATTTAATTATCAATTAAAAATTGGTTATACGTGGTTTGCTTATTATTAGGGAAGCACTTTTATATCGGCCTTAAAACAATATTTAGCCAAGTTTAACTGTTATTATTGAATTACAAAAAAATTAAAGTCTGGGTTGACCGATTTTTTTATTTCAAAGAAAACGAAAGTTTAAAGATAACTTTTTTCTAATGACTTTAATTTTAAAATTTATAAAAATCCAGTTCCCTGGTTTGGTCATATAACCATTTAATATAATAAATTGTTTTTGAGCTTTAAAGCCAAGTATGAAATTTGTATATTTTTTTTTTAATTTTCTTTAAATACATATATAAGGTGAACTGTATTTTAATTATTTTTTTTTTAATTTAATCTAATTAAAGCAAATAAACTATCAAAACTTCTTAACATGTGATGCGGCTATATTTTTGAGTTGGGTTGTATGTATTTCCACTGCTAGCGTTGACAAGTCAAAATGTTTGCCGTTTGTTGTTGTTTTGTTTATACAGCTATATAAACAATTTAATTACTGCAATTGCTGCAACATAAGCGGACACACATACATGCATTATGTACATATGTTTGTGAATGTATGTATTTATTAATGATGCAATATATTTTGTGGTAATTATTAAGTGGAATGTTGCAGCGAGAAGTTTGTTGATCCATTGCTGTTGCGGAGTGCTTACTTTGCCGCTATTGTCGTTTCTGTTTCTGCTGTTGACATTTGAGGAGGTGTTCCACTAGGCGTTGACATTTTTGACAGCTGCTTTTGGTCACAATCGTAATGTGTCACACACGAGTGTCATACATTTGTATATTTAGTGATTGGTGGCAAATAGTTTATCATACGCCCCGTCATTACCCAATTTTGTATGCACTCAAACCGTTCACACATACATACACACATATACATCTACATAACTGCATAGTTTTTGGACTGCCAGTAAATAGCTGCTTAGAATGTATGAGTGATTTATATTCGAAAGTAGCACTTCCGTTCGTTACGAAATTTATACAAATTATGCCAGCGCGACGAGGTAGTTGTGTATGTTTGCGCTTTGACGCAAATTTGTGGCAACAATTTGTTGGCCCTTACTCCTCGTTTGGTAGTTGTGCATTATGGTTGTACGTCGTACAGCAATTTGTGTTTAAATTTGCAGTCATTGTGCGCATGGCATCCTATTCGGCACATAATGGAATTTTTCATTGCAGTTGGAGTTTGTGATAAGCTTGCAATTATAGGTGAATACGATAGTTACAATCAAATTGGCTTATATCTATTGGCTTTGATTGTTTTTTATTTGCAACTGATATTCGTTTCTTGTGAAATTTAATTTGTACTTAGTAAAAATTTAAATATGTCGAATAGCATAGCTTAACTCGTTGAAAATGTGAGTGCCAGGGTGTAAAAAAATTAATAATCGGAAAATATGAAATTAGCAAAATTGTAAAAATTTGGAAAATTGCGATTCTATTTGGTAGAAAATCCTTTATTTAAAGGGCCTCAATGCCAATAAAATGTCCTTGATTGCTTCCCTACCAATTGAAGGCATAATGTTCTTAGAAAATAATAGCAAAAGCATTCTTAGTTGGAAGATTTGTTTGAAGCCAATCGTTTTCATTTGAAACATGTGTTTTAACAAAATTCAATAATTTGTTTTAATAAATTTAAACTGTCGATATTTCAACCTCTGCTTGAGATCATTTGCTTGTAACTTTAAAAAGCCGTACATAATTTTTTGACAAATTTGGATTACATTTTTTTCCTCATGCCATTAGTTATAAGTTTTACAGAGTCATAGTATGTATTTCATAAATGAAGAAATAAGGGGATTCAATTACTTAACTTGTATTAATAAAATCCAGTTAGGGTTTAGCTATCAATAATTTTACATCGCTAAAAGTATCGTTGCGAAATGTGTTTCTGTTAAAATGGCAGTAATTGATGTCAACCTTAGTACTATTTTGAAATTTAAGTTGTTGGATATGGATGAAAATATAGATTTCAGAATTATTATTATTACCCTGTGAAAATATTAAAAGTATATGTATAACAAGAATTTATTGCATGCTAACAACGGTGCACAGTATACTTGTTCACGGCGGTGAATGCTTTAAATATTTTAAGACATTAACAGTTTTGGAAATGCTGTTTGGAATAAATTTGAAACATTTCAGAAAAAATGTATCTCTGTCCACTTATCGCCTGCATCTTATAAGCTGCGTTGGTAATTTATGGATTGTCGAAGGAGTCTATACACCATTTACAAAGGCGAAGTTTATTAACGAAGCCGACCGAAAGGAAGCAAGAATAGTTAGCCTGAAAAAATAAATACAACTGCCTTATAAACAGACGGCGGCTATACCGATATGTTTCCGGTATAGAGCTGTATGCGATCGTGAATGGATAAAGTCGTATGTCCACAGGCTTAATGCTTTAACGATTAAAGGAACAAACTATAAGTAAATCCTACCTTGAAAGCAATTGTGAATTATATTTTAATAGGCAACAATGAAATATCTAAGAAGAGAATAAAGTGTTAGATGTAGAATCGCTAACGTAACACAAACAATTGATTCAACTGCGAAACGAAACCCAATGAACAGCAATCGCGAGGAAATGAACCTCGGCTATTCCAACTTTAAGCTGGCTCAGTATGAGCAGAGGCAGATTGGAACGTTGAAATTGTTACAATTGTTTTTAAAGTCTTGAAAAATGTAAGTTAACAAAACAACGTTTCTAACATTTTTGTTTTTTATGTTTTTCACTAGACGAACAGGATAAAAGTTACAATTTTCCTACTAACACGTGCTACTAACACTTTTTGGCCTTACCCTTCACAGCCGATTAACCCTCGATGCTGCGTTATTGATCCGAGAACAGTTGTCGCCAAAGTGTGAATGCAAAAAAAGGAAAAAAAAAAGTTAGGAGAAGTACAACGACAACGATTTGTTAGCGGCTGGTGTTTAGTACTAACGCATTCATGTCGGAGCAAATGTTGCGTGAGGTTAACGCAGAATAGCCATTAGTGTGTGGTCAAGTGGTGGCTACTACGTACTTACGTACCAACGTAAATACGAGTACAAAACGCGAATATAAAGCACACACATGAAGGTGCCTACATATGAACGTACATTAGTACAGTACCTTTTTTTTTTTTGGACTTACAGAAGGTGCCTATCGTGACGTAATTGATTTTATTGTGTAATATAACCACATACACACATATTTACTTATTCGTGAGCTTTAAGTGGAAAGGTGCTTAGTTCATTTTTTTTTTTCAAATATTAGAGGAGATGCAAAAGTGAGGAGGTGATATTTTTACATTTTCTTTCCTTTTACATCAAAATTGATTATTTGTTGAAAAGTGGATTTAGCACATTTTCACTCTAAGCCACCGATAACATAAATGTATAACTAACATACGTACATGGCAGTCGTTGTCTTTTGTAAAACTACCTACCTTACTGCATGATTTTTCACTTTAGTCATCGCCAACGGACAAGGAGTTCACCAAAAGTGTAATGTAAATTTTGTTAATGAGCGTTAAATTTACTACAACACTTTTGGACAGACTAAGAGTAAAATGGTGCAGTACATAGAGTAAATATTAGCATATAACTGCTAGCGTGAATTTGGAAAGAATTTTGCGGAAATTGCAAAAAAAAAGAGACATAATCGGATGAGGTCGGTTAGTGAATTTTAGTCATTTAGTAAAAAGGGCTAAAAATTAAAACGATTAGTAAGGTAAACGAAGAGGTTACCGACCCTGCATGGGATATCGACCATAGAGTGCATGTCCGTCCGTTCCGCCCGTCACACAGTTTTTTGTTTATTCATTCCAGTGAAAAAAAAAACACAGAAAATGGCATCAGTGAATGTAACAGTTTTGATGAGTTAGAGCTATATAAAATAATCGTTATCGGCCAAATAAACTGTAATTATTGATCGTCTAAATTGATAAACTCGCATTTTCTGTCATCGTTACCCTCAACGATAAGGAATTTGTCATATTGCAAACATAAGCAATCAAAATTTTTTCGGGACAGAGTTATAAATCAATATTGTCAGTAGCAATTGAAATTCATTATATCCAAGTGTTTTTATTCCTGATTGCATATTTATTAAATTAAATGCGACTTTTTTGGCGAGTGTCCACAATCTGACCGGGTGCTTGTCATTTCGTCCATCTCTTTGGAAGGATTTACCATATATGGACGCCCAAAATCGTGATTATATTTGCGTAAATCATCGAAAAATTTTGCATTCATCAAAAAGGTGCTACCTAATTAGTTCATTAAATGAAATTACGATTTTGCATGATAAGTTGTATTGTCTTTTTTAATAATGTTCATAAAATATTACACTTTGTACCTTTCAGAAAATTTTGTGTAGATAAAAAGCGAGTAAAAGACGAAAGCCAAAACAATATGTTTCATCGGTTTTAATTTTTTCAATTTAAGAAGTTCAGTATTGCTGCGCCATAATTATTTATATGTATAATTTAAGATTTATGTAAAATATTCTATTAATATATGTCTATATTTGAAAGCAAATTTAAAGCAAAGAAGATTATTAATATACATACATTTAAAAAATATATATATTAAAAGAAACAATTTTAATATCCAAAATTCAATAAACTATATTGTTTACAGCATTTTGTCTAAGTGTCATGATTTTTAGGATCGTTAGTTTCGCTCTTGTATAAGTTAATTGTTAAATAAATAAATGGTATTATAAATATATCTTCGTTATAAACTTGAGAAAGATAGCCCACAACCATTACACACCATGGTCGGAATGTGGTCGGGGTACGCGCTGGCTATGGTCGCACACATCAATGCTCGCTACAACACGCATATACAGTGGTTCATTTTTTTGTAATTTACACCATAACTTTTTATCCTTGACAAGAAAATACCATTTATATTCGAAAAAATTGACATTAATCTTTATAGACTAATTATTCTAAATTTTAAAAATTAGTTAGAATAATAACTACTAAATGAACAATCTACTGATCACTCTAAGGCAGTCGGTATCCAGTGTTAAGGATTTCAAAGTGTTGACGGATTTTTTTTTAAATTTTTTTTCTTCGCGCAAAGTTTGCAAATTAAAATTTTTCTGCAGTTGCAAAATTCCACATAATATTTAACTCAAAAAAAAAAAAAATAAGGCAATTTTACCTTACAACGGGAGGAAATCGCATTAAACAAAAAGTATCAACTGTTTGCTTCTGACAGCTTTTCTATAGCGATACAAAGTTCTCGCAAGAAAAATAGTTTTATTTTTCCTCAAAGGAAATGAGAAAATTTTGTCTCCATTAAAACTCTAGCTTTATAAAATGAAAAAAGAAAACAATAAAAACGGGAAAATTGTAAATGCGTTGGAAGAAACGCCGAAGAAAGGAACCTCAAAAATGTTCTTACGAAGCTACAAATGTTCCATTTAATAAAATTTTTATATTTGCGATTTTTCTTTGCAATTTCACTATACGGCAATAAATAAAATGCGAGACCAGACCAGTTTAGTTTACTGCCTTTTACACAACAAATTCACCTAAAAAATATTAAAACTTATAACTGTAAATTAAATATATAAAAAAAGCATAGTGAAAGAAATTAAATTTTTAAATTTTAATTTTTTATTATTTATTTATAATTTTATTATTTTTCGTAGTTTAAAAACGATCTTATTTCCGTTACTAACTTCAAAATTGATATTTTTAAAATAAAATTTGTTGTAACAGCACTACAAAAACACCACTGGCGATAATTACCGTTTACCGAAATTATTAAATATAAGCAAATGCAAGCTTTTAAATATTTGGAAATTTTAACAAATGGACTGTGTACCACTTTCATTATAACAGCTCATATCCATTTTTCTAAGAAATTATTATGGGTATTCAATTTCTTGTGTATTCAGTAAATGTAAATATTTACAAATTCTTGGAATTTATTGTCTCAGGTGAACTTCGTGTATTTTCTTGGCAACAAATTCCAAGAATTTTCAAATTACACTTACATCAATTACATTGAATGCACAAATTAGAAAATACGGCAAATGAAAATTAGCAGAAGAAGGAAGCGTAAGCGTCTGTGTACGTACATTAGTGTGGTCTCAAATGTATGTAACATTTCGCCAAAAGGGATCACATTATTCCCCCTTTCTGCGTACTTCCAAAATACAACTATAAGCAGATTAAAAAGTGTCAGATTTTAGCTGTCAGTAAGTGCAGAACCTTTTATAATTGAATCATTTTGTATTGTGAATTTCTATTGCTGGACGCGTTTGCTGTTGGCATTATTTTAACCTAAAATACTAAAATTCACAAATACTAAAATTCACATCAAAATTTCATTTACTGCCTAGCCTAATGTATTTTATTTTATTTCTTGTTGCATAATTGGTGTAAATAATATAGTTTTCAGTTTAGTTAACTAATAAAAATATGTTCTGCAAAAGTTTAAGGTCTACAGTGACTCAAAATATGAACATCAAAATTTAAAAATACTAAAAAACTTGGCTGAATGCTTTTTGCAAGTTTATTTTAATTTTTGTAATGTAATGGTAAACATCTTTAAAAATCAATACTTTTCAATTGTCCAGCTTGGTTTTTTGCATGAGCCCTTAAAATATAATACCCAAAAACTAGTTATCCAATTTTTAATATTAAAATGAGGAAGGTTTTTTTTTAATTTTTAATGATTTTTGGGTGATTCCAAAATAAAACTAATAATAAGAAATATGGTTGAATAAACAATTGGGTATTTGTCTTTGAAAATATCGATTTTCAGCGATTCCTTCCCAGATTAACGAATAGCAGATTTTTCCTTTGCAAAATACTTTTTTTTGATCACCCTAATGTGCATGTTTTCATAAAATACTTAAACAAAATCTAGCGTGTACATGTGCAGTTGTAAATCTTAAACTCACTCCCAAGAAAATTCAAAGCATGAATCTTATCAATAAATATTTTTAATTTTTATGAGCAATACTAAACTATTAATCGAGGCGCCTGTAATTGCTTTCATTTTTAATTAAAGTTCAAGGTGTTCATTTGTTTTCAAATAAATTAATGACGCTTCAGTTCTTAAGCGTTTCGCCTAGCACGCCTGCGGCCTTCAGCGCGTACCATCAACAACGGTTGTAGCACTTGAGAGAGTTTTGCTATTGCATTTTGCCTTGCACGCTTTGTTGTTAACTTCGCAGCGGCCGAAAATTCATGACTACTTTGTTCTTACAATACCCACAGCTCACTACTGCAACCGAAGCTAATAATTCGATGGTAGTTTTCGCTGTTACTTTTGTTTTTTTTTAGAGCTAATGAGAGCGTGCGCTTAAATGGAAAGTTTTACGAGTAAACAAAAAAAATGTCCAACAAATTTAACACCAAAAGTGCGAAAAACTTAACTTGAAGGCGCATAAAATTCAACTGAATTTAACGGAGGCTAGCGCCGGAATTCTCCACCCCCCCCCCGACCTACACCACAATGAAGTGCCATTGTGAGTAAAGATGTATGTTTGTATGTTGGAGCAGATTTTCACAACGCTAGTGGATGAATGCCGCTGCGGAGGGAGACACATTTTTTGAGTAGTTCTGCGTGTAATTGCCCGCAATGAGATTGTAGTACACTCAGCTCAGCGTCAGCTTGGTCGCTTCTCAACTACGGCTCGGTATTAGAATAAATGTGCGCTAGTGTGTGTGTGTGTGTGTGTGTGTGTGCTGATGGTGGTAGTGCGCCAGCGCTGGCAGCTTGTCGAAAGTTTTTTGCCAGCCACGCATTTCGACATACAAATTACGCGACTTAAAATTGCAATTTTTGTAACAAATACGAAAAGTTGCCACATTTTGTTGTTCGTGTTGTAGTCGTCGTTGTGCATGTGAAGTGCCGCTGCAGTCGAGCAACAACAAAAATTTTATAGGTGACGCAACAATAAAAGAATGGTGAGTGCAATGTATAAAACTCAGCGGGACACAAATTGCTGCAGACTTCTACTATCTAACATATGTACGTATCAGTATGTATGTGTGTATGTTTGTATGTATTGTTGTTTTTGTTGCTGCTATTGCATGTTGAAATCGGCCCAAAGTTACCAATTTTAATTGGAAATTGTTGCTGCTGCGAAAACACTTTCGGCCATTACAGTGGAAATATTAATAAAGAATGTTTATTTGCGATTGTATTTTTGGTATTTGGCCAGTTCTGAGAAAAAATAAATAAAAATCATTTTATTATAGCTGGCAGCAAAATTGTTTTCAAGCAATTGAAGCGAATGAAAAAATCCTGCTGGTTAAAAGAAAAATAAAACAACTATACTGGCGAAATGGCTTGCGACTTGTCAATCTTTATTAAAGTTCGTTTAATTGGTATTCAGCGATCAGTGGTCAAGCGAGAAATTGTGTAATGGACTAATTGCGAATAAGGAAGGCGGCCAAATGAAAAATAAACGAATTTTTACTTGCGCGTAAATAGTGTGAGTTAATTGAAAATTAAAAAAAAGGATTTAATACTATCAGTTAAATTTATAAAAAATAAAAGTGATTTAAAGTTCTTTATTAATATTTAATTTGCATGGAAATAATCTTTTACGTATAAAAGATTTTAAATTCATTTCCAAAGCGTCAAGAGTCGTTACATTCTTTTACTTCATAAATATGCTCTCAATTTTTAAGTCTCATTAAATGCACATTTAAAAATTTGTTTACATTTTTTTTTAATTGTCAAATTTTGTATTTCTTTCAGAAAATAATGCTTTCAGTACAATTTAAAAGGAGTTGATAAAATATTTCTTTTTATTTTTTTTACCGGTGCTTAGATACTTATTAAATATACCTTGGCCTTATGGGCGAAACCGGCTTTTGAAAAGAGATTAGAAAAAAGGTAAAACAGCAATCAGTTGTAATTTATTTCTGTTGATTTTGAAAAAAAAAGCAAAAAATTTAATACATTTTCTTTCAATCTTGAATTTTTTTTTCGAACTTAATAGAAACTTTAGTGATTGATTTGAAAGTGAAATTGAAGTAAACCCTTGCAGTCCTTTTGGCAGCAATTTTTGTTTGAGGTAGTTATTTAGTGTAAAAGTATATTTTTAAGAAAAAAACTATCTTTTTATTAAAAAGTCGTGTTCGTTCTCCGATTTTTTCTTGATTAAAAGTTGTTTTAACGCCCATTTTAAAAAAAATTGTACTATAATTTTTTTTATAATATGAAACTGTGTGCTTTTTTTTGCGAAAATGTGTATTACTGAAGGTTTGATATTTTGATGAAATGAAATTTTCAGTTTGCAGCTTTACAGCCAGTTCAATTTATGTACAATACAGCTTAAGTCTCAATTATTACCGTTGGTATTTTGACAGCTTTTTTGCAAAAGCTCTTTCGACATTTTTCGAAATGGCACATGGAAGAAACTGCGATAGAGTGTCAGCAAACAAAAATTCATCGTCAATCTGTAACCATTTTAAACTTTATTGTAAACAAATTAAATGAGCTGCACAATTTTTAAGAACATTTGCTTAAAACTTACTTCTCATTAACAACTAATTGTCTCTACTAGTCCACAATTTGACTTCATTTATCAATACTTATTTATATTATTTCATGAATGTTTGATAGCTAAAACATTGACTTATATTAAGAACAAAAAGTACAAAATTTTATGCTTTAGCTGCTTTATCAAAGGCGTTATGACGCTAAATGATTTATCTGAACAATCGGTTTTATGGAAGCCATTGGTTTTGCTCGTCCGATTTGGCAGGTTCTGAAAAATTATTTATTCATTATAAAAAGGGAAATATTTTTTCACATGAAATTCACGATAAAACTAATTATGTTCTAAAATTTAGACACAAGCTTATGTTCAAAGAGATGTACAGAGAGGCGGGCATGACTTACCTGACCTCGACTCACCTCTTCATTCTGAGTATTAACGTATACTTTATTTACTCTACTTAAAAATTTTGGACGAAAAGTAATAACCCCTTTCATGCGGATGAAAGGTATACAACCGATAAAGAAACGAAAATCTTACGAAATCCGCATTCTGCGTTAATTTTTATTTTAGTTTAATTATCATGAAACATACACCATGATGAAATAATGAAAGGTGTTGTACGTTGTGACAGCGCCAGATAGAACGCCCTTAGCTCAATGTTGTATTTTGGAAGTATTAGAGAAACGGGAATAAAAGAAGGCCGTTCTTAGGAAAAGGTACTAATGAGTGAAGATATTTACATACAATTTAACCACAATGATTGGAATATTATGAATTTTATATGAAAACTGACAAAAAAAATTAATAACATCATAATTTTCTATTAAAATTGCTGGTAAAACCTGCGCACAGTACGAATTTTTAGTGTTTTTGGATGCCAAAATTAATAAAGACAAACTTCTTCGATAATGACTATTCTTTAGAAATTAATGTAAAATATTCAAATATGACGTAAATGCATTCAAACCCTACCAACAACATAACAATGTTTGTTCAGCTATTAACATTTTTTCGGAAAAGTTTTCCCACATTAATATAGTTTATTTCCCATCATTGGATCATGAAGAAACTCAATGGTTATGAGCATAAAAGCACTGAAGGCGGAATTTTTAGGAAATATATACTATTTGATAACTGAAAAAGCAGAAATATACAGGTCCATGGAGTTCCTTTAGCCATTATGGTATAATTATTAGAATACAACATCCATAGGTTAAATTGAATATAAAATTAGCTTGTTTTAAAGACGAGCGGAGAAAATGAAAAATTTACGTTGCACATGAAAAACTTAATTTTCTGCTACAATTCACAATTTTTTTTGTACAAAGCTGGTAACCAAATTCTGCAAAGGAACAACACAGTTTCTATGGGCGTTCAAAATGGCTGATTTAGAGCGAGAAGTTGCCAACGTACAACACCTTTCGTAATTGCATCATGACCTACACCAGGTGTTTAAGCGACAATTTCAGACTAGTCACTTCCTGTTTCTTACAATTGATTTAAAGCAAAGCCGTACGGATTTACATAGATACAACATATGCATTGGTGTATTTTTCAAGGATTCACGGAATCAATCGTTAGCAAAGTGCTCATAAACCAGCAGCAACGTAAAAATGAGTTAAATATAAGCGTTGACTAATTACATGTTAAACCAGCAGACCTGTTTTGATCTTGCTTTAGCTTTCCATTACATCAAATAATGCTTGGAGGAATTTAGAAATCCAAATTTTTTTATAGAATGTGTTTCGAAAATAATACTTGAAAATAATAATGTCACACTAGCAAATAAAATGTTCTAAAATTTTAAAATAAAAATCATCGAATGCGCAACTCAATTAAAGAAAAGCGACGATGATATTTTATTAAAGTACTTCAACACTTTTCCTCTTTTCTTTTAGTGAAATGTGTCGGTAACCAGACGTAGTTAAAGTGTTTAAAATTTCAAAATGAAATTTGCTTACTCACAAAAGGCGAGCGTATTTTTCAAACGTCAATTTGACTAGCTGCTTTAACTGATTGCCATCAATTGAAATTTATTTGTACGTTCCTCTCAGTTCCTATCGTATGCAACATTGTTGCCAACTAAATTGCATTTAACTTCCCATATTTATTCGCTGTCATAAGGAAAAGTCCACTTTGATTGCCACATAAATTGAGGCATGCAATACTCGTTATCATTATTGACTTGTGCTTTTTGTTACATTCATTTTTCCAACATTTGGCCAACGCTGACAAGCACAACAACACACACATCCCACAAAATAATGAGCCGAGAAGCCAACGATCGTACAACAATGCAGCAGTCGCAATTTCGCATAGTTACATTGTTGGGGGGACCAACAGCAACAGTTAGAGCATTGTCAGTGGCGTTCGGATGTGTCACTTCCTGCCGAACAGCTGCTGTCCCGTTCCTTTGGCGCTTTTGTCGCCACTTAAGGATGTCCTTTCCGTTTGTTTTTTTTTTTCTTCTTTTCTTTCTAGCTTCCTATCTTCATAGAGCAACTTCCTTCTGCTGGCATTTCCTCGCTCCGCATGTGCGTGTGTGTGTGTTTTGTTTGTTTGGTGTTTTGGCATTGCGTTGCTTTCATTGTGTTGTCTACTTTGTTTTCGTGCCACTTTATCAGCGATGTCTGCCCTCGCCTCAGCGAATCTGTGCACGCTCTTCGCACATATGAGTAGCTCACTCGTTATATTCTGCTCACTGTTTACGTCAGCTGTCTGTCAGTTTGTGCATTATTTTGCTTGTATGTATTTGTGTAAGTTGTGAGTACATTAAATGCAGTGTATGAAATTGTAGTTGGTATGCAACGGACAGCACAGAAAATTTCATTTTTATTATCTCAATGTATGTTGACTTCATTTAATGTGTTAGTTTTTTTATGTTCACTGGCAAATCTTTGGCATTACTCAACCACTGGTAAAAAGCATTTTATTTTTCAACAAAATTATAACCTTTTCACGGCTCTTTCGTATACTTAATATTTTTTGTTTGTTTAAATTTCTATAGTTGCTGTTAAAATATAATTAATTTTCAATTTTCAAAAATTCGTAAAGCTTTTGCTTGATTTACTAAACTCTTTTAAGCTCAATATCGAGGGTGCACAAATACTGAGTGTATTTTTAAGGTGTTCAAATAAATAAATGTAAACGGCAAAAACCCACAAATTTTAATGCATTGTTTTTGCATCACAATTTTGTTAGCTTGCAGGTAACATTTACATTTCATTAGCAATTCAAATGCACACATACATTTGTTTATATTTATGAACAAATGAGCAAAATGCATGTGCACCTACAAATCTATAAGCACCAGTTTTTATGTTAAAATAAATGTAAATAATTAAATGTAAATTGTGCCCTTCACTCGGCCAGGGCTTTACAGAATATGATTTTGTGTAATGATTAAACTTCATTCGCGGCTATACAATTGCTTGTTTTTTTTTTAGCAGAGACCAGTCAACTCTATTCTTTGCAAATTTTTGACACCCTGGACAAAGAAGTGAAGGATCTTGATGACCAATCGGTACCCGTTGAGCACACAAATAGGGCCATCACTCCTGCGTAGAATAGTTGCTTCGAAAGCACTCAAAGCCTTCTCATCACTTATTACAATTTTTCATGTTTCTGCGTGTTATAAGAGTACGGGCGTGATGAGGGATAAATATATATTTGTTCGTCCATTAAAGTCTTCGATTTATCAATATTTCTATTATTATTATTATTATTATTATTATTGTTATTATTAGTGCATATTAGCGCTTTAAGTTGTCACTCCATCCTGAAGCTATTTATGAAATTAAGCTTTTTAGAGGTGTAAAAGCCTGAGTCGACTTATACGTAAGCATTCAGATACTATTCATTATGAGGTCTCCTCATCCAAGCCACAAAATCTGCAGTCCGCAACCTCCGAGAGTCCCATTTTATGAAGATGGTATCTCTGCAAGGTCACTGGCAAGTAGCCGGTGAGGGTTCTTAGACCCTCTCGGCGGAGATCGCGTAGTCTTTTAGCAACTTCACGGGATGGACATACGAACCTCTTCGATTGCCAATTACCCTTTGATGATCACCATTGTGCTGAGATTCTTGAGTCCTTCCACTTTCTTGGAAGGACCATAAAAACTCCGTTCAGCCGACGTTTAACAAGATAGTCCGCCCTTTCGTTGCATTCCAAGCTAGCGTGACCCAAAACCCACCACAGTGTAACTCTGTTGTCTGATCCCAATAAGTCCAGTACCGTTTTGCAACTGTGTACCGGCTTTGACTCCATCTTGAAGGAGCCTAGTGCCAATTTGGCTGTACCATAGATTGTTTTTGTTTGTGCTGTTGTAGCAAAAGCGGCAGTGACTAAATAATGAAATAAGTTATAAAATACTTATTATATATTCTTTACATAGCTACTTGAAAATGGGTTTACTAATTGAAGCTTCACTGATAGCACCGGCTGATGGTAGCGATTTTTCGAAATTCAAAAAAAAAAAAATCAAATAATCTCAAGAAACGTGTCACTTTTAACCTAAATATTTGGGATGAGGGTGTACGTTTAACTACCTTTTTATTGCAATTTTTCAAGGAAGCCATTTTCTCTTGAGGGCCAATTGTGCCTGTGTCGTCGTACTGTTTTCCTCGCCCATTTATGAGTCCATATGTCGATGGCTGTCATACCTACAAGAACTACTTATTGCCGCTTCCTCCGATGTGTTTTTATAAGCGCACTTCACTTGCCGGGGGCGCGTAGTCTGTTTACAGCCTCATGTGGTCTCCTGTTAGCTTTAATTTGCAGTGACAATAAAACTGAGCTGCTTGCTTTAGCCAGAACATCTCGTTTGCTTCCAGACCCATCGACATTTGCAAATACTTCGTGATCCACCTCTGTACAAATTTGTTTATGTGAATGTTGGCGTTTTTTTTCCGATAACGCGCTTATAAACTTATTTGCACAAATATTTAAAAAGTTCGTAGCAAACATTCGAAATTTTATCATTTTAGTTTATTGCCACTCTCTCTAAATGTGGTATTAAATAAGTAAATATTCGCATTAAATTTTGAATTTATTTCAAACGTGTGCCCTCTCTCGCCTACAGCTACAACGAAAATAACAACAACAAATAACGGTGTTAAATTGATTGAGTGCATTTGTGTACAAACACACGAGTGTGTGCATACGTGCTGCTGCATTATTTAGTGAATTAGCACATAGTCGGTGATGAGCTGCTCTGTTGGCTTTCAACTGACTGCCGCTAATATTGCGCGCGTGTGTGTGAGTGTGTGTGTACGAACAATTTCGCTTACTCATACATACATAAAAATACATGCATAGGCATAAGTACCTCTATATGTACATACAAAGTATGTACATATTTGCATGCTTGCACTCACATTTCGTAGCTGGCGATAAACATCAGCAACAACGGCGGAAATTGATTTCGGCACTCAAATTAAGGTAAGTTGTTTACCCAATGTTGAGCGTACGAAATTTATTTCTATTTTTTTTTTTCAAATTCTTTGAGCTTTATCTATTCTCCCTTTGAAAAAAAAATTGTAGCTGAACTTGTGAGATAAAACGATTTCATTTCTGTTGCGCCAATCTCCGCGGGCGCAAGGATGTCTGTAATTGCTTGCAGGATTTATGTAGTTAAATTTTTTGTAATTTATTTAATATTTATTTTTTTGGCATCTCTTATGCTTTTATTCGAATTTCATCATGTAGAACAAGGCAACAAATTTTTGAAAATTAACAAGGAAAAACAAAAATCATCTGATGTGCCTTCAATGGTTCTCTTTAAAACATTTCTTCAAGCACTTTCATTTGTTTCAAGCTCACATTGCTGCTTTGATATGTCACTGTCATCCATATGTATGCATTTACAAACATATATAAGTACGTGTGTAATGACACAAAAAGGGCGAAAAAACCACTCGCAGCGGTTGGCCAACTACTTGTGACGTTACTTGTTAGACGTCAGCAAGTTGCATTCTTCATTTAGTACCCCTCATTCACTCAATGCATTGACATGCAGTTGCTATGAATTTATGTCTGTATGTCTTGATTTTCATGTCAACACACACTCACCTAAAGCAATACAAGTGCATTCCGTGTTTCATAAAAATATATCTATGTATGTGTAAATGTATGCTTTCATTTTAGGTTGGCAGATGTTAAGATACTTATTTGCTTCAACTTAGATGCGACTATACACAGCGGCATTTTTCAAGGTCTTTCAACAGTATTCGCAAATCCTTCAACAGTCCTTGGCTTACTCGTTTCTTTTTTAATATAAATAAATAGAGGAAATGAAAGAAGGCATGTATTTCGAAAGCGGTGATAATCCCGATACTGAATTTTGAACGTTTTAATAAAAAGTTTGTACTTTTGTTTTAAAATTATAAATCTATTGCGGTGTCTTTTTTGAAGAACACTTGATATATGTATGTAAATCGTTAAAATTTTTTTTTTAATATTAAAGAATGTTATTACACCGTCAATGATTTTATGGCGTTCATTTGTGTAAACTCAAAAGAACCCAGTTAGTAGAAATACCCAAAAACTCCAAAGAATTCGTAAAGACATTCGAAGATACATATATTTCGATTATTGTAAGAATTTGGGTCAAAAATTGTAAGTAATTGTTGACATGAAGTTGGAAAATATTTTCTGTGCGAAATTTTCAAGAAAAGTCTATAGCAAATTTGCAAACTGATCTGAACTTTATGAATAACTTGTAATTACCACTAAAAATAATAAAAAAATGTATAGCACCTACTTTGTCAAATGCCTGTGTACGCTGGCTCGGTGATAACATCACTGTTCATAACGATAAATAATCGATACCGTCGGCAATGCTTACACCGATAACAATATCGATAAGAGTAAAACGAATATGTGTTTCAGTGCGATTTCGCATATAAAGAGGAATTTCTGCATTAAACACATTAATTGCTGCTCTATATATATCGGTATCGATATCGATATCGGTATTGATAACGTTATTAATAACGAAGCAAGTGTTCATAACATACTTAATATCAATAAATCAGGCGATGACGACACTAATAATGGTTATAATATTTGTAACAGTGCATATCAATATGACGAATGAAACGCAATTTTGACAGTTGTTCGTGAAAAAATCTACAAACGCTTGACTTTATCGCGAGAAGTGAAAGTAAGAAATAAAAAGAACAAAAAAAATACATGTGAAATAGAAACTAAGTTGATATTTTTCACAGAAGTAGTTAAAAATGTAAGAAGTGCATAAATTTAAATCTTTCTTTTTTTCAACAGGTCGAGACCATCTACAAATCCTAAAGAAAATGTGCATAGTTTTTGTGAACAGCCTTGGCCCTCCAGTTAAAAGCTCAGTTAGTGAAGACTTAACTTAACTTAACTTTTATGTTCATTTTTATGTTTAAATTTTCTTCTTGTCCATAATTTTATTTTCAGCTATTTGACGATTTGCCACATCAAATAAACTCGTTTTAAATATAATTTTTGAATACATTTACTTTTGAAAATCGGAAAAAGCAAGATCTGGTAAGCCTGATTCTCTCACCGCATATAATTTACGTAAGCCCTAAACTTAAAAATCTAAAATCAACTGATTCTTAAGTTTCTTACGGTAAGTGTTGACTAATCGCGTAAACGGAGTTCGGTCGGTCAAACTTTAAATTAAGTTAAGTTAAGTAAAGTCTTGATTAACTGAGCCTTAAGAATACGACTTTCGTAGTCTGCGTTTGGATTGGATATATGAACAACGAAACTGTTAAACAAAAATGTTTGCTAATTAGTTGAGTTATTGTAAAAAGAAAAACGACATTTTACCGGTTTAGTTGGACCATAAAAGCCAAGTGCCACGAGAAGGAAAAGCAAACACATACATATATACATTCAATAATTTAGAGGAAACAGTAAAAAGGATTGGATACGTTAATTTCGGGCTTCGCACTTGTTCTATTAATAAAACCGCTACCGCAATGGAACTTAATATGTTTTTTTGTATTTAAATAACTATTGTAACCTATGCCTGTGAAAATATATGCATTTTCATTCAACTGCTGGCAAAAAAGTTAAAAAAAACGCTGAGTTTCGTGTAACGATTTGGTAGCACTCATTTGAACTTACCGCAACAGTTGGCAACGCAAACTGAGAAAATTTCGGAATTGCTGATAGCATTTTTCTCGAATTCTTGACGGGACATTTCATTCGGAATCAGTGATTGGGCTGCATATCTGAACTCATCAAATTTAAACTCACCGTACTTAAATTCACCACACTTAAACTCACCAGACTTAAACTCACCACACTTATACTCACCACATTTAAACTTTCCATGCCTTGACACACCATACCTAAACTCACGACGCCTATTCTACTGCCATCTAAATTCCAGAATAACTAAAGTCTCTTTCCCTAAATTTGCAATAGTCAATACACCTTTACTTACTAAACTGAAACTCATTATACTTAAACTCACCACATCTGACCACACAACACTTTAATTCACCAAAACTTAACACACCAGTTGCATACCTCTTCCCTCATCACGGCTGGCCTGACCTCTTCTTGCCTTAACCCATTTCATCTAACATCACCTCATTTGACTTTTTCAAGAGAAATTACACTTCTTCAGTACTGTGGATCCCGCAATCAAGCGCCCATCTCTAACTTCAACTTATATGTAGTTAAGTTAGCATGTGTGAACATGTAAACATGAATGCGTGCGGCGGCTGTACACAACAAATGTCTATGCTTTGTTTCGTTTCATGGTTACGAAAGCGAATCTTGATATAAGAGCTCGCATGTAGCTCAAAACGTTGGATGCCGTCATGAATAATGAACGCGAGAACGAGCAAACACACACACACCAACTCGCGGGCCTGTCTGGCAAACTTTGAGGCTAGCCATCTTACAATCCATCTAAGCTATTGTGCTTCAATCTTTACAATATACTCGTATGTATACACATGTATAAACGAGTAGGTAAATTTTATTTACTGGATGTACGTCTTTATATGGCGCTTTGAGCTTTTTCGCTTCCCTTCATAGAATAATTTTACTGAGAAGCAGATGTATTCACACACGGATAAATGTAACTTTTTAAAACTTTTCCTTTTCTCATTTCAATTTACATGTGTCGCACGAACTTTGATGACTTCAGGTGTGACGCAACGGACAAAAAAAAAAAACCTTTAACGCGCTGCAATTTTTTCTCATCCACCAAGAAAAAGGAAAACAATAAACTAAAATGAGATAAGCAACAATTTTTCAACGAGCTTTTTGGAGAGCCTAACAAATGCGAAGACAAATCACAGGCGACTTTGGTCGCTTCGTTTTGTTTTCCTATTTTTTGTTGCGCAATGCCATTTTTCAAAGCCTCCTTGGAGTGCTTTGATAAATTTCGTTAACTCTTGCAGCTTTTTGGGGGAATGTGTTGGCCAATTGGAAACAAAGTGAAAAAAAAAATTATTAAAATAAAAACATATATGAGAAATATTTTCGCGTGTTGTTATTTGCATGATTTGCTTGAATGTAAAAAATTAACATGTGATGTCTATTTTATGAAATTTTTTTTAAATTGCTTTGTTAAAAATACGGCTCAATCTTTTTTCTGTAGATTTTTCTTTTTCTTTTTCCACATTTTATATAATCTTGGGGCTTGATATGATTTCGTAGGATATACCATATTAACTAAACCCGAGTTTGCCAGAATTTACATTTTTTGTGGATAATGAGTGCCAAAAGTTTTGTGATTTTGCACGAAAAATATTGGGCTTTAAAAATTGGCAATTATGATAGCCTGCAACAATTATTCCAAATAAAATTTGAGAAAACTGTTTTAGAAATAAAAAGCCGATATAATATTCATGCTTAAAATCTGGGTTGCATTGTTCTTTCTTTTTAATAGAATTTTTTAGAAAGTATAGTACAAATACGGAGCGAGTTTTAAGAGCTATTTCTGCAGTTTTCGAGCATTTTTTAATTTACAGATTTTGTGTTTTTTATGATCTGGATACAGGGCTTAAGGAAAAAACATATACGAGATTATCGGTTGTCGGATTATGCATTTGTAATTGCGTCTTTACATTCTTTTTATGCTATGAAACCAGTTAAGGTAATATTTAACTCAGGTATCAATAATATTTATAATACCTGTCACACCAAAGATATGCAAACATTCCTGAGCTTAAAATCTATTCTCTTCTATAAAATTATGGCTGGAAATATGGCAATTAAAAACCTGCACAAGCATAAATTTCATCAGAGATAAAATTTCGGTTTAAAAAATCATTATAATAATGGCTCAATGCTTTTGTGCGGAACGCCATTAAAAGATTTTTTATATCACTTTTTTCAAAATGTTTGATTAATTCTTTGGTAGTGTGCAGTATAAAGCTCAACGAAATATATTTATTTGGTTCGACAACGAAAACTTAAGTTAATGGCGCGTTGAGGCAAATTCATTTAAGCCCTGCAAAGTAAATTTAAATATTTAATATAATATATATAATAATATAATTTTCGCGCGTACACTATATACACAGCTCAGTGTTTGGCCGAGCTTCTCCTACCATTTGTGGTGTGCGTCTTTATATTATACCACAAATGGAGGGACCTACAGTTTTGTGCCTACTCCGAACGGCAGATGTATTTAATGAGAAGCTTTTTCATGGCAGAAATACCCTCGGAGGATTGCTATTGCCTGCCGAGGGGTGACCGCTATTAGAAAAAAACTTTTTCTATTATTAAGATTTTGCTTGCCCTGACTGAGATTCGAACCTCGAACTCACCAGCATATCAAGTTATAGCACGCACCGCTACCAACTCGACCACAGCGGCCACAAATATTTAATATACTAAGCTTATAAAACGATATGAATATCTTCCACTGTTCGATTAATTATTCCAGCGACTGGCTATAGCTACGTTAGAGTGTACTTATATTTATTGCCAAGTGTGTTCTACTTTAGTTTTTATTCACCAACTTTTAAATTTCCCAATTCCGTCAGCATAAACTGCCTGACGCAGGTAAAATTGTCTCGATATCATTTGCATATCTAAAAACATTTCTGGTCTACATATTTGAAGTAAGTTTTGCAGACTTCATTGCACATTGAATTCCATGTTTTTATACGCCATCTCCATATAACATCTCATCTTTTTATTTGTCTTATATAAAAATTTAATTTTCCAGCGCATACATTTCTAAAAATAATAAAATTATATGTATGTATATTGGTATGCTAATTTCTTTGTAATTTGCCATTTTTAGGTAGCAAGTTGTCAGAAAAGCACTCAAACCGTTGTTCTAGTATTTTCTATGCCACATAATTACCTAGAAAATATGCTGTGCAAAGTTGTTGAGTACTTCTAAGTGCTTTCTGTTTCCCAGCTGGATGAGCGCACTTGCACCACACTCCTTCAACAGACACACACATACACAACAACAGGTCGCAGCAAGCAACCCTTCAGCATTTAGTTTTGTCATTGAATTTACCTATAAAACTTTGTTAAAGTGTAGTTGCTAATGATTTAGTTGCGATCGTTCAAAGGCACAAGGCAAATAACTATCATTTTTATACGATTTACTATACAAGATTTATTGTGCGTTGATAAAATGGCAAGAAGTCAACTGGAGCGTAACCTCAAAAGAACAGCTTTTAGGGATTTTAGTTAAGTACATGAGTTGCATTGAATTCTCATTAGTTGAGTGATAAAAACGCACTCAAATTTAAATCTTGCACTTTTAACAATAAAATTCAAATGAAAGCATTTTCTGACTGAGCAAGTTTTTTTAATTGCAGACATATACATACAAAGTTTTGAGCAAACGAACTATCCACCATTCAATTAACTTTCACATACCTGTATGTTCCAAACTTTGACATAACGAGCATACGCCAATGTCAGACTAATTATACACTTGGCAGGAAACGTCCAACTTTGTTATGATTCGGCGCATAGAGTTAAATTTTAATTGTTCAATTGAACAACTCACTGCAACCAAAAGTTGTTGTGAGGGCGTTAATGGAATTGGATATCAAATGGCTAATGAAGATTTTATTTCTACGAATTCAATTATCGTTTGTTATGCACTTTTCAATCTGTCCAGGGGTTGATTTTGTGCACAAAACTTTACTCTTACGCGGCGCAGTGTTGACCTGACTTACTAAGTTTTGATACTTGCAATTGGAAAGTGCATTTGCAATAATTTCATAATTTTCCATGCGAATTTATCTTAGTTGTTTGATTCATTTGCGATAGAATTTTTCAGTTGAATGGAGGTGAATGATTTTGAAGTGTTTGCCGTGTACAAATTTCTTCTGAATGCAATGAAAATGTTAATTTAAACAAAGGCGTAATTAGTTTTAGTTAGCGAAATGTAGCTTTGCAGAACAAAGGTATCAAAGTTTTGAAAATGATTTTAATTGCTGGAAATACAGTGCGTATACGTAACATTGAGTAGAATAAATATTTGCCAATACTCAGCTTCAATGCATATGCACACTTACCTACTTCAATTAGAAACTACTTGCCTAATATTAATTAACATTAATGTTTTTATGGGTATAATTTTTTAAATCTACAGAGTAAAATCTTTGAGATCTTAAATCGACTTCGACATATTTGAGGATACCCAAACAAAATTTAGAGGCTGAATTTATCTCTCCTTCAACTGCACCTACTAAATTAGAGCATTTTATAAAATAATTTTGTAATTTTTTTAAATTTAAATTTATTTTTAAGGAAGTAATTCATTATATTAGGTACCTATATACATATATATAAATTATAATTATATTTATATATAAAACCGAAATTAAAATTTTTTGCATATTTTGTATTGATATCACATTGATTACAATTAAATAAATACAACAAAATTTTCAAACTTTTTTTTAATATATTTTTTTTGTTTTGATTAGGATTTTGCATGTATGTATATAATTTCGATCAGCTTAATTCTTCGATAATAAAAAATGTTAAAATGACAAATCAGTCGATGGGATATTTTTATATTTGCGGCTGCAATAATGAGGATTTGACCAACTTCCGGACATGTGTCACTGGAAACAAATTGTGAACGTATATTTATAAGGCAAGCGAAAATAATTTGATCCATAGTTTTCTTTCAGGTATACATTTTTAAGTTGTATTTTAAGCGATTTTAAGAAAACTAAAGTTTACCCTTTAAACAAGTAAGGAAAGCTTAATTCGGGCGAAACCGAATTTTATACCATCGGGAAGAATTTTTGTATGTGCGGTGCCACGGTCATTTTTCAATGGCGATATCAAGGCCAATATGTTTACCAAATTTAGTGACCATACCTAGAAACGTTATTGAGATACAGACATTGTATCATAGCTATGACACCCATTACTCAAAATTTCATAAAAAATGGGTATCTTTATTTACAATCGCTATTAAGGGGCTATTCCGGTTTTTCAGGCTAAAATTATTTATTATTTTGAAAAAGTTTTTTGATAGAAAAAAAATACTAAATACAGTGTAATAGTTTAATGGTTCCTACAACACAAGTTGATGACTTCGTAAGTTTTTGAAGTACGCCTTGCAGAGATGACGGCACCTCATACTTGGCTGGATTGCGTTCGTTTACTTTATCTGAAATCAACAAATGGGATATTGTTTTACTCAGGAGGATTGCGGTTATAAGACAAAGCAAAATAAAAAATGACGTCTGCTTGGAAAAAAATCGTATTTTTTAATTTTTTTATTTAGATTTATATTGTAAAAAAATAGTTAATTTCAATACCATACTTTGCTTCAATTATTGAAATATCTGTAACCGTTCGAGAGGAAACTTGCCAAGAAGCCGCAACAAAGTGGTTTTGAGAAAAACGCGTTTAAAATGTTCCCGGGACGTGGGCTCGCAAGGTGCGCGCTCTGATGAAAACGCGTATACTTTCAAAACTACTAAAGATACAGCAATAACAATTTTAGACTAACACTCTGTGGTAGTTGTAGAATGAAAAAATCAAATAAAAAGTATGAGCCAGATGAATGTGCGTATTGATTTTTTTCTAAGTATTCATACATACTAAAATATACCGAAATAAAAAAATGTGTGTTAACCATATAACAGTTTATTATTCTAATTTGCTTAGTGCTTTTACATTTATGTAAGCCAAATTTTGTATAGTTGTTTGGTAACCAGTCTGGGTAATGTTACCGATTACTAAAGTCCTGAGGAGACCGAATATGTAAGTGCCCTCGACGTCAAGGTGCAGTAATGATTGTTTCTAAAATCGTTCTCGAAAGATTAAGTTTCAATTTGATGGTCAAAAATGTGATTTTCTGAAAATAAAATCAAGTTTTCTTCTTTAAAAACTGAAGTAAATGGAAACTCGTAATTGACACAAATATTAAAAAAAAAAATTTTTTAAATTACCGCACCGAAAATTAGTGTTGTCCTGTGTAATTTTTATTTTTTTTTATTAAGATTTTTATTAGCCTTATAAATGAATATTAATTCACAATTTTATTGAGCTCGAGACCAGTTTATGGAAGATTTTTATTTGGAAATAACAACAACAGTTTTTAAATAGTAGAAGTTATAGCACTACTTTGGAAATCAACACATTTCCTCATCATACTTTTTTTAATTAAATTAATTATATTTTATTCTTCATAACTATAAAGTTCATCTTGTCATTTGAAACAGACGTTGCTTACTTAAAGTTATATATGTACGTACTTCAGCTGCTGGTTTTGTCATATTTGAGAACTGTTTCTTAATTATAAAATAAAAGTAATATTTTAATTTAATTTCTCAATAGAAAAAATTTATATTGTACACAAGTGAAAATAATATTTAAATCATTTGATTTTTCTTAGAGAATGTAAAATATTAGAAATTAATTAAAAGTATATAAAGATCTAAAAGCATATCCAATTGATTTTTTTTTTTAATTCTCAATATGTGCCTTTGTTCACACTGTTTGTAGCGAAGCCAAATGTGGCCTAATGTTTAGAGTAAAGCAATAAATATACATATTCTCACATTATTATGAAACTCTTTTTTATCAGTTGTAATTATTGGCAAGAATTTATAGAGAAAAGCTTAACATGCAGTGTTAAGTACTTGCAACAATTAATCGATACGAAAAAGACATTAAAGCATAAACTTAAAAGCCATAATGATAATAATAACTTGTCGCCATGCCCGAATGTACTTAAATTAAAAGAGCGTACAGCACGCAATCAACCAAGTCACGTAATTGCATATTTACACAAAACAAAAATAAAAATATGTCTGCGTACATCTACAAATATTTGCATGTTGTTTATGTCGGGATATGCATATTTACGCAGACATATGCGCATTTATGTATGTATGTATGTAAGTGCCTAAAGGCAAAATGACAGGATATGAGCTCAGGTTGCGTGCAATTAATGTCACATCGATAAGATTTTAAAACTCCCAAACTGGGAATGTATTGCGATGCATTTAAATTTGCGTGTTTAACCTATCAATGGCTATATGTATGTATATGTACACATCAGCAGCGTTTGAAAAGTCGTTGGGAACGATGGAAGAAAAATTTTAGTTTAAAAATTAAAATAGAGTAGTTTTGAGTGCTTAAATAAATATATACAAGCAATGTATTTCATTTTTGATATGAAAATTTCCTACTCAGAACAAGCAGGATGCTTCACATTTCCAGTAAAAATTAGTTTATTTTTTTTTTTTTTTGATCCCAAAGTAGGGAAATAGAGCAAAGTTCGGATTTAAATAAAAGTTCAAAATAAAAATAAAAACATAATATTAAGAAAATAAATTAAATCCCAACAATTTAAAAATAGGTTTAATTTATTAGATACATAGTTTCGTAGGGGGCCGCTCTGGTCGAGTGGGGAACGGTGCGTGCTATAACTAAATATGCCTCTGAGTTTGAGGTTCGAATCTCGGCTGGGACAAGTAAAATCTAAATCATGGAAAAAGTTTTTTCCTAATAGCGGCCACTCTTCGGCAGACAATGGAAAACCTCCGAGGACATTTCTGTCATGAAAAAGCTTCTCATAAAATTCATCTGCCGTTCGGAGTCGGCACAAAACTGTAGGCCCCTCCATTTGTGGTAGAATATATTTACGCACACCCCAAATAGTAGGAGAAGCTCGGCCAAACACAGAACTATATAGTGTAAGCTATAAATTATTATTATTATTATAGTTTCGTAGGTCATCACAATAACTTATTTTTAATCAGATGGGCAAAAAATTTTAGAAAAATAAGTATAAAAAAAAATTTTAGTTTCTTTTGTGGATTTTACTTATTTTCGCTAAAGGAGTAGAGTTTTACACTGATAATATAATCTGGTTAAGCTCTCGTTGGAGGAGATTCGTTATTTATATAAGTTAAATGCAATTTTTGTGCGTAGCAATCTAAAAGGAAATCTGCAATTTCAAGCTTTTAATTAAACAGTTGTCTCTCCTCCTAATCAACTACGTCTCCCAGCAGACATTTTGGTTGTATTTTCGTAATCCAAAGACGTAACTCATAACATGATTGAGTAGGTTATAGATTTTATGAGGCGATCTGGAGTCGAGCTTAATACAAACCACCTCCGAGTAAGTAATTAAAAGCTAAATTATTTGTCAAGCAGGTTTTCTTCTGATTGGTCTAAGAGTGAAGGATGGGGATTGACTTAGACTTCTCAGTGTACCGCAGAGTAGAGGGGTCTTAAATGGGCCCCTGGGGAACACTTCACATGATAAGTTTACTAGAAAAAAAAAATGATTTTTCGTAAAAATAGTATAAAATAAATTATTTTCAATCGTTTAAATATGTTTTTCTGCTGACACCAAAAACAAGTAGATAATTGAATTGTGACAGCGAATAGCGTTGTAAGCAAAAATTGTCTCAAACTAATTTTTTTGCACACAACTTTAAAAAAATTCTCGTACATATCAGGAAATGGGAAAATAGTGTAAATTTACTTACGTAAAAGTAGAGTAGAAACCCAAATTAAAAAACCTTTGGTGCTTAACTTATTTTACCATTTCTTTTGAAGCATTTTTCCAAAAAATTTTTTTTACTTATTCGAAACTCATGAAAAGCTTTGAGGCCTTTCAGCACCCACTAAATATGTTTTGATTTTAAAATAAAAACTAGCAGATAATTGTTTCGTTGTAAAATAATCCTGCCGCATCAAAATTCCGAACTTTTTTTTTGTTTTGAATCACTCTTATGCTCATCTATGCGCTCTACAAAGCTTTGAGTGTGCTTTTTAATAGAAAAACACAGTTAATCTGGAGGGTAGACATCTTTCTAATATTGTCAAACTCTTTGTTTTACATTTGCGGGATCTATCTAAGAATATTAACTTTTCAGAAAAATCTTATCGAATATTGAATATTTTCTAAATATGTAAGTGCGATTTAAAGTTTGTAAACTCTTAAGTCTTGTTAACTTCTCTGCGTGTAGTGTGGTCACTCTTTAGTATCCGAAATATTTATATATTTTTGCTTAAGAGGCATTCCATACCATTTAAATGAAAATAAATTTTTTTTTTCAGATTTTCATGTGAATTGAGTATGTTGTAGAAAAACTCATTAAATACGAGAGAACGACAAGAAATTAAATAAAAATTTTTTTTTTCAAAAGTTACGCGACTTTAAAAATAATAGGTGTTTCAACGTAAGCCATTGCTTATTATTTCATAGCTCGCAAAATATTAGTTATATCAAAAAAAATATTAACTGCTTTTGTATGGACCAAGAGGCGGAGATATAAAAAAATTTTTTTTTTTTTTAATTCAAATTTTTCATACCTTTGTTAATAAAAAAATTATTAATTTGATGAAAAATCATGTTCGCACTATTTTAAATTTTTTTTAAAATCTTATAAATATTCAGCGAGCTTGCTCGTTGCTTGTTACAACTTAGATCAATCGAATGCAATTAATTTCTGTTTTTTTCTACCCGAACTCAGTTTGAATAAGTTATAACAAAGCAGCATTGCTATTGAAGCCTTCCCTTCGTGTAAACTACCCCCTGCAGTTGCATACTTGGGAGATAATTGTTATTGTTTTTAGATTCTCCAGTTAGATTACCAACTCAAATATTCAATTTAATTAAATGGATTAAATTTAAATTGATTAAAAAATAAGTGCTACCAAATTTTTTGATTAATTGTAGCTTAGAAGTTGTAATATCAATTTTGAAGATATTCATTTCCTTCAAGCCTTTTTAATTTAGGGCCCCTTGAAACGCCAAAACGACGCTGCCACACATGCACACATACATACAAACCTATGCAAACTTGTGCTTACCAATACAACGAAGCGCATATGAAGCCGTAAATCCTTGCTCATTTCGCATTCAGGGCGCGTACCGACTGTTTGTTGTTTTCCCTTATCGCTTTTGCACAACAACAACAACAACAACAACAAACAAAACGATTAATGATAATATCAACATTGTTGCCAATCACAATATTCAATTACAACAACAGCAACAGCAGCAACAACAACAACCGCAAACACGTGCAGCAACAATGAAAAACATATTAATTTCCGTCGCTGTAAATTAATTCATTGCTCGCATATTAAAATCGAAACCGAAAACATTTACCCAACGAAGTACCTGCGTTTTCTTTTTTTTTCATTTTTCTTGGTTCTGGGTTGATGAAGCAGACGCTAAGAAAAGCATTTAATGAAGAGTTTGCGAGTCGATTCTCGTTTAGTGGCAGCGATTGGCAGCGGTTGGCAGCGCACAAAGCGACAAAAAGCGCAATGCGTACAACCAACCGACAAATTCGTTGACAAAGTTGCGTGACAGCTGTTGCCAAGATGTGCAGCTGGTGGCAGGCAGGGAGTGTTGGTTTGTCGTTCTAGCGGTTAGCGGTTAGCGGTTTTGCCTTCGCCTGCCAAATTGAATTGCACTTGCCATTATAGCATAATTTTCAATAAAAAAAATTTAATGCCGCTGGCGCCATGGCTGCCAGCACTTTATTTTGAATTTGATTTAAGGTTGAAAATACTTAGGGATTTGAAATTAATCAGAATGAAAAGCGGCTCTCAAAAGATTTGCTATTTTAATACTAGACAACGAGTACAACGAAAATTTGGTTTTCAAAAAGCTGGTGATAGTGTCCAAACACATGTTTTTATAAGCGTTTAAGACTTGCTGGAATGCACACATGTCGCTTGTTGGAGGATATGGTTTGCAACGCAAATTACATAAACAATATTCTATTTAAATTGCTTTTAGGTTTAAATTGCAGTGGCTGAGTGGGCCTCAGCCACAAAAGTTTGGGTAAAAGTTAAACATATTTTTAGACTACAGTGAGTGCGTTGCGTTACGCTCAGCAATTTCTTGTTTATTTTTAGAAATATGTGCTGGTATAGAACTGTTGATGTTGAATTCAAAAACAGTTGGAAGTGTTCCTCTAATGTGTACAGAACTTATTACGCAGAGAAAACCATAAAGTAGAATGCACAAAATCATTACACTCCTCTTGAGATCTTTTCGGCAGGAGTTATTGATGGCGGCTGGCATTAAGAACTTTACTGTAAAAGGAATTGTTCAAACAAATAAGATCTGCTCCAGTAGAAAAATTAGATTATATAAAAGTGAATAATTCAGACGAAACTTTTTAGGAACTTTCGCTTATTAATATTTAATTGAAAATTTTTCAAAACTTATTAGAATTAAACTTTCTCGCTAAAATTCAAGCACTTTAGTATTGATACCTTTCATTAATATGTGGAAATACGTTTCGTAGATCGACTGAGCTGTTTTCGCCACATTCTACGGAATTTTCTTCAGTTTGAAGAGTGGTATTTTGTTATATTTAATTTTGATTACATTTGGACCCAATAACGTTTGATCGATCGTAACCAATTCGGAGGATTGCCCTCTGTTAGTACAATATTGATTCTTTGGATATTTCGTTGCCTTTCGGTTTTTTAATTTTAAATTACCCTTACATCCATGACGAAGCATTCAAATTTGGTCAAAAAGTGTGTGTATAATTTTCGAGTGCCAGTTTTGCACAACGGCTCTTTAGCAACATCTCTATCTGGAACCTTTCGAACTTTAAATGTGTTTAGACTTGGTTTGGTTTTAATTATGTGAACAGCTCAGGCCGATGTTTTTGCTCTATTTGCAACAACACGTTCGAAAGGATTCGGATTCCTTTTGAAAGTCATTAGCACACCTTTTCAAATTTTTTTTTATTTTTAGTGCCTAATTTTCCGCCAGATAAAGCCTTGCGCACTAAGCTGCAATTGTTTTTGATATTTGCTAATACATTTTGAACCGTCCATCTTTCAATTTTCAGCATTTTAACTAACCGACATTGAGATATGTTTGGATTTTGCTTGTTTTTGTCCGAAATTAATATCGTTTGCTGCAATTCTTTGCTTTTCATTTCAATTATTTTTAAAATTACATAAAAATCAATTGCAATAAAAACCAAATGACGGCGAAATCAGAACACCAAATATGCGGCTGATTAGGTAGTTCGAAACAAAATTGCGCAATGTAAAGTGCTGGCCGATTTTGACTGCAGCAGATCTTTAAATATATGTGCCAAGCGATTTCTTCATTTTATATGTCCAAGTTAACTATGAAATTCAGTTAGCGCCTCTCAAAGACTTCGAACACTTCAACTCAACGTATTCGTATAAAATTTCTTATATTTATGTAATTAATTTTATTTTGAAACTAAAATAACTGTCAGCGGTACTGATGGAATGAAATTTAACTTTTGTGCTTAGTCTCGCAAAATGGGTCAGACCTGGAGTCTGAAATGGAATTTCTCGCGGTCACAGGGTCAATGAAAACTTGTTGCACCGTGGCTTCCGAGTCGCTCCTGGGGCAAATCTCACTACATATTCATAAGCTATTAATTGCAGCTTCGAGGGCCTTGCAAATGCTAATATTTGATCACACTCAATATAAAAACCCAAAGATTTTTAACCAAAACACCAGGGTTGGCAAGAAGGGCGTTCGTTATCTGGCCAAGTGCCGAAAGAAATTGGTTTTTGTAGAAAATAGAAAATAAAAATCGCTGACCAAAAAGTGTCAGGTGACTTCTATGAATGTGGCACTTAATTCTCAATTAATCAAGGCAGTTGTCAATATCCTATCGAATTTTATGATCAATTCTAGGCTTATCAGAGAGAGTGATATGACACTCTTTCAGTCTTGCCAACTTGAAACCTGGTACTGAGAAAAAGAGTACTACGACCGATTGCAATCTCGCATGCACCGGACTAAGATTAAAACGCTTTAATTTAGCCACAGTCGAATGCAAGGAATTCGTCAACCAAGTCATTGTTAGGCTTAATTAGTGAGGCTGTTGGTATGTGAAATCATTATGATTAGGAAGAGTAGGATATAAAATATCGCGATGACCTTCGTTTTCTGTCGCATGCTATACATTTTCTAAAGCTTTCACAGAATACTACTTTTTTAAAGTAAGCTTATGCAATTGTACGAAATTTCTTTTTCGGACAATTTCTGCTATATAATTTTCCAATTCAATTATAAAACTTTATAGTAAACGTAAATGATTGCCGTTTTCCTTCTAAACCCCGTCGTCGATTTTTTTTTCTATTTGCCTAAAATTGTAGAACTCTTTGGGCAAGTGTGCAATTGTTAGAGCAAAATAAAATCCATTATATCGCTGATTGTCCAGGTAAGAATATCGACTAGTAATAATATATCCAAAAATGAACATGAAAGAAGGTGATCGAATTTATATTAAATTACACATAAAATGCTCCTAAAATAGATCTGAAATAGTTTTGAATTTGCCCAGAATTAGGCACAAAATGGTGTGGAAAAAGTCGACAACAATTCCTAAAATTGTCTCCTAACCTCCTGAAATTATCGCGAAGTATGCCGAACAACATATGATGTATATATGTATGTATGTAAACGTCAATTATTAATATGAGAGAAATTTATAAATTTTATAAAAATTATACGAAAAATAGCGCTAACGACTTTCATGGAAACGCATGACAATTTAGCAGAAAAACAAAAACAAAATAGTAACAAACAAAAAAAATTTTTAATTTGCTAGCGACAAACACCCGCAGCTTAATGTAATGGCAAAAAAAGGCGAAAAAATTTAGGAAGTCGCAGCACCAGTGGAGAATAAAAAATAACACAAAAGTAAAATAAACTGACGAAAAATTGACACTACGTAGAAAACGAAAATATGCGCAGCTGCCAGTTGGTCAGCTGAAAACCAAACAAACTATGCGCTATTCACGAGAAGCAAAACAAAACCGGAATCCCTTGGAAATTTGTTCGTTTCCGTTGAAAATTCGCACATTTTCAGCGCATTCAACAAACTGGCTGGCCAAAGCGCTCAACTAAAATGCTACATTGTGGTAAATTGGGCAAGCATACCTGGCCATTGGAGCAAGGTGTTCGCAAAATGAGATGAAGAAGAAAAAAACACAAAAAAACAGCAGTTGTACAAGAGCAACCGCAGCGGCAGCGGCACCGACAATGGCTACGGCAAGTCCTTCCACTACACCCATTTAAACACTCACACACACACATGCACATACACGAACGCGTGATGGTATCGTGGTATGAACAATACGAGTACATAAAATTTGCTGCAACCTGAGGCGTGTTGGCCAAATGGTCACAACTTCTTTGGGATTACATGCCGCAAACGACGGCGCTGGGTTTTACTTTTTTTAAATTCTTTTGTTTTTTTTTGCTTCGTTGCTGCGTTGGTTGTTAAAATAAACAAAAGGCATTTGTTTTTTAGCTTATCTTGTAGCGAATGTACTTTAGTAACATACAACAAATATACTCACTCATAGGTGCATGGCTACTTACGCGTTTGCTAAACCAACTACAATTGACTTCACGGGTTAGCATAGAAATTCAACTGTCGTGTTGTGTTCTAGTTTTAGTTGTGGATGCCACTAAATCTGTGTTATGTTAGAGTAATCGTATGTATCAATGTTCTCGCTAGATTTGTTATCATTAAATAGAAGAATGGCAAAACTTTGTTTAGGTTTTGTGCAATTTCCATTGTATATTGGATTATATGCGACAACTGAAAAATATGAATTCCCTCTTAATTAGATTAGCAAAAGTCTACTGAAAATAAAGTGAATAGGTTTGGTTGATTTATGCTGCATAAGCCTGAAGCCATTCAATATCGCCGTAAAAGTTGCCCAAGAAGTCGATTAAAAATAAAAAGTTTCGGTGAACAATAGTTTAACGGGGTGAAAGCACATTTACATACAGTCGTGCTCCCAGTTTCACATTCACAAATTTCCCTGTGAATTCGGTTTGAAATCACATGTTTGGTGCTCCCAAATTCACATTCACATACATTTTTGTGAATTGAATCCGAATGCTTGGTTGTATGTGAAATGAAAAGTAAATGACAAAAAGTGAGTGAATGTTTAATTTTTTTCGATTGGAATAATTCTTAAAATATTCTTTGATGTTTGTAGAAGCCATTTATGACATTTTTGTATTAGTTATTCATTGAAATATGCGTATTTGTAAGTGTTTAGCTGACGACTCTTCAAAAAATCATACATAGCTGAATCCGAAAGGGAAATTTCAACAACAGCTGTTTGTGAATTGCCACAACGATAGCCGATATGTGTGACAGGGATGACCTGATATGCGAAGAATTTGTGAAATTAGGAGCACACTAATTCACTTTCACAGGAAATTTTTAAAATCACATTGTGGAATTGAAATGTGAAACTGGGAGCACGGCTGATAGTCAAGGTTTGTTCAAAACTATGTTCGAATATTTGGGGAAACGCCTCTTGTAAGTGCTGTTTTAAAGTTGTGGCATTCCACACTATTTCACTTGGTAAAAAACTACTTTTGCGCGAATTTTCGATATGTTCCAATTTTTTTTTCAAAGTTGTGCAACATCAAGGACTTTATAACTTCATAGAGATTTATAAAAAAATTGTATATAAAAAAAGTCAAATTTTTCATACGTTTGTTTTTAAAAAAAATTGAAGGTAATTGATTCAAGCAGCAGGAAGCGAATATGTTTTAAATTTGTTTCTTTTTTAATAATTTTTTTAACTATTTTTTTTATTATATCAATGAAAAAGTTCATGTTACAAAGAGAGAATAAGGAAAAAAACCAAAAAAGACAATTTCCATTGTGTCAATTAATTGTTTGTAAATTCAGAGTAAGCAAATAATGATTAGTTTCGATGAAATGGTTATTGATAATACCTTGTTTGGTCACCATTGGCAGCAATAACGGCTTGAGGCCCTTTTTGGCAAGGAATTCATAATTTGTTGAAGTTCATACTGCTCGGGTATCTTCACCCATTCCTTTTTAATGTAATTTTTAATTGTAGGTGCCCGTTTTGCAACTTTTCTTTTTAATAATGCCCATAAATTTTATATTGGGTTATTATCTGGACCTTGAGAAGGTGCGTCTATAACTTTGTTGCAGTTATTAAGCAGCCAAGTCCTACATAGCAACGACTTATATTAGGGGTCGTTACCTACATAGCTATAGCTTATATTTCGGTTTTTGAGGATTTTGTGGCTCTTCAAAGCAAAATTTCTGTGGAATTTTAGTTACTTCGTTTGCCAAAATATCCAAATAAAAATTGTTTAACCATCATTTCCGTAAACATTTTCAACTCTCCAAGACTCCAAATAGCAAATGATATCCTTTTGCAAACATTCTGTGAAGCCTGCCGTGTCTTCCGCCCTGCAATTCTGAATAAATATTTGAGGATGGTTTACAATTGAATGTATAATTCTACTTTCATCTCTTCTTATTATCTTATTTGGTCGGCTTCCAGAATTTTACAGCTCAATTTTATAGTATTGTGGACGGTTGTCAGCTATATTGAAAAAATTTCTGCAAGTTATTTTGTTGATTTTCGTTTGTAATAATTAAAATAAACCAACTGAACGACGTTGTTATCAATGCGCTTCCTGACATCTTACAATATCAACTCTAGCTATACTGTGTTGGTCAAAAACTAAAGAACGACTGTTTCTGCACTGCAAAGTGTCGCCACTAATCAATTTTCCCAGAATATCGAACCGTTAGTTTTTTGTGCTTTCAGAAATTTCAAACAATTAATTGGCAAAATGGAAATTGTTTTTTTGTTTGGTTTCTTTTTCTCTCTTTTTTTCACTTCGTGACATGGGATATTTTAGGATATAATAAAAGAAAATTAACTGAAAAATTAAGGAAAAAAAGGAAAAAATTTAAAACATATTCGCTTCTTGCTGTTTTTAATAGACATTTGTACTCGAATTTTATTGTCATTTTTCATTTTGCAAGCAATTCCTTGACAAACTGTATGTGATTTTCTTTAGCTAATAGTAAGTTCGATTTGTGTTTGTATAAATACATCTAAAATAAAACTCGATTTTTCACTGAAATACTTGTATGATGGAATGCCTCAGTTACGTTTTGAGTTGCGTATACGCAATGTAGCACGTGATAGCATAATACACTGAATCAGCTCTACTATAAAGCATTGTGAAATGTGCAAAATAATAAAAATACTTAAAAATAAGTTGCCGTAACTTTAATTGAACTATATCTAAACGTCTTCGGTCACATGCATCGAACAGAGATCTGAAAAGGCTCCTTGGTTCGAAAAGATATACAACTTCAAACTAGAATTTTGCGCGCGACGATGATTTTCTGCAACGCAAGAACTCAATTTGTTACGGAGGGTTTTTTTATTCAAAATCATTTCCATATTCAAAGACTTTTGTTAAGTTTTTTAATAGCCTTTTAAAACTATTAATAATAATTGATAATTTTATTTTAGAAAATTACGACTAAACATTTTATGTTACTTAAACGGCTGACAGACGGGGGCACTTATGCAAATTAACGAGCTCATATATCTGCATAATATTTTAGGCCTGACAGACGACACTTATCTGCATTTAGACATCAGCTGATTTGACAAACGAAATTAAGCTGAAAATGGAAAGAAGGCAAAAAATACGATTGGCAGCTATTTTATTGGCAAAAAATCATCTCGCATTTAAAAAAAAGCTTAAATTATTCTCTTGAAGTTGCTAAATAATATTAAAATAACCAATGCATTGGCAAGCATAATTCTTAGCAGGATGCCTCAGTCTTGTATATTTACACTTCCCGCCGACGTTAGAGAAAGGCAGGTGTGGAAATTTGTGAGTATTTTTTTATTTGCTATGATAGATATAAATAATGTATACACATGTTTGCTATTCCATGAAGGATCGCTATGGATGCTTTTAGGAACGAGACGTGCCTTCAATGGACGAAAATCGATTCAAAGAAAACTTTCGTGTCAGTAGAACTGCTTTTCGGAGAATTTGTGGACAGCAATATGAGGACATGTATTCCACTTCATAAAAGAGTGGCTATCTCATTGTTCGCTTTAGGATCTGCTGCGGAATATAGAACTGCTGCAAGTCTATTCGGAGATGGACGCAGTACTGTTGGTGAAATTGTTGTGTATTTTTGCCAAGCAGTTTGCTTACTGCATAAATTCCTATCCTACAAACCCACCAGAAATCTAAAAAAATCGCATTTTAATTTAGAATTTGGTTTAGTTTTCTTAAATTAATTAAAAAACAAACCTTTGATAATTTTTGCAGCTCTTTTCTTTAATAACAAACACTTTTTGACAGCTTCTGTATACATTTTGCTAGTTCACAATAGTATTTATCTGTCAAAAGTGGCAGCATTGCCATATTGAAATCACAATATTCAGTACTAATGCACATAATTTTCGTGCATTTATACGAGTGCTTATGCGCATTTGGAAGAGGATTATCCATGAGTTAATGCAGATCAAGGCTACTTATCTAGATAACCTTGCCCGTCTGTCAGCCCTTTTAGGGCCGGTATTACAATGCATTTTTAAGTCGAACTTAAGTATAGTTTAAGATTTTGCGTTTCACCAACTAAATCTTAAGCTCGACTTAAGTTGAACTTAAGTCGCCGAATTTCTTGTCTTAAAATAATCTTATCTCTGCGAACAGCTGATTATTGCTTGTCAAATACAATTGTAAAGACCTAAATACAAGTAATTGAAAAAATCTAAAGAAACTTTGACAAAGAGAAAAAAAGACAGTGTCAGAATTTAGTTTGCCCCTAGATTACCCACCAAGTCAATCTAGTTCGCAACAAAATTGCTTCTCCTCTTTGTATTTTCAATTTTGGTTTAAATTAAATAAATAAATATATTTCTGTAATATTTGAACTTGAAAATACTTTTTTAATTAACCGCACACAAATCTATTTATATGAGTTATTTTCAATTTGCACAAATTTCAAAATATGGAAACCAAAGCAAATTCTTGTGGCGCTACCATATTTCTGAACTAAATATGTTTCATACTTAAGTCTCCATTGTGAAACGTAAATGTGGGCAAAATCTTAAACTGGTCTTAGCTAAAATTTGTCTTAACTAGAACTTAAGTTCGACTTAAGATTGAGTTGTAAAACCGGCCCTTAAATTTCAAAAGTCACGCAAACAAATGTTTAAAGCATTTAATGTTTGGCGCAATTCTAACTGCAGCAATAATAAATTTAATATTCAGAAATTTCGCAAATGCGTGTCTTATTAATGCAAACAACGCATTATTGTCAATAGCACCTGTTTTCAACCCATTACCAACCACTCGCTACACACACACACAGTATGGACAACCAGGTCAAGTTGTCTGACATTGTGTGCTATATATTTCTCTATAGTCACGTGCATATGTTAGGTTGTGTGTGTGTGTGTGTGCGGCCAACAGCTGCTGGGCATTTAAAAGCAATTACAACACTTTACCGGTGACATTGCGGCATAAATGTTGCTAAAGATAGTTAAAGTGCTAAATGTGTGTTTTTTTTTTTGCCTAAAACTATTACGCCGTAACAACGGAAAGTGCGAAAAGTGCAAATCTTAAGCGCCTACGCATTTATTTTCGCGTGCGCTTTGTATTTATTTGTGTTGAATGTGTAATTTCGTAATTTAATTTCCCTGCACTCTCAGTAAAAGAGCACTGCAATTGTGCGTTGAAGGTGCTCTATCTCAGTCGTGGAAAATACGTTATACATACATATATATTTATTATTCAGTAAATTTCGGGTGATATCAATAGTTTTTTTTTTTTTTGTTTTAATTTGAATTATCAAATTTTGAACTTCGTATGCTTAGATAAGAATGCTTTCAGTGCAATTGAAGGCAGTTGAAAAATTATTTTTGACACTTTAGCTTTTAAAAGCATAAAAAACACAGACGTGTTAAATTTAATATTATGGTATTAAATATGGCTAGAGTGATATAGTATAAAACTATATCACATATTTTCTTAATATTCTAAAAAGAAAAAATGACTAAATTTAAAATTTATATATAGCCTAGGCGACTGCTCAAAACTCGGTGGTGGAGATGGACGTCTTCGAAAAAAAATTATAATTTTGTAATTTGAATCTGCTTTAAATAAAAAATAATTTACAAAAAAAGATTTGTAGTCTCTCGATGATAAATAATTTATATAAATTTGAGTATTATTTTTTTTTTTAATTTGTCCGACCACCACAACATTCGGTTTGTTGATTTTTTTTGGTGAAAGTGTCCAATTTAACTTAACAATTTTGTATCTCTTAAATTCAATTAATTTAATAAAGACTGCAGCAAAGCAGATTTCACGACCAATTATTAAACCTATTTTGAAAGTAATCCTTTAAAAAAGTAGTTGAATATCTGAAACATATTTTTTATATAAATTGCATGTTGCGACCGTTAATTTACCACAACGTCGTCTCATATCAAATATATTGTAAAAAATCACAAAATATTTTGTCATATCATCTCACATCATATCGTATCACCATATCATATTAAATCATCACATCATATCATAACATCACATCACATATTTCAATCACATCAAGTTATGTCTTCACATCATATTATATGGTAACACTATATCGCATCGCCACATCCTAAAATCAAAATAATCTGTATCTTAGATCTCTAACTTAACACTTTGTTTGTTTGTTCATGACCGCGTCGAGTAAGTGAGGCATAAATGTTATTTAAAATTTGTAGTTGTATAAGAATAATAATCTGAGTTTGGTAATGCCCGGTTTTACATTATAAAATTTTGAATCGCAGTTCCTCCAAATTTATTTCAAAATAGCTGCATTTTTTTTAATTTACCGAGAAAACTTTTATGTAGAGAAACTACTTACCTTGAATTTTAATACAGTTTGCATGCGATATATAACATAAGTCAAGATTTTATACACATCTCGACCACAACACTGTATATCCAGGAAATTTATTTAAGAAACTAATTATTTTAATTTAGTTTCTGATCAAACTTAAGGCGAACTAAATTTAATCAATGAGAACCCTTTTAAATGTTACTTTACTCGAGCGCCACCTAACAGGTAAATTTTGCGCGAACTCGTTTACCATAATGCACGTAATATAAATAAAGACTTTAAACAAAATCGATTAATAAATACGTCTTGCAACGGGTGTTTTTTTAGACGTGTGGTATTTAATGAGGCAATACTTTTTTCGGAGTTGGTCTATTTGACAGCTGTTAACTGATTTATACTCAGTTTGGTTTGCCATCTCATAATGATTAGACTTACTCCGGAACAATGTTTGCAATGTTCAGTGAATGGGCCCAAAAGGAGATGGCTACCGATCCCGATTTTAGCAGGAAAATTTTGTTCAGCGATGTTAGCTTTTGGTTGATTCGGGTACGTTAACAAACAAAAACGTCGCATTTGGAGTGATGGAAATCCACAGGCCATTGTTGAGACGCCGTTACATCCTCAAAAAGTCACTATTTGGTGTGCTCTATGCGCAGAGGGAATCATTGGTCCATATTTCTTTAAAAATGAATAATGTTACAGTCAATGGCGAACGCTATAGAGCCATGACTAGTGACTTTTTCGTGCCTGAATTGGAGGATATTGATGTGGACGAATTTTGGTTCCAACAAGACGGCGCTAAATGCCACATAACCAATGAAACAATCAATTTATTGAATATTTTGCGTCGTGGGCCTGTGGCGTGGCCTCCCAGATCGTGCGATTTAACACCGATGGACTATTGTTTGTGGGGTTATGTGTAGTTGTTTGTCTACGCAGATAATTTCGAGACGATTGACGCCATGGAAGAGAATATTCGGCCCGTTATTTCTGACTTGCCCGAAATCATTTTTAAAACATGATAGCAACCTCTAATCTTTATAATAAAGCTAAGTTCTTGGCCATAGCATTAATATATATGCGTTTTATTTCTTCTTAAAACTACAGCTTTTATAAATAACTTGACTCCAGCGCCATCTGTGGAGTTTTCTTAATTAAATAGAAATAAAAAGATATGTATATTCTTGTGATAACTTGGAGTATACGTCTTGAGTAATATCTCTAATTGAATTCTGCATTTAAGACATACAACAGTTTTTAATAATTTGTTGTTTAACTTTGAATTTACATGATTAATTTTTCTTCAATTCGTATGTATGTATTGGTTCTAAATAAACCTTCGGAAGCTTGAGCTTATTTGCTCACCTTAAAATGCCTTCTTAGTGAATCGTTAGTAATGCTTTTTTGACATTTGGGAGATTCCAATGTAAGAAAAAAATTAAAAAAAATGTTGCAGGAAAATCTCAATTAAAAAAACAAAAGACACTTTAGAGGCACATTTCTCGATATTTCCGACTTAGTTGGTATTAAAAACTATTCTAACTATTTAAGTTTAAAATTTAAAGAATTTTTTTGAAACTGATATCATATCAACATAAAAAAAAGCCAAATATTAATATAATATTTTAGTACAAAATTGTGTTTCGGGTTGTACAATTGTTTATTAATTTTTTGTTGTTTTGCTTGGCAACATTCCAATTAGTCTCATATTTCGTACACGCCGCGTCGCATTCAACCAACTACCGCATTGAACCCCAGTCATTCATATTTTAGTAAAGGTCGGAAGTAGTAATATTTGGTAATTAAAAATAATAAATAATTCATAAAAACATCTCCGACCGAATAACCCATATAGTTGAGCTGTCATTCCAAGTAATAAGTTAAGATTGTCAAGTCGTTCTAAGAATTTTTATAATTAATTTATTACCCAACAATAAGTGAGTGAATTAAATCGAGCAGTAATGGTTGTTATGCAACATTAAATATTTATAATATGCGATGTCGGAAGCGATGCTCCAACAGTCACCATCAAATTGATTAACAACGTGGTGCTCGTTGGTTTGTGTTTTTCTTCTATTTAATTTTTTTTTGCTTCAACATTTTTTGCTGCTGTTGTGCCAAAGAGTAATTAATCTTTTGGGGGCAGTGTGGAACAAATAGACGACTTGTGTTAAGCGAAACGCTTGGAAATCAGCAAAAACAACTACGGCAACTGTGGTCCAAGGTTAGCGGCGCAGCAGCAGCAACAGAAAGCGCAAAAGGAGAGCGAGCGGAAGCGGCGGCAAGAGTAGTGATGGACGACAGCAATTATCTGATAAACAAGTTACCAAGGAATAGAAGCAGTGGAAGTAACACAAAATGACATCTATTGAACACTGCATACCAAGAACAACAGCAGCAACAACATGTCTGCACATCAAATAATGCTGACAAAAAACGCTGCCCCTCAAATGTGTCTAATCCAACACTCTTCTCGTTGCACCTGCACCGAGCATGTCGCATTCGCTTGCCTGCAGTTTTGTGTAGTTCACCACAGCACTTCGTTTGGAGCAGCACTTCGGTGAGGAAAAGCGTAAAGGGTATACATATTGGCTTCTGCTCTGCCAATTGATAAATGAATTCTTGCAGCAGAGAGTGTATTTCTTGTTGGTTTGCAAGTGCAAAGGCAAAAATGGTACGAAAGCTATTCACATGTAAACATTCATTCATTGACTTGTTTGTTGGGAAGGTTTTTATTTCTTCTTAGTTCTGATAGCAAATACAACTTCCAACTTGCGAGCAGTGAGTGCAACGAAAAAATTTACCTTGGATAGGTTAATTGGTAGCTTTTCCGTGTTTCCTGCGGTGCCCATTCCTAGACATTTGTTGACATTAAACCTCATTTTATTATTTGTTCCGAGTTTGTTCAGTGCATCGTCTTGCAAGGGCCTAGCGCTCTCAGCACTGCCTGTCTGTCCAAAATGATGTTTATTGGGGTACTTCTTCGAAGTTATTAAAGAGCACTCATCTCAATTGCAAAAGTTTCCGTCTGGAATATGGTACGATATGTGTGTTTCGGGACGCTTTTCTGAAATCTATACACTGACTCCTAAGTCCCCATCATCAACTTTGAATTCATCTATTTACCGCTCTGGGGATTCTTCTTCTGATTGCAGTAAAAATCAGTTTTACTGCTGTCCCTTTCATATATGTATACTATTTTTGTAAGAATTAGTAAAGTATAATTTCGGCAGCGTTGAGTCTGCCAGTTTGACAACGCGATCATTAGTAAGTTTTAGGAAATTTTAAACTACTTAAATTCGGTAGTTTCAGCATACTTATAAAAATCGCTTTGTTTATAATCTCTATAAAAATATGACGGCACAGCTGGTCTAGCCGAAACGAAAAACTTGCAACACAATTTTAAATGCAGGAACTCAAAGGATCACGTGTGGAAGAAATAAAGCCACCATTCTGGGATTTGTGATACAAGTGTTTGACTACAAAAAAATTCAAAGCTAAATACTTTTTTTTAATGTTAATTGAAATTTCAGAGACTAAGCCTTTTCAATGTAATAAACATTATATATGTAGATTTTAAAAATCACATGTCAGCATTCACCTAAGATGACAAAAATAATATGTTATGGCATTTTAGTTCTAATAAATTTCAATTCAAACAAGAACTATCGAGTTTGTTTTACCTTAAATATATTTTCCACTTCTTTAATTGAATCACATCACTCGCTAATAAGGTTCTACCAATATACATACTTAGAAGAGGGTCTCAAAATGTAACGGCTATGTTCTTATTCGCCCAAAACGGCCTCTCGAACTGACATATTTTCAAGAGCTACAGAACTTAGAAACACAGAAACGTATACTTCGAGGCGAAGAATAACTCTGGCCAACAGGTGCTACCTTGTATTCTACCGGCAATTCAACAGCGTACCACTTCTTCACCGAAGGACAATCTTTTAAATTGGCATTAACGAACGAAAGTTAGTAGCAACCAGTGAAGTTCCTTCGCCTTTTAGATATTTGCAAAATGAAAGAGCACCCAGTTAATGATTCAGAACGTAAATTAATTAGCAATGTGAGGTAAATGGAAAAAAAGGAGATGAAAATAAAGGTATATTGACTTGAATTCGTAAAATGAACTGAATAAACAAATGCAAGCTTTCCAATGTTTTGAAGATTTTACAAGGAATGATCCTTAAAATAAGTAAAAAATGTATCAAAAAAAAAAAGAGTACAATCAAAGTTTCATGTCTCGTGTGTGTACATTTTTCTATTTACTGAATACAACAAATGTGCAATCTGCAAAATTTCAGCTTTAAATTCTACCTTATATTTATTTCTAATTTCTCGAAGAAATATCCATTCACCGGTCGCCTATTCTCTCATCACTTCCTAGCAAGGCAGCACAAATTTACACCACTTTTGTTTTACTTCATCAAATTTTTTTGTGCATTATGCCGCTATCCATTTAATGAAGATTGCATTCCACGTTCAACTAAGATTGCAAACAGATAAATATTTTATATCAACAGAATCTTGGAAAATGCACGCATACTGACCGCTGAATTGTGAAGTTTTTCTGCCTTACTGGTTTACGAGCGTTTATTCTTATGTGTGTGTGTGTGGGTATGTGCGTAGATTAAGGCAGACCGCAAAGTTGATTGCGTTAAGCAGCCAAAGGAATATAATGAAGTAGTTTGCGTTTATGCTTTGGGTCTATGCGGAGCTTCTTTAGAATTCAGTTCAAGCATTTTCGAATGAAAAGTAATTATCTGCTAAAGTGTTAGTGTGTTCATGTGCATACCATACTCGTAGTAGGTGAAAGTGTACTTGGTTTTTACATACTGACATACATATTTATTAAGTCCCAGTAACACAGTCAATTTAATCAACCACAACTTTATTGGTAAATGCCCGAATTCAGTAACTTTGTATCATCTCAAGTCTCAAAATGAGCTAAAGATTATTGCTTTTCCTCGCTTTCACGTTTTGTTCTTTTGTTTTTATTTCATTATTTTGTGACCTGCTCATCACCAGGTCACAATTTAAAGACTTTGGTTCGAGACAAGAGGCTTTATTTTGAAACTAATGAATGCTAAGTGGTCTAAAATTGTGACTTTTGTCTCTATTATAGACTGAGACTGCTTACTGAATTCGGGGTTAAGAAGCATTACATTGTGACTTGAGGGACATCTGCTGTAAATTCTAAATTATAAATAAATCATTGATACAATGATGGAATACATTTTTCAACTCACATGCATCTAAATAACTTATGTATAAAATGCTTAAATAAATATATATATTTGTAAATATTATTTGTATGAATGTGCAGTAAAGAAGAAGCTTCCGTCAAATTAGTAAATTTTAACAATATACTCGTATACTTCTTTTTCAAAACAAATTGAGAATTATATGATCCTTGTAGAATTATTTAGAGATATTTAAGGTTGTGACTAGTAGCGAAAGTTCATAGTTTTTATTGGCAAAAGTACAATTTATTACATTGTATAATAATTGTTAATCAATTAAAGATACATATCCAAATATGATTTATATATTGATATATATATATGTATATATATATGTATATATTGCTGTCCTGTCGGAAATGAAATTACTTTAAAAGCAATTTAAAAGTTACTTTTCCTCCAACTACAAGTGGTTTCAATTTCTGCTATTTTCTTCATAAATCAACAAACTTTTATAACATGGCGATGTCTTAGGTGCAAGTCAATTAGCCGACTCTGCGTTTGGTTTCAACCGCTTTCAAATATATTTGACTGAAAAAAAAAAACCTCAAAATTACTTTTTTTCCAACTGCAACGAAATGTTTGTATTACGACGAATTAAATAAATGAAGAACTATAGATTCGTATGCTGCATTTTTTTTCTAACCAGTTGATATCCAACTACATTAAAGTTGATTAAATTTTGCAGATTGTCTGCATATTTGCGGCAGGGTTACGACTGAAATATGTGTTATTAATGTAATTGTAAAATTTAAACTGCTTTTTTTTATGGAATTTTCCCTTACTCAACTGATGTTTCTTCATCTTAGTAAAAATCCTTTTACTCACTAAAATTCCTTTTAAAGTAATTACCATTGCCTTATGTGCGCACAGATATAAAAAAAACTGCGTTTTCTTGAGCTTTAAAATTTCCATCTGAAGTTTTAAGCAATTGAAGAAGATTTTTTTCGTTTTTCTTTGTTCTGACTGCGCCTTTAACTCGAGTTTGTGGTTTTGTGTTTGTGAAAAACAGTCAAGCTTTCTCATTGAGGTGTTTAAAAAACTCAAAGTTGAACGTCACATTTTTTTCTTTACTTTTTTCTGTACTGCTTATGCATTTTCTACGCAAATGCCTCTGAACATAAAGATTGTATTTATATACATACATACTAAACATACATCTGAATGCTTAGCTCCTGTATTTCGCGGTTAAACTAGAAATTTTTTATTTTATTTCTGGGAAATTCTAAGTCGGAGGACATTTCTTTGTAAACGTGCGTGTTTTTCGGACGCTTCGCAAGTCGTCTATTTTCTGACCCCAAAACTCAATAAAACAAGTTTCTACTCTGCTGTCCCAAAAATTATTTTTAGGCCTTTGTTTTTTTTTTTGCTGGCAGGTTAACCAAACGCGGAGTTGCGAATTCTTAAAATTATTCATTTTGTTTACAAATAAATGTACATATGTTGAAGTTGTGAATTGTCAAACAAGTAAACAGTGCAGCAAAACTTTTGAACAATGAGGCCAAAATTTGTCAAAAGTGCTGCCTGATATTGAGGAACATGTGTTCAAAGCAAGTTAGACGACAAATATTTGTATGGTAAACTCCGAGTACTCGTATATGAGTAGTGTTTGACGTTAAACATAATATTTTTTGGATATTATAATTCTCTGCTATTGCTCAATGATTTCGTCACATTTGCTGGATTTCCTGATGACAAGGGATGAGGTTGACTTCGATAAAGTAGTGGAAAGATTTGATGCTCCATAAAACATAGAATTCTGCGTCCTCTAACAATGTGAATCAGTGCTTTGCTTTTTTTCTTCAAAAAATATTTTATCTTCAGAATTGTTAAAAAACATATGTATAGTTCATTCAACTATAAAACGTGCTACTTTCAAGCGGCTGGGAGTTAAAACAAATCTTAAAAATTTTTGGACCACATTTACGTGGAAACAATCTCAGTACGCGCGGCGAAAAAACTCTAAATAAGAACGGTTGCTTTCAGAGCTCAAATTATTTTAAAACTTCTGAGAAAAAAAAATTAAATTTTGGTTGAAAGCATGATGCATTTTTTTTATAATTCGAAACATAAATTTTAACTTGGCGTAACGTGATTTTTTGTTAGGAATTAAACTGTATTAATTAATTAAACAAATATCACTTCTTTAACTGTAGTAGCACATAGCTAAATTTTTCTATTGACAAATTTTTGGAAGTTAATTATTTTTTTTTTAATATTTAACTTTAATTTTCATTTCTACAACAGCAACCATTGCGTTGAATTTTCCCATATAAAAAAAGGTTAGCTCATTCGTTATAAGGAAGCAAATGCTAAAAAAAATTAATTAATTTGGTTTTTGTTAGAAAAAGAGATGCATTTGCATTAAAAAAAATGTTAAATGAATAAAAAGAAAATAAATTGCCAAATTTGTCGAAATGAATCGCTGCTATTAATAAAAACATCGATTTATAAACGAGTATGTAGGATGAACCTTTATATGTAAAACTTAAATAATTTTATAGGCTACGGCTACATTTTTACATACACAACAACTGAAATTATCAAAGCAATAATTAAAAAAAAAAAAAAAATTCAATAATATATTTAGAAAACCAGCTCTAATTTTATTCAAGGCATGCTAATGGGAGATAAACGCAATTAAGGATTTATGAATATGAAAAATGAGTTAAAAATTTTTTTTTTTTTCAACTACCTTATTAAATTTTACTCCACTTGGTGCATATTTAAGAAAGTTTTTCTTTATCAAAAAGTGTTAATAGTTGAAATGGTATTAACATTAACGTTGGACACGCCAAATTTTATATACATAAGTATTTCAGTAAACAATAAAATATTTTAATTTTTAAAACGAACTATTTTCGCGTTATTTAAAAACTTTTTTTTTAAATGTATAATAATAACACCACTTTATGCAATTTCAACAAAATCTTAGTGCCTATAGATTTTATTTAGAAAAAAAATTTGATGAAATGGAATAGTGCATTTTTGAGAAATTTAAACATGCCTGGTAGATTTTTCCACGTTCTTTTCCACAAGTTGCAGATTAGCATTTAACAGAAGTTTATGCTGTAAATACGCACTGCTGTTTTGCGAATATAAATTCTAATAACCAAACAAATCTAATACGTTTTCATTGATATGCCTCAAGTTGTCTATCAAAGTCTCACTAAAGCGAAAGCGTACAAATATGTAGCTATAAAAAATTCAAATCAAAAGTTTATCATTAACTACCAGTTTCCAATCCAATTGCACTTGTGTATGCGGCTGTAAAAAAAATTAAGTTTTTTGCTTATTATATCCAAATGGTTATCCCCAAATTTAAAATAAATTTATGCACGCTAAATTTTCTTCAACCCACACAACTTTCGAAATCAATTTTCGAAGTAAATTTTCGCTTGTAAGCAATTGCTATCGACATCATCCAACATTGCTGAAATTAATTTCTTTTTTGGCGCGCTTCGATTAATTTCACGTCAGCGTGAAACCACAAAAAAAATTCTCGCATTTCAATTGATGCGCTTGCCAAGCAAACGAAAGTCCACATAAAACTTTGCGTGCCACACTTAAGTGCTCAATTCGATATGCATCGCTCGTGCAATGCAATCACCCCGACTCCTCTTTAGCGAGTATCTGCACGTTGCCCGATGGAATGAATGTAACGAATGCAATCAATTTCGACTACTTCCATTACTGTTGCTGTTGCTGCTGTTTAAATGCAACGATTAAGTTTCACTTTTAGTGGCTACTTAAACTAGCGATGTGTGGGTGTGGCGTGTGTGTGTGTGTGTGTAAGAAACTCGCAGCATTCATATTAGTTTGATCCGCATATTGATTTGAATCGTTTCAAATGAGTTTCTGACAAGGCTACGCCAGATCTTTGGCTGTGCAGAGTAGAACAGCGTAGGCGGCGTTTTACATTTCGCTTCTCTGCCACACACACACATCGATTAATCGAAATGCTCACCTTTCTACTAGTTTTCAATTCGAATTTTGTTTTCGCATTTTACAAAGCTATGCAAGTATGCATACTTAAACACACTTATGCATTTCCTGCCATACGAATACTCGCTAAATTCACTCCTGAAACTCACTTTTTTTTGCTAACAAACGCGCAGCGCTGGTTGTTGCCAAGTTTTTCACTTTGCAGCAAATAATATTTGGCAACTTAAATTAAATATTACTAAAAATAACAGCCAACAACTTGAAGTGATAGTTTTTGTCCGAAAATATTGCACAGCACAAAAATTAGTTGCTACTTGCCAACTTGCAACTTTTCGAAACGACACTCAAGCGCGGCACAAGCAATTGCACCGGCAAACAAACAAACAAAGTTCGTCAGGTTGATTGTAGGTATTTATGCTACACTTTTTGCAGATTCTTTAACCCAACTATCTGAGACTTGAAAACTATTCTAAGTTGGTTTTTGCAAAACTTATCTAAGTTATTGATGACCTCTGAACTCGTGCGTGGTTGTACATATACTCGTACATATGTAGGTGCGTAGCTGGTTGTATTTGTACACTGAAATTCATTGCTTATCTGCTAGTGAATTTTTCGATTTGAGCACTGAAATCATTGCGTCCCCAGGGAAGCTAGATAAAATTGAAATTTTATGGCCGTTTGTGCATGTATTTTCTTTGTTTCCATTATTAGGTGGGTAATGGCGGTGTGACAATGCCCTCCACCATGGTTGCACATTTATCTATCGATAACAAAACTTTGTCCATAAGAAAGTTGCATATACGCACCTCCACTGGTATACATAAACATTATAGAACTTGAAAAAAAAATAATATAGGTTTTTTGTTTCCCAGTAACACAGCCGCATAACCAAACGAAAAATATGTAATCGACATTTCTTTTAAGTGCAGTCAGCGAAGGAACTATAGCATTGACACATTTGAATAATTTATTTATTCTCCAAATATTTAAGGCTTTTTTTTCATTTTAAATACAGTCCATCCTCTAACAAAACTCATAAAAACTCTATTTATTTAATTGTAAGAACAGTTTACCCTGTAAGTGACATAACATATTTTGCAATCACTGTTATCGTCATTGATATTTAAAGTTCTCTACAATTGCTGACTTTCGTTTGTATTACATGTTAATACATTCATTCGCTTATTAATTAATTAGTAACAAAATTTCATGGAAATTTCGAAACACAAACAGCAGTTTTTTGGTTCATTCAATTTTAGTCTAAGAAAGTGCAAGTTTGAATTGTCTACAAGTTAACACTGATTTTTGACGACTTTTTCTACTCATCTAAAATGAAGGGGTATTAATTTTTTTTATAAAAAAACCCCATTTATTTTTGGTTAAATATTCCTGTATTTATTTTGAGTAAATTGCATTCAGAAGTGATGAATAAATTGCATACAACTGTTACACGAAAGATAGTACGAATTCCAAAACTTCCACCAAATTTTTTAATCAAAGATTGATTTTGAAATTTCTGAAGTAGATCATTTCACAATAAGTAGGCAGTACCACGATCATTTTCAAGCTTAAAATATTCTTCACAGGCTAGATCTAAACAATTTAGTAATAAAAGAAATAACATAGTATTGCAATATAAAAAGCTTCAATTGCTTCTCAAGAAAAAGTCACAAGATAGTGTAAATGCAGATTAAAAGACAAAAAACAAAATAAGTCTGTTGAGGAGATGTAATAATATCCGAAATAGCTGCTTTAACTTTTATTGCTTTGAGTTATGTTTGTTTTTCCTAATAATTTTGCCAAAAACGAATCGGCCTTAAAGCTCATAGTTATATGGAAACAAAATAGTTATATGGCCAAGTAATAAATATTTAAAATCATTAATATTTTAGAAATAGAGCTTTTTTGGCTTAAGAGTTATCTATTTATAAAGTCAGAGCTATTGTGTTTCCTGTAGAACAGTGACCAGCAACATTCCCACAATATATTAAAAAATTAAGCTTTTAAGTGAAAACTGCAATTAAAAATTCATACCGATATATAAACTTAGTTATTAATTACTATTAATGTTCCGAACAAGTGTGATATTCCTCTGTTTTTTTTTTTTTAACCACTATTTACACAGATGTTCTATAAGAGAGTGGTCATGGCGTATGCGTAATATTTGGACGAATAACGAGAAAATCATCGCTTTTGTGTTTTTTGGTAGCTTTTCAGTAAAACAAAAAAATGACATTCTTTTCATGTTATGATACAGCTTTTCTTATTGTACTTCAGAAACTGTAAAGTGTTTTTGGGATTTATCAATTGTGCTATAGAAATCGTAATATTTAAGCACTTCAGATAGGTCATTTGTACTTTCATAATTATTTTAGAAGTCATGAGAAACATAATTTTAAGTCTTAGAAGTTGGGTTTCGTTTGGAAAAAGTTCAGGACTTTTCGGGACTAGCTGAAAACCAGTTCGGGTTTTTTTCAGGACCATTTTGGGACTTTATGACATCATTTCGAAAATTCAGTGCCGAAATAGTCCCGAAATAACCCCGAACTAGTTTCGAAGTTATGCAAAATTAAGTACCGAAAGGGTCCCGAACTAATCCCGAAATGGTCCCGAGCTGGTTTTTGAACTTGTTGTTCGAAATTTTCTCGCTCATAATTATTGTGAGAAGATCTTTTAATAAGATATTGTAATAATATATTATAAGTCTGAAAAAAACAAGACTTAACTTAAAAAAATTGAATATATGTAAGTACATATTTGAATAATAAATATGGATTACCCGAAAAATTTGTAACTTACTTTCTATTTTTTTTAAAGCTAAGTAGTTGCAATTTCATAGACATTATAGTCTCGTGACGAAACTCTCGGGATCGTAAAATAAAGAAAATGGTTACTCTAGTACATCTCTAACATTGAAAACAGTTTTTAAAATCAGTTAAATCTAGACTAATATTTACTGGTAATAATATAATTTCGAAATTGAAAATATTTGGAGCAAAGCCCTTGCAATCAATGAAGTAAACTGCAATGTTAAATATATTAAAATAAGAAAGAACCAATAATTTTTTTTATTCCTCATACATTTTGCTTTAAACTCCCTCCTTGTTTTCCTTTTACAAGTGTGCTTTATATTTGCTAAAACAAATTTGGATTTTCTATTCTTTACTAATTTATTACATTCAATTAGTTTTAGTTCCGTTGAAAACCTTATTTTGTGTTCATTATTTGTTAAATTATTTTGGTAAAATGATTACAGTGCTTGTTAAAATTTTAATATTGCTTCAACTGGTGTTATGTACATGCAAATTTAAGATATTTTTCATTCTACATAAAATTCATTTAAAAATTAACAGGAATTGGTTTGGCAAGATATATTTGTTAAAATTTTGTTACTTATTTTTTAATAATAATTATTATTAGTAATGTTATTATAATTCTTATAATTCAATAATTTACATAACCTCTATTATGTTTATAATTATATTTATCAGATACATATGTGCTCGTACAAAGCTTTAAAATTACACAAAACATAAATAAAACACAACAATGAAAGCAGCAAACAAGTTTCGCACTGAAAATGGCAGCATGAATGGAAAGCAGCAAAACAAAATAAACCGAAGCCTTACCGGCAAAAACTAATGCAATAAATACAACAAAAGCAAGAAAAGCCCTAAGCAATATCGGCTGCATCGCACAACTTTGATTTATGCGCTCAACTATGAGGTGGTAAAATCATTTGATCTCCCTTCTCCGCTCCTACTGATGCAATGCCATACATTGCCTCACCAAGCGATTTGTACGATTTGTGGAACTTTTCCTCCGTTGATATTTTGCAGAGCTTTTCACTCAATGCATCACTTTTCGCTTTTTCGATTGTTTGCCACTTTTCACATGCTCACACATACATGCACACATACATACATACATACATAAGTACAAAGGTGCTTGCGAGTGTTTATGCAAACGACCGCATGCTGTGTTTTTGTTTTCAGTGTGTTTGCGGAAAACTAATTAAAAATTTGTATTGGGAAAGTACACTAATAACACTTAAGCCCCAAACGGGGAATCAGAGCGAATGCTTATGAATTTTTCATATGTCACTAAAGGCATTTTTGTTTTTGATTTTAATTTTGATTTTGTTTATGTTTATAATTATGTTTGTATTTTAGAGTGAAAAAAATCTAAATTTTTTTTTTAGAAAGTACTTTAAGCTTGGTCTGCTTGATATGTTGTGGATTAGTAGTGCATAGCATTTCATAAATATAAGCGTGCCATTTATGACAACTAATTAAAAAATCTTTAAAAAAAAAACACATAGAAACTCAAGTTTCAAACTTTAAACTAATTTTTTGTTTATGTGGGATCCAAGTTATACAAAATCCCTGCCAACTTCAAAGTGGTTATTGCAAATAGTAACGGATTATAACTAAAAATCTACACTTGGTGAAAATTTCAATATATATTATATTTATTGTTAACAACTATTAAATTTGCATTATTAACAACAGTTTTAAATCAATGAGCTTCAAACAATTGTCCTTTCTCTGCTACCCGTTGTAGTTTTGGGGGAATTTGGGAGCAAGCACGTTGTACGTCATTTGATTCGATTTCTTTAAGGTATTTTCGGACACGACGTATGAACTGCTTCACATTTTAGGCGTTCCAGCCAAAATACGTAATCGTCATCGCATTAATATTTACGAATAAATATTATCAAAATTTTAACCAAACAATCGTTTTGATAAATGATCTGATTGATTGCCAGTCCACTTGGCTTGAAATAGGTGTTCCCAAATTTCTTTATCAGATACAGCAATATAAAGCATAACTTTTTTGCTCAAAAGTCGGGAGAGACAGCAGATATGTCGTTTGTATAAAAAATATCATTTCCCGGCATTTGTTCGGCGCTGATTGTGAAATTGTGAAATAGCTCTCGTCATCCAAATCGAACGATTTTTCTCGGTAATTTTTGCACATCCACCAACAGTTTTCACTGCACCGATCTGATCCTCTGTGTAGTTTGGAGACCGCTGTTTCTTTCTCATATTAATATAGAGTGATTTTAATGTTTTGCAAATATATGGCTGGGAACGTTTAAGTTTGCAAGCGGCTTCCGTTTGACTAATGCCAGCTTTGTTGTTAAAGGCAGTCTTAAGCATTTTAACGGTAGTTTTGGGAATAATAATCGGTTTACTTTCAAAACGGGGTTGCCTTTCTATTTTTAAGGTACGCAAAATAGAATAAATTGTTCTTTTTGAAACGCCTTCCGCACTAAAATGGTCACATGTAAATTTTTTACCTTCCTCTAAATTCTACAGGTAAGTACCAAATGTCGATATGACTCATTTCAAAAAAGGATGACGCAATAAGATATTTAATTACGCAATGTTGACCTAATAGAGCAAGGCATGCTTAAATTATAAACAATTTAAAGTATTGCAGAGTTTTAGTTATAATCGGTTAATGTGGGTCCCAATAAACAAGAAATTTTGGTTTGTTTCCAAGTACATCCTTGTTTTGTCCTCTTTTCCCTGAAAACTTCAAAGCTGTGGCATTTAGCAGCTTAAAATGTAAGGCGATGTTTTTAATATTTAACAAGTTTTTAAAATAAATATGTATGTGAGGATTTAATGCAATAATAAAAGTCATTAAATCCAAACTTCCAAACTTTGAACTAAGATAAGCTTTTTAATCAAATTTTTTTTTTTTAATTTTTGAGTTTGAAGTGACTAAGAATTTTCGATGATTTTTAATAGTTTTTATAATAAACGAAAATGAGTATATATAATTTAAAAAAAATTAAAAGTTAAATTAATTAAAACTGCTTAGAGCATAGATGCTCTTTAGCATATTTGGTCATCTGGCAAATCATACATTGAGAATTCTTCAGCACCTATTTTAGCAAGTTAGCGTTTTATTTAAATGAAATATACATGTACGTACATATGCAGATGTCAATACTAGTTAAAGTGTTTTTAAGGTTTATGAGAAACAGAATGTGTAAATGTTAAAGTTTTTAAGCTGCAGTAGGAACTTTCCATGTGAAACAGGAAATCGACACAAGTTTCCAATTTCATTAATCACACCGACATTTAATAAATTTAATGAAAACTATCAAATAAAGAAAGATAGTTGCACTTTCTGCGATCGGAAGCTATTATTTTATAAAAAAAAATATTTTAGGCACGTCCCAACGAAAACTCCGACTTGATAAATATTTATAATATTATGTACACAAAATAAATTTCTTGGACACGCTTTTAAATCTGAGCTAAAGGGGGAAATTTTTATGCGAAATATTATTTAGCATACATTCAAATAACTAAAATTTCCGAAAATTATAGTGACAAATTTTGGCTAATGGTGGTATATGAAAACTTGCAGGGAAACCCTCGTATACCTTTTGACTTTATTCAAAATAATTAGAAGCATTAAATGCGTGCTTTTTTTCATTAACGTTTTATTCTTTTATTAGGCTTTATTATGCTAGCTGGCCAAGATAAATCTTACGTACAAAAACGTATACTACAAGTAAAAAAACTTAAAGAATATTTAAGAAACAATTTATTTAGTATAAAAAATTTGGTTTCGCTGCATTAACTACTTTTAAAGAATGCCTGTGACAGCCGGATGAAGCAGAAATATCATTTCCTTTCGATTTTTGTATGGTAAAGAAATGCAACATTCATGTAACGATTTTATTATCAATTCAATGCAAAAATATATTTTTGATATAAAATTTGAAAGATATCATATGGCCATACATATGTACGTAACTTCATTGCATCAAAAGTACCTTAGGAAGCCTCAGAGAGAATTGAAGAAGATAAGCACAGCAGCTGTAAGCCAAAAATCGGTAAGGCAGTTTAAACAAAGACTCAGGGAATTGTTTACACGGCGTTGCAACAACCAACCGATCACAATCCTTTTACTCGCTAGCGCAGATAGTGTACACACAAACATACACTTTCAGCTGCTAAGCTAACAAAACTACAAATGCAAACACATACTCGTACATATTTTCATTACTTCCTAAGGCAGACAACCATTGTCAACCGAATTGAAAGGTAAGAAATGGCATGGGAATGGCACGAAAAGCAAATAGTAAATTCCAAGTGTATGCAATTCACATTCAGAGATACGCCGAAATAAACAACACTAAGGCAGAAAGAAAAGATGAGATTTTCAGTTGCAAGCAATAATGCTCGCGTTGACATTTAGTACAGATCCAAAGACGACGAGCTATGAGATGAGCAGCAGCAGCCCAAAGTAATTGCTGAAATAGTTGGTGAGTGGGACAAGTAGAAAATGTCTGGGCTACGAAATTGCAACGCAGTGCCACTCGAATGTTTGTTTACTTTCGCTTAAGCTCGGTCACGAATTGTAGTTGCCAGCAATGGCAATGGCTACCTGTCAACACGCGTTAGCCGAGGAGCAACCGAAATGTTTTCGGTTGAAATGTCATGTTACCTGTCTCGTTTACATGCGCTCGCTTACAAATGTGCATCCAGATGAGTTGTGTTCGCAGAAAAACCGACATTCAAATATTTTGTATGCCAAGCAGAAAATTCGCCTAAACTCGGATACTTTCATTGTTATTCGTATTTGCCGTTCTAGAATTACTTAATTGTAGCTGAGAATTTAGGTACATATATCGAGTGTTTTGTGTTTTTTTAAATCAATATCTATGTTGCTTATTTCAAGCAAACAAGTATAGTTCATCAAAGGATAGTGTGTTGAAAGCTATATTGATAACAAGAAAATTGATTTGTTTCATATCAAATGCTCACAAAAATATTTGGAAATCCACAACCTTGAAAAACTCACTCAAATTTTTAATGTGTATATGGGATTTAAAATATAGGTACATAGAAATAAAATTAATTAGGTGAAGAAAAACGAGGTGTGGTGAAGTGAGGTCATACGAGTATGGTATGAGTTAGGTTCAGGGTAGAACAGAATTAATGACAGTTGAGATGTGAGCTGTGAGGAAATTAGGCTCTGAGTAAAGGTTAGATGTGTTTAGGTGTGGTAAGTTTAGTATGGTGGGTTAAGTAGTGGGGAATTTAGGAGTGGTGAGTTCAAATATGGTAAGTTTACAAGTGGTGAGCTGAACTGCGGTGAATTTAAATAAGGTAAGATAGGCTGGGTTGAGGTAAGGTGTGGTGATTGAAGGTGTGGTCGGTGGTTAAGGTGTAAAGACTTTAAGTTAGTTAAAGTGTGGAGATTTAAATTGTGATGAGTCTAGGTGTGGTGCGTTTAGATAAGTTGAGAAGAAGAATAAGGAAAACTTTACAATTGTCTCTAAAATACATTTGTTGAATATCTATTTCTACTTAACTTCTTTATTGGCTTTTTCCGAGATAATTTAAACTAATACCTCACCATATTTCACTTTTGACGACCATGTTAATTATTTTTGTTCACAGCTTAACTAAGGCTGCGACACTGTGCTGTCCTTGATATTACCAATGAGTATAAAAAAATTAGCTGTGCATTTCTGGACATTTATTGGGTTCAGCTGGTTATCCTCAAAATTACTAATTTTATTGAGTGGGGCCCGGTCAGTGGGCAGACTTGGAACTAGAAAGTACTGGAAAACTGAACTTTCCGGCTATCATTTCCGCATAAAAACATAATGTCGTTAAGGACGCATTTCCAGGAATACAATATAATTTTCAAAATGAAGTGTCATTACCAGGACAAAGATTTTCAAACTCTTAAAACCGATGAAAGAGGCAGAAAAGTTGAATTAAAAAAAAAAAAAAAGCCATTAAAAATCAAAAGAAATGCCTACAAAAACACGAAACACTCAAATAATGAATTTAATTTGTTAACAACTTTAAAGTAAGCGTGAAGAACGGCATTGAAAAAAGTTAATATAAACTGCGAATTTATGGAATTAAACCTGTTATCAGAAATAAAGGTATCTTCCGCTTTCATTATCTATTTACTCATTTCTCGCAATAATTACTCAAATAGCGCAAGTTGGCATTTTTTTAAAAAGTTATTCGCTTTTCAAATCGTACATAATTATAATTGGGTATAAAATAACCAGAGACCCATAATAATAATAATTTCATGGTGAAGTTTTAAAAAAGTTATATACATTTTTGTAAAAATTTTAAAAGTGTTGTGGTCATAATCATGAGTGAGAAAAATGTTTAAAGTCCTCGATAAGTATTATTGTGCGTCATACTCGTATGCATATTTAAAAAGTTTTCTCATAACAAGTATGACTAGAAAAGAAATGTTTAGACTTGAGTTATGAGACCGTTTCAAGATTGGTTCGGGATATATTTTGCATCATTTCGGGACTTGTTCGGAACTAGGTGAGTCCCGAATTATGAGAAAAAAAAAGTATCTAGCTAATCCCGAACCAATCCCGAACTAGTCCCGATTTCCGAAATTATGAAAAATAGTCCCGTACTTGTTCCAAACCGGGACCGGCTTAAACAATTTATTTCTTTCATAATTATTGTGAGAACACTTATTATCATAATAAAAGTCTTTAAAGACTTAAACAAATTAATCTCGCTAATTATTATTTTGAGAAGGCTTTTATGATACTTATTTTTTGAATAATACTTATAAATTAATCGACAACTTTGTGTCTTACTATAATAACTATTGAATGTCTTCTATTCCTACCTCTTATAAAGTTATCCAAAATTAATTTGCAACACAATCGTTTTTAATGATATGAAAATTGTAGTAAATTCTAACAAGTTTGTATACCCTGAAGCCTTCTTTATTTCATACATGTTACTTCGATTCCTTGTAAAATTAGGAGATTGGGTAAGCGAAGTTACAACTAAATGAAATTTTCTGTTACTACAGGGTTAGTAGTTCTAATGCAGCAATATGTGTATGTACAAATTTTTACAACAGCATATATGTTTGCACAAGCATACTCATACGAGTATATGTGCATACATAAATACGAATCGCAAGTATATGCCGACGAGTGTCTTTTCGCCAATTGATAATAAAAAATGAAAATAGGAAGCTAACATGCGGGCAAGGAAATGCAGCTGACACGATGTGCCGGTGGAAGCTGATTCTGCTATTTCTCTTTGGTTGAATGCAAAGACAGAGCTACTCGGATGCCGAGTTGGAAGGAAAGAACAGTGGATGGATATATGGCGCCGTAGATGAAACAAAATGAGATGAGATGAGAGCTTTGCGAGAAATTGGTTGGCAGCTGTGGGAAATGACAGAATGCGCTTGGTTTTATTTCATTTTTAGGAATACTCTTTTCTTTTTGCATTCATCTTCATTTTTTCACATTAAACCATTACAGCGATGAGAATTATGACTTTCTAGATACTACATAGCTTACTATGCGCCGCGCTAGCACTAAAATTTATTACAGCAACGATTTATTTTAATACTTACATGCATACATATGTATGTATGTATATACAAGCACTTGCATTTATATTTATGTATATGAGTGTGTGTGTGCGTGTACATTATAGTAAGTATATGAAATAGTATGTGGAATGAGAAAAGTTCTTCAAGTAAGTGGCAGTGCCGTCGAAGTCAAGGACAACAAACCGCTTTTATGCTCCAACGATACACAGCTAGCATATACTACACCTAGGACATACATATATATTTATAAGTGTATCCACACATTTTCTTGTGTATTTTTGACCTCAATCTGCAGTCGAAATTCAAAAATTTCAACTCAACCTCCTTGACTTTGCCAACGTTTATTTGCGTGCGCGAGAAGCAAATATTTTCCTTTCTGGCAGTCGGCGGAAGGCAGAAATGTTTCGCGAATAGCAAAAATTGTCATCTGTCGGCGTTTGTTAAGGTCAAAAGATGTAGCATACACATTTGCATACATACAATATACATAGCCACTATACATATGAATATGTACGTATGTACATATGTATGTTCATATGTATATTGGATATGGCGAATACCCACATGGATGGCAAATGTCATGAATGTCAGGCAATAATGGTTGGTAAACGAAAAGAAAAAGCGTGCAAAAAAAAATGTGGAAATGGAAGTTTATGATAGCTGCAAATGTAAAGCTGGAATTAAAGGCATATACTTGTATATTTACTACCATACACTTCTAGTTACAAGCCCACGCGCCTACGTTTAAACAATTTCGAGGTCTTTCTTGTCGAGGACAATTACAAAAATAGGTTGTAAAATATGTTATATTTGAATTAATATATGAACTTAATTTTGCTGAACGATTAAGATCTTTTGTGAACTGTATTTTTTTTTTAATTCAGCTATACGTATATCTAAATAATATAATTGCACCTCGTATTGAAGAAAGAACAAGTGACGTTGAATCCTTGACACGTTCATTAAAAAATGTACAACAATCGTCTGCTTATTTACTAACTACAAGTATTCAAAATATTTTATTGTATTTGAAAATATTAGGCAGCTAAAATAACGTTGGTAATAAGTTAAAATAATAAAAAGTGTTTGTAGTAGAAAATTATTGATATCCTTATCAATCTCTTGAGCATCAATAATGCTTTTCTCTAAATACAACCAGTTTTACCAAGCATTTTTCAAATCATCGATGACTATTATTGTGAGAACATTTTAAAGATATGTTAATCAAAATTACATTTATGCGAGATAAATATTTTTATGTCTTCAATCATGTATTTTTGATAATCTTACGGATTGAAACATTCCGGGACTATTTTGGGAAAAGTTCCAGACTAGTTCAGGACTTTTTCAGAATCATTTCAACAATAGAGTTGGGTGCTAGTCCCGAAAGAGTTCCGAATTTATCCCTGAGAAAGGTTTGAACTAGTCCCGAACTGGTCGCGAAATAATTCTGAAAATTACTGAATCGAAAAAGTACCCAAGAAGCATCGTTGAAAACGTACAAATTTTTAAAACACATTTGTGTCCCCCAAATGTTCTCAGACTTGTCGCTTAATATCGGATAATATCAAAAAAATAAGAGCATTCTTTGAAAACTAAATCGATTGCTGTGAAATTTAAATAAATGCGAAAAATTACAAATTCAATTTATTTTTATAAAATTTTTTATTCAAAATTTGTGTGTGTTTTGAACTATAAAACAAAAAATATCTTAGAATTCGAGGGGTATTTTTTCGGTCTACCACAATCATTTGTTTTTTTTTTAACTTAGAAACTCACTAAAATTCTTAAAATAGTGACCAACACTACACAAAAAACACTTAAAAGCCAAGGGGTTCAGAATGGTTATTTCTACTAAAAATTATAACTTTTAAAATTTACAGGTTTCATACCTAAGAAAATATTGCGCTTTTTAAAACGCTGCATATTTCATGCCTACGCTTTGGCCCGACACAATTTCTACATCAGCCAATTTTTCAGCAATCCAATTTTAATAATATTTAACATAAATAAAAAATTCCAACATCGGCTCTCGATGCTCCTTTTAAGCAGCAGGCATTTGAAGTTTTCGGCGGTGGTCTGCCTTTTATTAGAAATGCGAACGCCGATTATTGTAAGGATTATCAGTACTTTAGAGTATTGACTGTCGTATTTGTAGTGTAAGAGATATTGAAATAATTGAGTTTGGAAAACACCTTCATTATTTAGAAAGTAACAAATTTTATTTTAAAAGGATATGAATAATATGTAGATAACTTGCTGGAAGTTGAACAATAATTTATGTTGAATATTCATAAAATTTATAATAAAAAAAATTGTTTGCTTCGACAATCTGCATACTCAAAACTCTAATTTTAACAGTTTTTCCGAGTCAATAAACTTAATACGCATAAGCTTTTTTAATGATTTGTGGCCGCTGTGGTCGAGTGGGTAGCGCTGTGTGCTATAGCTCGAGGTTCGAATCGCAGTCAGGGAAAGTAAAATCTTTATCATAGAAAAAGTTTTTAGCAATGGCAAACCTCTGAGGGAATTTCTGCCATGAAAAAGCTTCTCATAAAATACACCTGCCGTTCGGAGTCGGTCCCTCCATTTGAGGTAGAATATAAAGACGCACAACACAAATGATAGGACAAGCTCGGCCAAACACTGAGCCATAGAGTGTAAGCGCCAAATTATTTTTACTTATTTGATGAATATTTTGTTAAATATTTGTAAGACATTTAAAAATTATATACCCAGTGCTTTTATTCTCCCACTTACGACCGATTTCAACTTGTTGATCAACAAAATTTACACTGAACTCAAATTTTATGTACAACTATTTTTATTGTAAATGATCCTTTACGATATTTTGTTTCTATTAAAATAAATTCAGTAAATTGTTTATTCATTCTCTGTTACTCGAATGCTATTAGAAATTGATTTTTTATCATACGGCTGCCCATTAAAATTTCTTGCAGCTGTGCCTATGAATAAAATAAATGAAAGTTAAACGTCAAATGTAGTTTAACATTTACGCTTTTAAATATTTCCGCATATACATATGTACACATTCTATATACATACTATATATATATAGATATAGTATGTATACATGTGTTTATTACATTTGTGGGCCACTCACTCACAAATTGCAGCAAATACGAGTATTGTACGCAGATGCCAAAATCCATTGTCCTGCAACAGTTAACACTCGTGTTTTCCTTTGTGCTAACAAACGTGTGTATGTATGTATGTAGGTATGTATGTATGTATGTCAATACATACCATATATGCAAATGCATGCAACTGAGTATTAACGATAGTATTTATTGCAGCGAGGTGAATTTATTCCGGCGCACAGAAAAAAAGTGATTGTGATAAAACACCGTCATATCGCCAAGCCGCAGTTTGTCAACAAAACAATGCAGCAAAAATAAATAAAATGTAAAGCATTGTTTCACGTTAGTTTATATGTACTTGGTACTTTTATTGTGTAACCATTTGAATTGTTTTCTTTTTTTTTTTGTATCTACCACAACGAGTATTCAAAGCACAACAGTTACACGAGTGTAACAATGAAATGTTTAGCATTGCGTTTTGTTTCGCCTACGTTGTTGTTGTATTTATTTCGTTTGACGACACGTGCTTTTGTCACTTTCCTTATAGATATAGAATTTAAGTAGTTCGATATGAAAAAAAAAAACCGCAAACCTTTCGGAAAAAAAAATTCTATAAAACGGCGATAGTTTTTTATAGGGCTACTAAACTGCACAACAACTTGAATAAAACGTTTCGCTTCTGAGAAAAAACTTTGTAGCTAAATGAAAATTTATTGAATATTTTTTATTTCTATTGCAAGGTTTGAAATGTATGAAAATTATTTAAAAAAAAAAAAAAATATATATAATTAATATGTTAAGTAACAAGCAATCATGAACGCAACAAAGGTATTTTCGAAGATTTTATATATTTAGATGAAGGAAAAACCTTGTATAACGGCTTACTGACAAGAATTCCCGAATACAGCATTCAAAATAAGGCCTCTATTCTCAAAATTAAGCCTCTAAATTGTGACCTGAGCAGATCAAAAAAATTTTTTAATAAAAACAAAAGAAAAAAACGTGAAAGCGAGGAAAAGCAATAATCTTTAGCTCATTTTGAGACTTGAGATTATACCAAGTTACTGAATACGATCATGAGACTGCTAATTGAGTTAAATTACTTTTTTATTTTCAAAAGATTTCTTTCCTGGAAATAATTGCTTTTTATTAAATGTACATATGTAGATACAGCTTTTTTCTTACTTGGAACAGGAACCGGTTTACCGGTTTTTTCTTGATTTCAAAATAAGGAACCGGTTTTCCAAATTGCCATTTTTTCAAATAATTCGAAAACCGATTTTACAAAAAGGTCGAATAATCGCACACCCTAGTATAAATGTAGTTAGATGCCGATTATCTCATAAGTTTATATTAAAAAGCAAACACTTAAATCCAAAACATTCAGGCAAACTAATTTGAATGAGTTCGAATGGAGTTTGCATTGAAGGAGAATTTTCTAAACAAAACGCAACGTAATTTCGACGAACCCGAAGAACTGTTGCGCCACTTTTTTAATAAAATAATAAAATCTATGAATTACGAAAATTTGTTCTATTATACCTTAAATATTATTTGCAATTTATATATATTTTTAGTCAGCTGATCGCTTATTGGGTCCACCGAGGTGACATTTTCACTCACCAAAATTATTTGGAATGGAAATGTCTGCCGAATTAAGGAGTATTGACGAATTGTTTTCTCCATTTTGTTGATATAGGAAAATTCCATGTACTCTGGAATAATATTGTGATATAGCAGAACGTAACTTAAATTAAAAAATATATATTTATGTATATGTTTGTTTTGTCTTAATCATAATTAAGATATATATAATATTTGTAACTTCTAACATATATCTTAATCAATGCCGCACTTTTTTATATTGGGAATCTCTTTTATTTAGTGATGCTACATTTTCTTGTCAGGCTTATTTCAAAGTATATATACAAATGTATTCATTAACTCTACATAAATATATGTACACACACACACACATCAATACATATACCTATGTATAACATATCACTATCGCATTTCCTGCCAACAAACCTCCAGACGCCTTCAATACTTTTCCGTCGCTGACGCGTCGTCCTTTACTCGGCCTCCATAATTAACAGCATTTTAATGGTGAAAAATGTTTAGAAATATATCATAAAATATGTGAGTTAAAAACAATGCTTGGCAAGAGAATGCAATGTAGAGTAGAGCAGGGCAAGCGGTAGCAACTCGCCAAAGACAGACAGCGCAGACAACAAAGCAATTATTCTTAGCAGCCGAAGAAGCAGTGAAAGCGAATAGACCAGATTGTGGGCAATTTGATGAAATATGGCAACGAGCCATAGGCAAACACACACACACACACGCGCGTAAATTACCTTCACGTATTTGTGTACATAAAATGAAATTTTAAAATTTGGGGTTATTAACTTGTGCATATAGTAACATTAGCTAAAAGCTCACCAAAACATTAACTTGTACCGAAGGTAACAGTAGCTAAAAGATCACCAAAACATTAACTGGTATAAATGGTAACATTAGCTCCTTGTTTACCATAATATTAGCCTCATAAGGGGAATTAAGAGTAGTCCAGCTGTAGCTCAGTGAACAAGTGAACGAAACCCACTCCTTAACCAGATTTCTAGCTGGTAGCAGTGTTAATGTAAAATATATTAACTTGGAAATTTTATTTATACTCGTATAAGTAACGAACATGATTTGTATGTATATTTTTATTATTTTGATATGACATTTAGCTTTACTTATCAGGTTCCGAGTGTAAATGTTGTACTAACCTTATTCACTTTACAATAATAATAATTACACTAAAACACGAAAGAGTGAATAAAGCTATTATTTATACAAAAAAAAGAAGGAGGAAGGAGGAGTTGCATAGCTTACATACACTTAGTGTCAGCGATTTAGGTCAAAAACTACTTTCTTAAATTCTCTCTTTTTAAAGTAGCTCACTTTCATAAATTAAAAAAAACTTGAGTTCAATCTATAAGTAAAAATATATTAATCAATATTTCAAACTTGGCATTGAATTCAAAATCAAATTTAAATAGAAAAACGCCGTCTTCATCCACGATTTTTATAAAATTTGCAGATAAAAAATATCGTTGGTTTTTCTTCCACATAAAAATAGAACAAAGCGTTGCTTTCTTTAATGCTCAACATCTTTGGCGGTAAAATTCCCAAAAATCAGCGGTGCTTTTCAGCGACTAGAAACTGGCATACAATAAGCTAGAATTGATTGCTCTTTGAAACAACATACCAGCTCTTGTTTGTACGAGTAGTTGGCTTGTTTAAGGAAGATGAAAAAACTCGTGGTTCCTTGATTCAAACCTCGGAAGCGATAATGAAGAATGAATAAAATTATATTAAAAGAAATCTGATGAGGAGATGATCTCCGAAATAGCGACTATTAATTCTACCATTAAAAACTGTTTTTATTTTTTCCAACTAAAATCTTTCAGCTGATACTTCTTTGTGCCAGACTTTATTCAATTAAACGTTGTAATATGGAGCTTTACGGCCGGTTTTTTTTAAGTGAAAAGTAAACAAAGTTTTCTTTATATTCTCCTACGCGTTTCGGCGTCTTTTTTTTCGCCTTCAGCAGGTAGTATTTATTCTACAAAACTAAAAACAACCATCATTGTAATCACCTAACAACATAGTATTCTGCGTAACCGCACGTCTGTTCTTCTACTTTCAACTTGCAAACTGGCCTCGAGCCAGTTCATTAATTAAAAGTTACAAACTTTTCTACAAAGATTGAAATATTTTGAATTAAAAATAAGTAACATACGCAACATAAGTGACAAATAATAAAATTTACCAATTTGTTAAATTTAATGTCAGCTTTGATTGAATAAAGAAAGTAAAAAATTGGAAAAATAAATATAGTTAAAAAAAAAAAAACGCTTTTAAAGCACATCACACTCAAAAGTAAAAAATTAATTCTTAACATAAGCTGAAAATAATATAATGAACAGAAAATACTAATATTACTGTAAGATGGGCGCTTAAATCGTTTCGTTACTCATACGCTGCCTGTACTCAAAAATTCAATACAACGTACATAAACTTATTGATCATTGTATTGTCACCGATTCTTAAATTAATCAAATCTGTCGGTTTAAAGTCGGTCAAAATCAAGTCCAAAGGAGTCGGTTGCAAACAAACATACATACATACATAGAGGCGAAGCTAATTCAAGCGTGTTAAAAACAGTTTTACATTTTCAAATGCTCCCACCGTAAAAATAAATACATATTTTATGCTAGAGAGCTATTGGTAGAGAGGTGAATGATATAATTAATACATCCGTCACTTTTTGAAAAAGTTCATTTATTCTGCAAATATTTCAATGAAGTTGTTTACCTGATTAATGGATTATTATCACAGCAGCTGACCAAAACACAAAATGAGAGTATATGTAAATTTTAAAACTTAAACTCGTTTTTTTCTAATTTTAAATTTTTTTAGCTGTGACGTTATTCATGGAAAGAATAAACTTACAAATATGTATTTACATTTAAGCTTTGGCTTTTCGAACTTATGAATGTACATAAGTATTATTATTTTTTGTTAAATAAATTTGTTCTCATTGTGAATTTGAGTGTAAGAAAAAGCAAACAAAATTTTTTGTCAGCTGCGGAGCTCTCAATTTGTGAAAATATTTAAACAATTTGCACACAACATTTTCCTTCCTCTTATATTTCGTGTTTTTGCCGACTTTAAAGGAAAAACAATAACAAATAAACTGGAATGGCAACAGACCGCGTCAACATATTTCCCTCGCGTGCCAATCTCGTACTCATGAAGCAACGCATCGTGGCCGCCACGCGCGGTCTCAACTTGCTCAAACGCAAACGCGACGCCCTCGAACTCAAACTAGGCGAACTGAATGGTCAACTGGAGGCAGCTAAATCGGTGGTGGACAAAGTGATGGCCGACGCAATCTTCTCGATGGCAAAAGCAAATTTTCTCGACGCCGATTTGCGGGCATGCGAGCTGCTCGAGGTAGAGAAGGCGGACATTTATATGCGTATAAAGAATACAAAAGTGGCCGGACTCTTGCTGCCACAATTCCAGCTGTATGTGGAAACACCCGGCAGCTTTCCCCTCACCGGTTTGTCACGCGGCGGCGAACAGGTGGAAGTCGTGCGTGCACGATTCCAAGATGCGGTACGCACGCTCGTCTCTCTCGCATCGCTGGAGTTCTCGGTGAATACGCTGCTGGATGGTGTACGGCAAAATAATATGCGCGTCAATGGTTTGGAGAATGTTGTGATTCCACGCTTTCAAAATACCGTCACCTATATACGCGACGAATTGGAGGAGTACGAGCGCGAAGACTTCTATCGCTTGAAGCGTTCGCAGGCGAAACAGCGCAAGGCGAAAGAGAAATTCTCAATGTTGGTCAAGTTGAAAAATTTGTCACCAGAAGAATTGGAGGCGCTTAGTAAGCAGCCAAAGCGGCCGAAATCGTCAATAGCAACGCTTGGATTGGCGGAAGAGTTTGATATCAATCAATTTCTACCAGAACTGCAGTCTAGTGTGATCAGGTCGTTCCGTTCGAATGAAGACAATAAACGCGCATTAACAGTTCCAGAGAGGAATGAAGAGGGTAGCAATGCGCAACGGGAAGATGGTGTACAAGAAACCCCAAAATGATCAGTGAGCTGCGTTTGTTTTATTTTGAGGTTGGCGGTTTGAAATGTTTGGTCTTATTCAAGAAAATTTTTAATGAATAAAACATGCTATTTTGATAGAATTTTTATCTAATGAGTCGTACGTCGCTACGTCTGTTGAACTTTTACTTAAAACGAGCACTTAGGGGCTTCCTTATTAAAGCAAATAGCCAATACTCTTTCATACTGTTTTGTACATATTTTATCGGATAAGAAAACCCTTACACATCAAATATTTTAAACAAATTAATATATGCACAAACTTTTTACGCTAAAAAAATTATTTCGCGCAGGTGACAATCAAAAAAAAATGTTTTTATAAAAAACAACCAAAGAGTTGTATTTCCAGAATCGGTCTTAACTTAAATAAACCGGCTTTAGAATATGATTCGAAATACAAATTCGTGCTGAATTCATCATTATATTAAACTTCTTTATAAGTGGTTTGAGAAATGTTGCTGATCTTACTGGAGTTTATGAACCTTCCCTGAAAAAGGCAAAAAAAATTCGTCAACAAATTTGCTCTACCGTATTTGCTTCTTTAGTATACCGAAAATTTGTTTTCGATAAAATTTCTTCCGAATAAACGGTTTGCATAAGTGATTTTTCGCCTTTAGTTTCTTCTCAAATATAGCCGCAACAAAATCTGTATTGGCCTTTGTAATCAATTAAATTCAGTGAAATTCCATAACAAAATTCAAATCTAAGAGTAATTTATGAGGATTTAATTTATTAACTAGAAGAGTATTAATGGCACCACTGTATTGATTTTAAATTACAATGTGGCAAAGATCAAATAGCGTTGAATGAACAAAAGCCACCAATTAAAATTACCATTTGTTAAGAGAGATAGGTAACTTTGAGCATTGAAGAGTTAAGTGTTATTCAGCTTTGATTTACATTTGCTTCCTATTGGAAATAGAAAAAAACTCATTTAGTTGAGGGGCAGCACTGCTGATGGGAATGTGCAGTAGTGACTTCAGAGAAAATGCAGAACTCTATATTTTTAAAATCTCATAGTGTGATCCCTGCAGTGAAAGCTAAGCTTGTAAACACAAATTTCAATTAAAAAATTGATATTTAAGGCAAGTAGACATTGAAGTATCTTAAAAGCTGATATATCTGTCATTTAACCCATATTTTAAACTTGCTTTAACAACAAAAAAATTAAAATTTTTAAACAAAACTGCATACTGGAAAAAATCTAAGGTTTCTTTGAAAAAATTTTGTTTGCAATTAGTTTCAATTGAACTCTCTCTTCCTGTCCTTATTGGTATTGTTATTACTAATTTTACGCATTTATAATAAAAGTCAAAGTATATCAATCACAAATATACAAATGCGTCAAATGACCCTTTTCTGTTCTAGTGTTAAGGTGGGCACTAATACCACTACATTATGGACTATAATAAGACCAATTATCCGTAGTTGATAACCAAAGAAACTCAAGTTGAATATGAATTTACAATATTTAATGATAGAGAAATCATTTTATTGAAATATTCAATTTTTTTAACAAAATCTGGTCCCTTTCTTTTCTAAATATTAAAAAACTCTATGAAGGAATATTTGATGCTTTGATTTTTTATAGAAAAAAGGCAAGCAAGTTTTCAAGCCATCCAAAAGTAAAATAAAGATTTACTAACAATTATGTTTTACATTTACTAGGACCGAAATAATTATAAATTTGTATTTAATAATCGATATTTACAAATTTTAAATGATGCTTCCCAAGGCGGATTCGATAAGGTGGCGTTGAGGCGCCAGCTGTTTTTTTCGCTTTATTGAGCATTATCTCAAACTGCTTCCTTCTGATTGGCTGCCAATATAAATGGCATTGGACACCTTATTGAATCCACCTTGATGCTATATTTGTGTATTAAAAATAATAATTTGAAGCAAGAATTATTTTTTTATAGAAAAATTGTTAAAATTATTACATTTACTGAAAGTTATTTAGAAAATCATTGAATTGCAGCCAAATATTAAAGTTTATAAAGCATATTTTGTTTTCGTTAATAAATTTTTGCCTACAAATGTAACATATATTTTTTAAATTAAATAACATATTTGTTTATATGGAACGCTATTTAAAGTAAAATACAATACTTTCAAAAAACGTTCATTTGCCATTTTTATATAAATTTTATTTTCAAAATTGGCGATTTTGAAAGGCATTTTATTTATTTACTTTTTCCTAACTAAAGTTATGTTTTTAGACAATAACTTGAGATGAATTTAATTGTATCCCAGCGAAGTGGAATTTCAACTAGAAGGACAATGCCCTTTTAAAAATACCAGTCGCCTAATAGTTAGTAAAAGGATGGAAGACGAACTAGTATTTTTACCTGTGCGGATGTAAGCACTTGCATAGTTATGTTCATATGTATATATGTACATATACATATATGATTGTATGATTGTATAGAAATATAGGAAAAGCATCTGGTCAAATGTATGCAATACGCCAATTTAAGCTTTCTAGTGGCAAAGTCACAATTGTAAGCGTGTGTGCATTTGCGTGTAACGACGAGTATATACATACATACATATGTACCATACATTGTACACATACACAACTACATTCATATGTACAAATGTATGTGTGGATGAACCTACTTATGCTCGGATGTTGAATATCAAGTGTTATTGTGTGTGCGTATACATTTATGTTTGTTACGTGAAAGATAAATAGGACACACATCTGTATCCTTGTACGAGTACACTCATACGTAGGTATATACTCGTACATATATGAATGTTATAATGCAATTGTCCAACAACTGATGTATATCATCTATCATCGCATGTTTTACTATCAAAGAAAGTGTTGCACATGCAATAAGTTTCAATAGTGTTGCTTATTCAAGTTTATAATCATAAAAAAATCTGTCGGTTACTTACAATGAAACACGCAAAGATATAATTTTGTTTTATTGAAATCAGGTAGTAAAATAAAAAACTTAACCAATTTTATAACCTTATGACAGAATGTATTTTACGCCAAAAAATTAAAAGAAAACGATCTTAAGACACTTAAAACCATTTTCTTTCGTAGCTTTAAAATTTTTACACCACCTCATATAAATTTTTTGAGAATGTTATAAGTGTTTTATTTTCTTGTTGTTATTATAAATTATAAATTCATTTAAATTATTTACCGCTGTTTCACGTATGAATTCAAAAATCGTTTAATTATTATTGTGTCACTTAAATATTTTCAAGTGAGCTATAAAAGTTGTAAACTTTTTTAATCTAATAACTAAACAAATAAAGCAACAAATATATATGTATGTACAAATAGAAGCCAGATAAATTGTATAATACACGGGTTTAACAAGCTTAATTATAAAAAAAAATAAAAGGATGAAAGCATTCAAACATTTTTTCACTTGAATTCCATTCACTTTTACTTTCAAGCAATTTCAGACAACGAATAGAAACGAAAACAAAACGATTGGGATGGAATTAAATGTGGAACACAAAGATATGTAGCGCAGTTGCATAGAACTAATAAAAAATCATAACGAAGCAGTTCCAGAACGTTTAGTGGTAGTACATCTTGGCTTATTTCACCAAACCGAAAACCAATTGGATGGAATTATATTCAAAGAACGCTATATTCGTGTTGATGTGAGATATATTGTAAGCAAAATTTAAAGAGATTTGCAAACAAGAACTTCGATAACAAAGAAGTTGCAAGGCTTTTCATTCCATGTGACAGGTTATGTCGGCACATTCCACCACACCGAATTCAAATAGATTGAATTAGCTTCTTATACCAATTATACGTTCTTTGATCTAGAGAAAAGGGAAATCAAATAAAGAGATTTATAATATATAAAACAGCAAAATCGGAGCAATTAGTTAATTAGTTTCGCAATAAACCGATCCGCCAAGCTCAAAAATAATTAAAATAAGTAGTTATATGGCCAAACAATAACAAAATACATTTAAGTTAGTTTTTTGGCCTGCGCTTTTTATGGGAAAATCATTGAGGAATAAACAACAGCGGCAGTAGTAAGTTTTAATACGGATTTTAATGACAACATTTTTTCTGAATACAAGACTTACTCCGTCTCGTAAATATTTCATGTAAATGTGTATAAATGACGCGCTTTTTCATTGGACGATTTTCACGCGCATATAAATTCGATGTGACAAAGTGGAAAGTTTTGTTATTTCTAGAAGGAATGAGTTTAAATAAATTTAAAATTAGAATTTGTAAGAACTAAATTCTTGAGTTATGAAGTTCGATTTTATTTTCTTTTCATATATGTATAAAGATTTCTTTCATTCGAATTATTGTGGGTTTCTTACAACTCCATAAAGTTAATTACTATTTATCGGAATGAAATGTTTAGTCCTTTCACCCTCCAGGGGTTCATCACAATATTAAGAATAGCCCTGATACCGATGATAAATAAATAAAAGGAATAAACCGAATAAATAACTTCTTCGTAGTAAGAAAACTTGTCGCAAAATAATGCAAATGAGGCTTCGTTAACTTGGCCTAGCCATCCATCGAGTTTTTGGCGATAATCAAAAGCCTGCTGCTGGTTTTTGAAAATTTTAATGGCGCAAAAATAAAATCGTGCCTATGTTCTATAGAAACCCTCATTGCATGTTCCCAACACATAAGCATCAGCAATGATGTGAAAAAATTTCTTTATTTTAAAACTCGGACTCAGAGCCACTTTGTGATTAAAAAAAATTTTAGAGCTTAACGTAATTTTAACAGGCCTGTTTTAATATTCTTACTAAATTGCAGTTAAATTAATTAATTGAGGTAAGAATATTTTTTATTGTCATTTAAGCACAAAATTTCTTGCAAATATGTTAAAATTAACATATTATATTTTACGACTATTTGCAAACTTTCCATACTATGCTACTCCTAGTTTCACAAAAAGGGAACGCATTAAGTATATACCCTTTTTCAGTACTTCGTATATGCAATCTTTTGTAAGGGAGTGTCAAAACTCCCTTGTCAATATTGATCCATGATTCAATTATAAAAGGTTCTGTACTTACTGACAGCTAAATTTTGACACTCCTTAATCTATAGTTGTATTTAGGAAGTATGCAGAAAAGGTAGAAAATGTGATCCCTTTTTGCGAAATGGTACTAGAAAAGTACTAAGTACATGTAAATAGTAGTATATTGTAAACTTCTTCATATTGAACAAAATGTTGGCATAACTGACTCATTTGTCTAATTTATAATTTTTTTTTATTCATTGACATTTGATTTTGTGATCGCGTGAATTTGGGTAAGTTTGCAAAAAATTGTTTAATATGAAGAAGTTTACAATATACTACTATTACAAGTGAAAACTGTAGAATATGCAACATTCTTCATGAGTTAAGGAGCCGATTTGTCATGCGGGAAAGAGTGAGCTGCTTTATTAGAGAACCTTTTATTATTGAATCATGCTTACTTTGTACAAATAATATTCCCAAGGGGTTACCAGTTATTCTATCAAATATTGCTATGCAGGTGGCAAATAAGTAGTGTATTAGACAGCAAAAAAAACTCAGGTATAATATTTAATTGGGCTGCCATCTAATTTTGTTATTAAATTTTGCGGCACGAAGTTTTTTTTAAATATAAATATACGAAATTAAAAAATATATATATTATTGCAAATTAAAAAAAAAAATTGTTTGCTGGAAATTTTTACAAAATATTCGCAATATTCCACAAGGCGTGTGGTGATCAACCCGATCGATGCACATGCGGGCAAATACTCAAAGCAACAGAATTAAAATCAACAAACAATATATTCGAATAGGTTTGTCATTGTTTATGTTTGTGTATTTGTTTGTATGTCAGCGCAATTTCCGCTCAGGGTTCAAGTATACGTACATATGTAGTATATTTTGCGACAAAATGAGTAATGAATTGGCGCTTTTGCAAGTTATTTCATACTAAACATATATGTACACACATACACACTGAGTGGTTTATATCCAAATGTTTGTATCTTTATTGAATGGAAATTTTTTCACTTCATATGACTACAGCAAAATATATCTGATGAAATGTTTGAGTTTAGTTTTCGTGTCGTGGATACAAATATATCATACAATTTCTTTTACTACGAGTAAATTTTTATTATTTTATGATTATTACTTTTGTCTTAGATACTCGTACCATTACCGGTTGCACGCCCTTAGTTTCACAGAACACAGACGCATTGCATGGCCATCATTGAGGCTGTCGAAAAGCGTTGACAGCTACGGGCTCGTATAAATTGGTTAAACATTTGTCGCAGCTTCGCCATTCGCAGTTCGGCACTGAAAGTGATTTGTTTGAAAATAGTAACATTTGCACAGTGGTTCAATTTGATGTTTTTGTGGACAAGTTTACAATTTATTTATGACAATTAAGTGAAGATGTACGAAATCAGTATTTTATTTGTAGTTTTTTGCACCATTTGCATTTGTAGAGATGGGCAAGGTATGTGGAAAAAGAAAATATCTAACAAAAAAAACTACAAGTTTGTGAACTAAGAAAAAAAAAATTTCGAAAATATATACAAAAACGAACTTATTTATTTTTTACTTTTTATTTTATTTCGCCACAGTGTCATTTTTTTTTACCTATTTGTCTCGAAGCGCTAGTATTAGCCAAATTAACTACATTACAAAAACATTGAAAAATTATTTAACAGCTGTGCTCCGTAGCCTTTCGTTTGCAAAGTGTTTTCGGTAGAGAAAAATTCAGACAAATTTTTTTTTTTTAACTATAATCCTTTGCTCTGTTATTTAACTTATTTTTTCAATTAATTAATAAATTCTGAGCACACAATTATATTAAATTAAAATGGGTTTCATAATAATAGGGTGTGCTTGACTCAACGATTTAACGTTTTTCTTAAGAACAATTATAATCGCTTTTTTTTTAATATAAAAAAAAAGAATATGAAAATTTGTTTATCTTTCCAAGCAAATATCTCAGACTCTAACAGAACAATTTTTAAATTTTGTGCACATCAAGACCATTCGTTTGATATATACCCATTTCATCTCTGTTGCTGTTGACTAAACTAGTCAAGTTATGCGCCGCCTTTCAGAAAATATATAAATAATAAATATGCTGCTAGTTTCATTTGTAAATATTGTTACAAACAAAAAATTTATTCAGCAAATTGATTTTTTTTATTAACAAGGGTATGAAAATATTTTCTTAAAAAAAAAAAAATTTATAAATCTCTGACTCTTTGTCTATCAAAAGTACGTTTTTGAAAGAACTAATATTTTACAAGCTATGAAGTAATAAATTGTGGCTTATGCCGAGACACCTTCGGTTTTTAAGGTCGCATAACTTTTGAAAACAACATTTTTTCTTAATTTCCTAGCGCTCTGTCATATCTTATCAGCTCTTCTACAACATACTCAACTTACATGAAACTCTAAAAAAAAAACTTGATTTTTCATTGAAATAGTGTGGAATGCCTCATAAGTATTTAGTTATTTATCTGTATAAAGAAATAATTTTAATTACCTGTATACTTCGAATTCTCTAATACATTTTATCTGTATGTAAATTCAACTCTAAGTGCTTTCTTAATAAGAAATCGATTTTTTTCAGGTATCGAATTTGATTACGAACATCAAGCCAAATGGTATGACAATTATCGGCAGTGCAGTTTTAATCGTCAATCACCGATTGAGTTAAATTCTAATGATGTAAGCATTTAAGCCACATATTTTTATCGATTAATGGCCTTATAACTTTCGGAAACTATTAACATCATTTTATTGCATTTTAATTTCTACAATATACAGATTGAGAGAGAGTGCATTCGAAATCATATTACTCAAGCCTTTTGTTCTGATTATCGATATCGACTTCGTTATAATCAACCTGATCGTTTCGGTTTGGTATTTTTGTTTGTATCTGTTTTAATATGCGTTTCAACAGTTTAAGTTAAGAACTAAGCTTCACAAACCAAACTAACATATTTTTTCAACAATGCCACATTACTACATAAAACTAACCGTGCAATAAAGTTGAAAGTGGGGAAGCATTCATAAATTTATCTTCTTAAGCTATTTTGTTTGATAGCTGTCGTATAGAAATTCTTTTATGATCAGCATTAAATTTTGTGTGATAAATACTTTGTACAGACGCTTTCATAAAGCAATATAAAGATATGTATGTATGAATAAAAAATATAAATTCAATTTCACCATTCAAAATGCTTATCTTTACAATCATTATCATGACCACAGACAAAATATAAATATTTATGAAAGTAGAATATGGGAAATTTCCAGCAGTAAAAATTTAGAGATATTTGTTGCAAAAAACACAAATGCTTGGCAAAACCATTATTTTAAAAATATCACAAATATGTATATATTCAATAGTAAATTTAAAGTATTCCCAAGTATGCCAATGTAACTGATACAAGTAGTAAGTCCTTGTGTTCACTGCTGATATCCAGTTGTACAGCATCGCCGGCAATTCACAGTACTCTTAATTAAATACATAAACTCAGTACTGGGATCTAGAGTTTAGTACAATATTGATAATAAATCGATGTATTATTTTTCATTGCTGAAGTTGCCGGCAAGCTTTTCGAACGAACTTTCATCATTCATTGTCAAGTTTGGTTTGCAAACAAACCGATTTCGCCTTTGTGAAGATTTCAGTGCCGTTTTTCGTTATGAAATCAATACCGAATCTGTCTGGTCTCCAAACCAAACTTCACAAGGAATGACGGAAAATCGTTTCAAAATATCTTTGAGATATTTAAAAGGTACGTTAAAGCTTTTTTAAATTAATAAAATCATAATGTTATTCGTTAGCTTAATTAGCATTACAAAGCAAAAAGAATTGAAATAACACAGATTTTTAGTTTTGAAATTTTACGATTTAAGGATTTCAATGTGTGTTCAAACAGTAAGGCGGCTCATAATTTTTATCAAACACTTTTTATTTATTCACTTACATTATTTTAGCCCCTTAAACGCTAATTCCTTTAAATATAATTCATTAGTCATTGGAATTTTTTTGACCTATTCCGAAGAGCTTGCTAAAGTAATAACATCAATTTTTTTTAATTTCTGGCTTTATTCAAGTTAGCCAGTTTTTAAATCAAAAAATACGGATAAACATTTTACCATGTAACAAACACAAAATTTTTAAAAAAGTGTCATACAATTTTAGTTTAACAGTGTGCCAATTTCAGTCCCTGATTTTTGAGAAATTGTTGATTGGGAGGTTTCGATTACTACCTCCAAATAAAATTAAAACTTAAATTGCTTAGTTAAAAGCGAACACGTGCACTGTATAACTGCATATTTTTTGTTCAAAACAAATAATGTGGATTTGCATGAGTTTTGATATAGAATTTTTTTATATTTTTTTTTTTAAATTCAAGGATAAATAAAAGAAAAAGCAATTGCAAAAATTTTTAAATAAAACTCACTGCTTTTACTTTAACCAAATATGAAAATGAAGCATTCGTTTATTAAATTTTTTATTTATTTTCTATTAAAATGCCAAAATCGTTAAAATCCAAGCTCCAAAAGTGTACGCAATTTAAGAAATTCATCATATTTTTAAAAATTTGTACTAAGTTTTGTGCTTAAACAAAATTTGAAATATTTTCTTTTAATAAAAAAAAGTTTAAAAATTTGATTTGAAGTTAATGCTTTTCTTTTTAATTTTTTACGATATTGAAAATTGGTTTTCGTATGATTTGTGTGAGAGAATTAACTTTATTTCAATAAAAATGTAATGAAAAGCGAAAAAAAGATAAATAAGTTGTCAATGTGTCGCACGGTTATAACTTTTAAATGGAGGATATAAAATGTTGTGAATTCATTTTTTTATTAAAACAAACATTAAAATAATATTCAAGTGCACATTACTGGGGGAATACGTCCTCTAATATACTCGTACTCACATATATAATCGCGCTTACAGCTATTTATCAATTCACTTATCGTTGTGGTTATCGTTATCGTTACCAGTAGCCTTATTACTACACCTAGTTATCGGTTCGAATATATCCTAAGTAGTAATAGTAATGCCTTGCTAAGCTTATCAACTACTCCACAGTTGCATGATTTATCCACACTTCTAATCGATGACTTACATTTTACTATTTCTCTTACCTTCCCGAAAGGCCATTATCTCCTATGACATACCGTTATTGAATTTCATACACTACGATGTGCCATACAAGAATGCTGTACGAAGTGAGAATAACGGACACACGGCCAACATACAATTGCCGACAATACGGCGTGATGCCGCATACATCAGTGGCGGACCACTGCCCGAGAACACGACCTATATAATGGAGAGTTTACACTTCCATTGGGGCTCCAACGACTCGCACGGCTCCGAACATGTGTTGAACAGTCAACGCTACGCGATGGAAATGCATCTGCTGCATCGCAATACCAAATACGCGACAGTGGAGGAAGCGCGCGAACACGAAGATGGCTTGGTCGTGCTGGCGGTGTTGTACGAGGTAAATTACACAAAAATTCTGTTTTTTTCTTTCTGTTTTTGCGAAGCACTCATGAAATGAAATATACACTTGCAGTGCATTGCCACCACCGAATTCGAGGGCTTAAATGAGGTTATAAATGTTTTGGAATCAATATCCGAATTCAATCGTTCGACGCAAATCGACAATTTCATGCTGTCCGTTTTGTTGGGCGACATCGATGTGGCGGAGTTCTACACTTACGCTGGTTCACTGACAACGCCACCCTGTTCGCAGGCCGTCACTTGGGTGGTCTTCTCGCATCCAATTGCCATAACGCACAGCCAAATGAGGCGTTTCCACAAAATGCACGACGGTCATGGCGTCGCGTTGGAGAACAATTATCGCGCACTGCAGGCGAAGGGCAATCGCAAAGTCTATTTCCGGAATAAACGCAAAGTGCTGGAGTCCTCTGTGCAATCGCCACTCTATTGGGAGTTGTTGAATAAACTGAAAGCTCAGGCGGTGCGGTAGAGAAAAGAATAAAAGTAATGAAATTGCTTGTATGCGCCAGTTGAGTTGTGCGCTTGTATGAGACATGTGTGTGTATGTATGTATGTATGTATGTAGATTGACGAAATATTTAAGACTGATTAAAACGCTGGTCAAATTTGGCTTCATAAGTGAACACTTGCCAGTTGACAATATTTGTCATTGTATGCATTTGTTACACCTTAAACTAAAATGTAGCAAAAATAACTATCGAAAATTTATTCATTTGCAGAACTAGAATTTTCGCATCATGGATTATAAACGACTAAAAACTAAAGAAAAAAAATCTATCTGCATTTTTATTGAATTTCTCAAATTTAGTTTGACAGTCTGATCCTCTAACTCGAGCGAAAGATCAGACGAAAGATTCGTGTCCAAACGAAATCGTCTGAATTTGAAAGTCTCTATTTCGATTGAAAGTTATCGTCCATCCTTACCTGCTTATGTTATCGTCTCAAACGAAGCTGTCAAAATTGTTTTGTTTACACTGTGTAAAAGTTCAAAAAAGAAAGAAACATAAAAAACTATTGAAAGAAATGTATCAAGCAATAGCATTTTTCGCAAGCTAACGTTTCGATGAAGAGGAATTGCGGATTCAAAGGGGGAGGTTGCGAGATTGCAATAATATTTTGGAATTGCCAGACGCACAGTAAATATACGAGTATTTAAAGGCTTTCCACATACATATGTAGTTGTAGTGTTATTTTTTCATTATGTTTTAATTTTGTAAAAAACTTTCAAGTCAACAAGGAAGTATTCGGACAAATTTTTAACGAAGTGAGTATCCATATGAAGGACACCCATGGCAATACATATTCAACTGCCACCACAATTGAAACTGTCCACGTTTCTACGTTTTCTTGCGACTGGAAGCTACGATTACCAAAAGTCAGTGCAAAACGAAAGTGTCTCAGCAGTGGGTCAGTCGGCGGTTGAAAAAGTTATAGCGGTATGCTTAAAGATTTTTGTAGAGCATTTTTGTGTAAGCATGTGCAGGACCAAGAAAATAGAAAACGAAGTAAAGAAGCAATTGTTTAACAAATCATAACTGTAAAATATATTAAACAATTAAATTTAATATAATTAATGTTTTATTTCCATTATTTCTTGCCGTTTTTTTTTTAACTATCCTTTTTAGCGGCTTAAACGATAACAACAGATTTTTCGTTTGATTTTGACAGTTCTTTTCTTTACATTCAGTCGTGTTCGTGATAAAGAATTCACATTTGTTACGTTTTCGTTCGTAATAATCAGCTGTTATCGACTAGTTGTCGATAGGGAATCGAGTTCGCATTAGAGAACACAAATACACGAACAAACGACAGTTCGGACAAGACGAAAGCTCGTTTCGAGTTAGAGAATCAGGCCATAATTTTAATTTGCCTTGCACAAATTTTTTTCATTTTCTATATCGCCGAAAAGTTGGCCTAATACTTTCCAGCAATGGTATTCTAAGCCATGCTGTCAATATGTATTTCGTTTATATATTTATGTACAATATATACTCATATGTATATATGAATGTATATTATATGTATGACCGTGCTGCTACACTGGCAGGTGGCCATTGCGTTGTCGGCATTAATAAACACATGAAACATATTCAAATTCTCCAACTTTTTTTCCTAACTAAGTTTCCGCATTAATTGCTGGTTGTGGACAAGTTGCACTAACGATTTTATTATAATTGAATCCATGCGCAAACCATTTTTGGATTTTGAATGCGACATATTGTTCAAAAAAAAAATACTATCCGCTGTATATTTTAGAATGCCAACTTTTATCTACATATATATGGTACATACGTACATTGTACATACGTCGCTTTAGTAGGTTGGCGAGCATTAATTTAGAAGTTCAACATTAATAGACTGAAAGACAGAGCATGATCGGGTGTATTTAATTTATTATTTATAATTGTTAGGAGAGAAAGCACTGCGATATTTAGATCTTTTTAGCTCCCTACTTTGATTAAAGAATATCATTTAGTCCAACTTCCGAGATAAATCTTAGTATCGAAAATAAGTCTCTGAAAATCATCCCACCGTCCGGAATCAGATATTCGTCGAAGTATTTTTTGCGTTAATGCAATTTCTTTCTCTTTCCTGCGGAATCTGCAACGTTCTTGCGAATATATTCCTAGTTTAGTCAGATGACAATTAAGCTTACAGTGTGCTGTAGAAATTTCTGAGATCATTCTCAAATTGTTCTTTTGATAGGCCCATGCGTTCTCCGAATCTTGTTTGGTTGTTAGTACCCAAAAGTGAATGCTCCAAGCCTGGCAGATTATCCCAGTATAATCCTTTTCAGGCTTACTGCTCTCTTCAATTTGTGGCAAACAATGCCCCTTTTCCTAACCCTGAGAAAGGTTTGGGGACTATAAACGGTGTTGATGCCCCTTTTTTGCGAGCATGTCCGCAATTTCGATTCCAACGATTCCATCGTGACTCGGCGCCCAAAAAACCAAGACTCGGTTGATCAGACTAAAAGTGTTTAGCTCAAAGAGTTAGGATTGTGCAGTGTGAAAATCTTTGGTCGCGGTTTAATAATTATAAATGCACCACCAGCGAATGAAGCTACAGGCAATGTGTTAGCCAGTCTAGACTCCGGTTTGGATATAAAAGTTTCGTTTTCTTTCAGGAGAGAGTGGAAAAGGGGTCAAGTTGTTTATGAGCAAGCTATTCTCTCTACAGGGATGCATCCCAGATGGCTTTATTGAGACGCCTTTGGAATACTTAAGATTGCACTAATAAGGGCGAGTAGATGAATTTGCTAAGGCAGAAGCGTCTTTGAATGACTGTTGCGTTGATACCCGGTTACCCCTCTCAGAAGTTTGCACACCCAAAAACTATTTTCTGTGAACGATTTTTTTTAATATTCACCTAACTTTTTATGATAAATATTTTTCGTTAATTTTTAATAAAACTTTAGTTCGTTCTATCAGCAAAACTATACAAATCAAAATTGCAAACTTTATCCTTAACTCACAAACATTTTTCTTATTTGAAAATACTTTTAACTGTTAAACCGCAGCTTTAGTGTACAGTTGTGTAGTGCATTTCGAATATTTCGAAGTTTTACTAAAAATTCACAAAAGGGATTTAGTGATCATAAAAATTATAATAAAATTTTGCATACGAGATGCAACAATAGTTTAAGTCTACACAAACCAGAAAATTGAAATTGTATTGGCATTAATCTATCGTTTCAAAAATTATATTTAGCAGTGAAGTCATTCTTACTAATTTTTTAGTTTACGTTTTTCGGGAAAATATTGAATAAATATGAATTAATTTAAGTGCATAGATGTATATTTGTTTAAAAATTGTGAATTTATTCTCACACTTTAACTAAACAACTTATATCGGCAGCAGATTACGACATACCTTTTATATCAATAAATAAATTTAAATTATTTATCTATTGAGAACTTCTATTTTGAAAAAGTGCTTAAGTAAAAGATCTTCAAATGGAATATATTTTTTAGCGTTATCTCCAAACTGTATTTTTTTTACGACGACTTTCCTATAGGAACACAGATTTAAAGTATAAACATTCGAAGAGAATAAATTTATTTTTCATTTTGCCGCTTTCAGCATGAAAAAATTTAGACAAAATGATTGCTATCAGTGAACATAAGTAAAACGTAGTAGGCAAATTATCATAAAACAAGTTCGCACAACGCCTAAACTGGGTTTTTTCCAAACGAAATTTAACAACGGATGACCGAAAATCTCATTTCTTAAAATTATTGCCTCTAAATGCTGTATCTAAAATTTATTTTCTCTGTATTCATTTTCAAACTGGCAGCCTAATCTGTGTAAACAGTATCAAATCATCTAATCGTTGATATACAAGGTAGGTCGGGGCTTTTTCGAGGCCAGTTCGGTATGTGTTTAGTACTTTTTGGAACCTTTTCGGTATAATTTCGAACCTAGGGCAGTACTGTTTGGGGAACATTTTAGGCACTTTCCAATAAATACTAAAAGATGTGGAATGTAGCCAAATGCTTACAAGCTTAATACTTGACCCGACTTACTTTTGCGGGGTACAAAGTTATTTAAAAGTGAGCAGGTTAAACTTATCATTTCACCTGATATACCAGCCTGACCTTAAAAACTATTTAATTTTTACATTTTTCGCCTAAACACAGAACAAATATTTAATTTGTGTAAGAAAATAACAAAGAAAAAAATATTTTAAAAAATGTATTAGAAGACTCTAAAAAATATTTAAATAAGAAGTATTGCAGGCAGTCAAACTATTTCAAGTGCACAACAAAAGTAAGCGCCAGACAAAACCCCAAAGTTGATTGTAACATAGTTGAGATTACATACAAGGTGGTGGCTGAACGAAAGCAATACCCGCTTTGAACGAGGGGACAGACAAAAATTCTCGCAGTTAAGTAAATATTTCGAAATATGACAATGCAAAGGAAATGTAAAACAAAATCTCACAAATGCGCATACATATTTATCTCCTTATGTAAGTTGTATCGCAGAGACTAAAAACATAAACATTTAAACGAGAATTTAATCCGACACCGCATGTGAGTGCATATTTTCAGTAGCGACTGCAACCGCTGCGGATGAATTTGTGGATTTTTTATGAAAACAATAAATATTTAATATATGTACATACATACAAATATGTGTTTATCAGCCGTGCTCCCTCGTTGAAATTGACAAGCCGTTTCAAATAAACAGAACATCGAAAAAAAGCTAGTTTATTTAAAATAATAATTTTAAAATTCAGCTATCATAGAAACTGCGAAAATCCAATTCATTGTGCCGAACTTTGGCAAAACTCTCTAGTGAAATATATTAAAAATAATAAAATTAATTCTACTGCGAGTATAATGTTTAAAAACACTCATTAAAATTTACCAATTGCTTCTGGGCTGACATATTTGGACAATATATGTATTTTTATTTATTTTTTTTTTGTTTATTCAGAGAATTCTCAAACAAATAACATGTAAACCCAAGTTTAAAAGTTTCTAAAAGAGTTAAAATTATTATTTAATAAATACAAATTATTTTCAAAAAAATTTTTAGAATTTGTATGAGTATTCAATTTTGTAGCCCAAAAAATTACGGTTGACTTTTAAAATTTTTTTTGGGCGGTGTTGCGTTTTTCCCCATACTAAAAAATATATGCGACAAAAAAAATTGTCAAAAATCAGCGGTATTTTTAAACTTATCCAAATTTTACAGTTTATTGCACTACATTTGAATGGGTTATAAAACTGCATACTCAAAAATATTACAAAAAAATTTTCAAACAAATTAGTACTCTAAATGAAAATTTGTTAAATTATTTTCACTCTTGTAGAAAATTTTAAACTTGGGTTTATATTTTTTTGTTTGAGAATTCTCTGTATTTTAATTAAAAAATTTAAAAAAATAAATATATGTTATATTGTACAAATTTGTCAATATGTCGGTAGGCTAAAGTTTTGTCGTGGATTGTTTATTTACAACTGTTCAATTTTCATTTAGACGTTTTTTCTCATTTCACAATAAATGCTGCTATCAAAATTGCATGGAAACTCAAATGCATGTTGCTGGCGAAATTTCACGGCTGTAAACTTAGTACTTTGCTTAAAAGGCATTACACTTTTAGCTCAGCTCATTCGTACAACACACCTACACGACTACATACATATGTAAGTACATATATGTATATCTCCTTATGTGTCTAACACCCTCAAAGGCCTAGGCAAGTAAGTCAGTTGTAAAAGTTAATGTATTTTTGTTGACATTGTTTGTTTCATTTACCGACGTTAAATATGCTAAAAAGTTTACTTTTCCCCAGCTGCTGCCGTTGAAGCACTGCAAAGCGAACATGAAACACGGAAGATGCATTAAAACACAGTGAAAGCACGAAATATGTTAGTATTCGGGTAACACAGGTGGTAAACGCAACATTTTGTTTACAAAATGCATACAAACAAGTACACACACGGTTGCATTTGTAAATAGTTGCGGTGTAGTGGAATGTGGAATGAAACAAAATGTTGCTTAGAGAGAGAGAGAGTTGTATTGGATTGCTTAATTTGTGAAAGCATAGAGGGAGAATTTTAAAATAGCGTTTAGAGAAAATGTAAGAATTTTCGTGCATACAAACATACATACATACACACATATTATCTAAGATTATTGTTTTAAATATAGTAGCGGTTTTCTTTCACTTTGGTGAACTGAATTGCTACATCCTCATTCGCTGGTCACGTAAATGTCTACAGAAATTTGACATTCAGTGCACCGAAACCCTAAATAAAATACATTTAATTTCTGTACTTAAGTTCTCCAAGCATACAGCAAAACTACGTATATAATTTCTTTGCATTTGGGGAAATTTATCTTAAAATCATTTAGTTCACTGTTCTTTATTTATCGGATATAGAAATGAAACGCTATTGCCTTATGTCCGCGCAGAACGTTCGAACCACAGCACAGTTTTAGTTAAGACAGGGTGCTAATTTACATTACGCCTCCTCACATATCGATTCGTTATCGTATTTTGTTCGGAATCGTTGAAGTTTGTGATTGTGTACTTGGAAAAGTAAGTTGGGTATGTATAAATGCCCATAACTCGAGAATGGATTGTACGATCTAAGTCGAATTTTTTTGCCAAATGAAAAAACCGCGATAGGTGGCGCTGGTATCGAGTTATGTCTAAAAATCGTATTTATAGCCCGATTTCTGGCATATTCTATATATGTATTAATAACGGGAAGAAATATATCTCTGCGATCTCTGGAGTCGAGTTATTTATAAAAGTCGTGATTCTGAACCGATTTTGATGAAATTCATATTTGGCTTCGTAGTGCTGTAGTAGATATATAGAAAAATATACGTCTTAACTGGGAATACGAAATAATTAACTTGGAAAATCTGCTATAACTATAAAGAAAAGTTAGAAGCTACGAAAACGAGTGTGAAATTTAGATGTCCGTTTCATTCTCAACATAAAATAGGTGTACAACAGAGTTCCAAAAGTATTTCATATACTACAAATAAATTTTGGGCGGGACGAAGTTCGCCAGGTCTTCTAGTTTTATTTATTGATATTTGTTGGAAGGATTTTCCGTCATGCCTTGTCAAGTTTGGTTTGGAGACAAACCGGTTTCGGCGTTGTGCCACCTTCAGTACTAATTTTCGTTCTTTTTTTATGTATTATTATTACAATACAACAACTAGAGGTTTTATTTCAGTACTTAATATAAAATTATAACGATTACACAATCAAACAATATTTAAGCCTTAAAGCTAAGAAATTTATACATTAGATTACTATTCCTATGAAGTCTTACTACATTGAAACTTAAAACTAAGTAAAGATTTAAAATAAGAATTCGTTAATAATAACTTATTTATTATATATTTTTTTAATTCTTAACACAGCCGTCTTTAAATAAAGTTCTTTAAAAATTTGTGGAAACTTTATCATGCAGCCTTAAAAAGAATTGATCAATGTCGTTTGGGCCGTCATGTGCAAAAACCTTTTTTTTTTGTTTTGTGACCCATTTTAATGCAATTCATCAATTTTCATGCATAACAAGACTTAACAGATCAAAACATAAAAAGATTAAATAAAAATAAAACTTTTTTACTCAAGCTTACGAGTAAAGGCGCACTGAAAGAATATAAAATAAAACATATAATCTCTTATACAAACATATGTACATACATATGTAACGTTTTCAGAATGGTTACAAAATCACAAAAAAAATTTTAAAGGTTCATGTGAGTTTAAAAACGGATTGCAGCTGTTTTATGTATTTTTAACAAACGCAAAAACATTGATGAGATTTAAAGATAAAAATATATGCTCATTCTGGGATTACGTATGATATTAGAAAGATATTTTTTTTTAATTTCTAGACAAAAAGCTGTAGGTATGAGGAAGAAAAATCCGTCGAGGCCTTGTTTGACGAATTTTCATTCTAAATTGTGTTAAAGTGCTTTTTTTGTTGACACTTGAATATAAGTTAACACATAATATGTTTACTTACCTTTTAGCTCGTTACATAGTAATTTTTTTCTTTTCTTTTCATTCATACAAAAAACCCAATTCCAAGTAATTATAATGAAATATAAATATTTTCCTTTGGTTCCCACAAAAAAGTAAAATTCCATTTAAATTTTAATGTAACATGAATATTTATTTCGAAATGAAAATTGTGCTTAATTCTAAGAATCAGCAAACCCATTGCAAGCGCATCCGCTGCAATGCCTTTGCTTATTGTAAAATGCTGACGTTTGCGTCTGGCACACCTCAGCTTTAGAAATAGCATAGCTTTTTTGTTGCAATAAATGCAAGGCTTTAGCTTGCTTAATTGAAAGAACAAATTTAAAACTTCAGTCTTCATTTCAAAGTGTCCGGGTTCGGTTGCTAACCTTGCGTTTTCATTACAAAACCTCTAATTTATATCTCTTTCAATGTTATTAAATTTATGTATTTTGCATATGTGCCAAATAAACTTTAGATTTACCCTAACAAAATTAATTTCAACACCATTTAAAATATATCACAAGATCTAACATTTTAAAATTTTAAGCTTTCAAGTATACTAATTTCTAAATGACAGCGTTTATAGCGGGATACGCCGACGTTTTCATCTTCTCTGTGCCTTATACTTTAATAGCCGACTAAAAAAATACTAAATATATGACGAAAAATGTCAAAGAGTGATAATTTTTTTTCTGCTACGGTTTTATAAATACATAAGTATATGTATTCATACTACTGCATATACGTATGTATCTATATCTATAAAGTTTTGTGATCACAAAATATTTAGGGGAACAACATAAACATAAGATTTTCCCTTAAAGTTGTATAGAGTTCCAAAAGCTTTCTCTATAAAAGAAACATTTATGTCATTTTTAGAACGATTGTGTACTGTTATCAATCCAGTTACAGGCCACTTTGACCACAGCGCCACCTAGTTTATTGACTTTTTTTCTTTCTTAGTAACTTATTTCATAAGAAAAACTCCGAACATCAGTCAGAGCGAACTACAAATGTTATTCATTAAAACTTTACGATGCTAGCGACACCTAGAGGGCCAATATGCAAAATTAGTTTTTGATACTGCAAAATCAGTTAACTTCGACTTTCATTCCGTTTTTTTTTTTTAATTTAACTTCCTTAGCGTAACGCAGCAATTTAGTGATTTTCGTTACAGCTCTTCATATTTAATTAATCCTTCCAAATGGGAAAATTACACAGATCTCCACTACAGCGACACCTGTCGATAAAACTTTAAACTTGTACTGCTTTTATATGTAATAGTTTAGTTACTCATGGTCTTAATAGCTTTTTATCGACAACTTTAACTGAGCTCGATAATCTTAGTGGAAATAAATTAAAATTAATTCTTTAAACGGATCTGAACTACATCAAAAATGAAAAATTTCTAGCACAAAACAGCTCTAAGGTAACCTTCCCGTATAAAAATGACAACGACAATTTTAGTATATTTCTTCTCACAATTTAATATTTTTAAAACGCAGAGTAGGTTTTTTATTCAAACAAATTGGCGCAGCATTAATTGCCATTGTAGATTAGGAACGAAGCATAAAATTAAATTCACTTGTTGGTATTTATCTAAATAAATTTCATTAAAAATAGAAATGTACAACATAAATTTTGTTGCGCAACGCAGTGGTCTAAAGAAATAAAACAAATAGAGGATTATTAATTTTTGGGTCGACTCCACGCAAGGCCACAAAATATATCACTGGACAAACAAAGTGAACGAAATGCGCAATATTTAGAAAACATTCAACGGCACACAAACAATTTACGAGTCGAGTCACTGGGCAAATTCCATGTCACTGTCACACTTCACGCCATACAGCAACGGATCATCAAGAGGAGCCTGGGTTGCTGTCACTGGCAATAACCATTTTAGTCATTTTTGGTTTTCCCTTTTCTTACCTCTATCGTCATTTTTTTTTTTTTTTTTGTTGTTTTTCATGCAAGCTGTCAGTGTTGACGCTTCAGAGCGGCGACTTCGAAAAAAAGGCTTCGCCGACGTCGCCGTCATCCATTGCTGTTGTAGCTGGCGCGCTTGATTGATGGAGTCAAATGTGCCTAATAAAAAAAAGAAAAGGATACAATTTTTATGGCATCGCGTAGCACATTGGTGACACAAACGGTCGACACGCGACTAATGAAAGGCATAAAAAAGGGTCACTTTTCATTCCCTTCCCATTGCACGCTCACATGCTTTGCTCGTCGCAGGTCTACTATGTACGCATCTCCTTAAAGTCGCTCAGTTAGCCGCTGACGTTTTTATTGCAAAATCTGTGATAAATTTCCAACAATTTGCTGTTCAACTATGTACAAATTATTTTCCTAAAAAGAAATACCAATGGCGTATAGTGCATTACTAAGAGATTACCTTCGTCAGTGGGTTATTTATTTTAGAGAGTTTTGGATTCGTCATACGAAAATTTTTTTGGGTATAGTAATTTGGTAGGAATTTAATATTGATTGTTCATGGGAATTGTCGTGGGAACATGCATGCATACAAACATACACACATGTGTATGTACATAAATACTTAAAAAGGTTAAAATTACTTTTATGTTCTGGTGTAAATTAACAAAAAAAAAAACATATGTGGATTCATCTTTTATTGTTAATTTTATGTAAATAGTAGAAAGGCTGAAGTAGATAGTGAACCAACACTCCGGATGTGAACAAAAAAGGTCGTGTGAATTAATGTTGATACCGAAAATTTTCTTAAATTCGAAAGCTTTGAATATTTCTACTCCAACGTAGAACTAGAAAAGCTTGTATATATCTCGGTTTTACCAAAATACGGAAAATTATTTACTGCTCTTCAGATTTATGACTTCTAGAAAATGTTCTAAGCAAAGAAACCATTGTACTCGGAGAGTCTGCTATTGAATTTCAAGGCACTCTAGAGATGACTTCAATAAGCTTGAGTTTACTTCTTCTAAATGTTTCTACTGGCCATTGTATCTGATCTGGTCATTTCATTATATACTTTGCATTTTTAAGGCTCTCGGGTGATACTACTATTGTTATAGCAGAACTAAAGTCTTTAGATATCAAAGCAAGTTGGGATGCTGCTTTAAGTAAAGTGTGAGCGGACTTATCGCATTAGTGGTCCTCAAATCTACCCCCCCTCCTCCCTGGCACACGGGCCTGTTTATAGAATTATCGAGAAACGGTGTAGATTAAACGAAACTTTGTGTACCAATGTTGCCCCCGAATTCACACCACAAAAAAGTATTCCAACTACAACAATTTGCTAACCTAAACCATGCCAGTGCCGTGATCATTCATTAATTTACGAGCCATTTTTTTTTTTGTTAATTATCACTTACTTGACGTTTACAAGAGGGATTTTAGAGTAGACTGTAGCAATACATTCACAAGTCTTTGTAATTTCCTAAAAACTAATACATATTCACTATTGTGTTGTCTCACTGGGTTAAGCCTTTGAATTAAATTCTTAGCCGATATTTATATTTCTAAATGCTGCAACATATTAAAATTATTCATAAATATCCCTAGGTGTAGATATTTTAGATGAATTAGATTATATTTGGGATAAATATAACAGTGACACCAGCTGCGCCCTCTAGCGGAAAATATGAACATTATTACCATTATCATTACTATGCCATACCAGCGCTGCGACTTACTTAAAAATATCTATTGTGCTGACCATACAAATTGTTCAACCTATGATTGTTAACTCATATACAAGCTCGAGTATGCCGCTCTGATTTGGAATCCTATTTATACCTTTTACGCTAAAAGAGTTGAAAGAGTGCACCGGAATTTCGTTTGTTTCGCCTTGCAACCTATTTAAATTTGCTGATCCATTACCATCCTATAATGCGCGTTGCATGCTTATACATTTGAAGTTCTTAACAAATAGGCGTACCGTTCAGTCTTTGATGTTTTTTTATGATGAGAATTAAGTGTCCTTAATATATGTTTGTTTCTAGTATGTAAGAATAAGTCTTCAGTCCTTTATTTGTATTATTCTGTATTGTAATCTGTAATGGCCAATAAGTCTCATATCACTTACCTTCTCCAGCCCGCAAAACCGACAGTCCTTTACTTCATAGCATTGTTAAGTTGGTACCGCAACCTGCAGTGATCTATTAGGTATCCGGTGAGAGTTTTTAGTCCATCTCTTCTAAGATTTAGTAGTCGTTCAGAGATTCTTAAGGAAGGATACATACATCTTTTGCACTATCCTTTGACAGGCGCCTTTAACTTGGAATTTGTGTATCCTCCCACTTTCTTAGAAGCTCTGCCATGTGTCCTCAGAAAGACTGGGGGCTATGTATATAACCTTCTTTGAACCACACTTTCGCTTTTTGCTTGCAAACCAGCCCTTTCGTTGATCTCGAAAAACAACACAAAGTAAATCTGTTACTGACTGCTACTTTATCCAGTGGCATTTTGCAACTATCTGCCAGCCTCGTTGTTGATTTGCAAGAGCCTAATGCTTTTGGGGCAGCCTGGGCGTCCCACAGTGGGGTATAGGACCCTCAAAACGGAGATTAATTCAGGGAAGTCGTAATTTTAAAATATTATAATTTTTTATTATTGAATAAGCACAAATACATAAAAAAACTAGCATTTCATTTAGTTTAATCACTGTCGTCGGAGTTGCAAGCCTCTAGTTCCTTAAATAAATAAATAAATAAATAAATAAATATGTATGTGCATCTCCAGTTTCATCATCACTATCATCAGATCGAACAGCACTTACTGAAATAGTTGGCGGAATAAGCAATTCTATTATCGATTTTGGTAGGGCTTGAAATTTTTTTTTTGGTAATTTAATTTTGCTGCTAATGATCGGATCGGAGCTCAGTAGAAACCTGTTTAAAATGTCTTCATTTGATTTCTCACGGCTACATTTACGTGAAAAGTGCTCCCTATAGCATTTAAAGTCCTTGTTTCTAGCTTCTTGGGCTTCCTCTGAAAGTTGTCCGATTGGTAGAAGTGCATGCAATACAATTTCAGGGCCATGAATAAAATATTTGTGCAAAGTGGTAGGCATTTTATACCATGGATACATTTTAACATAATGTCTGGCAGTGTTGTGACAAAAATGTCTGAATTTTTCAGAATGTATTTCATGACCCGAAGAAACAGTTATTAGTATCACGTGCATTTTGTTGATCAGTTCTAAATCGATTTTAGTAATATCTGCAGAAGCTTCAGCGTTTTCAAAAAATCTTCTGGCTGTATTACCATCGTTAGAATTTCCGAAGCCAGGCTTTGGTTGGTCGATAATCAATCCGGTTTTGACTCTAAATTCATTTTGAATGCGGGCTTTAGTAGAATCTATAATTTGTTTATCATTATCCGATGCAGCTTTCCACTTTTTTATAGGTAATTTGTAAGACAAGTGTGTAATACACTCAAAAAATCGAATCCATCCATGTAATATAGACAAACCAAATTCCAAAGTTTCTGTCTTAACAGGATTCGCTATCATTTTTTCAATAGAGTTAAACTCTTTAGAAGTGGAATTACAAATATAACACCTTTGGGATGATGTAGTTTCTGTGATTGCATTGCAAACTTTTCCGTCGATCATTACTAAGATTAGTTTATGGCTTACTTTTACGAACCTTTCTCCTACTGGCACAACAGACTTTACCAAATCGTTTGCTTCCTTGTCAACTCGTTCTTTTTCTCTCACCAATATACTCGCTGTCTCTTTGGTGAATTCAATTTTTAATGGCCTGCAGAATCGGGTAGATGACGGCCTAGGGTTTTGCCAAATGATTTTATCATTATATACTAATCTCCGTGGAACAATGGACGTTATGAAAACAGAAGAGTCACTAGCGCCTGAGCCATGAAAAGCTTGTTTATATGAGCTATGCCCAGAGCTTCCATCAAACCCCCACTTAGTAATTAAAGTTAAATTTGCTATTTCTTGATTACCCAAGGTGTCAATAACATTTTTTTGAAGCAGCACAAGCCGTTCAATCGTATGGTCCAGAAGGCCCTGCAATGATACCTTAGCTGACGATTCGGAAATTTGCATAGTTTCAACCTTAGGATAACATTCCTTTTTCGCTCTTTGAATCAACGTGTACGCAGTGAATTTTTCAGGAGCAGACTGTCTTATAACATTATATTGGTGACGTGAAAGCTTTGCTTCAACCAAAACCCCAAGCGCTTCTTCAGCAGTCATTTGTTTTTGTTTTACACATGTTACACTTTTTCTAAATTTCGCTGCTCTGGAAGGTGATGCAGTTATTTCATTGACAATTTTTGCTGCTTCTGTTTGACCACTTGCTCGCAGACTTATTTGGGTAGCATAACTCAAAACAGGCAAGGAAACATTTTGTCTTAAATTCTTACATTTTTTCACTTTTGTTTTTTCGGAACACTCCTCGAAATCAATTTCTTTGCGACCCCTTTTAGTTGTTGTAGTCACAAACGGTATTGAAGAATCTAACCAATTTTGATTTTTTGTCAAAAACCTCTCCTCATGTCTGTTGGATTTTGCCCATCGATCCTTAAAATCACAGACAAAACGACAAAAATGCAAATTAAAGTCTTGCATATCCTCTGTATTCGTTTGTCTTATCAATTCTTGCTTCAATATATTCAACTTGTCTATTAATTGAGAAGCCTCAGCATTTTTAATAATACTGTAAAGACTACGCCGAGAAATGAATCTTTTTGAGTTTATTCCTAAAATATAAAGACTGTATTCAGAAACATGCGTTTTTTTTTACAAAATTTGTTAAATATCGAATTGGCGCAACAACGCGCAAGATGTTTTTGTTTATTATATTAGTATAGTTCCTAAGCTGTAAAAATATATAAATTTCAGAACACGAAGTTGTCCGGTACCATTTTAAAACTCTACATACTTCTCAAGAATGGCTAAAATTTAGACCTTTTTTCATAAATGATTAAAAATAGTTATACAGGGTAAATGTCGACTTGCAACTGCTTTTTTTGTTCGAAATTACCTGAAGTTGAAGGATCCATAATAATATTTGGCTTTTGAATGGCAAAAATACAAAAACTTGCACTTGAAAATACAAAAAATTCACTTTTTGCAAAAACGCGGAAAAATCGAAAAAGATTACGAACTTTGAGACAACACAAAAATTGAAATAAGCAACATATGTTATCGATTCCTTTGCCTAATGATGGAGAATTTTGTCTTCAATAATCGAGTATAAAACATTAATCGGATATCTCAATATTCATTTTTCAATTAATCTCCGTTTTGAGGGTCCTATACCCCACTGTGCGTCCGTCGTGATGGTAATTGTGGATTCGTTAGTTCTTCTGAGAAGGCATTCGTTAATGATCATCTCAAGCACAAACATTATTGCCCGCAATTTTTTTGGGTATATGCCCATTAGAACAAGTAAAGATCCATCAATGGTCTAAACTTTCCTATCGTGTCAAGAGATCAGACGAGCATTTGCTTTAAAAAAATATCTCCATCAAGGCACACAAACTCGTTCATACCTATAAATACAAATATCTGCGAAAGCGTTTGTTAAATGTCAAAATTGAGTCGTGTTGCAATTCTGTTGCTCTCGTCACGCAAAGCTGCAACTCAGGTTGTGTTGTGGTTTTCATTGCTCCTCGCGTTCGCCAGTCTTATGCCATCCACAGTGAAGGTCTCTTCTGAGCCACCAAAAGGCTGAACAATGTGAAGCAAATCGCTCAAGTACACTTAAATATGCATTTTGTGATTCATAGCGCTGCAAATGTAATGTTGTTGCTTTCTCACTGCTGTTGCTGCTGCTGCTGCTGCTTAATGTCAACTGGCTGGCATTGCAATATTTGCAAAATTCTCGAAATTATTCGCGCCATCAGCGTCGCAGGCAAATTGTTGACGAATACGAAAGCTCACTGTGCGGGCAAATGTGTAATGAAAGTTCGAAGATGGCAGAGTGCGGCTAATGCCAGAGGCATTTTAGTGTCGACTGAGCGTCGTTCGGGGTTATTTGTTCAAAAACTGAAAACAATATTTAGCCACCTTTGGATTTGTGTGTGTATCTCTAACTTTAAATTAAGCGGCCATGTATGTCAAACGAATTTCCCGAGGGCTTTCGAGTGGTTGGGTTTGTAATAAAAAAAGTTTGCTTTAACTGTAACTGGCTCAGCAAATAGCAAAGGCTTGGTTAAAATGCTGGTAACACTTTTTTGCTTCATACTTTCAACTTTTAGGCATTTTCTGCGGTGGGTTTCCTCTGGGATTTGTTCACTGAAACTCTGGGTAACTTTCAATTTTATTTTATACAATGCATTCGCTCAGCGAACTCATATTATTGTAAATATATACATATATGTATATACATATGTGTTTATTTTGATATGTAGATTTGTAAAAAGTTTTGTTTTAATTAACTTTTTGTTTTTAATGGTGAGTTTACTGACAGTTGTAGCAGTCAAATCATAAATACTTTGTGCCACATCATTTTAAATTTTATTACCAGGAGTTTTTAGTAGTTGTTTCTTAAATTTTAATTAACAAAATTGGTATGATATGATACTAGGAATGAATATCACCTACGACTTATACTTTTAAAACTGACTAAGTAAAGTAAAACTGTAAAGTAAAAAAAAAGTTATAAAGCAAAGTTTATTTTAAATTATATTGACACGAACATATTTTTAATTTCAATATGTTTTATGAGTCATATAAAAAACATGAATTATTATTAATATTTAGGCCGGGTTACGACAATTATTTTTAAACATATCAGACTGTTATAATTCATAATACCAAAATTTTAAATAATTAAGATTATTTAACTTTAACAGTCTGAGAAATTATGAACTTAACTGACGAAACCGGACATTAAAGATTTTAAAATTATAATGAAATAATAATTTCTTCTAAAAATCGTAATATAAAAGACATCTTCTTAACAAAGAGTATTTTAGAATATTTTAAAACGAGAATATTTGTAATAGAAGTTGCCATCGTTGATACCTAAATTATTGATTCATGTAATGCCATTTTTATATTGAATTTTAAATAAAAAAAACTAAAGTGAGTTTGGTTTCACAAATATTTGAATAGGGACAACTTAAAAAAAAAAACTCTGAAATAAAAGTATAAAACACGCAAATGATATGTGTATTTAAAGAAAATTTTCGAGATCGTCAGACAGGAAAAAAAACCAGTAATCAAGCTTTTATGAAAACACTTAGGAAATTTTGCGAACTTTTGCTTCGTATATCTCTTAATGTTAACTAATAAAATTTGCGTAAGGGCTACAAAATTGGTGCCGAATTTTTGCATTGTTGGACGACTTTTCGAATAAAATATATATTTTTCGGCAAAAAAGCTTTCTTTTTCTCAACAAAATTTCCTCTTAACCCTAAATACTTAGTCCAGCGTTTTTAAAATTTTTTAATCCATTCAAATAATAACTTATCATTTGACTTAAACCGCTTACCTCCCAGTAGTTTCTTCAGGTTTTAGAAATATAAAATAGTCGATTGGGGCTTAATCTGGATAATATGCTTGATGGGGTAGCAGTTGATTGCCCAATTCTTCAATTTTAGCCATTGTGTGCTTGTGGTTGAGTTGAGTCCATTGCGCGGATAGCTTTTTCATATCCAAATATTCGTGTAAAATGTGGTGTACATCGGCTCATTTGAAATGTCCCTTTAGGTCGACCTGAACGTTCAGCGTCACTTGTGCTGATACGACTACAGCGGAACTCAGTAAACCACTTCTTAACCATTGAAATTGATGGTGCAGTATCCCCATAGTATTTATCTTTGGTTTTCATGGTTTCGGTGATGGGTTTTTAACGCAAAAAATAATGCTTAATCAGCTCACGAAATTAAATTGTGTTCCATATTTGCTAAAAGTCAAGGGGTTACCTGCTTTCAATGGCTGTTAAACTTTAACTAACTAAATTAAGATGACAAAGTCACTGACTTATCAAACCACCCTCGAAATATTTGTATGTATGTACGTGCATAGAATAAAAAAAAATCTAATTCAAAAATTTAAAATACATATAAACTCATATGTATGTATTTGTAAACTTCCCAAAGTAGGCTCTTAGTTGATTTTGATGTTTTCGAGCCCAAAAGCAACAACAAAATACACACAAATTTTGATTTTATTCAAATGAGATTCTCTGTTAAATATGCCTTTGGTCTCAATAAAAAAACAGAGCTAGTCAAAAAGCAATTTATTAGGGATTTACTTAAATATTGACGACTTATTGACTTATAATTAATTTTGTAATATGTTTAAATTCGGTGTTTATATGTGTTTTTTTTTTTTTGCTAGAGAATTAACTGAAAAATTTTAGAAATGAAAACTAGAAATTAATTAGGTGATTCACGAGGTTACGTAAAATTTGAAAAATTCCAGATTGTATTATTTTATAAAAACAAAAAGAACTAACGAAAATTTGTATGACCTTACAACTTTACGACATTCTACGACACTTTGTGAATCACCTAAATAATAAACACTTAACATATAGATAAGTTTTGCCACTTACATAGTTGAACTGAGCCACAACAAAGCAGGGTATCAGTGTAGCTCGCAAAATAAATGGAAATCTTATTTATCGGACTTGCGTTTCGATGTTTATTTGTTCAGATCAAAAGGATAATCTTAAAATACATAAAACGCCATGCACCCAAAAAGTTTTGAAATGAACTTTTCCTAACGAAACTGATACTTAGTCAACTTTTAGCAATCAATATTCAAAAAAAAAAACCACCAACGAGCTTAACTCAATACTTTAACCAGCAGAAAAATCAAAAGCAGTTAAAACTAGCCACATCATAATTTCGTATATCAAATGTTACATAGATGGGCTTTTGACTACTACTAACCGACAATTGTGCATAACTCAAATATATATTACAAGTATTGTATAATTCGCAACATACATACATACTACTGATATTCGTTGCATGCCACACACAAAAATGCTGCAGCAAATGTGGCGCGCGGCACAGAGCAAAGCGATCTTCGAGCACATTTTTCACCCAGCATGCCAACATGCCAGCATATACATACATACATACATACAAAATTATGAACAGATGTATGAACGTTTATATTCGTGCTCGTTTTTTCATACTCGCACATAAATACACTCATTTTTTCTGCATTTGCCTTGTAACTTGCACGCCTGCATTTCACCAAGCATTGAGCCGAAAAAACATGACCCAAAAAAGCAAAAACTGTATACCTTTTAAAAAGTAAATACTTGGTGCAGCAACGCCGTACAGTTACCAGCTGCGAGCAAAGGCATCCCAGCCGTTGCAGCTCTCAAGGGGGAGGGGCCTGAACGTGCTGGCAGGTTGAGTGTTGGTGGTGGCCACTTTGACTGCCTGCTATTTTTCGGCAACTCCATTACAGCGGCAACCAACATGCAACGATTTCCTTCATTTTCATTTTCCTTTTACTTGGCTGTACGCCAAAAACTATGCTACACAACATACTCGTACTTGTGCCTCGCTGCATACCGATGTTGTTGGTTGCACGCATACGAATACCAGCACATACGAGTATATAAACATAATTACATATGGTATGTATGTTCGTAGCTTGTACTCATTTGGCTGATGTCAACATTTGTATCCTTTGCTGTGTTGCATGTAACTGCCGCCTGTGCGATTCTGCTCCCGTCACTTCTACAAACGAATTTGCTCTCATTCTTACTAAACCAACATGCTTTGGTATATTGTAAAGACGTATATGTGTGTGTGAGTATTGCATTACATGCAATTTTGTATATACGCATGTAAATATGTAGGGTGGTCAAAGACACCTTTAAAGGTCGCTCGCGGCATCAAAAATTTCCCGTGTTCTTATCATAGAAAAAGCAAACAATTTTTTGGTTAAAACCGGTTTGGACATACGGGATCCAAATCTGGGGAACCGCAAGTAAATCTAACGTTGAGATAATTCAAAGATATCAGTCGAAAACACTCAGGCTGATTGCCAACGCTCTGTGGTATATCAAAAATACTCACTTACACAAGGATCTAGAAATACCTATGGTAAAATGTGAGATTCAGAAACTCAGTTCTAGATATGTTAACCGACTAAGCTGCCACCCCAACATACACGCCATAAACTTATTGGACAACAGCGCCGAGACTCGCCGACTGCAAAGGCTGCATCCCCTAGATTTACCATTTAGATCTTAAGTTTAAATACACTGAATAAGTTGTAAATTATAATACCAATCCGCTTAGAATTGTTTCATAAAGTACAAATCTTAAACTTTAAATACCTTTAATGTATATAATTGACAAATTGCCACTTATGCATCAGCGCAAATTTTTAGATTTAATTGCATTTGCTTATTGTCACACGACAGATTGTAAATAATAAAAGGAGAGAAAAAAAAAATTTTTTTTTTTGGTGGAAATGGTATTAAACTCAAAATCTGTTTCATTTCGGATGAATACCCAATTATGGAAAATTAAGTCCAAAAAATTTTTTTTTGTATTATAATTTTTAAATTAGTTCTGCAGAAAAAGAGTTTTCCGATTATAATTATTTTCTTTCAAGGCTTCTATAGCAAATCTACGAAAATTGGTTTAAGCTGTTTCTAAAGGGTGTTTTTTTGTTAGACGTGTTGTTTTAAATGAGGCTATACTTTTTTCGGAGTTGGTCTTTTTGACAGCTGTTACTTGATTTATACTCAGTTTGGTTTGCTATTTCAAGATACCTTGGAAGAGAATATTTGGCGGTCACTTTCCCGAAATCCCTTTTAAAACATAATGGCAAACCCTTATCTTTATAATAAAGCTAAATTCTTGGTCATAGCATTAAATTATATGCGTTTTATTTTTTCTTAAGAACCACATGTCTCAAAAAAAACCCCTATAAATACTTTTTGATAAAAAAATAGCTGGGTTACATATATACATTACTTCCTTAAGCTTAATATAAAGCTATCAAGAAAATCAAAAATTCATATAAAATGACACTCAAGAAATGCAAAAGAATATTTCTTCAATCAAAGTTACTTAAATCTGCCTAACGCTCTCAAGAAAAAATTCTCGTATATTTATTTCCTCCAGAAAGTTTGCAGCAACAGCAAAGCACTTTTTCAAGCAACATAAATAATGAAACAAATTTCTTATGATTTTTTATGAGAGCTGTATGCTAGGCTTATTGAGTGAATCAATAAAATTCCGATTTTGATTTTTTTCAAACTACCCTTATGTACATACACATTTACTTACACATATATCTATCAGTTGGTGAATTTAAGCAAGCTTCCCAAGCTTCTTGTTGCACTTTTCGCTTTGCTTTGTTTCGGTGATTTTCCAATTATCGGTTATTGTGCCGTTGAAAGCTGCACTTCTGTGCTTGTACATACTATCTCTGCCGCCATCACATCTAAATACCTTTGCATGTTTGCTTGTTTGTACATATGCAAGTAATTTTCTGTATTTTAACTAGTTATTTGCGTTACTAAGATTTCCTGACCATCTTCAAAATTGGTTGAAAAATGTTTAGTCAGCGCAGATATTTAATTCAATTTTTTCTTGTATTCGCATAAGCTTCTGAGCGTCGCACTCCACACTTGCAGCTCGCTTTCATTTTATGACTGCTTACCAAAAAATATACAAAATTGTTGTATGTATGTACATATATACTTGTCTTATTACTGACCCTGCAAAAATAAATTGAAATAATAATAATATTTGTGTGCTTAGACTGTCATGCGATAGAAGTGAAATTTCGTGATTTGGAAATTTGAAGATAAAAACAGAAAATACAAAAATTAATTAACAAAAATTGCAAATTACAAATTTAAATTAATTGAAGCATGAAAAATTGTTGCTAATAAATATTTACTTTTCAGTCTTAAATGATGCCATGCACATAATGTCAATATACATCATATCGTCACAACACATCATACGGCATTACAATATCACATCATCATAAAGCATAATATCACCTCACAACATCACATCATATCATCACATCACAATATATCGCCACATCATATGACATCACAACATCACATAACATCATCATAAGATTTAATATCACATCACCCTATCACATCCCATCACATCAAGACATCAATACGATTGTCTAAGCTACCAAACAAAACTGATCTATTTATTAGTTAAATGTACCGAAAAGTACTGAAACTTTACCAAAAATGTACTGAAAGGGTAACGAAACAGTACTTTAAATGTACCAAAAAGTACAAAAAAACGTACCGAAAATGTTTTATAAGATACATAAAAAGTACAAAAAAGGAATGAAGAATACCGAAAAGTAACGAAAAGGTACCGAAAATATATCGAAAATATACCGAAAAAGTAACGAATGTGTACCAAAAAAATTGCTAAAATGTATCGAAAATAAAATAAAAATGAATGTCCCAAAAAAGTTGCAACAACACACCAAAAATGTACCGAACTAAGCATTTTCTCGTCATAGAAAGTATCTAAAGACTTTTTATAACTCTTTAGAAAATGTGAATGATTTTTTTATTATTGTTTTTCTATCCGTCAAAACTAAAAGCCCTAAAAGAAAGGTATTCTTAGGAGACTTGTGTATTATACATATTTATTTAAGTGAAACCTCATTAATGGCGGAAGTCAATTTAAAAATCATCAAGTTTAAATTATAGCCACTTTTTAAACCTGCACTTATAATTTGAATGGACTACAAGACTGCATATTCAAATAAAGCCAATTTTTACTCTCCTTTGCTCTACTCGTATACATTTTTATTGTTTACTGTCAGTTTCACAAATGAGCAAATGAAAAATGATTTTAAAGAGACAGAAAATTTCGCCATCGTTCGGAGTTCACACCACTTATTACTTGCCTAATCTCAACCAATTGATGCCATTAGGACACATCATAAGTAGAGCAAGATATGTTCTAATAGATTATTTTATTTCATATCAGGTAAAATAAATTTATAGTTTTATTTTCAAACCAACGAAGCAATCATAAGATATTTTGTTGTAGCATTAAAACTTTGAAACAGTACTTGAGTATAGATCGTATTAAGGCACACTGAATAGGTAGTCGCAGTAGAAAAAATGGAAAAAAATTGGATAAGGTCGCAAGCTAATGTTTCAAAAATATTAAAGCAAATACTTTGAATTATATTAAAAGCATACTTATCACAAAGAAATACAGAATTTGACAATTCAAATTAAAATTAAAGAGTCCAAAAAATTAGCTTGTTGAGGCTACCTATTTGAAGTGCCTTGATCGGTACATATGTAAATACTTTTTGTCATTTTACTGGCACCATAAGTCTCAACATTATTTTATCAATGATATTGATAACCTTTGTAATTTTGTTTATTTTCAATTGTCCTTTGTGTGATAACTACCACAATTCCATGGCAGTCAATTAAAAATTTACACCACAAGTTTTTTTGCAAGTTAACCCTTTTTAGAATATTTTTTAGTTACTAAAATGTTAAAATTCTTTTAGTAAATTCACACCTGTCTATCATGGAGTCCAAAGAAATGTAAGTAAAATGATGAAAAATGAATTTATATGTTGGCCTGTGGCACTTTGGTTTTTTACAAATATTGTGTGCTTATGTAAAATATATTCGGCGAGCACTTTTTTCATTTTTCACGATTTGCCCAATGCATCCTCATTCCTGTGTATATACATGCATATACATACATATATGTAGTATATGCAAACAAGTGCATATGTAAATATGTGTGTAGGTATGTAAGAGTTTTCATAACACCATTTATTTATTTTTCATGAACTTCGAAAGCTTTTTACACTCTTAGCGAGTTATCAAAAATTCATAGCAACACATTTTTCTATACGAATGCATGCAATGCAGGTACAAGTACATAACTACAATTTCACGCATACAAACGTACATACACACATACACACATACGTATATATATAGTTACATATAATTTGTGTGGTGGACTGCTTGGCTTTAAGTGTTTTGTGTTCGGTCAACCACTTAGCTTTTTGGTTAGTCGCTCCTGTTACTCAACTAAAACAAAATTATATACTTTCACTTTTTGCGAAATGAACTCTGTCATCACATACATTCATATGTACGTACAGGTGAATTGTTTAGAATGTTAAAGGTTTTACAGTTTAGAACGTTTGAATATTCAATTACAATCACAAAGAATTTGTTTGAAATACATACACACATATATACGAGTATATATGAATATATGCATGTATTTGGAACAAATTTAATGGAAAAGCATTATAAGTATAGCCAAATTTTCATTCATTTATTCATTTAAATTTTTTTTTATCATTTAAATGCAGTTTGTTCTTCAACAAAAACCGTATTAAATCAAGTATCAAATCAATAGAAAATATCTGATAAATATGAAAAATTTTACTGTGGTGTAAAAAAAAATCAAATTTTGCTGTACCAAACGGAATGTAAAACAATTACGTGAGAACTTTTAATATTTTTATATATTATTTTGTACGAATGTTTTCAGGAAATTGTTTACCTTCTTTCGAGAGTTAGATCTGAGGAACTCAATGAAATTATGTCCGGTAACATAATAAAAACTCGGGCGCATTTAAGGATCTCGTCATGCTTGTTTATGAAAATTGTTGAAATCATTCCCAAAAAGCAACAAGGATAGTATGAAGTAATATTTTTTGTTTTGGATGCCATGTGATTGCAGTTACCGGGTTGCAGTAGTTTTATGGGCTTCAGTGGGTACACAGTGAGGAAAAGAATACTTAAAATCTTAGACGAATTTGAGAATGGTTCTTTGAACGACTAGAATAGACTTCGTTTAAAGTTTTTCGCAAATAAATCAGATTTATTTTTAAGCTTACAAGTTACATACGCTTTTTGCTTTTTTCCACTTCCATTTTTTCTTTATATCTGCCAAAATGTCGATATCGCACAACTACAATATTATATGTCCATATACATATTCAGAGCCGCCAAATTTTTGCCCAGCCCTCGGAGCTGGGTAAAATTCTGAAGTTCGTACTCACCTCGAAGAATATTTACTTTTTACTTTGATTTAAATTTAAAAAATCGTCTAAACATTTTCCATAACAACAGTATATAATAAAATGCCGAAGTTACCTCTCGACTCAACTCTCAGCACATCCTTGAGTTACCTGCGAAAGCACTCTGCAAAAACAACTTTACGAAAAAGATAGAGTGCACTTTTAAATACTAGTATTTCCTCGATTTTTCTTCACTTGCAATTATTAAGTGTTTAAAAAGTTTCCAAAATTTCTCGCTAAATATACAGGAACGATTCGGAACTATTTCCACACCTTTAGGATTCACTAGTATCTAGAACATTTTTTTGAAAACATTTTGGATCTTATTCGGTACTTTCGGTTGAGAATCAACTAAGCAACATACTCAAATGCCATCAACTTCCAAATTGCGTTACACTTAAATTATATATTGACAAATTTAACCATTTATTGTACTTTCATTTAATTTCCATTATTTCTTAACTAAAGTATTCCTAGTTTAACCTCTAACAAAAAGCAGCAAATGCCTATACGAGTATTATATATTTTGTATAAAAAATGTATTTGAAAAATTTTAATTTAACAATAATTATAATAATTTTAATTATAAAATTTTATTTGAGAATGCAGTTCCGTTAAGAAATTATATTTAATTGATAATTTATTCTAGCACAACAACTTTTTAATTATTTTATAGTGCTGGTCACGGTGTCTAAATTTCATAAATTTTCTTACACATAAAATTTAGTACAAACAAAAAAAAACGATCTTAATTACATTCATTGTTTGGATAACTGTTTAGGTGTTTTTTAAGAGCAGTGCATTTGATAGTTGTCTTAATCTAAGAGCTAGAGAGTTCCACGCATAGAAGAGATGAAACAATTTTCCTACTAGTGCATTCAAATTTAAAGTGACAATTTTTTAATGACAATGCTACCCGCTTTTTGCATCTACGTATACAAGCTAAAAGCTCTTAACTCACCACGCATTCAAATATCAAACAGCTGTTTGGTGAGTTAAAATAAACAAATGACAACTGAAAAGAAGTAAGTTGTTTTAAATGTATTTTATTCAAAATTGCATACTACAATTTTTCTTTTGTTACTATTTACAGAGGTTCCGGAGGTTTGAATGCTCCAGTGCGGAGCAGTTAAAATTTATTGTTTATTTTAGTCGGCAACACATGAAATCTGAATAATTGAGATGATATTGTACTAAATACATAAATATGTTTTTTTTTACAATATTCCTATATATGTATGTATATTACTCTGTGTTTACCTCATCAGTTAGAGAAAATCTTATTTCTCCAGACTAACAATTTACAATCAATTTGGAGAATCAGCCAATTGCTCGTAAAATTGAAGACTGACTCATTATTAAATTACTTTTATTGCGCACACACTTTTGGTATGGCCAAAGAAGTTTCTGTCATGTCATGTGGCACAATCTCTTCCATTAGGTGCCTGCATAATAATTTGCTCAGCCAAACATTTTTTTTGAATTCCTCCTCTGGCAGAGCAAAAGTATCACTGGCATCCTTAGATATGGTAACTGTACATGTCTCTCCATTTTTCTTCGTTTTTCTGGGCTTGTATAGCCAATATAAACAATAAAATTTCATCCTCCGTATTTTCAGTTAAGCATAAAATAAACAGCTGTCAGCGCCTTTTTGCGAACTGACAAGGCTGTCAGTAAAGCCAGCTTTTGTCACGGCGCTAGAATAGTAAAGAATGAATAGCTCCATGAGAGTGACTGAGTTGAACTTGTCAGTGCTATGTCAGTTATCTTGGCAATATTCTTGCAATATCAAAATGTCAATGAATGCAACGATGTGACCAGATAAAATATGTCGTAGATTTTTTTAACGTTTACTAGTACAACAACAAAGCGTGCACTGCAATAGAAGTGTCCTTCGTTTTCACCGCTCCCAGTTGCCTGCACAAAAGCTGTTACAATACAAATAACAACAACAATGTGCTCAGCTCTTTGCGGCAATGCACAAAAGATGAAAATAATAAGGAAGCAGGTAGGAGAGAAAGACACAAATCGTGTGACGCACAATGCTGATGATCAGATACATGAATATCTTTGCAACACCCCTTACAAATATACAGTTGGCTTAACTTCAAGACGCAAATCCACAAAACATTTTGCTGGCAAAGCTCTGGTTATTTTACATTTTCAAACAAACAAACACACACACACACACACTTGCTTGCAAGAAACAACGAGTACATCCTCCTTGTGCGGCTACAAATGAACTTATAAAATCTGAAAACTTTCAGTTTAGCACACCTGTGACACACACAGAAACGAAAATCAAAACTGCCATCAAAAACAAAAAGAAAAACAATGAAAAAAAAAATAATAAAATAAAAGAAAGAAAAAAAAAAACATTATTTTTATGTGTTGCAGTGTGTCTGACAAAGCCGCATATCCTTTATTATCCTGCGCAGTGCTGCACTTCAGTGTCAACTTTTTTATGATCTTCATTCGAGTGTTTCGGTTACAGTGACTGTGTGCGTGTGTGTGTGTGTAACATGAACAATTGCTGACGGTTCGTATTTACTACAGGCAAATTATAGAGAGAGTTACTCGCACTCAAATTATGATTTGTATGACATCTTTCAACGTAAAATTGCACACTCTAACCTCAATTGTTAGCCTCTGGCAAATAAGTACACACAGTTTTGCATACAATTGAATTTTGCGTACTCCAAGCGCGATGCATTTGTGTACAAACACTGATGGCAAATATAAAATAATGATTGCAAAACAAAAAAAATATATAATAACTTACACAAATTTACAAAAAATCATCAAATTACAACCTTAAAAGAAATTTAAAATTTTTGGAATATGCAGTTTTGTAGCTCATTCAATTTTAGTTGGTAAAAGCGCAAGTTTTAAGTCTCTGCGAATATCAGTTGATTTTTAATATTTTTTTTAGCTAACCTCCTAGACGTAAACGAAATTTTGAGAGTAAAATGCGCAACTACTCCAGCTTAGAAAATTATCAAAAATGAATGGAGTTTCGCAGCGACTTGAAATTTACTTTTTCAACCATTAAATAATTAAGGCTATGAAACTGCATAGTCCAAAAAATATATTTTTTTAAATTGATATGCAGGTAACAATTTTTCGATTCTTTTTACTTTTATACAAATGTTAAAAGGTTGATTTGAAAGCTGTTTTATCAAAAATTACCAAACATTAATTTAAAAAAAAACTCAAATTTTGAAATGTATCTATTACTTGGGACACCACCACCTATGCACATACAAACGATACATATGTATGTAAGTATGTGTGTATGCCAGTTGTCGTTTGCATTGTTCGCCACTTTTGTGATTTACAAGTGCTTCGCAACTCGACGCTGACACTCTTTTCTTGACTCCTTTTGGGTCATAGACTTGCAGTTGACAGCGTTGCAACATGGCTGTAAGACAAGTTATTGTTGTTCACTGTTATTGTCTACGCACACACTTTCGCTGTTGTTCACTGTTGCTGGTTTCTTCACTGCCGTCTTGGCTGTGAAGAGACAATGTGACACACACACACATGTTTGTGTGTTTTTGTAGTTTTTGCAGTGCTCCGCCTCTTTTCACTCAGCTGCTCAGTTATTTTTAAGTCGAGTGTCATTATTTTATGCTGCTGTTGTTCCCTTTTTTTTCTAAGTATGCGCAAACTCTGCCCCACTGCTGCTTTGCTTAGTTACAACTAGGGTGATTGACTCGGTTTTTTTAAAACCGGTTTTCTTCGGTTTTTTCATAAATTATTGTACGGTTTTTTCGAAATCTTGATATTTCGAATATCGAATGTATTGGTTTTTTTAATCTACAAACTGGTTTTTTAATTTTAATTTGCAGAAAAAACGCAGCAAATGTATTTTAGAAGATTTTATATATTTATACCCCAATTCAGTAAGCTGTCCCCAGTCACAAAAGTCACAATTTTAGATCAGTTGGCATTCATTAGTTTCAAAATAAAGGCTCTAGTCTCAAAATAAAGTCGGTAAATAATGACCTGGTGATGAGAGGTCACAAAAAATTGAAATGCAAACAAAAGAAAAAAACGTGAAAGCGAGGAAAAGCAATAATATTTAGCTCATTTTGAGACTTGAGATGATACGAAGTTACAGAGTTCGATTTTTTCTTGATTTAAAAATTAGGAACCGGTTTTTTTCAAATTGCCATTTTTCGAATAATTCGAAAACCGGGTTTTCAAAAAAGTCGAATAATCGAACACCCTAGTTACAATGCCGCCTGTGCAAACACAAAAAAAAAACATTGAGAATTTACACAAAAAGGTTAGTCATTGTTGACAGTGAGACCTCTCCATTGTTCAAGTATTTTCAAATTCTAAATGAAGACTGCCAAGATGTTGAGTGTAATTTTTTTTTTAATTTTAAATTGCGTTATTTATAGTTGGATAGCACTTAAACTACTTGCAGCAATAAATCAAATTTAGGTCGCTTTAGTTAAAAACAGCAGGGAGACACATTTTTTTATTGAAAGCAAAGTCAAGCTGAGCCCCTCAAATATAATGGGGTGCTTAATTATGTTTTATTACCAGACAGACGGAACTCTGCAAATCTAATCTCATAATTCATTCGGCAGAGAAGCTTTAAATTTGGTTACTCTCCATACTTAACGCATTTTCGAGTAGCATTTGGCCTCAATTACAACTAATATTTCTTCCAATACCGCACGTCACTAAATGCGAAGAGCAGATACCGAAGTAACTTCCCACCCACCAGTACCGAAGCACACCAGTACCGAAGCCTAAGTCTGATATCACGGTAATGCATTTCAGTATCAATTTACTTTGGAAGAACTCTTGAAAATTCAGCTGGGTTGAAACCACTTACATAATACTTATACATACAGTAGTGGCCAATTGATGCAACCAAATTCACAATGACATTAATTTAATTTTAAAAATTTTCAATTAAAATTCAGTTCATTATATGACATAAACCAAATAAAATGAAGTTTGAAACTTTGTAGAAAGCTAAAACATAATTAAAAAAATTGTAAGTTAAATTTTGAACTTTTTTCCCAGAAGTGTTATTATTTTTTTTAGTAGGCAATTCCACTCAATTTTACTATGTCAATGTCAATGCTTTAAGGGACTACTGTTGAATTAAAAAAAATTTCAGTTCTGAGAAAAATGGTTCTATAAAGTATATAAATGAATATAAATAGCAAGCTATGTAATTTTTCATTTGATTGGAAATCCTATGGCCACCACCGTATGTATGTACAGTAATACAGTATCTGCAACTAATTGTGTAGTGGTAATAAGAACCTTTTCGCACACACACAAATACATACCAGAAAACATTAATTTTACACGAAAAACAGATTTTTTTTTTTAATTGAGTAGGAGGTGTGCTCCACTTTAATTGTTTTCAAGTGATGAGTAGCAAGGATTTGAACTGCTGCCAACTTGCAATTGTCAGAATGAAGCAGCTCAAAATCGGCAATGTGTTGCATGTACAAATCTTTAAACAAAGTGCTGCAGTGGAACCCTGCAGTCATGTGAAATATTTACGAAGGCTGAAGTAAATTGCTTTAACAAGGCAAAAATACGTAAATTGCATCAACACTGCAAGCAGATGAAGACACAATAAAATTAAAGTACAAAGATGCATATTTATTTTTATATTTGTGGCGAAGTGTACTTCACTTAAAAGTAAATGCATAAGCGGATGAAATAATTGTTTACGTTGAATACGTTCTTTTCTAAGGTTGGGTGTGCAAATGCGAAAATTGTGTAGTTTTATGTAATTGAAAAACACAAATATTGCAGCGATATTCTGTAAAGCATTTTAAAACAATCTACATACAATTCATGAAAAATTCTTTACTAAATAATTATTTTGTCACTGGCTTGGCAACGAAAATAAAAGTGTGCAAAATTTTTAGTAAATTTTGAGCCATAAAAGTGAACTGATTCATTAGGGCAAAACTTATTGTGATTTCGTTTCTACCAAAATATTTCGCATTTTCACTGCACTCTATTATTTTTTATTCGATTCTGCAATAAATGCAAACGAGTAAATAAGGCAAAATGTGCATTTTCTGACCTGCGACACTTTGTCAGTGAAGTTCTTAATGTGTTAATTTCAACTTTATGCTTCGACGAAAAGATTTATGAAAAATTAATGGAAAATTACAAAAGTGCAAAATTTTAACGCAAACAAATTGAAAAGACCTCTTGGAGTCTATAACGTCTCCATCGTAAGATAAGTAAACTTCTGTGCTCTTCAAAAGAATTAATTGTAGAATTAATGTTACAACGTGGTAGAGTAAAATGTTTAGGTAGATACGACATTTCCAATATACTCACGTACCTATGTATATGTTTTATACTCAAAATTTAATAGAGAAGGCTTTGGAAAAGGTTTATTAAAAATAAGCTTGATTTCAGCTTTTTTTATTTCAGTTTTATGTATTTAAGTATTTAAGACATGATGATTAAGATCACATCAGAAATGGCAAAGCAATTATCTTGACCAATACACATTTTGGTGTTGAGTTTTTAGACCCGACTGTAGGTATGTTTGTGAGATGTTAAAAAAAACCATTTGCACTTTTCATAACAGTTTAATTTTATAAGATAAAATAAGCACTTTTATTTCAAAATATTAATGTATTAACATTAAGAAATTCTTTTTAAGCGGATTTCTTGTCAGAAACAAATACAACAATAAAAAATTTACATCTTTAAATTAACACAACTTACCAAAATTTTGCTCAAAATATTTTATTTTCTGACAAAGAACTTCTCTCATAGATGTAGAACGGGGCAAGTGGAGTAGAAGCATATTCATTACCACTACCGTAAAAACATTGCTTTGATACTTCCTTTACTACTGACAATAAAGAGACGCCAAACAGTCGTGTTATAAGCTTCCATACCCATGAATCATCACTACAATCTATCAAATTTGCAACAGAAGAAAAAAAAAACATTGCAATAGGTTGCGAACACCAAAGGAAAGGCAATTTTATTCTTTTGATCTCGATGTTAGCAAATCAGTACGCTCATTTAAAAGATCTAAGTTTAAGCTGAGATTATTATGATCGCCTTGTGCAAATGTTTTAGGATTTGATATTTCTTCAAATCATGTATAACCAGCATCTTCTTCTTTACAAATTTCCATCTGAGCATCAAATTCCTGTACAGCCTGTTAAAAAAACTGTTGTTGGAGTAGTGTTTGACTGAGGAACAGATCAAATATTTGAAGATATATTGGGGTACTTACACATTACATTCGCCATATAAAAATTACAGTTGTCACGATGATTTTTTGGTTGTCGTTAAATCATTGGTACTCCAAATTTCAATGATTTTCGTGTTTTTGTTTTGCAATGCTGCAATTGTTCAACACACAATACAATTTCAATACCGATGTAAGCAAATTACAAAAGAATTACACCACAGATGTTGAAAAACATAAAAGGATCGTTTGCAAATCATCTCAATTTGTAAAATTCATTTTTTTTTTCAAATGAGACCGGAAAGAAATCAAAATAAAAATAGTAAGTTAACCAGAGCTGGCTACTTTACCGAATATAGCTAAAAACAGAGCTGCACCAAGCAAAACATGTTTTTTTTTTGTAATTTACACGAGCTATATTACTTGTAAATATTTTGAATATTAAACTTTGACGTACTAATCGTTTCTTTAGCCAACTTCAGCTTGGATCTCTTTCCGGTAGATTCACAGGCATTCATGTTTTATTTTCAATATAGCCATTTTCTAAGAGTTCTACAAAATGTGATATTGCTCAGTCATATTGAATGATTTTCTCTTGTCTTCGTCGTTCAATATTAATCTTGTTAAGTGAAAAGTTAAAGAAAAAAGTTTTCCAAGATATCAACTTAATAGCCTATAAAGCTAACCTGTAAACTGAATTATATATAAATAATATAAGTTTTGCAAAAGATTGAAATTATATTGCAATAAATTGTTATACGAAATAAAAGTGTTCAATACATTTTTTCAGCTCCGCTCAGAACATCCGAAATATAAACAATAATTACAAAAAAAAAAACCAAAAAACAAATAAATAAACAAATAAACAAATAAAGGAGCGTCTTCATACCAACTGACAAGATATAAATCTTATTGTATTATTCACAAAAAAAAAAGATGAGCAGCACTCAACCTCAGCGGCGGCAAAAAAATAATAATAGTTACATCCAATTAAATGGCAACAAAGCAAAGAAACGCTCAAACGCTCATTCACTTTCATTTGATTGTAATTTATTCGCAACCACTAATGTCAACATGCGCGACATGCCCACCATCTTTTCCATTTACTTTTTCTAGTACTCGCGAATTAATTAATAATACGAGTATTGTTGGTGTAGGCCCTTTTCCTTTTATTTTTTTTTGGGCAACACTTGACTGCACGAATAATTATCGCTGTTGTTATTTACGCTTTGACATTGTTTGGCTAATTTCTATTCCCTTTTCAATTGTACTATTTGTTTGAGCCATTTTTCCGTTCTTTTCATACACAATTTCTATTAACTAAATTGTTTACCGCTTTTTTTGTATACATTTGCCCCTTTGCCTCCGCAAATTGGCTGCTTTTTTCTAATTTGTTTTTATTTTTTCGTGGAATTAATGTTGCCGAAACTGTGAAACGGCGTCTTTCAAAAACAACAGCAACAGCACACGCACACACTCATACGTAAACGTAAAGCATAAGAGCTTGAAAAAGTGTAATAAAAAGCTTTTTGGTTGGACTCTCCAAAGTCATTAAAGCGAGCATAAAAATTACGTATACGCAGTGACGACCCTTTTGAAAAGTTCATGCCACCAACAAGAGTTATACGTTTAACGGCAAGTAAAGCAAGTAAAGCTTAGCAATGCAAATAAAATGAAGTTAAATTACAACACATAAGCCGCACATTTTGTAGTTGTTCTGCTCTGTGGAATCCAGGCAGCGATCATAAAGTGCGCATTAAAATGCAAGCGTAGACTACCTTAAACTCTTTTGCATTTATTACAAATGTCAAAATGTTGGTAATTTCGTAAGTTCTACACATCAAAACCACCTTGCAATTAGCGGCAGTACCAGAAAAGACACTTATGCTAACTGAAACACACATGTGAAGTGTATTTTGCATAAATACCGGAAAGCACAGCAAACGGTGAGGGTAATAAAAATGTTGAAAATGGGGCGGAAGTTTCGTGAAACATTTGTAAGTAGGTAATTATGTTCTGCTTTCATTTAACCACGAATTACAGCGCAACAAATCCGTGCAATACTATTACATTTACATATTAATATGCGAGTAGAAGCTCACAAATAAAAGTCTAGGAACTGTAAATGTGTTAAAATTATCCCAGGTGAAAATTTCTTAACTTGAGTCGTCGGAGTGAGCTAATTTTTCCTCTTTAAATATGTTTTTGTATGTTAGTGTATTAAAAGTGTTGATAAAACTATAATTACCATGACATTTTGATAAAAACTCTTGCTTGGTTAGATGATTTGGCGTAGAAAGAAAATATACAGGAAATTTACAAATAATGTCCTGAAGTGATTTTGAAAAAGTTTGTGCCAAACTGATCTTAAACAAGTCATAAAATTACTCTGAAATGGTGTAGCCCCAAAAAGTGGCCATATGTGTGCCAAAATTTTCTTGGAATAGTTCTGAACATATCCTGAAATTGTCACAAATGTATCCTGTAATTTAAAAAAGTTCTGAAATAGTCCCGAAACTCCCCCTATTTAGCCTCTTATAATCTCAAACTAGTCTCAAGCAATCCTTATAAGGCTTAAATCCAAATAGTCTTGAAATAAATTGAAAGGATAACGAGTTGATCCCGAACTAGTCCTAGAACTTAGCCTAATTTATTCCAAACAAGTCACGTAAATTTCCTTGAATAGTTCTGAACAGATGCCGAGAAGATGACAAACTAGTCATGAAATGTTCCTGAAATAGACCAACAACAGCCTTAAAATGTACCGAAACTGTCCGGAATTCGCACCGAAATCGTCTCAAAAGTTCCGAATTATTCCATAATTCTGAAATATATTCAAAGTATTACGAATTAATTTCGAACTAGACCAAAAAACTGTGCTTTCTTCTTAGTAACCAAAACGGTTCCGAACTAGTCATGACATATTACTGTCTAAAATGGCTTTTTAATGGTCCGGTTTTGAAATAATCTCATATCTAATCCCGAAACAACCCCGAACTAGTCTCGAAATTTTTCAGCTTCCAAACTCGTCTCAAAATTATCCCGAACTAGTTCCGAAGTGATCTTTAAATAGTTTTGGGCTCATAAAGTTTATATACTTTTAAAAGTTTATTGTCTTGCATGTACCACCACTGTTTCCTTAAATAAATAAATAAAATGAAATTTATTTTAATTGTTTGTGTATACAAAAATTATTTTCATTGGTTTGTAATTTGAGTGGGGCTGCAGGACACGCTTCTACCAAACCAACAAACCACAAGCAACTACAAGAAGCAGCGCTTCTACATAAACATCAAGCTGGATGATATATAGATATATATAGATATATACATATATATATACGAGTATATAAACATAAATACCGATTTATTATAAATATATATTTATTAAAATTAGGTCTTATTGAAACCATCATTTATTATTATGCCCAAATTACTTTTGAAACTATTATCCAGCACTGCTTTACTTGCTGGAATTTTAGGACATTGGCATTCAAAAACAATCACAAGCCAAAAATATTTAAAATTTCATCGTCTACGCAACCGCCAAACCGCCACAGACTAAACAAATAAAAAAAAAAACTTTTCAATACTCGTACAAGTTGACTTACACTTTTTGACGAGGGTTCTGTGCAAATTACATTGTAGGCTGTAAAAGTGGAAATGGAACAACAAATATAAAACGGCATGAAGCTGCCATACATACATACATACATACATACTTATGCAAACGAATTGTGTCAGAAAATTGTTGGTTCATGTTAGTCTTGTATAATACATTATTAATTACACTCAGCTTATTGTAAAGCTAAAAAAAGTGTATTCCTACTATTTTACACCACACCAGTTGAACGAAAGGTTTTGTCATTGCTGTAAAAGTGGGCGGGCGTTATTGGGTAGATTAGTCTCTGCTGCCTTTCGGTTTTATTAAAGGTGGAATGATGTGATGGTTCCAAGTAAGAATTTTCGTAAATTTCAAACATTAAGATTGCGTACATCTTTATTTAAAATAAAACTTTGTCAGCAAAATTTACTTAATCAACGCTGCAAGTCACTCTGCAAAAAAAAAACAATTTTCTTTATTTAATTACATACATACATATGTACATTTGCATATAGATAAGTATTTTATAAATAAAATTTTAGTTTAAAACCAAAGCGAATGTATTTGGGTGCTTCTTAATTGCCTGAAAAAAAAAGGAATATTTTAAGTATGTCACGTGCCATACCTTTATAGTATTTTAGATAAAAAAAAGTTTACTTTTTGTGCGCATTTTCAAATTAATATTTAGGAGTCCCTACCAGCTAACGAAAAGTTATTATTTTTTATTTTAATAAACAAAAGTTGTTTTCAGTATGCAATTTTAGTAAAAAAAAATAGTTAGGTTAGAAGTAGCTACAAACCACCATTGATTTTTGACAATTCGTTTCACTGAAGTTCATTAATATTTGCATTTTCTTGTTAAATTAGTAAAACCTTGCTTGATCACGAACTTAATTGAAAGTAAATGTTTATTAAAAAATTTTTAAAAATGTTTACTAAGAAAAATGGTTACTTTCTTTGTAAATATATAGTCAGTATCAGCTCCAATATTTAATTTAAACAAACACACCAACATTCAGACACAGAAAATAATTCTTGTCAAATATATGTTATTCTTCTTCTTCTTTCATAGGCACGAACTCAAAAAAGTTGACCTATAACACCGCTTTATGCAAAACTCAGCCACCACCACCAAGTAAAGTGCATTCTTGTGAATATATTTATATCTTACTCCTAGGATGAAGTTATTATGTCATCGTTACACATTCTTAACTGTCACTCACGCAAGTCAGCACAGGATATTAGCATTTCAATGACAAAACACAAATTTTTCATAATCGCAAAACCCTTTCATGGCAAAGTGTCAATCATTTGAGAAGTGAATATTCGTCTTGGCCGTCATTGGGGTGTTACAAATACACAAATATATTTGAAGTATAGTGCGCGACAGGGTGATAATATCGCTTCATTTAGACAAGTTTTGATAATTTGTTGACTTTGGTTCATTGTTTGTAACTGAGTTGGATATTAAAGAAGCCATTTTTTCTCTTCAATCGTCATTAAAAATGGACTTGGATGGGCTCAATACTTTTTTTCTCAAAAAATGCAGTTTCTCTATTTGTGTGCCATTGTTTTATATCTTCAATCTCTCACTCTCTACGGGTGAGTTCATTGATCGCTGGAAACTTACTTCCATCACACCAATCTTTAAGTCAGGCAATAAAAATGATGTACGAAATTACAGGCCAATTTCGAAACTAACTACTTGTTCTAAACTCTTTGAAAAGCTTGTACATAATAAAATAATTTTTTCTATTGATAATATAATAGACACAAATCAACATGGTTTTATTAGTGGGCGTTCCACAGTTACGAACCTAGCAGTTTTTACCCAGTATTGCATCTCGACATTTAAGTGTGGATGGCAAGTTGATACGATTTACACAGATTTTTCAAAAGCATTTGACACCGTTTACCATAATATCCTCTGTAGAAAACTTGAACTTGTCACTTATTCTAATTCTCCAAATCGTATTCCATCGTCATACACTTTATCGAATGCCACTCGTTCCACTGTTGGAGAGTTTTCTGACCTCGGGGTAGTATTTGACACTGGATTTAACTTTGTCAATCACATAAGCTTTATTATTCCTAAGGCTTATGCTAACTTAGCTTTTCTGCGACGTTATGCGAGGGATTTTAAAGACCCATACACTAGGAAAACTTTGTATAACTCCTTAGTCCGCTCCAAGCTCGAATATGCCTCTCTAATTTGGAACCCTATTTATGCATCTCACTCTAATAGAATTGAAAGAGTACAACGCAATTTCATTCGTTTTGCCTTGCAACCTCTTAACTTTGCTGATCCTTTACCTTCCTATAGTGCGCGTTGCATGCTTATAGATTTGAAGTCCTTAGCAAATAGGCGTACCATTCACTCTCTGATGTTTGTTTATGATCTTATTTATGGCTCAATTGACTGCCCGGATATTCTAGGACAGATAAGCTTCAATGTCCCTCAAAGAACTCTACGCTTTAATTATCCGTTTAATGTTAGTGCAGGAAAATTGAATTACCTTAACTTTGCTCCCATTAAACGAGCACTCACTGAACTAAATTTCATATATAGATCACTTGATCTTGATTTCGCCATGCCCAGATGCATTTTCCGCTCTAGAATTGAATCTCACTACAAATAATAAATGTTTATATATTATGTAAGAACTATTCATAAGCACTTTTCTGTATCTAGTCTGTAAGGTTTTGTAACCATTGACTTAAATAAATGAAATAAAATGAAATGAAATTTGTTTTCTCTAGTTTTTTTTTCAGAAAATTTTTTAGTGAACGGTTTTCTAGCTCATATAATTTTTTGACAATAAACTAAAGTCTGAAACTTTGCAGAAAATAAGAAACATATTCAACAAATTTGCATGCACTCTTGAAGAATTGTCAGAAAATACTAATATATATAAATAAATTGCATTGCAAATTTTAGTTGCCCACAAATTTCCGTTAAATTTTGCTAATGACACTAAAAATTTAAACAATTTAAAAATATGTTGTAGCGACTCCCAGCTTGCACTTTATTACACTAAATTAAATGATTAAGAAATTATAAACTGCGCACTCAAAAGCTGCTATTATTTAAAAAAAATAAAAGTTTCGATGTATTTATCTTTAGCTAAAATTTATGAGAACTTATTTTGAATTTTCTGCAAAGTTTAAAATTTAAATTTAATACGATTTTTCCACAGTGTGCTATGAAAATTTAATTGAAAATTAATGCAAATAAAAACTTGTAAAATGTCAACATTTACCAACGTGTGCGGTTATAAATTTGAATTGAAGCATACATTTTCAGCATTTTTTGTGTTTACTTTGCTAATAGAAAAGGTTATGTTAAGCAGTTGCGCACAAATCAAGCAACATTTGCGCTTCCAACATGGCATACTTCTTAGTTTTGTTTTTTACAACTATTTTCATTCACAATTAACTTCTTTGCTTTCTATATTTTATATTTTATTTTTGCTAAAAGTGTAAATATGACAGTTGGACAGCAAGCGAAATGTTGGCCAAACGTTGCGGTCTTACATTAAAAAATTCAAATTAAATTCAGATGCTTTACGAGTATATAATTTTCACATTATTTTTCTATTTACTTATAAGGCATTAAAATATAGTTTTATATGCGAGTTGCATTGTAAAAAATTTTTAACGCGCATGCTAAAGATTATATCGTTATGCAATTGCTTCAAATATTTTAGCTACTATCTTCGTTTACCAACCCAATTGAATTTTTTACATTTCCACAATAAAAAGCACGCATACATACAAACAAAAACATACGAAGAACTGGCATTGTTGTTGCTACCAGCCATCCGTTGTAGCGTAAGCCACTTTACCATCTGCAATGCCAGCATTGGAAAAAAGAAGACATGACCAACAAATGGCAGAGAACGTACAATAATTATTAAACGTTCTCTGTACCTATTCCAGATAACATAACTTATTCCAGATAAGCCAACATTTTACAGTGTCTATCAAACTGTTGCGTGATAGTCTCAAACGAACGGTTTGATGGCGTATAACAGTTTGATATGCGAGAAGATGCGATACGTTAACCCGCTGCTGTGCAAGTGTACATTAATAAACAGCAGAAAGGAGAAAATTTCTAATAACAAAAAAGTAGTCTGAAAGAAATTTGGAAAATATAACAGTTGCTTAAGTAAAATTAATTTTATATAGAGATATAATTAAAAAAAACAATATTAAATTGAATCAGTTCACTTCGCATATAATAATAAAACCATTATTTTCATTTTAAATCCAAATTAAATTTAAATTTTTTACTTTTTCTCATAACATATCAAATGGTTCCATCGCTTAAAGCTTTTAATGATTTTTGAAGGGTTCTGGGACAATTTCGGTATCGGCTTGACCACGTTAGGACTATTTCAGCACACGCTTGGCATCAACTCGAACTTTTTCGTCACCAGTTCGGGATTAGTTGTGTTCGCGCTCGAAATTAACCTCGTGAAAATTTCGGATCAATTCGGTATCGTTTCTACATCAGTCATAATTCCGAGCAATATCGTGAAAATGTAGGACGTCTTCAGAAAAAGCCCTTAGAGGCCTTTTAATTTCTTTTATTTTTCAACAACCAATATTTTTTTTGGAGTAAATGTGCAGCACATCGTTGAAAATTGAAGATATCTTGTGTAGTGAATATGAACCTAAAAAAAAATTAAGCGAGAATATAATAACTTGCTTTCAATATGTCAAATTTGATGTCAAATGTTCGCAAATGTTGTCATTTGAATGAAAAAGGATTGACATATTGTGTCAACGTGTGATGTCACTGATTTTGACTTAATGAAAACCAACAAGCATACATTTCAAAATAATTATGTCTTAACTTTCTTTAAAAATTTGTTCTCAAAGAAAAAGAGTAAAGCAAAATCAGCAACGTATTTTCGGAAGATAAAACTACTGTCTGGTATTCATTAGATCAAACTTTACGTCAAATGTTGTCAGTCAAATGAAAACGTATACTCATTCATATTTTGATGCGACCAATTTTGAACTAATACAATCAAATGAGGAAACCTAACATCTAACATTGGTGTAAAATATTGTAGGTTATATTTTCTTATTTAATAAAACAATACGCCCTTCGATGAAGATTTATAATAAAATTAGAGAAATTAATTTTTTTAACAATTTATATTTATTTATAACTTCATGTATTGTATTTACAATTTACATTGAATATATTTATATGTGTAAATGTATATTTGTTTTGCTAAACTATGCGTTTGCAATACTACAAATCATATTTATTTAACTACGCTCGACGCAAAATCTCTAAATATTCCAACCGTTTGACTTACATAATAACGCGAAAGCCAGCTTTGAAATTGACAACAACTACACAGTTTTGTACACAATAAAAAATTCGAAAACAACAAAATATTTTGCGTAGATAAAACAATTGAAATTATAAAGCTACATTTACATTAGCGAAAAAGTCAGCAAATTTTTTTTTTTTTAACTTTGATGTTCCCAAGGAGTTGTCATTTCCCTCTCTCTCCTAAATAAGTCCAATATCAATATATTATATGTAAATAGATTTTTAATTTCTTCACATCGAAACATTAAACGTCACATCAAAACCTTTTTCTACCGAGAGAAAAAAATTTAAATCTTTTTTATGACACATTAGTGTCAAAGATGATCGTCAGAAAATTTTTAAAATGTTCCTTTTTCATAAAAATTATCGCCAAAAAATGTGGAAAAACCTTTGTTTTTAAGATTTTTGACTTTCAAAATATTCGAAAATATTCATAAAACAATTCAAATTCTCGTTAGACCATATCTCAATTTTTTTCCAAATATTGTTATGAAAAAAATATATTTTAAAATTACCTTATTACCATATATATAAAGGTACATATACATATGTACATATGTGTTTAACATTTTTCTTAAAGATTTTTCAGAAAAAAATTTATGTATTTTTAAATACTTTTGAAATTTTTATTTCTTTGCTTTGGATGTTTTTGATTTCAAAATTTAATGATATTTATTAAAAAATTTTATAAAAATATTAACATTTTCTTTCGCAGAGATTTAAAAAAAATTTAATTTTTAATTCTTTGGTCATTTTTCTTTCTTGGTTGTGTTAAGGGTTTAGCTTCCATCATATCTATATGAAGGCATTCTTAAAAAAATTTAAATAAATATTTCTCATTTTTTTTCAAAGCATGTTATGAAAAAATTATATTTCTAAATTCACTTGACATTTTGTTTCTTTGCTTCAGAATTTTTGCTTTCAACATATTTGAAGATTTTTACAAAAATCTAAAAATAAATTTTTCAAATTTGCAAAAAAATTTTATGAAAAAATTATGTTTTAAAATTCTTTTGACATTTTTCTCTCATTTGATACCGATCTTTAAAGGTCGTATTATTTAATATAATTAAGAAATTTTGCAAATGATGACTCTTAGCTTAAGCTTACGAGGTTTTTAAAGAACAAACATTTTACGTTCTGGTAAAAAACTAGAAACGCAGATTTGTGTAAAAATAAAGAGTGTTTTTTTTTAAAGGGGGGTTTTCAATGAGGCAATACTTTTTTCGAGTTGGCCTTTTTGAAAGCTGTTACTTGATTTATACTCAGTTTGGTTTGCCATTTCAAGACGCCTTGGAAGAAAATATTCGGCGCGATATTTGGTATATAATTTTTAAAACATAATGGCAAACCCTTATCTTAATAATAAAGTTAAATTCTTGGCCATAGCATTAAATTATATGCGAAATTATATGAGAAGAAATACTCAAAAACCACAAGTCTTAAAAAACACCCTTTAGCGAAAAAACTGTCGCTCTGTATTATAGGAAATGTACGTTGATTGGACTATATTTGCACGAGAAATTGTCGAAATAAAACTTTGTAGAAATTTCTAAAAGATTCCCTTGTTTTATTAGATTCACGCAATTTTCGTACAAATTTGTCAACTAACACTAGGAAGTGGACTAAAATTTCGCCTAAAAGTAGGCAATTTCAAATACTAGTAATTATCATTGTTCACAATTTGCTTAACCCTTTCGACACTCCTGGTACATTAAATGTACCGTAAATGTAATTGATGGACTAAATGCTTGAAATCCCCTTCAAACTCAAGGGAAAATATACCAAAGCAGGCTTTCTGATTACTTTTAAAATGACCTAGTCAGTTGGCATCACTGACATTTTTGTGTATAATTCTTGTTTTTCTAATATCTGAACCTTTTAGAAATTTGTTGCTAGTGTCAATGTAGCTTTATTCAATTCAACTCTCTAACGGAACGCAAATATTTACAGTAAAAGTACTTTTCATTCTTTCGGCAATTCCTTTTCGTTTCAACTTTGTGTAACTTGCGACCTGGCAAGTTGACAAAATTTCTCTCTCTCTCTCAACATCTCTTCGCTAGCGTTTCGTTATAAAAAAAAAAACTCATATTTGTTTATAAACGAATATCTTATCGAAATTACATAACTTGAACTCACGCAACCAAACATCTCAAAACTTAAATAAACTCTATATGTAAATATGTTTGGGAAATATTATTTTCTACCACTTCGCCCCATCCTTTATTGCAACACTACGCAAGCGGTCATTGCACTAGATTTGCTTTCTATGCTTTTTCATCATTGTGTTACCTCAATTCCAGCACTCGCTGCTACCGCCATAAAGCAAATTGTCCAATTTCTGTTTTGTCGTCACCTCACCGGGTGCGCCATGACCCGGCCGACCCCAGAAGGTGTCGAACGTTTCAAAGTGTTTGCTGCAGAGTTCGCGCTCCATTTGCTGTTCCGCACACACCGTCTGTCGCTTCTCGGACATTTGTGTGTTCAGGTCGTGCAAATAGCGGACATCTTGTGCGGTGGCAAGTCTGCGTGGGTGGCATGCCACATGCGTGCGAGGCATAAAAAAAGCCAATGTGACGAAGATCGAAGACATTCGTTGGATGTGTTGAATGCGTTACAAATCGGTAGAATTCATTTAAATTGGAAATTGACGCGTCGTTTAGTGTACATACATACATATGTAAGTAAGTACATTGTTGTTTGTGTTGGTTGTAGTGTTCGGTTGGTGTGTTATGCCGGGATGCGAGTACAGAGAAGACGGGATACATATATTGGTTTGCATCGGTGCTAGTTTTTTTTTTTTTTGCTGTGACTTAAATTTTGTAATTTTTTTTTGGCTTTGCTTTGTTTTTTTTTTGGTTTTTTACAATTCTAATTTAGTTTGCTATAGTTTTTTTTTGTTTAGTTGAATTTTTCTATATTTTCTTAAACTTTCACATTGATTATAATTGAAATCGTTCTGTTATTGTGTAAAAATTACGAAAAATAAACAAATAAAAATAAATCAATAAGCGACGCTAGTTTTTATATTTTGTAAAATTTATCTTAAAGTTTTGTGTGTGCGAGTGTGTGTGTGTGCGGCTAAGATTTTTTTTTTTTTGCTAAGCTAGATGGTTTCTTTATAAATGACTAGCTGATGATATGGAATGAGATGGCAGATTTTTTTTTTTATTGTATAAGCTTGTCCTTTTTCATCAAGTATGAATAAATCTATTTTGTATTTTCATCTGAAATTTTCTTGAAAATGTGGTAATATAATAATTTTTTTCGAGACTTTTACAATACAACTAAATAAGCGACCCTTTTTCTCTTCCGTCGACCTCTTAATTTTCTTGAACTAAATCTAGGTTTTGTTTGCAATTCTAACATACTAAAAAGTTTTCTTTAAATCAAGTGCCAGCTGTGTACTTACAGCCCTATTCTTAGGACAATTTAAAAACTCATCAAAAGGCAGCGGAATTTATTTTCTTTGAAATTAAGCTCAAAAATGTGCACCTCTCATACTTTTCCAATAGTTTTAATAGAACATATCGCACCCTAAACCAAAAACCGTCACAACTCAAAATTTTTTAAAATCGCTTTTATCTCATAAACCTATTCCCAGAATACTTCCCAACATGCTCCGAAAATTTCTTCATCGTAACTATCTTATTTACTGGAAAAGTACGTTTAAAATATTACAACCATTTTTACATAAAATTTTTTACTTCTCTTGGATATTAAAAAAAAATTTTAGATCCTTTTTCCACATAAACTAATTCACGGAATACTTCCCCAAATGCTCCCGAAATTTTTTCGTAGTTACTATCTCCTTTTACTGGAAAAGTATGATTTTAAAATTATCATCATTATTGTACAGACTGTTTGTTTTGCCTCTCCTGAACATTTCATATTTTTTGAGTTGTAACTGTTTTTGGTTAAGGGTGCGATACGTATCGTAGGCTTATTTGTGAGTATAGAAATTCGCCTTCTTCTTTTCACTTAACTTTTTGTAGAACTACTTAAGCTTGATTTTAAAAACTTGCCATAATATACTAAAATTCTAATTTATTATTTCATGTGCAAATTTCATCGTAGAAATAGACCTGGAACAAAATAAATTTTGGTATACTTTTTGGCTTCATTAATCAGACAACCATCTTGAAAGATGCTTAAGTCACCAATACTATACGAGTATTTCTTGAATGTCATAATGAAGGCACCACTGCTGTTGGACCAATACTGAAATTCATTTAGCAGACTTTTATAAACTTTTGACCCATTGGCAAGAGTCACTAACAAAACTATTTTATTCAGCTTTCTTGAGCTTTATCTCATACTTTTTGAATTTCGCGTGATGCTAATTTAACACGTATATTCATTTTTGTATTTGAGACACAAGAATCGCTAGCGGAGATTCAAAATATTAGATCAAAGCGCAATGCTCATAGTAAACTTATGGAATTTCGCCATTACTGACGTGAATTCATAAGCCGAAATCTTTTTCTGTTGAAAGATTTTTTCTGCTCCTTTTTCTTAAAATAACGTCACGAATTTTACCACACTTTCCCTAAACATTCATTGACATAACTGTTGGTGAAAAATTATAGGTCAAAGGGAATCTATTACGATCAATTTAATGCGTTCTTTTGAAAATGCTATTCATAGCTAAAGCCCATTAAAAAATATTATTTATTTCTCTTTAACTATAAATACTTTGATGGCAATGGGTTATCTGAAGTATTTACAAAGAAAACGCGGCAGAAGAAGGAGACTCATGACTCCCTCCAGGGCAGTTTTTGACCGACTGCTTAATCGAAGTAAAGAGGAGCTCTCTGAGGAGATGGACTACAGCGATATATTGGGTGAATGCACGCGTGTAAGAAGCCTTCAACGTATACACTTTGAATAACATTTATCATCTTCATCCAAAATCTGGATATTGACAGACTCCAATGACAATTTAAGTGTAAACATTGGCACGCCCTAAAAATAGTTATGGTAGTGACAATAGTAGTGTTTGCTTTCTTCAAACCTAAGTTCTACACAGCACTCAATCGTTAATTCCGTTTCCTAAATTGAAAATGCAAACCCAAACTACTATAACGTCAATAGCCTACAAAAAATGATTTAAAACCCACCTCCCAGCAAGCTTAGCGAATATGTAACGTGAATTTCTTTAAGCAACATGAAGTGCCGCTGCTACTATTCTCATTGATGTTATTGTTGTTATTGCTGTTGCCGATGATTGCATTGCTAAAATTGCAAATTTTGTTGGCGATGATGCGTTTGTTCTTGCACTTGCTAATGCTGTTGCTATTGTTGTTGTTCATGTTGTTCATATTGATGTTATTGCTATTGCTATTGTTATTGTTATTGTTATTGATATTGTTGCAGTGTAGTTGTTGCAAATGCTGCAGATATTTGCTACGATTAATCATGTTGCATGCATACCTATCTTTGGAGGCGGTGCGCTTCGTCACATCCGTGCTGGACAGGCTGACTGGGCGGGCGTTGGCGCGTCGACGTGCCAATAATGGCACCAATTCAACACCTTCTGCGCCCGCATTGCCACTGGTCTCCGTGTTGTTCGAATTGTTGTTGTCCATGGAGGTTGCGCCGCAATGGCGTACAAAGCGAGGGCAGTATTTTGGCTTTGGAGCGGCAGTTGTTGTTGATGCGATTGGATTTGTTGTTGTTGTTGTTGCATGGCTTTGGCCTTTAATGGGTGAGCTTTGATGCGGTTTCCTACGTGTTGGCATGACAATGCCGGCTCCACCGTCACCACCGCATCCTTTGTTGGTAACCATACCGGGACAGGTGCAAATGCAGAGATCACAGCAGCGTTGCACCTTTTTATTGGTACGCACTTTGCGGAATGTGGGCTTTTCTGCCGGCGTTGCTGGATTATCCTGGTCGAGATCCTTGAGCATCTCTTTGTTGGTCCAACCCTGTGAAAAATTGGAAAAATATATGGAATAAAAGTTAAGTGCGATGAAAGGTCAACAATACAGCTGTTTTTAAGGGTTCAGCTCATTTAGCTCAGTTCTTCGAGACTTTTGTAATATTTTATATGAAAATTTATTTATATATAGTATACCTTTAGGCTTCTGTGTTTTCATTTTGAATGAACGGATTCGTTTGACAAATAAAGAACCCTAAAAGTATACTACACCTCTGCTACTTTTCATATTGTATTGATTATTATTTGTAAAGGGACAGTTGTTCAGTGCTGGTTAAAACTCAGTTTAAACTAAGATTAGTTAAACTTTGTTTAAATTAAAAATTAGTTTCCTAGCGCTCAATTAAATTTGTTGCAACCAAAACAAAGTAGTCAGCAAACAGCTGATAGGTTAAACTAAGTTTAACCGTGTCCGATCGGTCGTTTAAACTTAGTTTAAACCCCAAACTTTCCCTGAAAAGCTGGCCCTAAGTAATCCATAACTTTGCGACTGATTTGGTCTTTGTTAATTTTAAATTGCAGTTTGTTTAATTTTCTTATATTCTCGAAATCCATTATCGAAAGAAAAAAAAATTAATTACTAATCCCACTACTACAATCCATTTTCGGCGTTTATAATATTTGAGTTATTCTGATAATTATTATATGTAATTAAGGGCGTATAAAGACAAAATAGCAATTTGCCATTGCAGACAAAGTAAACAGGGATCAAAAAGAATAACCAGAAACTGTGCGAGGTTTGCTTGCTTAGCAAGCTTAGCACCACACGGGGCGTGTTGGCTTAGCAATCCCAAATGCATTGGTTCGATTTCTTCAACGTTTAAATGAAAAAAGAAATCCGAAGTGAAGATGTGCAACGAATAACCAGCGACAACTTATACCAGCATTTATATGAAATGAACTGTACCCTTTTGTTCCAGCATGTCCTATGAGGAGACTAATTGTCTCCTTTTATACCCGAATGGGTATAAATGAGGCCCAGTCAATTTATAAAAACCGAAATAAAAATCATAGCTTCGAACCCAAAAGAGACGAATACAGGACTAATCTACAAGTACACCCGTTTGCGTCGCTAAATTTTTTGCAGGGATACAAGCAAGTTTGACATAAATGCAGGCTTTGGTGGCTTTGGTGGCTTATACCCTTTTTTGGTCATGTTCACATACTTATACAAACTAAGATATGCTGATAAAGGTTTAAAATTATTTTTTATAGCTATTTGGAAATCAAACAAAAACGATTTCATTTGTATTGATAAGCAGTTTTTTATATGTATGTGAATATTTAATTCATATCGAAATTCGAAAATTTACATTTTTCACTGAGTAAAAAATTTAATCATAGACCATTGAACTAAAGAGAAAAAAGTTATGGTTGTTAAACTCAAAATGGAAGTGATATTTTTACAATATTCGCAATGTCGCTCCTATGGAATTTTTCGTTAACTTTTTAATGATTTTTTTATAATTACTTGGTTTTTCTATTAATTTTTTATATGTCTGTCGTGTAATGTTTGCTGACTGCACTTGTCGATACTGCCACTATATATGTAAGTATTGTATAAATGACCAGAAAGTGATTATTGTTTTCTAAAAGTTTCAATACTATAAAGTGATCTGGAAGTTGGAGTATTTATTGGGAGAATTTTCTTTTGAAAGTCGCACTTTAACGAACACCACCGCTTCGCCCGACTGGCCACAGTATAGTTTTCTCTGTATCCACTTACACAGCCCACCCTAGCCAACTATTATTTTGATGAACTGCCTACCTGTACTCCTGTAAGGTATTTCAAGGGTCACCATTAGTAGTCAGAATGTTTGATTCTCGTTTGTTCAACGACCTCGAAAAGCCTTAGTCTTGTTAGACTATTGGCTCTTTAACAACGAAACTACGCACTATAAATGCGTGAATTGGCGTAAAGATTAGCAAATCAAAAACCCAACCTAACTCAACGTGCCTCTGCCCCACTGAACTCACCAGAGACTTCATGAACGAACTGCCAACTGCCTTCGGACTGCGCCACGGCTTACCACCCGGACCGGCTTTGCCCCAAGGATCCTTGCACGCCTGAAATGAGTCAAAGCAAATACCGAACAAATAATATCATTGCCATGCATGTTTAGTATCTGCAGCTCACCGGCTTCTCCAGCCTGGCAATCAGTTTCTTTTTGCGCGGCGATCCCTTCACCGCCGACTGTGCGTGTATGCCCTGCGCCAACGGACACTTATCGCCACTATCCGACACCACAATCTTCTCCAGCAATGGCTTACCCTTGCCAGCTGCCGCGGCGCCCTGTTTGTAGCGCACCTCAATGTCGAGATGTCCTTTATTGCGAAATGACATTGATGGATGATCTTTGAGCGTTATATGCAGAGTCTCACCATTTTTAGTGGCACCAAGGCCAACACCAATGCCACCGCTGCTACTGGTCGCATTGTTGTTGGTGGCACCATGTTTTGCGCCAACACCAACATCGCCAGCTCTGCGCTCACATATAGCGCCGGGATGGCAAGCCTCTGTTGTGGTTTGCACGGTGTGCGTATGGGTGGTGACGTGCGGTGGCGGTGGCGGTGGCGGTAGTGGTGGTATGTGATGATGCATGTGATGATGATAGCAAGTGGCTGGATCGTGGCACTTTTTTCGCTGCGAGAAGTAGTCATTGTAGCGGCAGGGTTGCCATGAGTTCAGCCGATGCATTGTGCTCTGCAGAGGGAGAGAGTAGATTGAAAGTTAAATCAAAAATTAGTTAAGTAAATTATTTAAAACATAATTATTTACAATTGTGGGCGTGGAATGTAAGCCAACCGCTGTGATATCCTTGCGTCTGATATCCAAATTAGGCGCACCACCGCCAGGACGACCCCATGGATAATGCTTTACAAAGAGTTCGTAGTACTGCGCAGCCAAAGACGTTGCGAAACAAACAGACGAAAAAAAAAAAAAAACAAATAAATAGAAATAAATAAATTCGTGTGTGTGATAGAAAAAATTTAACTAGGTCAGTGATACACACTTTGTTGTTTGTTTTATTATTATTTTACTGTATTTATTTCATGTTGCGCTTTAGGCTCTTTACATTTACACGCACACCAACACTAAGGCAATAGCGAAACAATGTCTTTAACTAGTTTTATTGCTGCAAGAAACTCAGCCAGACGCTCCCACACTCCAATGTCAAAGCGAAATTGTTTATGCAACTGTGCGTTCCAGTGCACAAATGGCAGCAGACAACTATTGTCTGCTTTCAGGCGCGGCAGCTGTCGTTGGCAATGCGCGCCAGCGATCCATTAATCGTGTATTCTGCGTTTAGCTACTATAGAGCAACCAAATTATGACAAATTTGGATACTTTAATTTTAACATATTTTATTTTACAATATTTTTTTTTACAATATATGTAGTTCAATATCTAACACAAACCAGATAAACTCAAGGCTCAGACTTTGTACAAAACTGAAAAAATGTAAAAAAGTGTTTGTCAAAATTTTGCACTTCACCAAAATTTTTAATTTTTCTTAAGTATGCAGTTGTGTTACACAAAAAAATTTTAGTATGACGAAGTGCAAGTTTAAAATGGTTGCAAAATGACGTAGATTTTTGCCAATTTTTTTACTGGCGCTTTCGAGTTTTTTATGTGAAAGAAATTGCGAAAGAGCGTCTTCCAAAATGGAAATTTCAAATTGTCAAAATGTGCGCACATGAGGTAGCACTATAGTTGTTGAACGCACCGTATTGCAAACAACAGATGTTTTCCCCCAACTCCTCTACGCTATCTTCTGCAATCACTCGCTTTAGTTTTGCTTTTGTTTATATTTTGCCAAAAAACGAATTTCTAAAATTAGCATCGTTTGTAGGTTGTTGTTATAGTTGCAAATAAATAACGGCGCTAACAATGAGACCAACAACAAATACAACACAATACAAACCATTAAATTTTGACTACCTCTATACAAAACGTATATTCCCTCTCAAATAGTTGGCAAATGATTTGGCTTTTGAGCTCCGTTCTGCAATTTATTTGTTAGCAAGGATAAGAAGCTAAAGAAGTAGAAGAAGCAGCAGCAGAAGCAGCGAACAAATTGTAGTCACGCGATATTTGCAAAAGTTCGTTGCTCGCCATTCCGGCTGCTGAATACTGACGATTTTCATATTTGGGTAATTTCAACATTTGCGCGCCGCTATTTATGCTAAACTACTCCAATCAGCATTGTCAAGGCATGTCAAATGAAATCGCGGATTGTCAAGTCAACTTGGCAGCGACTGACTTCCTGGTTGTGTTCCATTGCAAATTGCATGGCAATATATCTTCGATGAGTATGCTCGCGCGCATTTTGCTTTCCCCAATTTATGTGTGTATTTACCCCTTTCTTGATAGAAGTAGCTAATATATATATTTTTTTTTTGTATGTTATTTCTCATTTAAATTTTGATTTGTAATCGGAGGTGGTCATTAACCTCGTTCGCTGAAACAATTTTGATTAATGATATTGAATTCCCGAGGTTGCATTATTTGCAGTGGCATAAAAGAAAATCGAACTGAAAAAATATTTGCTTCGTAAAAAATTATCCGCAATCGAGGAGCATACTCAAATATGCTTAGCTGATTTTTTTTTCCTAAAATTATATAATAACTAGTATCATTTATTCACACAAAATTTAGTTTGAAAGTACAGACAATATTTGTTTATTATAAAAAAACATAAACAAATCAATTAAATTAAAATGAAATCGCACTGGGCCAAGCTATGGAAGTAAAACCTATATTGATTCATTTCTTGATCGTGAAACCTAATTATAGGAAGCGTAATTTTAAATTAATGAAATCACAATTCAAAATATTAGTTTTATTTATGATTTCCTTCGCTGTGGTGAAATGAAGAGCGATGAGATGGAAAAAATAGACCTGTGGAGAGTTGAGAGTTAATGTGGAGAATTTATATGCGAGAAGCTTATGAGTAGTAAACTCAGGTGTGATTTTTGGTTCGATGATTTAAGGTGTGGGGAGTTTTAGTGTGGGTATATTGAGTGTGGTGAGTTTATGGGTGAGGAATTTTGGTGTAATGAGTTTATATGTGAGGCGTTTACGAGTGGTGAGTTTAAATATGGTGAGAAGAAAAACTATTAGTGCCGTTTCCAACCTTTTTATTATCCGCCATCCCATCAGCATCCTTTCATCTCGCTAGCCATGTTGATTCTTCAAATTATTTTTAGCGCTCAAAAATATATCACCTAACTTAACACAACATAAAATAACATCGTATATTATTACAGAACCTAGCATAACATAACATAACGTAAGGTAACGTGAAGTGTGGTGAACTAAGGTGTTTTGAGTAAAACAATTATTATTCATATATTGGCATCCAATTTTCCAAAATCATTACAGAAACGTTAAAGTATCTGAGATGCTCATCTATTTCGCATTCTGTCAACATTTTTTCTTCATCTGTTGAAAGGCTTAAAAGATATTGTGCAATATTTATTTTTTTGATATATTACCGATTTTCTTCTGAAATTTCTTTAAAAAATGGAATTGTTCGTAAAACGTTTCGCCTTAAAAAAATCAGAAAAAAATTCCAGAAAACACGAAGTCCGTGCAATTTTATTTCTTTCTTAGAAGCTTGTCTGAAGTCATCGTTTAACGGGCATCAGTCCTCTGTTATACGAGTAGAATGTTGTAAATTTTTGATAAAACAAATTATTTGACTTCAGCAAGTTTAACTTTAAGCGCATAAATTTTGATATTTGATAAAAAAAATTAAATATGTATATTAAATTGATTACTATGAAGATGGCTTCATAAATGACACATTTATAGAATTCATTTTTAGAAAATTTTATAAGAAAACATGCATTTAGAACTTGATAGGAAAAAGCATTGAGTCGCTATAAAATGTTTTGTTAAATTTCTATAGAATTTTGTATACGTAATACAGAAAAATTGTACCGCATAAGCATTTGTTAACGAAAGCTACACTGTTATTTTGAACACGTACTACATCTAAAAAAAAATCGTTCTTTTAATTAACCAAAAATACTACAAATGACAAAAAAAATTCCATTTTACACAGAAATAAACATTTTTGGTCAACAAATATAAATTTATAAGGGACAGTAAGTATTTAACAACAGAAATAATATATGAAAACAGTGTCGAATGATAAAAAATATTCTATTTTAAATTTTAATACGTCTTTTATTTATTTTTTTTATTGATATTCACGATCTCCGATGAATACAAAGAGTCTGAGGAGGAGGTAGGTGATATTACAAAAATCTTCTACCTTTTCGTAATTTTTTAATAAAATCATTTTTTTCAATTAATTACATTTTTTGATACAACATTTTAGCAAATAAAAGTGTGCCCAATTAAAAAAAAAATATGCAGTAAGCTAAAGGCGACAAGCCAAGTTTACAAAGAACTAATGTTTTATTATATTGGAAAAGTTCCAACAGCATCACACATACTTTCTAAAATTTGTAAACGGTCATTTCTCAACGTTACAATTTTACAACACAAAAATAAATCTAAATAGTTTTCGAACTTCACTCTGATGGTGGTAAGCGTCCTTAAATTTGTTAACATTCCAAACCCATTTTCATTAATTGAGTTTGTATCACTCTGACCTGTAGTGTTTTTTTTTTGGCTCTACAACAAATTTTTGTCAATAAACCAATTGTAAATTAGTTACCTAACTGGCGTTCAATATCCGCAAAAATGGAATCCTTAAAATATTCCGTAAAAATTGTTTTAAATTAGTCAAAGCCAAGTAAACGAAATAAGCTCTTTTTCCTGAAAAAAAAAAACGGTGAAAGACAAATACGGGATGTTTCAAAACTATTGACGAATTTCAGAAATTTTCGTTTAGGCTAATAGGCTTTAACTGAACTTAACATATTTCCAAATAAGTGACAAATGTACCACAACAAGATGGTATAGAAAAATTTTTTTTTAAATAGTAATTTATTAATTATTTATTATAATCGCTTCTGTAGAAGCTAAGCTGTTTAGCGAAACGTTGGGCTGAAAAAGTGAAGTATTACTTGCACTCATTTTAAAATTAGATCAATAAAAGCCTATTAACCTAAACAAAAATATACAAAATTAATTTGCCAGAAAATTAGGAAATTTTAATTTTCTTTTAATTTAAAACAAAACGTTTTTACTTTATAATATTTTCAAAAATCAACAGTACAAAGTTTAGAATAAAGGTTTTAGATACAAACAATATTTAACAAAATTACTTGATTAATCGATAACTTGTAGCTTTTGTGGGCAATGGTGATCAGCGGAAAGGATACATTTATTTTTATTCAAATTTTCGAAATTTATTTTTGAAATTCTTTTTGAAACATAAAAGTATGGCTAATGCAGTTGTACAACATTTCAAACAAATTATAACCGCGACAGTAAAAAAAAACACAATATGTGTACATAAAATATCGAAATAAAGGGTGTTTTTTTGGACGTGTGGTTTTCAATGAGGCAATACTTTTTTTGGAGTTGGTCGTTTTGACAGCTGTTACTTGATTTATACTCAGTTTGGTTTGCCATTTCAAGACGCCTTGGAAGATAATATTTGGCGCGATATTGCTGCCAAAAGTGATCGAAAATTGTGTCTCTCGGCTGAAATTTATTCGAGCGGCGGTCATTTGCGCAAAATCATTTTTAAAACAAACAAGGCAAACGCTTATCTTTATAATAAAGGTAAACACTTGGCCATAGCATTGAATTATATGCGTTTTATTTTTTCTTAAAAACCACAAGTTTAAAAAAACATAAGGGGATTAAAAGACTTTGACATTTCATTTTATTTTATTCAAATCTTATTATAAATCAAAAATGAAAATGAAACAAACATTAGTGAAAATGGTAAAAATTCATGGGAAATCTGAAGCCCCGCAAACTTACACGATATGCTAAAATGAAAAGAGCTACAGAACTGCAAACTCAAAAGTATTTAAGATATTCATGAAAAAATAATTTAAGTGTTTAAGTTTTTTGCTGATGTTTTTGTTAAATGCGCTAAACTTTAAAACTCAGATTTGTATTGGTTTTTGGTTAAGGAAATGCTTGTACTTTGAATAACAGGCTTGAATACTGCTCTCAAGAAAAATCACAAGAAATATTTTTCATAATATATGTTGCTTGAAAAAGTGCTTTGCCGTTGTTGTACATAAATTTTGCTTGAAGAAATAAATATACAAGCATTTTTTTGTTGAGAGCTTCAGACCGAATTAAGTAATTTTTAAAGAAAAAAATCTCTTTTTAATTTTTTGAGTCTCATTTTATATGAATTTTTCGATTTTATTGAGACACAGCTCTAAGCTTCCAAAAAAAAATTAATAAAAAAAATAAAAAAGGCAATGCCGATGGCTTCATACCTTTACTGAAGAGCAGAATTGTATATACGTTATAGTTGTCCGATCTGCCTGATTCCGACAAATGTCTAATAAATTATAAAAAGGCGACTGACTCATCCAAATAGCTTTCAAACAGAAAGACAGACGGCCATTGCTTAATCCAATCAGCTCATCAACCTGATAAATTCGGTATACTTTTCGATGAGTCTAACTCTTATCCATTTGCTACTTACAAACATCGGACCAAACTTAATATAACATTTTTATGAAAGGTATATTGAAATGGATGTAATATATAAATCTGCTTCTATCGCACCATCTTCTTCGAACTAGTAAGTACTACAGCAACTTAACAGTTTGGCAAATTTTTAAAAAGCCCCAAACCCAAGCATTATCTGTTTTTACTTTGCAATAAAAAAAAATTTAAATAATTGAAAATAATGCAAAATCATATTAATTAAAAAATTAATTAGCTAACTAATTTATTTTTTTTTAAATAATTAGTTTATTATTATAAAAACATTGCTAATAATATTTTTTCTTCATTAAATGGTTCATTTTAAAACACATCTGCCTAAAATCCTATTACTATTTTCTACACGCCCTGAAAATATCGTTGCCACTTCAGCATTTGCATATCATTTCATCATTTCGGGACTCGTATGTATTTTTTTTTTAAACCCCGCACTTTCGCTCTATGACAATTTCTCAATTGCGAATTGAATGTTAAAAGTCAACAAAGATCTCCCGCGCCATAGATTCGCTTCGGAAAAGCAATTGGAAATTCCCCAAATCTCTGCACATTTATTTGAATAGTCAATTATGTTGGCACTCACCTCCGCCTTGTCCTTCTCCTTGCGCGCCACTTCCTCCGCCTTGCGTCGCCGCCACATACGCATACTCTCCTCCGCATTTTTGCGCTCCACCAGACGTTTCTTATCGTCGCACCACATCAACGGATGTTCGTAATGATCGCGACAGAATTCATCGCTAGTTGTCATTTTGCCGCCTGCCGCACTCTCGAATTGTACACCCAACACACACACACACCTCGCTTCTTATGTACGCAGCTGCTGTAGCTGGTAGCTGCAGCACTTGAATTTACGACACTTCTCCACTAAAGGATTATTGCACATTAAATGCAGCGGAAACCATTGCAAAGTGTGTGACGATACGGATGCGAATTTGTAGCGATTGAATGAAAGTCGAATGGCGCGTTTGCAGGAAACAAATAAATCTGCCGGAAATGAATGCTTTGCTCAAGTGTTGCCAAACAACAACTGGCACGTCACAGGCAAAACTTTGCGCCGCCAACCAGACAAACTAGGAAATTCCATGGAAAAAGTCAGAAGCCAAATGTGAATGCGGTGCCTGGTACGGAGCGCGCGCGTTGCCATTTACATATATTTGCACACACACATACACTCAGCGATGGCGGTTTGGAGCACCTGAAATCAATACCTACCCGTAGGCGCACCACCTATTTACGGTATTTAGGAGCTGACGAAGTTTTCGCCTGTTCGCGCGTTGTCTTGGAGTTGAGCGCGGCGTTTTGGCGCTTCACTGCCGCAGGTGCAACTCGCACGACAACAACTACGCGGCCCTACGGCATGCGCCTATTTATAGTCGTTAATCGCTTCACTTTACGTAGCCCTGCGCGTTTCCATATTTGCGTGTGTGTGTGTGTGTGTGTTGTGTATGCATCGACGACGCCTGTATGTATGCAATGATTTTAGGCGCTGCCACAGCTGCTGCTGCTTCTGTTGCTTGCTCAAGTTTCTACTTCCGTGCGCGCGTTTGGCAAGTGTCCTTGAGGGCACTTGCTCTTTGTTTCGGTGCGATACACATTTTTGTTTGCCACTTTGCTTGCACATCAGCGCGAGTGTTTGCTTAAAATAGTGTGCGTGCGTGTGTGTTGTGTGAAAGTGTGTTTTTGCACTGCAAAATGGCTGCACTCAAAGCTCTGGGTTATCGGGCCAGATAAATATTTTCCCATTCGACGTTGCACTTGCTCGTACACTTTACTTTTTTGTTATTGTTTACACTTTTGAAAGTAAAATTTGAAACTGTTTTGTTCATGCACGAATGACGGCCTGGGAAGTGAAATTAAGCCATATCTAAAATGTATAAACTGCTTTGCTTGGCAATCATGCAGATACTTACTTGCAAGTGTTGGTAGTGGCATTTTTGCGAAAAATTTGGTGGCTTGATTTGTGTTCAAATACTCTTATAATCTGAAATAAGTGTATACAACTGCTGAATGGATTTCTAGCAGATTTTTATAAAGTGTTTTTCCGGCGGCTCAAAACACAAATTGGGCCACAATTCTAATTTTTTTCATAAATGGGCATCGGAATAAAAAGAAAACTATTTTGATGCTAATTTGGTTTATTACTTTTTGACATTTTATCAGGCAGTTTCCAGAAAGCATTTTAAAGCTCGTAAACTGTCTGTGAAAGTACACATTAGCGCTACACGTTACAGTTCTTTGGGTTCTCGAAAATCTTAAAAAACATTTGTGGTCAATTTACTCCTAAAAGTGAAAAAAGGCCAATTTCGCCTTTGTTTGAAAAATGTTATGAGGCTTATTTTAAAATTGCCATTAGAAATCAAGACAAATCATGGGTGCCGAATGTTATAAATATTTGACAAGGGTACTATGAAACAGATGCCTTTTGGTGTACCAATGCAGTGGCGTGAACCCAAAAATCACGTTGACGACTGTTACTTCTGTTTAACAACTGTGAAAGGTTTTTCAAAAAAAAAAAACCAAAACACTCGGTGAACTATGCTACTGTGTCATCTGTGTTAATGCCGCCACCACATTCTCCAGACATTCCAGTACCGAAAAGATTTTGTATTTCCTCAAGTTTATCGAGTCATATTGAAGAAGAAGATGAAGCAGGCCCTTCTAATATCAAAGAGGTTTTTATAGATGAAAAAAATACAGAACCATATTTGATTAGTCAATCAGAACTAAATGACCTTATTAGAGATTTAGATTTGAACAAAGAAAAATCTGAGGCTCGAGATTAAAACAATGCAATCTATCTAAGTGGAGTTATAATTACAGCTTATCGAAAACGTCGCATTACCTTAGCTATATTTTATTCAAAAGAAAATGGATTAGTGTTCTGCAATAATATCGAAGGATTAATGTCAGCATTAGGTCACAAGCATATATCGAACCATACGTTGAGTAGGTGATGAACTCGGTGAAAGATTTCATCAAGAAATTGCAGAGTACAAGAAGCGGTATCAGGGTAGATGGGAGCCAGTCATGCTTGCAGACTATTGGTGGAGCCTCCAAAGGGATACTGCCACTGCTGACTACAAGAGGAAAGCCAAGCGTTGAACAAAAAAAAAAAGTTTTTTTAATGTTGTATAACAATTTATGTCACCGCTTCTTATAAGTTTAAGTAAAATCAATAAATGCGTTTCACTACTAAACTTGACGTGACAGAACAATTTTATTTCAATATTTCAATTAGTTTTAACTTGGCGAATCGTAATTACTTACTGCGAACCTACTGAAAAAAAAAATTTCCTTTGTTGCATAGTGTAATCAATACGGTAGTAAAAAAAGCGGAACTAAACAATTTTTTTTTTGCCGAGCATGTTGCGGCTTGCTTTTGTATAAAACGCACCCTGTTACATGTAGGGAAGACAATTTTTTAAAATCAGCGGTAATTTTTACCAACTTAAAAATTACATATTTTAATGCCATAATAAAAAGGATTTAAACCTGTATACACAAAAAGAGAATATTTTAATTCGAAGAAAAAAGTTTGAAACTGAAATGAAATGTTTTTTTAAATTTTTTTAGTTTTTCTACAAGGTTTAAGATATGTTTTCATACGATTTATGTTAGAACATGATTTTAGGAGATTCTTATAAACAGCGAGATAATTCCACTCCTCATTTTTTTTTTTTAACTTTGTTTGAATTTAATTCTATACTCGTATACATAATCACTCCAATAAATTCTAGCAAATGCAATTACACGCAATTTACATACATACATACGGTGTTGGCCAATTGATTTGCAATCAAATTCAAAATGACAAAGTTTGCCACTTATTTTAATTTATTTATTTTTAAGAATTTTCAGTTAAAATTCATTCACTTACATAAAGTATAAAAAACTAAGTTTGAAACGTTGTAGAAAATAATTCAACTTTCATTAAAATTTTTAACTTTTTTCTCAGAAGTGAAAGTTTTAAGTAGCTAGCAATTACCGTTGATTTTTTAGTGGTTAGGTTAGATGAATGGCCACACATAGACCGATTGGTCCCTAGCGTTACCAAATAAAGCTTTCCTCAAATGGATCGGTAGTAGACATCATTTAGGATGCCAACGCTTTTGGCGAACTTGAGCAGAGATTGAAGGCCAATTGCTGCGGCATCTTCAAGCTGATTAAACTGCGCAGCTCCTAAATAGTTTAGGCGCGTTCTTGCTAGCGATGCACATAGGCATAGGAGGTGTTCCAAGGTCTCAATTGATAGTCGTGATCCCCAATTCGACCGCGTTGGCGTTGGAGTTGCTGTCCGTCTCGGTGCAGGCTAGCTCTGAGGCTTTTCTCACAGCAAAATCTTCTGCTTGGAATATATTGCAATGATCTAGTTCCACGCAGTAAAACCCCGCTCCTATACCATCTTTCTCGATAGTGGTACGGAACCTCTTTTTCCAAGTGAGGCGCGGTGCAATGTAGTCCGTATCGACCGAACCTCTTTTGGCTACTAAACTATGTCCAAAGGGTTTTCTGTATGAACTCGCCTGCCGCCAACAGCCTTTCTTCGATTGGCGACATGCTGAGTATATTTTCCAGCGCGGCCGTTGGTGTAGTTTCCAGTGCACCCGTTATACAAAGTAAGGCGAGGCGCTGAATTCTTTCTATTGGTTTGAGATAAGTGGATTTTATTGTTGCGGTCCAACGCACTAGCGTTCCGTAGAGTAAGATTGATCTCACTATTGCTGTGTAGCGCCAATGATTAAGAGTTGGAGGCAGACCCCAAGTAACACCCAAAGGTTAAGTTTTTTGCGACTTTCTTGCCTATAAAAATTAGTTTCGCTTTTTCGTTATATGGAAGCAAACGCGACCAAAAATATTCTAAAAAATCAACGCTGATCCCTAGCCACTTGAAACTTTTACATTGTTATACTAAAAGTGAATTAGCTATTAAACTGCATACTCAAAAAAATCAGGTCTGAGAAATATTTGTGGAATTTTTTTTAATTTTCTACAAAGTTTTAAACACGACTTTAAATAGTTTATGATAGAGAATGAACTGTATTTTAATTGAAAACTCTGAAAATAAATAAATAATTTTTTTAAGCGTAAGCATTTTATATATTAAATATACATTGTTTGAAAAATAATCGAAATTAAATATCTAAGGAAATTGTGCAAATTTGTGAATATGTTGTTGTACTATATCAAAATAATAAAACATTTCCACTAATTTGCCGCGTTGCTAGTTTCTGTCTAACAGCCGTTCTCATTACACTTCCGTTTGCTTTCTTGTTCTTATACTAAATTCCCGTTATATTTAATAAACCATTGCACATAATTGAATCAAGCAATTGGCATCCACTTAGCCAACTGTGCTACTTACTTAGATAGCTGTAAAATAAAAAAAACTTGTTGATATTTAGAATACACAAACACACACTCATCTCTCGAACGTGCAAAGGCACGTACATACATCGACACACACACACACACACACACACACACACACACACACACACTTGCGCTTGTATTCACTGTAAGCTCGATAAAGTGCCAAGCGTTGGCAGTAAGCCGCACTTCCGGCGCACTCTGCTCATCCAACAATGCCATTAGCCAATAACCAGCTATACTACAAAGTCCGAACGGGTCCTGCGTTAAATGTTGGCTAATGTAAGGGAACGACGGGTAAAGGGTGAACTTTGGCGTGGACCGGCATTTCCGACAAACTGACACACGCTTTTAGTTGGTCGCTTTTGGTTGGCATAGAATGCTTTAGGGAATACCCAGAATGCGTTGATAGTAATGTGCAAAGAGTAAGTCATTCAATTTTCGTACAAACATATGTATATGTAGATTTGCACTTACTTTCATATATACATACATACATACATACATACGAATATGTGTGTAAATATTTGCAACGCACAAGTATACAAACATTTGTAAATAATTGCCGCATGGAAGTCCATAGACAGCGCCGCCGCCATTGTGCCTGCGTTTATGTGTGTATGTACATATGTATGTATGTGTATATCAATCGCTTTCAGTTTGCAGCGCAGCTCTTGAACGTGCGTCGAGTCCAGCGCCTTTACAATCGACAACAAAAGCGATTGAAAAGAATCGCGCGCCGACAACATTCTCGCTGTCTTTGCCATCAGCTGCATTTTGTTTGCATGCCAGCCATTCGATGGACTTGGCACATGGACTGTGTAAACTTATACATACATACATACATATATCAAATGCATGCAAACATACCTACATAGCTACATACATATGTATGTATAATATGGAAGCAGCTACAACCATTCGCAGTGCTGCAAAAGTAAACAGCTCATCAAGTCAGTCCTTGCTTTGTCAGTATTGCGGCGAGTTGAAAATAAAATAGAACTAAATCAAGAAAAAACAATTTACTCGTGATTCCTTTTGTTAAAAGGATTAAATATGTGGCATATTCACTGCTCATCAACGCTTTTCGCCATTTGCACACACACACACACACACACACACACAAACAAGCATGAAAGTGATTTCATTTGATGTGTACGTACATACATATACTTTCTTTGCGGAGGGGCAAACTGCCAACTGACATATTAACTGTGGACTCAATCGTCAGGCATTCAATCGGACTGTCTATCGAGCGTCAACAATACTTGGCAGCGCTGACTTTTAGAAAAACACACAAGTGTTTGTACACATGGAACATCAACAATGTATGTATGTTATTTGTTTGCCCCCATTTTGTTGCCATTGTTGATTTGCGCCACTTGCAACAGAGTATTATTTTTTTCATTTAATTTTAATTTTTAATCAAAAAATAAAGCGAATTTTACTCATTGAAAATTAAATGTTAAGATTGCAGCTTAAACTAGAGTTGCCAGGCTAACGAAGACACTGGTGCTCTTCTGATGAGATCTACAGTTTTACGCCGCAGCGACGTCAAACTGCTGATGAATATTAGGGGAAGCTCTAAGCAATAATTTGCCGAAGTGCAATGCTGATACTTAAAAATATTTTCTATAATTTTATGCAGGCATCGAAAATGAAATGAGTAAACGAAACTAAACGCCATTCACGTAGTTTTGCTTCCAAGTACGCTTAAAATGCCAAAAAGAAATGAGTACAAAAAACTTTTTGTGGTACTTCCACAAGAACGAAAGTGAGAACAAAACTGTTGAGGTTATCTACAGTTTAGCAAGGCGACTTCATAGAAGGTGGCATATTCCCATCAGCTGATTGCTTGTTCTATCTACGCCTTATGCGGTGAAAGTGTCAAAATTGTTATTTTGTTTACATTTTAAATTTCTATTTACGTTCGTGATGGAAAATTTCATGTAAAAAACAAGCAGCACATAATATTATAATGAAATTAATTTGAATATTTTTGCTATAACACCCAGTACGTTTGCTTTTTGTGTCTAATTTTAAATTCCAACCATTCGTTTACTTTTGTTTTTCTAAGTTTCTCGGACATTTTCAACGCAAACTTCACACAATTTTTTACTTATATGTGGAGTATACCACCTTGTATGAATCCGCCTTGACAGTTTATAAAAAAAAACAAGCTGAACGAAATGCCCACGATTTAGAAAATACAGAGGTTGTGCCATCCGCAAACCGCTATTCGCTCTCAGCAAATTTGACAGAATCAGCTGTTTATGCTACGTCACAAAACGCGGTTAGTTTTGTTTGTATGTTTGTAAGCATACAATTGTTTGTGCTTAAATTCAATGCTTTAAGTGGTTGTATTTAAAATAAAGTTATTAAACATGAAGTGCGCAGTGTTAAGTGTTTAGTCGCAAAGTCTATCAATGATACGGGGCTATAAAACTTGCTAAAAATGAAGTTAAGGTGAAGCTGCGCACTTGGTTGCAAATTAAGCTTCCTGCGTCTCCTAATGCTGAACTGCAGTTTGTTTCAAGGCATCCAATCAAAGACAGAGCATAAATGAAGTTCTTTGAATATAAATATGTTGCATAAAGTGCCGAAATTGGTAAAAACTTTTAAATTTACAAATCATAGGAGAACCTAACCTCACATTTTTCTTGCAATTTCTACCGATTCTCAGTCAATTCATGTTCATGACGTTGCACGCATTTTGCTCCACATAATTTTTCGTCGGGAAGGCGCAATCTTGTATTCTATCGTTCTTGCGAAATGCCAAGATTGCTAGATATTAGAGATTGCGACAATCGTGCTCTTGTCAATCTTCTCCTCGTTGTTTTGGCATTCACTGACGACAACACATCCGCAATTGAAGAAAATGATGACACTATCAACATTATCGATAGTTTTCACTTTAAGAAACTGTCGATGGTTTTCAGCTTAAAAAATTTATTTCTCAAAAAAATCGAGAAAGTCATATAAAATGACACTCAAAAAATTAAAAATAAATTTTCTTCTATAAAAATTAAATTTAAAACAAATAAATACAAATATTAAATAAATTAGAAATCAATAGCAAAAACTCGTCGATTGTATTATTTTATCGCCGAGAATATATATTTGTGGTAAGTAAGTTTAGAGGTTGTTTAATAATAATTTTACTCTAATTTACATATAAATTGTAGCGCCAAAAATTGCTCCAAAATAATTTATATAAGCGTTAACCAAGTGCGAAAGACTAATATATAGCTTCTATTTAACCTCTGTTATTAATAAAGTACTTTCAAAATAAGAATTTATTTACTATTATAATTCGATAGTACTACCGATTGTGACTGTGGTGTTTTTGAAAGCTTCGAAAACTATCGATAGTTCAAGTATCAAAGGTTTCCCAGCTCTCTCTATCGTTCTTATATTTAATTCATTTCAATTATCATTGTTCACTTTACATCATATGAATGAGTGACGTCACGCAAACATTTTTCCTCTCTCGTTGGCGCAATCGCTACAATCTATAACTCTTCACGAAATGCGAGCAATACTTTGGGAACATTTTCAAGAGAACAAAATGTGAGCAACATTCTTCGGTACAAAACTCGCTATAACACGCTCTTAGCGAACAAAAAGGATAGAAAAGTCTCATGAAAATTCAAACATAAAATCAAATGGAAGCAAAACTATTCAGTAATCAATTCAGAGACTTACTAAGAAAGCATACAATCATATTTTCTTCTGGCATTCAAAACAAATCGAAGAATTATTTAAGAAATTTAACAGACTTCCAAAAACATCACTGCTCTTAAATTAACAGCAACTTTTCTCATTCAAATGAATGCCACTTCAAAGATATATATTTATGATTAAAATAGCTGGGGTGAATAAAAAAAAATAGAACTGAACAACGGTAGTTCTTGAGAGTTTGGTTCTCATAAGTATTTTCAAGAAAACGTTTCCAAACGTTTCATTCTCGGTTCTTAACCATTCAAATTGTTCTCAATACTTTTTCGCTGTTGGGTGATTTTGCGGGAACATTCTGCTTTGTCTTTTGCAAACCTAATACCCCTAATATGTTTAGCCGCTAGACAACTATGTACTGAACTTTGCTTTACGTACGGTCTTCATCATATACTAAATGTTTGCTATTGGAGATGAAGCGATCGTATAATAAGGCTTCTGGAACAATTTTTATTTATTTCTCAAAGACCGCAATAATGACATGAAATTTAATGATTACAAGGTTCGCCTGTTAATTGAAAAAAGGTAACGATATAGGTACATATTTCATATTTTTTACATGATTTTGTACAAAGTTGCCAACTCAAAATGTGCTTGTACGAAAAGCAAACTCCGGCAGGCTGATAAAGAGTTTGTTTTAAAATTAATCGAGCTTTAATAATAGGTTGATTATCTATAGCTATGTACCAAAGTTAAGTTAAGTTTGCCAGTTGCCAAAACGATATAAAAAATGGCAATTAATAATTGACAACTGTCAACTCAAAACGTTTTGTTTGCAACTACATTTTTCTATTTGTTCCGGAAAACCTCCTTGCGGAAAAACTTCTTGAGCTGCGCATACTTTTAAGAGCGGCGGTCATGCAGTTGAAAAATGTCTTCACCAGAAACCTTTTTTTTTTAATATTCCATCAAAAAATCTGCGCCCTCACAAAGAAACAAAGTTTCAAACTTTACACAAAATTTGTTAAAAATGTATCTTGAAAACACTTGGTAAATTTAGAAATTTTTTTTTTTGGAAGTTATATGCACAACTTATCTCGACTTACTACTTTCTTGCTAACAAACGAAGAATGAAAGAACTAATTTTTATTAATGGCCGCCTTGTGACATCATTTATTAAATCGCTTTGAGTGGAAAAATTTTTGTTTACTCTCTAAGTATATTTTTGAAACGCTTAAGAGCCACCAACAAAATTAACACACACAAACCTCTTTGGTTTTTAAACATTTTATTATTAGATATTATTTATTTATCATAACAATTCGTACATTTCTCAGCATTTAGTTGTTTGTATAAACAATTTGTGGCATTTCGCATGTTCTTCCTTTAATATTTTACATATTCTATACGACAACGTTTGTAAAATACGCTTTTGTAAATTGTACATTTATAACAATTGAATAAGAAAGATTTTTAAAGAGCTTCTTATCTTCCGATAATATCTATGTATATGTACACGTAAATTTGTAGCAGTCGCAATAATAAACAAGAAAAAAAAATCAATTAAATTGACATCGAAAAATTTTAAATTTTTTTTATATAATTTCCGGCTGATATTCACTTACATATATAAAAACAAAGTTTAATGCAATTTACTCAAAAGATGTAACATAACTTAGCTTATGCCATAAAATAACCAAAACTATTGATTGACTAAATGTGTGCGCGCAGTGCTGCTAATAATAAGTTATAAATTTATAATTTTAATTTGTGTGTATAACCGAACACGCTTTTATAATTATCGCCAAAAGTTGTTGGCATGGCTCGACCAACAATGGCTTTAGTAGTTCGTAAAATTTATATTTATCCAGTTTAGTAATTGCTAGCTAACGCCTAGGAAAACGTGTCGTAACAATTTTTCAAATAATCTTCATTCATATTTAAGCTTTTTGTAGCATTTTTTTATTCTTCTTTCCATATACGAGTTAATACATACAAATATAAAAATTCCTTCTCAAATATCTTTAGTTGCGTTTTTTTTAGTATTTCACGAACACATGTGTCATAATTTTTTCTTTTATTTATGTAAATATATGTACACTTAGGCTAACCACTTTAACTGTTTCTGTTTCATTTTTTGTACATTAGTTATGTATGTACAGCAATTTCTATTATAAGATCATATTAAATTATTACGTCTTCTGCTTTTTATACAAACTAAATTAAGTTTTAACCGACCTTTCTCCCGTTTTGTTTATTTATTTGTTTGTTTGCTGAAATTTTCATGTGTGTTAATATATTTGTTAAATATATGTACGTTTTGTTTTTCTGTTTTAAAAAAAATATGCTCAGTATAACAGTTGCAATAACGATTATACATATGTATTTACAAACGTCGTATGATTAAACTTGTATACACACTTCTTTTTATACAGATTCAAAAATGTTATTGTTAAATTACTATTAACTATTTACAATGTCAACAAGACTTACATACTAATACATAACATTATCAAAATACATAAATGTTTGATGATTTTTTATTTCTTTAGCTTGTTAAAAGCAGAATTTTGCAAAATGTGAAACTCAGACATCTGCTTTTGTTGTTTTTAAATTATAAACAAACATTCTACACATTCTACCTCGTTTTTGTTTTTTTCTTTGTTTTTGTGTTGTTTTTTTTTACTACAATAATATATTTATAATTTATTTTGGACTCTTTTTTTCGTTTAATAATTATTGTTATTAAAATTAAAAATTACAGTATGTATAAATGTGAAGTTATGAATTCTCATTTCTTTTAATGGGTTTGTTTTATTTGGCAAAGCCATTCATGGTATTTTGTTTTAATTATTTTTGCTTTTTTTTGTTGTTGCACATTTTCGTTGCACCAGTTGCCCCCTGCACCCACACTTAAGCTATTATTTCAGCCGATTAAGGACTAGGTCCGCCACCACTTGCAGACCCTTTTGGTATGGCGACTCGGTCAATTCCTGCGACAGCCGTATCGCCTCGATGCAGTGCTTTTTGGCTAAAAAGCGTGTCTGTTCGAGTCCGTGCGATTTGTGGACTAGTTCGAAGGCACGTTCAACATCGCCGGGTTCAGTGAAGCGGCGCATTATCATAGGATTTAGTTCAGGATACTGTGAAGAAGAGAGAGAGAGAGACAATTTTTTAGATGTTAATATATATATAAACTTTAAACTAAATAACAGTTTAATAGTTTTTTTTTTTTAAATATATTCGAAATGTACAAAAAATTTATTTTCTTATTGGCAAATGAGAAGGAATATTACTGAAAATGCAAACATTAAAGCGAAACTGAGTATAAAAATAATATTTCGCTAATAATGACGATAAAGGTTACGATGATTGCGTTAGCGATAACAAATAATTATGTACATTAGTATCGATTTACACATGAAAGCAATAGCGATATGATTATCATATCGATTAATGAGAACGATTATTGGCAATATTATAAGTTTGCCTAACCGATAGTTGTAACTGTTTCGTAAATGATAACAATTTCGATAATGGCATAATTTTCGATAACGATAACAATATAGACTACTAGTAAAATTCCGATATCAATAATAATCCAATTTCGATAAAGATAACGATAATAATACTGAGTGTAATCCCTATGTACTGATATTGATAACAATATGGACATCTTGCCATTTGAAATGATTTGACTGACTAATCCCTGTTTAAATTCGATTAGATTTTGAGCTATCAACACTGTCATTTTTGTTATCTGACAAATATCTTCTTTTTAACTGAAAGAGCTAACGCATTCACGCGAGTTTATTTATTTTCACTACTTTTGAATCTTATCAACTAAGAATTATGAATTTAAGTTTGCGTTATTTTATGATTTTAATTAAGTCAGTAACTTCAAACTTAAACCGTTCTGCAAAACCCTGCACTATTCTGAAGCAGAACTAAAGGAATAAGTGAAGGATTTATTCGGAGTTTGAGTGCCATATTTAATGGAAACTCTTTCAACTAACTTAAAATGATACTTCTCAAAATATTCGGAAAGGAAACGGACAGACTGCAAGCCCTTTATTAACAGTTGTTTAAAAAATATGTAGTTCAAATAGACTAAATGTTTTTGGAAAGCAATTAAAGCGCAATGAAAATCCCACAAAAAGGGGTTTATAGTGATATAAATCTCCTAAAGCAGCCTTTACACGCAATTCGTACCAAAAAACTAACCTCAGCAGCAAACAAAGGCATACAGCAGCTATTCCGATTGCCGATAGAATCGTACACATTCCAATCGAGTAGTGCCTCCCACAAACAATTACCAAACTGAACAATTCCACTCCAAATGAGTGTCAACCTACACAAGACGCTACAACGCCATACCCAACAGTGCGCTACTTCTGTTTTGTAACTGTCGCACCACACCTGTCACAACTGTCAACTACTGCCTGTCAACTGAACAGCTGATGCACGAACATTGCAAATACTGGCGCACTTGTTTAAAGATTTTTGCGATGCAGGTACAATTCGATTGACGCACAACATTAGTTGCTCTTTGTCGCTACTCCTGCCGTTAGCAAATCGCAAGTCGCGCTCCCTTGCACCCACTCACCTGCTATCACTCCGACACTCGACACTCGCTCAGCTGCAGAGATTTGATTTTCGCATCACGTCCACACAAATTGCTTCGCATATCAATTTTCGAAAAACTATTCAATTTGATTGCGCTGTGCGGTTGAATGAATGAAGAGTGGCGTATGTGACTAGCAGGAAGATAGGCTTTTAGGGGGCGGGGGAAAGTGAAGTGAGGCGATTGCCGGCGAAGCACCGCAAAATTCCATAATAGGTGATGTCAATTGACTTTATGATGCACTGTAACATGCGCTGCCAATTAAAATCGGCAACGGATTTGCATAGCATCGATGCGTTTTTATTTGATTTGAATTTGAGTCATTGCTATTTTAATGTTTTACTATCAGTTTTAACTTGGATGACATTAAAAGCTCGCAAGCGCCTTGTAGGAAATTTTGTTTTTTCACAATTCAATGAACAACTATACCATGTCGTTTGAATAATACATATTTTCACCAAGGCATTTGTTTTTATGTAACGAAAAAACACAATTTATTTTGCGTGAAAAAAAATGCAAAAACAATTTCTGCAAAAAAATATTTTTTTTTTAATTTTCGTAAATTCCTAGCAACATCCAACTTGCCTAATATTATACTAAAATGAAAGTGGCTTGCTTACTCAAAAGGTATTGAAAATTTTTAGTTCTTTATTCAAGTTTGAAATTTTGTAAATTTTTTTTTCAGTTTTAAACAAAATTTAATTTTGAATTTTAAAGCTTTTTTTTTAAATATGTATTTTTAGTTTAATATTTAAAATTTGTTGCCTTTACTAATTTTTGTTTTTTTAGTTTTATTAAGAAAGAAATCAAATTGAATAACTCTTCTTATAGTTGTATTTTTTTTTGCTCAAAAATTAACAGTTATGATTTAAGTTTGAATTATTGCTTCAGAAATTATCAATATTTTTTGCTTTTATTTCTTTACTTATCGCTAAATTCGCTTGGTGGTTATTGCCCGTTCTTTCTTGTTTTTGTTTGTGTTGATGTTTATCGCCGTCATCGACATCGTATTCTACATGGTCTTCCTTTTTGAAAGGAAAGCACAAAGCTAATTTTGCTTTATAAGCAAAAAAAAAATAACAAAAATTTAATTTTATTTTCTGTGCAAAAAAAATAAAAGTACAAAAATGACGATTATTCTTACGCAACGAATACAACTCAATAAATTATCATTACTCAGGCAAGTGATCTTCTTTATAAAAATTACATTCGTTACATTATTATTTTTACAGAAGAAACTATTTTTATGTTTATTTAATTTTTTTTTTGTTGAAAGTTTATATTATTAAGCTAGTGAATGGTTAAATCATTAAGATCAAATCACATACACATGTACAATGTACATACATATATAAATATATATTTGCATGCATTTATAAATTGCTTTAACGCACAACGAAGGTCAACACAGCAAATATGTATACCAATATGTAATACATGGCATGAAAGGCGATGACATATACATAAATCTTTACAAACACAACAACAAACTTTTGAATCGGTACTCGTACGTAGAATTGCAACAAAGTGCAATAAAAGTCAAAATTAAACAATCAATATGCTTCAGACAGCTTGAGCTAGAGAACATAAGGAAGCGTATTATGGCGAGCATGAATGCATCTTAAAGTGCATAAATGAGTATTTATGTACAGATTTATTTGACTAGCAGAAACATTAATCTGTAAATTGTCTTGACATTTAGACATTTCAAAGCAGCAAATAAAGCTAAAGTATTTCGTAAAAGTTTTTGAGACGAATCAAGGATAAGAAATGTGTATTTGCTTAAGTTTTATGGAGATGATAAACACAGTATGAAATATTTCAAATAATCACATATTATTTCATTGCCAAAAAGGCATTATTTTCGAAACCGGTTTGTTTCAACATCAAATTTGATAAGGAAATATGGAAAATCATTGCAATATAAACTGCTGTGTAAGATTAAAAAAATGTTGTCTTACCTTTTCGCATGCAAAGAGCACCGGCGCCGTGGCTAGACCCAATTTTAGATCCGCTGCCGTTGGCTTGCCCATTGTTTCGGCGGAGGAGACAAAGTCCAGCATATCATCGACCAGCTGAAACGCTAAGCCCAAATTGCGGCCATACTGGAATGCCAATTCGGTGACGTTTTCATCAGCTTCGGCAATTACGGCCGTCTGCGAATTAAAAAAAAACAAACAATTAAACATTAAAATAAAAATAAAATTAAAAAAATGGCAAAAGAAAGTTAGAATCGAAAAAAAAATTTTATTGAATCTAAAACTTTGGTGATTTTAAGTGCTTTGCACAGAGAATATTTTAAATATATTCACAAAAAAAAAATTATTCCGGCAAGGGTAAAGTTGAAATTTTAAAACTTAAAAATGGCTAAATCAACAACTGAGTAAAATTTTGTTTGGAGAATTTAATATAAGTAGGTAGAAATATAGTTTACTGCTTTAAAATATTGTTTTTAGTGTACATTTTTTTCTTGCAAATTATATGGAAGACTTTGAGCGCTTTGAGGGTCCGCTTAAAATTAAAAAAAAAAAATAAAACAAGCTCGCAGTAGAAAAATCCTAGGAAAAACGGTTCTTATTAAAAGTTTTTTCGAGCTTCTCCTAGCATTTGTGGTGTGCGTCTCTTATGTTGTTCCACAAATGGTGAGACCTACAATTTTGTGCCGGCTCCGAAGAAGTTTTTTTATGGCCGAAATGGAAAAAAAACGTTTCCATGATTTAGATTTTACTTGCCCTGGGCGAAATTCGAACCTCGAACTCAGCGGTATAACGAGTAATAGCACACACCGCAAATCTCGCTTTTTTCGTATCTGAATATAATGTCTCATATGATTGTATGTAAATGTGAATCTGAACAGCAACAGCTTAAATAAAAGAAATCAAGATAATTTTAAAAAACAGTCATCATTATTTAACAAGGACCACACCAGTTCATGCCTGCAAGATTTATCCAATGAAAATCAATTTACTACACATTTGCACTTTCTTTCAAGAACAACAAGTAAAGAATAAATTGCTTTGGAAATATCAGCAAACACGACCAAAAATATACTATATATTTCGAGAATAATGGAAATTTCACTCAAGGACAAAGTTATTAAGCAATTAAGCGATTAAATAATGATTTCTCTAAATGCAGTTTTTTATTCGATACTATTTTGTTCGCTCTTTTTTTTCTATCAAAAGTATTGTATAAAAAACAACAACAAAATTATAGACGAGCAGTTCAATAACAGGCGGTTGCGTGTGGGGCTGCGTAAAACTTATGGATCCATTCAAAAGAGCACTACACACGCAGATTTATCTATGTTTGTCCAAGGCTTGGCTAGTTTCTCAACTAAATGAACTTTGAACTAAATTGTTCAATGTTATTATTTCACATTATTATTATTATTATTATATTAGAAGTTTGCGCTGCTAGTTCTACGGATTTAAAAAGAGAAAATAATAACTGGGATGAATATGATAAAAAATGAACAACCATTGTAAAAAATATAATAAATATTTTTAGATCTGAAAATACAAATGCTACTGCGCGAATTGGATAAATATATTACTGAGGATTAATTGAAACAGCAATCAGGATCCATTAAAGTGGTGGCACAAACGTAGAGATGTGTATCCCACGGGAATTTAAAATAGCAAAGCTATTGTTTTATAAATATGCAATACGATAATTAAAAATAACATGAATGTATTCGTCAAAAGAACTAAATGAACTAGTGAACTAAATGAACTAGTATACTAAATGAACTAAAGAATTAGTTCACTATGTTGAACGAACTAAAACTGAACGGTACACTGAAAAAAAAACTATAAAACGGTTTTTAAGCGAACTTTGTTTCGTTCGCACGCCGATATTTAATTGGCGAATAAAATCCGGCTATAGACTTTTAAACGTTACGGTCGCTTAAAAACAAGACAAGCAAAACATCAACCGATACTTAGACTGGAAAAAATTGCAAAACCTACTAAAAATATTGCAAAACTCAATAAATAAAACAAAAACAATTCTTAAACCTTTCGAAATCAAGAAAATAATTAATTGCAATTGCGAAAGTACGCAAACTGCAGTTTACGAAATTGTAGTAGTAACCAACGCTTGAAAAAAAAAAATAACCAAAATAAACAAATCATTATAACGACATATTCGCTTAGGTCGCTTCTTGGCCATTATTATGTTTGTGATTTTTTTCTGTTAATTTTGAAAAGCGCCGGCACACGCATCACTGCATCGAAGGCATTTTCTTTACGTGTATTTTATGTGTGCACTTCATATTCGAATTGTCCAAGCGCGTACGCTTATTCCGTCATTCAGTCAATTTATGATACTGCACTCTTTATTTATGTATGCACAAATGTACTGCCCCATACATACATACATACATATTACATTTGTTATTATTATTTACTCATATGCGCATGCGCACTTTTGCCTTCTGCATGCAATGTTACCACTTTTGCTGTTTTGTTCGTGGCCGACTGCGTCGCCTACTTACCGCTTTCAACGCGTTCGCTATGAGTGAGGCCGTCTTCCTGTATGTCTTGGTCAAATAGTGCGCGAATCGTTCGTTTTCGGTTTCCTTTGAGCCAAGTTGCATGAATTCGCCTTGAACCAGATCGGTTAATATCTAGAAGAAGAAGGTTAAAATTGAATTATTGTTAATATACACAAGTATGTTTGTATGTAAATATGGATGTTTAAAATACAATTTTTATGAGTCTTTAGCTTACGAATTGCCATTGCATTAATCAGTGAATCAAAGAAATATTTTGTATTTATTCACACACTGTTAACGAATTATTTAAAGAATTTTTGTGGAATGTAAGAACTAAAATTTCTATAGCGTGTTTTTTTAGACATGTGGTTTTTAAGAAGAAATAAAACGCATATAATTGAATGCTATGGCGAAGAATTTAGCTTTATTATAAAGATGACACACCCCTCATTATGTTTTAAAAATGATTTCGGGCAAGTGATCGCCGCGGCTGGCTCGAATAAATTCCTGCCGAGAGGCCCAATTTTCGATCACTTTTTGCAACAATTGGGGCCGTATGTAAGCAATAACACTCCGAATATTCTCTTTCAAGGCGTCTGGAAATGGCAAACCTAGCTGAGTATAAATCAAGTAACAGCTGTGAAAACGACCAACTCCGAAAAAAGTATTGCCTCATTGAAAACCACACGTCTATAAAAAAAAACACCCTTTTTTATTAGACTTTGTATAGTTGCATAAATATGTATGAGTAATCATCAGCAAGGATTCAATTCCATTTACATATACATATGTGCATACATATGTGCATATGTATTTTGCATATTTATGTATGTCCAAAATGTGGGTCAATGCGCGTTAATTACAAATCGTCTTTTGAGTTAGCTAATTAATCACATTATCGCATTCATATAATTAACCAATTAACAAAGTAATTAAAACTATAATTTCATTGCATATGTTCCACAACAAATTGCCACAACAACGCAAATTAACAAGTATTTATGTATTACAACAACTTGCCTGATGAATAATGCAATGCGCCATTAGTTAACACAAAGGCGTGGCAAGAAGGTGAACAGAAGCTCAAAAGCGATAGTCACAATTCGTTACAAATGTGTTGGTGTGTATACTTACACAAAAGCATGATTGTTTTTACATACATTGTACATGCACACATGCTTACATGGATATGTGTAAGTAAGTAGTATGTGCATTTCGAATGGCTTAGACTGCAATAAATTTTTATTGAATTCGCCTTGAAATCGAAAAATGTTCGAAGACGAAACGCTACGCACGCAAAAACACTTAAATGTTAAGGTACCACTTAGATAGAAGAACAAGGTTTGTCTATAAACTTGCTCGTATCCTCCTATTTGAATGTACATATACACACGGGCATGGAAATAGGAACAGCATTTTTTGTTTTAAATTTTTAATTAACTCAATCAACATTGGCTCTTGCATACAAAGCTTAATGATAATTTCCGATAATCGCGAAATTTTCGATAATAGGCAAAAGCATCGATAGTCATCATAGTTATCGCTAGTCATCGTAATTATCGATTTTCTTCAAAATTATCGTTAATCAACATAACTATCGATAATCATCATAATTATCGAAAGTCATCATATTTATCAATAATCATTATATTCATCGATAATTAAACTAATTTGTTGAATACTTATCGATTATTTTAATAATTATAGAATTTCTTAACAATTATCGCTAATATTGAAAATATGATCGACTAGGGCAATATATATCGATAACATCTATAATGATCGATAACAGTAATATTTATCCATAACAGATATAATTATCAACGATAGTTATAACTATGGATAGATTGCCATTACTTATTATCAATATTCGTCATACTACTTCAAACCGGTCACTATTATCTAAAAATATTATTATTATTGATAACTCCTATATTAACCGATACATTTGGATTTGTACACTTATCGAAATTTTTATCATAAACGGGCGCGTAATTATTATTCCAAGCAAATTTTGTTTAAGTTAAATGCAACTTTAATTTCAAGCTTATATGCTGGTGAATTCTAAAATATTAACTGCTTTTTCAATGGCTGTCTGTGTTTGCAGGATCTTTCAACTTACAGTCACGCTTCCTAGAAACGGTTTGGCATATGTGTATGCATGTATGTAAGTATACGTTTTTGTATTAGCCTTCACTGATTTTTGACGCAGATTTCAAAACTTTTAATTTTACAATAAGTTTTATGTGAGAAAGTTTACACTGCTTGAATGGAAGTTTTGATTTTACGTACATTTGTACCTTTGTACTCGTACATACGTACATTATAACAAGCTGATACTTTTACATGAATTTAAGTACTCCTGCACATTAAAGACCAACAAATTTTTAAAAAGATACTCGATTTTCTGTGTTTGTTATTTTGGAATCCCTTAGGTGGAGTTAAAAGTTATTTTGCCACCAGCGATAATAACAATACAATTTTTCATTGCAGTTATAAACTCTTAAGCCGAATAACTGAAGTAGATTTTCTTTACTGTTTGTTGCTCTACAGTTGCTTGGTTGAAATAAAGTTAAGTAAACAGAAACCTATAATAATAATTATTTCATGGAGGAGTTTTAAAAAGTCATCCAAATTTTTGTAAGAATGAGTGAGAAATTTTTTTTATACATAAGTAGATACAAGTATTTTATTAAAAATTATTAGGAAGGCACTTATTTTGGACCATTTTGGGAATACCTTGTAACAAGTTCGGGACCTTTTGGCATCACTTCGAGGCTAGTTCAGTTCTTCTTCGGGGCTAGTTTAGTACTTTGTTGGAAATTATTTCGAACTAGTCCCGAACTGATCTCGGACTCATTAACAGGTGCGGAACTAGTCCCGAACTAATATTGACATAGTCCCAAAGTGATGCAAAAAAGTACCGAACTAGTCCGAATAATAATTCCGTACTTTAAGAGTTAAAAAATTGTCTCACTAAAAATTATTATGAGAAGGCTTTCATTACTAAATGACTGTCATAACTCAAAAAGATTGGCAACTGAGAAAAACTGCTGTGAAGTTTTGAATTTACATTTGTAGATAAACACATGGAAATATTTTTTGTTGTGGTGAACTACTGACTTTTGCAACAGGCTTGAAATTTTTACACAACAAAAGAAGAGGTAACGGACATTTCTGCATAGATACTTTTGTAATTCGATTTTTGTATTTTGTGGATTATGCCAGATTTTTAGTAAATGGTCTCTTTGAAGTTTTAAAAAATTTATTTCGCTGATAATTATTTTAAGAATGCTTATGAAATAAGACTCATAAATAAGTTTTTGGAGACTTAAAGAGTTTATCGCGCTGATTATTTCTATGAAAAGATTTTATAGTTAATATAAGTGTTGGAATAAAACTTATAAATGACTCGAAAAATTTGTATCTTTCTATAATATTATTGATTCATTTTTATTCTTTTCTCTTTTAATAGGTACTTACATTCAAACATACATTTGTACCTGAAAGCAAGCGTAAAAACAAGAAGTAATCAATACTTTAAGTGATCACGAAATGAAAGAGCTTAAAAATCGTCCTTGCAAATTTTAACGGATTTATAGTATTGTATGTACATACCGATAAATAACCCGCAAAATCGTTCCGACTGTACTAATTAATCTGCACATATAAAATTTTTGAGTCAAGCAAGTTTATTGCTGTTGAAATTTGTATAGTTAGTCAAAGTATTTTCGCAATTTTATTTATTTAAATGCATAAATTTTATGTAAAAGCGGCACTAACAGACAATCAAATAAATGAATTATTTATACAATACAATTAGTTCTATTTATACAATATGAACAAATACAATTAAATTATTTTGACATTTTGTCACAAATGGAATTTATAACATAAACATATCACAAGTAAATCGCTTAGCATCTTTATTGCCTTCAGTTTGATTTAACATATTTATATTATATTTATATTTATATTTGTATGTACAATATGTTAGTAAGTGCGCAATGAAACGGTTGCGCAAAACAAACACTCTTCAAATCACTGAAAGCAAACTCTTGCAAGTTAAACAGTAGCATTCTCAGTGTTACGTGAGCGGCATTAAATCTATGAAATCCTCTTTAAAAGTAGTTTATTTATTATAATTTTAAGGAGGGGCAGCATAAGAATAGCAAATGGTTAATGTATGCCGTTATAATTATGTGGTTGCGCAGCCAATTAACACATAAATAACAAACAAAATTTTATATCCAAAAAATCAAACAGCCGAAAAGACTAAATATGTATGTAGCAAAGAAAACGAAAACTAAACAAATAGAAAAATATGTGAAATAAAACGAAAAAATAATTTAAAGTAGTGTAAGTGCGAACACCAGCATAGTGATTGGCATTATGATGAGGCCAACATGCATATATTGGCATATTGTGGTAATATATTTTTCATTTACTGAATTTCGATTATTTTTTAGCTAAGGCACAATTAACTATTTATGTAAAAAAAGTCTCAAATTTTGTACAAAACTAAATAAAATTTAATAAATTTTCTTCAATTTTTAAAACTAAAAATCAGAATGTTTAAAAAAGTTTTGAGTATGCAGTTTTGTAGTCCGATCAAAATACTTAAGTACATTGTTGATTTTTTTTATATATATTTTTCCACTGCCAGTGTTGAATCTATATATAAAAAAAATGGACCTGATTTATATTGCGGAAGAGCGTCATTAAAAAGATGTTAACGATCAAGGATATTTGTATACTAAAATAGACTGAACAACAAAACTGCGAGTAACTTTTCTAAAACTTATGATTTAAATGTTTGCAATTAATTGGGCTAACTACAACAACTCTATAACTGCTCGAATAATAAAAAAAAAATATATATATTGTTTTATAAAAGTCTATTATAGTTGGGTTCATAACATAAAAAATTAATCCTATATTTGTTATAATCATGATTTTGGAAAATTAAAAATAGTTACCACTATTCAAACAATTAATAATATTTTAGTATTTTTGCTGTAATTTAAAATAAAAATAAAAAAAGTATTAACAATCATATTAAATAATCAAACTTGTAATTAAAACTATTAATTAATAAATAAAAACGATTTTAAATAATTAATTATTTAGAAATTTAGAAAAAAAATTGTATTTAACTATTAAACGCTAACTTAAAAAAATCGTCGTTTAATTAATAGAATTTTTCGATACAATCGCGCTTTCTAACAACTTTAAATGCGTTTTTCTCGGAACCATATTTTCCATTAGAATTTCCAGCATAGGTCTTGATATATTGTTCTATTGTTGTTGTTGTAGGTCAAATCACAAAAAGTAAAAAAAAAATTGGTTTTTAACGTCCACATTTCAGTTAATTCTTTGTCAAAACGCATAGAGAATTGCATCAATTTCAAGAAACAAATAACATTTTTCCTTTCAGTTCACTACAAGAGGCTGGAGCATTGACAAGACAAGAGCCGCCAATTTCCAGCCATCATTTTGAATTTTTCACCATAAAAAAGTGTAATTGCTGTACAAATAAAATCGCATTAAACAACCAAAACCGGAAGTTTGTAAGTTTTTTCTTCATGCCACTAATGATTCTCAAACTTAGCCTTCTTCTCGGCCAAATTTGATCAGCAAAACTCAGCCCACACAGCGAAAAAAAAAATCTCAAAAATCAACGGAAACTTTTAACGGCATGGAACTTTGTTAAACTATAATTGAATACTGTTTACCCAGAATATTCCTAGAGACTCTGGTTAAAAATACTTAAACATTGAATTCGTAATCATTTTCTGCAATTAGTTTGAAATTTAGCTAAAATGAATGATTGATGTATGTTGGAATGATTTTCCGTCAAAATCGTTCCAACATACATTACACATTTTAAGTTGATAAAGAGCTCCAAACAGTATTCACCAACTCTTCTCTTCTTGATAATTTCAACTCAACTGTGTGCAGTTCATTTAAAGGACGGAGTAGTGTTTAGAAAAGAAAACACAAACAAAAATACTGTTCTTTTTTTCTTGCCCGAAAACGCGCAGAAATCGAAACAGTAAGCTTTCTTATGGTATGTTATGAGTAGTTCCATCAACGACGATTTCATTTTCTCCAAAAGTCAAATCATCAAATAGAAACAGATTTCATTGCAAGTAACAGTGAAACTATCTGTTGGCATGCAAATGTTTGTAAGCAAAACAATTTTATTTGCATGTAAATATATTTTTAAAGCGCGTCAATTATTTAAACAAAGAACTGTTTTATATTTTCTTCAAGAACATGTGAAATTCGCAAAGCCGTGCTCGCAATTACAAATTTCGCCAAAGCGATTGTATCATATAATGAGTTTTTGAAGCCGGCAGGTACGATTACGTAACATTTACATATCAATCACGTTTATTGACACTTTCGAGTGCTAATATTTTGTGCTACTCGCACCTGCGACTTTCACACACGAATCGTTTTTTTTTATCAAAATGCTTAAAGGGAAGTGGAAAAGAATTGCCAAAAATCACCGAAATCTTGATTTGCTAATTTAATAGTTTTTGGCATTTCGACCTGGAAATCTTGTAATAGAGCTGTAATTTTTTTCTATATATACAGGCTTGCGGATATGAATTGGTAAGCAATGATCGCTGCCCATGTTTGCATATATAATTTTAGCTCGAAAACAACTTACATACATACGAGTAGATTAGCGGTTTGTGCGTTTATGGCCGAAAGGTTAAAAACGTAAAGGCGGTTCTTAGACGACAGTAGCATGTGGCATGGCTATCTCAGCCAAACAAAATCCCAAAAAGTTAATTATACTACCTCTTATTATTTAAATTCCTCTTTAATATTTTGGCTTTAAATCTCAACGCTCCGTTTCATATTATAAGGACTCCAGATACAAGGTTAGGTGAGGGTTAACCTAACCTTCAAAACTAATAGATATTGAAACTTTTTTTTTGCTTTCATTTAAATTGCTATCAAATCATAGGCCTATGCTAAATGTAGTACTTCCTGATTAACATTAACCACTTTTTGGTTATACACAAAATTCTACAATTCGATCACTCAAAATAAAAATAACAATGATCGCCAAACAAATTTTCACCTTCCATTTTATGCGTACATTTGTCAATTAGCATCTTTTTACGCCAAGTGTAAATTAAATAGAATTTCGTATTTGGTTTTTTTATAATCTTAGATTGGTACATTAAAATTTGGTTAACTTAAAGTTGAGTCGACAATGAGCTGCTGAGCCGACACGTGGTAAATCCTAAGTATTTCGTAAGTCAATCGTAGAGTGAAATAATTGTTGTCACCAGAAAAAATACTTCTCAAGATAATTAAGTTTTCTCTAATTTAAAGAAGTAACAGGTAAACGTAGAAGAGTGGTTTTATGGGTTTATGAGTGGCGCACCCAAAAGAAGTTCCTTGTAATCATCAATGTGATCTAGTAGTACAGTTTTTGTTCGATTCGCACAAAGCAGTACAGTTGGTATTACAGATTCTGATCGATTCGAACAACACCACAAAGTTGCTTCGGCATTAATATTCTTATTGCAAAAATTAGTAGCATTAAATGGCATTAATGTAGAAGGCTTTTTAGTGGTAAATGCATTAAAAGCTTAAAGCGGTAAATGTGCGTTTATTATTCAGTAAGAACGCCGTTAAAGGAATTTTGCTTCAAGTCAAAATATGTTTGCTGGAAAGTTTGCACAAATAGGCTTTCATATTGTTATTCCAACCTAATGCAGGTGATACCGATTGCGAAAAAGCTTACTGAAGGAGTTTCAAACTGTGGGAAAAAAAAGAAAATAGAAGAATAGCAACCAATAAATTCGTAAAGCAGAATGTCAGAAAGAGAGTAAAATTAAAATTAAATTAAAGGAATCGAAGCATACAAAATGGAACGGTTCTTTATGTTCCCCTTGTATTAATTCGATAAACATAGTTTCTGGGTGTGCGAAGAAAAATTAGTTTCCACTAGAGTTGAGTTATTCGAAAAAAACTTCGTCTTAATGTTCCAATTTTGATAATATGAGAAGAAAGGTTGCAGCAGGTAAGTTTAAAAATAATTTAAAAATAATTAAAAATAGACTATACCTATACAAAAACCAATTGTATTAGATGGAATGGTAGCATATATTTCCAGCAAATTGGTTCATTAATTGCTGCACTTTTTTTTCTTTTAATGAAATTATTTTTCAATCTTTAAATGGCAGTAAATCTTTCAAACAAGATTCCCGCTGCTTTCTTTTTTAACACAGCTCGTATATGGGTAAAAGAATTAAGATGTGTGTTTAATATAAAATCATTTGACAGATTTCGAACATTTTTGTTTGCGTTGTTCACCAGAATTTGCATTTTCATCCATACAGTACAGATTAAGCTTATTTGCCGCCCAATTTCTGATGATCGTTGATTTTATAAACCTTTAGCTTTAGAGACTTCATTAATATTCTTCTTAATAGTTTCATTCTTCAAGTGCACATTTGATTAACTATAAACTTTTAGTTAACACCACATATGTATATATTTTGATAATACTTCTAACAAATAAATTAAGTTATTTACATAGTTGCGAAAAATTTTATGTAAATATGCGAAAACCCAATTAATATGTACATATACACACAAACAAGTGTTGGGAGCCAGGAGCATGTAAACTATGCGCACCTTATGAAAACTATGAAATCATTTAGTAAAAAAAAAGCTCTTCTCGACACGCTGAGCGTTGTAGCGTGGCATATGGGTTAATCGCTCCGCTAATAGCTGCTTAGACAATTTATACATATACAAAGATTTATATGTACACTCTATTCACAAATTATAGCATAAACACATATTGACACTTTTGGACAATTTATTTATCCTCCAATTATATACAATTATTTTTTTATTAAAAGTAGAAGTATCGTTAATTTTTTAACAAACACCATTAAAAACAGCTTTTTTAAATTTTATAAAAAATAATGTAAAAAAAAAATTTTTTAATTCATCTAAATTTTGTTAAAAAATTTTTTTTTTAACTTGTTTCATTCAATTTTAGTGCAATAAAATTCAAGTTTCAAGTGTCTTCAAGTTATCACTGATTTTTTTTTTAATTTTTACTGACCCTCTTTCGCTCTTTCTTCCATATAAAAAATAATCACTGTAAAACAAAATTTTCAAAAATCGGTGATAGCTTGAAACTTGCACTTTCTCGCACTAAAATTTAATAAGACAAAAACCTGCATACTCAAAAAAAATTTAAAAACTTTTTTTAATAAGTTTGAAATTTTGATGAAATTTTGTATAATCATTGTATATATTGTAAATAGTTTAAAAAATGGTTGTTGATGGGTTTGCTTAGGGAATGAACCATATTTTACTTGAAAAATAATTTAAATTAATTATGTAGAGGAGAAATAATATGTGGTTGAGCTATAATTTGTGAACAGAATGAACATACTCCTGCAGATGAGCATTGTCGGCTGCCGGAGTGAATATGTAAATTCACTTATGCCACACCCTATGCACTTACATGGCATTCCAACAAAACTAGTCATAGCCACCATTAATGTTACAACAACGACAAGCAAGCAAGAAATTTGTGTATACAACAACAGCTATTTGCCAATTTAAACCTTAAAAACCTGCGCAACTGTGTTAGCGCGTCAAGGGAAAATAAATAAAATATATACAAAAAAAATGTGTAGAGGTACAAGTGCGAAATTGGAATTTGTGGTCAAAAGTAGTCAGAAAACTGAAAACAGTAAAATCGTAGACTTTAATAGATTTTCCCCAAATGACAACAACAGCAACAACAGCATCCATTAAGCAAACTCTTTAGATGACACAATTTATTGTTCACATGTACACACACACATATAAGCGTGCGCTACACAAATTAGGTGAGTAAGTGGCTCTTCAGTCGATCGACATAACCAGTGTGGCGCGTAAAATCGCCGATCTGGCATTTACATACATACATACTTACACAGTTAGCAAAGCGTTTTTGGGGCGCGCAACACCCGTTGTAGCCGCCGCCATAGCCACAGCCACAGGTCCACATTCAATTTAATTTTATTCGATTTCAATTCATATCATTTGTTTACATTCGTAAATTGTGTAAACATGCGAAATTCATAGTGGCTGAGTGTCATTCAAATTGTATGTGATTTTCAAAGCTTTGAGCAAACAAATGAAAATAAATACAGGCACATTTGTACATGTATGTATGTATGTATGTATGCATGCATCTGTGCGCCTGCATTTGGATAGCCTAATGTACACATACACACACACACTAATAATAATATAAATGATGAAAATAGTTGTAATTTCAGTTTGCCAATTTAGCGTCTATTGAATTTGGAATTTCGTTAAAATTTTTCATACATTCATATAAATATGTATACAGTTGTGTGTGAGTAATTAAGTAAATATTGGAAATTCACATTGGTAATAAAATATTTTTTATTGTTCTATTTTTTATTTTGGTTTTATGGGGAATTTATTCGCTTTAGATGAGCGCGCGGAAGTTTCCCAAACTACATTAAACAAATGTAAATAACCTGCTCTATATATTCAAATATATGTAAGTTGTGATTATAACTCGTGTTCGACAAATTAAGGTCAAAATCATAAAAAACAATTCAATTGCTCTAATTTTTCTATAACATGTTCTCAATCAAGTTTTGGACTCTGTAATAAACGCATTAGATATGCTGGTTAATATCGTAGTAGATACGTCACGATCAGCTGATCGATTGCGCAATTCGCAATCTTGTATTCGTAATGCTTGCCTCTTACTGACATTGTTTGCCTTGCGTAAATGATATTTTGTGCAAATCGGCACAGTGAGCACAACTTGATAGAAATGGTTTGTATAGTAAAATTTCTGTGTATAAATGAACATTTATGGAATAATTAAAACATATTTGAAAACCATATCGGGATTAGTTCGGGATCAGATCGGGATCATTTCGGGATCGCTATCATTTACAATAATTTCAAATATATAAATTTTTTTTCGAATCGGGTTGCATCTCTATCTATTATTTATATGGGTATAATGCTTTGCTTAGCATGACACGGATGTTAACGCAGCTAATTTCATCATATTTTCTTTTTTTAATTTTAAGGTTTTGATTAGTTGATTTTTTTAACTTTTGTTGAAAATTAAAAACTTGAATTATGTTGTTTTTGAAAAAAAATTAAGTACACATTTTAATTAAGTAATAATTATTAAAAATTAATAATTGAAATTTGTTAATATGGGGCGATCCTTTAGCTCTGAAACAGAGTTTAGTTTTTTTTTAAATAATGTTAATAATAACATAAGAATGACGGCCCAATTATATGCATGTACTCGTATACATATATGCATTAATAGAATATATTTTCTTTTTTTTTGATACATTGGATCCCTTGAAAGAAACCTAAATCCCGAATAATCTGGTTTTCAAATCAAATATTTATTAATGGTAAGCACAGAATGAGTATTGTCTCCCAGCCCATAGAGAACTTATATTTCCTTATATAAGTAAAATAGTTTTCCAATCTTTATTCACTCTGATATAAGCAATTTTATTCTATAAATAAATTTGAAGTTAAATACACTTATTTTTTTTAACTAAATTTTCTTAAATTATCTCTCCTAGCGAAGGCTGTGAACAAAAGCTTTCAATATATTTGAAATGCAGCAAAATATCTCATGTCTGCTAAAAAAAAAATGCACAAACTGAGGACAGACCCATAATTTGTACTCAGGCAACCAGCAGTTGACCTCCAAGAAGGTTATTATAGGTTAACAAGTTTCTTTATAGAGCTCTTCGCTGTCTCTTTTCTGAAAAAAAAACCCCTACATGCAACGATTATTTGGAAATAAATTTTTGCGCGCATTTATTTCGCTCACATCAATTTACCAACATAACTGGAATATGATGGAAACTCTGAAATTCTCTGAAATTGTGTTAACTCATGCGGCATTAACATGAAAGAATAGTGCAATCGACAAGGCAAGACAAAGGATTGTCAGAATAAATAAATATTTTTAACCATTTTTGTGGCCACATTATCGAGATTTTGCGAGACGCACTAACATTGAGAATTGACAAGCTGGGAAGAAGGGAAAAAAGCAGTAGACCTTCAACGATACGGAAGTAATGATGCAGACTGCTAACAAAAAATCTTTACAAGTTTTTTTAATGCTATCTTCGAGGTAAAAAAATGGTAAGACCAGTTGGAGTCGTTTAAGCCTTTCAGAACACGCAAAAAATTAATGAAGCTATGAATATACAAAAAAAAAACATGTTAATGCCACAGAATTACAAGGGGAAGCACATTCTTTGGGAATTACAAAAGCAATATTTTGTTTAATTTTCAACTTCGCAGCGAAAATTATCGGTTATCTTGAAAGGAGATCGCGCGCTATTTAGCATGAAATCTTCAAGAGGGCATATACAAAGAAATAATTGCTGATACATAAATCATTTAATAACATAAAATACCAAATAGAATGCCCCAGGTTCTAGAATGCAAGCAGGAAAAGAAGCTTCTCACATGTCAAAAGGAAAACACTAAAGCCAGTAGAAGTGACTCAATTCAGCAGAATTCGTAATTTTTGCAGAATTAATAAAGTATTAAAGCCGTCAATATGACGCAGAGAGTACTTAATTATGCTCTAATTAAAAATTTTTAATTTCATACTAATTTTAAGCAAATTTGGATATCGTATTTCTTTGTCCCATAGCACGTTCTTAGCCTATATTTTAATCCGATAGGTGGCGCAGAAAGCAAGTTATTGAGAAAATCTGTATTTATGATCCGATTTTGATGAAATTCGAAAAGTACTGGGGTTTAGATTTTCACGTAATCAGCAAATTATGCTTCAGTTGATTTTGCAAATACTTTAAAGAAAAGTAGACGTGTTAGATGGGGTTATTTTTATTAAAGTTCGATTTTGATAAAGTTAGAAACGTTAAGTCGGGTGCTACAAAAAATCGTTTGCAAATAATAGATGCGCTAGATGGCGCTAAAGTCGAGTTGTACAGAAAATACGAAGTCATAGCTTGATTGATATGATCGTATGCTGCTGGTGCAGATAGAAATAATTTGACGATAAAGTAGTTTCATAGGCAGCGCTGTCGTCGAGATTCTCAGAAAATCTATATTTTTCGTTCGATTAAATTTAAAATGAGCTTGGTGGAAGTAAAATGTAAGTTGTCGAAGTACAGTGGTGGCCATTTGATATACAACAAGTTCATATTGATATTGTATGCCATTTGGGTTTATGTATTTATTTTATAATGTTCAATTTAAATACACTTTATTTTCTAATAAAAATAATATTAATCCAAGTTTGAAAATTTATTTAATTTTTTAGATTTATACAGAGTTTGAAGCTGTTATTGAATGAATTGTATTTTGAATTGAAATTGAAATTGTATGTATGTAGTTCCCTTTGAAAACGACTTCGAACATTTTTGTTAAATATTAAAAGAGATAAACTTGCTTTTTGACAAACAGCCTATTGAAAATTGCGTGAAAAAACTGTTCCTAACTCTTAAATGGGCTTCATTTTAATTTGCGATTGTCTACGGGACAATGTTTTTAATGTTAATGAAGCTAAAGAATTCGCCAATAATAGCCAAAACTTAAAGAAAATATGTCAATTTACACCTGAAGCTTAGTTCGTGACAAAAAAAAAAGAAACAGCAATGCAACAAAAATTTACAAACGGGGATTTTTTAAACAGCGCTCAATTATACTAATACTTTTTAAAAAGTTAAACCATGCAAATGTGACTTTGTGTGAGTGAATCAACAAATATTTACTTATTCAATAAACCAAAACCGCAATGACATGTACGAGTATGTACGATAGCATCTCAAGTGGGATTTATATTAAAAATCAAAATTGCAGACTCATATTATTGTAATTGTAATTTTTTCTTTATTCTAACTCACCTGACTTAGAACAATCGTCACATCGTCACTCTTCAGACGAGCAATCATAATCGATGCAATTGAGAGAATATAATCACCAGCCATTGTAACCTGCATGAAAAGTAAGAAGCGTAAGTCAAAAATAAAAATAAAACAAATCAAATAAGGCGAGAATACTTTAGATATTCGTAATAGATGTAAATTTAGAAGAAAGGCAAATTATAAGATCAATCATTTTGCATTCAGCGCAAATTTAAAAACTAATTTCCGCATTTAAATGACGAAAAGATGATTTGATTTGTTTCGCTCAGTCACTTCAGTAAACCACATAAATCTATTACTGTAATTTCAGTGAATCTATATCAGCATTGCAAAAAAATGTACAAAGTGTTTTTGTTCAAATGGCTTACCAGTGTTAGACGAAAAATATGTTCATATACATATATGCATGTAAGAATGTATATTCGTTTTATATGCAACAGCTGCAGGTAGACTTTGAAAATCGTACGTTTAAGAACGATATATGCAGAGTGAATGGTGACGAAAAGGGACGACCTCATTTTATGCAATTTCTGAAGCAATTGCCATGCCAAAATTTAATTATTACTTTTTATGGAAATTTAGTTCAATTAAAATAAAAACAATATTTAAAAAAAAATTTCCGATTTTTTTGCACTCTTCTACATTAAGAAAAGGTCAGAAAATAGCTTTTAAAATTATTTTCTTCAATGTTACATAGCTACTATAAAAAGCAAGCTTTAAATGACCTTTCGATACATGTTTTACAACGTTAACTAAAAAAGGTCAAAAACAATTAACTTAATTAAAAAAAAAAATTTTATTTTTATTTAACTTTTTTTTTTTTTAAATATACGAAACTTCCTGTTTTTTAATATGACAGAGCACCTTTGTGTGGTAGAATGACCCTAGAACGGATGTACATATATAGTTAAAAAACCGATATCGGTAATATTCTTCTATTACCGGAAAAAGGACAAACAAATGAAAAGCAGTGAAGTTTTGTCCAGACAAGGTTCATCGATACATCTTTTCTGTTTTAAGTACCAAAATTTTAATCCAATTGGACGATCTTATTCAAAGATTTTAACAGAATTTAAATTTCACTTTATGAAATATTTTCTTTATTAGAATTTGAACACTAAATGACTATTAGATATGGTTCTGTTTTTTTTTTTGCTACAAAACCGATTCAAAATTATGAATTGAACGAATATGCGAAGAACTTCAAATTTAAGCTTCAATTTTTGGTTTTTAGCAAACGTTCAGCCGCAAAATGTTCTTTAGATGTCAGAAAATGAGTCTTAGCGGAAATATCCGTGCTATTCTCGCATATTCATTGAAAATTGAAACATTTGAAAATAATTTTTGTTCATAACCCTGAACTATATTGTTTTTTTATTTACTTATTTATTGAATTATTTAATTGCATATTTATTTATTTATACTGTTATTTAACAATTATCTACTTAATTTAGTTAATTTTAAAGCCATTTTTTTATTTATTTGTTTATTTATTAATTAATTTAATTAAATTTTTTTAATTTATTTTTTTATTAATTAAGTTATATATTTTTATTTATTTGTTTATATAATTGTTTATTAACTTATTTATTTGCTTATTTATTGATTACTTTTTTTATTAATTTATATAAACTATTTATTTATTTGTGAATTTATTTATTTATTAATTTTATAATTTTTTTTTTATATATTGTTTTTATTCATTTATTTGTTGATCTATCTATATATTTAATTATATAGGCATTTATTTATTTGTTTAACTATTTATTTATTTGCTTGTTAATTGAATTTTTTGGTTAATTAATTTTTATTTTCTTTATGTAATTTATTATATTTATTTATTTATTTAATTTATTTTTTTTTTATTTTTTTTTTTTTTATTTATTACAATGTTTGTTCATTTTTCTGTTGGCCTAGTAAAATGTTAATATTTTATAATTTTATTGAGCTCAAGGCCAGTTTATGGAAGATTTGTTTGTGAAAAAACAACAACATTGTAAACAAGGATGAGCACGCCTTAAAAATGCATATAATAAAGAATTTGCAAAATAAAAACACAAACAAGTTAAATAGCGGCAGATCAGTTGCTCTTGTTTGTAGTTGGTTTGTTTAAGGAAGAGGAAATAAACACAACCGCCAACTCGGCTAGCGTAGCACAATAGGTAGCGTATTGGCTCTGCAACTCCAAGCTCCCGGGTTCAAAGCCTGAGAGAAGTGGTTATGAAAATTAAATTAAAAATTATTTAATTTAATAATCAAAAAGAAGTCTGATGAGGAAATGTGGTGATTTCCGAAATAGTACTATAACTTCAACCATTAAAAACTGTTGTTGTTTTTTCACAAACAAATCTTCCATAAACTGGCCTTGAGCTCAATAAAATTATAAAATATTTTTTATTTTTTTTATTTATTTTATTTGTTTTATTTATTTTATTTATTTTATTTATTTTATTTATTTTATTTATTTTATTTATTTTATTTATTTATTTTTTTATTTATACATATGTGTCCAATAAATATACAAGAAACATTTTTAAAAAGTTGCTTAATTCAAATTGTATCATCGATCTGCTATATGATAGATATACATATTTATAAGTATATCCGAACAAATTGAAAAATAGTTAAACTCAAGCTAAGTTCTTATTAACGCATTGCTAGCACCATCGTGTTTACACGAACATGAAAGGTATGGTACGAAGTCTAGAGTTTGGCCTCCAGTAGTATGAGTATTGATTTAATACCACAAGTTAAAGAACCTTAGCTGAGCGTTCAGGATTAAAGGGGCAGATTATTTTGAGACGAAGTTCATTTTCGATTTCTAGGTGACCTACATAGTATATGTATGTATAGTATAACATCTTACACATTTTTTCATCCCACTTTTTCCGCAACTAAGCTTTCAGTCCACCTGTCCTTCTCTTTTGCTGCTAATTTTATGGCTATGAGCCCGCGTTAAAGACTTATTCAACTTAATAAATAAATAAAATATTTAGAACCTAGTTTTTTCTACTACTCTACATATACTCAAAAAACCGCTTCATTTTTAAACTATTTTAATGAATAAATCATGTCTGCAAGTGCACTTGTTTACTTCTACTATTATTGCTACCTAGATAGTTGTCCTTCAAAGTGATTGCAATTTTGTTTAACGCACTTAAACGTCGATACATTCACACACACATAGTTGTAGCAATGTTTGCGTTAAGAAAAAAAAAACACTTAGCAAGCAGGCAGGCAGGCAGGCGGACACAGAGCCACCGGTTATCAGTCCTACTGCGCATGCGTTGGCGTGTTGTTGCTGTGCTGGTGATCTTGCCAAAACCATGATCGCAAGCACGTCGCCGCACGCTGATCGCTTGATCAGTGATTTTTTTTTTGCTGACAAGTTGTTGGCTAGCTTGAAGCGCTGCTTGTTTACGATTTTACACCTTTTTCAGTTTAAATATTTCTTTTTCAATTTCGCTCCTCCTTCGGCGTATATCTACTTGTAAACACAAATGCTTCTGAAAACACTGAAACTGTTGAGTGAGTTAGTTTTATACAAAAAGAATTTGCATCTAACGGGTGTTTTTTTTAGGGGTATAGAACTTCGAATTGAAATAAAACACAAGAAAATCGTTTTAAGGTCCATCAATTTGGCTTTATTGGAAGGATAATTTTATGCCATTAATGTTTAAATATGATTTCGGGCATGTGGCCGCCGCGGCTGGCTCGAATAAAGCCAATTCTACAGGTCCAATTTTCAACCACTTTTTCGTGCATATGGGGCCGTATGTCGGCAATAACGCCACGAATGTTGGCTTCCAAGCGTTGTTCTTTTGTCAACCTGTTCATGATGAAATGGCAAACCAAACTGAACATAAATGACATTAGAGTTGCCAGATTTGACCACAAAATGCCAGTTTTATCTCTATTCGAAAAACAAACCTGTAAAAAAAACACCCTTTACAATTAGAGTTTGTTATAGATTTTATGCATGCATTACCACAAAAACAATATTTGGTACGGTTTTTTTTTTACTTTTTTTAATTTTATTTTATTATTTTTTTTTTAAATACCACAAATTTGTTACTACATAATTAGTTAGTCAACTGCTTGCACTAATACATGTCACTGCAAAGTAAGCGGGTTGAACACCTCTGTCGACTACTGTCTGTCTGCTGGTTGTCAGTCGGTCCGCCAGCTACTGTCAGTTGCCGCACCCTGTCCGTCTACTGACAGCCAATTCGTTTGGTATAGAGATCGGCGCTGGCAAAGTTATTTACACGCATTGCGTAATTTTCGAATTTGCCATGCGCAGTGTAAACTCGCCGGTTTTTTTTGTTTTCTATTTAAATTTTGCAAGGTGTTAGGCCATTTTCGGTTAACATTTTACATATAATTGGCATTTTTTTATCTCTTCATGCTTACATCTGAGTTTGTGCTATATCGAATCTAAGTTCAACACTCATTTGACTTTTTGCTTGAACTGAAAACTGAGGAAAAACTGTCGAGTTTGTGTGTGTTTGTGTTTAAATATTACCGACAGATGCTTGACTAAATGTCTAAGCATTTCTGGTCTAAAAGGTCTAAAATTGTAATTAATATTCAAATGGCTGGAAGTTAATTGACTGTTGTAAGTAATACCAAAATATTTGTATTTTGTTTTTTTTTTGCAAATGGAATGTTTGGAAGTGCATGAATGAAAATGTGTATGAGCAGGCAAAACTGCAATTGGTATATTTGAGATAATAAACTAAAAAAAAGTGTTTTACATTTTTTAGTAAATGGTTTCATTAGGTACTAAAAAAGTTAAAAGGAAAAAGCATTGAGTTATGAAGTTAAAATAATTTTAAAAGTGCATTTATGGAATAAAATAAAAAAAATAATTGAAATTAAATAAGAGAAAAATTACAAAGAACAAGCGAAACCCTATAAAAAAGGAAAATCAAAACAATATAAAAGGACAGAAAGTGAAACGCGAAGATATATAATGGGAATGAATAAAACTATATGAAGCGTTGAAATCAAATTAAAATGCGGAACGTAACAAAACAAACGGTATTCAAACGCAGTGAAATCAAATCACATCAAATAAAATCAAACAAAACGGCACGAAAAAGAATTAAGTGAATTCAAATACATTGAAATGATATGAACCAAATGGAACGAGATGAAGTGAAGTTATAATAAATACATAAATGAAATGGAATAATAATCATGGTTAATAACAATATAAATAAAAAGAAAAGGAATGAAGCAAATTAAACTAAATATTATTAAATGAAATACAGCGAAAGCTTCCACAGACGAATGCTCAAATAAGCGGGCATCTCTTTCTATGGAGAAAATGCTCTGCTTTACACGCGTTTTAAAAAACAATTATTAAATTTTTGTTTCTTTTTGATCTAACCTTGAATTGTCAAATGTTATGCTTTGTTTAGATAAGAAAGCTTTCAGTAACATTTCAAGGTAACTGATAGAGCATTTCAGATGTTTCAGCTTACAAAAGCACAAACAAAGTACACCAAGCTTTTTATTTTTATACCCGCGCACTTGTGTACAAGGGTATTATAACTTTGTTCGCATAACGGTTGCTTGTAACAGCATAACGGAATCATCCGTCCATCCTTCCATCCGTGCAGACGATAACTTGAGAAAAAAATATAGATTTCTCAATGAAACTCGGTAGGTATATTGTCCTTGGCAGGTTGGTATTGCCCAAATTTAGTACAGATATTTTATTATGTATAAATAAGTAATTTTAAAATCACTAAAATTGGACCAGATCTAGGAAGTTTTTGAAACCAGTAACTAGTGAAGCTAATTTGCTCAAATTTGGTATGTGGTTTTGTATTAAATCAGGAAGTCCGATTATATGAAAATTTTGAAAAAAGAATCTTACATCAAGTTCGGTTTTGCCCGAACTTAGTCTCTGCTTTATTAATTTAAAAATTTAGCTGAAAGCGTGCGCCGGGTATATGAAGTTCGATCGAACTTAGCCAATTCTTTACTTGTTATTTTTTCCTTTGCTTGGTGCTGCTACCTAATTAATGTGCTTTGGTAAAAGTTTAGCTGGTTAAAGCTGCCAAAAAAAAGCTCAATAAAAGTTTTCTGTCTATTTTTTTTTGAATTTCCCCAGTAAGCGGTTCTCTACTCGCTTCAATGTAAATGAAAGAGAAAATGAGACACTATCTATGGAATTCAGCTGACAAAGTTTAAAACTTTCGATCGTTCTGTCAAAAAAAAATTACGAATGAAATTTCAGGAAATAATTAGCGAATATTTCTGCACAAAAACAGGGTTGTACTATGCATTTTTTTCAATAAAATCATTTTTCGTAAAGTCTAGTAAAAAGTGGAGTCAATCTAGGAAAATAAGAGAGTTAATCACGAACAAAAACCAACGCAAGAAATTTCAGTAGAGCGTTAATCAAAAATTGCAAATAAATCAACGGTACTTTGTAACTACTTTTGAACTGCACTTCATTATAATAAAATTAAACATATTATGAAGAAGACATACTCATTTTTATTTTGTTATATTTGTAAAGATTTTTATTAGCCTTTAAATGAGCTCGAGCTCAATAAAATTGTGAATTATTTTGTTACATATATGAATTTTGAAATTTTGATAAAACTGACTTTTACTTTTACTTAGTTTGAAACCGTATTTACATGGTTTTTATTAGAGAATGAACTGTATTTTAATTGAAAATAAAACAGATATTAATTTTTAAAAATTTGACTATGTTTATTTCGATGTCGTATAAAGTTGACTAGTTCTGATTATTACTTTTATGACAACCTTGAAAAAAGCGCAACATCTTTAGTGAAAACATCAAGCTGCAAACAAACATTCTACGAAAAAATACTAATTCATGTATAATAAATAAATTTAAAAAAAAAATTTTTTTAAGATATTTTTTTTATCGAATTTACAATGTTATAATTAGAAATTTTTATTGTTTGTATTTTTTTAATGATTTGTCTAAATCAAGAAAGCATTTTCTTTATTTTACATTAAGTTTAATATCAAACTAAAAACAAAACATGGCGACTAACTTTATAAAATCCTTTGATTATTACATAATTTTCCTAAGTAATTAAATTACTAATTAATTTAAATTTTTTTTTCTAATTCTTCTTCCATAAAATCCTCACTTTATTAACAGTTGATATCAGAACGAAGATTGCAAGGATGTCATTGTAGTTTTGTCATTTTGCCACCTACATGCATACATACAAACACACGTTCCCCGTGTATTAAGAAACTGCTTGTAAATATTAATTTAAATAACCTAAAACCAACAATCGCTTCAACGCACCAACAAGGTGTTCAACTTTTCCACTCTTGGACCTGAGGCAAGTTTACGTTCATACACGCCGCCCACACCACCACTCTCTTCTCTGCAGTGCAACCCGCACATGATCAATATCAAATGGCACCAATACAGCAATTTATTGCCGAATTTCGTAATCTCTACCAATTGCATGGCTGACAATTTTCTGGTTTTTTTTTGTCTTTTTCATATTCAACAAATGCAGGCGAGCATAAACATGAAAACGAAACTGATATCGCGAATTCGAACATCAACCCGTTTGCTTGCTGGCGAGCGGCTAAACTGCGCGCTACTCGAATTGCGCACAAGTGCCTACAACAAACAACAACATCAGAGGCAGCGACAATGCGCTGTTGCATGCAACAACCGACGTCGAAAACAAAAACACATAGCGAGTTAAAAAAAAAACACAAAAATGAGTGCAATTATTCCAACACAAACCCACTTATGGACAAACATTCGAAGGCTAATGGCGTTCAGGTGCCACGGTCGGCGCGTTACGAAAGGGGCGCAAGTGGCTGTCTAAGGAGGCGGTGGTGGTGGCGGTGTTGAGAGCGCAAGCCACAATTAAACTTGTTCCCATTTCCCATATTGGCGTGGCCCGACTCGGCCAGGGACCTTCGGCGAGCGTTTAGGAAATTTCTGCTAATCAAAAATGGGCAAATGGACAAATGTTGCAAAGATCGGACAAGTTAAGCGCTGCTACTTGCAAGCAAATGTATAGCGTTCAAATGCCTTAAACGCTACTCGAATAGCTGCATACAAGCATACATATGTACATACCAACAAACATATGTATGTCCGTATGTGTCTAATCGTATGTAACTGCCTGACAGCCAGCTAAACTGCGATTCAGAGCCGCCGCCGCCGCCTCTTGCAGCGCCAACATGTTTTGCCGTTTTGCAGTTTTGGCGTTGAATTTCAGGCGGTCAATACCATGACACTTGTGAAACTTTGATGTCACAACCAAAAGCGACGGGCAGCAAAATAAAAAAAATTTAAAAAAAAACACGAAAAATTATAAATAAAATTCAAAAAATAAGAAGAAGAAAAAACAAATAATTAAAACCAGTCCAACGTAAATTAAGAATAAGAAAAATTGTTTGGTTAGTCGAGAAACATAAATATAACTTATTATGGAGTATTACTTAAACAATTACGTGAATAACTGCATTTTAATTGGCAGCGGTTAGCGAGAGTGTTAAAACAATTGTAAGGCAATCGAATTTTTATTGATTCTTAATGAACTAAATATTTTAGTTAGTTATTATCTCACGTTTTTAGAGCAACTAATATCATTAAACTTTAATGGTTAGCAATTAAAAGTAGTCAGCTCACATTTTTGAAAGGCGAAGCACTAAAAAACAGCAAAACTATTTCGTAATAATAATAATAGTCACGGGAGTTGCTGTGTATCTTCAGGCTAATTTCTGCTGTTATCGTTGATAAATAAATCGAATGACTGGCGAAAAATTCGTGGCCATGTGGAAAATATTCTGCTGTCCCATTCAAATGCGACCATTTGCGTACTCGATAACGAAATTAAATAGTGTTTTCTGTTCGATAAACGTATTTCATCGATTATACTAAACGCAAAAAAGGCGGTCACTATAATAATAACAACAACAATACGCATCACTGGTGTACACAAAGCAGAAATTTGCTACGCCTCCTACCACGATTTTCTTAAATGTGTTGCGAAGATTGAAGACAAGTCAAACCAGGTTTTTACCAGAATTGTACTGTGACTTTTTGCCATACAAAAATTGCATGAATAAAAAAGCAATTTGCGTGTTTTGGTGAAATTTTAAACTAGGGAACCCGCAGAAGAAATCTGGAAATGTAGTTTTATAGTCAAGTCAATTTTTGTGGAATAAAAAAAAATACTACTCTTGGATTTGAAAGATTTTAAGGTATAAAATGGTATAACAAATTTATATATGTTTATTTTATTAAAAAAAAATACCAAACATCGATTTAAACTGATAAAAAAATAAAATAAAAAACGATACAAAATCATCGAAAATTATAAAACAGAAAATCTTCTAAATAAAACATATTGAAAGGAACATTCTCCACGCTCCTTTTAACCGAAAAAAATCGATATAACTAATCACATATTATGTTCGGTGCCTGATTGAAAGCAAATGCGCAATATGTATCAACCGCCGCCATTGTCTTTTGGAAGTAATTTAACTTGCAGAGCGCGTTGAGAATGGTATTGACCGACCCCTCTGTGCAATGCGAGCCATCTCTATTCATGTTCTTTTATACATTTGTACTCGTATGTATGCAGTTAAGCAAAACAAAGTTGCGATTTTGCCAGGTGGCGATAGGCGGTCTACTAACGAGAAGATTCACCTACAATAATATCACAAGACAGAAGATATAAGACAATTTAAATAAGATAAAGTCAATAGTGAGGAATCGAATTTTTTCTATTTTCCCTTTAAGTACATTTGTTTTTGATTTTACGACATCGATTAAGAAAAAACAAAAATGCATAGAAATTTTAACTGCTTATGTGTTATGTTAAGTGTATGAGTTACATCTGTCCGAAATAATTGTGTTCGTTGAAGAAAACTGCCAAAGTCCTGAATAAATATTTACACTCAAAGAGTCAACGCGTTTTTAGTAATTTTCCCAAAGTTCTAGAGAAGAAACAAAACCATCCACTTAGGCCGAATTTAAAGCATTAATTTTCGACTATAATCATTACACCTTAACCTGAAGTTTCAAGGGCGATACAGATTTATACAAATTCTTTGTGCTGAATATTCGAATTTGACAATTTTTCTTTTTGAATCGCAGAGTAAATTCTTGTGCTGAAATATTTTTTTTTGTTTTATGTGCGGCAATGCTTTTACCACTAACTAAAAAACAAAAATGCGGAAAAAACATGTCAGCGCCAATTGTTGCAAATTCAAGCTTTAGTTAAATTTGCAAATTATATCACAGCATGTTTAATTACGATAGCCAGTTTAATCACCAATTTTTTTTAAATTATGTTCAATCAAATTTGATTAATCCAAAGATACCGAAATCGAATTTTATTCAGAATTGAACATTTTTACGATAAACTACTAATTACTTTTGCAGATTCATTTTAATTTAATTGTTATATTATTATTTACAAACCCAAATTTTTGATCTAAAACCCCACCGCCAAAACACTTAAATTGTATAACGACGCTTGAATGTGTTCACGTTTGAGTAATTGTCAAAAATCTGATTTCTACACTTTAATTTACAAAATAAATAAATTTAAAAAAATTACGATAAAATAGTGTAATTTATTATTTTCTTGTAATTAATTAAATGTATTTTAGAGTCTATCTTGTAGAAAATTAAATTCTCTTTGCAAAAATCGACTAAACAATTTTTTACTGGCAAGACAGCTTACAAATGTGAAATGAGCTGCAAGAACTTGAAAAGAGGAAGGCTTCCTCCACAACTTTCGTTTATGGTCACATGAATAACATGAAAAGTCGCTATGCCATAGATAATTCAAGCAAAAAAAAACTATTTTTACGGGTTAATTAAATGGGAAAACTTTAAATTTATTTAGCGAGTGCTTAAAATTTAAACTAAGAGCTCGCCTTTGGTAGGAAAATTTTTTGGTGTTTAGAACAATATTTCGGCAATAGATTGAGAAAAAAAATAGTCGTCTCAAACGATGCAACCTAATGCACATACAAAGTAAACCGAAAGAAAAAGCTATTAAAATCAATTTTAAGACTCTAATTACAATATTTCACTAGTCAAATATTATTTGGCAGCAAAATAACATCTTACACACAACAATTGGTTCGATTCCTGCACAAAAATATTTCACTTATAATCGCCTTTGTGCCATGGAATTGTTTTGAGATGAAGCTTTGGAATATTTTGTTGGCATTTTCTAATAGAAATTCGTTGTTCATACTTTTATTGTAATTTGCACTGAATATATCTTTAAAAAAAAACCTTAGCTCTGAAACCATTTTAACCCACTTTTGACCTTATTACTACATAGTATTTATTCTTAAAATGTTGACCTTCGCAAAACTAAATAAAGTGTTTTTAAAACTACTCTGCATATAACTTTAGTTGCTTTACAATTCACTTTTCATATTTAACTATTATTTGGTTTGAAAAAAGCTGCTTAACAATAACCAATGACCTTGACTGAAGGGCATATAAATATGTGCAAAGCAGAAACAAACAAAAAAATACATCCCGCATTTGCAAAATAAATAGTTAAATAATAACTGACATCAACGTCTCACCTTTTTGTGATTCCACAGCGCGTTCACGCTTGGTTTGCCGCGTCGAAAATCCGATTGATCGATGACATCGTCATGCACCAGACTAGCCGAGTGGACCATTTCGGAGAAGAGCGCAATGAATCTTTGTTTGTGCAGCAAATTGCTGAAACGATGAAAAAAAAATTGTATATGCTTCAATGATAAAATACATACACATACATATGTATGTGTGTAAAATAAAAAGTGAACAAAATAAAATGCAAAAATAGTATGACAAGTAGAAAGAGCTGACAGTTGAGCTGTCAAGCAGCAGCGAATTCAATGAAATATATTTTGTTTAATTAGCACCGTTATGCTTAGGCCGCCAAAATATATATAGCATCAAAAGTGCACAACAATGTAAGTGAATAACTAAGCTGCCGCGGCTTTGTGGCATTCGCTTAACCTTTCATAACCACCGTCAAGTCAATAAACGTTATTATAGTGGAATTTATTGCTCGATGCGCATTTGCGTAATATTGTGCATGTGTGTGTGTGTGTGTGTGGTAGGTGTTTATGTGTGCTTGCATGCAAAATTTTTACATAAAAAACGAAAAAAAAAAACGTTGTTCAACAGCAACACCAAACGCTTAACTGGCCACAGATCGCTCATACGCCCCGTACGCCCAGTCGAACTAATGAATTTTTACGACTCTAGGTGACGCTGACGCCGAAGGGCGTGTGTGTAAGTGTGTGCGCGGGCAAGTGTTTAGTTCACCAAGCGTGGCTACCAAAATTTGCTTAACGCTTTGCTAGCTTAATGCACAATTAAATTGTAAATTTTCTTTTTATTTTTTGCAGAAAAATTACAAACTATATGTAGGCCTTCGTGTTGCAAAATACATTTTGAAGGCGCATAAATTTTTGGGTGATGTGAGTGTTTTGTGTTTTTTTTTTTTTTGTTATTACAACGAATATTTTGCGCACTTTGAAACGCAGCACATTTTTATAAAATTTTATTTTCATTTACGAGTATGCGCTTTTAATTGCCTTTGGTATGATTTCATTTAATAACCGAGCTTTCAAATGCTTCTCGCTAAAGCTTACCTTGATTCCTTGTTTAAATGGTAGTTTATCGCTCTGGCCATCAGCATAGTGACCATTGGCCGCAGCGCCTTGCCCTGACCGTCGAAGTAATACGAGGCAATCTTATCGAGTTCCATCTGACTCGTGCCCTGCCGCAGCATCTGTGAAGGCGAAAAAGTATTAAAAAACGTGCATCCGGAAATTAATTAAACAAAAAATAATTAAACTTAAACATAATATAACGCATATATGCGCACTACCTATAGTAAGTACACTAAAACTTAGGTTGCATCTGAAGAAAAAAAAATCCTAGAGGAAACAGCAAAAAAAAAACGAATAGTAATTCAATTTACTCTAACCTTGTTTATTTAACTGCGACTTCAATGTAATGAATTTTAATTTTCAAGTAAACCCAAAAGATTTACTCATCTATTTGTGGTTTCCATAAGAAAATTTCCATATCAAGTTTTATACTTAGAGAAATTCCCACAACGTCAGACATTCGTGAAAAAATTGTCATATATTTATATGCTAGCAGCGTCTTATAACGCAGCGTTTATCAACTATCGCCGCAAAGTGCTCGCATGAATTTTAATATTTTTTTTAATTTAATTTTTGTATTTTAAAAACGGACTGTATTTAACAAATTTATTTCATGTCGCACTTATTTTCTAACACTTTAAAGAGTTAATTTTTACTTTCCAAACCACAGTCAACAACAACCTCACTGACAAATGTTGCCAAATTATATTTGTTTTATTTGATTTCCATAATTTTTTCAATTAAAAGACAATTTTACATTTTGTAGAGTTTAAAAAAAAATTAACAAACTTGTAATGACGGGATATTATTATGTCAAAAAGGCAAATATCAAAATTTATTTACATTGCATTCACCCATAAATACACGTTGGAGGAAAAATACCACAAAAAAATTCGGAGTAAACAATAAATTAATATACATTCGAGTACATATTTATTTACATATTTTTTTATGAAGTCAATGAACACAGATTCCTACAAACTACACATATTAGATAGAGGTATTACATATTCACCCTTATCGTGAGTTTCGCCCGAAAAAACATTCACCCGAAATTTTTTCATTCACCCGGAATAAAATTCGCTTCGAAAACTCGAATATGGAAATTATCAATTTTCCAGATCTTTGAAATATATTAGTCAATACCGAATCGTTCAAGTATTTATTAGATCTGTTGTAACTTCTTCAATACCACCAGCACGACTACAATTTGCTATTCCGCCAGTTGGGATGCGTGCCTGCGATTTTTCACTGAATGGGAATACTAAAAAGGTGTAGGTAACAGTTTTAAAATTGGGCTGGCACAATCGACTATTGGTCAGATCCTGTAAGAAATTGTCAAAATTAACGAGTCCATATTATTCCCGAAGTGGGAAACACGGTCTGGAAGACATATCGCTTTTGGCCAGTCCAGGTCAATTTAGTATAAAAAAAATTTTATTTCTGCGAACATTTAAATATAAATAGTTTAACCCTTTCCATTCGGACTAACTTTTCATTGCAGACCCCAAACTTAGCTACATTCTTCTTGTTTTCTTTAACAAATCCTCTTCCAATATCTGGCTTTTCCTGCATTCTACCTAATATTATCCCTCTTTGAACTTTGTTTACTGTTTTGCTCCTGTAATAAGCGATTTAAGCGATTTTTAGTCCTCGAAATGTTTCGCCTCTTAAAAAAAAGTGAACAAATTCAACTAATCCGCCAATTATTTCCGTCCGAAATAAGTGATGCCGATAAGGGGAAACAATTTTCGAAAACTGAAAATTTCCGCCCGAAATTTATAATAAGCGAACAGTGTAAAATGAACTATTTCGGGCGAAACCGAAATTTACAATTAGGGTGATTATAAAACATTACTTAAATAAGATTCAAGTCGATTACGGAAAATATTCTTTACCATAGAGAGATCAAGCTCTAGAGAACTCGAAATCGTATCGAATTCTTGCAAAGTTCTATTTAAAGGAGCATTTTTACTGTAGAGAGCTTTGCTGAAAGCGACCCTAAACAAATCAACATCCCGCCGAATTCTGCTAGGAACGTTGAATATATATTCTGCTAAGCAATAAGGGACAATCTACATTACCGGCAAATCACATTAAAAATTAAAGAAATAGACAGGAAGATTCTTCATATATGAAAATATATATATATAACTCTAAGTTTGTTTAGGAAAGTGCATATAAAGAATAACTAAAACGTCAACAGAGTAATCATTCAAGCTAGTCCATGGAATGAAAAACATTTAAATGTATTTAAGTTATAATTTTAGGCATTTTTGGATCTTTAGCTGTTCTGGTGCAGAAGGTCGTTCGCAAGCATAAAAGTCGGCTGCGTTGAAATGTTTCTCACATACTCTCACCGAAACGGAAAAAAATAGTTCCTATCGTTGAATTTAAAATTTTATGCTGCATTTTTTTCAAGCTTTAAAAAATTTGTAAATAAAAAAATATTTTTTTCATTTCTTGAGTGTCATTTTAGTATATTAATTTTTTCGATTTTCTTGAGAGCTGTTCGCTAAGCTTTTACTTTTATTATTACACAAACTTTCCTTAAGCAGTTCTGTAGCCTCTCAAATTCATAAAGTGTCAGTTTTAAGATAGGGAAATTAGCATTGATATTTTTTATTTGTTTCTCTGCATCTTATGCAAGTGATCTCTTAGTGATACCTCGAAATACCTGTGATGAGGAAAATATCCTTCCTGAGCATCACCTTAATTATTTAGAAGGGCTTAGGCTCATTAGGTCTAATAGACCTTTGTTTTAATTTCCTGTGATCGCGATATTCCCTGGTACCCATAGAACGTTTATAACGTTTCTCTCAGCCACTCGGGCGTTCACTTTATAAAAAGATACTCTCGCTACAATAGTTTTCACCCAGGATCAGTCTTCAAATCTAAAACTAATAGCTAGATTTCTGTCTAGAAAATGCTTGGTATTGCTGCGGACTCTATTGCTAGTCAGAATCTATAAAAAACGTCAAAAATTGGTTGTTTTTTTAGCCATTCGTAGCTTATACTGTCCTCAAGTAAAATTACGAGCAAGCAGTTGCAATTAGATTTGTGGAATATGGGTAAAGTAAGAAGATTTCCTTAAATTCGAAGTTAAAACTTTTTCTCTCGGTAATTACATAAAAACAACATTTTAAAATTTTTTTAAGGAGTTTAAAATTTAATTATGCATCTTTTTGGAAAATCCATGACATTCCTAGCACGATTTGTGAACAATAAAAAAATTTACCTTAAAAAATAAAGTGGTTATTTTTCATTTATGTACTTTTAGTAATACAAAAAATTTATACAAAAACTTTCTTGTTGAACTAATAGTTTTCGATAAACATTTTTTTTTAAATAGGCATTGCTAACAAAATTAAAAAAATTTTTTTTTAATAGCTTTAATATTTTTATTTCAGAAATTTCAAAAGATATCGTTTTGAAAATTTCAATATTTTTTAAAGGTTTACTTTTTTTGAAAATATTTTTTTTTAATCCATGGTATTACAAACACGATTTCTAAACAAACGGTATTTTCTGAACAAAAGCTATTTCTTACTAATTTAATTTTATTCGGAGCACAAACTTTAATTCGTTTTGCTCAGTAATTACAAAAAACATCGTTTTGCAAATTTCGCTACTTTTCAAAGAAGACTCAAGTTTTTAACTTTTTTCTGCACAAAAAATAAATTGTTTAAACAACTTATAAAAAAATTTATTTTTTTAAGTTATATTTTAATATTTAAAAAAATTTATTTTTTCCTTAAACTCTACGTAAAAGATGTTTCCTTATAGAACTAATAGTTTTCGAAATAGAAAGGTATTTCTAAAAGATTTAAAATTTTCAATTGGATCAAAATATGGAACTACTCAATAAATAAGTTTATGTAAGGTTATATTTTTTTTTCGTAAACCTGCTACTGTTTACACACAATTTTCCTATGTACAAATTTCTTGCCCAGCACAAGGGCATCATTTCATACTTTTCACGAAATAATTTACTCATTTCACACCAATTTAGACGCAAGGCAGCGCAACTATACCTTGGAAAAAAATCTAATTGGCATTTTTGACATCCTGTTATTATTCACGCCACCACAGGTCTGTATGTAAGTATGTAAATTGTGATGACACATTCGCATCTACTCGTACTTACGTCTCTGACATCATCATAGAAATATTTTAGATCGTCATCGAGTATTATATAAGGATCGATTTGTATCTCCCGCACGGGCCCAGCCGGCTGTTGTGTGTGCACCGAACTAAATTTGCGGCAACTTCCTGTCAGTATCGTCGAATTGGAGCTTTTGTTATTTGTATTTGTGCTGTTTGTGTTTGTTGTGCTGCTGCTGCCACCACTACTGCAACTACTGTTGCAGGCTGTGCTTGTGTGCTGCTGGAAGTAAATAAGAAAAAAAAAGAGAAAAATTTATTTTTAAAAATATATTCACCTTTGTGTGTATGTATGTATAAACATTAGTGTAGTGTTACAAAAACCAATTAGCAATAACATATGTGCAAATGTGGAAAGGTTTCAAAATGTCATTTGCTCTTTTGAACCCGACAAAATTGTTGCAACACAAAACACAAAAAAAAATTATAAAAACACGCCAGGCCTAAAAATTGTGTTTTTAACCACAACCATAGCGTCGTCTTAGAGGGAAAAGCTGCTAAGTCCACTTTTTTTGTGTTAAATTTTGATACGAAATGAAAGAAAACGTGAAAATACATCATTATTTTTATCTTACCAGCAACATTTTAAATAGTGCACTTAGCAGCTTTTCACTTTTAACCGACGAAAAGTTGATTTAGAAATAATATCTACATAATTTTCGGAAAACCATTTTTAGCAAAAAAAAAAAACATCAGTGTCGATTTCACATAAACAAACACGCCGCCGACAAACTAGCGGAGACAAACTACTTAAAAATTACAATTACGAAGCACTTTATAAAGCTTACACACACACACAAACACCCATGACAGATTCACAATCCACAACAAAAGCATAGATCGTGTGGCAACGAAGTGTTGACAAATTAAGGAAATTAGTGTGGCACAGCGAGATTAATAAGTGGAAAATTGCAGCGCAGTTTTCGTCGCTGATGTCGGCAGAGCAGCAGCAATTCGAGACACCTTCACCTCGCCGCTCATCAACATCAGCGTAGACAGTTTAGGGGATTGAGGCCTGAAGTGGGTATTGTCAAATGGGCGTACGTGAACAAAGACATCTTTGAGAGGCAAATCGATTGGCGGACTAAGCGACAGTGTGAGTGTTGTATGTGCTGTCTGCATGTGAGCGAGTTTATTTTGCCAACCGCGAATGGTCTTGAATGTTAATGGAGTATGTGAACGCTGTTCAAGAGTGCCGAGAACAAAAATTCCATCACCAAACAGACCATATATATCTCTACATTTTCAGATCAACTAAGCTTAAGCTTATGATGATTGTGATCTAGTATCAGGGAAATCTTCCACGGTAGTTTGTGGAAAGACAAAGTAAATCCTGATAGGCGAGAAGAAATACACAAAGTTTCAAACTTGCGATGCTTAGGGACGTCTTTACGCGGAAGTGAAATAATTTTGGGAGGAACTCTAAACAGGAAGCTGAGGCGAAAGGTTCACATCGCACTGAAGGTAAATTCGGCGATGAAATTTTGTTTTGGACAGTATGAGAGAAGGTTTAAGTTGACCAATTATCCCGTACACCGCAGGTTCTCTTTGTTTTAAGAACAAACTACAAAGTAATGTCCACAAAAGCATTGCGGGCTATACAAGTGTCACTTCAGGTTTGACATGACAATGTGTCAAATAAATGCTTTTGAGTGTTATTCGGAAAATTGGAAAAAAAAAACTATGCCAATATTTTTGAGTCCAAATGCCAAAGGGTTAGTTTGGGTTTCATTTGAAAGAAAGTACGCCGTTAACTTTCCCACAAGAGAGCAATAAAGATAATTAAAATCTTTTTGTGGACTACCTCCAAAGCTTTTTATACGAGTATGGACCGCTCGAAAACTAAAAATTTACCGCTCTCCTCGAGCTAGATAGCTAAATTCGATTTCAAAGATTAAAGGTGCCCTTAAAAAAATCTTCAGAATACTTCAGTCCGCCGCAGAGCCTCCTGAATATGGAAATGGAATAAATGCCTAAATGTGCATGTGCTAATATTTTAAGCTTAATTGGCTCCCGTCCTTTTGCCACGTCCTCGCATTTCAAGAGCAATTTTTGTGTAGTCTCATTCACGGGGTCATAGAATCGACATAAGTCGGATGAACATACATATCTCTATTTCATGTATGTAGGTGATCTTCCAGTCTGCAATGCCCCATCATTTTGATTCTCTACTCGGAGAAGTTAATGTGAACGGTTTTTTAATCGAAGGTCATTGTGAGACAGCACAGTTTTTGACAGTGTGGTAATCAGTGAAAGGCAGCGTGGATATAAAATTAATAACTACAGGCCGAACCAAGCTCATCTAAGGGGTTTTAAAACCGCTCGTAAATCTACTGAGATCGTTCTTGGTACGCCGTGGCAACAAGCTTGAATTGCATAATGATGACGGGACACTACAGTAAATTTGGCGAACCAAAGCCTATGGACTATTCAATAAAACCGGAAGTAATTATGAGACCAAGTATTTCTGGAATTGTCAGTTACATCAGGTAACTGTTGAATAAGGCTCATGAGCACAGCTCGCATAAAACAGACTGCGGCAAATATGAAAGACAGTGCCGGAATTCATTCTCAAATGGAGAAGCAAGAAGCTACGTGGCTCTTTACTTATAGGACACAATACATAAGCGCAAAACATGGTGGTCCGTCTGAAGGACTAAAATATTTGTATCGCATGTTCTCTTTCCCTTGACAAAATTCTCAGCTGTGTCAAAGAGTTTGAAAAGTTTTGCTGGCGAGTAATTTTGCTATACATCCTTCCTCTTACCCTTTTTTTTTTCTCTCTCCATCTGCCTTTTCAAGCCGTACGCACAATCTGCAAATTTGCTTAAGTGCTTGAATAGCCTTGAGCTTTCGGTCTACCACAAATCCAATTCAATTCAAATCACAATTTTAACTACTTCAATTGTTTCTAACTAGTTCTGTTTTCATTATCCAACTTCATTGTTGTTGCATGAATTGCTAAATTGTCGCGCATGCGTGCTCCAGCAAATCGCTGTGGCTATTAGTAATAAAATTGCTAGCTATTTGCCAAACACTACGCGCCATCAAATGCACCAATCAATTGCAGAAAAAAACCGGATACTTTAATAGCAGCGCACAAATAGTTGGTTTCAAAAGCGGCGTCTGGGTCGCCGGAGTGGTGCGCGCGATGCATGGCAACGACTTAATTTGCACCCACTTTGGTGATATGCACTTGTTGTTGTTGTTGTTGTTGTTTAAATGCTTCACAAGTAATCACTGTTGTTAGTTCACATATTCACACATGTATATTTGTTGTTGTTGTTGTTTTTGTTTTTGTTATTATTAGCTGTTAGCTGTGTTTTAAGGTTATCAGTTGTGTAGACATGTTTGTTTTGTGTGGATATGCGAGTATGTTTGTCTCACGCGCTGCTTGGGCAACAAGCAACTCAGCAACAATAACAACAACAACAACAACAATAACTAACCAACAGCGCATCAGCTAGCAAAAGTAACGCAGCAACTCGCCATTAGCAGCAATTTTATGTATTTTTCCTCAATCAAATCATCGAATGATGCAAATTTTATACTCGTATTTTCTATTACACACAGCATTGTTGCTGCACGCGCATTCAGTTGTTGTTGTTATTACACACAAAAATTAGTTTATTTGCCATCGATGTCTCAATAGCCAACAAACAGTGTGCACGCTTGCGCAGCTTCCAGGCAGGCGGGTCTAAGAGCAGTGCAAATGTGTGCAATCATTGTCAATAATCATCAATTTACATTGGCAACAACATTGGCAATATTAGCATAATTTCTGCAGCAGTAGCAGCAACAACAGAACTGGCAACAAAATCAAACGAGCAGCACGATCGCAGCAGCTGCGTTTTATGTTATTTGCACTTCTTCCTCGAACAAATATTTTTGCGTGCGTGCAGCGCGTAGACGCAAAAAAAGAAAAAGAAAAGCCTCAAGGTAAGTGAGAAATGATATGAAGCAAAACTTGTGGGGTTTTGAACAACACAAAAAAAAAAAGTGATTGAATCGAGCTCCAAAAATTTAATGCGATCAATATGAAGTATAACAAGTTTGTGATTTGGATTTGTGTTGGAAAATATATTTTGACTATACGAAACGATTCAAATACTCTAATTTATTAATTATTTAGCACCAAAAGCAAATTTGTCGCCATTTGCGACCTTTGTGTTGTTGCAATGCACTGGCGGTCAATCCAAAAGATATGCGAAATTTTAATTTTACTTAAAAAAAACAAAAACTCAAAATACTTAAAAAAGTATGTGCTAGGAAAAAATGCTAGCTTAAATGTCTAGAAAATTTCGTTGTTTTTTGTATCATAAAAAGAACGCTGGCATATTTTTTTGATTAATGGAAGAAAAATCAACGTAAGCACTTGAAACTGTGCAAATTTGACAGACTAAAATTTAATGAGCTACACAATTTTATGCCCAAAACAGTTTTACATAATTTTTTAAGTACTAGATAACGTTTAAATTTTTATGATTTTTGTATAAATTTTTTACAAAAAGCTGCAATGTTGATTTTTATGCTTTTTATGAACTTCGAAAAGAAGTTAGAGACCAAAATAGCAGTTTTTTCGAATTTTCCATTCAAAAAAAATTTACGATTTATTTGTGTTATTTTTAATCAGAATTTTTGGAATCAAAAATAAAAGTAAACATTTTTTTTTTATCAAAAATAAAAGCTTTAAAAATTTTTGGAATCAAAAATAAAAGTTAAAAATTTTATTTTATTTTTTATCTATACATTTTTTTTATCAAAAATTTCAGTTCAAGTCAAACTGTTATTTTTTCGCCCAAATTAAACGCTTTTTTTAATCAATTTGGTAAAAATAAAAGTAATCAATTTCCTACTATTTTTTGATCAAAATTTACAGCTAAACTTTGTCCGTTATATTTTTGTTTTTGTACTCAAATATGACAGTTTAAATTCGAGTTTCATTTTTCAATCAAATTTAAAAGTAAAAGTTATTCTTTTATTTTTTAGGTTAATTACAAAATTTAAAATTTCAATAAAAATGTAAATATTAAAGTACGAACAAGAAAATATCTAATGTATTACTTGGAAAATAAACGGCAATTTTTGATAGAAAAAACTAAAATTAAATTAAAATTTTAACTAACATTTTAAAGGAAAAAATAATTAACTTTTAACTTTTTTTTTTTTTAAATTACAAATTTAAATTGTATTTTAAAAATAAAATTTTAACATATATTTCAAATACAAAAAATTAAAGGATGATATTTTTGGCGACCTTTCCATTTTAATTCAATAATTTGTAATAGTTACCCTGAACACGATTGCCGAAGAGCATTCGAAATATATTGGATAATAAAAACCAAAACTTGAGTTTTCAATTTACCTAGAGCCGGCTAACACAAACATTTATTCAATCTTAACTGTTATTTTCCTTACGAAATCTCGCTGTTGAAAAAAGATTATTATAGACTTTTTTTTTTGGAAAAACCCATAAATCATTAAACGATCAAAAGAAAAATTGGCAAACCTCATCAAAACGTCGCATTGCTATAATTTCCATCGCCAGTGTACATAGTTCACGCCTTCATTATACGTTGAGTTGTAGTCTAAGTTTAGTTTATTTCGCATTTTTTTTTTCAAAACACGCGTGCGCACACTTTTTGTGTTTCGTGTAGAGATGCTAATTAAAAGGACCTTCATCACTGTGCGAAGAGATCACTGCAAATGTAGTGAACTCAATTGGTTTTTCAATTGTGCATTTAATATACACACATTTGTATGTACGAGTATGTATTTACTAACTAACTAACTAACACAAATTACGCGCATAAATATAGAAATTACATGCAAACATATATAAAATACTCGTATGTATGTATGTATGTATGTTACTTGGCTTTTCAAGCTCAAAAAATAAATATTTACACGAATATTTAATTTGGTAAGGTTGTTTTGATTAGTTGCATAAACTTTAAAGACCTTTAAATTCCATCGAGATATAAATTACCCGGTAAGTGTTTTTCTTTTTTTTTGCGATTTACGACGCAATGCGATTTTTTTTTTTTTTGAATTTTGAGCCTTCACATGTTTTTTCATGTTTATCCAGTGGGGAGCAGAAATGCGTACATTTGTATTTGTACTTCTTGTACTCATTGCTGCGTAATAATGTATGCAATAACAAATTAAACTGAAAAATTATATTTGCCCTTTATTTCATGTTCAATGCCAAACGAAACGTCTTATAATGCAATATAGAAGCAACCAATTCTAAGATGTTAAGCAAAAATTTCATACTTTTAATTAGAATGTTGATAATGCAATTTTGTAATCCATTTAATTTAAGTGCAATAATTTGATATTTCCAAGTGGCTTTAAAAACCATATTTTTGAGAAATTTTTTTTGCAATTTTCAGGTTTTGCATACATTTCATAATAACTAAAATTTGAAATTATCGCATATTTCCTGATAGCTTCGTTGGCTAGGAACGATTGTAGCTGGTTGGAAATCCACAGAACAACGCACGAGGAATATTCTGCAAAATTTAACGCACTCTATCCTAGGTGGGGAAGTATTAAAAAGAAAAAAGAAAATATTCGATTAATATTCATGCTCGGATTTAGGTCAAACAGGATGCAGTAAATAGGAACCGGATAAATTTGAACAATCATGTAAAGGAGCGGAAAATTCTGGAAAGTTAAATTGACAATTAAAATAAAACAATTGCAAGAAAATTTAATAATCTATAACATAACATAGCACACGATTGACTGAAAACCGAGTTTGAAAATTAATCTCAGAAAGATATATATTTTTTTCTTTTTTTCGAGTTTATATGAACTAATTTGGTATCCTATTAAATTGCAGTCTAATAAATTGGAAGTTTTCAAGTGATTAAACAGTTTTTGAAATTTGAAATTTTTTTTACTGACGCTCTTCCGCAATTTCTTTAGTGAATCGCTTGCTCGAAATTTTTTTTTATGTGGAAAAAAATGCTGAACAACGTGACAAAAGAAAAAAATGTGATAAATCAACGGTAATTTGTTGCTACGTCAAATGTGCACTTTATTATACTAAAATTGAAAAGGCTAAAACACTGTATACTCAAAAAAATTATAAAAAATGTGTAACTTTTTCTTTTAAATTTCTATATGCAGAGTTTGAAACTCGTGTTTACGTTTGCGGTTTAAGAATGAACTGTATTTTAATTAGAAATGTTTGCATTCAAAATGTGATAAATTTTCATAAGAAAAGCTTTTTAAATTAATTTGTCATAATATATTAGTTTTTTAGCATTTAAAAATTATTTGACAACGTATTAAGTTGGAAAACCTACAATTTAATTATTTGTAATTTAAAATAGATGGCAACCATATACGCATAATTTTATTATCAATCAATTTAGAGAGTAGAAAATGCAATAATAATTTTTCATTAAGCATCTTTTGTTTGACTTTCATTTGGACTAGTTCAACATACTAATTCCTTAAAGAGACTGGTTCTCCTATGGACCCCTTGGATCGGAGAAATTACTTCACTTTTTCACTGACGGTTCTAAGCTTGAGAACAGAATGGGAGGAGTTGTTTTCTCAACTCAAGTAGGACTGGAAAAATCTTTCCGCCTTCCTGACCACTGCAGTGTCTTTCAGGCTTAAGTCGCTGCAATACAGGAGACAGTGGACTATCTAAGGACAGAAGAGGTTGAACTCAAAGATATCTTATCTTTTCCAACAGTCAAGCAACACTAGGGGCACTTGATTCGGTCAACTGCAACTCTAAAACGGTAGCAACCTGCCCCAAATCGCCAAACAAGATGGCGGAGCAGTTTGCTCTTCGCGAAACAGCGGATGAGCTTGCAAAAAGGGGAACATGCATTCCGCTTTCATCACGCTGGAAGGGTTTATGTATGCGGCTCGCTACCTGCAAGCTCTTTCTGAGGAGTCCCTTAACGAAGCAGGAGACCGATGGAAAAACGTTAGCACCTGCATCAAGTCCAAGTCCAAGTGGACGGAGTGGGACATCAAGCGATCACAAGGTCTTCTCGTGCTGAGCAGGGAACACCTGTCCTTAGTTTTAGGAATTATAACAGGTCATATACTGATCGGTAGGCACGCAAAGAGACTGGGTGTCCCCTGCAATGACTTCTGTAGAAGCTGCAGAAATGTGGAAGTGTCGGTAACCGTGAAGCAGAGTGGAGATACGCAAGCTAGTAAAAACTCAGAAAATTTGCAGATAAATAAAGTGCATAAATCAAAAGTTGATAAAGTGACGCACATATTGCAAAGAAAGAGATCAAAAAACTTGTATTTTATTTGCAGAGGAAGTAGGTGACAAAAAAACACTTTAATTTAGCGTATCTTTCAATTAGAATTCTTTCTCACACGCCAAACATGGAATGTGTGTGTGTGTTTGCTAAATGAAGAGCTCACACGTGTAATATTTCGGCTGGAAATGCGCAGATGCATTCGGCTAAATTAAATTAACTTGCATACGCAACATTTTGAGGCTTCTGCGACGCACCTATGTAAGTAAGTAATTGCGTTTGTGTCGAAACGAGTTTACATATTTGAACCCTGATTTGCTTCAAAAACTCTGCGCACTGCAAAAGCGCCGCCTTTCATGACTGATGCAACAACCACAGAAATTCATTAAAACCGGTCATCGACAAAGACGCAGGGATTCCCAATGCATTCCATTGAAAGCGATTGTATGGAAGTTCAGTTGTCTATATTTTTTTTTTTTACATTTTCCATTTCATTTATTCCTCTTTCACAAAAAACGCGTATGCAGAAGTGTTGAGACAAATTTATGATACAGCCGTCACATCGTCCTTGTAATGAATGGCCGTGGACAGCGACCATCCACAGACAGAGGCAACGACTTTTGCGCATCAACGGAATGCGGCAAAGACAAAAAATTTTTGCCCAATACTTTACAAGTTTGTAGTACTCACATAATCAAAAATAAAAATAAAAAATACTTAAATAGCTTCACACCCAAAGTCTCGACACTGAGGATTACTGCAACAACACAAAATTATATTATAACCGGCTACTTCTCCTAACCACCATGACCACCACTATCATCATCTCGCCGCGCAAATAGGTCAAGCCGAAGGAGAAGAAATTTAAATTAAGAAGCAAGAGCCACAGCCGCCTTGGCTAAGAAAACGATGTGGCGCTGGTGAGAAAGTGTGTGCTTGCGTGAGCGTGAATGTGAGCGTGAATGTGAGTGTCGAATATCATAATTTTAATGAATAGCAGTGAGTTGGTCACTTCTTGTATTGTTTATTGGGATTTTCTATTTTTTATTTTGTTACTTTTTTGTGAGCGCATTTATTTCATTGTTGTCTTCAGTGTCAAGCGTCTTGACTTTGCGTGCGACACCAACTTGACACTCAGTTCAAGATGCCGCTGAACTCAACCCAGCCAACTCGACGCACTTCACTACAACTTAACCTGACTTGACTTGGCGTCTGAACTGGCTGGTGGGACGTGACTTGAGCGGCGAGTTGGGAAGTGTTGCAATTCGTCTGTGGTAACGCAACAAGACCTTTCATTACAAAAAAAAAAAAAATGCATGTGTACATACATACATATGTATGTACAGCGGTTCGCAACTATAATATTCACAATATTTTTCATGATAAATAATTTATGTTAATTCATAATAAGAAAAACTCCTTTTATAAATAAAAATCATAAATCAGAGTTTCAAACTTCAGAGCATTTTTCAAATTTTAAACGCGGCGAGTCGAAACTTTAACTTTTTTAAACCGAGTTTGTGAAAAAATTCTGGGTATGCAATTTTATAGACCATTCAAATTTAGTGAAATATTGTGTAAGTTTTAGGAGGCGAGCAAATTTCTTTCGCACAACGCGTGCACGAAATAGCTTTTTGTATTAAAAAAAAGTGTAAAAAATATTTGTATGTATGTATGTATGTATGTATTTATGTATGCATGTCTCCGCTCAACAAGATAAGACATTCCAAGTTCATATCTTAACACAATTTACCAACCATTGCTGGCAGTAATTTGGAAAATATTTGTGTAATAAATGGATTTTATTATTCAATTTCGCAAGAAGTTTTCGTCACACACGCTTTGTGGCATTTTATTTGTTTTTATTATCTTTTCTTTTTTTTTTGTTGTTGGTCTTTTGTGTTGATGACACTAATTTCATTGATCGCTGGATTATTATGCCAACACATTGGCTGGACAATTTTAGCCGTCACATAGTTTTCTTTTTTATTACATGCAATCTTATCATAGACAATAATTTTTTTTGATTGGAAATAACAGCAACACTGTTTAGCTGTATAATTCAAGCAATTCTGAGTTTGGTCCAGTCCGAAAGCTTAATTGCTTTCATCGTTGGTTTGCGACATATTTTTGGGGTTTGTAAATAATGCTGGCGCAAACACACACACACACACACACACACACACGCATACGAATACAAATACAAATGTAAGCAGTCACTTCAAATGTGTCTGACGGCCTTTTCTGTGGTTAGTTTTTTTTTTGTATGACTGCTCGTTGTGACTCATTAATTATTTATGAGAATGATTAACTGATTGGGTTTTCTGTTGGTACTTTTTTTCTTTTCTTTTTTTTAAGATTTTACAGACAATGTGGCGTCTTGTTTTATATAAAAGCTGGAATTTTCAAATACTATTAATGCAGACTGTTTCGACAGCATCTTTGGACATCAATTTAATGAAAATGCTGTGAAATGTTTGATTAGAAAAAAAAAAGTTGAAATTTACATATAATAGGCGTGTAAGTGGGAAAGATTTGAAATTAAAATTAGAAGCAATGTTTCAACATTTCAAGCCATTATCTCTCTATATATATGTGTGTATGTTTGTATATATTTACATTGGGATGGTTTAAACAGAAATACAAATCTCACCACCTAAGATTGACCTATAACGAAAAAAAAAAAAAAAGATCAGAACATGTTTAGAGTCGCCGAAGATGTGAAAGTTTCGTTGAGAAAACTTAATAAATAGTTGCATATCAAAAATAATAATTTCTTTGGAAGTTAAGCTACCGCATAAAGCAATTGTTAAAAGCATTTAAAAAAGTAAATGATTATTTGATGGTGACACTGTATAAAAAACAACTAAATTTTTTAAATAATTATAAAAGCCTTTGGATAAGTAATAAGTGAGACAATTTTTTTTAGCTCATCGGTAAGTATTATTTTGAGACAGAATCATTTCAATAATAGTCCGGTATATATTCGCTACTTTTCGGTAAATTTTTGGATCTTTTTCAGGTACATTTTCGTTACTTTATGGTACGAGTTCGGTTCTTATCGGTACATTTTAGGTACTTTTTCGTTAGTTTTCTCGGTAAAATTTCAGTACATTACCTTTTTCAGTAAAATTTCAGTCCTTTTTGGTACATTTAAAACACTTTTTAAGTGCACTTTCGTTACTTTATTGGTATGAGTTCGGTTCGTGCGGTACATTTTAGGTACTTTTCGGTGCTTTTTTCGGTAGGTAAAATTGCAGTACACTGCCATTTGCGGTACACTTTCGATACAATTAGGGTACTTTTCAGTCAAGTTTAGGTACTTTTTCAATTTTTCATAGATACAATTTCAGTACTTTTCCGTACATTTTATGTATTTTTTTTGTAAACTTTTGTTACTTTTACGGCACCTCTTCGGCTTGTTATCTTCGGCTTAATTCTAAGTGGTCCTAAAAAAGTACCAAATTGGGCATTACTTAGTACCGGAACATTCCCGAAGAATCCTGAACTAGTCCCGAAAAATTCCTAACCAGTCGCTAAAGGGGTCTGAACAAGTCCAGGCTTTAAGGGCTTATACATGTCATAATTATTTTGAAAATACTCTCAAAATGAAAGTCTTTGGAGACTTAAAAATGCATATTTATCTCGATGATAACTATTGTGGAAAGACTTTAAATATACGTACATCTACATGTACATCTCAAAGTAATCGTAATCTAGGGTTTAGAAAAATTATATTTTACTACAGTAATTAATTATTGAGTTCTTTTTTCTTTTAAGCTCTCAAGAAAATCGAAAAATTCATTCAATCAAAAAATGAAAAAAAGGCAAAGTACTTTTTCAAGCAGCAGAAATTATGAAAAATATTACTTGAGTTTTTTTTCCAAAAACTTACTCGTACTTCTGACTTATGTTTGTTAGAATTCTATAGACATCGAGATCGTTCGTCCGATTATGGAACCTACCTGCTGATGTTAACGAGGAGATCTCCTGGATATCAAATTTGGAACCATAAATTTCTCAAAATTTATTAAAGGTTAGAGAATAGTTGGAGAATGATGCTGGATATCAACTTGAAAACTAGAAATTTCTCAAAGGTTGGAAGAAATATTTTTTCGATGTGTGTTTGGGAGGCTTTATAACTTTATTACGAACGATGGGTAGGACAACAAAAAAGAAAGAAACATTAGTTAATACATAGGAAGCTACTGGGGTTCCGCTTCGGAATCATGAAAAATCAAGTTCAAGTCGGAATTTCAAAATGCGGCAGCTAACATCATATTAAATTAAGAATCTGACATGTTCATGTACGCATATATGTTTACCTTAAATATAAACGAAAGTCATTACACTTTCATTTTCAAAGTGTGAAGAAACTTGAAAATTAGACATTGAAGCACTTAGAGCACAAAAATGAGCAGAAATGTAAGACTAAATCAAATTCAAAAACAAAAACAGCAACGCCTCAACTTTCTTTTTATTTATTTCTTGTAACAATTATGAAAAAACCTAAAATAGACAGCTTTAAAAGTTTCTATAAATTTTTGGCGAGTGGTTGAATGTGTAACAAATGTATTTAACTGTTAACTGCATGCGCGTACGACGAGAAGTGTAAAGAAAACGCAATAAACAAGTGTTGGCCGTTTGCTGCCAACTTTAAGCTAATGGTAACAGCAATTGAATGCCAATGAGAAGAAGAAGAAGGCGCAGAGTTTTTAAAAACTTTAAAAACACAAAAACGATATTTATAAAAAGGATGAACAAAAACAAAAATGCTTAAGTGATTACCAAAAAATTTGCGATAAATAACGTTAAAAGCATAAAGCGGTGAAGCGAAAAAAATGGTTGCGGTAAAAGATTTCAATAAAAAAAAATTTTTTTTAAATCCATAAACTTATAACCAACAATAGCAGCAAGAAAGCAGCGGCAATAATCAATAAATGCTGCCAGTAAGCAGCGTAAAGAAAAAATTAAAACAAGAAAAAACAGAGAAACAAAACAAAAATAATAACCAAAAAAAAAAGACAGCCGTTAACTACGAAAAGGTGAAAAGCGCGCAGGTAACGAGCAGCTCGCTGTCAGTGCGACGAATGAAACAGATAGCAGAAAGTTGAAAATGCAATAAACAGTTAGCGATTGTGGTAAATGAGAAAATTGTGGAAAAATTAATAACACATCAAATGAGATACTTTAAACTGTAGCAAAAAAAAAGTTAAAAAAAAAAATATTAAAAAAATAAATAAATAAATCACAATCAAGGCAGTTCGTACGCTGAAAAAAAAAATTTAATAAATTATATTATTGCCAAGTAGTAGGAAGAAAATACATTCGCGCATTTGTTACACTTCGTTGACTCGGTGTGCACGAATGTTGGCTTCGGTGTTTTAGCGATTTTTTTTTTGGGTTTTGTTTTTGTTTTTTGTTAGTTTACTGCATATGCAATCTGTCAGGTCGTTGCTGCCGCAACTTGTCAATGGTGGCACAGTAATTTGGCGATACTTTTTCCGGTTACCAAACACATAAGTACGCACATATGTTTTTTTTTTGCAATTTTATGGATTTTACTTGATTTCTCATCTAAATACAATCGGAAATCGAAGCAAGCACAGTGTTAAAAACACAATTTTTAGTAAATATAAAGCGTCAAAAATAGGTTATAGGGAACGAATTTTCTTTTTTTTTAAGTCAATTAGTTTTCTTTGTTTTTCTTATTTTTTTTTGGTTTTTTTGGGTTTCCTTTTTTTTCTTGACACTCGAAAAAAAGTTTGAAATCTTTTGATCTTGAGCACTCAATTTCGATGCATTCAACCCAATTTCAGCGCTCATTTAACTCTTTGCACAATGGATTTGTGCACACTGCTGTCAACACTATTTCTTTTAATTTTTTGTGTCATGTTTCGTTCTGTAGGTGTTAGCAAAAGTAAAGGTCATCGGCTAGGGGTCAATGCATATATGTTGGCTTTGTGTTTAGCCTTAGTAAATACTAACATTAATAATAGATCTCTAGTTGGCTCAAACTGTTAAGCTTATTTGTTATAATTTTATATAGAATATTTAATCAATGGGTGTTTTTTTTTCTCAGCCGTGCGGTTTTCTATGAGGCAATACTTTTTTCGTAGTTGGTATTTTTGGCAGCGGTTACTTGATTTATTCTCAGTTTGGTTTGTCATTTGCAAGAATTGAAGCGGAACGACCATCAATCAAGCGCGTCGCATGTTCGGTGAATGGGCTTAAAACGAGATGGCCACGGATCTCGATTTTCACAAGAAAATTTGGGTTAGGAGGATGTTGATGTGGACGAATTTTCGTTCCAACAAGTAGGCGCTAGTTCATTAGTCTGTCTAAATTTTTGTTTTATTGTTTATTAATATTGATTAGATTATTCAACTGTTTTCATTATATCAAATATGATGCCTATTAGGATTTATTTAACGGTCTTTGCATCGTTCTATTGTAAAATGATTTTCTGTATGTTTTTATCTTCTTCAATAAGGTTTTATATTTCATATGTAAAAAATTAACAAGAAAACTCAATGCGCTCAAAGCGCTTTACTTTTTAAACCATCGGTATATAGCTTCACTTTATTAATGCTCAGAATTTTATAAAGAATTTAAGACACTGTTTTTCACTTTTTTTTATCCATAATGGTTTTAGATCCATGCAATTGAGTAGGAACGAAGCTTTTGGATTTTTTCTAGGATATTATTTTTCATTAATATTTATTTTTAATCCAAGAGAATTTATTTTGTAAACCTTGCAGAAAATTAATATAAAAAAATCAGAAACCTTTCAAAATAAAATTGAAACTAATTTGTGTTTGCATATTTGTGTGGAAAAGTGGAATTTTGTAGTAGATGCATGTTACAACTTCTTTCATAAAAAAAAATGATTTGCATGCATGAAAGAAAATATGGAATCAGTAAAAAATAATTGTCAAAAAATAACTATGCTTTTAATTATTTGAAACTTGCACTTTCTTATATTAAAATTAAACCGACTGCGAAACTGCGTACTCAGAAAAGGTTGGAATTTAAATTAATAAAATTGAATGAGCAAAAACCGACAAACACAAGGGTTTTCTCAAAAGTTTAAAATTTTAAGCAAAATAAATTGATTTCTGTACAAGGTTTGCAACCTTAGTTTACATTGTTTTTTTTTAAGAAAAGGAGCTGTATTTTAAAAGAAAATTAATGGAGTTTAAATAAAAATAAAATATGTCAGAAAAAATGGGAAATGCCTTAATGCTTAATTCTGATAGAAAAATTAATGGCAAAATTAGACTAACCAACGAACGCTTTCTTTGGTGTTTGGTGTGACTTATGTTCTATGAAAATTGAAATTTTAAATTAATAACTTAAGATACATAAACTGTATTTGATTAGTGTAAGTATGGTTTAATGACTCCTTAAACACAACTAATGCATGTTTCGGAAGTAACAGTATTGAAATAAAAAGTAGCAAAAATTGTTTTTCAGTTACAATTAAAGGGGAAACCCACAAAAGAAAAACTCATAAAAAGCAACAAAGGAGATGGTAAAATAATTTTACGTACATTTCTGCTATGTTGGTATGGATAGAATAATATTAAAAAAAAAAAACTAAAAAAAAAATTATTATTGCCTTTTACAGGTAGTAGCGGCTTTTTCGTAATTTAAAATAATTTTTTTTTGCGCTTACCATTATTGGCATAGCAGAGATTTTCTGCTATTTTGCTACGCAGCAATAAACGCAATTTTGTTTTTATTTTAGAAAATTTTTCTGTCGATTTTACTTTCACATTGACTTTCAACGGCAGCTAGCAATGAAATAGTCGACAAAGAGTTTCACACACACACAAACAACAGACATACATACCTAGTTAGTTTGTAATTTTTTTGTTTTTATGTGGCAATACCTTCGCTATTATTTTGATTGAGGCTGTGCTTTGCGCGAATTTCTTTGAACTTCAAACATGTTTACGTACTTCTTTTTGAATGTCGCTTAGCAAATTACTGTTACTTCTTCTTTTGTTCAGGTAGCGAGCGCGCTGTTAATGAACTGTTTGCTGTTTAAATATTTGTGTTTTTCTTTTACTGTTACTGTTTGAAGCGTTTAATTAACACGCGCGCATAACATCGATAACAAATGCATATCTTCATACTTATACTTACATATATATTCATCTTTTTTTATGTAAACAATTATGATTTTTATTTCAATTTCGTTTCACTCCCACACACACACAAACACACACACACACGCCCATATCTTGAATCCACCACTCATTTTAATTTCAACGGCGTTTTGTTGGTAGGTCAAGAGGCCAAACGACCAAAAGTTAGTTTGTTAACCAAATTTAATTTCATTCATTTATTCATTTGTTATTCATCACACATTCAGCGATTTGAATAATCGATTACATAAGCACTGACCCTTATCGGATGTTAACATTTTGTAGCGAGCGAATCGGGCAACCAAACCAAATTTACATCCGTTGCGGATTTTATAATTGCGATGATCGTTATAAATTGTATTAATTTGTATGTATTATAGGCGTGTGTGAGGGCATGGACGCAAATATTTATGATAATTGAAACATACGAATTTCGCTATTTCGTGAAATTTTTGAATGTACTCGTAGTTGCGGAATTTATTTAAAATTTAGTTAAACTGAATGGTGTTTGTATAAAACAATGGTACTAATAATTTGTTTTTGGACGAACTTATGTCGAAATTTGTAATTTGCTTTCTAGGACACAGTTCTTTGTCAAGCCTGAACATCAGAAAGCACTCGCAAGTGTCCCATTGCCTGTTGAGCGGCAACCGCTTCTAAGTATTTTTCAATGTTACATTGTTCAACCGAAACTTAAATCTAAAAAAATTTTAAATGTCATTCATGAAAAGCGCTTTTTTGATCATCAAAAAAATAAACAATTTAACATCGTTGCTCCGCGTCTAGCCGAAGGAAAACATAAATCTTAAGCTGGCCACCTCTCAACTTATAAAACTAAAACTATTCTTAGTCAATATGAAAGCATTGTCTGAACATGTAGTTATGCATATATACCATACCGTTAATTTAATTCAATTTAGTTTAATATATCTTTTATCTTTACCCTTATTCTTTTTTTTTATTTTGTCTTTATTTATAACTTGTATTAATAGTACACTACTCTAATCATCTGTTATTATAATTTCCGTAGTTTTTTGTTGAGCTATAAAAGGTGTAAACCCTTTTTGTACTAATCGCTAGCTTAATAAATGAAAATGAAATATGGATATAATGTTTTATTTTCATTTGAAGAAATTGCTTCGAGACAAGCAGCTAAGACACATTTCATGATCTTGGCGCTCAGGTGACAGATCCGAAACGCGAAATAAGCTGCTCACCATATTTTTCCATAAGACCATAGAAACTAGCGAATAGATCAACAGCGAACTCACGGCCAACATTTGAATGAAATTGTTTTTAAAAAGTAAATGTTAGAGATTCTTGTTTCGGGTAATAAAAATAAAGATTCCGACAATCAATTCTGTTTTAGATCGTATCATCCTGTTGAGGAAAGGTCTTTGATACAAGTAGATTTAAATAGCATGGCTAACTGGTGTGAAGTAAATTACATGCAACTAAAACCTTAAAATAATTTAAAGTAATGAGCTTTTCTCGCAGGGCGGTTCAACCAGCTTCCTATGACACATATATGTAACTATAACCTCGAACAAGTGTTTAACTTTGTTGATGTTGGAATTACAATGGACACAAAATTCAATTTCAATATTCACATCAATGTTACAATTAACAAAGCCAAAGGTGTTTTTGCGTTTGTAAAACGATGGTCAAAAGAATTCAATGAACTTAATGAACTTAATGTAAGGTAATGCGAATGCTCTTTTCACAACGTTAGTGTAGCCAATACTGGAATATGGATCAATTGTTTGGAACCCGCGCTATCAAGTTCATTCCGACCGGGATCAAAAACAATTTCTGCTTTTGGCTTTAAGAAATTTTCGCTGGCATTCTCTGTACAACCTGCCATCATATATAAGTCGTTTAAAACTCATTTATCTTCCTACACTTGCTAGTCGCAGAGAAATGCTAGGCATAGTATTTTTAGTCAAGTTACTGACAGGCTTGATATCTAGCCCATCTCTTCTTGGCGAAGTAAAACTAAACGTTAATCGAGGCACTCCGTAGTTTATGTCAGGATTTTAACACTCACTCCGGTTCTTTTGATATTTCAGACTCACTTTTTTACGTAAAGAAAACTATACTCTATACTCTCAATAATTGATACATTCACACCACACATATATTTTATTATTTAATCAGCTGATGAGCATTGAACAGTTTTAGATCTCGACACTTAAAAAACTCCTGCTTTGCATGACTAGACGCAGCATATATGATTTTTTTTTTATCCGTGCGTCATGCGGATGCGCCCCTTGCGTCAGTCGGGCGAGTATGGAGGGATAAACCCGTTGGGATTATTATAATAAATCATTTATTTAAAATTAAAAAGTGTAGATGGGTCAGCCGATATAAGAAATGTCAATACAACAGAATCGATATCAATACCGATAGCAATAAATACATCGATAATTGTCAATGTCAGACCTTATAACGGGTGTACAGAAAGTTACGGGCCCTGACCAAAGGAGAATGCCCTAAAGAGATAGACCGATATATACAAAACTTATATAGAGGCAGCCTAGTAAGGGGCGAGGCAAAAGGAGAAGAAAACTAATGCTGTAGTCAACTTGAGTATTCTTATTTCGAAAATCATTTTCTCGTTTTTTTTATTTCGGAGCAATTTTTCCTGAAACTCTCTACAACTGTCGACCAAAAATATGAGCGAGTAGCAAGGCAGCATGACAGAAAGCTAATGAGGAATATTTTGAATAATCCAGACTATCGAACAAAACTCGACATTCAACGTGTAAGTAATCCATTCACAAGAGTGATTGCAAAAACTTTGATAGTTAAGATACGCTCCGACAGAGAGGAAGTATTGACTAGAGAGAGACAAGCTACACTTCGAGATGCTGCTTATGAAGAAAGATAAAAACAATGCGCTCGTCATACTGCCCTAGAGTTACTGGACGAAATGGCAGCGAAGATGACAGCCTGCGAAACTGCAAATTTGTGATAAAAGACGGAAGTAGTCGAAGGATGGTGAGAGCCACAGAAACCGAAAAAAATTGTATACCGTTCATTGCCCAAAACTAGGGACTGTGTAAGTGCAGATTATGCTGACAGCAAAATAAATAAATTTTTTGTTTAAAGAGAACGCTCTTTTCGAAGACAAATGTAAAAACAAATTTTTGGTTTTCTTATTTACATAAATATACTTTTTAATAGTTGTCAATTTTATTGAGCTCGAGGCAAGTTTATGAAAGATTTTTATTTTATTTTTTTTTCGGAAAAAACAATAACAGTTTTAGTGATTGAAGTTATAGTTTCAGAGATCACCACAGCTCCTCATCAGACTTCTTTTTAATTTAATTTTATATATTCTTCTTCACCGCTTCCCATGTTTGAACCAAGGCACCTCGGGTTGCAGAGCCAACACGCTACAAGGTGTGCTACGCTTGCCAAGTGGACTGTTCCATCCTCCTTAAATAAACCAACTACATATTAACTAGAGCCGCTGAACAAAAGTTTATAAAATTGTCAATCATTAATAACATTAAAAATTTGTACTTTAAAGGCCTAAAGTCTTTCGAAGAAATTTTCACTCGAGCACTCCAAGCGTCTTCTCAACCTAAATTGCCGTCGTCCATGCTTCTGTTCGATAAAATAGAAAGTATCTAAGAGAGATTTTTATACTTTGGTTTTTATTTTGTCGAGAGTTGATTCAACTGCTCAACTACCCACTCAGTACGAAGTAGCACTTGTTGGCAAAAGATATCTTTCTTGGGCTCTCAAGAGTGACATTTAAGCAATTGCTTTTATAATATTTTATTCAACAGGGTCATTTGTTTATTGAGTAATTTATTTAAGATTATCGAGAGTTAGAAAATGTATTAATAAATTTTATTTGTTGTGAATAACAATTAAAAAAAATATATTATAAATCTTAAAGCGGCTGCAAAAGGAAATGCAACATGCCTCTGGTATGTGATATTTCGACCTTCTGTAAAGCAATTTCACAACCGAAAATTTTTTAATGGTTGACAGAGGCGGTAAAGTCGTAAAACCAATTTTCGAAAAATTTGCATATTAATCAAAATACAAAAACTGCAATAAAATGGAAACAAAGAATGTGTGTTTTCAGGCGAGTATTTAGCAGCCTGTTGTACTTAAAAAAGAGGCAATAGGTTACGAAAATCACAGATAATACAAGCAATTTTACGTTTTTGTAGCTTTTTATATGCAAATGTATAAAAATCAAAATGTGGCAACCAATGCATTTAGTCGATGACAAAGAATTGAATTGCACTGAGCTCGAAAAAACAAAAGTTGACGAAAAACAAAACAAATTTGATGAACTTGAAATGCGTCGTAAAATTCGGCGGCGCAGATTATTACTTAAATGGTCAAATGACCGTGACAATCATGGGAAACAATGTGTGAAACAACAACAACAACATGCGATCGCACACAGCGTTACTTAATGAAAACCACAGCAAGCAACAACAACAACAACAACTACAACAATAATGCATACAAAAGTTGATTGAAGACGCTTGCAGCTTTCCATTTATGCTGATGATTTAGTGCTTGGCACTTTGGTCATTTATGCTGTGATCCGAGCTAACTGATGTAATCCAATGGAGTTGACGCAGGCGCAGATGAAGACAAAGACGATGCGGTTGGTTAGTTGCATTTACGCATTTCCCGAAACTGGTTGTTAATGCAATTGCATACTTATCAGGCTATGTGTGGACTCTTGCGTTGTTGGAGATGTTGTAATAGCAACAACAACAACAAGTTGTCAACACAAGTTTAGCAATCGACGAAAGCAAGTGCAGATAAGCAACAACAAGCTTGATGCTAATTAATGTTGTTGTGCTTGTTGTTGTTGTGATTATTGTTGTTGTGATTGTTGTTGTTGTCGACTGCGGCAGTCAAGTATTGACCGTGATTAATAAAAAAATCAATACAAAAGAAACGTGCTTCTCACTGAAGCACGCCAGAGGCGCAACATGTTGCCAGCAGCACGAAATGTTGACAAAAGCAGTAAATGTTGCAGCGGTGATGAACGCTATGTTGGTGCTGTGTGTTTCCGCCGTGTGACTTACGCAATCACGTGACGAACAAGAGTCACAGCGCTGCAAACAATAAAATGCAGTTAATGAATGAGAAAGAAAATCGATAGTAATAAAACGAAAACGAGTTAAACAGCTGAATGAAAAGAAATATGCGGGTATTTGGTGCGTACAAAAGTGCCTCAAATTTGACTGAGCCGGTATTCGAATTTTCGACGGTTTATGACTTGGGTGGAAGAAGCTTCCCTGTGCCTGATGCTTGCGTTTTGCAATACTCGTTTTTAATTTTGCTGCACGTACATACATACATACATATATACCTACAGCCAAAATAATAACCGCACCACTTTAAAAAAAAATCAATTTTTCTTTTACATAATTTTACAATTTTTTTAATTTTATATTAAAATAGAGAGCATTCTTTAACTTAAACCATAAAAACTCAACCTTCTACATATTTTAAAAAATTAAACAAATTTTCATTAAAAGTAGTTTTGTAGTCCATGCAATTTTAGCATTAAAAAGTGCAAATTTTAAGTGGCTACAAATTACCGTTAATTTTTGATTTTAATCAATGTTAGCGACTTGAAACCTGCACTTTATAATTTTATTATATGCATTATAATTGAATGGGCTACAAAACGGCATACTATAAAAAAAAAACAATTAAAATTGCTTAAGTTCAAAATTAGTTAGAGAATGATTTCTATGGAAATTTCTAAGAAACAACTTATTTCGATGAAGTAATTTTTCCTATCAAGTTTTAAATGAAATGGTTCTTAACCAGTTTTCAAACATTTTGTTAAACAAATCCATCATTTTGCAAGTCAGCTTCATTAAAATCGCTTTTAAATATAAAATTTTTCTATTAAACATTTATAATTTAAGCGCCCCAAGTGAAACCTGCTAAAATCTAAAAAGTATTAGTTTTGTCATAGTTTTACAAACGTTATTGTAATTACAAAATTATGAAAATTGTATAAGAAAAAAGAGAAAGAATATTGTAAAAAGTTCTCATAAACGAGTATCTGCTGCAGCTATAAATTTGACATGTAGTATATTTTACGAGCAATGGCATTAATTATTTTTTTTTTTGTTGCTTTAGCAATGTTTGGTCAGTTTCGTAATACAGGGAAAGAGGAACAACAATAACAACAATAGCAACAACAACAATAAGAAAGGTGGAGCAGATGTCATCCCAAAGAAACGAAGAAACCAGTTTGCCTTAAAACAAAAGAGCCAAAGCGAAGGCAAGGCAGCAGCAAAAGTGACTCTTCCGCACACCACACAACAACAATAACCGAGTGCCGAAACAATGCCAACGACAACGTTATCTTCGAATTGGGTCAGCAAGTACAATCCAGTTCAAAGATACTTTTTTTTTTAGTAACCTCAAAATTTGGATTTAGTGTTGTTGCTTCGGAGACCCAAGCACCGCGAGTACAACACGCATGCGCAGGTGCAACTGCACGCACTCATTTAAGTGCGCAGACACACACAAAATAAAAAAAAACACACACACACACATACAAATACTACTGCCAATGCGTACAAATGTAAGTTTGTTTGCTTGTGCGCACTTTGGTATGCGCTTACCAGCTTTACCAGCCAAATATAGCTTCACTTTTTCACTTTTCGGTATATTTACTATTTTAAAATTTTTTTTATTTCTTTATCTTCTCTGTTGCTCACCACCTCACATGCGCATGCGCAACAGGTTCGTCCGCATACTCTTACTTTACAATTCGCTTGCTTTTGTATTTTCGGCGCGTCCAACGCGACGGCGAAAGTGGTAACCAATCGTCCATCGTGCAATTCAAATGCGCGAATTCGCCAAGACAACAACACAAACAAATCAAGTTGGCAACTGAATAAAGACATGGAATTTGTGTAAATACTACAAAAGAGAAAAAGAAATTGTGGAAAAAAAATGCGTTTGTTTGAATAAATTTAAAAGTTATTCATAGGCACCTGTGTATTGCTTGGAAGCATTTGCAAACATTCCATCAGTATAGCAACAACAACAACAACAAAAAAGGCAAACGCGAACGCATAAATATTTCTGCACGCAATTAGCAATTCCAATTTGGCGCCCACTGTTGTTGGCATACGCCGATTGTGGGGTGCCCCATAGAACACCGCGATTGCGTAATCAAATCAAAATGTTACAATTTCATAATACATCGTACTTATGTATATACAATAAATATGTATGCATGTATGTATGTATGTATGTACAATTGCCCTGGCGCGCCACTTATCCAATGGATAACTCATAAATATTGCCTACAACCAGGCGCTTCCTCATACCTTTGACGACCTCAATGCATAATTGGTTTGGCGCGCTTCTTTGGCCCACAAGTCATATAAGTTCGAACACATACAAATACCGACATTCGTAAGTACATAATTACATGCATTTGTATGTACATACAATTCGAATTCGAGCACACTTTTTATTTACTTACTTATTTACAACTTTTTAATTTACATATCTCATCGCTTGGGATTTGGTTGGGACTTATTCAAATCAAAGCTTATTTAAACATAAAACAAAAATATATTTTTAATTGAATCGTCGTTACAATACCTACATACAATATGTGCACACATACATACATACATGTATATTATGTATTTATATGAATATTTCATTGTTACAGAAAGTGAAAGTGTTGACAGATTTCTGGGTTTTGAATTTACCAACTAATTAAATACAAAACAAATTACGAGACAATTTTCCCACCACGTTTTTTATTCATATCTTGTCACAAAGCTATTTATGTTACTAATATTTGTTTTATTAGTAAATAAAGTTTTTTAATTAAATTTTTGGAAAGGAACATGAATAAATGTAATGTGCATACATTAAGGTGAGTCACGGATAAAATGAAAACAGAATACGTCATTATTTTTTCTTGCCAATCAAAAAATAATATTTTTTTTACCTTAATCGAAGCCATATTGGATAGGTGCTGCGTATTTTGTTCTTGCATTTATAAGCTGAAGTTTTAAAAATATTTATTTAACTACGGTGAATTGCACAAAATTTGCCAATTCAAATTAAAATAAAACAATCACTTTATATGTTTTGTTTGTTGCTGCTAGAAGTGCTATTCCAATACAATATTATGAGCCATTATTGAGTTGTTTGTGAGCTGAATCACATTGAAAATGTATACCAAACAAAAAACGTATTTCTTTAGAAAAAAATTGTGTTAGAAATTTGTTTCATTGTTTGTTTTTGAATGCAACTTTAACCTAACAGTTTAATTTTCCTACTATCCATTGAAAAAATAGTTTTTCATACCACTGTGGTGTATTAAAAAAAGGACAAGCAATAGACGTGACGCGCATTTTTAATCTCCTTTTAAACAAATCGCGACAATTTTTCATTTAAAAAAAAAAACAAAAAAGTGTTTGTTTTTAATCATGAATGACTCTAAAGCTAGTACCAGGATACGATTACTCGTACACTATTGCTCCCAATATTAACGAAACTCCGTTCGTGTTATTTCTATGAGAATACTATATTGAGATATGTGCTTCAATTGTCGAAGGTGGCTTTAAATCGAAAAGAATAGTTGCAAGTCGTGACTATTTCGTAGATAATATACACAAAATATGGCGTCTAATTTGTCAACCGATGTTTTTGAAAAATGTTTTCTTGTGTCTCAGTTTTTGTTTTTTCATTGAGTCAAACAAAAATTATGCACCACGAGAATGAAAGCCTTTCAATACCGTTTTGTGCTATTTTTTGTCACTCTAGCAGAAACTCTGCGCGCATTCTTGAAGAGTCTGAGACTTGTTGACATGAAAGAAATTTCACAAAAGGAAGCGTGCAACGTTCCAATCTCAAATCTCATTGCTACCTGACGTGTATTTTATTATTATTTACTTTGCAAAATGGAACTACCATATGTCACATTTGCCAAAATTATAGGAAATGTGATGACTTTTGCGCCGTAATCAGAGCCTAAAAAATTTTAAATGTTTTTAGATGTTTTAAGATTAAAGCGCATAACTCAATAACTATCAGAAGTATGTTTAAAAATGCTCAGAATATAGTTGCCATGTCTCTGGCAAGTTTTCAGCAAAAAAAAAGTTCTTTCTGTGCAATGACTTAGCTACGTTGAACTGCGTTATGAGCCAGTCATATGCGCTGCTCAGATTATAATTACATCCTCCTTGGTAATTGTGGCGATCGTAGGTCCTACAGAAAATATGAGTTATAACAAAAATATATGACACATTAGTCATTCGACGCTTATTACACAGTAGGGAGGAAAAATTGTCACATTTAAACGGCCAAACAACTAACCCCTTTGATCTCATTTCAAAATCTTATTTCGAGAACTCACAAAATAATTTTTACCGCAGATCTAGTGTCATAAGGCATTAATAGAAATTTTTGTTATTTATTGCCCTTATAAACGTTTAATAATTGACCAATTTATTGATTTTTTGTTATTTATTGGCCTTATAAATGTTTAATAATTGACAAAGTGGTTATGAAAAATAAATTGAATTAATTTAATAAAAAGAAGTCTGATGAGGAAATGTGGTGATTTCCGAAATAGTACTATACTCGTAACTGCTACCATTAAACTGGCCTCGAGCTCAATAAATTTGTCAATTATAAAGCATTTATACTTTTATAAATCAAAAATTGTCACTCATAAATGTGTTTATAGAGGGTAAACAAATTTACCAATAACCAGCATCGATACAAAAAAAAAGTAAATGAAAAAGTAATGTTTTTTTCGCTTCGGATTAAAAAGATTCAGTTTCTTGGAAAACACTAACAAAAACAAAAGGCCGTCAAACCATTTTAGGCACTCCTTAAAAATGTCTCGAAAAAAATTAAGAACGAATTTTTTTTAAGTAAATCGGTTATAAAATTGCGTACATATTTTTTTATAGTCTTGAAGTTTTGTGGTAGTTGTGGTGTTTATAAACTGTGTTAAAAAAATGATTTGTAAGATATTCGCAATTTGAAAATTTTAGATTTGTAAGAATCTGTATCTCGAAAACTATTAGTCCTACAAGACTAAGACTAAGACAAGTGTCATTTACACAAGTTTTAGAAGAAATGTCAAATGTCAAATAATATAAAATAAGTTTAATAATAAAACATTTTTGAACATGGCAGCAGCTGAAACAAAATTTCTGGTTCAGCTAGCTAAAGGTATGTAGGAGTTTTTTTGAACTCGTAAATCAAACTTAAAATTATCAAAATTTAGATATTTTTTAGAAGTTTCAAATTTTAAGTTTTTTTTTTTAATTTCTTTGGCAATATTTGTTTTTGAATATATTAAATTGTCGATATTTCGACCTCAATTTGAGATCATCCTCAGGAACTCTTGTTTGTGCCTGTTGGTTTTTTGTTTTTTTTTTTTGTAAAAAAAAATCCATGAGTTCTGCATTAAGAAATCAGTGTTAAAAATTTTATTAAAAAATTATTATTTTTTAATTTTTTTATACATAATTATGTATGTACACTTACATATGTATATATAACATTTTTTCTAAAACTTTTTAGAAATTAATTTTATTTTGTATGGCTAATAGTACGGAGATCAAACATCTCTCAGAAAGGTATTTTTTACAAATTTTAAAATTTCAGTTTCAAATATTTTACAAAAAAATTAAAACTGGCTCATTTGTTTACCACATTTATTTAACGACCCAAGTACCACAAAACTACAAGATTTCAGAAAAATCTGTAAACCACCGTTTCCCTTCCGTAGGGACCTGCTATATGCCCAAATCGATTGAATACATCTTCGTTTCAAATTGAGTCGATTCAGTAGCTTACTTCTCATTATTGTTAAACTTTTAATTTTCCTCCTTTAATTAACACATTCATATTTTCAATGCAAACTTTAATTGCTATTGCAATCATAGGCAACTTACACTTGAATTCAATCTGCCAAAAAATAAAATTGTAAAAACGTAAAATAAAGAAGTGCGAAAAATAATTATCCGAAACAATTACGTTTGTTCATGAACTCCACGCTGCACATTTCTTATGTTTGCGTATGAAAAGCAAGAGACGAGCGTTTAAGAGTCTCATATAATAATTGCGTTAATAACTCAAAAGCAATGGAAAAGCCACTGACCACCACCACCGCACAGCGCAGCCGCCGCAAGAAATAGTGGGAATTGTAAAAGAAGTCGTAAATGCTGGTGGAAAATGTAACATATAATTGAAAATTTTGCAGCGAAGAAAAAAACGCCGAATCAACCACAAAACTATGGTAATAATGAGCGTAATCATACAGCGTGGCAAAACGATATAAATATAAAATTGTGGAAAAGTGCAGCGAAGAGGAAACCAGTTTTGGCTGCTAGCCTGCAAATGACACCAATAAGTGCAACAGCATTAGTAACCGAAAATACAGCTATTACACAGTTGTGGCGTGGCACTCGCTGCCTTTGACCGCCGCAGTGCAAAATATGAAATTACCACAATTTGCAGTAGTAGCAGCAGCAGTAGCACTGGCTAGAGCAGCAAAGAGCAAAGCAAAAGAAAAGTTGATGCATTGCGATAATAAATGGCACGCGCCAAGTTTGCTGCGCGTACATACACATACACGTGCGGGCGGGCGTGAGTGAAGCGATAAACCTGGTGTCAGTGGAGGACAATTGCAAGCGTGTGTCAAATGCAAATTCGCAAAAACTACTGGAACCTATCGCATAAATATAACTGTAGCAAATATGACAATACATTTAATTTATTATATTTTTGTTTGTTTTACTTTGCTATATTATGTTGTTCAAAAATTATATTATTTTATGTTATATTCGTGATGTTATGTTAAGTTGTTATGCTATATTATGTTATGTAATTTTTTTTTTATGTCATGTTATGTTATTTCGTGTTTTGTTAGTTTAAGTTATATTATGTTATGTTATGTTTTTTATGTTATGTTATGTTTTTTATGTTATGTTATGTTTTGTATGTTATGTTATGTCATGTTTTTTGTTATGTCAAGTTATTTAATGCAATTTTATGTTGTTGTATTATGTTATGTTATGTTATTTTAAGTTATGTTCTGTTCCGTTAACTTAAATTATGTATATAATGTTATATGATGTTATGTTATGCAATTTTTTTAACTACGTTATGTTGAGTTAAATTAAGTGTTTTCGAATTAAAAATTTTCTAGCGGCGGTAGTTATAAAAGTGAAAAATCTACAAGGCGAATGTGGGGGAAATGGTATACTCGGAGACAGTTGGGGACGGCAACAAACGCAACATAAAGATGCACACCACAAATGGTAGGAGAAGCTCAACTATTTTTTGGGAATTTTTCATGGAAGTCTTCTGAAGATAAAACAGGTTTTCTTATTGAAAAATACAATTCTAAGATAAAATGTTTTTCGACATGTAAAATATTTGCTATTAACGACTTCTTAAATATTTTGTGAATTAAAAACAAATTAAGGATATCCTTTAAAACATCTCATGATATTTAAAACAATAACTGATAAGGTTAAAATATGTTCAGTTTGAGTACGTTTAAAAGAGTTAACGTTTTTATCAGCTCTTAAGCATATTTAATAGATGCTTATATGCTCCGAATGTGGAGCTTTTGAACTAGATCAGCATTTTTAACTTTGGTTGAAGATAGAAAAAAAATCATTCTCCGTCTTATAAATTAAGGCAATTGCTTGTCGTAAGCTGCCAAAATGGTTAAGTTATAACGCAATATGCCATCTCTACGATTTTTTTGATAAGTGAAATTTATCTAAAATTTCAAGTTATAAAAGTTCACAGCTGATAAATTATCAGAAATTCGGCACAAAAGAAATTTAGGTCACAAAATTTGCTGTAGAATTTCATAATCAAAGCTCTTTTACACATCCATACAAGTTTATTTTAGTAAATAAGTATAAAAAAGCAAACACGCATCACCCGCCCAACTGAATTTTGCATTCAAAACTTGTTTGTGCTTTACTTTTTCTGCTTTTTTTTAATTAAGTGTGGTTGCTCGCTTTGTTATCGATTATCGAATATTTTTATTGTTGGCAAATAAATATTGCATTTCAATTCTTCCGCATACCATTTAATTGCCAAAGTAGCCAATAACTCAACATAAATTGGAGAAATTAAAAGCAATAAATTAACGCAAAACTAAAACGAAGAAAGAAATTTTCAAAATAAAAGAAAAATCGTGTTGCTTTTGTTGCTTTGCTAACTATTGCTGCCGCACTTATCACACGCTAGAAAATTGAAATGCAAGCCGTGCTGCCCCCACAAAATTTCTACTGCATTTTAGATGCATAACACACACAGCTAGACACAAGCAAACACACAAGCGCAAGCACGAAATTACATACATACATGCTGGCATATATTTATTGTCGTAAATAGCTTTTTAATTACAGGTTGCAATTGGCCTCACTGTTGTTGTTGCTGTTTTTGTTGGTACCAATATCTACTTTACGCCTTGGCTTTTCATATTTTCTTAGGTGACTTTTTTCATAACTCTGCTTTGCATTGTTTTCGTTTTTGGCATTGCAGAATAGTAAAACCGTGACACGACGTCTTTCGACTACAAATCAATCGATTTTCGATTTGCAACAGACAGTGCCAGCCAGCAGGGTTGCCTTCACACCTCATAGAGTTTGTATAAATGTTATAACAGTAATCCATAATTTTCGGGGGTTATTTTCTGTATTAGAAAACTCGCTAGATGGCGTTGTAGTCGAGTTATTTATAAAAAATTGATTTATAAACCAATTTCGTTTGAATTTACTGGTAAAAATGGACGCGCCAGGAGGCGCTACAATCGATTTTTATGCATAAAATTTGTATCAATGATTTATTATTGAAAACTAGATGAAAGGAAATAGCTCTCCTAAAAAAAAATGTATCGATAGATGCCGCTGGAGTTAAGATATTTAGATAAATTTTATAGTACGACTAAAGCTATGATAGATAGAAGACCTGCTCGCCAGATAGCGATGAGAACGAGTTTACACCTACGTTCAAAATAATTATAATATATCATTTAATTACCATATTATTACAATTAACATGTACAATTCATTCTCTAACCAAAAATCTATAAACCGGATTTTCAAACTTTGCAACCCTTTTTTAGCTGAATTTCAGAATTTTTGCTAATTTTTGCATACGAAGGCAGTTGGTTTTGTAGCCCATTTAACTTTACTATAATAATAAAAAAGTTTCAAGTGGCGAAGCATATTTTATTTGGCCGCAGCAAATATGAGACTTTTCATAACAAATCGCAATAATTCTAACTGATAATACCAAAATGGATAAATAAGAAAACATAAATAAAATAAAAGACTAGTTTTGGTACCGATATTAGCAGCCTGGTACCACTGTCAGCTCACCTGGCAACAAAACTGACACAACTTTTGAAAAAAAAAAAAAATAACCTAAGGTTTTCCCTATTTCTTTGCTGGTACACTGTTTTGCTATGTGACGCACGTGCAAATGTGCCAATTGAAAATCAACAGCAATTCATGAGCCTAAATCAATTTTTTGATAAATCAAAATCTTTAACCAAAAAATACTTCACAATCGAAAGTTTGAAGTTATGAAAAGTTATCGCTGATTAACTTTACAGTCAAGATCGCGTTCTTTGCCATAATAAATTAAATGTTTACCCTTAACTAGTTCCTATTGACATTAACACTTAATGCTGCCAAATAAATACATATTTTGACTTCGGCGGCGTTGATGCGGAGTTCTATTTACATATAAACATACAAATTTATTTAGAAGCTCAACTGGCTTTGGTAACTAAGTAAATATAGGCGCTCCTAGCAAATTAAGCTGCGAAGCTCTTAACTAAATGGTATTGCTTTGCGAACGCTCGCTACAAACTCCAGATACATAATAATATACTTATATGCCAGTATGTGTGTATGTATCTAGATTAGTGTGGTCCAAAAATGTATGGGAAAAAAGTATAAAAGAAGAAGTTGAACTTCGAAAAAATATACCTTGATTTTTAATTTTAAAATCAAAAAAAAAATTTGTAAAGGTCACTCAAAGCGCTTAGGGCCAGTTTTGCAGTGCAAGTTGAACTTTGTTTGTCGTTCAAACTAAGTTTAAACACAGTATGTAGTTTTTCAGTCAACTTTAAACGGAGTCAGTCAGTCAACGCGCACGGTTAAACTTAGTTTAACTTATCAGCTGTTTGCTGACTACTTCGTTTTGGTTGCAACAAATTTTATTGAGCGCAAGGAAACTAAGTTTAAATTAAAACTGTGTTTAACTAAACTATGTTTAAACTGAGTTTCAACCATCACTGACAACTGGGTCTTAGAGTCATAGTTTAGAAAAATTTTAAAGCAATATTTTTTTTTTTAATTTCTAAAGTAAAATTTAGGCATCTTTTTTTTCATTACAATCGTAGGTAACTAGTGAGAGCATAAAGATTCTGACTTTTTTTTTTTTTTTTTTTACCAACCCTAATTATACCTGCATATTTATTTGTAAATTTATTTTTAAACACTCTAAAAACTATGCAAATAACTTTTGTAAACTTAGGCATGCACAAGCTGTCGATGTTGAAGCTTATAAAAGTGAAATCAATTAGAATTAGGATCGTAGCCAAAGAATATACATGAATATGTACGTAAATTGATTTCAATATAGATTTGTTTACAGTATCATGGAAATCGAAAAGAAATATTTTCGAAATGATACCAAGAAAACACTTGGCAAATATTTTACTTACATTACTTAATTCTGTTTTTTTTTAACGTTGCCTTAACTCGACGTGCGGAGAAAAATTCATATAAAATTATTATTTATAAATAAATTTTTATTGGACCGATTTTCCGTCAACTCTTGTCAAATCCTTTTTTATGACATACCGGTTTCGGCGCAGTGCCATCAGTCTCAGATACAAAAATGTTAATAGTTTAGTTGGATCGCTTCAGAACATTTTGAGGTGATTATTGCATCGACTTTAAGAATGCCATTCATACTTAATATTTTATATAACATAATAAATTGATTAATTTGTATTAGAACCTCATTTTGTTCTGTATCCCTCAGGATTATTCTTATTTATTTATTTTGAGTGGAAAAAATGTATTAATTGACTCAAGTAAGCGCTGTCTGAACGCCCCATTAACATATAAATATAATTAAAATTTAAGAAAACTGAGACCATAACTCTGCTTAAAAAAATTATGATAAGTTCTCTGTTACGAAAATGCTACAGTACAAATAAACAAAATTTTATCTCAATTTCGAAATTAAAATAAAAAAATATACATATTTTTGGGTATGCAGTTTTGAACTAAATTTTATTGTATTAAAGCACAAATCTTTATTAGCAAAAAATTGCCGTTCTAATTGAAATTTTTGTGTGTTTTCAATTCCTGTTATATAGAAAAACACGCGACAAAAAATAAATTCCTAGAATTGAGTAATTTTTGGCCAACTGAAACTTACACTTTATTGTACTAGAATAGTAGTGGATACAAAAATACATACTCTAAAGAAAATTATAGATTTTTTTATATTATACATACATATATTTTTACAAGATCACAATGATGATGCAATTTTGTGGAATTATTATAATTTTGTAAGTTTTGTAAGTTTATAACTTGAGTTTATATAGTTTTCGTTAGAGATGAAAAATATTATAAATTAAAAACAAAAAAAAATTAACTGTCAAGAATTGCAAATAACCCATACATTTTATTGATTTCTTAAAACAATTTTAAAATTTTCAATCTAGCACTTCTTAAATTCAATGCACTTTATGGTGAGGAACATTTTTAAGCAATAACACCTGTTAGAAAAGTTTTGACAAACTGCTTTCAAATTTACTTACAGCTCAAAATTTTATGCAAAATTTAAACTAATTCAGAAATCAAAATTTCAACTTTTTCTTGAATTCAGAATTTTTAAAATAAATTTTTTTTGTATGCAGTTTTATGGCTTATTTAATTATCGTGTGAAAACTTCACAATTGAAGTGTTTAAAAATAAAAAATCAGTTTACTTTCGAGAAAAAAAACTTTTCTGTTTTGAGCAGCTTTCAAATTGAAATAATTAATTTGGATTTTGTATAGACAAATTAAGTTATTGCTTTAAAACGATTTATGTATATGAAGATAGCTGCTCAAACTACATATTTTTATAGTAAACTGTTTGAAAAGTTTAAAAGTGATATTCGATTTAATGCTTAATACGAAAAGAGTACTAAGTCAAGATAAGTTGTGTCAAATTTATACAGCATTGAATTTTAATAATTTTTCTACTGATACAGATATTTGCTTTAAATATGGCCTTGCAAAATTATGTAAATAATAAAGCATTAACTTGCTTTAAATAATTTTCTCAGGTATGCGTTTTTTTTATAAAACATGAACACACTTACTTACATAATAGATACTCGTACATACCATAAGTTTGCAAATAATTTTCTAAGCATTTTTAAACTCGCTTTGCATAATTAAATAGCCACAAAAATTACACTTTTTACAGATATAACAGAAATAAATAAATTTTGTATTAATTGCATTTACAAATACTTGCAATTGCTATTTGAAGTGAGAAGCATTCATAATTAAATTAAAGCTATTAAAATAATTTAAATTCGTACGTAAATATGTGTGTGCATAAATAACGTACGTATGAGGGAAGTATGTACATATGTATGTACATTTGTATTTCGAAAAGCATGTTGATTTTTGGCGCGTTCAAAGCCAAATATTGAAAGCAAATTGCCAAACGTGCCCAAGCGATGCGCGCATTGGTATTTATGTGCGGATTTTTCCCCACACGTCCCAGTGACAGTTGGGTTGACGTCAAAGACTAAAGTGGCAGGCAAAAGTGCAAAAGCGATTGAAAAGATGTCGCAAAAATTATATGTAAACAGTTACAGTTAAGAAGCAGCAATGCAAAGTGTACACAATGGGGAAAAAAAACAAACGTAACAACAACAACGTCCACTGCCAGTGATAGCAGTAATGGAATCAAGCAACAATAGTTACAAAGCAGCAGCAACATCAGCGACAGCAAATTCTGCAAACAGAGAAGAGAAGACCACAAAACGCCACGGCCAACTCGCTCAATCGATTGTTATGTCAGCAAAAAGGGAAAGTAAGACTCATCCGCCACATTTCGCTGGCAGCGCGCTCTGTTGATAGTATGTTGCCAATACCAAAAGCTGTTAGCTGAGCTGAACGGCATTGGGCTTGGCTTGTGTCCATTGTCCATTGTCCATGTAGGTGGGGTGTTGTGGTTCAGACGACCACGACTGAGCGAGCGCCTTATTTTTTGCTTTGCTTTTGATCGGAATTTCAATCGATGAGTGCGAAGCTTTAGCCAATACGTTGCGCATTAAGTAGTCGCGCGTCGACAGCAAAATCCGCAAAGTCAATGATTAACGAAATGTATGATTGATGTGTGCGCGCGCGTGTGTGTGTGTGTGTGTGTGTGTAGGAGGGACACAAGACGGCAACAGACAAGGAAATTGAACAGCTAGCTCGTGTAAAATTTGGCTGGCAGAGTTAATTTGGTGGCATCTATGAATAAATGAACATGTGTAAACACAACAACTGCTGCCTTTTTTGATTTTTTCGGTTGTTTTTTTTTTTTGTTTATAATTTTTCGCAGCGACACAACAGCAGCGGCGTACCAAAGTACGATGCCAGAATGTGCAATGAGAGCGTGCAGGCATAGCAAGTGTAGCAGATTAAGTAGTGTGTGACTACTACCAAAATTGGCAAAAAAGTCGACTTCGCTCGAGACTAATTGTAATGCGCTGCGCGTGCGACGAATTGCCTAAGTGGCTGTCCGTCAAGTGCACTAAACACTATGGCATACCTTGTTTTTTTTTTTTTTTTTGTAATTATTTACGTACATATTTTGTCCACTTTTGCAAACGTAATATTTATTAAGATTTTGCTTTTGCTGTTGCTCTTGCAGCGCTAAACGTCGCACAGTGTGCTACAGCGGTGGACAAAAATCACAAATTCCATGTCAGAGAAACTAAAAAAAAAAGATGTAACTTTGAGTGTGTCTTGCTTTTTGTGCATGCAGCAGTTCTACAAAGTTTGGCATTTTTCTGTAAAATTAAATAATTTATCAAAGTAAGGTTAAGAGATTGGTTTAAAATAATTTATCCATCGTTTGAAACATTTTTTTTTGAGTTAAGTTCCTTTAAGTTGACATAATAAAGCCTAAAATTTATCCGGAAAAAACACGTATTTTTAACGCTTTCGGAAGATATTAAAAAATATTTTCCAAAATTGTGTATTAAACGATTTCATATGAACTATGGACTATTAGAATATTGCATAAATAATTCGCTTTTCCGCTATTCATATTTAGCTTTTAGTGTATTTAAATACTCAAAGAAATATTTTCGTCTGGTATTACACGAATTTGTGAAAGATGGGAACAACTTTTAAACGGAAAGTATATCATTTTGATTACCAATATTTTTTTTATTTCGTTAAGTAAATTATTAATTAGTATTTATTTTCAATCCATGAAATTAATTTATATAACAATAAGATAGCAATTTTTTATTTTTTTTATTTTTTTTTTATTTTTTTTTTATTTTTTTTTTATTTTTTTTTAATTTTTTTTTTACACACCAAATTTCATTCAATTCGGCCACTCTGCAGTTTTTGTCCATCATTTGTATGAAGACGCACCACTGTGCGCCGTACACCGAAGAGTGAAAAAAAGTTACGCCAAAGCAGCAGTCAGTTACCGGCAAAGAAATGAGAAATTCATTTCCAAACACTTGCAACTTTGGCATTTATTGGGTATTTATTCAAAAAGAGCTGAGTATGCATGTATGTGTGTATGTGTGTGTGTGTGCGTGCTTAGTGTCGAAAAGAGTAAGCAACAGTTCCGGTTCGATTTGAAATTCAAGCTGCGCGTCACGTTTAACTACTGGAAAAAAGGCATTAGCAGCAGTTGGACTTAATTTATTGATAATACAGATAAGGAAAGTGTGTTATACACATATGCATTTGCAATTAAATTACACATACCTACATTAAATTTAATTAATTAATTAATTAATTAAAATACACATACATACATATGTATTACGAGTAAAGATTTATGCATTTGCGATTAAATTAAATCATATTTGATATTTTCTAGCATTCCCTTAGCACCACCAAATGATTTACATTTGAAAACTTTGATGTCATTAAGCCCCAACAAAAACTTCGCATTTTCGCTCATACAAATCATAAAAAAAACGAAAAATGCAAGCCTTCCTAACCTTGCTGCTCCATTATTTATGTACTAAAGCTAAGAGGATCAATAGCATTGGGCAAATTAATTTTTTATTTTTTTTTTCATAAATACACACAAACATGCATACATTCACACATATATTTATGCAGACATAAATAGTGCAGATATTAAAATGATTGCACGTTCGAGCGTTCGCCATTCTGCTCATTGCCAATTGCAGTGCTGCTCCGTTTCAGCAACTAATTGTAGACTTTTACGGAGTACGCAGCACTTTGTTGCATACAAGTGTTTGCATTAAAGCATTATCTATTTATGCTATTGTACGTTGTTGTTAATTTTATGTCAATTTTGGCAGCGTCCACTTGAACTTTACGGGCATACATTATGCACACATACAGTTGAGTATGTTGAAATGGAAACAAAGCAATTATATGATATGTTGGAAAGAAGAGATTTATATGAAGACGATAAATAACATTTTAAAAATGTAAGGATTGGAATTTAATTAATTTTTTTTTAATACCTAAAAATGAGAAAAATATAAAGCAAAAGTTTCTTTAAAAAAAATCGTAATAAAAATTTCTTAACGAATTCGAAAGCAATTTGTTTCACTACTTGTAGGGTTACTACTATTAGTACTTAAAATAAATATTGTAATATTTGTTGCTGTAAAATTCTCAGAGAATGTCCTTTGGCGGTGCGTATGTGTAACCTGTTGAGATGTAAGGAGAATTTTTAATATTTTCCACTAAGAACCGGTTTCTATATTGCCGTTTAAACACTTATCTGAGGGATAAGAGCCAGCTAAGCTAAAGAGTAGCCAAAGGTTAAAAATTTTTACCTTGAATTGGAGAAATCGGCCCTAAATCGGCAATAAGTTTCAGTTTAGTACACGTTACTTATTATCTATTGAAGTTTTAGTGAAATACATTTAGTTTTACCTAAAAAAATTGCAATAAGAATTGTGGGAGGTAATACATTTTTAACTGAAAAAGTTTACTTAAATGATGTAAACCAGAAAATTTTTAGTTCCACTATATTTCGCATAATCGAATAGTGTTATTAATATGCTTAACTAATAAAAAAAAATAAGTTTGGTAACATAACATATAAAATAATTTTAATAAATTCAAATTCTCACCAAAACCAAATGCTCACATTTTAAAAAGTTTCGACAATTTTTTTAATATACAGTTTTATATCCAATTAAATTTTAGGCTAGGCCTAAAATTTTTTTTACTAAAATTTATAGACCATAAAACTGCGTGATCAAAAAAACTTCAAAAAATTATAAGAAAAAATTTAAATTTTTTGTTGGTCCTAATTTGCTAAATTTTTTAAGCTTTTACTGTTAACCAAAAAAAATACAAATTTCAAATTAATTGCATAAGATTAAAAAAATTTTAGAAACTCTGCGCAAAAAATTTCAATTTTAGGTGATTTAGTTAGAGAATAAACTGTATTTTAATTGAAATAAAAATAAGAAAAGTTAAAATAAATAAGAAATAAAATAAAATTTAAATAAATGAGAAATTAAAATAAATAAAAATTAAAATAAATAGAAATAAAAAATAAAATAAAAATATAAAAAAAAAACAAATTGTCTAAATTTTTTCATATTCAGTGCAACTATTTACATGCCCACAGGTGTACGACATATACTCGTATTTCGTTGCAAATTAAACTTGCGCATATAAATAACAAATTCGCGTATTTCAAGTGTCAATAATTGAGTTTCTCATCTGAATCTGAATTGCGATCGCATTCCACGCACTCGATGGTCTTGGCGTAGCCGATACTTCAATCGCTGCTCATTGACACCTGTAAACGGCTTTGATGTCTTCTAGTAATCTTTTTTCGCATTTTCTACATGGTCGCCTCAAGTCTCAAGTCATTTAAGGTAGATATTTTTTTTTATAAAAATTATTATATGAATATACTATTATTTTTTTAATATTTTGTTATCATCTGCAAGCGAAAAGGTCAAGTGTTTCAATAAAATATGTATACGTTTGTATGTGCGCCTTGAAACGTTGTTTGTTACTCGAACACATCTTGAGTTAACTAAATTTTAAAAGGTTCAAGTTTCCTAAGATGCCGTCACAATGATTTGGGTGAAACATACGAGCTGGTAAACAAAATAGTATTTTTTTATTTAAAAACAATTTAATGCAATTTTGGCAATGCAAACATCCGATTACTTCATTTCTTCTTAACTCTTTGGGAGACAGTAATGCATCCTTAAAATGAGCAAAATTTATTTGTATTATATTAATTGTCGCTTACTTTCTAATTTGACGTTTCAAAATTGTATTCAAACAAATCAGTTATGGAGTAATCACGAAACTTCCTGAACCAGACCAGCTTTAAAGTGTCACAGAAGCTATACATTCTTTATTCCTTTTGATTTCGTAATGGGTCCCTGAGTACTTGAAATAGTCGTATACAATGTATCGTACACTAGGAAAATTGGAAATTAAATTTTTGCTAAAAAATTTCCATTATTTAAATAAAGGAGTGAAGTGAAAAATATTGTATACTTTATTAATTTTGGAAGTCTATTTCGAGGCAATAAGGCCATTGAGAAATAAGGCCATATTTTTGCGTAAGATCGTATTTCTCACTGTGAAAGTGAAATTAACCCATTATGGCGTAAATGTCCCTTTGATAATTTTTTGTGTAACGTGTATTCAGTGTTCAACTTTTATACATCGCATCACCCGGAAAAAAAATGTTTTCTCTTCTTTTGATGACCGAATTTTAAATTTTTCGATGTTCTTTTGATTGTGCCACAACCCGACAACCCGATTTTGGCATTGTACTATTGTCGTTATTCGTTTTTGAAAACCCGTAACCGGTTTGTGTCAAATTCAAGTTTAACAAAGTCTGTCAAATATACAACAAATTTAAAGTTTTTTTATTTTTCTTAATTTTTCTTGTTTTTGATATTATACCATGAAATCTTAGAAATAAACTGTAGTGTATGCTCAAACACGAAAAAAAACTAAGTAAAGAATACAAGAAGAATGAAGAAAAAGGAAATATTAAAAACCTTGATCAATAGAAATACAGACAACGCAGACCGCCACTAACTGGCTAAACAGAATCGAGTGGCTTTAGTAAGTAGTAAGAGCTGTCACAAATGCTCTAAACTGCGTGGTGCCGTAGCTGTGGTCAATAGCAGATCTAGGATTTGGAGAAGGGAGTTATCCAAAAATTTTGACTATTTATGACTAAAAAGTTGTTACTGCAAATATGCAAAACTTATTGAAATAATTTTATAGCGAATTATGTATAAGAATATACGAACCGGAAATCGATTTTGCAAATTTTTTTTTGATGTAAAGTATAAAAATATTTGATATTTGCAGAAAATGAAAAACGAGTAAATTGAAAAATTAATTGGATTGGAAGAAGGCACATATTCACGACAGCCGATAAAAAAAAATGCGCCTTCTTCGTTCTCAGTCATTTTAAAAATTTTGGAAAAATGTGTTTGACATGAGCTACACCATTGTGTTCATATATTTTAGCATTTCCACAAAATCAGCCATCAGCTGACGTAGCTCACGTAATAAATTGTGGCTGTAGTACTGCATTCTGTTCAGCCATTAAAGTGACAAAATTCAGTTTTTACATTGAAATTAAATCGCATGGTTTTATTTTTGATATATAAACTTTGTGATTGTTTAATTTTTTCATAGAAATAAAACTATATGGCCTTATTTTTCAATTTGAAGTGAATTAAAGCCATTGTGGCGTTATTTCCGATGGCTTAACAATACTGCAACGGCTTCGCAATACTTATTAGAGGTCTGTTTCAATTAACTTGATGGCAAGAAAATTTTTATAATCAAAATAATGCGCCCAAAAAGTAAATGACTTGAGAGAAAACTAAACTAAAAAATATAAAAAATATAAAAAGCATACATGTTCACTTGTTTGAATGTGATTAGCCGATGTGATTAGACAATGCGTTGACAGCAGCCATCAACATTTGAACTGGCGCATTTCATAAAACAATTAAGTATAACGACATACTTACATATGTATGTATGTATGTGTGTTTGTATGTACATATGTATGTAGGTGCATCCATGTAACAACTTGACTAAATAGCGCAGGTGCCACGGACACCTCAATGAACTAAAGTTAGAAATCGACAAGCATATGTATGTATGTATGTACATATATCCGTACATTAAAAGGTACATATGTACATATGTTAGTTATTAGTAATGCTCTTAACACCTGAAAACGGTACAAAAATTTAATTTATATTCAAATGATGTCAGCAGCGAGCTAAAAAAAAAGGCACTCTTACACACACACACACACACACACTTACATTGCAAATGTCGGTCATACTGGCCAGGCAGTCAGCTAGTCAACGACATAAAAACCAATTTTGTAAGAAAAATTAAAGAAAAAGTCGCGCATTCGAACGCACACACACACACCAATACAAAAGCGCAGCACTTTCATTTTTTAATAAATCACACGCATAAATATGTATGAATGTATGTACGAGTACTCTTCCAAATTTATATGTATTGTAAATATGTATCTGCATAACCATGCATGTGTTAGTGCTAGCGATGTGTGTGCATTTGTACATACATACATACATGAAAGTTTTGTCCCAACAACAACAACAACAACCAACTAATAAATAAGACACATAGAAAAAGCGGCCGCTGGAAACAGCAGTTAGAAACTACGAGTACAAACACTCACACGTACAAATGTACATATATGTATATGTAACTATGTGTGTATGTGTGTATGTATGTGCGGCAAAATGTACACCGAAATTATTGAAGAATTCAATTCACACTTAAATGCTAATATGAACTAATTTTTTTTTTTTTTTTTTTAAACTGATTCATATGCAATTTGCAGTAGAAAACTATTCGGTCGCTGCTGGTGGAGCAAATCAAATGAGATAAATTTGGATAGCAGAAATCGAAAGCTGTTGGAAAACGTTGGCAAAAAAACTTAACGCAAATATTGAAAGGGGGGGTAGCGGGGGTGAGAGCGGAATGGAGTGGTGAAAATTAAGCAAACGAAAGCAAAAAGGTTGCAAATAAAAAGTGCATAGCAAGCGAAATAAAACAAGTAAGGAAAGCAAAATTCGGGCGAAACCAAATTTTATATACCCTCGCGATGTATTTTTATGTGGGCGGTGCCACGGTCATTTTTCAAAATATCATAAAAACCCAGTGTCTTTGTTTCAAACCGCAGGAAATATTAAATTTTGCCCAACTTGTTCCAATAGATAACGAAAAACAAAGTTGTTTGCATCGAAGGTGGGTGTGGTTATGGTCCGATTTCAAACATTTTTTTTACGATAAGACTAGTGTTATCAAGGACAATATGTTTGCCAAATTTAGTGACCATACCTAGCAATTTAATTGAGATACAGACATTTTATCATAAGTGGGCATGGTGACGCCGATTTCATAAAATTTCAGTCTCTTTATTTACAATCGCTCTTAACATCAAATTATGTTCTAATGGATAACAAAAAAACGAAGTTTTTGCATTTTTCAAAATTTCCGTTATATGGGAGGTTGGCGTGGTTATTGGCCGATCTTGACCATTTTCAATACCAACCTACCCTGGCCAAAGAGCAATCTATGTACCAAGTTTCATTAAGAAATCTAGATTTTTACTCAAGTATCGTAACCACGGACAGAAGGACGGACGGACCGACGGCCGGACAGACAGTCAGGGCTAAATCGATTCCTCTTTTCATTCTGATCATTTTGATATATGTATACATATATATGTATCTGTATATATGTGTCTTTATCTATCTTGATTATTTTTGGCGGTTGTTTGTACCGTTTTGCGAACAAAGTTAATATACCCTTGTGTACAAGCACGCACGCTCGGGTATAAAAATTACTTTTTAATTGAAGAAAGATTTTCATTAAAGTTAATACACTCCAGCGATAAGTGAAATAATTGTTGTAGATTCTAAGCAAAAAAAATGGATAACAATAATAATAATTTGACGCTTGGGCATTATTCTGGTAAAAATTCCAAATAATTCAAAAAAATTAAATTTTTTTGATTGCTTGATTTAAAACAAATTACACAGAAAATCCTTTTCAGCAAGCGCTTTCTGTTTTTACTTGTTTTTAAGCTGTGACATATTTTTTTTTTTTTAATAAATAAGGTACCTGTGTGTGTGTGTGTGTACAAAGATTGCGAAGTGTTCTAATTTATGTTGCTTGAAATCAATGCCTTAATTATACTACGAAACGAACTGCAATAATTTATATACGCAGACGCGCACACCAGCCTGTTGCCAACATAATTACATACATACATATGTACATACATAGTATATATGCGATTTTGACTATATTTCTTTTGATTATTCTCTAATATTTTTAATTTAAACTTAACAAACTAGTTTATTATCTAAGCATAACATAGCAATTTAAAGTTAAGTTAAAAAATGTATAACAAATTGTCCCCGCCACTTTTATAGTTTGTAAATAAATATATATAAAAGATATGCAGCAGCAAAATTCATATATCCAAACAAAAATTTACACAAACTTGCAAGTTAGACCAACAGTTGAGCGAGTTTTTGCAACCATGCAAAAGTAAAAAAATTTAAAAAGTAAGAAAACTGATCACAATGTTTTATGCTGACACATTTTATTGACTAAACAAATAATTGCTTACTACTAACAAGTTTAATTCATCTTTTTTTATCTCGCAAACCATGAAAAAAATGCTTCTTTGCGTAAGTTGCAACCAGCTGTTTTTGATCAGCTGTTTTTCTATTTGCTGGCAAATTGCTTAAATACACTCAAAATGAAATAAAGTTTTGCTCTCTCGCATTAAAGAAAAGAGGTTTTTCTAACAGAGGTCTCCCCTTGGCAGGCAGGCAATGGCAAACTTCCAAAAGCATCTCTGCCGTTCGGAAACGGTCGCTCCATTTGTGATACAACATAAGAGACGCACGCCAAAAATGGTAGCAGAAGCTCGACGAAACACTGAGCTATGTATGTATGTAGTGTAAGCGCAATTTTTTTAAACTTTCCGGAGAAAAAGTATGCAAAAATTCAGAATTGGTAGTTAAATATTATTTAGAGAAAGATAAAAAATTGTTACGAAAGAGACAAACTAGAAACAAAAAATTTAACAAACAACAACAAATCGTTAGTGACACCACTCATTGAAACACACAACCGCACTCTCGCTTTTCAGTGCTCGGACTTGAAAAAATATTTTAAATAGTTAGAATTGTTAAATATGGTGGCCGATTTTTTTTTGAAAAGTCATAAATTCAAAAGAGTGTAAAATTTTTGTTTGAGTGTTTAGCTTCTTTTGTTTGATGAAAATAGTAACAATTTTCTACAACAGAGCTGAAAGTGTTCCATTACCCAATTTTCTCTAAATTTTTCACACGCTTCATACTTTTATTATATCTTAAGGCATAAAAAACCTTAAATATTAGTATCGATTTTATAAAACAATATTTAGAAAAAGTAAAAATTCAACAAAATATTTTTTAAAATTTTGATTTTAATTTGGAAAGTATTTATATTAGAATTATTTTAAATATGCACTTAAATAAAAGCAGTATTAAAAAAATAAGTTTCAAGTGTGAATTGACTACAAAAACCCGTTTGTTATGATGAACTTACGAAAGAGCGGCAGTAAAAAAAACACATTCAAAAATCAAACTTGCACTTTATTATATGTATTTAAATTAAATGGGTTATGAAACTATACATATATGTATGTAGTATGTTACATGTAGTATGTTACATACATACATATGTACATATACATATGTATATGTATGTACCTATGTACTTAAAATATTTTTTTTTAGTTTTTTAAAAGACAAAATTTAACGCTAAATTTTTCGAGATTTATCACACAAAATTAAATCTCTAAATGCAGTAGATTTAAGTTATGCCAACGTCGTATTCACATGCAGTGCCAAAAATGAAATATTTTTTTTACCTTTTGTATATTTACATGTACATATATTAATATATTTTTAAATTACTTTTATGTTCTTACGCCGCATTGTTCGCTTCCTTTGAAACTCCAAAAATATTGGACAGCATACATTTAAAATTATTCACATATATACATACATTTTCTGCTTTAAATTGTGTTTTTATTCTATAAAGCATATTGTTCAATTAATTCAATTAATTATCAAATAGCAATGAACGACTAATAAATCTTAATAAAGAAAATGGAGACGGTGTAGATTTAAAGAAGATATTTATTTAATACCTATAGTTAAATCTCGTAATGGTGACATAGTATTAGAAACTGAAAAAAATAAACAAATAAAGTTGTTCTGCCGCTCAGTTTATTTGTATTTGTGAACAATAACAACTATTCGATGATAGATGGCGCTCAAGTTTTCTCGTTGTATTGCATAGCACAGTTTCTGAATTTTATCATCATATTTGTTTTTTTTGCACATTTTCTAAACAAAAGCAAAAATTATTGTTAATTACAATTAGAAATTACAATTCTTCTAATTCAATAATATTATTAATTCGTTGGGCCAAGAATCAAATTCAAAAAAAAAATATATTATAATTCTACAAAGAACGAAAATCGATAAATATACATACATATAAAAATATATTTTTGCAAAAGAAAACAATACAAAAATAAACAAAAAATTTGTAAACAATCTCGGATAAAATGTACGGTCCAGCCGATGAAGAATATTTTAACAATTTTAATTATAGTAAGGGATTGCTCGTAAGAAAACAACAATTTTAAGTAATGCTTTAGTAACAAATTTTTCAATCTTACAGCAATTGCGGGTGACAGAGAAAGCGGATCAGCGACGTATTTACATGACCACAGTGGATGGGGGCTCATTCAATACATTAAAGCAGGATCAGTCGTTGCACGTCACTTTCGCGGGATTTATTGAAAATCTAGCTCGGATGTTACAAGATTGTCGGACTGGAAAACTGGAACTAGCATTGGTTCGGAAACAGAGTAGTTCCCCAGAAGAATCTGTGGACTATCAACTGCAATTCGTTGAAATGCGTAGTTTTAAAAATTTAATTCATTTATGTCTACCTAGTCGAGTTGCTCAATTGAATGTGGTATTATTCTATTTGAGTAGCAGTATGGATGTAATACAGGTACATTGATCTCGTTTTTATAATTTCATATGTTTTACGACATTTAATTATAGACCCGAAATTAATTAATGCAAAACTAAGGGAAAATCTTGTGGATAACGCAAGAAACGTAAATCAACGGCGTTCTGAAGAATTGCATAGCATGGATAGCTAGCTTGCGTAAAGTATCAGAATAGAGACAACTAGATAATGAAACGAACCAAAAGACCCAAGTCAAGCAAAGAAAGCGGCAAAAGGGAAACTGCAAAATCAATACAAAAGAGCAGTGCAATTTTGTATATGAACTATAATATAAAGGCTAGCTTCAAATGCAAATCACAAACAGCGTTATTTCAAAACAAGCCAAATATACTACGTACATACATATGTATGTACATATGTATGTACTTTTGTAAATACATAAGTATGTATGTATGTGCATACTTAAATAGATATCTCTGGGTACCAAAACAAACAAATACGATGAATTACATAACGAAGCAGCGACATACATTCAAATTACATACTCGTATGTGTATATGTACATATGTATGTAGAAAAATAAATTTTAAAAGAAATCGGACGGTGATGATGAACTGAACACTCGAAACAACATTGTCTGCTTAAAAACAGAAAACAACACGAAATATGATGAGAGCGGAATGCCACAATGTGGTTATAACTCGTAAAATACCAGGGGAGGCTGAGCACAAGACTATAAGAAGAAAACTACGAGCTGGGGAAACCGAGTTCGCACCTGACTCACAGTTAGACATTGACATTTCTCACGTCATTATCATCATTAGCATCATCAGCATGATCGTTAGGAGTCAGCAACATGCATGGCATTTCTTTCCGTTGCTCCATCAACACACGCACGCACGCACACTTTCTTACCAACAGTCATGTCCACACTTTTACGCTTAAGGCACAAGAAAAACAAACCAGAAAACACCAGGCAGACGCATGAATTAGCAGCCAACCGAAAAACCATGGCCAACGAAAGCGAAACTACGAAGAAAGAAGCAAAAGCGAAAAGCGACTCAATAACTGACAACAGCAATGAAGTGAAATAAGCCACTCCAACACAGCCTGCTCGCTTGCCAGTCAGCAACAGGCGAATGCATTAATTTCACTTTCGTTTGCAGCCACGATCGTGGCAACCGCTGTGTATAACAACAAAACTAAAAACACATTCAAACACGGTAGTAGTAACAGCACAGTGTCTGGTAATGGTAAATATGTTTTTTTTTAAGCTGTTACTAGTGGCTGCCTCACAGGCGCAGAAAGACAACTTGCCAGCCGCAGCCAATGCACTTTGCCGATGAGGAAGCAAAGCGAGACGACGTCATCGCACACAACATTAAGGATGATGATGATGATAATGTGGTTGAGGCACATGAGCTGATGGTAATGATGACAAAAGGAACGACAAAAACAAGAAAAATCGACAAATCAATTGAACACGGCAGAGAAAAACCAGCAACGCCAGTTGGGAGTGTGCGCGCATCCGATGTGACACAACTATTTTTACTTTATTTAGGATTTCAAACTGAAAACAGCAAGCCACAACATGCAAAATAAATTGCCCATCCACCCAAAGTAACAAACGCCACTAAAGAGAAAATATGTAAAACTCCAAGTTGATCAATGTTTGCCGAATTTGACGCACCATTGTAGCAAACTACTGGCAAAATTAGAAACAATTATAAATATTAGTTTTTAAATTCACAAATTTGAATTCCGCAATGTCATGGCTGCTGGAGCCACAAGCTGCAAATTCCTTAATTGCACATAATGGTAAGCAACTGCACGTAATGGAAAGTAACATTGACAATGAATGGTTAAAATGACAAATGATTTGCACGGCGAAATGTTTGTAGTAGCTATATACATATATAAAATTTTCTACCGAAAGCAATTCGTTTCATAATATCCAAAGTGATGCGGTATGAAAGTATAAGTAATTTTTGTAGAATAATTCCAATTTACTTAACCTTAAAATATTAAAAGGCAAGCTATTTACGCTTTTAATTAAATTGTTGTTACAAGTTCATAAATAAAATGTGTTAGTTAAATAGATAACTAAATTTGTTGTTTAAATTAAATTGAAAGATTTATTTTTCTAACTTTAAATAATACCGAGCTGATATATAATAAAATACTTTTCTAAAGCTTACCTTCTGGAACTAGTAAAGAACTTTTGTTTAAAACGCTGTTTACGAAATGTATTTAATTTTCTACATGTATTGTGTATGCATGTATGTACATATGTATGTACATATGTACATATGTATGTATAGCAATTTGTTGCTATTTTGTATACACATATTGATATACATAGGTATTTGTTGTTATTTATATGTGCACACATTTATTTATTTATTTATTTATTTATTGAGTCTATTGAACAATAATTTCCTTACAGACTATTAACAATATTATGCTTAATAACTAAGAAAAGAAAATTTAAAAATTTAAAAAGTTGAATCCAAAAGATTTTTAAAAACATTTTTTGCATAAGAAAAATCTAATAATACCTTGTTCGATATCATATTAAATTCACCAATGGCACGGGCAATAGGGGCATTACGAGCATATTCAGTTTTGTAATTAACACCATAAAACGGCAAAAAATTGCGTAAACTGCGCTGAGGGATGTTAAAATTAAGTTTTACTAATAGAATGGGGCAATCAATAGCGCCATTAACCAAATTAAAAATAAAAGACAAAGAGAGTATGGATCTTCTAGAATCCAACGATTTCAAATTTATTAAAAGTAGGCGTGAACTATACGAAGGTACTGGTTCCGAAAAATTTAAAGAGCGTAAAGCAAACTTAAGTGTAAAATTTAAAATTTTTTTTTAAACTGCATTCATTAAGTAAAAGTTGAACTGTTTATTTTGGAAGTATGAAAAATTTTTTAAGATTAAAATAACTCTTTTTTAATTACACTCACTCTTTTTCAAACAAACTTACAAAAACAATAAGCTATTATTTCTTAATATCTAATATTGTGCTGCTTTGGAATTTTTGAAAAAAAAATGTACAAAAACAAATCTTTGAGTTTTTCGCTTTAAAAATAAACTCGTATAATTTAAAAAAAAATTATTTTCTCTACTTGCTTATTCCATCCACTTACCACATTGGCAAAATATTCCTGTGCTGTTGTTATTGCAGTATTACGTTGCATTACCACACCCACTCCATGAAAGTTGCGTTGTGGCAACAACGAGGACATTCCGCTCACAGTATTTTTTCCAAGCAGAACGGCAGCAATGGCTGCCCTTGAGCAAAACGATCTGTTTATGTTTTGTTGCAAAAACAATTGGCAAAGATATTTTTGCGTTTGGTGATTTCGTGCACCGACGACACTGTAAAGTCCTCGACGACCGGAAGTGCTTAAACAAGCCATTTCGTAAAAAAATAACTGTAAGATGTGAAATCAAAATTCAAAATTAACACTTTTGATACACCTTTCCAGGTGATTTAATATTTTTTTAATTTTCGTAGGATATGTTCAAGGGATTATAGATTAAATAGATAACCCTTCATTGGTAGATATATGTATGCACACTTTTGATTTTTTAAGAGATTATATAGAATCGCCCGCTAGAAATGATAGGTCCTTTTTATGTTAATGGATTTCTACAATATAATTATTTTTTATCACACTCGGGCGCATGTCAGCACTTTTAAGTTTTCGTTAATTTTATTTTTAAAAAGAACCAATGTTTAAAAAAAAATTTGTTTTTTTTGTTTAACGTTGATAAGCACTTATAAACCGTTTTTCACTTGGATTAATGAATGAATTCGCTGCACACGCGAAGTGTTTGAAAAGTTTAAATGCAAACGGCTAAAACAGTTTTCTTAGTAATGGGTAAAGACGATCACGGAACGACGATTACTTGCGTCTGACTCCAGCAGCTCCAACAAAGTGTCTGTTGCCTCTGACAACGTCGTGGCTCACGCAGGTTATTACAATGCGACGGCAGCCAAGAAGTAACACAAGCCAAAAGAGAGTTTAAGAAACAGCTGCAGCAACAATGGAAACTCGTACACTTGGCGCGCGGAGCTGGATTGTGCTAGGTTGCGGCTGCGCTGTGGTGAAATTGTATATGACATGGTAAGACTTTGTACTCAAAACTGCGTTTGTAGTAGTATTATTAAAGCCATGCTCGACGAGGTGAATTCTCCGTGTCGTAGTTGGCCCAATATTTTTTTAACTTGGCTCATATATGAGCGAAGCTGATGCCACATGCAAAGGGTACAAGAGGTTTTACGATTGGGTCTTGTTAAACAATTGGCTTAGCTGGAGAACGATATTTTAACTTAAATTAAACCAATTTTTGCTCCATTAACCTCTACAAGTTGCACTTCGTCATTTTTAGAACTTCATTTAATAAATGCATATTTAAACTGATTTAAAGTACTTAGTTTTATTAATTAGATATACTTTTTATGATTATTTAACTGGCGAAATGGTTAAATTAGAAGTGGTCTTGACGTAACTTGTGTTTTTTTACCCTTCCAAGCAAACCAAACATATGTTCAAACAGCTGATCGGTGTTGCCACCAGTTGCAACCAGTGGCCGTTGCGATTAGTGCCATCTATATGTCGACCTATTACAACAGAGCTTGTAAACTGTATTCATTGCAATTAACTATAGAAAAAAAATTAAACGTGCACAAAAAACACATCTAGTACATTTTTTGTAAAATTTTCATGGTTTTTCCCGTTTTTTTTGTACCATAAAATATTAAATGAGATTAGAAACTGTTAATTCTAGTTATTAGGAGACAAATAATTTCCCGTTCAAATTCTAAAATTACGCCGTCTATATTTCGTAAAACTTGTAGGCATATTCTAGCATAACCAATCAATGTTTTTAGAACGTTTCCCATATATTTAACGCAATTGCTTTTGAAAACAATTACATCAAGGTAAAAAAAGAACAAACGTTAATTGGGATTTTATGGCCAAGCTTATGGCGGTGCACGAACTGCGATTCTTAAATTCATATTTGCCTTCAGACACAATTTTTAGTGGATCAATGAAGCTGCAACTTACTAACGTTCTTACATATTTTGTTCAAATTATTAGTTTTTCTTTGAAGAATATTTGCAGCTTTCTTAGATTTACTAGAATGTAACAAGTTTTATTTTTGGGAAATTTATAGACAAAATAAAGTTATTACTTAAAGTTGTTGGGGATAATTGACATATAACTGATTGGAAATTGTGCCAAACAGCTGTAACATATTTAAGTTCCGTTCTAACTTTGATCATGAACTCATCTTACACATGTTTATATCGAAATAATATTTGATTAAAAGTTTTCTGGAATCTTCTCCGTAAGATATTATTTATCACTAAAATACCAACTTTGACCGATTTCCACTTGGGTCTTGCTTTTATAACGCAGCACACTTCGCATTACAAGAAAAAACTACAAAAGAGTTTATACTGTCACCCATTTTTTCATTTACTATCTGCGTTTCATAAAAAATTATATATTCTGTTTCCTAAATAAAAAAAAGTAGTAATAAAAATGTCGCGGACCGTATCTTTGGGCCTACGTAACTTCCTCATTCGTCTTGAAAATTTGTTTTCATTCGGCTTTAGAGGCCACCCGCCAAGTAAGCTTTCCTCACGTTTACCGCAATGCAGGTTATTTAATCATTTGTCTTGATTGCAGCGGAATTTGCCTTGGCCGGCATGCCTAGTGTTGAATTGGATGTCATAGGAATGAACAAAGAGACCAGCAGTCATGGAAGATCGACTCTTAAAGAATTTTTTGGTGACGGTATTTTATGGGCAGTGCCGAAACATCGACGCACAATTGAAAAAAGACTGAATCGCAAATTCGGCTACCCTGAATACAACTGGAAACCATTGATAGCAAAGACCAACTTACGTTCGTGCAACCAATGCGGCCACGATCACGAATTAGGACTACTCTGTCGTAAGTTTTATTCTATTAATTTATCGCAAAAAATGCACAAATCTAGTTTTAAAATTTTTCTCAGCTCACTGTTATAAAAAGGTGGAGCAGGAAACTCGTTTAATGCAAGAAAAAATTCAGGAAGAATTAGGACTTGGACCCATCGAACAAGAAGTCGTGGTGCTCTACGCCGATGAACAATTAGAAAAATCTGTCGATTCTGCCAATGAAAACACGGTACGTATTGTCGAAATGCAAAAGCCACGCCCCGTTTGGTTTAGTAAGAATCTCTTGCAAAAGACCACCGTACAACCTGCAAATACCAAAGAAGTGAAACCCTCAAATCTAGGCTGAATACCACAAATGTTACGTTTGTTAAAGACCTATGTCTAAATTATCTTATTAAAGTAATGAAAAAATTGTAATACCTAAAATACACTTTATTAACTTGTGAACAAAAGTGTTTGTGTAGTATGCATTTGTCTAAGGAATCCATTATTGAAGTCCTGCGCTGTCATGACTTTTTTCCCTTCAACACGTAGTTGATGCACCTCAATAAAGGAATCGACGCAGCGCACGAGAAGACAACGTCTATTGCGGTAGTACATAAAAGCACCACACTCGGCGTTGGCCAGAGTAACAGGAGTTTCTTGAGAAGCAGGTAATTTCACATCAATCAGTTGCACGTTTTTATTTTGAAATCTAGTGTTAAGGTGTTTATAACCGAACAGTGCACGGTATCTTCGATGTAGTTGTTCAGCGTTTATCTGATTCCAATTCACTTCCGTAATAGCAGACGTTACTTTGGGCGCTGGAAATAAATTATTAAGTGAACTTAATTTTAAAATTTAATATTTCAATATTTACCAAATGTAGCGTGATCTTTATTTTGTTTGGTTGCGCATTGTAGATAAATGTCAAATTTTTGTATAGTATTAATAAGCAAATCCGCACCTTCCAGTGCCAATTGGCTATGTAATTCCGGCATTAAAATTTCATCTCCTATAGCTACTTCGCGTTGTGCCAGTATCTAAAATAGCAAAACGTTCAACTAAACGATCCATTTTAGTTCAAAGGATTATTTTACAAACTTACGTCACCCACATCAAAATGTTTGGGCTCTATTTTCATAATGGAAACTCCTGTACGCCTATCTCCATGCATTATTGAATAAATAATAGGCGCCGCACCACGCCAACGCGGCAATAAACTGGCATGTACGTTAATCATACCGCTAAAAAATTATAAAAGTAAATTTCAGCTTTACTATTTCTGTATTTTAAATTCACCTTGGATGGCATTGAAAAAAAAAACCCTTTAAGGGGATTGCATTTTATTGGAACTTACTTTGAAAATGATTTAATTATTTTCTCTGGTATTAAATGGCCAAACGAGACCACAACACCCAAGTCATATCCTCGGCATACCTCCGGCACTATAGGCCAACGATGAAGGGTCAGATGGTGTTCTTCTGCATAAATACGCACACAATTTGCTGGAGTTTTGAATGACGTGACCACTCCTAATGCATTGCTCTCCAAGCTAGAGTAACTGTTAATGTATGGAAAATTAAATGCATTTAAATTTCTATATGCTTATTTCAGTAATAACGCACTAGTGTTTACATAGCGCCTGCAGACTCGGAAGCGAAAATGCATCAGTTCCAAAAAACAACACTTTTAATTTCGTCTTCGTCTTTATTCCAGAAACAGGAGTTTGTCCGCAATTCCACCGTTGGTGCGTGGAGATCACGTTGATGCTTTCATTTATTTTTCTCCGATATTTAAAGAAATTCATTTTAAAACCGCGATTGCAAAGCATATTTGGCTTTTATTGCTTGTTATACAAATCCCTATGCAACAGCTGATCGTTTGATGACAGCGGTTATCAAATGTACTCTAGGTTATGTTTAATAACTGGTCGAGCATTTTCCATAAAATGGAATACAAACCGATTTGTTGGTTGTGTGGTGAAATCGAAATAACCCGACATCTCCTCAAAAAATAGCAGATATTCTAATTACTGTCATTTTGACTGGAAAATGTGAGCAATATATTCCCAAATGTTTATTTGTGGGCCGTTTAATGCCTTGGCATAAGCAATTGTAAGACGGCATCAAACAAGTGAGTTCGCTTTAATAAAGGGCAAATATGCTGAAAATATTACAAGGTATATGTTGTTTCCTTCCCAAATACACAACTATTAATAAATGCAATAGGAAACAATTAATGTTTTGCTTCTGAATGAAAATATCTTCGAAGTTGACCCTACGATGTTTACGGCCAAATGAAAAATTAGCTGTGAAAGTGATGGCTTATTCCAGACAATAGATACCAAGAAATAAACTCACACATATATAACTAAATTGAATGATGTTAGCAATTTATTTTTGAAATATTTTAAGTTATCAATCGCCAACATATTGCTGCCAATCAACTGTCAAAGTTATGCTTGGATAGCTAAATTTTCATTTGCCCAAAAAGTTCGGGGCGGCACCATCATTAGTATCATATCCTTTTGGATTATCTATAAGTATGTACTTAAAAGTAATACTTTAAGGACTCTTTTTAAGCTTTTAATGCATCAAACGTACTTGTCTGACGCCAGCTTACAAATGATTATGTTATGATATTAAATTGCCCACACACATAACCTTGCATCAGCTATTTTCTATGGAGATGTCGGGTAAAATTGGCACTATATTGCTCATGTTTTTCTGTCAAAATGACAGATGTTAGAACCTCAGTTTCTTTTCTGAGGAGACGTCGACTAAACTACCTCTCGAACTTCGGAGATCTCCCTCGTGTGGTGAATTCCTCTATAGAGTGCAGCAAAATTTGTTTTTTGGATTAAAACTTTAATTTCGTTTGTTTATACGATACCTTAATGATTCAATCGTGCTGAGTCGAATTTTTCTTTGTGTTATTATCTATTGTTTCCTTGTATTCTTTTATTATATCGTAAAAGAGATTTTAAATGTTTTGGAAACTTCAAAACTAAGTCAAGATGCCAAAGGTTCCTGTAGAATTCACAATGGAATCGGGGCCAAACTCTGGCAATACATATGCTTCAGAATATGCACTGCGTGTAGCTTTGCAGACAATGAAGGAACGTTGTCTTGTGCTTCAGCGAAGACTGGGTGTATTGGAGGAAGATAATCAGCAACTGCGGGAACGCGATGAGCAAGTTAAACCATCCGAGATATCACAAAACAGCAATAGCACTTTAGGTAGTGAAGCGGCTGAGCTGCAACAATTGCGACTTCATGTGGGAGAATTAAATCGTCAAAAACAACAATTAAGCGAACACATAAATATGGTTTCAAACGAAAACCGAAAGCTCTGGTCTCGTCTTTCTCAAATAGCCAAAGATAAAAACGGACATAGCGGTATCACATGCGACCCGGATGCTATGGGAAACGAGGGAGAACAGGATGATTCGCAAGTGAGCCCGCGAAATGCTAACGGTACAAGTCAAAATCTCATACGTTCCAAAACATTTACGCAACACTTTCCAAATCCTAATCTGCGCCACAAACTAATTTCGAATGGCTCTGAACTAAGCATGGAAGAAGTTGCACTCGATGCCTACGAGCAAAACGGCGAAGTAGTCGAGGGCAATAATGATTATACGACATCCGCGGATGGCGAGTTGGGGTTTGCTTATTTAAATGTTGACGATGGCGCTGCCGGGACTCTTGATGATGATGCAGACTTTGATTCTGTCGCCAAGAAGTGCATGAACGGCTTGCAAGAAATGCGTTGTGAAGCGCTTAGACAACAACAAGAGCTGAAATCAGCCCTTACAGTGCTCGAGAATAAAATTGGTAAATTTCATACATTTTATATATCTGCTTATGTAGTATTCTTTACTTTTTCATATTTATAGCTCTTCATCCGTGCGCAGATTGCGCAAAAAATACGAAGAAGCCAGAAACAGCTGATAAAAGCCTTGAAACTGACGAAAGTCTGAGTGAAGTGCTGCATGCCAGTAAAAAGCCAGGGGCAAATGATGTAAAAGCATGGCCCGGTTACGACGAATCTGATGAAGCGTATTCATGTTCCAACGAAGCGGATGGCAAAACCTTCGTTGGTGTAGACGCCTACTACGATAAAGTACAAGGCGTATTTAATATTGATTCAATTAATATTGATCGATTGTGTCCATTGTGCGGCAAGAAATTTGACAGCACAATGCCATGGGAGCCATTTCAGCAGCACGTTGAGTCACATTTCATCGACAGAGACGTTGAGTTCTGACAAAACCCGAAAATCTATTTTTCCTCAGAGTTATGAGAAAAAGAAATATGTATGAGTGCTTGTTGATATAATGAACTGATTTTGTTGAAGGAAATTCTTGTTTAGTGAATAGAAAGCCAATGAAAAAACTTAAAACCTTAGATATTTTATGAATGTAAGTATGTACATATGTGTACTATATAGACGTACTATATATTTTCATTATGCAAAATTATAAAATGCAAAATTTCTTTGACTTTTACATTAAATCGTTAACAATGACGAAACTCCTGATCCACAGCTAATGAATTTTCCTTTAGGCTAGTTTTTTTTTGTAAACAAATTCAAAAATAGTTTAATTTCGTACATATGTACATTGATATTTCATAAATTTGGTTTTAGATCTTTTATATTGTTAATAACTGCAACAAAAAATGTAGCAGACAATTACCAGAAAATTAACTTATGCAAAATAAATTGTGTAAGCAATTAAATCACTGTCAAAACAACATAACTTTTATATAGCAATAATAAGTTTATTTAGTACTTATTGATACGAATGCAGTAAAAAACGAAATAAATATACTTAAATTGTGAAAAAGCTGGATATTTATTGCTAAACGCTACAATTACTTCTAAATTTTGAATGCATTGCGCAGGTTGCATACCTGGGTGCACGAATTGGAAAGGTTTTTACCAATGCAATTGGGCTTTGCAAGACTTAAAATGCGCTACAGTGGTGGCCATATTATTTGCAACCAATTTTGAATTTCATAGTTTGCCATTCATATATGTATGTGTAGGGTCCTACCCTTACATTTTAGATTTAATGTCAGCTGGCAACACTCAATACCTGGATTGAAGTTGGTAATAGTGCTTTTTCTTTTATGATGTTATTCATTCATTCGTCATTTGAAATTAGACGCAATAACGTTTTGTTAAACTACAATATTTTATTTTTGTATTAATTATAGTATAAGTTTTATTAAATAAATAAATACCACCAAAATACTATAACTGGTGACCCCGTTAACGAACACAAGATGCCCGAGGAACAAGATGATAACTTCCAAGATGCAATTGCACTGCCTCAACTGGCACGACTCTCCGTCAAACCGCCGCCGTTCTGGAAGCCCGACCCTAGACTCTGGTTCGCACAAGTGGAGGCGCAATTCGCACGCGCTGGAATCACCTCGGATGCAACAAAATTTTATACGGTAGTTGCTGAAGTGGACTCAGCGATTCTATCGCATGCAAGTGATATAATTTCATCACCTCCGGCAACTGCTAAATACGAAGCAATAAAGGAGAGATTAATTAACGATTTTGGAGAATCAAAGGAAGCACGTCTTAAACGATTGTTTGGAGACTGTGAATTAAACAATAAAAAACCAACCGCGCTGCTTCGTGAAATGAAGGAGCTGGCAAGTCATCGTTTGGACAAAGAAATACTCAAATCGCTTTGGTTACATCGCTTGCCGGTTCATGTTCAACAAATTTTGTCAACATTAGAGGGGGATGTCGAGTCTCTGGCGACAAAAGCAGATGATATTATAAACATTGCTACAACACAGCATGTAAGTACGGTCAACGCAACAGAGAATACAGATAGCACTTTATTGGAATTAGCGCATAGAATTGAACGTCTTGAGTGCGAAAATCGAGTTAGTCGCGCAGACTATGACACTCGACATAAGGTCACTCGCCCCAAGGTGGTGCGTGTGGCACGCAACGAAACATTACGCGGTATTTGTTGGTATCATCAAACATTTGGTGAACGAGCGACGAAGTGTCGTCCTCCTTGTACATATATTGCCCCAAAAGCGGAAAACTAGTAAGTCCTCCGTTTCGGGCGGCAAATTCGGAGAACATAAATTCATGCCGTTTATATATTCGCGATAAAATTACGTCATTCAAGTTTTTGATCGACACGGGCGCCGAAATATCGGTTATCCCTAAAAAATTTAACAAAGACGCAGAACTCTCGCTATTGAAGCTAATCGCAGCAAACAATACCCAAATTAACACCTACGGAAGAAAACTTTTGACATTAGATCTGGGCTTACAAAAGAAATTCAGTTGGGTATTCATATTGGCGGATGTGGCACAACCAATTATAGGGGCAGATTTTTTACATAACTTCGACATTTTAGTAGACATTAAGAACAAAATGGTAATAGATCGGAAAACGAAATTACATACCGTTTGCCAAATTGCAAAAATGTCACAAAATACTGCTTTACTTAAAGGGGCAGATAATTTTCACAAGCTAATTACGCGTTTTGCTGACTTAACAGATGATTCTAAAAAAAAAGTTACAAAACATACAACCGCAACTCAACATTACATAGAAACGAAAGGAGCGCCTATCACGCAAAAGGCGCGACGACTCTCACCTGAGAAACTCGAAATAGCGAAGAAAGAATTTGAGTATCTTTTAGAGCGTGGGATATGTCAGAGGTCAAAAGGGCAATGGGCCAGCCCTTTACATATGGTTAAGAAGTCCAACGGTTCCTGGCGTCCGTGCGGGGATTATAGACGGCTAAACGCTAAGACGATCGCAGACAGCTACCCCGTTCGCCACATCCAAGATTTCGCCTGCGAATTGCATAATAAAACTTTATTTTCTGTGGTGGACTGTAAAAAAGCATACCATCAAATCCCTGTTAACCCATCAGATGTACCGAAAACTGCGATAATCACACCCTTTGGATTATTTGAATTCAAATATATGACTTTTGGGCTTAGAAATGTGGCCCAAACATTCCAGAGATTTATTGATGAAGCCGTGAGAGGATTACCGTTTGTCTTTCCTTATCTGGACGATGTATTGGTAGCGTCCAATTCAGTTCAGGAACACGAGTCGCATCTCGAACAGTTATTCCAGCGATACAGGGAACACGGTATTGTTATAAATATCGATAAATGCCAAATCGCTCAACACGAAGTTGAGTTTCTAGGTCATCTAGTGACGCGAAAGGGTATAACACCACTACCACGAAAGGTTAAGGGTATCCTTGATTGTAAAAAGCCGAAAGAAGTTCATGAGCTCCGCAGTTTTTTGGGAGCAATTAATTTTTACAGAAGATTTCTGCCGCATGCAGCTGCTGTCCAGGCACCGTTACAAACGATGATGGGTCCATGTAAGAAAAAAGACCGAACGAAGCTTAATTGGACAACCGAAACAACTAACGCGTTTAAAGAACTTAAGACACAATTGGCCAAAGCAGCATTGATCACCTATCCTGTTAGAGGAGCAGCCATCGCATTAATGACCGACGCTTCGGATTTCGCTATGGGGGCGGCATTGAATCAGCTAGTTGATGGAGCATGGCAACCATTGGGTTTCTTTTCGATGAAATTTACGTCAACAGAGCAGCGTTATAGTGCGTATGATCGTGAACTGCTAGCAATATACAGAGCAATTCGACATTTTCGCTATTTCCTGGAAGGAACTAGTTTCACCATATTCACAGATCATAAGGCGTTGGTGCATGCATTCGAACAGAAATGGGAAAAACTTTCGCCCCGTCAAACTCGACAGCTTAATTTTATAAGCCAATTTTCATCAGACATTAAGCATATAAGCGGATCTGAAAACTTTGTCGCCGATATGCTGTCGAGGATTGAGACGTTTACAACACCATCACCAGTTGATTTAAAAATATTACACGACGAACAAAAGAGAAGCGAGGAACTAATCGAATTACTCAATGGAAACACCTCACTCCAGTTGGTGAGGCACACGCAGTCTGGCACGAACGTGGAAATTATATGTGATAAATCGACTGATCGGTTACGACCATACATTCCAATAGTACTGCGCCAAGTAGTTTTTAACGCCATACATGGTTTAGCGCACCCAGGGGCAAAGTCAACAATCAAACTCATATCCAAAGACTTTGTCTGGAAAGGCATGAGTTCGGATATAAGAGCACGCGTACGAAGTTGCCCTGCATGCCAAAGGTGCAAAATTTCACGTCATACGAAAAGCGAGTTGGGGACATTCGCCGTGCCTAACCAACGTTTCGAGCATATAAATATTGACATAGTCGGACCTTTTCCGTCATCGAGCGGCTACACTTACTGTTTAACGTGCGTCGATAGATTTTCAAGGTGGATTGAAGCCATTCCCTTGACAGATATGACAGCTGAGACCGTGGCAAAAGAATTAGTTAGAGGATGGATAAGCAGATTCGGTGTTCCAAAGTTTATCACCACAGATCAAGGACGACAATTTGAATGCAGCCTTTTTCAACAACTGGTCAAGCTCCTAGGAGCTAAGCACATCCATACCACGAGCTACCATCCTCAGGCGAACGGATTGGTGGAGAGATGGCATCGAGTCTTGAAAGCCGCTTTGAAATGTCATGAGGCTAACGCAAACTGGGTCGACGTATTGCCCATAGTTCTTCTTGGACTACGAACAGCAGTAAAAGATGATCTGGGAGCATCTGTAGCCGAAATGTTATATGGGCAAACAATCCGTTTGCCAAGTATAATCCTCGAAGACACCGAGGACTCATATGCCGACGTACATACTTTTATAAAAGGATTAAGACAACATTTTGAACAAATGAAACCAACGAACACATCGCAACATAGAAGAACGGCAGTATTCATACCAAAAGACCTGCGCTTCTGTAGTCATGTGTTCCTCCGAGACGACACAATACGTTCACCACTCAAAGCACCGTATGATGGCCCGTACCTGGTTATTAATAGGTACCCGAAGACGTATACTATTGTAATTAAGTCAAAACTGGTCACTGTTTCGATAGACAGATTAAAACCAGCGTATTTTCCAACAGAAGAGGTAGCTGCATGATGAATTATATTTTGAACCTAACGATATTTTTGGAAAGGGAGTGATGTAGGGTCCTACCCTTACATTTTAGATTTAATGTCAGCTGGCAACACTCAATACCTGGATTGAAGTTGGTAATAGTGCTTTTTCTTTTATGATGTTATTCATTCATTCGTCATTTGAAATTAGACGCAATAACGTTTTGTTAAACTACAATATTTTATTTTTGTATTAATTATAGTATAAGTTTTATTAAATAAATAAATACCACCAAAATACTATATATGTATGTAAGTATGTTCATATTTCAATCCAAGTTTAAAAACTTTGTAGAAACAAAAAAAAATCTAAAAATGTTTGCCTATTACTTATATGAAACTATTGCGACGAGAAAACACATCCACCTATCCACGTAAAAATTTCACAGAATTTTACATAAATTTTATGGACTATAAAAATTCAATTGAATATTTATTGAATTGTCTTTTAGTTTTCTAGAAAGTTTTATACTCGATTTTATATGGTTTATGCTATATAATGAAATGAATTTTAATTGAAAATTCTTAAAAATAAATATATGAGTTAATGAAGTTGCAAACTTTGGTTATAAATAAAATGGCCACCACGAACGTCCGAGCATTTTGCGCATAATAAGTATCTGAGAAATTTGTACTGCAACTTGTGGGCGATGGCATTGGAAGAAGAAAAGTTAGCGTAATTCAAAATTTATATACAATATTATACACAATTCATATATTCCATAAATATATTTAAAATTTTATTTGGTTTGTATTTTTAATTTTAAATAATTCTTGTCTGCGAAAAAAATGGTACTTCGATGTCAAAGCTACTACTACCATGCCGGCTTAACAAGGAAGCAGAATTAATTTTTATTAGGCGAAGAACATTTGTTAAGAGTTAGAATAAAGATTAACGTTGACAACGAAAGTTTCGTTCGTTTTACTAAAATATATTAAGTTATACATATGTACGTATGTTCATATATACCATATATAGAATTTAAACTGTGCGCCGTTTGCTCAAATTCAGGGAAATTGGCATAAAGCAAACCGGTGCCTTTTCATTGTAATCGAGACATTCATTAGATATAAGCTTTGCGGGTAAGATAAATTTATCGTAAATCTTTAAGATCCGCTTTCAAGCTTTGCTTTACATTTGTTAAACAAAAAAAAAAAAGTTAAGCTATTCTAGGCTTAAAGACTTCTGTAACCGGAACCAGTATTGACAATGATCGCAGCGCATAAAAGACGTAGGCACGACTACATACATATACATATGTAATTGTAAGCATGTACATACATGTGTAAAAAGATACATAATACTACATTGAAATTCATTCAATATCGGCCCGTATTCAGAATTCGTTCATTCTGTGAAAAAAAAAAAGAGAAACAACTTAATTTTCTCTTCAAACATGTATCTACATAGCTATGTACATATGTATGAAGAAACATACAAACTTGTATTTGGCCGCCGCATAATTGCGCACAATCTCTTGCAAAAGCAGGAGCTTCCGGCCAAAAGTAAGCGCGAAGTCTCAAGCTCCGCTTCTGTTAGCCGGCTTTAATGTGATAGTCTAGTATTTTGTAGCATTCAATCGTAACGTGATCGGCGGTGACCTGCAACGCGCTTTCAAGATCATTTTAATATTCGAACATTTCGTTATCGGTTTTCATTTTCAACAAGAGTATATTTTCTGTATATAATATTTGTTTTGGTAAGAAATTTATGTCTAGCAATTTCTCAAAGAAAAATATTAAAAATGGCCGTACACAGACGTTCTTATGGGCACACAAAATTTCACTTTGAACAAAATATTTTAATGTTATAGAAGTGAAATATTTTAATTTGGCAACAACAAATGTTGGACGCAGAAAAAGAAACTTCGCTGTCGCTACGTCGTAAAGTGCAGTCGTCTAAGGGCCAGTTTTACAGTACAAGTTGATCTTTGTTCGTCGTTTAAACTTAGTTTAAACTCTAAATGCAGTTTTTTAGTCAACTTTAAACGGAGTTTAAACAAAGTTTAAACGGCGGAACTTAGTTAAATTTATCAGCTGTTTCCTGACTTCTTCGTTTTGGTTGCAACAAATTAATTGAGCGCAAGGAAACTTACTTCAAGTTTAAACTGAGTTTAAACCATCACTGAAAAACTGGCCCTAAGTGTTCAAAGCATTACTCTTCTTTACCCCCTCTTTCGCTTTCTCACTATGGTTACGTCACACTTTTTGTGAAGGCACAATCTTCTTCTATATCATTCTTGGGTATTATGGGCAAATTTTAGTGAAGAGATAACTTTTCGTTTACTCATGCACGTAAAAAAAGAGTTTTCAGACACTTTTTAGTATTCTTTATATGTAGCACAACATTTTATAGTTAAATAATAGAGCAGATGTCAATAAAGGTTTTGTAATATTTCCATTTTTAATTAATAAGTTTAATTTTAACTATAGCAAGTTTGAAGTGCCAACAAATTAACAATCATTTCGGATTTCCCTAATTTTTTTTATAAAATTTACGCCAATAAAATTAACTACTTCTATGTAATATTAATTATTAGTTCGTTCTTTTTTAAATTTCCATCAAAGTTTTACAAAAATTCACGGATTTATCTACCACATGAAACAATTTTTGCATCTGCCAACCAAATTTTATTCAAATATGTATCTCTAAACAGGATTACTTGTTTGCATCATTTATGGTTCTATCACTAATGGGCGTTGCCACGCCCTCTTATTAAAAAGTTTCCGTATCTCAATAACAGTGTAAGGTATCGTCACAAAATTTGGTGGGCATATTTTCCTTGATATCGCTATTATTATCGTAGAAAATTTTTGAAATCAGACCATAACCACGCCCACCTCCTTTATCCATTAAAGCAAACTGAGTGAAATTTGGTATTTGGGGTGATTTTAATTAAGGAAACTGTATATTTATAAAATAGGCGTTGCCACGCCCACTTATAAAAAAATTTCTGTATCTCAATAAGGGTGTTAGTTATCGCCACAAAACTTGGTATACATATTTTCCTTGACAGCAGTCTTACTATGGTCAAATATTTTTGAAATCGGACCATAACCACACGAACCTTCCGTATAACGTTGTTGTTGTATGCTATTTCTGACTGTGCAAGGAGTTAAATTCAAATATGTTGTCGAAGTTTAGTATTTTTATTTTTGAAGTATAGAAATGATCGCCTCGAAGACAGTTGACGTGTGGGTTTGCGAATCTAGAAAAAAAATTTAATACTTACAAATGTCTTGAGTTAAAATGTGACGTCTTACGCTACGGTTCGTTCAGGTTTTAAGTTTACGTGCGGTGAGTTAATGTGTGGTGCGTTAAAATGGGATGAGTACCTAAGCATTAAACAAAATTTAATATGCTCATCTTCCAGCAAATATGCATTACGTTTACTAAAAATTATTTATAAAAAATTCATAGAATGTTTCCAATACAATTCTCTACAAACATCGTTTTCCCACTGTACTTAAATGTTGTGAGTAACCATTTATGTTTGGTAATTTATTTTATGAGTTAAACAAGAACTCGACTCTGCTTAATGCATTATTTGTTAATTTATATATAGGAAGCAATACATAAGAGTAAATGATGTACATAATAGTATTGGGATCAACAACCAGTGTATTCGTAACGAGTAAAATGTATGTCATATGCATAAATCATTATATTTATTACTGAAGTATTCCCGACGTTTTGCCGCCACTCATTGCATATGCATTTATGTATGTATGTATATATCTAACAACCTGTTGATACAACGAGGAATCCATAAACACTTTAAGCGTTGTCACACAAAAAGACTTATCCCAAATAGAATTGCTGCTATTTTCTTTAATTTGTTGTGTTTTTATATATTTTTTTCTGTACCACAATTTGCGCGACTTAACGTGTGATTTCCACTCTGAGTCATTGTTTGAATAAATAGACATTTGCTCGTAGCAGACTTGCGGGTTTGCTATTGCCAACCAAGGGGCGCGCTTTTAGCCAGTATATGCAATATGGCCAGGGATCTCCGCCATGCACTCTACTTGTCAGAGAGCGTCTTGGCAAATGGCTATAATAAAAAACCAGATTAGGTAACTTGAAAAGAAAGAATTCGTAAATTTAAGTTTTTTTTCTCTTTATCTAAAACAAAAAGTAGCATTAGTATGTCAAACAGATGACTATAAGTATGAACATTAACGCGTGGCACATTTGGGTGGTCAAAAATAAATTTAATTCGCCCACCTCCTAGGTTTGTTCTACATAAAAAAAAAAATTTTATTTTAATTTGCAATACATTTAGAGGTCGTTCAAAACTACGCATATATTTTAATTGAAGCAAAAACAAATGTTTTTACGGTATGAATTCAAGTCAGGGTGGTGTGAGCATTAAAGTTACGACCTTACTTTTCTTTAATCAGAAGATTTTTAGTAACTAACCCCCGAATTCAGTAAGCTGTCTCAGTCTCTAATAGAGACAAAAGTCACAATTTTAGACCAGTTGGCATTCATTAGTTTTAAAATAAAGTCTCTAAATTGTGACTTGGTGATGGGCAGGTTAGAAAAAATTTAAATAAAAACAAAAGAAGAAAACGTGAAAGCGAGGAAAAGCAATAATCTTTAGCTAATTTTGAGACTGGAGATGATACAAAGTTACTGAATTCAGGCATAAAACAAATAAACCATATTAAATGCACGGACATCAAATATGCATATATGTATGTACGTAAATATATAGTACATAAAGTAAATTTATTCTAACGCGTGCATACTATGTGTGAAGTGATATTAATACATACATATACGAAAAAACGGGTAATCTAAAAAAAATATATTTTATTAATGTTCTAAAAGGCAAAGTTGATTCACCAGAAAAAGTATTCGCGTTTGGTTCTTTTTTCTTGTCGAATGTGCAAGTCGATTTCAAATCTGCATGTGTGTATGTATGTATTTACACAAATAAGTTTCCAAATTTTCAGTTAGGACCACACCAGTTACTCCGATGCACTGTACATGATTACAAACATATAAAAAGATACTATCTATAAATATATTTTAGCTAGTAGTGCAAATTCATTATGGACGATAGCAATCTGCGTAGTCATTAACACAAAATCTATCAGCGACATATCACTAAATTTCTAAAGCCATTGTGCTTGGTTATCTATTGCTTTATTCATTTTGCACTTTGTACGAATATTGCGAGCTGAACCATAGTTGAAGCAAAACCTTAGCTTATGCCGTCACCGTTAATATGCTACGAGTATAATTCAAATCAATTTTTAACTAGTTTGCGGGCAGTTGTGTAACGTCTATCTCTGTGCTGCTCTTTTCTTGAAAAAATACATTCAACATTTCGCCGCATGAGGTTCATTCATCTGCCATACGATGCATACAATATTTGGTTGTTGTTTGTTTGTTTGGTTTTTGGGTTTCATGCCATTTCAATTGCTCAATAATACTTCGCAACTGAGTTAAGTCCATTCTTTGAATCAATAATTACAAATGCATTTGCTCAAGGTTATAAATTCTTGCGATTTTACATTAATTTCTGTATGAAGAAATATATTTATCCATATACATACGTACACATAAATCAAAATAGAACTCATAAAACATAAATAAAAGAAATTAATAAAATATTGCTATGAATTGTTTGAAAACAGTAAAATGCAGAAGTATTTTGAGAAAGTATTTTGAGATTAGCTTTCTTGAAATTAATTAAATATGTTAAATATGTATAAATAGGTATGCTTTTAAAAAACGGTAATAAAAAATGAATATTTTAATCTATAAGCACTTCTTACCTACTTACATAAGTACGCACATATTTGTTCACGAAAATGGTAGCACATGTTATTGGAAAATTTTGTTAAAATATTTTTAATAGCTTATTAATGTACAAAATTCGAGTACATTCTTAAACAAAAGCTATGAATACAAATAAAATTACAAATTTGTTTTTTTGGAATTTTATAGCATTTTTAGGAATTCACTAAGTACACCCTTTGAATTTTAGTTCACAAAAATGCATGTTCAAGGGACTAAAAATAGACCTAATGTTTTGATAAATGGATTTGCCGGCGTTGTTGCGCGTTGTATTTTAAATGAAACAAGAAAGTAAATACTCATTATTCGTATTTATGTAGATTTATGGAAGCAAACTCGAAATACCGTCAACGAAAATATTGTCAAAACAAGGCAAAATTTTCAGCCGCTTCAATTTTGTTCATTTACATTCATATTTATATACCCAGACACATTAAACAGGTATTATCAACAAAGCTGCTGATTTTTTTTTTTGCTTTACCATTTGGAATTCAAATACTAGTCACTATTGCTGAAAAACAGGAAGCAATCATCAAATATTGTATAGCAATTACAAATGCTAAAGCAGTCATACAGTGCTGTAAACACAGATTCCTGCATTTCAGTATGATATTCACTTTTAAATTGATCTTGCGCACATTACATTCACGAAAGGACGCGTGTTTTCCAAATGACGTGCCGTTTGTTTGTTGTCAAAACATTTTTACATTCCCTAACTGACAAACTTGATATTTTGTAGGTTGACACATTAGAGGCAACACTAAAATACATGGGATTTTCCCATGCTGCTACCTGTTCAATATGCCTTGGTATATACAAATATTATAAAAAAATGTAATTTGTATTAAAAATATTAAAATTTAGTTTGACATGATTTATGAAAATTTGCTCAAATTTTTTGATTTATTTTAAATTTTAAGGAAACTTTTAAATATTGTTTTACATTTTTTCACAATTTTGGCAAAGCGTTTCATGTTAAATCTTATTCGTAATTTTTTTATAAAAACATACACTGCAAATGTTTTTAGGGTCCTAAGTAAAAATTTTGAAGTTTTGTTAAAAATTTGAAAATATCTTATAAATTGTATTCAAAGTTTGAAGCATTTATTTAAATGGTGTATTTAAATGATAAAATTGTTTTTATTTCAAATTAACGAACAACTTTTACAACATTTAATCTAAAAAGAAAAACCACAAAACTTAATTAAATATGTAAAATATTTGGAAACATATATACGAGTATGTTGGCATTTTAAGTTTAAGGATTAAAGTAAGGGTTAAAATAATTCACTGAAAAGTATTTATTTCCTTAACTGGCCGCTGTGGTCGAGTTGGTAGCGGTGCGTGCTATAACTTAATATGCGAGGTTTGAATCATCCAAGGCAAGTTAAGTCTTAATCATATAACATTTTTTTTTGTAATAGAGATCACCCATCGGCAGGCAATGGCAAACCTTCGAATGCACAAAACTGTAGGTCCCAATAACTGAATTAAACGATTGATGTTTTAGAAACAGAAACAATAAATCGCGGATTGAATATTATTTAATATATATACATACATATATATATACTTATCTAATAATTATTCCGTTCTTTAAAAAATAATGAGGAAATTGTTCATAGAGCAAAAAATTTACGTTTAGTCATTCACAAATAGACATTCACATATGTACATAGATAAACAGTTATTTATTTTTTTTTTCGAATAACACTCACACGTTGTGGGCCATTGGACCAATTTGTTTGTAAAAGTATTGAAAAAGGTGTCACACATTTTACTCGTACAAGCAGGTAATAAAGGCCGCCATAAAATTAAGCACTTACATATTTAATTATAATCCACAGCTTTATTTCGTATTTTATGACGATCACAAGTGTAAATAATAAGATGCTCCTAATTTGCTTACAACAGATGGGGGGGCCAATAAAGACATTAGCGAGTTTGGGTCGCACATTTTCAGAGAATTTGCGACATGTATGCGGTATCCCACGAATTTTATGATGACTCTGAAGGGCAAGTAACTTCCACGTTTTGGCTATACACAAATTCGCTTAGGTTCATCAATATATACATTTAAATTCGGCGAGAAAAATAATTTTTTTTTACACTTGAGAAAATCGAATGTAGAGAGTGGTCTCAATCAATAAAAAATGATTATAGCTGTACAAATATACATACGTAGAATGACAGATTAATGACAATCTTCGGCAAAAAGTAATAAGAGCAATTGTACTTTTTATTCGCCTAGAAAGGCCTTTACTGCCCAATTGCCAGCTTAATTCGAAGTGATACTTATTGGCTAAAAATATTATTAATCCAAGTTCCTAAATATACGAAGTCCTCTGCTTTTGCTGCCAAAAGATACGTATTTCATCGGTCGCCTCTAATATATTTAACTATATAAAGTCAAATAAAATCGCACGATAACGATTGCAAGTGCCAATTCCTTTTTCTCGGATATTTTCCAAGATCTTTCGTACAGTGTATACCTGGAAGATTTAGCAGGTCAAAAGCCACACCGATGAGGTCAAAACTGTTTATTAACTTTTAATCTTTCACACAATACGCTTCAAAAAAACATGCTTTTGCCAGAAGTTACGGTCTTTAGTCCCTGAAATGTGTGATAGTAAAATCTGATAAATCTGCCAAACCAGCAGTTGCAGTGTGTTTGACAGAACACTTTGGGACAATATAATAAACAACCTTCGTGATTACACATTGAAAATTTATGTAAATGGATCCTGACGAAGCGTGCGATATATATGTTGTATATATATATATGTACATATATACATATGTACATATATTGAAGTACATTTAAAAAATATTACCTTTTCTCGAGGAATTGATCAGGGCATTTTTATGATGATGATTATTATTTTGAGACTAATATTTATGAGTGAGACATTTTTTTTTATTTCTTGAAGGGCGAAACTTAAGATAATTATTTCGGAATTAGTTCGAAACTAATACTTTTACTTCGGCTGGAAAAGTAGTTTTGCTGTTGCCTCTTCGCATATCATTCAAAATACTTTTATTTACTATTGTTTTTTAGGAATTGCTCAAGTCCCGAAATAATTCCGAAAAGTCATGAACTAATCCCGAACAAATTCCCAACTAGTCCCCAACGAAAAATCTCCCGAACTAGTACTGAGTTATAAAAGTCTTCTCGTAAAATAAAATTCCCGAACTAATCCCGAACGAGTCCCGATAAGATGCAGAAAAGTCCCGAAATATTCCAGAACTAATAATAATTCACAATTTTATTGAGCTCGAGGCCAGTTTTTGAAAGATTTTATTTGGAAAAACAACAAGAGTTTTTAATTTAATTCGGAAATCAACACAATTCCTCATTAGACTTCTTTTTATTAATAATATTTATTCGTCATCATCACTTTCCCAAACTTTAAACTAAGGACCTCGGGGTTGCAGAGCCAACACGCTACACGCTGTGCTACGTTTGCCGAGTGGACTGTTGTGTTTATTCCATCTTCCTTAAACAAACCAACTACAAACAAGAGCAGCTAATCTGCCGCTGTTTAAACTTGGTTATGTGGTTGTTGTTTGTGTTTTTAGCAATTCTTTATAACTATTCTTGAAATGGTCCTGAATAAGTACCGTCCTTTAAGTCTTAAAAATAAATTTTTCTCATTATAAATATTTTGTGAAGACCTAAAATAATAATATTTGAAGACTTAAAAATATTTATTGTGAAAAGATTTTGATAATATAAGCATTTGATAATAGTTGTAGATTATTAAAAAAAATGTATTTTACTATAATTATTATTGATTGACTTTTATTACTTTCTCTTATAATAGTTATGCGCTGGGTTTAATCGTCTCGTATCTCTATGTATTATCACATTAAAGATATTTTGAGGGCCCATGTCTAATTTCGATGCATCTACAGTAATTAATTAAACAAGCAAAAAACACTTATTTTACGAAGTACTTTTTATGTTTTATATGTTTTTTTTATAAAAATATGAGCTTGAAATTTTTGCAGAGTGCGCAGCTATGTAACTCGCACTTAATGAACAGATTTCTCTTTACCTTTTCAAGTTTTCATGGTGTGCTTGCTAAAGATCTAGACGTGCTCAAGACCTTCAGCTTTAGGAATCAGACCATCCAAATTTTTAAGAAGTACTTTTTCCCTTCATTTCATTACGTTTCTGTTCGTTTCAAATTAGCCACAAATGACCGATTATGTGCATCATAAAATTTAACAGCTATGTTATTTTATTTCACGGGCATTTCTTAACTCAACCACCTACTTACATATGAACAAGTATTAGTATGGATGGATGTATGTACATATGTGCTCACAAGCATGCCGTTATCTTTTGCTACTGACGTTTGCAATGCAAATAGATGCACACTTTTACGATTGTGTTGCAATAGCTGACTGCGATGCACCAGAGCCCTTTTGAGTCAAAGTATAAAAGGCAACGGAATGATAGAATAGATGTTAGTTACCGCCGTACAGCCCTCAACGAGATCAACGAAATTCATAACGTTTTCAAAGATCAACTGACAAAAAAATTACGGTTAATTTTTCAAAAAAAAATTAACTTTGATCTACTCAGTTTGCGCTTTCGTTTCTGTTTCCGAATTTCGTTGTTATTTTTTTAATTTCGGTGTTATCAGTGTTATCTTCGTTGCACAATGCATTCATTGGATCTATTGAAACTTTGCCAAAGGATAACAATTCTACTGCTACTTACAACAACCACTTACAATTTATTGGCAAGTGCGCAAGGTGAGCCACAAATTTTTGAAGTTTGTTATAGAAAAACAAGTGCATGTCTATCACATAGTTTGAATGCATTTAAAAAGGAAGTTTGAAAAATTGACTTTTGTTCCGGTTGAAAGGTCATTTCGATTAAAGCTTGAATTAGTTTTTTCTCATCGTTGCCATGGTTACACTTCATTAGCTTTCAAAGAGGCCAAGTATGTAATTAACTGTCAGTAAGCGGTTATTAAGCGCTCGTGCCGCCCAGCTCCCAGCAAAGAACCGTAGCCGTCAATGACTTCCGTAGGCGCGATAGTTCTAATACACACAACAGAACATATGTACATACAAACAATATGTTTGAATATACATTCGCATAATGAATTAGACTTTTGCCAAGTAGTTGTTAAGTAAATAGTTCTTGCCGCTGCTTGCCCTTGATGGAACTTGGCTGTATGTACAGCGTCCAATGTGGGAAACCAGACATGCATTTAACTCATTAAACAAATAATGAATTAAAATTATAATGCAGTAGACCAAAAATAATACAAATGCTATTTTATTAAACCAATTTATTTTTCACATATTTTTCTTTATTATCTCGTTTACTTAATAGACATTTAGTAAAAGCAAATGATTAATCTACAATCAAATTTTCTTTGTTCTTTATAGTTTTTAAATCAATCATTTATCAAGACCATGCACTATATGTTGCATAAATTGCTTTTATTGGTAACTGTTTTAGAAGTTAATCCGTTCATGTCCGGCATGGCTGAATTTTTAAAAGTTGTTTCAAATCTTCATCTAAAACGTCATTGTGAAGGCATAACTAACAAAGATCGGCTAGGAATAAAAGTACTTACTAAATGCTAAAACTTTTTTTCAATACCCTATGCAGTAAGAAAATATTGGAAGAACTTCAAAAAACTCTACTTTATATTCAGAATTTCAAAATTTTTCTATCCATCGATGGCATTTAGAATTAGATTAGTGCTCAAATTGCCGCAATTTTCATTTGCAAATTTTGTGTCTTTTTGACAGATGTATTTAGTGAGAAGCTTTATTCATGCCAGAAATACCCTCGCTTCGTCAGCTTCTACCCATTCGTCTTTTTATGCAAATAAGCTGAATTCGCAATATTTTACTTGTTTGCAGACATGAGTGTCGGGGCGAGAAGTCTGAGCGAATGATGGTAAAAAATTAATTTAATCATTGATATTTTACGGGTTTCTAAGTTGGTTGATTTTTTGTTACTGTCGGGACATGAGTTTGCGTTAATCAACAAACGTGCTAAATTTTGCATCGCATGATTTTGCATCGCACAATCGTTCGCGTCTTCCTCTTCTTTTTTACAATTTTCTTTTGCTATTCCATTTTGTGGATACTATTGGTCAAGTTTTGTGTTTGGAGACTTCGGGCTCGCTGAGAACGAATATGGGATTTGCAAAAATTCAAAATGGTTGGTCCAAACTAGCAGATAGTTAAAATTTAATAAATTGCAGGAATTAAAAATTAATTACTTCTTTAGAAATCACGGTTAAAGGACTTAAAAAAATTAATTTAAACCTAGATAAAGAATAATGGTTTCAAAATAAATTGTTCTCTCAGAAAACTTTAATAAAGTGGCCAACTTAGCCTCTTTGGGGATATTTAACATGGAATTATTGCAAATCCCGAAGTTTAATAGTTATACTTATTAGGCTTTTAAGGAGTGTACCCTCGTATTTCGTGTATTCCTTTACAAAGCTTGAAATATCGCTTTATATGTATTTTCCGACTTTACAGAATTTTGTAAGCAGTGAAATACGAAAAAAATAGTGTTCGCTAAACTAATGCTTTATGAGTGAGTGAATTTTAACATTTGCTACAGCAGCAGAGTAAATCGTTACATCTGTAGAAAATTCGATGTGACGTATACGCCACGGCGTCTACTATCTAAGCAGTTTACATATAATGTAAGCAGATATTTTGAACAAGCAATTTTCGCTGAAGCAAACGAACCGTTTACTTAAGAGTCACTATTAATATTAAGCAGCATTATCTTTCAAGCCACGAAAAAAAAACATAATTATAACTAATTTCTTGTCACTTATGTACCTCATATTTTAGCGCATTTTATTATAATCCTAACCGGTGATTGCAATTAAGATAACAAATCCACTGTCATTTTTTAACTAGTTTCTCACTAGTTTGCAGAAAGTAATTAGTTGAGCTTAGAGCGCAGCCGATAGCGCTGAACCCGATTTTGTTTAGAAGTATTTTAAGCGTTTAGATTCCAAATGAATATCTATACTTTTCAAACGGAAGATTCACTTTATCTTCAATAGTCACTAAGTAATTTTTATTTACTAATATTTTAATACTAATTATCGAATCTTATTTAAGACTAACGATTTAATTGTTTTTTTTTTTTTTTAATTGATTTCGGGGAAACCATTAATAAAAGTTAGTATTAGAAAAATGCAGAAGGAAAACTTTAGATCACCTTAGTGTACATATGTAGATGTGTACATATTTGTTAGGTTGGCAGAAAATTAATTGTGCCACTAAATGTGTTATTACGCTTACAAACGCTTGTAGCACTTTCATATTTTATAATATAAGTATTGCTTGCAACCTCACATTTGTTTAATTTACATACATTTGTATGTTATTAATTATTAAACGAGTATCAGCGACTTTTATGACACACATATAACAACTATATATACATATGTATATTTGTAGATAATATTGTATTTCTTTGCTCTTACTAATTTCAGATTTTAGCCATGACAACCCCGAAGAGTGGCCTATGCAATTCCCGCAATGCGGCGGCAAACGGCAATCACCAATTGCAATAAACACAGAAACGGTGTGTATAATTTGTTAAAGTGTGTTAGCTTCAAATTCTCGCAGTTTTTCCGCATATTTGTTTTTTATTTAAATTGTTTCAGTACTCAATTTTTACACATATTTTGCCTACAAAAAAATTGCGCGGTAGCTTTATTAAATCATAAAGAACTCCGAAATGGTATAAAAGCACAAAATTGGATAAACAAAAATTTCACTAGCGGATTGTGTTTTTAAAAACACATTGGACAATATCAAAAGAATTATAAACTTTGAAACCATGATTTCATTTAATTAAATTAGGAAATCAATATTTTGGTTAAAACACTGGAACAAAAAACGTTTCAGTTTATTTTATTTAGGTTTTCGCCAATTTAAATAGAGTTTAACACACACACCATAAATATTTTATTTATTTTACAGTCACTACAAGTATGGCTTCCTCCAATAATATTCACATCGTACGAAGCCCTCTTTTCCAAATTGATTGTCTTGCAGAACGTAGGATATACATGTGAGTATAAAAAAATATATTCAGCTAATTCTGAATTGCAGTACGATATCTATTATCACATACATATATCACATATACAATATTTATTATTCACACAGTGAAATTCGGTATACCAAGAACAGAGGAAGGCATCTTCCCATCTATTACTGGTGGCCCACTCAACGATATCTATGAGGCTGCTGAAGTACACTTCCATTGGGGATCACCAACAAGTAAGGGCTCCGAGCATCTTATTAATAATAAACGTTCCGATGTGGAAATGCATATTGTGCACAAAAACACGAAATATGCCAGCGTGAATGAGGCGACAGGTTTCGTTGATGGTTTAGCAGTGCTTGGTGTTTTCCTTAAAGAGGAAAAGGTAATTCGCCTGTTGCGATTACGCGCTCACACGTACTCAATTTAAATTTTGTTTTTTATTTTAATTTTTTTCACTTGCAGACGATTCTTGATATTTTCACGCCTGGCCTTAATACTGTGTATAATTCAATTCCGATGATTGCCCTTTATAACTCAACCGCAACTGCCAGACCAAAAATAAGTCTCGGCTCGCTCCTGAATAATATTAATCGTCAAAACTATTACACCTATCAAGGTTCATTGACCACGCCCGCATGCGCCGAAGCCGTCACATGGATTGTATACCCGGAGGCCATACCGATTTCATCGGTGCAATTGCATAATTTCTGGCTTTTGCGCGATAAATCATTTGGCAATTTGTGGAACAACTATAGACCTGTGCAACCGATCGGAATGCGCAGTGTTTACCACACCAATCCGTTTTTGCAATTTTAAACGTTTAGGAAATTCTAGACCAAAAAATTTCCCTTTAATATTTTTCAAGAGCATTTTATTGGCGAATGTAAAAGAAAAAATTTTTAAATACAAAAATATATATTTTTTGCTTTTCGAAGACGAAAATTTTGATCGAAATTCATTTTACAAGGTCGAACAAATTTTTTTACGACGATTTCGAAAGCTTCATTTCGAAAAGATTATGCTTTCCAAACGTATTGAAATGCAGAACAGGCCTGAGCAACTTTAAATTACAAATCAAACCTTAATAAAGAGCTTATACCAAAATTTTTTCGAGTTTATGTCCTCCAGATAAAGAGCTAAATACTATGGGAAAACACATCGCATGACTTTTATGGCATTGGGCACAGTTGTTGTGACTAGGGATGCCAATTTTAGGAATTTTATTGATCCCAGATCCCTTTTGGTCTAGATAAAATTGCAAACATTGTTAAGGCATGCCTTTTTATAAATATTACTTTCTTTAAAAGTGCGAACTATTTTAAATTTTATATATTCTATTAAGGGCGGGTAAAGATAATAAATTGTGGGGGGAAGGGGGTCCAAAAAAAAATATTTTTATAGACAAATCATGATTGAAGAATTGTTTTGTTAAAGAAAAAAATTGTAAAACTCCTAAAACTGTGTCTGCATATAAGGTTCTGATATTTCGGGTTTTGGGGGTTCGGGCCCCCAAAAACCCTCCCAGTATCCGCGCCTGCCTTCTTTGTTCAATTTGAAGTCCAAAAAAGTGGAAATTTTCAAGCGTACTAAACGCTTTTTTGAATTCAACCAAAGTATTTTTTTCCATAGTTCATTTTCAAACATTGGCAGAAAATGCTCCTCCTTTAATTTATCTTGATTTTCCTCTGATTTTCCGACATAGTTTTGTGACATACCGGTTTCGGCGTTCTAACTCATCTACATAAATATTTGTGGGTGGGCCATCGCAGTCCGTTAAAGTTATTAAACGTAAGTATGTATTTATTGCTTAATTTACAATTCAACTGACTTCAGATTGGTCTATATTTGTTAAAATATGTATTTGTACTTGTAACGTCGTAATGCTCAATTATTTTTCTTTCTTCTTATATCTTCTATTTCACAGGCAACAGCTGTAAATAAACTAAATTAAATCATATGTAAAAATACAAATAATACAGAAAAAACACAAAATTATGTACATACACATGCGTACCACTTTTGAGAAACGCAGTCACAAATGTGAAAAAATATGTGTGTAATAAAATAAACTTTTACTAGAAATGAAAAAAAAAACAAAGAAAATAAAATAAAAATCCAAAGAAAATTGCACCGCCCTTTTAACCCAATCACAAAAGTATAAACTATGCAAATTAAACAATTAGTGTATTTTAAAATATTTTAAATATTTAAATAAATATAGCATGTGTATGTGTGTGTATGAAAGCGCCGTAAACAAATTTAAAGATTTATTTAAAGTATCCGGTGCTTTGAAGCTACAGCGAATTGCACTGTGATTAGTTTTTAACACAAGAAGTGCGAGAGCCAGTGAGTCAACGATGGACTGCCTCCTGTACTTCCCTGCCATAAATATATCCCTCTAGCACATATTCAAATACAATTTTCTTAAATTGATTAAACCAAAAGGAAAGCAGCAGAAGATCAATCAAGGCATAAATAGATATTTTTACGGTGAATACTTTATGAGTACCTAAACTTTTAGAAATAAGTTGGAGCACTGCTAGACTTTCTTTTCCACAAAAAAAAAATTAAAAAACGAAAGCTTAAAATTTTTTTAAAAAATCATTTGTAAATAAATTAATTTGTAATTTGCACACATACATTGATCGGTAGCACACACGATTAAATCCATATCAAAACAAACCTAAGAAAAAAAGGTGTTTGGAAGCGGAAAATAAAAACAACAAAAACGAAACACGCTTACACACAACAAATGCATCGTTTTATTACGAAAACTGATACAAAAGGGAGGGCGAAATATTCTGATTATAAATAACAGACATTCATATTAATAATGTCAACGTAAACAAACACATGCCAACATACCTACATCTGCGTAGTATTTGAAGAATTAGCAAATGAAAAAAAAACATAAAATCTCGCATTCGCATTATTTATTTATCTTAACGTCAACAAATATATATTTTAATTATATACATACACATAAACATACATACATACATACGTACAAACACATGCATATGTACGGATCATTCCACGGTTACTAAAACCAAATAAACTGAAATAAATTTTACGAAAAAGGGTGTAAATAACATAAAAAAGTAAGAGCTCAAATGTCAATATTGCAAAAGAAAATTGCGTAATTTTGTTAATTGTTTTTTTTTTCGGTTTGGATTAAACTATTTATCAACGTATTTATAATGAACGTTAACTTTTTCAATATTAATCAGAGCCGATATTCACAGTCCATTGCTTTTTTATACGTCGATTTATCGTCGATTTCTGAGATTGGTTTTTCATTTAAGCTGCTGCCGCTTTGCTACATATAAAAAGTTGCATAGCATTTCGTTATTTCACCACACCGCATACGTTTTTGATGTCAATCAACAAACAACGTATATTGCATACAAACATCTCTGCCTTTTTCATCATACTGTAACGAATTCGACATTTGTTGATTGATATGAGAATCTAATTCGATCTAATAGGATTTTGGTATGGTGAAATAAGCCGATGTAACTTACCACAGGGAACGAAACGCATGCAACTTCTTTAGTATGCATGTTCTTTGCAATCAACGAACCTTGAAAAAGGCTAAGATGTTTTAATATCGGAACGTAACGGAACTTGCACCTTCTTTGCAATATACGTTTTTTGGCTGCACTTTCGACTGCAGCACAGAACATAAATACTTATGTATTTACTCGTATCATCAACATCACCTACCACAACCACTCGGAAGAAATCAGCTTGGAAGAGATCACGCAATATTTTAGCGTACTTCACATCTCGGCAACCAATGGCAGTTTCAAAGAAGTTACCCTGTGCCACTTCATTGGCCAGATTGGCGCCCATGAGCACAGAGCAGGGAATCTATTTATTAAAGTTGTTTAGGATTATTAAACATATAGGACAACCATAAATTCATTGAATCATTGAAATTTATACCAACCTTCAAATGGCGGGTGATGATGTGAGAAATAAGATCGATACCACCACCTTCGGCCTTATCGAAGCCCTTAATCAGTGAAATGGCGATGGCATTGGGCTTAATTTTTCCCAAAAGCGTTTTGCAGAAGTTCGGAATGAACTGATGTGGCACAACGAAAATGAGAATATCAGCATTTTTACATGCTTCAATGAGATCTGGCACAGCAACCTAAAGAAAAATCGAAACGAAATTAATAGAAACCATTAAATAAAGATTATTTATAAATGAAAAACTAAATACTTCAAAAGTAATTAATTTGATGGATTATAATTGATAACGTGAGTCTCAAACTGATTGAAAACATACAAAATAAGAGTGATTACGGGCGTCGAAATGTCTACTTGTTCAATAGCTGCGCACAAACTTCTTTAGCTTGCGGCACTGGACTTTCAATCAGTTTTTAATAATTGTTGGCGATAAACACTTGCGTGCGTACGATCGATAAATCCATTCAAATAATTGTTGACAAACGAGCGATAATCGTTAAGTCCTGCTTACGAGGGCGGGTCAATACGTCCGTGACTTTTTGCATTTCTTGCCTCTTTACTGAAATGGCAACACTGCTACTATCAACAGGCATCTGGCAGTTGACTCCTGTCAAAATTTAAACAAGCTGCGTCATTTAGTTTGTGTTTGACAGCCATTCATAGCAGACTCCCGCGTGATTTGAGGAGAAAATGGAAAAAAATTAATTTCGTGTGCTCATTAACATTATTTTTTGCGGAAAAAGACCATCACTCAAACCAAAGCTAAGCTTGATAAATACTATGAGGACTCTTTACCATCAATTTCAATGGGTAAAAGAGTGGTTTAATGAATTTCGTTGGGGCCGTACAAGTACTCAAGCTGCCTAACATTCTGGACGCCCAATTGAGGTCTCAACATCCGAAACAGATAGAAAAATTCGCGATATGGTGTTGGCCGATCGGAGATTGAAAGTGCGAGATATTGTGGACGCCTTAGGCAACTCACATGGCTCAGTGGTTTAAATTTTAAATTACCACTTGGGTATGAGAAAGCTTTCCGCAAGATGGGTGCCGCGTTTGCGGACAATCGACGACAAACGCAAACACACACATGTGTAGTTTCCATGGCAAAAATCCATGAATTGGGATACGAATTACTCCCTTATCCGCCCTATTCTCCGGATTTAGCCTCCTCTTATTTTCAAATCTGAAGAAATGGCTCGGCGGAAAGAGATTTGACCCCAACGATGAAATCATCTCACAAACAAATGCCTGTTTTGATGCCTTCGACAAGTCAATTTTTTTTTAAGGGTTATAAAAATTGGAGAAACGTTGGGCAAAATGTATAGAACTCAAAGGAGACTATGTTGAAAAATAAAATATTTGTTTATTCAAAAACTTGTGTTTCAATCAAAAAGTCAAGGACTTATTGACCCGCCCTCGTATTATTACTACGAGGAATAAATACCTACATTGGTAGCAAAAGATTCATAATAATTGTTTAGTTCATTAAATTGTACCACAAAATTGTTAATAATTTGCTTAGTAAATAATTAAAATGCATAAAAAAATAATCTTTAACACATTTTAATTATAATCAATTTATTTGTATCAATAGAGAACTCAAAACTGTGCGACGTTTGCTTCAATTCATGGAAATTGGCATTAAGCAAAAAGTTGTATTTTTATTGAATAAATATCTCAGGCGTGCGTTCTTAACTCGAGAAAGAGAGAGCGAGCTATGCATGTAAAAGAAATTATTGCAAGATCCGCTTTCGAGCTTTGGTTTACCATACATTTGTAAAAACAAAAAGGTTCAGCTATTCATGGCGTAAAGACTTCGTTAACCGGAACCAGTATTGACGATGATCGCAGCTCATAAAATGCGTAGGTACGACTATATTTGTATGTATGTATGTATATACATATGTAGTATGTTGATATGTACATAGATACTTAGTACTACATACATATGCAAAATGCAAATACATAGGCATGTACATGTGTATGTATTGAAATTCATTTAGACTCACCACTAAAGCGCGGTTTTCATAATTCGTTCATTCTGGCAAGAAAAAAGAGAAACAACTTAATTTGTTCTCCAAAAAAATATGTATGTATGTGTACATGTGTACACACTTTTTTTTTTTTATGTGCATACAGACTTGTATTTGCTCGCAAAAGCATGAGCTTCCGCCCGAAAGTGAGCGCAAACTCCGCAAAGCTCCGCTCCTGTTAGCCGGCTTCTAGTATTTTGTAGCATTTTGGATATAAATCGACTACAGAAATCGCAAGTGCTTTATTCAATCGTGTCGTGATCGGCGGTGATCTGCAACGCGGTGGCGAGATCATTTTAGTATTCGAAAATTACGATATCGGTTTTCACTTTCTACAAAAGTATTTTTTCTGATTTTATTATGTATGTAATAATTGTTTGGTGACAAATTAATAGCTAATAGTTTCTATAAAAAAAAGTATTAAAAATGGCCGTTGAGAAGCCGCTATTGATACTGCTCCAAATATTGGCTGGTAATAACTTAATAAAATGTAAATAAATTGCATACAATTAAAATAAAACCAAGAAAATATGGATATAATGTATTAAAAATCGTGTGCAGAGAGTGTTAAATTTAGTGAAAAAAAATTTACAAAATTAATGTGAATAAAAAAAATGCATTTAATAGCAGACACTTCCAATTTCAGTTGACCAATTTCGTTGTTTTTAGTGCTCAATGGTTTCAAAAATTTCAAGCGAATGATAAAATTGTACATGGTTTTGAATGTTAATACAAATTAAACATAAGTGAAGAGAATGGTGATATAACCCGAAAAATATTTCGTTGCCATGCAATTAATTCTTACACACGCGTGCGAAAAATTCTAATTCAAACAAACTTTTTGTTTTTTATTTAATTAGATCGATAATAATAAAAATTGATTATAAAGAAATGTAATACAATTTATATATTAATAATATAATTTTGATTTAAATGTAGTTCCACCTAACTTTTTGTTAGTTGAGCTTCGAAAAGTACATAATTCAAACCATATAAAGTCAAGTTTAAAATTTTGTAAAACACTAAAAACAAATTCAACAAATTTGTATATGGGCTTTGAACATTTTTCTTAGAAGTATTCGAATTTTTTTAATTATGCAGTTTTATAGCCCATTCAATGGTGTACCTCTCCCAATACTGCAAAAACCAAAAACAATTATGTGTAATTTCAATTGAATAATCAAACAGCGCTCAATATATTACATTTAAATAATATAACTGCTGCGCCGAAATTGAAAAAAAACAAACTTCAAAAATCAAAAAGAAAAATGTTTTCGGTATTTTCAAATTTGCATTATTTAAACTATTGCATAATATGTTAACAAATAATAAATACAAAAAGAGTCACAGCTTAAAAATCACATCTGAAAATAAGTAACACTGGTTATTTGCTAATCAAGCATAATCAACGACATGCAGTTAGCATTAATTAATTGTAAATATGTACTGTTACTCGACTTATAACAAATGCAATTGATCGACTTAGAAAGAGTTTGAGTTGAGAGTCTTTTTGAGTCACGTTCGATCACTTTCCATTTTAAATAAAATTTAAATACCGTTCTTCGTATTATATATAGCGATTGATCTCAGCATACAAAAAAGGGCAAAAACAAATCTGATTTTACTTTTTTTGCAAGTATATATATATTGAAGTAATAAGCAGCTTTGTTCCAATTCGAATGACAATTAACGCAAGAAAATTTAACTAAAGTTTTATAAGGAAAACATTTACATAGTTTCAGTAGCCGTTTGCCAGTAGTGGGTTGCCATGCGTAATTGAAAATTTTAGTATGGTTGCCCAGCGGCTACTAGTCTTCTGCTAGTCTCCATACATAAAAGGGGTTATAAATAAATTAATGTGACGCCACATTTATTTATTCTTTTCATAACGTATTGCATATTTTGGTAAACTTACTTACTTAATTGGCGCATGAACCGCCTAAGCGATTTTGGCCGAGGTAAACTACTTTTAAGTTTATTCAGATGATATTTTTTTCTTGGTTTAAGTTTACCGCATTAGACTACACCATTTCTAATAGTACTTCAGAAAGCATCAAATGAACTTCCGTAAAATGTATTTCCGAAGAGTCAGTTGTACTTAAAAAACCATAAAATATATTTCAGAATAGTCAATTGTACTTCAGAAAACGTAAGATGAACTTCAGAATAGTCCATTGTATTTCAGAAGCTGTAAATTGTACTTCCGAAATTGTAAAATATATTTTAGATATTGTAAATTGTATTTCCGAAACTGTAAATTGTACTTCAGAAACTGTGAAATGTACTTTAGAAACTGTAAAATCTTCATACATGCATATATGTATGTATTAAAACGATTATTGGCGTTTACGAAGTATACAAAGTAGTAGAATGTTGAATGTAACGGTCACAATCTCAACCAATGAATGTCGATGGATTCATACAGCGTTTTAGAAGTGGATTGATTTGTGAAACTTAGAAAGGGCGATCTTCTTCTTCTTTCATTGGCTCGATAACCGCCTATGCGATTTTGGCCGAGCTTAGCACATCACGCCAGTTATTTCTCTCTTTCGCCAACTGGTGCCAGTTGGAAATAAAAAGCGTACCCAAGTCCCTTACCGCCTGGTCTTTCCAGCGCAGAGGAGGCCTCCCTTTTCCTCTGCTACCACCGGCGGGTACCGCGTCGAATACATTCAGAGCTGGAGCGCTTTTATCCATCCGAACGACATGACCAAGCCAGCGTAGCCGCTGGATCTTAATTCGCTGCACTATATCTATGTCGTTATAAAGCTCGTACAGTTCATCGTTCCATCTTCTACGGTATTCGCCATCGGAAAGGCGTAAAGGCCCATAAATCTTTCGGAGAATCTTTCTCTCGAACACTCCCAGAGCCTTCTTATCAGATATATTCATCGTCCATGCTTCTGCGCCATACATTAGGACGGGCATAATGAGAGACTTATAGAGCGTGATTATTGTCCATCGAGGGAGAACTTTACTGCTCAGTTGCCTACTCAGTCCGAAGTAGCACTTGTTGGCAAGAGTGATCCTCCTTTGGATTTCGAGGCTGACATTATTATTGATGTTAATGCTGGTTCCTAAGTAAACGAAGTCTTATACTTTTTCAATATTATAACTGTGAACAGTGATGTTTGATCCCAGTCGATGACCAATCCGAAATATATTTCAGAATTTCGGAAGTACAATTTACGGTATATGAAATACATTTTACAGTTTTGGAAAAACATTTTACAATTTCTGAATTACCTCTAACGTTTTCCGAAGTACAATTAACTATTCTGAAGTATAATTTATTTTTTCCGAAGCACAATTGACTATTATAAAATATATTTAATGCTTTTTGAAGTACAATTGACTATTCGGAAAAACCATTCACGGTTTCTAAAATACAAAAGACCGTTCGGAAGTACATTTGATGCTTTCTAAAGTACTATTGGAAAAGGTGTAGTTTTATTGACAAATTATTTTTCACTTGCTAACAATAGCTCAGCAACTTATGAATCGAGCAGCTCCTGAATGGGATTACAGCGACACGAATATGTGGATCCGAAATTACCCAACGTGCAATGGTCCTCATCAGTCACCGATAAATTTAAATAGTTTATATGTAAGTACTGCTGTACATATACAATTACTACACCTACTGCTGGTATTCGGTAATACGGTATAATCACAAGTTTCACAATATGACACTCTTATTTTGGAATTCAGTAAGAAGTATTAGTCTCTAATAGAGAAGAAAAGTCTCCATTTTAATTTATCTACCACTTGAAACAATTCTTTTACTGGACCGAAATTATCGATTCTGACAAATCATAAAAAATACATCTGCCAACCAAATTTCATCCAATTATCTCTAAAACTTCCTTTTTAAAATTAAAATGTACTGGTCGAAAAAACCGTGAAATTACAGAATGTGAGAGAAATAAGACTGATTATTTATATTTGAATTGTTGCTGATCTGAATAGATGAAAAAGTGAAGTGTCTTCAACAATAACAAGACGTCTACCTCAGTTATAATTGATGTTGGTACTGTTGTTCGTTTAATAATATTAATAATAATTTGGCGCTTATACCATATAGCTCAATGTTTGGCCGAGCTACTCCTTCCATTTGTGGTGTGCTTCTTTATATTTTATCACAAATGAAGGGACCTACAATTTTGTGCCGACTCCGAACGGCAGTTGTATTTTATAAGAAGTTTTTTTCATACATAGATACACATAAACTCATTTGCATCCTATTTGTTGAAACTATTTTATATCATCCCTTGTCAAGTTTGGTTTGGAGACAAGCAATAAAAGTTCCAAATCCCATTATCAATGTCAAGTTACGCTTGAGATAGTGTAAAGTGCTGCGCGATCTTGAAAGAGTATCTGCGAACAAGGAAAGATACAACATAGAATAATTGTTTGGGGGTGATATCATTAAAATTCCTGGTATACTTCTTCCCCTTAACATTTTCAAACTACACTAATGTGCATACTTTCTATTTTCAGGCAATTTCAAGACCCCTACCGCCGATAATATTTAAAAATTATGAGCGGTTATTTGCTTACCGACTTGTAATGGCAAATAACGGACATACAGGTAACGAATGCTATTAATAAATTTATGTTTATCGTTGCTAGCAAGACAAAATTGTCTAGAAATATACGAGTATGTAAGCGTAAGAATTAAATTAAGGAAATTGAAAGTGCATACTCATTTTAAATGTTAGACTAAGGTGTGTATTTTCGATTGGAAGTCAGAGGACACCATTTTGATGAGTGGAAAAAATAAAGAACATTCGATTTTGAACAAATACGATTATAAATATTTATTTAAAAGAATAACTACTAGGGTATTTCAATAGTCACATACAATTTAAGATTTACTCCTACAATTTAATTAAAGCAGTTAATGCGCTTTTCTGTTATTTAAAAATGCACACATTCTTACATTTAAATATAGTTTATACCAAGGATGCATTTTAACGTTAAATTTAACCGTTCCGAAATGTTGTCTCTTGTTTCGGTTGAAACATTTCAAAATATTATCGTTAAAGCAATTATCATAATAAATTTCATTACGTTTTTAACCGCAACGAAATGCTGGCGTTAACGTTAAAACGTTAAGAAAAACGTTAAGAAAAACGCTGGAGATTCACTCTCGCAAACAGAAGCGCAAACAGGCGCAAACAGAAGCGATGCATACTTTTAGGCACATTAAAATTTACGAAAACGGAAATTTTATAACGTTGCAACATTAACGATTTGATTTCGTTTTGATAACATGGCGCCGAAACGCAACAAACTCATTTCGTTAAGTTAATTTTGCTCGTTAACAAAACAAAATGGTATCGTTTCGTTTGTTGAGCAGCCCTGGTTTATACATACATATGTACATATGTTTGTGAGAATTTAAAAAATAAAACAATTTATCTCGACTTTATACTTACTTCCTTTCTATATAACTCTAAATTAAATACATATATATGTATTTAACAATTTCCCAACAAATACTTAATTCGTCTATAAAAGATGAAAGCGCCAAACTTGCTAAAGTCAAATAACTTGTTATATTCGAATTCCACAGTATGTATGTATGTACGAGTACGTTAAGAGAAATTCAATTTATTATTATAATAGAGGGATTCACTAAGCATTGCATACACATACATATCTAGCTTGGACGGTGAGAGGTTTGCAAAGACTTCAAGTCTTCAAAGGCTAATGCTTGCATAATAAAAATGTTGTTTTATGTAGTGAGCATTTCGTATTCTGTGTAGCTATGAAATTTTTAAGCAACAGGCGCGACACCAGCCATTTCTGCTTATCAACCTTGATTTTGTAATATTCTGATTGAAGACATTATTCCTGCAAAATAGCGATAAATATATACCATTTATGAATAACAGATACTTATGTATGTATAAACGAAATTTAACCGATTCCTCTTTTTTTTAATTAAACAGTTAAAATTGTACTACCGGAAACTGTACGTGGACCACGACCAACCATTAGTGGTAGCCTATTCAATGGTGAATACGAAGCGCAATCATTGCATTTCCATTGGGGTTCAGTGGGATTTCCGGGCTCTGAGCATTCTGTAAATGGTCGGCATTTCGATGTCGAATTACATATTGTTCATAAAAATATGAAATATGGCAGCGTTGAGGAGGCAAAACAATTTAGAGACGGTCTAGCTGTGATTACCGTTATGATGAATATTGCGAATGTAAGCGAATATATTTACACATTTGTGTACACACAAATGCTTGTATAAAACAAAGAAGAATACTCGAGTGCTGATTTTATTTTTCTCACATCATTTATACTATAGAACCCATTCACATTCTATCCGGGATTGAATAAGGTCTTCAAAAATTTACCCAGAATTGTGAATGCTGGAACAAAAACAACTATAGATCACCAACTATCTCTTAGGCATTTCTTAGGCGATGTAGATACCAAAAATTTTTACGCCTACGAAGGTTTGTAGCTAATCGCTTAAATCTGGTACACTGAGCTTCCCGCTATTAAGCGACCCATTTTTTTTATTCAATTTCAAATGTTCTTCTTTATAGAAAATACAGTTCATCTCTAACAAAATCCCTATACATAAATCTGATTTTCAAAACTTTATACAAAATTTATTTTAATAAAATTATGTTTCTTCAAAATTTTAAACTTGACAATATTTGAATTTTCTGGTCTTAGCAATGTTTAGTTTCTGCAATTTTATCAAAATAAATGGAAAATTTCAAATGAGTAAAAACTGCACTAAACTTAAAAGAGCTTCAAAACTCCATACCTAAAATAATTCATTCAAAATAATTTTAATTTTTAATTAAAAAAAAATTTAATTCTTAATTTAAAAAAAATTTAATTCCTATTTTCTTAAAATTAAACTCGAAATTAAAAACAAACGTGTTAATATGGGTTTCTTTACATTGCACACTTAAACAATGATTTTTTAATTTAAAAAAATTATAACTTATAATTTAAAAAAATTTAATGTAATTTAAAACTTTTTTAAAATTCGAATTTGTTAAAATATTATAAATATATAAATTTTGTGTTAAGCTCGAAGCTTGGATTTATATAGTTTTTGTTTAGGAATAAATTGTATTTTAATCGAAAAATATAATAAATTCGATAAAAGAAATATATAAATAGTCCAAAATTGCCAATTTATGGATGCTGTATTATTCTGACACGCACAATGTACGTATATTTGTACATATGTATATGCAATTAAAAATCTTTCATTACAGGCTCTCTTACCACACCTTCTTGCTCAGAGAGCGTTATTTGGCACATCTTCCCGCAGCCGCTTTATATATCACGCGAAATGGTAAATAAAGAATGATTGACAAAAGTCTACATTTAATAGTACTTGAAATGCGTTTGTGCTTCAGTAATTTGAAATTTCTTTTTATATTCGTAGATAAAAAAATTCTTTCTGCTAAAACAGGAAAATGGCGCACCTTTGGTAAACAACTACCGGCCGCTGCAACCGTCTAATCAACGTCCTATTTATCTTCGTTTTTCTCATTAATATAAACAACAAGTTATTGTTATGCCCCGTGTTCGACCGCAATTACCCGGGCTTATAATTGGCTATGGACTGGCATTGGAGAAGTATTACAAATATATTTCAGATAGTATTTTATGTTGTTACAAAAACTGCAACAGCCGCATTTACATACTTCGATTTGACGAAATCTCCATTGCATACTTTAATTTAAAGTTTTTAAATTAATTTAATTAGTATTAAACGGTATATTTCATTTTTATAAATATACCAATGAACGTACAAATATATACACACATTTAAAAGTCGAGCTCGTTTTGCATTTTCATTTCATTTCATTTAATAAGCTAGCGATTAGTACAATAAGGTTTTACACCTTTTATAGCACAACAAACAATTATGGAATTTATAATAACGGATGATTAAAGTAGTGTACTAAGAATAAAAGTTATATATAAAGACAAAAGGCAAGGTCTATTTTGTGGGCGGAGCACGAATCTAATTTATTGTAAACTAACTCAGAATAAGTGATTATTCGAAGAATTAGTTGTACCGCGAGCTTCTTTCGTATATGAAAAGAAGTAAAGTGCGCAAATCTATCGCATAATTGACGAGAGATCACTTTTAACTTTAAAATAAAGATCACTAAAAATTGCTCGATAAATAGATCTGCAGTTCGTCAGCATAAGATTGCATGCCTACAAATGTACACTCTTTAAATATGTCGTTTATGAAAAGGCTAAAGAGTAGGGTTCCAAGAATGGAGCCCTGAGGAATACCAGCAGTTAAAGCTTTCTTTTCATGGTAATCAATGCAATTCCACTAAATCAAAAATAGTCCAAAATAGTTAGCTTCTAACATAGTAAATTGTGGTCAACTGAATCAAATGCTTTCGAAAAGTCAAGTAAACATAGCAGGGTTAGGTAGCCCTTGTCAAATGGTATGCGTATATACATAGTCAAGTATTGTTAGTAATGCAGTAGAACAGCTACATATGTTTAACTCTAAAGCCAGATTGGTATGGAGAGAGCAAATTGTTTTCTAACACATGGGATGTAATTTGATCCGATTTAATGCTCTCAAAAACTTTTGACAATGCTGGTAAATGCTTATGGGTCGGAAATCAGCCGGGGAACAAGGAGATTTAGTCTTGGAAACTGTTCTTACCGTGGCAACTTTCCACAGGACTGGAAAACATGAAGTTGTTATGCAATGGTTTATTATATGTGTAAGCGTACTTAGGATAAAAGGCAAGATCATTTTAATAAATCTGATGGGTATGCCATCATTTCCAACAGCGTTCGATTTATTGCTATAGATATATCTTGTTACATCGGTTTCGGTTACAGCGGAGAACTCAAACAATCTTCTCGAAACACATGCTGAGTCACAGGACAAAAAACTTACAGGAGCTAGGTTACATGAAGTAGCTAAGCATTTTCTGCCTACTTCATTAAAAAAAAATTAATAAGCTCATCTTCCAGCAAATATGCATTACGTTTACTAAAAATTATTTATAAAAAATTCACAGAATGTTTCCAATACAATTCTCTACAAACATCTTACAAACTTGTTTTCCCACTGTAACCATTTATGTTTGGTGATTTATTTTATGAGTTAAACAAGAACTCGACTCTGCTTAATGAATTATTTGTTAATCGTAACAAAAAGCTATTTGATTAAGCAATCGTTTCGCAAAAAAAAATGTATACATAGGAAGCAATACATAAGAGTAAATGATGTACATAATAGTATTGGGATCAACAACCAGTGTATTCGTAACGAGTAAAATGTATGTCATATGCATAAATCATTATATTTATTACTGAAGTATTCCCGACGTTTTGCCGCCACTCATTGCATATGCATTTATGTATATACATATGTATATATCTAACAACCTGTTGATAAGATGAGGAATTCATAAAGACCTTAAGCCTTGTCACACAAAAAGACTTATCCCAAATAGAATTGCTGCTATTGCCATTATTTTCAAGGCCAGCCACACGTAGTCTCTTAAAAGTATAGTTTATTTATTTTCGACGTAAATTGTTTAGCCTAATGTTTGGCCGAGCTTCTATTTATATTGATTTGTGGTGATGTTGTAACACAATTTGAAGGACTTTGAGTCATTGCTTTAATAGAGATTTGCGGGTTTGCTATTGCCTGCCAAAGAACGCGCTTTAAGCCAGTCTAGGAAATACGGCCGTGGATCACCGCCATCCCCACTGCTAGTCAGACAGCTTCTTGGCGAATGGTTATAATAAAAATCCAGATTAGCTAGCTTGAGATGAAAAAATTCTTAAAATAAAGTGTTTTTTCTCTTTGTATGTCAACCAGACTTTGTTTTGGCAGGCACATTTGGTGAATTTTTTGCATATTAAGGTGGTTCAAAAAATTGTATTCTCCCACCTCCAAAGTTTGTTTTATATCAAAAAAACTGCTTTTTTTTTAATAGCAATATATTTAGCGATCGCTCAACCTTCCTATATATTTCACTTGAGGAAAAAAAAGATGTGGAACAATTTATTAATTTATTTATGTCTAATGATATCAGAAGGTACAGACATATAGAAATATACAAATAGGCCTAGGACCAAAAATAAGTTCAAATATATTGAACTTACTTTCCACATTTTACACAATACAAAATTATTTATTTGATTACGAATAATTTACTTTGAGTTTGACAAGTCTAAGTCTAAAAACTTGAATAATAGTTCAACTCAGATAAAGCCCTGTTAATAGCCGCGTTCGTATTATAAAGCGTTTTATATAAACCAATACGAAGTACATCAAAACGACGAAACAATATCAAATATAAACGGCATAGCCAAAAAAGAGCGTCTGTTATCGAGTGATAGTAAATTGATTAATTGGAAGCGAGACGTATAGGATGGATTCGGTGCAGTAAAATTTAAAGAACGTAAAGCAATACGCCGAAATATTTTCTGTACACTTTCTAATCGGTTAATATGTACAGCGTGATTTGGTCTCTAGATAACAACGGCATATTCCCATTTGGACCGAATAAACGCCGAGTAAAGAGTCTTAAGAGTACGAGTATACGGGACCGAAAAAATCGTTGAATTACGTTACACAAATGCCAGCATGGAAAGCGATTTTGAAATAATGTAGTTGATATAAATTATAAAAGTTAATTCTGGGAGGTGTGAACATTAAAGTTACGTCTTAACTCTTTTTAATCGCCCTAATGTTATTCAATTTATACGAGCAGCTCTGAAGAAGATTGTTAGTAACTAAAACAAATATACCATATTAAGTGCACGGACATCAAATAGATATGCATACATATATGTATGTACGTATGTATATAAATTTATACTTACGCGTGCATACTATGTGTGAAGTGATATTAATACATACATATACGAAAAAACGGGTAATCTAAAAAAAATATATTTTTTTAATGTTCTAAAAGGCAAAGTTGATTCACCAGAAAAAGTATTCGCGTTTGGTTCTTTTTTCTTGTCGAATGTGCAAGTCGATTTCAAATCTGCATGTGTGTATGTATGTATTTACACAAATAAGTTTCCAAATTTTCAGTTAGGACCACACCAGTTACTCCGATGCACTGTACATGATTACAAACATATAAAAAGATACTATCTATAAATATATTTTAGCTAGTAGTGCAAATTCATTATGGACGATAGCAATCTGCGTAGTCATTAACACAAAATCTATCAGCGACATATCACTAAATTTCTAAAGCCATTGTGCTTGGTTATCTATTGCTTTATTCATTTTGCACTTTGTACGAATATTGCGAGCTGAACCATAGTTGAAGCAAAACCTTAGCTTATGCCGTCACCGTTAATATGCTACGAGTATAATTCAAATCAATTTTTAACTAGTTTGCGGGCAGTTGTGTAACGTCTATCTCTGTGCTGCTCTTTTCTTGAAAAAATACATTCAACATTTCGCCGCATGAGGTTCATTCATCTGCCATACGATGCATACAGCAATTTTATTTGTTGTTTGTTTGTTTTGTTTTTGGGTTTCATGCCATTTCAATTGCTCAATAATACTTCGCAACTGAGTTAAGTCCATTCTTTGAATCAATAATTACAAATGCATTTGCTCAAGGTTCTAAATTCGATGCCAAGTAGTATTTAATAAAAAAAAATAAAAACTAATTCTAGTACCAACGCATTCAGGGAAGTTTGAATGTTTTGTTTATTTCAAGTTAACAAAAATGGAGTGCTAGACAATAGTAATATACAATTTTTAGTATGGAACTAAATTATTTTAAAAGAATCTGGAATCACTTCTAAAAGTATGATGTCAAACTCAGAAACGAAAAGAGCATCCAAAAAAATGCGTCAGCGCTTTCTCTATCGCTTCTTAAAAAGCTGAAAAACAAGAGAAAGATATTTTGATATTTACAATTTCAATTGAGAAAACGCTTACCCTTAGAGAAACTCCTTCTAAAAGCGAAATCCTCTTTCAATCCAATTTTCTTACGATTTCACATTAATTTCTGTATGAACAAATATATTTATCTACATATATACATACGTACACATAAATCAAAATAGAACTTATAAAACATCAATAAAAGAAATTAATAAAATATCGCTATGAAATGTTTGAGAACAGTAAAATGCAGAAATATTTTGAGAAAGGTCATTAGCTTACTTGAATTTAATTAAATATGTTAATTATGTACAATACGTATGGCTTTAAAAACCAGTATAAATAAAATGAATATTTTAATCTACAATCACTTCTCACCTACATACGAGTACGTACACATTTGCTCACGAAAATAGTAGCACATGTTATAAGAAAATTCGTGTTAAAAACATTTTTTATTATTTCCTAATGTACACAATTATAACACACTCTCACGCGTGTTCGTGCTTTCGTGGAAAATGCTTTGGGTTGACTGTGTTAATTTACCCGGAAAGCTCTGCAAAGCGTATGATTCGGTAATGGTTGCGAAAAAAATAGGCTTGGAATCCGTTCTGAGTGTCGTCGAATTAAAATTCAAACAAATTGGCTTGCAAATTGATGTAATCAAACAATTTGTAATCAAAGCATTTTTAATTATTTCCTAATGTACACAATTATAGTACAAGTTACAAATTTGTACATTTAATTTTTTTTAGAAAATCGCTAAGTACGCCCTTTGAATTCTAATGCACAAAAATGCAAGTTTAAAGGAACTAAAAATTAATGTTAAATTTTAATAAATGCATTTGCTGGCGGTGTTGCGCGTTTTTATTTGTATAAAATAAGAAATTTAATACGCGAAATATGCATTTGTGTATGTAGATTTATGAAAGAAAACTCGAAATACCGTCAAGGAATAAATTGCCCAAACCAGTAAAAAAATTGCAGCTGCTTCAATTTTTTTTTGATTTACATTAATACTCGTATGTATGTACAAATGTATGTATGTATATCTTAAAAAAATGTTAAATTTTATTTAAAAAAATTTTTAAAAAAAGTAAAAAAAAAATGTTAAATTTTATAAAAAAAATTTAAAAAAAAAGTAAAAATTTTATATTATGAAAATTTGCTAAAACTTTTTAATTTTTTTTTTTAATTTTAAGGAAACTTTGAAATATTGTTCTATATTTTCCACAGTTTTGGAAAAGTGGCTCATGTTAAATCTTATACGTAATTTTTTTATAAAAACATAAAATGCAAGTCTTTTTAAGATCCTAAATAAAAAAATTGAAATTTTGTTTAAAAATATCTTATTAATTTTATTCAAAGTTTGATGCTTTCATTTGATTAGTTTTAATATAATATCATATTTTTCTTTTTATTTAAAATTTAGCTTTTATTATAAACAAAATTACCGTCATTTAAGAACATATGTAGGTATGTAAAGTAATGCTGTAGGAATATCAATTGATCGGAAATATATTTGATTAGAACAGCAAGCCAATATAAAATATTTAGTACAAAAAAACCACGAAACTTAATTGAATAAATAAAATATTTGGAAACAAACATGTGCACATGCATACGTATTTACATAAGTAAGATGTTATTTCACATTTTAATTTGTAGTTAAAATAACCGAAATGAAAAGTGTTTATTTCTTTTGCAGCTAAGTAAAATATCACAATAATGGAAATAAACGAAGAAAATTTTAGAAACACACTATTTCTCTTAATAAATCGCGGATCGCATATTATTAAATATAATTAACCCTTTCTTTAAAGAAAATATGCGCGCACAGGAGCAGATAAAAAATAAGGAAATTGTTTAAAGAGCTACAAATTTACGTTCATTCATTCACAAATAGACATACGAGTACTTACATACATAAAAACAGAGAAAAACAGTTATTAATTTTTTGTTTTAAATAGCAATGACATGAACTCACAACGGTCAATAAACCAATTTGTTTGTAAAAGTATTGATAAATGTGTCAAACATATTACAAGCAAATAATAAAGGCCGCCATAAAGTTAAGCAGTTAAATATATATTTAATTATATATAGTATACAGCTTTAATTCATATTTTGGGAGGGCCAATAAAGACATTTGCTAGTTTGGGTCGGACATTTTCAGAAACGTTGCGACATGTTTGCGGTAACCCACGAATTTTATGAAGACTCTGAAGGGTAAGTAACTTTCATGTGGAACGTTTTGCTATACACAAATTCGCTTAGGTTCATCAATATGTGACAATCGTTCAAGAGGAATTAAAATTTTTTACACTTCAAATAATTTATAAGTATTTTTTTGTTTTCCTCACGCGTTACATTTTCTTTATGAGAAACAATGTTTCAGTATGGACGAATCAATAACAAAAATAATTAAAGCTGCGCATATACATATTTACATAAGTATAATGTCAGAATAATGACAATCTTCGACAAAAACTGATATAACCAATGTCCCTTTTATTCGCCTAGAAAGGACTTTACTTCTCTATTGCCAACTCTATTTTTACTTGAAAACGATCCTGTGAATTTCATAAGTAAAACTTTATTTTCTCAGAATTTTTAATTTCTAGTCCCAAAAATGTGTGATAGTAAAATCTGGTAAATCTGCTAAGCCAGCAGTCGCACTGTTATTAAAAGAACAATTTGTAACAATAGAAAAGAACCTTTGCGTTTACAAATTGAACATTCAATTAAATGGATGCTGATGAAGCGGACGTATATTTATTGAAGCATTATCTTTTCTCGAAAAATTGGAATGGATATATATTGATCAGAGACCCAATTATAAATATTTCATGTCTTTTGATAATAATTATGAGCGCAAGAAATTATTAAAGTCGTCGATGATTATTATTTTGAGACTAATAATTATGACTGAGAATTATTTTTAACGTTTTGAAAGACGGAACTAATTCAATACCATTTCGGATTTTGGGTTCAGTTCGGGAATAGTTATTTCCTCGGGCTATGCAAGAAACAGACACTGACAAATTAAATAAATAAACTTAAATGGATTTGTAAAAGAAATATTTATGTATGTATGTATATCGGCTGGAAAAGTAACGGTATTTAACATGCCCGGAATAAATCCCGAAATGATGCCAAAAAAAGTCCCGAACTAGTCCTGAACTAATCTCAAAATGGTTCTGAATTGGTCCATAGTGTACAGTTGTACCAAATCATTCAAGTTTAATGGAGTGCTCGCTTAAGATCTGGACGAGCTCAAGAGCTACAGCTTCCGGTACAGAATCCACTTAATCAGCAATTCCAGACCATCAAAATTAATATGAAATACATTTTTAGAATTCGTATAACTGTTCTTGAAATTGTACAGATTGCTTTTCATCTCAGTACAATTTTGGACGTTTTAAGTTAGCCACAAATGGACAAATGGATTATGTGAATCATAAAATTTAACAGCTATGTAATTTTATTTCACAGGCATTTATATTTATTTAAGATATTCGGATGTATAAGTAAGACTCTAGGTCTTTTAGTATACCTCTGCAGGGTGGCAGTAACAAAATTATAAAACTTAATTCTAGAACAGCGCAATATTAGCTTAAAACTAATTGTCAAACCACTTAAGACGCAAATATTAATCTATATACTTATAATTAAATTAAATTTAAGACAAGAAGACTAGTATGAAGAATAGTTGAGAACGTGAAGATGAACACGAAAACGTAAAAGAAGAAAGATATCAAGTAAAGAAAACATTCAAATCGCAATCATATTTAATTTAGAGAGTTAAAATAACTGTGGATCAACTTTCTATAGTTACCCCTTTTTAAAGCAGCCTTGACTGATTCTGGAACGGAATTCCAGAGCCTCACAGCATTGATGAAAAACAGCCTTGATGAGGACAAGTATTTATACCTAGGGATTATTAGACATTGATGCCTACTAGATCTTGCAAATTTTAACTTCTCATAAAGATATTTAGGAGTTTTAGATTTAATGAGATTAAATATGAAAATACAATTTCTTGCCGCAAGATAATCAAAAATGCTGCATCCTAGAATTTTATTTTTCCACAAAGAAATGTGGTCATATTTTTTAAGGCCAAATACGTAACGTGTAACGTTGTTAAATAGTAGATCTATTTTTTGAGACGAAACAGAATCAAGTTTGCTGTATACAAGCTCGGAATACGTTATGTGGGGGACAATAAGTTGAACAGCTAACTTCCTCCTTGTCTCTAAAGGTGTAAATGAAGCTGACATTCTTAATCTACGCAAAACAGCATGTACATTGCCAACAATTTTTTTTTATGTGGTCAGAACAACTCAACATAGAGTTCACAACAAAACTTAAATTTCTTATCTTGTCAGTAAACTTTAAGTCACTATCACCAAAGATGGGCAACACATATGACTTGGATACATTTAGGCAAAGACAGTTATTACGTGCCCAAAACAAAATTGCAGACAGATCACTATTTATGTATTTTAAAACATAAATCTTCAACAAGACCAACACGACTTGACAAATACAACTGAATGTCGTCAGCATAGGCATGAACATTGACATGCTGACACACAGAAAACACATCATTGACAAATAGACTAAACAAAATGGGACCAAGTACAGATCCTTGTGGCACCCCCGAGGTAACAATACAAGACTTAGAGTAGCCATTTAGGCATGTCACTTTCTGAGAACTTCCTCCAAGGTAGCTGGTCATGAGCTTCACAGAGTTATCCGAAAACCCAAAAAAATATTTTAGTTTTTTGCAAAGAAGTTCATGATTTACTAAGTCAAATGCCTTTGAAAAATCTAGAAGACAAAGAAGAGTTAGATTGTCGTTGTCAAACTGTATCCTAATGTCATCAATTATTTTTAACATAGCTGTAGAGCAGCTGTGTTTTGGCATAAACCCTGACTGCAAAGGGGATAGTAGATTGTTTTGTTTAACAAAATATGAAATTTGTGTTGCCATCAGAGACTCAAACACTTTGGAGAAGGCCGGAAGGATGCTTATCGGTCTATAATCACTGGGACTGGTGGCAATGTTATTTTTGGCAACTGGTATAATGACAGCCTTTTTCCACTCTGTTGGAAAATATGCAGTTGTGAAACAGTGATTAATGATGTGTGTAAGAGTACTCAAAATAAATGGAAGCACAAGTTTTACAAGCCTCAAGGAAATTCCATCCATTTCTTAACTCAAACATTTACTTACAAACAAACACACACTCATACTCACACATAGTTATGTAAAAGTATATGTTTGGCTGTATGTACATATGTGCTCACAAGCATGCCGTTATCTTTTCCTAACACCGTTTGCAATGCAAACAAATACACAATTTTACGATTGTGTCGCAATAGCTGACTGCGATGCACCAGAGCCCTTTTTGAGTCAAAGTATAAAAGACAACGGAATGATAGAATAGATGTTAGTTACCGCCGTACAGCCCTAAACGAGATCAACGAAATTCATAACGTTTTCAAAGATCAAAAAAAAAAAAAAATTGACTTTGATCTACTCAGTTTGCGCTTTCGTTTCTGTTTCCGAATTTCGCTGTTATTTTTTTTAATTTCGGTGTTATCAGTGTTATCTTCGTTGCACAATGCATTCATTGGATATATTGAAACTTTGCCAAAGGATAACAATTCTACTGCTACTTACAACAATCACTTACAATTAATTTGCAATTGCTCAAGGTGAGCCATAAATTTTAGAAGAAAAACTAATTGACTTTTGTTCCGGTTGAAAGGTCATTTCGATTAAAGCTTGAATTAGTTTTTTCTCATCGTTGCCATGGTTACACTTCATTAGCTTTCAAAGAGTCCAAGTATGTAATTAACTGTCAGTAAGCGGTTATTAAGCGCTCGTGCCGCCCAGCTCCCAGCAAAGAACCGTAGCCGTCAATGACTTCCGTAGGCGCGATAGTTCTAATACACACAACAGAACATATGTACATACAAACAATATGTTTGAATATACATTCGCATAATGAATTAGACTTTTGCCAAGTAGTTGTTAAGTAAATAGTTCTTGCCGCTGCTTGCCCTTGATGGAACTTGGCTGTATGTACAGCGTCCAATGTGGGAAACCAGACATGCATTTAACTCATTAAACAAATAATGAATTAAAATTATAATGCAGTAGACCAAAAATAATACAAATGCTATTTTATTAAACCAATTTATTTTTCACATATTTTTCTTTATTATCTCGTTTACTTAATAGACATTTAGTAAAAGCAAATGATTAATTATAGTTTTTAAATCAATCATTTATCAAGACCATGCTCTATATGTAGAATAAATTGATTTAATGGACAGGAATTAAAAATTCATAACTTCTTGATAAAGAATAATGATTTGAAAATAAATGGTTATCTCAGAAAACTTTGATAAAGTGGACAACTTTGCGTTTTTGGGAATATTTAAGATGGAATTATTGCAAATCCGGAAGTGATAGAATTCTTTTGTTACTTTTTCGTAGTTAAATATATAGTTGGATATTAACCGATTATACTTAATTAGGTTTTAAAGGGGTGTACCCTCGTATTTCGTGCATTCCTTTACAAAGCTTGAAATATCGCTTTATATTTTCCGATTTTACAGAATTTTGTCAGCAGTGAAATATGAAAACAAATAGTTTTCGCTAAACTAATGCTTTATGAGTGAGTGAAGCAGCAGAGTAAATCGTTACATCTGTAGAAAATTCGATGTGACGTATACGCCACGGCGTCTACTATCTAAGCAGTTTACATATAATGTAAGCAGATATTTTGAACAAGCAATTTTCGCTGAAGCAAACGAACCGTTTACTTAAGAGTCACTTTTAATATTTAGCAGCATTATCTTTCAAGCCACGAAAAAAAAACATAATTATAACTAATTTCTTGTCACTTATGTACATACCTCATATTTTAGCGCATTTTATTATAATCCTAACCGGTGATTGCAATTAAGATAACAAATCCACTGTAATTTTTTAACTAGTTTCTCACTAGTTTGCAGAAAGTAATTAGTTGAGCTTAGAGCGCAGCCGATAGCGCTGAACCCGGTTTTGTTTTCACATAATTTATTATTAATAAAAATTTGATTAATGCGGGCGTTTTAAATGACACAACAACAGTTTTGAAACATTTTTCAATTACTCACATATCGTCATATCGTTGTAGTTATCTCATTGTTAAGAAATATTTTATGTAAGAAATAGTTTTGATTAAGTATCACATTTTATGAATAAAATAACTGAATTTTAGTATTTGCTAAGATTAGACTTAATAATTCAAGAATAGTGATAAATTATTATTAAACTTACCTTTAAATTATCCACAGCGGTGACTTATTTGCTTAGAGTTTTCATTCTAGTTGTTCACAAACACCCTAACTTAATAGGTTCCACGTAAACCTCACTTAAATGGTTAAAAAAAAACCTTAGAACCCTGTGTGTGTATAATCTAAGTAAATCAACGCACATAAGCAAGTACATTTTCTTCGACTTTTGAACTGATTCTGCATTCTACATATGTAAGTATAAAAAAAAAATCATGTATGGAATAGTTCACGACTATGTCGTTTAAAACCACTTGAGGACTAGTTCGAAACAGTTTCAAAACCAATGCAGAACTATTCTAGATTACATCTCAGTTCTAGTTTGTGAATATTTCGGGAGCGTTTTAGCTCTTGCCAGCCAAATTTCGGGACTAGTTTTGGATAATTTGTGACATACAAAGAATCATTTCGGTACCCTTTGAAGACTTGTTCCGAGATAATTTTTTGCCAAGTTTACTACCTTTTTCTGATATAGTCTTGAACATTTGCCAAAGTATTTAAGAAAAAGTTGTCAACTGATATCGACAAATATATAAAATTAAATGATATTGTTTAAGTCCTAACCTTACCTACTTTTTATGTACATTTGTAAATTCATCATCTCATATTTTAAATATAATGCCATACCATAGCACAGTGTTAGATTGAGAGTTAATGCAACCGGAATACCATCTGATTTAAAAGCAATTCTTAAAGCCGTTTTCCATGTCTTACACAAGTTTTGATAGTTGAAATTTGTATTAGCAAAAATGTTATTGAATTATTGGAATATCCTTAATCCGAATCTGACCACAATTTTCTCTATTATCTAAATACATACCTTTTTAAGGACACCTGAAATTTAAAAAAAATTAAATCTAAAAACTCAATTTTTAATGAGTTGTGTATTCTTCAAAAACAGTCGCAAACGGCATTCATTATAAGAACATAAAAACTACTTATGTAGCTGTAAAGTTGTTAGATCCGATTTCCACAGCGACTAATATAAAAAATGTGGAAATAATTTTAAAGCTGATTTAAATGTGGAAATAATTTTAAATTAGCTTTAAAATTATTTCCACATTTTTTATATGTTTCTACTTCTTAGATTTTATAAAGTTTGCTTTACGAAATGTAGTGTGATTATATATGCATGTTCATACGTGAAAATTTAGATCACCCTAATAAAAAAAAAAATATTTAATTTTGTGCACGTAAGAAAAATAATTACTACGATCGATATGAATATTTTTCAGAAGTTGTTACATTTTTATTGCCGCTTTGTTTACAGTTTACAGTTCTTTTAATTGCTTATAGTTTAACTTATCACGTTTCATTGCTTGCTAATACTGTTTCAAAATTGAAAAATACCTTTGTGCAAATGTATCACTGTAATTTTTCCGCACTCATAAATGCCAGCGTTTGAGTTTTTTGTAGAAAATTGCTAAATGTATACTAAATCTATATGTTTGTAGATGAAAAACGTTTAATTTTAATTTCACTTTGTTCTAAAGTCATTTCGTTTTCGACGCATTGTACGCACAAAACGTGGCCAGCACGCCCAGCCCCGCATTGAGTGCACGCACCGGCTTGCTCGCGCCCGATAGTGCCCGCATACCCAAAGGCAATCCCTTGCCACAACGTGTGCGAAAGCCATTGAAGAGATACATATTATTCGAATTGCCATTCAAGATGGCGAACTCTTTTTTCTTTCCCTTGGGCACCAAACGGTAGGTGACATTCTTGACTTTCAGCGGCGTCACACGATAGTTGAATGTGTGAAATTTGCATTTCTGAGTATCATCGCCAGCCTTGGGTTGACAGCATGGCGTCGGTGCTTTATAGCCGGGTTTCTTGGCGCATGCGCTACCCGACTTGCCACCACCTTTGCCACTCTTACCTTTATCGGCTTTGTTGCCCGCCTTCACCCTGCAAGTATGTAATGAGAATTGCTTTAAATTGTCCAATGTTCGATATGTTTGTATACCTGTAAGTGAATGTAGTATTTTTGTAAGTGTACCAACAGCGTAAGCCCAATGCTCAGCATACAATTCTAATCAAGCTCAATAAGCCAAATTAACTACAGCGGTGTTTCGGTGTGCGTTTGTGCTTGAATGGTTAAGCGTTTGATTATACGAATACATAAATATGTGTGTGTGTGTGTGTGTGTGTGATTGTTGAAAGAATGGGTGTGGTCTGCAGAAGAACGCTTGCTTGAGTGCGTGTAACCGCGTCTGGTATGCCAATTCACGTCTGCATGGCTGCTTCAATTGGTCTGCATAATGGTTGGTGCCACAAGTGCGCCTAATTGCAACTTTGACAAATAATTCACAACACAAGCAAATTCACTCACTCTGCAACTGGTAGTTATGTATGCACATCGACTAATAACTAATTTGTCTACCGCTGCGGTATCCGCTCTCGGTCGGCAAGTGGTAATAGACTAGCACTAAGTAAGCGTGAGAAAAGTTATACATAAATCAGAGTTTTCACACCGATTAAACAGTGCTACAAAAAAATAAATGAAGTCGAAATAGCTACGGAGTTATGTTATTTTTCTTGTAGATCTTATCGCGTAGAACAAGAATCCAATTTTGGAATTGACAAATAGCCAAAATAAACATTTGTTAAACTCGATATTAAACGTACTCTTTGAATCAAGTCAAAACTTATTTAGTTTTCTTATAAAAGGAGAAAAAGGGTAACAAAGTTTAAGTTTGTTGTGCCGAAAGCAAATAAATCTCTTCAGCTTTATAAAGACATTTATATAGTAACATTCGAAATGTTTCTGAGTTTCTTCTTTCTTAAACCGTTCTTAGATTAAAAATAGATAATTGACTAATATATGGACTAATAAGTGCGCAAAAGTACGAAAAATCGATTTTTATTCTTAACTTTCATAAAAATTCCAAATTGAATTCTCGTTCTACTCGATAAGAGCTACAAGAAAAAGTACATCTCTTCCCAGGGTATTTTGGAGTGTCACACTGTGTTATTATTCTGCATGATATCTATACTTTGTAGAAAATAAATTTGCCCTTAAGTAGTGCCGAATTCGTTTGCACCAGTGCGCGCATAATCCTTAAAAGAAACGCTCTAGAATGGAAGCGCAGAGGTCACAAACTCAGTCAGAATTCAAACCAACAACCTTCTTTATCTGAAATAAATTGTATACTCTCTCCGTTCTTCTTTGTCGTAATATTATTATTAATGCATGCACATTAGGGTGGTTCCAAAATGTGTGGAGGCGTTCATGATGCGCTTAAAATGTGCATTTTACAGTTTCGAACAGTTTTTCGATAATTTTACCACATTTACACCATTTTACCGTATTTACTTATAATTATTGCCGACTATCTGACGAGTGGTCGCCGTTATCTTCGTGCAAGCATTTTTGTGAAATTATCCAACGATTCGCTGCAATTTTTGAAAATGGAACAAACAAAAGGCCTTAAAGTATGCAAGTAGTACAGTTAGTAGTACAGCTTTTGTTTAAACACTTTCGCAGGTTTCATTTTAGCGCATAGATTTTTAATGGCAAAAATACATTCGAGTATATGGCATTTAGTTGCATTTAAGTAGAGTTTTATCAAAATAAATAAAAAAAGATATTGTTAGAAGTATTTTAAGGGCTGAAATTCCAAATGAATATCTTTACTTTCGAATGAAAGATTCACTTTAACTTCAAGAAACACTGCCAGTCAATAAATAATTTTTATTTACCAATTTTTAAAACAAATTATCGAATTTTATTTAAGATTAACGATTTAATTGTTTTTTTTTTTTAATTGATTTCGGGGAAACCATTACTAAAAGTTAGTATTAGAAAAATGCAGAAGGAAACCTTTAGTCCACCTTAGTGTACATACATATGTAGATGTGTACATATTTGTTAGGTTGGCAGCAAATTAATTGTGCCACTAAATGTGTTATTACGCTTACAAACGCTTGTAGCACTTTCATATTTCATAACATAAGTATTGCTTGCAACGTCACATTTGTTTAATTTACATACATTTGTATGTTATTAATTATTAAACGAGTATCAGCGACTTTTATGACACACATATAACATATATATATACATATGTATATTTGTAGATAATATTGTATTTCTTTGCTCTTACTAATTTCAGATTTTAGCCATGACAACCCCGAAGAGTGGCCTATGCAATTCCCGCAATGCGGCGGCAAACGGCAATCACCAATTGCAATAACAACAGAAACGGTGTGTATAATTTGTTAAAATGTGTTAGCTTCAAATTCTCGCAGTTTTTCCGCATATTTGTTTTTTATTTAAATGGTTTTAGTCCTCAATTTTTACACATATTTTTGCTACAAAAAAATTGCGCGATAGCTTTCTTAAATCATAAAGAACTCCGAAATGGTATAAAAGCACAAACTTGGATAAACAAAAATTTCACTAGCGGATTGTGTTTTTAAAAACACATTGGGCAATAGCAAAAGGTTTATAAACTTTTAAACTATGATTTCATTTAATTTAGTTAGGAAATCAATATTTTGGTTAAAACACTGGAACAAAAAACGTTCCAGTTTATTTTATTTAGGTTTTCGCCAATTTAAATAGAGTTTAACACACACACAATAAATATTTTATTTATTTTACAGTCACTACAAGTATGGCTTCCTCCAATAATATTCACATCGTACGAAGCCCTCTTTTCGAAATTGATTGTCTTGCAGAACGTAGGATATACGTGTGAGTATAAAAAAATATATTAAGCTAATTCTGAATTGAAGTACAATATCTATTATCACATACATATATCACATATACAATATTTATTATTCACACAGTGAAATTCGGTATACCAAGAACAGAGGAAGGCATCTTCCCATCTATTACTGGTGGCCCACTCAACGATATCTATGAGGCTGCTGAAGTACACTTCCATTGGGGATCACCAACAAGTAAGGGCTCCGAGCATCTTATTAATAATAAACGTTCCGATGTGGAAATGCATATTGTGCACAAAAACACGAAATATGCCAGCGTGAATGAGGCGACAGGTTTCGTTGATGGTTTAGCAGTGCTCGGTGTTTTCCTTAAAGAGGAAAAGGTAATTCGCCTGTTGCGATTACGCGCTCACACGTACTCAATTTAAATTTTGTTTTTTATTTTTATTTTTTTCACTTGCAGACGATTCTTGATATTTTCACGCCTGGCCTTAATACTGTGTATAATTCAATTCCGATGATTGCCCTTTATAACTCAACCGCAACTGCCAGACCAAAAATAAGTCTCGGCTCGCTCCTGAATAATATTAATCGTCAAAACTATTACACCTATCAAGGTTCATTGACTACGCCCGCATGCGCCGAAGCCGTCACATGGATTGTATACCCGGAGGCCATACCGATTTCATCGGTGCATTTGCATAATTTCTGGCTTTTGCGCGATAAATCATTTGGCAATTTGTGGAACAACTATAGACCTGTGCAACCGATCGGAATGCGCAGTGTTTACCACACCAATCCGTTTTTGCAATTTTAAACGTTTAGGAAATTCTAGACCAAAAAATTTCCCTTTAATATTTTTCAAGAGCATTTTATTGGCGAATGTAAAAGAAAAAATTTTTAAATACAAAAATATATATTTTTTGCTTTTCGAAGACGAAAATTTTGATCGAAATTCATTTTACAAGGTCGAACAAATTTTTTTACGACGATTTCGAAAGCTTCATTTCGAAAAGATTATGCTTTCCAAACGTATTGAAATGCAGAACAGGCCTGAGCAACTTTAAATTACAAATCAAACTTGAATAAAGAGGTTATACCAAAAAAATTTCGATTGTCAATCATACTTCTCACAGCGTTTACGTCCACCTGATTAAGAGATAAAGACTATAGGAAAATACATTGCATGACTTTTGAATCCACTGCATGCCAAAAAATCTGCGATTCGGTAATTTAACTAATTTTTATTCAGATTTCAAACTTTTTTCTTCGAAGTGTTTGAATTTTTGTGTATACTAAAATGTATAGCTCATCTTATTGAGTATACGAATGTGGAAGATTTGCTTTTTTTAAAATTATTTTTGCCTCGCAATTTATTTTTGTATAGAACAAAGCCGCAGCAGCATCGAGGAAAAACAATTCTCAAAAATTGGTAGTACTCGCATTTTTTAGGCACTTAAAACCGGCGCATCTTGTACTTAAATTATTTAAATGGGCTATGAAATTGAATATTCATTAAAATCAAAAACACGTTTGAGAAAAAGGATTGCATTTCGATGGACATCAGCTGAATGTATTTAGTTTTCTACAAAGCTTTCCATGGCTTTTGTAGAATAAGGTGATGTATATTGATTGAAAATTCTTAAAAATAAATTTTAAAAACACGAAAAGTAAAATTTTGCATTTGTTTGCATTTCATATGGTTGCTACCGTATATTGGTGAAAGCGTCAATTTATATTTTAGTGGTTAAATATAAAAACGCACACCACAAATTGAAGGAGAAGCCATATTATTATTTATTATTATTATAATTAAAAGTTTCCTACCCTAAATGGGGTTGAGGGGTTTTTAATTTTTTTTTTTATTTTCCTATGTAAAAGGTTACAGACATACAGACATTGCATGTTGTATAAGTAATTAATCGTATGTGAATATCGGCTCTACTTAATATTGATAAAAAATAGCGTTCATTATAAATACACAAATGGCTTAGGCCGAAAGAGAAATTAATAAAATTATGCAACTAATAAAGGGTGTTTTTTTTACAGGTTTGTTTTTCGAATAGAGATAAAACTGGCATTTTGTGGTCAAATCTGGCAACTCTAATGTCATTTATGTTCAGTTTGGTTTGCCATTTCATCATGAATAGGTTGACAAAAGAACAACGCTTGCAAATCGTGCAAATTTATTTCGAAAATAATGGTTCAGTTCGCGAAGTTTACCGTGAGCTCCGTCCATTTTATGGTCGACATAATCGTAAATCAGAGCAATTAATTCGGTTAACCATGGATCGTTTTCGCACTACGTTTACTCTATGTGATAATACGCATCCGCAGAGACGTCGAACAGTGCGCACCGAAGAAACAATTGCCGCTGTAGAGCAAAGTGTTGAAGAGGACCCGAATGAATCGATTCGCCACCGTGCACAGCAATTGGAGCTGTGTCCATCAACTTTATGGAAGATTTTGCGCAAAGATCTTGGCTTGCGACCTTACAAGATCCAGCTTGTGCAAGAATTAAAGCCGCGAGACCATGCAATGCGTCGTGATTTTGGTGTATGGGCCGAAAATGAGATTGATCTCGATGCTGATTTTCATCGCAAAATTTTGTTCAGTGATGAGGCTCATTTTTGGTTGAATGGCTACGTCAACAAGCAAAATTGCCGCATTTGGAGTGAAGAGAATCCACATGAGACCCTTGAAACGCCATTACATCCACAAAAACTGACTGTTTGGTGTGCTCTATGGGCTGGTGGAGTCATTGGGCCATACTTCTTCCGCAATAATGCTGGAGAGGCAGTTACCGTTAATGGAGACCGGTATAGAGCCATGATAACCGACTATTTTGTTCCCGAATTGGATGGCATGAATGTGGATGAGTTGTGGTTCCAACAAGACGGCGCTACATGCCACACAGCGCACGTCACAATCGATTTATTGAAGGAAACATTCGCTGAGCGCATAATTTCGCGGAAAGGACCTGTCAATTGGCCACCAAGATCGTGTGATTTGACACCATTGGATTATTTTCTTTGGGGATATGTGAAGTCGCTCGTCTACACCAACAAACCAGAAACGTTAGGGGAATTGGAAGCCAACATTCGTGGCGTTATTGCCGACATACGGCCCCATATGCTCGAAAAAGTGGTTGAAAATTGGACCTGTAGAATTGGCTTTATTCGAGCCAGCCGCGGCGGCCACATGCCCGAAATCATATTTAAACATTAATGGCATAAAATTATCCTTCCATTAAAGCCAAATTGATGGACCTTAAAACGATTTTCTTGTGTTTTATTTCAATTCGAAGTTCTATACCCCTAAAAAAAACACCCTGTACTTGGAAGATTGAAGTTTTTGCTCTTACTTTTTTTAATTAATTTCGGTTTAATTATCCATACGTGTGCATGTGTTTGTTTGTATGTTTGTGTGTATATAATTAAAATGTATATTTGTTAACGCTAAGATAAATAATAATGTGAATGCGAGATTTTGTTTTTTTTTTTCATTTGCTAATTCTTCAAATACTACGCAGATGTAGGTATGTTTGCATGTGTTTACGTTGCCATTATTAATATGAATGTCTGTTATTTATAATCAGAATATTTCGCATTCCCTTTTGTTTCAGTTTTCATAATAAAACGCAGCGTTTGTTGTGTGTTAGTGTGTTTTGGTTTTTATTTTTTAATTTTTCTCTACCAAACAGCCTTTATTTTTAGTTTTTTTTTTTTTGATATGGTTTTAATCATTTGTGCTATCGATCGGTGTATGTTCGTATGCAATCTAACAATTTAATTTAGATACAAATGATTTTTAAAAATGATTCAGTTTTTTTTTATAATTTTCTCCATTTTTGTGAGAAACAATATCTAGCAGTGATCTAAATTACATTTAACAGTTTAGGTACTCATAAAGTATTCACTCTAAAAATATATATTTATGCCTTCAATGATCTTCTGCTGCTTTCTGTTTGGTTTAATCAATTAAAAAAAAAATTAAATTTAAGTATGTGTTAGAGGGATATATTTATGCCAGGGAAGTACAAGAGTCAATCTATCGTCGTATCTGCATTTAACAAATTGATTTGCCATTGTGCGATTTCATTGATTGAACTTAAAACAAACAAAAAAAAATACCTACACTTACTATATGTATATTTGCTTAGCTACACATTAACCCAACCGCTTACAACCTCAATGTCGTCTATTACATTTTTATTTAATAAAATTTGTTTGTTTGTTAATTTTTCGGTGCGCGTTGACTCACTGGCTCTCGCACTTTTCGTGTTAAAAACAAATCACAGTTCAATTCGCTGTAGCCTCAAAGCACCGGATACTTTACATAAATCTTTAAATTTGTTTACGGCGCTTTCATACGAACACATACACATGCTATATTTATTTAAATATTTAAAATATTTTAAAATACACTAATTGTTTAATTTGCATAGTTTTTACTTTTGTGATTGGGTTAAAAGGGCGGTGCCATTTTCTTTGGATATTTATTTTATTTTCTTGGTTTTTTTTTTCATTTCTAGTAAAAGTTTATTTTATTACACACATATTTTTTCACATTTGTGACTGCGTTTCTCAAAAGTGGTACGCATATGTACATATGTACATAATTTTGTGTTTTTTCTGTATTATTTGTATTTTTACATATGTATTAATTTAGTTTATTTACAGCTGTTGCCTGTGAAATAGAAGATATAAGAAGAAAGAAAAATAATTGAGCATTACAACGTTACAAGTACAAATACATATTTTAACAAATCGGGTGCTAAGAAGCATGCCAATCGGGGGAGGAATAGACCAATCTGGAGTCAGTTGAATTGTAAATTAAGCAATACATACATACATACTTTTAATGGCCTTATCGGCTTGCGATGGCCCACCTACAAATTGCATGTATGTCGATACGAGTGTTTTTCACACGATGTGTTCTTCTTCTTTATATATACGCTCCCGTTTTTAAGCCTAAAAGCATAAAACATCACACGGCAAAGCAATTCGCTAGAATACCTTGAAAGAATGTATCTGCAGCAGCACTTACATACGTATGTACATACAAACACAGTTGAATGCATCGAATAAAGCAAAGGTTTGAGAATACATTTTTTTTTTTTCAACAACAAAAATATGTATAACTCAAAAATATTCAAAATGACTTTTCTTAAGACTTATACCATGGTCATTTACATAAATAGCGTCATAGTTTAAAGTAAAAGAAAAACGAGTTGGGCATGCAAAATGGCCAAAACTAAAAATGCGATTGCAAGTTGTGAAGGTATTTATGCAAAGAAGCGTTGATCCTGATATCAATCGCTAAAATAATCTCACATGAATTTCAAATTAGCTTTAAATACTCTATTTTATTTAACAAACACTTTGCATTCAACTGTTTGTTGTATTTTGTATTTTGATTTTTGGCCTTTTTTTCCGAGTATATTTTCTTATATGAAAGAACTTGCTTCGGCAAATTAAAATTATTTAGCTACAAAACTGCATTACCGATTTTTTTTTAAGGCAATGAAAACTTATAAAAAACATTTTCAAATTTAAAAAAATTGTAATCAAAAACATAACCATTATCTTTTTATTGCTTTGGGACAGGAGGTCCAAATAAGCTCTATCCCTATCAAGTATTCTAAAACAGTTACTTAGTGTGAAAAAGGATTGTTTCGCTCAACAACTAGTTACCTTTTTAAGCTTATTCTCACAAGTGAAGAGTTATCAATTCCCCTTTTTACGGTTATTCAAAAATCACTTCATGGTAAACGTGTACGAGTATATTAAAGGAAATTGTTAAATTGCTTGTACATTTCTTATACTATGTTCACTTAAATAAGAATTGAAATAACTGTTGTAGAAATTTACAGTTAGGTGATTCACAAGTTGTCATAAAATGTCATAAATTTATAAAATCATAACAACTTTTTTGTTTTTGTTGGAATTTTTCAAATTTTATGACTACGTCAATACGACGTTTTACGACACCTTGTGAATCAAAAAATAAGTGCATTAAATAAATATCCAACTACTTTCAAATTGGTTAATTTTTCAGACTGTCTGCTTTTTCCGACAGGAAGTTTCTAAAATTTAAATTATATTGTAACACTTGTTAATACATACATACATATTTCATATTTAGGTAATTTTTAGTTCATTACTTGCATTTATACATTTGTTAAAAAAAAATTTAAAAAAACTGATAAAGATAATATAATACCATAACAAAATAATTTTACTTAATTGCAATCTTAAATTTCGCGTACGAACGTGAGTGAATGATTGCGAATCCTGCTTATAACAACACGTGCTAAACTATTAGCTATTAAATTCGGCTAGTAATTTGTATTAAATATAGTAATTTATTCTGTAATGTGAATCATTTATTTCCGGCATATTTTTAGGCAGTTGATATGCAATGTTTTTTTTGAAATTCGTAAGCATAGCGAGTTAATTCAAGTTTCATTGTTTGTTTTAGAGCCGCCCCAACCTAATTAGTCATCGCGAATGAATTTCTCAACTGCTGCTTCCGGTGCAATGTGCTTTACTATTCATAATTCATAGTATGGATTGGCAATATGGTAGCGTAATGTTTATAAACATCTCACTTTTCACACTAATCGTAAAACTTATTCAAACATGCCGAAGCATTTTACATATCTTCTAAACACTTCTATTGTGTTCAAGCTTTACTAAGTTTTCACAGAGTCTTGGATTAGTGACATTAAAAGGACACACTTCTTTTGAGTGATTTAAACTAAGTAGAACTTTTGAACACTGCATTCGAAAAATTGTTGATTAAGATAAATTAAACCGATTTATATTCGGCCAAGTACTGTCCATTCAGCAGTGTTTCCCAAATAAAAGACCTAGAAAATAGCCCCATGGCTTAACCCTACAAAAGTAAAATAACTCTACAATCATATTTAGAAGAGATAAAAATTAGTTGCGTGCTCTTTTGTATCTTTTCAAGTTCAAATTTGTTTCCCACGTCTCAAAAAGGCTCAGAAAAAAATAAATAACCTCAATTCGTATGTATTCTGGTTTGTAGAGGGTTAAGCAGCAAACAAATCTCATTGTTGAGAATCAAACAATTTGAAAGCATTTCAGATATTTCATTATGATAAAATTGCTAATAAAAAATAGTGCTAATAATAGATGTGAACTTTAAACACCCAAAATTGTTTTTTTATAAAAATATCATAACATTAAAATGTTTTAAAAATCGTCGCCTTAGTAAAAGCGCCTCCTTTTTCATTTCTAGCTATTGTGCTTTAAACAGTATCGGCCCTATTCTAATTGTAATTGTCCAAACTTTTCGCCAAACTTAAAAAAAATTTAAATCAGCGGATTTTAACTTCCCGTTATGATTACTGCAGCTGTTTATATGAAATAGATAACTTTTAATTAACTTTGTACAAAACCATTTATATTATTTTAACAATTTTGTTATAAAATTATTTTAATGATTATAACAAATACATAATTAAACATTCACGGAACATAGTTATTTATAGATATTTACAAATATGTTTTGGATACACTACATCAATAAACATAGTGTAAACAAATACATATACAAATCTCTCGGCACGATTGCGGTGCAAGATGATGTGGATAGCTTAACATATTTCTGCTTCGAAACACTTATACGAGAGAGGAATGAGTTCGGCATACGCTATCGTGAATCTGTTGAAGATGACTTTGTTGATGGGCGACAAAGGAAGAAGTGAAGTCCGAAATGATTGCAATTCATGTTTTCTTTTTCTTTTTCATTTTTTTTTTTTTTTTTTGTTTGACGATGTACGAAATGCATAACATTTTAAGAGTTCATAAATTAATATTATGCTCTCTCATACTTATGCATACTCCACTTATTTATTTTTCCGAAAATCCAATTAGAAGCTATTTTTATGTTTTGTGCAAAATTACAACTTCGGTTGCACATTAATGGGCTCGTCCCTAAGAGAAATGGGAAATGCGTAAAAGTATTTTTTTTTAATGTTAAATGCAATGCATGAAGAGATTATGAGATAGCTGGTTACTAGATTGGTTAATGTTTGATTGTAAGTTATGCTTGAGTTGGTTAGACACTGAGTGAAGAAAATAAGATGGATGACACCATGCATGCATGAATGATTTTAGAGAGGGAAAATATTCGTTGGATGATATCTGCAATAAGAATGATAACAATTTTAAATGAACAATAACAAATAAGGCAAACAAAACAGAGTTTAGCTATGAGAAAAATAATCAAACAAATACAAACCTTCAAGTAAAATGAAAGTAAAAGCGTAATTATCCTGCAAAGCACTTTTCACAACTCAAATTCGAGTTGTACAACGAATTTGAGCTCTCAGTTAATTTTGCTTAAATTTATTTAGGGTAGCACAGTTAATCTCTATTCACATGGTTTAAAAACGCTTCGATATAAAAAGCCTAACAAATTTGTTTGACCAATAAAGCACTTTAAAATATAATCGCAATCCAAAGAAAAATATTTAAACACCAGTTATCAATATAAGGAAAAAAAAGCACAGGTAAAAAGTGGATTTAGTTGCAAGCACATTTCGCCTTTTAAGAAATTTTGTACAGTGCCTGTTTATATACATATGTACATATGTACACATCCTATATATGTAAGTGCTAAAGGATATATTTCGCCGCCACCAACTATTATGCGTTGCTAAAAGCTACGTTAAGCACTCAGCTTTAGCGCAGTCGTAATTTTGAATTTATTTATTTTGTGCATTGTTAGTAGGAAAGTAAGAAAGAAAGTGTTTTCAAAAATAAAATAACAAATTTTGATGTAATTCGGTAGTGTATTTAAGGCTTTAATATTGTGTATGTGCCTAATAGTAATTGAAAATTAACGCAAAACTAAAACTACAGCTAATTTTTTACAGTTAAAACAAAAGCAAATATGTAAATGAAAAGTAAAATAAAAAGCATGCAATAAGTTTTGCCAACAAAATTTATAAATTAAAACTACAAATTAGACAGAATTGAAACAGAAGCATTAAAGAAAGCAAAAGTTTTAAGAGGGATAATTTTGACTCATTCGGAATTTTTATATGGAGAATACGTGGTTTACGAAATTAACTGTATGCACAAAAGGTGCACCATCAAAGGAACACAATCGACTTACATATGCTCGGGGTGATTACGTATGCATTCAATCAAATCTTGAACTTTCAATTGGTTTGCGCAGATCTTGTGAATCGCGGTGAAGAGGGGGAATCTGTGTGACGAAAAGAAAAATGCAAATATAAACTAATTCAAAGTATAATAGTATAGCGTATATTATTTACTTGTCTTCCAAGCCTTTATTCTTCAGCATGTAGTTCACTTCCTCGGCGGTTGGGGGACCTTGCAATTTCTGTCCATTCAACATCTCAACTTCCAATTGCTCGATAGTTTTGCCTGTTTTCACGAACGCTTCTGCAACGCGACGGTTACGGCCACCTTTCAACGGAAAGCAATATTGAGATTGTATTACATTTTAAAAAAATTCCCTGGTCAGTGCTAACGGCATGGCTTACCATAGCAGGTGGTTATTAGATCAGCAACACCACAGCTCTCGAAGAAGGTTGATAATTTGCTGCCTGGGTAGAAGACATCAACAAAACGGACCATTTCCATTAGACCCAAACGAATGACTGCCGCCTTGGTATTATCACCCAAACCTAATCCATCGACGAAACCAGCGCCGGTGGCAACAATGTTCTGCGCAATAAAAAAAAAATATTAAATGGAAATTAAATTATAAATATTTGTGTCGCCCTGTACAAACCTTGAGTGCACCACAAACTTCAACGGCATCAGCGTCATCCACCACAACCACTCGGAAGAAATCAGCTTGGAAGAGATCACGCAATATTTTAGCGTACTTAACATCTCGGCAACCAATGGTAGTTTCACAGAAGTTACCCTGTGCCACTTCATTGGCCAGATTGGCGCCCATGAGCACAGAGCAAGGGATCTATAAAAGTTGTGTAGGATTTTTAAACATATAGGACAACCATAAATTCATTGAATCATTGAAATTTATACCAACCTTCAAATGGCGGGTGATGATGTGAGAAATAAGATCGATACCACCACCTTCGGCCTTATCGAAGCCCTTAATCAGTGAAATGGCGATGGCATTTGGCTTAATTTTTCCCAAAAGCGTTTTGCAGAAGTTCGGAATGAACTGATGTGGCACAACGAAAATGAGAATATCAGCATTTTTACATGCTTCAATGAGATCTGGCACAGCAACCTAAAGAACAAATCGAAACGAAATTAATAGAAACCATTAAATAAAGATTATTTATAAATGAAAAACTAAATACTTCAAAAGTAATTAATTTGATGAATTATAATTGATAACGTGAGTCTCAAACTCATTGAAAACATACAAAATAAGAGTGACTATGGGCGCCATAATGTCTAATTGTTCAATAGTGGCAAACAAGCATGTTTAGCTTGTGGCACTGTGCCTTTAATCATTTTAAATAATTTTTGCGCTAAACACTTGCGTGAAGGATTTACTTGAATCCCCCACATTAATAAAGGTCTTATAAATTTAAATAATTGTTGACAAATCGATCGATAGACGTCAATAATTATTTATTGTTGTATGTATTTATGTATAAAATTTCATATGTATACACATTTTTGTGCAGTAAGAGATTTATGAAAATTTATTAGCTAAAAAAATTTAAATCGAAATTGTTACTTTACTTTGTAAAGTTATAATAAATTTTTTTATTATAGCCAAGTATACATACAAATTTGCCATAGTTTCTGCCTGCAATGCTCGTTAATTTTCTAAAAAAAATTTAAACATGGTTTTTTTTTTCATATAAAAAAATATTTACCATGCGTTATGTGACTGGGAGAAATTGTGGAAGAGCGATAGAATATAAACATAAAAAAACAAGGAGTTGCACATTTTTATTACAAAAAATTGCATACTCGAAAAAAATAAAATGTGTACCCTTTTTGAAAGTTTTTGAAGCGTATCAGTTAGAGAGTGCACTTTATTTAAGATGAATAAAAATTAATCGTTAGTAAATCTAATGAATTTGGCGTGGTTATATAATATTCTTTTACATATTTACACGCATAATTCAAAGAGAGCCAAAATTCAAATTCAAAACCATAAAAAATATTTCAAGGTCTTTTGGGAAAGTATCAAATTTTCTTCAGATATTATTAATACTTTGTTTCAAAAAATCACATTAAAAGGAATGTTATTTAATGTACATATCTGTGGTGTCAGATATGTTTGTTTCAGTTTTGATTGTTTTACAACTGATAATTATTGAAAATTGTCACAAATTATCCGCTTTTGCCGCTCGAGTACACAAATATTAAACACGAGTATAGAAAGGAAAGTGAGACATGAGGTCTGTACTCGTACTTGTCCAGTAAGAATTGTCCAGTAAAGAAATTTCTTAGAATTTAACAACATTCGCTCTCAGAGCAAAAAATATACCAAAAAGTACAAGAACGAAAACCAGTAACAACTTGCAAGTTTGACGAACAGCTGATTGAATTTTTGTCCGCATCCAAATATACAAAATGAAAAACGTTGCATTAATGTTTTCCTGAAACATTCCACTAACGAAGCTTAACCAAAGGAATTTGTACTTGCTTCTTGCATGTTTGATACCCACATTTTATAATTTTCGCCTTTAGAACTCTTAAACAAAAATTTCAAAATGAAATGTCAATTCGCTCTCTAGATTTCCCTTACTTTGCAAGTTTTTGCGGACAAAAACGCCCAAAGTTTGTAACAACAAAACAGCTGATTGCGAACAGCTGATTGTAATGTGAATAAATTAAAATTTTTTTTACAAATGAAAATTATAATAGGTACATTCGTTTAAAATCTCAAACAGCAATATTCCAAGGAAATGTCTTCTGTTCTCTCACAAGAGAAAAATATCCAAAATATTACGCAAACGCAAAATTTGCAGAAACTCGCAAGATCAACGAACAGCTGATTGAATTCTTGTCCACATACAAATATGCAAAATGGAAAACATTGCATTAGTGTTTTCTTGAAACATTCTACAAAGGAAACTTATCCAAATTAACAATTACTTGCTTCTTGTATGTTTAACACTTTTATTTTATTATTTTAATTTTTAAAATTCTTAAACAAAAACTTCTAATTTATTTAAATTACAATCATCTGTTTTTGATCAGCTGTTTTCTTGTTGCCAAATTTCTGCTGCTCTCTCAATGTCCGCTACTTTATAAGTTTATTGCGTATGCGAACGCTAAAAGCTGATAGTTTTCGAAAACTTTTAATAATTATCCCCAGTACCTTATTTACATACATATGTATGTATATGAGTGTGCGTTATTTTGTACATACATACATACGTATGTAAAACGTTAGTTATTTCCATGTAGAATTACTACATCGTTGTTCTTGTACATACATAAGAAAGTACAATATTATTTACTAAGATAATAATTTATTTCTTAATGTGGAGATGGCTGGAAATATTTTTGTGCTCATGACAAAATTAATTAAAAAATTATTTATTTAGTTTTGAATTTAGCCTAAAGAAACCATGATCGCTTTTAAAGGTTGTCAGCTAATTTGTTCGTTTCGATTTGTTTACACAGTCGAAAAGTTCAAAATCAAGAGGACTGTATAAGTTTTTATTGTTTTATTAAGTTCGAGAGAAAACGTATATTAAAATTACTAAAGGCGGTAGGTTTATGGTTCTTTAACATGATCCTTTGTTAAAAAGGTACTAAAGAAGCGGCAGCGTCTGAGCTTATTGCGGCCAAGAAGCGCACTGGTGACTCATTTTCAGAAAAACATTGTGGCTACAATCTATTGCGATGCCGAAAGAGAACTTTACTGATGAGTTTTATAACACGAAAACTACGTTTCCTTGTTGTTTTTATGGCGAAATGCTATTAGGGAAAAAAGCCGAAGAGAACTGTCGCACGAAAATTCTCATATCCGTTGTTTACAAGATTGCCTCTGCGAAATGCGGCTTCACTAAGCCCAAACTGTTAGTATTAAAGTCAGACCTTTTAACCCAGTTTCGTAAGCACAAATTGAAATAAAACAATCAAATTTGTAACTTTTGTTTATTTTGTTTATTTTGCCACGGGCCCATTGCTTTATTGCCTATATATACATATATACATACATACATACATACAGATATGTATATGAGTACATTTATGCACGTACAATTATTACAAAATATTATACGGTAAATAACATAAAGATTGAACTAAAAAAAGCGATAAGGAACGAATGAATAAAGACTATGAGTCATTGAAAACACTTGTAACAAAAACAAAATAGTATGGGTATTCACATACATATGTACATATATTTGTAAATAGCTTATTACTTCATTAGTAATCTAAAAGTTTGTAGTTTTGTCTGCCAAGCTTTTTTATGCTACTGGCACTCAAATTACATTACCTGGATGCCTGTGGTATGACACTAGTAAATTTATTTATTTTATTTTTATTTATGTCGCCATAATAATAATACATAATTTGGTCAATATCTAACATGATAGAATTTGACTTTTTTAATTTTTTTCCACTCTGTTTTCTCAAAAAGTTGAATCAAATGCGATATTTTAGTGAGTTTAATTAATTTTGAGTTACTTGAGCGAAACCTTCTAGTGGCAAATATGTCGCATTATAAATGTCAAAGTGACATTCCGTTTTTAAGTGGAAGCTGATGGTTCTTTTGGAAAAATGTATGCCGGCAAGAAAACTGCTGATCACGAAGAGCTGATTGTAATTTGGATAAATTAAAAAATTTTGTTTAAGTATTTCAAAGAGGAAAATTAAAAAGTATGTGTTATTAAAAAAGCAAAAAGCACGCAATTGTTCGTTTGGTTAAGTTTCTTGGCGGACGAATTTTAAAAAGTTGTCAGATTTTTTATGAAATTTGAGATCGAAAGCTTTTTCAACTCATTACAAAATTTAAAACAAAATTCTAAATGACAGATCCAATATGGCGTATGGAAATATAAACGAGAAAAAAAAAATTACGTTTCCCCTTCGCTGGTTCGTCTTAAATAAAGTACGTTTGTCACGTGTTTAATTGCGTTTGACACACACATATGTATGTGAACACCCCTAGCGTTTAAACAAAACACACAAAAAAATTAAAACAAGCGCACCTATCATAAGCACGTTTGTTTCTGATATGGTTTTTATAACACTTATGTACATACATATACATAAGTATATACATACATATGTATGTATGCATGTATGTGTATACTCACTAAAAGTAATTTATTAAAAAACTTGTTGATATAAAAAAGGTGTTTAGTATTTCTTGCTAAACGGAAATCAAAACAAATGATAAAATAAAAAAGAGCAATACCGGCAAAATAATTGAGTAAGCAAAAGTGCGATTTACATACTTACATATGTATGTATGTATGCAAGTATACATTAAGTTCAAACATTTATGGATTTCGATTGGATATCACGAGTGTAAGGCACTTGTTTCTAGCACATACTCAAGCGTGCAAAACTTACAAAAAATTGTAGTTGGAAAAAAAACAAGTTCAATCACCCAGCGGCTAGTGAATGACCTAGCTGAGATATATACGTACATACATATGTACATATCTTTGAATGTTTGTAAAGTATGTCAGTAAACCGCATTACGCTACACGTCAGCTAACGATTGCTGACAAATAAGAGAAACATTTGTATCATTTTGCCATGATTTTGCAGCAAAAACGATTTTTAAATTCTCTTAAGAATTGAAAATTGTCATTGTACAAAAACCCGAATGGCTTCTTAATTGTACTAGAAAATAATTTACCAATTAATCTGGATGTTTACAGGTATAAAAATAAATTTGACAAACAACAAAAGAAATTGATAACCTTTGAATTTTTATTTGCATTGTTTGCGGGTCTCTGACGGATCATAAATATTTCAGTAGATAAGAAATTTATTGGCACGCTGCCAAGCAAGTGGGGTAATGTTCCAAATTCACATTTTACATAATAATTGGCCAATGGCTTGAATTTGCTTGCCATTTTCAAGGCCACAGAACTTTTTTCTTAAAATAGAAAGACGAAGACATTGAACTTAATGTAAGACGTTCTGGCTCTAAACCGAGTAACGATGTTCAATGGCCTATTATTATTCTAAGGGGTCAAAATTAAGATGAGTAATAGTTGAATGTCGATTGTTTACTATTATAAATTAGTGAATCAAGGTATATATCTCTACGGTAATATAAAACTATCTAATTCGTAGATACATATAAATTTGTTGTTTCACATTTACCGGTCATTTTTAAAATCATCGAAAATATCAAAAGAGTCTACTTAATATGCAGCTATTATAAATATCAAAATATTTACATTTGTGCTTCCCGATAGTTACATGCATGCGTACTGTTGACATGCATACATACATAAGTATGTATGTTCCTTTTTTTAATGAGTTTTCAGTATTTACAACGCAACCCAAAAATTAGCGCCTTTACTCTATCTATCGATAGTAAATTTGTTGCAACGATTGAGACGCTGAAAGTGAAAATACATAATTGCACGGTGCATTTTTGCTACTCTCACTAGTCATAAATAACAGTATCACATCTTTTGATTTCTCTGAAACGTGGGAAGTTGCCATGATGCAACCAATCCTACTGATTTTCTATTTTTCTCGTACAGCTTTGCTTTCAGTTTACGATACCAGATATTAATAAAAAAATGTTCAACCTGGTGGGTGATTGTGCTTCAAAATGTAATAACTAGAAAAAAAAATGTGTTTTTTTTTCTATTTTTTTCAAAAATTGGTTTGAATTCTTTTTTCCAAAAAATATTTTCTAATGATTAACTGAAATAAATTTTAAAAAAAATTTTTTTTCAATTGCTTCGATTATTTTTTTTTAATATTTTTCCTTATTTTATTACTGCATTTTTTTTCAAACATTTTTCTCAATTTTTTTATTAATATTTTTAATAGCGCTGTACAATTTAACCGGCCAGGCCGGCTAAGAAAGTTAGCTAGGTTCATTAGCTAGCTAATCGGTAGGCTTGGCTATTATTTATATTAATATAATTATTAATAAACATAACTATTTATGTTATTGAATAAAATATTAAATTTTGCGCAGATCGTTTCTTTTAACAAAAAAAAAGAACCATAATAATATTTTTTAAACTTTTTTGTCAATAAAAAATCAGTGAACAGCTAAAAGAAAAATTAGCCGTTTAGCCGGTTAATCGTTGGCTAAACTTATAAAGTTAACCGGTTAAATTAGCCAAGACTACCGGTTAGCTAGCTAAGTAACTAATTTTTTTAGCCGGCTTGGCCGGTTAAATTGTATAGCGCTATTAAAAATATGAATAAAAAAATTGAGAAAAATGTTTGAAAAAATATTTAGTAATAAAATAAAGAAAAATATTTAAAAAATAATCGGCTTGGCCGGTTAAATTGTACAGCCATAATTTTTAACCAACTGAATTTAATTCTGCGTACTTCACTTCTATTAAGCTTTTGTATTTGGGAACCATAACTTGCTTTGCATGAAATAGAAGACCTTATTTGTTTTCCGAGAATTCCGCAACGCATCGCATGAGGAGCTACTTGGTGGATAAAACCCTGCGCGCTAAACTTTGATCTAAATCCAGTACTTGCTGGTATAGCAACGATCTATCTTGGGTTCGGTATTATGTCAAATTAATAATAAATTTTCTAGATATTTCACCCTTTCATATTAGCAACAAGCTTCGAAAACTCTGCAATTTTCTCTGCCGACATATTTTATGTAAAGAGTCTAACAATTTATATAACAAACTTAGTCAGCTCGAATAAATTACCTAATGGTAATAAATTATAATTATTAAACCTCCTCCCGGCTATTCTTTGTGAAGGCTATAGTATAAATCAAAGCAGCAAGTTAAGAATGTCACAACAAATAGTAGGAGAACCTTGATCACACACTTATCATTATAATTAGAACCACCAGCTTGCAAATAAAATCAGTTGGAAAATAACCAAATATCAAATATTGACGAGTCAAAGTTCACGATCACTATCAGAATGTTTACGAAAATTGTATGCGTTTCTTATCTTACTTCTAAGTATAATTAAAGACAAACTACATGTACATACAATTTTTTGTTTATATGTATGTATGTATGTACTTAAAGTCCAATTCATAAGATTGTTAAAGTTATAACCGCAGTCCATAAAAGTCAGAAATAAATACTTGCACTATATTTAATGCATACCTACATATGTATGTACATATGTATGTATGTACTCGTATGAACGTATGTGTGTATGAATATAATCAGAACATATTGTAAATATGTATGTATGTATGTCCCGCCTCCAGGGAGCAAAGACGTGCCCGTTTTGATTTTAAAATTCATTCTTAACAATTACAGTCGGTTTCACGAAAGCAATTTAACTGGAAATTGGTTCTAATTTTTTGATTTTTGTATGCAAACTGACAAAAAATTGAAATTTAAGTTCCATTCCATTCCGGCTGTTAGAACTATAAAATACTAGATTTAAATGTCTTGTAAGGAATTCCTAACTTGTGTTTCGTGTAATAGTCGATCCCAAACTCCTACGATTTGCGATACGTATTTATTTTTTCCTTTTTCCATTCAGTTTTATGCAGAATTTGAACGGCAGTTGTAATCGTATGTATATATGTATGTATAGCTACAATCCGATTTTTGACCAATAATAAACAAGCTAGAATTAAAACTTAATGCAATGATAATCCTTGTTTATTCCTTATATAATGTAAAGGCTGTTCGTAACAAAAACAAATTACCGATCCAAAGCCTACTGTTTAATGATTCGGCAACTGAATTATCCGCTTGAAAACGATAACGCTTAAGCATTTATTTAAATACTTATTTTGATTTGAATAAGAGGTGACGTTGACAAAAAAAAAACAATCTTCATGAACACGAAAATTGCACGGAATTAAAAATAGCAATCAATGTCAGAGAAAATAAATTGCATGAAATTGTTAAGCAACGCTAACCATGACCCTCACATGACACCACCCACCAGGCCAACAAGTATGTACGTAAAGTAATAAAAAAGAACATACGCCAGAGTAAAAGAGTAAAAGCAAGTACAAAAGTAAAAACAAATGTAAAAGCAAAAGTAAAATTCAACACTACAAACAAATAAAAAAAATAACAAACGAAGACCAAAAGAAAATGAGCGCTGCACGGCCTTGACCTACACGAAGAAAGCTATGCAGCGTATCGTGAGCGGTAAAAAAGGTTGATTAAGGATATAATTTTTAAAATTAAAAGGTGCATATAAAACTTCTGACAGCGATGAATAATCCAAATAAATAAACAAAAAGATCAAATAAAAGTTGTGGAAACTACACAATATTGCAAATTTTCGCTAACTAACCACAGAGAGTGCCGCGAAAACAAAGAGAAAGTAATACGATGAGCACATTAGAGGAAAAAATAGATGAAAAAGAGCATGAGGCGTTTAGTAGAAGACAACATCGCTGCCGACAAAAACGACATGGCGCAGTGTCAGACTGAGACAATCGTTGGATGCCAACTACTCATCTGTTCGATTGCTCTTGGACAACGTAAGCGAAATGCAATCGTGACCATGCATTTTGGCATTGTTGTAAAGAACAAAAATAAACGCAATTAAAACCAAAAAAAAAACAAGGCAGACGATTTCATTGTCAGTGTCTGATTAGATAATACTTTCTAAACGTGCATACATACGAACATAGATATGTATGTACATACATATGTTAATCAACACTAAATGCCGTAAAACATTTACGTAAGTTGAGTTATTTAAACGATTGACGAAAAACTTATTTGAACATACATATGTATAACTAATTTTTATATAATTTTTAAAAAACGCGCTTTGTCATATTTAATAATTCGGGTTTCTTAAAATTTGTTTTTGTTTTATGTATATAGATACATACATACATATGTATGTATGTACGTACAAAACTACTGGCATGCATCGGCGTATGTGTTATGAACACGCGAGTATGTACATACATATGTACATAGGTGTTGAGAATAACGAGAGAGTGACAAATTCGCTCTTTGTTTTGAAAATGTAATAGTTTTGTTTATATTTTGCAAAATTACATAATATAGTTGTATGCGTATGTGAATAATACAGTAAAATAGCGAGAGGTTAACATAGCGAAAATTTAAATGTACATATTCAATTATATTTTCCATAACTCAACGTCATATTCTTATAACTAATAACATATGGGTTTTGATTTTTTACTACAAACAAGTATGTAGTCATGTCAATAACAATTTTACAATTTAATTGCAAACAAGTCCTCTGCAATTTGTTGGCAGTTTTTGAGTTTCCTCAATTTAATTACTGTTATTAAATAGTTTATAGCTTGCACCTTATTGTGCCGCTTTATTTAGTGCAAATGCTTCTATGAAATTTCAGTTTAGAAAATAATATTTATCTAATTATTATTCCTGAACCGTCTACCACATGAAATTGATGATAAATTTTGGATTTTATGGTGATGTAACCAATTATTCAACGTTAATCAGCGTATCTTATTATGCAAATTTCTCACATTAGCGATGTCCACATTTTCGGGATTACTGTTATTTTCTATGTATTTTTAAACAGTTACATCCAAACTCATTAAAGAATAAAATGTTTGTATAAAGTGACATTTTTAAGATCATAAATGCAAACAAATTATTAAATATACCACACTAATCACACTTAGTAGCTTTTACTTGAACAACATTGCACAGGCATCAAGCAAACAAAGACTATTACTTTGGGCATCCCTAATGAATGTGGTAGAAATATACTAACGTATGTATGTAAGCTAAAATTTTACACGAGTTTTGGTATTCTTGACAGTCAATCACTTCAAATTAATGCGAATGAAACATTTATCACACTTTCAAATCAAATTTTTACAAGAACACATTTTACTCTTTATCACGCACCGACCACACGCTACTAAATAATAATATAAAATAAATATTGACTTTAATATCTTGCATGCTGTGCTATCACCTCACTTTTTAGTAATATATAATTTAAGGTCAATGGGCAGCATTTGGCCGCGTGACAGTTTGCAGACGTCCGTTATCAGCAATGAATAACAACAATTGTTATTATAGTTTAACCCGCAATACATCCCAAGTGGATCATTTTTGGAATTAGACAGATCAAAATGACAATGAACATTCTAAAATAGGTCGGGCCTCTTATAGGCACATACATATATAATTACTTACCACATTGGGAGGCAACTTATGTCCTGGCAAATATTTAACATTCTCATGGGTAGTGTTTATAATTTCAGTCAATTTTTTGCCGTCCACTTCCTCTTCATACACATACATAGTTACACATTTTTCGAATTGTGGCAGATTTGCGCAATTAGCACCCACAATCTTAGCTATTGCCGAGCCCCTGTTCAAGTAAAGTAAAAAAATAAAATATTAATCGTTATATAATAATTAATCTCTGGTTATGCATTCTGGATGGAAGTTATGTACATGCAAGTGCACCGTAATCGTATGCATTTCATTAAAACGCGCCAGCATCTACGCGTTGGCCACGGAGTTGTACTTATATGTACATTCATATGTACATATATGCATTTATTAACGCGATTCTTTTGATCTTGTGTAACAACTACAACCAGAGGTACAATTTAAAATAACAAGTAACAAACTTACCAGTTTCCTGAACCCACAATGCAAACGCTGGTTTTATCGGCCATATTGTGTAATTATTTTAAAATATGCGAATATTTACAAGTTATTTTAATACGTTTAGCTCCGTTTGACGCGTGCGCTCTATGTATATGGTTTGTAGGGACAGCAGCTATTAGACCCCTTGTATATCAACTGAAAGCGAGACGTTTAACGCGAGCAAAGTGGCGACGACGACTGAATTTATGAGGCGACTGGTAACTAGATTCAAGCGCTCAAATGGTGTCGGGTCTTTTGTTTTTTATCTTGGCACACAACTGCTTTTACTCAGTGGCACTCACTGCAAGTAAGCAAAAAAGCGAACAGCAAACCGTCTCGTGTTTTGAGTGTAGACGTGGTCAATGTTTTTTTGAAGACTCACTTTCTGCTCACGCTTGGGGCTCTAGTTTTTGATAAGCAATGAATGAAGCAAGGCAACGCCAAATACATATGTATGTATATAAGTATAACACGTGTGCCCGCGCACTCCAGTTAGAAAACTTCTGCCAATTGGGATCTGTTATCAGCCAGTTTACTGCAATAGGAAAGCAAGTACAATCTAAGACAAATGCGGGATAGAAAATGAACCAGGCGTTCAGCGTAGAAAAATACATTTTTAGGAAAGAACAAAATGTAGTTCTATACATTTTACATCTAATTTTTGTCACTATATTCGTACCTCTTATATCGAACTTAATTTAGAAGGTTGATTAATTTTTTTAAAGCAATTTCTTAATTTTATTAAATTCGTTCGAAAAAATATGTGAAATGACACCGAAATTTTCGTCTATAATCTTTGATTTTGTTTTCATGTTACATACTTGCCTAGGCGAATTCGTATATGAATTCGCTTCGCCACACGTTCTTGCACAGTGATTCCGACATGCCAGAAATTTTTTTCAATGTTACAAAAATATGATGAAAATACCTCGAAATGACTTAAAGCACCTCGAAATTACTTAAAATACCCCTTGTTTTATACATTTACATATACACATATACATATTTACGTACATTTTATTAAAGTAATGTTTGGTTTAGTGGTGAAGTCATATCGTCCCTGCAAGAACAGTGCCGGTCAATTTACCGTACATCTGATGGTCAGTGGCTGAAAAAATTTTGTCAGCACTTAGAACAAAGTTGCTATCAGTTTCTTAGGGCCACTATGTAAAAACTGATGTCAACAAATGTGTTCGTGTGATAGGGTATTTCACTCTAACACACTAATATTACCGAATAGACATACATATTGCTCTACTGCTCACTCCCGTAATTTTTACTGGGTCAATACTCCTTATAAAATCATCAGTTCTGAAAATATTCCTTACATCAAACGATATTTCCTTTTTTCGATTATATACACAATTTTTTTTATTTTTTCAATTAAATTTTATTGATTTTCTACAAACTAATAACTTTAATCATGACAAAAAAATTAAATATATTTTTGATGAACTATTTTTTGCACAGAACTGCTTTCTGCGTCCTGAAAAATATCCCTGACCCACACTACGGCTACTCCATCAGTATTTTTGCACAGAGCTCTTTGATGTTTTATATTCGATAAAGAAATCCTCTTTTCTTTTTAATAAGCATTTAGAAAAGCTCTTTTTTCATTTAAAACTTATCTTTCATAAAAACACGACGATTTAAAAGTTTTCGCAACTATACACTTCAAAGTTTTCCGAATATTGGAGCCATTTGCAAAACTCCTATGAATCTATCGTATGTTTCTTTCTCGCATATACGAAATTAGCCTAAATGGCCAGTCATCTTACGGTCAGTTAAGATAAACATGAAAACTTCGATGTTTCATTCTCACATATACATATGCAACCATAGTAAGCCTAGCGAGTCGCGAGTGTCTCTTATTGGCAAGCACAATGGCAGTCATTTTACCGGTAAGTTGACAGACAGCGTTGCTTTTATGAATGAGACTGTATTGGTAATTCTGTCAGCATGTTCTTGTAGGGGTGCTAGAATAGAGAAACAATCATTTTTCTTATTTATTTCACATTTGCATACAAAACAATTAAACAAATAATAAAGTTTTTTGGCTTAAGTAAAGAATACGGACCATTGAGCTGGAAAAAAAAAAAGTGGGCGTGGTCCGCCCCTTTTTACCGATTTTGGTGGTATAATTTTTTCTTTGGTGCAAAGTAATAGGAGCGGTGTTAGGGAGGGTTAAAGGGGGAAATTTCAATATTTTGAAAAGCTAATATTTCAAAAACTATTTATCCGATCTTCACAATATTATCGTTAAAAAGATAATTAAACGACATTTTATTTGATATGCATATGTACAGAACGGCTTCGCGGAAAGGTATTCAAAAGAAAACCGGAAAGGAGTCCTGCGCAGAAATACTGTTGATGGCGTAGCCGGTGTTTGTCCGGCCAGGTTTATTTTTTTAAAGCGCGGCCGAAGGCCGCTCACGCGGAAAGATGTTTTGCGCGGAAATACTGTTGATGACGTAGCCGGAGTTTGTCCGGCCAGGGTTATTTTTTCAAAGCGCGGCCGAAGGCCGCTCACGTTGAAAGATGTTTCGCACGGAAATACTGATTTATATTTAGGTTTCAAAATTAAATAAAACAACATTAAAAATTAAATAAAACACATCGTTAATACCTTTCCGCGAATCCGCTCTGGATCATTACCCTCATTATTACTGATTCTCTTATCGTCAGCAACACAAATAAAACAAAATTTCTTACAAAACTTAAGTTTTAATATATAAAATTATACATTAAATTAAAGGTATTTTTATGGGCTTTAAGACAAATTTATTTTTACATACTATTAATTACGTTTTTTTTTAAGAAAAATATAGTTTTTTATAAAAAAAATGTGGGTTTTTCAGTTTTTGTTATTTTTCTGAAAATATATATATAATTTATATAAACATATGCATATCCAATAAAAGGGGTTTTAAATTATCTTTTTATCGATACCAATATTATGAAGATCGGATTAATAGTTTTTGAAATATTAGCTTTTCAAAATATTGAAATTTCCCCCATTAACCCTCCCTAACACCCCTCCTATTACTTTGCACCAAAAAAAAAAATTATACCACCAAAATCGCCCACTTTTTTTTTTTAGCTCAATGGTCCGTATTCTTTACTTGTTCCAGTTTTTTTAATATTCAAAGGATTTTTCTAATTTAATTTTCCTTATACACTGTTGGAGACTTCTGCCTCACTTTATCGATATCAAAATCGATTTTCGTCGTACTGAGCAGACTATGTATTCATCTCTTCCTCTGGCCTTATTTCATAAATATCAGCTTTTAAAATACAGTTTGTATTTAAAATCAACACTTTGTTTTAGGAAAAAAGAAAGACTCAGGAGAGTTTAAACTCCGGACAACTATTGAAACGATATATACTCGAACCTAAATCTTCGTGAATACCGCAAATGTATGCAATAACTTCTGATACGGCATCTCATTTTTAATCATATGGTCATCATATGGTCGGAAAGTTATTTCTCTTCTGTGTGCGTTTGGGTTTTCAAACCAAAATTAATTTCAAGTTATTTCCATTAATTTCATTAGAAAATTTATATTTTCTAGTCAAGTTTCTTAGCCAGGTTTATTACGGAAATGATTGTTGAAGAGTCGGGTGGGGAAAAAGCTTGGGACAGCGATCCGAAAGCTTGGTCAAAACCTGTAAAACCTCTGGAGGAAAAGTGGAAACTAGTGCCGGCTTTTCTTCAAGTAAAGGGACTAGTTAAGCAACATATTGATTCCTTCAATCATTTCGTCAATGTCGATATAAAGAAGATTGTTGAGGCAAATCAGACGGTTATAAGCGATGCTGATCCCTTGTTTTATTTGAAATACTTAGATGTACGTGTAGGAACACCCGACATTGAAGATGGGTATAATATCACAAAAGCCACAACCCCACATGAATGTCGGCTGCGCGACACGACATATTCTGCGCCTATCACGGTCGACATTGAATACACGCGTGGAGCACAACGAATCATACGAAATAACCTTCTAATTGGACGCATGCCTGTAATGTTACGGTCCTCTAATTGTGTTCTTTCAAGAAAATCGGAGTTTGAGTTGGCAAAAATGAACGAATGCCCTTTAGATCCAGGTGGTTACTTTGTTGTCCGTGGACAAGAAAAAGTTATTCTTATACAGGAACAATTATCATGGAATAAAATGATTACGGAAGAGTTCAATGGCACTGTGCAATGTCAAGTAACTTCTTCAACACATGAAAAGAAATCACGCACATTGGTATTGAGTAAGCATGGCAAGTACTATCTGAAACATAATTCCATGACAGATGACATACCAATTGCGGTCATCTTTAAGGCTATGGGAGTAAATTCCGACCAAGAAATTATGTCATTGATAGGAACTGATACTGAGACACAAAATCGTTTCGCCCCTACCCTTATGGAAGCGTTTCAACTAAAAGTATTTACACAACAACGCGCGCTTGAGTATATGGGTAATTGAAAAACAATGCCAATTCGTGTTATGTATGAAAAATGTTTTTTTTTTTTGAAATTCCAGGTTCTAAATTGGTGGTAAAGCGATTTCAAAGCGCGACCACCAAAACACCTGCAGAGGAAGCTCGCGAGCTACTCACAACCACTATTTTAGCCCATGTGCCCGTTGAGAACTTCAACTTTCAAATTAAGTCGATTTACGTTTCGTTAATGGTTCGACGCGTTATGTCTGCAGAACTTGATCCAAGTGCTTTCGATGACCGGGATTACTATGGCAATAAGCGCCTTGAGTTAGCGGGCTCACTAATTTCACTGATGTTCGAAGATCTGTTTAAGCGCATGAATTGGGAATTGAAAATGATTGCCGACAAGAACATACCCAAAGTGAAGGCAGCTCAATTTGATGTGGTGAAACACATGCGCGCAGCACAAATAACAGTCGGCTTGGAATCAGCTATTTCATCCGGCAATTGGACAATTAAGCGTTTCAAAATGGAACGTGCTGGTGTAACTCAGGTTTTGTCACGATTGAGCTATATCTCCGCACTGGGCATGATGACTCGTGTCAATTCGCAATTCGAGAAAACAAGAAAAGTGTCAGGTCCACGTTCGCTACAGCCCAGTCAGTGGGGTATGTTGTGCCCCTCCGATACGCCTGAAGGTGAAGCTTGTGGGTTGGTTAAGAATTTAGCATTAATGACACACATCACGACCGAAGTGGATGAAGGACCCGTTATTCGCCTGGCTTTTAATGCTGGTGTGGAAGATATACGTTTGATTGGTGGCGATGTAATTAATAATTCCAAAGTTTTCTTGGTTTTCATCAATGGTAAGTTCAAACAAATCGTTTGTTAAAATGTTTAACAGCAAAATTCTGTGTCATTCCAGGTAACATACTCGGCCTAACGATCAGCTATAAACGGCTTGTGCAAGTATTTCGTATGATGCGTCGCAAAGGTCGCCTAGGACCCTTCGTTTCCATACACACTTCGCATACACAACGTTGTGTGTACATACATACAGATGGCGGGCGCCTTTGTCGACCATACATTATAGTTGCTAATGGCAAACTTGCTGTAGAACAGTGTCACATCGAAGAACTAAAGCGTGGCGTACGTAAATTCGAAGATTTCTTGCATGACGGATTGGTAGAGTATCTCGATGTAAACGAAGAAAATGACTCATTTATTGCTTGGAACGAAGCCGATATCACGACTGATACAACACACCTGGAAATAGAACCATTCACATTATTGGGAGTATGCGCCGGACTTGTGCCTTATCCACATCACAATCAAAGTCCCCGTAACACCTACCAATGTGCTATGGGTAAACAAGCGATGGGAGTAATTGGCTATAATCAAAAAAATCGTATTGATACACTTATGTATAACTTGGTATACCCACAAGCGCCTATGGTTAAGTCAAAAACAATTGAACTTACTGGATTTGATAAATTGCCTGCTGGCCAAAATGCGACTGTTGCTGTTATGAGTTACTCCGGTTATGATATTGAAGATGCGTTAATTTTAAACAAATCTTCCATCGATCGCGGCTATGGGCGCTGCTTGATTTATAAAAATTCGAAATGTACGGTCAAACGATATGCAAACCAGACATATGACCGCATAATGGGTCCAGTTAAAGATGCACTAACCAACAAAGTTATTTTTAAACATGATGCGCTAGACACGGACGGAATTGTGGCGCCTGGAGAGATGGTTGTAAACAAACAGATTTTGATAAACAAAGAAATGCCTGCAGTTACTTCTATCAATCCAATTGAACAAACTGGACAAGCCTCTCAGGTATACGAGTATATAATATTGTAATGATTATTTGATAAAATTATTTACGTTACGTTTTCTATGTAATTTCTTCACATACAGATTCCCTACACTACTGTACCTATTTCATACAAAGGTCCGGAACCTAGCTATATTGAAAAGGTTATGGTGTCGGCAAACGGTGAAGAGGACTTTCTTATTAAAATACTTTTGCGGCAAACGCGGCGTCCAGAAATCGGTGACAAGTTCAGCTCACGTCACGGTCAGAAAGGAGTTACGGGTCTGATTGTTGAACAGGAAGATTTACCATTCAATGATTATGGTATATGTCCAGATATGATTATGAACCCACATGGTTTCCCCAGTCGTATGACAGTTGGTAAAACGCTAGAACTGCTGGGAGGCAAAGCTGGTTTATTAGAGGGCAAATTTCATTATGGCACCGCATTTGGCGGTTCCAAATGCAAAGATATACAAGACGAACTATTCAAACATGGCTTCAATTACATGGGTAAAGATTACTTCTACTCGGGCATAACGGGAGAATCGCTAGAGGCGTACATATACTCTGGTCCCGTGTACTATCAGAAGCTGAAACATATGGTGCAAGATAAAATGCATGCGCGCGCGCGTGGTCCAAAAGCCGTGCTCACCCGTCAGCCAACGCAGGGACGCAGTCGAGAGGGTGGTCTGCGTTTGGGTGAGATGGAACGTGACTGTCTGATTTCATATGGTGCCAGCATGTTGATTATGGAGCGGTTGATGATTTCATCAGACGCATTTGATGTAGATGTATGCAAGACTTGCGGACGCTTAGCATATTGCTCGTGGTGTCACTACTGTCAGTCATCGGCGAATGTCTCGAAAATCTCGATGCCTTACGCCTGTAAGCTGCTCTTCCAAGAACTGACCAGCATGAATGTGGTGCCAAAACTGAGGTTGCAGAATTATTAGTTACCTTTGCTTAGTTTACCCATTTTTTATTGATAATATTTTGAAAACATGTAAATGTTTTGCAGTGTTGCGAAAAAAAAAATTAATTAAACGAAATTTTTTAAAATATATTTTGCAAACATTTTCCAGAGCAAGCTATATTGATTTTAATAAATATACAAGTTTATAAATATAACGGATTGTGCCATCCGCTCAGCCAGTCTTTCTCAGCCAACATTTAGTAACACTTTTAAATAAAATTTAGCCATTTTTGACTACCAGACGATAAATATGATGGACTATGTACCTATAGCAGTTGACATTCTTTTTTACAATTGCCTTGCAATTGCCCCAAATTAAAAAAAATAATTGTATATGTCATATTTCAATCATATCAGTAATCATTTCCGTACAATTTTTTTAGTCATTCCTGATTACTTCTGCACAAAACAAATTTAGTCATCGAAAGGGGTCAGTAATAAATCAGGCAGACGACAATACAAAATTCAATCATCGAAATGCTGCTTCGTTACGACCAAGGCACATTCAATAGGTAGCAGCAGTAGAAAAATTGAAAAAAAAAATTTTAGCTCTGTATATTTTGTTTTTGCTTTTAAAAGCTAAACTTTCAAAAATATTTTATCAGCTACCTTGAATTTTACTGAAAGCCTTCTTATCACAACGAAATTCAATATTTGACAATTCAAATTAAAATAAAATATGAAAAAAGTTAAAAAAAAAGTTTGCTGCGGCTACCTATTTGATGTGCCTTGGTTACGACGTATAACAAAATTCTTCGCAGCACAACTATCACAGCTTGCGTCTAAAAATACGTAACAAAAATTTGATTTCCGCAAGAAATGCACGAAAGTAGCAAATTTTTGTTTTATTATATCATCGCCACCGCCGTTAAAGCTGCTAAATAACTTCAAAATTTGAATTAACTCTAGTCCTACAAAACTCTTAGGGTCATGGCGGCCCTCCCTAGCATCTCTCAGGCAGATATTTATGCCATTACTCTGGTTTGGTTTTCGCAATAGAAACTGTTTTACACGTAGCCGATGGGTGCGAGGTTCGAATCTCAGTCAAGGCAAATAAAATCTTAATCATAGAAAGGGTTTTTTTCTAATAGCGGTCACCCCCCGGCAAGCAATGGCAAACATTTGAGGGTATTTGTGCCGTGAAAAAGTTTCTCATAAAATACATCTGCCGTTCTAAGTCGGCACAAAATTGAAGGTCCCTCCGGCCGGAGAAGCTCGGCCAAACACTAATCTATTTAGTGTAAGCGCCATATTATAATTATTATTTTTATTCGTAATAAAAGTACTATCGTTTTTTTTTTCTATTTAAAAATTATAAAAATATACGATTTTCAAATCCACTTGAAATTTAATTTGTATACAAGTCAACTTAAACAATCATCCGTGCAATTATATTTTATGCTTTTAAGGGCCAGTTTTTCAGTGCTGGTTTAAACTAAGTTTAGTTAAACTCAGTTTAAATTTAAACTTAGTTTTCTTGCGCTCAATTAAATTTGTTGCAACCAAAACGAAATAGTCAGCACGCAGCTGATAAGTTAAACTAAGTTTAACTGTGCGCAATCGGCCGTTTAAACTCAGTTTAAACTCCGTTTAAAGTTGACTGAAAAACTGCATACTGAGTTTAAACTTAGTTTAAACGACAAACAGAGTTCAGCTTGCACTGAAAAACTGGCCCTAAATATATTATATAATTTTTCAGAATAGTCGTATTTCTATAATTGTCGAAACTTAAGCTGTTTAAAATTATTCGCTAAAAACTCGTACTTGGCAGTGCCATCGCTAAATTTCCTTTCATGTATAACACATTAGCACAGTTGTCAAGGGGAAATTTTCAATTGCCCTGCGCCTAAAAACAAACCATTGAATGTGTCAAACAAAGAATGCAATTCTTTGCTTCTTTTTCCCCATTTCGTGCGCGTTTCGTGTGTGTTGTACTTTTCATCGTCGTCGTTGTTGAAATTAAAACAAAAAAAACTATTGTTTTAACTACTATTTTAACGAAATACATACATATGTACATACATATATAATCAAAACAACGAATTTTTTATTCTCCGTAATTTGCCGACAACATAAAAAGCGTACAACTATTGGAAATGTGTCCCAAACGAATTGCGAACAACGAATTTTTCGCCGTGTGTCGGTTGTGAATATCGGAACAAACGGACCAATCGACAAAAGAAAAACTTCTCGAGATAACTTTTAGGCGTACATACGCCAGCCATAATCCTCAAGTTGCCTACTAAATAATGTACGTGGGGCGTTGCAATAGCTTTTCGGATTTATTATTTTAACAAATTTCATTAAGTGTAATAATTAAGCACTCAATCAAATGGACTTCCTTTTTTTGTAATTTTCTCTACTTATAAATGTAACTCACCCAAACACCTACTGCTCGTAGCACACACACAAACACACACAAGCATATACACAAACACGCCCGCAATCGAGCAAACAACATTCAGCGCTTCGCCAAGAAGAATGTGGCTGGCAGGGAGAACGTAGAGAAAAAGTGCATTGTGCACCGACTATTCAATCACCTTCAACTACACCTACTACCTGCGGTGGCACCAACCTCAAGGGTACGCATGGAACTTGACTTAGATATGTATGTATGTACATATGTATGTGCATTATGTGGTAGCGTATGCGTTCATGCCAATGTATACTTTAGTAGTGTGACATTTTTTTTGTAGCTGGATGCATTAAGTCATCGGTGAAAACCACGCATTTGCTTTTAATTAATAACTTTAAACAGCCATATAGGCTTATAAGGCTCAATTTGTCTAGCCACACATCGCTGCCTGCTACAATATTCCGTCAAATGACGATTTAGTTTTGTGCGCTCTTCAACCGCTCTAACCAACACCCAACACCACACGTACTCACTCATTGACAAATACACCTACGCTTACATGCGTAATTTTTTGTATACATTTGAACGCATGTGTATGGCAAATTGTGTGTTTTAGTGTGAGCCAACCTTAACCCATGATAAATACCACTTACAGTACGTCCGTGTGTAGGTATGCGAGCGTGAGTTGGGGGTAACGACGCCCACATACATACATATGTGTGTATGTAACAAAAAAAAAAAAGAAGAAAAGCTAACTACTTCGAAAATAAGGTGGTGGTAGGCGAACTCACTGACAGCGTGTGGTATACAATGGGAGTTGAAGTGTAGCAATGTTTACTACAACTTAACGTAAATAAGGGTTACTTTTAGAATAAATATTTGGAAGTATTTTAAGTTGATAATAAACTTGAAATAAAATTAGTGGAAAGCAAAATATCAGGACATTAAATCATAGAAAGACAATGTTCGGTAAACGAATGTGGAATGTAAAATTTTTAAGCTCATTTTATTTGAGACTCTTACCGGTATTTTGTAATTTTGTACAATTTGGTTTCAGTAAGCAGGATTGGTCTCTAATAGAAACCGAGAAAAAATACCATATTTTACCGGAGTCTTGAAATAAAGTCTCTAAATTATGATCTGGTTATTACTGAAATTAAAAACAATTAAAACATTTTAGCGAAACAAATTTTGAGACTTGAAATTATGACCCGGCGAACTTCGTCCGGCCCAAAAATGTTTAGAAGTAAATAGAAAACACTTATGGAGTTCACAAACGTGTTATTGGTCGTATTTCTTTAGTGCGTTATTTAAATAAAAGAGGAGATTGTAACGCACTGTGTTATTTGCTTTACTATTGTATGTGGTATTCAAGCAATTAATCAGCAAAAAATCACTTTTAATAAATTTGAGCGGTAGGTTTCTTTAAAATATGTATGTATACGTACATCACTATTTGACTTTATTTAACATTTTTTCAATCAAAAATAAGCCTAAAATGATGATAAACGGAAAGAGCTGATCGAATAACACACACTAATAAGTTATTAGTAATAACACACTAAACATACCTTTCAGAGTTGTATTGAAATACGAAAATTTAACATGTGAAACAATAACAACAAGTTTAAACTAGTTTATTAGAGATACGACGAAATACGAGATACGACCGTGCTTGTGAACTCCCTAACTGTTTTGAACTCTGTTGTACGCGGATGTATTTCATGCGGATAATGAAATTGCCACCTAAATTTCGCATCCGTTTTCGTAGCTTCCTACTTTTCTTTCTACTTATGGCAGATTTTCCAAGTTAAAAATGAAGCTTTGATTAATAGAAAAGCAATATTTCGGCGTTCCAGTTAAGATGTATAGTTGCGCTACCACACAACATAATGCAAGTAGAATACAACATGAATTTCATCCAAATCGGTTCAGGTATACAACTTTTATAAATAACTCAACTGCAGCGCCACCTATCTGATACCTTTTTTCGCAGAGATGTTATTCTTGCCCTTACTGAAATCTGACTATAAATACGATTTTTAGCTATAACTCGACACCAGCGCTACCTTGGACAAAGACAAACACAATTATAAAATAGTATACTTAAATCGGATAATTCATTCATTCAGAGATTTCAAAATACCGGCATCAGTCTTTATTATAGAAAGTTGTCGCAACTTTAGACCAGTTGTCGTTCATTAGTTCCAAACTAAAATCGCTAGTCTCCAAAAAAGTATCTAAACTTGGTCTAGCAGGTCAAAAGAAATTAGTCTAATAATAAATGAATAAGGGCAGGACATTATTGTATATATAAGTATATGAATATAAAAGGAACCAGCTGAACTTCAGCCAGACAAAACCATACAACCTATTCCAACAATTTTAAGAAAATACAAACATTATAATGCAGTTACCACATGTGTTCTTTGCAACAGCTGTTTAAAGTTGACACTGATAGGCAAGTCCTTGCCATGCGTTGTGTTGTGATCCCGGCAGATCTTGCCAAAATAATAGAATAAGGTGATTGCTAGAAGTGTATTGTTTTATATTGTTCAAGAAAAAGTTTCGGAATCCTTCATATTCGTGCTAGAGATTGCTTTTTTCGTCGGAGTTTTTTGACTTTAATTTTCGATTGAGCAACCTTAAAAACACTCTCACACTCAATTTTAGTTCTTAGATCTACTATTTTCCGAAAAACTGTCCTCCATTCGGTGTCTGACAGTTTTTACATTCTGACGTCATTTTTGAAATTAGCAACCTCAAAAAGCCCTTTACACTTAATTTCAGCTCTTACAACAATTTTTTCCGAAAAACTCTCCGCCATTTTGTGCCAGCCATCTTGAATTTTGTTTTTGACATTATTTTTTGGTAATAGGCGACCTCAAAAACCCCCTTACACTCAATTTCACCTCTTAAAACAATTTTTTCCGAATATCCGTCCACCATTTTGTGGTAATAATAATTTTGAAATCAGCGAACCAAAAACCTTAAAGATATCTGAAAATAATGTTGTTGTTTCGTTTCGCCCAGAATTTTCCGATTTCAGACCACTGTGCGACAGCTTAACAACAACAGCATGTGATAATGAATCTTGTCAAAAAATCGTCACGAGTTAGCAAAATCGTTAAAATTATTGTTTAATTAAGTAAACAATGCGAAAATTTGTTAGTTTGCATGGACTCTTTTAAATGTCATAAATGTTTAAATATACATTGTTATCCCTTTATAATGGATACCGTTAAGATATATAATGGATAAAAAATTATATGGGATGAGAAATTATAAAAAATGCTTGCTCTAAATAAAGTTGAGTTATTCCCTGACTCGATAAAGCAACCAATTACAATAGTACAAAATGGCAGGACAAAGTTTACCTTACACCCCTCAATCTAGAGTATTTTTGCAAGTCGATTAAACAAATTTTTTTACCCTTTTATAGTCTGATCGGCAAATATAATGGACAATTTTTGTTACAGCCATAATAAAAATTCGGCATTTATAATCTGAAATTGCGGTTCATAATGGATAAACAAAGCTTACGGCCGTTTGCACCATCTCCGGTTAAGTGCTTAACCGAAACTTAAAGCGCCGGTTAAGACCATCCGTCAGATACGTTAGCGCTGAATAGTAAGCTGAATTACAGCTAACCGCCGGTAATTATAACCAGGAGATGGGTTGCATCATAATGGCTCCCGAAAACAATCAAAATAGGCAACCAGCTGTAGCTGCAAGTGATCAGTGTTTTGTTCCTATCATGAAAAATGTTGGAAAATAAAATATACTCGTATTTAAAAAGAGGATAAATAATATGAGGAAGTATTTGTTTAATAACTAAAACACACTGACTTTACTTAAAAAATTTAATAATTTTATGAGATGAACATTCGGTTACAATGGAAAATTCAATGCGGTTACGGCGAGTCCAATATACACAACTGAGTTGCATTGGACTTCCATTTCGCTACGAGTATTGTAAATAATATCATCGAAAGCATTTGCCTGGCCTCACTTTACCGCCACAAGTTTTTTCTTTTAACGAACTGTTGAATTTCTTGGTTTAAATAGTGGAGCTATTTACGGAGCCACATACCTGCTAAAACACTTCCAGATATCAGCTTAAGTGCAGGGTGCGTGCGTACGTGAATGCACCCACGCATGTACATATGCGAGTGCCAGCATGCACCAAACAGTTTTCAACAATTTCTATAAACTTTTACCACAACGGAAATGTAATCCAATACCAAATTATTTTACAACCCCTTGGGACATGATTAGCACGCTCTGCTGTATACTAGTTATACCAGTGCAAAGTCTTTTGGCAGTTGGCATATGAGCTGATAGTCAAAGTGTCAGTGACAGTATTGGCAATAGTCGACACGGTGTACTTCGGCTTCTTCTGCTCTAGCCAGCTTCAATTGCAGTTAGTTGTTCGCACAATGCTAAAGCCTCCGCCCACGCAAGCTTAACACTTTTAGTCAACTCGCATCTGCATACTTATACGAACACATTCGCATGTTCATAACGTTCACACTTCACTTACAGCTGTTGACCGGCTGTGTGGGCTTGCACACATCCATCCGCACACATTTTCGTTGTACTGGTATTTATGTATGTAAGCTTTCACAGCTCGCCCGCCCATTGCATGTCTATCTGCATGTTGACAATTTACAGTTTGTAATTTTGTGTAGAGCGTAAGCGCGATGAAGTGAATTAGCGCGACGGACGAACACGCAGGAAGCGCACGGCAGCTACTAAATAAACAAAAAGCGTGAGTGTGAATTATGAACAATTAAAAGTGAATTGAAATGTTACAAAGTGAAAACAATAGAAGGCAAGATGTGTGGTGTAAATAAATAAATGCTAAGTGAAAATTATGCAAATGCTTTTAGTTGTACGCTCACTTTGCTGGAGTAACAAATACCACGCTGCATGTGAAGCATATCTTTAGGCGACGAATCGCGCACACTAACGCATAAATTCAAAATTAATACCTATTAGTCCTTAAAGTGTAAATAAGATTTTCACCAAACAAATTATTTACAGAAATATGGCAAGTGAAGTTATCATTCCAAGTGACGCCAGTTAAAGCAAGAGAAAACAAAAAGTAAACAATAACAACAAAAGTTCGTTTATAGAAGAAGATACTGAACAAGAAAAATAAAAGAGGTAACATTCAAAAAACGGCAGGTGGAACGAAAGCAAGCACAAGAAGGCGATACTTGCTTTCCTTTCACAAAGGCTTCCAAACTTATCGAAGAACAACGCCTGAACGCCTTTACCTTCGACGTCACCTTATTGCTTTGCATACAACACCGGTATAGTTGAAGCTCATCATTAGCTGTCACGATGGCCGATAAAGGAAAGGAAGCCCCCAAAAATGCGGAACAAAAGAACCAAGTCACCCGTGCCATGCCCGAACAGAGCAACGATTATCGTGTTGTTGTGTTTGGTGCCGGTGGTGTGGGAAAGAGCTCGCTGGTCTTACGTTTTATTAGGGGAACCTTCCGTGAAACTTACATACCGACCATTGAGGACACCTATCGGCAGGTAAGTGCCATTAAATGTTTATTTAAATGTTACTCCTACATATGTACATACATTCGTACAATATGTACAGTATGACCAAATTTGTTGTTGTTTAATAATGGCAAGAGTGGGTTGGATGCTTTTGTGATTGGGTTTTGTGCCAAATAAGTATTTACATACTTACGAGTACATGTGTAGTAAATAAATCTGTGTTCAATTTCATTGTAGTGGTTCATGATTCAATTATAAAAGGATAGATAAATAATGACATTCGAATTTTGCCACTCCCTTATAAATGGTTGTTTTACGAATTATTGAAAACGGGTTAGAATTTGTTTCCCCTTCTTAAAAAGTAAATAATAAGTAGTAAAATGTAAGTGATTTTTTTAATTAAAAATTTCGAAAACATTTGATTTAAATTAAGAAATACAATAGCTACGCTTACAAAATTTTAATAATTATGTACTTCTATGTAGATATATATTTTTTTTAATTTTAAACTAGCGAATAAATTTTCAATCGATTTGTCCCATGAACTTAGTATCAGTTATTTATTTGGTTTATTCCTTTTATTTAAGTATATACCATTTTAATCAGGGTTATTCTTAATATTGTGACGAACCCCTGGACGGTGAAAGGACCAAATATTTTATTCCAATAAATAGTAAGTGACTTTATGGAGTAAATGAAGTTTTAAGAAATACACAATAATTCGAAATTTTGGAAAAATAATCTTTATATGTAAATTACAAGAAAAATAAATCAAACTCGAAAATTTACTTCTTATAAATTCATGTTTTTGGCATTTGGATGATTATAATGTCACATTAATTTTAATTTATTTAAACCTATTCCTTCTAGAAATTTCGAAACTTTCGAATTTGTATGCGTGTGAAAACCAATCATTGAAATAGTGCGTCATTTATACACATTTACTTGAAATACTTAAGAGACAGGTTCAATCTTGTAATCAGAAAACATGCTGTCATTAAAAGCCGGATTTAAATTTACTGTTTACACACACAAAGGAAACAAAAAGTGTTGCCTGTTAGTTTTTGGTATTAAAAAGTTTTGAGGTTACTACTATTATTATTTTTAAGAAGCAACACGGTTCTGATGCCAATGGAGCCGTTTGACAAGAAGTGAAGAAACTAGCTGCTTAGTTACCAAACCTTTAATAATTTAATCGTGGTTTACGTTGAGAAAATTTGGCAATTTATTTTGTTTTTATTTTCCAAAAAAAAAAATTCAATTATAATACAGGTCATCATTCTCTAACAAAAACTATATTTACACAAGTTTCAAACTGTATGCGAAATTCAAATCTGGCTGTTCAATTTGTGTATTCATTGTAATTCTAACGTGTATTTTGAAAATTCATGGATTTTATTTTCGTTGGTGTTAATTTTTTTTGACAACAAAACATGCATTTTTATAAATATTTAGAATAATTATGTACACTGAAAACACAAACGTGTAAATATACATATGTACATAACTAAAAATTTAATACATTTTTATCAAAATTTCAAAATTTTTTCTCAGAAGTGCAATTTTTAGTCCTTTAAATTTAAAAATTACCTCTAATTTTTGAGACTTTTTTAAAAGAAATTTTTTCTTTATTTATCAAAAGTATTTATTAATGTCTTAAACATTGGTTTATGTGGTTTTTGTTAAAGAACGAACTGCATTTTGAATTTTTTTTATATGTTTGTTATTTTTCTGTTGGCCTAATAAATGTTAATAATTGACAATAACATTGTCATTAATATAATTTAAGTTGTAGGAGATTTCAATATAATTTTTTGTCACAATTCTATAAAACAGAGGGTTTTTAATATATATGTATCAAAGCATACCGTACATATGTTATACATTTTTTTACTTCCCCAAATTTGGGTTTCGGTTGGAAACTTTGTTATTAGAAACGAATAAACAAATTTAAACTACATTGAGGTTATTTTTACGCGAACAAATATCTGTCCCAGTAAATCGCGTAAAAAAGAGATCGACTGTACATACTCGTACATTAATATAAGAGTATACGTTTGGGTTTCCTTTAAATTGAATGTCATGAATTTGATGCAGTTTTAGCAGATGCGGATGCGGACGTTCATAAGACAGTGACAAAATAAAAAATAATTTTTTTGTTTATCAAATAAAAAAAAACGCTGCAGAAAAAAAATCCCATATTGATGTAAGTCAGCTAGATCCAGAGTGGCGGCACTCGAACGAATGAAAATTGTTGGTTTTTTTGTGTGCGGCAAACAAAATTTAGATTTTTCAACGGTAATATTTAGCAACTTAAAACTTGTACTTTGTTATACTAAAATTGAATGGGCCACAAAACTGCAAACCCAAAAAATTCTTCAATAATTGTTTCGCGGATTTTTCTAAACATTTCTCTAATTTACATCTAAAACGCTAAATAATTACTTTTAAAATTGTTAAATTTTTTATTCAGCGCTAACAAAAACTGCGGTCTAATTAATTGTCAAAAATTAAATTTGTATGTACATATAATTTTTTATGTTGATTTGTTTATATTGCAAAATAATAGGGTGGATGGGTAGAAGAGTGATACGTCAAATAATAAACGGAAATAAAAACGTTGTGACGATATACATATGTGGTCAGAATATACGTTGTTATTTCAAATTTTGTTCGATTTACTTAAATCTCCGGAACACTTGGTTAAAGCAGACACCCACCGTTTTGGTATTTGTTTTTCTTAATTTTGTTAGACCAAGAGTTTATTCTTTACTTTAAAAACATAAAAATATAAACATTGACCGATATAATATACATAACTCTTCGAACCACGCTCAACGGCACACGAATGCTGCCTTGAGACATTTACTAACGAGGCTTGAACGAACCCCGCTAGAGAAGGAAGCATACGTTAATGAATTTAACGTTATAACATCGACGAAAACAACAGATATAAAAGGGGTCTGGTAAACAAAATAAAAAAAAAAACAATACAAACAGATAAAGAAATGGCCTGGACAGTCTTGACGTACACGGGAAAAACGTCTTACAAATTAGCCAAATTATTTAAAAGATACCACATAAATACGGCATTTAGAACTGGAAACAACATAGTAAATATACTACAAAATGGTACGAATATAGAAGACCCACTGGAAAAGCAGGGTGTATACAAACTAACTTGCAAATGTCTATATCTACATAGTCCAAACGGGACGTAAAATAAAAACTAGATTTCGGGAACATACAAGGGACTACAACAAAAACATGCAAAACCATCTAGTACAACGAAACGGGAACGCTTTTAAACGTTTAAGAGAACCTGGAGATATATAAACAAAGAACTTTTGACGAGAAAATTATAAACGAGCAAATGAACACCACATCGGATGTAATGTTTGAACCCCTCCGGCTACTATACAAAACACAGATCAAACCTCTGCCAACACCAACGAACCGACCCAAAACACAAAAACCCATAAAAGAATAGCAGATTTCTACCCGCCCGCACACGTAAATCATAACACCGAAGAACAGTTCTCTACGACCAACTACCTGACGGACTGAAACAAACTTAGTGCGCGAGGACCGATCGGTTTGTCTTAAAACCAAACTTGACAAGGGATTACGGAAAATCTTTCCAAAATTTAATAGATATAAAGTAACGTTTTTAAAAAAGAAACAATCCTTTGGTTAATGCAAAAGGCATTCTAAAAAAATAAAATTTTTAATAAGTCCACATACGGGAACAAGAAAAATTTTGATACGTGCAAAACTAACATCCATGTATTGCAACCGATATTAAATTTTTATTTGCTTTCGCGAAACGGTTGTTAAAGTAGAAAATTAAATTCAAATAAAAGACTTTTTCAAAATAAAATTGGAAATTTTGTCGTAATTTCACGTCTTCATTCATCTCGCATCGAAATTTTATATTAAACAAGTAAGGAAAGCTAAATTCGGGGGAAACCGATTTTTTTCAATCCTCACGATGTACTTTTGGTGCCCATAATTTCATAAAAACCCTGTTTTTTTGTTTCAAATCGCTGCTTGTATTAAACTTCACTCAATTTCTTCAAATAAATACTGAAAACGAAGTTTTTTGCATTTTTCAAAATATCCGTTATATGAAAGTTAGGCGTGGTTATGGTCCGATTTTAAAAATTATTGACTGAAATGCTTATTGTATCAAGGGTAATATGTTCACCAAATTTTGTGACGATACCTTACATCGTTATTAAGATACCTACAGGCGTTTAAAATTCTGGAATACAATTTGCTAATTGCCTCAATTTAACTGGCTCAGCATAGCGATCTGACTAACGTAACAACAAAAACTATACATACATTAGCACATAAAAGACAATTTCACTGCATTTTAAATATCTGTTGGAAAATTATTTATTATATATTACATATTCATATTTAGTTTTGTTCGCTTTTATGTTCAATTTAAATAGCCGGCTCTTTCCCTCTTTAGTTCAGAGGCTCCTAAACTGTATGTACATACATATGTGAACATATTTACACATTTTTATGAAATTAAATTTTTAACTTTATTTGAACATCTTGGCTACTAATTGTTGGCTATGAATAGCTCGGCACTCGCACCGGACCACGCATTAAATGAAATTCGAACCCTTTTAATGGGTGCAATCATGCATATCGTTCCACGCAAAATTATAAATATTAACGCAGGCGTGTAGATACAGTCAAAGTTCATTACTTGAAACTATATTCTTATATTAAATATATTTACCTAAAAATATATATATACAGATGTACACACAGTAAGTGAAAATTCTGTTGACAACTGCAACGTCGCAAAAGTTTTTTAAACATTTGTTTTTCAAGGTAAACAATTTTATTTGGCTAATTACTGTTTTTTATCACTGTGATCACTGTGATTTATACCGTTTTATTTTAGCCCTCATAAAAGTAATACGCTTTGTTTTTGATATGACACCGCGCGCTTTTCCGAATCGGCAAGTATTGGTTCGTCTAATCGAGTCATTGTTGCAATTAACTTAGAAATATATTTGTACATAAGTATATATAGAAAAAATTTGTTAACAAAGGATATGTGAGTGATCATAATAAACTCGTCAGCCCCTAATTGATTATACGTAAATGTGCGTGGGTGAAAACTGTTGCGCTGCACGCCGCTGCCCAGTGAACCAAACGTTTGGCAAATACAAATTTATTTGGCAATTCGGATCTTTTCTAATAGCTTTTATTCAATAATAATACTGTGTTGATTCTAAAATTTTTCTAAAAAAAGATATATGAGGCCATAAAGAGTAAATGAATAATTGAAAGCCATCAACTTTTTAGATTCCTTTTTTGGAAAATATCAAAAGTTAAAAATACGTCCGCTTCACTATAATCCATTTGATTATCTTTATTTATGTCTGCATGTATATTTGTATGTATGTATGTACACATGTATTTTATTTAAGTTTCATATCCTTTCAAAATACTTTCAATATATTTAACTAGATTTTTTTTTGATCTCCTCCACTTGACACACATAAAGCCGGTTTCTCAATCAGCCCTATTCTGCATTTATATTACGTTCTAGCATTCCGCGTCGCAGCAATTTAGATTTGGTATTTTGAGTTACGATTGAAACGAAACAACTTATAAAAAGCGTTACTACGATCGCAATGTGGAATACATAAAACTGTAAATTTAGGTGATTGATCGAAACGCAAAATATCAAAATTGCCCAACTGAGAAAAATTCGATTCGAATCAAAATGCAGAATTAGGCTGAACATCTGATTAAAATTTCCAACGGTTAGCTACAATTCAGCTAATACAGAAATAATAACTTCGAAAAGCTTTTTCGATTGATACGAATACTGTTGTAATGCTTTTTACATGTTTTTTCATTTTTGCAAATCGAACAAAAGGTGCAAGTCTGAAGTCCTGCACAACAAATGCCTTCGCATATTTATTTATTTTTTTTTATTAATTTACGTCGATGAATTTAAATCATTACAGGCTATGATACAAAAGTAATTTAGTACAAATTATTGATACAGTATACCAAAAACCAATATACATAGTAAGTTTAAATCAAAAATAAAAAGATTTAATAAATGGGATCGTTACTGGCGTACTTAGTTTTAAAATTGTCCCCATAAAAGTGTAGGAGTTCCGAACAGCGATTAAAAAACATGCGACGAACATAATGAGACATTATGAGATCAATAAAGTTGAAAGGCAAATTTCATAACTTCAGAAAAAACTTTCGAACACTTGTTTTTTTAAATTTAATAATAAAAATACACTCAGAGGTTTGCCATTGCTTGCTGAAAAGCGACCACTTTTCAAAAAAAAAAAAACTTTTCACAAGAGTCTTGATTTACATTTCGTGTACATTCACTGTTATAGCCACGCAACGCTACACACTCAACTACGGCAGCCGGTTTTGCTTATTGGTTGACTAAAAACTCACAACTGGCTAATGGTTCGTAAAATGCTTAGAACGTTGATCAAAATACAATGATAAGATGCAATAAATAAACACACACCCACCTCCACAAGTTAGTAGCATGTTGAAGATTTGAATATTTTTAGTTACTATACATATTTTCTAACATATTTGTTTACGCTAATTTATATACGAGAATTATCTAATTTATTTTAATAATTTTTAAAGAGAAATTGAATAGGCCTTTTTGTATTGCGTAGGAGTTGGCGCGGTAAAGACTTTATAAGTAGTTACATAACATACATACATATGTATATACGAGTACAAGCTCACAAAAGTGAAATAATAAAATTGCGGTTGCATATTTGTTCCCGCATTCATCTACAGCAAATAATAACGTGTCACTTCACTAAGTAAAGAAACAGATTATATATGTAAGTAGGTACAGAGATTTGCTAAATTTTGTCTTAATAAGCTTCTAAGCTAGTTCATTTATTTGAAATAATAATAAGTATAATTAGTTTTTCATATCATTCCCCTAATGCCAGAAACAAAAATGTGTAAAATGTTGAGCAACCTCAAGGCACATTAAACAGGTAGCAGCATTAAAGAAAATGCAACCCTAGGGTATATTTTTTGATTTGTTGTGGTCCATTACCCATCAAAATAGATATATTAAATTTGAAGAGTTTAAAAATTCTAAATGTAAACAAAATGTACGTGATTCTAAATTTTGCTTGAAAAATGCATTTGTTTTCAACATCGCTCCTGGTCACAAAATTTGGAAAAAAAAAACTCTCGTGGTATACCTTCAAATATGCAAAAATGGTCCGAACGCACCCAACCGTTTGCAGAAAGCGGCATGCTGAAGTTCTGTTCCAATTGGATATGAAAAGCAAGATCCGACCTTTTCCCGTCTTTTAGAACACCATGTCTCCTTTCTGAGTGTGTACGTATGTTTTCCAAATCGCGTTAATGCAGAATTTGTATAAATTAGAAATTATAAGTATACAAAATGTAAACAAATATTGTTTTGTAAACAAAGTTGTTTCGGTTTTTTTTAAGAAACAATTTTTTTTTTGTAAACAAAGTTTGACTTGTTATGGACCACTTATAAGAAAAGACTCCTATCAGCTGCTAACATTATATTACCTGTTTATTGTACCATGGAGCAACCTCATTTGCAGACTTATTTCTCTTGTAAAATTAAAGTTGATCATGTCAACCGATTAACTAAAAATAGGAAAATTAGCACATTCATGCTAATGGCATAAGCGGGGCGACGATATAATGTTAGCAGTGGTCGGCAGAGCTTACTTATTGGTGCAGCGTGCCCATTACATTTAAACTATCGCTCTCCAAGGTAAAGCCACCGCCAGTAAACGATTATTTTAAGACTTCGACAAAGCAACCAGCGCATTTGATCGCTTTCCGAAAACAAAAAGCCGTGTTGGAGCGTCTAGGCGTAGGCATAACAACACGTTTGATTGCTAGCAATGGCCCGAATTTTTATATTAAAAAATTTAATTAAATAAAACTGAAACTAGCTAGATAAAATATAGCAATATTGATATGAGATTTTGTGTAAAAAATTGTTGCAAAACCATGGCTAACATACTTTTATTTTAGTGTAAGCCAGTACAATCTCGAAGTTTGTTAGCTTAAAGAAATATATATGCCAGTTTCAACTTTATATATAATGGTACATGTGTGTATATACATATTTACAGTACATTATCACTTTCACTCTCATACAGTACCCAGTCGTGAATTAAAAGTTATTAGGTAGAAGGCCATCTGATTTGAAACTAAAATTGAAATTTAAATTATTTGCCACTAATATTCATGTATTATTTTCAATTAAATTTCAGTCCATTCTCTTACATAAACTATAACAAAATTAAGTTTAAAACTTTGTAGAATTTGGTTGTAAATGAAACGGCCGGCCACCACTATAGCAGCAACAAAAATAATTTATTTTTTTTATTTTTCTATTTATATTTGAATTGTAAAAATTTTGTATTGCTCTAATTTCATTGAAGGAATAAATTCGAGCATTTTTTATCTTGGGAATTTCAGACTGGTTTAATTTTTATAGAGAAAATGTATTTTATAATTCTTGAGTGTCATTTTACATATAGGAATTTTTCGATTTTCTTGAAAGCTGTTCTACTAAGCTGCTGTATACGAAGCTTGAAAGCAAAAACAAAACACACAGAGATCGATAGTCTCTATTGAATTTGAAACATTGACCTTTGTAAGTCTCAAGAAAATAAATTCTAAAATTGCTGCAATACAGAAACTCCTAATACTCGAGATCAACCTTACAAATCACAGGCCAATTGTTGTAAGTTGATTTGAGTTGTGTTGATCATACCATTTAGGTCGAGTGAAATGCAGTTGTACCAAATTTGCTCTAAATCGAAACGGCCAACGCGTCCGTATTGCTTTTTGTTTACATATGCTTTTGCTGACATAAATGGTACACCGAGGCGTATGAGTAAATTTTTAATGCTCTTGAAATGAACGTTGCTTATGAGAATTTCAAAATTCGAATGCATTGGCCTGTTCGAACAGATCTTCAGTGAAAAATATATGTCAGCAACTTGCAAGAGAGTAACAAACAATTTCCTCTCAAATAGAAAAGTAGCCGAACGCAAAATTGTACGAACAGCTGATTTAATTCTTGTTCGCAAACAAATGTGTCGAATGGAAATCATTGACTTTTCTAACATTCCACTAAGTAAACTTAACCAAATAAATATTTACTTACGTTTTGCATATTTAAAAAGTTGCACATTTAAAATTCTTAAACAAAATTTTCTTTATTTATCTAAATTACGATCAGCTGTTTGTGGTCAGCTGTTTTCTTGCTAGCAAATTGCTAATGATACACATTTTTTTTTTTTTTATTATTATTTATTTCTTACAGCTCTTTAGAGCCTAATTCTTTACAATAGTGGTACACTTAACCTAAATATTTAATAATATATATCTTAAGTCTAATAAGGTCATTTTATTGATCATTCATTAATGCAATTGGAATTTAAAAATACGGAACGGTAGTCAACGGAAAACAAATATTATAATAGATATTATAATATAATTAAGGGCATATGTACATTACTTTATAATGGGATGGATTTACAATATTCAAACAATTTTCTTTTAAACTCTGTAATGGTCGTACATTGCTTCACAGTATTTGGTAACTCATTATAACATTTAAGACCTTTATAGTATAGATTACATTTATCAGATTCACTTTTTAGCATAGGTAACTTGAAATCATTTTTTTTACGAGTATCTTTATTGTGTATATTAACGCCATACTTTAAGTTAATGTTTAGGTAATCTGGTAAATTATTATCTATAATATTTTTGACAAATTTCATTGTGTAATAAAAGTGCTGTTGTTTAACACTTAGCCAATTAAGGGCTGATAGCATATCTCTGATTGGTGTGTCGTATCGTCTCCGAAGAATAAATCTCATTGCTTGATTTTGCTGTTTTTGCAGTTTATAAATCTGGCTGTCATTCATTATGAAAAAAATCGTGGGACAGTAATTGAGGAGCGGCTCGATGGTGGATCTATAGACCATGATTTTATATTTTCTTTTCAAGAGTTTGCAAGTACGTCGCATAAAGAACATTTTTTTGCAATTTTGTTCACCGTATGATTAATATGTTCATTGAATTGCAGTTTTTCATCAATTTTTACGCCAAAATATGTTATATATTGTACTTTTTAAATTTTTTGATGGTTTATATTAATGTTACTAAGCTCGCCTATATCAAGATTTCTTCTGGATATGACCATATACTTGGTTTTATTAACATTTAATTTAAGCTTGTTTTCACAAAGCCAATTATAAATATCATTTAAATCATGTTGTAGTTTTGACATAATATCGGGAATATTGTCGCCACTGATCATGATTAACGTGTCATCCGCAAAAAGATTAATGTCACTGTACTTTACACAGGTCGAGATGTCATTTATATATACATATATTAAACAGTATAGGTGCCAGAACTGAAACAGAAACTAGCAACTTTCCCTTCGAGTAAACTGCCAGATTTTGCTCTCAAATTCCCCCTACGTTGCTGGATATTTGCGTACAAGAGCTGATGATTTGTGGTAATTATGAATAGTTGTCAGTTCTCCGACAAAGCAAATGACTCTCCGCATACTAAACGAGTCTGGAATTCTCGATCGACTTACATTCAAAAATATAGAAATACATTTACTACAATATTTATGCATATTCATAATGCATCTTCAGTGGTAGTTTGAAAAATTTCATCTGGCAAACATTTGACGAAACCAAAATTCATTAACATGCGCCATAAATGTATATAGTGCTTCTCGTAACTATGCGACAGCCATGCAGTGAACATTTTTGAAAATAATTTTGCTTATATTAAATTTTCATTATTTTTCAATTTAATTATAGATAATTCTTCAACAAAAATCATATTAACCCTTACTCTAAACTTTGTGGAAATTTAAAAAAATCAACAGATTTTTATCAAAATTTTAAACTTAAAAAAAAAATTTTAATATTCACAGTTTATTAGGATAATTAATTTTATTACAATAAGGTAAACGGTTCAAAGTTGCGCATTTTCTTCTACATGAAATATCAGTGTTTTCAAGCGTTTTATGAAAAAAATTCAAAAGTAAATGGTAAAAGATCAAAAGTAATTTGTAACTACTTTAAACTTGTACTTTATTATGCTAAAATTAAATCAGCTACTAAATCGGAAACTTTAAAAATAAATAGTTGCTATTTCTTTAAATAGAGTTTCAAACTTGAGTTTTTGTTACAGGATGAGCAGTATTTTAATTGAAAAATAAAATAAAAATAAATTGCCGCTGGTATACTACATAAACATACATTCATATTAGCTATTATTTTTGCTATAAATTAAATATATTAAAAATATTTTATTGCCATTTCACTTTTTTCTCTAACCAATTTCCATTAGGTTATAAGTTGCAATAAAAATATTTGCACACTGCAAATAACCGACACAACAGGCTCACACCAATTCCCAGCTATGCAAAGACTGTCCATCACCAAGGGTCACGCGTTCATACTGGTTTACTCGGTCTGTTCGAAGCAGAGTTTAGAGGAGTTGCGACCCATTTTGCAAAACATTAAAGATCTTAAGGTAATTGCCACTAATTCCCACTTTAATTATATCGTGAAATGTGATGTATGTACACACACATATACATACATACCCGTACATACACACATCTCCACATTGTTGAACTTAAAATTACATTTTCTCTCACATAAAATTTTCAAATTTCGCTGACAATATTTGATGGTGTGCAAAGGGGCCAGACGTTGTCAATATACCCGTTATGCTGGCGGGCAACAAGAGCGACGAAAGTGCCGAGCTGCGCGAGGTGTCAGAGGCCGAGGGACAGGCACAAGCAGCCACCTGGGGCATATCGTTTATGGAGACATCGGCCAAAACCAATCACAATGTTACCGAATTATTTCAGGTAAGTGCCAATAGGCCAAGCAAAGTGAGTTTGTTTCGTATGCATGTATGTTTGTATGTGTTAGCAATATAGCAAATGAATTTATGCAAATTTACCCCAAAGACATTATGTATGGCACGCGCGTACTTACTCATAAAAATACATACATACATACATACATACATTGGCATAAATTTTCTAATATTTCTACGACTCATGCAGGAGCTGCTCAACATGGAAAAGTCGCGCATTGTGTCGCTGCAGTTAGATGTGAAAAAGCAAAAGAAGCAGAAGAAGGAGAAGAAAGGCAAGGAAAGTAATGGTGCCATACCGGAAAATGGCGATGGAGCAGCCGGTGCCAAGGAGAAATGTCAACTTATGTAAATGTAGCCGGAAGGCGTAAAAATACAGTGAAGAAGAGGCAGTGATTTAAAAACGAGGGCGAGGACGGGGACGGGGATGAAGTTTTGGGGTAACGATGTAAGCGTTAGTGAAAGAATGGCCGCCAGTGAAGCCAGGCTCCCTGCACGCACGAGGCACAAGACAAAGGAGCGCGGCTTAGCGAAATTGTTGACAATTATACTCGTTTTGAATTCACTTCAAATTAGCTTTAAACAAAAAAAAAAAAAACAATTTTAACTTATACTCAAATGTTACATATTTTAATAATTTATTAATTTATTTACTTAGGCTAATAAAATGCATAACATTTATGACGTAAATATTTACGAATCGTTTGCACTTACATATACATACATATGTACATACATATTTGTAGTTTTATGCATACTTAGTACATTTGTAAAATTTCACAAAGTTTGTTATTAAGTTTAGTGCATTAGTGCGTACTACAAAAATGTGCAGGTGCCATTTAATATTTTTATTACTGTAAGAAGGCTTGTTGCTGTTACTTAAATGAAAATCATTAATTAGTATTACTACTAAGTATTGACATTCCTCAATAAATGTTTATTTGAAACTTCGATGAGCTCAAATAAACATTTCCAAAAATTATGTAAGACATTATTTTATTTACTAAAAAAAAAAAAAATTTTAAAGCAGTTAATTTTTGTGCTATATTGTTGTTTGATCTATAAATTAAGCATCGCTTTAGTTGTTCGATAAGAACAAAACAATATTTTTGCTGAATTTTAAGTGCGTAAGTTTTTCATTTGCTTGCACAAATCCCGCTGCTCATTTAAGTTTTTCCTTAACATTGCAACGTGTAAAAGGGTAGTAAGCATAACGGCAAGTTATTGCGCTTTAATTGTTTTAAGTATATATTTGCAACACGATTTTGGCAATATTAAAGTGAAAAAAACTTAAACATATTTATGTATGTAAGCTTAATTTTTTTATACTTTTTTCAATGTAAACTATTTATGTAACAATTACACTGGGCATTCACTAACGTAAAAATCACACACAAGTATATACATACATATCAGATTTTAACAATTTTTTTTTTTTAATTACATATTTACGTTGGCAAAATCAATAAAAAAAAATTTGTTGTTCTCAAAATTTATTAATTTTTTTTTAAAAGGCTTTCGGTTATAACTATTTTCATCTGAATATTATACAAAAAAACAAAAACACCAAGCTACATAATCTGTGTGTATTGTGTGTTGGGTATAAAAATTTAATTTTGCGAAAATTATAAATTTCAACAAACTCGATTGCGTAAGGTAGCAACAAAAAAAAATTGAAAATTTCACACCAGTCATCTTGCCACCGCTTGAAGCTATTTATGTAGGTTTTGGCTACAAATTAATTATAATTTCATGTTTAATAACCTATTTCACACAGTCTTAGCTATTGCTTTGTTTGTGTTTGAATATTGAATGGAATTGTAAGTGATTTGTTTTTTGTGAATTGCAGTGAGTAGATAGTGTTTTATTTGACAGAAATCGATAATAGACAGCTTCCGATACAGTTATTTGTTAAGTGATTTAATTTATATTAAACTAGATTTTCTGCATTACTGGAATTTTAGTCGCATTTTATACACGTTGCACAATGCATACACATTGAACGTAAGCATGAATAGAAGAAATGGTAATAACCAAAATAAAATCAGTACACCAACATTTATATAAACATATGTACATACACTATATATTTATATATGTACACAAAAACATATAATAAAATGTAAACAAAAACAGCTCAATAAACAATGCAAAAGTGAAAATAAACTATTCGGACTGTACAATTATGAATGTGCAATTTGCGGCACACACAGATGTTTCTAATAAAAATATATATTTACATACTCGTACTTACATACATAACTACTATGCAATCATATATTATAACTAGTAAATTAAAATTATATCTATACAATATATCTACTTACAGATAAATAGCATACCAACATACATACATACATACATAGAAATAAACCTAACAACATAGTTATGTATACAATTACGAATACTAAACTGCATCTGTAAGCCAAAAAAAAAACCTATACAAATATTAAAATAAAAATTAATAATATTAACGAATTAAACAGACATACATACATATATATACCATTAACATGCATGTACATATGTACATACATACATACATACATACCTAAATAATTCAAACTAAATAAGCAGAGCATATCCGTTTGCAAATATAAATGTACATACATACTTATGTACAGAAGCTACCTACATACATACATACATACTTACTGTATCCATATGTGCATACATATGTATGTATGTATGTATGTATATATTAAGCTATCACGCAGGACTAAAAAATTAAAAAAAATGTTTACTTGCATTGTGTGTGTGAATACACCTATCGGAATATATGTACATATAAATACATATGTAGATATACATATGTATGTGCATTAGGGTGGTCCTTAAAAAATTAAATCACAGTTTTTGTTTAGTCTCAACCTCTCAATCGGTAATACCACAGCCAAAGATATCACAAATAAATTTTGGTACCGATTGGAGATGTTAAAGGTGTGTCACACAGGGGCCAAAGTTCAGATTCCCCTATGGATACTTGAAAAATTCAAATTCAAATTTTTCCCATTTAATACCGATACCGATACTATTATAGTCGAAGATATCACAAACAAATTTTGGTCCCGATTGGATATGGTTAAGATGTGTCGCACAGGGGCCAAAGTTTTGATCAGTTTTATATACAAATTAATTATAAAACAGGAATCCTGGTAAATTGCTTAATTTAATTAAAAGTGGATGATATTAATTTAATTTAATTTAATTTTTATTTTTTAAGTCTCGATATGGCAATTTGAACTTCGGCATCTACATATGTGACACGCCATAACCATCTTTAATGGGGACCAACATTTATTTGTGATATCTTCGAGCATAGTATCGACGGAGGGGTTAAGGTTTAGGAAATCTGATGCATACACATTTTTTTCCTACATTTAAGGACCACCCTAATGTACATGCTACGAGTACGAATGTGTGTTAATACATACATGTGTATGTGCATAAGCAAAGTTTATCAACTCATAGGCTTAAAAGAAAAACTGGCGTGAGAACTAGAAAACTTCTGCATAGGTACTTGAATATATGTATATATTTTTCTATGTTACACACAGCCAAAACCAACAATAAATATATATTGAAACACATACTTACATAAAAGAACGCAGCAAAATGTGCTATTCCTTAAAAGACTACAAAATACTCAATATCATTTTCAGGTTAGAAAAAATAACAACAACTTCTTATAAGAGTACATATGTATGTGCATACATATATCGCTTCCTTAATATAGAACGGCCCTAACTCTTTTTCAGTTCGAATCCAGATGAATACAAAATCTGTCAAATAGTTCACAATATGTACATATATCTTATAGAAATTGAAAGTTAATATTACATTGCATTACATAAAATATTGAGACTATTTACAGGGTGTCGTAGAGTTTTGTAATGTCATAAAAGATTTGTAAATTTTTCAAAATCCAAGTAGCATTTTTTCAAATCCATTCTCTATGCAAAGCAAGAATTCCATAAAAAAAATATTAATTGTCATTTCATAACTTTACGACACCTTTTGAATCCCCGAGTTGTGTTTTTTATAGAAATGAGCACTTCGGCGGAACTTGAAACTGTCGTAATTTAATAACTGCTAAATTTTCCAACTGTCTTTCTATATTAAGTCATTAACTATATATGTATAACTGACAAATTATAAACACTTTTCTCTTAAAACTCAGTAAGTGAATTTATTTAGTTGAGCTGAGAGTGCCGATAATTTTTGTACATGTACACCTAGAAATCAAAAACAAACAAAAACTTAAACAACAATCATTAAACATTTACAATTTATTTGTTAAATCAAATAGTTAAATAAATAAATATTTAAAGTAAATTACTTACTTAAAAACACTTCAGTTAAAATAAAAACAAATTAATTAGAATTTTATAAAATAATAAGAAAATGTTTTTTCACAAATTTTCCGCATTTGCTGCAAGTAAGCTTTTTGAGTTTGGGTTTTTTTTTTTTTCGTTAAAATATATGTAATTGGAAAAGTGCAGTTTTCTAGTGTTTAAGTTCTATTAAAATACGTAATTGATAAATATGTATGTAAGAAGGTAAACAATTGAATTGAGATTTACAAAGCTTTAATTGTTAAATATGTAATATAAAAAGGAAACCTATTATACGAGTATGATTCTTCTTGAAGAAAAAAAAAATATAATTAATAGAGATTACAATAAATATTTAAAAGTTTAATTTGCGCTAATTTGAGCAAAATTAGTTTATAAGCCAAACAGTAACATCGAAAATAAACCAAAAATTAAGTATTTATTATTAAAATAAGACACCCGCAAAACAAAAATTACACTTAGATACGTATGTACATACTTCACGCATGGTTTAATTAAAAAATGATAATTATTAGAAGAGTGCTTTCTCCCGGCGTTTCAATGAAAAGCGGGATATTAGAATAATTCTGGCAAGCAGCTATTATTAGAATGTAAATTTGCCATTGTATACACGCGTAAAAAATAAATTTTTAATTAGAGTTAAATAAAAATCTTAGTGAAATAATCAAGCTTGGCTTCAATTTGCTTAAATTTTTAATAAAAAAACAAATATGAAATGGTAGGGACAATTAAATGCTTTTATTTTAACATTCATCACATTCACTTGAATTACATTTTCGCTAAAACGCTAAAATCTGGCATTTTCAAATTATGTTGTGTTAATATTATATTTTATTTAAATTAATAAAAGAAAAATAATCCAATATACATCAAAAATAATCCTCGTAATCCTCACGTTTTTATATTTAGTTGAGATGTGCTGAATGATCGATACCAAATAACGTACTCATTGAAAATATTTTCGACTCCAATGTGCACTTCCATTTAGAAAATTTCTGGCATGCGCCATCATAAATTTGATTACTTCGCAATAAACAAACGCTTTCGTTTTCCAAGTTTGATGACTTTATTTCAAAAACAATGTAAGCTTTAGAGAAAAATATCTACAGAAACTTCTTTAGCATTATTTCTATCGAATATTTTTAAAATTTAGAAAAACTTCTGGAAAAAGTAAATAAGTCATATTCAACTTCCGACAGTTGTGCCTATTCCAATTTAAACTAAGTTTTAACTAAGTTTAAGCACCATAATTCTTGTAAAATTTAAAGTAACTAAACTAAATTTTCTTTGATAAATAGTAAAAAGTGGTTTTATATAGCAACATAACTATATAACATAACAATTTAAATGCATCCAAATGGTAGGATATAGGAAAAAAACATTTTTAATGACACATCTGATATGTGGAGGTATGTATGTATATACCACTTTTATTATCTGATTTACAACAGAAAGAGTGTTGCCCTACAAAATAGCTAAATTTCAAGTCAATAATTATAGGGTACAAACAACGCTGATCACAAAATCGTGACGTTTATGCAAATGATAAACAACAAGGACGGCGGAGCGAAGAAGTATAAGGTGTTTTAACATTGGTCAAGTCAATAAAAGTTTCTTCGCTTGATTACGATATTTCTATATGGTTTCTTAATATTTGTGGTTGTAAGAAAGCAAAGACGAAAACTTCTATTCAATGAATGTGCACACGTATACATAAATACAAAGCAAAACACACTAAAATAAAATAGAACAATAGAATACAAGATCACTCCTTTGCGCGGCCGATGGCATATCTCGAATAAAAATAAACAAAGAATCCGATGGAAAGAAAAACAATATGAAGCTAAGTTTAAGTGATAAACGTGTTTTAATTTCGAGACATTGTTGTATGTAATGGACAACGGTTTGTCAAAATCGGCAAAACCAAAGTAGCGGTACCCCGATCGGCGTTTGTTCGCTGCGTCATGATCTCAAGCGGCCTTAAATTCTGACTCACTCCAAAGTAAGTGAGTAAAACTAGTTTCCTTACCGAACTGCAATATGTGAGAGCGACGGTTTATTGACGCTTAATTAGCACTGAACAACTGGCCCTTATGCCGGAATTCAGTAAACAGTATCAGTCTCTAATAGAGACAAAAGTCTCAATTGTACATATTTAAGTGAAATTCTTTTTAGCATTATTTTGGAAATAAACGTTTGTGGAATTTGCCGCAATAATGGCACACTGAGGCCAATGCTGGACGAGATTAAAAGTGCTTAGACGAGTTACAGCGAATTCGTTGAAAGCAAAAAGTTTTTTAATTGCATAAATGTACTTATTTTTTTAAAGTTTCATACAAATGCCTTGACGATAGACGAATGATTCGAAATAAAGTTTGTTTGTTCTAAACATTGAATGACCATGCCTCATTGATATACATAGCTGTTTGACCGTTTGTACATACAATGCAGTTGCTTTCCGGCGCACTTGGAACTAATATTGGGTTTATATTCGACTTGAAAGAAATGTTTTCAACAATTGTTCAACCTTTGTTTGTACCCCTACTATACTTAGCTGCAATCTCATTTTCTTACATTTGTTTACGTTTCGTAAATTTAACAACAGCAATTTCAACAAGTAAGAAAAGCTAAATTCAGACGACACCGATTTTTATATACCGTCGCGATATATTTTTGTAATGTCGGTGTCCATAATTTCATAAAAACCCCGTTTTTGTGTTTCAAATCGCAGCTAGTATTAAACTTTACTCAATTTCTTTCAATAAATACTGAAAAACGAAGTTTTTACATTTTTAAAAATTTCCATTATATGGAAGTTGGGAGTGCTTATGGTCCGATTTCAAATATTATTGACAGTGATGCTAGTGATATCAAGGACAATATGTTCACCAAATTTTGTGACGATACCTTACATCTTTGTTGAGATACTTACAGACGTTTGCTTATAAGTGGGCGTGGTAACGCTCATTTTTCAAAATTTCAAAAAAATCAAGTTTCTTTATTAACTATCTCTCTGAATATCAAATTTCAATTAATATGTTTCAATAGATAAAAAAAAAATTTTTTTTGCATTTTTCAAAATTTCCGTTATACGGGCGAGGTTATGGTCCGGTTTCAAAAGTTTTTAACGATGATAACTGCGATATTGAGAAAAATTTGTTCACAAAATTTTGTGACGATACCTTACACCGTTATTGAGATACAGATATTTTTTTCTAAGTCGGCGTGGCAACGCCCATTTTTCAAAATTTCATAAATTCCTAATTTCTTAGTTCAAAATCGCTCCAAATACCAAATTTCACTTCATTTGCTTTAATGGATACCGAAAAAACTGAGTTTTTGGATTTTTCAAAAACTTCTGTTAAATGGGAGGTGGGCGTGGTTATTGACCGATCTTGACCATTTTTAATACCAACCTACTCTGTCCAAAGAGCAATCTATGTACCAAATTTCATTGAGATATCTCAATTTTTACTCAAGTTATTGTAACCACGGACAGACGGACGGACGGACGGACAGTCAGGGCTAAATCGATTTCTCTTTTCATTCTGATCATTTTAGTATATACATATAATTCTATATCTATCTCGATTATTTTATGCTGTTACAAACAACCGTTATGCGAACAAAGTTATAATACCCTTGTGTACAAGTACGCTCGGGTATAAAAATGAAACAAATACAAAAAATGAATGCCACTGAACTGAAACTGTTCTACTGTACATTTTGAAAAAAATGAAATGTTAACTAAATACCAAATAGTCTCAAATCCACTTTCTCACGAAGAGGTTGTCTCAATGAACGAATAGGTAGATTAGGAATTGTCGCGTATATGCTTATACGAATGCCAACTACACATTGTCAGTGGTTGAAAATATATACCCCTATTATTTATATATGGAGCCTAGCAGAACACTAGTAGCCCTAAAAGACACGACTCACCGAAACTGAAATTTACGTAGTGGTTTGGGGTATTTATACGGTGATATCACTGTACGTATTACAATGAGTAAGCGGGAACTGCATATACATACATACATATATATTTGGCATACTTAATTGCATGAGTTAGAATGGGACGGAATGTAAGAGTTTCGGGTAGAATTATCAACTCGGCCTTAAGAAACTCATAGACAATTTACCTGAATCCTCTGGTTGAGCTCTTTGGTATATTATACGAAATTTTACCGAGAGTGTTCTTGTTGGGTGCCGCCAGGCAACCATACTAAAATTTCCATTACGCTTAGCAACCCACTACTGGCAACCGTCTACTAAAAGTATGTAAATGTTTTCCTTTTATAACGATATTTATATTTTTTTTGCTTTGATTGTCATTCACATTTGAACAAAGTTGCTTAGGGCCAGTTTTTCAGTGCAAGTTGAACTCTGTTTGTCGTTTAAACTAAGTTTAAACTTAGTATGCAGTATTTCAGTGAACTTTAAACGGCCGATTGTGCACGGCAAAACTTAGTTTAACTTATCTGCTATGTGCTGACTACTTCGTTTTGGTTGCAACAAATTTAATTGAGCGCAAGGAAACTTGAGTTTAAATCAGCACTGAAAAACTGAACCTTATTCGTTCAAAATGTACTCGTCAAAAAAGTAAAATCAGGGATGTTTTTGCACTTTTCTGTATGCTGAGATCAACCGCTTTACATACTACGAAGAACGGTTTTAGTAGCCTTGTCTAATAGACTGGCAACTTTGCACTAGTCTCCATATATATGTAATAGGAGCATTATTGTTATAATTGAAGTTTGACAGGTTGGCGAACAGCACGCGATTGCTAGCAAGCGCCAAAACACATTCCAATAACCTTTACAATTGAGAGTTGTCAGTTAGAATGCAACTGAAATTCAATTGTTATCTATGTTTTGCTTGTGATTTTATTACAATTACTTGTAAATAAAAAAAAAACCGTTATGTAATTCGTACGGCTTTCAGAACGTACAATGTGTACGAGCAAAATAACGTTAAAAGAAAAATCGGAAGAATTCGGAAACGCAATAGCATCACATGAACTTATTTGAAAATACAACGAATAAATAGAATATTGATTTATATGTACTCTAAATTTTGAAAATTATCTACATAAACATACATATGTGCAAACATACATACATACGCATATGTATAAACATACATACATATATAAAATATAGAAACCCCCATGTATTTCATAGATTTTTTTTTGGGAAATAAAGCCTCATACAAAGCATTGAAAATGTAGCATAAACGACTTAATCTTGTAACTGCGGTTTTATTTGAGATTGATATGCATGCGAAAGAGCATTAATATTTGATGTGTTTATGTGATGCAGCATATTAATTGGGTACATTTCGTACCTTAATTATTGCATGAAATAATATAAATAAATTACACCTACATACATTTATGTATAAAATAATTTACACAATTTAGCATATTTAGAAGTAACACAGGCACATTCATATACATATGTACATACATAAGTATGTATTATATTTTTTTTTTCTAAAGCTACTTTATAAATATTAAGCAAAGCGCGTTATTTGCAATATACATACAAACATACATACATACATATGTATATATTTGAAATAAATGAATTTAAGTACGCAAAAAATTAAACAACAAATACATGAAACTTATACGAGACAACTACATACATACATACATACATATGCATGTACATATGTGTATAACAGACCTTATAGAAAATACTTGTATACATTTGTTGCAGACGCAAGGATGAATTGTAAGTGAATAGTAGTAGTTATTGTAAGCTACACGAATAGTAGATATACATACATACATACATAAGTACGTTAACAGAAATTCGAAACACACAAATAAACATGATTATTTATGAAATATTGTGACAACCAAATTTAATAGTAATAGTTGAAATAAAAATCTAGTTATCGAAATAAAATTTAAAACTGTTTGTTATTTATAGTTGATTTGTTTACAAAATTATTACATTGAAAACACTATAAAAAATTTAATTCATATTTATTTACATTTCTGTCGCAATCTTTTGTAATTCAAGATAATACGCCATTAAAAGTTTCTTAGATAGTGCGAATTTAGGATTTAACCAGGGATTACGCTGAAGTTCGAATGGATAAAAAAATTTGTTTGATTCAGAAAAAGAAAGTATTAGGCTTTCGAATATATTTTCGTTTCGATTCGAACTAAGACGGAGTGACTACTCAGTTTTGCAAAATTTGTTCATAAATAAAAAAATAATTCTAACAGCACAATTAAGCCATATCACTTTGGTTGTTACTAACAGCAACTTACAATATCATACTTTGAAATCTTAAATAAAATTAGTTAACTGATTTTCGCTTTGTACTGGAACGTACATAACGCGAGCGTTTTAAGTTTTCATGTGATGCAGTACATCTGTCGATACAAAATTAAAAAGCAAATACAAAACGATTTGCTACGCATTTTCATCCTCCAGCTTAACTGTATTTGACTTTTCGCAATCGTCCAACACATCGTTTTGCTTTTCAATTCCATTATTGTTATTCAATTTGACTTCTTGTTTCTGTGGCCAGTTTTGCTTTGGCTTCTCCTCTGTTACTTCTGACAAGGAAGATTCCATTACTGCATCAGGACTGCCACTATTTTCTAATGGCATCAATATTTCTTCTACACCAGAAGCCGCTTCTTGGGATTGTAAGAGCGTCTTGCTGGTAATATTGCTGATCGTAATCTGATTCGACGTCGAGCTGCCGCTAATGGCATTTAAAAGCAATCTTAAGTTTTCGCCCGAAAGACGATCTTCAGTGGTTGCCGTACCTGAGCATGTGGGAAGAGCGTCATGATGTGGCACGTGTGAGCCTATCCGACTTGTCTGCCATACGCCTATCCACGCGCGTGGACTGAGTATGTATTTAAAAGTTAGTTTTACAATGTAGGCAATCAGCAGCACTAAGAGGACAGCTGCCAGGTAGTTGAATGGAAATCTTAAATTGTCTGCAGTTGAATTAGTATTAGTCATTATATTATTTGTGAGTTAATAAATTAGAAAATACCTGAAAGCATTGACATTGTTTCGACACTTTTATCTATTAGGAAGCCCAACTGCTTTAAGAACAAATCATTTGTGTAAAGTAGGAAAACATGATCCGGTCGGCAAAAATTCAAATGCACTTTGCTTGATTTTCTGTATAAATTAAAAATCGTATTCAAGATTTAAATTTGACATGTTCAACTACATTGATATTGCAAATACAAACTTTATAAATTCGGATTTTGCTTCTTTTTTCACTTGCTCGCTGGAAGTAAAAAAGTTGATGACCGGAGTGTACCATCGGTTGACCTCTTCTTTGCTTTCATGATCTGAAATTATTTCCAATAGTCGTTCTGCTTCTAATTTCTGTAAAATATTGAATTTGTCAAATTTTTTTTTTACAAAGTTCGCAAACTTACGCGATTGCATTCTATATATGTATGGAAATATCCAAAGCATATTACACCACCGATTATCATTGGAATAATACCGATTTGATATCTTCGATGACAAAACCAACCATACAATATTACGGTAACTGCTCCGATTAAAAATTGTACCTTAAAACGAAATGAATATAAGAGTATAGAGGTTACTACAAATGTACAGTGACGTGCAAGTAATTAACAATGATATTAGACCAAGCAATAATTGGACGATTTCTTCATCCGTAAAGTGAGATTAATGTCTAAAAATAATTTTTAAAAATCAAACGAAAAAATTAAATTAGTCCAAACTTGCTACAACGAAGGTCACCTATTGTTCTGTCTATATGTGTAATGTAATAAAAAATCTTACGGTTTGAATATGTGCAAATCCAAAATTGGAAGCTATTTATGAACATACATACACACCTACATACCTACATACCTAAGACGAGATCAAATCAAAAACTACGATGTATATATGTACATATACATATGTATGTACACACATGCGTATTAACATACATACATATGTATGTATGTACATACATATGTATATAAGTTGCAAAATGTTAAAGCATTTCCCCATATTTGCTCGGAGTTCGCCACATTCGCATACATACAATATGCCACATTTCTATTAATTTTACAATCGAAAAAATGTACGTTGGTGGACATACGATTTGCAAGCAAATTAAAATTAATATTGCTTGCCATTTCTGTTTTATTAATTTATTAAAAAAAAAAAATTATTAAAAATAACAGTTATTTCCCTAACAAAAACTATCAACACAAGTTCCAAACTGTATAGAAAGTTAAAAAAAAATTCAACAATTTTCTGTCAAATTTTTAAACTTTGTTTGCAGAACATTTAAAAATCCTGTAAGACGTAGTGTTACAGCCATTTTAACATTAGTATGTATGACAATGTTCAAGTTTTAAGTTGTTAAAATTTGGTGTTAAATTCTTTAAACAAGGTTGTAGCGAACTTCTTACATTAATATGAAAAAAAAAAATTTAATTTCGAATAGTAAAGCTTATTTTTAGCCATTTGAAAGTTACATATTATTATACTATAATTAAATCCGTTATACTAAAATATTTTCCACATTTCTAGCATGCAATTTTTGTTGTAAATGCTTAAAAATAAATAAATAAACCTAGGTCGAACAAAAAATTTTAAATTTGTTTGTCATATGGCCACCACTGTACATACATATGTATAAGTAAATTGTAGTGTTATTTAAATCTAGTTTACCTCGGAAACTTTTAATAGTTGTGTGCATTGTTTAATGATACTCCAAATTTGTCCAAATATACCCAAGCCAATAATGTCAGAATCATTTTCATAAAGCGAGTAATAATCATGTTTCGTAGGTGCCCTTGCTTTGGAGAGAATGTCTGATATAACAGTATTCAAATCTCGAGGATCATTCAAGCTATGGAGTTGTTTCAATTGATCAGGAAGAGCGGTGAAGATAACGACTCGGCTGTATTCTCCCGTCACTTTATCGTACTAAGAGTGGCATAAAAAAGCAATTAGTAATTGAAAACAAACATATTAATACAAGAACAAAAATAATGCCGGCATAATAGAGCTATGATGTCATCATCATGCTAAAACGCACATACATATGTAATATTTGTGTAATTAATGACCCACCTTAAACAAGTCGTTGTTAAATATATACGCAATAAGTCTCTTGTAGTACATCAAGGTGACGGGGTCTTCATTTTGGCTGCTCCCAATTTTAAAATCGCAATTTAAATCCGATATTGATTCCCTACTCTGTAAATTATTTGTGATATCATTCGATTTCTGGCGGTAGTGCTCACGTCCCCAAGCATCTGAATCGATCCAGCTGTCTTCTTCGTGGGTCCCTAACACAAGTTGATTGGAACATGTACAGGAAAACACAAAAAAAATCCACCAACTTTGACACTTCATTTTTCCAATTCATTAATTTTCCCCCAAGATGATATATCTACAAAACACACAACTTAATCAACAACATAAATTGATTACTTTACAAAACATCTGCTCACGACTGAGCTCAGTAGAAAAATGCAGGGAACAATAATATGGGAACAGTTTTAATGAAGTGTAAGTGTATTTGAAATTGGCAGCACTGCCGGTATTAATGTCAAATTACGGCAAAAACATTCTGGGTTTATTTTGTTTTGGGAGTTTTTACTATTAAAGCAATTATTACAGTCATAAAAATGGCAAATGAGAATAATAAATTGGGTAATTTAAATGCCGAGTCCTTGAAGCGCAAAGAACGTTTGCGCCAACTACGCGACAAAGCTCAGAACTCTGGTAAAGACACCAAAGGTGCTGGAGCGGAGAAGCTTCCTCGGTATGTACATGGTTCCAAAAATTTTTAATTTGTTGCTGGCGAAATAATAATAAAAACTCTATTAATTTCATTAATAAAGGCCTATTTTTCGAAGTTACAAACCACAAAACGAGAATACCGATGGGGACGTTTTAGAACAAGAGCCATCTGGCGATATCGAGAAAGCAGTAGAGGAGCAATTAGTGCTTTTGCATCAGCCTATGGTTATCGATGAAATAGATATAGCAAATTTAGCTCCTCGGAAGCCAGACTGGGATTTAAAACGCGATGTTTCGAAAAAGCTAGAGCGATTAGAGCGGCGCACACAGAAAGCAATCGCCGAGTTAATTCGTGAGCGTTTGAAAACAAATCAAAACCAAGAAATTTTCCAAGTCATAAATGTTGGTACGGCGCATGCCGGCGAAGGAACTGCAGCCGAAGACGATTAGTTAGTTAAAGTCATATACTCAAAATAATTATTTAGTAATTACAATTTATAAAATAACAAAAATTAAACAAAATTACGGCGGGATTCTAATTGCGAAATCAGTTACAACACTGACTCATTTGCGACGAGTTGAACCTATTGATGTAGTGGACAAGTGTGGTGATACATTCTCTTTATTACTGGACTTCAATTTCTCGCGCAACGCATTAATTTCTATAAAACAGTACCAGATTAACGTTAAGCAAGAAAATAAGATTTTTTCACTTACGTTCGCTATACTTCTGTTCCAGTGTGTTGGCAAATTTTCGCATAGAGTCAAGTTGTTGTGGTATTTCTTCACGCAAGCTTTCTATTGTTTGGCGAGTTTGCGTCAATTCTATTTCTCGCAACTGAAGCAATTTATCATTATCTTCAATTGCCTTTTCTTGTTGAAGTGCCACTTCCGTTCGCCAATGAATGGTTTTTTTGAGTTTAATTAGTTCCTGTGTTTGTTTCAAAATTATTTCGTTGGCTTTCGATATCTCTTCGGCAGCCATTTCAAGTGCTTTTCGTTTGGTTTGTGAAATTTTCTTTTCTGCTTCCAGTTCCGCCACAACATCAGCCTGCGGAATAAAATCCATTTTCATGTCTTTAAGTTGATCTATTTTACTATACGTTTACCTTGGCTTTGTCATATTTTTTAAACTTCTCCTGCAGCTCCGATATATGATTGCGTGCATCAGCCAAATGCATATCATTTTTTCGTTCGGTATTTTTTATGGTTGATATTTCGGCGTGAAGGCGTTCGATTTGTTCCTTCAATGTCAAACTTTGTGACTTGGCGCTAGACAATTCTTCGTTAAGCATATCAATGTGTTGCTGTTCTTTACTAGAAATATTGTATCGTTCAATAATATTGTAAACATTACATTGCAATTTGTTATTTGATACACTACTCACATTTTCTCAGCGTGCAACTTGTTTTTCTCAGACAATATTTTATCCGTTTGCAGCTGCAGTGATGTAATAGTCTTTTGATTCCTTTCATTATCGACATGTCTCTGTTCTGATACTTTACGCAAGCTCTCCTGCAAATTATGCAATTCTTCAGAATGCCGCTGATTTACGTTTCTTGCGTTATCCACAAGATTTTCTCTTAGTTTTGCATTTTCATCATTTAACTTTTCAATTGTACTTAAGTGCACATCAATTTCCTGCTGCAGGGTCTGTATTTGATGATTTTGTGATTGATTTCGGGTCTATAATTAAATGTCGTAAAACATATGAAATTATAAAAACGAGATCAATGTACCTGTATTACATCCATACTGCTACTCAAATAGAATAATACCACATTCAATGGAGCAACTCGACTAGGTAGACATAAATGAATTAAATTTTTAAAACTACGCATTTCAACGAATTGCAGTTGATATTCCACAGATTCTTCTGGGGAACTACTCTGTTTCCGAACCAATGCTAGTTCCAGTTTTCCAGTCCGACAATCTTGTAACATCCGAGCTAGATTTTCGATAAATCCCGCGAAAGTGACGTGCAACGACTGATCCTGCTTTAATGTATTGAATGAGCCCCCATCCACTGTGGTCATGTACATACGTCGCTGATCCGCTTTCTCTGTCACCCGCAATTGCTGTAATATTGAAAAATTTGTTACTAAAGCTTTACTCAAATGATGGCTTTCTTACGAGCAATCCCTTGAACACGATTTTCTCTGCACATATAATACAAGGCTTCTTCATACGTTCACCATCCAAACGAAAATTAACCATCAATTCTAATGTGGGCAAAATACTTTCAGTATTCTTACTATAATTATAATTGTTAAAATATTCTTCATCGGCTGGACCGTACATTTTTCCGAGATTGTTTACAAATATTTTGTTTATTTTTGTATTGTTTTACGTTTTTTGATATTTCTTAAATATACGGTCTCTGCTTCTAATTAACACCGGTGCTGCCAATTCAAGCTAAGGGTACACACTCTTATGTGCTGCGGTGTTGCGTTTATTAGGTTTGCACTGACACCGATGAAAACTCTAAACTCTAAACATTGCGTTGTGCGACAAATTCTTTGTTAAGTAACAAGTAACAACCCTGCCGAACAAATTAAAACATTCAAGCGCGTATTTATCTAAAAATTAAGTAAAGTCGGAAGTAAGAAGTAGCATTTTGACAAAACTATTTCAAAAAGTTGATTCTGACTTAAGAGTCGACTTCAACTTATAAATTCGCCCCTAATATATTAAAGAGATTACTTAAAATCAGAAATTTATATTGTCCATTTGTTTTGGGTCTATTTTCGACGATTATAAAGAAAGTGTAAGCTCCGTTCCGTTCCGGTACGAATGCGACATCCTTTGAATGATATACATAAGTATCTAAGTCGATCGATTGTACATCTATCATACCATTATATATATGTAAGTTTGCGTTCTTAGATTACAGATTTACGTTCTTTGCTTCAAAGCATGTGGTGAACTTTTTCAAATGAACCACGGTTTTTAAAATCTCTGAAATTTTGTTAAACGTGTTGCTGCTTCTTATAGATTTACGTTCTTTTTGATTAATTTTTCGGAAGGAATATAGAAAAATATATTGTAAATAGTATTATGTATATTAAAACATTTTTTCGCGTTCAATTTTTCTTTAAATTTGTCATTCGAAAATCGTCTCTGAAATTTGAGCAATGAAAATATGCGGCAACGCTGGAATAATTGTAACCATGTGGCAGTATTTTTGTCTTTCCCTTTCGCCATTTTCACAATTTTCGAGCGGCATTTTTTTTTATTGTTCATTGACAAAAAGTGTTACTGCTTTGCTAGTGAAAATAATTGCAAGTTATAATAATTTAAACACTAAAACCCAACTCAACAACATAAAGTTATCACCCCACCGAAATGGCGGTAAGTATTGATGCCAAGAAATCCATATTACTTTATGCATTTCGAAATCTTTAATGTGTGCTATAATTCGGTCAATTAAAAAATGTATAAAAACTCTTCTAGACTACAAAAATATTTGTGGGAAGCCTACCGCCTGGCACAAAACCTGAGGAACTACGTCGTCTGTTCGAAGATTATGGTGTTGTCGTGGAATGCGACGTTATGAATCGATGTGGTTTTGTGCACATGGAAACGAAAGAAATGGCTCAAACTGCTATTGCGGCACTTAATGCTTCAGAATTTAAGGGACAAATGATTGTAGTAGAACTGGGACGCCCTAAAGATAAAAAACCAGGTACTGGAGGTAGTGGGAATAATGCACAAGGTGGACGAGGTGGCAACCAAGGGTCGAGAGGAGGTAATCGCGGAGGACCAACACGTGGTGGTGGTAAGACTTTAGAAAAGAAATTTAAACATTTTGGTAAAATTGTAAAATTTTGTTTAGGAGGGAGAGTTGGAAGCGGTGCCGATGGAGGTGGAGGCATGATGGGGTCCGTCGGTGGCAGGCCAAACTTTGGCCGTGATGGGCAAAAGAACAAATTCGGTCAAGGTGGTCAAGGTGGTCAAGGTGGCCAAGGCGGTGGACCAATACGTAATGATCAATTCAAACAACAACGTAACATGCCTTATCAGAGAAGAAACGCCCAAGATGGTGCTGGAGGAGGCGGAAAGTTTGGCGGCAATCAAAGAGGAAACTTTAATAGCGGGGGCGCGAGCGGATCTCGCGGTTTTGGCGGATCTCGCGGCGGCAACGGAGGACAACAAAATAATTTTCAAAACTGGGAAGGTCCGCCGGAAGGTAATGGACCCTTCGGTGGCATGGCCAATTTCAACGACAACGATAGCTTCGGTAATAGTTTTAGTGGCAATATGATGGGTAATGCAAATGCTGGCTTTGGTGCTAACCAGGGAGGTGGCGGCCAGGATAGACGAGGTTTTGCGTTGTCCACAGGCGGTCGTGGTGGTGGCCAGCGCTTTGGAGGTGGTAATCCTGGTGGTGCTTTTGGTGGAGGTGGCATGCAAAATAGTGCTGGCGTACAAAGCAGCGTTGATAGCCTTTTTAGCCGCAGAAACAATAACGGACCAAATATGTACGTTGGAATAAATACTCATTAATTAAAAGTTAATTTTATTATATTTTGCGTAGGTCCGCAAATAATATTCCCCCTCATGGCGGATTTCAAATCGGGTTTGGCAACGGCCTTGCTGGTGGCCAACCAAACGCTAGAGGCGGCGGCGGATTTCGGCGTGGGGGTGGTGGCAATGAAGGCTTTTCTGCACCAAATAATTACAACAGTAATTTCCCGCCACTTGGAGCGCAGGGCGGCGGCGTTCGTGGGGGCGGAGGTCGTGGCGGTCGTGGTGGCCGAGGTGGGGATATGCAGCGGTAAGTGTAGTTTTACAAATGAACATGCTATTTATAGGTTGTACAAAATCAAGCGCCCTGTGCGAATAAATCCGACTGAATCAAAACAAATAAGTTCAAATAAAAGTGTGCCCATCAAAGAGCTTTGCTAACTACGAACTTACGAATTTAAGTGTGTACATCGCCGTTAATGTGACTTTAAAATAATTCAAATATATTGGAAAACGCAACTTTGCTTAAATGTAATATTTTAATCGTCGACATGGTCCATGTGTATACCATTTTTATTTTGTCAGAAACGTTAGAAAAATGCTGTATATTTTTACTTAATTCGAACCTATTCCTAAAATAAGGAATATCCTTTTAAAAGGTGGTTTTTTTTAAATATATACAAATGATTGTTTACCGTAGATATAAGGTGTTTTCAATTTAATACACGATATTTTTCAACATTTTAAAGAAATACTTTTACAATTTTTCTTACATACAGAAATGGTCCACGTCAAAATATGATGCCTAATCAACGCTTTTGAAACCCCTTAACAACTTAAATGCGAGTTCACCAATGCGTTAATCTTGAGTAGACAATGTGGAATCTGTGTGTTTCTGTTAGGATAACTAAATGGTGGTAAAAAGCATAACGAAGCGTTCGTGTGCGAAAACTTTGATAAGTAATCCACACGAAAAGTAGCTATAATAACGAAATCAAACAAACTATTGCAATTTTATAATAATTTAAAACTAATTGCTAGTTAATAAGTGCCGCGGTAGTACGGCGCCATCACGCCGTCATTCTAACAAATCAAGTGTAAAATACAAATTCTATATATTGAAACAAAAAAAAAAAACTAACAAACAAAACTAAAGTAAGTAGGAAGAAAACAAGATCAAAGACAACTTTGAATGCTACTTTCAAAATCTTTTTTAATGACTAGTATGCCTCGAAACATTTTAATGCAGCCTAATCGCGTTTTTATGTTAGCAAAGTATGTATTGCCTACCGGCGCAATACATGCCCAGACGATCGAGTTACACTAAGCGTCTCGTGAAAGTTTACTATAAATTTGTATATACATAAATCACTAATTCAAACAAAAAACAAAAAGGATACGTCATTTGAAAACATACATATGTATGTACATATGTATTTTTTTTTGCGCTTAATTGTTTGTTGATTGTTTGACCTTATTTGCAATATGATTGAAAATAAATTTAGAACATTTCATGTTAACCAAAACAAAAATTACCCGAACCCAATGTACAATGGTCTAAAACAACAAGTGACAATTAAAATGAAATTAAAAAATAAAAATAATTAAAATACAATAATGTACAAGAACATTTTATACCCAAAGTATTTGGTTTATTTTTTTAAATAAGCGAATGAACCGATAAATGTTGTCAAATACTAACCAACATCTGGTTGATTTCAAAACTTAACAAAAATAAAGATACAAAATGTTAATCAAGTACAAAGATATACGTTTTTACTGTGAGTAGACAAATAAGAGAACTGATTTGCTGATCGATTTACATAGAAAAAGATTTTTCAACATCATTAATAATTCCTAAGAGTTGAGACGCCTTATATCTTCACATTATTTTCCTTTCTTGTTAATATGTGGAGCGGCACAAACTGAAGACTTTCATAAGCGCTTTGTACGACGTCATCCAGAAGATGTTCTGAAGCAACTCTTCTAAAACTACTTCTTTAGTCATAAATTTCGCATACGCAATCGCTTGAAAATCTCTATAAATTGCATAAGCATACTTAAAAATAAAAGCAGACAGCCCTTTATGAATTAGCTTTACCTTAAGAAGGTTTCCATAAATTTCCTGCTGTGTTACATATTGTCACCTAAAGTGCAGAAGGGTATTATTGGCAAACAATTAAACAGACACAAACTTAAAAAAGTTTAATTTCTGAAAAGGTTATTGTGGATTATTCAAAATTAACAAATAAAAACATTTTTTTCCTTAGTTGCTAATTAAAAAAAAAATGTATGTGCACTCTCAGCGGAAAGTATGCCGACAACAAGCAACGGTGAGGTGAGCCTCCGAAAGCATATCAGCCACAAAGCTTCACAACCATAAAACTAAACTAAATATTCGCCGCTAGATATCCTAATGAACATTGGTATCACGGATTGAAAAAAAAACTATTAAATAATGAAAAATACTACATACATATGTATGTAGGCGCAAAATTATGCATTAACGTCTTTGAGTAGGTCTTGACATTCTCATACATATACATACTATATCTTTTGGTGCATTCGGTCGGTTTCGGATTAAGTCTGAAAAAATACATAGAAATAGACTAGTATATGCATGCACCCGACCGATATATTGTTGTTTTTTTTTGTGTGGCTGTGTTACAAAACGCAAACGTAAAGAAAGCATCTTAATACAAATAACCACGAGTAAGGTTAGAAATTAAGTTTTTCGTGGAAAACGTATGTATACACAAAAATCAGATAAATAGATATACTGTCTATCAACTGATGAAAAAAAAATATTCTGCCTTTTCGTTCAATTACGTTTCCATTTCAATTTCTATAAAAACGATATTAAAAAATACATATTCAAACTTTGTAGAAATACATATATGTATGTATGTATGTATGAAAAAAAATATTAAAAATGTGCAGGCAAAATATTAACCTTTTTTTTTAGCCGTAATATAAGCGAATGTTTCAAAACGACTTCTTAATTTAGACAGAGAGAACTGCTGCACTTTCCTCGTGTAGTTTACTTTTTATGTGAGCATCACTTAAATTAATTTAGGCGTCTGTACAACCTAATTCTGTGGGGTGTGGTACATACCATTTACTATGTAGTATAAGTCAAAAAAATATACACGTTTAAAGCAAAAACTCCAAACAAATAATTTTCTAATTACAAGTATTTTTAAATTCTCTTTCAGCACACGTTAGCAGTATGTTTGTTGCAACGGATGGACCATTGATCCAACTACATTCTGTGATGTACGATGTACGATATATATACGTATGCGTATGCACCTAGTCATAAGACTGATATTCATATACATATGTACATACATATGTACATATGTATGTACTCATTTTTTTATAATTTCTTTTCAATTGTAAAAAAGTTAATAACGACAATTTCAACAAAATATCTTCAAGTGGCCAAATTCTTTATTAAAATGAGCCGAGACTTCGCGAATTATCAAAGAGCCCTACCTGCCTTCAGTTAGGTTATAGTACTGATAAGTATTGTAAGGTAAGTATTTACATTATTTTTTCTTAGCTCCCGGCAGAGCTGAGTCGTGATGATGTCTTTAGGCTTTAAATTACTCTCATTTCATAATTGTAAGGAATCGTAATTAGTATTCAATTCTTTTTTCTTAAATTCCTTTGCAAGAAAATTTATTTTGTAGTTGAAATAAATTTTGTGATAGTAGTAATGTAATTTTATTTCTATAATTCCCTCGAAAGGAGTTGAAAATGTGATAAAGAATGCTTCAGTTAAAATCTGGCAGCCAATAAGCTGCTCAAATTTGTACACAAAGATAGCAAATAAAATAAAATGAAAATGAGTAACTTTTAAAAAGCATGTTCTTTATTAAAATATAAAAATTACAATGAAATTATTCCGCTCTCCAAAACTGCCGCTCCTTTTGCAATACCCCCTTCATCAATCTTTGGACATCATCGTTTGCCAATTTCTTAACCTGATAACGCCATTTATTTAGAAATTTTGGCTTTTTTTTTTAATAGTAGCATGTGGCTAAATCAGGCCAGACAATTTCTCAAAGTAATTTAAAAGTAATCAAAAAAATATTAAATTATTTGTTGGCTGTTGAGTTACAATTGCTTTTATTGAACAATTAATTACAATAATTGAGTAATTGCTTTCATCCGGCTTGGGCTCCAGGGTTGTTCGTCAAATATGACAAGCATGTTTTAGACCAAACGAGGTTTTAGACTTACTTTCAAACACCTTCTTCAAACTGATGCTGCAAAGCGTCAGCTGCTGCTGCAACAGGGCCATTTGAGCAGCATAAAGAAGGAAGCGAAATAGGTTTCTCTAGAAGCGAACGATGAAAACACAAAGTACCTCACTGCAAGAGACGAAAATTCCTTGCGTATTGATCACGCGCATTCAAATTCAAACAATGCTTTGGTTTGGACATCTACTATACGTATGGAGAGAAAAGGCGAACATGAAAATATCGTTTTACTCGCCACCAATGGGATGGTAATAAAGATAATGGCGCCAAAGACACAAAGCTAGGATCAAGTACAGAAAAACCCCTGTATCCACTTGGTATACGTACCTGGTGCAACATCGAAAAGGAACTGGCGAAGTATTTTGGTCTGGGCTGTGACAATCCAAAAGGCATTGCATCGTGAGTGTGGTATTATGCTCCTTTACCTCGTCTTCAGGTGACATCAGAAACGAACCAATCCAGCTGTACGAAGTAAGATATTCTCTTAAGTCTGCATTCTCGTCCTCGTACTAGTTCCAGCCGATCACAATGGGGCATCACAATTTAAAACCAAGCACCCCAACGCTTTGTTTCTGTCGTCGGCCAACGACTTGAGGACTTATTGCGACTCCGGCTGCGTGCGCTAATAAGGCATTCGAGCTTTCATAGGTGAAATCCAGGATCTTGACGTGATTAAACGTTAGGGTGTCCCAAATATTCTTCCTGACTTCCTTCGTACATACATACATATTGAGAATAGGGTCGCCGTGGATTTAGCAGAAAAAAAGTGAAAGTATATGCTGAAGATGCGGAAGTGCTATAGAAAAAAGTGTGATACACTCCCGATGATCCTATGGTCTGGGAAGACCTGCAGAACAACAACGTTGAGTTGCGAATGTAAAATAAATTCTGGGCTCAATGTCGGCCGCTTCCGGTTTCCGAAAGAGTTCTTCCGCTGCGAATATATGTACATACATACATACATCTATCTACATACATATGTACGTATGAATACACATATGTATGTATGTATGTAAGTGTCGTCAACTTCAGTCGTAAAATTTAAATCTTTTGCTGTATCTGATTCAAGCCGCTTAAATAATTTCAAAAGAAAAGTTGGTATTCATACTTCCATACATTCTACATTCATATATGTATGTACATTCGTATGCATTTTCAAATACATACACATTATTTGAAAATGCTCTCTGCTCCTAAAGCAATGTTGCTCTTAGCATTTTCCACCGCTTGCTAAAATGCTCTACGCTCCCTCGTCCAATGTCAGCGAACTCTCTGATACTCCGATTAACCGTACCAGCGTATGCATTGAAACAACAACAAAAATGCAAGCATTTGACACTTCCATTGCACGATTCAAGGCTATCTGTTGATTTGTTTGTCAGTGAGAATTGGTGGAACGACATTGGAGCATTTGTTGTTTGACGCGCACTCTGGGTGAATAGTCTCGGCTGCAAGTCAGCTTGTGGTCAGTTACTATCTGTGTGTTCGGTGTAAAAGTCACAAAAGTGCACGAATAAAGGCAGCCGGAGATTGGCTGAGTATTTGCAATGAAATTATTTTCATTTAGTTGCTTTATTTATTAAAACGATGCAAATATATAGAGCATATAATCAAAACGCCAGCTAATCGGTACGCATCTGCTTTATACGACTGCATTGCTAAGCTACGAGTACCTAAATAATACAACAATAACTAACAGCTGTGAGCAAACAAAGGCTATTCAAAGAAATTGAAGAAGCTACGCGAGTGGTCATTAGCAAATACAAATTAAGTACGAGTGTAAGCAGAAAATTGTGTGCTGCTAAATATAAAAATACGCATTTTCTACTTGCACAGTATGCGAGCACATCTTACAAAACAAAAATTATATGTTGGTACAATGTTTAGATAAGTATGTACGTCATACACGACACAAAGCAATAAGGCACGGAACGGAAACACGGAAGCGAAGTGGCGAGGCGACGTATCACTGCGGCAATAATAAAAAAAAAAAAAATAAAAACATATGTATGTACATATGTATGTACATATTTGCCAACTTCACTTTGCGGCAACGTTGGTTTTTATTAAACGCGCAGGCAGATTATTTTAAATTTAGTTGTTTGGGAATCAAGCAAGTTGTTGTGCTGAGCGGAGCAAGAAGCGAACGTCAAGGCAAGCATAAAATAAACAAGAATAACAACATTGCCATTTGCCATTACCTGCGAAAGACATGTCGAAAATAATAAATTTGTTTAAGCTCGCCTTTGTTTTGAGCTCGGTTTCTCCAACTTTGGCAACAACAAGCCAACAAAGTGGACTAGAAAGGGATATTGGTTTGAAGGGGAAATTAATATTCGCCCATGTGGTAAGTGAATGAATGATTTGGAGTTGAGATTTTTTTTTGTTTTACAGTCACTAGACGTCTGCCATAGTACACCAAAGTTAGTTAACACGCTAACCAGTTAACAACTCTGTAATGAGACAATGTTTGTTGTTTGTTGTCGTTTCAGATTTACCGGCACGGTGATCGCACGCCAATTGAACCATATCCAACGGACCCATGGAAAAATCGCGAGTACTGGCCTGTCGGTTGGGGCGAGCTTACGAATGTGAGTGTATCTAAAACTCTTAGTTTTTTTTTATGATTTCCGAAACATATGTGTACATAAAAGTATATACATACATACATACATATCTGTTCATACCATATGGTAGCGAAGTTTGCTTACCAGTTCTAAAATTATCCGGCTATATGAAAAAATATGCTTTAAAAGTTAGAGAAAGCAAGTAAAAAAAATAGTTTTTAAGTAAATATAATATAATTACTTAACTGGTAAAATTGAGAGCACATTTCTTCCACCATTTCGAAGTTTCTTTTTTTTTATAATTGGGTGTGATAGCGCTCATAGCGACGAAAAAATTTCAGTAAACTTAACTAAAATTCTCTATTTACTGTGCGAATTATTGTGCTCTTCATTTTGAATTTTAATACAAACTCAACAGATTTGTAATCCGCGACATTCAAAATTCCAAGTAAAGATTTTTATGACCTTAAGTCAGTATAATTTAATAATTTGTATTTCGATCATAATCTATTGGACTTAACATTTTTTACCGCCATCTTTTTCTTAATTCTGACTCAAAAATATTATTTAACGCACAAAAATACACGGCAACGACACCTGTGCAACTTAACAAATTTTGGTAAAAATTGCAAACTTTTTATTCAGAAGCTTAAGAAATTTTTTGAATACGCATTTGCTTCCATATAACGTTTGAAGAAAAAAAAATATATCGAGCTTGCATACTATGAGTTTTACGCAGCTAAAATAAAATTTAAAAAACTTGTCAAAATTAACCACAACTATTAAATTGACCACAGGTATATGTTACTTGTAAGGCAACAACAACATTCATTTTAGTTTTTTAAAGCAACCCTTTTCAGTAAAAAAAGAACTACATCAAGTAAAAATTAAATACATTATTTATTATTTTGATCAAAATGCAATCTCAAAGAAACAAAAGCCTTAAGTGTGTTATCCTCCAAGCATTCTCATAAATTTTATGCCTTACGATTATTGGACAATTGCAAGCTGCTCGGTAAAACTTGAAGCAATTTATCTTTGAGACTTTCTGCCTTATTCCAATGCAGGCACCTCGTCGTTAGTTCTATTAACATCGCTTTCATAGTAAGGCTCATTTTCTACTCAAGTGAGATATTCTCCAGCACATTTATAATGGCAAGGACAAAACAAAGCCTTAAGGGAGTTAGCAAGCTGTATTATTTGTCGATTATGAATTCTCTAAAGTCTTTGTGTTGCCCTTGAATGGGGAATTTTTAAGAATGATACAAAATTTAATAAATAAATGCCTATTAAATTCGCTGTTTCTACAAATTGCGTGATTTGAATAGACCTATCCCGTATTATTTGGTAGTTAAAAAAGGCCGGGATCCCGGGATTGACATGCCTAGTACATACCCACTGTTAAAAAATTATAGCACAGCCACACTTTTGGCACACATGGAAAATGTATTTTTCTTCTAATTACTTAAAATTATTCTTCAATTAAAATGTCGTTAATCCTTTAAAGAAATCATGCAAAAAAACATTTTTAAACTTTATACAAATGGTACAATGATTAAATAAAGTTTCATTAAAATTTCAAACTAAAAAAAATTTTATATTTTTGAGTATGCAATTTTGTAGGTCGTTCGATTTTGCTGTAACAAGTGCAAATTTCAAGTGTCTACACATCTTTTGTTAATTTTATTTTGTTTTTGTTGCATTGCAAAGAAAAATGATGTAAAGTACTTTTCCGAACTTTATGACCTTACGACAATACGACACTTTGTGAATCCCCTAATTGAATGAGTTACAAAAGTGCATATCCAAAAATAAATATTATAAATTTTATTTTTAAAAAGTTCGAAATTGAAATGAAATCTAGCTTAATCATTGAAAAATAATTGTAAATATTTAGAATAAAATAAATTACCCAAATGTGTCAATATACCACATATGGTTGTGCCATAGCTTGTGAACAAAGTGTACATATGTTTGTATGCACTCGTATTTTAATAAACATATTAATCCGCATGTTTAATTTAATTGCATTTATTTTTAATTCCTTATCAAACTTTTGGCTGTTGCTTATTGACTAAAACAAAAATATTCTGCTCTGAACTGCAAATGCTTCCAGTTTAATATTCAAGCTCAGATAGCTTTTCACAACCCAATATATAAGTAAATATGTTAGCTAAGTCTTCCATATTACCAAAGCTAAAAGCTTAAGTTGCTGGTCAAATATGAATTATAATCACGATTATAGAATACTAGCTTGTATCCGCGGGATTTTACTTCGCTTTTTTATATCATACCTACTTTTCAAATTCCAATTTTGTGTATGTTTATTTGTACCCAAGTCCAATATTCCATCGTACATAGTTCCAGATATATGCGGTATCAGAAAGTAATTGTGTATGGGAGATGCCACACCCACTTCTTTAACAAACTCTAGTTTTCTCCAAAAGCCGGTCTTTTATTTGATACACATCCCTGCAAAATTCCAGTACTACATCGTACCTACCCTGTCGAAAATGAAATTACTTTTAAAGCAACTTAAAAAGTAATTTTCTTCCAACTACAAGTGTTTTAAATTTTTCCTATTTTCTTATAGTCAACTAACTTTAGGTATTAACATGGCGATGTCCTAGGAGCAAGTCAATTATCCCACTTTCAAATATATTTGACTGAAAAAACATCTAAACTACTTTTTTTCCAACTGCAATAAAATATCTTTGTATGTATCAATTATTGAGAGTGTTGAGTATAGTAGTGAGTCTGAAATATCAAAAGAACCGGAGTGAGTGTTAAAATCATGACACAAACTACGGAGTAGTGGCTCGTTCAATTCAAAATTACTTTTACATGACTTTAGAAAAAGATCCCGGAAATGTCTTGAAACTCGGGAGGGAACGTTTAGCTTTTTTTTCGCCAAGTAAAGATGGGCTAGAAATCAAGCCTGTCAGTAACTTGACCATAAATACTGTGACTAGCAAGTGTAGGAAGATTAATGAGTTTTAAACGACTTATATATGATGGCAGGTTGTACAGAGAATCCCAACGAAAATTTCTTAAAACAAAAAGCAGAAATTGGTTTTGGAATTGACTCTTTCCGTTCGGAATGAACTTGATAGTGCGGGTTCCAAACAACTGATCCATATTCTAGTATTGGCCTCACTAGCGTTGTGAAACGAGCATTCGTAATGGAAGGTTCATTGAATTCTTTGGATCATCGTTTTACAAATGCAAAAACACCTTTGGCTTTGTTAACTGTAACATTTATGTGAGTATTCAAATTGTAATTCCAAAATGAACAAAGTTAACCACTTGTTCGAGGTTATAGTTACATACATACATAGTTGAACCGCCCTGTGAGAAAAACACATTATTTAACATTTTTTTAGGATTAGTGGCATGCAATTTACTTCACACCAGGTAGCATTGCTTCATCAACAGAATGATACGATCTTAATCTGTACTACAAGCGCCGGTAAAGACCATTCGTTAAATAAGTAAGCGCTGAATAGTAAGCTGAATTGCGGCTAACCGCCAGTTATTTTAACCAGAGATGGCGCAAACGGCACTTATAATATTTGTTGGAACTTATGCAAGTATACATACATAAATCATAGAAAAGTTTTTTTTTTCTAATAGCAGTCACCCCCTCAGCAGGCAATGGCAAACCTCCGAGGGTATTTCTGCCATGAAAAAGCTTCTCATAAAATACATCTGCCGTTCAGAGTCGGTCCCTCCATTTGTGGTAGAATATAAAGACGCACACTGAAAATGGTAGGAGAAGCTCTGCCAAACACTGAGCAATTTATTATTATTATTATTATGCAAGTATATTTACATAATTTTAGTTTAACGATCACACTTACATGTGTACATACATATGTATGTCAATAACTCGTACTGTATTCATTCATTCCTATGTACATTTGTACACATGCATGTTTACATACAAATGCAAATATATACATAAATGTAAACAAAGATTCGTCAGTATTTATTTACAGTTACTTGCAAAAAATAATATCTAACATATGTATGTATGTATTTATCACACATAAAGATCAAAATTGAATTGACTCTTTCGGCGCGCAAATTTCTTATACGATTTGACTGTAAATAGTAGCTAATGCGAGTATGTGAGAGGTAGAAAGACCCCAACTGAATTTTTTTTTTAAAGTGTAAGAAAAAAAAACCTAAATTTCCAAGTCCTTAGCAAAAAAAATTTTTAGAAATTTTTTGCACAATTGAATTCAGTTACGAATAAATTACGTTCTATATAACAATACAGCCAGCATTTTCCGTCATTAGCGACACGATAGTAAGCCTCCTTCTCGAGCAACTAACCGCGGAAGATTGTACAATGCGGTTGCTGGGAAGAAAAAAAGAATGATTTTTCTGAGAGAAGTCCACTAAAGAAAAAAAAAACACGAGTCTTCAAAATCAGAAACAGCTCCGACCAATCACGTAAGTTTTAAAAAGGTTCCCCCACGAAATATTTTTCTGGATCCGTCCCTGGTTTCAATGAAGATTTTCGTTTCTGGTATTTCAAATTACTGCCCACTGTGCAGTGACTGACACTCAACTGATAGTACTATTTGACTGCAGTGACGACAATACATACATACATATTTGTGTGAGGGTTGATACTATGAGTACATTTGTATTTGCATATTTATCAATGGTAAATTTAAACGCGGTAAGTGTAACTTTAGTAAATGTAATCATACAAACAAGTTTGTAGTCGTATATCTGTCGTTCATGCAAACATACATACGTGCATATGTATGTATGGTATATGTAAAGACATATATTTGTTGGGCAGTTTGGTGTGATAAGTCGCGTGACATTCAAATTTTGAGAACACAGCATGAGATTACAAGGTCTTAGCACTCGTCGAAATGCAGATACAAACGATACGAGCATATACTACTTACATACATACATACATACATATGTATGTTCGTAGGTATACATATATTAGAACGTATCGAAAAATACCTAAGTTATATTTGTTCCAATGGTTTACGTATACTTTCCTGTAGAGTATTCTACGAAGGTCTCGATAACGTCACAATCGTTTTAACTTTGGCTTCTTTCAATGTAATCAATGTAAAAATATAAAATTTGTAACTTTTATTCAGAAATAACGCCTTTTAAAGGGTCATAACATTCACACAAGTCAATAAAAAACTCTTAGAGTTATTTAAAACAAGTAAAACAAATAAGGAAATCTAAATTCGGGCGAAACCGAATTTTATATACCCTCTCGGTGTATTTTCATAAAAACCCGGTTTCTTTGTTTCAGTTCGCTGGTAGTGATGAAGTTTACTCAATTTGTTCCAATAGATACTGAAAAAACAAAGTTTTTTGAATTGCTTTAAAATTTCCGTTAAATGGAAGGTGGGCGAGGATATGGTCCGATTTCAAAAATTGCTGATGATGATAACAGCGCTATCGAGGAAAATTTGTTCACCAAATGACGTGACGATACTTTTTACCGTTATTGAGGTACATACACTTTTTCATAAGTGAGCGTGGCAAAAATTTCTTAAATAATCAGTTTCTTTATTTAAAATCGTTCCAAATACCAAATATCAATCAATTTGCTATAACACATACCGAAAAAACCAAGTTTTTGCATTTTTCAAAACTTCTGTCATATGGGAGTTGGGTGTGGTTATTGACCGATCTTGACCATTTTCAATAACAACCAACCCTGGCTCATTAAGAAATCTAGATTTTTACTCAAATTATCGTAACCACGTACAGACGGACGGACGGACGGACGGACAGACAGTCAGTGCTAAATCGATTCCTATTTTCTTTCTAATCATTTCGGTATATATGTCTATATCTATATCGATTTTATTTGGCTGTTACAAACAACCGTTATGCGAACAAAGTTATAATACCCTTGTGTACAAGTACTCTCGCTTATAAAAAAGTCTTCATACCTTTCATAAATGGAAGAATTGTATCGGAGCCGTATGTTATGTTTCTCTGATCTTTATGATTTTCTAATTATAACTAATATTTGTGTAAAGTTTCAAGCCTTTAACTGCTTAAATATAGTGGTTTTCGTCCTTAATAGAACATCTGCACAATCGATTCGAAGATACAAGTTACATATATAATCTTGATCTTTATTATTTTTACTGCTTATATAGTTTTAATAATAGCTGAATTATTTGCAAAGTTTCAAGCCTTTAGCTGCTCATATATCCGAACAATCGGCTCCCATATTCGTCTGATCTGGCCGATTCCGACAAATATCTAATTAGTTATAAAAAGGCACCTGACTGCCAAGTTTCATCCAAATACCTGAGCGACTAGATTGCGTTCAAACAGACGGACAAAAGGACAGACGGACATGGCTAAATCGACTCAGCTCATCATCCTGACCATTTCGGTATCCATCTGGTACTTACAAACATCGGATCAAACTTTATATACTATTTCTATGAAAGGCATAAAAACGTAAGATAAGAATTCAAAAACCGTTAGAATAAATATAATCATTTCCTCATGCACATTGATCCGGTTTAATGTACTACAAGCACGTCAATACTCGTTTAAGAATTAAAACATTTATGAACCTTCGCTACGGCATTTAACATCTAACTTTTATATACAAACATGAGCTGACAGCATCGGTAGCCAGTGGTTAAAAAAACCGTTTTATTGTTGGTATTCATACCAGTTTCTAAAATTTAATAATAATAATAATAATAACAATATATACAAACATACTTACATATATTCAGTGCCATCTACAAATGTAGAAAATTCAGTAAAGGTTGGGTAGTTATTTATTATAATAATAGTTTTTGAACTTTATTCGAAACATAGTTAACAGTAATAACTGTTTAAAAAAATGTATACTCATCGAATGGAATTCTTGAATGCTTAAAGGATTTTTGTGTTTCGATAAGAATCTTAAGTGTATATATGTATGTATATGTTATCCCTAATCTCTGAATTTGCTATGAAAACAAAGTTAAAATTTTAACAATTTTACCAAAAAAATGTAATTCAGCAGCTAAATGCGATCACTCACAATATCATTTCAAATTACAGATCGGAAAAAATCAACATTATGAACTGGGTCGATGGCTACGTCAACGCTATGATTCACTGTTGAATCGTACCTATTCGGAGGACGAGGTGTATGTCCGCTCAACAGATGTTGATCGGACGCTGGCGAGCGCCATGTCCAATTTGGCCGGCTTGTATCCACCAGTTGGCGATGAAGTTTGGAATAAAGACATCGCTTGGCAACCGATACCTGTGCATACAATTCCACAGCAACTCGATAACGTACTTCCTTACTTTCATATATACACACCTACAACAAACATACATATGTACATAATAAATTGCACAAAAAATAATATTTACATATATCTTTTAGATATTGGCTGGCAAAGTTCCTTGCGCCGCTTTTGAGTATGCACTTTCCAACGTCTTAAATTCTATGGCATTTCAAAAGCTAAATCAACGCTTTCAATACCTATACGAGTATTTGACTAAATATTCGGGTCAGAAGATGGACACATTGGAGGCGGTGCAACGCTTGAATAATACATTGTTCATCGAGGCTTTATACAATCGCTCCCTGCCCGAGTGGACCAAGAAGGTATATCCCAGCGCAGATATGACCTACATTTCCGACTTTGCATTTTCCATTGGCACGTACACGCGTCGCATGGCGCGTCTAAAGATCGGACCTCTAATAAAAGAGATGTTACATCGTTTTGCTGATAAGGCGCGTGGGTCGCTCATGCCCAATCGTTCTGTGTGGATTTACAGTGCACACGATTCAACGGTGGCGAACGTTTTGAATGCCCTCAAATTGTACAATGTACGTTAATGAACGGCTTATCGCTTTTAATTAATTGTGTGATATACTTTGCATTTATTTCTTTTGGTAATTTCGCATTTTCAGATGAAAAGTCCCGGCTACACAGCATGTATATTACTAGAATTGCGCCTTGATGACAATAATCAACCATTTGTGTCAATATTATATAAAAACACCACAGCTGAACCAACATTGCTGAGCATACCCGACTGTGGCGTCGCGTGTCCACTGGAGCGCACATTTCAAATATACAAAGACATATTGCCAGTGAATTGGGAGCACGAATGTAAGTTGAGTACGATGATGATGACCTACGATGAGGCTAACATCGGTTTGGCTATGGGTAAGCATTAAAGCCAATAATGATAAATTAGAAGAGAAGCGTAGTGAATATGAGTATGAAGCGAAATAAAAATACCAACATGGCGGCGAACAATTCTCGAAAAGTGGATAAGGAACATCAAATTATTAAATCCTTTTGTTTAAACAATTTAATATCAAAATATAGTCAAAATGCAACAGTTTCACATTGTCCTTACTTCAATTTGCTACTTACTATACACGTCGTTTATTAAAAAAAACCCTTAATTAATTGTTTCATTGTTTTGCACGCGAATGTGAATTTTTGTTTCTTTTCCCTTTTCCCTTTTGACTCGATATTCTGGTATGCTATGACGTCACACAGCTGTCAAGCTAAAATCAAAAAAAAAAGAGAACGGAACGAAAGTGTCGCAATCTTCTAATTTATCATTCTTGCATTAAAGCATTATTAAGTTGTACTCACAGTTGAAAACCTTACATTGATATTATCGCATGCTTTTGTCATTCTAGCTATTCTTGGTTCGGTTATATGTATAATGTTGGTGATTTCCTACATTTTTTTGTTGTACTATCGTCGCCGTCGATACAGTTATTATGCATACTCCCAAATGGCCTAATTGGGGGGCACAAACTCTACACCAAAATGCTCCAGCAAGCCTCAACGATAATGTGCACACATTTCGACATTGTATCTTTAAGTATCAAGAACTCGAGTGCTATGCATTTCATTTTAATCTTTGACGAATTTGACACTTATTAATTGTATTGTATTGTATGTTTGTACATATATATGTACATATGTAAATTAGCTTATTGTGATTCACATTTCTAGCTGATAATTCTGCACTAGTGTCAAATTAAGATATTTTATGCGGCAGTATATTTTACATTTGTGCCAGTTATGTATGTGTCTGTGTCCGTTCATTAATTTTAACTTACTTGCCGTTAAATTTTACAACAAAGTAATAGTGAAGAAGAGTTACCCCATTCGTACATTGCATTTAAAAATTAAGTAAATCAAAATTTTAATTTGGTAGAATAACACAATCAACATTTGGTCAACTCAATTTAATCATAAATTACAAAAAAACTATAAATGTCGCCAAAATTCTTAAGGCACAAAAACAAACATTTAATGAAATATATGATTAAAAAATATTTTTTTACTTAAATTTTTGCGTTCCAACTTAACTCAATAGCCCACATTTTAAATTATTAGACTTTAACATGGAGTTATTACAAAAATTATTTATCTACCTAAAAAAAAAATAATGACATTTATGAAATCATTAGTATTGCAAAAGTAATTACCTTATAGTAACACGAAATTATGAAATAATCAATATATATATTATTACTTAGCATTACTTGCGAATGTAACTTTATATAACTTTTACTTAAAAAGAAAACATTTATGTAATAGTAATTTGCTGTAATAAAATAAAAATCTCTCAATGGAACAAAGCCGGTGAAACAACATTAATATGAATTTAAGCGCACAAATAAAATACAAACAATTTTTTTGTTGTATGATAAAATATCAACAAAAAAGGCAAATTTTGAATTAATAATCTTTATTATTAACGTTTGTATGTTTTGATTTCAGTTCAAGTTTTCTTTTTGTAGTTTCACATTTTTTTTGAATGGTGCTTGTTGAAAATTCTAAGATATATATAAACATACATATGTACATTTAACTTATCATATAAATAATGTAATCACATTTTTTTCCGAATTTCCATTTGTCTATATAATGCATTTGTTAATTGTATTTACTAAGAAATGTATTTATATGTATGTATGTAAATTAATATTATTTACATTTGTACGTAACCTGAAAAAAAAACAAAAGACTGTTGTTGAAAAAACCGATGTTGGTCGAAACTTTTTTTAAATAAATTGAAGCCAAAAGAAAAAGAAAATTTCCATAAAACATAAAGTATGCGAAAATGTAAATTAGATATAATTTTATTAATAAATCTAAAGAAACCAAATTAAATAGATAAATAAAAAAAATAATTAATAAAGATAAGCTCAAGATAAAATGTTTTAATAAATGATTTTTTTATAATTTTATTGAAATATCACCTTTTTTAATATCATCAATTGAACAATAGGCAACGACTCAAATGCATCTGTAAGTATGTATATAATTTGGAGAGAATTTGACCGCCTTAATTTTGTACATGACTGTAAAATAATTTCTTCTTTTTTCGTAGAAGTTCTTCTTAAAATCATGAACAATGCTAGTAAAAAGATAAACAAGAAATGGTGGGTTTTAAAACGATTGTATATCGTCTAAATTTTTTTTCAGTTTACTTTATTATTGAAAACTGAATACTCATAAGAACATAACCTAATAACCCGATAACCTCGATCGCCTTGTTTTTCAGCGAACCGGAATAATTTTCGAAAATAATATTATTGATAATATTGTGTGCGAGATTTCGAGATTTACATATACTTTCCATAATTGTTATAAACAAAATTAATATTTTTAAGTATTGAGCGACATTTATTTTAATATTTATGTATACTACATAACAATTATGAACGAGAAAAAAATATATACTTAAGTCTCTCAGAATCATTGCGATATTAGTTCGGTCCATTTGAGGTACTTTTTCGGTATACTTTCGTTACTTTTTAAATACATTTTCGGCATAATTTTGGTAAATTTTAGGAAACTTTGTCAGGATAGTTTTCGGTACATTTTATTAATTAAGGTAATTTTTCTGTAAATTTTATGTACATTTTTGTTATATTTTCTGTACTCTCTCCGTTCTTTACTGAATGGTCCCAAACTTAACAAACTGACCCTGATTTATTTCCTAAATGTTCCCAAACTAGTCACGAACTGGTTCGAAAAAATACCGCACTCATAAGTCCCGGTTATAAGAACTTATATGTATATAAATGATTTTCTCTCATACAAATATTCAAAAAAATTGTAAACCTTCGTCTCAAAATAAATGTCTTTGAAGACTTTAAAATATTTACATATATGTAGGTTCACATTGCTAATGATAACTATGGAGACCTTTATAATTTAAGTCTCAAAAAAATTGTTATCGATGACTTACTAGAATAGTTATGGATTCACTTTTATTCTTTTCTCTTATTGTGGTATAGTCGTATAGTCGTATCTTTGGTGTTTTGCAAGTCGAAAATAATTGTGAAATATGAAAGAACTCATTCTTTAAAGAAACACCTCTGCACTTAACTTAAAATTTTTGGGTCAATGCTACGTCGAGAATATGGGAAATCAATAAAAATGTCTTCAATAAAAATAAGTACGCTGTTGTTCGCGAAATGTATCAATGAAAGTATAAGAGTAAATTTATAATTTATTTTTAAAAACTTTGAGACGATTATATTAAATTGCAGAACGCCGGCAAAAGCTGTATTCACGTGACAGGTCGCAGGTCGCTAAATACATATCGAAGCAAGAACATGAAATCGAAGAAGGGTTGTTATATGTATAGCTCAGTGTTTGGCCGAGCTTCTCTTACCATTTGAGGTGTGCGTCTTTATATTATACCACAAATGGAGGGACCTACTGTTTAGTGCCGACTCCGAACGGCAGATGTATTTAATCAGAAGCTTTTTCATGGCAGAAATACCCTCGGAGGTTTGCCATTGCCTGCCGAGGGGTGACCGCTATTAAAAAAAACTTTCTATTATTAAGATTTTGCTTGCCCTGACTGAGATTCGAACCTCGAACTCACCGGCATATCAAGTTATAGCATGCACCGCTACCAACTCGACCACAGCGGCCACAAGTGTTGTTGCTTCTAATTTAAAATGTGTGACTGAAATATGATGTCAATATAAACATTTCACGTTAATGAGAGCAAAGGTTCAAGAAAAAGTAAACACAAAACTGTATTGTCTTATTTTCTTTAATTAATCTTTATTATCTACATTTTTGTATTCATATAATTTGCATGCTCTTCAAGTAAATTACTATACAACAAGTGCTTAATGTAAAATATATTCTTAAACTATTTACTTAATTTAAGTTTCCACTGATATATGTGTGTGTGTGTGTGTGTCTCGTCAATTTGCTTATACAAATAAAATTGCAAATATTTTAATTAACAGTACTTGTATATTTATGTACATATGTACTATAAGACGATTGCTTAGCTAAATATTGCGTTCTTAAATTATTTACAATTGAATTATTTTTCAAAGCATTGTGAAACTTACTAAGTCAAACATATTTTTCAATAAATACATATGTATGTATGTATGTAAACAATAAAAATTCTCATTTGATAATTTCAATACATTTTAATTGACTACAAATAATAACCAATGTTCCAAAAGGCGTTTCTCTTTGTTCGCCATTAGTTTTTTGAGTACCAGAAAATCTATAAAAAATCTGTCCTGTCTTTTCTAATTCTAACTTGTAAGCTTAAAACTTGCCTAAATTTTATGGTTTATTTTTAAACAAAAAAAAAACATAAAATTAAGATACAATTAAAATAAAAATAAAAAAAAACACGTTGCGTAAATGTTACACAACTGACTGAAAGTGTATGTATGTTTGTATAATGTTTCTATGTATTTGCGTTGCCTGCAGTCGTTTTTGTTACCGTCAAAAAACAAACAAGCGCCACGCATTAACAAGACACCATATTATTATTTGATTGCACCGTCACAGCACCCTTTGTCTTATCTATAGACTTTGTCATCCGAATAGATAATGTACGGCTGTTGGTTGTTGGACGGCGGCGAGGCCTGTTGCTGTGTGCCGCCGAAATAGGACATTCGCGACATAGTCGAGTATGAGTTCTGGGCATTTTGTGGTGGTGCGCGCTGCGACAGATTTTGCGTGGATTGATGTATGGATGGCGCTTTGTGCGGCAAAGTGGCGTAACTTTGTGTGGCGTATGGTGGCACGGCATAGAGGGCGGTGGGTGCGCCCTTAAAACTCATTGGCACACTGCCCGGCCCCATCGGCATTGGCGGTATGCCGATCATTGCTGGTCCATTGTGGTACTCTACATTACTCATGCGCAGACGCACAATGCAAATTATGATGATCAATATGGCGATGAAGGCAACTACACCACCAACAATACCGATAATTAGTGTATCGTCGTTGCTCATTATGGGCGCTTTCATGAGCGGTGCTTTGGTTTTGATTTTCATTGGCGGAGCTTGTGTGGGCTCCAAGCTCCAGATGATCATTGGTTCTTCGGTGGTGGTTGGTGTTGGGCGTGTTACCAGGCGTGAAGATGATTTCAGCATGTATTGAGAGGTGCTTCGTGCCGTTGTGGAGGTCATGCGTCGTGGATCGCACGTCAATTCGTCATCTCCGACTTCGATGAGCTTCTTGCCGGCAACAAAAGCAGGCGACTGGCATTCAACGTCAGTCATATGTGAATTTGGTAACCAGCGACGTAGCGCGCGCGCATTACAATCACAATGTATGGGATTTGTGGCGAGTCCTTTGAGTTGCAAGCTTGAACGACGATCTTCTAGTGCGGTAAGGAATTGGGGAACTAATACAGAAACCTTAGAGCCGGTGATATCAAGTGTCAGATGTGAGGAGCGTGGTACTGGGAAGAGCAAAGCTGGTGGAAGCGCTGTGAGCGAGGTGTTTTGCAATTTAACTGTGAGGTCGCTGCTTTTTAAACCGGCCAGCGTGCCCGAGGATATGGTCTTGAGACGATCTCCGCGTATTCCTATCGACTTAAGCCTCGGATGTTTAGCGGGCTGAATTTGCTCTGTTCCAATTGTGGAGTCCTTCACTTCGAAATCGATGTCCACCAGACCGGGTAGCAACTCGATTATGCCTTGTACATCGAGGTAGCCAAGCAATGGTAGATCGTAAGCCTCCAGCTTTTCCAGATTCGGTACATGTTTAAAAGCGCTTTTCTCGATGCGATTGATCTGATGTAAGCTCTTAAGTCTTAACTCGCGAAGCATTTCCAAATTTTCGAAATTTTCCTGAGAGATAACCTCAAAGCTGTTGTTTGAAAGATCCAATGTATGCAGTGACTGCAGCTTCGGCCACGCACCAGCAAGTTCAGTAAGACTTTCTAATTTGTTACTTGACAGATCCAATACTTCAAGCAGCGTTGTGCGCTCAAAGATACTTGCATCGATTGTTTTGAGACTGTTATGGGAAAGATTGAGGTATTGCAAGAATGGTGTCTCTAATGGTTCGAGGTGAGAAATGCCGGTATCAGCCAAGTTTAGTGCGCGCACCGTTTTCGGTTCGTTGAGTATATTACGCACGGCACCTTCGCTTAGCGGATTATGCGACAAATCAAGATCCTTGATATTCACCATTATACTATCATCTGCGGGTATCGCACGTATTTTATTTCGGCTCAAATTTACCGAAGAGACGAAGAAATATTGACGCTGTAGCGCATTTAGTGGTGCGTATTCGAATTTGTTATTCGCCAAATTTATATTCTCCAACATTTGCAATTTCGAACGTTCAAATATCAAATCGGACAATTCTGTCAGTTGATTGCCTTCGAGGTTTAGCATTTCCAGGCGCACCAACCCCTCAAAAGTACGCTCTCCGATGCGATCCAAGTAATTGTGTGACAAGTCGACAATTTGCAACTGCGTAGAGTTGTGGAAAGCCATCTCACTGAGCATGTCTAGCTGATTGTAGGCGACTAGCAGCGCACGCAGACGTGGCAAACGCGCAAAGTCCAACTCTTCAATTGACTTCAGTTGATTGTGAGATAGGTCGACATATTCTAGATATTGCAGAGTTGAGATGAGCTCGGCTGGGAAGAAACTAAACTTATTATTTGCCGCTTTGATTTCACGTAGACGCGGATGTATACGGAATGAAGAGGGAAAAAGGTAGCTGAGATGGTTGTTCGATATATCGAGTTCCTCCAAACCGGTGCCGGTGTTAAAGAATTCGCCCTTGAAGGCAGACAACTGATTACCGCGCAGATTAAGCCGTTTAATGTGCATCACATTTACAAAGGCGCCTGGGCGTATGGAGGTGATTTGGTTGTTTGACAAATCAATGGAAGTGATATTCCATAGATCGACAAAACTGCCATCGTTGATTTCTTGAAGATTATTATTGTTTAAATAGATTTGCTTCAGGTCCTGCAGTGTGGCAAAAAGATCGCCGGACATCTGTTTGATGGAACAATGACTTAGATCGATAACTTGTAAACGGGAAAGTGGCCGAATTAGCGCGGCAGGTACAGGTGCCAAATGATGATTAGCACTCAGATTGAGATAATGCAGATTATCAAGGCCCTGTAATATGTTGCGCGGCAAATCAGCCAAATTATTTGCGCTTAGGTCGAGACTGCGTAATTCTGTTAAAGCGAACGGCGCCGTGCCCAAGCCAGTCAGACGGTTCTGTGAAAGTTTTAACTCATTCAGAGATTGATCCAAACCTTGGAATATGTCAGCGCTAATAACAGCCAGCGAATTGCCTGCAAGATCAAGAGTACGAAGATTGGCAAATGTCTGAAAACTGCCCGAGGGCAGTTCACGGATAACATTGCGTGCAAGTGTTAGTGTAGTAATATCCTCTGCTTGAATGGAACCTAAAATTTCGGTAGACAGTGCGGCAACACGATTAAAATCCAAATGTAAGGTGGTTAGGCTTGGTAGACGCCCCAAGGCGCTACCTGGGACGAGTAAAATGTTGTTGTCACGTATGATGAGGGTTTGTAAGTTATCGAGACCCTCAAGTGCATCGTCCTCGATCTGGAGTGGAATAGGAATTAAATAAATAGGTGAATAAAGGCGTTAAAAAACTGGGCTAACGAATAAATCGTGCAATAAACTTACCGTACGCAGTGAATTCAAACTCAAGTCCAGATATTTGAGCGCAGCCAAGTCACGGAATGTGCCCGGTGGAATGGTGGTGATGCCGTTGCGACTCAAATCCAACACTTCCAATGTCTTAATCACCTGCGTGTGGGTGTTGTCCAAACGCTGTGTGCAAAAAAAAAAACAAATTTAAAAAATTCAAAATTCAATACATTCGCACATCGAACGCACCTGCAACATATTCGAAGACAAATTCAATGCCTTCAGATTTCCGATCGCCGCCAGTGACACCGTTGGGAATTGAGTTATGAAATTCTCGGAGAGATCTAGTTTCTGCAAGGTGGGCACATGCTCAAAAACGTCACTATTCAAATTGGTGATACGATTTCCGGTCAATTTGATTTCGCGTATGGCGCGCAAGCCTTGAAACGCCAGACCCTCGACCGTTTTGATTTCGTTGTAGCGCAGATCGACGATTTCCAGTTGCGGCTGTGCAACGAATGCTTCGTAATGCAGTGTAGCTGTTGTTGTTATTGTAATTTTTTAGCGTCCAGTTGATGGTCAGAACAGGAAATTAGCGAAGTGCGGTAAAAAAGAAAAATAAAATAAATAAAGCTTAGTAATAGTGCCGGTGTTTAATGCAATTGGTAAATGGTTGTGATGTCATACTATAGCATATTGCTTACACATGTATATATATATTCATATGTAACAATCGAAATACAATTATACATTAGACAGGGTCGAAAAAAGTTGTATAAATCTTCCATCCAAACTCATAAAATAAATAAAAAAAATAGATGAGAATAGGTAATGGATCTAATAAGGCAGAGTTATTAACATGAAACTTGGTATATGTTCCACATGGTACATTGTGTCATTTCGTCAGCTTCTTTAAATGATGAAAAATTATAGATCAATGTTAAAAAACTAATATCAAAAATTTGATTGGTTACACCAACACTCCGGTTAGGGCGTTATATATATCTACATACACATGTTAAGAACATATTGATAACAAGAAAAAATAGATTGGTCTTTTTAGATACCAACATAATACTTTTTTTTTATTAAAAAAAAACTTTTTTATTTATCGGGGTAGACTTTACCAATTTTTATAGCTTTCATGGAATGGTATATTAAGTTTGATCCGATGCGGATATGATCAGGGTGACGAGGTGAGTCTATTTAGCCATGTCCGTCTGTCCGTCTGTTTGAACGCAAACTAGTCCCTCAGTTTTTGAGCTATTTGAATGAAACCGACCCGATCGGACGACTATATACGTTATATAGCAGCCGATTTTGCAGATATTATATTTTGCTACATAACTCATTCACTAAAGCAGCTAGTGGTTTGAAATTTTGCAAGAAGGTCCGATATTCTATTCTATTCTCTATAGAAGTAATGAAAATCATATAGATCAAAGATATATAACATATAGCTCCCATACTACTGATTGTTCAGATATAGCATGAAAACACCTCCATTAAAGCAGCTAAAGTCTGTGCGCAAATAATAGCTATCATGAGAACTATTTTAGCAGTGAAAATCATTAAGATCGGATAAATAAAAAAAAAAGTCATACAAACGATAGTTCAGATATTGCATTTTGGGCCAAAACTCCTTTATTAAATCCGCTAAAGACTTGAAATTTTCCACCAATATTAACTATTATTGGGACTATTATATAGCAATGAAAATCACTAATATCTAATAAATAAAAAATATGGCTCTCATACATTTCTCCATTTATGAAAAGTATGAAGCATAGCCGAAGACAGCTTTTTTTTACTTGTTTTTTTTTTTTTCAAATCGCGACTGACTCGGTCTAATGTGCATATTATAACATTTATTAAGCACTTACTAATGTGATTATGACGCAACGAAAGATGCAGCAGCGCATTTGGTCCATTCAGTGAAGTTGATGGCACAGCGGACAGGCAATTGCGATCCACATGGAAATTCTGTAGATTAACGAAACAATTCAGAAATCAATTAGTATATATGCTATAGGTTTATATATAATATTTGATTATGCAACTCTAAAAATATTGTCTTCACCGTTCGCATGATCATTGCGTCTCGCAAATACTCAAGTTAAAATTCTTATTTTTACATATATTTTTTTATCTGTTATCTATAAAAAATTACGTGAACCTGTTGGACCACTATTTAAATGAGCAAGAGGCCCTTGACGACACTCTGTCACCGAGCGCATTACTCTTCAGCACACGCAGTCAATTGGCCATGTTGGGACTACACAAGTGAGCTTGCATTTAAAAATGCTACTAAACTTAAATTGCACCTGCATAAACTTACTTACTTGCATACCAATATATCAACTATAATAAACTGACCAATCGACTACATATTATGACTGTGCAAGCGCAAACGCTCTTCAGTGGACAAGCGCATGCGCAGTTCATTAACTTTTGCGAAAATAATGTGACTGGAATGTGCAAGTGACTTATTGTGACAAGAAATCCTATGTCTAACTATGATGTAACACACACATTTGTACATACTATTTATTAACTTGCACTCTTTATTGTGTACCTACGTATTGATATTTATAAATAAATTATTTGTATATCATTCATTACCTTCAACTCTGCACAACCTTTGAGTAGTCCCTCTTCGATCGATTTGATTTTATTGCCTGACAAATCGAGAGTTTTCAGATTTTTGAGTGGATGAAATTCTGCTGTGGAAAATATCGGATTCAAGCTATCTCCTAAAAGATTATTCGCCAAACGTAATTCTGTGAGTGATTCTTTGAGGCCGAGAAAAGATTTCTCTGGTATACGTCGTATAAGATTATTCGAAAGATCCAACTCCTCAATGGGTAGTTTCAGCGTGCCAAAGCTCTGTGGAATAAAAAGAGAATTTTTTTTTTTTTAAACATCTTAATCAAATTTTTATTTACATTTTGTTTATTAATTTATTTTATCAATTTCGAAAAGTAAACAGCTGGTATTTGCTCGTACATTTATACATTCACGGAGAAACAGTGCGATTGACGGTGCAAAAAAATGTCTTCCGTCTGTATGGATTCTAAATAAAGGTTAAAGTCAACGCGGTTTAAGTTTTCTTCAACATTATATGATTTTAGAATACATAAACAGGCATATTTTCGTACAAGCCACCTCGTATGTTTGAGAAAAATTTAAGTAAAGTGGAACAGGAAACATTTTCTAGGTTAAAACAATACGCGAGTGGGGTTTTTGATCCATATCTCATCATTTTCGCATAAGGAGATTCTTAATTTGGATACCTCCTTCAAATCTGTGAGATACACCCAAGAATGATAGAATACAAGATTGTGACAATCGAGCTGAAAAAAAAATTAGCATTAATTTTTTACCATCATAAGCTGATATTTTGTCTCGTTATTCATGTTTGCATACAAGGAAGATCGTGCGAAGGCTGCCTAGTGCATGAAAAATATATGTATTACTACGTCATCAAATGGGTAGATGCTGTTAAATCGACAAAGAGCGGACAAGCGGTTCTCGGTTGTCGCAACCTTTATTTTACTGGCCCGTGGGTTACACCACTTTTTACTTTCGTTTCTTCAATGTAGATTCTCTTGTTTTATTAAGATTAAGCTGCTTGTTGTGAAAATAAAATTTTTGTCGCTTAACTTGTTTAGTAGCATAAAAAATACCGGCTTACCCTTGAAAGATTTTGTTCTATTACAACAACAAATTCATCAAATAAAACATCATCGATCATAATAGCAATGAGGAAGTTAATATCAATAACAAAAATTGGCTATATCGATAACAGATATAGAAAAAACAATGACAGCTAAAATGGCTAAACATTTAAGAAATTTCGTATACTCATTGCTAATAAGAAAATATATGAGGGGATATTCCTATTACTAATATCTTACTAAGTTGGGCGACTTCTACTAAAAAAAAAATTTAATTTTTGATTTGACTTATTGAAATCGTGCAAACCTTTGTCGAATGAGCGTCCTTAAACACTCGAAAGCTTCAAGAATATAAAGTTTCTCAGCGAGATTCTCTTTTCCCGTAATGAACTTTTGTCGGAGACCAAAATATCTTCCATTTAGGGCTGTTTGCACCATCTTCGAATAAGCGATTATTAGGAACCAAAAGGGCCTGTTAAGAACATCCGTCAGATAAGTACAAGCTGAATTGTAGTTTTAATGAGAGATGGTGCAAAACGGCCCTTAGGCCATGTTTGGTAAGAAGAAGACCTCTAATATCTACTTAGCGGTTTCTTTTGAAGCTATAAAGTTTTATCTTAACTCTAAAACTATTTCACCGGTATCTTTTTTACCTCTTGGTGTTCGTATAGACACTTAAAAGTCAAAGAACTTGGATTATTCAACGAAAGGCGACACCGATCCTAGGTGGCAATGGCAGAGCGTCATCGATGAGGTTGATCATGACCAAAACCGGGCATCTCGACATACAACAAAATAACTGACAATCTTGTAAAGTAAGATGTTCAACTGACAGGTCCCACGAATTATACACGTTTTAGCAAATAGATGAAGTGTGTAAGGATACACAGTTGTAAGGCAGTTCGCAAGACAAAGAGATGAAAGGGCACTGCTTTGTGCTATTACGAGCTTACAGCCCACATTACGTGAGTGTCAATAGATTATGACTCAGGTTACTTGGAGATTACGAATCGGGTTACTTGAAGATGGGTAACTAAGGGGTTTTGCGTCGGCTATTTGAAAGTAGAGAGGGAGACAGCTATCCAAACAAAACATTTCAACATTAGTTTTAAGAATAAGAAGAAATTGAATTGGTAATTAAATATTGCGCTTGTAAAAAATATATGTTTTTAGCAAATAAAAAAATTTATTTTAAGTGTAGTTTGGTTGTAAAAAATGTGCCAACCGCAAAATAAATATTTGTCTAAAGAAAGGCGTGTCACAGAAAAGTGCTGATATAAAAACAATCACATTTTTAAATAAAATGTTAATCATTTTTGAGAACCGAGAGTTCTATTGTTAAATAAAAAATATATTTTTTTATAGAAAATGCTTGTAAGATCGCTTATGATATTAACCAAGGTCCTTTTTCCCTGCCATTAATAGCAAACCATAAATTTTAACTTAAAACAATTTCCTTGGTCAATTTTAAACATTATGCACCCCACACATTAAAATTTATAAAATTATAATCGTATTTGTATGGGACGACATACTTCTCATTTTCCTGAGAGAAGTTTCGTTCGTCAAGTTAACTCTAACAACAATTGAGGTTCGAAAATTATGGTCACATGCCACACAACTGCTGCATAAAGCAAATTAATAATATATGTTCATCATAACAACAACAATGTGTATATATGTACATATGCATGATTGTCATAATTGTGTGCCGCCCACACCATTTGAAATTTCTGCTTTCTGCAGCCGCCAAGCGAATGACATAAAAGAAGCAAGCAAAAAATGGCAAAATAACACTGAAACAAGACAGAAACACAAAATTTCTGCATATTTCGAAATGAATTTCACTTTCTTCGCTGATTTTAAATGGGTTTATGTAAATATTTTTCAAGTGCTACAGATAAAGAGCAAAAAATAGGCTACAAACAGTGACAGACGTGAATTTCAATAGCATCGAAAGTAGTTGCTGAGGCTGCAGTTGTTGGTGTTACCACCCAGATTATTAATTGTTAACATGTATGTATGTATGAATACATATGTATATATGTACATATGAGCCTACTTCATAACAACTTTCGTCTTCACCCACAGCTCGGTCATATGAGTAGCACAATTGTTTATTCTTTTGTTGATGTTTTAAATTCCAATTATAAAAATTGGCCAACAAAGTCGTCAAACAATTCATACACGCGTTGTCATATGTCGTGGCGTAGACTAAAAATTGTTCATTGCCATGAACAGTGGCGGAGTTATAAATTTGGCGTCAGTAGGCTTTTCAAATTTTGCCCGCCCCTTCCGACCTTTGCATTTTGGTAACTATGTTCAGAGGCTGTAGATGATTGTAAAACATACTTTGTGTGGCACTTACTTGCAAATAAAAACCATAGTAATTAAACATATTTATGGTCAGTAGTTATTTTAGATATTTACTTAAGCAAATCTAAATATGATAACTAAATAGTTAAACATGAAAAAACTCGGTAGACGTTGTCCTGCCTGTATTAGCTATTAATCGGCTTCGTATATGCACACCTTTTTCTCAATGACACGAAGCCTTTTACACACATATTATAGTAGATTCGATTTTTCACATACCTCCATATAATTTGGTCGAATTGAATGACTTTTGACAACGTTATTTAAAATATATGTATGTTATCTATAAACTTTCAATTCACAGAGGCGAAATATCAGTTAGCCAAATTTTAATATTTTATATAACATATGTATAATTTAGAAGAGTTCAACTTTTCAAACAGGTGACAACCTTCTACAAAAATAGAACCGTCAACTTTCTTCTCGCCGAGACAAACCGTTCGACACCCATATTTAAATAATTCGTGGAACATGTGTATAATTCAATTGAACTAAATTTTTCAAACAGGTGGCAAGCCACTTTATCTTCGCTGCTGAACCGCTTGACACCCATACTTTATTATTTCATATAACTTTAGTTAACTTTAATTAAATTTGGATTTTCCAACAGGTGGAACCCCTCTTCAAGATATGACTATGAAACCTGTAGCTGCACCTTCACGGGATATAAACTTCTTAACAACTGCGCAGATATTTTGATATTTAAAAAATCTTCACGAAAAAAACCCCAATTAGAAGTCTAATTGCCGTTTGCGCCATCTCTGCTTAAAATTACCGACGGTTAGCTACAATTCTGCTTAGTATTCAGCTCTTGCTTATCTGACGGATGGTCTTAACGGACGCTTTTAGTTCCGATTAAGCGCTTAACCGAAGATAGTGCAAACGGCCCTAAATTCAGTTGAATCACAATTTTTTATACCCTCGCGTAATATTCTATAATTATTTAGTCTCTTACGTACTCCGAATTTAAGAGTAATAAAAATATTTAAAAAAAAATGGCATTTTTGTGAACCTGTTGTAGAACTAAGTTTGATTGGTTTTAAATATTTACCAATATTTCCGCAGCAATGGCACGAAACTTTTCTTCAGGTTTATACCTCACCGTTGACTAAAACCTGAAAGTAATGGCACGAAACTTTTCTTCAGGTTTATACCTCACCGTTGACTAAGAGCTGAAACTAAATATGGCTGGCTAAAAAAGGAACGAATCCAATAAATTCTGCAAGACAAAACAAAAAAAGGTAGCTTCAAATTTTGCTCGCCCTAAATCTGCTGGCCTACTCAGCCTGCTGATATATCCGCCACTGCGCACGGGGTTGTTTGTCTATCTCACACATTTTTTTTTTTTGCCCAGTCTTCGGCAGAAAATATCGTTTATGTTTTCGAAATCTCTTATTTGGTATCAGATATTTAGCGCGTACTTGCCGCAAACGATGTCGGGCTATCAGTGAAAGTGTAATAAAGCAGCAGTTTGAGGTTTGCATGAGAAACATGATTTAACAGACACAAGTACTTAAATACATACGAGTATACTCGTACAAACATAAGTGCATACCAACGAGTTTATACATGCGCTGGAATGTGAGAAAAAGTTGAAGAAAATTGCACTTGCTCCTCCTTAGCCAAGTTGTAAATTTGTACAAATATTTTTAGAAATTTTTTTTTGTATATAAATTGACAGCGAATATGTTGAAGAACAAGTACAAATATATGCAAGTACTCGTATGTTACGCATGGAGTAAACGGCAATGGAGCATCCAATCACGTAACATAGCAATCATAATCCGTTGCCAATCTAGCTTGCTAAACTTTTGCTTTCCAAATGTGGTAATTACGAGCACGAGTACGCCAGCGGCTTCTTTGACAATTCGATAGCAGTAATTCGTGGTCGCAAGAGCACAAAAGAAATGGAATTTTATTTTGTCACTTTCAATACACACATTTTTTTTTTGAAGTTCAAAAACGACGATGGCAATTTTATTAATTGTGCGGAGAAAATCAAGCAGATGAAAGTTTCAAATTTCAGTTCGTTTTACATATATGTAGCAGGCCAGAGCATGAAAAAATCGCATTGTCTTTCTATAACAATGAGTTTGGCATATAGAATAGTTGCATATGATCTTTAGGCGTAATTTGCGTAGTTCAATAACAATTGTTTATATAAAATAAAATTAAGTCGGGTAAATTTGTTACACCATCTTCAAATTAAAATGGTCGGAGCTAATTTGAATCATTATTAAAATGACGAATGAAATTCACGAGAAAGGAAATTATAAGGAAAACTAATTTTTCATACATTTTAGAGAAAATCCGTTTTAAATGATAATTCTAGTATATGCGTGAATTGCTCTTAAACGGATTGTATCAATTTTAATGAAAATATGTATGAGTCCGTGGTTTGTTTGGTTCACAATTGCACACACGCCAGATGACGCTGGAATCGATTAATAAATCAAATCTTTTTTCTTATTCAATTCGGCACATACTTAAGATATGTTTTGTTAACGATATGAGAAATGATATTAAAAAGACTGCATTACTATTCAAATCAGGGAGTAAACCTTTTTGGAAAAAAATAAGAAGCAACATTTTGGATACCTACATCAATCCAACGCATTTTACTTAAGTAAACATGTTTTTATGAAAAGTTTAAAAATAATTAATTGTAATCTTTTATTTATTGCCTAATAAAAATGCATTTAAAAAAATGTGGAGAACAACATATTTTTATTTAATTGTTTAATTATCGATCGGAAATATTTCGTTTAAACAAAGTACAGAATACGAAATTTGTGAAACGATCGATTATGCAAATACGGACTCAATTCCGACCGTAATCGGATTTAAGTACATATATATGTACGAGTATGTATGTATATTTATAACGGGAAGAGAAATACATTGTGCTAAAATACTGAAGTTTAGCTGAACAAGGCAGCAGAAAAATAGTTTTGCTAATTATTTACCCGCCAGGTGGCGCCAAAGTCTATTAATATCTAAAAATCTTATTTATGGTTCGATTATATCATTTGAGATACCAAATTTCTCGCAAACTGTTTTCAATTTTGGATAAATTTTCAACATTTTTATAGGATCCATGTAACATACTTAAATGATATCAAAAAGGTACACAAAAGTTCCTATTTTCAAAGAAGCATATTTCGAAAAAAAAAACAAAATTAAACAAAGTTAGCTGCCCATATTTTAGAAAAGGATGAACCGATTGCTTTTATATTTTGATACGTAAAATGTTAAACATTTAACTGCTGATTGATATCAGTTTTCAACAAATCTTCGACCAAAAACTAAATACCATAATCAGTCGTTTAAAATGTATGATTTTACATTTTTATTAACCAATTGTTAAATATTCTGGGGAGCGAATGTGACTTTTTAAATCAGTGAATATATCCTATGTGTAAGCACTGGGTATATATGAATATTTTCTTTAATTTCAGTCGAACTTATTATAAACATACTTCCTCATGTATTATATCTGTAATTTTACAACAACGGCTGACTAAATTATAAACGTAGTTGCTTATGTAGCTCGCAACACCAACACACTAAAGGAAAAGCATAATTGCTGAGGTCATTGGCGGAGCATTAAACTCACCGGAAGGCGCAATGGAAAAGTATAAAAACGAAATCGGTTGCCAACGGTTGCTTAACCTTGGCTTGAATCGAAAATTGTATTGTTTATACAGTGCGCGCAACATTTTTGCACAGCTTTATTTTATGTTCCGTTTTTTTTTTTGTTTTTTTGCTATTTTCCCAGTGCATCACATGAAAGCAAGCAAGTCATTTGCTGTTGGTCCCCCATATAGCTCGCTGTAAGCAAAATGTCGATAAATCTAGTTTTTCGTACGCAATTTAAATTTACATTTTTTTCTTTCAACGTTTTCCGCTTGTTGCAACATGTTGGCATGGCTGTGAAGTTTCAACGAATTTATGATAACGTGAAAGACTTGAATTTTTTTCGCTCGCTAAAATAATTCTCATCACTTGGAGACACGCATAAAAATTACGAAATGAGTAAAAAAATCAATGGCTTGTAATATTTTAAAATTATGATTTAAATTGACAGGTTTGCGAGACAAACACACACACACACACACACACACACGCACACACGCACAAAAAAAAAAAAAAAAAAAAAATGCTTGGAAATGAAACGGGGCAATTTAAACCCCCACGAAGATGTAACAAACAACACTACAGAGGGCGGTACAAACAGACTTCACGTACGTAGAGCGTAAGCTCAAGCCATCTCCCGACGAAATACCTGACGGTAGTACCGGGGGAAATGGTACTCAGACAGTAGGAGGTTTAGTTAGGGTTAAAGTCCCACACTGACAAACCGGTGACGGTTAGGCTTTCGATGCTTCCTCCTCGTAAAAAAAAAAAAAAAAAAAAAAAAACACGCACACACGCACACACACACACATACACACAAAAGCACAGACGCTTTAATTTCAGTTGATTGCGTATCGAACAGCTTTTATTTAGCAACGTAACGTTGCTTGAGGCGCTGCTCGTCGATACATTTAAACATCATTCCACTCACCTGCGATGGTAAAACTTGCTGCCCACTGTAACGCTGCGAGTAGGATACAATCGGCGCGCCATACGGCAGTTGAGGCGCCTCGCCATGAAAGACGACACGATCGCAGTCCATTGCCACCGCGCCCAGCTGCCCCGTCGAGGCGAATGGCACCACATTGCATCTGTGAAAAGACGAGAAGCGAGATCAATATCGTTCAAAAATAAACACTCAGAATTAAAACGTATTCAAAGAATTAAACTACATTCATACGCACATACATTTAGTTAGAATTCGATATGGAGCGAATGCGGAAATTAATTCTTTATTTATGTGTAGAATTCTTTTTCATCAGCTCAAATTATTATGGCAGCTAATGGCTGCTATACTTGTTTAGCACGTTATTGACGGTTAAGGTTCGTATCATTTACACATATGAACATACAAAGAAATAGAAAGAATCCCTGTAGGAAAACCTAACATATCAAATTCGTTTTTACATAAGTGGTAGTGAAACAAATTTTTTGATCTCAAACATTTTTAAAGTGGTATAAACAATGTGAAATTGCTTCTCCAAAGTCTAAGTTTTAAGATAAATATTTTTTTTGCTGAGAATTTCTATTTGAAAGCATTGTAAATAAAACAAGGACATGTATGGTAAACCTCCAAAGGTTTTACTGCCAAGAAAAAGCTTCTCATAAAATACATCTGCCGTTCGGAGTGGGCATAAAACTGTAAGTCCCTCCATTTGTGATAGACTTTAAAGACGCACACCACAAATGGTAGGAGAAGCTCGGCCAAACACTGAGCTATTTAGTATAAGCGCCAAATTATTATTATCATTAATATGCAAATCATAACAATATAATTTGTTTATTTCAGTTTCACAATTCGAGCTGGATACTCTGTAGAGATGCCATTTAAAAAAAAATGCAGCGCAAGTTTTGAGCAGAAATATATCTTCGCTTATTATTTAATGGCGATTTTTGGGTAAATTCTGACAAGCACTGGCAAAATTGTTGGAAAATTAGTGAACAAACATTTAAAATAAAACTGATATTATTCCTTTATTATCTACTGTTCATTTATCTATTGTTATCTACTGTTCATTGGGAAAATTGAAACATTTTCTTGGTAGCAATTTAAAATGTATTTAAAAAGAAAGTAAACTTGTGTTTAGGGCTTGCAAGTTTAAGTGTGGTGAGTTTAGATATGGGGGGGATTATATATGGTTTGTTTTGGTATGGAAACTTTAGGCGTGATCAGCGAGTTTAGGTATGGTGAGCATACGATTAGGTCGTGCGGGTTTGAATATGGTGAGTTAAAACATGGTGAATTTAGGAATGGGTTTTTAAGTGTATTAAAATGAGCGGCGGTGAATATAAGTATCGCCACCATTTCTATTTTATTCGTCAAGTGGATTGTTCAATTTACTATCGTCATCAAAAAAGTTTCACTACAAAAACAATAAAGAATGAATACGAAATAGCCTTGGCCAGTAAGGTGTGTACTAAAATCTCACTTATCAAGTACACTTATGTGTACCCGCATTTGTATAACTATTGTAAGACTAGTTTCGGATTTGGCTAGGTCGCGCTACGACAGTAAGTCTTCTTTTGAAAAGAGTTGAAATGTGGTGATTTAATGAATGGTCACTTTAGATGTGGTATGATAAGTTAAGGTATGGTGAGTTTACATGTAGAGAATTGAGATGTTCAAAGTTTAGATGTTGAGATAAGGTGCGGTTTGGTAAAGTTTCTTAATATACAAAAAAATTTTTTTACAATTGTAGTTAAATTTAACAGAATTTGCATTAAAATGAGCTATTTGTTTGTAGCCAGAATTACTATTCAAATCAGGGAGTAAAACTTTTTGGACAAAACTAACAAGCCCCATTTTGGATACCTACAGCAATCCAACGCAGGTCAAGTAGGGTGAGTGTAGGCACATCAGGTCTCATTCGCTATGTTGATTTTTCACTTTTTTACCACCACTAAAAGGATTTCACTTCAAAAAACAATAAAGATTGAATGCAAACAAGCTTTGGTCTATACATTAGTATTTCAACAAAAATGTGTGCGCGCATATGAATAACTATTGTTAGGCCACTTAATTTTGAATTCGACTGACTCACCTGCAGGGTAAACGCAAAGCTGGGCTGAGCTCGGGACATGGTCGCCAAGCTTTTATTTGTGACAAGTAAAGCAATAGTAGCAGAAATATGTTGAGATGCCATATTCGTCGCTGGTGGCTGTGTGGGTGTAGCATCTGCAAGAAATCAAAAGAGAAATAAAATATGTAAATATGTAATAAGTAATTATGAAAAGAAGAAAAATATACCGACTTACGGTCGCCTAACAAATAAATGTAAATCTAATTAATTATGTAGGCAATGTGGTTGATTTAATTTAAAATGTGTCCTAGTTAGGTCTTGCTCATGAATATTTATTGCTTGTAAAATATCACAGTTCAAGGCTAATGGCTACGTTTTAAAGAAGTGTGGGTTATGATTGTACATTAAGAGGTTTTCAAGATCAAAATATAAGAAAATTATAACTGAAAATACATAAAGACATGCGATAGGTGCAAGTGCAGAGTAAAGATATGTTTGTGCTTAATACGCTTGAATTGAAATAGGTATGTATGTAGGTAAAATTGTATGTACAAATGAATTTGTAGCGAACGCTAGTATTGAAGAGAAAGCATTAGAAACTTAGAAAAACTTATTGTGCAGTTACTGTTTATAGTACAAAAAACGAACGAAATTTGGAAGTTCATTCGTTTTAATTTTTAATATTTTTTCTCAACATTTTTTACTGTTTCTGAGCGCCTTTTCGTGCAAAAATTATATGTACGAGTACTTACATTTGATTCCTAATATGCCCCAGTTTAAAACTTTCAATGATATACTGACTCAAAAACAAAAAAAAAAAAAAAAAAAGTTAGCATGTAAACATAAATCTCGCGCCAACCATTGTCTAGTTATGTTCGCAAATCATGCACCAAATATTTCGACTCTGAGGAAACATTTGGGCACTTAAACTTTTGGTAGCCGAAATATTCGTTGAAGCGAAGGTGGTACCTCTGCACCTCTAAACATAAATACTCATAAATCTTTACTTATTCATACATACGAGTAGTACCACAAAAAAAAAAGTTAATAGGCACGCAACCGGTATTTATGAGTTGAAGATGCTTTCAGAAATTTACATTGATAAGTCGTAAAACCGAAAACTAGTTGGAGGCAAAGTTTCAGCAGACGGCTGGAGTACTCGTATAAGCTTTTGTGCGAGTATGTCATCACATTTATACATTAATATGTATGTCCATATGTGCGTCTGTTTACATGTATGTTGGCATTAAAAATAATACCAGTTATTTATATTTAAACAATTTTGAGAATTAGTTATCACTTTATTTAATTGATACAAACTTCGCCAATAAATTCTTACTTTATTCAATATTGATTATATTTTCATAAAACCGCAGATAATTTTCCAAAAAAAAAAAACACTAAAACCCAAGTTTCCAATTTTGTAGAGTCTTTACAAATATTTTAAAACTTAAAAAAAGGGGAAAAGAAAATTTTAAACTTTTAAATTAGAATTTGTAGACACTTTTCAAGTAGCAGCGAGGTGTCCCACATCATTTTCCATACGACGTTTGAACAAAATCTATTTTTATATAAGAGAAAATGGTCGGCGGCCTTGCCAAAAGTGAAATTTTTAAAAATGAAATTTTTAGTGACGTCGGCTACAACACAGCATAATCGAAAATTTTCCAAAAACTCTGCCCAACAATTATATATTTTGATTGCTATTATTTTGACCGCCGCTGTATGTCTAAAAATATGAAGTATGTACATTTTTGCAGTATGTGAGTTAGCACTCTTATGATTGTGATGCAAAACATTTTGCGCTTGAAGTACTCGAATAATGGCAGGTTGGCTATTCGCAATTGAAGCGTTTCGAGTTTAAGCGTAGCGTGAGAAGCCACCGCAAACGTGTTGGCCTGACACGCGTCGGTTAATCGAAAAAAAAAAATAATAAGTTGAAATATTATGAGCACTTAACAAAAATGTTAAGTCTATACTAATGTATTGCCTAAGCGTTGAAAATTATTTCAGTAAGAAGTCTTTAAAAAAAAAAAATCAAAATATCGTTGCAACTTGTTCACAAGCACTACTTAAAATTTCATTATTTTTTTCATAAAAAAATGGAACTCCCGAATCTAAAATTAAATACATTTTTTTTTTAAATTGCAAATTGTAAATTAAGAGCTATACATCCATGTCTGGTATTAAGTTACTTAATTTTAAGGAAACTCTATTCTGGCAAAATATTTTGAGGTTGTTGTAAGAGAAAAACTTTCTATACACCTACAGTTAAGAAAAAAAATCCAAAAACTTTTGTAAAAGTACAAATTTTATTCGAACAATTTTACGAATAAGTTCAGTATATAGTTTAGTAGACCATTTAGTTTTAATATCATAAAGTGCAAGTTTGAGATGACTACAATTTACAATTTTGAATTTTGCGGACGGTGTGGCGCAGTTAATTCCATAATTAGCTAATTATTTATTTAGCCTAGCTTCTGCTACCATTTGCGGGATGCGTCTTTTTCTATGTTGTACCACAAATGGAGGGACCTACAGTTTTGTGCTGACTCCGAACGGCAGATGCATTTATGAGAAGCTTTTCACTGTAGAAATACCCTCGGAGGTTTGCCATTGCCTGCTGAGGGGTGATCGCTATTAGATACATTTTTTTCTATGATCTAAATTTTACTTGGTCCGGCTGAGATTCGAATCTTGATCTCAGCGGCATACCGAGTTATAGCACGCACCGCTACATACTCGGCCACAGCGGTCACACATAATTAAATAGCTAATGCCTGTTTGTTTAATGGCGCGTCGCGTGTCGTTTTGCATTAATACGCAGCAGGTGTGAAAACTAAATAAGCACAATTTTTGGGTAACCAAGTACGATAGATCAGAATGAAGCACTTGTCTGTCAGAAGTGAGAAACTGTCGATTTCTACAAACCATATTTTTGCTCTTGAATAATTTCATATACGAGTATACATATAAAAATCCGACTATATCAGAAAAAGTATGACGACCCTTTATTAAAGCGATTTCGAAAACACTATTTTAGGTGTAGCAAATGTCGTCTTCTTAGTTATCTGGTGGATAGATTATAGACCATATAAATAATAATAGTCGTTTTAGAAATTATCTCCTGGAGAAAAGGTAAACAAAACAAATATTTAAAACTTTTACTTCAAATTTACAAAATAATAATCATCTGAGCTTAAAAATATCTTCGTTTGCACTATAAATTCATTAAAAATTTCGACAGTGTTGCTTCAATTTTCGATATCCAGCAAAGATCGAATATCTTATGAAATTCGTATTAAGCGCCTTAATTCTTAGTTCTTTTAGTCTCTTAGTTCAATTTCAAAACAAGCGTATAGATTTTTAAGGCAAACAAAGCTCTGCTAACGACTAAATTACTTTCCATTGCTCTAATAAAGTGACTCCAAAATGATTTTTCTTTAATATCTAGAACGCGCATACATCGGACTGTTTCAATTTTATTATAAGTATAGAGTCTTTTTTTAATAAAAGTCATAAATATAAAAAACACTGCTGCTAATTTAAATCTAGCAAAAGACATTGCGCAGCTTTTATGAGAAAATTATGAAACTTAATGCGCCAAATATGCGCATCTGAGATGAGGTAACATCTACAACTAGCGCAAAAATTTCCACGCAAAAAAAAATGTAAAAGCAATAAAAGCAAGGGAAATATAAAATAAAATTTTACAACAATGCTTAGCCAACTAGCGTTACTTTGCTTCATTACGACTTCAGGCCACTGGACGACATTTATATATAAAAAAAACAAAAAAAAAATTATTAAAATTAACTAATCATTATTTTATGAAGCTGAAACAATAGAAGTGAATGCAATTAAGTTAAACACAAATAAGTAGATAGTTTGATAGTTTGAGTTGATGCTATTTGTACTTGTTATTGTTTACGAGCTTGTTGGACTTTTTGGCTTTGGTTTTTATAAATTGAGCTGCTCTGTTTTGACGTTGGCGTGGGATCATAATTTTATTTAACTATTATAAATTAACTTCCGCGTAAACTGGAGCAGTGGGCTTTTAGTAATTTACGAATAGTTTTTAAAGTTTTTAAGCAAGCTTCATTGAGTTGAATTTTTTTTTGTTTTCTTAATTTGGTGCGTGCAGTGGTCATTACAAATTATTTGTTGATGGTAGCGGTGTGTATTTTTTTTAACCGCTGTGCCGTGGCTTAAATAACGATCGGAGGGACTTGGCTTAAAAAGCAGCTAGGGAAATGTATTTTTAATAGCGTGTTCACACCTCGCAAGGGTGTGTATTTTTCAAATAAACAATTTTGTAACAAAAATTTAAGATCTATAATTATTATTTCTATTATTTCCGTTGATTTAAAATTTAAGTTTTAAAGTCTATTATTGAGCAAACTAATATTATTAGTTTTATGCTCGAGAATCCTGTTCACTGATTTATAATTTTTCTTTGTATGTGCTTACGCGTTGCAATTAATAAAAACAACTTTTAATGTATCTTTTTTGTGATTATCGATTAAAGTTGAAATCAGCATTTTGAAATAATATTGAAACGTGTTTTCCAATTTACATACGCTTTGTTTATTTGAGTAGCTTAAATTAAATTCGCTATGGAGATGACTTAATCACAGAATTTTTGAATTAATTCAATAACAAGTTGATGATGTATGCGCCGATGTATACAAATTAATTTACCACAAAGAATATAAATTAGTCAAAATAAAAAATAAAACAACGTAGGTTAAGCTAATACTTTAAAAATGTTATTTGTAACTCTTACTCATAAGTACATATACACTGAGAACTATAGTTTTAAGCGCATACCTACATATTTACTTTATTTATATTAAATGGAGCAGCTTTAATATTTTTCGACGTACAAGATACAAGTTTAAGCGTAAATATGTATGTATATGTATACATATATACATATGTATAAATGCATAAACACTCCATCTTAAAGTTATAAAAACCTACACATTGACCAATTTTGACATTTGATTTTTCTTTAATTAAATTTTATCTATTGTATAAATTTAAATAAAGTTTATTCTTTAATAAAAAACTATAAAAATTTAAGTTTTAAAAACAAAAGTAATATTAATATTATAAAACTTCCATGTAAATTTAAAAAATAATTTTTAGAATTTTGCAAAATTTGTGAGTATGAATCTTAATAGAATATAATGCAAATGGTTAGAGTCGAAGTTTGTCGAAGCTTGGAACTGGCACTTCTTTTAATAATATTAAATTGTTTACAAAAATGCATACCCGAAAAAAAATCTTATTTTATTTTTAGATTTTTTAAATTGTCATATTTAGTGCGTATGTAATTATTTAATGAGGAATATGTACATATACTTTGATAATGACATCGTTTACAAAGTGATAAAAAGGAAGATGGCAGCATACGAGACTTCAGTGAATGAATTTTTCAGAGTATTTTGAAAATAAAGTTCTTTCTTTTTTTTTTTACTAAATTTGTTGTATTATTATTTAATTTTTTAATTGCTTTGAAAAGTTTAATTGTGCTATTAATATGACTAACTCATTTTTTAGCTATGCCTTGCTCGTATACCTTGAAAACAGTGAACTTGATCTTGAAGCTCAATAAACGTCAGTTATTATATTTCATACTTCTTAGTTAACCAGTTGCAGATAAAATAAAGACCGAACACTTGTACACACTTTACATATGTACGTTAAGTTGAGTTGGGTATCGCGTTACTTTAAGATTAAAATAAACTTAAACAACATACCATAGATAATACTGCGGTTAACTATGTACATATGTAAATAACATATATGTACGTAGGTGTGTTTGTATAAATGCATGAAGGTGTATGTCCATGTCCAGGCAGCATTGAAAAACAAATGTTCACTGTCATATAGAGTAAGCGTAAACAGAAGTAACTCAAATTATAATGCATTAAAAATTGTTAACTGAAACTGTCACAGTCAAGTAAGCCGTAGTCATACAAAATAAAAAAAAAATGTTTAAACTAACTAAACTTCTTACTATCAACTAAGACAGCGTGTCAAAATTTACAGGAATACATACATACATATGTGTATATGTATGTCTCAACATACGGATAGTGACGCCCTTTTATTATATGAATTTGTGTTATTTATCATCTAGTAAACTCAGTTTATTTTATCAGACTAAAAGTCTTCTAAATGACTCGAACCGCTGAACCGAAAAACATCGAAATTTGGAGGGATTTTTAGTTACGTGTTAAATTTTTAAAATTATTCTTATAGAATGGGACTTTTTCATTACCATCACCGATAATCCTTGTCTGCGTATAACCTTCAAACGAATGGACAAATTTGCCTGAATCAATCGCAAATTTTATGTTCAGAGATGAGTGAACTTGCATTTCTAGATATAAGGCGGACATTTTCTGTAAGGAAACTCGTACTGAAAAAGGTTTAGACGATGCACTTTAGTGTTTTATACATATCTGATTTTCGATAAACCGAGTTCAACATAAGATAAAATGAGATGGCGCTGGTATACGTAATTATAAATTAATAAAATCACAATTTAAGAAATCAGATTTATTTATAATTTGCTACGCTTTGTGTGATGAGGTGATGTGTGGTGAATTGAGATGGGGTGAGTTGAGGTAAACGGATGTGCGGTGAGTTAAAAAGATTTGGCGTGTGAAGAGTTGAAAAGTGGTGAGCTAAGTAGGAGTTAGTTCAGTTGTAGCAAAGAACGCTTCTTATAGATTTACTTCTTTGGTTGTAGTGAGTTGAGATGTAGGAAATTTAGATGTGAGAAGCTTAGGTGTGGTGTATTCAGGTGGGGTGAGTTTAGGTATAAGAAGCGGTTCCGCAACATGTTTAACATATTTGCCGTATTAATTTTTAAATTTACTACCGCTAAAGACTACAACCATAACCATAACCATAAAATAGCACAAACATAACATAATACAACGTAGCATAATGGTGAGTTCAGGTATTGCTAAATTCGGTGTGGTGATTTCAGATATGGTGTGAAGAAGACGTACTTGTTGCCATCCCCTACCTGAGCCGTGTACACAATTTCCTTTTCATCATTCTTGTCGCCGCAATTTCTGTCGCATCATTTCATTTGCAGACGCTATGTTGATTTTTAAATTTATCCCCGAAAACTTCGAATATGCAATTTTTTACCATCAGTCAATTTAGCAAAACGTACCCTTTTTCCAGTTTTTCAAATCTTTGGAATACTTTTTTCTTTTAGCTATTCTTAATTATTATTGTTAATAGTTTTAAGTTAAATTTATACTCTTTTGGTATGTAATGTCTTTGTAAAAGCATAGACTACGATAAATAAATAAATGTGGTCTTAAATTCTTTGTTATTTTAACACTTACTAATTGCGAAGCTTGAATAATGTTTTTCATCAAACCATTTTTTTATAAAAAGGATTCTCTCACTTATTTATGTAAATTTATGTGCAATTCTTCTAACAAACTTCCTTTTACTTCTCAATCAATATTCTTAGTCACCAATAAATGTATATTGTTAATTACTTCCTGCATTTGCACCACTTATTTTCAACTTGCAGAAGTTTGTTGCTAAATTCTTTTGTTCTAATTAATAAGACAGATTATTGCTTTTAAGTATGCAATTTTCAAATATTACTTAATTAAAACTTTTCATTCACAGGTTTATGTGTCTGGCATTCAAATCAATGCTTTTGTTCACAAAATATTGAAATGCTTAAGAAACAAAAACTTGTTTATCACAGCGAAACCGGAAACCAGTACAAACAAAATCCAGAAAAATAAACAAATTATTTACAAACAAATGAATATCAAAATTAAATTTCTTTGTTCGCCGACAAACCTCAAAAATCCAAGCCGAATGTGTAGCGTAATGCAATAGTTTGTGGTGGTAATAGAAAGAGGTGGTCAAATTAAAGTGGTCACTGAGTTTATAAAGTGGATTTCGGTTAAAGATTTGGTGTTTTTAGTGGTGTGCGACGCACACAAACATACCAACATACATAAGTAGTCTTAGGCATTATTGTGTGTCAAGCCATCAACGACTCGTCATTGTATACATACAAAGGTCCGACAACTTCGCTTCGTCGCTGAACAGCCATGCGACCGCCAACTACAGCCACCAAATCAACTACTCGTATCAATCTTGAGGAATGTTGGCCGCATTGTTAAACTAGTTTAGTCTGCGCATGCGTTGCTATTGGTGGCGTTGATGTCGTTTACGGTGGTGGTGGCGGTGTAGAGAACCGTCGCCACCATTGCACATTTTTGTGGTTGTTTATGGTTGCCTCAAATTTGCTTTGGCACTTTTGTTTTTTTTATATTTTTTGTTGTTTTTTTTTCAATTTTATTTTCGCTTTTATGACCCTGGTTTATTTAATTTGTCTGTATTTGCGTCTGTCGCTGTGGAATTTTTAATGTAATTTCAGTTAAGCAAAACACAAAAAAAACACAAAAAAAAAAACACACAAAAATACAGAAAATTGCTAAGGAGCAGCTCAGACCAATAACTTGATTGCTTTTCCTTATTTCATTTTTGAATTTTTTTGCGTATTTTCAGCCGAACAAGTGTACTCGTAATGGTCAGTGTACTCGCCCGTTGCTTCGGCACATCTTCATCTTCGAAAATATCTGAACAAGCTTTGCGCCATTACCAGTTAACAGCACTGTTTTGGCAAAAAATAAAAATAAAAAATAAAAGTAAAAACAGCGAACATGATTGAAATTCGCACAAATGTTAATCAGGTCTGACCAGCAGTGCAGCTGCGAATTTTGCGTCAAGGTACAAGCGCGTGGGTATTGAGCTATTTATGTATTTGCAAAAGAAATGCCTGTGAACGAAATCAATGTGATTTTTTGTATTTTTTTTGTTTTTGTTTTTTTGCAAAAAGTACCATTTAAGTGCGCTACATTGCTTGACAGTCATTAAAAGCAAAGTAATAAAATCAAGACGACAATTAAATACCGATTTCTTGCCAGTCGGAGTTCGTTGCTACAGTCTTTTGTTTGCTGTGGCCATTGTACTATTGTAAATTATAGCGAAAGGTAACCTTTTCCACTTTCAGTCATTAAATTTAATGGCAGTCAATGGTTATTGCTACTTGTTTTCATATGTATGACTAGTTCAAAAGCATCGGTGACAATCGTTCATTATTTAGGAAGCAGAAAAGCAGCGTTTTATTTTTCTAAGCGAAAATTTAAATATATAAATACATAAATACAGAAGATCAGTAGCGCTAGTACTCAGTGAACGACAAGAAAGTGCCGACTTTTTCTCATTCAGTTTGAACAAAAAGAAGAAAGTAAGCAAGTACATAATTCAAGTTCATCATAGAGCGTGTAAAAAGGTTAGCTCTCCCTTCCTTGGCATGTTAGACGGCACAAATAACTTTTCCAGCAGACATTAGCAAATTTTTGTTATACCTAATAGCAAAAAAAAAAATGAAAAACTAAACCGAAAACTCTGTAACGAGCTGTCGATCTCCACTCAAAGCTCATTATCATATTTTAGCAACTTTTTGTTTTTTTGCTTTACTTGTTAAGAGATTAAAAAAAAATGTGGCTTTTTCTAAGCTGAATGTCAGAATTACTGAATAGATGTGTTATTGGCAGTCTTTAAGAGTTCTTGTTACATTTCTTTATAACTGTTCTCCAACTTAAGTTGTCTACTCATTCCTCTGTCTGTGTTTGTTGCTAGTTGTTCACCTTTTAGTAAGGCGTAACGGTAGCTACTCGCTTAATTTTGTTTGCTTTGACTTTTAAGTAGCCTTCTTTTAGTTTATTCAACAAGCACACATTTTTTTAAAGCCTCTCAGAATCTATTCTGGCTGACCTAAATATTTGTGCGCTTCCATCTATCGCGGCATCAATGAAGTAAACAAATATTTTTTTTTCTTAAGTTTAGCTACTTGCATATTTGTCTATTAGCGAGTTTATGTTACTTTTTTCTTTTCCTTTGATTTTCCACTTAATTTACCTAAATTGTTAAATGAAATTAGGCAACATAAACTCAATGTTGTATTCTTAAAAAAATGTATTTAAAATAAAGTATTGAATCACTAGGTACACATAAAAAGTAATATGAATTTCGGTCTGCTAATGTGAGAATATTATATACACAAGTATGAGTATTTAGAAAATTGACGTACTCTTTATTTGCTAAAGAAACTTTTTAAAAAATTCTTTAATTAATATAAAAGCCACACATTTTTCATATTATGAAATTACTTTTATATTTATTTTTTAAAGATTTATAACCTTTTTAACTCTATTTTGCGCTTAACAACAATCTTTTCTTTTTCAAATAAACTTAAATTATTTTTCAAATAAAATATAGTTTAGTCTATATGAAAACCCATAAAAACAAATTTTTTAAATTTATTTTTAAGCAAAATGTATAATAATTTAACAAAGTTTCATCAAAACTACGAATTTAAAATTTTGTAGATTTGTCGTTGATTTAATTTCAGTTTCTTCAAATTACCGTTAATTTTTGGCCATTGTTTTTACTGACTATTTTTTCCATATAACAGAAGACTGCATTTTTTTTACACGAAAGAAATTGCAAAAGAGCATCAGTAAAAAAAATTTTTAAAAATCAATGATAATTTGTAGCTACTGCCAACATACTTCAAAAAATTCTACACGTTTTTAATCCAAATTCTTTAGGAACTATTTTGTAAAAAGTTTTAAAAACGCCAATTTGTGTTTTCTTTGGAATTCTTATTGAAAAATAATTTAAAGTAATAAAAATAAAAATGAATAACATAAATCTAACTATATTAGTGCGCCGAATCAAAAAATTAATTAAAGAAACATTTTGAAATATGTTCTTATAAATATTTATTACTTAGTAAAGTGAAATAATATATTCATATACAAGGGTATAAAGAAAGAACTAAAATTAACTAAAGTAAGCATCAACAATTTTGTTTCAAAGAAGTGTGTCTTACGTTGCTTTAAACTAAGTACGAGTAATTTCAGGTTTTTTGTCTATAAAGTTTTCAAAACCAAACAGGGAGTTAAAATTTCGTCAACTACACAAAATACGAATTAACTTTAAACTTATCAACCAGCTTCAAACTAGCTTTAGGTAGAACTGCGCCAGGTTTTGGCCTACCTGTAAATTAGACTACTCAAATCGGATTTATAAAATCTGTGGCTTCCTGGCATAAACGAAAAATTCACTAACAGCTGTTTTCTAGAAAACGCGCCCTAAAGTTTTGAAGCTGTACGAAAAATGCAGTTATTCGGTTTGGAAATGTCGAGAATTTAGTCACAATATTGAATATAAAAGTACTTATTTACATTCTTTCGAATGATTAACACCCACAAATGTCAAATTTTGCATTAACTCGATTTTGCAAAAAAAAGTGATTTTTTCAGTTATGCCGGGAAGCCACAGAAATGTGATCTTGCGAAGAAATTCCTGTTTAATACCTTGCCTTTTTTATTTTGAATACTTTTCTAAAAAGTTAAAATTCCTTCTTTGTAAAAAGTGGCAGAAAGTTATTATTTTTATACTAGACAAAACAGATATTTATCTACTGAATATTTTTTAAATTATTGCTTACCCGCCGCAAACATCAAAATAAGTCTTTTTAAGTGCCGTTTTATCATTTTGCAGTAGCATGTAAATTCATGTAAACACATTTTTCAAAATAGTTATTCAAAATGAAAAATGACTGCATATTTGGTAATTTTTATTTTTTATTTTTTTTCATACGCGAAGCTAAAAAATTGATATCCTCTTTGTTCATGTCTTTATTTTAGATGATAACAATTAATGATAAATTGCATTGGTAAAGTTCTTTGGTATTTTTGCGAGTTTATATGTTTTCACTTATGTGCCAGGAATTCACCTTAGTGGCAAAGCAAGTATATAAATTACCCTTTAGCGATATTTGACGGCAACAAAACCAAAGATTCTTGTATGATATTAGTCTTTAGTTTTTGATATCGAAAAATTGCTCTTTTCGTACAAGAAGTTTGGTGGTGACTAATTCCAAATTAATGATGACACAACGTCCATTTGTATGTAAGAAAACATCGGCCGTTGCTGACACGTTGCTAGTTTGCTCTACTGTGTAATGATATTCGATTTCGATTTTGAAAGTACTGCAAATCAATTAATATTGAGCGGGTAATTAAACGAATACACCAACCTACAACACACAGGTATTCGTATATATACGTATAAATAAAAAAAAAACACCTTAAGCGAATTCTACTTATGTGGATGTTGTGTGCTACTTTGCCTTACATTAATGATTTTGATCTACTTTTGTTGACCTATTACTTTTTAAGAGCTTACTTAGATTTCTTTTCTTTAATTTTTTTGATCAACCTGACCTTAGCTCATACTTTTAAATATGTACTTCAAAACAAAATAGTCTCAGGTCTCTGAAATTAACGAAATTATTAAGTTTAATGGAAGAGTGTAGACGCTCAAAATTTATTAATAAAAAATATACCAGGAACAGTCAAATGTAAAAATATTTCTTGCGAAGATGCACTTTTTATACTTGTAGTAATTATTTTACTGAAAGATTCAGGTGTGTGTATCATAAAAACAATATTTTTAAGTATTTAATATTGTTGAAGTGTAATAAATTCAAGCTTCGAAGTGCTTAAAAATGAGCATCGAGCTGTGATTAAATTTTTGACCTAAGAGTGTCAGACTTCTTATTATACCGTAAAATAATGGACGCAAGAAGTCACTTTGCGAAGCTTAAAGAACGGTCTTTTGAAATTGTTTTTATAGTGAGAATGAAATACTTTATCAAGTTTCTGTATGAAAAACAGAACCGAAAGGTAAATAACGTCATGCGAATTCACTGTGATTGTAGCAAACAATTCACAACAGGCCGTAAGGTTAACCTTTCATTTTTTATTTTGTTTAAATCACTAAAATAATATAAATAAAACAAGTCGTGACAGAGAAATTAAGAGAGTTTAAAATGTAGTTCTAGGCGATATGTAACTATTGTTTTCCGTGTATCAAGCTGGTGGAAAACATGTTAGTGAAAAGTGCAGTTTTCTTTATTTTAATTCTAACTATAGTGACTATTTCCTGGAGTTCCTACACTGTGTATAGAGTAAATATAAAGAACATACTTTTATTTCTGCCAAACTTTAGTGAGACTTCTCTATTATGAAATTATTTATTATCTAAGTTGAAATGCGACTTGTGAGCGAAAATAATCATCTTTATTTGAGTTTCGTTTTCGCTGGAAATAGTTCACAAATTCACTCACTCAATAAGCGAACAATTATAATTTATCGGCAACACTTATTTCGGGCGGAAATAGTTGGCGGATTAGTTGAATTTGTTCACTATTTTTTTAAGGGCGAGAAATTTGGTGAATTCAAAATCTAAGTAATTTAGTTTAAATTTTTTGACATAAGATCGCCCATTTCAAGAACAAAACAATTAACACAGTTTAAGGTGAGATACTATTACGTAGAATGCAGGAAAAGCCGGATATTGCAAGAAGATTTGTCAAAGAAAACAAGGAAAATTAAGCTGGATTATGAAAACAGCTAAGGATGAAGCTAAAAATTTTGTGGCCTGCAATGAAAAATAAGTCCGAATAGAAAAACGTAAACAATTTATAACATAAATATGAGCAGAAATACATTTTTTTTATCCAAAATAGGCGTGGGCTGGCCAAAATCGGTATGTCTGCCAGCGTAGGCCGTTTTAACCACTGCGGGAATAATATGGACTCCTTAATTTTGACAACTTCTGACACAATCTGACTAATAGACGATTTGGCCAACCCAATTTCAAAACTTTTATAGTATCCACCTTCAGTGAAAAAAAAGCCTCCAACTGGCGGAATCTAATAAATACTTGAATAAATACTTACTGACTATTATATTTCAAAGATCTGCGAAATTGATAAATCTTATCAAATTACTATTGAATTTGAATTATTCGATAATTTTTCACTTCAAGTATGAATTAAAAAAACTGGTGCTTTATGAAAGTCCGAATTTAATTTGGCCTATTGTTATTGTTAGATGTTGAGAAGTCGGAAAAAAAAAATTCACAAAATTATAGTCTTGTGCAAATTTGTTGTAAAAAACTTGAGCAGGAAACAATATTGTCGATTATATACTCGTATCAATAAGTTAAGATTACTTATTTTTTGAAGCAGTTAATTTATAATATTTTTCAATTAAAATACAGCAAACAAAACCATATAAACTTGAATTTCAAAAATTATACAAAATTAATAATAATTTCTTCAAAATTTTGAACATATAATTTTTTTTAAATTTTTTTATGTACTCGAGTTCGTTTCCCATTTAATTTAAGTACAATAATATAACTTTCAAGGTGCTACAAATTAACGTTCGTTTACAAAAAAAATGTTCGTACAGTGTTGAGCAGTTTTTCGATAAACAACTTCAACTTCAAACTTTCACTTAATTGTACTAAAATAAAATGGAACTTTCTATCAAAATTTTTCAAAATAAATAAATTCTTATGAAAAAGTTCATATGAAATATGTTTGTATGTAAGTGGGCTTAAGCCTTTCAATTCAATTGATGAGTTAAATAAATTTCTAAAATGTGTTCGCAAAAGATATATAAATATGTATGTATAGTTGCCATGTACATTTGTACATATTTATAACTCATTTTTCCAAAAAAAAATTAAAATTCATGTGTTTTATGTACTAGTCGAAAAAATGTTTCTATATATTTCTAAGCCCTATTTGGGTGAAGCAAATATATAGAAACATATTAAATATCTGAGTTAACCTTAAACTTGAAACTTACTAGTCATCATTCGATTCACTTTGAAAAGTTAAACGCACACTATTTACTATAGTTAAATGATTATCAAAACTCTTTGCAAAAATTATGAATTTTTAGTCATTATGGATTCCCTATTTAAAAATACAAATCAAAACAAACCAAATAAAATTATAATGACCACCGAATATATTCCGAACATCAACTCAACACTACAATCTAAAACCCTTTCTAGCTAATCCGGTATTAAGTGAACATTGCATTTTTTTTCTAATATAGCAATGCTTCATAGCAGCAAAAATCCAAGTTTAGCTAAGTCAAGCGTAGTCAGTTAGAGCTAACAGCGGAGCGCGAAGAATCTTTAGAATATTTATGGTTAATGTTTGTTGCTTTAGCGGTTGTGAATTTTAGCGAAAAACTAACAGAAATGCTCGGAGAATATCTAAAAATGTATATATTCGTATAAACACACGCATATGCGTGAGTGTTTGTTCTGTTTTTTTTTGTTTTTTTGCCCGCCGCAGAAACAAAACAAAAGAATATTATTTTAACTTTAAGATTTTGTCACCGCAACAGGCGGAATTCTTTCGGTGCGATGACACCAAATACGAGTATGTTTGTGTTTTTATAGCTCCATAAGTGTTTTGCGGAATAGGTAATTGCGTTCGATGTAGCGTGCTGTAGGAAGTTAGTAATTGGCTGTGTTTAGCAGCGTATAAATAAACGATTAAGGAACTTACCGTGCTAATAAATCAAATCCGCTTTGTGCGTCTTTCGTTTTAAATTGCTTTACGTCCAAGAGGTGTTGAGTCGTTCTTTATATATATATTCGCATATATATATGTATATATTTTTTTTTAATATTTTTTCACTCTTTCGCAAATAACGTATCGTTTTCGCGCGCTTATATTTTTCGTTATGTTTTTTTTTTTCTAACTTGAAAAGCTGTAAATTATTAAGATTTGTTATTTATGTTGCTTTTGTGGTCCTTCTTTTAATTGATGATTTGAAATAGCAATTTTTAATGTAAAACTTTTAATGAACGTATTGTTGTTTATTATACGTGTTGTTATTAGCTTAATAATTGTTGTTTTTTTTTTTTTTTTTGCATTTATATAAAATAATTTTATTTGACATGGTGCGCAAAAAAGGTAAGAAGTTGTTATTCAATAAAAAAAAAAAATTACATTAAGCCTTGTATGCCTTACTGCAATCGTCCATAAACGATTATTTAATGTTACGCTAATGATATAACGACAACATCAATTCTAAACTTTTACAAAATTATCTATTGACTTTAAAGTTTTTATGAGATATGCTCTCGTGATTGAAATTATTTTAGTTTTCTACACATATGTATGTATGTTAGACAAGCTATACGCTTATGTGTTTTAAGCTTATTTCGTAATTTTTTTATTTGATATTTTGTTAATATGCAAATCAATAATAAGGCTTTTAAAAACTTTTAATGAACAGAACAAAATTGCAAACAAGCAAGTTTTACTTTTATATGCTTTGCTTTGCGATTTTTTTATGACTGAATTAAATTGTGCTTAACTAAAACACTAAAAATAATTATAGAAAGGCCATTGGCGTTCAAGGTTATTAAACAGATAAGAATTGTTTTTTTTTTTCAATTTTACTTTAGATATAAAAATGTACTTTTAATAAATATTTTTCTAAAATCATTTTAAAACTTACTGAGTCTTCTAACGAAGTGGCATGACATTAACAGGAATCTGATAAAAAAAAAACTACTGAGCGCTTAAGGGTGAATCGAGAGCTAGCGATAAACGCTTGGAACTGTTTGCAGTACTTTGTGCCAGTTGACGAAAATTTAAATCCTGGATTGGAAAATCAACAATAAAGAATTTGGTAAGGATATCGGTATGAACAACAATATCAAAAATATTTTATTTACGGTAACTAAATTTATGACAACATCCGAAATGATGCACTAATCACTAACTACTGCTAATACGTTTAAATATCCGGTTATTTTAGAAATGTATAGGAATAAAATTATGCAGTTTTTTCTTGTTCATTCATTTGAAGTGATGACTAAGCAATTAGCTCATTTTTTATAGTTTAACCAAAAATAATATCGAATATCAACAAGATAATACCTTTTAGAGTAAAAAACGAGTCGTTTATTATCATTTCGGAAATGAAAAGTACCTACAAAGGTTACTATCAGCCGTGCTCCCAGTTTCACAGTCACAAATTTCCCTGCGGATTCGGTTTGAAATCACATTGAATTGATTTTTAAAATATTCTTTGATATTTGTAGAAGCCATTTATCACATTTTTGTATTAGTTATTCATTGAAATATGAGTATTTTTAAGTGTAAGAGTCGTCAGCAACTCTTCAAAAAATCATATATAGCTGAATTCGAAAGGGAAATTTCAACAACAGCTGTTTGTGAATTGCCACAACGATAACCGATATGTGTGACAGGGATGACCTGATATGCGAAGAAATTTGTGAAATTGGGAGCACACTAATTCACTTTCACAGGAAATTTTTATAATCACATTGTGGAATTGAAATGTGAAACTGGGAGCACGGCTGTATGAGTACCTTTGTCCTCCGTTGGGTGCTCAAGAAGGACTACACAATTGTTAGCTCATATAATTAATGCTAAAATATTGGATATTTGTGGCTTTATTCATTGCTCGCAAAGGAGCGAACTAAATTTAATCTTTCGTTGTTCCGATTTTTTTTACTTGGAAATTCTTGTGATTGCTAAACCAAATCACAATTTATATTTTCAACAAAATTACCTATGCAATATCAATATAATAATTATGAAAATTCTGTTTTCTCTTGCAGATGACTCCCATGAGAAACTAAATGCTGCAAAAACATTTTTTTCCCAAAAAATATTTCTATCGATTGTCTACTGTTGCATTGAAATTCAAAACCCTCGTATAGTTTCATAAGTAAAGTAAAGCTTATTCTTCCTGAAGAGATGATTGCATGACGAGCAAAAATTCTGCACATATTTCGCCATGTTCGCTCGTCAATTTGAATTTTGTATTTGAACTTTACACTAAATAAATACAATTTGCACACAAAATAAACAAATTTGTACCAGGCCTTTTAATTTCTTTTCTTTTAATGTCTTGTTTAGCTCTTTAAATCGTAACATTTTAGAAATTTACACAATAAAAACAATTAAGCAACATAAAAACGTAAATAAATGACGAGTTAAAAGCAACAATATTTGACGAGCAACATTTTGACGACCAAATGAAGAGTCGATAACAAGATAATGACGCATAATATTTGGACGTCATTTGCACTTAAATTTCATTTTCATTTCATAAATTTAAAATGATTTCACGACGACTCGACGACAAATGTGAAGAAGGCCAAGTGGGTAAATTATTCTCCCATCCGTTTTTATTGCTAATAAGTATTATGTTTAACTGTTTAATTATCTTCTTTCTCTTGACCGACAGCGTGGAATGTTGATATTTGTTGGAACGATTTTCCGTCACCCCTTATCAAGTTTGATTCAAACGAAAATTGACACTGAAAATGACACAACGCCGAAACCGGTTTGTCTCCAAACCAAACAGGACATGGCATAACGGAGAATCGTTCCAACAAATATCAATAGTATTTTTAACGTCAATTATGCATAAATAAAACTGATCTGCCAAAATATTTTTCTCCAAAATTAAAAATTTTATAGTTTAAATGCAAAAGAGAAACTAAAACGTAAACAAAGTTTGATAGGTCAGTAGTGAAAAACAAAAAGCAAAACAGCTGCTCTTCTAATGCAGCCTTTTTAATAAGCCTTGGTGCAAATAATTTCCACATTAATATTAATTATAATTCTATTTCGAATATATTTTCGTTTAACATACAGCAAAGCAAATCTCATCACAAAAATGTTTTCGCATTCAATAAATCAAGTGGCTGACAAAAAAAAGCAGCTTTTACAATCATGTAATTTCAGCGTTGAGCCTTTCTTGGCCATCAGCAGTAAGTTCTTACTAGTAGAAATATATCTTCTTTGTTAGCTAGTCTTTTATGTTTCACAAATTAAGCCTGTGAAATCCATGCTTACTATATTTAAAATTATTGAAAGAACTTTAATTCAAATAGTTTATTCCATTAGCCAATAAAAATAACTACAACGTCAATCAAGTTCGTGCCTTCAATTTATTTATTTATTTTTATCTTTAGTTTATATATAAGTATATATGTATGTATGTTTTGAGTTTTCAAGATATTTTTGCGCTCCCAAGTACCGTTAAGCATCCACATTCGTATATAGCAAACTCAACGATGCTGTAACTCTAGAAGTGTTGCGCTGCAAATAGTCATCTACCTGTGACTTTCTTTCAGTGCTTTCATAAATTAATACTTCTTTTTCTACGCTGTGGTTCGTATTATTCTTTATTCGTAGTTATTCATAACGCTCATTGGTTTCTTTTAACACTTGCACTGCGCTTTTCTTGATTTTCTTGTACTTTTTTAATTACCCAAGTGTTAGTTATTGTTACTATTCTTCTATCCTGCTTTACATTTTTACTCTTTTCTCTTGCACTTTAAATTTTATTTGATTTTATTTTCTGTTTCTACTATTCTTAGTACCGAACACACAAGTTTTTCTTCTATAATTTCTGCATCTTTACTCTTTATACACTTGCAGGTTTTATTCTTCTTCACTGCTGAGCTGCCACGAAAGTCGCCTGAACGTGGTCAAACTTGAAAAAATGCAGACAATCAAGTAAACTTTAGTAATTTTCCCTACGCAACACGAAATCACCACAACAGCACTATGCCACAAAGGCAGCAATAATTAATGCTGCAAGCAACCGCGTGACTTGCCACAAACAGAAAAAAACGCAAATCTAAAACTAGAGAGCGTACATAAAAAAAACAAAATAAAAATCACAGGCCACAAAAAAATCACCGACTTGCCTTGCTGGTTAATAACCCGCTGACGTCGTTCACTCTAAGAAAGCCACTCGCAAACTGAACTGCTCCACAACATCCAGCAATGGTTGGGGCATCATCTAGTGTTTGTTAATTTAGTACAACAAGTTAGCTGCTCGCGGCCATATCTCGCTCATATAAACCACTTTTGGAGACCGTGTTTGTAGTGGTGAGACTCTGAAAATGTTTTGAGATACAAAGTATCTTAAATGCTTCTGTGCGGGTTTTCTCTTCGCTGTTGTAGAGTTCGATCTTGGCAGGTGGTATCTGCGCACTGTGGCCTTAATGCAAGAAAAAATGATTACTAGCACTTTTCGTTACTTGTTTAAAGCGACTGTTGCAAATTTAAAATATATCCGTGCGTTGTAACTGAAATAGTTGGAATACCTTAAGTTTAAATCATTTGATATTTTCAACACGTCGTAATAACCGCACTCGAAGTGACAACTGTTTAGCTATTTGAGTTATTGACAAATTTTCATAATTTATTTTCTTTATTTAATTGTTTTATTTTTTGGGCAACAAATTCCAACGCCTGTTACACTAAGAACATCACACAGCTCTTTTCGTATAGACCAAACTCTGATGAAGTCACTGTATACTTTGAAAAGGGGGTCAACTTAAGCCCACACTTGAACAAAGTTTGCTCAAAATTAATTTGTTTTCTCAGTCCTAAGATTCATTAAAATTTCAAGCCGATGACGGTGACATCTTAGTTGCACGCAGGAATTAATACAAAATGTAACCATATTTTACTTAAAGACAAATATGTATATATATTTTTTTCAAACTAAATTCACTTTATAAGAAAAACATTGTAGTTTAATATGAAACATTTTCAATATGAGTAATTTACTTTCTTATAAATTATTTTTAATTATGATAAGAACTTTTTATTTCAACTTGAATCAATTTGCTATTAAATTGAGGAAAATATTGAAAAGCAAATTTGCTATAAATGAAACATGTAAAGCTGTAAACAAATTCCAAAGCTAAAAGAAATTATGTTTCCTTCAAGAAACATTGAACAGGTAGCAGCGGTAAGGAAATATAAGAAAACCAACATTTAAAAATCACTGTCTATTTTTTTTTTGCTTTTATAAGCAAAAGTTTCAAAAATGTTTAATCAAATAACTTGAATTGTACTGAAATCATTATTATAGAAACAAAATATAAAAGTTGGCAACTATTCCGCCTGATTCTGTGTTCTTGAGATATTTAAAAGTTTATAATTTGTCAATAACATTTTTCATCTTTATAATTAAGCAAATAAAATTCATTAAACTTAAAAAATTTTCAATTCTGAATATTTGTTTGATGTTTGATTATTTATCGGGCAGTACTTGTTTGATGTGCCTTGGTTCTCCTTATTCGAATAACTATTCTTTGAAGTTTGTTTTCCTGCCTTCCAATTTTTGCTGTTATCGTAATTAGTCGTTTAATTTAATTATTTTAAAGGTTAAAACTTTACGATTTCTAAAAATAAAAAATATAAAAAATTTTAATTATTTTGTTAGCAGTGAAATTGAATTATTTTAAAACCTAAAGCTTTGCGTTTTAAAAAAAATGTATATTTTTAATTCTTCTATATCGAGCCTTTACCGCCATTTTAGCGTAAGCGACAAAAACCAAATTTTACAGGAGAAGGTTTTTTTTAAATATATTTTTTTTTTTTTAAGAGTGAATGTCGCTTACGATAAAATGTAAAGTCGTACATCTCCATAACTATAACGATTAGCGAAACAATATTTAGCCAGATGACGTATTATCACTTTTAGAACAGTTCTGCATCAAAAAGTTAATTTTGGAAAAAATGTCGCTTACGTTATTTTCGCGGTTAGGGCTCGATATATTATTAAAGCGATATACACTCAAGTTTCCAACTGTGCACAAAATTTAAAGATAATGCATTGGCTCAAAACTTTTTTCTTCGTAGTTTAAAAATGAAATGTAAATTTAAGCGAATACACATTTCCGCTGATTCTCGATATTGTTCTTACTGATGGTGTTGGTAAGATTTTCGCATACAAAAATTTCGACCACACAAACATGTGTTTATGGAAACTGCTCATAAAGACGCCAGTTAATAATGAAAAACCACCTAAAACCCGCACTCTTAGAAAATTTTTAAATAACTAATGAAAGTTTGTTGAACTTTTTAAATTGAATTCAGTTTGAAGATAGGGTTTTCAAAGCGTTAGTTAAAGAATCCAATGGTTTTTATACCCGAGCGTATGTACTTGTACACAAGGGTAATATAACTTTGTTCGCATAACGGTTGTTTGTAACGGCCAAATATAATCGATATAGATATATACATATATATACAAAAATTATTAGAAAGAAAAGAGGAATCGATTTATCTCTGACTGTGTGTCCGTCCGTCTTTTGCCGGCCGTCCGTTTGTCCGTGAGAAAAATTGATATATCTCAATTAAATTTGGTACATAGATTGCTCTTTAGGCAGGGTAAGTTGGTATTGAAAATTGTCAAGATCGGTCAATAACCACGCCCACCTCCCATATAACGGAAGTTTTTGAAAAATGCAAAACTCCGTTTTTTCGGTATTCATTAAAGCAAATGAAGTGAAATTTGGTATTCGGAGCGATTTTGAACTAAGAAATTTGGTATTTATGAAATTTTGGAAAATGGGCGTTGCCACGCCCGCTTAGGAACAACTTTCTGTATCTCAATAACAATGTAAGGATATTGTCCTTCATATCACTAGCACCACCGTCAATAATTTTTTAAATCGGACCATAAGCACGCCCAACTTCCATATAACGAAAATTTTGTAAAATGCAAAAATCTTCGTTTTTCAGTATTAATTGGAAGACATTGAGTAAAGTTCAATACTACCAGCGATTTGAAAAAAAGAAACGGGGTTTTTATGAAATTATGGGCACCGCACATACTAAAATACATCGCGAGGGTATATAAAAATCGGTTTCGCCCAAATTTAGCTTTTCTTACTTGTTTTTAATAATAATACTACAAAAAAAAAAACGGTATAATTGTGAGGTTTGACGCTAAAGTTACTTAATACTTTTTCATCCAGATACGATAATTAATGATTTTGTCAAAATGTCTTGATTCCAACTTTACAAATATATCATTTGCATGCGTAATATATATTCTGTACTCTGTGATGGATCATAGACATGTTTGATTTTTGGAAATATCAGCTGGCCCATATTATTCATTCGAATTGATTTTTTTTACTATTTTTCACTTAGTTTGTTTTTTGAATAGCCCACTGCTTTAAGAACTAGTTTAGCAACATTGGGAGCGATATTTAATTCGTGTTGTGGAAGGTGCTGTGACAGCGCTTATTGTTGCGGACATCTCTTCGGTGCAGCGCCTCTCACGAATTATACTAAGTAAATATACATACGAAGAAAATTAAATAAACAATTTTATGTACTAAAACGACTCAACGAAATGTAACCTGAACCAAATTGTAACACATTTTACCACACACACAAATAATAAAAAAAAAACGGGCAGTTGTGAAATTATGAATGAGTGACGGTTGCATAGGAACGAAGAAGGTTTTTCTCATTGCAACAACAAAAAATGTTATTTTTCAATGTTTATTGTTAGCTGTAGTTGGTTTGATTTTTTTGTTTTTTTCGTACAATAACTTTCTATGCGTTCCCACACTTTGTATGTGTACGTGTCCACGGCCGCTCAATTCGTTTGCGAATTCCCAAACAAGTTCGTTACTTAAGTCTTTTGTTTGTCATAGTTTCTCTGACCGTCGACATTTTTCTCAGTAGCCAACTGTGGGCCTCCTACTTTTTGTTTCTTCCTCGCATTTTTATTTTATGTTTTTTCGTTTGTTTTTGTTTTTTTTTGCATTTCTCTCATTTCACCTGCTGTGAAGCTGTTGGTGCGCTGCTGATGCTGTTTGCCTGGCGCTGTGACTTTTGTTGTTGTTCGTGGTAGTTTATTGATTTACTGCGTGAATGCGCACATTTTTAGCTAAATAATTTTGCTATTATTGTTGTTTGGGTAAACAATAAATTAATTTGCACCGTTGTGTGCGTGTGCGTGTGCGTGTGTGTGTTAAGTTAAGCTTAATTATGTGAGTTAGTACACGCACTCGAATGTATGTATGTATGTATGCGTGTGCCTCAAAGTCGTGTCATTTACCTTACCACGCGTTTCACGCCCAGGTGGGCATTTCAAAGCACGACATGGAAACTTGCGATTGCGACAGTTGTTGCCATTGTCTGATTTTGTATTATTATCTCAACGCTAATTAAGTTTAGCTACAATGGCAGCATAATTATTTATCTTAAATTTCACAGCATTTCGTTTAATGAACAATTTGAATAGCATATTTATATAATAATAAAATATAATTTTGGCGCTCACACTATATACATAGCTCAGTGTTTGGCCGTGCTTCTCCTACGATTTGTGGTAAGACGCACACAAAGTCTATCACAAATGGTGGGACCTGCAGTTTTGTGGTGCCGACTCCGAACGGCAGATGTATTTAATGAGAAGCTTTTTCATGGCAGAAATACCCTCGGAGGTTTAGAAAAATCTTTTTCTATTATTAAGATTTTGCTTGCCCTGAATGAGATTCGAACCTCGAACTCACCGGCGTATCGAGTTATAGCACGCACCGCTACCAACTCGACCACAGCACACATTTATATTAATATCTGATTTTAACGGGCGAATAACAAAACTTATTTCATTACTAAAGAAAAAGGTTTTGTTTAAGTTTTCAGTGACTTGATCTAACGATGATTTGGGGGAAAATTGTTTACCTGAATTGCAGCGTTACTATATATCAAATAGAAAAAAAGTATGTATACACTGGGCTATATGAAACAAAATTTAATATTTTTTCTTTTGCGGGTCCCATATGGAAACTTTTGTCACAAAAAAAAAACAATTACTTAGGTCAAAATGCAGACCTTTATCTCCACAAAACGGTATCTGAGCTGCCACTCGACGTTGTATATACTAGTTGATAACACTATGTAACAAAGTAAAAGTTTTTTGTTTCACTGGGTTCACAGTGTGTAATTATGATTCGCCAACTTTAAACAATTTGAAATATTGAAATAAAATTGTTATATCACGTCAAGGTGTGAAGCGCTGACATAAATTGTTATTCTACACTATTTTTTTTTAGTGAGTAGTGGCAGTATCCCTCTGAAGGCTCCAACCATAGTCTGCAAGCATGGCTGGCTCTCATCTATCCTGATAACACTTCTCTTACTTTGCAATTTCTTGATGAGATCTTTAACCGGGTTCATCACCTACTGTACCGATGTTTTGTTATATGCTTGCGACCTAATACTGACATTAATTCATCAATATTATTGCAGAACACTAATCCCACTTCTTTTGAACAAAAGATAGCTAAGGTAATGTGTTTTGGTTTTTTTTTGAAAAACCTTTCACAGTTGTTAAACAGAAGTAACAGTCGTCTACGTGATTTTTGGGTTCACGCAGCATTTTGTAGATTTATGAATAATCTAAATGTTTTGATGACTTTTCAATCTAATCTCAACTAAGTGTAACGAAGAGTAAATAAAGTAAGAATCCCGTGTTTATGTTTTGGGACATGACATCTAAATATGAATTTGTTTTCTGTTGTTTACTAAGTTTACCTAAAACGAATCACAACTCGGCATATCGTTGAATTTTTGAAGTTGCATAGTGTAATAACATATGTATATTATAATTATAATAATTTATCCCGATGGCTTACTGCCCTCTATACCCGCCCAACAGAAATGACGTACGTATTTTTTTTTAACGCCGAGTCATAAAAGTTACGAGTTTATTAAATGTCGAGATAAAAAACTGTTCAGCTAACTACTGCACGAATTCAACAGCTAAATGTATTATATTAAGAATACATTTTTTAATAATTAATGTATAAAAATTTGTAAAGTTTTATTGACCTTTTTTAATTTACCTAACATTGACAATTTTATTGAGCTCGAGACGAGTTTTATGAAAGAATTTGTTTGGAAAAAACAATAACCAAACAATCTCCTCATCTGACTTATTTTTATTTATTCTTCATCACCGTTTCCCAGGTTTGAACCAAGAAACCTCGGAACTTTACTTGACAAGGCATGACGAAAATTCGTTACAAAACCAATAATAATAGACTTTTTCTAGTAATATATTCACGGCTGGGAACTAACAACACTGTTGCTGGTTATAACCTTGAAAAATTAGAGGACTTCGTTTACCAGCATTAACATCAATAATAATATCAGCCTCGAAATCTAACGGAGAATCTCTCTTACCAATAAGTGCCAATACGAACTGAGTAGGCGATTGAGCAGTAGAGCACTCTCTCGACGTACAAAAACCACACTCTACAACTCTCTCAGTTAGCGAAAGGTAGAAATAACTGGCGTGCAATGGTGTCTTCCGGCAAAATCGCCTAGGCGGTTATTGAGCCAGTTAAGTAAGTAATACTTTTTCTGATCAAACCAGACTTAGAGTCGCCAGCCGCTGATATCTAAACAATGTTTAACCTTAAAATATCATCAATTTTAAAAAATACTTTTATTGAATTTTTTTTATATAGTTTTATACCTATTTTTGTCCATGTATGTATGTACATATATGTATGTACAACCATAAAATATATGTATCTAACACATACTAACACTACAATCTCAAAATGCCATCGTTGATGCTATGCTACAATGGCTGCTGATCTTCCGGATGCTTGTGCTGAGATGCACCAATTGTTGCTGACAACAACATTACGGTCCACTTACATAAGCGCATATATAACGCAGCAACAACAACCAACATTCATATATGTATGTATACTTTGCTAAAAAATTCAAATTATTACGAGTATTACGGCCACACATTTATAAGCCACTGGACGATTCTGCACACAACGTCTATATGCTCCATTAGCATTTCGTGAATTAGAAAATATTGTTGTTAGAAAATGTGCAATTGCAAGACATGGAAATTATATAAAAGTGTTGGCAACGTCGAGATGCAACAATGCGAGTGCAAAAAAGACACACGGCGCAGCAAAGTGTGAAATGTGAAGAGTAAAAAAAAAATTGCAGCTGAACGCTGAACGATGCAATCCGCAAAAGGTTGTGGTTGTGAAAACAAGTTTACCTTGATTGGGCTGTTTTGCGACGACTTGCTGCGACGAGTTCGTTCGAGTTGTTGGTGTGGCAATTTTGCATTTCGCTATTCACTTATTAATAAAATTATCATTTGTATTTTATTATTGATTAGTTATTGCAGAAGTCATCCGAGTACAGCTGCGTGAAATTCTTTCGCTAGAAGCTGCGTTGTCGTTGGACTTAATAAAAAATTCTGCGCGCATGCGTAATAGTTATAGAAAATGTAGAAATGCAAGTGAACATGCTACTAACTGAACGACTGTCTGTGTAGCAACTTGAAAGTCATTTTATTTACATTGACAACTTTGCTTGGCAGCCGATTTGCCACTGACATTGCAATTGCAGCAATAAACAAGTCTATTTATGTAGGTATTTCTTTTGCAGACATTTTATTTAGCTAGAAAAATAAAATAACAAAACAACAAACCGGCTGAGTTGAGCAAGTTGATCTTTGTTTGTCGATTTGTCAGCGTCATCTTCACAGTTTACGTTAGCAATATGTGTCTCGGCGCTAAACGGCAAGCGTCCAACTGCCAGCGGGAAATGCTATTACGAAAAGGCATTATGTTATTGTTCTCTGAGCGCCCAACTATGTATGTATGTGTATGTACGTGTTTACAAGTCGCAGTGATGGCGTGCAAGAAATATGTCAACCAATAAATTTTCAACAAATATACTGTGAGGAAAATTGCCAGGACTAAGTATTTTCTTATTGAAAAGTGTTAATACTTTTTTCATACAATTAAATGCAAGCGGCGCTTTTATTTATCCCTTTTTTTTCAAAGAACGCGAATCCCAACGCGTGTCGTACCTGTCGCCCCACCAACTGAGTGCCTCGTCTGCTGAGCCGGCTGATCAGTCCGTAAACAAACACTCTGTTCACAAATTATAGCACTCACACATATTGACACATTTGGGCAATTTATTTATCCTACAATTATTGAAAAATATTTTTTCAATTAAAACATCGTTAATTCTCTAACAAACACCATTAAAAACACTTTTTAAAATTTTATAAAAATGTAGAGAACATTTGTTAAAATTTTATCAAAACTTCAGACTTTTTTAAAAAAAATTTAGAATTTTTTGAGGTATGCAATTATGTAGCTTGTTCAATTTTAGTATAACAAAGTTTAAGTTTCTAGTGGGTACAAATTACCACTGATTTTTAAAAATTTTTTTACTAACGCACTTTTGCAATTCCTTCCATATAAAAAATAATCGCGGTTTTTCATTGTTTGGAGGAAATTGCCAGTAAAAAATTTTAAAAAAATCCGTGATAACTTGTAGACCCTTGAAACTTGCACTTTCTCAGACTAAAATTTAATGAGCCAAAAAATTGCATATTTAAAAAAATTCTAAAAACCTTTATTAAAAAGTTTGAAATTTTGAATAAATTTTGTAAATCATTTACATTTTGTAAATAGTTTAAAAACCCTATATTTTACTTAAAAAATAATTTTAATTATTTACACGAAAAATTAAGTGCCTTGTGAACCGATTCTATACATTTAAATCTTACAATTTTGCCCCCCTCAGTGTAGTTTCATTTAACATTTGGCTTTCCAACGTTTCTTGCAAGTGACCTAAATCACAGCACAATACGAGTACGCTCGAGAAAAGAATAATAGCATAAGGCTGGAAAAGCCCAAAATGCCACCAACTTTTTGTAGTTCAATGTTGCATGTTTCAGTGTGTTTTTTTTTTTTTTTTTTTTTTTTTCGGTTACGACCAGGGAGGAGGAATCTTCATAGATACGAGCAGCCCGTGCTGCCCGCATGCCCGATTTGCCTCCAGGCACCTACGGACTAAACCCAACCTCCTTCGTACGCTGGGCCTGTGGCACCCCTGCGGGACTATCAATTCCGATATTACTTCGCAGGGCAGGCACTGGACGTTATTCTTCGTCTTCACTCAGCGTGCGTTATAATTCTGCGCGGTTCGCGTTTCGCTCGTCCATTCGGAGTCTTTTCATTATTCCCGTGATGTTGTCAACACATTTGTGCCAAATATCCTTATCGGACAGCATAGCCTCCAGCAAGCCTTCGGGGGACACTGTTTTTCGCATATAACATTCTAGATAGTTGCGTTCTGTGTCGAATCTGTGGCAGTCCATAAGTATGTGTTCTGCGCTTTCAATTTTCCCATCGCAATGTAGGCAGAAGGGGTGGTCAACGTGCTTGTATTTATATAAATATTGTCGGAAGCAGCCATGCCCGGTAAGGAACTGGGTAAGGTAGAAGTTTGTTTCTCCGTGTTTTCTCTTAATCCACTCGTCTACCCTTGGGATCAATCTCTTTGTCCAACGTCCTTTTGGGGACGAGTCCCACCTTTGTTGCCACTCGTCGGTGCTTTGTTGCAGGATCTTGTTGCGTTCACTTGGGCTATGCTTTATTGCTGCCGCCGTTCTTGCAGCTATGTCTACCGGGCATCTTCCAGCCAGCAAATTTGCAGCCTCGTCTGACACAGTCACGAATGCACAGCATACTCTAAGAGATGATAATCTGTGCACCGAGGCTGGTGCTCTCATATATGAGGTTATAGGGGTCGCGCTTGCCCAAATTGGTGCCGCGTACATTAAAATTGATGAGCTGACGCTCGCAAGCAGGGTTCTTTGTTTCTCTTTTGGGCCTCCCATATTTGGCATGAGTCTTGCAAGAGCCATACTGGTCTTCCTTGCCTTCTCGCTGGCATATTTCAGGTGTTCCTTAAAGTTCAGTCGTGGATCGAGTACGACACCGAGGTATTTTAAAGTTTGCGCTGACATTACAGTATGTTCTCCTATGCGGATTTGAATCTTTTCCAGCTTTTTTCGACTGGTCATGAGCAATGCCTCTGTCTTGTGATCAGCCAACTCAAGTCCTGCGTTCTGCAGCCAAGTTTTTGCTGACGCTATTGCTTCGCTACACATGCGCGACACGTCCACCAGATGTTTCGCCACTACTACGATTGCTATGTCATCCGCATAGCCTATTATAGACACGCCCTCGGGTTTTTCAATTTTAAGGATGCCATCATACATGATGTTCCAAAGGATTGGTCCGAGGACCGACCCCTGCGGCACACCACCTGTGACATGGTACCTTTTCGGGCCTTCATTTGTATCATAAAATAACTCTCTTTCGCTAAAATAGTTTAGGAGTATTCGGGTCAAATAGTCTGGAATTTTCATCTCTATCAACGCCTTAATTATGTAGTTCCAGTTGGCGGAGTTGAATGCATTTTTTACATCCAGCGTAACTACAGCGCAGTACTGTTTGGTTCCTTCGAACCATCTTTTGCCTTCGAGTGCTTTACGTGCTATATCGCAGACAGACGCAATGGAATCGACAGTTGACCGCATTTTTCGGAAGCCGTATTGTTTATTTGAGAGCCCGTCGTCACTTTCCGTAATCTCTTGGAGTCGGGCGCTTATGATTGATTCAAATAGTTTCCCTGCAGTGTCCAGCATGCACAGAGGCCTGTACGAAGAAGGCTCTTCTGGGGGCTTGTTGCCTTTGGGTAGTAGAACTAGCCGTTGCCGCTTCCATTTCTTTGGAAAAATGCCTTCTTGAATGCATTTCGTGTATAGATTGCTGAAGGTTTCAGTCTTCTTCTTAACTACATATTTAAGAATGCTATTTGGGATTCCATCCATACCTGGGGACTTGCTGGTTTTTATTCTAGCTGCAGCAGCGGGCACTTCATTATTTGTTACCGGAGGGATCTCGGCGGTTTCTACTACTAGCTCCCTCGGTACACTGCATATTTCTTGTTGTGGGAAAAGGCCTGAGACGATCCGCTTCATTATAAGTGGGCATACTGGCGGTTTGGCGTTGTAGCCTTTCAGTTTTTTCAGGACGATATTGTACCCGCTACCCCAAGGATTGTCGTCAACGTCTTTTACTAGCTCTGCGAAGGCAGTGTGTGTGTGTGTGTGTGTGTGTGTGTGTTCTTGCGCGCGTGTTGTATGCTTCAATTTTTCTGTGCAAACACTCCAACTTTAGCGCAGCAGCTTCATTGGCTTCAATTGCTCACAACTGGCATTCCAGCAGTTAACACAAGACTACCCACCTACTTTGCCTTCTTGTGGCCCATTCTCTATTTCTATTCACACCATTTGTTTCTAACCGCTACGACACGCTACTGGCGTTGAGCCAATTAGTCTCAGCACCGCTTCAATGCCAACTCGATTGTGGATGGGAGTAACTACATAGTACCTACTTACATACAGACGTAACCAATCTTTGTCAGTGTGTATAAACATACAAACATCTACTCTATTATATCAGCACCTACAGTTAACTGTACTTGATTGAGTGCCCAGTGGCTTTTATTATTTTGACGTGCACTTCTTCGCCGCCAATAATTCAATTTTCTTACGAATTTACTTCATCACAACTGCCAATGTCCAGTAATTAGTGGTACCTTCGTGCTCTATTTAAACTAATTATTTTTTTTTTTAACTGGAAGTTCTAGTAATATCTTCACTATGGTGACCGCGTTCTTGGCATTCATTCAAGCAGTGAAAATTTTATCATGGTCAAGATTAGGACTAGGTTGAGGTTTAAATTTGTCAGTGGAATGACAAAACTGAAATGGTAACAAATATTGAGAATTTGCGGCAAGCAAAGAAGTTTGGTTAGAAAATTAACATTATTTTTACGCCTAAATAACTATAATTAACAGTTTAGTAATTTTTTCTTTGACCAATGATTTTTATTTTGCTTAACAATTTTCGATACATTTTTTTTTATATCCATCTGCCGCAAAAGTTATAGAAATTCGAAATATTAAAAAATTGTGATTATTTATTTTTATTAATTGCTTATTGCTAATATTTTTCATCAAAAAATTACTAGTAGCATTTTAACTTAATGAAAATTATATTAAAATTTAACAAAGTTTCATTGAATTTCTTTTGATTTTTTTATTTTTCTCAGCATGTAAGACATTAAGGTAGGCGCAGTAGAAAAATTGGAAGAAAAATTATGAGCTCTGTGTATTTTGTTTTTGCTTTTAAAAGCCAAAGTTTCAAAAATATTTATTCGAATACCTTGAAATTTGACAGTTCAAATTAAAATAAAAAAACAAATGTTGTTGTTTTTCCAAATAAAAATCTTCTGCAAACTGGACTCGAGCTCAATAAAATTGTCAATTATTAAAAATAAAAAAAATTAAAAAACATTTTAGTAGCATAAAATGCTTTAAACTTGCATGGTTAAAAATTATCGCAAATTTTTTTTATTTTTTTATGATAACGGAATATTTCGCCCTCGACAAAAAAAATTTCAAACTTGGTCAATATATATTTTTTGTTGGAGAATTTACTGTATTTTAAATTGAAAAATATTTGAAATTACATTGATTAAAAAACAGAAAAAATTCTAAATTTATCGCATCTCTTTTTTGCCGCCAGTATAGTAACAGAAACTATTCAAATCATAGATGCAAAGATTTTACAATATTAAATATTTTTCTCCCACTTAAAATAATTTTGGTTTTTGCGGTATTTGGAACCAAATTCGATAATGTCGAAGTGTAAAATAATATGTAAAATGGTATACTCAAAATTTGTATTGAAAAGTCGAAATTTCTACGAAAGTTTCGTTTAATGTTTATGAATTTTGTACAACGCTTGAAACTTTGATTGAATTACTTTTTTTTACAGTGTGAACAATATTTTAATAAAAAAAATAAACGTTTAAAATCTGAGTAACAATAGACGAATCCCATGAACTTTGCATTAAAAAAGGAAAGGTGTTTAGGTTCAAGCACTTTTATAAAAAAAAATTAACAAAACAAAACGGTGAAAAAATAAAGAAGTTTGAAATTCACTCAACAAGTGAAACATGACTAAGTAACTAAAACATTTATTTGACAGTGCACAATATTTGAATGCCAAAAGGGCAAAGTATCAGTAAATAATAAAGAAAAATATTTTGCAAGTATGTATTTAAATATATATGTAATAAATGTGCATATATGTATGTGTATAGCAGTATATGATTCGTAAGTTTATAAGCCTTTCCAGCTACGTGCTCTCCTTGATCCCTTGTCGATGAATATTTTTAACTTTGTCGCTTATTTTCCATACAAAATTACTTTTTTTTTTAGCGTGAACTGCAATAACTCAAAGCCTATACATATTTACTGAATGCATGTGTGTATGCATGTTTTGGCGGTAAAAGATATGAAAATTATAATTTAGTCAGCAATTTCTGGCATACAAGCAATATAAAATGATGGATAATTATGGCAATCATTTCTGACGAAAGTGACGAAGTGACAAATGTAAATATACATTTTATGATTTTTTAAACTGGAGGATGATTGAGATGGCGTACAGTGGTTGGATGTGTGTAAAAATTGCACATAAATTATTCCGATTACGAAAAATCTCAATTAAAATCATTTTCTTATACATAACTTATTACTTTCCTTCAAATTTAGGGGAAATCTTCTCTTTTCAGGCACATCAACTTCGTTGTTAAATGCCAGCTTTGTCGCTTTAATCTTCAGTTGATAAGATGACACTTAAATCTTTTGATGTCGCACAAAATCTAAATTTCATGAAATCGATATTTAGGAACAGTATATAGGCAAATTTGGTCAGATTCGAAATGCACTACTATTATTATTTTCACTTTAGATGAAAACTTTTTTTAATTTTGTGTTTTATTATTTATTATGACAATATCCTCCGATATGACAGTTTTCAGATTATGATGAAAGTTATTTAAAAACAATCCTAATTATAATTTAGTATTTTAATATGACGATTTTCTTCGAAATGACAGTTGTCAGATCAGCGATCAGAAATATACAATTTTCTGCCTGCAACAATCAGAACTAGTTCGATATTAGACGTTCATAGCTAAGCAAAACTGTCTTTAGCTCACACAAATAAAGTCCAGACAATACCCTAAAGCTTAGAGGTCGTAAGTTCTATTCTTGTCGCACTAACAACGTTTTTTTATATTCATAATTTTTTTTTATTTAATTGTTAAAATTTAAAATTTTTACTAAAATGAATAATTCAAAAATAATTGGAGAAATAATGACCGGCTTCATCTAAGTTTTGCAACTTTCTTACTTTGGCGATAGATGTCGCTGAAAAAAAGGAATTTTTGGTTGAAATAGTATTTGCATTTTGTTTGATTATTCTTAAAGTAGTAAATGTTAGTATTTGAAAGATAAAAATTAAGTAAATAAACGGAATACATTGCAAACAAGATATTACTCATTATACTCTAAATAAAAATTGTTAATATTTTTTTGTGTAAAAATTATTCATTAAAATATTCAATCCAAATAAAATAAATCGTTTCTTAATTGTTGCAAGTGTGGACTAGCTAGATTTTCCCAGGAAATGCAGGTAGTAAACTCGTACTTTTACTGACTTTTTGGGTAATTCACAGCATGATTCTTATAATAAATATTTTCACAAATACTAATATAATTTGCATATTAAAACTGTTTCTATTCAAACTATAAAAATTTCAAATATTTTGGAACACCGCGAATAGACAAAAGTATGTCATTTCTTATATATTAAGTTGCAAGATATTCTTACTAAACAAGTTAAAAAGAGATGGAGTCAGTACCTCAGTCACTCTGACCGTTCGTCAGTGAGCCACCTTAATCATTCACTGAATGAAGCAAAACAACGGTGCAGACAACAGATAACACCAAAGAAAGTGCGACGTAACGAAACGACACGGCGCATTGCGATTTGCCTGATGTGGGTACATACTTATGTGTATGTGTATGTGTATGTACATATGGTATGCATAAAGCTTGCAACATGCAACATGCAACGGCAACGCCTTGCTTGTGCCGCAGTTGCGGTTATTTATGTGTGTAGGTAGTACTTGTTTTTTTAATAATTTCTATTGCAATACTGAAAAATAAAAACCAGCAAAATACCAGCTCACTGAGGTGGCCGATTTGTGGTTGTTGGTGCACATCCAGGCGCACAAACGTGCAAATCGTTGTTTGCGGTTAATGGTGTCGAGTGCTAAATCATTTCAAATCTTTTATGTATTTTCAAAAAAAAAACACACATGTTCATGCAAACCATTGAGAATTTACTCATTGGTAAAATGTATTGCACACCTCAATGAATAACAACAACCATTGCAGCGGAGATTGATTAAGAAAAACGGTGCACGGGGGGATGAAGTTAACAAAGCTGTGGATTATGGAAAGGGTTGCCAGTGAATGGTTACTCAAGACTAAAGTATTGTGAAATATTGGTATCACACTTTAGAAAATTAAAAACAAAAAATCTACGTATTATTTTCAATCTGATTTAACTTTATTTATATAGTAAAAGGTGTTGGGGGCCATTAAATGCAGACATATTTATCAGATTTAAAGTAAGTTGCAAGTCATTCCTTAACAAAAAACATATTAAACCAAGTTTTAGCGTTTGAAAAAAATAAAAATAAAATAAAACTTCATAAAATATTTAGCCTTAACAATACCATTAACAAATTTTATTTTTTTATGGAAGAAGAACGCAACTCCCTCGGCAAAAAATGTCAAAAATCAAAGGTAATCTTAAGCCACTTGAAATTTCTACTTTATTAACTGAAACCTTTAAAACTGCACATTCAAAGAAAACTACATTTTGTAAGAAAAATATTTGAGTTTTTCATACAATTTTGTTAAATTTTTTTCAGTTTTGCAAAAAAGTGATTGGATATAAAATATAGTAAAATTTTTACAATAAATATTTAATAGCAAAAAAAAAAATATAAGTGGCTATAATGGTTTTCTAGAATTCGGAAGGCAGCAGGTATTCAACGCACTAGAGCAAATTTCATTGTGTACAATAACACAAATATTGCAAGCAGTCGTTCGATTACGTCAAAAAATTTGGTATTAGTCAAGAATCGAAAGAGAAAAATGACAGTTCAATGCAAGATAAGATTTAATTGTTGGGTAGCACTGTTTTCATTTTTTTTAAATTCTCAATTAATGCTTACTGGTATTCTCTTTATCTCTTAATTTGGATGGAGCGCTGGTGAAGGCTAATTTTGTTATCGAATACAACTATTATAGATTTTTTGTTGTTTTTGACCTATTTATTTATTTCATTATTTGTTTTAAATGAGCTAAAGGCCAATCTTTTATTGGGAAGTTTGTAGAAAAAAAACAACAACACTTAAAGCGGTAAAATTTATACTTAATACTATTTCGAAGATCACCACATCTCCTCATCAGACTTCTTTCTTCACGGCTTCCGCAGGAGGCTCAGCTGTTCTGTTGTTATTTTCTCATTTTCCAAATTTTCCAATAAAAAATTGGCCTTTAGCGCATTTAAAACTATTATATTTTGTCCATGATCTCTTAAATTTACTAGAATAATTTAGCAACTGGCAACCCCTTAATAAAAATCATTCAATTTTCACCCACGCAAGTAGCCATCGCTCGAGGTAGAGCCGTAAACTCTCAAAAAACAGGTGGCACGCAAGAATGATAATAAGAGCCTTGGTTGGCACGCAATTACTTTCCATTTTAAAGTCAGCAAATGGAGTAAATCCGATCAGTAATAATAAGAGACGCATTGAAATGTGACCAACGGTGCTGGGCAATACACAACCAAGCGGCGATTAACAGTGCGCTCCTTAGCCCTCAAACCGATTCATCAAAGGCAGATGAGTTGCAAAAGCGCAACACGATTATGCGTACAAACCGAAAAAAGTCAATTTTTTATATTGCAACATCAACAACACGCTGCTGCGTTTGATTGCGGGTAGATAGATATGCGACGATCAGCGTACGCGTGCCATAACAAAAACAAAAATGCTGCTTGATTGTGAGTTACGCTTGTATGGTGATACAAACATCAAACATTATGAAAGGAAAATGGCTAGCAAAAAAAAAAAAAAAAGGTGTAATCGAAAAACATGCATACCGTTCCGTTGCGTTGCCCTGCGTTGCATGCGGCTACTGTACGCCTGCGTGCCCATTGCATAGCAGAGCATTGTTAAAAACGAGTATGCGTATAAGCATTTGTAGCGCGAATCAGTCGTAGCGACACGCATGCGCCTTTAAAATGCTCAAAGTGCTCCTTCATTTGCTATTACGGTTCGCCTCGCTGCGCTTTGCTTGCATGCGCCGACTACTTTGACTACTTTTTGCATTCATATTCTAAATTACTGTAGTTTTTTTTATACGCTTGCAGGCACTAATTAGTGGTACTTTGCCAGTGGTTGTACATCGCCAGCAAACGCCCGGCAAACGTAGCGCCCAAAAAATATGTGTACACACATATGTATGTATGCACCATACATACACATTTATTTGTTGTGAATCGGATGATAAAATCGCTTTCGCGTGGAGCACATGCAGCGCAGCATGTGTAATTTACATTACATGTTTATATGTAAATGCAATTATTTAACCTAACAGTTTTTCGAGAGTCAGTTTCCACTTAAACACAAGCTATTGAACTAGCGAATTTTCGCTATTGTCAAGTGTGTCTCGTGTGCCTTTTGCACTCTGTTTAGTTTACTGTAACGCTCTCCGGTATTTTAATTTTTTATTAAAAAAATAAAATGAATCTTAATTTTCATATATGAATGTGACCCTGCGTCGGTTTGAATCGAAACCAAGAATCTTCGCCAGTTCCCAGTGTGTTCATGAGCGCTCTTGCCTTCATTGCTGAACTATAAATGGGTGTCGAGTTGAAAGATCTTTTCACCAGAACATCATCATTCATACGAACAACATGTCATTTTACAGCTCATACAGTACAGTTCATTTTCTTCAAAGAACAGTTCTGCTCTACTTTTTCTTTGCCTAATCTATTCCCCATCATTACTATTTGAATTATATTTTTCTGATCAAAATTAAAACCTAAATATAATTTAATATGTACATAAGAGTTTTATAATTTTTAATGGAATTAAAAATAAAATTAAATACAAGTTTAATTTCTTGCTTTGGAACTTAATTCTTTTGGCTGAAGAATACAAATTATAAACTGAGTTACACTATTTGCAATAAAAATAAATCCTAATATGTGATTTTTCTATTTTTTAATCAGCAGTGTTTTCGGTTGTTTTGACACCGGCAATAGTTTGATTGTGATCTGAGTTAAATTTCCACTTAAAGATGAAGAGGGCCTCTTGAAGAGTTAAAATTTTAATGTCTAAGGAAATGTTGATCCTTTGAAAAGTTAAACACATTTCATATCCAAACTTTGTTCCGCCACTTATTTTCCTACGACATTCTTTTTTAATATCAATGAAAATTTAAAACAAGTAACAACGGAAAGTAAAACATTATCAACCACTTCTTAGTGCTCAGTGGTTTATAAAAAATTGTTTGGGATCGCATTTTTCCATAGTTCGTCATATCATCGACACTTAAAGCAAGCCGGATCCTAAAGTATGATGCATCGATCTTGTTTTCTCGCTAGATCACAAGTTAACGTGGGTTTTTTCCTCCTAAATTTCACTCACGGTTACTCGTGAAGAATCGTAACACGTTGTGTCGCTTGAAAAATTCCGAGCTCTAATTCCTGTTAATGAACCAACAAGCTTGTTAAATGTGCAAATCCAAAAAACAAAAACAAAGCAATTGACGCTTTCCTTAACTCGCTTGGTAAACGTATTAACGCGGCACTAGAAGTAGCTCCTAACAGGTTAATAAATCACTAGTATCGCAGCAGTTCCAGTAAACTGCTGATACATTTTTGACTACGTTGTATGTATGAACATATGTATATAAATATAAGCATAACTATAAATAAATATAAGCATCCATGTTATTATTCATCTGCACATCAAGTGTGGAAAGTTAAGAAAAAAACAAGGCACACATCAATCAACTGTATAAAAAATATTTATGTATTTACGAGTCAAATTAAGAAAGGTTCGTCGTTTTGAACTTTAATCAATAGCATAAAAACTATATAATTGACATCGGTTTTCTAAAATATCAACTTATTTGTCTTTCAGTGGTATAGTAAATATACTATCAGCAATGAGCAGTTGATGACCTTGCCGTTGATCTTCAACAGCAGCGATGGGAAGCTGGTGTAGTTTGTTGATTTTATTTTTTAATGAATTTTCCTTTCAAACTATAACTTATTGATGGCATTCCTAGAGGCAAAGCAGAAGTAGTTGTTTATTAACAGTTTGTAATAAAAGCGTTTTTTTTTTTGTAATAAAATTACTCTAATGATCTATGTTTGTTTGGAAACTTAGAAGCGTGCAGCTTTAAGCTTCCAACTATCACACAGTTTTCTGAAATTCATATTCACTGTCGCTGTTTTCATTACTTTCTTTATAGGTATTTATTTTAGAACAGTTTTGGATCAGCCACTAATCTAGTAGAGTCGAGTCGAAAATAAAGCTTAACTTAGAACAGCCTAAACTAAAATAAATTTTTATTTTGAAGTAATTTCTTGTGAGAAATGTCAGCTTCAAAGCACTATAAAAAAAAATGTGAAAAGGGATTGAGGCTTTTATTGCTGATATCAAATATTATCAATATTGTAATTGAATCTGGGCCAGTTCAGTTTTTATTGGGAGAAAAACATAATGCACAAAGCGGTAGAAATTATAGGTGCTATTTCGAAGATCTCCACAAATCTTCATCAAATTACTTTCTCCAAGACTTTCGCGGGAATCAAATCAAGCCCACGCCACCAGCTAAATGTATTGAGCTAAGCTTTTGCCCATTTACAAATTAGTTTAGTCAAGTGCAGCCGTTCCACCAGAATTTAAAGATCGATTTGATTTAATTTCAAGACGTTCATGCACAATTCATTATTGTTTAGTGTTGTTTGTTAATATGTTCGTCGGATATTGTCCAAAGAAACAGCAAAACTCATTTTATGCCACCATTTTATTCACTGTGTTAAATAAATAACTAAGAGCAGGTAAACAGAAGACTTGGCGATTAAAAACAACAAATGTATTTGCTTAATAAAAATATTATTTCAAAATGATTCATTCAATTTGCTGGCAAAAATCAGGCGTTGTTGGTGTAAATTTTATCTTTTTTCTCGACTCTCACTTATTGGCCATAGATTCATCATCGCTGTTTTATATAGTTGGAGGTTGCCGTGTCAATAAATGCTAAATGCTAAATTTTTTTGCATCTCCTCTACTTCGAGCGTTACCCTGTAAATGCTGTGGGTCTTAAAACAGAAGAATAATACCGCGATGATGATATATATTCTTTATAAATTTTGTTTTTCAAACCTTAACAATAGTCATTACAAATATTTATGAGATTGAAAGCGAACTGAATTGATTTTAGTGTTTAGGTTTATTTAAATTTACGTTTATGGTTTTCAATTATTTTTTATATACATTTTAACTTTAACAAAGGCATTAAATCCAAATTTATTAAGAATATCCCTATTTGTTCATAAACATAAACAGAGAAAACTATAAAAATATAAATAACAACTATAGTTCGACGATACGTATGAGGTACTTCAAAGCTATTATTTTTGCTCTTATTTTATTAATGTTACTACTTTGGTAATTAAGATCAACACTTTAAAGTAGATTTTGTGAAAGTACTTTGCAGGGAAATTGGTCAAATCAAAACGCAAATATCTTTATTTGAAACAACAAATAAGCCAGAACGTGCTTAATAAAGATATACTCGTACTTACCTATGTATATGCATACTTTTACATGCTATGTACATATGTATGTACACAAGTGTTTACGAATAAACATATCAATAAATGAATACAACTGCGCGACTGCTTTAGTTTATTCGCATATACTCGTACTCAAGTGAACTTTTTATTGTTAACTTTTCCATCTTAGAGCATTTATTGAGCATTTCACTCGTATTTCCTCAAGATTGCACGTGAATTAATTTGTATATTGTTGTATTTACAAACATATGTACATATGTATGTGTGTCTGCAATTGCTTTTGATATTTTTGACATCTGTTGCTTTAAAAAATTTTAAATTGATTAATCTTACAGATTGTTCATAACAGTGGTTATTGTACCATTTATATTCGAATGAAAAGTTATCACGTACAGATGCTTTCATCGATTTGAAAATGTTTGTATAGTACCTAGAAGTAAACGTGCTGAAAGTATTGAGAAAGAACAGTTATATTCAAAAATATTTTTAAAATACCTAAAAATAGCATAAATTAATTTTATTTAAACAATCTGCATTGTTTTACCTAATATTATTTTTTGTACATCGCTCACACACAATACATGTACTTGAGATAGTTTACACAAATTGTTGTTTAACAGCTTTTGTCCGATCAATTTCATATTCGAATACTTATTATTTGACTACAATCGACTCGTACAATATAAATTAGAATTTAACCAGCCGCCATGGATAAATTCCCCTTAGCACAAAGTGACAATCGCTTTTAAAGTAAATTTATAATATTAAAAAAAAAAAATTATGGGGGCATACGCCCTGTGGCAACCTTTGACTTATTGACTATCAGACGATTTTTCCAACGTCGATTTCGGTGCGTAAACCATCCTCGACTGCTGCTTTTAATATATTTAATATATTTTAAATAGTAAAACAATTTTCTTATATGTTTATATGTTTGAAATTCAACTTTTACGCCTAACACTAATCAAATGTTCCAAGTTGAAACAAGCTAATTACAATTTGTGTTATAATTCCTTTAAAAAATTCTTAATTGATAAAAATATTATTGGTAAAATTTCACTTTTGGTCAATATACAAAAAATCTTACAAAAATATTAGAGTTACAAAGAGGAAGAGTAGTACAACTTTGAGTATATGAGTACTTCTCTATTACATTTTTATTTTGGCTGAAAAAAAAATTTATTTTTTTTCAAACAATGTCTCGCATATTTTTTTATTAAAAAAATTAATCATCTGGTCTCTTATTAACATAAGAGACTTGTCATGTGCTATTATTAACATTTTCTTATATTTGCAGTTTTTTGAGTGTACCGTTTCTTCCATAAGTGGATTTTCGGATTTTTTTCGCCTGACCAATTCTGCAACACACTCAAATATGAACCAATTGAAATACAAATAGCTAATAAAATTTATCTATATCTTAATAATTGGTAAAAAAAGTGAAATTACGGTTCAGTCTAAAGTCAATTAGTAAGAAAGAGACAAATATATATGACTTGCAATTATAAAATGAGAAAAACAAGCAATTGCCGAAAAGATTTTTATTGAAAAATTGTTGAAAAGACAAGTGCATAATAAAAAGGTCATTTTAATAACAGAAGCTCTCACAACATAAAAATAAAAGTACATATTTTTGTGAATATCAAATTTATTAAAAATGTGAATTTCTCGCAGGCTGTGATTGACATGGTCACGTCTAACTACTCTATACGTCAGCAACGACTGGTTACGTTTGCCTGATTGAGAATGCAGTATGAGAGTGAGCAGTACCAACATATGAATGTTCAAAAAGCCGCAGAACACTATGTGTTGAAAAGGGAAGCAAAATCACATATACACAAAAACTAAGTCAGAATTTTCATAAATCCCTTGAATTATGACGCCAAAACTAACATCGATTTGCGTCAGATCTCCCAGGCAGATGACCGGTCAAATGACGGGTAGATTTCTTGTAGGGGAGTTTGTTGAAGATCCTTTCTTGCAGGGATGCTATTCGAGCGTTCAATGTGAACAACAACAACTATTCGACGATAGATGGCGCTCAAATTTACTCGCTCGCACAGTCTCTCCAACAACTATTCCGTGATAGATGGCGCACAGTTTTACTCGGTTTATCGCGAACTTTCTCACCAATTTTATCATCTATTTTCTATCTCCGAATTTTATCATCATATTTGTTTTGTTTTGCACATTCTAAACAGAGAAAAGCGCAGAAGTCAAAACGAACAAAATTTTTGCAATTAACCAAGGAATCACAATCGGATTTAAAATAAGAAAGATTTACTATAAATATTAAACATTCATTTAGTAAATTCGGTTACGTTCGCTTTGAAGCCGCAAAAGTATTTAGCCTTGCATTAAGAATACAAGTCATCAGCTTTAATATTAAATATTAAACGCATACTTTTCACCTTCAACACACCTCTAGCTTATCGCTTATCGTCGCAGAAATGGCAAAATTAGATGAAAAAATTGGTTTCATTGGTGGTGGCAATATGGCCTTTGCTATAGGCTCGGGGCTTATAAATAGAGAGTTTGTAAAAACATCGCAAGTGATTGTGTCGGGTCCAAATATCGACAACCTGGCGCGTTGGCGAGAAATTGGTATTGCTACTACAGATGACAACTATGAAGTGCTGGACAAGGCGGATATTATATTTATATGCGTGAAACCACACATACTAACACCAATGGCAGCGCAATTGAGTAGCCTGCACTCGCCCACTTTGAAGGAAAAAGACAAACTGTTTGTTTCGGTGCTTGCTGGGGTTAATCTAAAAACCCTAGAGGAGGTAAACCCATTCAATCCGATATATGTAGCTATTTGTAAACCTAAACTACCACTCTTTTCTTTGTTTAATAGAAATTTTCATTTATAAATGGTTTAAAAATGATACGCACCATGCCGAACACACCCATGCAAATTGGCGAGGGTATCACTGTGTACACAGCCGGTTCCTATGTAAAGCAACAGGATTTGGAGAAACTACATCTTATGCTCAATTCCCTGGGCATTGCACAGCAAGTCCCGGAGGCCATGATAGATTCCGTTACTGGTGTGGCTGGCTGTGGACCAGCATTTGTCTATACAATAATCGAAGCTTTGGCTGACGGCGGCGTAAAACAAGGGATGCCAAGGCAAATGGCATTGCAGTTCTCTGCGCAAATGCTACTAGGTGCTGCAAAAATGGTATTGCTGACTGGCAAACATCCAGCGGTGCTACGAGATGAGGTATGTTAGCGTGCAAGAAAAATGTATGGTTAATAATGTTTTCATACTTATAGGTTTGCTCACCCGGTGGTGCAACGATTGTAGGCGTGCACGAACTAGAGAAGGGTAGTTTACGGTAAGGAAATTATAATAATTTTCAAGAATTATATTATTTTCGATAATCTTTTTAGAGCAACACTCATCAATGCTGTAGAAAAATCCAGTCAACGTTCTGCTGAGCTTGGCAAAAAGTAATTCATTCCTCAATACATTATAATGTAGTTGAGCAATATCGAACATTTCTACCTTTACTTATTCAGAAAATGCGCTTATTCATAAATTCCAAGTAATAATTAATAGCTAAGTAAATAAAATGTTTTGTGGGGATGCTTGAGAAAGAGATTATATGCGATCTTTTTTGATGACATATTCTACACATTTCCAGGGATCGGTCGGGCAGTAATATTAATAAGATCAAAACAGTGATAAATTTAGATAAAGAGGTTCTCCCCACCAAGTTTCATGACCGAATTCCTTATACTTTCCAAAAACGATAGATGTATTTTCTAAATCGTGATACTTTCGCTGAAATCGCGAACGCTGCCATACGTTTCAAAATAAATACACGACAATTAAGGTCGGTGGCGTTTTTCTTAACTTCTGCGGAGCTTTTTTTAAATAAAACAATATTTCGTAATATATTGAAAATTTGAAATTAAAAATTGCGCGATTTTACTTTACATATATAAGTATGTATATAAATATTTCGTAATATTTTTAAAATTTGTAAATAAAAATCTCGTAAAATGCGCAGACTATTATTTTCGCCGTTTTCGACATATATTCGCCATGTGTGGCAGCACGGTATTTTCATTTCATTGCTGCACAAAGAGAGTGAGGTTAAAATTGACATTTTTCGCAATTTTAACAGCAAATTACTTAAAAACTATAAGCCTCCGGAGAGTGGGACTTTGAGATTTATAATCAAATCCTCTATCACACTTTAAAGTTGTTTTTTTTCAAAGCCTGGTTGCTTATTGGAAAATTTTCCCAAAACGACTTCTTGTTGCTCAAATCAACCCTGCGTTAGTAGCAGTTTGGAAAATGTCAAAATTGTATTAATTTTCGCGAATATAACTAAACGTTCTTCGCAAAAATATTTAATATTTAATAATAAAAAGAGAAATAATACAGCAAAGATGCCAAAGAAAATGGGAACTAATTCGAAGGCAGTGGAGGCGCGTGAACGGCAGATGGCGGTGAAGCAGGCCAAAAATGAACGAGCAGCGAAAGAAGCGGAGGATAAGCTTTGGCAGGACAATGATAAAAATTTAGCCAAGAAGCAGCAGCGTCGAGAGGAGGAAGAAAAGAAGCGCACTGAGGCTTTGCGGAGAAAGACCGAAGCTAAGGTTTGTCCGAATCGTCATTGTGAATTAAATGGGATTTCGCTAACATTTAATTACAGGAGCTGCTTGATAAAGAAATGTCGTCCATTAGAACACAAGGCAAGCTACCATTAGCGAAAATTCATCGGCAACAAATCTTGGAGGAGATGGAGAAGAAACAACGAGCAATCGATGCCATAAACGCAGCCAAACCTCAAGCGGGCGTACGTGTAGTTGTACCCGAATCTATCATTGAAGAAAATTTGAATCGATCTATGGCTGACGTTGAAATCGCGACCAATGTCGATCAAGCGTTATCAGCTTTAAGGTAAAATATATAATTGATTATAAATAACGTAATGTATATATACATATTTTATATTTATATATTTTTCCCCCCCTTAAAGCGTTAAAGATGATGACGAAGACAAGCATCCTGAAAAGCGAATGCGTGCTGCTTATAAAGCCTTCGAAACGGCTAATCTACCACGTATTAAGTCAGAAAATCCATCGCTACGCATGTCTCAGTGGAAACAAATACTTATGAAAGAATGGAACAAATCACCAGAGAATCCATTCAACCAATCCCGCTGACAGGGTTTCGTATACAAATGTAATTGTGATCAACTATGTAACTGATTGGCCAGAGCTGATTTTGAGAAATAATCGTTAGTTCGCCACTAACCCATTTGTAGTTTTTATTATTTTAACTCCTTGTTAATATTTATTTGATAAACGTATGTACATACGTACGTCTAAACAAATATAATAATTTAATTAGAAAATATTTATTGAATCGAATAATTTACGTTTCATTTATTTGTTTGAAACAAACACGTAAAAATATGCATTTTATTTATTTGGCTCCATAAAATTATGAAAATAAAATAGTAACAAGCCTGAGAAAACGAAAAAGCGTTATGAATATATCAGATGGTATGTATGTATGTATGTATGTATGTATATGTAATTGGTTTTCATTACCGCAAGACCAGCAATACTCTCCAAAAGATTTTGTTGGTATTGCAGCAATAACAGAATACCGTTCTAAAATTTATCATATTTACAAATGCAACTTACAACTTTTGCCAACTTCAATCGGCTTAATTCCATTTTCGTGATATGTTCTACATTTTTGAGTTGCAGTTATAACATTTCAACTGTAATTTCGTACTAGAAATTAACAGATTATGAAGTCTAGTCCATTCAAAAAGAGTTTACTTTATTATTCATTTTCGACATAGATTATGTGTGCATGGTATATAATCATTTTAAGCAGAAAGACTTTTACAAAAGAACCCAAACATGTTAACTGAGTTGATTAACCGAAATGTTCACACCCAAATGTATGTATGTACATACATATATGACGCTCAAAATTTGAAATATTTAAAAAAAATATAAGCCAGATGAAATGGATATTGGATAAAAACTGAGTTTATTTATTTATTGATTTTGTAAAAAAATTTATTTGGAAAATTTGGTTTTGGCTTGGGCACTTACATAATAAATAAATGGTAAATATTTAACACTTACATATTAAATCAAACGGGGTATGTTTAAAATAATGATATAGGTACATAAACCTCTTAAATTTGCGGTTTTACCTTAATTAACCTTCTATTATTTTACAAATTTTTTGTAAGTAATTTTTATAATTTATATCAGCCAACACTTTAAACTTGCGCTTTAAATTCTAGAACTCCTGAGGAAATGTATTAAAATTTTTATGAAAGTTTGTTTATTTTAATATACAGTACAGACATACTATATGTACATATGTATTTATGTACATATATACAAATTCTGATTCACATCAATCGAAATAAAAATAAAACTTTTATTTTTCTATGTAAATCAAAAATACTGAATATTGATTCTTATATGTAGAATTTTTTTGCAATATTTCGTGACTACATCCATACATATGTATGTATGTAGGTAAATACTCGTACGTCTCACCTCCCCGGTTCCGTTCCAATTTTTTGCAGAAGAGTGCCAATCGAGAAACGGTAATTCTGGATGCCATGTATACGCCACTAGTACCGCATACAATTTTTTTACCATCGCCACTTATATACAAACTTCTCACTGAAATTACTTAGTTTTATTATTTGAGAAATAGCAATGATGTATCGAAGATCGAACGTTTTATTTTAAACTCGAATTCGAATAGTAGTTTCTTTGCAATGGTTCAATTTGAGGCATCTATTGTTTCCATGCAATAAATTTTCTAATCTTCTTGCCAAAACGTCGCAGGGGAAATCCACTTGACGATTTTAAGCTAATTGAATTACTCGTAGAATATGAAACATTTTTTTTTCTTTTTTGGTATCATTAAAAAATTATCAAGCAAACCTTTGTCCCTCTATAACAATTTTTTTAAAATATTAATACTTTTTTTTATTCTTTAAAAACTTCAAAAAAGTACAGAAAATTTTTTTTTTTTTCAATATACATATAATTAAATTAAAAATTGGGTATTATTCTTTGAGGTCTCAAAAATATTGATTTTTGAGGAAATTATATCATTTCTACGAAAATTTGTTTAATTCCATCAGATGTTAAATAAAAGCGACACTTTGTTAGCTTCCACTAAAAATGTTTGATTTCAAAATAAAAATAATAACTGTGTCATTTTGTTCGATTTAGAACAATGCGAATGGGTGGTGGGTGGGATTAAAACTCCGACTTTAGTTGTTTCCTATACATTTTTGGAACTCCCGAATATTCTTAAATATATGTATATAACATACATATGTGTATTTAAAAACAAAATTATTCAAAAAAATATTACTAAAATTATAAACTTAAAAGTTGACTTTTTCTGATTATGCAGTTTTGAAGCGCATTCAATTTTATTTTAACGCAAACCCGCGGTTCCTTTTATCTGAAAGAAATTGTGAAGGCGCTGGAGTAAAAATTCTCAAAAAATCATGGGTAGTTTGTAGCTTCTTCCACTACAAAAGTGCATTCTCGAGAAAATTCTTTTTTTGCAGTTTGAAATTTTTGATGAGCTTTTGTTAAGTTATTGTACATATTGTGCAAGGTTTAAAAATGGAGAACAATGACTTTTATTAGATATAGAACAATTTTCTCATGAGTGAAAATAATTTAAATTATTTCGAAAGAAAAAATTGTTAATATTTAGTTGTGCTATAATAGTTACACGCAGTGTATATATTTATTTTAGTGTCAAATCGCCAAGCAACGCCATTAAAAAAAATATATTATGTGATTTGAAAATTTAAAAACTTGAACGCATCGTTAATTGTTACAAGTTGTTATTCTGGTGATTTGACCATTTTATTTGTATGTAAATAAACAAACATTTTGCTGTTGTTTTTTTATTTATTAAGTAGCATACAAGTCGTCATTTAATTGAGGTGAATGAGAGTGAAAGTAGCGGAAAGCTTAAACGTCACCAAGGTATTGACCAAAGTTAAATAACATTGTCAACAAAAGCAAAAAAAAAAAACAAAGAAAAATGTTTAACAATTAGATATGGCCAGAAATAGTTAGTTTGGTAATTACCAAAATGTAACAACAATTTTCACTGAGACTCTGGTTTTGAATAGCTGAAGCATTTGGAAACTGCATATACAAGTTTTTCCATCCTAAATATTAATATACACAACACCACACAAGCATATACATATGTATGTACATATGTGTATGTATATATTTTTTAAACAAAGCCGTCGTTAGTGTGAACAATGTATTTTTTTTTGTCTAATAGCTTTTAGTGCAATTGTCAAAAAAACATAAGACCTTTGAATATACATATGTAAATGTGAAAATTAAAACGAAACAGTACAAAGAAAGAAAGACCCCCCAGTGACCTTCCTTGCAGCGCAGTGTTGGTGGCTATTTCGCAATAAATAAGTAATAGTAGTTTTTTTTTAATTAACAGTAAAATTCCAATTTGTACGCATTAAAAATGGCACTTTTGTAGTTCTCGCATTGTGGGCGAGTGGCTGTGGGATAGATAGTGTGTCACTCTGTTAAAAGGTGCGCGATGAAGTATGAATTGTTTTGTCAAAATGTCGCACCATAAATTAAATTCAATTATTTGCAAAAAAGTGACACATTTAGAAAAAAGACTAAGCATTATAAGCATACTCATTAGGATGGTTATAAAAAAGTCGCAATTTTTTTAACTTTGAAATCAAAAAGTTATTAGAATATTTTGGGGACACCCTAATGATTATGGCCGCATAAATTCGTCTTTAAGTATCTTTAGCTAATAAGGGCGGAATATTGGTTTCTTAAATCCTTTTTTTATTTATTTTTTCATTTACTTAAAATTTTTAATTTGCTTTAATTTACTTCCATTCAAATTGGAGAAATTTTGTTTAATCCTAGGAACAAAAATTTAGGTGTTTGCACTTAGAGTACGTGTGCGTCCGAATAATGAAAGTTCCAACAAATAAGTTCTAGATATGAATGAAAGGAAATTTTATTTGTGATTTTGTCTTTGACCTTTTCATTGCCATTATGTATTGGAAACAGTTTCATGACATAATTTCCTGCAAGATTTCTGCCAGCTTTATTTGGAGGCGCCATTTTTTTCATCAGTCATCACATTTGAATGTATTATTAAAACTTTGTCAGAGAAATAATGATTTTGATTTTAAAAACTTTAAAATTTTTTTTTCCAAATTACTACCTCAAAGCACGACCTTCCTTATAGACGCACCTACATATGTGTGTGCAAAAGAAAAAAAAAATACGCACATTGGCCTACTTAAACAGCGCTGATTGCTTACGTTTTTATTAATGTCGTAAAAAACATTGCGTAATGGTAATTTCTGCTTCGCTTTATTGCAAATTTGTTAAACATTCATTAAAATGTTGGCACAGAAAATAAATCCTAACTTTTTGGCAAGCATTCACACTCAATTCAATGTAGAAGTGGGTATTTTCTAATGCAAAAAATTCCATTTACAAGTTCGTTTTAATAGTAAAAGTGACTGGAATGTAAGCAGAATACGACTGAAATTAAGAAATGTTAATTAATAGTTTTGGTAAATTTGCTGCGGTACAGTTTAAAACATTTTCGAAATTTTTCAACTCCAACTACCAGATACTGCAATTTACTAAACTTTACTACTGAACACAAGGAGAGTATGAAAAAGTGTGTAATTGAAACTTTTAACTTATACTACCTTTACTTTTTGGCTTTCCTTGGATTTATTATGCGCTTACACATATTTATATACTTATGACATCAAACAAACGTATATATTTGTATGTAAATATGCTATTCACTATATTCAAGTAACACACCGTGTTGTCGCAGAATTTCTGTCTTGGCAAAAATGTCTATTCTCATATATGGAAATCAGAAAGTAGGCGAATGCAATTTTGGACAACTCTAAAAAGGTTAACTGGGACAAGCTCGAAAGAATAGTCACTTTTTCGCGTTATATACAAAAAAAAAATGGTTTTCTATTGGAGTAACACAAAATAAATGATAAATGTTTACTTCATTTCACTTTTTCGCCAACTCAGAATAAAAAATAATAAGCAGCACTAAATTTTAAAATACATAATTGTACATATTTATATACGAGGAATTTTTTAATTGAGACTTTTGTATTTAGTGGTGGCAATTTAATTACAAATCAACATGGTAAATACGACAGAAATGGAGCACATGGAAATGATTGGGGAGGGTAAAATGTGCTTCTTAATTGGATATGCGTGTAAATATATATAAAAGGAAATGCTAATGAGACATTTAATGACCACCAGAACTATTATACACAAAAACGCACCACACAAAAACGCACCACACCCAAACTTACCAAGCCTTTAATCACCAACGAGGCTGGAGCTTTTCTGAATGTTTAAAGCCTCTGATTCAAATTAAAAAAAAAATTGTTAAGTCATTATTAATATCTCCATAATAAAAAAAAGTTTCGGAATCCTATTTTGGTCGTTTTGGAATGTTTACAATTATATAAAATAATAAGTGATCCAAATAATGAAGTTCGATTGGTGCTGCTCTAGTTTAAACAAAAAAATATAAGGATTATATTCAACGGACAAATTTGAACAAAATATATTCAAATTCTGAGTATTTGTATCAATAACATTTCAAAAATGAGTGATGTCACAACGAGCAATGTAAAATGACAAGTGTCTCATTCCCAGTTTTAGAAAAAACGAACTGTATGTGAAGAACCCACTTAAACTGTTAACGTTTAGCGGCACCTAAACTCAGGCTAATCTCTCTTAATATTTACGATCGATATTTTATTTACAGTTCATGTTTTTCGTGAACTAAACTCTTTATATCGAATAAAATTGCCGTGCAACTTTCACTGTTAGCACCAAAACACCATTTTGCGTAATCGGGAAAATTTGTATTTTCACATCTAAATTAAATAAGAGGTGTCTCAAAATGACCAAAATTTCTTAAATATTTTTCTCCTGAAACTCTTGACAATCTACATTTGCTAAGGTTCTACGATATTTTATTCTTAAATTCGGCTAATGGGATAGTCGATTTATTAATGTGGGTATTTTTGTTTTTAAATAAGGAGTTATTGAACCAATTTTTAGTATAAATTCCAAGTTTACTCGCAATCCGACCATTAATTATTGAACATTCGCTGGACAAGCAAATCAGGTGAGAAAAATGTTTGAAATATGAAGAAAATCGAAATACAAGTGTTTGACCAATCAAGAAATGTCGTATAAACTAGCAGAAATGAAAACTGTTTGAAAACAACTTTAAGTGCAGCTAAACCTTGATTAAAAAGTGTCAAAACAGGGTCCACGACTGGGACCACTAATCAACGTGAGCATTTTGTAAGTTATAAAAAAACAACAAAAAAATATTTTGGAAGATAATGTCCTGGAAAATCATCTTGGACGAACTTAGATTCTGAGAATGCTCATGCCGCCGTAAAAACAACAGCCCCTGCAGGCCCTTGCTCCTTTTCAGAAATATCTAGCGATGACAATTGTGGAAAATTGGCAATTCATTTTTATTTCCAAAGATGAAAATTAAACCTCGTTGGGGAAAACACTATCAAGTGGTTAAGGAGTGAAGAACACAGTTTCTATTTATTCATCAGATAAATACAAATAGTTTCATTTAAATATTTATTGACTATTTAAAGATAGATGATTTCTCACATTATTCAGATAAATCTATGTCTTACGAATTTGAGAGAATATTAAATTATTTTAGAGCTCTCAAAAAGGGCGCGTTGGAAGTATAGAGAGTTCGGACACGCTTTGTGTAATAAAACATAACAATTACGAAGGCTCTTTTTAGGGATTTGGAAACAGGTATGGTGAATCAATCAGACCAGTAATAATGTCCAAGACAAAGTTGAGACAAAATAATGTTTCTTCTACTTTTTAGAGATTTTAGATAAATTAGCGCACATTTAGCATCATAAGAGGGAATTGGGTCGGTAAAATTTAAAGATCTAAGAGCAAAGAGGATACAAGATTTTGGAACCCACTCACTCCTATTAATATTGCATTCGCGATAAAGTTTCGTAACAAGAGAAGCATATTCCAGTTAGGAGACGAAGAGAACATTTTTTTATATTTAAATGCAGCCCATTTGTACGACACCAAACTGAGATATTATCACAAACTAATTGAATCTTTGTGTAGCCGGAAGAATTTGAAATGGTGGTGGTAATGACTTGAAGACTAGTCATCAGCATTTAGTAGAAACTTAGAATTGACAAAACAGGTTGAAATGTCATTGATAAAAATTGCGAATAGCTGCCTTGCGGTAAACCAAATGACGCTATGAAAGATTTCGATAGCATGTTGTCGACTACAACAACATTTTATCTAAGATAAAAATATTGAATAAAATCCAAAGCTAGCTAATTTTGAAATCAAAATTGAGGGTATAAACAATTGAACAAATAAATTCATAAAAATATATTAAAATAACAGTTGAAAACATTAAGTATGCAAATTAAGTTTGTACTTTTTTTTTAATATCTTTCCTCAAAACAAAATCATCAATTAATACCCAAACTTTAAATTCGGCTTTACAGGATCGTCAACAGCTACAGCATAAATCGAAATATTTCTCAACTCTGTTACACCTTAACAGAGCTGCGCTCCCTTGCGTGTTTTCTTCAAGACAAAAATTAAGCTTTTGGAAATTTCTCGCGATCAAACACACTTCAAGGTCTTCGCCAACGCTCAGCCACTTGCAAATGCTCACCGAAGAGCAGTTACCAAGCCAGCAGACAGGCGAACGAAAGTCAAAGCGGCGCAGACGCGACAATCAACAACGGCAACAGCAAACACAATAGCAGCAGCAGCAGCAACCAACTTACAATAGTGGAAGAAATAAAATTCAACTGCGGCGGCGCAAATACAATGCTGCTTTGCTTTTGCTTATTACGAGTACACCACACCGGAGGCTAGGAAGCGAGGAAGTGTCGCTGCCGAGTGCTTTCTTTTCTTCTACCTATTTTTATTTGTATTCATAAAAATTTCTTTTAACACGACACAAGTTTCATTCAGTGCGAGACCAGCAGACGAGACGGTCGTGGAAAAACGTTAACCGGCAGTTTTTTTCCTGTATTTACTTAGAGACTAACGCGCGATTCGAACGACGTGCAGTGCGTGTAAGCGTGAACGGGCCTTGAGGCAGTAGCGCAAAACGGAAGGTACAAAGACGCATATTCACACACACACACACACACACATACATTCGCATAGTTAGTTGTGGTGTTTGGTGTTTGGTTGGTAGCTTTCGAAAATCAGTGAATACGTCAGACACGAAACGCGTTTAAGGTTAGCGCAAGACGGACACGTGTGTTGCATGCAACCGAAAACGGCTGCCGCTGCTGTTGCATAGAGCAGGAATTGAAAATGCCGATGCGGCAATAAGATAAGCAAAACGCGAAATAGATTTGTGAATTATAGGCAAGAACAGAAAACACAGAAAAATAAAACAAGAAAAGGAAAAAAAGAGCAGACTAAGCAAAGTAGCCGCGAAATAAGCAAATGAAGCAGAGGCAGCAGTAAAGCTAATTGAATTTAAATATATGTAACGAAAGAAAACGGTTATTGAACGTTCCGCACGGTTATTTGCAAATACAGGCGCACATACATATAAGTACATACATATATACGCGTATATGCTCGTACATTCATAAAAACTGCATGCGAAGTCATTGCAACGAAACTTTGTGTGTCTTACCGTATTTTTACGCACTGCAATGCAGTTTATGTGAAACGTTCAAAAAACAATATGCAGTGATTAGTAACAATAACTTATTATTTTCCTACAAAAAAAAAAAACAATGTTTTGCTGCGTCTTTACATTGTGAAAATTTTTAAATAAAGTACACAAAAAAAAATAATAAAAATAATTCCCATTTTGTAGGTAACTTCGCATAAGGAAGTGTTTGTAGAAAGTGAATTTCAACGAATTTTGCGTGTGTCAACTACAACAACAACAATAACAACAACAACAGCGTCAAACAACTCAGCGCCAACACCGCTGACTGCAATAAATATTGTTATTGCTATTTTTATTAGCAGCAACGAGGCATTTTAAAAAGCATTCAACGTAGGTGAGTAATAAAAACTAGCAATTTGCCTGCCTAACCCCATCGACCATATTCGATTTTTAACCGTTTTACTTGCATGCAGCGTTTTTTGCGCCCCTTCTTGCTGTGCGGTGCAACGGTCCATCGTTCTTCTAATTAGGGTCAGCTGTTTTGCACACAGCGACAAACACATACATACATACACACATATGGGCATAGATCGAGGTTGGCCCATAGCGTTCCATATATATTCATATGTGGCCACTATCGCCTTTGTTGTCTATAATTAACATTTCTTTTGAATTTTCCGTTTTTTCGATTTTCGCTGGTTTTTTTTATAATCTATTTTTTTTATTAATTTTTGTTGGTAATACGCACGTGCATTTATGACCGTTGTCATCATTTTGTGCATACCTTTGTTTGTTAAGCTAAAAATAGTTACTTGGAAAATGTGTAACACTGGCCAAGTTCCAAGCTCATTGCATTCGCCGCCTGCGGGTTCGCTGCTTAAGTCTTTTATTTTCTAAACAATTTCAGACACAATTCTGCTTTCTTTCGCGAGCGAGCGACTTCTTAACCCATGCGCACATTATAATACATTAGTGGCGAAAGGCGTGTACACACCAATACACACGCAAGCGCGCCTTGTCATTTAAATGGCTCAATTTGCTTGTAAGCGAAATTGTTTTTTTTTTGTATCTTAGTTTTTCTTTACGCTTGCTTGCATTACTATTTGCATTTAAACAAGCTCAGTGCTCAGCGTCTGCCGCCTGAATTTTCCAGATACGCAGCAAGCTAGCTTGTCCGTTTGTGCGCGTTTATTATAATTTTTCCATGTCGATAATTTCTTCTCTACCCAATGGCAGCCATGTAAATTCTTATACTAACTTCTGCCCCCTTTTTCCACTCTCTATTTCGCTCTTTCTCCTTGGCTGCTTGGCTTGGCCAGCGCGTTTAGCATTGCACTGCTTTCGTAGTTTGCCAAAGAAAATAAAATTGTTGCTGCTGACCTACAAAATTTAGCAAACAATCAGCGCCAGCGTCCAGTTTCCTACTACTGTGTGTGGCGCGCCGGCGGTTGCCGCAGGCAATGAATGTGCTAATAACGTTCGAAATGATGCTACAAGTAAAATATTTAATCTGTTTTGCGATTTTCGTGAGTCTCTTTCACCCAACCGATTTAAATTGAAGCAGCTGTTTTCTTAAGCCGCAATATATGTAAGAGCCAATATAATTTCCGTGTGTGTTACATTTAACCGGAGAGTAGTTGAATTAAAATTTCTGCGCCTATTTTTATTTTACCTGTCGGCTGTTGCACTTAGGCATGTTTAGAAAAATTAAATTTAATTCCATAGTCTATGGCTTATTCGTAACTTTTCCACCGTAGCACAGCTATTGCTCTTCGAATTGACATTTTCTCAACAAAATAACTTTCTCTCATGATCGTAACAGTTACAATTTCTGTTTTGAAAATCGTCCTTTAACTCTGTTACAATTAATCCTTAAACGACATTGACTACTGTTTTTTATTTTTTTTTTTCAATCCAAAAATAATAATTGTTTTTGATTTTTTTTTATATGTCTTATGATAACAGTTATCAAAGGCTTTTATTTATCAAAGTTAGCAATAAAATTCAGTCAGTTACTTTTTTTCAATAAAAATCATTGATATGTATTAACAATTAAGGCTTTCCAATTGTTAATACATTTTGTTCTACAAAATTTATTTGTATTCTTGCTTAAAGTTTTTGAATAATAATTGATTATTTTATCAAACACGAGGCTAGTTTAGGAAAGATTCCTCGGTGCTAGCCTGGGAAGCAGTTATGAAGAATAAATAAAATTAAATTAAAATAAGTCTGATGAGGAGATGTGGTGATCTCCGAAATAGCGGCTATAATTTCTACCACTAAACTGTTGTTGTTTTTTCCTAATAAAATCTTTCGTTAACTGACTTCGAACTCAAAAAAATTATTAATCATTAAAAAATGTCATTTAAAAGTTAACAAAAATATGAAGTTTTAAAGGAAAAAATAGTATTTTTTACTACTAATTTTGATGATGAACTTAATAGAACACATCAAAGGTGTTGGAAAGCAAGTTAAAATCCTGACACAAGCCCCGGAATGTCTTATTCAGTTCAAAATTTGTTTTACATTGATTCGGAAAAAGTATTTGAAGCGCCTTGAAACACGAGAACGGATATTGAAATTAAATGCTGCTAAAATAAAAGGACTATCAATCGATCCCGTACCAACTTCACCATAAACATTATGCCTAATATTTTCTACGATTTTAAAGAGTAGGAAGATTAATAAGTTTCAGCAGACTAGTATATGGTGGAAGTCTGTGAGTAGAATCCCAACGAAAGTGTCTTAAGGCAAACAGTAAACATTGTTTTTGAACCGAATTCAAGACGGACAGAATGCAGCCGATAATGCGGATTGTAACTAAGGTTTGCTGAGTTCTTTCGACCATCTTTTCACAAAAGCAAGAACGCCTATTGCTTTATTGACTGTAATGTTAATATGTAAGTTAACATTTAGTTTGGGATCCATTGTGATACCCAGATCAACAAAATTATGTACTTGGTCAAGAATAAATAAAAGTCTGCGCTGACTGTTGTCATGAGGCGAATAAAATAAAAATCATAAAATACTGTTTTTTTTTAGATATATGAAATAAAAATTAAGGGTAACTGTTATTATCAGATACTTCAAATAAAAATCGGAAATAGTTATAATATTTTTAATCTACATAAAAATTTCAAAAACCACAATATTTTATTAAATTTGAATCAACGTGAAAAATAAGTCGATTGGTTGTTTCACTTGGTTCTTATTATCCGACGAAATTTGCTCAGAAATTTTGTTTACACTTTAAGAAACTCTGGCTTTTCTTGAATCGGCACAATAGAGAAAGGGGGGCTAAACGTCAGACATTCAATATTTGACTAAAGTCTGTTGAAATTAGTGAGCAGTGTGTGCAATAATATTGCTTCCTTCCACTCCCAGGTGAATGACTGTCAAATACTTTTTACATTTCTGTGGAAAAAATAAATTTTCTATTATTTAACAAACAACGAAAAATGTTTTTAAGTCTAAAAATTATTCATGAAACAAGTTACACTTTTTTATGAAAGTAAAAGTGTCTGAATAATTTAACTTTCTTTATAATACCGTCATAGCATATACTATTTACATATACATATTCTACATGTGTATGTGTGCTCTTGTTATTTAAAGTTGCCTTTGCCAAAATAGACCATATTTAAGAAAAAAAAATAGGGCAACTCACTACACACACACACACATATATACACACCTAAAGTTGGCCGCTTTAAGGCATGTGAAAACAAAATAAAAAAACATTTTACCGAAAAGTCAATATACAGCGCATTAAATATTTTCTTAGTCAATAACCATTTAGCGAAGAATTTCTTACCGGTAGAGAAATTAACACGCAACGGAATGCCTGAAGAAGAAAACGTAAATATGAATTACAATAAATATAACAACAAAACTTTTAAGCTGCGTTTTTACCTGCGTGTCGGTGAAACTCTTCCTTTGTACAATTTGCTTTTACACTTAATTTCGAATTTGAAATGAGCAATAACAACAACCGACGCTCAATATCGCTAAGCACCAAAAAATCGAAATACTTACCTATGTATTTATATGTAGTTGTTATTTGATAATTATTAAATAATTTTGTCTTGGAAAAATGTCTCATACAAGTGTATTGAAAAGAAATTTTGACTTGTGACTTGGTAACAATGATTTCCATTATCTTTTCTACATAAAAGTTGGATGCCCATTGGATATTTTTATATTTTAATTTAACCAATGTTTTAATGTCGTTAAAAGTTGTAAAAATTTCAGAACTTGCCAAAAGTTTGCATGTACTCATGCAATTGAAACTTAGAACTGTGACTAAGAAAGCGGGCTTTATAAAAATGGTGATGATTTTCTCTAAACAAATTGAATTTTTAGGACTTGGAAATAATTTATTGTACCTAAGTTTACATTTTTTTATTTAAAGAGATTCTATCAGCAAATACCACTTTTTCAGAATATTCCAAGTACTGCTCTGCCCAGCAAATTTATTCTTTATAAAGAGTTTTCTCTTCGTACAAATACGAATATTCCGATTCATTCAAGTACTTTACTAAGGTACTTCTTTCGCGCTTACTCGTATATGAAGTATACGTTCATATCTGATTTCAACTGAATTGTATTCATTTTTCGTATTAGTACAAATTTTCACCTATGTAGTTTTCATATATAATTTCAACTAACAGCGCCATCTGGCGGAATTATATTTCGTAATTGTACTTTTCTTTGTATATGGAGTATACGTTTCTAATTTCAACTCAATCGCTGCATAAATTCCGGGTTTTCTGAAAACTTCTACTCAGGCGCCACCTAGCGGATCCATTATCAACTGAAGTACATATTTCTCTTCGTATGTGGAGTATAAATTTCAAATATTAATTGAATCGAATTTTCTGAAGTTCACCTTTCTGATAAAACATGTATATCTAGATGTAGATACTATACATACATAGATCTAAGAAATACACAGTACAAATTAGATTAATAATTCGTTCATAACTATAGTAGCTTTAACAATAAAATTAATTAAGAAGTCTTTCCCACCGAAACTCAAAAGATAACAAAACTTTTGATAATCGTTAGCAAGCATGCTTAGAGGCCACTGCTATAAGCTTTGCACACAGCTATCAAGAAAATCGGAAAATTCATATAAAATGACACTAAAAAAATTAAAAACAAATTTTCATCTAAGAAAAATTCTTAAATCAGTCTGAAGCTCTCAATAAAAAAATGCTGGTATAATAATTTGTTCATGAAAATTTACAGTAAAAGCACAGCACTTTTTCAAGTAATAAAAATAATGAAAAATATTTCTTACAATTTTTCTTGAGAGCTGTATTATAAGATGCGAACAAAGCTAAGATCTCCATCAAGTTTTGAGAAAATGATTTTAATAGGATGCCTTATCAGAATGCAAAAAACCCTTAGTGTGAGTAATAAATGTTTTTCATTGAAATTTAAATTTTTTTAAAACTCTTAAGAAGAGATATTCAGCTAAAACTTCGTTTACTTTAAATAACCAAGCACTAATCAACAGCTATTCATATAATACGCTTGTTAAATCAGTCATCCATTTTGACAACTTAACCACTTTAGTATGAAAGATAATAGCTTAAAATTCGAAATGCCAAAACCGTTGACAGCCAACACGCTCTAACTGTGCGAAGCCTTAAAAACTCATACAAATTGTGATGGCACGCGCTAAAAAATGAAGCAAACAAGAACATTGCCTCAAATAATGAAAGACTTAAGCAACGAACTCGATGAAGCGAAGGCATCGTCTAGGAATAGTGCTTTGTAAGGCACACACAACTAAGCATTTATTATTGTGCCTACTTTTACGTTGCTTATCATGGTAGAAAAGCAGCCTATTTTATGTTTACATTCTGTAATAAAAGTTCCAACCAACCAACCAAACAACTCTCTCTGTCTGAGGTTAGGCTTTAACACAATTCATTGGATGGCATTTTTTCGTTTGCTACGAATAAACATCTGTGACAAGTCTTCTGGTGTCACTGAGCATCTTTTTAGAACCTTCAATTTATCTCTATTATATATAATTTTTTTTGCGTTGAATGAATTCAGTTCTCGAACTTATTTGACAGTGTGTACTAAGTCTTCACGTACATCACCGTTTTATCAAACTAACGCAACGTTCTCACACATCAAATGTGATTGTGTCATTGCGTGGCAACGGTGCTCCATTGATTGCTGAACGTACATAAATCTTTCTAACTGGCGGCTTGACCATTTTGGGGTCGACGCTGTGACTAAGCTTTAACGAAGTGCATAGCCAGCGGAGATTTAGTACTTATGTTATGTACTTACTGTACATATATGCGCGTATGTACTTGTAAATATATAAAAGTGCAGCGAACATATGTTCAAATTGGCGTTGAAGCAGAGATGACTTAACGGGTAAGAAGTTGTTAATGCGCTAAATGCCATTTCACACCCAAAAAGAGTCAACGAATACTTCCTGCATTGATGCGCAGTTGTGGCTTTAAAAGGGTGTTTCATTTTGATGAGGTCATATTACGCTAGTTTAAAGTAGTTAGATAAATATTGTGAGTAACCTAAAACTTATAAAATGGACAGCAAGATTTTTAAAAACGAAAATAATGATGTTAATGAAATTTATTTGCAAAAACATTTAAAATTTGAATACGTTCACATTTTTCATGAATTTTATATTAAATATTTTCTTAAAAAAACCATTAATATAATTTTTGACAAAATTTAAATTTTATTTATTAAATTTAAGATTTATAAAATGTATGAAATAGCATCGAAATTTTTATTAACTTAAAAAAAAAATATTTTTTTATATAAATACTTTAATTTACGGTTAATGTAAAAACTTTGATGTATGTAATTTGTCACCGAATTTAATAAATAAATATTTAGAACCAAATTCAAATGGATATAGTTTCTCAGTTATATATATTTGTTTTTAAAATTTTACGAATTTGTATATGAAATGAAGTCAATTCTCCAGCAATAACTATATACATATGTACATAAACCAAAGTTTCAAACTTTATACAAAATTTATCACAATTCAAAAAAAATTTATCGATATTTTAATTTAAAAAAAATTTTAATTTTTTTGAGAATGCAGTGTTGTAGCCAATTCAAATTAAGTATAATTAAGTGCAAGTTTCAAGTGGCAACAAACTATCGTTGGTTTTTTGAAAATTATTTTATTGACCGAATTGCTAAAATTGCCAATCACGAAAATTGAATTCGCTGATACGGCGTACTCAAAAAAAATTCAAAGTTTTTTTTACACAAAAGTTTAACGAAATTTTGTTGAAATATTAAAAATTTTGTTAAAAGTTTGAAGCTTGAGTTTTTTTTAGTTGTAAGACTATAGTAGAACACCCTCTATTTCAACTACTCATAAGTGCATTGATCGCATGTACCTATTAACAATTTTCCATGTCACCATTATTTACCGCAAGTGCAATTAAATTTCTGCCTATGGTTTCCGCCAAATCAAACCTTTACGAGCAATAGTGTCACGAAACGCTGCGTATTTATACACTCACATCATTACAATTTTTCGACTTCAACTAAGAAACTTTTTTGTAGCACTTTCTTTGTGGTTTTTTGGTTGTTGTTAGTGTGGTAATTTCTTTTCTTTATATTTTGGGCATAATTTTGATCAACGGCGAATGAAGCGATCAACTGGTAGTGTCAATCAAATAGCCAAACGAAAAACGATACTAGCAAGTGTAAATACAGTTCGTTTTTGTTGTTGTTATATTTTTGTATGCACCATTACCCATTGCAGTCACGTGCTACGGCTTTTAATTTAGGAATTTAGAATTTCGTATACTCCACTCTTTCTCCGCAAAGCTGTCATAGACTTAAAAAATTTACGAATATGTTTATTCTATTTGTTTACTTGGCTTGTTTTTTCTGCTAACCTAAATTGCTGACTGGCTGGCAGCCTTATTTGGCCACTAACTAAGCAACTAACTATTTTGGCTGCCTACCATATTGACTGGCTCATTGACCTCTTTTTCTATGAAATTTTAATAGTTTTGGCATTCGTTGTTGCACATTAACCGACTTGGTCTGCTTTCAAATTCATTTATCGCCTATACTAATAATTTCACACTTTAATTACTTATTTATTAGAAAGTAAGTGTATGCAAGTAAAATGTACGTTCTTCTACAGCTATATAACTTAGAATAATTTAAACGATTAATAAACGGCCCGTGGTTATCAGATGTGTGGTGTGTATATTTTGTTTGATATTTAAATGGAAAAGTGAAAGTCAGCAAAAAATAATAATTTCATTAAAAATTATATTCACGTCGATTAAAATGTCTATAAGAGGGTGTGTGCATGAGATTAATGAAACTAAAAACTTTCAAACGATCAAAACCCGATACGTAAATTCTATATAAATTAAACTTGGTACAATAAGTAAAATTAAAAACTAATTAACGAGTCAAGAGCTGCATATTAATCAATCTTCTTTATATAAAATTGTATAGAGAAAATGATTGACAGCTCATAAATATCCACTATCCACTTACATTAATTAGAACATGACGTTGTTGCTTGATTAATGAATTGCTGCTGATGGTATGAAACATGAAATAATTGGAAACGTTTATTTCCAAGGGCTGTTGGTTTTTGTAGACCACATCAAAACTCCAATTGCACTCTCAGCATACAAAAGACAATGTACCCCATCTTATAGTTATAATCGCAAAAAAATTTATCCACTTATTTAGCTTTGACTAAATTTGTATTATTCGTCAATAAATATAACAGTGATCTGTAATGAAAGGCATAAGAACTCAAACATTAAAATGTGTACACAATTTAAAAAAATTCCAATTAACTTTCATGAAAAGTTAACGTTATTTCAAATTTAAGATTTCCTCGATTATGCATTTTTTATGAGGAAGGGGGTTTTGTGAGCATTAACAGAGACATACAATGTTTCATAAGTTTAATCCCTACGGGTAATAGTGAAAATCATTGGTTCCACTTGCAACAGCGAGATTAAATGAATAAAATGCCTGTAAGTTAAACTTGACTTAAAGCGGTAGTAACAGGCCTATATAGAAGAGGGTGAACAATTTTTGTTTCTTGCAAATGATTTTATACTTACTTCCCCATGAAGAAGAATGCTTGGATCTTCCGACAGAGTCCGTACTATGAAAACAAAAGGAAAGCTTTTATTTGAGCGATTTCACTATAAATGCCTTTGAAAAAAAATCCTGATTTTTTTTGTATTTTCGAAAATTACATTATAAACAAATAAAGCATGAATCTCACCTGATTTTAACAGCTTCCAAGACTTTGTTTAAGGGACGTGTGAAGCAAATTTTGTGCAGATTCATGAAATGGTTTAGAATATATACACTTGATTTCAAAACTATAATATAATGAAAGTTACGCCTGACTTAAGCGCAATTACCAAATTTGTCAACATATTTCTGTGTTAGATGAGACAGACAATGTTCATGACGAATTTTGTAAAGATTGGCGGTGTGATTACTAGGGCGGAGATTTCCGTCATAAATGAGCGAAGACACGCTCATTTAAAAAAATTTCAGAATAATATTATTTTATGCCTACGTATGTAGTTGATACGGCATATATTAATTTTTTTTTTCGACTTCTACAGTACACCGCCAACCCATTAGAACACTTTAAGTATATCCAATGATTTACAAAAATCATGCTGTTATTAACTTGTAGGCAAATAATTTTATTTTTTTTTTTTTCAATGCCAAATACAAAAAAAAATATCTCAATTCAATAAACGGGACTAAAATATGAGGACACAGGAAATTTTCTATTTGACTTATAAATTAGTATTTGTGAATTATGGCTAGTTGGAGACGAATCGTATGACGAAGTGAACAAAATCGACATTTTTTATAAATCTGAGCATATTAGTTTATAGTTTTCATTGTTTTATTTGTTTACCTTTTTTAAAAATATTTAGTTAAGTTATTAAAAAAACTTTTTCAAGAAAAGTTGCAAAATATTAAAGAAAATAATTATTTTCCAGATTTAGAATAAAAAGACATTCTGAAAGAAAAATTTCATGAATAAATTTCTATGTTTCTAATGGGTTGGCGGAGTACTGTAAATGTAAAAATTCATTTCAAATATTAATTTTGCTAAATTTTTTTTCAAAAAATGCCTCAGCGTTTTTCGAAAATATCGTCAAAATCATCATCGCGAGGTGAGCGTGTAAGTAGTCTGCGTGCAAAGTTGTATTAAGATATCTAAAATAATATTCAAGTTATTGGTGCACTAACGAACAGACAGACATGATCCAATCGATTTATATTACCATTCTGGTCAATTTGGATTTCTTTGGCTACGACAAATATCAGTTATGAAAACACAGTTATTGTTCCCGGAAGAAACGAAGAATATTGTGTGTTATGGAATTAGTTATCTTATTAGTAAAATCGCAATAAATTTTTGAAATTTCTTAAAACATGCTTAATTGTAAAACTGTACTTGAAGAAGCATATTCAATTGCAAATTAATAATTTGGTGTTGTTGAAACGTAGAAAATTTTAACGTAAACATTTGAGAAAAAAATCTACGAATTCCTTCCTAATTTTTTACTAATAATTCAGTTTACAGGTAACTTACATATGTATGTACATATCATAAGTCATTTGAAAAACTTGCCGGTTGCAGCACTTCCATTTATTATTTCCTTTTAATAATAATTTTGCAATAATCAATTGAATAATATGCATTAGCACTTCTTGTTTATATTAAGGAAATAAGTGCATATTCACTTGCATCAATATATCTAAAAAAGTATAAAAAAGTTATCGCTTCGGTTCATTTAACCTATTGCAACCGTAAACGCTGAAAGGAAATACAGCGAATTTCGCAGTGATCACAATTATAAAAAAAAAAATATGTACATATGCTTGCACATTTGACGACATTAAATGTTGAGCGTCGTAGTAGGCAAAGAAAAATTAAATTAGCAATTTTCCACTGTCTGAAAAACAAGCAATAAAAATGAAAAAACTTGTGAAAACTTGCTAGCAATATTTAGTTCCTACTTCCAACGCAAATGAAAGACTTAAGGCGCGAACCTCAGCAAATTGACTAAAGCTTAAATTGAGCACAGATTACTATTAAAATTATCCACACGCTATTAGCGACGCTAATGTGACAACTTTCAACTCTGAATTCATACATAATTCAAATACCTTCAACTTTTTTCGTTGGGCTGGGGTTTTCACTACTAGTGTTCTCTGTTTTTTTTTTTGCGCTAAAGTTCAAAGGTGCACAACTTTTACTTTTTAAATCATTTGACCGTTGCTTGCCTGGCCATTGTTGATGAGCTGACCACTAAGCAGCAAACAAAAAACAATACTGTGTAGAGCACACAGTGGCAATGAAAACTGCAATGTCTGAACTATAAATATATACATAGTTTGATAGAAAAAAAATTGGTTTGTCATAAATTCACATGAAATATAAAAGCCGCCTCGGAGCCTGAACTCCCAACCAAGTTCACACGTTGGTCAGCCACACCACAGCGAACTGTGACGAAATTGCTTTTATACTCGTATTGTGCTGCACACAAATAATACAAATTTAGCAGCAAATTTGCGGTGCGATAAACTTCAAAGGTGGCGAATTCAAGAAAAAATCGTGTCAAAAATTTTGTATGCTCTATTGTGTCGCCACAGGGAGTTTGGGCGAGTGTTACAATTCACCAATGAGCAAGTTAAAATAAATCTTCTAAATTGAGTTACATTTACTAACTCCACCGCCTGCTGCTTGTTGTCGCCCATTAATTTCGCGCTGATGCAAAAGGAAACACGTGCAAATGACTAACGGCAGCTAAAGCTCGAAGAAATAGTAATAAATGCGAACAATTTTAGACAGCAGGTCAATGGGGAATGGCAACTGACAGTTGGCAGCTAGCAGCTAGTGGCCAGTAACAAATAGCTGCATCCAAGCATAATCCCCAACTGCGCACAAATTGATTCTCGAGACAAGTTAACAGATTTCACAGTGACAGTGACGCAGCGGCGTCTTGAGTGTGGGCTTGGTATGTGGCAAGCAATGCAAAAAAATCACCAGAAAATGAAACCAAATTTGAAATCAAAACAAAATGCCAAAATTACCAAAGCTACTTGTGAGCTGTCAGCATCGCCTGCCCCCTTGCCTGCTGCTCCAAGCAACTTAAACTTCTTGGTGCTGCGCAATCGCAGCGGAAGGCTAAGGGGAGGCGAGGCAGGCGGGCGTTGAAGACGCTTAGCTTTTGCAGCAGCGACTCGCTGGCTGGTGTGACTGTGCAGTCGACGCGCGCTTTACTTACTCAGGCAATCGCCAGTCAGGTAAGGTAGTCAGTCAGCAAAATTTGCGACTTTCACTTTTGCCGGTCGGTCACAAATATTGTATCACGTTCCACCGCGCCATACAAACGAACGTCAAAAGCACGTCGGTATGAATGTAAGTGACTGTTGGTTTTTTCTTTACATATTTACTACACCAGTGCATGTATGTATAAGTAAGTAAAAAAATCGGCGCGTTGCTGAATTTTTAGTTTGCCGTTCTGTGTGTGCGACTTTCTTGTTGTTCATAAAAGAATTATTTATGTTTCAACTATTTGGTCGCGACGGTTAGCGACTTTTGAGCAACGGCTTGTTTGAAGCGGACCGAGTGTGTGCGGCACAGTGGTATTTGGTGGTAAATTACCAAATTTTTAACCGTTGAGGTTCACGAATTGAATGTAAATGACTTTCTAATTAAAGTTCAAAAAATTTCTTCTCAAAAGCGTAATATATTAGCACAGGAGCAAAAACAAAAATGTCATATATATTTCTTTTATTTCTTGACGCTTATAGTTTTTTCTTTTTTTGATAAATAAAGAAGTCTGATACTTATGAAAAAGGTAATGATTTTGGTTTTTTTTGCTGGCTTGAGGTTAGTTTTGATATTTAATTTAATTTTTATTTCCAATCAAAATTATAAAACTCAACTTATCATTGTTATCAAAAAATAATAATTGGATTGTCTGCTGGAGCTGTGAGGCCGTCTTAATAAACGTTGAGTAAATGTACTTAAACATTGGACACTAAAAACTGATACAAATTGTCTGGTATTTCAATAGCGAGATATACTTAAGTTTTTGTAGACATTTTTTTTTCGATATATTCTCTTTTTTTATATGCGCGACATTTAAATAAGGAGCTTTGAGTATTACTAAAAATTATATAACAACAATTTTTACCGCTGTGGAAAATGTTTAAATTTCTAAAATGCAACAAAAATTTAAGCTTAATTTTTAGTCATAGATTATGAATACTTATTTATTAATTTAAATTAAAAAAATTAAATTCTCTCAACCTGTTTAGGTTATTTTGGAATGAAGATAGTCGTTTTACAAACAAATATTTTATTTTTCAAATCTTTGCGCTAACAATGATCAGCTTACATTTGTTATTATTTTCTTTAAACTTTTGGAGATTATTTGCAGCTTTTTAGAATTTTTAACTTTTAAATAATTTTTCAAAATTAATGCAAAACATATTTAAATAACCTTTATCTCTGTTTTTGATTTGAATAGCTGGAAAGTGTCCTAACTTGAAAAAATTATTTGCCAACCACTGTAAATAGGCATCATTTTAAATGCTAAGTTTTGCAATAATTAAACTAAATTAATTCGTTATTTTTTTCATTCAAAATAATCATTCACTTGCTTAAGACGCAAGGCAAAATTAAAATGAAAATGTTTAAAATTTATGTATGCCTTATTTAAAAATTCTGAAAAAGCTTCATAGCGACCTCGAAAGTCAATTCAAATATCGCATTTGAACATTTTTATTTTCTCATTAAAATATTATAATATCCCACGGCTTAAGCTTAACTCGCCGCTTTTGGGCGCTGCCTTAGTGTTGAGTGATGACATAAATTCAATACCCGCAGAAGTCTAAAAGTGAAAGAATAGCTGTTACTACATCGCTTTGAGTGTAGTTTTTTTTTCTTAAAATGTTTGATGATGTAATATATCATTTTAGGTATTTTTTAGCATACCGTAAACTTCTTTTGTTGGGCTTAAGTTAAAATTTATAATCAGAAATTTTTACAATAACTCCAACAGAGCCTTTACTAGGGAGTGACCGATTTCAAACATTTCAAATTTTTCATAACAAACTTAATCTTGAGATACGCACTAAATTTTCCAATTCGATTTTATGGAAAAAAAGTAATCATACCACAGTGCGCTACACTAACATAAACACATAAATTCATATGCAGATAGAGAGTATGTTCAACAGCAAGGAAAGTGGTCAGACGAGAATCTCCAAATATTATGAACCGCAAGCAAGCACACACACACACACGCACAACATGCATAAAATCTCAAATGACCAGCAGCCGAAAAGCAAGAGCGATCAACTTCTCATTGACTTTAATCGCTGCTCACCAGTTTTTCTTTTTTCCTTTTTTCGTTTTTTTTTCCTTAACATACTTGTGCCGCTTCTGACGATTTGGAATGTTGTGCTGCTTACTGTGGCAGTTTGTTGTAACATATGGCAGTGATGTTGTTGTAAATTTTGTTGCTTTCAGTTTAATTTTATAGCCGCTATATTGAGTTGATTGTCGTTTCATTTCCGTCTATCTTTGCCGACAATTCGCTTCGCTGGCGCTGCGTGCATAATTAAAATCAGTGAAATTTATTTTTGAATTATGGCAAACGCATTTACTCACATAGCGTTTATTAGCGAATACTCCATGAATAAATAAGCTGAACATGAAATTGAGTTATGCTCACGTTAATTATGAGTGCGCATTAGAATTTCATTTTAATAGGAATTTTGAAGAGTTGAAAGCTTGTCTTATTTAGAAAATGTTATCACTTTTAACGAGCTATTTTTATACTTATTTATATATATTTAGTTGTTTGTTGTTTAATTAAGTTATTTATTTAATATATCTAGTTCTTACCTCGGAGATACGAGCCTCAAGTAGCAATTCTCAATTAAGAGGTTGAATGAAATGTTACAAATGGATTATCAAATGATTAAAATTTAATACAGTTTTAATACAAAAATATATCTCGTTGTATTAAGAATATGCTAATATCTTATTGCACCAATGTTTCCCAATCATAAATGAAAGAAATAAAAAAAACATTTTCGAAAATTTAATTTCAGTCCTTTTTTTGTATAAAAAAATATATATTTACAAATACTGAATAAAATGTGACTAAATGGCTATCAGCTCAAATAGTTTTTAAATAAATTCAATCCAAAAATATTTTTGAAAAAAATTAATAAATATTTCACTTTCTAATTTTATTGATACTGAAAATTACTTGAATGCCAACTATATTAAATAATATCAAAAATATACATATAAAATTTAGGTATCAAATGAAGCATTCATTAATAAGAAAGTAACTTTGAATAGGATTGGCAATTAACTTTTGAAATACAAAATTAAACTAATATATATTTTGGCGAATAAATAAAAAAATATATACATACATACTACATATCAATGGAAACTAACAAAAAATATAATTATACTTGCAATTTAACACAGTTCCATGGTAAACTCGAAAAAGCTCAGCAAAACTCAGTAACCCATAAATTTAAACTCTTAAACCAATCAAAAACAAGCTCCGAATATTTTTTTTTTATTTCATTATTTTTCCTTTATATTGAAGATATCCATGAAATGATTATTTATAGAAAAGTTTAAAGATATGTTTTTGCTAAGTCTACAAAGCTACAAAAAACAAAAAAAATTAATAATATTTTTCAATAGTTTTTTGTATGAATAAAGTCTTTTGAATAACTAAAAGAAGCACCTTTCAATAAAACTTTTAGATAGCTTAGACATACTTTGTAAAGTTTATACAAATTGCCAGTTTGTTATTTTCATAAAATAAACCTCTTGAATTTATTTTTTGTTCATAAATAAACTCAGCGAGGAACGAAAGTATAAACATTAAAAAAAATTACTCCAACACTTAACAATATGGCTTTTTCTCGCCATAGCTAAAATATAATTTTAAAAAATTATGGCAAATCAAAGCAAGACTCATAAAAATAACTTACATTTTCGTAGAATTTTTGGAATTTTTACTTACATATAATTAACTGAGTATGCCAATTGTATAGCCCAATCAATAGAGCGTAATAAAAGCACGTTTTTAATTAAACAAAGCTTCGCAATAATTTATGAATGTTTTTTTTTTTAAAACTGTGTTTTAAAGTGTTTTATTTCTATTGTGAAGACCGGCAGTTTGGCGGATTTTCTGCTAAATAAAGTGTTTACATTGTACGAGAAAAATCAAAAATTTTTTTGAAAGTATTGCTTAGTTTGACTTAGTTGAAAGTGTTCTTCATTGCGCTAAAATTAACTGCATACTTAGGATTTGTTAAAGTTCTTAATAAATTGTTTACAATTTTCTTAATAAATAGGGGATTCACAAGCTATCGTAAAGTGTCGTATTGTCGTAAAATCATAAAATTTGAAAATTTCCTAGTTGTTTTATTTTACTTCCTTTTTCTGTGCAATGCAACAAAAACAATAAAAATAAATTTTATGGTACAACTTAACGACAATTATTGACACCTTGTGAATACCCTAAATATGTTTTAAATGTTACAAAAGTGTACAACTTTGATACACGTGATTATTCTAAAAAATTCTCAAAAAATTGTCATGAAAAACATTTTTGCTATGACACGAAAATCACTACGTAGCCGATTGTTTGAGTTACGGTATATCCATATTTCACATTTTATAAGATTTAGTCAATTTTAAATTTTAATTAACTTCTTCATATCGCGGTTTTTTACTTAAATTACATATTTAACTCAATTAAATTTGTTTGCCAAATACCGAAATAAAAACTTGATAAAATCTTCTTCATTAAAAATCCTTTCAAATACTCCCCATTTGATATTAATATAATGAGAATTAATAATTACTTAATTACATAATTTCTTAAAATTATTAGAAATTTCATGCATAACGAAAGGCTCCTCAGCAGCGCAGCCATTGAGAGGCCTTCTTATGTTTTGCTTTTACATATTTACTCGAAATTTCACACATTTCAGATATGCTGGTCATGCATGTCACACTCCACGCCATTTTAGAGCTTTCAGAGCCCATTGCAGATGGCACGCGTCATTCACACATTACATCAATGCAGTCGAAATGGCTCACCGCATTTTCGCCGCACACTTGCGCTTGCGATTTCCAATGCTCAGCGGCAAACGGCGAGGTGACTGACACGCGTCTTGCTTTGAGTTGATTGCGCCTGCGCACAACGCCTGAATGTGAAAAGCGAACTGCATGAAAGTTCGCGTAATATATATGAATTTGCATATTTTCTAAAAATTCAGTGGCAGATGAAAAATGAACTGAATGTGTCACCAAGTCATGCGCGTGTGCGCCGTGTTGCGTTCAAATGCTTAACAACTTGTTAAAAACTATAACGTTATCAGAATCAGCAAAAACATAGACGCGTATTGAAAATCTTTAATTTACATGACTCAATAATGATGCTGCTACATTATCAGCTTAGATAAAAAAAAAACTTACAGACGAATGTTGTCATCGGCATTGAACAAAATTAAATTAAAAAAACATAAAATTTCACTTTTCGAACACGGATGGTAGGGAATGAAAGCGACTTCATTTCTTTGTAATACTCTTTAAAAATATTACTTGTCGCTGCTTTTTTCACTTAATATACAAAGTTTGTTTTATAAATTTGCTTTTATATTTCAACTTCATTTTCGCAATAGCCATTTGCATGCAGGAATGGGCGACACTTTGCGGTTCACCGCAATATGACTCATGAGTGTGACCAAAATTTAAGAAAGTAAAAGTTTTACGCCTAAGGCTTTGATATGGATGATTCAGCCAATATGGTTTTCAAAACATTTTTTTGCTGCTGAAATTGACCACAATGTTCGTTCGCAGACATGACAGAACATTTTTTCTTTTTACTGTTTTTTTACATACAGACACTATATTTTATACATAACTCAATGACAATGAACCATCGCACAGTGGACCAACAGCTCTTCAAAAATGGTGAAATGATGAAGCCATTGATCAAGTTGAATGATACTTCGTGCAAGATATTTTGGTGTTCGCTAGACATGAAGCAAAATTTGAAAAATTCAAAATGGTGAAATATATATGGCAGACGTATTTTATGCAAATCGTTGTTGTTTTCTGGGGGAGCTAATTACGAACATGAAGTTCGTTTTTGGCGGTTCGAAATAGCGCTTCCACATGTACTTCCAAACCATACTTTTTTAAATGTCTATAGAGGGGCTTTAGAGTAGCTAGTTAGGAGTATTATATTGAAATTTTTTGAATTTCTCAGTCACCTTAAAAAAAATTTAATACCAAATACATAATTAAAAAAATATATTATTCGTCGAGGACTTACTGCAGTCGTTTTAGTAAAAATTCATTTTGGTTGAAAACCGCTTTAAAAGCTCGTTTACATTATTACTTTAAGGCAACATTTTTGACATATATCTTCATGATTAAAAAAAAAGCATTAATGACCGTAGTTCTTACGATTAAGGACAAAATGATTTCATTCTTATTTCAATACCATGGTTAATGTAGCATTAAAAAATCACTTCAAAATCTCCGTAATTTTATTATTTTAAAGGCATTACTTTATATTACTAATAAATAAATACAAAAATAAAGACGTCATTTTTTGACTTCATTCTAAAAAATTGCTGCGCCGAGTCATGAAAGGTAGAATTTGTTAAGTGTCGAGTGCTAAAACTTTTCAGCTATAAAAAGTAAACAGAATCGGACTTGCGCGACTCCTGATGATACATGAATAATGCTCAAGCAAATATTTTTAAAAAAGAACTCATTGTGTTCTGTCGTTTAGGTAAGAAGATATATAACGAGAAAGAATAGATTGAAAACCGAGGAGTTCGGATTCATGGATGAGTAAAGAGTGACTTACTCTATGAAATGCTTTACTAAAATCGGTGTATATAACAACGATATGCATAAATTCTCTGAATATATATTAGAAAACGTCGCAGTTTAATAAAACTTCCTGAAAACGTAGAGACTAATTTTAGTTAAAAAGCTCTTTTGAAGAAAAATAATCAATAAAAGGTTATTAACTACATTTACATTCCAAATAATTTAAAACTGTCTACCCAAAAAACAGAAGTTGGTATACAAAGAATTAAAAAAAAAAATAAAATAATAAAAAAATATATTTGTAAACTGGGTCTAATGTGCCATTCTTTATATACTTGCATTCAATATATATTCGAACCTTATTTCAAAAAATTTTCAGCACTTTTAAGTAACTTCTTGCCCACAGTGCATGGCTTGAAAATATGCCAGTGCGTATGTTGTGGGTGTTTTTGACACAATTGTGTCTTCCACCTTATAGAAATTTATATTATTCAGCCATTCAACGCGATCCCTTAAAAAGCTTAAATTTTTTATAACTCATGTATGTAGATTGTTTAAAAAAGAGCTCAATAATTTATTGGAATGTGCCAACTATACATACTCGTATATATATATATATATATATATATATATGTATTTATAGGTACATTCCTTTCTTAAGTACACTCGAGTACATCTATATATGGACTTGTGGTTTTATTTGTGAGCGTATTGGTAATTCAATTTGAAAATTCTTTTCACTCACCTATTTTCTGACTTTGTTGTTAATCAATATACATATGTGTGTACATATGTATGAAATGATCATGTTTTTTTGCTTTTACCTCTGATGAATATTCGTAAAAATGTAGGTCAGCACAATTTCGTTTGAAAAGTTTGGCGCGAGATCACCTTCTCGACGTCATTGAGTCAATAACATTAATTAACACCTCTAAACTATACTTACTGCTACATACATACATATGTACATACATATGTACCTAAGGCTAAGTCAATAAATTTCTTATGCATCTCTAGAACTGTTTTAATATCTCTCAATATTTTTAGCTTGAAACCATAATGGTTTAGTTTGAAAAATAAATATTTAAAAATATCAGCAATTTTAATTTGCATTTATTTCAGTTATTATGTTAAGCTTCGCCATAATCTTATGTGAAAGATCGAAATATATATATATTTTTTAACGGGCATATTGAACATCTTCATCTTATATGCGATATTTAGTAGATACTGAGCAAAAGAATTATTTCTTATTTATTACTTTGAAAAAAAAAATATATATAACAGAAAAATGTAGTTTTAGATCATATAAAGAGAAGGTGCATTAAAGGTAATTGCTACTGTTCAGCGTAAGATAAATAATAACAATTTGGCGCTCAAACTATATAGTTCAGTTTCTTTGCCGAGCTTCTCCTACCATTGGTGGCGTGCGTCTTTGTATTATACCACAAAATGGAGGGACCTACAGTTTTGTGCCGACTCCGAACGCTTTTTCATGGCAGAATAACCCTCGCAGCTTCGCCAATGCCTGTCGAGGGTTGATTGCTATTTGAAAAAAAAAAAACTTTTCTATGATTTAGATTTTACTTGCTCTAACTGAAGTTCAATCGCCGAACTCAGCGGCATCAAATTTTAGTGCGCTTTAAAAAGTGAAAAATGTGTCGGGTTTGAATACTTAGCTTGTAATGATTTCTAAAGTGAAAAAACTCTTTTTGTACACTGTAAAGTCAGTTGAAGTGCTTTTTGTAATTGCAAAGAAGCTCCTTTTTCTAAAAAAGTATTTTGAATATAAGTTGTTATTTTTAGAAGAAGTTTAAGTCAAGGGATTCACGTGCATATTTAAATACAAAGGATATACGTAAAAGAATTTAATTTGAAATAAATGCATTACTTTTACTCTAAACGTTAGTTTCAAACTTTTCGCAAGGAATTAAATTTAACGATATTTGCAAAAGCAATTTTTTTCTAATATGACTTACAGTTGAAATAAATCATTCAAGTTGGATAAGAGTTTTGGGGTTAATGCCGGCGCATCGGCACCCTTTTAAATTAGATTAACTTTTCGAAAAGAATGCAATACTATTTAAATATGATATAATGTAATATTTTTGCAATAACATAGACGCTTTCAAAAAACTGTTGAGTTTTAAGCCTTGGCAGCTAAGACTAATTTTTTGTATTAGTTTAAGGGTTTTATATTAATTCTATTAAATAATTAAAATAAATTACATCATTCTACCGATATTAATGAACCCAAGAGTATCTACATCTTCTTAAAATTCGAAACAAAATCATTGCAAGCACCCTTAGCCTACAGCTACAATTTTTTTTTATTAAATTTATTTTATTTTGAATTAAAAAACAAACAATTAAAAAGAGCATCCGACTTTCATTAAAATTTTTTTTGTTTAATTATTAGAATTTTCTAGCATATGTATGTAGTTTTGTTACCGATTTAATTTTAGTTTGAACTAAAAAATGTTCGTTGATTTTCAATAAGTTCAAAAATATAAAAACGAGCTTAGCATGACTTATAAGAAAGAAATTGCACATGCGCGTATATAATTATAAATATATAATTTACAGGCACTTGACTTGCACTTTTTTGTTTACCAAGCTTGAGTAGTTTACGAAACTGCATACTCAAATAATTATAGAAATTTAGTTAAAAAAGCCTGTGCTTTGATTTGCGTTTCCCATGGCTTTAGTTAGAGAATATACAGAAATGTAAGTTGTCATATGGGTTTTTTTTTTTTTTTTTTTTTTTTTTTTTTAATTAATTGGGAAACTAAGCATCAATCTCTAGACGTTGTTATTTTTATTTGTTTTAAATAACTGACTTGAATTTTGATCAATTAAAATTTAGAAAAATCCTACAACTAGGATTATTAAAAATAAGCACCTTATTGTAAAGTGTTAAACGAACTTTCATAATTTGTTGTGCCACTACCTAAAATAAGTAACCATCTTTGATTGAATTATCCGTAATAGTTAAGTAAAGTGAAGAAAAGATTTATCACTTCGTGTACCGGCACTGACTAGCAGTTATTGGAATAAAATCGACCACCAGAAAATGTTACACATGTTTGCATGTCAGCAACAAATAGAAATCACATGTGTTTTGCATTAATGCCAACAATGTTGAAGCTAAAACATCGTACCACGAATATAACAACTCATTTTGTCGGCATTTTGTTACAAATACCAAAATGGCAAAAGCCGCCGAATAGAGCCACTCGTAGAGAGCAACTTGAAAATTTCCTTAACAATTTCTTAACGGCGCATGAGGTGAAGTTATGTTGAACTATTGCCAACATATTCTCGAAGCGCTCACAACACCAGTAGTTGGCAATTGCCAGCTGTAGAGCTTTCTTGTGCTCGCTTAGTTTGACGCTTTGCATACAATTTTGTGTCGTTGTCGACTTGTGTTTTGTGCCATTTGTTATTGTAACACTCTTGATTGTTGTTGTTGTTGTTGTTGGTGTTGTGCTTGCAGTTGTATCTACATTTTGTGATAAGTATTTTCGTTATTATTAGTAATTTTTGTTGTTAACATGTGCTACGCGCATTCGCTGTCATCACATGATGGAAAACGAAAGACTAAAGCAACGAACCCACTCGAAAGTATGTATGTACATACATATGTATGTATGTATATAGGTAATTGGGTCACAATTTAATAAAACTTGTTTTTTGCCGGCACTGGTATTCTTCGACAGTTGTTATTATTGTCCCATTGGCATGTGGTGGCACACTGTTTTATACTTTTATATTTTGAAAACTCCAGCTGCTGTTGTTGTTGCATGTCTAAACGCAATTTCTTTGGCCTATACAGTTGTTTAACCACAAAACGCATGCGTTTCAATTTGTTCTATGCCAGTTTAGTTTAGCGAAAATTGTCGCATGAAAATATAGAGCAAATGCACAAAATATGGCGGCAACAAACTACTCGTACAAAAATAATTGGTAGAGGAAAAGAAAAGAATAATAAATGGAGCGTTGTCGCATGAAATTGATCAATTTGTAAAGCAACCAATGCAAACTTTAGGTTCGATTACACAAAACTGCAGTAATTTGATACAAATTTTACTAAGTTTTTTTGACATAAATGCAAATCTAGAGTACAAAATATTTCAAGTTAGGTTAGGTTTTTGAATAAAATCCAATAGCAGAAATGTAAGATAAACGTCAATCGTTTTCATTGAGTCTTAAATCAAATCGAAGCATGCGCTCTAAAATGGGGGTTGTATTTAAAATAAGTTGGCGATGCATCTGCTGAAGAATGTCAAGTGCGGCGACAGTACAACAAGTACGTCCACAGCTGTTTCTTGTCTATGCAAAATGCTTCTTGGGATAGCACAACTTTAAGAGCTTCTAATCGACTTATTGAAAGACGCAAAACGCATTGCAGCCACGTTTGAGTACATACAGTCCATATCCAAAAATCTCCTAAGTTTTTGAGAGCAATGGATCTTAGAGAAGTTAAGGGGTCAAGCTAATGCTAAAGCTTATATTTTCTAGTTTTAGAAAAACATTTCAAGATTATGAGAAACATATACATATGTACATATGTAAATATAAATAAATAAAAAAAATTACCTTTATTTTTGCAAACCGTTTACAACCTGGTAAAATTTTTTATAATAAAATAACAATAATTGACAATTTTATTGAGCTTAAGGCCAGTTTATGAAAGTTTATTAGGCCAACAGAAAAATAACAAACATTTATAATAAAATAACGTTAAAAAAAATTCTCGTAAATATACCAAATTTCTTGTAAATTATACATTTTTTTTAAATGAAAACTGCTGAAAAAAATTTAAAATGTAAATATTGTATTATAAAGATTTTTTAGTTTCATAAAAAAAATTGTAAAATACAAAAAAAAATATTTAAAAATAAAATAATAATTTTTCTGGAACATTGAGAACCCGTAAAAATTTTGTCAAACGTCTTCCTGTAAACAAAAAAAAACATGGGAGAAGCTAAAATTAAATATAATCTGCCTTATCACCAATTTCAACTCTACAATTCATTCCCAGCAATTTACAGGCAATACAAAAATAAAAAATTGTTTTTTTTAGTATTGCATTATCATTTATATGAACATTCGTTCAAATGATAAGACTGAATATTAATTTTTCTGGCTGTTGTTTTTTTTTAAAGTTTGCTTGTAAAATATTCAGAAATTTCATAAGATTTAAGCTGCAAAGTAAGACAAATTGTACGATATGAAAATTTTCGGTTTTTAAATAAATTTGCGTAAATCAAATAGCACAGTCCTGCAAAACCTATTATTTTTTTCAGTTAAAACAACATTTGGAGATCATTTTACGTTAAACACGATTATATTGTCACGAAATAGAATAATTGCGTTTAAATTTTTTTGTGGAATCTAACTTTAATTAGTAATTGCAATTTAAAATATACCAAAAATTTAATCAGTAGAAATAATTAGAGCTTTAAGACGTTACAAAATACCATAATTTTTTAGTAAAACTAATTAAATATAAATAATTGCTAAAAACACAAACAACAATCACACAAACAAGTTCATATAGCAGCAGATCAGTTGCTCTTGTTTGTAGTTGGTTTGTTTGAGGAAGATGAAATAAACACAACAGCCCACTCGGCTAGCGTAGCACAGCATGTAGCGTGGTGGCTCTGCAACTCCGAGCTCCTTGATTCAAAGCCTGGGAAAGTGGTGATGAAGAACAAAAATATTATTAATTAAATAAAAAGAATGTTTAAAAAAATGGCTAAAATCAAGGCACATCAAATGCATAGGTAGCCTTTCATATTTTATTTTATTTTGAATTGTCAAATTTTGAATTTTGTTGTGATAAGAATGCTTTCAGTACAATTCAAGGTAGTTGAAAAAATATTTTTGAAATTTTAGCTATTAAAAGCAAAAACAAAATATACAGAGCTCAAATTTTTTTTTAAATTTTTCTACTGCTGCTACCTATTAAATGTGCCTTGGCTAAAATACATGGAATCACTGAAGATACTGACGTAATAAAACATTGCAGATATCAGATATGCGCTTAACGCAAAAAAAAACCACAATAATTACCTCTAAATTTTCTTGTTACTCACTCTCGCTTACAAACTGTGAATAATTTTCCAGCAGTAGTTGTAGTAAAAGCTTTATTGTTGCCTTTTTTTCTTACAATTGGCTTTTACAATTTTATGGGTATACCTTCAAAAGCTTATTCCTACTTTATTCTTTTTGGATTCCTCTTAATATAAAGTAAGATTTTGGTAAAATAAATTTTTTTTAATTCCTTATACTACCGAAATACTAAAACAGTGAATGAATATGTTCTAACACATTTCCCTGATTAAGAAAGAGTTGCACCAGCACCCGCTATTTTTCTCAAAATTTTAAAAATTTGTTTACATCATTGAGCACTTCTTAGCGACAGGTTATGTAATGTGATGTAGAAAAAATGTTAACTTAATTGCCACAGCACATTTCTATTCAATTCCATACATTTCGAGCAGTCAAAAAGCATCAAAGCATTCCTCTTTACGCTGCTTTATTTAAATACAAATCATAAAGCCATTGAAAGTAAAATTTTATCTTTCATTGTTGCTTTCATGTCACAATAAATGTGAGAACGCGAGAAAGTGTAGAAAAATATATGTATACATACATATGTATGTACGTATATACGTACACACATCCACACATAAATGCGAACACACTCGTATTCATCACAAATCGAATAGATATGAAATTAAAATGAATTTCATGTTTGCGATGAGAGAAAAAGTCTCATTAAATTCACGTAGCAATTAACATTGAATCGGTGCTATTATAAACACACAATAAAGCAATATAAGTAAGCGCATACTCACACACGTATAGACAAACATCTGTGAAATTACTACACATAAACTTAGCCGAGCGTAGATTTTCATTGCAATAAACTTATGAAAGAATATTTGCGAGAGTGAAAGTATTTCCTTCATTCAATCGTAGCAAACTACGATGACGTACTAAATGAGATGTAGACAAAATTTAATTAAGCGACTCCACCACACAGCGGCGGATACAGAAAAAAGTTGGGGGGGCGTTTCGAGGGTGGTGATACTGGGGCAAAACAAATATTTTTGTAGACAAACCATCATAGATGAACTGTTACATACATTTAAATCTTTCTGCTTGTAGGTTTCTGGGGGCTTTCTGGACTCCCACATGCCCCAAACACCCATCCAACGACAACCCCCCCGCCCCTTCGGCGCCTGCACCCACACAACTAAAATCACTAATACATACTCAACAACTCTACATATATACACAAATTTTTCTATGTTTTAGTTTACTTATTTGCATTGAAAGCGCCACAATTCATTGAAATTAAAAAAAAGGCTATTCACATTTCAATATACATAGATGCGATCTTATATACAAATAATAAAGTGTATGCTGAGCCTAATACATTGAATTCGAAGTTATTTAATTTATATGCAAATTAACTGAAGACATTGTTGCTCATCTTCTTCTTCTTGCAGTTTCCCTTTGGCGTCAAACATTTTTTTATGGCTTATGTTTTTATAAATTTTTATTCGTACATGTATTCTCACTTTGAATGAATTGGTTTTTTTTCCACCTTGCTCAGTAGATTTAAGGAAAGTGAATAGTGAATTGTTGTAATTCTTTTTGTTGCATATAGATATATCTGTGGTTCATGTTATGATAGTGTATATTTGGATACACAAATGAAATGCTATCGTAGCAAGAATTTAAAAGTAGTTATTTTTTTTTTAATTTTCTCAAGGAGAATTATTATTAAGAGATAATTTTCAGGCTCGATGAGTTTAAAAATGTCGTTTTTGATTCTTACTCAGGACTACTGAAGCTCTGACGCCGAACTAAATACGTAATAGAATGAAAGTTTTGTATTGCATTGTTGTATTTTTGGTAGTTATAACTTCAGAAACATGCAGCCTAGAATTGCTCCGCACTGTTGTGTTTTACCCCTCTCATCTCTTGGGGCGAAAAGTTAGCGGCTAAAGGGTACGACCAGTGAGCTTCTTCATGGAGAGTTTTAGTTTGCAGACTGTTCTAATATTTTTCATGTAGAGATGCTGCTATCAAGATGATATTTCACCTACCATAATGAGTAATATACATACATATGTTATGGTATATGAACAAAAATGGATATCATATATACATATATACGCATAGATACAGACATGTAAATATCAAAATGATAAGAATGAAAAGAGAAATCGATATTGATATTTAGAGCGATTATAAACAAAGAAAATAGATTTTTATAAGATTTTGAAAAAAGGCTTTGATAAAATGTCTCTACCTCAATAACAGTCACTAAATTTGGTAAACATATTTTCCTTGACAGCACTAAGTTAATCATTCAAAATTTTTGTAATCGAAAAGTAATCACGAGCACCATATAACGGTGCTTTTGAAAAAATCCGATAACAGACGTATTTCAGTAACCTCTGTACCCAAAGACTAACCTTATAGCAATAAAAGAAGGATTTTACATAATTTCATAAAATCTGAAAAATGTAATATTTTAATAACTTTAATACCAATTTGTTTTTCAAATTGGCTATTTATACAAATTTAGAAATGGGCTTGGCACCGCCTATACAAAAATACATCGCGAGGCTATATAAAATTCAGTTTCTCGTGAATTCAGTTTTTTTACTTGTTTTATTTTTGACTTACTGCGTCGTGACCGTAAGTTTAAGGGAAAGTAAGTATAGGTTAACTTGATTAGGTTTGTCTCTTAAACGTTCCTTTTTGTTCTTTGAGTAGTGGCGATCAATAGATTTTTGCTTGCAAATAAAAAAATAATAACAGTAATAATAATAGTGTGATGAAGTGTAAACAACAAAACTGATTCAAAACGCGTCCTTACTCACCTTATTTTCTAATATATACAAAAGCTTAAATGATTTTTACTAAACGTGTTAGCTGCTTCGTTTCTTCGCTGACTGGCGCCCATTGGAAACTTCAAGTGCACCCAAGTCATTTGACGGTGGACTTAAGCTTTTCTTACGCAAACAATATTTTTGCTATTATCTCAATCAACCCTCTCCACAAACTCTCTTTTAACACAACACAATTTAAAAATTATGCAGAAACTACGCGCATTGGCTGAGTTGGAAGAATTTTTATGAGTCTCTTGTTACCAAACGAGGTGGTGCGCTTAGTCACCTTATAACTAACGTTAGAAAATAAATTTTAATTGTAGAGCCTATACGAAAAAAATTCTTTGTCGGCAAATGGATTGCAAACAATATAAAAAAAATAAAAATAAAAAAAAAAATTATTTATTCATTTGAAAGTACAAGTAAATAAACTATTTCATATTCATGATTTTCTTTTAGCATTTGTACCGCCACAAAGCATACATACCTTCAGCGTGTGTAACAACACAGCATCGCCACCAGCAGAATTAATTCATTCCGACTCATTTTATCTATTTCACTTTGTAGCTTCCAAATCGCTGGTTGAAATAGATATCAGAAAACATAAATATGTATGGACCCAATTGCCGATTGATTGATTTTTATTAATTTGCCGCTCATCATAGCCACGGCCACGGCAACAGCCACCTGCATGCGATGCATGCAACACACAACAACAACAGCAACAACAACGACGGATGTCCAACAGCTAACTCTTGCACTTGCACTAACAGCCAATAGCTCACATTGCTGGCACATTACGTTGTGTACGGCTTCATCAAAGCAGCACCGCGCTGTGTTGTCCGCTCTTCATTTCAATCGTTTTGTTGTTGTCTGCCAGCTGCCTGCTGCGTACGTTGAAGTGCGTGAAAAAGAATTTCAAACGAAAGTGCGTTTTGTTGTCAGCAAGCAGCGGCAACGCATTGTTGTTGCCTTGTTTGCACTAGCTGGTGTTGTTATCGTCGTTGTTGTTGTTGTTGTTGTTGTTATTCCTATGACATTTGCAGCATTTTACACAGATGTCACAATGCTTTAGCATTGGCTACATAATTTCTGCATTTGCGCACTTTATTTATTTTTTCTGCCACAGTGTGTGTGTGTGTGTGTGTGTGAGCACAACAAAAGCAACAATAGCTGCAAATAGCAATTGTCTCTTTCAGCGCAAGTTTTTGTTTGCTATTTTTCAATATTTTTTTTTTTTTTTGTTACCATTACCGCTGCTGACCGACGCCGCTTTGAGTGATTGTCGTTATTGTATTTAGTTATTGTTGATTGATGTGGCAGAAAATGAGGGGGGGAGGGGGGGTTAAATAAAAATATAAATGTTGTTTGGTGTTAATAACAACAAAAAAACGCCAACAGCGTGCACTGTTGCGCCTCATTTCATTTCGATTTAAATTTTTTCCATTTTTTTTCACATATCTGCCTCGACTCACTTGCTTCTTCATCACCTTCCACTCATCTCCGCCGCTCGCCACACCTCATCTTGTCACATTTCATCATTTTATTTTATTTTTCAAATTGGAATGTTGGAACTTTCATTTTATTTTGCGTCAAGCTTAGCGACAAGCAGCGGTTAAGCAGCGTGAAAGAGTTAAAAAAATCAATGCAAACACATAACACCTGATGCATTTCTATGAGCCATGATTAACAACAGAAACATATTGACGTCAGCGATTAAGCTGCCTAATGTCTATTTCGTGATCGCTGACAGCAGCCGCTTTAACTCGAATCTCAAACATCGCTTCTACAGTTTTCAATTAATTCGAATCGATTCATTTCAATTACTCTAATATTTAAAGAGAATTTCATCACTGTCAATAAGCGACTTTGGTATTTATATTCATTATTGAGAAATACGGTTAATCCAAAATATTTGTGCATTTACTCTTACATTCTCTCTAAATCCACTTCATCTCAAGTTACCATAAAATTTAGATAAAATATTACTGAACTGAATATGACTTGCAAGTTTTAGGCTTTTACTTAAGGGGGTCCTATACTGCCAAGGCCCGAAATCGATTGAAATAAATTGCGAAGGATCTACTGAATGGCTTCTTTTTTATTTTAAAGGTACATGTTTTGACTTTAAAAATTTTGTATCGAATACCAAAAAAAGACATTGTCGACCTTGAAACGTCATTGACTAAATCAGAAATTAAATATTCTTTATTATCACAGTTTTGTTGGCTATGTTTTCCCGCGACAGTATTTTTTTTGCAAATTGTAAAATTTATGCGACGATTTGTGAAAATTTTAAATTTTCACATAATTTTTTGACATATTAAAAACTGTAAACATAAATAGAACAAAATAAAATTTTGCAAATCGTACTCGAGAAAACATAGCGGTATGTTTATTGCATAATTCAATAAAAAATATTTTGAAATCGAACCAATACTTTTATGAAAAGTTTTACTCGGCAGCTAAAAAAAACACTAATTTCAGAAAAACGCGATTAAAGATAAATTACGGTGTATAACTTAATGGAGACGGGTACATTACGGAGCCCAGAAGCATGCAAAGGAATGCGATTTCTACAAAACCCTCTCTGTGCCGTATTCTTGAATACATACAGATTAAAATTAATCGATTTTTTGAAGCGCGAGAGTAGAAGAAACAAGAAATACCAAAGGAAAGTAAAAATACATTTTTGCCCTTAGAGTTGAGGAGGTGTCTCTAAGAGAAATATCAAGATTTTTAGCTAAAAAAAGGAAACAAAATGGTCTGAAGGAATATAAAAGTAAGTAAACTCGAAAGTGGCCGCTGTGGTCGAGTGGGTAGCGGTGCGTGCTATAACTCGATATGCCGCTGAGTTCGGAGTTCGAATCTCAGCCAGGACATGCAAAATCTTAATCATAGAAAAGTTTTTTCTAATAGCGGTCACCCCTCGGCAGGCAATGCCAAACCTCCGAGAGTATTTCTGCCATGAAAAAGCTTCTCATAAAATACATCTGCCGTTCGGAGTCGGCACAAAATTGTAGGCCACTTTTACACATGCCAAATATGCTCTCAAAATTATCCAGTTTCATTATTTTTTAAACTAACTTTCCAAGTAATGCTATTTGAGTATGCAATTTTGTAGCCTATACAATTTTATTAAATTAGGTGTAAGTTAGAAGTGGCTACAGATTAGCTTTTAAAAGTAACAATTTTTTAATGACGCTACTGCGACAATTTTTTTTTATTTTTTAGAAAAAACGCGGAATATATTTACTGAAATAATAAAAGATTTTAACGGTTATTTGAAGACAATCAAGTTTTATATTTTAAAATTTAATTGCCTACTAATCCGCATATCCATATGTAAGGGCAATTATAAGAAAATATCTCCAGATATACGTCACAAAATATTTATAGCAATGTCTTAAGGATGACGTAAATTTAGTTTCGTTAGAACACAAAGATCGAAGAGAAAATTTAAACTTATCCACATACTGACTAAATGTAATTTTCGCCTCTAATATATTTCCATAGAAATAGGCTCTTCTTAGTTCCGCTTGAGTATTCATTAGGACAATTGAACTCTACCGCCACTTAATATGTTTTAAAGAAAATAATGAAAATTGTGCCACTGTAGTATTTGAAATAACTCAGATTTACACAGCACTGCGGTTTAATGTAAAAGCGAACTTGAAATTTCACAGCAATGAATTCAAGTTTATAGCTTGAAAATAATTGGAAATAACCGAAGTGAAAATAGCAAATGCGGAAGCTTTTAACTAACAAAATGCTCATAAAATCAAGTGCGCTGTTGTGGTTAAAGCTGTTGGATATTGAAATACGTATTTATGGCAGCTAGCAAAACCTAACAGTACGAACTGCACATACATATTTATGTATGTTTATGCCAACTTGTGCCGTTACAGCAATAAACGAACGTATTTAGTCACAATCCAGCTGATATACCAAATGAAAAAATGTTCTTATACGCAGTTAGTCTCATTGAAATGCAGTGAAAACACTAATTCATAGAGTAAATATTTCCTACATACATAAAATCCATCAAACATTAATTGTGTAAAGTCAATTAAATGCAGCTGTTGCAGAATTTAAATTGTTTAGCGGCAAGATTTTATTTACATACCCGACACACTAATCATTTGTTTTTGCGTGATTTAATTTATTTAGAGAAGAGCTTTAATCGGGCTTAAATGCAACAAAAATTGTATCAAAAATGTTTTTTAAAGGATACCCATCAGTGATATTTTTGTAAATCGAATTTGTTCGCCTTAAGCGGTTCGGTTAAGATATTCATCAACTGCTTACAATATTATTCAGAGAACCAACTAGTATTGTAAAAAAAACACCTTAACTACCTTAACTTAACTTGATAAATGCATGAACGAATATCTTTGGAAAATCCTAAATTTTAAATCAATTTCAAATTCACCATTTTATTAATAACACAATATTGAATGCAACAGATAATAGACACAGCCGCTAAAGCCAATATTTTGTAATATTCACAGCGTTTTTTTTTTTATTATAAATCGTTAATATTTATTAAAATAAAGTTGGCTCTGGGAGTATTTAATACTATAAAAATGTGAGTTTCAAACTTTCTATATATCTAATTCAAAATAATTTTCCAATTTTTTTAAAATCTTGACACAAATTTTCAATTTAATCAGCGTAGGTAGGAAAATTCTCGGTTCGCAATTTTGTAGTCCATTCAATTTTAGTATTAAAATGTGCAAGTTCCAAGCGTCTAAAAAATATTTTTTTTTATTAAAGAATTTATTTTGCGAGGGTGTTGAGCATGTACAAATCTAATAAATTTTTCGTCATAGAAACTAAAAAAAAAAATGTCTTCGAAGCTTAGACGAGTTTTAATCTCTCCCCTGGATAACAGGTTTAAAAACGTTAATTTTTAATCTTCGCTTCGCGTGCATGTGTTCAGGCTATCATAAATTAAATTCATCAGTGAAACATTTCATTAAACAAATGATTTTTGGTAACATCAACGAGAGAAAATTATACGACAAATAAGGCGCAAAAATTGTGTGTCCGCCGAAGAGAAAGATTCTTTATCTGTGCGAGTTGTCTTTGCTGGCGCTTTTAGTTCCAGTGAGCGCTTAACCGGAGTTGGTGCAAACGGCAAGAGACTGCTTTTGAGGAAAACACAATGGTGTTATTTCTTATTTTTACGATTTCCCCAGCAAATTAAATGGAACTTTATTATCTGTTCCTTTTTTACATAAAATTTTAAAAAATTAAAACATTATTTTCCAACTTTATCTCTTTTGTGTTTAACTTTCTTGATTTCTTCTGATACTGATTTAATTTCGATACCTTGATTAATTAAAGCACAAGTAACGACGGGTAAAATCTAGACGAAATTAATTTATCACTAAATAAAAAACTGCGACTTTATTTCAAATAAAGTAAGCGACACTTAAAAAAATCTCGTTTCCGAAAAGTACTTTTTTCCAAAAAAAAAGTCGATATTTCCGATCACTATAAAATTGTTAAGAAGAAAATCCTATAAATTTTCCTAAAAGTTTATTATTATTTTTCTACGATTCGGGCTAGATAAAGGTATTGCTACCGCATCGTAAGTGGAGTGGAAATTGAAATTCAAAATGAACGGCTTTAATGTGTTTACAACGTTTTAGGCTGTTACATATTCTAACGTCAAATTTTTAACATTCATTTACTTTTCTCCTCAAATTTCACATTATTATTAAATTTAGATAAGCATACAGTAATAAATAAATATATATTTCGACTTCATAACATTTACTATTTTCTTTACAAATGAACACACCAGTTCAGCATTTCTAAACTTCGTGAAATGTCAATACTTCACAACTGCTAAACTGCAATTATGCCGCTTAAGGTAAAAGCAACTCGCTCCACAACAGAGCAGCTTAGAAAAATGTAACGACCAGTTCTGCTGCTGCTGCTGCTGGTAAACTATTTGATGGCGAGTATTTGCGCAGAGTACCAAATTTAGAGCAGAAAAATTACAGTGTAATGTAGTCTAAGTAATGTAGTGTACTTGCCGATGTCTAAATAAAGAAGCATCGCATGAATTCATTTTTATCTGCACATACGCACTAGGTATTTGTATGTGTGTGTGTGTGTGTGTGTGTGTTCCGCAGTAGGGGCGTGTCGCTGAGTTAATAAAAATGTTTAATCATTTGGTGAATTAATTGAAAGTGACACGACTGCAATTGTTGTTCAGTGCCATAAGTGATTAAGAAACAAAAGTGAACAGAAGACTTAAGCAACAAACTGGCGTAGAGAAAATTAAATGCTTGTCGTATACTATTTATATCAGCTGGATATTTGTATAAATTTTTTATGGGAAATTTCGCGGTTTCGTAAAAAGTCAAATATAATGTAAATAGTTATAAAAATATTTAACTAGTGAGTTTTTGAGCTTGGTATTCGCAATGCATTTCTGTAAAAAATTATTTTTAAGACTAAATTTTAAACATGATAATAAAAATCATTTTGGTTTTGCCAAAAAAAATGTTTGTCGGTACTTTTCACAGATACTTGGCAATAGCTCGTGGAAAAAGATCACAAAAATGGGATACAAAAAATTTGCGTGTAAAAAGTACGCAGTTGAAATTTTTACTTAGTGCCAGTGAAATTATAAAAATGCAAACAAAAATTGTTTCTAATTGATAACTCAACTGAAAATGTGTAATTTTCTGAATTCCGGTCATGTCGTTTAAAAAATAATTGCAAAAGTACAAAAAACACATTTTTCGAAAGAAAAAAAACTTCATGTCCATCGAAACAAAATTATCTTAAAAGACACTGTTCTGTAGTTATGAAGAAAGCGCTTCGTAACTCCATAAAATATTGAGCGTAATTAATTTAAACATTATATTCCTCTTCCATGTTATTGTTTTTATTGCAAAAGTGATAAGTCGAATTTAAGAGAATAGCGACGAATGGGAACGGGATTATTGTGCGACACTTAGTGCATGAATTTTGCAAATTTTCAAGATATTTAATTTAGTTTTGATGTTGAAACCCCTTTAGCTCTATTGAACATCTCTCCATGTTTTTTTGAACTTCGAAACTGAAGTCAGTCTTAAAAAATTAAATCAGTTCTGAACTTTTAAGTTTTAAATTTTATTTCAACATTAAAAAAAATTTCATTTAAGTTTTTCCAAAAAGTTATAGCTTAAAAATCACTTAATATTGTGCGAGTCACGAAATGTACCGAATTGCATGATTTGGTAATTTCCTTTGGTGCAAAACTTTCATGTGCTCGTAAATAATATACATATTATATATGTTTGTACATACTCATACACACATAAACATACAACAATAAGATAAATAAATGTATATTTTTGTATATGTTTCGTACTTAAAGCACAACACGCACCAGCAAGTGGAAGTTGTTTGGAAATTATATTGTTGGATTTTCACCATAAACATCATTTCCGATGCGTTGTTCATTGCAGCAGTTGCAATTCATGTTTTTTTTTCGCAAATGGCATAGAAGAAGAAAAAACTTGCGATACCTGACTTCTCAAGCGCGCGGAAAAGCGAGTTGAGTGGCAATAACAAATCAGAAAGGCGCTACAAGATTTCATTGTTGATTGCTGCTTTTGTATTGATGATTTAATCAGCTCACAATTGACGAGTAGAAAATGAAATTGAATTGATTGTATCGCTAGCTGTTACAAATGATTCATTTTACTCGAATACATACATATATATATATATGTATATGTTTATGGTATATATAAATGTATACAGACTGGAGACAGTTAAACACTTAAACACGAATACATAAACCCGTGTTCAAAATAATAGGAGTGCTAAATATCTTTACCCATTTTCTTTTATTCCATTACTCATAATTTTCCAATTAGAATTATTCAGTTAAGATATGGTTCAGAATTTAACAGCATTTGTTTTAGGAAGTATTTGTCAATTAAACAGCTTTTAGAGTTCTTACCAATTGAATATTGACGTGCCTTTTATTACTTATTTAATATTTTTTCTTCAAAATTCCTAAATGCCAATTTCTTATTTATCTAAATTATAATCAACTGTGACTCAGCTGTTTTTCTCTCTTGTCCTCTAGGTTTTTGTCTTACAAGTTAATATATTATCTGTTCGTAAAGACCTCTAGTGAAAAATGTCCCAACAGCAATTTGCTAGAGAGTAAGGCACAAATCTTTCTTCAATTGGAAAATATCAAGAAAAGTAGGCGAACGAAAAATTCAGATACATTTTCAAGTTCTATGAATAGCTGATTGCATTCCTGTTCGCTTCCAAATTACCTAAAAAGAAAACATTACATTAGTGTTTTCCGGAAACAATCTACTAAATAAACTGGCATAACTTAACGAACATTTACGTACCTTTTATACGTTTCGTAACCCATATTTTATAGTTTTCACCTTTGAAACTTTAAAACAAAACTCTCTTATTTGTATAAATTATAAGCAGCTGTTTGTAGTCAGCTGTTTTGTCGCTGGCAAATTGCTGATGGCAACCCTTTTTCCAGCAGAAACTATGTAGACTTTCCCTTCAAGTCAATTGTCAATTCGCGCTCTCAATTTCCCATACTCTGCTGGATATTTGCGTGCTCGAACACCAAAAGCTAATAAAACTTGATAGTTTTCTAACAATAATAACAAAATATAGATTGCCGATGAATTTTTGAAAATCTTTTATTAGCCATGTTGCGCAGTTTTTCCATATTCAAATATATCGAACATGGACGAAATTGCGTAAAAGTATCAGTAAAGAAATTGTCAAAATTTAACTGCAATTTGTGGGCACTTGAAGCTGGCAGTTACTCTTATTTAAAGAAATTCTAAAATTCATTAGAATAATTTTAAACTAATATAAATTTATTGAATTTTTTCATGTTGAGAACTAAGTTTGTACACAACTTGAGGTTTTGTGGATTATGTTAGCGAATGAACTTCATTTTAATTGAGAAAATAATAAAATGCAATTTAATATGAAAAAAAAGTATATTTAAATACATATGTATAATAAAATAAATATAATAAATATTGTAAAAAATGCTGTTTGCTTGTTTTGTGATATCATTTACAATGCCACCCGCCCCTCCTGTTTTCTAACAATCTCTTATGTCTAAACATTTTTAAATAAACACTTTTTATCGCTGAGTTAAGAAAGTCTTACGGCACTGTTAAGCAGCGCCAATAAATTGTTTAAGAAACTAAGAAATCGCGTTATAGCATTTCAGTACGTCCAACTAGTCAATGGCGTGCACGTCTGCGTCTTCACCTACTTTCCACAGCTTTTTCATTACCTACCTTCATCCGGCGTGCCGTCGATTTTCCGATTGCGCAAGTGGGTCATTTTGGCCCAACGTTAATTCAACGAATTATGCAACAATAGCGGCGCTTCAATTTAATTGCCGGTGAAAACACAGACATACACACATACACAAATACATATTTGCATATTTAAATACCTTAATTACTTACTTACTTTCTGCGTTTAACAATCGCGCTTTATATTTCTTTTAATTGAATTAATGTTGCATGCCAATCAGTTATTATTATCTACTTAAAACTTATTTATTGCTTACCCACTTAATATGTATGTGCTTTGTCTTAATTTTTTCTTTCTCTTTCGTATGTAGTGTAACCAGTTGCTGTCTTCTCACGAAAATGTCCAATTATCGCCTGAGGCTAGCGCTGGTCGTGGCAGCGTTGGTAGCAATTATTGGCCACATTGAAGCAGCATCGGAAATTTCTTCCGCCGATTTACCCATAGAAGCGAGAAATGGCGGCGAGGATTCGTCTGAAGATGATGCCCTCATAGCTACCAGTTACGTATTGCCCAATCAGATATTCAACGATGGCAAGCCATATTATGCGAGCAAAGATCCAATTTCGGGTCAACTGGACTTTAGCGCCAAGAAACCGGCCGGTATTGAGACCGCTATCAATGAGGTAATTGATCCGAAAGAGAAGATTGTGCTTAGCAGCAATGCGCCAAATATACACGATTATCTGAATTTGCCCGTGAAGTACTCGTCTTCGAAATTTGTCTATCCGCTGGTGTCTAGCTCTTATGCAAATCTGAAATATCAGGGTAGCAATAAGAATTATATAACGAATAAGAAACCAACATCGGTGTTAGCGGCACCTGTAACACCGGCACCTAGCCACAATTATTATACAATACCGACAACCAAGTTAATGGCAGTACCACCCACAGCGCCAGGCTTGCATAGCATGATTGCTTCCACTTCAACTTCAAGTTCCACCTCTACAATCACCACCAGCACTAATTCGAAGAAGCCCATCACCGGCTTGCCGACTTCAACCTACCCAAACAGTTATTTGCCTTCTTCACCAACACCCACCACTTTCACCTCCACCACAACTACTTATGCGCCCAGTTCACCCAAATATACCACCTCCACACGCAAACCTTTGCCAACTCTAGCTTCGACCAGTATTCCACTTGTTACCGAAAGCAGCACCCGCAAGAAATTTATACCAACCAAAAAGTATACCCCGTCAACTTCGACTACCAGCGCCACAGCTGCTACACCTATGCGCTTCCCTGATCAAGCAGCTGCGAATACCACCAACGCTGCAAAACCAACGTACACGGCCACCACGTCTTACACGACACATCGACCCATCGGCGTTGGCAGCACAGGTGTAACTTCCGCCAGTACACAATTTATACCAAGCACCAAGCAACCCGTTCTATTCACCGAAGACTCCAATGGACAGCTGACTTCGGCGCTACCAGCTCCGGTTAGTACACGCATACCAGAGCTTAACATCGCCGACGTCTATCAGACATTGGGTCAGAAGAATACCGAGCAGAAGATTGAACAGAAACCATCTATGTCGCTGGCCGATATATTTAATAGCCTCGCCGAGGAGGAATCTGCGGTGGCTTCGCAAAATCAGGGAAGCCAAGGCTTTGATCCACAAGGCAACTATCAACAGCCGATTTCGTTATCAAAGCCGGCGCCATTTGCCATACAACAACAACGCCCGCCACAACTATCGACACATCCCACACATCCTTCACACCCCACATATCCCACAAGGGGCACGACACCGATTCCCGGCAGCGGCAGTGATCAGAAGGTGATATCTGGCAGTCAGGAAAATTACAGTGGTGAATATGTTTCTTATCAAGTGCAACAACCGAATGTTATGCAATATCGTCCGATACCAGGTACTATTAATAATGTTGTCATATCACCGGGTCAGCATTCCGCATCGTTTGTGCTGGGTAGTCAACAACAAGTGGGCACTGCTGCCTTTGGTTCGGTAGAGAAAGAACCATTGTTCTCCAAGGAGCCAGCAGTACAATATGGCACTGTGATCAGTGAGGACATTAGCGCCCTTAAGCGTCCAGGTCAGTTGGCACCACCACAGAGTGGTACATTCCCACCCGTTCAAAGTGCCTCGAATTTCTATCAAAATACTGTCTCTGGCACCAGTAGCTCTGATCCTACACCTCCATATGTACAACGTCCACAAAATATGAATGGACAAGCCGCGAGCTATCCTGAGGAACCACCAGCACCACCATCACCATATCAACAATTACCGCTGATCGGCTCAAATTTGCGCCAACGCAAGCCGATCAAGCCACTCGCATTGCCACAGACTGCTCAAAACAACTATCAACCAGTAGGACCGACACAAGCATCAGTTGCCCCACCAACAGCATCGACTGAAATTAGTAGTGCACAAGATACCAAAGAACTGCTAGTTTCCACCAACATACGCTTTCCATCCAACGAAGAGCAGTCCCTCGAGGAACATGCAGTGCCAATGGTTGCCGATCCACCTGTTGGCCCACAAGTCAATGGTCATGCCCAGCCACTAAGTCTTCAACAACTACAGAGTGCGAATAATGTAGTTTTCCCGAAAGGTGGCGAAGATGACGGAATCAATGATACTGCCAATGTTGGTAGCAACGATATACAAATTCAAAAGCATGAAGTACTCACTATGAATCAGCACAAGCAGAAATTGGTGAGTTATAGTTATGAGGTATAGTAAAATTTTGCAACAAATTATAATTTTCATTACTTTTCAGAGTTTCCCATCATCTCATCAAGATCAGATAAGGCCGTCGCAACATATGGAGCCACCACCACGCTTCCCACCCACACACTCGAATGCTATTCCCGACCACACGGAGATCCACAAGCGCCCCCAGCCTCCTAACCGTCCACTCGGCCCATCGTCTTCATACGCATACAATGAATACACTCGAAAGCCAATACCCGGCATAACTCGCCCCATCCCAGAGCGACATCTACCTAATATATTACCGCAATTCCGTCCTAATGCCAAGATTTCATCTGGACATCCATCTACACATAACTTCAATCAAGAACCCGGCAATATACGCATTTCGGGACAAACCTTAAAACGACCGAACAGTTCACCTCAGTTCGCTCACCGCCGCCAACCCCTGCAGCAACAACAACAGCAACAACATCGTTATCCACTCAATCGTGCCGCTGATTTTGGTCCAGGTGCGCCACTCCCATCTGATGCTAATCGCCGCATTTACCGTTTACCACCATATGGTGGACAAGGCGTACAATACTTGGACCGTATGTATCCACGACGTCCCCACCCTTCACCGCATCGTATTGCCGATAACTATGAAAGGCATGCGGCCGCTTCCAATACCGAAGTTTATAAAACTATAATGGCACCAGAACGATTAGCTGCTTTCGAAGAAGAAGATTTGGTGATTAACGATCCACCACAACCAGTTTCGCCTGGACAGGAAGAACAGATTGTTGATAAGACAAAACTCGAACCAGTTGTAACATTACAAATGCTGCAATCTCATAAGAAACCACTTTCGCTGCCAAACGACGATACAGGCTCTGGTGAAATTCAAGTAACCGCGGCTTCAGAGCAGACTGATCCACAAATCGAAAGCGCTTCAACTCAAAATGGACTCTATGTAGTCTATCCATCAAGAGGCGATAAATTGAATGTACAGGAGACAGGCGACGCCAAAGAGCAACTGCCGGCCATTGCACATGTGGAAGGACCTACGGGAAGCGACTACCAAAACACACCATTCTCAGTGGTTCGGGATCAACCGCAGGAACCCATTCTAAAGAACAAGAAGCCACAATCACTGCAACAGCAGACCAAGGCACAGTTGGCGAAAGACAAATTTCCATATCCCATTGAAAAGCCGGACTTATCCTATTCAGAACTCAACACACTGGCACATAACGCAGTGATCGGACCGCGTGTCATTAACGGTGCTTATGGCATGGGTTCGCCCGATACGCCAATCGCAATTGCCTACAGTCCAACAGAACCAAGTCCATACAGACGTGTTGGCGTCAATAGTGCGCAGCGCTTTTCGAACGTCAATCTCGCCTCATCCGTTATTAGTGAGATACGCACAGACACACAAACCGAAGAGGGACTCAGCAATGACTTTGATGTGCGTGGTCAGAATCTAGAAAAGAATTTCATGGCGCCATTCTATCCGAGCATAAGTCTTGGCACGGCTACCAATGCGCCACCGAATAGCTGGAACATAATACCTTCGACTACGGAGAAGCTTATTTATGAAAAGCATAACATCAACCGCGCGGATGTGAATGAACCTGCACCCGCAGAGCTTACGGAAACTACAACGGCGAAAAATTTCGAAATAGATAGTTTCCAACCAGAATTGCAGGGGGGATTCAAACCCATCTACCCACCTGGTTACAAAGTCGAAGATGAAGAACATCAGTCTAAAGAAATGATTGCTAATGAGAATGATAAACCTCTCGCGCTGGCCAGTTACATGCGTCCGGAAAGTAGCCAGGAAAACGCTGCAACCCAAAACTCTGCAACAACCACTACAATTACCACCACCACCATGTCGACGAGTTCAACGACAACAACAACCAGCACTACACCAAAACCTAAGTCAGCGAGCGCTGTTGAAGTTAAAAATTCAGTACCGGCAAATACATCAGTAAATGCGACCAACCTCAGCATTGAGTCAAACACCAACAATTCGATAAATACGAGTACTACAAAAGCGCCAACTGTCACTCCAACACCAGCGAAGAAGAAGACTTCATTCGAGACGAGCTTGGCCGCTTTACTTTTCGGTGATGACGAAGAATTCGATAACGACAGTGAGGCAAGAAAACAGCAGACCGTACAAGCGACTGTAGAAACTAAAGCGATTAGCGCGGGACCGCGTGCGGGAGCGCCACGCATGGGACCACGAAATCTTAAGATCAGATAGGTTGACAGGTCGTGAGAAAAGGCAACACACATGCTTTTTTTAATATTTATTTAATTAGGCGCATTTAGTCCTCAGCCCTTTGGTTAAATGGAATACAGCGTAGCAGGTAGTAAAAATATGAGAATAAAATATTAGTTTAAAGATTTCTTTATATAAAGATATTCATATGTATGTATGTACTCCAATAAGAGTTATGTGGAAATCTAGTTTAGTTTATTGCTTCCTGTAATAATCAAATTGAGCAATTTCAATTCACTTTAATATTGACTCCCGCACAAACCCAACTCTAACAAATACCGATTTGCAAAAAAAAAAATAAATAAATAAAACAAATATTAAGAAAAGCTCAACTAGTGAGTCGGACAATAGCATTTAGAAGGCTTTTGCGAGTCTAATTCGAAAAACTTTGCAGGCGAATGTTTTAGCCCGTAAACACGTCTAACATATTTGTATAAATATAAGTATGTATGTATGTGGTTACATGGATGTGTTTGCATTCAAGTAAAAAGGCATTTGTTTTTATTATTAGACTCCCGAATCGTCGCGCTACAATTACTATATATCTTACAAAATCAGAAAAAATCGATTAAAATGCAAAATATAATTGTTGAATTATCTACATAAATGAAAAGTTATTAATTGACAACTAAACGAAATAATGCTCAATGACATTTTAAAATAAATATTATTTAAGTTATAATAGTGTAGTAGTGAAATTAAATATTTGTACGTATCTAAGCACATCTATTTATAAATTATTTATAATGGAAAATGTATTTAAAATAAAATAAATTGTATTTATTTTTATGAACAAATAAATTTAAAAAAAAAATAATAATTAAGTGCTCCGAATTTATAATCAATATTTTCAAACTTTCAACTCTGCGTTCAACAAACTAGATTTAAATTGCAAAAGAAGTGAACAAAAGGGATATCTTTACACAACTCCATATTTATACTCTGATCTAGCTATTCAATAACTAATTGTGACATTAACTTTAGTATTGGAGGTCCACAATATGTCAACTTCTGAACGAACATAAATAACAAGAGCAGTAATATAGAGGATATCCAGGCTACAATGAAGTATAAGAATTTCAGTAAAAATGACACATTACCGATCGACATTTTTATCTTTGATACCGTATAAAATATAGAAAGTGTCATTTTGTTTGTTTACTTTTGACCACAGCTAAGATTACCTGATTTCTTATTCTGGCTGTCAGATACTTAAAATTCTTTGGTTATACCATAAATCAATATTGATTAAGGCCAAGACACATTGGACAGATTTACTGTTATATTTAATACTCGTAAATATAAGCAGATTTTGCCAATTTAGGGACCTAATGACCTAAATGCTACTTAAATTTTTTTTTTTTTGTAAATTTTGCACCGATATTTTGAGAATCGATATTTTTTTATTTCGATTAGTGATCGGACAGTAATCCGATGATTGCCATTAATGTTTAAAAATTACTCAACATCGAAAAATAATTGATGAACCGACCACAATTTTAATCGAAAAAAATTTAGCTATACTATATAAATAAATATGGTTTCAGTGAGGTGTAATAATAAAGGCGACTTTAAAACACATTAAGTTTCAATATGCAATGGCCTTCCCTAAATTTTTCTTTGCTAAAAATTAACTAACTTAACTAGGAGAAGAATTTAAAGACAACAAAGTTCCATGGCGTGTCGATGCTGATTCTGTGGATACATCGAAATTTGCGTTCTAATTTCGCTACTTGATGTCTGTAATTTTTAGAGAAATTTATTAAATGCGTACTGTATGTGTGCGATACTGCGTCACCAGGTCTTTACAGTATTTCCAGCGTGCTTTTTAGAGAATGTATTCTTCAACATTGTAACATAAACATTCTAATTGACAAGGTTTTCCAAGGATTTCCTTCTAATGATGACATGTGATAAGGCGAAGGCTTTCAAAATTTCACAGAATTGACCGATGACAGCGATAGCACAGATAATTTGTATGTTAGTTTTTGTAAGTTTACAGGTTGGAGCATACGATTGTGTTAAAAATTAAAATTTTTTAAGCAATTTTTTATTTAAACAATTTTTTTTTAATAAATTACAAAAGCGAACAACTTTCTCGCACTGTTTGCAATTTGATTTATCAATAACTTTTCATCGATTTTTGACAAAGTGGTGAGTTTTTTCTCCCATCCAAAGGAAAGCAAAGATCGTAAATAGATTTACGTTCTTTGATTTACGTTCTTTATTATAGATTTACGTTCTTTGCTAAAAGTATGCAATGAAAATATTCGCACATTTTAAACTTCGACTGTGTAAACTTGAGCGCCATCTAACATCGAATAGTTTTTATTGTTCACATTGAACAGTATCGAGCTTCGAACATGTTGCTTAGTGGTTGGAATGTGTCTCGAACAACGCCGAACTTTACAATTAGGTTGCTAGTGTTAGCTGTTTGGTTTTACAGTACAGAAAGAATATAAACTAAATATAAGAAAACACAAAAAGATAATAAGATAAAAGATTAAAAGATAATAAACAATTCCGTTTTTAATGATGTGATAGTATTAATTTTTTGTGAATTTTATAAGACAATTGATAGTAATTTCTTATATTAGGTTGGTTTAAGTGATGATACTTTTCATTAGTTTTACCTCAAAGAACGTTATTCTGAAAATATGCAAGGACGGTGAAATTAAGTCATTAAGGGCCAGTTTTTTAGTGCAAGTTGAACTCGGTTTGCCGTTTAAACTAAGTTTAAACTCAGGATACAGTTTTTCAGTCAACTTTAAACGGAGTTTAAACTAAGTTTAAACGGCCGATCGCGCACGGTTAAACTTAGTTTAAACTGAGTTTAAACCAGCACTGAAAAACTGGCCCTAAGTTGATCTATTTTACTATACGTTTAACTTGGCTTTATCATAGTTTTTAAATTTCGCCTGCAGCTCCGATATAAGATTGCGTGCATCCGCTAAATGCATATCGTTTTTTCGTTCGTTATTTTTTATGGTTGATATTTCGGCGTGAAGGCGTTCGATTTGTTCCTTCAATGTCGAACTTTGTGACTTGGCGCTAGACAATTCTTCGTTAAGCATATCGATGTGTTGCTGCTCTTTACTAAAAATACTTTACGCAAGCTCTCCTGCAAATTATGCAATTTTTCAGAATGCCGTTGATTTACGTTTCTTGCGTTATCCACAAGATTTTTCCTTAGTTTTGCATTTTCAGCATTTAACTTTTCAATTGTACTTAAGTGCACATCAATTTCCTGCTGCAGGGTCTTTATTTGATGATTTTGTGATTGATTTCGGGTCTATAAATAAATGTCGTAAAACATATGAATTTATAAAAACGAGATCATACTGCTACTCAAATAGAATAATACCACATTCAATGGAGCAACTCGACTAGGTAGACACAAATGAATTAAATTTTTAAAACTACGCATTTCAACGAATTGCAATGGATAGTCCACAGATTCTTCTGGGGAACTCTGTTTCCGAACCAATGCTAGTTCCAGTTTTCCAGTCCGACAATCTTGTAACATTCGAGCTAGATTTTCGATAAATCCCGCGAAAATGACGTGCAACGACTGATCCTGCTTTAATGTATTGAATGAGCCCCCATCCATTGCGGTCATGTACATACGTCGCTGATCCGCCTTCTCTGTCACCCGCAATTAAACACGATTTTCTCTGCACATATGTATAAACACCAACCAAACGAAAATTAACCATCAATTCTAATGTGGACAAAATACTTTCAGTGCTCTTACTATAATTAAAATTGACAAAATATTCTTCAACGGCTGGATCGTGCATTTTTTCCGAGATTGTTTACAAATTTTTTGTTTATTTTTGTATTGTTTTCTTTTGCAAAAATATAATTTCTATATATTTATAGATTTTCGTTCTTTGGTAGAATTATAATAATATGTATGTATCTTTTTTTTTTTGGATTTGATTTCTTGGCCGAACGAAATAATAATATCATTGAATTAGAAGAATTGTGATTTCTTGGTTAATTGCAATAATTTTTTCTTTTTGTTTAGAAAATGTACAAAAAACAAATATGATGATACAACTCAGAAAATCGAGAACTGCCCAAATGCAACTAAAATAACTTCGCTTTAATCAACATTCCACATTTTATTCATGTTCATATTCATTTCACTTATTTTCATATATATGTACATATGTATATGTATATACTTTTCACCTTAACCTAATAATATTATTTTAAAGTAAATACATATGTATGTAAATACCATTGCTTGTCGTAAAACAACTGCCGTACTGGTTAAATCATTCCGCAAATTATTATGCAATTTGGTGTGCACTTTCATATGGAATGACATTTTTTTTAAAATAACTGTTAACAATGGCACAAAATTCTTGACTAATGATAAAAATAAGCGATATTTTGCTTATGAGTAATATTTTCATGTAGGCTAGCGAGATGATGATGCTCTGAATTTTATTAACGAAATAATTTGGTAGACAATTTTTTAAATTATAAATATATTTTATATACATGTCTACATGTATATATGTATGTATGTAGCTGTATGATTGCATGATAAGATTTGTATGTTATGCATTTATGAAATGTCTCTGACTTGGCAACGATGAGATGAGGAGGATGTTGTTTCATGAGTGATTTTATGAACGATTATATTTGTTGTGAAATAAATTCATTAATTTAAAAACATCGTTTTGCTTTCGATACATATTTGTATCTATGTATGTATGTATTTACATACATACATATATCTTAATATTCATACCTGATGTTTCCTTTTTACAATGAAGCTTAAATAACAAGAAGAAACTATTAGTTTAATTTTCTTCACTGTTCCCATAATTTGTGTAACCTTTAGGAGTAACATGCCTTTACACTGCGGTGCACATAAACAGGGGCAGCCCTGTTCGCTTTTCTCCGATGCTAATATTCTTTTATTTAATTTCCAGTCTCAAACTTTGTGAAAACTAAAAAAAAATCGACACAATTTTTACTTTGAAATTTTTTAAAATTATTTTGATTATGCATTTTTTTTCACTTATTGATTTTAATATCATAGAGTGTAGGCTTCAGTTGGCTACAGATAACAAACACATTTTTAAAATTTTCTTTTAATAACGCTTGCGGAATGTCGGTGGAAAAGAGTTGTCAGAAATCAGCGGTAAGTTGTAGCCAATTGAAACTTGCACTTACAAAATTGGCTACAAAACTGCATTTTCCAAAAACGTATTATTTTTGCAAGTTGTTTATACACTCCTATGCACTTGTATAGAGGCAGGCCCTATTTGCTTTTCCTGCGTTATTTTTCTTTTATATAAATTTTATTATTTTTCAATTAAAATACAGCATATTTTCTCTAACAAAAACCATTGCTGAAAATATAAAAGTAATAAATCATAAACTACACGTATTCGGAAATGCAGCAAATGAAAGCATCAGCATAATTTCATTGATGATATCAAATATGTGCAGATTTGATGGAGTTGATCATTTTGCAACAATCTCTCTACTAAAAACTGTGAAGAGCCTACCGCAATCAAATGCTGGAGGTTTCATAGATACATATTTATATGTTTGTATGTACATATGTTCGTGTATATGTGTGTATGTTGCATGAAATGCAATAACAAATGCAAAACATACAGTTTAATACTTGCTTACTTAAATATTTTTCCGTTTTTTTTTTTTTTTTTTTAATTCCTTTCTATTGTTTTTATTTGGCAATGGATTTTTTTTAATACATACTTAGGACTACAACTAATATTTTCTTTCAAATTTTGGAATACTACATTAATAAAATTTTGCGCTTAAGAGCGCTTTGAAAAAATGGACGACAATGGTTTATACTATTGTATGTATGTAAATATTTATATACATATATAATACTAGAGATGCATTCTTAAGTGGACCTGCTCAATTTAACTACTGATACTTACATATGTACATCTGTATCTACATAGGTATGTATGTACGAGTATGTATGTATGTATGTATGTACATATGTAAAGGATTAAGTCTTATACATATATTAAATTTTGTATTGTAAGAATGCATATTACTGCGTCGTTTTATACACACCGAAAGATGTACATTTTTTACATGTATTGTATTTTTCTACAAATATAACTTAAATATCCTATTCATTTTTCCTTGTTAATTTAAAAAAAAAAACAGTGTTCTCAGCGAGAACTAATTATTGTTGTATTACTAGACAATTAAAAGTCTCCGAAACTCTTAGTGTATTTAAATTTACTACCGATATTTTAATTTGGTGGAATAAAATGCATTCGATAAGGCCTTCTTCACTGATTAATAATTGCAAATTGTTTTCATTTCACAAACATAGCCCTTATATGCGTGTACTACTTAATTATGTTCACTGGGCCATTTATCATATTCCATTATGCAATAAAATGTTTGCTTCATCTTCAGTCTTTACTCATTTCAATAAAATATTTTCTGTGACATTTCGCAAGCGCTCAATATTAAGGATTTGCTTTTTTGCTGAAAATGTCTACATGTTTATTAAGCAAATTGAAGATAAGCTGGCATTAAGTTTGTATTCAAAAATATAAATCTATGAAAATATGGAATCAAAAGAAATGTTTCTAAAACAAAGAAAAGCAAATAAAATACTTACTAAGTGTGTTTCTCGCCTCTTGAAATTTTCGTGGTCTACTCTTTAATACATAAGTTAATTGAATTTAATTTCAGAACTGTGTAAAGATTGCTACGAGACATTGCATCCATAGAGAAATGAAAGCAAGGTGAGAAGGCATTAGCTTAGCCGCATATACATACGCTTGTAGTGAACATAGTATGTGACGATTTATTATAAACTGTATTGCAATTTTGACATATTTTATAAAAATTCATCGCTGTAAAATAAATTTGTAAAATATTGCACGTGGACGCCGTAAAGTAAAACTTTAAAGACTTATATGAGCCCCTTGTAGTTATACCGGAAAACAAAGTGTCAATACTTTGATAAATAAATTAATGACTTCCAAGGACCGCCGTCTTCGATATTTTATATTAACCAGCTGTGTTCAAAAGCGATTGTGTTGCGATATAAATCGCTTTAATTGTTTTCAATTTCGATTTATAGAATACGTCTGATATGGCAATTATTTCTAAGGGCACAAAATACCGCAAAGAATTTAAAGTACGCTCTTTCTGAAAGCAGTTCGTCAAAGTAAACCTTCCGTTAGCCTTATACTCTTTTGATTTTTGATCTTCGCTGGTTAACGAAAACCGAAAAAATTCATATTACGAGCTATGCATCCCTGTCAAAATTTTCGTTGAGTATCGGACAGAACTTTGCTTTCAATACTTTAGCGCCACCATCAAAGATCGAATGCAACTTATAATAAGGGCTTCAAAGATAATACGAAGTGTCACATATAATTATAATAAAAAAAGTAATTTCGAAAACGGATCAAGAAGCATTTGGCCGTGAAAGTTTTCATTACTTTATAGACAGTTTCATTAAAAATAAAACAGTTGAATTTCGTTTTATACTCGAACTTCTTAATTTATGCAAAATCTTGCGAGTAGAGAGTAGTCTAAGGTTGGCGTATATAATTTAGTGCGACGTTTGAAAAAAACCAAGTTTTTTGTTCGATTTACATGGAAGACTTTATAGCAGAAGGATATCCGACAATTTTGATCTTGAACTTTTTCGGTACTATCGCCAACTGTGTTTTAAAAAGAAAATGGTAAAAACAAGTAAACGCAAATCCAATAAAACAAATAAACACTCGAAATATGAAAGAAAAAATAAATAGAAATAATCCAATGACAAAAAAAAAAATGTGTAAACCAAAAAAAATATACATAAATAGTAAAAAACTAGTAATTGAAGTTAGCATTTGTATGTTTGATTCGAGTTTAATTAAAAAAAAAATATATAAAAAATAAATAAAACAACAAATTAAAAGCAAAAATAAAAGAATTCCACAATAGAAAGAGAACTTGATATCACGTCAAAAAAGAAATCAAATAACTCAAAATGTATTTTTCATTTATTTTTTACTTAAAACTCAATTACCATTACTGGAGCAATACAACGTATTACGCTAAGAACTAATTAAATACACATAATACATATAACTTAATTAGGCAATAAAAAATAAACGTGTACAATTAGTTTGTGATAGAACGAAATTAAGAAAAGTACAATCAACACCGATAAAGTGAACTGAAGCTAAAAAAGGTGTATTTCAACTTTTGTTTACTCTTTTGGTACAAATGTCAATTGATGATTCAATGCTTTTGCTCAAACTGGTATACGATTTTTTATAATTTTTCCTTTTACTACCTATACTTTTTTTTCACATTCCATATTCCACATTTAATGCATTTTCTGCCTGGATGGCCGCCAAAACAGGTGTTTACATATGTTTGTATTTATTCAAAGTCTTACAACCTCAATTCAGAAATATTTTTTAAAACTTTCTCACGTCTTATAAAATAACGTCTTTAGTTTTGTTTTTTAGGGTTGGCGTTGAAAAACGCATTTTGCATGGCTGTTTGCAGAAACAAAACAAAAAATTTACAAATCACGTCCAATTAAATGAATGACTTAAAACTAAGCGTAGAGAAAATATATATTTTATTGCACGCTCACTTGATAAATAGGGCGGCGTTTAAATAAATACTTACAGCAAATGTGTTTTAATTTAAATAACTTTATATTTATAGCTTTGCCATTAGAGTATATACTATAATACATATTTAAATGATTTAATTTTAGTACCAACATAAGCAACTTAATTGAGTACAATTCATTTAATTGTAGCCTGAACATTTCAATTTGTAAATCTTTCTTAGCACATACAAGCAAATACGCGCTTATCAGTACATAAAAATAAATCAAAATTGTGAGAAAAAAAAAATTAAATAGTGTAAAGGACTAGGAAACATGAACATCGATATATGTATGTTTTTGCAGTTGTAGAAAAAGGGCGATGTGCAGTTTTTGCACCGCAATAATAATTAAAGCATATTAATGATTCACGGTTTTGATCCGGAAAATGCCCGCTAACTGAAGAAGTATATTTTTCTGATTTAAATTATATTGTATTCCTTTTTTTTTAACTTTAGCGTATGCGTTTTGCCACTGCACTTGACACAGCGCCCTTTTTTTCGTTTGAAACATATAACCAAAGAAAATTAAAAGTTTACCCTTTGCAAGGAGCTAATTTAGCGGCTAAGAGCGCTAAATAAATTATGAATACAATTAGTACTAAACTTGTTAACTTGTTGTTTGTCTTAAGATTTTCCATTAACAGAATGCACGCTAATTTATACATTTGTTTTTTTTTTTTATGTTAATACTGCATTCCTTCAACAATTGATTGCTTTGCTTGCAATTTCGGCTAGTTTTCTTAACAACTGTATACAGCAAAATTGCATTTATTATTGCCTTTATTGCTTACTTAAGAAGTTAGTAGAATATTTTGGCTTTAATTTGTTCTTTTTTTTCTCTTGATTTTCTGTTGCTTTATTTGCTTACATACACTATCAATTCTTAGTAAATTTTTCATTTGTGTGTTTTTCACTTAACGAGTACAAAACTTTATTTTGACAATTCAGTGTTTATAATATATATATATATGTATATATTAGCTTTTGAGTATATATTGTATATATGTATTGTGAACAAGAAGATATAGTCATTCAATCTAAATTACTGATATTTTATATTTGTATTGTATTGTGTGAACTTAAATCGTAAGTGATTTTTCACGCTTTAGTTACGGTTTTGGCGAATTTTTTACAAACTAACAAATAATTTTAGGCATAACAGAACAAAAGTTGACAACAATAAAATAGTCTTCGATGCGGCATGACGATGTAAAATGGTATCGGAAAAGTGACAGAGTTGTGGCCAGTTGGGCATTTGCATTTTCTATTTACTTGGCGTAAGAAAGTTACAGCTGCTTCTAGAAGCATACAAAATAATAGCTACCACATTTGACAATGGCAGGCAACATGTTTACTTAACTCATTTTTCTGTACAGCTGATACAAGTATTTTTTTATTTTTAATTCCTAAAAAAAAAAATTGGTTCAAAACCAAATTCGTGTGCCGATATGTACGGATATATGGAAGTAATTATTTGAGATGTAAAATTTATTTTATTCATTTAAATAGTTTCTTAAGTAGTTAACTATTTTTGATATACATACATATTCATAAGTCCGAGCCCCCTGTCCTCCCTATTTAAGTTAATCAATTCATTTCACCTAACCTCAAAATGCGAATAAGACTTGAAAAATTATGCTTCTCAATTAACCGCAGCTGTAACTTTCGACTTTCCGAAAATCCAAGCCATTTTTCTACTCTTTAAATAAGTGCGGTTGATGTGAATAACAAATACGAATATTTTCAAAAAAAAAAAAAATTCTGATGCAATTGATGAAAAAAAATTTAAAAAAAAAATATAACAAAACGCAACAATTTACTGCTGCTCTCAAGTACAAACTTTTAGTTTCCTTTCAATTCCCTTCTTTCACTTGGAAGCAGCACCACTCGACGCTCCACTACTTGCTTGCGTTAGCGTTTGCGACGAATTCATCGTCTGCTGCAGTTGCGTCCGCTGTTGCTGTTGCTCTTGTTGCTGTTGTTGCTGTTGCTTTAGCTTGTCAAATATTTGCAGCTTCGACTTAACTGCGCCCTCGCACACTGTCAAACGCTGTTGTGTCGGTTTCTTATCCAATTCAAAGCAGAAAGCTTCATAATCAGAATTTATTGTCGCATGTCGTTTGAAGCCTGTGTACCGCCGCATATCGTACGTACCCAGATTACTTAGACCATATGTGGTTGCGGCCATTGCAGCGGCAGCTGCTGTTGAAGCGGAACTGTTCGATGTGCTTGTGTGTGTACTGCCCGCGCTTGTGGTACCGCCGCTGCTACTGCGTAGAAAAGCACCACGGCTGGGTGGCACCATCTCAGGTACTTGTCGTTTTCGTTCGAAATATTCAACAATAGTGGCGATTTGCTCGGATCGCTTGCTGGGTATAGCGGTGAAGGAGCGATCATCCCATAACAACGAATCGGAGCCGGCCAAGCTGCTGATGTCGTCCGAGCTGTCGGTGTAAATAGAAGAAGTGCGATTCTTGCAGTAGAGCAATTGATTAACAGCGAAATTATTCCGTTGCAGCACCGAATGTATGCCCGAATCCAACGCCAAACGGTTCATGAGACCCATATCGATGGAGGTGGTCGAAGCTGCTGTGGTTGTTACATTGGGATCGTGCAAATTTGATGCGCCCAAGAGATGGTGATGACAGGTGTAGCGTCGATGGTGCGGACGGCTAGTATCCGGCAGTTCCAGGTCGTCGAGCGAACGTAGCGCTGCCGCTTCGTGTGATAGAGATGCCGCTGAGGAAGAGGTATTCACTGTGTTAATTTCTGGGTCGAACAGCAAGACCGAGGAAGAGTTTGACGAGGAGTCTGTGAAGAGTTGACCGCCATTGTTTTGTTGTGATTGCAGGCCAGCCGTTGAGCCCGTGCAGGCGTAGTAACAGCAACGGCACAGACTGGCCAATTTATCGCTGCGTCAAAAGGCAGAAGAATGATTAAGGTAAATTAATATAATCGAGGTTGGGGTTTTAACGTATAAAAAGTGCATATTCTAGCTTGCAAGAAGTTGCTTCTATAATTCAATGATTATCATTTGCTTACTGAATTTATGTACATAACTATTCTTGCAAGCTTATATGTATGTACATATGTATGTATATACTGGGCTTTAATTCAGATTTTCGCACTCACTTAATTTCACTATTTGAGCTCGCTTCTTGCATCAGTTGCGTTTTAAGCTGCTCAATACAACAATTGCTGCCACATGCGTAAGGCAAAGTTCCACTGCTGCCTACGCCAGCACAGTTCAGCTGCCGATAGGTGGTCGAATTGGTGACTGCCGGATCGGATTCCTCGTTGAAGCACGAGTAAAATCCGCTCTCAATAGAGTCTCGTCGCGTTAGCGTGCCTTTAATCGGCAACAAGTCACTTGGTTTTATATCATGCAACTCAAAGTCGGTGCACGATGAAACGGAAGCCGGCGTGGCTACAGACGATGCAATTGGCGGTGGCGGTGGTGGCATGGGTGACGCATTCGCAGCAGCTGTAACATTTGTGTTCATCTTCGTTTTTGGTGGATCGCGCTCCTCACAGCCATCTTCTGAAGTCGAATCTACTGCAGTGGCAGCAACATCAGTCGGTGCATTCGCCGTACACATAGCGGTTGCGGATGGTGATATTGTGGTTGCTGGTCCAGTGACCGTAGCCTTATCCTGATTGGCATTCGCATTGACACTACAATTAACTGGAACGTTGCCGCTACTACTTAGAAACAACGGATGTGTAAAAAGCGAATTGGCGCGATATTTGCGTGACGCTGGCGTTGACAGATGCACAGCACGTGGTTCGGCAGAGTCATCGCTGCTCGACTCGGCATCGGCGCAATTGCCGCCGCCATCGCCATCGGGCCCACCATCGGACGCACAGTCGTCGCAATCATCGTCGTCTTCGACAACGGGTGAGTCGGCTGCCGCCACTGTCGCGCCATTACAATGTGCTGCTTTCAACTCGATCACGCAGAACTTGCGCGTCAATTGCGGCGACGTAGGCAAGCTCTTCGGTTCGTTGGGTGTAGTTGGCAGACCACGACCACCAACACCACCACCAACCACACCGACGCCACCAGCACCCAAACGCGCTGCCACCGCACAACCAACTTCACTTGTCGTCGCCGTTTTGTTTGTGCTTTTAGCCAACTCAGCTGCCAACTCTTTGAAAAACGGCGCCGACATCTCGAAACATGAACTAAACAGATCACCCACACCGGCAGCATAAGTTTTGGGATTCGCGCCGAGTATTTTTTTTACGCCACGCAACTGTGCCAGCGTAGTGAATGGGTTGCTCTTGACGCCATTGTGATCGGAACGGATGGGTTTGTAGTGGGGGTCCTTCAAGCACATGGTCTCTGCGACTTTGCGTAACGTCAGTGCGGCTGTTTGCGGCGTTGGCAGACTGGTTTTCATGCCCGTCGTTGCGTGTGCATCATTGGTTGCAGCTGTGGCAGCACCGGGTTGCAGTGATGTCGTCATTTCGCTGCCACCATTTATGTGCGATTGAGCGGGCGGTGTTGGTGAGTGTGTGGACGAGCGCTGACGTTGCATTTGATGGCAACGCGCCTTGTCGCTGGGCGTAGTGTGCAAGGGAAAGTGAATGATATTTTCGCTGAATGAGCGACGATGCTGCTGCAATTGCAAATCGGCCTCGAGCTTCTTAGTGACACGACGCACGCGCGTTTCCAGCACGCGATCCTCGAATTCATTGTATTCCGCCGACGAGCCGTTGGGTGTCTGATAGGGCGTTGTGCTGCAGGCTGTGCCATTGCAGCCGGCATTTTTGCCATTGGGGAAATGGAAACCATTCTCATCCAATTCGTTGTAATGATTTGGCGACACTGTGCCCGCGGGCGCAGTTTGGACAACGGGCGCTTTCTTGCGACAACTGCAGCACCCAGTATCTTGGAGCGGATGGCTGGTGTAACATTGACTCATGCAGCCATTTTTGTGACTCAGCGCTTGATTTTGGTGTGCAAGTTCCATTGCCGTTATGCTACTGCCGCTATGCGAGCCATTCAATTCAAGTGAATTCAGCGGGCTCGATGTGTTGAGTGCGGCACTACAGTCGCCATTGCAACCATTTTCGTGGTCTTGCAGCAATTGTTTTAGTTTTTTGAAAGCATCATGAAATGTTGGTCGGCTTTTGGCTTCGTACTAAGGGGGGGTTTCAGAAATGTATGTTAGTAGATGATTTTTTTTTTTTTAATTATAATTTTACTTACGAGGCAACAGTAGAATGCCAGTCTTAGAAATACAGCTGGTGTATCCATGGGACACAGTTCGGCGAAGGCCAAATAGTCCAGACCGAAGGCGTCCGTGCGGGGCATCACATCCGGATCGGCGACTATGCGCGCTATTATCTCACATTGTATAATGCCAAAGGAGAAGACATCGCTCGTTTGATCGTACCACTTACCCTTGAGGCACTCGGGGCTCACCCAATACGGCGAGCCGACCGTGTCTAGGCGTGTTTTACCGCTACAACAATGAAACAATATCAACTTGATTAGATAGTTAATTCGAAAATTAAAGTAAATTGAAAATGTTCAACTGATATCTACGATAATGTATCATTAAAGAGTGTCCACTTACTGCTTATCTGGTATTTTTGCCGCTAAACCAAAATCACCAACCACTGCATCAAACTGGCCATCCGGCAAATTGCGAATTAACACATTCTAAAAATAATAGAAATTATTTGAAATTTACATTTAATTTTTTTGTTTTGTTATAATTTTTCACGCACTTTGCTTGTCAAATCGCGATGGAAAATGCCCGCATCATGAACATATGCCATGCCATTTGCTATGCCAAGCGCCAGTCTTAGTTTCATTGCAGCCGTCAACACGGCATCTTGGTTGGCCAGCAGCTGCTCGAGTGAACCACCTTCGATGTACTCAGTCAGGGCATGCAGTTGGCCTTCCTGCACACAGACACCCATGAAACTGGAAAAATAAATAAAAGTTTGAAAGTTTTACTTATTTGTTTAATTAAGATTTTAATTGGGCTTACAAATAAATAATAATTCACAAACCCAGGAGCTTGTGGGTTCAAAGCCTGGGAGAAGTGGTTATGAAGAATAAATATAATTAATTTAATAAAAAGAAGTCTGATGAGGAAATGTGGTGATTTCCGAAATATTACTATAACTTCTACCATTTAAAAACTGTTGTTGTTTTTTCGAAATAAAAATCTTCCATAAACTGGTCTCGAACTCAATAAAATTGTGAATTATTATTTGTTTATGACAAATTTTTTTTTTATATTTCAGCTTTTTAGACCTAAAAATTAAAACTATGCGAGTACAATTAATTTACTCATTTCATTTTCAAAATTGTTAATGTGAATAATAATAATAATTACTTAGAACGAAAACATTATTTATTTAAAAATATACATTGGCTTTTTTATGAACTTTGACTACACAAAATTGTATCAGTGATTTATGACATATTGGCATATCGGACAAAAATTAAGTATGCCTAATTTTTCATAAAAATAGAAAATGATTTAACATTTTATTATCTGACTGAACTTCGAAATTTTTGAACGAAATATTATCAAAAGATTGTGTTGCCATAAATGGCGTCAATCGAAGTGTCAATATTGACAGCGAAAAAACAAAATAAAATGCTTTCACGATAAGATTTTAATTGCCGATCAACTGATTAGTTAATGAAATTAACTTTTGCAATCACGAAAGCCAAATAAAAATATATGAATATGTGTACATTAAGGTCACGTAATTGTTTTTATCGGCGCAATGAACCATGAAAGTGTGTAAGTGTCTATACATAAATCTTCAGGAAAACTTTATCTTGAATATTATTGTAGAACAATAGTACATATAAGAATATAACACCCTCAACTATATTTCGCAGCAAATATAAATTTACTTTCAATTGAAACTTTGCGAAATAATTGGTCTGCTCGAACAGATCTCCAGTGAAAAATATTTAACAACTTGCAAGCGGGTAAAGAGCGAAATTTCCCTTTGCTTCCAGCCATTTGTGTTGTGTGTGGAGTGGTTAAAGGTTTGACAAACCGCTTGAGGGAAATACTATATGCAGATAAAAATCAAAATGCTTTTTCATAAAACTCTTTGTATGTATGGCCAACACGGCTTATGCGCAAGAACCTTCTACGATTTAGAAGAAAAAATGGAAGACCAAACGTTTTATTAGAATTTATGATACATTTTCGTATTTGAACGAGTCAAGTTTCCAGTCATTGTACAACTCTACAAGTAAGATATCTCGTTCCATCCCTTTCTAATTTCCGCCCTGTCTCTTTCTGTTTTGACAGTGTAATTTTAATGGATTCCAGCGGTTTGACAGTGTAATTTTAATGGCTGACCTGTACGAACGACATTAGAATGAAATAAATAACCAGGGTTATGTGAAGAAAAAATTATCAAAATATTAAGAACGTAAATTGATCATTGCGTACCAAAAGTCTGATTCCCTACATGAATTTCCATGCAAACTTACTTGTATTGCCATGCCAACCCTGCTTTGAAATCTATCGGTTTGTTTGTTCAAAAACAATTTTGACGTTTTTGTGAAAATTATTTTTGAACTCTTATCTACAGTAAGCAAAAGTCGTATTAGTGCACCTTCTCATAAGAACAAGCATCAAATGTATTTTAAAACAATCTGTGAAATAAATTTATTTCGCAGGAAAATCAATAATAGTAAGGTTCAATAACTAAAACATAGAAAATAATGCATTGTACTTAACAAAATAACAAAATAAGCAAATTAACTCCATTTACTAGAGAAATAATTCGTATTTATACACATACATTTAATTGCTTCTTTAAAATAAATAAATAGCTGTTCGCGGTGTGACTTTAATAGAAAAAAGCAAGGATAACGACCCAAAATACACAGCTTTGGATATTAGAACTTATTTATTATAAATTACATTTCGTACACTTACATATGAATTTTTAAACTTACATATTTCATTATCAACAAATTAAAATTCTTCAAAAAAAAAACAATAAAATAAGACTGAAGAGTTAATTATTTTTCACTTTTAAATGTCTAAGGCATCTTGCTTTTCACCTCGGAAGTCAGTACACATTTTAACTACTATTTTCGGAAATTTAACTTATATTTCATGCAACTCTGTCAGTATTTATAAGTTTTAAATACAACCGTGCTCTGAAAACCAACTCTGAAAATCAGGCGATCTCAGCTGTGAGCTATTTCCGGGAAAAACAGGTGATTGTTATCTTACTCGTAGACCTGTACGATGTTTCCAGTGTATGGGGAAATAAAAACTGTTTGCTTAAAATAGGTTTGTCAAGCTGCTTGTTACTTTTCTCTTAACGCATATTTCACTCTCATGTAGAAAAATATAAAAAAAAAAAATATTTGTTCACATCCACAAGTGTATAATGAAAAACATTTCATAAGTATTTTCCTGAAAAATTCTGCTTTGCAATCTACATTAAACGAATATCTACTTGCCTCTTGCTTGTTTAATAATTCTAATTTTATAATCTTCAGCTTAAAAATTCACACATGAATTTCTTATTTGTCTTAATTACAATCAACTGCTCAAGGTCAGCTGTTTTCTTGCTGAAAAGAGTGTAAATTTTGCCTGACTTAACATCAGTACAAATGCGACCGAGAGAAAAAGTAGAGTTTTTGGAAATGTTTCGCTTATTTGACGACAAGTAAGCACAGTTTTTGTTTCAACAGTCGGCTAAAGCAATAAAAAAAAAAGTACGGAAATTTAATATTTTTTTCTTTTGCTGGGGAAATGCAATCATCCACTTACAAAAGTCACTTCAAGACACTGTATTATTAATTTAGAGTTTATAAAGCAATTTGTTGAAGATTTTTTCAAAAATGATTTGAGTATTGCTGTTATTTTCATTAACATTTTTGCTATTATTAATCAGCCTTAAAGTTGAAAAACAATTTATAAAAAAAAAAATCAAAATTCCAATTTTTTATTTACAAAAATTTTCCTACGATTTCTGACTTTCGATAACCCGAATGACAGTTTAACCGGCGGCAATTACTCTCTTTAGATTTCTTAAAACAGTTCAAAAAAACGTTGTAAGAATTGTTTTTGAGGTTTTCCCCGCGTGAATCTTAATTAAAAATGATTCAACTGACTCAACATTTTCAACACGTAAAAAAAATGTACATATAAATCGTTTAAAATGCATACAATGCATAAATGCAACAATTGATAATCAAGTAGAAAATCGCTAAATAAATAAATACTTGGAAAATTAATTGTGCAATCAGGAGGCGTTTCAAAACAAAAATAAAGATGGCAATTAATACTCGTAAAGGTGTAAATACAGTATCGGCTAAATTGGACAATGAACTTATCTGCCTTAACGTTGCAACAACAAAAACGATAATAAAAAAAAAACACAAACGCTGCAATGGCAATAAGAAATGCAAGCGCATAAAAAAGGAAATATTTTTTTTTTAATTTCATTTAATTGCATATTTATGTATGTACATATACATACATATATGTGTGTGTGTGTGATTGCGAGTGTGGCAAAAATAGCATTTAAGCGAATTTATTGCTGCGTTTACAAACATCAATGGGCAAAATTACAGATTTCGAAAGATAATTATGTACCTAAATAACATACATACATACATATGTATGTATGTACCTACATATGTGTGTAATTGTGCATGGTACTTCATTAATATCTTAACTATTTTTAATTACACATGCCTTTTAGACTTCAAATGTAATTTTGACCAACACACACGCACGCAAATGCAATGCTTTTCACAATATTTATGCGCACTTAAAAATTCAGTTATTGCATTTTTCAAACGCACTTGCGCAAAAGATATAAAATTGTTTGGTTTAATGACTTTCAATAAATTTTATTACCATCCATCCATTCACAAACTAGGCTGAGTTAGCGGCGAATTCGCGGCGCGCACTGCGTAACTTAGCATAATCGGTCAATGCATTGAATTGTTTTTATGCGCAAAAATTATTATACGAGTAGTATTAGTCAATTTTTGTTGTGCCCGTTTGTGCCTCAGTGAACTTTCACCAAATATTTAGAAGAGAAGAGAAAATTCGAAAAATTCCCGAAAACTCAAGCGCATAAATTTGCAAAGCATCCAATTTTGTAGCTAAATTTTAAATATTTTTCACGTTCATTTTGGCCTCAAAGTTCGCTGTGCTGAAATAAGTAAGTTTACAAATCAAAGTCAACTTTTGTGTTTTTGTGATCAGTAAACAAAATGTTAACATGCGAGCGTCCTTAACCTTTGTTGCTACTACTACTACTGGCAAGAGCACACACACACACACACACACACACACACACACACACACACACACACACACACACACACACACACGAACATACACTCATAGCCACAGAAGCAATTAAACGTTGATTTAAATTTAATGTGCCCAACATCTACGTGCGTTGCAACACAAATCAAATCGTTGTACAAATACACATGCATTTGTACGTACATATGTATGTACATACATACATTCATTAATATGTATTAAATATTCATGAGAAAACACTTTTGCACCGTCTTAACTGCCCATTTCATCGTCCTGCACCCCCCCTTGTTACGCCTAGCCCGCACATGCCATGCCGCCTTTTGTCACATGAATGTCAGGCGCAAATTTAAATTATTTAAGGTACTCAAACTTTTAATTGACAGTTGCTTGTATGTACATATGTATATTTATGTATGTACGCGCAATGTGTATGAGTATTCGACTTTAACGTGAAGCGGAAATTTGTCTAAATATAAATACTGTCAAAATTGTCAAGTTACGAAAATAATAGCAAATATCAGTGACCATCGATGTATTTATACTTATCGCACAAAAACAAAAAACAAGTTAAGTACGCGGGCCAGGCTCCAACAGCACAACGAGCGGGAATAAAATTATCTGAATTTTTAAAACAAAATATATTTGCCGAAATTGAACTTCAAGTTGTTTTTAACTCCCTTTCAAGTAGGCTTTACAGGTGGCAGTGTTAATTCGGATTAACTAGCTAATTCGGGATTAACTAAGAAATTTTATATTAATAATCCGGAACAACTTTGAAATTAGTAGCCAAATTTAAGAGGAAAAGAGCCGAATTCTTGATCACAATACGAAAGCTTTCGAAAAAAAGTCACAAAAAAGTTGACTCTGTTAGTCGAATGGCCTGAATGAATTATGTTAGATTTATATTTATGTTAAAGGCAAAAAGATGTTATACACACACGTTTTTATTTTTAAATGCTATTAGTGCAGAATCGATATTTAATAGTAAGTACGCGATTTTTCAAAGAATTGACAGTTTTTGATTCTAAAAAGGATCGAATCTGAGTACTAAGCAGTATTCAGCACTTAGTATCGATACTTGTACTCAGAATCGATACTTGTACTCAGAATCGATACTTGTACTCAGAATCGATACTTGTACTCAGTAAGTAGCGATGCTTGTACATAATATTGATTCTTGCAATGATTATTTTTACATGTTTTGTCGATGATGAGCTCAGATCCCGAAAGCTTATCTACTTATATTTGTCTTGAAAGTGATGAAGTCAGTTCAGTGCGCTTTACGCAAAATCATGTACTTTTATTTTAAGCAAAAATCATACACTTTATTTTATATTTAAGAAATTTGTACACCATCCGTCGGTCTCTTGGCCTGCGCTTGCCTGTGTGAAAATTGCACTGGGTGCAATCGCTCTAAGTGCTTTCTTAAGTTTGTAGTGTTTCCATTATGTTTTAAACCTTTTATTGTCGTTTGATTTATTAAAAAAATTCTAAACTTTTGATATCAGCGACATTTGTTTAGGAGCAGGAACTTGCTTTACAAAAACTTGAAAACAAAAAGAGCTGTTTTCGTTCAAACATGAAAAAGTGCTGCCAAATTCATAAACGCAAAAGATGAAATAAAAGTGTTGCCAGAAGTAAAACTTCGACTTAAATAATCTTTGGTTCAAAAAAAAATTGCTCAATTCTTTCGAAAATACCCGATTCTTGAAAGTACTCGATACTTGCCATCACTAAGTTCTATGATACAAAAAGGATTTCATTTGCTTTGAAAGAAGCCTCCAAAGAAATTAAAAAAAGGTTACTCAGATTTAAAATATATTTTTTTGCAAATGTTTACTAAACAGAATCTGTTTAATCAAATTGGTTTAATTAATCAGGATAATGAATAATAAAAAAGCCATTTAGTCGATATTCAATAATAAAATTGCATTTACGATTTACTGTCCTACCTTGATGTATACTTTGAAATAAGCGGATAACTAAGAAAAAATGGTTCGATATAAAATTACTATAACAAACAACAAAGCCATGTATGTTTTTAAAAATTTAGGTGTTCTTTAATAGAATTTTTTTTTGCCGACAGTGTTACGGAATTTTTTTCTAGCTGGCTTGAAACTTGCAAAAATTCTGAAAAAAATGTATAATAAAAAGTTTCTGGTCTAGATAAAAAGTGTTTTTGAATTTGAGTTATGTTTGTTTTGACCGTAACTGTGCAAATATGACACATTATATAAAATTTACATAAATATTCATGACACTCTGTTTACAATGCTATTGACTTATTCCCCGCCTGTCTGTTTCGATGCCGATTGCAATCTACGAGTACGGCATAAATCAATGGCAACGTATAGACCGTAAAAATAATTGGTGCTGCACAACAACACAATTATCGCCAGTAAGGCTGGCAGAACATAACACGTCTGATGCAGGTCCAATTTTGAAAATAAATGGTTGCGCCGGAACTCACTGCAACAATGGAAAATCTGGAGTCTGTGCTTGAGCTCACTTTTTAATGCATTTTTCTTTTTATGCAATTTACTATATATTAAAAAATATTAAAAATTTCTTTCTCTTTTTTCATATTTAAAAAACTTTAAATGTAGTGGCAATGACAATTTGTTAAATACTTTTTGATTATATCTAAAAAAATATTGAATAATTTGTATGATAACTCATCATAAGCATTACTTGTGTATTAAGTATAAACAATTTCAGTGCCAAACTCCCAAGTTTTTAATTAAAAAATCTTTGAAACAAATTTTCGAACAGGGGGGCTGGCTACTAACTATTTACAGAGTTTAAGCCTATAACATAATATTTATCCTTCTTGGTTTCTTTGCCATGATCTCGATTACATCGTCGCCAGTCACTTCTATGTACATCTCGATGCACGTTCAAGAACACCAACTCGTTCAATCGGTATTGACTTGTTTTGCTCCGCAAATGAGTTTTCAATCAGCGCAGCAACGAAAAAAATATATGTATACGAAATCCTCAATTTGCTAAAACCAGTTCCAAAACTTCAGAGCGAGGTTTCTCAAGTGACTTTTGCTTTGCATTTATATTTTAGTAGGCGGTTTAAAACCCTTGAACACCCTTTCTGGATCCGCGCCTGATGTACATATACATATACATATATTACTTTATAATGTTTAGGGTCCCTTGCCTTAGCAGAGAGTTGGAACCTCATGAATTTAGTTCAATTCCTTCATAGTTGCCTTCGAAGAAAAGTTGTTGCCGAACAACTTGTAAAACTAAACTTTTGATCTTGAACGATTATATCGGTAATTACTTTACGAAAACAACTAAGGAAACAGTTCATTTGTGTTATAAAACATAATGCAAACTCAATTATCAGTAGAGTTGTGAAACATGATAAAATCTTTCAAACACAGAATTAAATTGGTTTAGATTCGTTTGTCACTGTTTTTTTTTTTGTAATTGGGCAATACATAATTTAATGGCAACGATTATTTTTTCTGCTAAGAAAAAGTCAATTTGGTGTGTTGAATTGAAAGAAATATTTAAATCCATTTTTCTTTAACACCTATTTAAACTTTTCAAGTAATTGGTAGCTTGCGTGGACTTAAAAGGAGTCTAAACAATGGCGGCATATTTTTGATGTGAAAAAATATTCGCGCAAAATCTTTTGAATTTTATTTAAAAATATTTTAATGTTGAAAACTTCTTTTGCAGTGAAATTTTAATACAAATGTATTGTATTTTTTTTTAATTTATGCAAAGTTTGAAGAATGGGTTTCTTTTTTTTTTTGTTAAATAATGAAATGTATTTTTTTATTGCTATATAATGGAAATTAAATACAAGGCAAATATTGCCTTAATTTGTTAAAAAGTACCACTTTGTTTTTGAACACAGGTGTACATATATATGTATGTGTATTAAAAAGTAACACGATAAAATTATATCGCTAACATTTATTTGCACATCTGCAAATGTGAATCTCTGCAGTCGTGATATCATAAAGTGGTTAGATGAGAAAATAACATTTTGTCAGTTTTGTACAAAGTTTGAAGCTTGAGTTTACGAAGAACAAGGGTTTGTTGGAAACTGAGCTGCTGTATTACAATTAAAATATAATAAAAATCAGATTAAAAAAAAATATATTGCTAAAATGTGTCAAAAAGTACCGTTGTTATTATTTCAAACTCAACTGTATGCAAAAATTTATATTTGAACCTACTTAAGGTGCATCAAATCGACGTCATACAATTAAGTTTTTCCCAAAAAACCAATCGGCATTAAAGCTCAATAATAATTTAAAAATTAAACAGTTATATGACCAAACAATAGCAAATAAAAAAAAAAGAAAAGTTTAGATTTGTTTTCACTTCATAAAAAACTGCGCTTCCAATGCACATTAATACATTGCGCCGACCTTATCTTGAACAAAGTGGATAAAAACCAGAAAAATTCCAACACATTAATAAATAGGTATTTATGATAATGAATGAATTAATTAGTTGGTAATATAATATTTTTCCTGTAAATTTTACCCACTCTCCTTTGTCTCTCTTGCTTTGTTGTAGATAAACTTATCGCGGCGCCATTGCAAGTGGCCCTCAAGCATTGGCAGCAGTCGAAAGCACTTGAAAAAAAAAAATGCTTTAGCTGAACTTAAAAGAGACCAACAATTCTTTTAATAAAAATCGTTACATCATATTCATATGTATCTACTTACATACACTCTGTCCACAAATTATAGCACAAACACATATTGACACATTTGGACAATTTATTTATACGCCAAATTATTAAAATGGTTTTTCAATTAAAACATCGTAAATTTTTTAATAAACACCATTAAAAACAATTTTTTAAATCTTATAAAAAATTTAGAAAACATTTAGATATCAAAAATTCTTCAAAATTTCGAACTTATTTGATGTAGCAATCAATTTTAGTAACAAATTTTTAACTGGCGTTCTTTCGCGTTTCCTTCCATATAAATAATAATCGCGATTTTGCGTTGTAGGGCGGAAACTGTCAGTTAAAAAATTGTCAAAAATCAGTGATAACTTGCATACAATTGAACGAGCCAAAAAACTGCATAGATACTCAAAAAAAATTTTGAAAACTTTTTTTTTAAAAAGTTGGAAATTTTGGTGAAATTTTGTTAAATCATTGTTCATTTTGTAAATAGTTTAAAAAATGGGTGTTAGTAGTTTTTTTTTTAGAGAATAAACTATATTTTATTTGAATAATAATTTTATAAAATGGAAGAAATATAAAGTGAGCAGAGTTTATTTGTTTTACAGCAGACACTCAAAATAAATATTATTATGCATAAACACGTATAACGATAAATATGCAAATCGCATTTCTATTGCAGCAATTATATTCACTCAATGAACTTTGAACTGTTAAAGCTACAACTCCCTTGGACCCGCACTGAACGCGAGAAAGAAAACGTTGAATTTTAATTAACTTTTCCAAGAATATGTACTAATATATATGTGCCAAGAATCATGGTTAAAAGCAATAAGGGGCATATTGTAAATATAATTGGAAATGCGATATTGACGCTGGCACATTAGCCACTTCGGCAGCACAACTAGCACTAGCGACCGAACAACAACAAAACAACAATAAACAAACAGGCGTCAGTGAGTGAGCGTCAGAGAAATTCAAAGAAAACAAAATGCAAATGCCACAAATGAAATCAGAGCACATCTAAGGCAAGTTACACGCAACAGTGTATGGACCAACAATATCAATAACAATACAACATTTACAGCACAAACACTACAACGGACTGGGAAAAAAAAGAGTGAATTTGAATAGCGGCAACTAAAGAGTCAACTAAACACAAGCAAACAATCAGCAGTCGAGTGCAAATCTCACGTAATCGACTTGGAAAACTTCAACGACGACGCAACTCAAACTACAAAGGTGGAAGTCTGTATGTGTGCACTGTTGGCGGGAAGTGCGCCGCAGGTACAACAAAAATAAACTACACTTTTAAACATAGAAACATTAAAAAAAAAGTTGCTCTGCACTCATCTGTGGCTGCCGACAGATAGAAATCTGCAAGAATGCGTGTGAGTGTATAAGATTTGCTGTTGTTTCTGCTCTGTATTTGCCTCTGTCTCCAACTATTGTTCTAACGCAAGGGTCAATGTACATTAGGGTGGTTCTTAAAAAATCAAAACCACAGACAAAGATATCACAAATAAATTTTGGTACCGATTGGAGTTGGTTAAGGCGTATCGCACAGGGACCAAAGTTCAGATTCCCCTAAAAAGACTCAAAAATTTTTAATTTAATTAAAAAAATTATAAAATATCAAAACCGACATTTTTATTTAAATAAAGCAATTAACCAGAATTCATATTTATAATTCATAATCAATTTAACTATTATTTCATATTGATTTATATTACCCCATAATTAAACACCAAATTACAAATGGTTCCGATAAAGTTTACTTTGTGTATTTAATTTAATATAATGTTTGACAACTGGCAATATGCATTGTTTATCTTCCTCATTTTTGAACAGAATTGTACTCTTTTACAAGTTTTACTTCTCTCACTGCTGTGTCATTAACCACTCTTAAATGTATTAACGCGTTAACAGCTCTTGAATACCATTTATTTGTTGCCCAACAATTTGGATCTTTATAAATAAAACTATTATTAATGGAAAACCGATGAAAATACGCTTAACTGCTTCTATTTAAAAACTGATCTATGTATATCTTTGCTCCTAAAGTCGCAACCATTTTTCGCCTTGTTTCATTTAAAATTTTATCATAAAATAAGGCTAAACAAATTGTTTCCGTTGCAAAATACCATACATGGTTTTTAAATTTTGAAAAAGTTGCTTTACCGATGGCTTTGTTAAAACATTTGTATTAATTTAACATCTACTGCTTTTGAAAAGCAAACGTTTCTAACTACGCAAAACTTGGCTGTTTAGGTTTAAAGGGAATGCGTGATTTTTGCCAGAACATCTCCGTCTCTAACGCTTAGGCCAATTTTTCTAAGATTATGAGAAAGGATACGAAACACTTCTCTATTAGAGGGCAACTTGGCACCCGTAATTTGACTTTCGATGAAGCCCATTAAGTATATTTTGGGACTTTGTTGCCATATCATTTTGCAAATTTAGTTCTTGACAACTTGATAATTTGAATTTATTTTCTATATTTAAGTTGCATATAAAACCAAGGTATTATTTTTTGTATAAGAAACAGTTCCAGTAGTATTGAAATGTATGTATTCAAAATAATTACTTTAAATATTATTAAATTTTGTATGATTTATTAATTTGCCCATTGTGCAACAAGCCTTAACTGTCTCCAATCGGGTATTAAATGGAAGGAAGGGTTGATGTTTAGGAAATCTGATTGAAAAATTGTATTCCTAATTTAAGGACCACCGTAATGTTCGTACATTTGTATGTTTGTACATAATTTAGATATTTGAGTTATGAAATTAAATTCCAAAGTCTGTGCTGTAAGCGAGAAACCACCCAGTTGGTTGATTGTTTGCCTGTCTGTTCGGTTCCATTAGCTGGCGGCTTGCTGTTACAGCTTCTTGGCACCTCGCATGTATGTTTGTGCATATATGTAGGAGTATGTGTGTAATACTTTCGCAGCGACTTGGCATTTAGTCGTCAACAGCCGGGATTAACCTTTCGCATTAACATTCCATGCATACAGGCAGCAGCGCGTTGAGAGCAGAGTGCAAATATTTCACTTCACGTGACAATAACAAAAACAACAGAAAAAAAACAGATAAATCGCTATGCAATGTGTGTTGCATGTTGCAAAATGCAAGTTTAAGTTCAGACGACTGTTCCGACGAAGGGCTTTGGTGTTGTTAAGTTAAAAATGTTCATATGTTTGTAGGAATGTTTGTAGGAAGGTGATTCGCACGCGACTTCCGTATTCGCATTATTTCTATGTCAGATATGAGCATTATGAGTGTCAGACATGAGTACTTTCAAAAGAATAAAAAAATTGAAGAAGTGACAAAACATAAATGTTTCATTCTTTGCAATATATAGTAAATAAATTTCGACGGTGATTTTTCACAAAAAAAAAACCAAATGTTTGCCCACACTCGGTTTTAAGTTACTCCAAATTGGTCATAGGCTTCTTTGAGTTAATTACTATTAAAACAAGTCGAATACATTCTAGGTGATATACGAACGAGTAAGTTGCAAAATTAAGCAAAATATTCAATTGTACGGTGGATTTATAGTAAGAATAATCAATTTATTCACTTTATAATATTTTGCTGAGATTTAGGAACTTAAAAAATCACATCGAATTCGGTACACGAGCGTAAATATAAAGAAAAAATATAAATAAAATTTGACATAGTCACCGCCCAAGGCGAAGTTGGGAAAAGCACGCAGTTGCGAAAAAAATTTATCGATTGCTAAAATTATTTTGAAAAACGACTCATTTATTATTTTTATTCAATAATACTTTCTTGATTATCGCACCAGGTACCCGAGCATTACCTTTGATGAGTTTGTTGATTTTTACGTCCAATTTGAACAGATGAAAATTTTACTGTTATAGTAAAAAAAAAAAAATTTGCCACATCAATAGTTAAGCTACCAAATAAATTAATATGTACAAGTTTATTCAAAAAGTTTCACTTTAAAATATTTAAATTAATTTAAAAATGATAGATAAGGATATCATCAATTTAAAAAATGTAATTAATAATTTAAATGAAATACGTTTACATCGGAGAGCCTTATGAAGACTTAATTACGAATATATATTATAAAAAGTCTTCCCACCTGTTTAAAAGTTATATAAAATTAATTTAAAACCGAATTCAAACCAAATAGCACGGAAGAGATTTGGTAAGACTTCATAAAATAAGCTTGGAGATTAAAAATTGTTAAGAGTTGCCGCCTAATTGTTGTTTTTTTTTAAATACAAACCCAATTAAATTAATATGTACAGAAAGAGCCTTAATTGAGGCGATTAGCAAATTGTTTTCGTGTATTTTTGGTGAATAAAATTTACTTATTGACTCAGTTAAGCACGGGTTTGAATCAACTTAATTTATATGTTTAGTGAAACGCTACTATGAAAATTCTAACAGTGGTGGCAACCACATTAAAAGTATATTATATGCCATTCATTTATAAAAACACTCATATATGTACATAAGCATATGTATGTAAACACAAACTCCAAACTTTGTAGGAATCTTAAAAGGTTTATTAAAATTTTCATTTGAATTTCAATTTTATTTGAAATGTTAAAATATTTTGAGTAAACAGTTTTATAAATTATAAAAAAAAAAATATCGAGCGGTTACAATTTTTCTGTTATTGAATGAATTATATTGGAAAAAAAATATAAACCAATAGTAGAAAAATGTTGTAAAAACCTATCAAGACGTCGTGTGTCTAATATTTCGGTAATTTCAAATTTAAATATATAACTTTAATGAAAATCTGAAGCTTTTAAGAAAAATAAGTTTTTCGATATCACCCACCTGTATTGCACATTAACCCAATTTAGTGATTCTATCCATTTTTTTTACTTTATATTATACACACGATTTGTGGCTAATTGATTTCAGTTTTTGAATGAAATGCCAATATTAAGTGAATCTCTCCAAAAGGAGAAGCGAACGAAACAATTGCACTTAAACACGAATGGAAGCTTTCACTTTCTGACACAACAGCGAATCCTCCTATATCATAATCCATGTCACAGGCACGCCACAATGCAATGAACCCGAGGAGTAAGCAAACATTACGAATATTGGAGAATTTTTCGTAAATGTGTGCAAATGCAACGGCAATGGGATCGATGCTAGCCGCCGATCAACGCTTAAATATTATATTAACAGAAATACAAACATACTCGTGCATATACTTAGAATGCAGACTATAAGAAAAAGAGCACTCTTGGCATGCAGCTTGACCGAGTAGTTGTTTGCTTGTCACATATGTCTTCCTTCAGTTGCCGATGCCATCACTCAAGTGCAAACATGCAACATGCCACAGCCCCTCACGACACCGGCCACAACACAGAAGCCAACTAGAAAACCTACAGAGTCCGTGGAAGAGCCAAAGCAAGTCACGAAGGCGGTGGCAATGAGGTAAGCGATACCAACAAAGCAAAGGCTGCAAGTCACAAATCAAAATTATATGAATTTGAAAAGTTGATTTTGTAATATGGAAGGAAGAGTATTTTTTTTTTTGTTGGACCGTAGAAGAATGTAGAGTGCGGCATAAAAGGAGCAGGTAGTCGAAAATGGCCGATTGCCTGTAAAACTGGAAAAATATTTGCACTCATTTATTTGTTTGGAAGGCATTTTGTGTCATAAAATGGATGCAATAAAAAAAGTAAAATGTTCCAAGAACCCCTTTTGGGAACCACATTTATGGAACTGAAACTTCCTGAGCAGTGTTGCACACGGAAAACGTTTGGGATGATAACAAGGCTCTCTTCTGTTCACCATACCAGAACTCATCACACCCAAACTCCTCAATACTATACATACAACACTTTACACCTTCGTACACGTGAAAGCTAAATCATTGATTTTCATATTGGTAACAAAACGACATGAAGAATGTTGATGAATAAAGATATAATAAAATGAAATCATAATAAATTTCTGTTGGCCTTGAACGTCTTAAGCTCACCATACATAAATTATTTATAACAGAACTCTTTACAGTTAAACTCACTTTACTCAAACTTACTACACCTGAACTCATCGCACGTAAACTTTCTTCATCTCACCTCATTTCACCTAACCACACTTTATTCATCATATACAAAGAGGGTATATTTACAAAGAAGTTGCAGGGCTCTTCATTTTCTGTGGTAAGATATCTCAGCCTATTTTAACTTAGCGTAATCGAATTAGATTGTACTAGATTCTAATAACCTTATGCTGGAGAAGCCGCAGAACTAAGCCGGTCAGGCACTATCTTTTATAAGAGTGTGCAGCTGCTAGCGTACGCCGATGACATTGACATCATAACCGCGCAGTTAGTTCTGCCTTCTCCAAACTGGATAGAGAAGCAAAGCGAAGACGTCTGTAGGCGAACGAGAGCAAGACGAAGTATCTCCTGTCATCAAATAAACAGTCGGCACATTCACGACTGGGATCAAACATCAATGTTGACAGTTATAACTTTGAAAAAGTAGAAGACTTCGTTTACTTAGGAACCAGCATTAAGAGCCTCGAAATCCAAAGGAGGATCACTCTTGCCAACAAGTGCTACTTCGGACTGAGAAGGCAACTGAGCAGTAAAGTCCTCTCTCGACGGACAAAAATCACGCTCTATAAGTCTCTCATTATGCCCGTCCTAATGTATGGCGCAGAGAGAAAGATTCTCCGAAAGATTTTTGGGCCTTTACGCCTTTGCGATGGCGAATATCGTAAAAGATGGAACGATGAGCTGTACGAGCTTTATAACGACATACATAGATATGGAAGCAGCGAATTAAGATCCAGCGGCTACGCTGGCTTGGTCATGTCGTTCGAATGGATGAAAGCGCTCCAGCTCTGCTTGCAACTTCCATTATTTTCTTTTATTTGTAAGAAATGAAGTAATTGTATGAAATATTTTTTACAGCAACCTTTTTTAGACTTGAAGGGGTCAACCATTATGAAAAAAGGACAATAAAGTGTATTAGCTTTATTCAACGATCGCAGACCATATTCAAATCAAACAAAAAATGCCATAAATGTGTACATTCATTTACTGTTGATACTTTTTACAGACACAGACACATTGACACATTTCGCAATTTTTGCGCAACAGACATCGTCCAGCTGACGTTCTCTCCTGTCTGGCTCACACTGCGTATGAGTGTTCGGTTTACATAAAAGTTCTAATGTTGTTGTGAAAGATGATATGTTAGCCGCTGTTGACAAACGGCTTACTGAAAATAATAAATATCGACAACAAAACAAGCAAATACATACATATGTCTGTGAAGGAGGCCTTATGAACCATAATAGAGTAGACAAAATGGGCGTGAGGTGTTAGATTTAAATCAGAGTATATCACAAAGGAAATACTCGTTGCATTAACAAGTAAATAAAATAATACCTTTGTGTTTATTTTATGGGTTTACATACATTAATGTGGATAAAGAAGTCAGGAAGGCAATTTGTGCGCAAATGTCGGGCGTACGTTCATTTGAGACGAACTTTTTGCCAGGGTGGAAGTATAATACAAAAAAAAAAAAAAAAAATACAGAAAAGCTTGAATACACAAAAGATAGTTAAATGAAGTCAGATTTTAATCTCTTTAGACGCCCCAATCCTTCCTAATGCATTCTTCGCTATATTTATGTATATTAACCCTTAGCCAACACCTCAAGGCAAACTTCATTAATTAAATTAAAACTTTAAACTCGCCACTTGACAGACAAGACTGACATTAAATAGCAGTAAAATGTTTGTACTAAATTGAGTAAAACTAAGACAAAACTTTGCAATCATTCACCACCCCATATCAGCTACAAAACGTCAGTGAGGTCAGTGGCGCTTGCAATAAACTTATATCCTTGCAAGAAGGGCACGTCATAGCTACTCTTGATATATTTATTTAGTAACCTGGCATGTCAGAATGTAAATTGTTTTTGACATGCAATCAAGTAAGTAAAGCATAAACTTCAAGTGCATACAAAGTAATAATTTCGCATACAACGAAGATACACGAAGGAGAGAGAATGTTGTACATCAGTGTGTGTGTGTGACATGCCAAGCCACACCTCTGTCTGGACAAACTCCGAGTATATGGCACACAATGCTAATTTACTGAGGTTTTCTTTGTTGCACTTATGGCATCCAATAACGATATGCATTAAATTGTTCGTCTAAGTATTTTATTAGCAAATATCGAGTGCATAAAAAGCACGTGGCGGCTTTGGGCGGGCAAATCAAATATGTAAATGATAGGAAAATAAGAGTGTTAGTATTTTGTAACATCGACCGACAAAGCAAAAAAATATTGTTTATGCTTTTTTGGAATTAAATTTTCTATAACGCGTTAATAAAAAAAAATTTTTAGAAGCCCAGCAATCAGAGCTTAATAAAAAAAATGGGTTAAAGTATTTAAAGTGCTAAAAAAAATATCAAATTAATGCACGAAAGGAAATTCAGCTTAATTCCAAAAAGTTAGATAGAGAACGCATTTTTCGGAGAGCTTGAGTCACGAGGTGACACATTTGCAAATTCCTTACCCCCCATTTTGCATTCAAAAATTTTTATATGGATTCGGTTTTAATGCCCAATTATGATTCACAGTTCATCTAAGGTCCAGTTTAGACTCGCTGTATGTTTTTTTTTTTCAGTTAAATTTAAACGCAGTTTAAACTAGGTTGAAATGCCCATGCTAGTAGAGTTAAATTCGGTTTAAGCTGTTTAGCGCCCTGCTAGTCAAAAATAGATGCATTTATTTATAGCGAAACATTAACAACTTAAATGCAATAATCAAACGTACTTTTTATTACTTTAGCAAGGAAATATGTAAAAAGTATGAATAGACAACTCTATTTTGTTATCTAGACAATAAAAATATAGCAGCAATTTTCTATTCAAAATTTCAAATATTAAAGTGCTTTTAAACTCTCACAAAGAAATAGTTTTAAAGTTTAAACTGAGTTTAAAGACAAACTGAGTTTTAGTAAACTTCGTTAGTTAAAACTGGCACTAAAAAACTGGTCCTAAGTTGAGTTATTAACGTTACAACTCTGCTCAAAAAGTTGTTGTCTTTGAAAAAAAAAGCAGTTGTTTTCTATAAAATATGTAGTTGTATTTGTTGAAGTACGTTTGCTGCAGTAAAACACCAAACTACGAGCAGTCAGCAAAAATACTACTTTACAACTAGAATTTTCTGATTGAAATCGAACTAGTACGAAAAAGCCCAGACTTTTACGAAATACAAAACGAATAATAAAATAATAAATACTTGTTTTTGTATTTAAGTTTATGTAATAATTAACTAAAGTTATTTTAAATTTATTAACACCTAATGAAAAATGATATTTTTCATTTCTATTAATTTTAGAAAATGTAAAACTAATTATTAGCGAATCTAAAACTGCTAAATAAAAATGTGTAACTCTCCTTTCTAATCTTAAACAAGTGATTTTGATCCACAATTTGGTTAGTATTAATTTGTCTGTTTTAAACTAGTAAGAGCTGGTATGTTTGGTCCATAATTGGACAAGTGTTGTTTTGTCTATTTTGTACTAGTATGAGACTGGTGCATTTCTGATTCAAATCTGACAATTGCCATCTCGTTGGAGCTGACTAGCTGAGCTTGGGATGCATACTAGTTGTGAAGTAGTTTAAAACTAGTAAATTTCTTCGTAAATTTATACCAGAATTATAATAAATACATTTTTAAAACCTAAAAATCTGCTTTTTTTTGTTCAATGAGAACAATTTTTGAACGAAGCCAACAAAAAAATTGGAGGACACAAATTTAAAGAAGACAGTTGTTAAGTTTACAATGTAAACTATATTACAAATTTTGCAATTTTCGGATGATTTTTTTTATTTGAATCCGCTTGTTATGTTGACAGGTTAATTAAAAGTAAATCACGAATGAAATATTTTTATTTTTAATATTTTTTGATGTGTACTTGCTATTTATGATTTTTATGAATTAGTACATTTTTGAAATATGTTTAAGTATTTTTTTTTTAATTATTTTCTAATGAAACCGCATAATAAATGTAAATACGATACCTTAAAATAATTCATAGATATATGTAAGTTATCACCCAACCCGAAAAGAAATGATCAACAATTGGGGTTTGTGAATTACCTCAGCTAAAAAAAAATAAAAATATTTGGGTGTACATGAATTCATGTGATACATTTCTTTTCTATAAAAAAATCGATTTCATATTGAGCAGTGTTGAATTATACCAAGTTTTATTAATTCTGTGGAAAAATCAGTTCATATTTACACATTTTGGGCAAATCAAAATTATACCAGTGTTACCAATGATGTCGTGCGTTCGGTTTTCAGAAACAATCTACTATAAACTTTCGCACATTAGATATCGCAGGCCATTATCAAAAAAATGAAAAAAAAAATGAAATACTCGTTAAACCGAAAAAAATAATAAAAATAAACTAATTTAAATATGACTCAAATATTTGTCAATTATGATTCATGTTGAATGAAGACATTAAAACTAATGCAAAACAACTCCTTACATAAATTTAATATCGACACTCCTAAGCAACACACACGACTTATGTTGAACGTAAGAAGACAAGCCTACACTCTTAAACATTCATATACAATTTTTTTTAGTGTTTTTTTTCTTTCTTCTTTAATTTAAATCAACATACAAATTCATTTAAGCCATAGCGACATTGACGCCCCTGACAGTCTATTTAGGATTTTTTAGCAATTACGCGCATACATAAAACTCCAACGAAACTATTAACGTAATTTGAATCATGTTTAACCGCAAGCGTTTATTCCAGGCGAATAATAACAAAAGAAAAGAAAAAAAAAACCGACAAATTCATTACTTCATCGCTTGATGTGAATGACAACTTCATATAGAATTTGATAGCGGCGCGAACACAGGCCAGCGCCCAGAGTCATGGGGGCCAAGTGTGCAATGAGCAATGCCGATGAAGGGAAATAGGAAAAAAAAAGTTAGAAAAATTTAGACCGCAGACAGCGCGCAGCAGCTAACCGAACAGGCTGCCGAAAGCAAAAAAAGTGTTGTCAGTTTCAGTGACGACCTCACCTTTTTGTATTCATCACCCAAGCCAAGCCAAGCGAAGCCGAGAGCGTTTATTGCAAAAGTCGTTGCTTGCTTTTGTTGGCGTTAGTTTATGAACGCTGCAATACGTCACTCAACATCAAAGCGTTCACTATTCTTTATACAAACATTCTTTGCCGCATCATTCCTTCTGGTTGATTGTAATTTGTTGTTATTTATGCAGATCATAAGGAAAGGTAGACAAACTGGCGGTTGGGTGGTGGGTGAGGGAGTTTCGCAAAAAATTAAGCAAAACTAAAGTTGTAAACCAAAAAAAAAAAAACAACGTCCGTCATAAAGCATAATTCTACAAGAATCTTTGGGTTTGTATATCCACAAGATTGATAACTTTTGTTACATTGTGTTTATGTAGACGAATGTGTGTGTTAAATGCATCACGCTTTAACATTCAATCCTTAAATCAATGCCGTAAGGTGAAGTGATTTAATCAAATTCACATCAATAAGCACGATACATCAAAGATACAAAAACAATAACATAGCAACTATCAACGAGAAACTTGGTAATATTAAAAATAAAATCCAATATGCATCTAAGAAACAGTGCGGCAACCCAATGCGAAATGGGAAATTTGAAAGAAAAAGATCAATTGACTTTCAGAGTCGTCGTAAAACATTATTTAGGATTATTTATGGTAGCGTAAACTAGTGTGGTCCAAAAATGCATGTTATGTAAAAAATTTTAAACCAAAAAATCACAATGAGAAAGCCGTAGCACACATACTTCCTTATTCCAAAATGCGTAATTTTTTGAGCTCATTTCAAATTTGTTTTGATTGTAAATTTGGACAAAAAAGGTAAGTGCCAGTTTTTTTTAGCCCCAATATTTAAATTCAACATAATGTGTTATTTTATGACTTTTATTTTTTCTTCTAGAAATAAGTCTTTTTATAAGGGATATTTTTTCAGCTTTTCGAAACAGTTATACTTGGACTTTTATTTTTCTGTCCCTAAAGGAAATAATTTTGGATATCTATACAATTTTGTACTCTCCCAATACTGTATAGAATTTTTATCAGCAGGAGTTTTACATATAAGTTCAATCTGTATATCTTCATCCAATAAATTAAAAAAAAACTAAGTATAATGCAATTACAATTGCATTTTTGGGAGATTTTATGAATTTAAAAATATCCATTCAATCGAAATGTGTATATGTTTGTATGTATATACAGTATGTAGTTAAAAATAATTTAAAAAAAGTAATATATAAGCAGTTTTCTATGGAAAATATTTTTACTAACATTTTTAAAGGCGCTTTTTCTAAACAAAACGCAACATTTTTGTGAAAAGTTCAAAATTTTACTCGTTGCTCTTTATTTTGAGATGGTATCACTTTTTTTTTGCAAACAACAAACACTCAATATCTTATTTTGCACAGTTAGAAAGCGCACTGATTTTATTGATAATTTACACATTTTGCCTCTGGCATCTCGCTATTTTACTCGTCAGCTGATAATAGGGGGACTCATTCGGTTTTGTTGCCAGCATGAAAAATGAGACCGGTCCCCCTATTTTAATAGCGGTTGAGAGAGTTTCGTATCATATAATCCTTGCCTCCGCAGGCAATGGCAAACCTCCGAGGGTCAATTGATTTATAGAATATTTATTTAGTGCGTGTAAATAAAAACAAATCTTTAATTTGTACAAAAGTGCAAAAAAATGCTCGTCTTATTGTACCCCGCAGAAGCATGGCCGATAATCAGTTACGAGTGTTCAAGAGAAATGTTCTTTGATAGATTTTTGGGCCTTTACGCGCTCCAGCCGTGAAAGTATTCGACGTGATACGCGCTGGTGGTAAAAGAGGAAAAGGGGTGCTTCCTCTGTGTTTGAAAGACGAAGCGGTAAAGGACTTGGGTACCCTTAGTATATCCAGTAAGCGAAAGACAGAAAAAACTGGCGTGCTATGCTGAGCTCGGCCAAAATCGCCTAGACAGTTATTGAGCCAAAATAAGTTGGCACCGGCAAATATGTGACTTCCGACTGAGCGTGTTCATACAGGTGAACACAAATTATCAAAATATTAATATACTACAAAAATGTCGGACTTTTTTATACTTTCCAGGTCTTTAGGTGGCTTTTTTAAACGATAATTAAATTGTTTTCCATATATGGACTTTTTCTTTAGGACAGAAAAATAAAAGTTCAAATATAATAAAGACTTTTATTTCTTGATAAAAAAATAAAAGTCATGAAATAAAACATTATTATATGGACAATTTATTTCTTTTTACTTTATAGTAAAAAAATAAAAAAATAACAATTTGGAGTTAATTTTTTAGAAAATACTCATAAGTGACGGACCCTGCAAAAATGTATAAAAAAAAAATATTGTCGGATTTTTATATTTTCCCGCCTTTCCGCGTAAATGTAAATCGGGAAGCGACCTCTCAAATCCTATACCAAAAGTGAGAGCTGTAGTTTATCTAGTGTGAAGATCCACCGGGTCAGAAGGACCATATGATTTTCCATATCGAAGATTCGGCACAGCACTTGCTGGTCTGGAAGTCTGAACTCAGTGCTGTATAAAGGTATGTATGTACATACATATGTATATATGTGAATATTTTTCAGGTGAAAATTGTTTTTTTGCTTTTTTGGAGATACGACTTCTGGAATTGCGGAGAGTTAACAAAGATTTTTAAGTAGTCCTTGATGTTAATGATCTTTAGAAATGTATGTTTCTTGGCGATTTTTCATACAACCGATATTCTAAAATTGTCAAATACGCATTCCGCAAAGAACAAACATATTTCTTCACCGCATTCAAGAATTATGGCACAGCTTAATCTCAACGAAAATAAATTTAGACACATTTCAGACAGATTTCCTTGACATCTTAATGAATGTATACATATGTGTAAATATATTACCTAAGTATATGTAGTACGTAATTTATATTCTTCAATATGCATTTAACAATCATGCGGAAATACCATCGAACAAAGAAATTTCGTACAAAAAGCGTTTTTAACGCATAAAAAACATAATGTGAAAGAAATCATAAAAAAGTTTATAATCTGCCGATATACTGATATGCATACATACAAAAAAAAGTAATTTGCATTCAAATTTATACTCGCATAAAATAAATTTGCTACCGCAATTAAAATCTACAAATAAATAATGGCAAACGAAGAAAACAATATGTATTTATTTATGTATGCAGCAATTACGTGAAAAATTGTTTACCTATTAAATTTATTGATTTTTAACCGGAGAAAGGGGGGGGAAAAAGCAAACTCAGACATGCATACAAAGTACATACGAAATTCAGCCGACGTCACAGCAATCGTAAGTCAGTAAGTAGCTTTAACTAAGTTGATAAATTCAATTTTTAAGAAATCATTAGATACATAGGCCGAAAATAATTGGAATACTTTTCAAAGATATGCAAATTGTGACTTATTTTTACTTAAAAAAAAAGCACGAACACTTATTTTACTTGTGCGACTTTCCCGGTGTAGCGCCATAGTGACACACGGTGGCAGGCTGACAAATCAATTTTCAACCTCACATGTGAGGCGCAATTTTAAAATCCGTTTTTCGGTTACGCATTTCAGCCAACTTTCAAAGCCTTTGTGTGTAAGCCTTTTTTATAACGACTTAAACTTTACGTCCGCCCCTGCTCGAGACCATTTTAGTCATATTATGTTTCAAAAAAAACCTTAAACAAATTCCGAACTATTACCGAAAACTTTCGAAGTGGTCCTAACAAATGGTATCTTATACCTTTTTTTTACTCTTCTTGAAATAAGACTTTTAAAATTTTTTCACACAAAATTTGTATGAAAAGACCTTTATGAAACTTACGATTATAAAATGCGATTCTTAAAATTTAGAAATTTTCCTCAAACTGACTTAAAAAGATAAAAATTCAAAACACATAAAATGAACATTTTAACTGAATTCGTCACATCATTTTCATGCTGTGGTGCGGAGGACTAAGGAGTTAATAACTGCACCCACGAACAATGCAGATTTTTCACATTTTCAATATACTTTTTTCATTTTTATTTTATTTTTTCCCTGCATTTCGCCTTTAGCTATTTGCCCAACGTAGGTACACACATTCTACGCGTTCACCCACACAAAATCGCACGTTCTTGCGTTTATAAAAAATATATACACACATACTTATGTATGTATGTATGTATGAATATATAAAATGACGTTTAAGATGACAGACAACAATACATGGCGACAGTACAAATCGCATGCTATACGGAAGTCTTTTAAGCGAAAACAAAAACCTTTTAGGCGCTGAAGGCGTCAAACAAAGCGAAACACTTCTTGAGCGGCTATGGACCTTTGTGTTTCACTCAGTTAAACGGCTTTGCGAGTGCAGATGCGACATTTATTGTGATTTATTCTTTTTCGCATTTATCATACACGTATAAAAAAGTGTTTTCTTTAAATTTCCTTCTAAGAGTAAATAATTTCGCCGCAAGTGGAGTGATTGACAGAATGAAGATCTTTTCACAAGACAGAAATATTAAAAAGCAGGCAGGTGTAGCGGCGAAAAGACGAAATACCAAGAGAAATTTACAAATGGTACATCAAAATGATAATATCAAACAAAATAATAATAAAATTCTAACAAAATAGAAATTGTACAAACAACAACTACACAGTCAAGTAGAAATAGCGGCAGTACAGCCGCACTTGATTGAAGTAAGTTGTGAAGGGAAAAGCAGGGAAAATAACAACAGCTCACACAGCGTAAGCTTAGCTGAATGCGTTTAACTGCCGGCTTAAGTATTGCGCATGTTGTTGCGGGTTCGACTCCCGCAGAAGCCAATAAGAGAGAAGTCTGATGAGGAAATGTGGTGATTTCCGAAATAATACTTTAACTTCTACCGCTTTGAGTATTGTTGTTTTTTCCTAATAATTTTCCAATAAACCAATCGGCCTTAAAGCTCAAAAATATTTAAAATAAATAATTAGAGTTTGATACAAAATAAAAATGTCAAACAAATAATTATATGAATCAGAATAAAAAAACAAAATAATTTTCTACAAACAATAATTTTCTCTAAACTGCTTTTGAACTTTCCTTCCTTGTTAGGCATAAGAACTCACGCTTTTATCAAAACCGAATGCTTGTCAGTGTATATTTTTTTTTTTTAATTTGCTTTAGCAATCTTAAAATTCTAACTATTAGAAAATAGTTGTCAAAGAAAAATTATTGCAATTAGATGGGAAGGAATGCATCGGTGACACTCACCTGCCAGCGAAGAATGCAGCTTTTCGCATCTTCTGCCATCAAACAACAACTATTGTGCTGCACAATGAATTCTCACTGTTCATGCAGAAGAAGCGGCTAAATGAGTGGTGAGATTGGAGCGTTCGTCACACATCCATACATATGTATGTATATATGCATGTATGTATGTACATATGTATGTATTTATTAACGATAGTACCCGACCACGAACAAGCTACCGCGAAATTGTGCTGCTTTCAATTTGCAATAATTTCCCCTTAATGCAGCGGCAAAGGAAACGGTCGCATATCTAGCTATCGGTCGGGACAGCTGTCCAGTGTTCAGTTAATGATTTAGTAACAAGTCTATCGAACAACTGCTTTAAAAAAGTGGTAGATTTAACACTTGTACTTTACAAAGAACAAATACAAATGTACCACCGAATAACAAAGATGTACCAAGTAACAAGATTCATAAAACATTTTTTGCATATTTATTTCGTTTAAAAAAAATCTGTTTGGTAATACAGATATTCATTTTTTATGGTCTAAATGGCCCAAGTGCTTATCGACAAAAAAGTGATACATTTGTATCACCAAACATTTTCCAACATTTTTTTAAGGGCTTTTCGACTATCAGTTGTTTCCACGACATGGAATCACTGCAAGCGAGAGATGGAAAGAAAAGAGAAATAAATTTGAATGCGTAGTGAAATCTAAGCAGTATGAGAAGTATTTAACAAATTTTTGAATCAAAATGTCAGTAAGTTATTGCTTTAAATTGAATATGTACCTTTTGTTTTTATATTTTCAAAAACCTCTTGTAAATAAGTTTAAAATAGGTCTATTTTCCAGCTAACTTTTAATAGATCACATAATTGAATCACAAGCAGTATAATGATCTAAATAAGCAATCTAACGTATGTTGAAAAGTTCAAACACTCAGCGTAGAAAATATTCCTAAGACCTGCACCAAAAGCTTGTAAATACATTTCAAAGCCAAGAAAAAAGCTTTAAAGGAAGTTGCCAGAATAGAAAATTGTCGTACGTGGGATTTTTGTACTTCGGAAGACTATGTATCATTGAAAAATTATTTCCAGAATTCGTCAGTTAATAAAGCAGTTGAATTACTATGTGCTTGGTGCAAGAAACAACTTTTTATATACAATTACTGTACATAAGATCTTAAGTGGTAAAAATTCCAGTTGTGAGAAAAAAATGCTATTTTCTATCCACTACATAGTTAAATGTGAGCAGTCCGAACACTGTCGCTGTTGCCAACTCTAACGCTTGCGAGCTTCTTACTTGTGGCTCTCCATTGTTATTGCATGTAAACAGTAATTAATGAATCGTCTCCTTTTTTGTTGCTGGCTTGCTGCTTCTTTCTTTTTTTTAGGTTATGAGACTACGCGCTTGTTAATGATGAGAAGTTTTTGTGCAGAACAAAATGCTGATTAAATAAGAAGTCAGGTATGTATACCAGCTACTTATAGAACATTCGTTTTTATAACAGGTATAGCAAAATGATTATAGAAATTACTTATGTATTTAACGTTGCCGTGCAAAAATACCGTTTGCTTGTTTTTTTTTTTTTAGTAGACTATAAGTATACACTTTTAATAAGTGTGGAGTTGCAATAAATCGCAAATTTTTAATTTGCTCAAAATTTTAATTTCGTTTGTTTTTTCTAGATAGCAAGTATGTAGTAAACAATGCTTATAGTGGTTGAATGAAATGGTTTAAACTTTACTTTTCGGTCTAAAAAATTAGTCGAAAATTCATTGGACGTCGTCACACCCGGTTGGAAAATTCTATTTCGGTTGGCTTTTAAGAATTGACTTAGAATTTCTTTAGCATTGAATTAAATTTAATATACGTGGCATAATATTTGTATTCTGAATTTTAGTTTGCCGCCTTTTCATATTTAAAAAACTTTCCCTGTGACATACTATAGAATAAATCTTAGTTCAACTTAACTCAATTGAAACCTAATTAGAAAACTTCGTCAAGCTATTGAAAACAATTTCAAAGCTTTCTTTTTAATAGTTGAGTGTACCGATTTTTTTTTATTTTTTTTTTTCCTTAAAATTGGACTTTTTATAGAAGTTGCCACCTCCTCTAAATATCCTCAAGTTAAAATTTCTAAATTCAGGCGCCAGCCGCTTTTGAAATATACTGAAAGTAAAACCCCTTCCGTTTGACACATGTCCATGCACATACTATATATTATGATACATTACTAGTATAATCCAAGCTGAATTTTGACTTTTTCGACAAGTGGCAACTCTCAAATATATGTTAAGACATAAAGATGTAACTCGCTATTTCAATTGATATTCGTTTATAATAATCTATTTAACTGTTTAAATAATTTTAATTTAATTTTTAAACAGGTGGCAACTCTTTGAAAAATTCGCAAACTAAATCACCATCTTAAATCCCTTTGTATTGAAATTTTTTTTTTTTTAAATCAAACGAATAAGGCATCTAAAGACTAACTCTTTTTATTTGACGCCTCTTTTTTGAAAATCGAGCGCACGGGGTGAATCTTATAAAATGCACCACAAATATGTCTATTTTTTTTAAACTTTTAAAGAGAAAAACTATGAAAAAATAAGCTTGTGTTCTCTAGGAAATGTGGTCTTCATTTTAGCAGGACCTTTTATTTATAGTCATTGCATAATTCATTTAAAATAAAAAAAGCCAAATAAAATATAAAAAATTAAGTTAACTTTTTTTATATAAAAAGGTTTAGATTTTGTTAACATTTCCACACATATTTCCAGACTTACCTTAATATATTAGGATGGGATAGTTTGTTTAGCAGCTGGACCTCTCTGAGCATATTTGGTCGATTCGCACGTAACTGATTCATCTTTAGCACCATAACTTCACCAGTTGTACGATGAGTGACCTAAAAAGAGAAAAAAAAAAAAAATGACTTAGTAAAATGTAGAAAAACTTTTGAATTGTCTGTCGCAAGTGTCTCAACTAATTTAATGTAAAAAAAAATATGTTTAACAATTAGCCATTAGTCACGTTACTTAATTCCGTGTATAAATAAAACCAGATGAACATGCATATATAGTACAAACATATGTGTTGGTGTTGCTGTCGCCAGCAATGCAGAATTGGGTTAATTTTGGTATCGCAATTTCGCCACAGTAAAAGTACGTCCCATGCAACCGCTCTTACCAGCTAGAAACCACATTTCGAGTTCAAGTTCTACAGCGCACGGCGCGCAACTGCTGTACCCATATTTAACTCGACAATGGCCTTTGAAGCCAGTGAACGTATGGCGGGCACGACGGACACCTTCACTCAATCATACGTTTATTTCCCAACCCAGTTGTGATCGCAGTAGAAGCGACCTCAAAATGTAGTCTGGGTGACAGGCGACTTAAAAATGTTGCAGCAACATGTTGCGAAGTAAGTGGGCTATCAACATAATTGTTGTACTCGCTGTGTGTAATCCTACTTATATGTAAATATTTTTAACTGTAGTGCTCTAGTGAAATAATAAAATACGCAGATTTTGTGTAAAAGCAGCAAAGTTGTGAGGGAAGGATTTAAAAGTTGTGCAGGTTTCACAATCGTTACGTGCCGTGCTGCATCTATTGTCTGCAAAGGAAGCAGCGAAATTTTGGCAATCGCCAGCTGCATTGATATTCATGAATTATCGTACTGCCAAATAAAAAATAAAATAATGTAATCAATTAAATTTTAAACAAGGAGAAGCTCAGCGCCGCTCACCTGGCGTCTGCGCAACGGTTTTGGTAAATTTGATGGCTTTGGCGGCTGGTGACAGGTGCCATATATGAATATACTCGTATGTATGTATGTAATTTAACCGGTTCGGTTCCTTTGGCATTTTTATATTTTTTTCGTGCGTGCGTGTGTGCTTCAGTTGCAATTGTATTGTAAGCTAAAGAATGTATATGTAACTGTGTTTATGCGGTTTTTCCCAAAAATGAAAATAGTCGTGTTGCAAACCGAAAAAGCGCCAAACTGGAAGTAAAATTGTATTGAAAGAAATGCTGGAAATGCAGCAAAAGCCGTTGCGCGAATGTTGCGATGCGCCGCATGAACCGAGCAGACAGGTTCCGCGACATTAAGCATCAACAGTTACGTATTAAAACGTCGCGTGCAATCCAAAAATATAAACGTTGATATATACATACATACATATATATATTTTTAAGTGTTCATAAGGTATATACATAGGTACGTACATATGCAGGTACATTAGGTTGGTCGAAGATGTAGTAGTCGGAATTTGAATGCTCTCACTCACTATGATTTGACAATATTCAAAAGGGAATATTTGAATTTTTTTGATCAAAAATATTAAGATGAGCGCTTTTGTAAATTTTGATGTTCATATTTGAAGTCACTGTAGTGAAACAAAAAATAATAATATATCATAGTTTGGGCAGTTAATAAAATTTTAATGAAATCTGTGATTTTTAGTATTTTGGGGTAAATTGATGTCAACAGCAAACGCAAACAGCAAAATAAATTCCAATTATGTATATCAAAATATGTCTAAATATTTTCTCTATAAAACAAAAAAATAATATTGGTAGTGGTTTTGGTTTTCGATTTGTTTTTTGTTTGTAACAATTTTAAAATTTAACAAAAAACGTAGTTTTTTCACACCTTCCATTAAAAAACACTTCGCACCACCTTCGGCAACCAATATAATTTTTACAATCTACAAACGATGACAGAAAGGAAAGTGACATGACCGGGTGTAAAAATCATGTTCTCCATTTTTTTTCGATAAAAGATAAAAAACATTGTTTTAAATGAAACCACCAAATTGAGTGTTGTTAACAGCAAAAACAAAAAAGATAGGAAGTGTAATAAACTTTAAAATTCACATATTAAAATTCCATGGACCGCTTCAGCAAATGGCTTAGACGTTTTTTTCCCTCATATAAACCGAAGGAAAACCCCGTTTTTTGTTTCTACATACAGTCTGTTCCAAAATTATAGCACAAACACACATTTATTTATCCTCCAATTATATACAAGTATTTTTTAATTAAAACATCGTTAATTCTCTAACAAAAAAAATTTTAATTTTATAAAAAAAAATTTAGAAAACATTTATTAAAATTTCATTAAAATTTTTAATTAAAAAAAATCTTTAGAATATTTTGGAGTATTCCTTGCATATAAAATGTTATCGCGGTTTTGCGTTGTAGGGAGGGAAATGCCAGTAAACAAAATTTTTAAAATCAGTGATAACTTACAGAAACTTAAAACTTGCACTTACACTAAATTTTTTTTTTTAAATTCGAAATTTTGCAGAAAACTTTGTTAAATCATTGAACATTTTGTAAATAATTTCAAATATGGGTATTTTGGGTTTTCTTAAAAAATGAACAATATTTTAGTTAAAAAATAATTTTAATTAATTAGAAAAAAAAAGTGCACAAATGTAGTTGTATTATAGTTTGTGAACAGAGATTACTTTCCGAATATGATTGAATTGTTCTTTAGGGCAAAAATAAAGTTTTTATTTTGTCGGACGGTTTTTACACTAACACTTTTTTTCTACCACCTAATAAATATATTTTCATAAGCAGGCAAAAAGATTAAGAGCCCGTCGCTAAGAGCAGTTTGCTACTTTTCAGCGTTTACTTACATATCTGGTGGATGGCCTTAAACGGCGATTAAATATCACTCTAGAAGTTCTGGCAAATATTAACTGCAAAACCAAACCTACAAAAAACCTTAGTTGAAAGTGGATTTACCCCAAGAGCTTTAATAATAACAATAAAAAATAATCGGTAAAAGTTAAAAATAAAAAATAGAAAAGCTTAATTAAGCCACACTTAAAAAAAAAAAAAACTAACATGATGACGCATACCATATGTTTGCTATGAAAATTGCGCTGGCGTCATCGTGCCAACTGCATATGGATCTTACAAGCAACGACCTTCACCAGAGGTGAGCAGGATTACAAAACATGCCTGCCTGCCTGCCTGCTGCTATTATTCAGCACAAAAAAAAAACGTTGTTAAAAATTGTTATGTTAACAAACCGACAATTGTAGTGGTATGAATTGTCAAACTGTTAACGTGTAATAGCCAGTGAATATGAATTTAATAAAAACGCGAAAGTAAAAATCTTAAAATTTTTATAATCAAGATTTCGAATGGCAAACTTGTTTGTATGCATTTATGCACAAGGATGTAAATACATACATACATATGTACTTACATGGCAAACGTGTACTCCTATTTCTATGTACTTACTCGTATGTGCATATGTATGTACATACATATATAAGTTGTAAGACGCATGCGCATGCGCACACGCTACATTACCGCTACACCTCAGCCGTAAATGCCAGCGAGGCAACGACATTTGCTGCATTTCTCGCTGATGGTATTTTTATTTTATGTTAGCTTTTCAATTGTTGAAACCTGTTGCATTAAATGATAACGCTTCAATAGTGCTATCGATTACTAAGCCAACTATTAAATTATACAGATTTGCTATTTAAGTATTTACTTGTTTATTTTACTTTTATATTTGAAAGTGAATGGCATGTCTACGTAGTGAAGTCCATAAGTTTCTGAGCTAAGCAAATTTTATTTGTCGAAGTTATGAATTTTTAATGGCACTGAGTTATGTAATGTTATAAATTAATGCTGTCGATTCAAAAAATTTTAATGCATTAAGTACCGCGCCTAGGTCATTATGGACTTAAATAAATTAAAATGAGTGGAAAATAAGTACAATACCAAAAGGTCAAAAACTAAAAATCAATATTTATTAATTATCGATGGGACTTTTAAAAACAACAGCTCTTAAGGTCCTAAAAAACAGTTTTAGTATAAATAAAGTCAGTAGCAGGTGAGTGTCAAAACGCTATTCAAAAACAATATGACGCACTCAAATATTTATCACGCTGTACAGTCCGATAGTAAAAAGTTTTAAATGAAATTTTTACTGGCAAGAAAACCATCTCTTTTATAAATATATAATTCCCAATACATATTTAGGATTGAGTTAACTTAGGCAGAGGTTGTGAACTAAGGCACTTCTCAAGCCTTCAATGTTGTTTCTCAACTGTTCCTCGACTGGTTAATCAGAGTATTCAAAATGGGTTTTTGTATGAAAATAACTAAATTTCTCAATTCGATAAAACATTAGTTAATAACTGGAATTATTATATTTTATCCTAAATAAGTTTTTATCGCACAGAATAACAACTGTTCGAAGCGTTGCTGTTAACTTGGATACATTTTTCGAGCTCAACTTTAATTCGGCAGGATACGCAAGGTAGGATATCAACTGGAGATTGCAATAAAAGAATTATAAACTCATAATAACACAATCAACACTTTTTTATGTTCGATTCAATTCTAGTATATGTAGGGCTTTAACACAGCTATTAAGAAAAACCACAAGAAATATTTTTTTCAATATTTCTTTTGCTTGAAAAAATACTTTGCCATTGCTGCAAATTTTCTTGAAGAAATGAATATATGAGCATGTTTTTCTTGAAAGCTTCAGACTGGTTTAAAAAAATTGTATAGAAGAAAATTGCTTTTCTTTTCTTGAGTGTCAATTTATATGAATTTTTCGATTTTCTTGATAGATACCAGATACTAAGCTATAAAAATGTGCAGATACTAAATGGCTAAAAATTACCTTTGAGCTTTGTTTGAAAAAAATAAGCTTGTTTTCGTCAATTATTAAATGTTTATTAGGCTGATAGAAAAATAAAATTTATTTTTATAAATTATTTATTATTTTAAGGACAACCCTAATGTACATACATTTATGTTTTTTTTTTGTTGGATAATAAACTCAGTTTTAATTGAAAAAAAAATTAAGTAAATAAAAGGTAAACGAATAGCCAAAATTTTTTAAATAGACAAAATTTGCTTGGCACAAGACTTTTGCTTTTAATTTATTTTTAAATGGATAGAAATCAGTGGTAATTTTCAGTGACTTGGACTTACTAAAATTAAATGGACCAATAGTTGAATAACATTTTTAAACCTTCAGAATTTTTTTTTTTGGAATTTTGGTGACATTTTATTATTATATTATTATAAATTTTGTACACAGTTTAAAAACTAAGTGTTTTTTTTTGTCGCCAATGAACTCTATTTTTACTGAAGAAATTTTAAGTGATTATAGAAAAAGTTAAAATTAAGTTTGGTAGGAATCAAAATCTGTTTTTCCACAAAAATTTGCAGTTTTTCTTCTTTGGAGATTGTTCATGTTAGATTTAAGATAAAATAATTTCTAATAATTTTTGTTCTGATTTTGTAATGTATTGCTTGATGTAATATTATCAAAGACTAATAACATTCAACAAATTATTTCTTAAATTAATAAATCAATTAAATTAATAAATACAAAAAAAATAAAAGCAAAATAAATTTTTAAAAATTGGTCGAATTTGCCGCACTACTATTAAATTGAACACAGCTATACGTAAAATTATACAGGAAAACGAAGACGCTTTGTTTATTTTGAATACCGATGAAATCTATTTACAAAAAATTACAGCATTAGTGCCACTTGTTTATTTGAAAATTCAGACATTATATTGTGCTTTCATGTGTTGAAATGAATTCAATTGCTTCTTTACGATTTGCTTTGTTTTTCATACGTTTACTATGAATTTTGAATACCCGGAATGTATTTGCACCGCAAATAAATACCAAATTGGTATTCAATTGAAAGCGTTTTCATGTTTACCTACTGCAAATTAACAGCAGCTAAACACGCTTGCCAGTGAACTAGTATGTAATGTTAACAGTATGTTTATGTACATATATACATACATACATAAGTATGTATGTATGTAAAAGTTACGAACTCTGTACGTCATTGCTGCCAAATAAATTCACAACAATTTACAGCAATTTACAGCCAACTGACCACCATTTCTTTGCGCCATCAATTACACTATCACCTCAAGCGTAGACGCAGCTGCAACGCAAATGAATTTTAATACATATTTCAAAAAAGGAGAAGAGAGAAAAAAATAAAAAAAAATAAAAAAAATTGAAAGACACCAACACAGCGCAGTGTAAGCGCAACTAAAAACAAAACAACAGTTTCGTAGCTAAAGCGGCAATAAAAATAGCTGCAATTTACAAGCACTAAACATTACTTGCATTATTTTTACGTTTACGTTTACGTTTTTATTTTTTGTATTTTATTTATTTTCTTTACTTTGTGTTGGTTCTGTATGTATGCGTGTATTCAAAAAATTTGGCCGAAGTTTGGACTTAGGAAACAAATATTCGCGTAGATATTCACGGAAGTGTTGAATGAAGAAAAGCGCTGCAGTTGTTTGTTGTTGGCGCTTAGCCTGCCGTGTAGTGCACTGGCAACTTGTTAACCAGTGTAGTATGTGTGTAAAAAAAAAAAATGCCACCGCATTGATGATGGCCACTAGCGTGGCCATAACATTTTCGGAAGTTACGAGTATTATGAGCACAAGTGTTGAAAATTATGCGAATATGATTTTGTGGCTTGTCTTGGTGTATATTATTGAATAAGCAAATGCATTTATGGCAGACACAACTAAAAAAAAGAGGGAAATAATTTCGACCGATAGCGCAATTAAGCTTAATTTCAAAATCAAAAATCATAATTCGAGTCATTTTAGGTTGTGTACTCTCGGTTTCTGAGACGCGAAGCGGCTTTGGATCAAACAAAAATTATTGTAAAAAAAATATTTCGAAGGATTTTCTCTAAATTTTTATTAGTTATATTTTTAAGAAGACGCCATACTATCTAACAATTAAGGCGACTATGTAATGACTTATAATTTTTTACTTATCGTCTGGTACAAATGTAATAAAAAAATATTAATTAATTTTGAAAAATAAAAAAATGCAATACAATACAATACAATAAAAGTTTTGTAAAATTTGTAATTTCTATCGTTTATTTACTAATATATTTTTTTTTTTGTAAGAACATAGCTCTTTATCAAACAATAAACATGTGCGTGCAAATTTTAAACTTTGTGAAAAAACTAAAAAAAATGCGCATTGTTTCAACCAAACTTACAAGTTTTTTCACAGAAATGTAAGAATTTTCTTGCAGTACGCAGTTTTGTGGCCTATTCAATTTTAGTACAATAAATACAAGATCCGAATCGCTACTGATTACCGCTGCTTTTTAGAATTTTTATTAACAAAATTTATTTTTGTATGGAAGAAAATGAAAGGCTCCTCAGCAAGAAATTTTAAAAATCAGCGGCAATCTCCAGTAATTTGAGACTTGTACTGCTTACTCAAATAAGATATTATTCTCTGAGAAAAAAAAAAACTTTTAAAAATTTGTGTAATTGTTACACAAAGTTTGCATTTTTTACTCAGTTTAAAATAAAATGTTTTTTTTTACTATTAAATAAAAAGTAGCCCTGCCGAAGCTTGTTCGTGTTCTAGGTTAACCTTTAGTGGTTTGTGATTTTCTTACGAGGAGTAATTTTAGATTTTAAATTTTTTTAGATTATAATTTATTGTGAATCTTTAAATTTTTTTTGTAAACACCGAAGTGGAAATTATCATTTTGTGTTTAATCTCTCATAAACTATATTGAGAACAAAAGTTAGCACGCAATGATTTTTAATAACACCTTCAATCGTCCCTAATTCCGTGGCAAAAATTCTTTAATGTACCTAATTCCTTGAAAATATGTATGTCTCTAATACCGGGCTATGCTTATATATACAGATTTTACGCTATTAAATGGGAATAGCTTATGTTTTAAACTTAAGTTTATTCTAGTATTTTTTGTTTTATGAATCATACTCCCAATTTCTTGTTTAAATTAAAAAATCGGAATAACACGGAATTACGTACTACTACGGAGTTATGTATGTGCACTTACCTTGCTGTTGATTTTTAAGAATTGTTTCGACGAGGGTGAAAAAATTGTCAAAAATTAAGAGAAGAATAACTAGCAATCACAATTTTTATAAAAAACAACAAATCTTATTTTAACCGCCAAATAATCTGCTAAATATTATTTTTAAGCTAAATGCAATAGGCTTTCCTTTCACTTCTCTTCATTTCTACTCCTCCCTCTTTTTTTCCATTGCCGCAGTGAACCACAAAACTCAGACAAAAACAAGTCTGCCCAACCCGAATTTGCAGCGCAGTCAAACAGGAAATTGAACTGCATTTCGACAGGATTTCATACGCGGCCTAACAAGCACACACACGGCACAAACAAGTATACATACATATGTACATTGGTGCATACAAATCAATGGCGAATTGACTCACTCACCGGCTGGCTTTGTATTGAACTTGCACTTGAAAAATTGGCAATCGAGACGCATTACAATTGTTAGAAGCACAGTCAAAGTCATTTATATACATATATGTATGTTAATATATACATACATACATACATATGGACATGTTCATATACGCAAGTAAATAAATTTATATTTATAAGTATGTATGTATGTATGTACATATGTATATGCGGCTGTGTTGATGGCATGCCAAATTGACGTTTGCCACCTTTCCATGCCTTACGGTTGCTGGTGTCTAATGCCCTGACTGCAGCAGTTGCATTCAATGTTATTGCATTTGTAGTTGTTGCATTTGTAGTTGATGTTGCGTGTTGCCACTTTAACTTCTTGCCACCTTCCACCATACAAAGCAATTAATGGCCCCATACTTGAATTGGTTAGTTGGTGGCTAGACGTTTTTTTTTTCTCTGCCACGATGATTAACAAGTTGATAGCAGACACAGCAGTTTGCGGTTGCAAGTCATTGCTGTTTTTGTTGTTGTTGTTTAAATGGCTGCGTTGTTGCAGTTCAATTGGCTGTGTTGCTGCGTTTTTTTTTCGCCGTTTTGTTGTTTGATAACTTTATTGGCTATTCGTGAACGACACTGAGTTGGAAACGGAAGTGCAACTTGATGTAGGAATTGCATATTAAGTACATAATAAAATAATTAAGAAATTGTAAGAAGTAGTTGAATGTTTTTGTTGCTGTTGGTTTTTTGTTTTGTTTAGTTCGGGGCAAAACTTGTAGAAAATTGTTTTATAAGAGTTAAGCTTTTAAGTGCCTCCACTGCTAGCTATGCCCAAGAAAGCTTATGCAAACAAAAAACAAAAAAAAATAAATCACTTCCATAGAAAGTAAAAATAAGTTATTTTTAATTTTCGAATATTTTGTCTTTGTCGCCATATAGAAAATGTCGACATAATATTTTGCTACATTTAAACAATGTTGTCAAAACAACGCCAACCGCCAACTGCTAATCAATTTCAAATTGAACGTGACCCACCCCAAATTTTAAAAATTAGAATAAAAAAAAAATGAAGGAATTTTTAACGATGGTGTCATCATTATAAACTTTACTCCAAGAAAAAAATGTAAACAAAATTTCAATGAGCACCGCATTCAATAACAATGAACATCAAAATAAAAACAAAATGTGTGAAAGCAAAAGTTCATTACCGCCTGAATGAAATCGAGTAATTAAGCGAAATTCGAGATGGGACAACTACACACCCGTACAATGTACTCGAACAAAGCAATACAGTGCGGGGATTAACATATTGCGAACCTTTTGAATGAATATGTTCAGCAGAGGAATTTCTGTGGCTTTTTAAAGTACCTAAGCTTACGCATAGCTATGTATAGATTATGTATACTTATTAACGGTTTTCAGGTCGTGAGTTGGAACTTAGTAGTTGTGACGAAATAATCCCTACTTAAGTCAAGCATATCTAAACTTACCATACTCAAACAAACCATACCTAAACTCATATCTTTTTAACTCACCTCAATTTAACTCACTACACTTAATCTCGCCATCTCATAACTAAACCTTTACACTTGCTCATCATATCTAAAATCGTAAGTACTTAACTCGCCACATGTCATGCTAATTTTTACTCTTTCAATTGACCACCCTCAAACAAACATCTTGTTACTTCACCTCACCTCAGCTCGCTACACCACACAGTGCAGTGAAGATAATCATAAATAAAACTAATTTCTTAAATTGTGATTGTCTATATAAGATTTCATTTTATTTTAGATTATGTTAAGTTCAGTAAATCGTTACCGTAAATTATGCATCATAATTAGGGAAATATAAGGAAAATTTCAAGAGAAATCTCACTTCAACAGCGTGACCCAGACGCAATTTCTTTAAAATTTTGTAAAAATCTAAAGATATTTTTCGTTCAACTGGAACCTTAATAATCAATATTTTGCAATCGGCAAATCATATTCCACCTTGGAAAATACCAAAGCACAATATCATAATTTCATAGTATTTAATTTACGTCTTAATTTTTTTTTCACATACACTTTTAAGGACCATACTAATGGACCCGTCGTTTTCGCCGAATTTTGCAAGAGTTCTTCTTCGGTCGACTTATATACTTATCATATATCTTTGCGGGAAGCCCTTGAGGAGGCGATTAGATTCACAGATCTACATAAGACCTTGCGACATTTTTTATGGGGAATATCTCGATGCAGAGGTTGACAACTTTCGAATCGAGCAAGAAGTAAATAATGCCATTTATCAGGAAATCGCGGTAATTTCTCTATATATGCCTATAGGAATTGTAGAAAACAAGCGTACATACATAGGCATGAATTGATGATACGTATTTTTACTAGGAAAAATCTTCACATTTCTGATTAAAGATAAAATGAATTTTGGGTTTTTAAAAGCGAAGAAGTAAGTTAACGAGATCTGGGCTGTGTCAAAGCAGTTTAATTAGTTTAGTTGTAGAAACTATTTTTATCAGTGGAATTATTTTATAGCTTCAATGTGCCATAGCATTCAGAATAAATACAAACTATCGAAAAGTCTTGAGAAGTAGCATATTTTATAAAAATATAGAGTTAAAACAAAATTTCAAAAAAAATTGCTGAGATTTATTGCACTCAAACAAACGCATTTAAATATGTTCCCAATCACATCAATAACATAAACAATAAAAATAATGAAAAGCGGCCTCATCTCGCGAATGCGAAAAAAAAATTCACAATGTGCATACACAAGTTCATACAAACATCTAAATAGCAACTGAAATTGATGAATGAGTACAAAGTGAACAAATACAAATAAAAAGGTAAAATTTAACAACAATAGACGTAATTGCAAAAATATATGTCAAGAGCTACAACAATGGAAAATGATGCAGCAAATCTGAAATAAATGAAAAAAGAGGCAAATAGAATTCAATGGTATGAATCATACACTCGCTCATCGCGGGAGAAGTGGATGCGGGAGCATGTTATTTACTACAAGTGCATATGTACTCATATGTACCTATATACATATGTATGTATTTGTATGTATCTATGACGTTGAATTTATTAAACAGATGTAAAAAAAAAGCAAATTCCCTCACTTACTCATTGATGAGTTCATTTTCCGCACACTGGGCAAAGTAGAATTCAAAAATCATATGTAGGAATGTATTTTATTTGAATTTCAACGTAAACAAATCTGGCTTTCAGTGTGGTTAGTCGCGACCAACAACAACAACAACAAAAGTGGGCAGAGCCATGAATGGTTGCTGAAAACAAAAGCAAACCATATTTTTGTTTATTCTATATCAATGAATCAAAAATAAATTTGCCAATTGTCAAAAAAAAATAACAAAATATAAACAAATTTGGTATAAACAAAGCTTAAAATTTTAAATGCAGGTAATGGCGTGTTAAATGCGGCTACTAGCGCTCAGAATTCACCCAACGATGACATTGAAAGTGCAAAGGAATAACGTGAAACGAGTTTTTAAAGCTAAGTAATATATATACGACTTAAAAGATATGCCGAGTAAAGGTCAGCAATCGGCGATTGATTTATGAGGTGGGCGTAAAGTTATTAGTTAGAAAGGCCTTCGTGTAATGGGGAAAGTGCAAAATTCTATACAGAGCTACCCCACAGCGTCCAATAGTCGGTGAGTTTGAAATTGCGTGAAGGACGACAAGAGTTTTGAAACAAAAACAAAAGACTCTTAATGTTTATACGAGTATGCTCATAAGAAACAAATCTGAATGTTTTACCTTTCCGATAACACAAGAATTACAGAAAACGTTTAGCCATGTCTAAAGTTATGAGATGACATACATACAAAGAGAGAAAAAAAACTTTCGTTGAGTTCCTAACCTCCTTTTTTTCAAAGTGGGTTATTGTTTTAATTTTTTTTTGAAGCTGGTTAATCTAGGATATTGCTGTTCCTTGAAAACAACAATGTATTATTCTATAATAAAACCCCCAAAACCAATAATCCTTTATCAATAGCTATTCCATATAGACAACAACAATCCCACATAGATAACAATTGATTACTGGTAACAAAAAATTTTTATCGATAACAAAAGTTCGACGTAACAAATATATTACATCGGCAACAAACATTTTACATCGTTCACAAAAAATTTCAGAAAAATACCAAAAATTTAATATCGATAAAAAATGGGTATACCGATAACGAAAAAATTTATAACGATACCAGACTTGTACATATGTATATCTATGTACATATAACAAAAAAAATTTCGTATTCATTACAAGAAACTAATATCCTTAACAACCAGATATCGATGTTGACAACATTTAGATAACAACCGTATATCGATAGCAAGCAGATAGCGATAACATACAGATAACGATATAAACCACATATCGATAAGTAGAAAATATCGATTACAACCATATATATATAACAACCAAATATCGATAACCACCAAATATCGATAACGACCAAATATCGATAACCACCAAAATCGATTGAAATCTAAATGTATTATTGAAACTAGACTTATCGATAAAAAAAACAAAAAAAAAACCAAAACTGGTTCCAAAAACAAAGCCCCACATTATTCACGCTCACGTGCCAAACATAAAAATTACATCAATGGCAACGATCGATGCACGGCCGCGCGTATATTGACTTCGATACCGCCAGAAGTTCCTAATTAAGTAACAGAACTAAGCGGCATAAACTCTTATCAATTTCATTCAACACGCATCGCCACATAACAAAGCCTTAACTGCGTGCACGCGCAAAATCGAAAATTCTCTGTCGGCGACTTAACAATGACGATTAACCCAGCCTTGTCCAAGGACCCAAAGACATTTTTAATTCCGATAGTGTTAGAACCCATTCCATTAATTGGAATTGCATTATACCAACATTTATTACCTTTCAGCGGAGCAATACATTTCTATGCGTTTAAGTTCTGTAAAGAAAAAAATAAAAAAAACACCAACAACTCACAGCGCACGGAATGTCTGCACAGTAACTTGACAACGGCTGCTAGCGCGCGCCGCTAGTTTACGGGTTTTTTTACTCATATTGGTCAGTACGAGTAAGAAGCACTTTTGAAATTGACTATGCACATTTTCCCGGTGGCGATGGCGTCTCCATTGTGACGGTTATTGCATTTTTAGGCGCGTCGTGACACTTATTTTAAATTGCTTTCGATGCTTCAGGGAATAACAAATAAATAAAAGCTGTTTAGTCAATGAAATGAAGTTCAAATACAGCAGCGTACCAAAAAATTAAAAAAGAAAGGGAAATGCACCATTAAGAAAAAATCTACTAAGCTAGAAGAAATGCAATCTAATCTACACAAATTACTGCACCCAAGGAAATATAATTTTAAATCCAGATTTAAAGCAAATTGCCAGCAGCAGAAGGTAAACATGCTGGCAATAAATTTCGAGCAGGATTTACGTAGAAATTTTAATTTAATTACTGAATAACTCATTATTAGAATAGTAAATATATCTATTTATTGGATTTCCAAAATAAGAGGGTTTTTATTTTCTATATAAAATAATCTAAGTGTGCTCCAACATGAAAATTCTAATTTTACTTTTTCTTCATACATATGTATGTATGTGGACTACCCTAATTAGCATTACAAAAGTACAATTTGGAGGCGTAAGACCACGTAAATAATTGTTTTAAATCCACTTCTGTTCAAATAGTTTAACATATTGATGAAAATTTAAACACTGTGAATCTGACACCGTCACATAAGAATTTTTAGAAAAATAAATATATTAATTTGTGCAACTTTTACTCTTGAAAAAGTTTCCTTTGTCATGTCATTATTTAAAATTCATTAAAATAAAAAATGTATAAAAAATTTTATATTTGTATGTTCAAAGATTGAATCGTCCATGATTATCCAGCAAAATTTTTCGTTTGTCCTTCTTTGTTTAAAAAAACTAAGCAAAGATTTTTAATATAACAAATTTATTAAATATTTTTTTCTCTAAATCAAAAACCATTAATTCGAAACTTGTTTTGCTTCAAATCGTTTGTCAAATTTATTTTGGTATTTCCAGAAAAATTCTGCTTTTTTCAACTCTTTATAAAAAGTTATTCAAACATTTTACGATCCGCCATTTTTTTTTAAAAGTTATACAAAAGTATTTGTCAAACGCTAGTACAGCTTAAACTTAATTAAAAACAAAATCGAAAAATAAATGTTTTTTTATTGATTGACTTAAAAATGAAAATACGTTTTAATTCAAGTTCGTAGTAACTGCTGCTTGTCAAAAAAAACGAAATATAATCAATAATATTTCGTTAGTTACGTGCTGCTATAATTGAGTTTAGTCACGTTTTTTTTTTTTGCTATCTTAACTTAAGTGTTTTTATTGCAGTTGACGTAAGTGCTGGCAGCAAATAGTAGAATGTTTAAATAAAAGCACATTTTTGGCAAAATATTTTTTACGATTTTTTGCGGACACGAATTGTACTATTGGTGGCAATTTATTACCGAATACATGCATGCATACAGTGGTGTGCAAAAAAAACTTATAGCATGCAAAAGGCAATGAATTATAATCATTTACAGTGAACTTCTTTAAACTTAGTAATTGCAATTTTGGGTTCTTTATAGTTGTAATTTGGCATGTTTTGGACATTTTTTAGTTAGATATTGGGCGTTTTTGATTCTGACGTAAAAAAATATAAATAATTATATAAAAAAATATTTAAAAAACAAATATTAAAAAAAAAATTTAAGCAATAAATGAAAAAAAATTTTTGAAAAACTTAAATTAATTTTGAAAATATTAAAAAACCATAATAAAACAAAAATTTATATTAAAAAAATAACAATTTTTTCGATAAAAAATTAAAAAATAACAATAAAAGAAAACAAAAGAACAATATACTATATAACTGGTAGCCACATTATTAGTTTTAAACAATTGTATATATTTTTTGTTGTTTTTTTACTCCGACAAGGTTGAAAGTTGATGTATTTTGGAACGATTTTCCGTCGATCCTTGTCAAATTTGGTTTTGAAACAAACCGGTTTCGGCGTTGTGCCATCTTCAGAAAAATAACACTGAAGATGGCACAACGCCGAAACCGGTTTGTTTCAAAACCAAATTTGACAAGGATCGACGGAAAATCGTTCCAAAATACATCAATTGTATATATCTTTGTATCTATATAAACATACATATGTACAGTGGTGGCCAATTGATTTGCAACCGAATTAAATATGTACATATGTATGACATAGTTTGCCACGTATATTGATTTATTTATTTTTAAAAATTGTCAATTAAAACACAGTTTATTCTTTACCATAAACTATATAAAGTAATGTTTAAAACTTTGTAGAAAACTAAAAAAAATTAACAAACTTTTATATAGATTTAAAACTTTTCTCTCAAACGTGTAAGTCGAAAGTGAAAGTTTCAAGTGGCTAGAAGTTACCGTTGATTTTTTACAATTTTTTTTGTCGCGGATGCTTCCATTATTATACTATAATTGAATAGACTATAAAACTGCATACTCCAAAAAAAATCTAGCACTTCTGAGAAAAAGTTTTCTACAAAGCTTCAAGCTTGGTTTTATACAGTTTATATATGTGTATAATATTTAATTGCTAGTAAATTAATTTATTCCTAAATAAATTAATAAAAGTGGCAAACTATACAATTTTAAGTTTGGTTGCAAATCAATTGGCCACTACCGTATGCATGTATGTACTCGTATACACCAAATTTCGCAATAGTGCAACAGTTTAAGAATAAAAGCGGCCACAAGATAAAACCTATAATTTTCAAACGACAGCTGTTGGTTTTAGGAAAACGCGAGAATATCACGCGGCAATATCCAATTTTTGATAAGTTTTTCGGCAACACGTTGCAAACGCCAAAATATCAATTAGCTGAAACGAATTCACACACACACATAACATACATACACACACACACACACATAACATACATACATACATATACAAATGCACTTATTACTTATTATTGATTGATTTGATTAATATCAAGATACCATCCATGTGTTCGAACGTGTCAAGCGCATTTGTGGCGACGCGTCGGGTCGAGAACGTGCATTGATTTATCGTCGCCACCCGCTTGACGCGCCGGCAAAAGGGTGCGTCATTCTGTTTCACTGTTGCATAAACGAGGCTTTTGAGTCTTGCAGGCAGGCAGCCAGCCAGACGGACGGCATCGGATATCAATATTGCTGGGCTATTAAAGTGATATAGGTAATTAAATTTATTTATTTTTGAATGCAAAGGCGTGCAAAAGACGCTTAAAGTATTGGAATTGTGAGTTTTTATATCACGCAAAGCTGCGGATAGTGAAGCAAGTAAGTGAAGCAAATACTTATTTATGAGGAGAATACAAATATATTTATTTATATGTATAGCGCGCTTTTGAACTTCCTCTCAAATTGTTTGTTAGTTCTAAGAATTTTCATTTTTTCCATTCAATAAATTAAAAAAGGAACACTCCACGGAAATGTGTGCAAAATGTGCACAATTAAACGCAAATATGTTAAAAGCGTTAGCTTAACGCATTCGTGTTCTCACGCCAATTTAGATGAGTGCTTCCGAGAAACCATAAATGGACAGCAACTCACAATTTATTTAAGCAGCAAAAAAAAAATATTCAATAATCGATTAGCAATTGGGTATTAATTGAAAGAGTGTGTAATGGATAACAGATGACAAGAAGAAATTGCAAATAAACAAAAAAATTAAGTAAATAAAAATAATTGGAGCAAATATATAAAAATAGAAATCTTGCAAAAAATTGAAAACTAGGCCAGACATCAAATGATACAATAAATATAAATTATATATAACGAAATAAAATAAAAGAGTAAATTAAATATATTTAAAGTGCTTTATTAAATGGTATTTCCATAAAAAAAATTTCACTTTATAAAGTATTTATTTAATTAAGCCTATTTTATATTTTATGAATTTTGTTGTAAGGCATTTTTATGCTCTCACCATCTAGAATTATTTTGTACCATAAAATAACACAATTTTTTTTAACCAAAAAATATTTAGAGACCGCTCAAAACGCTCAAAGTTTGCCACGTTTGTTAAATAAATAAATAAATAAAAATAAAAATTAATTTTTTCGCAGAGATTGTATGGAACATTTCCAAATTAATATTTTCTAATCGTCAAACTCTGTTTCTGAAAAGAAACTACATGGAATAATGCGCAGTAACTTGCTTTACCATATAACAACCGTTTATGAGACTCCCAAAAATAAATTAAAATTGTAAAAAATATAAAAAATTGAAAATAATTATTTTTGAAGAAAAACAGTTGCAATCCTGCCAAATATTGTTGTAGAAGAAAGATATATATGTTCCTTTGATCCCAGGAGACTCTGGATAATAATCTTGGATTCTTTTTATTTTTCCAGCTTTTTGGCAAAAAATCCAATAATGACTGAAACACTTGGAGTTTTACATTTTTAGTCCTGTAATAATAGTTAAATTTGGCCAAATGATTTTTAAAGCTGAAATAAAAGTCATTCCGTAATAATAAAAAATGATAGCAAATCTGTTTTAGTTGGTTCGTTTAAGGTAGATGAAAAAAACACAACAGTCCACTCGGCAAGCCTAGCACAGCATGTGCTGGCTCTGCAACCCGAGGTTCCTTGGTTCAAATCTGGCAAGCGATGATGAAAAATAAAATAAAATTTAATTAAAAGAAGTCTGATGAGGAGATGTGGTGATCTCCGTAGTAGTGGCCATAACTTCCACACTAAAACTGTTGTTGTTTCTTTTTCTAATAAAATCTTTCATAAACTGGTCTCGAGCTCAAAAACACGTCAATTGTTTTTAATAATCATAATATTTTGGCGCTTACACTATATAGCTCAGTATTTGGCCGAGCTTCACCTACAATTTGCAGTGTGCGTCTTTATATTCTACAATAAATGGAGGTACCTGCAGTTTTTTGCCGATTCCGAAAGCCCGATGAATTTATTTATGAGAAGTTTTTTCATGGCAGAAATACCCTCGGAGGTTTGCCATTGACAGCCGAGAGATGACCGCTATAAGAAAAAAAAAAATGTCTATGATTTAGATTTTATTTGCCTTCGCTGACATATCGAGTTATAGCACGTACCCACGCGCCTTTTTTGCACATAAAAACTGACCTCAAGCACAATAAAAGTGTTTGCTCATAAATGTTCTAATTTCTAATATTTTCAAACGAGTTGAACAATAAAAATTGTCACCAATAATTCCCATGCTAAAATTATATAGAAATCGGGAATAATTTAAAAAAATCAACTTCGATTACTGGCAGTTTGGCGCCGCTACAATTGTATATGTACATCAATTGATTCATTTCGCATACTTGACATACACCATTTGGAATTTGAAATTTCTGATCGATATGTGCACCTCAAAAAATGGCCTTAACAAGTTTTTTTTTCTTTTTCTTTTTGCCGCCTAGAAAGTGACCTTACACGATCACTAATAATAAATACAATAAGCTTGAAAGCCATTTGTATTTAAAATTGATAATATTGAACGGTAATTGATTGTATTGATTGGGAAAAAAGCAAATAAGGAGAAAAAATTAAAACAGTCATAATTAGTGCAGTTGCAAAGTCGCAACACATTTTCGCCTACTTGATGTTTTTCCTTCGACATTTGCGCGCGCAACACTTTGTTATAGATTTACTTTAATGAACAGCAAAAATGTCGCCCCGTCGATCACGACGATCACAGAACCGCAAAGATTACACGATGCGATCGATAAACCCGTTGATCATTGATCGCTTGCTTGTATAGCACGCTCGCAGCTTATTGTTTGATCGAAATGCGTCGCGGCTGTTTGTGCCGACGAGCTAGACTGTCACAGATGAGTAGAGATCATTTTATTGAGATCGCGATCGCAGTAGCAGCGCGCGCCGCGCCGCCTTCCTTTTAAGGCACAAAAAGTGGGTTAACAATTCATTAAAAATGCGATCGAACGGCTGCACTCTTAGGCGCTACTACTCTTGCTATAAAGCGACTTCAATATTGCACACAATTAAAAACATTTCTGCATTTTTTTCTAATAAACAAATGCTTAGGAAAAAACCTTGAAATGTGGCAAAGTGTAATTGATTGGAAAATACCAAAACGGGTGCGTAGCAATAGAAAAGAAAAATCGAACGCGAGACACTTTTCCGTTTTTTGTGTCGTCTAAGTTGGTTGGCGTTTCCTTGCCTAAGCAATGGGAGAATGTTTCGTGCACAAAAACAATAACAAACAAAAAAGACAAAAGAAAACTACGCAGAAGATAAAAGATCACATAAAGAAAAATATTGCCAGAGTTGTGTGACGAGCTGCTGGAAGGTGAGTTTGATTTGCCACAAATTATGTTTCTACTTTTGAATGCGTGTATAAAAATAAACTCGGCATGGAGCAAAACTTCAGAGCTTGCGAAAAGAGTTGTGAAAAATGAACGTGTTGCAAGCAAGAGTAAGTGTTGCGTGCCAATTTGCTTTCGGTTGCCACGTTTGCGTGCCACTTTACGAGGCTAGTTAGCCAGCGCGGAGAATGCTAGCCGGCACAAATGCAACAGCCAATGGCCAAAAGCCAAAGTCAAAGTTGCTTGCTGCCATTTCCTTTCAATATTTAGATTTTTATGTTTTTTTTTTGTAACACATTTCTGTATTTCTTTCACCTAATATTTATTGGAAGCAATTTTTTTTTTTTTTTTTTTTTGAAATTTGACTTGCATTAGCCATACGAGTTGTGGCATTTTATTGTCTAGTTAGTCGGGCATATTCAGTCACTTATCGCATGGCGGTACATTTAACGGCAAACAGCAACGATTTTACTGTCATTTCTCTATTCTTGTTTTGCTTTTTGCTTGTTCTTTAACTTGCTGCTGCCAGCTAGCTATCAACGGTCTCAAAAGTTTAAATAGGCAAAACACTTAATGATATAAATCATCTTGACAAATTACCCGCAGGCCGCATTAATAATAGGCAAAATAAGCGAAAATGTTTCACAGCTCGACCGCTCTAGATTGCATTGACCATTCAATGATGGAGTGATTGCGAAGAGTATAGAGCTTCGCAGATAGGAAGACAAATGGTGTTTGCATGCAGGAGCAGATGATGTGGAGCAACCGATGAAGTGTATTGAAAATGCGATGAGTGTGAAGGAAAAAAACTTCGATGCACACTTATGAAGAGAAAGGGAAATTGTGACTCAAAGTTGAAATTCCTAAAAATATTAAGATATTAAATTGTTCGTATTTTTTTTTTTACAATTTACAGTAATTTCAAAAAGAAAGGAATCAAATTTCTATGAATAAATTTCTCATACGCAAAACTTTCAGATGCAATCATTCGCTTAAAAATGTTTCATCCCGGCTAAATGGAAACCAAAATGGCAAGTATTCATTTATCCATGAAGTCTCACATCGCGCGCGATTTATTTTGAGAATAGCTGAGAACGTCATTGCCTAAGTTTAAAAAAAAAATATATATATGTATATATTTTGTTACAGAACATTTTTAATCACACAAGAGAACAAATTTTTCCTTTGAGCCTTTCCACGTTCCCAAAGTCTGCAAAATGTTTAAGATCTACATGTGAATGTTTGTAAATTTGCGATAAGGAGCTATGTTTTTTTTTTAATTAAATTATTTCATTTAACTGTGTTTGACTAAATAAGATATTGGAAAAATAAAACACAGCCAAAGAAATAAAAGTTGTTTCCCCTAACAACCATTTTTCAACAACGCAACCAACTTGCAATGATAATCAATTGCCATTTCGGTTTTGACAGACAAAAACGTTAACATTGGCTGTTGACAAAAATGTTGGCGATGTCGATGACGCCTGGCTGGACCATTTGACATGGAACAAACGCTGGCTGGCGCATAAGCAGACAACTTGCTACTTGTTTTGTTGTGCCTTTGTTACTCGTTGCAAGTTGAGAAAAGAAAAAGTTGCCAGCAAAACGACTGCAAGGCAACAGCAAGAGCAGCAGCAACAGGCGGATCGGCGACCGGCGAGCGATTAAATGCGTTTTTCTCTTGCAGTTTTTGCACGATGCCGTTGTTATAGTTGTTGCTGTTGCGCCTCCAGTTATACCATGCATTGCGGGTAAACCTCTTTTTTATGTTATCGATGAGGTGGCATTGACGGCAAAAATCAAAAAGACGTAAACAGAAACGCAAGTATGCAGAAAAAGAGGAAAGAAAAACAAAGCGAGCGTTGAAGTAAAAGAAATGGATAAAACGTGTAGCGCCAATTGTCCACGGATAGTGAACGAGGCGACTGACAAATAGTGGAATGCCAACAGAGTTGATCGCAGTTGCGCGGTCAAACGAAAGGCGCTTGGCGGCCAGCGCTGTGGATTTTAGGCGAGAATAGCAATGTTGCAAGCGCAATTTTGTGTCAATGAAATTTATTTTTTGGGGTATGCAGATATGTCGCTCATTCAATTTTAGTATAACAAAGTGCAAGTTTTTAGTGGTTACGAATTACCACTGATTTTTGACAAATTTTAAACAGACGCTCTTTCGCAGTTTCTTTAATATAAAGAATAATCGTGGTTTTGTGTTGTATGGATTTTTAAAAATCAGTGATAACTTGTAGCTACTTGAAACTTACACTTCCTTACACTAAAATTGAATGAGCCAATAAACTGAATACACAAAAAACATTATAATTTTTTTTTTCGACTGTTCAAAATTTTGATGAATTTTTGTTAAATCATTGTACATTTTTAAATAGTTTAAAAATTGGGTTTTTATGGTTTTTATTCGAGAATTAAACATATTTCCCTTTAAAAAGATTTCAATTAATCAGAAGAACCATTAGGGTCTAAATCTGTCAATATGTGGTTGTGTTATAATTTGTGAACAGAGTATACAGACACTGGTTAACAAAAAATAATAAAAATGCTAAAATTTAACAACTTTTGCGTTAAAGATTTTTTTTTAATTTGAAACGGAATTCGTAGGCACTTGCAATTTGCACTTTATCCTACTAAAACTTAAGGGGGTCCTCTACAAATAACGCTTTTTGTTGCTGTAAGTTTTGTAAAAATTCAAAATTAAAAAAACAGCTTGCGTCAGACGAGAGCGGTTCGTTTTTCGAACATTTCCCCAAGTTGTTTCAAATCGATTGATAAATTAGTCTTTGAAATATTCTAAAAACCAGTTGCAAAAACACGACTTTTGGGAAATCGCATTTTAAGATTGAAGTGGATGGACGCGCGCAGCCAAGTTCAAAGCTCCCGGAAAACCTTTTAGAAGTGTATTTCTAACATTTTTTAGAGTAGAAAAATGCAAAAAAAAATTCATTTTTTAAAACCACATTTGTAGATGATCCCCTAATGTGCTTCAAAACTGCACACACAAAAACAATATTTTTTTTTTGAAAATTTGGAAAAAAGTGTTAAGTTTATGTTTTTTTACAATGGACTAGACTTTTGTAAAGATTTATTTGACATTGAATAAGCAAATAAATAAAAATAGCAAAAACAAGTAAAAATGGCATATTTCTATTAGTTTTGGCAACCAGTGTATGTATTACAACACGCAACAGTCAGCCGCCTCTTCCGAGGTTCAAATTGCTAACGCTGATGACCTTTTTAATTTCCGCTACAACAATAATTCAACATTCCAAATACATAAATTTTCCACTCTGCTCAGCGAGCGCACGAGTCTCACAAACCGGATGGATAGATGCATAAATGGTGGCAGCTAGCTGTAAACGGCGACGGCGACGGCGGCTACTCGTCACTAAAAGCGTTGGGGCAATGGCACCTGTCGCGCCGAATGTGAAACTTTGAATGAGTCGTGTGCGCAGTGTGCAGAAAATTTAACCCACAAGAAACTCTAAACTCATAAATTAGCAAAAAAGAAGTAGAAAAAAAAAAAATATATCAATAACAGATTTTCGCCCCACAGAATGCTGCTGTGTTGGTCCGTATTTGGCGCCTTTGAGCTACCTTAACCGCTGTTTTGGTAATTTCAGGCCAATTAACAGCGTCATCATCGCCATGTGTGTTCGCGTGCGTCGTCTTTTTCGTCGTTGCCAAACTGGTTTTAATTGTTGCTTACAGCTTCTAGTAGCGGTCTTTCTGTTTTGATGCATTTCTTTGTTTTATTTTTAATTGCAGGTAGAGAAAAAAAAAAACACTTTTTATATGGAATTTGCAAGTTTTTTTCACTGGAGCTTTTAAGCAGCGATTTGAACATAATAATAAAGTTAAGGTACAAAAAAAATCAAGAAATCACAAAATTATTTCTATAACTTCCCTAAATATATGTAAACTCAAAATGTGCCTCAACTACTTTCCTCCCAAAAATCCATTACATCTCACGACTTCACCAACGAGCGGGCTACTCTTTGGCTCTGTAGTACTTTTTTTTTTGATGTTGTATACTTCTACTTGAATTTTTAGTCATTTCCTGTTTAAAGTAAATGAAAATAAATTTTTTGATGAATGCAACAGTTTCATCAACAGCAAAGCTGTAATCGACAAGCGAATGGCAGAGGCAACAGCACCAACAAATATAAACCGCTTAGACAACAACAAGAAATGCATCTTGCGTGTGAGCGGGAGAAAACTTTGCTTTTTTATAGCTTCCCTGCAGGTAAAAGTTGAATTAATTTGTGGTTTACATGTCTAAACAATATTTTGCGATTTTAATTTTATTTTGGATCACAAAATAGTAAATATAGATATGCACAAACATAAATAATTAAAATAATAATTAAACAACAAAAACAAAACAATGCTTAAAATTGTAAAACCTAACTAATTAATAAAGAAGATAAAAGCAATAAAATATTAAACTATTATTAAAAAATAAAGCAAAAAATTAAAGTACTAAAGATAAGTTATAAAAAAAAACAAGAATTGTACACAACAAGAAATAAGCACAAAAGAAGTGAAATAACTTTATATATTATAATAAAATATTTTATAATTTTATTGATTTTATTATAATAAAAACCAAAAACACAAACTATAAACATAAAACTTAAAAAATAAAACTAAAAATTTAACAAAAATCCAACAAAAAACATAGGAAATAAAAAGGCAATTTTCTCATTTTTTTTATAATCAATAATATGTATATGTGTATGTATGTATGTACATATGTATGTACATACAAAAATTGAAATATATTTTTTGTAAAAAAAACCGTTCCGGGAGAATTTCAAAATCAGCGGTAATTTTTAGTCTCGAAACTCGCCCTTTATAATTCTAAAATTGAATGCGTATTCTGATTAAAAAGTTTGAAATTTTGATAAAAATTCCACGAATTTTTATAAATGTTGTATGAAGTTTGAAACTTTGATTGACGCGATTTTGTTGTATTACGAACTATATTTTCATAAAAAACTAAAAAAAAAATTTTAACAAAAAACGTTGCTTATATTTCAAAAAAAAAGTCACCGTAGACTTTTTTGTCCTCCGTATATTTAATAAAATAAATAAAGGATTAACATAACAAAAAAATTAAAAGACATACAAGAAAGAAAAATAAAACCAATAAGCCACATAATAAAAAGATGAAATTAAAGAACAGTAAAGAAAAAACACGAAGCAAAAAAACACACAAAATAAAAAACCAAACAATAAAACATTGAGTTTTTTTGTATTTACATTTTAAATTTAAAAAAAAATTTATTCTCTTTCAAAAAAAAAAAAACGAAAATTTTTCAAAACTGAGAACTGCAATTAAATTTTTGGTCGAATGGTACCAAAATTAGGCACAATTTGCCTCTTTCTAGATTGGCTTGAGAGTCACCGCAATATCGACTTCAGTTAAGACAGTTATTGATGGCAGTATATTTGACCTAGATGAAATCGCGTTTTAGTATCAACAGACATATAAATTAACTGATTTTGAAAAATATCGTGTTTTCTAAAAAATCATTGAAATAAAATTAAATTAAAAATCTCCAATAACTTTTAACTAAGACCAAAAGTAAATTTCGAGTTAAAAATGGCATGCTTTAACATATATTCTCACACTTGTAGATACTTAAGCAAATTTATTGATATTGAATCAATCAGACATAATCCAAGTGAAATTTTTATCTATAGCCACTTTTCGAGTGAATTAAAAAAGTTGCGTAAACAAAACTGAAAACAAATTTAATAATTCGGATATATTGGCAATACTACAGGAATATAATTTCCGACAGGGGCTGTGTTGCAGACAAAACAAAGTTACATACTCGTATGTATGAATGTGCATACACATAAATATTTACAAATTTGTTTACGCATGTGGACATACATATGTATGTTCATATTTACATACAAACATAAATACTACACATAAGTTTGTGTAATTGCCTTTGCATTCGTGACTGTAATTCATTCGTTTGCGTTGCGTATCCAATTACAAATTTCATTCATAAAAATTCTGACACGCTGAGAACAAGCTGATGGCGCTGGTGAGGCGAAGGCCACCACGCTGAGAAGTTAAACTCAGTTTACTTAGTGATATTTAAAGAGTCAAAAGCTAAAAGAAGTGATGGAAATGAACGATTTTTTTCTCCTTTAAAATAAACTTATTTTCTATACACTTATAGTCACATTATTATTTTTTAGTTTTGTTGCTTGCCGTGTTGTAAACACAGTGCCATTTTAAGCGGTCGCTCTTTGATATTGTCAAATTGTTTATTTTTCAACACATTTTTTTTTTTTAATTTTGTTGCAGTTTTCGTAGCTTCACTGCGGCTGCACCCATTCTACGTTTGAAATGTGTCATTGCGGCGACGTTGCGTATTGCCAGTGATGTTTTCGTGATTTTTTTTCTGTGTTTTGTGTAGCCTCCAGCTTTGAGCTTCACTTTAAGTGTATTTACCGAGATTTATTTTTTTTATAATTTTTTGTTTTTTCATTCATATGTATGTAAACATACATATGTACGTGTGTGCATAAAAATAGTAGCGCATTATTACGGCAAATTTGCTTTTCTTTTTAAGCTTAAAAACTTCACTTGTACTTGTACAAAACTTTAAAATATGTAGAAAATTTTCACAAAACTTGAAAGTTTTTTTTTATTCATATAAAAAAAAACAAATATTTTTCCCACTTAAATACTTAAAACAGTTAATAAAAAATGCGAATAAATTAACAGTAATTAAGAAAATATGTGAAAAGAACGTTAGAATTGATAAATATTGTATTTTTTAATTCAAAAATAATAAACACTGAAAACAAATTTTGAAAATTTCTTAAAGTAAACTTACGGGGCATAAAGTGCTACGCTTTTAATGCACACAAGTGTACATACATCTGTGTGTATAGTTTTATGCAACTGAGACTGCCTGTTGCACATTTTTCGTTATTGTTGTTGTGTCGGCACTTCAGCGCGCAATTGTAATGAGTCGCGTCGCGTACGAGTCGCTATGCGCCAACGGCGCCGTCTACGCCAAGTTTTGTCAACTTCAACAACAATAACAATAACGAAAAAGTACTGGTTGCGGCAACGTTGATAAACAGACGATGGCTTCTTTTTGTTGGCTGCTCCCAAAAAAAAAAAATTACAATAAACAAATATTCTTCAGCTTTTTTAAAACATTTTACTGATTTTATTTATTTTTCTACGAAATCTTTGTACACATTTTTCAATTGCATTTCATTTCGTTTGTTTGACATAGTTTTTATTAGCTGGACCCAATGACTTCAATGGAAAATCCGAAGCAGGGCGCGTCACAAATTGAACTGCAAATGCAAATGTTTTGAAATCGGAGCAAAAAAGATTAAAAAATAAATAAATAAAGGAACAAATGCAACAACATTAAAAGGGCAACTGCTAGCGCTTTGGGAATTATTTTATAACGAAAGCATTAATTTATAGCACTCAACGTATACATACATTTCTAATAAATAGAACAACATGTTGTGCAACAACACGACATTTATTTGCAGCAATGTGACTGTCATTTATAGTCACAAAACAATCGATTGCATACAGCGCACCCGCTACACACTCACACACACACTTACACATTTGCAGATACTTCAAAATATATCGAGTTATGAGTATTTGAGACTCGGGCTCGCAACATCGTCGCGTCGCATGGTGACTCCATCGCTGGGCTTCTTTCCATCAAATATATACAAACATATGTATGTATAATTATTCGACAGCAAGAACAGCAACAGCAACAACAACAACAACAACAACAAGGCGACTGCATCTGCTATAATGTCATAAAATCACGAAAATGTCATTGAACTTGTTGCAATGCCAGCGCAAAGCGTACATCTGCGATATTCGCTCGATCAGAAGGCGCGGAAATGAAGATGCACCACCACCGCCAATGCCGACGTCACCGCCACTACCAGCACCAATTGGGCGCATCTTTATCAACTTGTTTAGCCTTGAATACTGTTGACGTGACTCCGCATTGAGCAACGTGGCAGCCAAAGCTGTTGCAGTCGCATGCGCCGACATCAACAATGTGCTGCACGATTCAATTAAAAAAAAAAAAAATTTTTAAATAAAAATAAAAAATATAATATAAAAAAGCAGCAACAATAAAAGGAAGTTTCATATTGTTATGCAGTGACGGGTGGCTTTCGGTGAAAATAATTTTGTTACAGTTCACGTTTTTTTTTTGCCTTGTCCTCTTTAATGCTCACGATATTGCAATAAATATTAAATTTTTGAATGCATTGCACATGCAAATGTTGCCAAAATTGCTAAGGGTGATTATTTTTGAAATTTCATTTGTACTAGTAGGAAAATGACCAACGTCCGAAGTAGATTTCATTGCAAAAGCGCAAGCCGCACTGCGATTAACCAAAGTTACACGCTTATTGTGGTACAATATAAAACAAAGTATGTTAGATTTGCAAGCTGTTGCCAGTTTCTTTCGTCGTTTTTCCTTGTTTTCCTTTTCGGTTTCACGGCGTGCTTGCTCTTTCTTTGCGCTACTGAAGTGAAATTTCTTTAGCGGTGGTAGAAAATCGATGTAGCGAATGCGACGGAAATGATTGGCGATGGCAACAAGTGGTTCTTCTGCTCTACCACACCTAAACTCACCACACTTACCTCACTTCACCTCACCACATTGCAGCAAAGCTAAGCAAATCATAATTGAAATAAATTTCTTAAATTGTGATTTGAGTGGGACGTAACCTAGAACAAGGTATCAGGATTATGGACCGATTAGGAAATGAAATAAGAGAAGTTTCTCTGCCAAAGCGCGGCGTAGGCGCATTCGATTTATATTTCTTCAACCTCCACATATATTCTTATCTTCGAAAAGGTCATAATTAGCTTGTTTTCTGATCTACTTCTCTCAAGGGAAGATTTTTTGGGCGGAGCTACTTTTGTATAAAAATCGCTTAGGTTCACGGCCAAAGGTATTCTTGAAAGGAAATCGCTGAATAAGGAGAAGCTGTTAGAGTCCTTGACCGTAGGAGGTCAGCGTGTGCTGATTAAAAACTAGGACATGCGTAAACTCAGGATCGGTCTGACCTGAGAGGGGCGGGAGAAGGGCTAGGTTATTCCTTACATCTACAAAGCCGCATCTCTCGCATTAGGGTGGTAATTTTGATTGGTCACTATTCAACAGATAATCACAGGCGTCACTGTCGACAAGATGCGCTTTTTAATAAGCCGTTTAGACTTTGCAAAACGATCGTTTGGCTTGTGTTTGATACATATTACAGAATAGCTCTAACCCAAGCCGCACAACAAAGTAGTTACACTTACACATGTTCCTGTAGTCTATACTTTAAAAAATGTCTTACTATAAATCTAAAATATCTTCAAACGCTTTAAACTGCAATCTTCTGGAAAGCATTAAACGGCTTAGTTCGGGGTTCCTGGAAATGAACATGACTGACACTCTTGCTTAGTTTTTTGGGCTTGAGGAGAAATAACCAACATCTCTCTTTAAAACCCTAAAACTTAGTTCGGAGTGATTATAAGCAAGCGTAAGCTTTAAGGGCTCGCCAGTAGATAGTAGTACAATGTCCAACCCAAGCCATGATCAACCGAAGCGGTAGGCATATGCGCTCCTTTTGTATGGCATAGAGTTAGACTCAAATGCATTTAACTTCTAGCATATTAGGTTTGTAAGTTATGCAACTAATGCCATCTACATAATGTTTCAACGAAAATTCCGCGAATTTTTCATTTTACTCTTCGTTCAAAATAATCTAGATCCTAAACAATTAACTGTACTGAAATTCACTAATGAAATTATCTTGCCGCCTTTCTATTCAAATGCAAACTCATTAAAGCTTTTCTCTTACCAACAAGTAAATGTTAGTGGTACATTTTATTGTTAACGTATTTTTGTATGTATTTATGTTTGTGTACATTATTTGTGTTATTATTCGATTCTTTAAGTATTTAAATTATTTCCGTGATTTTATGACAACTTTGATGAAATCGGTAGGAGCTCCAGCTAGAGTGACGGCCACCGCCAACCTTTCACACTCAAGCCTCCACCGATTGTTTGTGGTTGATATGACCTTTGAAACGTTTATGATAACTATGTATGTATGTAGATATGTACCTTTACAGTCGCCAAAACACAGCAATCTGGCTTATAAACTCATCATTTCATCTTCCTAATATTTACTGATTGTTTGCATATATTTTTTTTTTTAATGTTTTGTTGCCTTTTATGTGTCTATGAAAGTGAATTAATTTATGAACTCACATGTTTAACTAAGCTCATTTAAATGCCACCAAAGATGAATAATGACCGAATAACAATAATACGCTCCCATGAACACTTTCTATTTCACCTGTTGATGCCGAAACCAAGCGTAAATGTTAGTGGTACATTTTATTGTTAACGTATTTTTGTATGTATTTATGTTTGTGTACATTATTTGTGTTATTATTCGATTCTTTAAGTATTTAAATTATTTCCGTGATTTTATGACAACTTTGATGAAATCGGTAGGAGCTCCAGCTAGAGTGACGGCCACCGCCAACCTTTCACACTCAAGCCTCCACCGATTGTTTGTGGTTGATATGACCTTTGAAACGTTTATGATAACTATGTATGTATGTAGATATGTACCTTTACAGTCGCCAAAACACAGCAATCTGGCTTATAAACTCATCATTTCATCTTCCTAATATTTACTGATTGTTTGCATATATTTTTTTTTTAATGTTTTGTTGCCTTTTATGTGTCTATGAAAGTGAATTAATTTATGAACTCACATGTTTAACTAAGCTCATTTAAATGCCACCAAAGATGAATAATGACCGAATAACAATAATACGCTCCCATGAACACTTTCTATTTCACCTGTTGATGCCGAAACCAAGCGTAACATGGACGGCGTACGAGAGCTACAGATCAAGCTGATTAGCGCGCTACTGAGTTGACTAGCTACATACATACAAAAACAACGAGTACATGCTTGTGCTCAAAATAGTAGTAGTCGTTAATTTTGCGAAATTTTGACAATTTATTAGCATTTCATTTAATTGTTATTCATTTTCAATTAAAAAACAGCTTATTCGCTCATTAATACAATAGACAAACCAACGTTTTACACTTAATATAAAATTTTAAGAAATCAAGCCTGCAACTCTATCGCATAAGTTAAAAAAAAATAGAGTATACAAATGGCTGAACAGCCCTTTATTTGTAAGATTTTTTTGTCGCATTTGCTTTCATAAAACGCATACTATAATTTAATGTTATGACCAAAAATTTAGCTTTATTAAAAAGATAAGAGTTTGCCATTATGTTTTAAAAATGATTTCGGGCAAGTGACCGCCGCGGCTGGCTCGCCACTTTTTGCTGTAATTGGCACCGTATGTCAGGAATAACGGGCCGAATATTCTCTTCCAAGACGTCTTGGAAGACCAACTCCAAAAAAGTATTACCTCATTGAAAACCTCACGTCTAAACAAAAAAAAAAACTTTTTATAACAAAAAAAAAATTCCCAAAAATTTACGCTAAACTTCAGACACTTGAAACTTGCACATTTTCATATCGTAATTGCATGAACACCTAACTGCATAGTCAACAATTTGCTTAAGCTTTTGAAAAAAAAGTGTGAAATTTTGATGGAGAACTGTTGAGTTTTACTTGAGTTTATATGGATTTCATTATAGAATAAACAAAATTTTATTAAAAAATAATCGATGAGGCACTATCAATCTTTTGAACACAACTGTTCATACTTAGTTATGTACGATCTGTTAGTAGCTTCTCTGTTTGGTTTCTGCTTAAATTGAAGATTCCCTAGGCAATGGTAGCGGCAATAATATTAAACATCATCAACAACGAAGTCATTTTCAGTGACTACTCTCAGTTATGCGCTTTTTTATATGTACATACAAACATGTGTGTTTGTGCATTATTGGAATGTTGTGCGATTTGCGGTTCGTGTAACTGAGAAAATTGTGGTTACACGCACATACATACATACATACATATGTATGTACATATCTAACCCTAAAACAATGGAGAACACGGCATGCCATACGCGGCGTATACGTAATTTATTGCTTTTTAAAACGCGTTAATGAATATAAAAGAAATCGCAAGTAGATATGCAATAAAAATAAATCACTAAAAAGTAAGAGTGCTTTGGCATTAACTATGCTAGTTTCTGAAGTTCAACGACGCTATCGGATATTTACTGTAATACACTTTTTATATTGCAAAATTTTCTTTTTTTGAATATCTTTGCGCCATCTTTTTGCGGAGTAAATGCCTTTGCTGAAAGCAATACATTTTCATTGTACTTTAGTTAATAAATTCATTTTCAAAATAAACTACAGCTATAAACACATTTACACATAAAGTTGTGCTGTGAAATTGTATTCAAAATTTTTTAAAATATTTTTCTTAGCCTTCACCACACATACACATACACTAGAATAGCGCGATAGATAGGCTGCTTTGTTTCGCAGCTGTTATTTATTTTTTTTCATAATCAATGCAGTAAGGTATGTGTATAAACATATTGGTGCTCACACCTGTCTTTCCATGCGGTCAATAAAACTTTTCAATTTACTTAATTTAGTTAATAAGAAAAATTATCTTTTATTTGTTGTGTTAATATAAATGGAATTTCAAAAGGTACATACGCAACAATATTTAGTTAAAAAATTGTTACGATTATGATAGGATATTACAGTTATTTCAAATTAAATAGATTGTAATTATGTTAAACAGTTTATTGTTGGTAGACTTTAAAACTTTGGTTAAGTAATTGAAATCATCTTGCAACCATTGTTTCATCATTACACCATTGAGAGAGTATTTATAAAATGTTAATTTTTAAAATGTTGCTACAGATAAATGGGTTTATTGTGTGGTATTCGTTGCGTATATAGCACATATGTATGTATGTATGTACTTCAACTGGCGAAGCCCACAGACGCACATACTGAAGAATTACAACGTGCGGTTAAAGCAGCGCTAGGCGATAAAGCCTCGGTCCAGACGCTAACAGCGGAAACATCTATAGAAATTAGAGACCTGGACGAACTTACAAGCAAACAAGAGCTGTGTACCGCGCTAGAGAAAGAGTTTGTTGGGATACAGTTTGCTGAAACATGCGTGAAGTCCTTAAGGAGCGCCTACTGCGGGACTAAAACAGCAACACTTGTTCTTCCAGTTATAGCTGCAAACAAATTGATAACCGCGGGTAAAGTGCGAGTAGGGTGGGTAATCTCCCGAATACGAATGAAAATCCAGCCAATAAAATGCTTTAAATGTCTAGAGTTTGGCCACCTTGCTAGAAATTGCAAGAGTGCGTTTGATCTAAAGAATGCATGCTTCAACTGCGGAGAGACAAATCACAAAGCAGTAGAATGCAAAAAGGAAGTGAAATGCGCAATATGCTCACGAAGAAACTCACCCCAAGTGAAGCACAGAACTGGTGGCAGAGAATGTCCCTACTATTTGGAGGCGTTAAAAAAAGCCCGAACACAATGAAACTGCTGCAACTAAATTTAAATCATTGCAAAGCTGCGCAAGAGCTTCTGGGGCAGACGGTAATAGAAAAAAATATTGACATAGCCATATTAAGCGAACCGTATAAGGTTGGAAATGCCCCACTGTGGGTTAGCGACGCAAACCAAAAATCAGCTGTATGGAGCTGCGCCAAAAGGCCAGTTGTGATTGAGCAACTAAAGGTGGAAACAGGTTTTGTCTGCGTCCGAGTGTCGGATATTGTTTTATACAGCTGCTATATACCACCTAGTTTTAATCTTGCTGAATTTGAAAACGTCCTAGACAATCTGGTTGACGACGCAAGAGCCAGATCATCAGTCGTTATTGCCGGCGACTTCAATGCATGGGCCCGAGAATGGGGCAGCCGTTGGACAAATGCTAAAGGAAGGGCACTGCTCACGGCTCTATCATCGTTAGAATTAGCTCTGTTAAACACAGGCGATAAACTTACCTTCCAAAGAGATGGAAGGGGGTCCATAATTGACCTTACTTTCGTAAGTAAAACACTCTTCCGAAGAGCGTCATGGGAAGTGTGCGAAGATTATACTCACAGCGACCATCAGGCAATAATATTCTCGATAAAAGATAAAGTAGGGGTAGAAAACAACAAAAGGGCGAAATTAGTTGGCTGGAAGTTGCATACGCTCGATGAAGAAGCACTTAAGGTAATGATAACAGACATAATGCTACCACAAGGAGCGATAAACACGGCAAATCATTTAATGCATAGTATTAAAGAAGCTTGCGACGCCTCTATGAGAAAAAAGTCTGTTTCGTCCAGACGAGCACCAGTGTACTGGTGGAGCGAGGACATTGCGGATCTGCGCCGGCAATGCAATAGAGCAAGGCGAAACTACCAGAGGGCCAGAAGTCGTAGTGTAAACTTTACAGAGCAGCAAAATATGTACAAAGAAAAACGAACTACACTGAAAAAGGCAATAAAAGCTAGTAAGATTAACTGCTTTCGAAGTTTATGTGACAACGCAGATAAAGACCCTTGGGGCTTAGCATACAAAATCGTGACCAAAAAGCTACAGAAATCAATTCAACCGCAGATAACATGCCCTAAAAAGCTTAAAACAATAGTTAGTGTTCTATTTCCAACCCAACCGCCATTTGAGCGGGAAAAATTTCCCCCTATAATAAATGAGACACCTGCGATCACAGCAGAAGAGGTTCTATTGGCCGTTAAAAGTTTAAAGGACAAAAAGGCACCAGGTCCAGATCTCGTCCCAAATCGCATTTTAAAGCTAGTTGCTAATACCAACATAGAAGCCCTTGTTCTCACATATAACGAATGTTTAAAAGACGGTATATTTCCACCAATATGGAAGCGCCAACGACTGGTACTCTTACCTAAGGCTGGGAAACCCCCAGGGGACCCTACAGCGTATCGCCCAATTTGCATGCTGGACACAGCCGGTAAACTGCTTGAACGAATTATTAGCAACAGGCTGATAAATGAAATTGCAAAAGGTGGAAACCTCTCAGAAGCGCAGTTCGGATTTAGAAAAGGGCGATCAACCTTAGATGCGGCTATGCTGGTAAAGAGAATAGCAGAAGAAGCAATCAGTGGAAAAAGGTGGAAAGGTGGATCAAAAGAATATTGCCTGGTAATCACGCTAGATATTAAAAATGCGTTCAATTCCGCAAGCTGGAAGAAAATAGCTGAAGCTCTCCGCGGTTTTAAAGTGCCGATATATCTGCGGAAAATATTAAGCAACTATTTAGAAGATAGAGTACTTACATATGAAACAGACGAAGGCACCAAGCAATGCAACACTTCCGGAGGAGTGCCACAAGGATCTGTTCTGGGTCCATTACTCTGGAATATAATGTATGATGGCATTCTGCGTCTGCAAATACCCGAGGGTGCGAAAATTATCGGTTTTGCGGATGATATAGCTCTAATAATCGTGGCCAAGCATCTAAAAGATGTGGAGCAAAGAGCAAACTTAACAATTAAGCGAGTTCAGACATGGCTCGAAGATTCCGGCCTCCAGTTAGCCCAACAAAAAACAGAGGCAGTATTAATAAGTAGCAGAAAAGCTCGTGAAGTCATCAAAATCAAAGTTGGAGGACATGAAATTGTCTCGAAACCTACCCTCAAATATTTAGGCATAATTTTCGACGCTAGGTTAATATTTAAGCCTCATTTAGAATATGCAGTTGAGAAAGCAGAAAAAGTTGCAGCGGCGCTTTCACGACTCATGGTGAATAAAAGAGGCCCTAAGCAACAAAGCAGGCAGCTATATGCAAGCGTGATACGGTCTGTACTTCTGTACGGTGCACCAATTTGGTCGAGTGCGCTCGAAAAGACTTCGTACGCACGCGAGATCAGATCATTATATCGCCTTTGCGCGATCAGGGTGTGCAGCGCGTTCAGAACAACGTCGGAAGAAGCAGCTCTGGTAGTGGCAGGGCTCTGTCCAATAGAGATTTTGGCGAAAGAGGTTGTGGCACCCCCGACAAATAAAGTAAGACGAGAAGCGGCGAGGCAGAGTTGCCTGCGGGGTTGGCAGAGGCGGTGGAGTGTGGCTGGTAAGGGACGGTGGACATTTAGGTTGATTCCCAGTCTGGAGAAATGGCTAGATAGGCGACATGGCGAAGTTGATTTCCACCTAACCCAAATTCTTACGGGACATGGTTGTTTCAAGTCTTATTTGCACAGGTTCAAACACGACGATGACCCTTATTGCACCTTTTGTGCAAATCAGGTGGTCGAAGACGCCGAACACTGTTTTTTCGTCTGTCCGCGGTTTGCAATAGAAAGGGATGACTCGAACACGAAGTTAGGGAAATCGCTTTCGGTTAAAAATCTAGTAGATACTATGCTCGAGTCCAAAGAAAATTGGTCTGTTGTTTGCAATTTAGCGAACAAAATCCTAATTAAACTGCGTCAAGCGGAGCAACTCCGCAGAAATTCATAGAAAGGCAATAGGCCGCTCCCCCTCCGCGAAGTAATACCTAACGGTAGTTCCACGGAGCGAGGGAAACGGAGCAGGGGTGGGTTTTTAGTGCGGTGAGCCGAAAGGCAAGTCCCACACTTCGGCTTTCAATGCTTTGTGCCACCTCTAGAGAAAAAAAAAAAAAAAAAAAAAAAAAAATGTACATACGTGAATACATATTTTGGTTAATGAACTTAATGAGGCCTTTTACGCAAACGTTTTAGCAAATCTTAATTAAAATTCACAACGCGCACAAGGAAGCGCTGTGAGTACCTTTCCAATGAAGGTAATTGAAGTTAAGCCTTCAGTACAGTTGTGGAGGACTCTGTCGATTTCATGTTGTCGTTGTCAGGTAGCTAATGTTAAAGAGTAAACGTTTCAAAGAGGAATGTTGTGTTTGTAGGTACGAGTAACTGACATTTTTTCTCAGTTTGTCTCAACCCAAATTAAAGAAGGTATGTCGTAAATCGTTCCAGTATACATACATATACATATACTTATGTGCATATTGCGACTGTAATATATTTTGCCCGAGTAGAAATGTTATGCATCACACAGTTTTTTTCCCTAATGTAATGTATACTTAGTTCCTAATTCCACCAAAATTCCTTGAATACAAGTTTGAAACTTTACACGAATTGCATAAAAACGAAAGTAATTTCGTAAAAACTTGAATTTTCTTATTTTTCTCGCTATCATTAATTTCGAAATTAATATGAGAACATTCCAGGACTAGTAAGGATAAATTTAGAGACCATTTTGGGACTAGTCCCGTACTGGTTTTAGACCAACAAGGGAAAGTACGGGACTAAGGGAGTTTACTAAGATGTAAATTAGATGGCTATATGCTTGCAAATTGTTGCCGCTGTGGGCGAGTGGGTAGTAGTGCATGCTATTACTTGATATGCCGCCGGGTTCGAGGTTCGAAGCTCAGCCAAGGCAAGTAAAATCTAATTCATAAACAATTTTTTTTTTTCTAATAGCGGTCACTTTCCGGCAGCCAGTGGCAAACCTCCGAGGGTATTTCTGCCATGAAAAAGCTTCTCATAAAATATATCAGCCGTTCGGAGTCGGCACAAAACTGTAGGTCCCTCCATTTATAGTTTAACATAAAGACGCACACCACAAATGGCAGGAGAAGCTCGGCCAAACACTGAACTATATAGTGTAAGCGCCAAAATATTTTTACTATAATTATGCTTGCAAATTATTAATTTATTATTTAGGAAAAGCCAAAGCACCGAATTCCTCTCAACTCAACTCAATTCAACACAACCTAAACTCAACTCAACTCAACTCAACTCAACTCAACTCAACTCAACTCAACTCAACTCAACTCAACTCAATTCAACTCCACTGTCTTTTCTGTCTGGCAATATCACTATTCCCATTCCTATTAAGGGACGTACGCAAACTTTTCTTTGTTGTGGTGCAAAAATCCAGCAAAGAAATCGAAAAACATCTTAAAAGCACTATAAACTTGTTTTACTTTTTTTTAGTCTCAAGACGACATTTTATGCATAAACGTAACATTTTATCAGACAGTTTCGGAATGAAAGCGTCTCTATGAAACAATCGCCATTGTGAATTATTTTATTAAAATGCAAAATACTTAATTATTTACGATGTGGCGGCTACATTAAATCGCACGCCATTTATTAACCTTCACCTTTCACGACTAATTTTGGATACAACCAAAAATGTTACTAAATAAAGCAGCATAAGACAAATAAAAACGACGAAAATGAAAATACTTTTACTTTCGTTCGTTAATCGAAAAGCTTAATTAAACTACAACAAAATTGTAAGTAGATGAAGATTTAATTGGCGCAACGAAAAACAGCTAACAATGTCAGCAATTGTCAACGGAAACTAGCGGCAAGAAGAGTAGAGAAAAAAATTAACAATATTGAAGCAATTAATTAAAGGAAAATAAGTTCGAAAAACGCGACACCGCAACTGCACAAAGCGACAGGTGCTATAAAGCAGTCATTAGACGCTGACGCCTCAAGTGGAGGCAAACGAAAAAAAAAACATTAAATACTAAAAAGAAAAAAAAAACAAAAGAAAGACACGAGTTTAGATATACAAGCTGCCAAACAATGCATGACCACAATTGACATGACGGACGGACGGACGGACGGGCAGGCAGACAAACAGACCGCCATGCATGGCGACAAATAACAGTTGTGCAGGTGCTCACAAGCCAGACAGCGTTCGCTTTCTACCAGCAATTGGCCAAAAAAAAAAAGCTCAAAACGCTCGCTGCATTTGTACGAAAGAAAAACAAAAACAAAAAAACGCCAAGTTGTTTTGTGACAAACAACAATTGTCGCTGATGAAGAAAGTCTGATGCGCAGACACCTACAACACAAGGAAAAAAACAACAACAGCCCAAGTGCAAAATAATTAAACGCCAACAACAAAGGCAAAGGCTTTTTCAATTTTAATAGATATTCATTGCAGGCGAAAAAGAAATTATGATTTTGCAAAGCACATGTAATTATCGATGTGGGGGCTACTGCTTGGTGTGCGCAGTGCAAGAGGCAAGCGTACCTTGCATGCTTTCACAGCCCTCCCTTTAAAGCGTCCGGCACGATGACAATAGCAAGGCAGGCAACACGTCAGCCACTCGGGGGTAGATTCACTGCAGCAGCGTATAACAAATACGCGTAATTTTTTTTTTTTTTTTTACATTACATGATATCAAAAGACAATGGCAATTCCAACAATTTCAAGCGTCATAAGCAGCGAGTGGGCCAATCAACGCTGGTAATTGGTGCGAATGACAACAAGTGAAGACCGACCGACCGCCGTTCAAAACAATGCAAAATAGTGAAAAATATATTAATTCCCACGCATATAAATGGCTGCATGGGTTGTCACAGCCCTTCCTCTCCGCCGCTTGTGCAAACAATACAAGCAACGTCACTGAAGCCGCCTCCACCTCGCAACAGTTCGCAACAATCGACAAAGGTCTACGAAAAATTGCTGCCCGCATTAATATTAGTGACGATGAATGTAGTTAATTTTTATTTTAAATCACTCATAATGTATGTACGAGTATGTAGTACATATGCAGCTGCATACTTTGGTTAATATTTTTACAATTACGAGTATATCTATGTATGTACATATGTATGTGAGTTGGTGAGTTATGTATATGAGTATGCATTTAATATGCAAATGGTTGTAAGTGCGTGATAAATGCATGTTTATTAGTTGTAATTTATTTGTTTAATGCCAACGTGTAAATATTTTTTTTTTGTTTTTTTTTTTTCTGCAATCAAAGAAGGAGCGCTTGAAAACTATCGGCTGAAAGAGCCGACAACTAATGGAAAGTTTCGACCGCGTGTACAAAAACGGCATAGAAAAAGAAAGTGGCATTTAAGTTACTAAGTTCAAGAATAATTAAAAAAAAAATAGAAAAAACTACCTATTTAAAAATTTTGAAATTTACAAATATACAAATGAAAACATTAAAAACCAAAATATAATTAAAAAAAAAGGCTAAATAATAATAAAAAAAAATAATTGTATATACATTCCGAATACAAGTATTTGTTTTGTATGAGTACATCAAAGATCGTGTGTATGTTCCAAAGTACAAACAAAGATGTACGTACATACATATGTGCAGCTTATTTTTCGGATATCAAAAAGTCTGCTGCATTTTCCAAAAGAAAATTTCCAAAACTAAAAATATTGAAAATGTGCAAATGAAATTAATGAAAATATCAAAAAATATTAAATTAGAAATTAAGAAATATAAGCAAAATGAAAATTAAAAACATAGTTTAGTAAATATTAAAAAAAAAAAAAAATCAAAACAAAACAACAAAAAAGTTAAAAAAAACATATACAGTTAAAAACAGAAAAATTAAAATTTAAAACCAAATTAGAAACAATGATTATTCATTTTAAATGCCTCTAAAAAACTAAACAAAATTGAAAATAAATAGAAAAAAACGACCATTAAAATATTTAGAATATTTAATAGTTAAAAAAAATTAACAATTAAAAAAATGTTAATTAAAAGAAAAGCATTTAGAGAAAACAAAAACTAAAAAGGCTTAACAATTGAGTAAAATTGACTACCAAGAAACCCTAACAATTAGTTAATATTACCACTTAAGAAAAATTAACAAAGGAGGCAAATTAACAAAGAAGGAAAATTAACAAAGAAAGAAAATTAAAAATTAGGAAAGTCTAAAATTAAAAATTAAGAACTAAACAAAATTAAAAGCTCTATAAATTTAGAAAATATTCAATATTTAATAAGAAAAAATTACAAAAATTTAAAATCAAGAAATAAAAATTTAAGAATAAAAAAAACTTAACGATTCAGAAATATGAAGACAATTAAGAAATTAAGGAAAATCAAAAAATATAGAAAATCAAACAATTAAGAAAAAAGAAAAAAAATGTATCAATTAAAAAAAAAATTAATTAGGAAATATTATAATTTAAGAAAAAGTTAAAGTTAAGAAAATTAAAAAAAAAAGTCATGAAAGATCACAAAGACCACATTATAACTAAAACCGGCAACTAAAAATTTTTTGTTGAAAAATGGTATAAAATCTCTTTTGGTCCGGAACGTTCTATTCAGAAGTTTGTGGCAATTATCAACTTCATTAAATTCCAAGCAAAGTTTTAAATATTTCTCGCATTGTTATCCAAATTATTCAGTACTAAACTGTAATTAGGTTTTTCTTTTCAAATTCATAGCGAACAATGTAATCTCCCATTCCCAGCTATGAAACCAAACAAAAGTTATACTAAGCAGCATAGCATTTTGTTGTTTTTGGCGCGAAAGTTCTGTTTGCAATGCCAAAAAAAAAACCATAGAAAGTCAAGCAAATCGCCAGGGAGCAAAAACTTTAACCATTTAAACAAATGCATGGCTTGCAGATTTGCCAGTGCTATCCACACGTCTTCACACCCCTCTTGAAGCACAGCAACATACACACACACGCGCGCTCGTCTTTCACTCGTCAACATCCGACACAGTGAATGCGCATTTTGCGCCAATAAATTAGTAGACAAACAAAGAAAATATCGATCGCCGCGCATCGAAGACCCTTCGAAGCATAATCGCTAGAAAGTCGTCGGTGGGCAGGCAGTCAGTCAGTTGTCATTCATGCGCTTGTACCACCGCGAATGCCCACCAATGCCCGTCAATGCCCGCGCATGTGTGCCCAATCACAGCAACAAATCCACTTAGGTTGCACTTTTTATTTTAACTTTTTCTTTTTTGCTTCAGTCGTCATGTTGTCTATTGCCCTTGATACACTTCTACAAGCAGTTTTCTTTAAAGTGGTTGTGTGTGGATGTGTCGGTGTGTGTGTGTGTGTGTTAGCGCGACTGCGTCTATGACAGTTTACCCTAGTTTCGCGAGCACTTTAAGCTCGTTTTCCTCCAAAGTATTTTTATGCTAATTATCATAATATACAATGCGTTGGCATTCTTTCCAAAACTTTTTCGCGCAGTTTCACAGCGAAGGACGTAAACGGAAATTAGCGGAAAGGGGCGTTAGTTTTTTTTTAAATATAAATGAACAATAGAATACACTGCATCTCAAAATTATTACCGCACCAAATATAATAACAACAACTTTCACGATTATTTAATTTTAAACTTTGTAGAAAATTTTGAAAAAATTTAGTTTTTTCAAATTTTTTGAGTTCGCAGTTTTTTAGCGCATTTAATTTAACATTATTTTCTTAAAAACAATATTTTAAAAATTTTTGGAGTGTAGTTTTGTGCGTGTTTAATTTTAAAATTACTATTGATTTACATTTTTTTTTAATGGCGGTGTAGCGCATTTTTTTTATATAAAAAATGCGAGCATGCATGTAAAAAATGGTCAAAAATCGGCACTAGTTTTTAGCGACTTCAAACTTGTATCTCAGTATACTCTAACTGATTGGTCTATAAAATTGCGAACTCCAAAAATTGCTTAAGATGCTGAAACATTTGGAATTGATAAAAATTTGCTTTTGCGATTTTTTCTTATTTTTTACAGAGTGTAAAAGCTAGGTTTATATGAAGTTTTGTTAGAGAACGAACTCAATTTTAATTGAAAAATATTAAAAAAATAAGGGAAAATTAAATTACCAAAATGAGATGCGGTTATGATTTGAGATTAAGTATACTTTTAAACCAAAAAGCAACACGAAGTACCGCCTGTAAAAAGAGTAGGGCAACCTTTTTTGGACTACAGCCACAAATGGTGAAAAAACATTTAAATTAACCAAAAGTAGAGCTAAATGATTTTTGCATAAAATATATTGTTTTTTTTTTTACTCTCGTTCGCATTGCGCATTGATAGCTGCCACACATGCCATTGCGCTATCAATTTTCGCCAATTTGTATACGCGGCATGAGCGAGTAGAGTGTAAGCGATATTGCGCCAAATTACATTTGGTTTGGGGTGGTCGTGGTCGTGGACGTGGTCGTAGTGGTGATGTTGATGGTGCTGGTACTGGTTGTGGCGGTCGGTCGACATGTTGCAAGCTTGACTGTCGCGGTTGACGGCCGCACAAACTGCAACGCGCGATAAGCGACGTTGCCCCAGCGAAGCGCGCCGGAGCTTAGAACCGAACAATCGCTGGAAGGCGTGAATATCAGCACATATGTACATACTTATACATATATATATATTGCTGTGACCCATTCTGCTCCATATATTATGCTAAAGCACACATACAGACAATTGTAAAACATTATATTGTCGTTCATTCTAATCTAGTCGTCGACTTTTCCGCTCATGCCATGTTCTAAATGTACATACATACATACATGCATACATACATTCACGCTTTCAATTATATGTACAAACAGAAGTCGAAAAATAGAACAAAGAAAACAACCAAAGGAAGTGACAGCACGCCAATTCGCTTGCAACGCTTGCAATCGACGATATGGCTTCCTTTTGTGGCGCACACTCACACACACCATGACGCTCGGCGATGAGACACCCGAAAGTAGAGAATGGTGCAAAATGTTTTATTTAAATTTGCAAATCATGTTGCATGCAACATATTACAGTTAAAGATAAAAAAAAAAATTTGAAATTGTAATAAGAAGACTAGAATAACAAGCAGAACAACAGAATGGGGAAAAGAAATATGCAGATATGTACATACATATGTATTTACAAACAAAGGTGTTTTACAAAAAAAATTGTGTGTACAAAAGTAAATGGCAGCCAGACTGAACGCGTAAAAACAAAAAATTGGGCGGGCATTAATACACAAGCAAGCAGTTATTCTATACCGCATTGAGTGATGCATTGAAAAGCCATGCCTAGAACTTAACACCTCCAACATTCAGCATTAGGATGGTCCCAAAATGTATCAAGTAGACAGTAAAGTCAAGGCATTTCAATGCTCTCTCACACTTCGAGGTTCGAATCTCGGCTAGGGCAAGCAAAATCTTAGTCATAGAAAAAGTTGTTTTCTAATAGCGATCACCCCTCGACAGGTAATGGCAAACCTCCGAGGGTATTTCTGCAATGGAAAAGCTTCCCATAAAATAAATTAAAATTACAACTATTTTTTTTTTTTTTTTAGAAAAATCAAAAAAAACAAAATCGAGCTCAAAGTGTGCAAAATTTACCATGTACTCTATGTAAATAATAAAAAAAAATTAATTTTGTAAAGAGATAGTATACCAGCAATTTTTAAAATCAATATTTTTCAATTGACAATTTATTTTCGCTCAATTAGAGACTACAAGCAACAACAGGCAATCCTTGTAAGACATCTCAAAAATTAAAAAAAAAAGTTAGAAATTATTTGTAATGTAAAATTGTGTCACAAATTTCTATTAAATTGTTTCTAGTTAGACTGTTTTCAATTTAAAGCATTAACAAAATTTGTTTGCTCTTTTTTTCCGAAGTCTTTTCCAAGGAGTCTATTTTGTAAAAGCATATTGTGATTGAAATTAAAAACGGGTTAAAACAGCTCCTAATGTTAGAAATGTCTTTTAACGACTCTTTTTTTTTTTAATTTTTTAGTGTCTTTGGGGTATGCATAAGAATTAGTTAATAAGAAAAACTGGTCTACCGAACAGAAACATAGTTTGCCGATTAAAATATATAAATTCACAAAAATTGTATACCAATTCTACGAAAATGTGTTTCCCTATGAAAAATGCCTGGAACGCTTAAATATATTGTTTTTTTTATTAAAAAAATGAAGTTTACTTTTTGATAAATAACAGTCCCAGTTTACCTTGTTTAAACGCACCACCCTAATCAACTTACATACCTAGTGTGTACTACAAATATATGTTATGGTTAAGCTCTTACTAAACGAAGAAAAGAAAACTCCTCAAACAAAAGCGCCATAAACAGTGCAAGCGCACTTCCTCTCCGAAGACATGCGTATGTTTTTATGTAGGAGTTGAACACAGAAATACTTACATATATGTCAGTAAGTCGTACAAAGGTGCCTACCATTCATGAAAAATGGAGTATTGTATGTACATAGATAGATAAGCCACTAACTATGGAAATTAGATAGGCGTACCATCCGTGAGTGTTGCGATAACGACAAGATGCATTTTGAGGCACTCAATTGGTGTTATTTAGGAGTTACCAATTAGAGCAAGTTAATTCATTGGCATGAACTGAAAGTTACTTTTAAGACAATTTAAAATCTTATGATTGCAACAATGCGAAAATAGAGTTTATAACATGAAAAAACGACCTCCTTTATGGGTGATTTCAGTTTTCGAAACAAGAAAATAATCGTTATTTTGCAGAAAAGATTATCAAGAAGAAAACTATGCAAAAGGTTTATAACTTTTTTGAGACCTTAGTGTACCACTAAGGAACGCTACTTCTTCGAGACCACTTCGAGCCTGACACTAACTCTAGTCCCGAAATGGTATTGAAGAGGTTGTTAAAAAGGACTGAAAAATAATTCCAAATAATCTACAAACAGACCTGAACAAATTTATTGGAAATCCGAAATGGTTCCGAGAAATTCCCAAAAAAAAAGTCCTAGTCCCGAAATTAACTTCCTACACACTTTTTAACTCACATATCAAATACTAATACAAATGCTCATGCAACTGTGTTTTTTTGTCAAAATTTAGCAATTCGACAGCAAAAAGCGTCTGCACAATTTCCCCATAAACCATTCGATGAATAACAACACATTGATTTTTTCTTTTATTTAACTTGCATTGGCACCGAAAAGATCTAGATAAAATTTTTATTTCTTTTTTTTGTTCAAATTGATCTCGTTTTTTTAGGCGCATCCAAAAATGTGAATTCTGAATTATCGCCGTTCTAGCAAAGCGATGCCAAAAAATTCTCTAAAATACTTTAAATTTTCACATGAAGGAACCTTTTATTTACTTGCGAAAATTTATAGCGAAGTACTTTCTCTCTTTTTGGAGTATATTTTTTTAAGAGCATTGTCCGCTGCTACTCGGTGATTACCTATTATACATTTCTTTTCCCAAGGCCGTTTTTCCTAAAGGGAAGATAAGTGGCGTTGTCAACATAGAAATACCTTTTTCATCAAAATGTATACCAAAATAAAAAAAGCGTGAAGGTTTAAAGTAATTTCACAAAAGTCGCTCCTAATGTCAATTTTAATTCTATGTACGTATACATATTTTTTTTTTTTATATAAAACAAATAATTACTGCACAAATCCTGCAAATCCCCGCTAGGTGGCGGTAAAAAAATGAAAAAACTTTGTTAAAAAGTTTCACGGCTGTCGATATATGTATGTATCTACAAGAACTCTTGTTAAAATTGTCAGCGCAAGAATTTAGGAAAATTCACTTTCTACAAGAAGTGTTTTTTTTTTTATATAAAAACATGATTTTTAAAATGTTTTTTATGTTGCTTCTTAATACCTAAAGTCAATTAATTTGAACTCACCACTTTGAGATGTCAACGTTCTTGCCATATTATGAAAGTTATAGCGCGATAGCACACAAATGCATTAGGAAATTTGAAAATAAATGTGTTAAAAATATCGAACACTAACTGGCATACCTGAGACATGCCTTTCTTCCAAACTTTCTGAGTAATTTCAAGTTAAAAATAACCATTATGAAAACTTCATTACCTGAAAATAAACAAAGAGAAAAAATGTTTAGTAAGCAACCAACAATTGTATGCATAATTGTTATATAAATATGTGCATACAGGAAAAGATAATAAAACGAAAAAACAAAAATATGTACACAAAATCGTCTAACACAAATCATAAATGACAAGTAAACATTTGCAATCTAGCTATCTTCAAAACCAATGAAGCGCGACAAAGTAGGAATCAACTGATTGCAATATCAGTTGATGAGTCTTCGTAAAGCACGCGACATTAAAATGGCAATTTAAAAAAAAATGTATATAAATATTCTCTAAAAAAAAAAATCCGCTTTACCGCCCAATAGAAATGACCATGAATGATAATAAATAGTATTATAATAATATAAGTAACTACGAGTATAATAGGCGACAAGCAGTGAAGGCAGCGAAGAATGCTTTCAAGTAATCGTAGAAAATAAAATACAATGATCACGCGATGGCTACACTTTTAAAATTTTGTTTTATTAAAAAAAAATTAGATGTAAGTCGTAAGCCCTTTATGGAAACATGCAAGTATGGTGGAACAAAAGAAGACGACAAAGTAGAATTAATGGGTTTTTAATGATATCTCCGCAGACACATGGAATTTTGTACACAAGCACACGTGCATACTCATTATAGTGATTTCTTTTGTTGTTGATTAATTGTGGCTTAGGAATTGTACGCAAAGAATTTTTGATAAAACATTAATTGTGATTGAACAAAAAGACATGAAAATTTTACCAGCTAATTGGTCGAAGGAACACCAATTCAAGCTCAAATAGAAACTGCTTTAAGAAGAAGAAAAAAAATTTTAAAAATACTAATTCTAACATATAAGATAAAAAATCTAACATTTAAGGGTTTAAAGCAGTTTAAAATTAAGCTTGTAGCTAAAAAAAAAAAAAATTTTTAAAGCAAGGGTTATTGAGGACAGCAGGTTGGTATTTACACATATTTTTTCTACCCTCTAGGTGGCGCTGGAGTCGAACAATTTGCAAAAGTCTTATTTATAATTCGATTTGGCTCGTACTCACAAGACACATGAACAGACAGCAATTATTAGAAATGCAAAATTTTTATAAGTTTTAAAAATTAATTTTGTTTTATTAAACTTGTTGGAAAAAATGTTACACCGTCGACAAAAAAATATGTTAAAAATTAATGATAATTTTTAACGACTTGAAACTTGCTTTTGACGAATATAATATAAGCTCCTTATAAGGTTTTACATACATATAAAACTGTATTTCAATTTAAAAAATATTATTAAAAATTAGATAAAAGAAAAATAAAAGCATAAAGCTTGGCGGAAGTAAATAAGTATACAGTGGCGTGCACATACTCGTACGTACATACATGTAAATATACACAAAATTCATAATTATAAATATCTGCAACTTATACGAGTATTTATTTATTTATTTTTTTAATTTTAATTTTAAATAAAAATTTGTTTTTATAAGGAAGGGAATTATTAACATCAATCAGTAAAAAAAATCGTATAAATAAACGATAATTTTAAGCGACTTGGAACTTGATTTTGAATGCTTGACATTTTTTTGGCAATTTTTTTATTTTTGTTTAATATCTGTAAATTTTGCACAAACTTTTAAGCTTGAATTGAAACATTTTCTGTTATAGTTTATTTAACAATTATTGATAGTAAAATATATATACTCTTAAGCTGAGACATAAAAATAATAAGAGCAAAAAATAAAAGTCATTCAAAAACTATTATTGTAAGATACAAATTTTTCGAGTAATTTACAACCATTATTCAAAAACTTATTTTACCAAAATTTTTCATAATAAATATCAGCGAGCAACATTTTTAAAATTTTAAAAAACTTTAAATTGAGACTTAAATTATACAAGTTTTCTTTTAAAAATTATAAGGTTGAAATAATTTTTTAATTTTTACAATATTTTAGTCTTCTAACTAATCCTAATCGCTAAGTGTCAAAATAAGTCTTTGAGACTAAAAAAAATTTATCGCGAAGCTAATTATTATGAAAAGACTTGTATAATATAAGTTTCAAAATAATACTGATGATTCAAAATTTTTCTAACTCATAATTATTATCAAAAGACTCTCATAATTCTTAATACAAATTTGGTGTATTTTTTCAAAACACCGCCACAAAATAGTTATTATATTGGGTATCTGCTCATAATCTGTACGATACTGTACACACATTGAAAATGTGAGACCAAAAATTCGTTTTCCGTTTTTAAAATTTTTTAATCTTAAACTTTACGTCCTTGGAAAACCAACATTTTGATTTAAATGGTTTTTATCAACCGCAACATCCACTTCTATTCGCTTCTTATCGCAAAACAGCAAACACAAAAAAAAACATTTGCGCACATGAAGAAAATTATAGTTACCAAGTTGATATCCAACATCATACTCTAATTCATTTGAAACCTTGAAAAAATTATAAAATATTTATGTACTACATTGAAAGCAAATTTATAATTTTCTAGTATCCATCACAAATATTTAAATACCAATTCAAGTCACGAGTTAGTGTTAGCACCCTCGATGAAACTTTTCAGAAGCTGCCAGTATTAGCGAATTCTTATACCGAAAACTTTTGTAAGCTCCTTCTTCATTTCTATACAGCTTTAGTCTAGCTTAATAATCGTAATACGAATGTCTGTAAATATTTTCGTTCAACGTCTCAGAATTGTCAGCCAGCCAACAACTGCACTTGTGTTAACGCATCTTATTTGTTTTTCTAATTAACTTTTAAGCTAAATATATTCAGCACTAAGCCAGCAACCAATTAGGTTTACAATGTTAGTCAAAGGTAAATAAAGAAAGCGGCGTTGTTTTTGAAGAAAGCGCTACCCGATGAATGAACGCAGCGAGGAGTGAGAGAGATGAAGGGAGGAGTTTAAAAATAAAATGGTTTCATTTAGTTTGAGACTGTCAACATGTAATATTTTGAAATCCCACTGATTATAATCAATATGAGCACGAAGTGTTGGCTTCTAAGTTTTACCACGTCCTCCCTCACACTCTAAAAAGTTTGCGCAAACTCTCTTTCAAGTGTTTCAAACCCTACTTATTCAACTCAATTAAAGTACGTGCAAGTGGGTTACATCACTGCTACTTGTGCGGAAAATGCTGAAAATTAATTCCACTTTAATTTCCGTACATTCCCAATAATCGTAATAAACTCTGGCAATAACAAAAATAACAACCGGCAATTCAAGCTGTCACGAGTGCTGCAAAAGTAGCGCAAACTGCTGGAAATTACAGAAGAAGTAGCAAAAATATTGTGTTGATTGTAAATTTGGAGCAACACACCCTTTACACACACACACGCACACACATACTCACACTGCACTGGAGGTGCAAGGAGAACGTTTTGGTTAAAAAACTTTGCAGAAAACTAGAGCACACGTACAGCACACACCCACACTAGAAACAGCCAGACGCGTGCACATGACACCAACAAATTTTGTGGGTGCAGAAAATTGAAAAACAATTAAAATGATAAAAGAAAATTATTGCGAAAATTGTTCGCAAACATGACGAAAATAAATATGCGCACACGCAATAAGTTAATGATTACTTGGGTGCGGCGAAATGTTTGCGAAAATTCTTAAAAAAAAAAAAACCTTTTGCTATAAAATGTTTACTTAGCATTCGCTTTGTTTGCGCAAAAAATTAAATCTTATCAGAGGCGATGTTGCATTAGCAAAAGTATAAAAGTAAATTTACTTGATTTATCAGAGAAAAAGTAAAATAAATAAAGAATATTCGTATGAAGGTGTGTGCAAGGAAAGTGAGTGAAACAAAAAATTGAACTTTATGTACGAACAGTTCAGTAAATAAATGAGAAAGGCTCTAACAGAAAAATACTCAAATTTGGATTTCACTTATTTGTGAAACACTCAGATGGTGGATCCATAAAATCAACTTAATATTAAAATAATATAAAAAAAAAAAAATGTCAAGGTTTTTCTTTAAATTCCCCTTAAGAAAAGTAGAGTTTGCCACTGAATATTTCGATTTTCTAGTGTTATATACTTCTATGAAAACCAAAATTATCTTTTTTTTTGGTTTAAAGTACATTGGAAACTTGTGCACAAAACTAAAACTTGAATTAAACTTACAAAAAAATGACACTGAAGATGGCACAACGCCGAAATCGGTTTGTCTTAAAACCAAACTTGGCAAGGGACGACGAAAATTCATTCCAAAATCAATCACTTCACACCCTTTCGGAAGCAACAACAACAAAATATCAGAATATTACAAAAAATTCTCTACAAGTTTTTTCAATAAAATATATTTAAAAAAGTTTTAAAAATATTTATTTTAAAAAGTTTTTAAAAAATTTGAAAAAATGATTATACAAAAATTATTGAAAAACAAAAAAAAATTTCGTTTTTAACGCATGTTTCAATTAAGTAAAACTTCCAATTGTTTTTTGAGACCTTTTTTAACGAGAATGTTGCCTCTTTAAATAAAGTAAAAAAAATTTAAATCTCAAAAATCAACAATAATTTTTCCAAACACAAAATTATAATAAAATATACGAAAATTAAATAAATGAAAAAAAAAATTATTTTTCAACATTCAATTTTGACGAAAAATATCAATTTTTTTTTTTAATATTTCAACAAAAGCTTGCGTTATATAAAAAGAGAGATCAAGCCTCGCCAAAAAAATCTTAAAAATCAATGGTAGGTTTAAACGATGTCAAACTTGCACTTTATTAAACTTCAAATTACAAAGTCAAATATTTTCTAAAAATTCTGAACAAAAAAGTCAGCAATTTGTATGATATAACTGCTGTTTATAGAGTTGCGGTACTCTATTTTGATTCTTGGGACATTCGACTCCAGAACTAGACAAACAATGATAAAATACATTTTTTTTATAGATCAACTGATATATGGAATTTCTTTAAAAAAAAATCAAAGCTTTTTTTTTACGAATTTGACTAAAGGGCAATTGAAACCCCATCACTTGATTTTCATTAAGAAATAATATCAAAAAAAATATTTATTTTTGGGACAAACCCTTGTGTTTGGTGTTGAAAATTATATTACAGAAAAATATTCACTTTTAAATGAACAACATTGTAACTTAATAATATTGAGATCTAAATGAGAATAGAAATATTTACTTTTTGTAAAAAAAAAAAGAAATTCTAAATAAAGACTACTCGTTTTCAATGCCTCAAATCTACAAGTGATCACAAAATTTTTAGTAATAGTAAATTAATATGAATGAAGCGCTGTTGAACATTTTCGAGAGAATTAGTAATCAAATAAAAAATGAGAGGGCAATGCAGGATATAGAAAAAAGAAAACAATTTGCGATGTCTAGTAGCAGCCGCTAATATAGGGAAGACCGATTCAACGGCGACCGATGCATTGCAAGCATTTGCGAAACTTGTCAATTAGCCGCCAGAGCTAATGAACAACTGTTCACATTATTAACAACACCACTTTCATATATGTACTACATATGTATTTGTGTGTGTAAACACATACTTTAGTGTGACTATATGCATTTTTTTACAAACAAAATTTTCCAATTAAAAATCATTTTTTATTTGCTTCCCAAATCAGTGTTTCTCTCGCGTTTGCTTTAATACATGACATCATACATACATACTGATACATTTGGTATTCCGTCTGGAGCAACATCCTCACTACGGTCGGACAAACTCTATAGGGACCTTGTTTGTCATCTACTATGACAATAATATTACATACACACATACATACATACATATGTATGTTGATAGCAATGTGCATACCTTTGTGTAGCAACAACAAATATTTATTCGCACTGGCATGCTGCTCTTGCTCTACTACAAACATACTCGTAAAAGTGTACATAATTGGCAAAAAAAAGTGAGCAGAGTTGTTTGAATGTTTAACGTCATCAAATAGCAATGAATTTAATTACTTTGTAGTTGTTAGTAGTTGATTGGTGAACACACAAGTGGTGCATTATTTGAGGAGTGTGTGTGTGTGCCTTCATAACAGCTAATGAAATATGTACGAGTTCAAAAGTATTTTTTTTTTCGGTAAAAATGTGCGCAAATTTGCTTTTTCTAGATTTGAGCGGATAAAAAATTGCACGTAAAATATTACAGCTACTCTGATAACGATCGTCTTAAATATTAGCTTTGCAAAGGTCCAAATTAATATTTGCTTGAAATTGCGTTGTTATAACGAGAAATGTTTGTTGTAATTGAAAAATCTGCGTTCAGCTCAAATGGGCGCAAAAATATGCTAAGGCTTAGCAATGCAACTAGTACGAGGTCTCTTACAAGATTTTAGATTACACGTTTCGAGTTTTATCATAGAAAATGAAATCTCGAAAGACAATAGATTTTACTTAAATTCATTCTTATCTTTTTCTTCTTGTCAAACCTTGTCAAGTTTTCAGTAACATGCAGTAACATTTCACTGCACCTTTTTTGCTTAAATATATGTAGATGTGCTAAGTCAGTACGTCTTAGCTTTGATGGATATTTGGAACCGATTGCAAATGCATCCAATACTTTCAGAGCCGCATCCGTCAGGAATGGGGGAATGCGTAATGTTTGGAGCAAAATCGCTCACAAAAAAAATTCAACCTTTTAAGCTTATTAAATGATGCAAATTTCTTGTATAAGTGCCAAAAGACTTAGTTTCGATTAAAAAAAAACATAACTTTTTGTAAGTGTCCAGTATCGGGTGTTTTTTCAAAAGGCAGGACAAATTCTTCTTGCACATTTTGATGATGATTGAAGTACATTTTGATGATGATTGAAGTCCATTTTGTGCAGTAGATGGACCACAAGCTCCCAAAGACCCTACAGAAGTTAAGTTTTTCCTTCTATCGGTATCCAAATTTTCCCTTCTGGTTGGAAAATAGCCATAGCCAAACCGTTACGGGATGGCTTCGTCGACCATATTGTTAACTTTGATAACTGTCGTGTTCCGACAACCAAAATAGTATATTCTGCACACGGTTTCGAATGTGATACAAACATATCTATAGATCAATTCGTCCAGAAAATATAACAAATTTGCACGGCTCTCGAATGGCAAAGACTTCGGCCTGAAAAGCACTTATTGGATTTGATATTCGAAACGTTTTTCATATAATCAGATTAAACGCTAATAATAGAGGAGTGCAAAAAAAGGAGATGTCCTTACGTACATTTCTTCCATGGGTAACCTTGTTCGACCCTAACCTCAAAAAAACCCCGAAAATCCCCAAAAAATTATAAAAAGTCGTCATATCCTGCCTTGAATGCAAATTTTCATCTGAAAACTCATGTCTGCATATACTCAGACACAGAATCCATCTGAGGTTACTTTACCCAACTCATCCTAACCTAACGGATGTACTCTCATGTATATGGGCACCCTGAATCTGAATCTGTCATTAAAATATACGTAAAGCATTCGCCATTCTTATCTAATGCTTTCACAAATTGCTTCATCAAGAAAAGCTTGATGTGAAGAAGTGGAAGACGTAATTTCTGGGGATCAACAAGACATTCGTTAATGATGTTGTAGTCTTTTCGTAGTTTGAAATGAATTCCAACGCCCACCTGTTTTTTTTTTTTAAATAAACAAAAAATTGAATTAAAAAAAGTCCAAACACGAAAAAAAACTGCACACAGCCATACGATAAAAATAATTAATTTTATTGAACGCTAAACTTCCAATCTCTTTAAATCCCTTCTTTAACAATAAATATAGACCATTGGTTTCGCACAAAGCACAACTTTTCTGTATGCTTCTTTCAAATTTTAACAAAAAAAATTGAAATAAATAAAGCAATAATGATTCATCTTCTAATCACAAGAATAGCTTATTGAAAATAGTTTCCTTAAAGTTTACAAAACTTTGCCTTTTCATCAAACACTATTCAAAAATAAACCAGCCACGCTTTTGCGGTTCTCCACTTCCCAATTTTCACTTTCGTGCAAATCAGCTAAAACAGTTTCTCCAGCGCAAAATTTTCGCTTTTAATTGAAAAATCGAATCTTGCCACCCTCGAGTTCAAACTTTGACTGCAACTTCTATGCATTTTGCATCAACTATTTTATGCTCTTTTAATTCCACTTTAATTGTACACATATATTCCAACTGTGGTAAGAGAGTAAGAGTCAACGACTTTTAATTGCAACAGGAACTATGAAAACGAAAACTAGCAAGCATAAGTGCCAAGCGGCAGATGAGGAGACAAAGGACGAAGGATTAAGAGTAGCGAGACTGAAAAACAGACATCCAACGAGTGCCAAATTTCCACTAGAACCCAGCACGAGACGCTAGAAGACAGTGAGGGTAGTAAAAGTAATATTTCAGAGGCAAACACACACACACACACACACACACTCTTGCAAATGAAGAACCAATACTGCAGTAAACCAACGAATTGCGGCAAAATAGTAAAACAAAAACAATAAACAGACAAATAAGTGCACTTTCAATTGTGGATTGGAGGCCTGGAATTACAACTCTTCTTCTACCACCACACAGAACTATTCACTATGTCAGAGGAGTAGGTACAGAAGATAGTATGAAAAAGTGAAAAATGGAAATGCTATATGTTTGTGTTACATTTCCTAGCAAAGTAGGGAAAAAAAAAATCAAGGATGCAAGAGAAGTAAAAATAAAAGAAACTTAAAAAGTGCAACTCAACTTGGCTTCCAGAGCCAAAGTGGCAAATATTAGGAGATGGCGGACAATTGAGCCTCTTCGCTGATGGACGCGCGCTTCTACCCACAATACAACAGCCAACATAAATATGTGCCTATGTAGCTGGTTAAGTGCAGTTGAAGGGCATGGCTTGGCAGTGTACGGCAAATCAGCTTTGGTTTTGTATTACATACCTCCTTGTGCTTGGCATTGAAAAATGTACATATCTTATCTGCTGTGCTGCCCCTCTTCACATACACTCAGTGCATATGTATGTATGAACGTATGTATGTACATAAATAGTATGTGAGAATATCTTGTTGCATGACTGACTGTCGGCGACGTACTTTGCTGCTGTCCACCGTCGCATTGAACTGTTCGCCAATGCAGCTAAAGTTGATTTGTCTGTGCGTCACTCGTCTCTCTTACTGTTTTGTAGTGAGTATTTGAATGTGTGTGTGTGTGTATGTGTGTGTGTGTGTGTAACAGCAACTAAGTAAATTTGTATGCAGTCTAGTCTGTCTGTCCTTCGGTTGACTGGATGTCAGTCGTCGTCGGTTGAACGATCCCAATTGTTGCACGTTGCTATTTGGCGTTGTTGTTTATAGCCTGTTGTCAGCAATGACACGCGAATTGCAAAAGTTAATTTAACCACTAGCGGCAACAACAACAACAACATCGATGGAAACAACAGCCGCTAGATGAACAGCACAACAAACAACAACACTGCCACCACCACAACTAGCACCATCATCACCATTAGCTGCACAAATGGAGGAAGAAGTTGACAGCAACCAAATGGTTGGAAGTAATGGACGATGGGCAATTGGCAACAGACAACAAACGACAGACGCTAGACTGACAGTGAGTCGTGTTTCTGCAAAGGATGCGAATTATAGGAATTTTTAAAGCTGTTTTTCGTTATCATAATATACAATTTTATTGAAAAATCTACCGATTTAATTTTTCGTATGTTCGTATTAACAAATTTTTGATTGTGGACATTGAAAAACGAATGCAAATATAAATAAGTATAATATGAACGCGATAACTGCTTAATTTGAACGAAATAAACATCGATAACCATTTTTTTACCATAGAAATGTCGATAACGATATATGTAAACATCGATGGCTAAAGTAATTAAGATAACTATCGTGATGATATTAATTAATTATCGCTAGCAAACGAACATTCGATTTCGATAGCAATTACATAATAGTTTACTATAACTTATATCAGTTTCGATAACGATAACAATATAAACTTCAATAACGATATACATTTCAATAACGATATTAATTCCGATAACGATATGAATACACTTTTATAACTACAACAATTACGATAACTACAACACTTTAGATAACCAACAGTTTCGATAACTATATTAATTTCCATAACTATAACAATTTCGATAACGATATAAATTTCAATAACGATATAGATACATTTAAATAACGGTATTAATTCCGATAACGATATGAATAAACTTTCATAACTACAACACATTAGATAACCAACAGTTTCGAAAACAATAACAATTGCGATTTTTATTCCGATAACGATATGAAAAAACTTGTATAACTTCAAAAATTTTGATAACTACAGCAATTTCGATAATGCAATCAATTCTAGGATCAATAAAATATTCGATTACGACCAAGGATCGATAAGGATAGCGATTTCGTTGGGCAGAAAAGTTCTATTCCTCGCTTTTTCAAAAATGAAGTGGCATGTTCTTAAGATCAAAAAAGGTGAAATCGTACGATGACGATATTGAATATTTTATATGAAAAGATTTTCACAAATAATTTCTGGAAAATATATTTCAAATCTAGTCGATTTCAAATTTTCGAATTTCAGTAAATAAAGCTTTTTTTCAACATTTGGGTTAATCATCCAAACAATTTTTTATTCTACTCACGTTTTCGGTTGAATTTCCATCCACTTTCTTAAAAAGAAGTTTGAAATTTTAACGAAAATGTATTGAATTTTTCGAAATATACAAAGTTTGAAACTTGGGTATATGCATCATATCGCCATTTTGCGATTGAACTTTATAGACATTTATTGGAAGTTGTATACAAGAAAGGCTGTAGTAAGTGCATGCAGTTTAATATGTAAATATTTGTGATAAAAATCGATTTTCGTTAAATCCATTTTGGTTGAAGTTTACCATACTCATGCAAAGTTAAAAAAAAAAAAAACTTTTACTACCATAGTTATTAATTTAACAAAACTTTTAATCACATGCAGACACTGTATTTACATTTACAATACAAAGATCAAGTCAAATATCGCATCAAATAGGAAAAGGGTTTGGTCATGCCACCTTTATTAGAATAAGGTTTACTTATGACTACACTGTAAGTGCTGAAATAGTTAAAATGAAGACAAAATGCATACAAAAATCAACACTGATGAGTATACGAACCCAAACGTACTTGTAACTTGTTTATAAGAGTGTGAGAAACTAAGACGCGAGAAGGAAGAGACACTAAAATCAATTTCATGCTATTCAGCGATTAATGCAGAGTGTAAAAATCTTTAACGTGGATAAAAGTTTGCGATTAGCACGAAAACCATATCAAAAAAAAAAACAAAAAAATATATGTGTTAAATAAATTAAGGCAAAACACATTAATGCTACTAATCTGTATATCAAAAGTATATAAAATTAACGCAAATGAGTATTAAAAAAATTATAAACATAAACAAACATTAGCGCAACGCAAATCACGTGAAAAATGGGATGGACGCCCACGCAGAAGTGCGCCAAATACAGCAGAAGTTGAATATAAAAAAAATTAACCCAAATCGGATTGCGCGAAATGCTAATTTCGTATTTTGTTTTGGTTCCATGCTTCTGTAGCGGCATTCGGTTTTTTGTTTGTTTTTTTTTAAACTTATTTTATGACGAAATAAACGCTGTAAATAAAATGTGGCAAAAATAAATTACCTTAAAAAGATCAAAAAAAAAACATAAATATTTTGCTCATTCGACATGCCAGCATATTTTGCAAATGAGCGTGAAAGATGGTGTTGATAGTCGCAACTGCTTTAGTTTGCGTAAACAAAAAAACTTTATGGCAGCTACTACTTCATTGTTTAACGATAGTGTGTGGGAGTTTTTTGCGCTTCGCAAATACCAAAAAAAATTCAACGGATTGCGCACAAAAACGTGCTCGACTTGAAAAAAGTTTAAGAGATGGATAAATAAGTGAATTGTTTTTTTTTCATCTTTGTTCATTTTATTTTGTATTGAAGGGAATTTTGCGGTTACATTCATATCTTCGTACATTTAATCGCAAGGTCAACGTAGAGTAATTTAATGACATGTCCATTTACGTCTTAAAATAAATATTTACAATAACAATAACAAAAAAATTTACATCATTTATAAAGATATGCATTAGGGTGTTCGTTTTTCTGCAAGTTGATTTTTGCTGTGTAAACAGCTTGGCTCTCTGTATCGACAAAATTTGCGGTAGCCGTTACGCGTCATGAACAATACAAGTAGAATTCAAAAGTAGTACAAGCAGAAACAAATCTTTTCAGCTGTTTCACCAAAACTTCCCGTTGATATAGTTCGAAACATTTTTGGGACGACTTCGAGACTAGTTCGGCACTAAAGTACTCCCACTAACTCATCTCACTACAAATTACCCAAATTCATTTCCAGTAATTTCAACACACTTTCAACTCTCTTCATCGCCGCTCAGTGAAACAAATCAAATATTTTTTTTTTTTTTTTTTTTTTGAAAATCGCAAAAATTCCCAAATAGTCTTGATAGTCCAAAAACAGTTATCCATTCGGTATTTTTAAGATATCTGAATTATATTAGAGACTGAAATATATTCCAATTCAAGATAATTCAAGCATACAAATTACATGTACTCAAAAATCAATAAAAATGTTTGATATATAAATAATCAAAATTAAAAATTTGCTTGCCTAATTCAAAACGGTTGTTAATCGAAAAATCGACATCACTCCATTAAGACGCTCATTGACTCCATTTAGTATATAAAATTAAAAACCTAAAATAATTTATAAATAGAGCCTTGACTAAGGCAATTAGCAATGACTGTACGTGCATTTTGAATAGACTAAATTTACCAATTGGCTCACTCAAGCACTGCCTGAACAGACTCTTATTACGCTCAATTAGCTCTTTATTGAATGCAAATCGCGTCTAAATAGCAATGCAATCGAATGACAGTCAGCTGTCGCGTGTGGGTTTCATTGGATGTGTTTGCCAACAGTCAATCACAAATAATTGTTGCTACTTATTGTCTTTTAGTACGGTTTTTGTGGCACACAAAATAAGGTGAAATAAAACCAAAAGATAACGAAAAATATTGCACATAATGATTGTTAATAATTTCTAGCTGTTTATCTTTTCTAAATTTATACCCCTATTATGTATGGAGACTAAAATTTCCATAACGCAAGGCAACCCGCTAGTGGCTATCGGCTACTAAAAGTATGTAAATTTTTGCATTTTAAAAATATCTTTATATTTTTTCAATATTTCTTCTAAATGTAATTGTCAAAAAATTTAAAACAGGGGGATGTTGTCTGAGCATTTGTGCATACTGAGTTCAATCGCCATAGCTAATACGAAGAACGGTTTTAGTAGCCGTGTCTAGTAGACGGGCAACTATACCTTAGTCTCCATACATAATAGGGGCATTAATTTTTTCGTCATTTATTAAAACGAAGTAACTTATTCGTAGCTGATTTTGCCTGTTACTGCACCCAAAACTAAATGTCTCAATTATAGGTTTAATTCAAGTCCAAAAACTTCTGTTTGAATAGATCTGTACAAAGGAAATTTTTCCGAATGCTTACACCTTTCTTATTTATGTAACGGGTGATACATCTAGAGGTTTTTTTTTTCAATAGGGATTTTTTGACAGATCACAGTGACACAGGACTGTCAAACGGCCATGGTATTTTTGTTCTGTATTGTTTGCCATTTCATCATGGAAAGGCTCAGCCCGTGCAACGTCCCCATCCAGCTCGCAGTCTTAAGAATACCATTGAAATTGGAACACCAGAATGGGCTATCTCAGACGCAGCTACGGCCAACATTTGAATGAGATAATTTTCAAAAAGTACATGGCAAATTATGTGCCTTTACATGATAGTAAAGGTTTCACGATCGAAATGAATTTTCAGTGTTTTTTATTTAATTAAAAAAAAAAGCATCCAATGGAGTATTTGAGCTTTCAAAAATTGTATTAGATTTTATTTTCAATAGAAGATTATATTAAAAAAAAAAAACAAAGTTTTGTAGAGCGTTAAATATTCTTTGAGAATATGTATTCCGTCTTACTGAATAGTGATCCGTTTGAAATATTAGCTTTACAAAATGTAAGAAAATCACTTGCAATTCCTATAGCTTGTATGTAAAGTTAATATATCTATATTTTTTTCAGAAAATTTTCTTTTTAGAAGAAACTTAAGACAACTAGTAAGAGGCTTTAAGATAACGTGAATGTGGCAGACACCCTAACATACATATGTATATGTATGTTATATATGTAATTACTTATGTACGTGCCCATGTACATATACATATATCTTTCAGTAGATACTATAATTTGCATATGTGGCCACCAATTTGCTTGGCATGTTGGCATTTTTATGATCCACCACACCAACGAAAAACAAAGCAGGCATTGAGCACCAATTAAAATACTTTAAATTTCATTACAAGTACACTTTTAGCCAACAAACACATATGTACATAAACATGAACGCTTGCAAAAAAATGTGTATGTATGTACTCAAATGTGAAATGGGCTTGGGGAATCTAGCAACTTTAGTCATAATTTTTTTATATCCATCACACAATGCACTTGCGCAATAAAAATTACTTCGGCACCAACTCAAATATAACGTTGGACATTTTTTTATCGAAATAAACGCAGCTAAATATTCCTTGCGCAAGACTCAGAAAAACACTTCTAAAGTTCATTGTTTTTTATTGCCGCCAAGCTGACGGTTGTCATAAATCAGCCGTAGAGCGACGTCACTCAAAGTGAACGAGTGTATCCATCAAATCCTTCGGATGGCAATTATTATATGTTGGTATGTACACATACTATCCATATGTATGTACACGTGGGTATGTGTGAAAGGGTCACAAAGTGATGAAAGATCTACTCCAAGGATAAAGTTTATTGGCCTACGTTAAAATTTAAAATTTTTTTTGCGAATAACATTCCACCACGAAATGAAGTCAATAAGCGTTGGCGGTTTTTCTAACTGCGATGTTAAAACTCAAAACATCATCAGTTGAAGACGACACAGATGCAGAGATACGTGAGGACAATTGGAAAAAAGTGAGTTACTTTTTAACAAGAAGATATATCTTCGGCAAAAAAAAACATTTTTATCTTCGCCATAGTTTTCTTTCAGCTCAATAAAAAAGTTTTTACAATTTTTTTATGCCTTCCAAATATCAAGATCTCAACATACGCGCTTTTCTTCATTCGACACAAATCACTTTTTGCGCAGCCATTCACTTACATAGGTTTGGAAATAGGAAAAGTATTCGCTGGTGGCTATAAATCAATTGATAGATATTTTTGGTGTTGAATGTTCACATTTTTTCGAGGACAAGTGTGATACTAAATATTTGCTTCAGATCAATATCAATACCATGCAAATGCACTGAGTAGTATTTGACACTTGTGCTCGTAGCCGTGCGTAACTCAGTAAACCACTCTAAGAGAAGTTGAAATTAATGCTGCAGAATCGCCATATTATTGAACGAGCCTTTCCTTGGTTTCAGTTGTTTATATTAAAAACACAGCTTTAGAAATTCAAAAAGTCACCAGCATATGCATCTGGATAGGAAAGTGAGCCACAATTTTTAGACGCGGGCAGGATATTATTTTAGAGTGGTTGGATAAGGCTTTTCGGCATTCAATTTACTTGTCACAATCGCACAATCGCACAATCGGGTAGGTAACTGAGAGAGAACAGAGAGAGAGAGAGCGCCGTCGTCTAAGCATATTTCAAATGTTTGTCCGGCTTCGTCCAGACTGATTCGAGGCCAGGTCGCTGTGCCCATTTTACAGACAAATATTTTGTAGAAAGAAAATCTCTATAATATAATTATTTGATCAGATAGCAGAGTGGAATGTTGATGTACATATATTGAAACGATTTTCATCCCTTGTCCAACGAAAGTTAACAGTGAAGATGGTAAAACGCCGAAACCGGTTTGTCTACAAACCAAACGTGACAAGGGATGACGGAAAGTCGTTCCAACATACGAGTACAACATTTATTTGATAGGTGATGCTTTAAAAAACATTCGAACTTTCGTTAGAATATAAGTCTTTTGATAATAATTATAAGCGATTAAAGCTTTAAAGACTTTAATTTAGAGACTTACCATATATCTCCCATACTTAAAAAATTGATATGTACATCCTTATTGGTAGGACTTCTTTAGGACTTCGCAGATTATTTCAATTCCTTAATTTCTTGTATTTTTTCGATACTTTTACTGGTAATTTTTAGGTACTTTTTTTTAATTCGGTACATTTTAGAAACTCTTGCGGTATATTGTGGTACACTTTGGGTTCTTATCCGGTACAACTACGGTACTTTATTTCATTATCAGTTTGACACAATTTCAGAACCTTTTCAGCACCGTTTCGTTGTCAGTGTTCGTGAGTAGTCACAAAATCGCACTGACTTAGTCGCGAAATACTTTCGATCTCGTCCCAAAAGAGCTACCCACGAAATGGTCCGTACAAGTCAAACCTAATTTGACTTATATATATATATATATATATATATTACACATACATATAAACCTAAAAAAATTTATTTTACTTCAAAATATTTCGCGATGATTAATATTAATTTGAGTAAAAACAAAATTTATAGGTGTGTATGTTTTTGGACTTAATTTTTATTTTCCTAGGTATAATATATTGATTTTTTTTTATTCTTTGTCTTTCTTAAATAAAGTTTTGCTACCAAAAATGTGCTCGAAGGCTTCCCAGCTTATGCTAATTCTCTTATAAAATAATGTCCCGAGGGCTCCTAGCGCATTAAAAGTTTAAAAATTATAGTTTTTATGAACGCTAAAAAAGTTTGAGCTTTAATTCATTGGAGAAAAACTAAAATAAAATAATCACCGTAAAACATGCAAACAGGTATTATTTAAAGTCCGAAATATAAATGCAAACATAAAATTGTGAAATAAAATTTCTTATACTTAAATCGCCAACAGCTGTGCCAAGAGCAATTAATCACCCGGTTCAGTATTGCACAACTTCACTTGCCTACACTATTTTCCATACATACATACATACAAACAGATTTATTAAAATATGCCATACTTATTACATGCGAACAAGAAGAAAAGAAAAAAGAGCAGCAGCAAATTGTCAGTTGAAGGGCTTAAGCACCAAGTGGTGACAGTACGACCATATTTTATTTATTGTTATTGTACAATAATTACATAAAATTTCAATTTGTGACAGCTCGGCGACATAGCAAAATAACTTAAAATAAAAATAAATACCAACACACAAAATATTTGGCAGTGATTCAGATTCGGCAAAGCAAATTAAAGATGAAGAAATGATAAAAGAAGAGTGAAAGCAAGAAAAGTAATGAATGCACTGATGAAATAAGAGCAGCAAAGATAGAGAAAAATATTAAAAGCTGACAATGGCAGATGTCGCCAACACAAATGCAACTACAACAAAATGCAAGTGATGGGATGGTAGTGTGGCCGCGACAGAGGTGCGCGCAGGTGGTGGGTGGTGTGGCGCAAGCAATGTGATGCCTGATTGAGCAAATGATGAGCTGCTGCTGCTGCCGCTGCGTCGCTAACCTCCTCCCTCTTTCCTCTTGCTTTACAATATTTCTTAAAAATTTCTATGTGAATAAAATCACTGCAAGAAAAATAGTTGGGAAAACATTTTAATTGAGAAATAAAAAAAAACGGTAGAAAAAAGTCAGCAATAATAAGACACGTTTGCATGTGCCAGCTGCAGCCAGTAAACCAACAAATCATAATTGAAAAAATATAAGAAGCTCAGCTAGCAGCGTGTGAGAGCGCGTTAGTGTTGAATGAACGATCGCAGGAGTTGTTGTTGCTGCTGCGTAGAGAGATGCGCCGTCGCATTCGCATATGAAGAAGCCCTTTCAGGCCCACAAAAATGTTGCCGGCAGTAACAACAATAACACGCACATTGAATTATTCACAAGTGGGGTGAATGAATTGAGAAAGCGCCAAGTATTTCAGCATTTCAGCATTTCGTTCGTTTTGTATGTATTTCTAATTTGTTGTTGTTTGCTTTTATGTTGTTGCCTTTGCTCTATTCACAACTAGATGCATAAATATGCATACATACATATCTACTTCATAGTAGTATCTTTGCAGTTTTCATTTTCCAGTTCATGTTTTTCATTGCTTGTTTTATGTGGAATTTTTAACTTTGTTTTCGATGTGTCGCAACAAGCGTATTTGTTTGGTTGTGCGTGGCTGTCTGTCCGCCTGTGCATATGCATTTTAATTATGCATACCTTTGCGACTATTGCTGTTGTTGGAGCAGCACTCAACCCACATAGGATTATCGTTGGCGAGTCAAAGCGCCTATGGAGCGCAAGCAAGGAATTTCTGCGTGTGTAGGCAAACAAATCGGCGACAAAAAATATATATAAAATGATAAATATACAGCAGATATATAAAGTGGAAGAGCGCAAATGGCTTCTGACACATTCGCATTGCACAATTTTGCTGGCAACACTTACAGACACACACACATGGATGGGCAAATATTAAAGTATGTATGTACATATACTCCGTTCACAAATTATAGCACAATCCCATATTGACACATTTGGCCACTTCAGTTTTCTTTTAATTAATTAAAATTATTTTTCATGTAAATATGGTTCTTACATTAGAAAAACCAAATACAACCAATTTTTAACTATTTATAAAATGTAGAATGATTAAAAAAAAAAATCACCAAAAATTCGAACTTTATAAAAAAAAAATTTTTGAATATGCAATTTTTCGGCTCAATTTCTTTAAGTGTGAGAAAGTGCAAGTTTCAAGTGTGTGCAAGTTTTCGTTGCTTTTTGACAATTTTTTACTGGCAGTTTCCGCTATACAACACAAAACAGCGATTATTTTTTATATGGGAAGAATTGCGAAAGCGCGTCTGTAAAAAAATTGTCAAAAATCTGTGGTAACTTGTAGTCATTAGAAACTTGCAATTTGTTATACTAAAATTAAATGAGCTATATATGTATTTGCGTACCCCAAAAAATTCTAAAAAAAAATTTTTTTTTTGTATAAAGGTCGAAATTTTTAAAAAATTTAAATAAATGTTTTCTATATTTTCTATAAAATTTAAAAAAAAATGTTTTTATGGTGTTTGTTAGAGAAATAATTTTAAATAATTGGGATAAATGTGCCTATAAGTTATTTCGATCCCACCAGGCAGGATGTGGGTAGAGAAGATAACTTTCAGAGAAGAAAAAGAATCCTCTCAATATGCTGTAAAAAACGTTTAAACAATCAATGTATCCCATTAGTGTGTGCTGTTCAAAAAATGAAATATTAATACAGCTCAGTGTTAGGTCGAGCTTCATTCGCCAGCCAACGAACCACCGGTTTTAGAAAAAAAAAAAAACTTTCTTTTATGATGCTCCGACTGAGATTCGAATCTGTCATTTCAGCGGCATACCGAGTTATAATACTGGTAGCACGTAGCACTCGAAATCGCTTTCTTGTTTCTTAAATTCTTAATAATAGGCATCAAAATAAAGAGCAACTGGTATTTTATATAGTTTGTGGTTTTATGCAAATCATTTTTAAATTTTTTGGGTATATTTTCGGTAATTAAGGGTATTTTAATTTTGTTTTAGATAAGATTTGAAATGGAAAATAAATGTTCTTAAAAGGTATTTTGTTTAAATTTTTCGAAATACAACAAAACTTTTAAGTAATTAAAGTAATTTTTGTGTGACTTATTTGGAGATATTTGACAAAACAAACCAGCTTAATTCGCATTAGGTTTTTTGTTTTTTGTTTTTTAAATTTTAAGGTAAAAGCTATATACTTGTATATTAATCTTACTATATTCTAGCGAGTGATTGCTGTAGCTTGTGACGTCTTTTTAGTAAAAAAAAAATAAAGTATGATTTTTTGTCCAAGTTCCCAGTTTTTGCGACTGCAAGTTAAAATGGTAAATTCAAATAAGTCTAAAGTCGACACAAAGGTTCTTTGATTCGCGGCAGTTGTTACAGGCAAAACAACTAAGTACTTGATGAACGTTTGGAAAAGCATCGGAGTTACAAATATCTAAAGTTTCAAATGAATTTTAAATATTTATACCAGCGATGCAATTTCTCTAAAGCTCGACTTCACTTGTTCATATTTCTGGCACCGAATCATGTAAAATGGTTATATATTTCGCAAAACATTTGCAATAAGATAATTCATCAAAATTTGGTGTTTTGTTAGAAAAGAGGTAAGCTAAATTTTGTTTTAGAATCTATTTAGCAAATGCCTAAAGGGGGGGAGGGGGAAGGATTTTATTTGCGCGGTTGCTTAAACCCCCAAAATCCTCTCCTCCTACCAGTATGTATATATATTTGTCCAAGTACACAATTTATATAAGTGATGTGAGTCAACGTGTGCCAAAGCGTCGCTAAATCTCACTTTGCATTCAAATGTCGCAAATAAAAGATTAATTGCACTAATCATTCTTGTGACCGTTATAATTTTTATTTCAGCAAAAAAAACAATAAAAAAAAAACAACTTGTTAATGAAGAAATATTAATTGCAGCAAGTCACTAAGCGATATAAAAGTGTAAAATATAAAAGAAAATAATCATATGTACGATACGTGCGTTTGTGTGCATATATGTATGTAAATGTTGACTTTCATTAAAAATTCAAATATTTGCCAAATAACAAACGTACTGACTATTGTGCACTGAGACTTGCTTGCAAATGAAAATGAGCTTATTGTTGTAGTCATGCGCTCGACGGCATTAGAGAAAGATGCACAAAAAAAGAGGATTTTCTATTTTTAATAAGCGTCATGAACAATTAAATATAATTTTAGCTTTTTGCATATTGCTAGTGAAATTTACAGAAGCCAACGATTCTTTCTTTCTTTCGCAACTTCGAGATAAGTTAAATATGTAAACTGGAATTTTTGGAATAAAAAAGCAGGCGAATGATTTTAAACGCGGAAAAGCACACCACAAATCATCTTATTTTCAATTTCACTTTCAATATTGCTTTACGCGCACAAAACAAAAAAAAAACAGCTATTAATAGCGCTAAAATGTGTGGCCATAAATCAATATAACCAATTTTTCTAATGACCAAAGATGAAAAGCCTTCATCGCTTATGTGTACTTTTTTTTTTTATTATTTTAATCTCTTTTGAAAGCTTTTGTTGCTTTGTTTTTTTTTGTTTGTCCTCTTCAGCTGACAAATGTATGTCAACATTTTGGTATGACAGCGACTGGCAAGCAACATCAGACTATGAAATGTATGGAAATCGTTTGCAATTTGGCAGCAACACCGAAATTAACAGATAATTACTAAAAACAAAAGACGCAACAAAAGAATTTAAGAAACCATAAAACAACTAGCGAGCGAATACTTTTTACCGATACTTAGTAGCGCTACTTGCTATTGTTGTTATTTGTGTTGGTGGTCAAAGGGTTGTTTAATATTCATGGCCTATTAGCAACTAATTACCAACTAACTAACTGCCGTCTTAGCACACGACGGGAATGCAAACGAATTTGCGCAAATGTGTGTGTGTGTGTTTGTTGTGGAAGTTAGCAAAAATAACGGGTTTGATAATTTGCGTGCGAGAAAAATATTTGCAAAGCGAAAACTATAAAAAATACAGCTAAAATATTTAACCACGCAAATACTTGAGGTGTTAAATAGTCAATAAAGCAGTTTCGTTTATCGTCAAATAGAATTTTTTTTTATTTTAAGTGCATATGTCCTTGATTTTGGGCGTATGTGTGCGCATGTGCGACAGCGCACAGGCTCATGGCATTAAATATGTAACAAGTGTTAATCAACTGCAAAAAAGCGGTTAAAGGTAAGTAAAATAAATTTATTTTATGTTTGTATGTACTCGTGACAGCTGCAATTTATTTATGTGACGAAATTGAAAATACTAAATATTTGTTTTGCGTGGGTAGTTGAAAATCTTTTCAAAAATTCCTATGGCAATGAGCACTAAGCAGGGCTGAGAAACTAAAAGGGGGCACTGCTAATTAGATATGCAACGCTATGGATGATTCAGCGCGGACACACTTTTGGCTTTTCGCCAAGGCCAATAGCGCGGATCGCGCGCATTAGCCATCTTCTGAGTTTTGCTGCCATACACTTATTTACTTACATACTAATACTTTTCGATATTGAAATAATCTGGCGAATTAGTAGGTTTAACGATGGATAAGATTATTAAAATTGTGCACACAATAACTTGTTTAAAATATGAAAAAATGAATACGTGAACGTGCATTCATTTATGAATTAAACGCGAACGTGAATGACACAAAAATGTTTAGACGTTCTCATTTGAGAACGAGAACGAGAAAACAAATCCAATTCGTTCGCATCCGCGTATGTTTGGCAGAAAAAATTTTGTTATTGTTCGCACGCATATGTGAAGGAAAATCAAACACCGCGCCTTCATAAATAAAGCTAAGCGTTGCATCGAACCGTTCACGAACGTTAATTTCTGTTGTTCGTATTTATATACTTACATATGTATGAACGCAAGGGTTGCATCAAACGTTCGCGTGGTACGCAAATTATAGCTGTCACGAAAAATAATGTTAGTAGTTAGGAAAAAAATTAATTATTCATACATGCATACATATGTATGTATGTACGAGTGAAGGTGAAGGACACAGAAAATTTTTAGACGTTCTCGTTCGCGTATGAACGTTAATAAATTATTGCGAATACTAATAAAATAAAAACCCCCATTTGAGGAATTATATATGTATATCAAAACGCTTTTAAATTGATTTTAATTATATTAATAAAAGGTATCATCAAATCTCTTCAACAAATTCTAAAAACATTATCTACTTTGCCGCATATTCAATTTACAATATTTTTTATATACAATTTTCGAAATTTATTTTTATTTTCATATTTATCCACAAAAGCTGAGAACAGTTTTTATAGCAGACCATTTTTTTAGCATTACAATTTTTATAGTTACCATGTTTTTTTTTTGTTTTTTGTTTTGCAAGTCTTTTGTCATTTTGAATAATGCAACCATATCAAAAGAGTGTAATAAAATTTTAAACTTTTAACACGCGCTTTCAATAAGAAAATAATATTCTTATGCACATACATACTTATAAAAGTTTTACACCTAAACAAATTAAATTAACAATACACGATAAAATTTTATTATCCAATGTAGCATACAAACCACTGATATTTACCTACCAACCAAGTCGCAAATAAAAATTTTACACAAAACTAGATCTTAATAATAATAACAACTTTTATGGCGCTAAAATGAGATACATTGTTAGCCGAATGGGCAATAAAATCGCAAGCAATGGTGGGTGATGCAAATAAAAAAGAAACTAAATTAAAATTTAGAGGCATCAGTGCTGAAGTAATTTCAAGGAGTGAGGTGTTAGAAGTATAATTTTAATAGAAGTTCTTTAAAATATGTAAGCACTGAAACAAGCAAAGCTTTGCAAACGGATCATAATCTTAGAAGCGGTTCAAGGATAATACTTCGCAGACAATTCATTCCAAACAAACGTATACCGAACAACTCATGCCAACATACCCGGCTAACCCATTAAATAGCATTAATTTATAAGCTTTCTGGCTCTGGGAATGTAGCCGTTTATATAACGCAATTTAAAAAAATATGATGCCGCGTCTTTTTAAGTGAACTTAAAATGAATAATTTAAAATCAATTCGTGAGCCGTGCACACGTTTTTGTTTAGTTGTGTAAAAAAAGGTGAATAATTGTATTAATTATATTATTTAGATATCTATTCTTATTGTGTCATTTATAGATTTCAGTCACTAGCTTCAAAAAAAATGTGTACGTGAGTGCGGGAAGGAGGTGTTTGATGAGGAGTTTTCAAAGTCCTTATCGTGGAAAGGTAATTCTTCAAAAATATCAATTTATATTTCTTAATTTTAACTCATTATATGTTAATAAAAAACAGTATTAAACAAGCCCAAATTGAAAATTTAAAGACAGTATTTTTATTCCATCAAAAATATAAAACGATATGCTCGATTATGACTCCAAAAATACTCTAATAAACCAACAAAAAATAATCAAGAAATGTTCAAATAAGATTCCAAAAACACTCCTCGAAACGTTCAAACATGACTACGAAAAAGCTCTAAAATTCACTGAAAATGAGAATAAAACGCACCGAACTCATCGGATTTGGAGTAATTTTTTTAGACTCTTTTCAGCGTGCCCGCGTATAACAAAAATCGGTCTGTAGTCTATTTTGAGAGCACTAAATGAGCCCTTAATTCCTGCATAGTCATTTTTTATTTTTTTAAGATAATTTTTAGTGTTGAATACGCCAGCTTAACGTTAATATAGCGTAATCACAAGTTTTTTCAAAAAATACTTTTTTTCCTGCATATTTTTTTTTTTTTCATAAGTTAGTTTTGGAGTTGTGGATACGCCAGCTTAACGTTAAGCTAGCGTAACCACAAGTTTTTTGGGAAAAAATTAGAGCATTAAATTTAGGGTTGCGGCATTAAATTAGCACTAAATGAGCTCTTAATTTTGATATACGTTAGACTTTGGTTGCTTAATGTGGTTACGCTATCTTAACGGACCTCTCATTTAGGGCTCCATAAAGAGATCGTTTATGAAGGAAAAGCCCTGCTATAAATTCTTATAAAAATTCTGGTCAATTGTACCTTACTTTTTATACTTACTGAGAGACGTGGTTTGTTCTGCGGAATTTGCAAGTCGGACCAATCTTTATTTATTTCTCAAAAATCATTATTTCATTGTGTACATTTATCAGATATTAGCTTCCAACAGTCACTGCAGTTATTTTTTGAGCGAACATCTATGCAAATTGAATGTAGAAAATGGCAGAAAGAGCAACGACAGTCATCTCCACCACCACTGCCACCAGCACCGGCACTGTCGCAACCGCTGACAAGACAGCAGCAGCAGCAACAGTCATTCAAGTCTTATGTACATATGTACGAGTAGTATGTAAGTAGTTGCCGACAACCAATCACAACAACAACAAATATGCCCACTCTTATGTGGGTTCGTTGGTATGTAAGCGCCTCGATCTTGTTGTGGGTAACGGTGCGACGAGTAGTGAACGGCAAATATTTGCCAACTTGGTCATAAATAACTGGCATATTTATGAAGAAGAAAAAAAAAGCGAAATAAGATGGAAAAAATGTAAAAAAGTACGAACAGTGCGGATATCGACAAGAATCACGCGCGTCAATCGGCCGGTCGCGCAGCGGCTTTGCGCTCGAACTACTACCACTGATATCTATAAATGTGTTAACATAAAAGTGTTTGCATGTATGTATGTATGTACGAGTATATATGTAACTATGTGACTTGTCCGTCAGTACAGTCAGTTAGTCTGTTAGCCAGTTTGTTGTGTGTCTAGTCTAACGTACTTATGTGTGCAGCTGACACAAAATTTGCGCCAATTTTCAATAAAGCAAGTGGGTGCTAAATTTGATTTATTGATTTTTTTGCGATTATGCCTGTGTTAAGCTGCAAGTATGTAAGTATGTATGTACATATTTTTTATTAAAGTGCATTATCTATTGCTTTATTATTTGTCATTTTGGTAAATTATTTCAAATATTTGTGTAGTACATACATAAAGACATTTCGGAAATGACAAAGTCGAGTGGGGCCCCTTTAGTTGATGACGTTGCGTTATAAATCAAATTTTTACGCTTTGCTGTCAGTTTTTGCATTTTCAGTTGTAATTTAATCTAAGAAATGGGCTTCCGAAGCTTATGATCGAACTAGTAAACAGTTTTTTAAATACTAGACTTGTCATTGATGGTTTCGTATTTTTTAATTTTTTTTTTAATTTTAAGATTTTGCTCTATTTTTTGTATTTGTAATTTTGTATTATTCAAAGAGCTGTTTCGTCTGTTTAAGATCAACTATGTAAATACCAAATATCGAAATGCGCTTTAAACCAGTTTTATCGACGAATAAACCCAATTGGAATTCGACAATTAAAAAAAAAAAAACACAAAAGCAAAAGCAAAAAATAACAAACAACAAAAATGAAAGTTCAGCCCAATTCCAAATGCACAGAATTACAAATGGTCCAGATGTTTAAAACATATTTATTTGTACGAGTATAAGAGAAGTTCAATACCAGGTGAAGTAAAAATAACAGAATTAAACCAAAATAAAATTTAAAAATGTTGAATAATCAAAAAGCAAAAATCTACTAGAACATGATTTTCACGGTGGCAAGGTATGTAAATGAATGAATAGTATCTGTTCTGATATTTGTGGTGAAGTGTGCGGCATAACGCCCATCTTTGAAATATTTAAATGCTACCCTACATAATATTTGTGTCTCTGATTTAATTCTGCATATTAAATTTTTCGTATTTTTTTTCTAAATACAGAAGAATAATTTTATTTAACTTAAACTCGTTGAGATTTTTGGTTCAACTGAGCAGCGGAATTTGCTAATAACTTAAATTTTTCTTGCTTTCATTGTCGGTTTATAACACATAATAAGCATAACTAGTCAAAATAGGGAAAAAATCAACGCAATAGACCAAATATTGTAATAAATTGTTGCAAGCGAAAATCTTTTAATAAATTTTAATACTTTAAAATATTCGACTTAGACATTTTAGATGGAGAAAAACGTTGTTCCCTCGGTTGCCCTTTGTATTCTTACTATGGAAAAATTAACGATTCGAATCATTTTTTTCAAATTCTGGAAAGAAAATTGCCGTACATTTGCGACATTAAAAGTAATCTTGATTTTAATTTAATACGATTTTGAGGTTAGGTTTGTGTGGAAGATTTGCGTAAAAATTACCCGATTACTCCAATTTTTGGGTGCTTAGTTATATTTTTGTTACAAAATTCGCAATCATATATTTATCAGCGCGCTTTTTATGAATTTTTTTTGGCATTTTTGAGGTTAGGTTTGCATCGAAGGTGTGCTTTAAAATGAATCCATAAATGAGTTTATTTAATTTCAGCCTTAATAAAGTTGTATTACCAGTTCTATTTGGTGAACGATTTCAAGAGAAAGATAAAAAAACGAGACTGATGAGTCTGTAACTTCGCGTATTAACCAATTTTTTTCCGAAAAATATGTTCGAGTATTTTCCTATATAAATACAAATGTGTTACGAGCCGGAACATCGAGATTAAACATTATTTACTGAAATATCAAATTTTTTGTATTAAAAGAAAATTAATTATAAAAAGTGGGCGTAGTTATTGTCCGATTTTGGTTTTTTTCCATACGAATCAATCTTTGGCTAAGGGTCAATAACCGATTGTTTGATGAATCAATTTTCAATAAAATATTCTAATTTTTATTTCAATTATCGTTTACACGCACGGACAAACATGTGTGCATAAACATACACAAAAATAATAGTGAATTTCAAAATGTTTTTTTTTTTACAATTTTTATTTAAATTTAAATATAATCAAATAAAAGTTTCAAAGCTTATTCGAAATTCGAAAAAATTAAACAAATTTTTAAAAACTGTCATCAAAATTTACAATTTTTTATTCAGGACTTCAAGGAAAATTCTGAGTATGCAGTTTTGTAGCCCATTCAATTTTAGTGCAAGTGCCAGTTTAAGATGACGATTGATTTCTTAGAATTTTGAGAAATATATTTATTAGAATTGTAAAAAATAATTAAGAAACAAAAACTATTTAGAATATTAAAACAATTGTATTTAAAGAAATCTTAAATATTTAAATTAAATTTAAAAAAAATTTTTAAATTGTAAAAATTATTTAAGAATTTGAGATTAAAAGAAACTTAAAAATTAAGAAAGGAAAATTCAAAAAAAAATCGGGAAAAAAATTTAATTTATTTTTTTATTAATTTTTAAGTTAGGATTAGCATAATTTTAAAGCGCATTATATGTATTTTAGTACACAAAATTACAATCAATATATTTTGCTCATTTTTATATATTTTTTTATTGCTGATGGTCGAAATGTTAAAAGTGTTCTAATTTGTCAATGCGAACTTTTACCGTCACTCGTTTTGATAATAAATATCTGTTTTTCTACAAACTTTCCTAATGAACACAGAGGTATGTGCTATAATTTAATTACAGAGAAATAAAAATGGTTGCAGCCAAGCTAATTAAATTAAAATAAATTCAAAACACATAAAAAGCCACCAACCAACAAATCTAATCAAAATGTTTGCTGTACAATAACTCGAGACTGCAACAGTTACTTAGTCGTGAGCATTCGATTCTGCGCATCTACATACTACATTAGTTATACGCTGGGCACTTTTCACACACCATTTCGAGCATAATGGAAACTTGAAAGGAAAGCAACAAAGCGGCGGCCAGCAATTAATGGACTACAATAATACAATATGAATTCGCATTGCACACACGCACGCAATTTAATTAAAAAGGCATTGCTTTAAAGCAGAGGCAACAGAAATAAAAAAATATAAATGAAACAAGAAATACAATAATAACAACAGCAAAAAAACAAAAATCGCAATCACAGCTGCTGCAGCAATCCATTAAAACATTACCGAACGCTTCATCAGCCGCATTATTTATTTTGGTTTCTTTTTTTTTTTTCTTTGCTTTCGATTGTTCAATTTTAATAGCTGCTGCAGCCTCGCATGCCACATGCCACACCATCATAACACACAAGCTAAACGATGGCGAGGATTATGCTGGTGGTTCAGACACACTGTCACTTGTCACTTCAGCTTTTTTTCTTCTCTTGCTGCGTGCACAAATTTGAACTTTGCCGCTTTGAGGTTAATTTGCTGATGAACAACAATTTCCATGACCATCGAGGCAGCGAAAATCGAAAGGGGTGGATGCGCACCCACATAATTAAACACACAGTGGCACGCACACTTACGGACACATTTACACCCCAAGCCGCAAAGTGTGAAAACAGAGGCAGGAAGTAGGCATAACAGCGGCAGAGATTCCATTGACCTCCGCTTCATATAAATTGCTAAAACTGAATGTCACTGCCCTGCCTCGTTGGTGGCTTCGAGATTTTCGAGGAAAAGCGAAGACGAACTTTGTGTACGCAACTTATTTTTAATGTATTTTATTTAAGGTGCCTTGTTTATCAGCAATGATTATACTTAGACTATCTAATATCTTTTTGTATGTATGTACATCTGTGTTCCAAATAATAAAAGTTGTTTATTTTGACAAATTTGAACAATTTATGTTTCTATTTTAGTAGCAAATGTATGTATGTATGTACTTTTCTAAAATCTCCGTTATGCGCTTTTTTTTACAGAGATATGTACAAATAAAGTTTGCTTTTTTTAAGACATGTGGTTTTTAAGAAGAAATTAAACGCATATAATTTAATGATATGACCAAGAATTCAACTTTATTATAAAGATAAGATTTTGACATTATGCTTTAAAAATGATTTCGGGCAAGTGACCGCCGCGGCTGGCTCGAATAAATTCCATTCCAGCCAAGGGGCCCAATTTTCGACCACTTTTTCAGCAATTTGGGCGGTATGTCAGCAATAACGCAAACTCACTTGATCCCTGATGTTTGTACTTTTGTGGGTCCAAGTCTATAGAAAAATACAGTTATTAGAGTCGTTTGTACTCTCTTTGATAATATCATTGAAAGTTGAAAAAAATTTTTATTTCGACATTACTCCGATGATGCTCAAATCTAACTTTCTTCCCCTCCTACTCCAAGGGTGAGGGGTACAAACGAAACAAAAGGTGGTACAATTGGGTACCCAACTAGTACAATACTTTGCCATATTTAAAAACAATTTTTTTTTAAATCCGATGTCAACTTCACATAGCTAAAAGTATTATCTTTTTAATATAGAACAGTCCTTTTTTATTGTACTAAATCTTCTTCTTCTTATATATAAAAATTAAACGCTATTTCGTTATGTCTGCGCAGTGTCCGAACCACAGCGCGGGAAGACGTGAACATTTGCACAGTTAAGTTTGAAATTTGCAAAAACTTAAAAACTTTGTATAAAATTTTGGTTTAAAAAAGTTTTGTTATAGCGTTGACTGTGTTTTAATTGATTTTTAAAACAAATTAAAGCAAATAATTTTGCCGAAATTTGTCAAAATTAATCACTAGATACTATTAAATTGAACACATACATATACATACATACATACATAAGTATGTTTGCATGTGAGCTCGTGTCGCTAATAAACACCTTAACATTAACTTGATTGCTAATAAATTATGCCGCTAAAGCTCTTATTATTTCTTTCTTTCTTTATTACTTTTCCATTTTTGTTTTTGTTGTTTTTACATTTCTTGGCGCTCTGGGTGATTGTTAACTGTCAACGAATTGTGGTCGAGTGAAAGAAGAGAATGTGCAGCGGCAAAACAATTGGCGAAAAATGTGAAAATAATCGCACGTTCACGTTACTCTGAGATAACTGCACTCGCTGTTAATGCAGGTATGCATGGAGAATACATACATATGTATGTGTGTGTGTGTGTGCGTGTATGCTTCGAACTTCGCGCCTGACATTGCCGCCTTGAGTCATTTTATCACGAATGGTCGGTTCGCTGGCGCAACAGTTACAGTTTTAAGTGTTTTCAATTTTATTTCTCCGTTAAACACTCGAGCCGATGACAAATCAAAAGATATTTTTCGTAACGCAATAGAGCATTCCATAACCGGCCAAGGCGTTTAAAATGTTTTTTGATTGTGATTGCCAAATGAATGTAAATAAATGTAAAATGAATGTATACGAACTTTATTTTTTTGTTTATTTAGCAATAATTATAAAGAAACTAATTTGAAAGTAATAAAAACGACTTGGTATTTGCAAGTTAATATCTTCTGAGTGGAAGTGAATACAAACAATGCCAGCAAAGTTCAGGCCGTCCTTAACATTTAAATTGTCAAACATCAAACATTTGTGTGGAATCCTTGGCAGTTTTCCTTTCCAATAAAATATGTAATTCGACTTACTCTTTCAGTCCTTTTTTATTTGTCTTAATGAAGGAAAACAAAATTTTTTCAGAAAATCTAACAATTAAGAAAACTTAGAAGCAAAAAAAATTATTCATTGTATCTATTAATTAAACTGTCATACAAAATTTATTTCTGTTCACACGGTCACACATTTACGCAAACTTTGTTGAATATGGAAATTTAAGAGAATAATGGCTAGCGAGCATTACTGCCAGCTGTTGTTATTGAAGAAGCTTTAGAGAGAGAGATAGAGAGAGAGAGAGACACAGAGAGAGTGCGACGGAAGAAATTTCAAAAAGAGTGGTTGTGTGAAGGCCGCTCTAGATAGGGAAGCAAACGATATAGCAATATTAGCTACAACGATGATATATTGGTCGATATTGCTTTTCGCGTCACTATGTTTTGAAAACCAATATATCGACATCGGCGATATTTGTTTTTGGACGAACCTTCTTTTTCCTCAGACCCTTTTCTGCTCACTTGCTAAACAAATTCATTTTTATTTGACTAATATCGATATCACAAACACCGATGATTTTATGAGCGATATTATATCCCTTAAGCTTAAGACCAACTCAACTTAAGGGTTGCACTTAATTACCAAGTAAAACGCTTAATCAAATGCATAACTTTATCAAAGAAGAACTTTAAGAAACATCACTGGACATTGCAGGTTAACGTAACACTTGGCCAAAGTAGAAATTGATACGAAGGAATGCTGCAAATTTTACTGAGCTGTGAAGGAAAATTCAAAACACATTCTGGAGCACATACTCATTTATACATATGTACATATGTATGCAGTTACGTGTTTGCACCATTCTTTGTGAATGACTATAGACGATGGTTAATGAATTTTATGAATGACAGAAAGAATGCAACACATTATTGTGAGGGAGCAATGAACCAATTGCAACCACTGCCTCAAAATCATCAATAGCAGGGAATACATCAACAATCAACTCAAAATAACCCTACATACATACATATGTACATACATACTTATACATATAGAAGTAACATAGTGATATGAGCATTAGGTCGGGCCGTCTTAAATGTAAAGTTATCGTTTCTTAAAAATATATATTTTGGTCCATTTTGCATGTCTTCATTGCTTCAATAAGTGAGCGCTCGTTAATAGATTTTCGGCAGATTTTGTCACGTTAAAATATTGAAATTATGAAAACAAAAGAGACTTTATAGGCAGCAAAAAGTGAGTTGAACTAATAATAAATAATATTTATTTGTTTTTCACTCGTTCGGCTTTTCTGTCTCGACTATTTTTACAGTGTCGAATTTTTAACAAATGAACGCAAAAAAATATAATCTTAAATTATCGATCAATCGCTTTGCGATATTAAAATTTAAAAAATAAAAAAACGGCGTAACTCGCTATAGCAAAAACTGCAGATTAATATGTTCGACACGCCCTTATGAACTGTTGTATATAATCAATATGCAATTGAACATAGTACATAGATATGTAAATGCATGTATGTACATATTATATATACCACCATAATTCTTTTCATGCCTTCAAAAAACAAAAAAAAAAAGGGTTAAATGCATTGCAAACTGCGTGTGGCACATTGAATTGTTCGAACAGCATCAGCAACAACTTGCGGCAAGTAGAAACACAAAAAATAAAAGGGCAACACAGCAAAACAAAGAAAATGAAGGACCAAAAATAGCAGCAACAGAAATCTTCAACAAAATGCAAACAGAACAGTTGCAAATGGAGGGGAATAACACATCAACAAAGTTTACATATAGATTTGCAAGCAACATATGTATGTATGTGTATGTGTATCTATGTACTCGTATGTCGGGGCATATCTATGTAATAAGTGGGCAAACAGTACACAGCAGCGGCAGTTACAATGCAAAGCGCAAACAAAAACAAATGCAGCAACAAAATGTTGCAACGCAATGGTGTTGCTGATATTATGCCAACGGCGGTGCTAATGTTTTGACGCTGATGAGGCCGATAATGTTGGCGTTGTGAGTGAATGGATTTCTTTATTGGTTTTGCGTTTACCAACACTGTTTTGCATGTCGACGGTCGAAGTAAATATGTATTTAGTATGTATGTACCTAGATAAGCATATACAGTCGTGTTCAATTTAAAAATAGTGAAGGTTAATTTTAACAAGTTTTAAAATTTTCTTTTTTTTTCAATTAAAATACAGTTCATTCTCTAGCAAAATTCAATGTGCCACACGCAGTTTACAAACTCAGATTTTAAACTTTATACAAAATTTGTAATAATTGAAAAAAAACTTCATTATAATTTAGGATATCTTAAACAAAATTTTTTATTTTTATTTGGAATATGCAGTTTCGTATAATGTAGTGCAAGTTTCAAGTGTATACAAATCTCTATTAATTTATGAATATTTTTGTAACTGAAAACTGTGCAACAACAATGTCCGTAATTTTTTTTTTAGAAATTAGTAACTGTATTTTAACTTTTTATTGGGTAATGATTAGATGACTTATGGTTTTATGAAAACACAAGCAGTTGTCATTGAAAAAGTAGTTTATCAGCCGTGCTCCCAATTTCACATTCACAAATTTCCCTGTGGATTCGGTTTGAAATCAAATGTTTGGTGCGCTCCGAATTTCACATTCACATTCATATTTTTGTGAATTGAATCCGAATGCTTGGTTGTATGTGAAATGAAAAGTAAATGACAAAAAGTGTGTCAATGTTTAATTATTTTCGATTGGAATAATTTTAATAATATTCTTTGATGTTTGTAGAAGCCATTTAAGACATTTCTGACTCCTCAAAAACGCATACATTGCTGAATCCGAAAGGGAAATTTCAACAACAGCTGTTTGTGAATTGCCACAACGATAACCGATTTGTGTGAAATTGGGAGCACACTAATTCACTTTCACAGGAAATTTTAAAATCACATTGTGGAATTGAAATGTGATAAGTCACTTTTGAAGTAAGAAATTTTTTTCAGTTATGTAGATAATTAGATATGTACATATGTATGTATATATGTATATATATATATACAGGCATGGTCATGCAAATAGCAAATTTATGTGTAAAAAATCAAACATATATTTTTCTTGAAAATGTGATAGCATCTTTTTTAAATTTCACTTTCGAATGTAAAAATAGTTTGCTCTCACTTCGAGTGTTAAGCAATTCTCTTACGAAACGTAACCTTTGTCATCCAGTGTAATTTTTCCTTCGTTATGAATTCGAAATCCACTCCGTTATCGAGACGAGATTTGTATGAGAGAAAACACTGATTGGATTTTTCTATTGTTACTCATTTCGATTATACTGTAAACTTTGGAAAACTTAGTTTGCTTGTGAATTCCTTCGTAGTTCAGTATTGCTATTGGATATAGAAAATAAATTTCGAACTTTTGCTTCAAAGTTTATTAGTCAACTCTCAAAATTTACATACTTAAATTGATATATGACGGCAAATTAACGGCAGTCAATTGCAATCAGCAAGCGGTTGAGTACAACAACAACAATGTATGCTTGCTCATAAATTTCGCGTTTGTTCTCAATTTAACATACAACATTAAAATATAATATTTAAGCACCAATTAACAACAAAAAGTTATAGAGTAGTCAGATAAATGCGACATGAGCACATACAATGTATGTATGTATACCAAAAACATACATGTGTACATTTCACTATTATCATTTTGAAGACAACTTTACAATTGAGTACCGTTAATAATGTTAATACAACGTTTGTATGTATCCAAGTGGTTTCATTCCATTTCACAACTGCATACTAATCAAGTCATTATCCATGTTCAGCTGTCAAATAATGTTGTAAGCTTGTGATGACAGCTAGCGATTTCATTTTACATAACTTCCCTACCTTGACTTGTAGAATGCGAGTGCAGATTTCTTGAGATTTATTGAATTTACTGGCGCATAAATTTGTTCAACATCATTAACTTTGTTAACTAATTACTTCACACAATTTCTGACAACGTTTTTGTGTTAAAATGCATGAAATTTGGAAAACGAAGAATTTTTATATGCTTGGTGTGCCGTTAAAAGAAAGAATTTCTGCCTTCACTTATTAATCCGTCCTGACTTATTTCGTTTTCATTTATAGTGAAAGCAAATTCTTAGCGAAAATAAACAATTTTATTTTTCGAACCATATTTGGAACATTTTTTGAACGGTTTCTTTTATAACCTTTAAAGCATATTGTGAGCTTGTTTTTTTTATTTTTTTTTTATTTTTTTACTGCAGCGACTTATTAAATATGCTTTGATTGAAGCTGAAATGTCTACATCGTCAAATTAATAACAGAAAGAAAAATGTTGAAATTAAAATAAAACACTCTCAAACGAAATATTTCTTAATACAAATAGTAATTGCAAAGACATTGAAATAAAAAAAAAATGTTTTTTAAATTTAAAAAAACGACTAGCCTTCGACAAAAATGTGTAATATAAAGTTTTGGAACCGAAAATTTTTTATAAAAAATAAAAAATTAAAAAAGATTTGTTATAAGAAAACTTGTAAATGAAAAGTGCTAAATTTGTAATGACAAAAGAAACTGTTCATAAATAAAAAGTTTTGAAACGGGTATTTTTTTATAAAATAACAAAAGATGTGTATAGGTAAAAATTAATAAAAAGTGATAAAAAAATTTATGAAAAAACGGCAAAATTATATTTTGAAAAAAAATTTAAAGAACAAGTGTTTTAGAATAATAAAAATATGTAATGCTAAAAATTTTAATAAAAGAATAGTATCTAATAGGAAATTAAAAACACTAACAAGATAATTTAAAATTTTTTATAAAAGTGAATTTGAGAAAAGGTGTAATAAAAATAAAAAATGTGGTAAAGAATGTTTAACAAAAAATAATTTAATTAAAAAATGCGATTAAAATAATTGCAATAAAAACATTTTTTCAACTTAATTTTGTTTATGATAATCATAAGGGTTAGAGAGGAGAGCTTTGGAAAAAATTAAAAAACATAATTTTGTTCGATAAAAATTAATTTTAATAAAATTTTATGATTCATTGGCAACCCATTTTATACGTGCATCATAGTAACTTAAGCTTAGAATAAAACTCTTTAGAAAAATCACAAGAAATGTTGCTGTACATTTTTTTGAAAAAATAAATATACGAGCATTTTTTTATTGAGAGCTTCAGACTAATTTAAGACTTTTTTATTGAAGAAAATTTCTTTTACATTTCTTAAGTGTAATTTTATATGAAGTTTTCAATTTTCTTGAAAGCGTTATACAACGCTTAAGTGCTTGAATTCATAAAATTATTTTAATATGGAACTATGTGGAACGCGTGCGAGTGAACTATTAACATTCGCATAAACATAAAAATCATTAAATTGTAAGTACTGACGTTTTTCATGGTTTCTCACTCGAGTACGTCAAGCAGCAACGCAAGAAGTTCGAGAAGCGGTCAAGCAAAGATAAAACCGCAACGAACTATTAAACTGGAATTACCACCTTCAACAATTAAGCTTCAAGCATTTTTTCGCCTCTTTTCAATTGATGTTGCAAGCTGCTCAAAATTGAGTTCAACCAAAAAATTAAACGCTATTGAAGAAAGTATACCACCAAAAAAAAAAAAAAAAAAAGTGGTGGCCTACAGAGCACTGTGGCATGGTCTCTTTGGTGGCGTTGCACAAACACCCGCCCCGAAAAGGTCAGCGCAGTGGATGCGTGTATAATTCATGGCATAAAAATGCTACAAAACAAAGCATATTGTGGCAGCGGCGACGGCAGCAGCGCTTACAGCTCTTAGATTACCATTCTATGGCAAGATCTACGAGCTTTTTACAGCCGTGCAGACGCAGTTGGAAAACACAGATGGCGGTTTTTAATTTCCATGCTAGACAGAATTGTATTGGGTTGCGCCAATTGTTTGCTGCGCGTTGCACATTGCACGTTTACGATTTATTGTTGATATGCTAGAATGAGACGCTGGTCACAGAGGCGAACTGCGAGCGAAGGCGGTCAGCGGTGAGGGCGCCCATCCGCCGGAAAACAATGGCCCACACTAGCACGCGGCGGCGCTTACAATATCGAACACTGGACGACGACAACGACGACGACGACCGTCGAGGTGGTCGGTCGTTCTCAAATTAAGTGCAAGCGCTGTTTGTAAGCTCACAGCGTGATTTTATTACCGCTAAGACTTTTCATTGTTGGCCTATGCTGCAGCGACGACGATATTCAGCGCCACCACACCATCACTGGCCAGCTGCAGCAAATGTAAGTATGTACGAGTATGAATGAACATTGGGTTTTCTGCTACGACTTGATATCTGTGGAGAATGACGGCAGCTTGGGCATTCAAGTGAGCCATGTTGCAAGTAGGCGCATTGTCTATTGGCTATTGTTTTTGTTACAAATAGAAATTATCTTTATTGTGCTTGTATGCGCTAGAATTTCACGCTGCATGGAAGCTGTTTGCTCAAGTAACATAAAATCGACTTAGAAGCGAGCCAACGTAGCAAAACTAAACAATCAGCTACTCGACTTTGCTTGCCACAATTTTATTGTTACACTACATGATTTGAATATGGTGAGAGTTTTCATCGCTGCTTTTACTATAATTCATGTCACAGCATGCCACACTACACGCCACACTCTTACCACCACAATTCAAATTCAAGTCGTGATGATGCCGTGATTAAGTGGCTGCCATTTACCGTTTGGATGACCGATAGTTTGCAATCATTTTAGATTTTTCGAGAAGCCATTGAAAGCGGCTGGAAATGTTTTACTGTGCAAAATTAATTGAAATAATTGTTTCGGCCGACAGTGGCACCAACGGTCGGAATTGAAGGAGGAGAATCATAAGAAAATGTAGGGTTCAACTCTAAGAAATAACAGACCCTTTCTTCAATTTTACATTCTAAAATCGTTGGTCCAATTTGTAAATATTAAAGACGAGATAAAACTAATTTTATATTTTACCGTTTTCTTACGTCATGCCTCAAAAACTAGTATCAGTTTAACACTAACCTAAAAAGTGGACAACCTTTTCACTCTAAACCAGTGACATACTCCCTTCTCAAAATTTTAAATGTATTAAAATTCTGACGATTTAATTGTCTCCATTTAATTTAAATACTTTTTTTTTATAAAATTTGGCGCTTACACTATATAGCTAAGTGTTTGGCCGAGCTTCTCCTACCATTTGTGGTGTGCGTCTTTATATTATACCACCAAATGGAGGGACCTACAGTGTTTTGTGCCGACTCCGAACGGCAGATGTATTTTGTGAGAAGCTTTTTTCATGGCAGAAATACCCTCAGAGGTTTGCGATTGCCTGACTACTTTTTTTAATGTAGTTAAGTCTCTAGCAAAAACTGTTTGAATTCAAGTTTCAAATTTTGTGCGAAATTCAAAAGAAATAACAAGTATTTCTCAAATTTCTAAATAAAAAAAGTTATTCAAGAAAAAAATGTTATCATAATTCACTTGAAGTATAATAAAAAGGCAATTTAAAGTGGCTACAATCAACCGTTGATTTTAAATATGTTACTAGTAAAATTGGTATTCAAAAATTGTATGAGATAATTTTTTTATTCAGTGTTGTAAGTTACATTATTAAACTGAAAATAGCAGACATTCCCATGCAAAATGACATTTCAGCTTTCTTTAATGTATTTTACTTTCCCAAAGCGCATTTCGGTAAATGTTCTGTTAAAGTGAGCAAACTGCGATCAATACCTACGGGAACAAGAGACAATATGGGAAAATTTCTTAGAAATGTTCTGACAGAGAACGACGCGGGTACAAATGTTCTTCGAACAATTCACGACGAACGTAAATACGAACAAGACAATGTTCCTACTTGAAAACGTTCTCGATATTTTCTTAATCATTTTATTCTCGTTAAAGAAATTTCCGCAAAAGTATTTTTCATTCCTTCAGCTTGAGTTCGTTCTTAAAAGTTTTGTTCTTATTTTGTTCTATTCGAGAACTTTACCGATATATTTGTTCGCATTTTAATTTTCATAAAAACTTTTCCGAACATTTAATTTCTAGTTTATTACCGTTCAAACTGTTCTTTTCTGTTTGGTTCTTTTGCGGGAAACCCATAAATAAACCCATAAATAAACCCATACAGTTCTCCGTAACGGATTCTTCGAACTGGAGATATTGTCAGCAAAATTAAAAAGCACTATTCGCTTTTGTTTGCACTTGAACCTCTTAAGCTGGATTTTAGATCAAAAAAGATCAACAACTGTCTAGAAAGACAATTTCAATTAAGTGACCCTAGATGATTAATCAAATTGATACATTGAGCAATATGCATTGAAAGGCTATATTGTTGGCATAGAAGAGTTTGAAACATAACGAAGTTTGTATTCATTATTAATTAATGCATATTGTTTAAGGGTATGATCGTCTAGAGGCTACTTTAGTACGCTTTACTAAAGCTTATATAAAATGCTGTAAAAAAAATGTTGCTTTAATTGTGCTTAAGTTTTGCTTAATAGTATTTAAATAAAAAAAAACATGTATGTTACATTTGTAAGTATTTTCTCTTTTCCAAATTCACGCATAGTTCCAACTATTGTAAGCTAATTTTCAAAAAATGTATTCCGCCACGGTTTCACTAATTCAATGGAGTTTTTATGAAATAAAAACTAAGTATTTATTACATCTGCTGCCAGCACAAACAAACCCACATAGTTAACTAGCTTAATGCAATTAAAAAGTGCACATGCACACACACAAATAAAGATTGTGAAGCAACTTTCTTTATTTCTTTCTTTTTCTACAATTCATTTCTATTCGATTGGATAATTTTCACTTTTACCAGCTGACAGCGGCAACAGTAAATGCAACGGAATGAGTGCATTGTTGTACGATTGTTGGGAGTGTGGTGGCGGTTGGGAATGAATTCAAGCGCGCAACATGTTGTATGCGCGTAGACATGTGTTTAACCGCAGACAAACATACAAATAAAAATTATTATAAGTTACAGACTATGTAGACTTAGTCAATATACATACATATATATGTACAAGGAGTATACATTTTGTTGAATTGGGCAGGGAGCGTATCATTAATCGGTGCAACAATGAAGATGGATGAATGTTGCAACACCACCGTCATTGTGTTGTTAATTTGATGTGACGGATTTGTTGAGAAATGCATCAGCAATAAATAACGACAGACAACAAGCATCTTTTGCAAAAAAAAAAAAAAAAATAACAAAAAAATTAATGCATTTTTATTTTACGAGCACTACTGCATTTTTCGCCTGTTCACTCCGTTGTAGAAACGAAAGTGTTTGCGCGAGGAGACGGCGAAGAAGGACGTCGTTACTATGAATTTTCACAGACTGAAGGCCATTAATATCTGTTGTGATTTTATTGTTACTTATGCATTTACATTTTTTCTCATTTTATTAATTTAAAAAAAAAAGCTACTTACTGCTATGTACATATGTACATATGTATGTATATACTCCATCTCAAATATATAGCCCCACCACGTACAGTATCGGACATATCATTTGCAACCAAATTTGAAATTGCATAGCTTGCCAATTATATCCTTGTATTTATTTTTGATAATTTTCATTTAACCGCAGCCATATATGTATGTAAATAAAAGTTTTAAATCTTACATGAAATTCGCAAAAATTAAACAAGTTTCTAAAAATTATCATTAAAATTTCAAACTTTTTATTAATGATTTTTAGCAAAATTCTGGGTACGCAGTTTTGTAGTCCAATCAATTTTAGTTCAACAAAGTGCAAGTTTCAGTTGGCTAAAAACTAAAGCCGATTTTTTCTAATTTTTTATCTGTCAAGGGTGTTGAAAATTTTCTTCCATATAAAATTAGATTTTTTGATACGTTATTTACAGCGCTATCAAGCAACTTTATTTTTCGCAAATCCATTTTTCATCATGCAAGTGGAATATAACCTGAATTTTATTAAAATCGGTTCAGAAATACGACTTTTTTAAGAAACTCGACTCCAGCGCCACCTAGCTGATACATTTTTCGCAGATATGCTTTTGTTCCCCTTACCAATACATACATACATACATACATACATACATAAAAAGAATGTGACTGAAATCGGACTATAAATACTATTTTTAGTAATAAGTCGATTCCAGCGGCATCTATAGAAGTTTTTTTCCGTTTTTCATTTTTCCTTAGGCAATGACAAACACAACTAAAATAAGTCTACTTAAATCGAACAATGCGTTCTCGAGTTATAGGCGTTTATACATACATACGTACGCAACTTAGTTTTATATATGTATATACATATGTATATAGAGATGTAGAGATTTGAGATGCAATTTTTAACTCAAAATTTTAGGGAAAAAATTCTACTTTTTCTAAAAAGTTTAGTGATTTTTTTAATTTGTTCAAAAATTAAAACTTGCTTTGATGCTTTTACTTAGAATTTGTGTAGTTTTTAATGAACAAATATTTTTAAAACATTTATTAAAATAAACATATTGTGCGGTTGTAATTTTGAGATGTAGTGTAAATACATACATATACTCGTATGTACATATGTATATGTATAAGCGATATACGGTACTCGGGACCGCAAAGTTTTATAAGCAAGTGAATAAACAAATTTCAGATTTTTTTTTTAGTTTTTGTTTTTTAATTCATTGTACAAACTCACCTTAAACACTTCGGAGAAAAAGCCAGAGCCAATTTTCTCCTTGACAAAATCATCGACCGAATAGAGTGCTGACACTGCCGTTCTGAGCGCTTTACATGAAGGTCCCGTCACTAAACGATCCGACGAGATGGTACGTGCAACCGGCGGCGGCGTTGCATGATTGTTTCCAACATTGTTAGTGTTAGCACTACTGCTGTTACAGTTATTTATGTTGTTGCTATTGTTGGCGCTACCATTTGTCATGGCAAAGGGAGTCGTCGTATCAGCAGCAACGTAACTACCGTTTGTTATTGTTGTTGCCGTTGCTGCTGCTGCTGTTGTCGTTAGAGAATTGGGTGTTGCACTCGCATAAGCATTTTTCACAACGCCATATGTTGTTGTTGTTGTTGGTGTCGCACATTTGCTTGCATTTGTCTTAGACGCCATTAGCGAGGCGTCAACTTGATCGACGCCACCTGCACCGCAAACACTAACCGCACCACCACCACCACCACCACCAACACTAGCACTAGCACTACCACCGATTCCCATATACAAATTATGTTGTCCTGCGATTGGATTCATTGTAGCTGCCACTAACGCTGACGGTGGACCGGGACCACTGTGTTGATTTAGATTCATCACTATCAGCTGTGATGAATTATTAATCGCGCATAGGAACTAAAACGCATCACCGGCCGACACTTTGCTGCTGCTGCTGCGAATGCGAATGCGAACGTTGACGATGAAACGATGCCGGATTGGTTTGGAAGAGTGCAGTAAATAAACAACTTTTAAGAAATTTTATTATTTTTTGAACGCGCACTGTCTTCGCCTCTGTTGTCGTCTCGCCCGCTTGCTTGTTTTGTTGTGTGTGAGTGTGTGATTTACGCACGCGCACACGGATCGTGTTTATACAAGACGACGCGTTTAGGCAACGAAACGCGCAGAAACTTCAATTTTTAGTCGCTGCTTTGACACGCACTAATTTATAAACAAGAAAAATTTTGATTTACTTCAACGAAAATTCCAAACAAAAATGAACGAAAATGACTTGTTGGCACATACAAAAGAAATATTGATTTTCCTTTTTTCTCTTTTGTCTCAATAGGGTAATATCGGTTTTCGAAAACTAAAAAAAAAAACGATCGGATTGTTACAAGCGGCACGTTTGTTGGAAAACCCCTACCGCATTTTTAGCTGTCATTGTTGGATATGGATGTGCATCTGGCAGCACTTTTTTGGTATTTTCTATTTTATTGCTCGCACTCAGCATTTCACATATGAAAACGCAAGCAGATATATTTAAGTTGCACTCGTTTTTCCTCGAATAAGTACTTATAACGGAAGCTTATGATTTGTAACCAGCTTTGTACATTTGTTTTTTTTTCTATCCCGCTCTTATTTTTATTTAATTTAATTTTTTTAATTAGCCTGCAGATTACTGAAAAGCCATTGCAAGCAGCAAATCTATTGTTTGGAAAGATAAGTCCGATGGAAGCACATAATTCGCTTAAAGTTGAGTTGGAAATCTGCAAAGAAAATAATTGAAAATTTAGTTTATTAAAAAAGAAGGATGTGAAAACAAGTGATTTATTAAAATCAAAATATTTAGTTGAAAATAATGATGTTTATTTAAAATAAAATGTTAAAATTTTACTAAAATACGCTATGGGTATTCATCTAAGCGCGCAAATGCCTCGCAACTGCGTAAGCCTCGTAAACATACCGGCTTTTCATACAATAATAAAAAAGTTTACAAGGTTTATGCGGTTTATGCGGTTGTGAGGCATTTGCGCGTTTAGATGAATACCCCTACTAATTTGTTAGAAATAGTCGCAATTTTATACGAAAAGAGCCTAATATTATTTCAACGATTTTTTTTTTTTTTTTTTAATTGGTACCAACGCAATGTGTGCAAATTTTGACAAATCTTGTGCAAAAGTAATAGAGAAATCAAATTTTGACTAATCCTCACAATATTTAATTTTTAAAGTAATTCTTCTATTATCATTACCCATTAATCTATTCTCGTCCAATTTTTTCGACGCACATAGTCGTCGCTTTCGTTGTGTCATGTTCAGCTATTTTGACAACGAACTTTAGCCGGCAGAAGTTCGTTCAGCAATTTGATTATGTTTTTTCGTTAATTTCGAATACAAAATTTTAGTTTTATGTGTATTTTTTTTTTTGTGATCAAAGAAAAAAGTAAAAATTGACTTTTTTTTCATGAAAAGTTAATGATAAAATTTGAATTTTTTCGGCCAAATTTCACCTTTATTTTTTGATCAAATTTAAAAGTTGTAATTTTACTTTGATGTCAAAAAATATGTAATTTTTAATCGAAAAAATAAGAGACAAACTTGTTTTTTTATCGAAAAAAGACAATTTCTAACTATTATTTGCGATCGAAAAAAGCCATATCTCAACTGATCGAGAAAAAAAAAACTTAGTATTAACTTTCACTTTTGATCGATAAAAAAACCGATAGCTTACTTCTTTGAAAAATTATCTAACTGATGTCCATATCTAACCCCAGTTCCGCCAGCTCCTCAGCTATTAAATTAATTTGATGAACGATAATAATGTATTACGGCTGTGATAAAAATTAAGTGCCCTCTCAATTGAATTAGATCCGTCATATATTTATCTAATAAATATTTAATATTTTTAATAAATAAATATTTAATTACAATATACATACATACATACATATATGCATGTTTATAAGTGGGTATCTGGGCATGCCAGCAAATATAGTCTAATGCCAACTAGATAAGAAATTTATGAGTAGGAAAAGTTTACACAAAATCAAACAGAAAATTTAACTCAACAACTCCTTCAGTTTCATTGCTTTATACTCGATGTAAACATCGATTATATCATTGACTGTCAAAGTAAATATTTACTGATTAATTAGCAATGAAATATGTACGCTAATGAAACGAAAATGATAGCACTTAATGAATTTGCAAATATTTTGAGCAAATAGTTGCGCGTAGAAAAAAAAGTGAACAGAAACGCGATCAGTCCGGCATTCTGTACCGAGTAATCAAGTGATCACGTGTTACGTCATGATAGCAAATAAAAACTATATTTTTTTCTATGCAAATGATGTACATACATACATATCGCTAATTTAAGAATCACAAGCGTCAAGGCGCTCGTTCCAATTTGCAAGATTTTAGAGGTCGCTAATCATTATTCGTCGAAGGAACCCTTTTCATAAGTTGGATATCTAATATTTTACATGTTTACAAAGAAAATTATTTATTTATTTATTGGTTTCTGGATCGTTTTTGTTTTTCGATAGGGTGAAGTGTTGATGCATATTCCAAAGAGATTCCGTACGCCTTGTCAAATTTGTTTTGAAGTTATTTATATATTAATTTTTTTTTATCAGTTTTAGTAAAAAAAAATGTCAACTGAGAGCCCCTACTGTGTAAACATCATTGATGGCATTTTTTTGTTTAGGCATTCGCAGTGAGCTTTTGTAATCGGCGATTCAGTTAGATCCGATAGACTGAAGAAACTAATACAGGTTCACGTCCTAATTTTGGACTTTCTTCTTCACGATTTAGAGTTAAATTCAACAAAGAAAAACATAACAAACATATAAAAATCATAATTTCAATTTATAACTTTTGAAATACGAAAACACAAACATATTGGCTTATCTATTGAAATTTTGAACATTCGCTTGTGTTCTTTACGTTCGCTACAAGGTAAAGAAACAACTACAAACGACTTACTGTTTTTAATAACTAACTTTTTGATAAAATTGGTTAATTGACAAAAAAAAAAAGCAAAAACCCCAAATGAAGTGAAACGTAAAGTGGCGCTGCTGATCGACGACAAGTGCCCTTGCATTAAAGTGCGAATACACATACACACACGTTACATAGAGATAACTTAACAACATTGGTATATCAGTAGATAAGTAAAAATACATACATACAGCTACTTTATAGTCATATCAGCACTTGAGGTAACAACGCCAACAACAAGTACAATAAACCAACAACAGACTGGTGTAAAACGATAAAGACTAGTCGAAATGAGACGGCAAAGGGATACAAGTGGGTACAATGGCATACCTATCGCACTGATATTTATGACTGTTGATGAGTTTTGTGTAAAAATTATCGATACAGTTCACACATACTTATGTATGTAAGCGCATATTTATTAATATGTACTCGTAATTGGATGAGAATTTGTGTTTTTGCGGTACATAGCTAAATGTGATAAGAAAGTAAATTTATTTGCGTGCAATTATATAATAAACATATTGCGGCGAATGAGTGAAAGAGAGAGTGCGAGTTGTAATAAACACCTGCAAGTTATATTTCACCAACTAAATTGTTAAAGTGACTTATAAAATATTCATAACTGTTAGTGCACATTACTCTGCAAGGAGGAGTTTCATGTATCGAAATATCGTAAAATGTTTTCAAATGCTGAGGAAGACAAGAAATTCCAAAAAACAATACAAAAATCAAGAATACTTCAATTTTTTTCAATTTTTCAATTTCAATTTATTCAGTCTATGACATAGTATATCTTACAGACTAGAGGTATTTACATATACAATTTTCGTAAAACGTATAAAAAAAAATATATATAAAAAAAAAAACTCCCAAAAAAGGGCAATAAAACTAACCATACAGATCGTCAATGGCTGATTTAAAAACAGATCTCGGTGATGAAAAATCAATATTTAATCTCTTTGAAATTTTATTAAACTCTAAAAGCGCTCTAAATATTGGTGCATGAGAAAAATAATTGACTGTGACCACATGAAGATAAAATGGTTTTTGAAAACGAAGAACTTTGCTGGGTATATTAAAACTGATCAGCCCGAGTAGTTCGGAACAGTCAACGAAACCATTAATTACATCATAAACAAACATTAGAGACTGGATTATTTTTGAACTCTCAAGTATATGCATACATAGTAAAAATTACTCACCGAAATTATACGGAGTGTTTGGCGCGAACTTGAAAAGTATTAACTACACGAGTTCTTAAATTAAGTTCTGAAAGTTTTTTGTTAGAAATTTCGCAAATAAATCAAATTGAGCATGAAAAACTGCACCTTTGAAGAAGTGACACGTAATCTGTAAAGTCCCTTTGATATATTCAGGAACCCTTCAAGTATGCTATAGATCGAACTATATTTTAAATAAAAATAATTTTTTTGAATTTATATTTGTCCGAGACTGTAAACTCGTATACCAAAATAAATTGTATATTCGTATTTATTATCTTGTGTATATGTACATAAATTGGAATTTATTATCATGCGGTGCGGAAAGGAAAAAGAAATTATGATGGTTACTTTGCCAAGTTATTTCACGATAAGATTAGCAAATTATCAGCAGGTGAACAAGGCAACGAAATGAGCGAAAAACCTTATTTTGTTCCGCTCATGCAAATACTAAACGTAGTAAAAGGGGGGAAAAAAAAACACAATTAAAATAGGCAATTTTGCTGCTCGTTTTGGACGAAATTTAACAAAATAAAATATAGCAATATAATACAAAATAAAAATACAGCGTACAGTTCGTTTTTTTGCAATCGTTTGCGAATCACTCTTATAATTGAAACACAAATATTAACGGATGTCAAAAATGTTTCCATCTTTTTCCAGAAAAAACTTTAGTTTCGTTTTTGATGTAAAACTTCTTTAGCGTCGGTAGTAAATTTTTTTATTCTGCTCACTATAACTGGACCTACTACAACCAAAATCACCATACTTAAACTCACCACCTCAGCTCTCCGTAACTCAACGCACTATACTTAAACTCACCACATATTGTCACCTGTTTTCATCAGGGACCGTAACAGTTACAATTTTTATTATAAAAATCGCTTTTTAACGCTAATTTTTGTTTAATTACCACTTAAATAACAGGTAATTTGATTGTTATTTTATACATCCAAAATAACAATTATTTTTATTAATAATAATATAAGTTATTTTTATTTTTATTTTATATGTGTTATGATAACCGTTATTGAAGACTTTTATTCATAAAAATCATCAATTTTTTTTTATAAAAGTCATCAATGTAAATCAGTGACTGACTTTTATCCTTTAAGTCACCTATAAAAGTCATTACTATTTTTTTGGGGGAAAAAAGTCGTTGGAAAAGAGAAAAACCTTAACAATAAGAATCGATATATGATTTTTATTTTTAATATCTATTTATTTTCTATTTAATTTGATTAACAAAAGTTTTTGTAAATTATCAGAGAACAAATTAGATCTCAAGTCAGTTAAAATCAATTTTAGTGCAGAAAATCCTCTTTCTACACTAACTTGAGTTAGTCTTAGTCTTTCTTCCTAATAATTCATTATATTGTTTTCTATACCAATGGACTTGAAATTGTAGCTCAATATTTCGGCCATTACTATTTTGAATAAGTCGTCTACCTATGACTATACAAGAGACTTTAAAAAGTATGACAAAAAAATAAAAGTCAGCGACTTATTTATATTGATGACTTTTATAAATAAAAGTCACTGATTGATTTATATGGATGACTTCCATAAATAAAAGTCACTAACTGATTTATATTGATGACTTCTATAAATAGAAATTTATTGTAAAATTTAATCGAAAAAAATCTATTAATAACTTCCACTTCGCTGTAGAACATTTCCCTTATAGCAAAATTTTTAAGGACAGTTTTCATAAATAACTGTTACATTCGGTCACTTGTTTTCACCTCAGCTTAACTCACTTCAACTTCCCTCACTGCACTTCACTTCATCTTATTAACTTCACCACATCTCACCTTACCTCACCTTGCTGGGTAATTAGGGTCGACCAGAGCTAAAATGACAAATGTTGGCACAATAATACAACGGTGATTTGCCGCTGGTTGCTCGAAATACCAATCATTTAAGCTGCCTTAACGAATGGCGGAAGATTTTTAAGACGCCAAGGTAGAAATAAAAAAAACAAAAATAAAGTAACCGATTAAGAAACAAAAAAAAAACACTAAAAGAAAAAAATATTCGGAAACATATACATACATACATACATACATGTTGTATGCAGTTAGCACTGCCAATAGGTTCTAAGCCCAAACTATGATTGAAGGCTTGCGAGCAAAGTGATCGACTGGTCGTCGAACGATTGAACGGTGCATGATCGCTGACTGGCACAAATAATTGAAAAAGCATAACGCAAGCAAAAGCAACATTAGAAAACAAAATCAAAAATTTTCAAAAAAAAAAAAACCCGCAAAATAACAACAAAGTAAAAATATCGAAAGTGCCAAACATTTACTTTACGTACAAAAATTCAGTCAACATCAACCACTTTGTTAGGGAAAAACAAAGAAGGAGATAAGCAAAACTTGACACTTCGACCAGCCGACCAATGGTGTCGTAACAACAGCGCCAACATTTGCGCATCACAATCTTGGGATTATCTTGTGGCGCCCTGCAGTTTTCAGATATCAATTGCTTAACAATAATTTATAAATTTTTGTAACTTTTTTAATGATTACCGTCACGCCAAAATTTTCCACAGCTGCTGCTCTGTAACTAATCAAGTTGTCGGTAATTTTCGACAATTTCAAGTGCTTACAACTGCTCATGATTATGGTGTAGATAGACGCTGGGCGGCAACCAAAAAGCGCGCTGCGCTGCGCAGCTTAAAAGCGTACATCCGCTTAAAAAAAATCAAAAGCTCAATTGCTGGATAACCGAGCGGTCAATCAATAAACTTATGAACATGTTTTTTTTTTTATCACTTGTAATTCCAGTTTCGATTGCTTTAAGTGCATGAGCAGAAGGGAAAATTGAGTAGATGAGTTCGCGTTTTTTAATGTTAAACGATTTTAGTTCGACAGATTTCAATATTTGTGCGAGAACATTTTGAAACAAGGGCATGCATGTCATTTTCGGAACCACTAAGTACAGCATCATATTTGTGAATAGTTCTGTATCATTGCGAGGAAGTTCGAAACTAGTCACGAAGTGATTTTGAACTATTCCCGAAGCGCCAATGAGCTACACCCTTGAAACTTTGAAGATAGCCCATACCACGGTGACAATGCAGTATGAATAAATCCGCTAGGTGATGCAATATGCAATAAAAAATGGCCGCTCAAAAATTATTAATGGTAATTTATTGTATTTGTAAATAATTCAGAACAAGTAAATAATTTTATGTCAATTAATTGATTACAAAAATAAGACCAAACCTCGGAGATGCATTCTGTCGGCAAAGAATTAACCAAAAAAAAAAAACCACACAAAAAAATTCGAAGCATACTTTCGATCAGTATCTAATAATTTACACACTGCTCGTACCAACATATTTTAATATTATTTTCGAGCACTTTTTTACTAAGCACGGCTATGAAAAGCTTTATTTAACCAAAATAATATGCAGGAATTTCCAAAAATATCCGACTGAGATGTTACTACCTAAGATGGGCCATGCACTCGAGAAATCGATAAGCCGCAGCGCCTGTGCAGCAATCATTGCCATAAAGTTCAGGTGCCTACTGCCCGCATGTGGCTGGTCAATTTGTAAATTGAAAATGTGCGAAAAGAAAAAAAAAAAAACAATCAGGCAAAAGAAAGCGAAACTGGCAACACGGAAGAAATTACAGCAACGACAGCAGCAGCAGCAGCAACACCATTGGTGGCAGCAACCGCAGATTGCCACTGTTGATTGCCAATTTCAGTTTCTGTTGCTGTTGGCATTGCTGGCCGCGTAAGATATGTATGTACGCATCCGTATGCTTACACATGTGCAGCGACGAGTTGGCGCTGGTAAGCCGTAAAATTACAAGACGAGCGAAAACAAAAATTGTGCTTTTATCTTAATTTATCTTCTCGGCATTTCTGCCGCGTACATACTATACACACTACATACATACATACATACAAACGCGTGATAATTTATAAAAACGTATGTATGTATGTACATATGCAGGAAAAATGAAGCACAACATTCAAAAATAAGTTATAATAAAAACAAATTAAAATAATATGAAAACGAAAACGAAAAGCTGGCGACTAAATTACCCACGTATGTACCTGCTGCCTACGAAAGTGAGCGCGACCCGCATTTCCAGGCATTTAAAGCTCATAAATCTCTATTATGAAGTTCTGCCGCAATGAAAAAAATTAAAATTTAAAATAAAAATAAATGGAAGTGAAATATGTAAATTTAAAAAAAATTTAAGAATTTAGTAAAAAAAAAAGTTGAAGTAAAAAGTTTCGTGAAGCAATCACCACAACAAACTTGTTTGAGAAAACAAAGCAGAAGTGCTGGCGGCGACGCACAGTGTTGCGCACGTGACCAAATTCAAACTTAAAAGGTTTAAGAAACCTAAAATGCGGTTAAATTCGAAATACTTCAATCAAAAAAGATACCATTTTTGATTTCCAAAATATAATTTTTGTAAAAGTTATGGACTACTAAGTCAAACTTTATATTTTACTTACATAAATATTTTTTCAACATACAAACGGTGGTGGTGATATTATTTGCAACCAAATTAAAAACTACATAGTTTGCCACTTACATATATTCATTTATTTATTTTTAAGAATTTTCAATCTTAATTTTCTAACATAAACTATATAAATCCAAGTTTAAAACTTTGTAGAAAACTAAAAAAATTCTAATTTTTTTTATAGATTTCGAACTTTTTTTCTCATAAGTGTTGGAATCTTTTTGAGCATTCAATTTTATAGCCCACTTCATTTTAGTATAACAATGTGAAAATTTCATTTTGAATTTGGTTACAAATCAGTTCGCCATCACTGTACATCCTACGGATGTTCTTACTCTTAATAGGTGACCTAGTATAAGTCTAGCGGAATATTTTAAAGCAAAATTTATTTTTTTTTTTAATTCGTATTATCTTAAGTAGATAATGCAACGTTGTTTTGTTTTTAAGCATTGTTACCCCGTTAGTTACTATTCGTATGTTTTTGCCGATGTCTGGGCAGGTAGCGGACAATTGAAAGGAAATACGAAATGGTATATCTATAGGGAACGCCAAATCAACATCAAAAGTACAGCCTTGATAAAAATAAATGTAAAAAAAAATTTTTGATTAAAAAATTGTGCCGTGCGCATTTTTTCGTATTTCTTCGCGACAAGTTCATGTGTAATTAATATTAAAATAATTTAAATGCATTTGCATGATGCTTTTTATATAATTGAATTTATTAAGTAACTGCACAATTAAGAATTCGTGTTAACATTTATATCAAACTTTTTAACCCGAGCTTGTTAAAAATATTTATGCAGATTCGTAACGCAATCAATTTTAGAATAATTAAGTGTATTAAAATAGAAACGAATACAATACACATTTTAAAAGCAAGCGAAGGACGTAAACTATTTCTGGCCACAGCTCATAAGGAAGCGCAACACTGTGCAACGCAGCGCATCAGCAGCAGGAAACATCTTTCAAGTGGTAACTAAAATCAGAAACAGCGAAATAAATTTTAAATTACAGCAGACCACTAAATCACTTCAATTAAAGGTCACTGAGCAATAGAGAGATAGAAAGAGCAAAGAAAATAGTAAGCGGAAAACGAAGAAAAAAAAAACATTTGAAATACTTGCATTGCTATCCTAGTTTTACGCTTTTTGCTACACTCTCTGCTAGACAAAGTAGCGATGAATGCTTGCCGGCATCGTAAAGGCCGATTTGCTCCCGGGAATTTACGGAATTTCTAATCGAGTAAACATAAGACAAAAATAGAGAAGAAAATGGCGAATGATGATTGCCAAAGTCAGGCGCTGAAACGCTATTGGCGCTGCTGGCGGTCAGTCAGAAATAACTTACAAATTTGGTTGACACAAAAAAAAAAATAAACAAAAAATTTAAGTAAATATAAAATACAAAAAATAAATATAAAATACATATAAACAAATAAAATTAAAGTGAGCAAATTGAAATTTTATTTAAAAAAATTAAATGAAATTTGTACAATTTTAATAAAATATGTGACGGTATTCAAAAAAAAAAATTAAGTTAAGCAAAATTGGTTTATTCAAGTTAAATTTAATAAACCAACTAAAAATAAAAATAAATAAATATAAATAAATTACAATTAACGCAAAACAATGTATACATACATACATACATACATACATACCTATGTATATGCAACTTTTCTAACTGCAAGCGCTTCCGCCGATGGAACGACAAAATCTATTTGCGGCGACGCTTCATTTCTCATACATCTTCCATACGTTTACGTTCATGCATGTGTACATAACACATTTATATGTATATGTATATATGTATGTATGTATATTTAAATATATTAATTTTAATTGCAACTTACACACTCATGCGATGATAATGAAAAGTATCAGTATATTGCACTGTCATAAATATGCAATTGCATACATATTCATGCCGAGACATGTGATAAGCATTAACAGCGGATAGATAATGCCATCCGATACATATTTACTTTTTATTACATTTTATTATTAAGAGTTTAAATAGCTTTTGGAGTTTTTGTTGCTAAAATTAGTCAACATGCACTTGAAGAGAATGAATGCGCATAGGAAAGTGATAGGAAAAGTTGAAGTCAAATCGCCGATACGGAGTGTGAATAGGCGACAATAGACATAGCAAGAACTTGAGTGCGTACATATACATATATGTATGTACATATGTATGTGCCTGTTTACTTGCAAATGTGTACATACATACATGAAAGTCTAATAATGGAGCAAGGGCAAGCAAATGTACACACGCCGCGGATTGAGCAATGCTTTTTTTTTTGTGGCAGCAATGAGTGGAGATTAGAGCGAGAGCAAGGAAATATTTTGTTTGCGGCGAAGTTAGTATATAGCATTTGCAGTTTGAAATCGAGTAGATTTTTTTTGAAATATTTTTTTTGATATACATAAATATTTAAAGCGAAATTTTAGCTATTGATCGTTTAATTAATACATACATACATATCTACTCTTAAACACAATATTAAAAATTACACAATAATTGCCTGTTTCTACTATAAATGTCTATGTACATACATACAAATAAATATGCGTTAGTACAAATAAGGAAAGATGGGTATTAGATCGGGTCGGTCCTTATGCAAAAAAGATATATAAAAAATAAACACAATAGCGTAGCACACCATGTAGCGTGTTGGCTCTGCAACTCCGAGCTCCTGAGTTCAAAGCCTGGGAGAAGTGGTTATGAAGAATCAATTTAATTAATTTAATAAAAATAAGTCTGATGAGGAAATGTGGTGATTTCCGAAATAGTAATATACTCGTAACTTCTACCATTTAAAAACTGTTGTTTTTTTTTCCAATAAGAATCTTCCATAAACTGGTCTCGAGCTCAATAAAATTGTGAATTCTTACTTTTGTATATATAAAAAATTTAAGAAAAATAAAAATAAATATATAATAACCAATTAGTATAAAGGAATTTTTTTTTTTTTTTCAATGAAATGGAATACAAATTCTTACTGATTACTTAACGCAAAGAAACTTAAAACTGTTTAAAGTAATTGAACAAAATACAACAAACTGTTCCAAGTGGCAGAGACGGATCATATTCTGAAAGCTCATTTAACTCAGAGAGGGTTCTGAACAAAGATTCAAGTTTTACATAATTTAAGACGGGACATTTGAATAGTGCTTTTCTAAGAGATTAGAACAATCAGCAGTCCCTTCGAGAATTCTAGAAACAAACAAAAAACCAGCGAGGTACAATCGCGTTATTGGCTCTGGAAATTTTAGAGAACGCAAGGCGAATTTAATAACAACTTTTTGAATCCTTTCAATCCGGTTTATATAGACGCACTGATAGGCAGCCCGATAAAGGATGCATACTCTAATCTAGATCTCACCAAAGTAACATAAATAAGCTTAAGTATATTGGGATCCCTAACGGACCTGCTTTTACGGCGAAGAAATGCAAGCACAGCATAGGCTTTAGAGATGCGGTTATTAATATGAGTTGAGAAGGTTAGTTTTGAATTAAACTCCCACAACAATAACTACGAACTTACAAAGCTAAGCATTAAAATCAGTCTAACATGTAGTACCTACGTAAGTATTAAAAGGTTATGAATTAATAATTATTACTTCGCGTATGTAGATTATTTCTAAAGTCGAAATATTTTTGACCTACACATAATCCTCTCCAAAGCAGATTTCAAGTGAACCCGTTAATAACAATTTTTTTCCTCAACACAGACTAACGTGGACCCAACGGTTTGTCTGTTCCAAATTTTTGAAGAAAACGTATGAGAGCTGTTTAAAAAATATATATGTACATAGGTACATAAACATCAAATAACAAATAAAAAGAGAAAAGAGAAAAGAAGAAAAAATAATAACACTTAACAACAAAAACATTAGTTGGCGCTAACTGCTTGCTGACTGAATGGCTGTGGGCGCATAAATGCCGGCCAGGCGCGTCGAGAAAATGTGGGGCAACTTTGAATTTTCGTTGCATCCAAATTTACTAAGCTCATAAATCGGCTACATACATACATATGTACATACATTGTGCGCTGGCATACGAGTGCGTACAATTTCGTGTGTGTTTGCGAGTCAAGAGGAAATCGGTTCGTTTCGCAACCAATTTCATTAGATATACAAAAAAAAATGTGTTTTATAACGGCAAAAATAAACTTTATGCTTTGGCGCGTTTCTCAAAAAATATTATTTTTTATTAATATGTACTTCATTTTTTTTTCAACCTTAACGATTGTTTTGATTTGAGATGGCATTTTTAAATAGGATCTTAGTTAGGGACATTTTGAATTTTAATGGCTTCATTACTTAACGTTCAATTACATCCTTAATCTTAAAAAAAAATGTATTAAATTTAAAAAAAATTATTACGAATGTAACTTTGAAAGTGAATTTTTTTCAACAGTTAGCTAATTTAGAAAATGAACTAGCAAGCTATTACATCTTGTGTAAAGACACTGGAAATACAGTAAGGAATATTTGTTTCGAAAAGTGGAAACTCTGCATTTGTAAAACTCATACAGTGGTGGACATTTCATTATATACATAGTTTATGTGAGAAAATATCACGATCGGTATTTAAACTTTACAGTTTTCATAATAATTATATTTTTTCGAAAATTTTAAACATTTTACTGTAAATCATCGGCAAATATAAGAAAATTGTGATTTTTACAAAATTTTATTTTGTAAAATATGGTAACGTAACGTGAAAAATTTAATTAAATCAAAAAGTAAGTGTATTTTGTTCGAAGACTGAAAGATCTAAATATGTTGAACACAAATACATACTTTTATTAATCATTAATATTTCTTTTCATATAACGCACAAACGAAATCTATTTTCATCATGCAGGAAATACGAAAAATTAAAAAAAATCAACAGTATATTTTTAATCACCTGGAATTGCAAGTTGTTTTTTATAGAGTCATCTGAACATAACTTACATATATTTAAATAAATATCATAATTATATGGCACTTACACTATGTAGCCCAGTGTTTGGCCGGACTTCGCCTAACATTTGTGCCTCGGAGGTTTGCTATTGCTTGTCGACGAGTGACTGCTATGAGAAAAAAACTTTTCTATGATTGAGTAATAGCAAGCACCGCTGCCCACTCGACCACTGCTGTTATCTTGAAAGGAGTGTCCTCGACACTATGCATTTGGAAAATCGTATTCTAAAATTCTACTCCATAATCACGATTTGTCAAAAGTTTTTTTGTCCTCATGAGGGCCCTCGCTATATTAGTAGTGATCTCGAAGTCAATAGTTTGTAACAATTGTTACAAACTATCACGTTTTGGCGTTCTTGTACGCAAAAACTTGCAAGAAACTTGCAAAGTAGGGGAAATCGAGAGAGCGAATTGACATTTCATTTTGAGGGGAAGTTGATAATATTTACTGGACAAATTTTTGCCAGTAAAAACTTGCAAGTGGAAAAACAGCTGATCAAAAGCAGCTGGTTGCAATTTGGATAATTTGGAAAGTTTTGTTTAAGAGTTTTAAAGGCGAAAATTATAAAATGTGGGTATCAAACATGCAGGAAGCAAGTACAAGTTGATTTGGTTAAGCTTCGTTAGTGGAATGTTTCAGGAAATCACTAACACAACGATTTTTATTTTGTATATTTAGATGCGGAATCAGCTGTTCGTCAAACTTGCAAGTTTTTACTGGTTTTGCGTTCTTGTACTTTTTGGTATATTTTATTTATTCTTCAGTTTAATTCAGATTTTTATTTGTTATTCAGCTAGATCAAGGCACATTCAATAGGTAGCAGCAGTAGAAAATTTGAAAAAAAAAAATTTGAGCTCTGTATATTTTGTTTTTGCTTTTAAAATCTAAAATTTCAAAAATATTTTATCAACTACCTGGAATTGTACTGAAAGCATTCTTATCACAACGAAATTCAAAATTTGACAATTCAAATTAAAATAAAATATGAAAAAAGTTCAAAAAAAAAAGTTTGCTGCGGCTACCTATTTGATGTGCCTTGAGCTAGATCCATTGTGTATAATAACAAGTGAGATATCTTTTCGATAAACGTCAAAATTTGGAACAGCTGAGATCACCTGTTTTTGCAAAGTAAATTCGCAACCCTGGCGTTCCTCGTATATTTTACCCGAATGCAGGGACGGATACAGGGGAGGGGTTCTAGGTGTCTGGATTCCCCCCAAAAAATCGGTAGTCTCAGAAAATTTCAACCGTGTTTTCAAATTCGTAGCACACACAAAAACTCACTCTAGACAAAAAAATTAAAAATTATTACCGAGTAACTGGAATACAAAGAATGCTTTTTTTGCCGAAAAGTATATTTTATTCTAAAAGTTTATGACTTATCAAACCGCCTTCGTAATATGCAATTTTACAAACACATTTACCGAATTTTTCAAATTAGTGTTACGTTGCCAGTCACGGTGGCTCCGAGTGAACGGTCTTTTTCTATTTTACGGAGATTGAAGACGTATCTCGAGATATTGAGGTTACTAGTGACCTAGATATTTTGGCAAAGAAAAAGAGGAGAATCGATGAAGCACTCTAAACCCCTGACGTTTTATGATTCCACTGATTCAAATTATATCATAGCCTATTATTATTATTATTATTATCAGGGCATAGTAGCGCTGCGGCCTAAAAAAAAAGATCTATTGTGCTATCGATGGCTTTATAAAAATGCATTCAACATTTTACCCAATATTATTATTTCTATGTTTATAATGGATATTAATCGAATATCTCAAAATATGTAAAATATCCTAAAAAATTGAAAGCCCCCCCAAAATATTTTCAGATCAGCTTTTTCCTACTTCGGGCCATTCGTAATTGTCGACATATTGGCGGCCAGCTTAGGTATCCTGTCAAACGCCATCTTAGGTATCCTGTCAAAAGCAACTGACAAATAAGATATCTCACTTGTTGTTATACACAATGGCTAGATCCCTAGATACTGAATGTCTTACTTTTTCAATGTTTTGAATGCTAATTTTTAAATTTGAAAAGTTTTGTTGATATACATATGTACATACATACATAAGTGAGAAGTCCATACACCTTGCATAGTTTATCAACCTAAACGACTATTTTTTGTAGATGTTGTAGATTATTTTGCAAAAGGAAGTATTTTTCTTATGCATACCTACTTATGTAGATATGTGATAATTCACGGAAGGGAGGCACGAAACATGGCCACCGAGATGAACGAGATATGCAAGTTGCAACCTCTTTTCTTTCGCGGTGTGGCGATGCCAATGTATTTTTGTAACAAGTTTTATGAATAAAAAAAGACAACAAATTTAACTAAATTAACTGCACACCGCAATTATAATGTACATAGCGCATGTTTATATGTATGTACATTAATAACAAAATTATATTACACAAAAAATGGGAAAAAGTAGAGGAAGAACAAATAGAAAAAGGCTGCTAACTGAAGCGCTATAGAAGGCCCAGCCAGCCAGGCTCGAGCAATAGGTTGGCGAGTTGTCAAACGAGCTTGTTCGAAGTTTGCTGAATCAATTTTGTTATCAATGGTTGGAAAATAATTGTATGATATATAATATGCATTGATTAGCATAATGCCGAAAAGCAATTAAACTTTCTTATTGGCACTGAGTTCTTACAATTTGACTCATTGCGGCGTCCGTTTACATGCCAAACTATCCAAGCATATCGTGAACAAAGCCTCTGTCTCCTTTCCTTCTCAGCTCTTAACTATTCTTTTAAAACGCCAACAAGAACACCAGACCCAGACAGTATGAAAACCAAACCGTGTCGATAAAAATTGTACAACCAAAGCGAAACCTAAGAAAAGTACCAGGAAAAGGAAAATGCTAGAGCAACAAAGGTGCAGCGCTGCAGACGCCACCGCGAATGTCGACGTCGCATTTTTAACAAAACACAACAGTATCGGCGGCAGAATAGAAAATATATGTATGTATACTGGTTTATATTTCAATAACTGAACTGCGACATTTTAATAAATAAAACAATTACTTTTTGTTGTAAAATCCAATGCACTTCATTTCATTGCAGGCGTACCTATACATAATTTTCTTTTCCTCGATTTTTTATCATACTTTTCTTTATCGGTTTCTTCATAGCACTGCACTCGTATTAGTTTTGCATTTTTCAGCAATTTTTATTCTTACACTTACTTAGTATATTGTATATTATATTTAGTTTTTACTCTTACACGTACTAAATGCAATTCACTTCAAATATTTATATTCATCACACGTTTTTCACAAGTTTTTATATTTGATGTGTTGTTATTTTGGCAAAAATTTAACTTGTCTATACTTCACAACGATTAAAACCGAACAGCTAGCAACTCAACAATGCTTAAAATAAAATCAAGTAAATAGTAAAGTTCGATGTTGTTCGAGACACATTCCCACCACGGACCATAGAGGATCCCACCACTAAGCAACATGTTCGAAGCTCGATACTGTTCAATGTGAACAATAACAACTATTTGATGATAGATGGCGCTAACTCGTTTTTCGCACGTTTCTGAATTTTATCATCATGTTTGTTTTTTGCACATTTTCTAAACAATCGAAAAAATTATTGAAATTAACAAAGAAATCACAATTCATTCTAAATTCAATGATATTATTATAATTCTAAAAGAATGAAAATCTATAAATATATAAAATTATATATTTGCAAAAGAAAACAATAAAAAAATAAACTACAAATTTGTAAACTATCTTGGAAAAAATGTACGGTCCAGCCGATGAAGAATATTTTAACTATTTTAATTATAGTAAGAATACTGAGAGTATTTTGCCCTCATTAGAATTGATGGTTCATTTTCGAGAAGCCTTGTTTATACATACATACATATGTATGTACATATGTGCAATGAAAATCGTGTTCAAGGGATTGCTTATAAAAAACTTTAGTAACAAATTTTTAAATATTACAGCAATTGCGGGTGACAGAGAAGGCGGATCAGCGACGTATGTAGATACATGACCACAATGGATGGGGTCTCATTCAATACATTAAAGCAGGCTCAGTCGTAGCACGTCATTTTCGCGGGATTTATCGAAAATCTATCTCGAATGTTACAAGATTGTCGGACTGGAAAACTGGAACTAGCATTGGTTCGGAAACAGAGTAGTTCCCCAGAAGAATCTGTGGACTATCGACTGCAATTCGTTGAAAAGCGTAGTTTTAAAAATTTAATTCATTTATGTCTACCTAGTCGAGTTGCTCCATTGAATGTGGTATTATTCTATTTGAGTAGCAGTATAGATGTAATACAGGTACATTGATCTCGTTTTTATAAATTCATATGTTTTACGACATTTAATTATAGACCCGAAACCAATCACAAAATCATCAAATACAGACCCTGCAGCAGGAAATTGATGTGCACTTAAGTACAATACAAAAACTTGAATGCTGAAAAAGCAAAACTAAGGTAAAATCTTGTGGTTAACGCAAAAAACGTAAATCAACGGCATTCTGAAGAATTGCATAATTTGCAGGAGAGCTTGCGAAAAGTATCAGAACAGAGACATATCGATAATGAAAGGAATCACAAGTTGCACGCTGAGAAAATGTGAGTAGTGTATCAAATAACAAATTGCAATGTAATGTTTACAATATTATTGAACGATACAATATTTCTAGTAAAGAACAGCAACACATCGATATGCTTAACGAATAATTGTCCAGCGCCAAGTCACAAAGGTCGACATTGAAGAAACAAAGCGAACGCCTTCACGCCGAAATATCAACCATAAAATATAACGAACAAAAAAACGATGCATTTGGCTGATGCACGCAATCATATATCGGAGCTGCAGGAGAAGTTTAAAAAATATGACAAAGCCAGGTAAACGTATAGTAAAATAGATTAACTTAAGACATGAAAATGGATTTGATTCCGCAGGCTGATGTGATGGAACTGGAAGCAGAAAAGAAAATTTCACAAACCAAACGAAAAGCACTTGAAATAATATTGAAACAAACACAGGAACTAGTTAAACTCAAAAAGACAATTCATTGACGAACGGAAGTAGCACTTCAACATAAAAAAGGGCAGTTGAAGATAAAGATAAATTGCTCCAGTCGCGAGAAAAAGAATTGACGCAAACTCGCCAAACAATCGAAAGCTTGCGTGAAGAATACCACAAAAACTTGAATCTATGCGAAAATTTGCCAGAAGTATAGCGACCATAAGTGAAAAAAATCTAAATTTCTTGCTTAACGTAAATCTGGTACTGTTTTATAGAAATTAATGCGTTGCGCGAGGAATTGAAGTTCAATAATAAAGATAATGTATAGCCACACTTGTCCACTACATCACTAGATTCAACTCGTCACTTTATAACTGATTTCGCAATTAGAATTCCACCGTAATTTAGTATAATTTTTGTTATTTTATAAAATTGTAATAACTAAATAAATGCTCACATAATTATTTTGAATATATTACTTTAACTAACTAATCGTCTTCGGCTGCAGTTCAGTCGCCGGCATGCGCCTTTCCAACATTTACGGCTTAGAAAATTTCTTGGTTTTGATTTGTTTTTAAACGCTCCCGAATTAACTCGGCGATAAATTTCTGTGTGCGCCGCTCTAAACGCTTTAGCTTTTTCGAAACATCGCGTTTTAAATCCCAGTATGGCTTCCGAGGCGCAAAATTGCTATATCTAATTCATCGATAACCATAGGCTGATGCAAAAGCACTAATTGCTCCTCTACTGCTTTCTCGATGTCGCCAGATGGCTCTTGTTCTAAAACGTCCCCATCGGTATTCTCGTTTTGTTAGTTGTAACTTCGAAAAATAGGTTTTTATTAATAAAATTAATATAATATTTATTAGTTCGCCAGCAGCAAATTAAAAATTTTTGGAACCGTCTTATAAAATTCACAAAAAACGGAATTGTTTATTACGGAATATTGTATATGTACATACATACATATGTATGTATATTTCTTTAATATATGTATGTATTACGATCGAGTTTTTTTGTTAATGACTTTTTAGAAAAGTTGTTTAGATGTTTGTAAATATGCGATGGAATTTGAAGATTTTTGTAAAAAATGAAAGGTATGTACATTTTTTTAAGTCGCCCTTACTGGTAGGGGAAGCAACGCCGTTCGATGAAGTAGTATACGGTCCGAAACCCAGTTTTTATTCTTTTAATCTGTAGGTTATAAGTTAATACGAGTAATTTACTGGATATATTATAAATTTGAAGCTTTATAATCAAATGCATAATATTTTAACATATAAATTGTAAATACCTTATATGTACAATATTTATTTGATGAAATTTATGCCATTGCGAGGCATTGTTATTTGCGTTTTTATTAATACTTTGAATATAATTATTATTTGCAATATGTACTATAACAAGTTAATTTAGTATCAAAACCTTAAATTTCTTCACCAAGACCTGATGTTTAAGCTTAACGGGAAACAAAAGAGTTTATTTACTCAGTGTATTTAACCGATTGACATATAAATATATTTATGGTATTTGGAAATTATCAACATATTTTCTAACAAATTCAACTGCATTTCATTCTAATAATCAAATATCTAAGTATGTATCTATTTTCTCTTAATGTATTTCATGTATTTTTTTGCATTAAAAGTGTCATCCACTTCCTCTTGAATCTTGACCTTTTTTCGTGGTTTACGTGCTTCTAAGCGTGCTTTACGGGCTGCATCACTTAATGTGCTTAGGTCTAATGGTAACTGGAAATAATAAAATAAATCATTACTCTTGATCAATGAATGCTTGTCTTTTATTTAGCTATTTATTGTTAATCTGACCTTAATGATTTTTCTGGGCTCGTGATAACGAATGTTGATTGTAGAACCATCAGGTTGTACCACCACCGTAGGATACATGCGGCAGTATACCGAACGATGCAGCCTTGTGACAGCTGCCGTCGCGGATGAAATATAACGAACCTGCTGTTGCCCATGAGCAAGTAATTGTTTAAGCACCATTTTATATATTATCTAATCAAGTAGTTAATAATATTGAGGAAAAAGATAGATTCGTAAATAAGTCTGTTTATTGACAATCAGCTGATAAAACCTTTGAACTTTTTTTTGACAGTACGCGTAACGAATTAGTGATGGCTATAATTTAGATTTGTATCTAACTCGGGTATTCAATAAATTATTCCGAATCACATGTAACTAGTATTATATTTATAATCCAGATAGCGCATACATATATTCGAAAATATATCCTTGTAATAAACTGACAAATTCTATTTAAGAACGACAGTGTAATTAGCTTAAATAATTTTTTTATGACAATTTAAATCTCTTACCAATGGTTATCTTACCTAAATTGAAAATAAATTGAAAGGGTCGCTGACAACCCTAAAACATTTAACATCTTTATTCGTCTGTTTTATTCGTCAAAGTTAAATAACTAATAGTTGTTGGTTGACGTAGTTGTCAAAAATTATTGGTGAGTGCGAAAATTTCTTTGCAGAATTTTGGAAATTTATTTGCTTTTAGGAAGTGATTTACGGTAAAATAATAATTATATACAAATTTGAAAAGTGTTTCGAGTATGTAGCCTTGTTATTGCAAAATAAATTATCATATATATTCACGTAACAGATGCATTGTTTTCACTAACCAAATTATATAACCCTTGATGTCCGCAATGTTCTGAGTTTTCATGTTCGGTAAAAAACGGCTGGAAACATATTCAATAAATATGAAAGCGTGGTTTTAAAATGCTTAATTTCAACTGATTTGCCCAATTTATCTTCTCTAGTTATCAACATAACCCTATTTTTATTTGTAGATACCGTTCTAAAACTCCTTGGCTCATATTGAAATGGCTTCACGTCGTATTGCACAGTCTTCAATCAACTGGGCCGCTGTAGCTGAGCGTGTGCCTGCTAACCAAAAAGCCAACTTTGCTGTATTCAAAACCAAGTCGGACACTTACTTGCGAAATGTTTTGGCCAACCCCGAAAATCCACCACAAATCGATTGGGCCCACTACAAGCAATTGATTCCAATCGCTGGTTTGGTTGACTCGTTCCAAAAGCAATACGATGCACTAAAGGTGCCTTACCCAACTGACTCTGTAACCCCACAAGTGGAAGCCGAAATTAAAGAAACGAAAGCCGCAATCGACGGATTCAAGAATAGTTCCGAAGCACGCATCAGTGAATATCAAAAAAACATTCAACATCTGAAAAGTTTGCTGCCATATGATCAAATGACTATGGACGACTACCGAGACTCTTTCCCTGACCTAGCTTTGGATCCTATTAACCGTCCAACGTTCTGGCCTCACGATGAAGAGGAACAAAAAGACAACAAAGATAGGGCACATGCTGAACATTAAACATCGTATATAATGACTTTGAAAGTAGTTTCTATCCGAACTGCACTAAAGTAAGGAAGCTATGTTATTTGCTAATGAAATACAATAAATAAAGTAAAATCAGCACCAAATGTAAAGTAGCGCTTAAATACGGTTTGATCTGTTTTCTAAAGAAATTGGGAACGCGTTTAAAGCGTTATCCAAATTGGTTGTTAGTGTACCATTCTAATATGAAATTGGATAAGTATACATCCGTATTGGGTTCAGCAAAACATTTAATAATTTTCATATATTCATGAACTAGTCTCAAAAATGTTTCTGAGGTTGGCGGAAATCTTAAAATCGTCCCAAACTAGTCGCTTAGTATTCCTGAATGGGTCCTAAACTATCCTGAAATAAACTTTCGTTCATTTATTTCAGACAAAGTTTTAAGCACAGTAATTATAGCATTATTCTCATAAGGTGATACAAAGTTTATAAAAATATTAAATAAGCAGTTAAAAATTTAATCAGATCTTTGCGAAATTTGGTATTAAAAAAGATCGTTGAATAATTAAATATATAATATTTTACTTGTCAATTACATATCTCAAAACCATACGAATTTGTTATATTGAAAATTTTGATCTTTAAAAATAATTTCTAACAAAAATTGAAAGGTTTCTTTAATTTATACGTTTTAAAAATTTATAGTTTACAAAGAATTTATTAAGAAAAAGGATTGACTAAAAATTTTAAGTTATTATTTACTGTTTATAACGTGAGTATGGCAACACAGACGTATTACGGGGACATCGCCGTCAGCCAACGGCGTTGGAATTAACTGCTTCATTTCAATCACAAGCCGTTCAAGCATGTTCAAAAGCACAGGGGCACAACCAAAATGTATTTTCTAGACAGCTATTCATTTTGATAAAAATAATATTAAAAGTTAAAGAGAAGTGACAAAATTAACGCGATTAACACTAAATACTGCAAGACTTGTAAAATTTTTGCAATAACTAAAATATTCGTTTTTTTTTATCATATCGGAGAGTGTTTCAGAGCCCTAAAGCAAAATAGTTGCAACCCTGTTACTGGCGACATCTTCGAGTTTTCGTCAATCGTAAATTTGTTGTGGCCAGATACAGGTGTGGATCCACGAATATTTTTGAGTGCAATTCGTTTTTTACAAGTAAATTGTGTAGTTTTCTTTATGTTTTGATTTTATTCGACTAAACAATTTAAGTTTAAAAATATAAACGCGCTTAAATATTCAATGGAATAAAGACTGCGAAAGCAATTGTGAACATGTGCTGATATACAAAGAAAAGAAAGAAACGAAAGAAGTAAAATTGCAAATTTTGTGACGAAGTGACGAGGAAAATTTACATGCAAGCATACTGCAGAAGTTGCTGTCCAAATGAAGTATTAAAATAAATAAATCTAAAAAGTTGTAAAACGTAAAATGCAAGTATAAAATTAGATTTTGGTGTTATGCTGTGGAAGGGCGGTAACTTCACGTACAACGTACATTGTGAAGGCGCACAGAAAAATTAGAGTAAGATAATCGTATAAAATTGTGTGCTTGTTTTTGTTCGAGCGTTTGGAGTGCAACGCGTAGTTAAAGGAGGCCATACGAGCAGCTAAAGTGAATAAAGAGTATGGTGCACCTCCATTGATACTATCTGCAGTGATAGTATGTATGTATATGTATATGTACAGTGCTGTACATAGCGGGAATAGTGAAAATCAGTGTATCTTACATTCCTCGTTTCATTGCGTCATTGCTGTCTGGTAGTATTTCTTTGTTTTGCTTTTGTTGTCTATTCTGTGTGGGTGCATTCCCATAACTCGTTGCGTACGTGTGCATTTCTCTTAATTCCTTGTGGACTTTCATTCCGGTCTGTATTTAACATTTAACGTTTTCTGCAGGCTGTCGACATAGCCTCGATATCAATTTGTTGCTGCAAATTGGCCATCTGTGCAAGTGTGAATCGCATGTCAGTGGGCTTGGCCGAAGGACGACGCCTTTTTTGCAGAAACTAAACATAACGACAACAGTAATATAACAACAAAAATTTGCAAGGCGCAGTGTGAAAAATAATACGAAATAAAACAAGTACCTATTAAATCAAAATAGAGTGTGCATCAGTACTTGATAATCTTTTGTACATACTATATTTTAAGCGACCAAAGCACATCAACAACCGCAACGGCCTTCAGAACGTCTACAGCGACGGGCACCACAAGCAAGGCATAAAATGGACACATTTCGAAAGTGGCTGAACAAACCAAAGGTATGCAGTGGTAACGAAGTCAAGTATTCGTTGGAAAATCCATGAACATGTTTGTTTTACTTTATGTTTATTAATATAGTAATGTGCGTAGTGAACTGCAAAAGTTAAATACCTACATATGTACCTACATACATACATGTTAATAATTTCGTTATTTCGCACTGTTTACTTCAGTTCATACTCTTAGGGCCGTTTGCACCATCTCTGGTTAAAATTACCGGCGGTTAGCTACAATTCAGCGCTTGCTTATCTGATGGATGGTCTTAACCGGATCTTTTAGTTCCGATTAAGCGCTTAACCGGAGATGTTGCAAACGGCCCTTAGAGGAACTAAAAAAGAATTCAACAAATTGTTAAATAGATTTTGCACTTTTGATTTTTTAGAATTTTTTTCGTCAGGGCTGTTGCGACTTTTCCATATAAAAATAAATCTTGCTTAATAGTTGTTGTAATTGAATTGTCTTTAAAACTGCATATTTAAACAATCTTGTACTACTGAGAAAAATGTACAAAATCTACCTATGTACATATATACCAATTTTTTGAATTTCTACAAAGTTTTATACCTACCTAGACAAAAAGTGTATGCTAAAAAATTAAGGGAATTTTATTCGAAAATTCTTAAAAATATATAAATGAATATACATAATTGACAAACTATGACATTTGGCTTATGTGATTGCTTATGATTCAATCAGCACCGTAATTGGCAAACTAAGGGCCGATTGCACCATCTCTGGTTACTATTACCGGCGGTTAGCAGCAATTCAGCTTACTATTCAGCGCTTGCTTAATTGACGGATGGTCTTAATCGGCGCTTTGAGTTCCGATTAAGCGCTTAACCAGAGATGGTGCAAACGGCCCTAAGTATGTATGTATGTATGTATGTACTTTAAAAATTGATTGCAAATCAGATGACCAACCCCTGTTTGTACATAAAGTGGTGGTAAAGTTTGAACTTTTTTTCTTTTGTTTATTAAATATTTGTAAATATTTTTAAAAAGTCTAGCTCATTGCATATAAAATAGCTCACTTAAAACTTTTAACATTCTGAAGATATTTATGCACAAATGTGATGAAAGTTGTTAAATAATAAATTAAAAAATAAATAAATTTTCTTATTCCTGCTAATTTATACTCTCGGGTGGTACTATCGAATAAACATAATTTATATTAATTTAGTTACGTACAAAACAATAACAAAAATCTTTCTTGCGAAGTGACTTAGCATTTTTAAAATGTTTTTATGGTTAGAGGTACATTACGAAATGCGAAAAAATTTCTAAACAAATATGTATGTATGTACGTATGTACATATGTATGTATGTATGTAAATGCGTTTATTAAACCAAAAGTCTCTTTCCTCATTCCGTCCATCAAGACAATTGTTTTACAGCAACAAAGCATGATTAGCAACTTATTTAATCTTCTCATTGGCTTTTCAGTTTTTCTCTGCACGTTTATTTCTTCTGGTTTTACTGTTGGTTTGTAGCTCCACAACACCCTCCTTGTCGTGTTTACTTTTTTTTTTATTGTTCGCATAATTGCAGCCTTTCTTCTCGACGTTATATTTTTTCTTCCAATATATTCGATGCATGATGCACAGCTGCTGCTTTCATTTATTCAAGTTGTTTTCAAATTGTGCTTCGACTTCTGTATAGGTATTCTTTTTCACGACTGTATTGTTGCTTCTTCGCTTAACTGCAACGGCTTGCAATTCTTCATCTTTGCCGATTGCATGCAACAATTTAGCACACTCTTAACTGGCCCTCATTCGAAGCCGGATATGGGGAATTTGTTTGTAGCTGGATATTAACTGTGTGGCAGGTACACTTGTTTGTGTGGTCATACATATACATATGTATGTATGTATGTATATATGTATGTACATATATAGATATGTTTTATATAAATACATACATACATACATATGTATGTGTGCATGTACTAGGGATGTCATTTTTGGGCATTTTATTGATCCCGGGATTTTCGAGATATGAACACAAAATCCCGGGACGTAGTTTTGATTCGTAAATTTTAATTTGTCAAAAAATTTAACATGTTTGTAATCTTTGTATTAAAGAAGAATGCAAAATAACATTAATATAACAAAGAAGAACGATTTGTTGTAAATCATAAATGTAGTTATCGGTATTTTCAAGAAAAAAATGAAATAAACGTAAAATTTTACAAACACAAAATAATTTTTACTTCAAGTACAAATATAAATATTTGGCACAGAAGCAATTGTACCCACATAAAGTAAAATTATTGGTAATTACTGTTGGAGACCAATATTAAATATTAATCTATTACCATTCAGTACAAAAAGAAATACATCAATTAAAAATTAAATACATTACCCATTCCATTTTAAGCGAGGCACAATTATTCCTCATTTTGATCAAAAATCCATCTGTAAGGAATAAAAGCTTTAGAGTGTTATCCTCCAACCTGGATCTACGTTTGTTGCATTTAAAATATGCAGTGGAGAAGCACTGCTGCGCCTCAACACTTATTGGTGGGATTGTCGAGAACAAATTAAATTAGACTTTATCGCCCCCATTATAAAAATTTCTTTTACCCAACAAAGCCTTAAGGGAGTTAACAAAATGTGTTATTTGTCGATTGTGAACTCTCTAAAGGCTTTGAAAGGGGAATTTTCAATGGCTCTCATAATTCTTTGTTTTCTACAATTCGGGGATTTGAATAGTCTTAACCTGGGATATTCAGGGATTTAGGATCTAAAGTTTTACATTCTTTATGATATGAAATGTGTTTTCTCTTATTTAAATGTTATTTTCTTAATATTTTTTAATGTAACTATGTAGATACATTTCTACATACCTAGTTCGACACTATTTTTTTCTTTTATTTATTTTTTGCTGTTATATTTGCTCGTGGCGCTCAGCTTTATGATTTTCACTCATTTTGGTAAATACACGCTCGCCAGCCAATAGTCATCCCACGCTGTCTACTAGAGTTGCTTTCAAATTCGGCAGAAAATGAAATTTATTTAAATGTAATTTAATCAACGATTAACGAGCAGACATACATTTGAATGTGCGAATATAATTGCTGAATGTCAGTGAAAGGAAAAATATTATACCCATCTGTACGCAAAAAACAAAAAAGAGCGAATTCGTTGTCGAAGAATTGGCTAAGCGATGATTCATTCTGTGCCCACACCAAACAAAACATAAGTGAAACGCGCGTCTGTCTACTTGTTGCCGATGCCGGAACTTGGGGAAAAATAATTTTCATTGTGCTTTCTACCAACTCTTTGATTTTCACACTTTTCAATGTTTTACTGCCCACAACGTTAACCGAGAGAAGTGCCACACGGGCCGCGAAACGAGTCAATCAATCTTTTTTTTTTTGAGGCTTGTCTTTTTATATACATATGTATATACATATGTACAAATGTGTGTATGTATGTATGTATACAGACATATATAATTGTATATTTTAATTCATATGAAATATATTTTTAGCAATTGTAAGCTTGAAGTGTCACGTATACGTTCGGTATTTTCGTGTAGTCCTTGTACCACGCCAAAAAGTTGTGTCGGTGAAAAACAATCTTAAAAATATTTAACATTTTTGTTAGACGCACGAAATTAAATACCTATTAAATACGAACACAGATATCGAAACTATAATCTTTGGGAAAGTGAATAATACTACTCTGCACTTTCGCGTATTTACCGGGTGCTTGAATGTTATAAAATTATGTATAAAGAATTTCAAGAATTGGAAGTTATTTTTCCCTTAGCTGCCAAGACATTCAATGTCTTCGATATAAGCGGGTACGTCCAAATTTTGCTTACTCTACATACTCGTATGTAGCTCAGTGATTGCTTCTCCTCCGAACGGCAGATTTATTTTTGAGGAGCTTTTTCATGGCAGAAATACCCTTGAAGGTTTGCCACTGCCTGCCGTGGGCTGGCCGCTATTAGAAAAAACACCTTTTCTGCCCTGGCTGAGATTTGGTCGCCGAACTCCGCGACATAGCACGCACCGCCACACACTCGACTATAACGATATGGACATGTACATATATACTCGTAATTTGGCCTAAGACGAAGCGTTAGTTTTTGTTGGTCCCTACCCTCCAAGAACATGCTGACTGTCAGCTTACCGGTAAAATGACTGCCATGGTGCTTGCCAAAAAGAGATACTCGCGACTCGCTACGTTTACTATGCGAAAATGAGACAACGAAGTTTTCGTGGTTTCCTTTACTGACCGTCATATGTCCGGTAAAATGGTTGACATTTATAGTTGTACAAAAAAAAGAATCACCATTTAAGCTAATTTTGCACATGCGAGAAAGAACCACTCTATAAATTCATAGGAGTTTTGAAAATAGCAATCAGTAATCGGAAAACTCTGAAGTGCAAAGTTATGGAAACATTTTAATCGTCGTGTTTTTATAAAAGATTTAAATGAAAAAAAGAAGCTCTTCTAAATGCTAATTATAAATAAAACGGGATTTCTGAATTCAATATGAAATATGAACGGAGCAAAAGTACTGATGAAATAACCGGAGTATGTCTTGCTAGTGCTATTTTTTCCATTTATTTGCCATGATTTCGGTATTAGCTTGTAGTTTATCAATAAAAATTAATTGAAAAAAAAAAAAAATTGTTTAGATAATCAAACAAAAAATGCATATATAATTTGATGTATGTAGGTATAACTGAGTATTTTCAGTACTGATGGTTTTATAAGGAGCACTCACTGATCGAGTAAAAAGCACGAAAGTGAGTAGTAGAGCTACATATATGTTTGTCTATTCCGTAATATTGATGTGTTAGATTGAAATACAATATCACACGAACATATTTGTTGACAAAAGTTTTTACATAGTGGCCCTAAGAAAATGATAGCAACTTTGTACTAAGTGCTGACAAAATTTTTTCAGCCACTGACCATCAGATGTACGGTAAATTGACCGGTACTTTTCTTGTAGGGTAGGTAAGTTTCTTGTAAAATGGACTTACTTATGGCATAAATTACAGTCAATTTGGCCAGCTCATCAGTACAGAATAGACAGAAGCAACGCTGTTATTCAATAAAATGGCTCAGTGATTTATTCGTGACGCGCTTTTGTGTTTTTCCTAATAATTTTCTATGTTTAAGGGCATTATTTGATCAGCACTGCAAAAATAATTTTGGAATAAATTAAAGACAGTGTATTTATATTTTTGCCCCTACTGTATGTGGGGTACATATTTATAAACATCCGCATTTGTATTTAATTTCTCTGTAATGAACTTAATCATTATCTATGGGGGGATTAAACATGTGATCATGTAGTTTTCCCTTGCATCACACTGATACATACATACATAAATGCAATATATACATATATAAGTATGTAATAATTCTGAATGTTTTATTTCGACGCAGTTTGAAGTTAAGTACTCTTTTTTCGTATTGCTTTGGTTATTATTATTATTGCTATTACTGTTTTTGCCATTGTCTATTCTATATTAAATTCGCAATATGAGACACGTCTATTTAGGACAGTCGGCACGATGCCGTTGCTCTACTCACTGCTGCACTGTCGTCATCGCCCGTCAGCGTCGTCGGCATTACAGTCGTCATTGTCGGCAACATCGTTATTGCATCCGACACTACGCCAGCATTGCACATTTGACGATGTTACTAATTTAATTTTTTTTAATTTTTTTTTTTTTTAATTTTTTTTTTTTTTTTAATACTCCACGCCATAATAGTTGTAGTGTTTGTTTTTTTTTTGTTTTTGATTTTGTGTGTTTATTTTTACGTTCAATGCAATTTTAAGTTGAGTGCTATTTATCGCAGTTTTCCCCGACAACCAAATCGAAATATACATTTTTTAATGTTATTTTGTTTTATTTTTATTTCAGTCAGCGAAAAGTTTGTAGTAACAACATTTGATACATTGCCAATTGTTGTTTGTGTGTCTCATTTTCCATAATTATTTATTCAGTTGTTTATCCTTATTTACAGGGCGGTGGCGTTGTTGACGAGGGTGAATCAATCAAAGAATTTTCGTAAATGTTTGAGCTCTTTATTTAGAATATCAATAAAAAATCTGAGTATTATATATACATACATATATATTTTTGAAGCGGCTCAAGTGGCTTCTAATCACTAATTTATGGCAATTTTTGAAAACTCGGTTTTGAAGTCTTTTTGTAAAACGCAAATATTTTATGCAAAAACAAATGAAAAAAATTGTCAGTATAATAAACACAGGTTCTAAACTTTATACAAACTTTATAATATTTTGGCAAACTTTCAACAAAATTTTAAACTTAAAAAAAAAAGATTAGAGTAATTTTTGAGAATGCTTTTTGAGGGCTATACTTAAAATCTAGTTGGATAAGTGTCAAAAATCAAAGATAATTTTTAGCTTGTTGAAACTTGCTTCTTATCGTATACTAAAATTAAACTAAAATAAAACTCCATACTCAAATAAAACAAATTTTTTTTTTTAAATTTGATGAAATTTTGTTCATATAAAATTTTAACTTGGTTTTATTTGGTTTTGTTAGAGAATGAACTGTACCTTAATTAAAAAAAACTTGAGAAAATTGTATGATGAAAAGACGATATGTTTTTATTTTGCTGCCAGCATGTGTAAGTTCATACATACATATGTACTTTGTAGTATGTAAAAGTAGTATCTGAGAACTATTAAAATATTTAACGTGCATACAAGCGTGTCCAATAACAGGCGCTAGCACATACATAAGCTCAAATGTATGCATATAATATTTGTTTGTACTATGTATGTATGTAAGTGCAAAAGTTTATGAATGTACATACGTATTTATGCACAAACAACTAAATCTTGTTTGGAAATTCATTTGATTGAACCTGGCAGCTTTTTTGAAACTTCCATAATAGTTTGGTTTTGTAACAATAATTCGCTGAATTCTCTACAATAAATAACTTACTGGAGTTTTGATACTATTACCGTCGTATCTTTCTGGCATGCGTAAACCTGTTGGCATTGAATTTACTTAGTTCTTATGGCGCGACGGATTCTCTACTCCCCTAATCACCTGATTAAAACATACAAATCTAATAAGCTTTTATTTTTATTTCCTACAATTTATTTACATATGTACATACATACATATGTACATATACGAGTATATGGTACTTATGCACTTATGTATGTACATATGCTAATGATTTTTTAATGACATGTGGACACACTGGCAAACACACACTTAATTTGTGTTTTTTTAATCACGATTTACATGCAAAGATATAAACCTGTTTAATGCTCAAATATTTTAAATAAATATTTTGTTTAATTTAAAAAAAAAATTTTGTTTTAATATTTGTCTTCACACAAATATTACGAGAGTGTATGGAAAAATTATTAGAATCAATTTTTATCATTTTCATTACTCATAACTGGGCTGCCTCTAGAGCGGTTTATTCGAAATTAACTTCAATATACTAACTATATAACTTCTTAACTTTAATACAACTTTAGTTCTTATACGCTTGAAAAGTTTGACTAATTCGATATTTTAAAGAAACCTTTTTTTTTTTAATTTACACCAAGTTTGAACCTTGACCGTATGTAGGGTTTCGTTATAAAATTACCTAAAAAAATTATATAAAAACTTATATAAAATTATACTTACATGCTCTAAAATTTACATACATACATGGAATCTGATCTTACGACTTTTTTTTTCAAAAAAAAATCAATAAACAATCATTAAAAAAAATGTTTTCGATTAGAAATTAAGAGTTAAAATTAAACTTTTACTTTTCGATCGCAAATAAATATTAATATTAGACTTTTAATTGTTAGTCAAAAATTGAAGTTAAAATTTGACTTTTAATTTTTTTTTTGGTCAATGTGTAACAATAAAGCAGACTTTTTAATTTTTCCCATACAAAAACATACATTTTCGAAATAATTCAGCTTATATAAAAAGTGAAATACAAATTTTATTCTTAAATATAACTTAGTTTTTAATAATTGATCAAAATTTGTTTTCCTATTTTCATTTATTTACGTCTGTATTTTAATAATTTTTTTAGTTTAAAAAAAAAATTTGTTTTGTTTTCAATTTTTAAGTAGTTCTTTTTAATTTTTTTTTGTAACTATAGTTTTTTGTAGTTTTTTAATTTTTTTTGTTATTGAAATCTAAATTGAAAAAAGAAAATATAAAATTAAAAATTGGTTTTTAATTGATATTTTTGATAGAAAGTTATTGTTAAAACATAAAAAAAAAACAATCAATTGGAAAGTAAGTACTATTTTAAATTACATATTATATTTTTTTATGCAGGAAAATTTTTTTTTGCTTACTTCTAATTATAATAGTTTCAATAGCAGGCTGTTAGTTTATATAGTATAGCAAAATCTAAGGATCTTAATATAATCAGAACCTCTTTCTTTTAATTAAAATAAATTGCACGACGGAACAAAATGTGTCAAGCCCGGCTAAGTGATTTTCTCGAAAGCTCACAGCTTTGTTTGTATTTTGTTTTTGCATTCAAGCTGCTTTTCAAAAATTTCTTTAAAGTTAAAACTCCTTTCACTTTCTGTAATACAAATGAAAGTATTTAATGATCGCGTCTTACCACTAAACGTTTTAGCTCTAACAAATAACTGAGTATCAAGTGGTTTGCGAAGCGGAATTTGCCTTTACGATGAATACTCTATCGGTTTTTGGTTTATTACTCTAAACTTTAAGTGTATATGTATGTATATGTTTATGTGTATGTTAAGTTTTTTTAACTCGTTCTACATTTACGAACCGAACGTCGTTTAGACTTTTCTTTCAAAAATTTACTTCAATTTTACTTTGAATGCGGAGGGTTAAAAAGCCAAAAAAAAAAGCTGTGACTTGGCAGTTTTGCTTGCCTGCCGCTGCTGTTGGCGTTGTTGCTGCCAGAGCGGTTTTCTTTTATTGACCTCCATGCTTCAGGGAGTTTCTTTTCGGTCACATAAATGACAAAGTTAATACTGCGCTTATGTATTTTTATTTTTAACTGCTGCCGCGTGCCATAATTAACGAACGCACTGACACAAAAAAAAAAGAAAATCACAGAAGTATAATTACAGTGAAAAAGTGCAAGAAAAACACAAAACGCAAAGAATACTTATTTCTTTATGCCTGGCAGACATTTTTCACGCTTTCTGCATTAGTGTCCTACATACATTTCTCTGCATAAAAAGAGCGAATGACTGACTGCTAAAAGCAAAGAAAATATTTCATCGTCTATTAAATGAGTTTGTTGTCGCACTTCTAGAGAAAATTTTATATTGCTTAATATACCTTTTTTGGTTTTTTTTTTACATTTCAATGCAGTCGCCATAAGCTTCGCTAAATTTAAATGAAATATGAATGATTTTGGGACTGATGAAAGGTTTGTGTAAAAACGAGCTTTCTGCACAGAAATCCACAGCCACTTGTTGATCACAGACGCTAAATAGGCGAAAAGTAAATTTGAAATATTTTATTATATGTAAGTACATATATTATTTCTTCTGTTGCTAGGCACTTTTTTTGCTTCGAAAATTTGCTTGTTGCTGTACTCGTAATACCTACTTATTGCATAATTTTCGATCCCCCTAAATGTAGAAAATAAAACTATGTATGTACAGCACATTTTTGTAACGCGAAGATTCTTAATTTGTTTTTTTTTTTTTCAATATTTCTGCTGCACAATTAAATTTAAAAGCGTCTGCATATTTTGTGAGGCAGACAGGTAGCCAGCCACAACAGCTACCATCCACAACGGTCTCAAATCGCTATACCGCTGTCTTCGCTTTCTCAACTTTTTCGGTTGTATTTTCGTCAGCGACTCGTACGCCGTTACTCGCCACATTGTCCCCGTTGACTGTCTCCCGCAATGAGTCGCTTCGTTAAAAATGTGTTTTTTTTCTGCTCCGCCTGTGCACCCGCGAAGAGGAGTACTCAGTTGTGTGTGTGTATGCCTGTTGCGTCAAAGCGTCGACCAGACAACGACAGATTGGGCAAACAAGTAAAAGCGTCCATCGACTGGCGGTTGGACGACTTTTATTTTTAGTTGCTACTAATTTGTGTATGAGTTGTGCTGTTTTTCTTTACAATTTTGCCAAGTAATTTAGGTCATTGTACTAATTTTGAGAAAAATGCCTCTCCCTCGAGTCCGAGTAATTGTTCGTATTGCTCAGCATTATTTAGTGTTTCGGTGAAATTAAATTTTGCCACATTTATTGCAGGAACTAAAGTGTGTGTAATAGTAGTTTTCAATAGAAAAATGTCTTATTCAATCAGTTTACTTGTAATTTAGTAAATTTTTTTTTATGCGGAAACGTTCTTTTGTGGTACCCTTTCGGATGGTCTCGCGAAATATGTACTTAGTCGATTTGTAATCTATCATTTCATTTGAAGAAAAAATGTTCTTATCAACAAAAATTCGTACTTTCCTGTACTTACATTTAGGCTCAATAAAATAACAGCGATACGTTTAAACAAATTTGGGCAACTTATTTTTCTTTAATTTATTTTTTTTTCAATTAAAATATATTCACACATTTTTCCTAAGAAAGGATAATTAACATACATATGTATGTGGCAAATGTGTCAGATTGCAAGAAACAGAAATTCGTACCTTAGTAAACTCTTCTCAATATTGCGTGCCCCTCATCTAAAAATACATTCTATTATTTTCCACATAACTTATATTTAGAATGTTGCTGATTAGTTATTTACATTTCAACCAGTCATGTGTCTAAATTTGAATATTGAATAAGTAACTTGTAATTTTGTGCGGTAATTCCCGCAAGGCACTAAAATAATTGAAATTACAAATGATGCAACAATTTTCGTTCGCCCAAGGGGTGTTCGCGAACAATAGCCATATCGCACTTAGTATGTACAAGATATGTTTGTATGTACATATGCACTCGTTACTGCTTATATACGCGGTAGTTAAGTTCACTAGTTCCTAACTAACTTATTAACTAGCAAATAGCTTTGCATTTCAATCAAATTGCTATTTTTACACTTTCACAACTAAAATTCTAATAAGTCCGAAAATCGTGTTTTATCTCTATTTAAGCTAAGCAAAGTGTCTACTCTTGCCTTTAGTGCAGACTACGCGGAGAGTTTTGAATCAAAAGTCCTGAATGGAAAATTTATGTTGGAGATATTTCTTTATTTTCGTAGAGGGTTACGTAGAGTCGGTAGTTAAGTTCACTAGTTCCTAACTAACTTATTAACTAGCAAATAGCTTTGCATTTCAATCAAATTGCTATTTTTACACTTTCACAACTAAAATTCTAATAAGTCCGAAAATCGTGTTTTATCTCTATTTAAGCTAAGCAAAGTGTCTACTCTTGCCTTTAGTGCAGACTACGCGGAGAGTTTTGAATCAAAAGTCCTGAATGGAAAATTTATGTTGGAGATATTTCTTTATTTTCGTAGAGGGTTACGTAGAGTGTTAACACCTGCCTAGTAGACGTTTTTTTTTTATCTACTCCGCATGTCATAGTAAGACGTTAATGCGACCATGAAAGTCTATGCCCAAGAATATTCGAATATCGTTCCTCCTTTTGTTGCAAAAAAAAACTAATGTTTTTGGCAATAAAGTCGACCATAATCTTTCCTGTTAAGAAACTTTTAAAAACTATAGAACTTCTTGAACCGTGATCACTATTTTTTCTTCCTTAATGTTGGCCATTGTGGTGCCGACGTTATACATTTTGGTTTTTGCACGGTTGATTATTTAAAATGAAAACTTGACAACCCTTTTCCTACAAATTATCGACACGTTTTGGTTTTTAATCTGCGACCTCGAAAACAAAGATGCGTCCTTTTTGCGTCTATACCCGACATGTTCATTATTGGCCACCTTTTTCAGGCTGCTCTAACACCATTTTTGTAACAAAAAATATTAAAAGGACGCTCAAAGTGCTCCTATGTATTTTTTCATTAAAAAAGGCTATTTTTCGCAGAACTCTTTTATCCCTTGAAAATCAATAATTTTCAATCGGCGAACTCTGTTCCCGTTCAGGATACTTCAAAGAGTAATATAATTATTTTAGAATTCGTTTACAAACTTTTGTACAATTTTTAAAAATATATTTTTGTGGTTTTTGAGAGACCTATAAAATATAGTTGATATCAAAAAATTGTTGTATAAATCAGTAATGGGGTGTTATTCTCTGGATTTTTTATTTTATTTCATAGCGAAGGAGTATTTTTCCGACATATGCCCGAATTCAGTAAGCTGTCCCAGTCTCTAATAGAGACAAAAGTCACAATTTTACACCAGTTGGCTTTCATTAGTTTCAAAATAAAGCCTCTCAAAATAAAGTATCTAAATTGTGACCTGCTGATGAGAAGGTCATAAAAAATTTAAATAAAAACAAAAGAAAAAAACGTGAAAGCGAGGAAAAGCAATAATCTCTAGCTCATTTTGATACTTGAGATGATACCAATTTACTGAATTTGGGCATTACAATAATTCTTGGGGTGAAATCATTAAAATTTCGCTTGTATTTTGTTTTGAGCGCCTTAATGAATATACAAATTAATAAATCTGAAATTAATTACATTTATTTTTTTAATGAATGCGAGTGCTACAGTTTTAAATTTTTTCGGTGTTCTCAAATACATTTCACATAATAACTTATATTTCTTTATTTGTCAGTACTTTTTTGGCTTTGAAACTTCGAAGTACTTAGTATAACTACTTCCATTAAGTACCAGTTCATGAATCAGAATTTCTGTTGCTTGAGTGTACATTTCAATGCAGAGCTTATACGAGTACAAAACTCACACATATAACCATTCCCAATTTTTTTTTTTTTTTTTTTTTTTAAACAGTCAACTATTACTTGCCAATTTAACAGTGACGAAGGTGACTTGAATTTTTAATTAACTGTGTCACGTGTGAGAATGCGCATATACGAGTATGTGTATGTACATAACACTTTTCTCTCGCTACCCAGCTATTTATCTAGATGAAATGGTGAAGCTGCATTTTGTTAAATTAGTATTTCCTGCAGACTCTTGCACTTTTCTTAGACATACGCATTTCACTTGTTTGGTAAATGAGTTTGTCAATAATGCCGAGTTGAGGGGTTTCTGCGTTGGAAAATATTTATATACATTTTCGTTTGAGAAATTTCGTTTGAATGTGTGGCAACAGAGTTTCGAGTGCAACCACTAATAGATCAAACTAAATATTATAGGGAAAATAGAGACACTTATAATGCCAAAATAAAACTGAAAAACAAGAAAGACGAGCAAGCAACAGTATCAGCAACGTAATGAATATAAGTTATGCAATATACTACTTGACTCACGATTTTGTGGTAACCAATTGAAAGGGACGCAGGAAAAAAAATGCTTGTTTTGATGGCTCATGAATTGGCAGCAGTAAGTAGTTGGGCGCCAAGTAAAAGTTGAAAAAATCAAAATAAGCCAACACAGAAAAAAAACATATCTAAAATGCAGAGAAACAATACGACAATCTGATATATTTCAACAAAGCCTTGCTTCAAAGTGATTTATTGCGGAAAAATGCGTTTTCTTTTACTTTTTTTTTTGCTCTGGGAGCCGTTAAACAATCGCAAATATGCGCTTTTAACCAGCTGCATTTCTTATATATCTACTATTTACTAACTTCTTTCATTACAATTTTTCCTCGTTTCATATCGTATTACTTGCGTAGGTATTTACAGTTGTGTTCACAGTAATAAAAGTGCGCTATTTTTTCGTTATAAAAATAATATTTATGGCAGAAAATGCGCAACACTCTCGTCGAAGAAAATTTCTCAAAAATCAACGGCAATGCTTAGGCACTTGAAACTTGTACTTTATTATAAAAACAATTGCTACGGCGCAAAACTGCATACGCAAAAATCTAAAATTCTGAAAAAATTCATTTGAAATTTTTTAGTTTTAACTGTAACACACATTTTTTTTTAGGGTTAAAACGGTCTTTGTTAGAGGATGCAATGTATTTAAATTTATAAATAAAAAATATAAATTGCCCAAATTTATCTGTATGTTGGGACCTACATAGCATTAGTATTTTATTGAACTCAATTTTGCGCATTACTTCATGTAACTACAACTCTTTGCTCGATAACTAAAAAAATTATAATACATAATTTTGAAATTTATTGTGGGGTTTTTCATTACTCCAGTTCCAAAAAGTGAAAGTCGTTGGTTAGTTGCGGTCGCGAGCGCGATATTTATTACCTTTTAGATGCTTTTGCTTACAAAATACTTACATACATATGTACTCGTACATTTGTGTGTACATATGTATGTATGTATGTGTGCTGCTTACAGCTAAATTAATATTTATTAAAGTGAAGTTGTAAAATATATTATTTACAACTAAATGCTAATCTCATCTTCAAGTCGTTGAAAGAAAGGAAAACCGGATTAATTAAACACTGTATTTGCACTGATTTTATTTATGGCAGTTATTTTTATTATAGTATTTTATATATTTTGTTTACATAGTACTTTCCATACACCTTAGCTGATTTTAACACACAAAGCTGCTGTGCGCTTCGTGAGAAAGTTCACTCATATTTTCAAGAAAACATTGTCAGTTGGCAAACGTTACCACGCGCAGCTCATCGCTATAAAGAAATTTATGGACTTTGCCACATTTTCATTCGAAACCATATTTGCGCAAAGTATGAATATAAATACAATGTATATACATATATTATTTATCGAAGGCCATTTTGTTGTTGTGTTTACTCATCACTTAACCGGTTACTTTTCATGCAAATAATGCCAATACAAACTTACAATATTTATGTACACATGTACATACGCTTATATTTGTATATACAAGATAAGATGTGAATTTTAGGGTTTAACGTACTTTTTTTAACGCGGAAACGCTCCTGATATAATCGCGCATTTAATTGTTTAATCTGCCATTCAATTGTGTAATTAATTGTTAACACATTTTACATACAAACTCGGTCGCAGTACAACGTCTTTCATTCGCCAATCAATCGAGAGCTTTGTAAATACGCAAATATCCAGGAAAGCATGGAAATATATACGAGTATAAATACAATTTTTTTCTTTACTTGCGCAATACGCTGCCGCTAAGGGTGTTGAATTCTTGGTCGGGTAGCTGATTCCGCAAAGGCAAATACGATTTAAGTAATCAACACAAGGGGAAGGAAAGTTTTCTGAATTTTAAGTAACTTCTTTAAAGACCAGATTTTTACTGATTCCTCCAACTATCATCCAATACTTGGTAGTCATACTCTAGCTTTTAAGTTAAACTTGAGCCAGAATACGGATCATCAGAAAAAAAATATGTTTGCTTTTAAAGGGTGTTTTTTTTTTAGACGTGTGGTTTTCAATGAGGCAATACTTTTTTCGGAGTTGGTTTTTTTGACAGCTGTTACTTGATTTATACTCAGTTTGGTTTGCCATTTTATAATGAACATACTTACTCTGGAACAACGTTTGCAAATCGTGCAAATTTTTTACCAAAACGAGATCGCAACCAATCCCGATTTTCACAAGAAAATTTTGTTCAGCGATGAAACTCACTTTTGGTTGAATGGGTACGTTAATAAACAAAATTGTTCCATTTGGAGTGATGATAATCCACAAGCCATTGTTGAGACGCCGTTACATCCTCAAAAAGTCACTATTTGGTGTGCTCTATAGGCAGAGGGAATCATTGGTCCATATTTCTTCAAAAATTAAGCCGGCCATAATGTTACAGTCAATAGGAAACGCTATAGAGCCATGATTAATGACATTTTCGTGCCTGAATTTAGAGGATATTGATGTGAACGACCTTTGGTTTCAACAAGACGGCGCTACATGCCATACAACCAACGATATAATCAATTTATTGAAGGAAACTTTTGGTGAGCGCATTATCTCCCGTCGTTGGCCTGTGGCGTGGCCTCCCAAGATCGTGCGATTTAACACTGCTGGACTATTTTATGTGGGGTTATGTGAAGTGGCTTGTCTACGCAGATAAGTCCGAGACGATTAACACCTTGGAAGATAATATTCGGCGTGTTATATCTGACATACGACCGCAATTGCTGCAAAAAGTGGTTCAAAATTGGGACTCTCGGCTAAAATTTATTCGAGCCAGCCGCGGCGGTCACTTACCCAAAATCATTTTTAAAACATAATGGCAAACTCTTATCTTTATAATAAAGATACATTCTTATTAGTATTTCCTGGAGTTCGCTAGAAAAGTGTAGAAACGTAATTATATTTTCCAGAAAGTTTAGCCAGAGAGGCATATACAACTCGTTTAGTATTGTCACAACATCTCGGCGGTAGCTCAGCTTTTATTAGAACTAGAATTCTATTCCTGTATTACTAATCATTTGCATTATTATACATTTTTCTTAATATGCTTTCGATTTGTTTGTAACTCTTGTTAATGTTCGCTTTGACCTCACTGCATGTTGATCAATATTATTATTGAACGTCTGTACGCCGCTATATGTTATGAATGCTGATTGACGGTTGAAGTCACATACTACAAGAATAATTTCATTAAACAATTAATAATTAATTGAAATATGGCGCCACGTTTCATTAACTGCCTTTTAGTATTACTCAATTTAGTTGTAATACATGGCATGAGATTTTTATATATGTATGTATAAGTACATATGTATGTATACTCTGTTCACAAATTATAGCACACACACATATTGACACATTTGGATAACTTATTTTTACTGCAATTATTTAAAATTATTTTTCAATTAAAACATCGTTAACTCTCTAACAAACACGATTGACAACAATTTTTTAAATTAAATAAAAAATGTTGAAAATATTTATCAAAATTTCGGACTTTTAAAAAAAAATTAGAATTTTTTGGGGTATGCAGATATGTAGATCAATCAATTTTACTATAACGAGGTGTCAATATACAGCTTTTATACTGACGCTCTTTCGCAATTCCTTGCTTTTAAAAATAATCGTGGTTTTGCGTTGTATGATGGAAACTTCCGGTAAAAACATGTCAAAAATCAATGATAACTTACAGACACTTGCAACTTACAATTTTAAAAACTAAAATTGAATGAGTCAAAAAACTGCATATTCAAAAAAAATTCTAAAAACTTTTTTAAAAATTTCGAAATTTTGATGAAATTTTGTTGAATCATTGTAAATTTTATAAATAGTTTAAAATAATGGGTTTTTATGGTTTTATTCAGTGAATGAACCATATTTTACATGAAAAATAATTTTAATTAATTAGAAGAAAAATAAAGTATTAAATGGCCAAATTTGTCAAAATGTAAATGTGCCATAATTTGTTAATAGAATATACATACATATATGTATTATTAAAATATGTACATATTTATGTATGTGCAGGCAATTTTCTTGGTAGAATAACAAAACTCATGCGCGAAATCTGTTGAAAATCTTTAAAAATTTAAGAGCGCCGTACGTAGTATATCAATCGAATGTGATCAAATATCCGTTGCCAGCACTTCAAAATGTGTGGATGAAAATTGTTATATTTTATTTATTTATGTTTGCAAAATAGTTAAGCATTTTCACCTACATATATATGCATTTACATATATTAGATAATTGCTAAAATGTAAAAAAAGAATATCGCTGATATAATTTATTGTTATTATTATACCAAAAACATTAACAACGCCAAAAATTTGATGACTGCTCTTTGTGCATTTAGTTTTGGACTTTCGGCCAAATTGCACAGTACTTGTAAGTACTTATGTTTGTGTGTAAGTTTGTATCAAATTTCGTTTAAAAATGCACAAATGCACTCACGAGCTATTACATACGAACCTACATACATACATATACCCGACTTGTCTACCCACCAAACTAACTAACCTACCTTCCTTAAACGTAAAACGTTGCTGAAACTTTGTAATGCATGATGGCATGAATGACGGAGTGAGCGAATGAATGAATGAATGAAGAAGGAAAGCGTGGCATGGTTTGGCGTTAGCGTTACGCTGACTGGCCTTAAGCTTTGTTTGTTTATTTTTTCTTTTGGTTAGCGTGTTATGCAATTTAATTTAAACAGCGCGCATAACAATTATATACTCGCATTACCAATTACTATGAACATACATCCAAACATTTGTATTAGTTGTATACAAATAAAGTTTAGTTTTGGGCCAACTCATTACAATAGTCGAACCTACATATGTATGTATGTACATATGAAATACATGTATGTATGTATGTCTACAAGTGAGTAAATCAACAACGAATACATTAGCGCGCAGACTATTTTGGCCGCCACTGTGGAGCCGCTCGTGCAGACGATCGCATTCACGTTCGCGTGTAACCGGAAATTTAGCGCACATATTAGAAAAAACCACAATATACGCACATACATACACATGCTTACACATGCATACACATACATACATACATATGTATGTACCTACACACTTAGTGAAATGCATATATATTTACATAAATTCAAATTGGCGCACAAAATTATTTTTTTTCTTTTTATACCGTCTAATGTACGTACATATGTACATATATATGTATGTGTATGTATTTCTTCTGTGGGTCAGAAAATATTGGAAATGCTATATATGGACAAATTTAGACAATTTTTTAAGCATTTACTTATTTGTTTTTTGTTATTTTTCATTTAAATAAATGTTGCGGCTGTATAATGGAATTCTTAAAATTCCAAGTTTTAAAATGTCTACTGAATTTATAATAATTCACCAAAACTTCATTATTTACAAAGTTTTGTTGGTTTTTTTTTTTGTCGTGAAAACAAGCTACATAATTAAATATTTTTTTAAATATTATAGCAAAGAAAAAAGTAATTACGCAATTTCACGTGTTTCTTCAGCTCGCACCAAAATCTGACTTAAAAAAAATGGACTTAACAGTTTTTCACTTTAAGCCAGTGGCATAAATACAAGTTTTAATTACAGCATTCTAAAAGGCTAATTAAAGAAATAAAAGTCAATTACTGCTCTTTGTTAATTTGAAAGATGTGAATGGTCTATGAAACTGCAAATTAAAAACTTTTCGAAATATGAATAATAAAAAGTTAATACATTTTTTTTTTTTATTTTAAACTTGAAACAAAATTTAAAGCATAGATTAACATAATTTTTGGAATGCAATTACTTTTATTAACAATTATAGAAAACAAAAAAAAAAAAACAACAATACAATTACTTTTATAAACAATTATAAAAAACACAAAAAAAAAACAATGGCCAAAAATTGTAAAAGAAGAGAAGTTGTCATCAGCAAATGTTAATTTTGGGAAAAAAATATCCTAAGTTTTTCCAACGTTTGTCCATGAAAAAGTTTCCTTTGCCCACGCTTTGTTTAAAAGTAAATTAAAACAAAAATTTTACAAAAAAGTACTGATGCAATTTTGTTAAACCATTGTAAATTTTGTATGAAACTTACAAAGAAAGTTTTTTTGGTATGTGATTGTGCTATAATTGTTGAACGCAGTGTCTGAAAAAGATTGTTAGAAGTCTCCACTTTTGAGCTTTGAATTCACCTTCAATTACTCTAAGCTTTATTTGACAGGAATGCTATTTCTTCACCTCAAACTGGAAAGATTGTTATGTATATTTAATTGATTTTACAATTTTCCTTTGCTGTGATAACAACACCTTATTTACAATCTATGTATGTACATTTAAATACAAAAGCTACTGGAATACTTTCTAAAACAACTTTCAAAGAGTATAATTTAATAAAAGAATAACTACGACATTTTCAATGTAAAAATTTGTTAGAAAACTATTTATTTACATACAAAGTTCTTAGCATGAAAAATTGTAATGTGCGCTAAAGTAAGTTGGCCCCAATATATACATACATACATACATATGTTTATGTATTGTATATGAATGTATGAACGTTTTTGGAATACTGGTGTCACGTAGGCGCTTTATTTAATAATAATCTGCTGACAGCGAACTCTTCATTCTAATCTTTGTAGTTTTATTTTAGGAGAATAAACTAATTACAAAAGCATTCTTATCATATGTAAATACAAAGTTGGACGGACGTACATAAATATGTACATAAGTATATGTTATATGTGAAATTGCACCGCCGATTAGAAGTTGAAAATACATACATACATAAGTTTATCGCTGCCTGATAACACACAAACATACATATATGTATATACATATATGTATACCCTGGGTCTGCCGGAAAAAAATTATATGTACGCGAATATACATACACATGTTTAAACACATATACATACATACGTATGTATGTATGTATGTATATACCGCCATTGACTGCGCATATTCACTTGTCTTTTCCTTTGTTTATTTATGAAATGCGATCAAAATCTTTTACGTTTACTCTAAAGCAGCTATTTTTGACCTATGAAATGATTTATTTATAAATAGATATAAACATCGCAACATGACGATGTATTAACAAAATTGCTTCAATTAAAAAAAAAAAATACTAAAAAATTGGCATTAAAGTAATTTTTTATTAATTGGATAAGGTAAATGCACCTTAATCGGTTGTAAATAAATCAATCAATTTAGATTAATTTCCAATAACTTATTAGCGAAAATAAATCGTATTATAATTTATGTATATTAATAAAATTAATAATACATTATTCAATCGTCCCTAATTGCGTGGCAAAAATTCTTGAATGTACCTAATTCCATGAAAAGATGTCCCTAATTCCGGGCTAAGCTTATACAGTGCACTCGCGATAATATGAACACCCGAAAATATGAACACCCGAAAATATGAACAATCTAAATCTGCCATTGACTACTCCAAAATATGAACTTTGTGTAAAAGCGTTAAAATATAAACAAAATGTTTATGCATTTAACCACATATTTCTGTATATTGGGGAATAACCGATGTTTTTACAAATTTGTTTACATTAATTGTTATGGATGTTTAAATATCTACAGACAAAAAAAATTATAATTTTTTTCTAAATTTTTAAAATAAGAAAAAACATAAATGTTTAAATACATATATAACTCATTCCCTATATACAAACAAACTTTTTGTGTCAAGTAGATGACTTTTTTACTAAATTTGAACAATTTGCAAATATGAACAGGCTTGGTTTGAATTAGTTCATATTATCGCGAGTTCACTGTATATACATATTTTATGCTATTAAATCGGAATAACTTATGTTTTAAACTTAAAATTAATTATTTTTCAAGCACAAAATAAAATGTTTATTTACAAAAATTTTAAATTCACACTCGTATTTTAGAAATTAAGTTCTTAAGGTTTGCTCACAAACAAAAGCCATTGCTCAGGTAATTATTAAATTAAAATCTCAATTGTTTAAACTATTTTGTATAAATTATTTTAAAATTTGAAATCATTAAATTTTTGCATTTTTGCTGCAAAATAAAACTAAACTCTGTGGAACGCAATTTTGCAAGAAAATTGCAAGAGTAGCTGCTTTTTCAATACCAGTTTTAAAAATTGGCTCATGTAAATTAATGTCACGCAATTATGTAGGTGCTTGCTTCTATTTTCACTGCTTAAACGCAAATGCGTGGTATACCATGGAATAAATTTATTAAAATAGTAACAATTCGCTTAAAAAAAAACTGTAGCACGTCATTAGTTCAACAATTTGCTCAATTGGCTTAATGGAAGAAAATTTTCAAAAAAAATTCAATCAGATTAACAAAATTTTAAAGTGTTAAAAAACCCTTATTCCGTAAACGAAAAATGTGCATAATATTCCGTGAATGAGAAATATTAATTTTTAAGTAATAAAATATATTTACATGTATTTAGATAGTGCACAAATCAATTAACAGATGTTTATCGAATGCCAAAATCAAATCTTAGTTACAAAAAGTCCTATGATTTAAATTTCACAGCCTTAGGAATATAGACACGAGTCCCTAACATTTTGCTTAGACACCTTCATATGACATGCCTTTTATCTGAGATGCCACTTTTCAACTGCTCAATAATTTTAAGTTTATTCTCGTATTTTTTTATTTTATGAATCATACTTTTTGAACATAATATATTTGCTTTATTTTAAGTAACTCAATGCGTACCTTAAACAAATATGAGTATAATAATTTACCGAAATTTTCCAAAATTTACGTCTTTTTTCTATTTATTTATCTTCTCCTCTGCCTTCCCATTTAAGTAAAACAACTGTATTTGTAAATATGTAAATACAATTTTAAAATAGATTTTTGGCAAACATTCCAAAAAACGAGTGTACTCAACATAGTCTTTAAATAAGAATCAAATTTGTATAGAACATTAAAACAACTGCGAAAAGCTTAAAGTTACATTTTTCTACCCGAAAGGTGTACTGAACCAAAAAAAAAAATCTCAGAAATCAACGGAATTGAATATGCTAGTAACTTGCATGTGTGTGTACTACATACATATGTACATACATACATACATATGTACGAGTATATGCTCTTGCTTCTATTCGCCTACACGTGTCTGGATCATCGACTTTGCTTTTATGTGGTTAATAAAATTTCAGCACGTCATTCCTTGAATTTTTATGCACGCCTGTGCAAGTTCAAACGTTCTTCCAGCTCAGCGCATTGACCATTATTGAACATTACATATTTTATTTTATAATAAAATTTTACCAGAGCAAAGCGATTTGTATTTTTAATTGCCAGTCGAAATCTTGTTGACGTTTTATTTATACGCATTTTTATGACGCAACCGCTGACGGCACGAGGCTTCAACGCCCGCGCTTACGTTTAAGTGTGTGTGTGTGCGCGTGTGTGTATGAGTTACGCGCAAATAAAATTGCTATCTAAAAGGTACAACCCGATTTCTTTCTTTAAATCGTGGCTTTTGTTTATTTATAGCGCATTTGTTTTTCAAATTCGAAATTCATTTACTGTAATTAGGCGCAATTTCTTTTTGCAAAAGCTAATCAGATGCGGCAGTCTGAGCGAATTCCAGGTACATATATACTTAGCTACACAGTCTTATGTTTATATGTAAATACTTTTACGTTTAAGTGTACTTTTTTCGAGTCGACGATGTTGTTTGTTTTTTTATTTATACTGACATTTGCCCTGCAAAATGGCAATTTCTTCGACTGCTGCCCATTTCATTTTATTTTAATTTATTTTCAGTTTATTTTTTTTTAGTTTTTTGGCATTACACCATTGCTTAATTTGAGCAAAGGTTGTTAAACTGAAACACGCCCTTTTGAATTTTTCAGTGCAGTTATTTCGATCCTTCTTCATTTCTACATGGCTTTCGAAAGATTCAAGCCGCTTCATACAATCGAATATAAATACTATGTACATACAGCAAGTACTATGGTAATTGCAAAAATGGCGCTCGAAGTTTAAATGCTAATGCTTGGAATTAAGAGATATGTATATATTTTTTTTCCAAATCTTTCATTTAAATGTAAATTGTTCTATAACAAAAATCTTATGAATAAAAAGTCCAAAGCTTATGAACATTTCACAAATTAGGCGGCGAATCGAAAATAAAGAGTGAAAGTTTTAAAGCTTGTTTCATTATCTACACGATTGAGAAGGATAATAAATCAAAATCGAGAGTGAGAAAGAGACAGAAAGCGTCGTATTTTTGGAAACTGAAACAAAAAAAACTGCAAATGAAAGCTATAGCAGGAATACATTTACAAACTGTTTTAATATCAAAATGGCGAAACATTTTATTTTTCACATCGCCCGAATTTAAACGAAATTGTACATACAATTCTCGCTTGTGGAAATCGTGTGACGACAGGAATACGGTGTACAGGGTTATCATATCAGACGGCAACAAGTGTGAACCTTAATTCACCATACCCGAACTTACCATACCTAAACTCACCACACCTAAACTCAAGTTTTGTGTTATCATATGCTATGTTATGCTAGGTCACATTACTTTATGTTATGCCAAGTTTACAGGGTTATCATATCAGACGGCAACAAGTGTGAACCTTTATTCACCATACCCGAACTTACCATACCTAAACTCACCACACCTAAACTCAAGTTTTGTGTTATCATATGCTATGTTATGCTAGGTCACATTACTTTATGTTATGCCAAGTTTACAGGGTTATCATATCAGACGGCAACAAGTGTGAACCTTTATTCACCATACCCGAACTTACCATACCTAAACTCACCACACCTAAACTCAAGTTTTGTGTTATCATATGCTATGTTATGCTAGGTCACATTACTTTATGTTATGCCAAGTTTACAGGGTTATCATATCAGACGGCAACAAGTGTGAACCTTTATTCACCATACCCGAACTTACCATACCTAAACTCACGACACCTAACCTCAAGTTTTGTGTTATCATATGCTATGTTATGCTAGGTCACATTACTTTATGTTATGCCAAGTTTAGTTGTTCTTTAGCCGTGGTAGTGAGACGGAAATGGTATATACACATATGCCCATGAAAATTGTTTTGAGAAGGCAAAAAGCTCTTCTCCGCACACCTAAAGTCCCCTTAGCTAAATACACGACACCTGAACTGAGCTATCCTAAATTCACCATACCTGAAATCCACACACCTGAACCTTCCAAGTGAGCATCGCACCTCACTTCATCTAGCCTCGCCTTAGCTCACCGCAGCTCTGGTATCTTCTTCTGATATATCATATCTTTTCAGAAGGAAATGAGAAAATTACAGTTAACGTTAAAAAAACGGATAACAGCTAAAAAGAAATGGAACTACATAGCTTTAAATTATTGAATCTTGGTGCAAGCAGCTCTACAACTTGGTTCTAAACTGTTTCAGTTATATTTAAAAAGAATATACATATATAAAATATATATATATATATATAACATACACATATGTATGTACGTATCTATGTACCATAAATATGTATCCATGTACTGAACACTCCACTGCAAGAAAAATACTGAAAACCATTACTGGTAATTTGACCTGTGGTTGTGACCAATATGTAGTTTCAGTATTTCTCCCAACAAATTCTTATAGCTAAAGGGAACTTTTGTGACCGTTTCATACCATATATTCCTGTTGTGCAATTGTCCTTCTTTTTTTTTACATATTGCTTGTGCGCTTTAGCAAATGTGTAGCTATATTGCTTAGGCAAGTCAGACGTACTCGATTGTTTACTAGTAAATTTACACAAACAAGATTGCCTGTCATTTTCCTAGAAAACTCGCAAGTGATTTACCAAGGCATTTTTCTGATATTTTACTGGTTAATTTATTAGACAAATATTGATTTAATTTACATTCCAATACGTATTTATTTAAAATCCGATTTGTTAATGAAAACGCATTGTTATTATTTCTTTTTTTAGTTTTGTATATATGTATATGCACAGATATTAGTTTTTATTTAAGGTACTCGTAAATGTACTAGTATTGCCTTACAATATTTAATATACACACATATGTATATTTCTATTCATATCATCTATCATTTTATATTTTCTTCTGACCCTGTGGATTTTTGATGAAGAGCTTTCGGACTGCAGGGAAAGATCTCGGAGCTAGTATCACCATTTCTAACACTGCTCACAAATTCTCTTTTTTCTTGGCTAAAAATATTGTTTGTTACCGGTTTCCACTGTCGATTCACGAAATGTTTTTTTTTTGATATTTCAAAAATTTATTAATCACATTCAATGTTACCATTTCATACGAAATATAATGCAAAACTAATTGTTTTAAGAATTGAAAAAAAACATGTTCTTCTGCGAAAAAGGAACATTGAACCGCTTATTCAATATCGCTTTTTTCCTAAATGTTCACACTTTTGTTTAGTGATTGAAGTGGGTACTCAATAAAATTATAAATATTTATTTGTGTACTTATTTTGTATTATTGCACTGTAAATAAATGGCAATACTGGCAGCTCTGCCATAAATGCGACATGTTAGAAAAGTTAAGCTACATATAAAAATATGAAAATTCAATTAGCTCGTCTCTTTTATGTTGTGTCTATAGGAACCAAATAGAAATTTTTCTTTTTGAAAAAGCGATTCTGTTAGACAAATAACTTGAACACCAAATGTTTAAGATTTGTGTGCTATTTTTGTCACCATTTATTTATACTTTTGTTATTTATGTATGTATGTACATATGTATGTATGTGTGAGTGTGTACGAATGTCGATATGTTTGCATTGCCTTTGCATTCATTTCAATATCGTTTGCATTAATTTTAGGGTATTGCTGATGACATCAGCAAACGCTTTCTGGACTGACTGCTTATTTACAAAGCAGTCTGCACGTGCATCAAAATTTGTCAGGAAATGTTAAATTAATTTTGCACACACTTCTGAAAAAAAAAATACTTACATATATTGTTAAAAGGTGAGCGACAACAAAAGCTTCATTTGTTTGCACTTTTTGCAATGCGTTTATTGCGAAAATTATGGTATTTTTCCATTGCCGCCAGGCCAAGCATTAGCACAGCTAAGCTGGATGGCAAATGCACATACATACATATGTATGCTTGTACATAAGTGGCTGTAAAGTTGATAAAGTTTAAACTGGTCGATTAATAATACACAAATACATTCATATGCAAAAATATAAGTGCATTTGAAGTGCAATAACTGTAAACAAGGACAGTGAAAGCGTTAATCTTCGATTTTTTATTTGAATATGTAAATTACTGCGGTGCATTCGCAAATTACTTGAATAGTTTGAAATACATACTTTTAAAATTATAATCTAAAATCAGGCTTCAAACTTTGAAGAAAAAAAAAAAATATAATTTCGTTCAAATTTGAGAATTTTTATCTCAGAAGGTGTAGAATTTTAAATTTATAATTTTACCACAAATTTATACAAAAGGGGGATTTACTCAGTCTTGCAAATTCCTTGCACGGTACGCGCATTTCACGGATCGCGTGCTAAAACCTGTTTTTATAAGGGAAAGCTTTGTAATCCTTGAAATCCGTGCACTGTAGAAGGGTTTAGCAATACTTTTTTTTAACCAAAATACAACGTTAAGCTTAAAATACAGCTCTCAAGAAAAATCACAAGAAATATTGTTTCATTATTTCTGTTGCTTGAAAAATACTTCACCGTTGCTGTAAATTTGTTTATAAGAGCTTTAGACTGAGCTTTTCTAGAGCTTTACACTGATTTAAGAAAATTTTGTAGAAGAAAATTCTTTTTCATTTCTTGAATATCATTTTATATGACTTTTTCGATTTTCTTCAGAGCAGAAGCACAGGGTTTAAAGAATGTTCGGTTTTTTTTTTTAAAGTGATTAATTTAATTAATAAAAAAATAAAATGAATTAAATAACTAAAATAGTTTAATATATACATTAATAAAAAATTTGTTAATTAATTATAAGCGCATATTTGACTATCCAAGTGAAAACGGGCCACTTAACCCTTACGGCTAGTGTTGAAACGACAACTGCTTGCATTTCTTTCTATTAATATTTAATGGGCTACAAAACTACATACTCAAAAAAAAATTTTATTTTATTAAATTTTATTTTAAGTTTGAAATCATAATGAAAACTAATGTGGAAATTTTTTTTTGAAATTTTGCCTAGATTTTAAAGCTTGGTCTTTGTTAGAGAATAATCCATTTTTAAATTAAAAATTTTTAGAAATTTTATAAAAGGAAATACGTCAAAAATTTCCAATATGTATAATCACTTTACATTATCTCATTCTTTGTCATCAATTCACAACAGATGAGTCAGAGAAAGTTTTTTCTTCGAAAACAAATGTTTTTGCTTTGCAGCTTCCATATTTTCGATATTGATAACAAGGAAATGTACAGATGTCACAGAGTATGTGACGACTTACTCATCCAATTACAGTGAAGTTGAAAATTGAACCAACCACAAATCATTTCGATTAGCAAACCAAAAAAAAAAAACAAAAAATACTTGCAAAATATACAATAACAACTCGAAGCCCTGCAGTTAACTGGAAAATCATAAAATAGCAACCTCCGCCCCTCCCAAAGCCACATAGCATTTTCATAGTATTTCGCATGCATTACTGAGAAAATGACTGCTCCCACAACACAAATGTTTGTATGTCTGTATTAGTTTCTTATCCGTAATTGTAGACAACAAGTAACCGGTATGTGGGTGTTCGTGGCACATTACTGCATTTCAAATTATTATTAAGTGCGCGGCTGCCGTTTTTTTTTCTACTACCTACTTTTCTTAATTTTCTCCAGCGACTGCTTTTGTTTTGTAGCGTTCCACACGCCAACTACTCACACTTATCTACATACATACATAAATGTTTGCTTCAAATCAAATCAGCATCTACATATGTAGTCTGACGAGTGTAACTAACCAACTAAGTGCCGAGTGCCGATTGAAGGACAGTTCAAGTTCGCTATCTACGAGTTTGTATGTATGAGTATGTAAAACTGCTACAATTATCGTACACGTAAACATTCATAAATATTTATTTTGCTGCGGATATATTCGCTGTGTTTGCTGCGGCTACCTTTACATTTAAATACTCTCCTGCGTTGCTGCAATGAAATGTTATCTACTACTAGTAAATATACTTTAAAATAAATTTGCGTTTTCGTTGTGATTAAATCGTAATTTCCGCATTTATATACTAACACTGGTGGCAACTGTGGTCGAGATGGTAGCTGTGCGTGCTATACTTCGATATGCCGCTGAGTTCGTGGTTCGAATCTCAGTCAGGGCAAGCAAAATCTTAATAATGGAAAAAAAAAGTTTTTTCTAATAGTGGTCACCCCTCGGCAGGCAATGGCAAACCTCCGAGGGTATTTCTGCCATGAAAAAGCATCTGCCGTTAGAAGTCGGCACAAATTGAAGATCGCTCCATTAGCGGTAGAATATAAAGACGCACACCACAAATGGTAGAAGAAGCTCGGCCAAACACTGAGCTATATAGTGCAAGCGCTAAATTATTATTATTATTACTGGTGGCAACAATAATACTAGAAACGCGACAAGTTTTGACTACTTATTATTATTTTTATATTTAAGCAACATTTCACGCTTTATAATATTTTAGAAATATTCTAAGCATCCAGTGTAAATTTCAAGTGGCTAAGAAAGAAGTCTCCTTAATTTTTGATATATTTTAGCAGAAGGTGTTCTGCATTTTTTCCACATAAAGTTTGTTCTATAAATTTCAACGTAATTCGTAATTTAAAATATCGTAAAAAATTTTAATAATTTACGAAAATTTTGCATATAAGTACATACAATTTTGTAGTACATTAAATTTTAGCATACTAATGTGCATGCTTTAAGTGAGTAAAAATTGCCGTAAATTAAAAAAAAATTAAAGCACTTCTGAAAACAAAGCTTACAATTTTTATAAATTTTTTATGACTCTCTATATGCTATAAAGCTTTAAGCATGCGTTTATATAATTTTTCTTAGAGAATGAACTTGAATCTTAGTTAGATAACTTAACAGATGTAAGTGGCAAAATCATAAGGCGACCACTGTGCATATAAAAGAAAATTCATCGCAGCGTCCCGTAGAAAATTGCCAAAAAATAAAGGAATTTCGTAGAAAAATTGCACTTTCACTTAGTAAAATTTAATAACCTACAAAACTGCATACTCAAAAAGAAAAAAAAACAAAAAAATCAACTAAATAAAAAAAAATATAAAAAAAAACCAATAAAAATATAAATAAACAATAAAAGTATAAAATAAACATAAAAAAATAACAAAAATTTTTTTTTTTTTAATATTTATGCTTAAGAAATAACTCGTCAAATCGCGTTTCTATGATTTTTGCCACCAGTGTTCTTTGTTCAACATTTAGCGGTGTGGTTTTAGTTCGCACTACTTAGCACGTCATAATTTCTAATAAAGATACTACATTGATCAAATACGCGAAATTGGTATTAATTTTCTATTTAATTCAAACAGTATTTACAAACTATTGTACAATTATTGGCGTTGAGTTAATATGCATGCCTGTCGGCTTTTCGCTGTGAAATGGATCTAAAATTTACTGATTTTTGCAATTGATACGCGGCAGCAGATTTATTTATTGTTTACGTGTGCGATTAAATGAGTGAGTCAGCGCATGAGAACAGAAATAGAAATTTTATACAAAAATTACTTTATTTCAATTAAATTTTTGTTTACCATATAGGTCAGATTCTTAAATGTACATACATATATACTTGTTTGCAATTAGGCTGAAATTAATTGATTATTTTTATTTCGTTGCAGGTAAATTTTTAAAACCAACAAAATGCGTTGTGAATACAAACGAAGCGAATGTGAAATGGGAGAAAATAATAAACTGAACTGAACTGCGATTTATCTTGAATGTTAACTGGTCGGATGCGTAAGGCTTGTTGAGAGTGAATTGCAGTAATAAATTGTATAAAGTCTGTGATAAGCAGGAAACGGATCCTAAGATTTCAAAATCTAAAAAAAAAAATTAAGTAGAGAAAATGGTAGCAAAGGGCATTAAAAATCTCAAAGAGAAAAATAGACAAAAAGAAGGCAATAACATAAATATAGCCATTGATTTTAGAATTGGCTATTCTACAAGTTAATTGAATAAAATTAAAACCGTTTTACAAAATAAAAATTTATTTTAGTAGCTCGATTTTAGTCGAGTTTTTCACGCAAAAGCCGTACGCTGGTTGTCTGAAGGAATCGCTTGGAATTTTTCGAGTTTGCAAGAAGGTCACTTTACTCACCGGGGTTCCTAAAGTAACATCAATATTTTTTTTTTAATAAAGTCATTTATTTCTAATATGCTTAAAAAAATATTGCATAAATTAAAAAAATAAACCAAACTTCTCGTCAAAGAAAGACATTGTCTGAAAATTGGATATACATACATATAATTGAAAGACGAAAAAAAATTAAATACATTTCTATTAGTTATTCAAAATTATTTAAATTATGAATGAAAATTTAGTGAATAAAATTTGTTTGTATTACAAAAAGTAGACCTGTCTGCAAACAAAGGTTGATAAGTGATGACAGAACTTGGTTTGTTTGCTTTATGTCAATTGATTTCCAAACATCATCGATGATATAAATTTTTTCGTGCACGTAGTGGGTAGGTAAGGTTTTCTACGTTGTTAGGCACTTCATTTCTCGAAACTAGCCATGAAAAAAAAAATAATAATTAAGTTCACCATTTCTTTTGATTTTAATTTAGATAATTTAATTGATTTAAGATTTAATAACTTCCCACAAAGTAAAATCTATATTGAAAATGCCCCCAAAAATGTTTCGAATATCTAAAGCTTACATCTGTTTTTATTATTTTCTTTGGCTTTAAAACTGAAAAGCTCACTTCAAATAAGAAAACCACGATCAACTCAATATGTACACTAAGTATGTAAATAAAAATCAAAAGCGAAAAGCTAATAACTAACGACCTAAACAAATATTTGCTTGACGTGCACTTTCGTCGTCGTTGTCGTCGGCGAAGGCTAAAGCGCAGTTATGCATTTTGAACCGCCATTCACTGCTTCTGCTGCTATTCTCCAGTAGCCAACTTTTATAAACTGGCTAAGGTTGCCATGCAAGTCAAAGACTGGCTATCGCCGATTTCGGGTATTTTTTTTAAATTTGTTGTATACCTTTTACGAGTGTATTTAGTTTGATCCGATTTTTGTAAGTATCTGTTGGAGAACAGATAGACCCATGGAAAAGTATACCTAAATGATCAGGATGATGATGAGCTGAGTCGATTTAGCCTTGAACGCCAAAGTAGTACCTCAATTTTAAAGCTATTTCGATGAAATTCGAATCATTTGTAGAAACGTACGGAACGGACGACTATAACGTTTATGGCAGCCGATTGTTCAGATATGATATTTTGCACCATAACTCCTTATTGTAAGCAGCTAAAGGTTTGAAATGTTGCCCAAATATCTGCTATTGTTAGCATTATATAAGCAGTGAAAATCATTAATATCAGAGAACTACTATAACATACAGCTCCTATACAATGCTTCCATTCATGAAAGGTATGAAGCCTTCGGCATAGCTGAAGACAGCTTTGTTTTTGCTTGTTTTTACTTTATTTAAATGTTTTAAACAAGAATATCATTAGTAGACAGTCACTTTGTTGACCTTGCAATAAGTCGACCATAAAATCTAAAACACCAACAATTGCTATAACAATACGAATATGAATTTTTCGCTGTGTGAATTCTTTGATTTCAATTTAATAATTTTCACATTCAACGCTAGTGGGCTCCATTGATTTAACTTAGAATATAAATGTGTAAATGGATACATACATATGTACATACATACATGTTACGTACATAAATTTCTAGCTGATAATTTGATCAATTAGCGCTGTTGCTGCCGCGATTGTTGCTACATTTAGTTTTTCTAGTAACATATTTATGTACATATGTGTGCGTGCGTGTGTGCTACTGTTGACGATTGCTATGGCAGTAAGCTGACTTTGATGTTCCGCTTTTGTTTTATTTTATAGGTCGTTGAAAATTGCATGCGCTGTTAACAATTTATTTTCAATATTAAATTACTTTCACCAATTTATTTTTTTACATACATACGCACATATTGATATACATATATATGTACATATGTATCTACATACCTACACTTCAATACAAAATTATGTATATCCCTATAAATTGTTGAAAAGTTTCGACAATTTATTTTGTTTTTGTTTAATTTTCTTTTTTTTTAATTTAAATTTCGGTCATTCCCTATAAGGAAACTAAAAACCTTATGTTTAAAAGTTTGCTGTAAGCTGAGAAGAAGTTCGTCAAAATTTAAAATTTTTTCCTAGAATTTCTAATTTTTAGAATTTTTTTGTTTGGCTATTGATTTTTAGTACAATAATGTGCCAGATTTTAGTGCTCATAAGTAATCGTTGATTTTTGAACAGAAAAAAAAATTCAATATTTCATGACGGTGTTGCACTTTTTTTTCTATGATCAATGATATTTTGTAGCCACTTGAAACTTGCGCTTTGTTATACCAAAATTAAACGAACTACAAACCTTAATATTACCAAAAATTCTTAAATGGCTTTTGAAAAATGTTGTACATTTTTTATTAAAATTTGTGAACTTTTGAAACCTTTATTTTATTTTATTTAAAAAAAAAATTGGAAATAAATTAAAAGAAAAAAAATGTGTTTCAAACTTGTCAATATGTTGCTGTTGTATAGTTGTGATACGCACTTTGTTTATGCATATATAGACACATATATGTATATGTATGTATGTATGTATGTTGATATCCATTTATTTACACACCACTTGACACCTTCAGTGAGCTCGATCCAATTTGCAAATATGAAAACCGAAGAATGGAATGGAATAATTTTTTGTTCTTGTTGCTCGTAGCGCAGGCGTGCAAACAATCGTAAATCAAATGAATTGTGCGAAATTGCTATTAAAATAAATTACTAAACATGTGTTCATTTAACAAAAGTGAACCTGTTTGCGCACACTACACTATTAGACCTAACGGTACACTTGTTGCTGCAAACACCTACATACAATTGCAAAAACACAAAAAAAAAAAAAAAAACAAATGCTAAACAAATTAATATTAAAATGCGCAAGTGTCGACGCACTTGTTTGTTGGCCTTCGCCCGGCGTTGGTGGTCCATCGAATTTTTTTTGTTTTTAACGCAAACAAATGGACAAAGTTTCTATTATTTTGCATACATTCTTATTAATAAAAAATTAATATTTTCTTTTTTATTTCGGGGAGTTGCGGGCTTCTTAACAATTTTGACTTTAGGGTACATCATAAACACTGTTAAGCATTTCGAAATTTTTTTTATCGATTTTCTTAAAGTATATCCTTTTGAGTTTATTTCCCAAAATTTCATAAAGATCTGAACACTAGAGCCAAAGTTACAGCTGTTAACAGCGCGCCCCTCCCGAATGCATCCAAGTACGTGCAAAACTTTAAACGCGATTATCTCAAAATGATGTTTTTGAGAAAGTCCCGTTGCGGCGAGCAAGGTTTCTCAAGAACCATGTGACCTATCGATCTAATTTTCTCAAGGAATTTTTATTTGAAACAAAAGTTTTTTTTTGGGGATTAAATAACTGAATTTTTAGACCTTCAAAAATCGAACTTTCCAGTCAAATCATCACCATTTGTGTAAAATTGTTTATTTCTCTAAATCCTTCGTAGGCTGTAGAGCCAACAAATGGGCATATTTTTAACTTAAAAATTAAATTAAACATCTTCAGACATATATGTATAAACGTACGCGCACTGTTTGATTATTAAAAAAAAATACCGTCCTTGCAAAAAAAAAAATTTATCAAAAAACCAATTTTATCAGAGAAATAGTGTATATAACCTGTATTTTGATTTAGAACGAAAACGACACTGAAGATGGCACAACGCCGAAACCGGTATGTCACAAAACCAAATTTGACAAGGGATGACGGAAAATCGTTCCAACATACATCATGTTAATAACCTCTTAAGGCTTATTTGCGATCCAATATACCATACAAAAAGTGTAGTAATACTTTTATGTTAATAAAATTATGTGAAATTCTCTATGTAACCCTGTACAGCTTTGTTTTGGAACTTATTCCTCATACAAATTGCAGTGCGCTTTCTGTGTGGACTTTAGCAGAAGAAAATAGCGCTAAAGTAGCTAATGACTTTTTGCTGTTTACTTTTTTTTTTTATTCTCACTCGTATTACTCTTCTTAAACGATATTTTCTATTTATCTTCCACCGATTTTATCCAAGCTTGTCGAATCATTTCAGAATGACATTGGATATCAACGGGAGAAAATTTTCGATCTTTCCTATTCTTTTCTCCCAATTTTTTAAGGTTATAAATGATTCTTCTAATATCTTCAACATGCATATTAGTTGCGGAATAATGTTTGATGTATCATTTCTTGTTGCATATCAATCCGTAAACGACAACCTTTCTCAAAAAATGGCGGCTTATTTTTTTTAGGACTTCCATGCAAATATGCATTTAGCGAATGGAGACATTCCGATTTTAAAGGCCCAGATTAGGTAGTCCTCGATTTAATTAAACTAAAAATAATATTTCTTGCATGGAGAAGGAAATCGAAGAACAAGTTTCGGCGAACTTTACTCTAAAAAGTTCAAAAAATAAGTAAGAACTAAATTCTATGTGAATTTCTTCGCAGGGCTCTTTGTTAGTTAAATATTTCTATATTCTTTGTTTTCTACAACATGTTCGTACGTTTGTTTATTTTTTTTATTTCCTTTGCTCCATTTGTATTTGCGTGCATCTTATCAAGTCTATTCCGCTCATTATTGAATTGAAATCAATTAAATTTGCTTTTAATGGCAATTCTATGGTATCGCTGGCAATAGAAATGCATTTGTGCTCGAAACAGTTGTTGCTATTTTCAGCGCTGCTTTTTACATACATACACACACACACATGTGCTTATTGCATAGAAAATGCAACGATGTATTTTTATATTGTTAAATAAGCAACTGGAACTTTACTAAGTGGCAAATATTTTCATATTAAATGCATGCGATTGAGTAATTGTAAATTAAGTGGGACACAAAAAAAAACGGGAATTTATTTATGTCACAAGTTGTATACGCGGTGAACAATATTTAATATAATGAAAAAAAATATATATAATAAAGTTACTTAAAATTGCATTAATTACGCGCAATTCTCGACTTTTAGTAATCAACAGGTTGGCTGAAAAAAATTATACGTGGAAAGGTTTTTGAATTAAGAAGCTAACATATTACAGTAGTGGAAGAGTATTTTCGGAGCTCCTGGATATCGTTTCAAAGGGGGTTTAAGATTATTGAATTATTGCTGGTCACGTGATTGTAATTAAAAAATTTTTTTTGGGCTTTAAACTTTATTTTCAGACTAATGAATAACAACTGGTCTAAAAATGTGACTTTTCTCTATATTTAAATATGCGATTATTTACCGAATTCTGGCATAAAATTTATTTAAAGTTCAAACTTAAAATATTCATTCCTTGATTTTTAAAAATACCTACTTACTACGTCAGGGTTAAAACCAACAACCTTTAACATCAAAGCGTTTTTTTTTTTCATTTACTTTCTTGCTTTGACATTTTCATTCTCTGCATCCTTTTGTGAGTTTGTCTCACTTTACTTTTATTGCAAAGGGAATGCGAACAAGTACACTTGGTTATATGTGTGCTCGTGTTCAATCGAGTGTAAAACCAACCTGTAGCTTATTATGTTATTGTCAAGCATTGGTGTAGTGAAATGTATATTTGGTATTTACATATTTAAAAAAGTCCCTTTGAGGACACTTTAGATTATCATAGCACATAGTATGCAAATAGCTTCACATGGAGGATGTATACAATTTTTTATGGGTGTATAGTTAGTTTTATCGAGGGTTGTGTGCTAATGTCCTTATGCATGTATGTATGTACATATGTATGTACATAAATCATCTCCAGCCAGAATATGGACAACGACACCCTCCAAAATGTTTAATTTCATAAACAGCCTAAGGATTGAGAGACAACTTAAAGGGTTAGCACAATATAACTTGACCTAGTAATAATAATATGCATGTAACATACATACATATGTACATACATACACATGTACCTAAACTATCCCAAATTTATTTGATAAGTGCCAAGAAAATCGTGCCGACGGAAACGGCGTCCATAGAAATGTTTGGAGACGTCAACAAGTACTTCTTCTGCTCTTAGGTTCACCACACTTTAAGTCATCGTACCCTAATTTATCACATTTCAACTGGCCATAACTGAACTCACTACACTTACACTCACCAAGCCGAAACTCACCACACATAAATTCACCACACCTAAACCCACCACACCTAAATCCACCACGCTTATAATTGATCAATTTAAAATAACTCAACTCAGCGTAAAGTTATGTAGGTAAATAAGTAGTTGTCTCTATTTTTTTTTTATTAACTTTTCGTTATTTTACCATTAAAACAAAGTTCGTTCTCTTACAATAATCTTTAAATCCTTTGTTTGGAAGTTAAAAGAAATATTAGATGTTTATATTTTTTTTTGAAATTGTTTATGAAGTTTTGTTGCTTTTGTTTTAATCTACGAAACAAAGTTTGAAGCTCGAGTTAATATGTTTTTTAATTGAAAAATTTCGGGAAAAAAAATATAAAAATTGAAAAAAGTTTACTAATATCAGGTGACGTGATAATTTGCAACGGAGAGTGTATTATAATATATTTTTTTTTCCCCCAGAGTATACCATACATACGCAATTAGTGCTGTGGCAACAAGATTGGCTGAAAACAAAAACGATAGGTTTTTGGGAAAATTATAAGAAGGGTTTGGGAACTGGCTAACGAAATTTTTATCAAAAAATGTAGAAATAGATACACAAGCGTAAACATGTATGAAACAAAATTTTGACGCAAATGATTTTCTTACATACTTATGTATGTATTTACGAAACGTGGTTTAACAAAATTAATAAAATTATATAAAAACAAATATAATTATAACACTGACGTGCAACGTGGAATAGCAAACAAAACAATATTTAATACATGTGGGTATATTCAACATTTTCTGCTAGTTTTTCAATATCAAACTTTTGCTATCGCCACTCCAATAAAATTCCATTATAGTACGTAAAAATCGCTGTACAAGCGTCGCCTAACTGTTTGTTTTGTAAACTTCAGTTCACACCCTCAGTCCACGTGACAAGAAAAGCTGGCGCAGTTGAGTTTTATAAAATTTCACTTGAACCACCTGTAGGCGGGGATGGCTGGACAACGTGATTGACAATAATTCAACATACTCGTACACCGAAAGTTTACAATGACTTGGCGCCTTTGTTATTTGTTTCGATTTGTTCAACTTGCGTGCTTTACTTTGTGCGTTGCTTTGCACAGTTAAACGTTAATCAAAAACTTAACAAAATATGGTAGCAAACAAGAATTAAATTCATGAAAAAAAAGCAAATTAAAATTTTTGAAAACTCTCATAACTTAAATTAACTTCACACATCGTGATTTTTTTTTTAAGGTTGTATGCTAGTTTGAGAGCCCTTAATTCATGCATAGCTAGTTATTTTTCTTATACTGTGTATACGTCAGTTTAAAAAAAAAGAATAGGAGCATTAAATTTAGGGTTACGGCATTTAATTAGCCATACAATTTCGAAATTTTTATTTAGAACTTAAAAAAATATGGCAATAGATATAAATTAAGAATAATAAATTTTAAGAAAATTTATTTAATATCAAAAAAACATTTACAAATTTCGAACTTATTATTTCGAACTTAAAAAAATATGGCAATTTAAATTAAGAATTTATTTAATAACAAAAAACTTTTATAAAATATTAAACTTTTTAGACAAACCTTTCATAAAATTTCGAATTTTTTTAGAATTTAAAAAAATATGACAACATAAATTAAGAATAATAAATTTTAAGAAAATTTATTTAATAACAAAAAACTTTCATAAATTTTCGAATTTTTTTTAGAACTTAAAAAATATGACAATATAAATTAAGTATAATGGATTTTAAGAAAATACTTTGTTGCACTTTGTTTTACTAAAATTGAATGGGCTACAAAACTGCATAACCAGAGCCTTGACTTAAAAGTTTGAAATTTTGACGAGAACTTTTTGAAATTTGTTTAAAGTGCACTTTTCGTTATGAGCCAATGAGCTTTTAATTTCGTGCAACAGCTCAATTTCTATTCGCTAGAAGTTACATGCCTTTTGTGGCAAATAAGTCACGGCGAGTGTAGAACAACAAAATATAAAAAAAAGAAAAAGAAAAACCGAACGAAACAAAATACATAAATAAAGGAAACCAATGGTCGTTTGGTAATTAAAACGAAACCAATGTAAACAATAATAATAGTAAAAAAAATAAAAAAAAAATGTAAAAGTGACAAAGAGCAGACGCAAAGAGATAACGTCGCCACATAAGGAGTACGTACATAGTAAGTATCTGCTTGTCTATACTTACATACATACATATGCACATATTCGTACTCGTGCTCGGAATGGTGCCCTTGAGCTTCTTTCGCTTCAGTAGCAAGCAAAGTAGGAAAATAGCAAGAGCAAGAATATCAAAAACAACAACTTTCCTGCTCTAAATAATCACTTGAACGTACATACATACATATGTATTTACAAAATAAATATATATGTATATGTATAAAGTATTTTTTGATTTGTATATACATACATATACATAAGTATGTATAAAACATATGTATGTACATATATGTAGGAGTATATACCAGTGAGAAAATGTATACCTGCCATTATGTTACTCCAAAATATTAGTGTTCACCTTGAAAGAAGTATCAAAAGTGAATAATTTAAATAGCACTTCAATTTCGTTTTTTGAAAAGTGTGATGAAACAAATGTAATTGTCCAGAGTGAAGGCAATGGCAAAGTGAAAAATTAAAATAGTTCTTTGATTTCTCATCGTTTACTATTTTTTTTTTCAGTCACATGTGAAATGTGTGAATTTTATTTAATGCTTGGAGTCGAGAAGATATGCAAATAGCTCTCTTTCATGCTCAAATGAGTCGTAAGCATCTAACTTTAATAATAATAATAATAATTTTGGCGCTTACACTATATAGCTGAGTGTTTGGCCGAGCTTCTCCTACCATTTGTGGTGTGCGTCTTTATATTACACCACCAAATGAAGGGACCTACAAGTTTGTGCCGACTCCGAACGGCAGATGTATTTAATGAGAAGCTTTTTCATGGCAGAAATACCCTCGGAGGTTTGCCATTGACTGCCGAGGGGTGACCGCTATTCGAAAAAACTTTTTCTATCATTAAGATTTTGCTTGCCCTGACTGAGATTCGAACCTCGAATTCACGGGCATATCGAATTATAGCACGCACCGCTACCAACTCGACCACAGCGGCCACTCGACCAAGCATCTAACTTTACTCTTCTGCTAATTCCTTTAGCGACGAATATCCCTGATTTTCTCTTTTCGAAATCCATTTTTTCACCCACCAGCGCTTTTTATTAGATCTAGTTTCGACTTAGTGGCATCTTCGGTGTCAAAAATCGCAAACATATGCGAAAAATTGATGTTTTTCGGGTTTAGGGTTTTGATACAAAAGCATGTGTTGTGTTGATTGCATGCCACAAAAAAGAAGTAATTGAGCGGGTAATTCTATGTTTTAAGACGCGCTAAATCCTTTTTCTCTATCATAATTGACGTAATGGGTCTTTGGTTGTTGAGTTCATAGCTCAAAAATATCAGAAACATATTGAAATATTGTTTTTTTGTGGTTTCTACGAGGGCGGTTTAAGAAGTCAGTGCCTTTTTGAATAAGGTATATTTTTTTCTGCAAAAAAGCGTTCTATTTCTTAATAGTAAAGAATAAATATGTTTGACACATCAGTTAATGATTGTTTTCGCGCCTTGACTAGTTTACTTTATACTTTGCCAAACATTACCATTTTCAACTGGACATACATACTTACATACGAGTATATACATACATACATACTTATGTACTCGAATTTATAAATCTAAATATGTACATACATATGTATGTATGTATGTATGTACCTACATGTGGATTTGGTTTTGCTGCTATGTGAGCTTAATACTATCAGCTTTCATGATTTTGTTAACCTTTTCGTAGCTACTTATATCTGCGAAGGCATACAAAAACAGAACTATTTTTTTTTCTTTTATTCAGAAGTACGAGTAAATGTATGCGTTAAAAAATAAAAAATAAATGGCTAAATATATACAAACATGAGTATAAATGCATGTATATGTTTCCTTAGTCAATCTGCGCTTTGTCCACTAATTTGCAAGTTTGATGTACATTTCATAGGCATATAAATCAAAGTCGAAAAAGCGAATAAAAGTTTATGGAAAAAATACATCGAATGTCGTTTAACATACATATGTACATATAAATATATATTTAGTAAAGACATTGACAGCAGCGACATGATTTGCATATTAAAGTCATTTTTATATACATACATACATACATACTAACCTAACATATGCACATTTATACATATCGATCGTCGCAATTCGATCTCTGGTGCGATTAAACTCGACGCATTTTACAGAAGTGTCTTGGTCGCACCCCTTTAATGGTAATTTTGTATTTCGAAATTTTGAACTCAAATTCGTATTCTCCGACCCCAAAAATACCAAAATAGCGAATTTTCTAAGAGTAACATTAGTTTTTCGAAGTTCGGTCCGCCATTTTGGAGACGCCATTTTGTATTTCGAAATTTTGAACTCAAATTCGTTTTCCCCGACCGAAAAAACACATGAATAGTGATTTTCGTAAGGATTAAGTGAATTTATGAAATTTCGATCCGCCATTTTGCAGACGCCATTTTGTTTTTACAATTTTAACCATATATTCGTATTCTCCCACCCCGAAATTAGTAACCTTATGACTTTTAAATTTTTCCGTAAAGAATTTGAATTTTGGCCAACTTTTCGGGCGTTTCAGACCAGTGTGCGTGCGCTGGTGCGATTAAACTCGACGCATTTCACAGAAGTGTCTTGGTCTCACCCGTTTGATGGTAATTTGGCTTTGCTCGCACTTACTTGTATATACATACACACATACATATATATATACATATATTTATACCAATGTGAGTAGTGTTTTTGAGTTTGCATTAATAGCGCCAATTAAGTATTTGCTTGATTTGATTGTATGAAATTGTATTAGATTTTAAGTTTTTTTTTAAAATAATATTTTAGCTCTATGAATGTATATATTTAATTGGTTTTTCTTGTCAAAGAAGTGTTTATTTAATTGCCAAAGAAATACATACAACCCCACAGCCCTGCGACAATTCGTTAAATGGCGGTTGTCACAAAAGTTTTTTTTTTATTGAAATCATTCGCTTTTACTTGATTTATGTCATGCGTCAATTACACTCGTTTGTCAAAATAATTTTAATGATTGGCAATGTATGTTTAGGCATACAAATGTACGTTCATATGTAAGTATGTACATTTTATAATCAAATGTGGCTTGAAAACATACAAACATACATATTCGTACATATAGACAATCTAGGCCAAACCAATTGGAAGTAAAACTATGTAACTATCCGATGTAGCGAACTTGTTACTTATCAACCACTATAAAAGTAAGCGGCGATCTTAGAGGTTAAACTTTATCAATAGTATTTACTAAACTTTGTTAAGATTTTTATTGACCTTATAAAAGAACTTCTACCATTAAAAAGCTGTTGTGGTTTTTCCAAATAAAAATCTTCCATAAACTGGTCTCGAGCTCAATAAAATTGTAAATTAGTATTTACTAAACTATAGATTTTTCGTCACTTGACTGTCAAATGTAATAATTAAAAAAAAAAGACAACCCCCTTAGTGTTTTATGCAGCGGACCCTCAAGGTATCCCTAGGCAAAGTAAAAAAGTTCCAATGGCCTAATGTGACACTTGTATTTCTGGTGAACCAAATCAGTGAATAATTCTTGTAATGAGCATCACTCAAACAAATTTTGATTTTATTTAGTGGTCGCCTCAGCCATGAGAAACATTTTAGTTCTCCATTAGCATGTTTTTTATATAAAAATAGAAAAAATCAACAAAAAAATTAACCTTGGCTTCGGCTTCCAGGCCTACCGTTCCTCTTTATAATTTTGTTTTCCTTTTTTAATTCTTGCTAATTTGTTAACCACAAAATATCAAAAAAGTGTTTGTATAATGGTTTATCAGCAAATACTCGCATCTGTGCTCATGTATTTGCTTCTTAGAACGAAATCACAAAACCGCTGTCAATGAAATGCGATTTAAATTGTACTTTAAAAACGTTTGTATTAAAGAAGAATAAATAAAAGTTTGTACTTTAAAACGTTACCTATACAATTTACTTCCTCCAATTATTTCAAATTATTTTTCAATTAAAACATCGGTAATTTTCTAACAAACACCATTTAAAACAACTTTTTAAATTATATAAAAATTGCAGAAAACATATTTACTTTTTTTTCTTAGAGAATGAACCATATTTTACATGTAAAATAATTTAAATTATAATATAATATAATAATGGCGCTTACACTAAATACTCGTAGCTAGTGTTTGGCCGAGCTTCTCCTACAATTTGTGGTGGGCGCCGGCAGATGTATTTAATGAGAAGCCTTTTCATGGCAGAAATACCCTCGGAGGTTTGCCATTGCCTGCCGAGGGGTGATCGCAATTTATAGCACGCACCACTACCAACTCGACCACAGCGACCACTAATATAAATAATTTTAATTAGTTAGAAGAAAAATAAAGTGCCCAAATCTGTCAATATGTGGCTGTACTATAATTTGTGAACAGGGTATTTATACAGTGGTGGCCTTATAATTTGCTACCAAACTCAAAATGATATTGTTTGCCGTTCACTTCTATATTTTAAAAAATCTTCATTAAGAATGCTAAATTTATTTAAAGCAAAAATTATATAAAGCAAAGTTTAAAGTTTTGTAGAAATTTTAAAAACAAAATTTAACAAACTTCAAATTTTTTTCCAATATGCAGTTTTGTAGCTAACAATTGATTTTTGACCATATTTTTTTACTAAGGTTGCCGGGTTTACATAGGTAAAACTTCTCAAAAATTAACGATAACTTGCAGCCACTTGGAAATATTTATATACAAATGCAATAGACTCGATTTGTAAAGTTTGAAATCAGGTTTAAGTAAATAAAAGTTTTAGTAGAATGGAGTTGGGGTGCATTTATGTGGGGTGGCTGAATTTTTTCGCACAGCCTTGACGGTGTTTGAGGCGGAAACATTTTTTATTTTATTTCTAAGCAATTTTGTATTGGCGGTGACCTCGATTTTTATTTTCAAATTCCAAAAGCATTTTTTCTCTTCGCTCACACAGCTCATTTACAATTGCCTGTGCTATATTGTCACCAGCGACACACTTAAATTTTAATTAAAACCTTTGCATTACGCACGCAAGTAGGCGGGTCGCATCATTGGCTAGCGTGCGATTTTTTCACAATCGCTCATGAGATATGTATGTATGCAAAGAGCAGCAGCCGCTCGTCACGAAAGCATGAATGAAATTTTCCGCTTATGCATTTATGGGCCGTTGCCAACGGTGAACGGTGGTTTTTGCTATTTTTGGTTTAAATTTTCCTTTTTCCGTTGGTTTTGTTCAACGTTTTTTTTTTGAGTGCTTTTTGTGTTTTTTTTTTTGGCTGTCGCCATGGGAGTACTTTTCGCACGCGCCATTTCGCCAGCGCCAACAGAGTAACTTTGTATGTATGTGTAATTGAATGTATGTATGTATGTATATTTATGTGTAGGCAGAAGTTTCGAAAGCTGTGCCATTAAATCATCTTTTGGCGAAAGAAACTCGAGTGCCACTGAAAATTCGAAAGCGACCATGAATGATGGCTCCCCAGTTTTGACGATGACTCTTTCCTCGATGACTAGCTGTGCAATGCAAAACCATAAAAAAATATTACTTTTTCAAGGCTGTAAACATAAAAAAAAAAAAAAATCAACGTAACGCTCGCCTTCACTTTTATGGCCTACAAAGCCTATCTGTGGGTTTTTATGAAATTGATATTGCCGAGTCCAGTGCTGCATTTACATTGATTGCTTTCGACTTGCGTTGTAATTTATTTTACTTTTTGTTTACAACTTTTAATGATTTATTAGAAGTGATAACAATTTCGCGTTATTTTGTTGCGCAAAAAAAATGCATTTATTGCAAATTACCTACCACCACCTGCATGTTTTGTCGTAATTATACATTGTGCTGTGCTTCCCCTTAGTGGCTCAGGATATATGCGATAGATTAGCAGCAATCTACCCACAAACATATGTACACATGTACATACAAATCTACTAGTTAATGTTGCTTAGGTTCTCTTTGCACTCGCCATTTTTAATTTGAAATTGTATTTTTCCGTGCACTCATGCGGCAAATTTTATTTTCCGGTTCGGTTCGGTGCAGCAGTGACTCATTTTTATATTCCCAGCGATTCGCATTACTTGTTACGAATAAATGCGCTGAACTCGATAAACGCAGAAAGAGTCTAACACAAAGCCACAACACAACAGAACGCTTTGAGGTGGGGGTTTCTTATGAATTTTGTTAATGATTGCAACACAACAAATTTGCAACCATATACATAGTACATATTTTGTACATAGAAATTTTTGTTAACATTTGCTTACAACATACTTATTATTAATAAAATATACATAGGTACAGTGTTGTGTATATCAATAGCAACAGCATTCAAAATGTCACACAGCTTTCCACTTATATGTATACGCATATTTATTTATTTTTAAAGATTTTCTATTAAAATTCAGTTAATTCTCTAACAAAATGAATCAAAGTTTTAAGCTTTACAGAAACCTAAAAATCAAAATTAAAAAAATTTCTATATAGATTTTGAACTTTTTTCTCAGAAATGCTAAAATTTTGGAGTATGCAGTTTTATAGCCCATATCAAATCTAGCATAACAATGTCAAATTTCATTGATTTTTTAGATTTTTTTTGTCAAGGGTGTTGCGAATTACTCCAATTTCTATAAATTTAACGAAAATCGATCAAAGCAATCCATGTAATTATTTGGTACCTACTTACCTTAATCTTAAAAAGCCATTTTACAGAATCGCACTTTGGTTTTATTTGAAAATGTGATACTTTCTCAAAAGGTTACGTTTAAAAAAAGTGTCGAGGCACGGTAATAATTTCTGCACTGAATTTTTTAACAAACAATTCCCGAGTGGGATATTAAAACGCCAGTTTTATAAGTTTTTAGCATTTGCCTATCCTAATTCGTCTATTAGAAATCGGCGGAAAGGTCTGGTATGGCAACCAGTGCTTTTTAAATGCATACACAGTATATTAAATGCTTACCTTACTGAACATCAATTTACCACACTCCATCTCATCACATAAAAAATCCACTTAACTCACTATACCTCACCACACTTAAACTCACCACATCTATATTCACCATATCTAATCCACCACACATAAACTCACCACCACCACACCTAAACTTATCGCACCAATAGCAACCACACTTAAGGTGCATAATAAAACTCACTACGCCTCCACACTTCACACACCTGAACCCACCACAGGTCAACTCTTCACCATACCTCAGTTCATTTTATTTACCTCACCTCATCACAGCGAAGCCAAGCATATTATATGTAAAAATGAATTCCTACCGCTGAAACAAAAAACCGGCGCATGGCAAACTCAGCACAGCGAAATTTTCAATGTCAATATTAAAACACACCAAGCATATCGTCGCTTTATTTGGCGAAATTAAGCCATCTCGTGGCTCTCAAAAGATCGACGGCGATAGTGTTTAAATTTGAGGGGCAGTCTTTGATCAAAAATGCCGAAAGTTCTGGCTGTAGAAAACTTCTAAGTCCCTTTGACCGCCTCCGATTAGAAGAACACTGTAACTCCAAATTACCTGATTTTTGCTTAACGCTCGCTGAAATGGCGTGAAGTTCAACTTTTTAGACAGTTGAAGTGGACGTCGAAGTCTTTTAATAATAGACAAAAAAATTGTCAAATTGAAAAATATTGATATTCAAGAATTCTATAGCATTTCAACGAAAAATTGCTTTTTGTGCTTTAAACAACCAAAACATTGTTTTTGTTTGCAGTTCTTTAGGGCAAGGGCATTAACATTCCGTATTTACATTTTTACGCAGATGTAAATAAATTCACATACATTAATGTTGCTTGTATAACTACTTCAAAACGTGAACGCTTCCACTTAACCTTCTCAATTTGATTCGCCATAATCTCCTATGTACGAGTGCGTATGTACGCCATTCTACCCAACCGGTCATTGGCAAGATATCAGAGGTTTATTGCTTCAAGCAGGCAACCAAAAGCCAGCAAAGGGATTTAGGTAAGCACTTTTTACGGATACTTTGAGTTGGAATTGTGTCGCGTGGATCCTTCTAAACGCCGGGTAGACGTTGTGAGGGCGTTGTTGATGGGAGCGGTGTGTTAACATAACAAAATGAATCACGCGCCGCTGTACAAACGATTTCTTTGAGGTCAATAACGTTCAGTGACAGTACAGAGTATATATGTATAATAAAAGGCCAATCGCCTAACGCACACCAACTCGTTACTACGGCGAAAGTAAACAACCAGGCGCGCAGTAGACAGGTACCAGGCGCCGCAGCGTGTAATGAGCAGGCGATCAGACATTTTAGCACGTTTTTGCGACTCGTGTACTGCTGAATTTGAAGTGTTTGTTTCTTTTTTTTTAAAAGCTTTTAATTTTATTTCTGCTTACGCAAATTTACGTTAACATTGTCTGGAAGTTTCATTGTTTCTTAGCTGGAAGCTATTCACCGCCCTCGAATGATAATCTTGATAAATACGACGTTAATTTTGTTTACATGTTCTCTTGCTTGTATTATAACATACTTGTATGTATGTATGTATGTGTGTGTGTACCATATGTGTGTGAATTTCTTTTCACATACATACACTCATATAAATACATAAATGTGCACATGACGTTGATCTCCTTGTTGGTGGTGTGCAAATAACGAATATTTCGCCATTGTTTATAAATATTATTTACACAATTATTTGCACAAATGTATGTATGTATGTACGTTTGTATTGTTGTATGCATGCAAGAACTGTTGTTGGCACAGTTGTTACAATGTTTCCGAAATATTTATCGGCAAGTTTACATATTTTTGTTTGTATATACAATTTCATTGACGCACAGTGCAGTTTCCCAACAATAATTAAAGTGATCCAATTTTTCTGAAATTTAGAACATGTCCTGGCACGAGGGAAACAAATATTATAAAGAGTCGATACAAAATTCTTAAAATTACAACAGAAGCTATTGTAATCAATGCCTCGTCATAAAAAATGGTCTTTAATGACTTTCAAGATAAAATTATCATTTATCTCAATATCTCTTAAACACTCTTTCAAGCTTGGGAGAATTTCAATAAAATTAAATTGATCAAAACAATGTTGATGGACTGTTCTCGACAATATAGTTTTTTTACATAAGAAATAAATGTAGATATTGTTTAACACTCCAAGCTTATGTGCCTTGCCACTGAGATGGTTCAATTAAGGTTGCCACCTATTTTTATATATGTAGCTAAAAATTAAATTAAATAGTTCAATATGGGTACAAATAGCTATATTACCCATTTTTTTCTCATAGGGTTGCCAACTCTCAAAAAAGTTATTTTCATTGCCAATTATTTGACGAAATTTTTTTTTAAGACACATAAACTCCATTTACAACATACTTACCAACAAAAAACTAAAATAAATTATTTGCATAGCCGTTCGTAAAATATTTTTTTATTGAAGAAAGCCGTTTGTACGGGCGTATGAGTAACCTATTGACCTATGTATAAAGAAAAATTGCATATTTTCCACTAAATCCACTAATTCATGTGTATGTACAAAAGTTTTTCAATTAAAACCCGATTCATAATAAATCGAAAAAATGTTTAAATCAAATTTTCAAACTTTATACATTTTTTTCTGTAAAAATTTAAGAATTTTGTATCTTAATTTCAAACTTCTCAGAAGTTATACAAAATTTTCAAGCTTAATTATAATAATATGCAAATTTTAAGTGGTTAAAAATTAGGATCGATTTTGCAGAATTTTTTCAAGATCATCTTAAGTTAGCAGTTGGTTGTTTTTAATGCCTCTTTTTTCTAAAATGCTAAACAATTCGTAACATAAAACATTTTCAAATGGCTTAGAATTATTTAGGTCTTACAGATATCTTAGAAAAACGTTTAAGAAGTTTTTATGTACACCTACATATGTATATAATGATGCATACATATATTGTTATTTGCTCAAAAAAAAAATTTTTTTTGTTTGTAAAAACGTAGCAAATTTTCTGGAGTTGGACCAGCCAAAGTAACAGACCTGTGACGTTGACACCACCTTATGCGAAATTTATAAAAAAATATATCGTTCGTTTGTCCACCAAAAACTTTCGTTTAAAAGTTGTTTTAAAAAAAAAATCGTTCGTTGTACAAAAATTTTCGTTTAAAAGTTATTTAAAAAAAAAAAATTTTACAAAAAGTTCAAAAATAGAAATTTGCATTTTTTTACGTTGTCCATTGTTTGTTTACTTTTGTTCACCAAAAATTTTCGTTTATCCACCTTTCGTTTAAAAGTTTAAAAAAAAAAGACCAAAAATAAAAATAATAGTAGCTCAAAAAGGCGCAATTTTTAACTTTGTGGTTTTTTCATTAAAATTTGTATTTTAAATAACTTTAGAACAAAGAGTGGACAAACGAAAACTTTTGCTGGGGAATACTTAAGCAAAGCTGAATAAGCAAAATAAAGTTCGGACTTTTTTTTTTATTTTTTTGTAAATTGTTTGTGGTCAAACATCATGGGGAAACAGTGGATAAATGAACGATAAATTTTTTCGCATAAAGTGGTGTCAACTTCACAGAGCTGAAAGTTACTCCATTGCCCACTAAAGAAGGTCTAAAGCAACGACATTGAAAAAGTTGAATATTCCCCCTTTCTTATTGGGTGGTTAGAAAAAACCAAGCGCCTTCTTACTCCGCACTCCAATCCTCAATTAATAGGCTGCAGTCTAATGATTTCATAATACTAAATTCTTCCCTGGGTCTCAGTGGAATCAAATGTACTCCTTACCTGAGAAGCACAACTAGACTCACTTATGCTTGGATTTGTTTTCTTTTTTGTGATAATACTTATGTATGCATTACTTTTTGCTCAAGAAATTTGCACTTGAAACTCAATTATAATTACTCTAAAGCGCATTTACTTTTGCCATTTGCATTAATTTTTCTATTTTATTCGCCAGTTGTTACATTTGAGCTTCTCTTCTTCTTGCTCAACCAATTGGCTCTCGTTTGTGAGGCTTTTATGTGCATAATCATCTAAATACATACACACTCGTAGGTACATATGTATGTACATACTTTTTTATGTTTACTTTTTCTTCTGTTTCGATTTACCGGTTTTTTGTGCGAAATACGGTTTTGTGAACTGCGCAATTTACTGCCAATGAAAAAGGCAAACAAACACACATACACACACACAGTTACATACGCACGAACGTGAAGTGTGCATTCACCGCTAACCAATCAGCCAAATAACTGCCAAATGGCCAACCAACGAACCACAAAGTCAACCAGCTAACGAACAAATCAGTCAGTTAGTCAGCCAACAAACAGACACACACACACACACTTGCATCAACACATTCGCATTCATTTGGACATATACAGACATGCAAAATTTACTCAACTCATTTGATGTTTGTACACCAAATTTTCCTGCTATAACTTCGTTTTTTTATTTCTTCTTATAAGTTAATTTAATGTTTAAATAGTGGCTTGAAAATAACAACGAAAAAAGGAAAACAAAACAAGTTCAGCATCTTTTTTTACTTTAAATATTATCTGGCTGCTTTTGGCCTTTCTGCTTTACGCTTTGTGTTTTGCTACGACATTCCTACATGTGTAAGCTCTTTTATGCTGGTCTGTTCAAGTCGTGTGTGTGTGTGTGTACGAGTATGTACATATATATGTAAAAACCACTTCGTTTGTACTTGTGACTTTGAGCCAATTTTTCTGATGTTTCCACATTAATTAGCAGCTAAAGATTTGTATTTGTTCGCATGTATGTATGTTTATGTACATACATACATATATCTATGTACGTGTGTATGTAAGTATGTAATAACTCGTGCATAGTTACATATACATTTGCATGTGTGTACTTGTATATAGTAATCGACCGTCAATAATCCAATTGACAGACAAAACTCCGTTTTTCATTTGAACATACCTCGTGCATTACATACATACATGTTTACATACATATGAAAGTGCATTCATCTTGCCGGCAGAGGCGTCGTCAGCAGTTTATCGTCATTCGTGGCATCTGTCAACTGTGTTGATTTATTGTGTTCTGTCGTCACAGCGAACAATTAGTCGCCGTTGAGTAGAACAACTTTACTTACTTTACTGGCAAGTGCGATTAAAAGGTGTTGCGACATATTTTTCTTGTGTTCACACATACTCGCATATACCCGTACACAGGCGCACATAAATTTGTATGTACATACTCGTATACCTAGTATAGTAAATAGTTTTTGGGTGGAATGTACATATGTATGAAAACTCATAGCTGTAAAGAGGTTATCAAAAAGTTACTTATCCGTTACACTGTTACATATTTTCTGGTTGTCCTCTTTATCGCATATTTCAGTCTGACGTTGACCTATAAATCGGACGTTTGCGGGATTTGCTTATCTTATTCAATTTCAAAGTATTGTAATATATACATACATTCATACCCGGTAATGCGTATTTATGTACATATGTATGTAATTTTATTTTTAATTTAATTAAATATTTTTAATTATGTATGTATTATTTTTTTATTTAATTTTATTTTTAATTTAATAAACTATTTTTGTTATAATGAATTTTTTTAAATTTAATTTAAAAATTTTTTTTATATAATTTTTTTTTAGTGTTTTTTTAATTTTTTTTTGTTATAATGTAGGAATGTTATTCAAACAACTCAACTACGTTAAAACTATGATCTTCATAAAAACGATTACAGTTTTCTGTACCGAAATTTAAAACTTGAACTTCATAAATTTTCAATTTCTTCACTTGAAATAAAAACTTTGTACTTAAACTCTTCGCTATTCATTAAACAATCCTTTCCAACATATACATTAAATTTTGTTTTTTTTATTTTATATTGATGGTTTTATTTTTAAATTTATTTAAATATTATTTATTTTTACTTTAAAATAAAGTTATTATTTTGTTTGACGTTTGATTTTTGCAACGTCAAGGATTAAAATTTTTCCCGACGAGATAAATGACTAATAATTTCATCAGAAAATAATATTTATTCAATTAATAATTTATTATCCTGTATTTCACCGCCGCATCCCCATTTCCATTTAAGTTGCTTCAATTTGAAATAATATCAACACAAATTAGTAACTGACAAAAAAAAATTAAATAAATACATAGATACATAAATAACTGAAAAAAAAATTATATAATAAAATTAAATCAGAAATAAATAAAAAATTAGTAATAGAAAATGTATGTATATTGGTTACAAGAAAACCAAGGCAGACCCGTTCGCCTTTGCATTTCTCCTAAGCGAAATGAATTTTTCGACATCCATTTCTCATAAAATGAAAATTTCAAATAGATAGCAACCCTGTTTAACAAAAAGCTATGAACCTTCTCTTCTTAACTTCCTTTAGTTCCTTTAGAAAAGGGTTAGACGGTAGCTGCAAAAATTTTAATAGAAGACTGCTTACCAAACGTTTTCAAAAATTTGAGGATTTGCGACGCTAATTTCTGCATCATGGCAACAAGCCAGCTAACTTCATTATGATCCTGGTATCTAAGAAATACGACCAGCATCATATTCCCCAGATTCAGGCACTTATTAATTTCTGGTTATTTTCAAAAATTAAAAGAAATTTGAAGGAATAGGTATTTAACTGCAACACGGAAATAATTGATGCGGTTAATGCTGAACTTGATAAGCCTAAGAAGCAAGAGTATAATGCACATTTTGAAAAGTGGATCTATAGGCTTAAAAAATGCATGAAGCAGAGATGATAAAAAAGACAAATATTAAGAATAAATACGAAACCATTCTTTGGTTTTTTTTCTGGTTAGCTAAGCTTTTGTTGGTTCCCTCGTATATTAAAATATGTCTGCATATTATTTAAACACATGCAAACCTAGGTATGAGGTCGCAACGAAATTTAATTAGTTCGAGTTGTGCACTTTGTTTATTTGAAACTCCAACATTAAAGCTATTGCATTTCAAGGTACTAATACCGGTACTATTCGTTCAAGCCAGGCTACATTTCTATTAATCCTTCGAAATTTTTACAAAACGTCATAGCTCTGCGTCAATGCCCATGGAAGCCACTTTGAAGTTTTCAAGGACTCCATTTTACTTTCTGACAAAGTTTTTTCCTTTAAATTTCGCAAAGTTAACACTTTTTTTCCTTGGTGCTTTTTTGTCACCCTGTATTAGAGCGATTTTCCGGTTTCGGCGTCTTGCCATTTTCCGTATGATTTTTTTTTTTTTAACATAATGGTTTCGAAAATGAATTTCCTTTTTGCCTTGGTCAACAAACTTTTTTAATTTTCTTAGTACAGATCTTATACAAAAATATCGAATTGTCTTGAGCTAGCTTACAATTTTTCCGAACTAGACCCGAATTGTATCGGCTTCTTCCGAACTTTTTCGCACCAGTATCGTTTCGTTCCGAAATTTTCGTTCATTCGTATCTTGATTTTATCGCTTAAGAAATATGTATGTAGTCGTTTCCTTTCTAATTAGAAATATATCTTTCAATTTAAAGTCGTCTTTGCTTACAATAGTTATTATAATTCAATCTTTATTAAACCAAATTTCATATTAATCGTCGCCGAATTCGCTATTTGCAGCCCAGTTTTAATTTCATTCCTACAATTTGATTTTTGCTTACAGGCGGATGATAAATCACTACTTGCACGCTTCTATCATGCAGATCGGTCACTCACAGCTGTCGCCAGTGAACTGGATAGCTTCGATGGACGAGCGGAGCCAGATCGCTGTTCACGCCTTGTCAGTCGACTGCGCCAGGGACAGGTATGCCTACCATTCACACTCATTATTACTTAGAAGTTAACTTTACTGCTTGTTTCTTTTACTCTACTTTACATTGCAACCAAACAAAATAAAAACAAACAAAAAACAAAACGCAGGACAAAGTACTCGCCATCACAAATTTAATAATGGAAGAGCTGCTCGGCGACGAACGTCATCCGCGCGCTTTTCGCGCCAAATTCCCCGAGGAAGTGTTACAAGATAATCTTGCCGGCCAGCTGTGGTTCGGCGCTGAGTGCCTTGCTGCCGGCTCATCGATAATGCATCGCGAACAGGAGAGCAAAGAGATGCGACCGCTAGCACAGGCGGTTACCAAGAGTTTGGGTACAGTGCGTGGATTGTTGCGTGATCAGTGCCTTCGCAACAATGTGCCGAATAGTAAAACACTGCATTTAGACATCAACGATTCGTCGACAGAGCAATTGTACGAGAGTTTGAAGATCTTCGATCGACTATTTGCTGAATTCGAATTACGTTATGTCAGCGCTATGGTGCAGGTGAAGACGAAAGAGGAGTACGAGATGCAAGAGATGATTTGTGTGCTCTTCTCGGAGACGCTGCAGCGAGCGCTTAAACTTGGACTGATTGATCAGGACAAAGTGGATACATTCGATCCTGCTTTGATGTTTTCCATTCCGCGACTGGCGATTATTACCGGACTAGTCGTTTACCCGAAAGGGCCGCTAAATATGGATATGGCGGCCGATCAGCTGTCGGAGATGTTTCGGCCCTTTCGCACGATACTCATAAAAATACGCGATCTACTGCGTGCGCTGAGCAAGAGTGAGCTGCAGCAGCTGGAAAAACTCTTGTGCACCAATGAGGATATTCAGCTGAATGTGAGTTTGTGCCACATGCGTTGCTTTTAAATTAAATTCACTAATGTTTTCTAAACATTTTCAATTTTTTTTTTTTAGCAGCCAGTTGGCCACAGCAGCATTGAAGCGCCGAGCGAGGACCAACAGAACAATAATAGCAACATCATCAGTAGCACAAACACTAGCACACAAAATCCCGTCAGCTGCTTAACCGAAGACAGCATAGAACAAGCAGTAGAACAACGAAACAATAATTTAAGTAACACACCGCCCAGTGCCAATAATTGGGATACCACAGTTTCTACCACTGACTCCGGCGCAACGAGTGCAAAAAACGATGTAAGGTCTGCTAAAATATTTGCTGGTGCTGACACGAAGTCGCGATGTGGCTCATGCAGCCATCGATCGGTTTCGTCAGCGTCCGCGGTTAGCTCAGCGATTTCCACACCCGCCGTTTCGCCTACTCCATCACATTCCATTGCGTCAACAACATCTGCTGTTACCAATAGTTCGACTACCTCACCCGTAGATTGGTCCGAAGATGAAGTGGATGATGAAAACGAGGATGATGAAGATGATAATGGCGATGACGACGACGACGATGATGATGAAGATGATGATAGTGATGATGATGATATTCTCATTAATGCAGAAGATGACGCTGAGACCGATGAGGATGAAGACGACGAGGTCGTGCTTGGTGATTGTGAGAACGAAGACATGGTGTCTGCCGATTGCGCCTCCGGTTATCTCATTCCAAATACAAATTTCGGCAATCTTTTGCAACCACAAGAAGTTCCTCTAACTGGTAATTTTATCGCCAGCGAAGACGATGCATCGAGTAATGCTAATGTGGAGGTTGAAGAAGAAAATGCCTTTTCAGATGTGCCCACCACAAGCGCAGCGTTGCGTCGCCTACATCTGAGCAGCCAAACTGAAGATTCTTCCATGGAAAGTGGAGATAAAACGACAATAAACACACAGGCAGCATCAGCAACAACGCTCTCACCAAAGTCATCTCCTTCAAGAAGCACCAGTGATAACTTTTCCAGTCATAACAGTAGTGAAACGGAAAAAATATCTGCCTGCAGCTGTGATCTACCACCTTCCTCGTCCTCGTCAATGCAAAGCAAAAAGAGCGAGTCAAGCGGGAAAGAGAAAACACAACGCCACTGCACCAGTCATCATCAGCATCACCGTCATCATGATTACAGCTGCTCGACGGCGCCACCACACAAAGCACACACTCACAGCCCTCCGACCCGTCAACATACTTATCACAATCATAGTCATCACCACCATCATCATCACCATCACCATCGGCACAATCGTAGCCGCAATGAACACACCACAGCAAAGACGAAGGACAACACTGTTGAGGATGGTGGTGTCAGTAGCGAATCAAGCACTCAGCAGCTAGTGGATGCGAGCGAAGTGAAGGAGGCCAAGAAATCGACAACAGCCACATGCCTCAACAGCACCTCGAGCGCAGATAGCAGCACCGCATCTTCGCTGTCCGATGGCGCTGTTGATGCACACCAACATTCGAACGAAGTTAGTCAGGCCGTGAAGGTGGCCACGCGCAAAAGATTCAAGTAAGTAATTTTTTTCGTATAACTTTAATCAAAAATGTTAGCTTCATATTTGCTTGTTTTTGCTTGCAGAAGTATTGAAAATCTTTTGCATCGTCTATTCGTCTGCATTGCCGGCGTGGCTGATCAATTGCAAACCAATTTTGCAGCCGATCTACGTCAAATATTACGCAGCGTGTTTCTCATGAATATGTCGCCGGCACAGGAGGAACTTGATATACCCGAAAAACCAAAGGAATCGGAACTGTTTGAGTTCCGCGCTTCCGAACAGGATGTGATACAGGAGAACGCTGGCTCCAACCAGAGCATTTACTCAGCTGAGGAAGTCAATCCCGAGCTGGACAATGTGTTCCACAATAATGGCGGCAGCATTTCCGGCAGTGGCAACAATAGTAGCAGCAGCAGTAGCAGCAGCAACAGCACCGGTACTAATCGACATTCGCTCGGTGCCGCTATACAGCGTGGCAATACCATAGATGTGGCCGATCCCAATGTTGGCACCGGCGTAACAGTGAGTCGCACACACATCAGTCGCAGCCGCAGCTTGGGTGATCAAGAGCACAGTGATATAGTCGCAACACCCGCCACATCGTCCGCCATAACGACAGTCGGTTGTCCAAGCAGTCGCTTGAGCGCCTACATAAGTGGCCAGCGTCAGCGTCGTAATCGCAACGATTCGGTGGGTAGCACTTCGCCCATTTCATCGACCTCATCTTCATCTGCCTCCTCTGAAAACAACTCGCCAGTCAGTCAGCGTGCCACTTCCATATCGAACTCTGCCGTCAATAGTCACAGCAACAATATTAACAACAATAATAACGCTACGTCAACAAGAACGACATCATCGCGTGTCGCCGACGCCGCTAGCATGCGTTCAGCCAGCTTGAGTGCCCGTCTATCGCCGCCCGCCTGGGTGCCAGACGATAAGGCGCCACGTTGTATGTCCTGTCGCACGCAATTCACAGCTTTCCGGCGTCGCCATCACTGTCGCAACTGTGGCGGCGTATTCTGCGGTGTCTGTTCCAATTCATCAGCGCCATTGCCCAAATATGGACTGACGAAGGCGGTGCGCGTTTGCCGTGATTGCTATGTGCGAGAGGTACGCGTCAATACGACATCCACTGGCAGCAGCGCGGGGCGTAGTGCTGCCTTATCGCCGCGTGGAAATGCAGCTGCAGCAACAGCTGGTGGTTCGTAGGAAAGCGAATTGCGGCGATGGATTGGGGATGTAAAAATTCCAATCGCGGAACTGATAATTATGAGGAGCAAGGCTTTTGTTGTTGCTTGTGATTTACTGCTTTTCTAAAGCAATGCCCGCAGCACTTGTGGAATATTCTTTAACTATATAATTTACGATATTTTTTGTTTTAATTTGAAATTTTTAAAAATTTACACAGCGCAAATGTGTAAAAAAAATTGGATTGCATGTATTGGACTTTTTAAGTTAGCGACAATTACAACTGGATGTTTGTTGTAAGCCAGGAATATCTTTTACACTTAAACAAAACGCAGTGGGGCTTATTGTAAATGTTACGAGCTGTTGGCATCTTATGGGACTTGCTTTTAAAAGCACTACAACGGTTATACTTCAATGCTTTTCCAATTTTTATATATTTTTTTGGAATATCGAAATGTATATGCAAGTGATACGAATTTATATAACCGATCAAAACAAAAATTATTTCTAAAAATTAAGGAACTACTAAAAATTAATTAATTTCATGTTCATTATCAAAGTTTTTTATTTGAAAAAAATCGTTTCAAATGTGAAATTGTACCTTCAACGTGTTTTGTAAATAAACAGTTTATATATTTAATAAAAAATTGTGTCGAAAAGTTCTTCGGGTAACGAATTTTTTGAAGTAAAAAAGCACTATCGATCTAAAATTCGAACATACTTTTTAAAATAAATTCTCTTCCAAAAGTTATCGATTCTGGCCAACAGCTCATCGGAAGAAATTTTTTACTCAGCTCGCGCTATAGCAATGACATTTTTCTTGAAGTTTTTTTTAATTGTTTCTAACCCTCCCTACAGTAAACTGCTTACACATACGTTTGTATAAAAGTTGTTGATTTTTTTTTTGTCAAACTATTTTGTACTAAACTTAAACAAAGTTTCGTATTGTAGAAAGAAAGTCACCAACCACAGTGTATGTATGTATTTTTATGTACAACTTAGAACTTGGTCTATTTTTGTAAAACTTAGTATTTAATAAAATTTAAAACAAAAAAAAAAAGAGTGATAACTCAAGAACATAGACAACTGTTAGTTTTGTAGCAATAAGAAATTTTTGTATTGTATTTTTAGTGAAGAGGTATATAAAAATAATTTAAAAATTAAAAACAATAATAATGAAACACACACACATACACAAGACACGCGCATATCTGTTTTGTATTGCTAAACTGTGTTTGTGAGATGTGCGTTGAGATATTGAGATAAAGAGTTGAAGTAATGTAGCATAGCGAAATTTTTGAAATAAGTTGAGTTTTGAAAATTTTTTTTTGTTGACAATTTGATTACAGTAGTTGAGTATGAGTACACACAAATAGCCTTACTTTTATTGAATTGCTGTTGTAATAGAAAACAATTATTATTATTTTAATAATTATTAATTAATTTCTTATGTGACTCGCTGAAGTGTCTTAACATTCGTATGTATACAAATCTATTTTATTTAAAATATTCCTTGGTTGTTGTTTATTTATCAACTACACATACAATACTACTATACAATTGTTTCTCCTATTTTTATTTAATTATTTCGTCAATTGAATATCGCTAAATGGAAAGTTAATTAATTTACTTAGGCGTATAAAAAACACTAACAATTTACATACATATATTGCATTTGTTTAGATGTTTAAACGAAAATAAAAATACAAAAGTGCTTTTAATACCTAAAGAAGTTGCTGCAAAAAATATTTTTATTAAAAATTACAAAAAAAAAAGTCAACGATTAGGATTAATTTCTTCGTATGGGACTTCAATGATTTTGTGATCTTCTTTCTGTTTACTTTTATTCCGCTTATTTACAACTGTTTTATTAAAACAAGTAAACAAATTAAAGATTTCCCATGTTTTTTTTTTAATTTTATGCTGGTGAATCGCAAAAAATTGTAATATTAAACAAACAAAAAAATTTAAATAAATAAACAATTAAGTATATACACATTATACACACAATAATGAAACAAATAAAATGTTTTTTAATGTTTGGTGGGTGTATTGATTTTCGCTGTGGTAACGAAAATATTTTGCTGCGGAAAATCGAATTTGGACATTAATTTGTTGATGAAATTACATTTTTTAAAAATCGTCAAATTAAATTTGTGAATAAAACATTCCAAAGCATCTAATTTCTAATGGTGTTGAGTTACTACTACTATTTTACAAACACAAAAAACATAAAAAAACTGCTGACTAACAAACTGTTATGCGCCGTGTGAAGATCCTTACCAAGGCAGATTTAACAGGTCACCTCAGTAGAATTAATAATTTGATTATTTTCATTTATCTTAGTTGTCAAACTTTGTCTTATTTTGATAAAAACAAAAATATTTGTTTACATCTGATTTGTGCTTTTAAGTGGCATCACGTTCACGGAAACAATGTGGTGTCCAGGGACTATTTCGCAAGATGTGATTTGTTTGCTGGTGCAAAACGCGTACACTTGCAGCCCAACTCTATCCCAAGGCTCAAACATTAAGTTCTGAATAGAAATGTACATTTTGTATTTACTTATTTTTAGTAAATTGAATTTGTGATTTGTTAACTTTTGTTTTCAATAGACTGACTTGATAGTTAGAATTGACAATAAAGGTATATCAAAGAAACCAGCAGGTTTGCAATATCTTGCCTTGATCCTTACTGTTTTATTTTTCACTGCCATATAAATCTTAGCTACCATCTCAGGTTTATTTTCTGACATAATTTTCAGGTTCTGCTTTGCAACAAGCTGGGAAAACAAAACGTTCTTCTCCGCCATTTTGGGGTTCCAACACCGACCAATAAGGTTTTTATTTACGTACTAGCTCTAGACAGATAACTACGTCTTTCAGGCAGAGATGCATGCCAGAGAACTACATAAATATGCGGCATAGTTTTAGGCGCAGCAATGTTAACAAAACATCAGAATATGGTTATACTGGTTATATTCTTAAGTAAATTAGAAAATAAATTTTATGCATTATCGATTTTTAGAAAAATTCCCACAATCCCTGCCAAGCCTTTGACAAACCGTTTTTTCACTCAATCATTTCTGAAAAATAAAATTCAAACTAAAAATTATATTTTTGAAGAAAACTGTTTTCTAGCATATATAAAATAAAGAATTTTTAGATTAATTTCAATAATTTTAATTAGCAGAGCAATAAATAATTTAAAAGAAAATGCCACCAAAGAAGGGCAAAGGAAAAGGCAAAAAGAAAAAGGAGCCCGTTAAGGAAGTTGAACCGGAACCGCAAATTCAATTATCTGAACCATCTATAAATGAGGGCGAGCTGGATTTGTTGGATGACCTTAACGATGATTTCTTTTCCGCCGCCAATCAGGTGACAAAAAGAATATATTTAACCAGAAGGAAGTTCGTCTCAACGCTGAGTTAACTTTCGATTTCTATTGCTACGCACAGACTATACAAAAGCTTATGGAAGCGAATCGTTTTTATGAAGCATCGAAAATCAAAAAATTTGTGGACATAATATTCAATTTACATCGCCGCTATGCCGATGAGGTGAAAGAGACGTCCGTTTTGCGACCGCAGGTAATACGTGCGGAGAATAAGTTGCGCTTGGCCTTGGAGCTGACTGCTAATTCAGAGGAGGCTATGGAACGGCTGCGAGAAGCGTTGAGTAAGTCGATTGCCGTCTATACCGTCTACAACCGAGATATTGGATGATATTCATGGCATTTTTTTTCGACGTGATTAGGCAAAGCTTGGATGGAGAGTGATGCATCGTTATTGCGCGAACAGGATACGCAGGAGCGCTTGCAGGAAGTGATGATTAAATGCGAGGGAATGGAGAGTAAGGGGGCGAAGAAACAGGATGATACGTCTGAGTAAGCTGAAGAGACAAGTACCGCATAGAATTTGAGACCGCGTGGTTCAAGAGTAATCGAATTTAGTTCTTGTACGGCTCTTTCAGTTTTCACCAAAATTTTTTTTGGATACCGGGCGCAACTTTAAGGCACAGAGATACAAAGTAGTTACTCCTCCGTGAACTTTTCACACTTTTGAAGAGCTTTAGAAGAAAGAAATTAATGTCGAAAAAAGAAAATTCCCTGGGGGAACATGTGTTTTGGACCAGTTTGGTATAAGCTCCGTTCCTCTAAAAGTCCAGCAACGAAATTTCTGAGAACTTAAGAGTATTCTCTCTGAAAGAGAGATGTTGCAATTTTTTACGCGAACGCAAAGTTTACAGAAACTTGCAAGTTTAACGAACAGCTGATTGAATTCTTGTTTGCATCCGAATATGCAAAATAAAAAACTTTGAATTAGTGTTTTCTTAAAACATTCTACTAACGAAACTAACATTTACTTGCTTATTGCATATTTTAAACTCATTTTTTTTTTACAATTTTCACCTTTAAAATTTTTAAACAAAAATTTCGTATTTATACAAATTGCAATCAGCTGCTATTGATCAGCTGTTTTCTTTCTAGCAAATTTGTGCAGTAGGAATAAAGTTTGTCCAGCAAGAATTTGCAACTTCCCTTTAAAATGAAATGTCATTTTTCTCTTTCAATTTCCCTTTCCTTGTAAGTTTTTTGGACACCACGAACGCAATTAATAGTTCGTTCTTTCTCTGTACACCTGATAGTTTCTGTTATAATGGGCTATGACTCTATTGGGCAATCCAAAAATCGTCGGGTCGCCAATTTAGAAACTGCTATTAGCCAGGTTTTAGTACAACTAATATAAGGAAATCGACCGCTATATCGCAGCTAAAGTTAAGTTTGAACTCTTTTACCTAATTGGATTTCTTCTCTCAGGTTTGGTCATTTATCTAAGTACAAAAATATTATTTTACGCGAACGTGATCGTCTGAACGGAGAAGTAATTGATCTTGAGAAACGTTTACAATTTCAACGTTACTACTCCGAGTCTCTGGAGTATATCAACAAAAACAATGAAGAGAGTATATCAAAGATGAATTTGCAAATGCGCATGCTCGAAACGGAGAAAGGTAATTTCGAGGTAAAAATTCGAAGTCTTCAAAACAACCTTGACGATCAGAAAGATATCAATTCGCGCTCCGCTATGAGGTTTGACGCTGTGAATCGTGAGGTAATTCAACACATTTTTGCCCTCATGAATTCTTATTTCATCGATTATTTGGAATTTGCTTGTTATTGGCTTCAGTTGACGGAAACACACAAAAAGTTAGCAAAGAAGATTGGCGACTATGATCAGCTGAAGCATACTTTGGATAAATTGCGTAATGACAATGCAATAAACAACAGACAATTGCTCAAAAACGATGAGGAGATAACCGATCTGCGCAAGGAACAGCGTGAGAATGAGGAGCTCATTCGAACATTGCGTTTGGAGGATAAAGTGAAGGCCAATACAATAAATCATTTAACAAAAAAATACAAGAAAACCATACAAGATCACAGCTCTATCTCATCAAAGCTATACAAACTGAATCGACTAAACCATACGCTGGGTGAGGATATCACGCGCTTAAAGTGAGTAGCTCTTGATCATACCACTCGGGACATTCACAAACTACGGGTGTATGATTTTTTCGCATAGAAATCAAATCAATGCACTGGAAAAGGATTTGCTCAACTCCACTTACAAATTCGACGAACTGCGCCGCGTCAAGGAGAACATGCAGCATGAGCGTGATGCATTGCGTAGCGATATTGTTAAATTAAACAATCAGATAGCTGATCTCAAACATACCATCATGATGCAGACAATAAATATTGACGGACTGCAAATGGATATTAATAAGTTGAATGTGAAACTCGACGAAGCGCGTATAAATGTGTCGAAGTCGGAGAAGGAGCGCGACGAAATGGCGCAAGAGGTGGAAACGTTGCATGAGCGCATCGAATACCAACAAGGTGAGTGTTGTTGTTTAAGAAAAAAATTGTTATCTTGAAATTAAAGAAGATATATTGCTGTGGTAACAGCAACACAGTAAACTCTGTTTCAAACGTTTGAACACAAATTTACTTCTCAAATGTTTTCCAAATTTAATATGAGAATAACACTCCACATTTCAAATTAATTTGATAAATAAGCTTTGCAATTGATTTAAAGCACATCCTGAAATCGAGGTTAAATTTCACTTTTTGTTGGTGAAACTGTAATCTAATCATTTTCAAACGTGTGACATTTGAAAAAGTACCTTGATTTCTAATCGTTCTTAAATATATATCAGCTCTAATTGTTTGGTGGGATAAATCATTTCCGTATATGTGTCGGAAACGCTGATGAAATGGCTGTAGCGGAATTAAATCCGGGTAGGTCGGCTGTATATCATAATTTTTTTCATCATTGTATCTATACGGGTCCTCCAAATATCATTATTTTTAATTAAAAATAAAGGCAAGACATAAGCCTCCTGCAGCCTTAAAATAATCGGATGTTGATATAACACTGAGACGGGTATCGATGTTGATAGAGATTTAAACACTTGCGTTTTTTTTAAACGATGTCGAATTTTTACTAAAGACTCCATTGATAATTCTGGGTCAAGATCTGAGGTCGTTATTCCGGTATAGGGGGTATATTTCACTTCTCTTCGGGCATATACTATGGTCTTCCATCGACCACGAGGTGGGAAATCGGTAAAGAGAAAGGAGTTTTCGTGTCTACTGTGACAGCCTGCACTTAAAGAACTGGGGAGCTAATCCAGTTCGGCAAAGCAAGTCTTGAGAAAATAATGTTCGTAAACATAAATAACTGGCAATGAAGCATCTGATCAATCGAACTGATTTTTTTCCCGATTCTCAACCAGTTATATTTTTTCCACCTTCTTCCATCGAAACTATCATCATAAACTGGACGAATATCTCGTTCTGCAGTTGGCAGGGAGGCTTCGATTGACTGTAGTTGAGCAAAACTCAAGTGGACTTCGTTCTTAAAAGAACTGTAACTGAGCAGGCCGACTTCATACAATTTATTGGGATTTTGACTGTTCAAACCACGTGGCATAAACGCCCTGCTCCGATAGCTGTTAATGATAACTTAAACTGCCCATCCTGCATTGAAGAGGATGAAACGTCGGAACGCTTTCTGTGATTCAGCCTCGCTCGACAGCTTCGATGTAGTTTCGAGTTGTACATAAGTAGAAAAATCATGGCAATCAAGCAGTGTATATTAGTCAATCAAAACATTAGAAATTTTAATTTTCGGTGTTATAAATATAAAAAAAATTACATTTCAAAACAAAAATTCCTAGCTTTTTAAAATTGTATTTTTTAAATAAGAACAAATTCAGCTGAAATCGAATCAAGTCACGGACCTAAGCGAAAAACTACAGCAAAAGCACTTAGCACTAATCAACGTTAAAAAACAATTAGAGGCGGCACACTCAGAAAAAATGGTGTTGCGACGAAATTTGGAGACTTGCACACAGGAGCGTGATAATTTCCGCATACTGCAGACGGTAAGAAAAAAGCCAATGTAGAGAATATCTTAGATACATATACGTGCACATGTACATGTGAAAGGGTAATAAAGATCTGATCACAGAGATCCTTACTTTCACATTAAACGTTTATGACCTATATACATACATACATATATATCAACGCTGATCTACTATTTGCTAGAAAACGAATCATCAAATTCAACAACTCACCGCAGAAATCATGGCCAATCAAAACAAGATCAGCAATCTCAACTTGCAAATAGAGCGCTTGAACAACGACAAGAAGGAGCTGCAGTCCGAGTTGAAGAACAAAGAGAACTTGTTGGCGAGTGTGCGTCGGGATTTGCGCGAGATGAAAACTAAAAATGAGAATCTGCTAAAAACTATACACGACGATGAGTTGAAGTTTATGAAAATGTCACAGGATCTGGATGAGACGCGCAAAGAGAAGAATCTGATCGGTTTGCAAATGGTGAGACGCAACGACGAGATCGTAGTGCTGCGCGATAAACTCTGCAATACGCAATCGGCTTTAGATCAAGGTCTGCATCGAATAGCTCCATCAGCTATGTATTATTTTGTTTCTTAAATTCTCACTCTCCATGCAGGCCAAACCCAGTACAATCAGCGTGTTGAAGATATACGTTTGCTGAAAATGGAGATAACCAACTTGCAGACGGAGCGAGATTGCTTGACTCGCGCAATTAAGAGTACAGCTGATATGCGTGAAGAAATCATAAGGCTACAACGTTCATTAAATCAGGAACGCATCAAGGTACGCTCACTCACTGAGGATGTGAAAACACCAACTGGCGTGCATCGTTGGCGCATACTAAAAGGTGAAGATCCGAATCGTTATCAGCTGTTGGAAAAGGTTCAAATGCTTCAGAGGTAAGCGTATGAGAAAATTTGGTTTTATAAGAAAGTTCTCAGATTTTTAGATCTGGTTTGATTAGCAAAGTGGTAATGGAATAGGTAAGATAGTGCGATGTAATTCTTTTTTATATGCACAGAAACAATTGTTAAAATAGAAGGATGGGAAATTGTCAACGTCTTATTCGGCTCTTGAAAGGAAAAAAGTAGTTTGGATTAGAATAATTAAATGCCTGCGGCTAATTAAACCACCTTGGCTCATTTCATTATTAATCCAGAGGAGTACCCAAGGAGAGCGTATGCTAAATAACAAACTCTCAGTTTAGTAAAATAACATTAAAAAATTCATAAATTGACTAGCATTAAACGTATATGTAGGTATGAACAGTGGTGAAGTAAAATATCTTTGAAATAGGCTACCTCTGCTCAATATACATTGCAGTAAACTGGCATTCATGAAGAGCTCCTGAATGAATACAAATTTTGTAAGCCTTCCGACTACTTTCAACCGGTCCGTGGAGGATCTCTCGTCTTTACTCTATGAGAACAGCTATCACGTCGAAGTTAACAGCAAAAACTTTCCAAAAAATGTTGCTCCGGAAAAATTTAGAGTAATTGCAAGTTTTATGTTCTCCCATCACTATTTTTCACTCGATTTTGCTTTAGAAACTACGCAACTGCTTTAATTAAATTTGCTGCAATATGTCTATGATTTCGAAAAGCACATATGTAAGTATGGCTGAGCCTTATAGTTTTTTCTATTTTCGCTGTCGAAAAGTTGAAAAGGTCTGTAAACCTTTCGTAGAATTCATTCATACGGAATGTCGTAGGAATTCATTTTTCTATAGGACGGACACAAAGAGTGCCACTGGTTTCTAATTATTTGATGGCTGAAAATAGCGACTTCGTGCACCACGCGATGCGATCGTCTATTTTTTTTTTTTGGTATTGTCTGAAATTGGGCTTATCGTGAATATTTTTCAGACGATTGCGCTTGTGGATTCATAATTTTAATTTGATACAATGGCAACCATACATTTTATATATTCTCGTTATATTTAGACGAAATCTGAAGCAAGAAATACACAAAGAGAAGTTAGAGCAAAAGCTAGAAGAGACACATCGTGTGTGTGATTCACTGAAGCGAGTGGTTGAGAATCTGCCAACAACGGACGTTAAGCAAAAGCTTGTGGTGACACAGGTGCGCGTGTGTTTTACAAATGTATTCAAACAAATTTAATTTCCTATATCCATCGCTACAGCGCATGAACCGCTCACAGCTTAAGAAATTGAAAGCACTCAGTGCTGAGTTATCGATCAATCAAATCGAATTGAAAGCACGCGAATGTATTATCGATGAATTCAAAGAAACGTTGAAGAAAGCAAGACAACAACAAAATTGTGAAGAGCAAAGCATTACACAGCCAACACAATCAGTGATATCGAGTGCCGTCGTACCCTTTGTCTATTCAAGTCAGGAGAATTATATGGACTGCATTTATGTAGAGACTAGCGATCCAAGTCAAGATATGCAGGAGCTGAAGACGGGCTTGACTGTATAGGATTCAGTCTCTAAGTCAACATATGTTTTTATTGTTTTTAAGTGGAAATTTGGACTTTGATTGTAATGTCTTTTTTTTTTTTTAAAGATATTCGAAATTAATTACCACGCGAGCCATACCAAAGCTTTTCATATTTTGAAAATATGTATATATGCCGAGTTGAGAGCGAAGCTCTTAGAAAATGAATGGGTAGACTAATTATACTGAAATGCTGGAAATGTGCAAGCAGCTTGTATTTCCGCCATTTCAGCATAAATTTCTTGTATCGATTCCTTACGAAGAGCTTTCATCTCTAGCAACTTGTAAGTAATGTAAATAAAGCAGAAAAAACGAATATGAACAACGTAGTAAGTTTTCGTCTTATTTTTTCATACTTATTAACCTAAAATTTAACTTACAAGTTTTCAATATGTAAAAAGATATAATGTGTGCACTCGTAGAAAATAGCATGCGCGAGTCGTTTGAGCTGAAAAACCTTATGAGTTTCCAGCTTACACTCAAATGCCAGTGATTAGTTTAAAGCCAGCGCCCAATGTGCGTTGCATATTTGGCGGCGCCGAGAAGCATTGCGCTTGCATTTGCACCAACAGCTGATGCTCTTCGAGCAATTTTTGTTTTTGTCTCCGTTCCTGGTTGAGCTGCGCTTTCGCATCGGTGAGACGCATTTTAAATTCGTCGAGCTTTTGCGAATTACTCTTATCATCCAATTCCTTCACATGTAGCTCCGCCATCAGTGCCTTCAGCTTACGTTCTTTGCCGGATAAAGTGGCCTAGAAAAATATACATACATACATATATATATATTCGATAAAATGCCACTCTTGATCTCAATATTCCTTATACTCACTTTCACATTGTTCAGCTCGGCGCGCACTTTATGACTCGGCAGCTTTAGCATGAATTCCTTGAGTGCCTCATATAGCCGCTGTGATTCCTCAAGCGCTTCTTCTTGCTGCAGCGCTGAAACGTTTTGCTGTAGAATTTGCCTGAAATCGATGTAAAATCGATCAATTTATTTCAGTTCCTTAACAATTTTTTTCACAAACTCACTTTCGTAATGTTTGTATTCTCATTATTAGATCCATTTTCTCCGGATCACGTCCTTTGAGGCTACGCCAACGGTGTATATTCATCGGTGTCACCATCTCCTCCTGCATGGCACGCGCTTTGATGCGCTCTTGATTGACTAGTCTGTGCATTTGTAGCAATTCCTGTCGCAAATCGGACGCATTTTCGCGATCCTTGCGTAGCACATTTCGTTCCGTGCGCAGATTTTTGATCTCTACGCGCATCAGACGCATATCATCTTGCGCTTGCGCATATCGCTTCTCAGTTTGGTCGTAAGCCGTTTGCAGCGTTTGCAGCTGATCCTTAAGCTTTGTATAGTCGTCATTGCATTTTGTTAGCGCTACGGCGACGGTATTCTTTTCATCTCTGAGATGCTCGAGCTCGCGTTTGAGATGCGACAACTTTTGGTTGTCCTCCTGCACACCAACGAAACTACATATTTTACTATTTAAAGCTAAATAAGATACAAACGCTTACCTGTAGTGATCTTGTGTTCTTATCGCAAACCTTTTTGCGCTCCTGCAACTCACAACGCGTATGCTGATGGCCCAACTGTGAGTAGCGCAGCTCATTCTTAATCAAGCGACGCTCTTTCTCAAGCTTATCGATTTGCACTTGCAGTCGACCGATTTCGCTATCTCGCAGCGATACTTTGTTCTTATAGTTCTCGATGTTTTCTTGCAGTCTAACAATTTGTTGTTCTAACTTGGCGTACTTTTCATCGGAGGTCTGTAGACTTCGAATGATAGTGTTTTTTTCATTCAAAAGCGCGTCGTGTTGACGTTGTAGGTTGCTGGCTTTCTGCTCAAGATCGCTTATTGTGCGCTTGAGTTCAATCTCGTAGTTTTCCTTCAGTTGTATCTCATCTTTAGAACGCAAAAAGTGAATTATTTCGTTTCTTAACGCCATAAAGAGCGCCAAACCTAGTTAGTACTCACTTTGTAGTGCATCGATTTTATCCATCAACACTTGTATTTCATCTATTTTTTTCACTTTCTCCTTTCTCGATTTCGTAAGATCTTCTTGCATTTTCTTTTGGTGCATTTCCATGGCAAATACGGTTTCTTGTAGTGATTTAATTGCATGCTGTGATTCTTGGAACTGTTCGTCTGTATGTTCGATCGTTTGATGCTCGACGTATAAGTCGCGTTTCAGCGTATCCCGCTCTTTAGTCAAATGCTCATTATGTTTTTCGAACTGATGCACAATACGGCGCATCGATTCCAATTCCTTGTCTTGTGTACTCAGCTGCGTTCTGCAGTAAATCAAAGCAAATTAAGGTCAGCCATTAATACTATCCTTTCTAATCTGAAACATAAACTCACTTTAAGCGTACATTCTCCTCCTCCGCCTTGGCGCGCGCGTCATTTAGTGACGCATATTTACGCGAAGTAGTCTCCTCCGATTTGACAAGCTTCGCATTCTCACGTTTCAGTTTGATAATTTCATCCTCACGCATCTGCAAAGAAAGTGTTCTAGTATACAATCACTAAACCTCTCCATCACAAATCACCTTTAACAAACTGATGCGTTGAGTTAGCGCTCGCTTGTTCTCATCCCGTTCCTGTATCGCGTATTCGAGTTCGACTATAGTCTTAGCCAGCTTGTTGCTTGTGGTGTTATGTTGTGTGTGCAAATGTTCTAGATTGGTCTTCAGTGAGAGTATTTGTAGGTTATGCCGCACCTTCAATTTGATCAACTGGTCATTGTGCACTTTGATTTGTTGGATCTTCTCTTTGGCTTTCGCTTCTTCACTGCGTGTTTGTGCGAGCTCTTTTTCGAGCGTGTCCAAGCGCTTTCGGTTGTTGTACGCTTCATTCGAAGTTTCCTGGAAATTTTAGTAAATAAATAGGGACAATGACAAGCTCTTTATAGCTTAATATTCTATGCTACTTACATCAAGCATTTTTACCATTGCTTTATTTTTCTCCTCCAGTGTTTGTGTCATGGCTTCCACTTCGGCTGTGTATAGTCGTTGTATTTGTAGACGTTTATTTAGGTCGCGGATCTCATTATTAAGTTTTTCACGTTCTTTTTGCTCGTCGCGTTTGCTTGTGATTATGTTAAGAAGTTTTTAAATCATTTCAAACAACAATAATTACAGAAGTCAGATTTGTTAACAGGAACATCAGCTATAACCAGGCCTGTCAAAAGAAGCACTCGCAGGAGATCAAGACCCATTTTAAATAACCACTGAAGTTGTATAGAGATAACGAGGCACTGAAAGACATTCGTCGAGGGGCAATGATAACATTCACGACCTCTATCCATAACTAGAGTTAAACCATCATTTATCTTTGAAAGAATTCCAGCCAATTCATTACAGATTCATGCTATGCTTCTCAGCATAAAACATAATGTTATGGTTTTCGAGAAAGTACTAATGATATTCTTGAAAAAGTAGAAACAAACTAAATTTTTTTCAAGTAGAGTTCTATAGTAAAACTTGAAGAATCAATCCTAAGCACCGAAATCAGATTAGCTCCTCTACATTCATTGCTTTTAAAAAAGCCAGACAGACCTCCAAGCTCAGAAGAAGTTTCAACTACCGGATCGGAGATTTTGCTAACCGAGAATTGTGCAAAATAGTTAAATCCTTAGTTTGAGGAAGGACGAGGCTTGCTTTATTTTTGAGCAGTCCAGCGGCGACTTAAACGAGGGTAAAGAATACTAGAATTTTTGAAATTTCAAACTAACACAATTTTCTGACGGACGAATGGACTGCGAGCCACATCGTCGCCAAGCTTGTATCTATATAATACGAATCAACTAGCCGTTATAGATATAAGAAAAATAAAGAATCCATTCGGACAGTCAATGCCTCGCTGCGCTGAAAAGTGTCTGTGGCAACAGCCTGAAGTTTTCTCAGAGCAGCACATTTGAAGAAACCTAACATAATTTAGCTCACAAATCCGAATTACCTCTGCAATCCTGAGCGCTTATCGCTTAAATGTTCCACCATTTGCTCCAGTGTGTCCATTTTTTCTCTCATCTTCAACATATCATCTTGCGCGTGATGTTCACGTGACTGCGCCGCATCTTTTTGCATCCAAGCGCTCTCTATTTAAAAACGATTAAGTAAAATGCAACAGTAGATACATATTCGTAATTTCAATTTGTACCAATAACTGTCCGCAACTCTGCTATTGTCGCCTGATCCATTTTACTCAATTTGTTGACGTGATCCAAACGATCTTTCAACAATTGTATTTCTTGGCTGAGTTCCTGACAATGCAATTGCTCCATATGCAAGTCGGATTTATAGCGATTGGAGCAAATAACCATTCGTTGAACATTGTCGGCATTGATGTGTGTATCCTTTTGACGCAATGCTTTGGTAATCTATGGAAATTTGTGTGGAGGAAATTGGCGAAAGGCACTTTAGATATAATAGGCATTCATTTAAACAGCGCTACCTCAGGCACTTTGTCCATTAAGTTCGTGTAGAAATCATCATCGAAATCTTCGGGCACCAATGGCTCATCATCCGAACCGGAAGCTCTGGAACCAGCGCTCATTTTTGACTTTTGATTTCTTAAAAGAATTACAACGGCGATTCTTCTTAAAACAATTACAAACAATAAATTTCTGATCTCGGCGCTGCTACTTAATCACTTTTTTCTTCTTTTGCTCAACTCAAAAAATCGCCAACAAAAACTGTTATTGACTTAATAACAACATTTCCCGTTGTTACCAGTGCCGGCACTTTTCGCCTGCTCTTGGCCATGCTCTACTATGGCAACAGGTTTTGTTGTCGTCTCCAACAATCATCAAAATGTTTCAAGGAAGTGTTATACAATTCTTCACAAACATTTTTTCTCTTGCACACGCAAACACACACACACATTTCTTTGTGTGCACATCCAGATGGAGTAAAAACAAACTGCTAACGCAACAAGTATTTAGTAATAAGTTTGCGCCTTTTTGTATTTTCTTTTATGTGGCTGTGGTTTTGTTTATGTTTTTATCTGCTTTGGCATTATTGGGGCGCATGTCTGGTGGCTTGTTGTGTTCCTGCAACGCCAACTATGCAACTATGTCGCGTTTTAATGATTTGGTTGAGTGACTGGTTGGCGTTTTCCTTGCCTATATTTAAATCTAAGCAAGCTGACATTTTTGCATAGCCACGTTTATGAAGAAAATTGTAAGAGTTACCCACAAAACGATAAACACACGACTACTTCAGATGAGCGTTTGCTGGCATTTTTGTCCCCCAATTAAAAATGTTTGCTGGGTGGTCAACTCGTTAAACAAATTTATTACTTTGTGAACATATATGTTATGTATGTAAGTTCCTACATAACTAAAAGTGTTTTTAAACGAGTACAATAAAATTATATGTGTGTGTGTGTGTGTGCGTATTTTTGTGTCTTTATCTTTTCAACCAATTAACTTATTGGCATACTCTAGATACCCACAATGTGAACATCCCTCGGTAGTTTTATAGTTGAGAGTATTTAGGGGGATTTCTTCCATTGTACGTACTAGTATTTGTCTCCCACGAGTGCACTTCCGCCTCAGTGATTCGCTTTGCCAGTAATAATTATGCATTTTACTAACATAATTTCAGCAATGACTCTAAATTTTCCATCTGACTTTATGAAATAAGTATTATGTATATCCTACATGCATACATATTAACATACATACATACATACATACGTACATACATATTTGACAATCGTTTCCCATATTTGTTTTGAATTAATTTTTTACTGGCCAATTAATTTTAGTTTTTTCGTCTTCCAGTTTCTGGAAAAAAATGGAAGAAGTTTTCAATTTTAGTACTTCCTTATAGGTCGTGAAACTAGATTTCCTTATCGTCCCATTATACGGATACCTAATTAATTAATGGCGCTAAAGAAGTTTCACATCATGAAATATAACATATCGTAACATAACGTGACATAACATAGCATAGCATAACAAAACATAACGTTACGTAACATAATTTTACATAACATAATATACCTTAACATAACATAATATGACATAGCAGACCATAATATAGCATAACAATACATAACATAAAGTAACATAACGTAACATAATGTAACATACCAAGAGCTTAGGCCCATCTCTGATGTATTACGGAAAAAACTGAATGCGGGGATTTGGATACTCGAGGACTAACCAGAGGGGCGCACCACTTTGCAAATAAGAAATAAGTATTTTTTGTAGTTTAAACATTCATTGTAATAAAGTTTTATATAAAACTAAATTTACATTACGATACTATTTTCAACTTCACCATTACGTTTTCTTTTCATTCAACAAAAATTTTGTAATATTCCTGCAAGCTAAGGAATCTGACTCAATCCTTATAGTATATGGGAAATGGAGCTTTCGTAAACGCCCTCTCATTGAAAAATTTGACCACTAAAGCAAATGACAACTTCTCTTATTTTTTTTATTTTAATTTAGTGCAGGTACCCTTTTTAAAAAGGTATCCTTTGTGTGTTTATCCAAATTATAAATTATTTTTACTTCTTGTTTGGTTATCCCATCAAAGCGACATGTGCCATGAAATGTACGCTAAAAACGATCTCTCCAAAATAGAAGAGCTTGGGAACGCCATTGATCACGTCCATAGTACTATTGGTTTTCAAAACTCAATGAGCTTAGGATGAAAATGGTTATATATACTATGTCCATACAACTGCAAGGTATCGGATTTTTAAAAGTAGTTATTCATAGCTAAATATCAGTATTATGAATTGTTAGTATTGGGATAGCCTGCTACTGAGTATCCTCTGCATATTCGCTACTGTGGCAACACTGTTTTCCACTTTTTACGCTGCTCTTTTCATTACAATGCAACCACGCTCTACTCTTTTTCTTATTCCAACTAACAATAAGTTAAGTAAAATGCCATAACCTGGTAGAAAACCACCTTCACCAAGCGCAACTCTCAACCAAAACCCACATAAATCCAAAATAAAGCTCTCACCGCAATTTTACTTCCTGCTCAACATGCCGGCATTAGCAACTCTGTGTTTTGTAGTAAAACAAAAACAAGTTGTTGTTAATTTCCCAGTCAATCAAAGTGCGAGTAGTCGGCGTCTACGTTGTTGGCGTTGCGTCGCTACTTCACCGTCGCATGTGGCAGCGTGTGTCGGTGCGTTGGGTGGCGCTCAGTTGATCGCTCTCACTTTTCAACAGTAGCCATGACATTGCTAGCGTTTGCTGTAATACTCCGCAGAAATGTTGAGACAGACACAAACACACAAAGGCTTGGCTATATTTGTATGGCTGTACGTCTGTATGTTTGTAAGTTTGTAAGTTAGCAGAGGCAAACGTAAATAAGCAATCACATGCTGAAGCGCGCCATGCCCGCGATTTAAAAAATCCGACTAAATGTCATTTAACAATGCTGATATCTACGTGTTTACATACATACATATGCACATAAGTATTTATGTATGTAGGTATATTTGTACGTAGCGAGCAATGGCTTAGCGCTAAACTTTCTTCGCTGCCATTTTTTTTGCCATATGAAATTATTGCCATACACTCAGTTAAACAGAAAAGCATAATTGTTATTTAGGCGTATGTAAATTTCAATTTTTGAAATGTTATTTAAATTATTTGTTTAATATATGTATGTATGTAACATTTTTGAACTTTTGTTAGTCTGCTGATTTAAAGCTTATGCAATTTTTGTACAATAAAATGCAAGTTTAAAATCGCATAAAAGTCGCAACACAAACGAAAAAAATGCAAAATTTGTTTAAAAATCTCGCATACGCTAAGAAAATTAACATTTTTTTAAAGTGTAAACATTTGATTTTTTTTAAATCTAAGTTAAAAATGTTGTATAAAGTTTAAAATTCGGGTTTGTAAGGCTTTTGCTAACGTGTTTTTTAATAATAGAAAAAAAAAACAGTGGGAATTAAAAAAAATTTATTTAATTAAATACTGATTCCTATGGAAATTCCTTGTTTAAATGACATACACAAATTCCCTCCTAGATAAGCAACTAGTTAAGCGGCCGAAAGCTTTGCAAATTACATTCGTCTCTTCGAACTGAGCATAATTTCATTCCATCTGTATGCACCCCTGCAATTCTCATTTGGATTTTAGGAAAGTGTCACGTGGCTGGCGTAATTAATGGGAATATATTACATATCTGGCATACCAGAAATCTTCTATCCAACGTCGTTTGTTATCTACCTGCACCTCTACCTCGTAGACTAACGAAGCAGCAGGTGATAGAGAGATTGATGCGTTGGAAATCCTTACGCACTTATCAGTTCAATCTTTTAAATTGCCACAATATCTGGCTGGCAACTCTACTTCAATAAAAATTCTTGACAATCCAAGGCAAAATTCACATAGAATTTATCACGGTTTTCAAGGCCGAAAAGCATATTTTTGCATTAATTTGGTATACATATCACGTTGCGAAAACCTCAGAACTAAATTCAAATCGGTGTGTATAATTAAGAAAGATTTTCAAGGTAAATTTCCATCGAGATGGAAGCTAACGAAAGGTCTTGTATATGACGAGAACTCTATAGCCTTCTACACTTACGTATCCAAAACCGTCGGCGGAGTGAAGGCAATTGTCTTCTTCGAAATACTAATCGTCTTGCGCCAGCATCATGCAAGCGGAAGTGCTAGAAATTGTTGAAGTCTGTAAAGTTACATGAACCAACTATACCAGATTACGCAATACGAAGTGAGAGAAAAAAATAATTTTCTGGCAGTGACGTAGTACTTTTAGACACCATGTTTGTTTGCTGTCAAATGAAACGAAATTGTAATAAAGAGGAGAACAAAACCAGAATACTGTGATTGACTGCTGTGAATAATTTTTATTTTTGGAATGTTTATTAAGAAAATTTTATTGGAAATTTGTTAAAAGTTTTTATATTGATACGGCAAATCATAGGTGTCCACTTTATCACCATCTCGAGCACCAACACCAACGCTTCCATCAAGTAGTAAATACGCCGGCGCAACACAATTGGTTTGGAGCATAAATACCGCGAATCCTCTAAATGTAAATTTGTACAAAAAATCAATGTTTAAAAATAAAAAAAACTGAATCTCTCAAAATCTTCAGGGAGGAAGTGCTCACTGCAAATTTTTTGAATTTTTTTCAATGTACTGGCCGCAAAAGTCCACTCACTTTTTGCGCAAATAAAGGTCTTTCGGTAGACCGAACAAGTGCAGCGACTTGTCTGGCTCGTATTTGTTATTACACCCAATCACAAAACCTTAATTTTTTTTTATGCTAGAAAATCAACACGAATAAGTTAAAAAAATTATGAAAAAATGTGTAAGCAAAACGAAAAACTTCAAAAGCACTACGTCCCTCATTTTTTTCTCAAAATCAATTACAAATACACGGTTGCCTGAATACGTGATCTGTAGTAATTGGTTCATGTGTAAAGTTATGTGTATCAGCGAATAATTGTACTCTTCTCTTCCTTGGCTGGTACATGGAATTTTTCAATTATTTCGGTGCATGAAAATTAAATAAATTTAAAGGTGAGGTGACACTTTGCACTTACGCTTCTTTGGGATTTGTACACTTTATATTTCATCGCTAGCTAGGGTTAGCTACATTAGAAACTATTTATTAAAGATTATTTGGTGGTAGCGAATGATAATGTTTTAGCAAATTTTGGCAATCATAGGTGTTTCTCTCGTCTTCTAGAGATGACGGCAAGTTCGCGCAGCATTTGCATTGAGTTTTTTGTAGTTAAATCACAGAAGTGATCAAATATATAATGTTTGAAACTTGTGACTGCAATCATCCTTAACTCGTTCTTCTCCCAATGTCTCCAGCTATTAACGGGCGAGCTTCTTTAATGTCTTCTATACCTTTTTGGGCGCTAGAGCAGCAGCATATAAGGACGTGTTGTAGGGAGAGTTAAGTCTCTACAAGATCTCCGTGAGCATATTAAAATCAATCATTACGCACATATGCACATACATACCTACATACGAGTATATACATATATATATTTAATATCGTGACTATGCCGCAACATCGGAAAATAATTTCTTGAAATAGCTTTCCTCCACTGCCGGAAGTTGCATTTGACACCTGCATGAAAATTGCAGACTGCATGAAGAAAAATTAACATTTTTTTTTGTATATTTAAAAAAAATCATTTCACTGTTTTTTTTTTGTTAGCTGCAACGCAAAAGTTGGACAGCGCTTGTTAGCGTGGCACTCGAAATATTTTTCATGTTCACATTTTTTATACATGAATAAACATTTATATATTTTGTTTAATTTACGTCACTTGTATGTCCGCTACACACAAACATAATTTACTTAAGCGTTTTTACTTTTTCAAAATTCTAGTATTACAACTTTCACTGCATTTTCTTCGTACATAGTACATATAAACCAAACGTACGTACATACATACATTGGAGCATATTAAATAACAAATCGAAAGAAGCGTCGTAGTCGTTTCAGCCGGCGCGTCGTTTTCGTTGTCCAAAATGCCGCACTTTTAAATGGCATGAATGTCGGACTTAACAGCTGATAGCAGAGCGCTGCAAAACCAAGAAAAAAGTAAATACGAAAGAAAGAGAAAAAAAATAAAACGATTTCGCTCGTGAGTCACGTAATGGACTATGGCTGTGATTATTGAAGCGAAACAAAAGCGTTGATAACAAAGTTCGATGATGTGAGCAAGTGTTAGTAGATACAAAATTTTGATGAACGTTGAAAATTTTCAGATTTCTTTTCGGTGCAGCTGTTGCTTTTTGACTTTTAACGGTGTATAAATTACAACAAAATATATATACTTACATACATATTACGTAAAGTGTATTAATATACGATACAATACATACGAGTATGTCGTATTTGATAATCCATGAAAGTCAGTCGATTTTTGGCTATCAACTTGGTTTTATTTGTTTGGATTTTGATCAAACAATGTAGAAGTTAAAATATTATGGCACGAGTTTCTGTCATTTCAAGACAGTTTTGCAATACATTTTTTAAAATCTCCATCGCCTGTTTTCTGTTGAGAGAAATTTTTCGTATGGGATACTCACACAGGAACGGCGGAAAGCAGTACGCATCTAAAGAAGCCCATGCACGATCAATGTTATTAATCAATACGCATTCATCAATAAATTTAAATTCTGATAATATAAGTTTCTAAGAAACCACATAAGGTATTTTGTAGCGCTGGCTTCATACCCAGACAATTTATCCCACAAATCTATCTCAGCACGATTCCACGTACATAGTATGTCAATGCCAACCTGAGAAATGCAATGCAAACACACAAACTTGCCTATCAAACGAGGAATTAAATATTATAGATTGTCAAGGGTTGAACAGGATTGTTATTAGTGATACGAAAGTGAAAGATCCGAAAGTTAGAGTTGAGAGCGTTGAGTGGCAATTGACAGGATTGAGAGCTAAGAGCAGTGTTGCCGTTTTGGGCTTTTTCTACCAAATTGGGTAGCTTTTTTTTTGTCGTTTGTAGGATTGTAGGACGATTTTAATTTTGAAAGGTTTTTAGTCTTGTACTCAAAAATGAACATCACCTCACAAAAAATGACACTGCACAACATAATTTGGAGGAGAGAAAAAAGCAATTTTTATTGGAAATATTTTTTAGCGCCGACCAGCAAAATTAACAGCAGCACCGTCCCGGACTACTATTAGAGTGTTGCCCTGGCTCTGCAATTGCAAGCCAGGCAGGAAAGTGAACGCATTTTTTCGGTTTTAAGACACAAGTTTTTTTCGTAGCCAAGCAAAAATTTAAAATAAGCTTACTGTCAATTGTTTTTTTGATCTCATTTATGGTTTACATTAAGCAAACGATTTTAAATTTAAAAAAAAAAAATTTTAATTATTTATGAAAATTTTTATCGTTCATTTATTTATACCTTATAATTTATAATTAACTAATACATATAAAAAAATGTATAATAAATATATTTATATGAACTTGTTATATATACGGTCAGTCAAATGTCGTTTTTTATTAAAACAAAAATGGTAGGCTAAAAACAATTTCGGTAGGTTTTTGCGAAAGCTCTACTTAATAGCAACCCTGGTTTGCTGAAGTGAGTAAGAGTTTTGAGTTTTAACTTACACTTGATAGGGATGAGATTGGGTTTAGAGTAAGAAGGGGGAGTGGTGAGCCTAAAGCAATAGTAATTTACGGCCACTTGAACACTTGCCCTATATTATACTGGAATTCAAGGGGCTGCAAAATTACATACTAAAAATAATTTAACGATTCTCAAAAAAGGTTTAAATTTTTAATAAAGATCTGTGGCGTTTGAGTTTAGAAATCGACTATAATCAATTGAAGTCTATTTTAATTGAGAAATTATAAAAATATAACAAAGGTAAAAATAATTCTTATAATAGACGAAACATACAAAACTGTTAAAAAAATAAGGTAAAAGGTAAGTAAAATACACAAACAGAATTTAAGTTGATTTTGGTCAATGGCGCGAGCTGGAGTTCTTTGTGCGAAATTTTGTTATTCTAAAATGACCCCACATCTCATTGACTATGTTTGACTTAAATACCTCAACAACTTAAAAGGTACACTAAGTTTGAGAAAAGGCAACTTCGCATTACTTGCATTTTTCCATTGCAATGAACTCTGGCATGACTTGCCTTGATTGCGATTGTGTTTTAATCAACTGCCTTTTGACCAAGTTGCCGCTTGAATTTTTTTCCTATTAGTCATGCGAATACAATGGCAGTGGTAATTGCATTAAGTTTTTTGTGAACAAACAATTTTTATTTGTTGCAAATACATACATACATATGTATGTACATACTGAAACAACATCTAATCGCGTTCGCATCTTAAGTCTTTTGTTAGTTAGTCGGCGGTGATTCGTTGAAAAGTTGTATGCTAACGAACAAAATTACATATTTGAAAAATTGTAAATAATAGACAGTTTTTTGTTGTTTACCATTTATTAGTTTTAAGGTTTAAGATTTAAGTTTATTAGTTAATTAATAAAAAAAGGAAAGGTAAGACAACCTTTGTTTTAAAACTGTGATATGTGTTTCGAAAGCTGAAGTGTTTAATTTCCTCTCGCTCTGAAATACAAAAAAGAAACAAATTTTAAAGTAGTACCGTAAAAATTTTAGATTTTTTCATTTAAAAATATCAAAAATATTTAATAATCACGGAGTAATCGCATAGAAATCTAGAGCGCCGATTAAATTGAAATTAGCAAATAGTTAAATTGCATTTTTATATGAGCAATAGGTATTTTCGAAAACTTTAACTCCAAAATATATTAATTTTTTTTATCTATGTTACTATCGGAAGAATGTATGTAGATTTGTAGAGATATCGTGTAAATAAGGTTTAAGATCTCTGTGGTATCACAATGGGCTCACTTCAAAGAAAGTTTTATTATTTGGCAGCATAATTTTAATATGATATTTATTTATTGTTTTGTACTTCCACTTATTTTAATCACATGTGAGTGATCAAAGAATCAAATAAAAACATACTCTTCATTGAATATATACAGGGGCTTCCATAAACCGTGATTTGCGCTATGGTGAGCTCTGTGAGAAAGTTGTGCATTGTATTTACAATTGTAAGACGGAATTAACCTTGAGGAACAACAACAATTATCTCTGATCGATAGGCCTTTGATATTTAATTTGGCATCAATGATAACCACAATTCTTGCCTTTCAAAATCTGTAGGAAAATCTACCAGCAAATAATCAAGTTCCATGCCATCATCTTGATGGAGCTTTCGAAAAATGAATACACATTTTAAACGGAATATTATTTTCTCAACTATGCTCTTTTAATTTTTCTTGCAAATTTCTCAATTATTTCCCTTCACTAACGAAATCCTGATCACTGTTCATTCACTTCCTGCTTGTTTTGCGTTTATGTACGTACATATTCACATTCACATCAATCGCCGTCAGAGCTGTTCCTGTTTCCAACTCTCATTTTTGTGCTATTCGTTTTGTTCAGATAGCGACTTAGAGAGTCGTGCACAATTATTAAATTGCGGGCTCTCTCAGAGGCTCTCTATCTCGTGCGACTTGTAGCGCTCCTGCGCTTAGGCTTGTCTTTGATAGTTTTTAAATATCTTGCGGTGTGGCAGTTCAGCAGTAGCGTTGGCGTTGGCGTCAGCGATTTTCTGCATCATTTCCGTTCCTGCGTTAAAGCTGTAACAGCAACAACCGCGTCAGAGCGCACACACACAAATATTTGCTTACAATTGCGATCGTTTTGCAGGTTTGCTCTTTTGGCTACAGCTGGCGCGTCCATCGGAAATTGGCTTTGTTGTTGTGTTTTTTCGCTCTTTCATCTTCTTTGCTTTGTTTACTTCTGAGCTTTTGTCGCTAATGTACACGCTATGCCAATTCGAAAAACAACTTGTTCAAATTTCTTGTGATTACGTTGCTCAGTGTGGTTCGCCGTTGCACTAACTATTTTGGGCCAACTTACTTAATTGCGAGCACTATTTCGATTTGAAAGCGCATGCTCGCATTTGCTTTTGCTTTCAGTAACAACTTTTTTAAGTAAAGTGTGTGTGTGAGTGTGGTTAAGACGCCCAGTGTTGCCGTTTGAGGTTTTCCTACCAAAATTGTCGGGTTTTTTTTTCTCCTTTGAAGGATGATAGAACTTTCAGTTTTTTATAAATTCTTTTTTCTTTGGTTATAAAACAAAAATCGTCTTCTTTGGCTTGTTGCTATACACCAACTGGCATCTATAATTATATTAACATTAAATTAGCTACTATGAAATGGAAATATTCATAAACGGGCAAAAAAGCGTGATGGTGTGAATTAGCTGCGGCTGTGGATGTAAATTCTTAATCAATCCATAATCATGAAACATAATTCTAGGTTATGATGAACTGAACTTTAAAGAAGGCAAAATAAGATAACTAAATATAACGCTGGGATGCATAATTTGAAATTGATCAAATCACCGTTAAAAATATCAAATTTTATTTATGATTTTCTTCGCTCTCTGTGATGATGTAAGGTCCAGCTGAGAAGGGGTAGGTAAAGGTATGTTGGAATGGGTTGAGGTGAAGGGAGGAAAAAGAGGTGAGGTGTGGAGAGTTCAGCCGGCACCATTTTTGTTTCATTCACCATGATAATTTCTCCATTAACTTCCGCCGGTAAAAAGCATGTATTAACATTACATAACATAACATAACATGACATAACATAACATAACATGACATAAGATAACATAACATAACACAACATAACACAACATGACATAACATAACATAACACAACATGACATAAAAATATAACATGACATGACATAACAAATGAAAAAATAATGTTGCGTAAAATAATATAACATGAACTTAAATAACGTATGTAATTCAACAAGTTTTTACTTGTCCCCACGCGGCTATAACTTATTTTCAAAATTGATATCCGACTTGTGAGGAAACACACTTTACACGGAGGAAGAAGTGAAGTCAGCTGTTTTATAAGATTTCTACGAAGAAGAGCATAAAATACGCTTTTTTATGGTCACCGAAATATGAGTTAAAGGCTTGGAAAAATGTAAGAAAAACATATGGAAAAATTTTGAATAAAATATAGAAATTAAGAGTTTTTTCGAAGAAATGTTAATTAATGGTAAGTATGAATTTATTCTTGACGATTTTCATTTCTTTGTCGAAAAGAAAGTTGTTCAATGGCAACACTGAAGACGCGTCCAACAGCAGAGAGTCTCTGTCAAAAACTCGCTGAGCTCGCAAATCGGCGAGCGGTAAGCTTTGCAGCGGCTAACATCTAGTTGCTATTTGGTGCTACAGAGCTTCAGCTGTGCCGTTGGCGAAGTCTTAAAAGCGCTTTTTTTGATCGCAAATATATTTTTTTTTAAACATTTCGTACAACAGGGATATTTGGCGGTTGATTTGTGGTTTTTTCCAAAGTCTTTATTATTATCAGCTGTTACCTGAACGTGCCTCTTGATTATTTCCCAGCAACGGTAAAATGCCTAAAGCCTCTTCAAAGATACTCGCACATATATTAACAATAACTGTGTAAATAATTTAGTACATAACGATTGCAGTGTGGTAATAGTTGGTGAAAAAATATTTAAAAAGAAGAAATTGGTTATAAGCGAAATCGAATGATAATGACTGTGGCGTTAGGTGCCTGCCGCGTTGCTATTGAATTGTTAGAAAAAAATTAATATTCATGAAATAATCAAAGAAAGTCAACAAGTCGTTGTGTTTTCGCAAAGTCACTGTGTGTGTAAAAAGTGGCTATGTGAAGGTTGTGAAGAGATGTTGTTTAAGTTGTATTTAAATTTGTAAATTTACTGCCTTAAAATATTTGCAAGTAGTCGTTAAAGAGAATACTCACATGTAAATGCCTAAGCACGAAGTTGTTGTAATTAATTGCTGTGAATAAAAATGAATAAATAAATTTCATTACATAACTGAACTATCAATGATTACAAAAACAAGATAAGGATGTTAAAAAATTGTGTAAGTGCGGCTGCGTCTGCCACAGCGCCCTACATTTCTATATACTTGCGGCTGGTTTTTAAAGCTAAAAATGCTGTTTTGATGATTTTTATTTATATAGAACTAGCAGCCCGCATCGTGTCTCACACATGGCATTTTAAAAAACTGTCTTAATAAAATCTGAATATGTTCATGCAATGTCTCGAAACATTCGAACAATTGGATAAACTAAATGAAATCAAAAAAAACGGATCATGAATATTAATTGTTTAAATATTCCGTCATCTACCGGTTGCATTTCTCATTCAAATATTACTAAAATATTTTTTTCAAGAAAATAAAACGCCATAAGCTGCGTACTCTAGCAGTTCAAATTTCAACTCAATCGGAATATAAATACGGTTCTTTTAATTCTAATCAATTCAGCGCCATCTTAGGATTAATATTTATTTCGAAGGGTGGTATACATAGCGAATTAAAAGATATATTATCCACTGAAGATCTTCAAGAAGATTTGCCAAACATGTAAACTTATATATATTGGATCAACCCAAATTTGGAAGAAAATTTCCAGATATACGCCTTCGCCTATAAGCTTCTATCTATCTAAGACCGATTTCTTGATTTTTGAGGAACCTGGCCAGCTTTTCAACTCTGTAGATTGATAGGCTACTAAAATAATATCTTGTTTTGAAATATTAAAAACCTTTCTGAAGTAAAGACAGTACGAATTGAATTTTATAGTTCTTATAAATTATTTTAGCGGAATTTGTGACCAAACTGAAGCAAAAGAGTAACCAGACTATTGCAAACATATTTAGCTGATTAGTATGTGAAGCATATTTAATCGTTTTTATTTATTATAAATTCTCTTTGCGAAACTCAACAACTCGCAGCCATGCGGTGAATAGTTCAGAAAAATTAACAATTTCTTTAAATTCATCTACCTGCTGCTCACAGCGCTCGTAGCCCTCTTCTACGGCGAAGTGTAAACTTTATATTTAAACATAATTGTTTTTAGTCTTGACGAAAACTTATCTCTCGCTTCTCAAAACAACAATAAAAAATTGCGTATAATATGTACATATACTCGTAAGTTTTTAAGGTTTTAGTTTGAAAAAGGTAAAAGCTAAAATACTTGCAAGACACTGATGATGAAATGGGAATTTTAGAACATTTTAAATAATTCGAAAAAATTATGTGTCCAATGGAAACATTAATGATTTCAAAATATTTAAACTTTGTATAATAGTGGAACAAACAATGTTTTATAGTAAATATTTGATGTTGTAATAATGCGCATAAAATACAAAAAAAATGAATTTTTGCACTACTCATTAGCGCAGACATTTCTTTTGTGTATTTATGCATTAATTGAGTATTTTGTGAGAGAGCAATTCAAGTGATTAAAATAATAAAACAATACGAAATAAAATACATAAACTGAAAAGTTACAATGTCGTAATCCTAAAAACGCAACGATACAGGCAGATTAAAAATCGCAAGAAAACAAAAAAAAAAAAAAGAGAAAGACTGCGAAATGTAATAAGAAATAAACTTTACGAATTGGTTTGCAAATTAAACTTTATTTCGCTCTTGCACACTGCATTCAACTAGTGCGATACCAAAAAAAAAAGAAAAAAAATATTGTGCGTCACTTCACAAGCATTAAATAATTTATAATATTTTATGTAACACAGGTTGAAAGCGCATTTTAAATTTACATACTCGTATACACGCATTTATAGCTACATTGGCCGGCACATGTTCGGAAGTAAAACGAGTAACAATTCAAACAAGAGCAACAAGCAATCACAAAATTAACAAGCAATAGCCAACGACTAGTGGAAAATCCTATAAAATCAACAATACAAAAATAATAGTTTAAAAAAGAACAACACCAACTACCACAAACCGGTGCTACAACTAAGCACAAACGCCGCGCTCCATTCCTTCGAGAATTTCCTATTTAATTTGCCATCTGCCGGTGCATTTGTATTGCCACTAGCCGCTCGCGTGTTTGTGTGTGTGTGACTGTGTGCGTGTGCGTGTGCGTGTTTAAATACATACATACGTATTACTTGATTTTGTGCTTATTTAACCAGAAAAGGAAATTGCAGCTGTAATGGCTCCCAAGAAAGAAGCAACCTTGAATCGGCAACAACAAGTTTTGGATATTGAGCGGATAAAACGCCATTTCAGTTGGTCGGATCCAAATGCAATGTAAGTCAGTTAGTATTTAAAAAAAAAAAAATATTTTACTTCATTTATTGTATTTTCTGACATATGCACATATACATTCCTGAATAGCGCGTAAATGATATAAAGCAATTCAATCGCAGATATCAGTAAATAACTTAGACGTTTAATGAGTTTGGAGCATTGCGAAATTTGATACATGTTTATATTATATATTTATCAAGCTGTGTGCGTATGAGACATTTGTTTAAGTTCGTTGCTGAAGTCTTTTGTTTCTATCAACTGGTTACACAGTCAAGAGCAATTAATTGCAATACTATTTTTACATTTATGTATTTATGTGTGTGTGTATGCATGCATTGGTTTTGCAATATATCATAAATTCTTGTGCGCATTGTCAAACTGATATCTGTGAGACACTCGAGACTTTTAAATACTTTTGCATATAATCGTAATTGGCGACACAATGTCCTTCCAAAACCACCTGATAAACCTTTGTTAAAATCTATTTGAAGCAAAATGCAATAATTTAGTTTTACAAAGTAATATTTAATTATGGTTTTCGTCAAGGATATTAATTTTTCCTTTTGCTAATAATGATTTCATACCTTTTCATTTAAGATTTCTTACAAACATTTTTTTAAATTAATATTTGTTGCGACCATAAATCATCTGTTATTATTTGAATGTCTCCTTAACGTTGAAAATATGGTGCATTTAGGTGTGTTCTGAAGAGAATTTATTTCTTGTTGTGAATTCGAGTTTTGTGAGTTAAAGTGAGCTGAGTTTCTTTTATTCTTACATCTCATCATTTCTATAGTTTTCTCTATGTTCTGAAATTTTTCTTGATTTGCACCTTTGTTTTTATCTCACATTCTTATTCTTATCCTTACCATCTACGAATACATATTTCGTCCTTGTATTCGTTTTAATCTGTATCCAAATATTTCACTGCTTTTAACTCGTTATACCTTACTCTACTTTGACCTCAACAACAATCCCGTCAGGCCATTTTGATTTTTCAATTAACTACTCCCGCTTCGCTTTAATAAATCAAATGCATAGGCTTCCTGAATTCGTCACTCAGAACTCTGAGTTTTCCCACTGTTCTGGTCTGAACTGCAGCTGTATTGGTATTTTTTATTGCAATCTTACCTTCACAATGATGTCTTAGAACAAATTACTAAAGTACTTGTGAGTTCAGAAAATTCAGAATCTTCTTTTTGAACTTTATATTCTGAATTTCAGACCATGAATACGATTTTTTGGAATATTTCGACCACAGCGACATCTGGCATAAAATAAAAGAAACATATTCGAAAACACTCTTCTCAGACAAGGATTTCGACCAGAAAACAATCAATAAATTTGGTTGACTACCAAATACATACGAGTACATATGTATATCTAAGATTCTTTAAAGTATTTTTGAATTGAAATTTCATACTTTTACCACGGCTGTGGAAATATTTATCATACATTAATTGTTGTAATACTACAGCGCCTAAAGCTATGCTTCAATAGCTGTGTGTTTATGCGTACAAGCGCAGAAGTATTAAAAATTGTTATGCCATTTGGTATGACGCAGCATTGAGAATAGGTTTTAAAAAGCGAGGTAAGATTAAAAAAAAATTAGAAAAAAAAAACAGTCCAGTGAGATAGAAAAATCATGAATTTAAGAAAATATAATTTAAAATTAATAAGAAATTTTACTTAAATGAGCTTGTAAGCCATTTGCAGCTCTTATTTATAATAGCTTCAATATTTCATTTGGTCTCTTACAATTTCACAGACAAATATTTATAAAAAAAGAAAGCTTAATAAATAAAAGATGATGAATAAGATGTTAATATTGCCCATAGGTTCCTTATTTTTCAAACCTCGGCAGTGGGTCTTTCCAACTTAGAACTAATTACAATTTAAAAAATTGAACCTTGATACATCTTTTATTTTAAGTGTATGGCTAAAGGAAAACAAACAAGATCTGAGAGTAATGACACTTTTGAGTAGCCCATTTTAGGCATAAGTAGGAAGTATCTGAGCGGACAAGGACATGGAATATACATATAAACTCGCGTGACGAGTAATATTACACAAGTTTTTGCACGCATAACCGAAATTAACAAAAATTTCTCAACAATACAAAGCAATTAAAGTACGAATTTTTTTCGTAGTAAAGTGCTGTATTTTTCTTAGTGAATTGCTACGACTACTTTCATCTCACTATCACAAGTTAATGTTAAGTAGAAAATGATCCAAAACTTTTTGGCCTTCTGCTTAAATGTTTGTGATTTATTTTTGCCACCATAGTTAAATACAAGATAAGTAATCGCTATTGTTGTTCATCGAAGAAACTCTTTCGATCCGAATAATAAAGTGAACAACTTTTGTTATACTAAAATTGAAAGGGCTTAAAAATACTAACACTTCGGAGAAAAAAGTTCAAAATCTATATAAAAAAATTTGTTGAATTTTTTTTAGTTTTCTACAATGTTTTTAAACTTGATTTTTTTATAGTTTATGTTAGATAATGAGCTGAATTCTAATTGAAATAAATGAACATAAGTGGCAAACTATGTCATTTTGAATTTAGTTGCTAATGATATGACCCACCGTATGTAAGTGAGTATAAACAACAAAATTAGCAAATGCTAGTTAATTTGTGATGTAACCAATTGACGATATACAACTAAAGAATGATCTCATACTTGTTAACAACACACAGCCACTTATTAAACTAAATGAAGTCCCATCTTCACTACGATACTTCGACGACTGAAGAGAATCGAGATGATAATCAAATTTAATATTTCTAAATTTAGTATAATTTTATTTAAGAAACGCCGACTAACTACTTCCTAAATTTAAAATCAAATACATACATACATGCACTTACATATATACTCTATTCAGAAATTATAGCACAACCACATATTTAAAGATTTGGGCACTTTATTTTTCTTGTAACTAATTAAAATAATTTTTCAAGTAAACATATCTTTTATTCTCTAAAAAAAACCGTTAGTAAAGATTTTCTAACCTTATTACAAAATGTACAAATGATTAACAAAATTTTATCAAAATTTCGAACATTTAAAATAAAAAGTTTACATTTTTTTTAAGTTTTTAATTTTTTGGCTCATTACATTTTAGTGAGAAAGTGCAAGATTCAAGTGAGTACAAGTGTTTGACAGTTTCATTTTCCTCCATACAACGCAAAACCGCGATTATTTTTTATATGGAAAGAATTGCGAAAGGGCGTTAGTAAAAAAATTGTTAAAATCAGTAGTAATTCGTAGTCACTTGAAACTTGCACTTTGTTGTACTGAAATAGAATGAGCCCAAATATAGCCCACTCAAAGAAATATAAATAGTTTTTTTAAAGTAAAAAATATTCTAAAAATTTTCTTTGTAAAGATCTAAACTTTGCTGAAATTTTAACAAATGGTTTCTACTTTTTTATTAAAATTAAAAAAATTGTTTTAAGGAATTTGTTATAGAATTAAATATATTTTGATGGAAAAATAATTGGATGATAAATAAATTTTGTGCTGTAATTTTTAAACAGAGGTGTATACCCTGCATGACAAATCGTATGTGTGGATCTCACTTCATGGCAAGAACGAGCGCTATCAGAAAACCATTTTTAATGATTTATAATTTGCATGGCCTGGCTAAGATTTGAACCCGGGTTCTCAGCGACATTCACGCACTGCTATACACTCGGCCATATCATTTTTGTTATTTAAATTTTGTACATATTTATTTTAATTATTTTTGAAGAAGAATTTTGGGTGTCTTGCAAATATTTCCTTTTGCTTTTTAAGTAAATATCGCTTCAAAATGCGCTCTCAATGCCTATCTTTGAAAACAAAAACTTTAATTCATACTATAATTGATTACTTTTAAGTTGAGTGGAAAATGGGTCAGGAATATCAGGAATCTTAAGAAAAAACTAAAGCTGGTGCAATGCTATCGCTTGCAAAGCAATCAAGGGTTTCTGAAAAGAGCCCACAAGTTTGTAGCGAAATTCCTTCTTAACCAGAAATGGAAGAAATTATGAACTCTACACGATGAAGATAGTAACGCGCTCTATCTCTGTGGCTGTCCGGCGTTTTCTACACTTAGGTGACGTGTCTTGGTATTTATTTTTAGGATTATCTTTAGCTCGACAAGCAGCTAAGTCTTGTGAAAGAGTCTGGAAAGTTGGCCGTCGATATGCTATTCTTTCCTCCCCAATTTATTGCTATAGCTTCCTCTTCGGACCTTAAGAATAATGCACAAATTAGTCTGAGTGCCTGGACAACCAACCACAAATGTAATACAAACCAATATTTGGTCACACCTTTGGAAGGAAACATGTGTAGGTATGCATTCGTACGAACTTGCAAATTTTTGTTTCGAGAAAAACTGAATCCGTAATTAACTTCTAAACAAGTGCGGGTTTCCCACTTAAGTTTAAGTAAACTCATTTTTTCTAGTAAAGCAAGCTGAAAATGTATTTTTTCACTAAAAAATGCTGAATTTCTCACCAGAGAAGACGTGAAACTGCATCAATACAGCGCATTTCTTATAATAAAGACAGTCTTCACATTAGCAAAAAGGCTTAAGGAATGCAAAAATACACTTTAGTTGGCACATTGCCGAAACTTGTTTGTATCTTAACACAAATTTGACAATGGGCGACGAAAACTCATTCCAAATGACAGCTTTCAAATTCTTACATTGTAAAAATATTTTAGCACTACACAAATCTATTTCAAGGTAAGCCTATAATATACAACACTTGTGCACAAATTCCTGAGTGTGTAGAAAAAATTAACGTACAACCAAATTGCGAAAATTTCATAAATTAGCACATTTTAAACGCTTTCGAAACTGGCAAAGAATTGCGCATACGCAATATAGGTACATACGAGAAAATGTCGAAAATTAAATATATGTACATAAGTAATAATAATATAACTAAAGTGCGATTATGAAAATAAACGGATGAGTCGAAGTGTATTTCGGTGTTCACACCAGCAACGCCCACGTTTGTAATCGCATGCAATCGACGAAACTAATTGCACTAATTACACACTCAAATAATTTCACAAATTACCAAATATGTTTACATACTTTTATATGTACGAATGTACATATGTATGTAAACATGAGCGTAGATAAGTAATCAAAGTGTGTAGTTAGTCAAGCAGCTTCCAATTGAAATCGAGAGCGTTGCGTGTTGTGTAATTCACTTTGGCTACTTTTGCAACACCGCTGTGTAGGCTTGCGACAATTATACCAATATTGATAAGTAAATATGCAAAGCATTAAAGCTTAAATGATTTGGAGCGCATAAGCAGCATAGTTGTACATCTGTTGTATGTAGCTGGGAGTTGATTCAAGATAAGATTCAAGAAAATCGTTAAATATAAAAAAGCAACTTAAAAGTGAAGAATGAAAAACGAATAGAAATATTTTTAAAATTTCTATAAACACATTGCTTAAGGCTTAAAAAAAATGAGCTCATGCAAGGCGCTAGCCTATAATGAGAATAGAGAATAGAAAAATGGAAACTTACTTATCAAGCACTGTATTTATTTAAAACAGTTATATTTTTGCTTCTTTTTTATAAAGTGTACACTTTTACAATACGTTTTCTTAAATATTGTGCAAAAAAAACATAACATTACAAAATTGCATTTCGTCATTTCGTCATTTCGTTTTACTGACATCCCTAAACATAAAGCGGATTAAAGAAGAAGAAACACTCGCCTTTGTTAATGCCATCACCAGGTATAACTTCTTCTTTTTCGTTTATGGCACCACAACTGCGTGTCGGTTTGGGCCGATACAAAAAAGCTTCGCCAGTTCTCTCTCTCCACACCATGTGCGTGATGGAGGGATCTGCTTTTGAATTGTCTACCGAGCCGAAGCCCCTGTTACCAAGTGTTCTTAAAAATAATTATAATAATAAAGATAATCCCAACGGTTTTTACGGCAGTGCCGAGTTATGAAAGGCAGGAGTTTGATGGGTGTCGAGACTCTAAAACTGTTCAGCAACAGAAAAAAAGTTCATCAGCTGATTTTAAATTTAAGTTATTTTGGATAGTGGCCGCTGTGGTCGAGTTAGTAGCGGTGCATGCTATAACTTGATATGCCGGTGAGTTTGAGGTTCGAATCTCAGTCAGGGCAAGCAAAATCTTAATGATTGAAAAAGTTTTTTCTAATAGCGGTCACCCCTCGGCAGGCAATGGCAAACCTCCGAGGGTATTTCTGCCATGAAAAAGCTTTTCATTAAATACATCTGCGTTCGGAGTCGGCACAAAACTGTAGGTCCCACCATTTGTGGTATAACATAAAGACGCACACCAAAAATGGTAGGAGAAGCTCGGCCAAACACTGAGCTATATAGTGTAAGCGCCAAAAATTATTATTATTATTATTATTTTGGATAGTAAAAATTATTTTAAAGCGTATTTGCGTATGTAATCCATCATCTATTGAGAGTACAAAATATAGAATTCTTTATGAAAAAAGTGAGTCTGAAATATCAAAAGAACTGGAGTGAAATATAAGGTCCTGGCATAAACTACGGAGTGGCTCATTTAAGTCAAAATTATTTGTACAAGGTTTCAGAAAAAGAGGCCGGAAATGCCTGGAAATTCTTCGCTTGATGTTGGTGTTTATGATGGATCCAAGTTATACAAAATCATTCACTACCTCAAAATTTAAACTGCAAACAGTAACGTGAGTTGTGGTCACATTATACTTTGTTTTGTCCTCGTTCACTAAAAGAAAAAGCTCTTTTGCTTCCTTCTCAAGACTGGAGAATGCTGCACTGACGACCCTGCTGTTTAGGCCAACCATGTCAATATCATCCGCATACACCAGCAGCATTGTGCAATTCAGATTGAAAGCTCTTATTACGGTTTCCAGCATCAGATTGAAGAAATTGCACGAAAGTGATTTGCCTTGTTGATCCTTGAAGTCCTTCCCAATTTTAACGAAGCTAAATGTTGTGCTCAACGTCACTATGTCGGCTATGTAGACCGTATTAGTTTTTGGGCATCCCAATTTTTATGGATTGGGCAAAGTATTCTGATATTCCAATCTTCTGGCATGTACTCGTAAGACCAAATTGTGCTTAACAGCTGTTACATGCTACTACCAGCCCTTCGCCGCTGGCCTTGAACAGCTTAGCAGGTATACCGTCTGCTCTAGGCGCTTCGTTGTTTTTAAGCCGCCTTAGCGTTGTTTTTACATCGCTTTGGTAGAGTGGAGGATTCGTTGCTCATCCGTAAACATTTTTCTGAGCTCCTCTTCTTCACATTCATCACCTGAATTCATATTCTTTAGCGGAGTCAAGCTTGCTCTGAACGTCTGTCACCATACTCCCATACTCGATCTTGCAGGAATCAGCCCCCGTCTTGAAACCATTTTTTTGCTGACAAATTGTCTGATAGAATTTTCGGACTGTATTCCTGCTTGCCAACATGATAAAAATTTAATTCCTTTTAATTACAAATTTTGCTTTTATTTCATTTTTAAAATTTTTCAAAAGCCATATCAAATCAAGTTTCTAATTTTAAGCAAAATTTATGTTTATTCAAAAATTTGTATGAAAATTTTAAACATTGAACAAGTTTAGGTATTTTTGAGTATGTGTTTCATTTAAATTTAGTATTATAGAGAGCAAACATCAAGTAGCGGAAAAATTTGCGTTGATTTTTGACAAAAAAAAAATAATTTTCATATGGAAGTAGAACGCGACAACTGCGGCAAAAATAATGTTCAAGATTTAATCGAAACTTTTAGCCGCTTTGAACATGCAAAAAAATCGCACTTTAATTAAATTTGCTTTAAATGCTTTAAAATATTATGCAAAAAAGTTAGAAATTTTTTTTTTTAATTTTTGAGAATTTAAGGAATTTAAAACTTGTGGTTACATACGTGTATAGTTTTTGTTAAAGAACGAACTGTGTTTTAGTAGATAAATATTGGAAAAGAAAAAAAAATACTCAATACTTGTCAATATATTAATGTCAAATAATGGTGATAAGCACTCTATATAAAAATAATTTGTTGTTTGCTCAACTTCCGCATAATAGTTATTAATGCCATTAATCAACGGAGGCAACAATAATTAAGTTAATGCAAAAACATTTATTTTTAATTTTTATTTTAAGCAACGGCAATTTTTACACTCTGCATGCTTTAAATTGTTAATAAAAAAATACACACAAATGTGATTGCAGTTAATTGTGGAATTTCGTAGCTTCAGCGATCGGTTTGCGTGCTCGTCATAAATTAGTCAAGCATTACCTGCGCCAGCGTATTTGCATGCCGAACAAAAAAAATAAAGGTATAAAAGGCAGGAAAGCAGCAGAAACTGTATTTGTTTGGAATATGGATTGATCTTGCAGATAACCGAATTCCAAGCGAATAAACATTTTTGCAACAAAATTGTAATTCTGTAGGCGTGTTCGTGCTGTAATAATGTTTATTGTATTTCATTCTTAATGGCTCAACTGAATTACATACATACATACATATGTACATATATCAATTGTAAAACAATATATGCGAGTTTGCACATGCATTTACGAGTATTTGTAAATATGTTTAGCAAGTGTTTATCTTGATTTGTAAAATTTTTTAAACGCCATATGATGCAAGTAAGAACAGAAACCCGAACTAACATTTTTTTGGATGTTTTTTTGACAACAGCGAAAAGTGTGTACATACATATTTATGGCGAGCAAAAAAAATATATTCAATCTAACCGCATATTAACAAATTTCGACAAAATATTTTTTTAATAATTTTTTTTTCAATGATAAATTAGTTCAAAAAATAAAAAAAAATTTAAAAGAAATATTGAACACATTTCCATAAAAATTTCAAACTACTTTTTGTAATATTTGAAATGTTTTTGAGTATGCAGTTGTTTAGCCCATTCACATTTAGTTTAATAGAATGTAAGTTTTAATAAATTAAAGTTTACCAATGATTTTTGTAATTTTTTTAATTGACACTCTTCTATAACATCTGCTCTAACATGCTTAATCGAAGTTAAATTTTTATGAAAAAATGTACTCTATTATACTAAAATTGAATATCTACAAAACTGGATACCTAAATAAAAATTTGCAAAACTAATTTGAACAAACTTGGCTTAAATTAAAAAAATATATATATTTTTAAAATAATGTATACATTTTTACCGAAAAAAAAAAAGTAAATGGTTTATTTGAGTTATAAGTGATTTCTTTTTGATACTAAAGAATACTATAGCAATAACATTATCGTTTATAATGTTCATTGATAGTTCTGACAATAAGCCAAGTGAAAGATTTACAAAAATATTTTTTTCAATGGAAATGGAAATCTTCAGTTGCTAAATAAAATCAACAGCTAACCAAATTTTTTTCGAAGAAAAGTATTTAGTTGTAAGTTCGAATCGTAAACTTCAATGGTTGTTTATGATGAGGTGCATTCTTAGTTATCCATCAAATGCGTGGGAAATGTGTCTGCTGAAGCTACCACCTCCTAGCGTTAATATAAGTAGGAAAGCAAATATTTATTTTCAATACAGCAAAAGGGAACGCCGCTATTGACGATGCTTTGTAGATACATCGCTGTTGATTTTCCTAAAGCTGTGTGTTGGTTTAGTGCAGATATTAAGCACAAGTTTACGTAAGGAAATATTAATATTAATAGTTCAAAACTCACCAACGATGATAGTGTTAAAGAATGGGTGAACTTAGTGGAATCTGGAAGGGAGGCATTGAGAGGCTGCAGGTGGGTTAAGATTATGTTGATATCAATTGCTGAAGATCTAATTTGACATCTAACCATTTTAATCAAATGGAATCGGTTTCAGAAGTCTCAGTGTGCGTGCAAATAGCAAATTTATTATATAAAATAAAGTAAAATTTTTGCTAGCTTTCAGAGTGACAAATAAGTTTGTTATTAATACGAATATTTTCATTGTTTTCCAAGAAGTATTAGGCATTTCTTTTCGAACAGCGAATATTTCTGTAGAGGTCGAATTATTTCATTTCTTATTCCTGGTTTGTTTTCAGTGGTTCATTGATAAAAATTGATCGCAAAGTGAAATATATTTCTTTATTTTAATGATTAGACTTTCTTATTGCTTTTAAAGTGGCTATAGAAAGAACTTCCATTATTATAATATATCTATAATTATATACATACATTAAAAGTGCAGGCTAACAAATTCACACAAATCTTGTTAAAACTCGGTATTCCATCTGCCTAAGTTTGCTGCTTAAGTCTTTTGTTGCTCTCAGTTGGCGCTATTTCAAAAGTTAAATTCAATTTAAAATTTGCTAGTGATGTATTCATAGCTACACATTTTTTAAACTTTGACACACCCGTTGTCGTTGCACACAAAAAGCTTTGGGTAAGAGCTTTTGCTATCCTCTTCGTGCCCTCTGTCGGCATCTTAAAGTGAGTTGAAGCAAAGTTTATTTTGTAATAAATTTTGTATTTTTGGTGCGTGACTTCGGTGATAGCTTGCGAAAATGTTTTGTTAAGCAAACCAGCAACGTAATTTTTGTTGTTGGCGGATCTTCTAGGTAATAAAGCTGGTCGCATTGTGCGAGGTAGTTACTAATTTTTGAAATAAAAATGTGGCATGATGGAAATATGCAAGCCATACATATTTATATGTACATACTTACTTATCCTCAAGTAGTAACACAGAAATAAGTAAATTCTATAAAAAATTTAAAAAAATGTATGATAATTTTTATTTAAGTGAAACATGCATTTTTTTGAGGAAAACTTATTTACTATTTCTTAATTTTGTACAAAGTATCAAACTTAACTAGTTTTCGTTGAGAGCATTTTAGTTAAAAGAGAATGAAAATTAAATAAAAGAAAAATAAATTTCTCAGTATGTGGTGGGACTACAATTGTATAGGGGTTTGTTTAAACTTACTTCGATTATTACAAGTATGTATATCCGAAAGTTTACATTATGTATTTGAACAAAAAAAAATATGGAAAAGACGTAAAGAACAACGCTCACGGGTGGGGACTGGCTTCCAAACGCCATGTCAGTAAAATATGAGTGGTTTCTGAGATTGGATCGGGGGCTAGATTTCGAAAGGTCGAGGTAGTCGAAATTTTTGATGAAGTAATTGTCGTAGATTCTGTGTTTGGATTTCAGTAAGCTTTTGGCTGCTATTAACGTCACGAAGCAAATTAAAATTGTAAAAATTGTAACCGCTCTCGAAGCAATTCTCAAAACGATAATAATTAATACTTCCTGGTATTCCGAATCACTGTCCTCATCACAACTTCAATCAAAATCGAAGTTTAGAAAATCCTTTTTTTGTATTTTCTCAGCTTTTCGATTTTAGATTTTAACCACTTTGCAACTAATAATCATCTTTTCGCCAAGATGAGAAAAACTTAATTCGCCAATCTGTGTGACTTAAGTTGAACTCAAGCCGAACTTAAATTTTGTTAAAAAAAACTCGTTGATGAAACTCGAAATCTTTAACTAGACTTAATCCACATTTAAAAATGCATTATTATATCGGCCCTAAGCATCCTTAAACTAACAGTCTACTATAGTTCTGAGATTCATCCTCGCTCTTGCGGTGTGTTACGCCTTCTATGTTCTATTGTTATCTGATTGCAATGAAAGCTTACCTCCAAATACTCTAATAAACAATTCATGATTGCTTATTTCAGAATAAAACCCGTTTTACAACTTACTCTCATTCCATTTGTTATTAGCGTTTTTTTTTTAGTTTAATTATTGAGCGATATTTTTTAATCGCATACCATTACTTCGCCCCTGCATACAGTACACATACAATACAACATTTACAAATGTCAAGTTTAAATGTAATTGTCGTCATTAAGTCATTGACTAGCAGTAAAAACTACTTGCAAATGCAAATTAATAATTAAAGCTTGCATTGATCTTTAATGAAATAAAATATTGATAAATAAATGCGCTTTTGGCTTAGACGCCTCGTAAACGCTGCGTTAAACAACTAAAGCACAACCATAAGTAATATGACAAATTTGCACACAATTTTTTTAAAATTTAATTTCCATTATTTTTGAAATAAAAATATGGTAAAAAATTCAATTTACACTGTAGTTTAAAGCTTTATACGCAGTGTATAAAAGTTCACTTATAATTAAAGAGATCGACGTCTAAAATTGCTTTTTGGCCGAAGAGAGCCAAGAGAGAGAAAATCTTATTGATTTTATTTGGAATTTCTTCTTAAATTTATTGTAAATGAAATCGGCTGAAAATAAATAAATAAATAACTTCTTGTTTAATCATTTTTATTGAATTTTTATCAAAAACCTTTTTATTTTTAAAAAAGCTCAGCTCTTTTTTTGTTGAAGTTATTATTTTTTATTTAGTTTTTGAACCTTGGTACTTTATAATGGTGTTGATTGAATCAATTATTTCTTTGTAATATTCTTGAAAATTTTATTTACTATCTAATATTTTTTCTAATTAACATATCTTCTTTTTTATTTTTATTTAAGTTGACTACACAACATTTTTACATTTAAAATAATGGCCGTAAAGTTATAAGGGCCAAAAAATATTGGAAACCAGACGCTTAGTTATCTATTAGAATTACATTTATAATTATAAAAATATGAATTATAATTATAAGTAAAATTTGTATAACTAAATAAAACAAAGTTAAAAAAAGCAGTGTGATATTTATTTTCAGAAAATAATCTACTTAAATAAATAATCTCAAATTCATAAAACATCGGCTTATTAAAATTAAGAGGAGGTTCTAATGAAAACAAAGATTTCCTTTTTAATTATATTAAAAGATTTTCGTCTTATTTTTTCAGTTTATCTACTAGGTTTTCACCTTAGTTTAACGGGTGACCTTCTTAATTAAATAAGAAAGGTATTCATCTTAATTTTCCAGATCGTCTACTACAGTTTATGAAAAAGACATATCCTGGTCTAAATAAGAAGAACTTCTTATTGGAAAGAAATCATAGAGAAATTTGCTTAATTTTGTTCTGATTTATAGACCACCTAAAATAGTGTTTTCGCTCTGTGTACAATATTGAAAAAAATCAATTAATTTACATCACGTTTTCAACTTTTTTAAAAGGTTTTGGAACTCTTTTTAAGGGGGTCGGGTCAATTAGAGGCCAGAAAAAATTCTTTTTAGAATAAGGAACATTGTAGACAATTCGTTTAAAGAGTATATTTTAGAGCATATCTTAAAGTTTTTTTTTAATGATTGAACCACTCAAAAATGTTGAAAAATGGCTGAGGAATCCATGTTGCAGTGGAACGTGTCGCAACTGATACCGTCCATTCGCGTGCAAAGTAGCGTCCGTAATTCTTAACTAAAACTTAATACTTTACAAAATAGAAGTTTAATCGGATTGATAGGTGAGATAGTTTTCGCGCAATCGTGCAGGCCAATTGCAAAAACGTGGGTTTCATAAAAAGTGCTTCAAAGTTTTGATAAAGCGCAACGAAAGAAGAATTTTCTTCGACGCACTTGGCTATTAACTGAAATATCTTTTGAATCACTTCGAAATTAAAGTTTATATTTTACACATATGTTTTTAAGTAGTTTCGGAAGAGATTAAGCAAGAAAAATCTATTTTTTTTTTTTTTTTTTTGTTTTAAATGATCCAACCTACGCCTTACTTTATAACCTATACAATTTTTATCACAAAAAAGTGAAAGTTTCTTATGACTAAAAATTGTCGTTGATTTTTGACAATTTCTTTTTTGCGTTTTTCTTCTATTCAAAACATAATTCTCCTCATGTGGTACTATATTGTGGGGGGTAAAACTCTCTATAGAAAAAAATTATATGTTTTATAAAACTACATAATCGCAAAATTTCTTAAGACTCGAATGAAAAACTTTGGTGTTTTATTATTATTTTTTAATTTTGTAAAGAGTTTGAAACTTAAGTTGATAGATATCATTTTGGTTGGAAGATGGTAATTAAATAAATGAATTATAAGTTGTCCCTCTATGACCATAGATGCTTGAAATATAGTTGTTAAACGCACTGTTACATATATGTGAATATGTTTTACAGAAATGACTTAGATTTGAAACATATAATAAATACGGTAATTGGTATGACATTGATAAATACAAATTTCTAAAGCTTGTTCGGACTATTTTGAAATATTTGTTATCACACAAACTCTACATATGTATGTATGTATGTATGTACGTATCTGAGTACATACATATGTATGTGTGTGTATAATTACTTAGTACATTGCATTTTGAAACAAAAACTAAAGCGACAAAGAAATAATACTGCACAAGTGGTAGGAAAAATTGCAAAAGCATATCACGAATTATGAATATACTTGCCATAATTGCGAGTACATTGAAAGCACGTACATATGTACTCGTATGTATGTATGTGTGCAGTAATAATCGCGGCTAGCTACTTACGGTTAAAATGTTTCTGCTTTACTATTACACAGATTTTTCTCATTTTCCGTCATGATTGTGTTTAATTAAAATGTCGTTTTTCGGCCACTAATGCACTAGAGGGGCATTTGCATGTACATACGTATGTACGAGTATGTTTGTGTGTTTGTACGAATTTTTAGCAGCGTTTGTTATTTTCTTGCATTAGCGAGACCTTGACACATTAAAACGGTACATGCACCAGCTGCAGAAATACACACACACACGCACACACACATTTATGTACATAAAAACATCTATTGATGTTATAATAAAAGTACAGCATCTCGTAAACAGTACATACATACATATGTAGACCTACATATATACATACATATATTGTAAACACTTATTTTTAATGCATTACAATTATGCTAAGCTCAGCTTTACTGAGTTGATGCTGAAAACCACATTTGATCATGCGGAAATTTGCGGAAATTCATTTGCATTAATTTGTACATACATATGTACATACATACATATATATTATCGCCGCAGTTGACAGTTTTCGTAAATACTAAATAAAATATAATTTTGTGATAGAATAATTTGTAGCAGACAACGAAAATAAAAATTGTACTTTTCGCAAAATTATTTTTCTTAAAAGGCCATCGAGTTTATCTTCGAGTTGGTTTTAAAAGCGTGGGTTCATATAGAGGACAAGGGTATGTTAACATTTGCACTTGGAGGTGTCTCACCATAAAACACACATAAAAGCAAGTTCACCGGAATTATACAATTTATTATGTTTTAAAATCAACAAAAAAAATATTTGGAAAGAACATAGAGATTGACGTGCGCGGAACCGATTTGAAAATTCTTCCTAAAATTTTAAATAAAAATAAATGTTTTCATAAAATAGTGTTTCACTTAAATCGCCTCTGAAAAGTTTAAGTTTATAGTTCTTCATAGTAAAAAATACATACATAGGTCAATTATAAAAAACTACAACCTTATATTTCCCCAAAATACTCCGGTGCCAGCCTTACCTTAATCTAGACCTCAAGATTTACATAATTTTATCGGAAAAACAGTATCGTATATGTTTTTGTATAGGGAGTAATGTACGTAGGACAGTGATCCGTTCGAATATTTCCATTAATTTTCAGTTTTTATTTGAAAATGTTTATAAGAAGTCAATATCTTCTTAGGATATGCACTGCCTAGCATATTAAAGGACTCGAGGTGTTCCTGAACGTTGTGTTTCCTTTTTTGGGAATTTTCTAACGAAATGGCTCAGATCGCAAGAAAGTCGAAAAGGTGGAACTTTTCAATACAACCCACAGTGGCGGATTAATCTCAATTTAATTTTATCTTTAAAGCCAAACTTATGAAAGCTGTAACTTTAGCTTATCTCTATTGTCTTTGATATCAACAACTTTCAATTGCAAAACTTCTCTTTTGCAACGTGCGAATTCGAGAATCACACCGTTTAATCATAGGGAATACAATCTTGGGTCTATACTCCTAGGAACTACCTGGAAGATATTGGTACATCATGAAAAGTCAAAGCAAAAATTTTTCCAATATTCCAATTTTTTATATAAAATTTTTGGAATTTCAGCTTGTTTGATTTAAAAAAAAAAATTTTATTTTTTAGTTCAACTACGAAAGTAAATTAAAAGTAATTTAATTCAGAAAATTTTTCAACAAAATAAAAAAAAAATAAAAACAAATATATTCTCAACCGTATTTGAAAGCTTGTGAAAGTTGATCAGAAAACTTGTCCGTTTCCAGGTTTACCTAAAAGCACTTAACACGAAACTTCTTATTAACCGCATAAAACCATCAAAAATCTAATCGTTCTAGGTACTTTCTTTAGTGATCACTGCGTTACTTAAATATATGCTTCAAAAAGCTCATTTTAAGCATATAAGAAATGATTTCGCTTTTAAGGAAAGGCGAAAAATACTAAAATGCATACTTTAATGCCTAATCTATTGTCGTTTAAAAATGTATATCTCACAATTGGTTGAACTTTAAATTGTGACATGATTGATTTTGAAAAAGTATTTACAATCTTGTGACTTCACTTTGACATGAGTGAAAACGCAATAAGCTTGAAGATCTACTACTTTGATAAAAATTTTATAAGTTAGAATACATACGAGCATATTTTGTTATGTCGCAAGTTGAAAGGCTTTTTATTAAATCACTTTTATTTCGATAAAAGTACGCGAAAACGTTTAAGTAAATTGCCTGAAATATAAACCAAATCTCGTAATTCTTGCTTTTATGCAATGAAATATTTCAGTAAAATCAAAATCATCGATTCCTCAAAGAAATTACAAACGTTCATGCAAAAATTTAAGAAAAGATTTAAAACAAAGAAATGAACAATACCACACAATTTCCTGTTGAACGGAAAAGCGAAACAAAAAAATAATTTCTTTAGAAATTATTTGTTGTGTGCATCTTTTCATTAAAACAAAAAGCTTTCAGTAAATGGCGTAAACGCATTTGCATGCACAAAATTGTGACTTGTAAACATCAATATTATAATTATTATTATTACGAAAACGAATACGAATATTATTGTGATCGTGATTGTTAATGTCGCTAGCGGCACATTGGTTGAAATGACTTGTCAATTTTTGCGTTTTCGCTAAGACTTGTAGTCGTACGTTTGCAAAATCATTTAATATATAACTACAAATAAATAGTTGAGTGCAAACGTACTCGGGTATATGTATGTATGTATGTAAAGGGTGTTTTTTTCCGACGGATTTGGTCTTTTTGACAGCTGTTGCTTGATTTATACTCAGTTTGGTTTGCCATTCCAAGACGCCTTGGAAGAGAACTGCTGCAAAAAATGGTCGAAAATTGGGCCTCTCGGCTGGAATTTATTCGAGCCAGCCACGGCGGTCACTTGCCCGAAATCATGTTTAAAACACAATGGCAAACCGTTATATTTAGAATAAAGCTAAATTATTGGCCATAGCATTAAATTATATGCGATTTATTTCTTCTTAAAAACCACATGTCTAAAAAAACAACCTTTATGTGCATTAGGGAGTCTCATCATCTAATTTGGTAGATTTAAAATACGTATCTAATTTTTTTTTACATATTTTACTTGTCCTTTACAGTCCTATCGGAATTTTTGACGTTGGTATTTTAGTATTTTTCGAAAAAAAAACTGGAATCGGTATAATATAGGCACATTTGAGTAGAATGTCGTTTATTTAAGCTTTGAAATAGAGCTTCCGTGGCATAGTTTTGGGCGCAATTAAATCTAAGAAATGTGTGTTTTAGAAATCGTAGGAGAGAGAAAGAGAACTTTTATATCCACTAAGGGCCAGTTTTTCAGTGTTTAGCTTAACTTATCAACTGATTGCTGAGTACTTTGTTCAAGTTGCAACAAATTTAATTGAGCGCATGGTAACTAAGTTTAAATTTAAACTGAAGAAAATTTGGACACTTGTCTCTGCATTTATTGTGCGTTCATGAGAAAAATTTCCAGCATAGCTTTAGGCGCAGAGTATACAGCAATATGTGCTATACGATATGCCCCTGAGCTCGGTGATCAATTCCCAGACAGGGCAAGTAAAAAAAGAAATAAACCTACCATACTATTGATTATATTAAAAATCATAATACTGATGCGATGATTGTTCTAAGGGTCGTTAGAATAAGAGGGTTAGTGTGATCTCGCATTTTCGTAGAATAGTTTTGGGCGCCAACATGTTCATTATATCCAAAAGATAGGTGTTTTAGAAATCTTGCGGGAGAGAGAAAGAGCTTTTATATCCACTAAGGCTAAACTTCTTGAGTAGAATAGAAATTTGCTCACGAATACCAATATGAATAGATTTAAGATATTTTGTGATTTGCAACAATTTTAAATATAATATAAGTATGTACACACGAATATGCTGAATGGTAAAATGATTTTCTTTCTGATTTTGAAAGAACTCAACACTCGATTACACAATCCGAAGCAACCTACCCACATAAATAGTACTCCTTATCTTTCTAAGGCCAATGCGTACTTTATACTCACCACATAATTACTTTATTACGAGTTTTAAAAATATTTTCATTAGATTTTGCAACAACTACACGTTTTATTACTAATGTATAAATATTTAATTTTCACATTATAAAACTTCTTAATGCCTACACCTGCTTGGGCATGCATTAACCCTTCTGTGACTTATGTAATTAAAATTCTATGACTTTTGTACTTGGCGACGTATTTAGTGAAAAGCGCAAAATCACTAAAGCTTCATTACGGAAGAAAGGAACGTCGCAACGCTTAGAAAAAGCAGCTACAACACATTCCAATTACCTGACAATGAATTCCAGTTAAGTACATTTGCGTCTAAAACATCTAAAAGGTCAGCCTAATGGCCGTTCAAACTGCAAAATTACACGTAAATACTTGTACAAAAATGTTTTTATGTAAGCAAATAGAAAAAAAAAAACCAAACAGCTTACATACACACAAAGGAAGTGCTTAGAGTAAATTGGTATGCTTGTTTTGTATATGTACATATTTAAATGGAGAAATTATTATCTAGTTGATTTTAGTTTTGCATTAAAAAGTTGATGGACTTCAATTGGCTTCGCTTGCACTGTTAATAATTTTTGCAAGGAAATAAACATTTTGCCCAGACGTTGTTTTTTATAATAATTTTTCTGCGTAATGTAAATATGTTTATGTATAAATAAAGGCATTTTTATTTCAAAACTACAATAAGTTCAGACTTGCGCCTCTATTCTTATGACTATCGCAAAAGCATCGCATTGCCGTTCTGATAACCACTGCGCCTAAAATTAGTTTGATAATTTTTTTAACTTTTATTCTTATCTTAATCTTAACGTACCTTTGTTTTTCTATCTTTACTTTTGCCTTTATCCATTTCTTTTTCTGCATCTCAAACTTTCATCGATGGAGAAGTCTTACCTCCATATTCTTATAGCTATCACAAACGGCAAAGCATAACTCTTGTGACATTTGGTTGGTTGCCTAGTCCTTTAGTGACAAGGGTCCAATTAGCGCTGGAAGCACCATTTTGCTACGCTATTTTCGTGGAACCTCTGGTATGTCCTACGGTCTTTAATTTTCGAACCACTCTGATTTGTGGATGAAGCTATTTAAACAGGTTATATTACACTTAGAGATCTCCCTTAGCCCTCTTGGAATAAACCCAAGTGTTTCTTGTCGAAGGCGTGCCAGAGCTGGGCACTCACACAGATAGTGAAAAATGGTTTCTCTGCTGTCTGCGTGTTTACAGCTCCTGCAGTGGTTATTGAATGGAAGGCCAGTCTTGGCCGCATGCTTACCATGCGGCCAGTGGCCCGTGATTGTAGCTCCTAGGCGGAATATTTCTTTCCTTGATCTATTAAGGAGGTCTACCATTTTTGATCGATTATAGGAAGGCCAAATTTCTGTCGCGATTTTGCACGTCGTTAACCTGCCCCATCTCAATCCTGCTTATTCGCACAAACTTCAAATGTAGTTCTTTTTTGATGACTCCCAGCGAGCAGCGTATTGCTTCCGCCTCGGATTCCTCAAGAGAGGCACCGACTCGGGCCAGCCCGTCTGCCCTCTCGTTACCGTATATGTTCCTATGGCCGGGAACCCAAACGAGAGAGATGTGAACCGACTCAGCCGCTGAGCTTAACGAACACTTGCAGTCACGGACTATTTTGGAGTTGGTTTTCGGTAATGCCAGTGCCAAGAGAGCTGCTTGACTATCTGAGAAGATGTATGCTTTCTGTACCCCTTCGCTTCTATCTTTCAGTACCTGACAGGCCCTCTCCATTCCCATCACTTCTACCTGGAAGATACTGGCAAAGTTAGGTAGACGGAACGAGAGCGACACATCTAACATTTACTGCGCCTAAAACTATGCTGGAAATTTTTCTCCGTAACGTACAAACAATGCAGAGAAAGGGCCAGTTTTTCAGTGCAAGTTGAACTCTGTTTGTCGTTTAAACTAAGTTTAAACTCAGTATGCAGTTTTTCAGTCAACTTTTAAATGGAGTTTAAACTAAGTTTAAACGGCCGATTGTGCTCGGTTAAACTTAGTTTAACTATCAGCTATTTGCTAATTACTTCGTTTTGGTTGCAAAAAATGTATTTGAGCGGAAGGAAACTAAGTTTAAATTAAAACCGAGTTTAACTAAACTTAGTTTAAACCGAGTTTAAACCAGCACTGAAAAACTGGCCCTGAGTTGAAAAATTTTCTTGACACATCATCAATCAAGTAATAGTCGTTCGAATAGGGTGGTTTTAAGAAGAAGTTTTAACTTTTGTTACTGGTGACTAGCAATCTGATATTTTGGAGTTAAATGCAAACACAGAAAAGGGATCTTATCACAAATATTTGTCTCATATCGAACATTTTTTGTTAAATGAATAGTAGACTTGACAAACGTACATACATAAACTTTTTTCAGACCATTTGGTAAACAAAAAATTGTTTAAATTGTTTGTTTAGTATTTCCTCGTATATTCATGAGAATAAACTTTGGGTTGGAAAGTGCAATCTCTACCGAAACCTAACCAATTCTCTTACTTAAATTTTAAAATATTAACATTGTGCTAATGAATATTAATAATATTTTTTTTTAAACTAGATATACATATGTATCTCATTCTGCTCTACTTTTTTATTGAAGAGATTCGGTTCTAATTTTGAAGAAAATTTACGAATCTTACCATCTAATTTCCATTTAAGATTAATTGCTTTGAAAAAATAATCAAATAACAAATTATAATTTTATAAAAAAAAAAAAACTTATTGTTATTGCTTGGCTACGAAAAAATTATAATTTGATGGATTGCTATCAGTTTGTTTCAATACATAAAAAATAATTTTAATTCCCGAGGGATAAAACAACGCTTCTGAATTGAGCTTTATTTTTGATTAAAAAAAAATAATTTTTTTGTTTTTTTTTTTAATGAAAACAATAAAACTCAAAATAATCATTGTTTACAATTAAAAAAATTAAAGCTCATATATCAAATAATTCATGTTCAACTTAAAAAAGTATTGAGTCACAAAAAAATCTGTATTTCAGAACGGAAAAACCAACACTCGAAATTTCAAATTTATATTTGATCAAAAAAATATTGATCGATAGAAGATTTGTGTTTTTGAAGAAAAAAATCTTGAGGTAATGAAATGATGATTCAATATCAATTTTGTTGATTAAACTGATACTAATTACGATCCCTGATTAAAAAAAAAAAATTTATTGCAGGTGCAAGTAAAATACATTTAACAAAAGTTTCTACGAGTATTAAAAACTTACTTTTAGATTTATTTTATAAAAAAATATGCTTATTTAATTTCGAACTGAAGCGAACAATTTTTATTTGTTTCTATAAGCTTTTAATAAACAACTAGTTTTTGTTCAAGCTTACCATGCTGAAAATAGCTTGTCAAGTTACACGAAAATTGAAGTAAACTCATCACTCTAAAAGCTTTCGAATATTGTTGTTAAGGCAAGCACTTCCAATGCTCGTTGCTTTGAAAAAAAACCAAAATTTTGATGATTTTTAGAAAAAAATAAACTAATATACATTCTGTGGCTTGAATAACATTTACATCCTCAGTTGTCATACAGCTTTATTACTTTATGGAAAACCCAAATTAATCTTTCTACAGCCTTTTATGTTGTTGTATTAAAATATAATACACCTGTTGCTCTCCAAATTAGTCAGCACTAACACAAACTTCGCTCCAAACCGGTATTTTTTTTTTGGCAATTTGTAAGCAGATAAGAAAAAAAATAAATAAATTTTGTGAGCGAAAGGAAACGAAATTCCAATATAGAATCACACAAACGAATTCCCAGTGTGTGAGCGAGTATAAGCGGGCTTTTGTATATGTTGAAATGCAATGAATATCTGCATTGAAAAATTGCATAATACTTGGTGAATAAAATCAGCAGCGGTGGGCAACAAAAAGAAACATGAAAATGAGCAGGCATTCGATTAAACGATTAAATTTGTAGATGCTGTGCAAGCTGAAGTTGCAGTGTTGATTTAATTTATGAAAAATAAAATAAAACAAATATACACAGCTTTGATAAAAAAAGTGCCTTGCATCATATGGAAATTTTGTACATTCAACTTGAAACTTTTGTTAAGGAAAATGTGTAAAATGAAAAATTCAAAAGGTTATTGCTTCACTGCACCAAATTCAAGTTCATTTTTGCAACTGACCAATTGGTCACTTAAGTGCTAATAAAATCAAGTTTTCGCTACTTTTGAAAAGCCCCAACTAGCGCGCACAGCTGTAGAGTAGAGCCGCGCAAGCGCACACCGCAGCTTCCGTATTTCATAGCTGTCTTTAATAAGATGCAATGATTTTGTTTTTTTTTGCTCTTTCACTCTCTGCTTCACTTCTGCTGATTCGTCTCGAATTTTATATCTTTGCCACCATACAATTTTTTGATGTGCTGTTGTTTTGTTGTCGACCTTGTTCCAGTTATCGCACCGAAAAGCAACAAAACGTCAGAGACAGCATATAGCTGGAGTGAGAAGTGAAAAAATATAATTGATATCAAGTGTTTGTGTGTTTGTTTATGCCTAACAAATGCCAATGAAACCGAAAGTGAAGGAAAGATGTGGCAAAGAAGCTGATGAGTTAAGAAGAAGTATCGGGCGGCACAGAAACCGCACTGACCACCGCAAATTTGCTGTGGTTGGCAATTTACTTATGTAGCAGCATATGTTGGAGAAATTTGAAAGGTGAAGTAGTGTATAATCCATTGTACAAATATACATATACAGCCATCTCATAATTATAACCACGCCCAAAAAAGACAATTTATATTTTATATAATTTTTCAATAAAAGTATGGGGAATACTCTAACAAACCCTCAAACAAATACAATTTAGAAAATAATTTTTTGGAATTTTTTAAGTATGCAGTTTGATAGCCAAATAAATTTAAATTTTTTGTTTTTGAAAAACTGGCAAAGTAATTCTTTAAACAACAGAAAAAAATGAAAAATATATCTTGTGGTTTTTCTTGAGAGCTGTATTCTAAGCTTTATATAGAAAATAGAGGAAAGCATCTTTAATAAAAAATATTGTCAAAATCTACAAATCTACATACCAAAATAAAATTTTAATTTTGATAATTTTCTTTTTTTAATTTTCTATAAAGTTTTAAACTTAGATTTATTTTTTACGTTTTGTGGTAGAATGGAATTTGATTAATAGAAAGATTTATTGTCAAAAATTGTTTTTTATTGAAATTCACTTAAAAATTAAGCATACAAAAGCGAGAAGGAGCCACAAAAAATTATAAATTGCAGTGTTTTGCTTCCGTCATGTACTATGTGTAAATATAGGTAAACCAGAGAAAATAAATCACAGTGAGTAAGTTTTATAAAATAAATTAAAAATATATAAAACTAGAAGACCCGGCGAACTTCGTCCCGCCCAAAATTTGTTATAAGTAAATGAGACAGTTTTTAAACTCTGTTGTACAAGTATTTCATGCTGAAAATGAAGCTAAATTTAAATTTCAATTTCACTTTTCACTTGAATTTCATCAAAATCGGTTCAGAAATACGACTTTTATAAATAACTCGACTCCAGCGCCACCTGTCTGAAGATTTTTTCGGAGAGATATTTTTCTCCACCTTACCAATAAATATGTAGAATATACGTATAAATGAAATCAGATTATAAATACGATTTTAAGGTATAACTCGACAACAGCGCCACCTATCGAGGTGTTTGCTCCGTAACATTTTTTTCTTGGGCAAACGCAAACACAACTCAAAGAAGTCTACTACTTAAATCCGAAAATCCATTTTTGAGTTATGGACTTTTATACGAACGCAAATTACTTTTATGTATGTATATAGAAATAAAATTTTTTCTAAGCCGAAGTCAGACTCTAATAACAGCTGTTTATTCCTAACAGCCGCTCAATTACTCACTTATTCCCACCTCATTCACACACACATCACTCAACGACTATTCTCAGCACTCAATTATTTATTCTTTGATTATTTAGCTCATCGATTTACACGCAACTCAGCTAATTCACTCAGTCACTCCCGCACCTATCCAATTAAGATTTAAGTGTGTGTGTGCTATTTACTCTTTTGTATGTGTAGATGTATTGGTTTTTTCATTGACCAATAAGTTTTTAATATATATGTATGTACATGTGTATCTAAGCATTTATGAAAATATAAATTTAAGGCTGTTGGTTTGTTTACCTTAAATCCACTTACATATGTGATTTTGTTTTGTTTACCGCGCATTTGTCAAGTGAATAGGCGCTTAGTATTAACTAGCTGCTTTGTGTTGGTCAAATTTTATTTAAACCAGCATGTTTTGTGAGTGTTCATTTATTTATACAATTTGCTCCAGAATGTTCTGCTGATTTATGCAAAAGTACAAATTTACTTATTCCCAGACCCGTACTCAGTATTAATCGAAAAAGTTTAGATAATGGCCTTAGTTGTATATAAACTTGCATTTTCGTTAAAGGTTTAAAACTTCTTTGACAAAGACTAATGTGACGCTCTTATTCGAAATCTCGACTGACTGTCAGTCAGTGTCAGTTCCCCGCCTGATTGTCATATTATTGTTCACAAATATGACACGAAATGCCAAAATGTTGACAGTTGCGTAAGTATTTCACACTGACGTCAAACCGAAATGAAAAATGCATGCGAATTGTATAACAATTGAACAGAAAAAGTGTTTAGCTTACGGTGATTATAGTTTGAACTAGTCGTGAGACATCGTATGCGATGGGGATGCTGAAAAAATTCCGTTAATCCAAAAACAAGTTTTCAAGAAATCAACTTTATAGTTGAAAGTATACTTTGACTCGCCTCAATGTTTGTAAATGTTGCAAATTTAGCAGCATATTTTATCAAAATCACAAAGCTATTTTTTGTTTGTTTTTGTTTTTAATTGTTTGAATGCACTTGAAATTCATTACTGCGTAGTTGTTGATTATGAATTTAAAGTTAAATACTATGTGACCCTTGATAAACGCGTGTGATTGACTCACGATTTTACGTTTTTTCTTAAGAACAATTATAATCTTTCTTTAAAAATATATAAAAAAAAACAAGAAAACATAAAATCTCCTTTTAGTAAAAAAACTGTTTTTTTTTATATTAACAAAAGTAAAATACTTCATTCAAAGTATAGTCTGTATTATGGTACTTTTCCAGGATTGAAACCGGCTTAATGTCACATATAGCTGGCCGTGAGCAAAGCAATACTCCTTTAATTAAAGCCCTACCTGTGGCAATGGCTGTTGGATATGGAAATTTGTATATATTTAAGATTTTAAATTATATAATTTTGTGCAAATGTACACAATAAGACCTGTCATTTTATATATTTATATTTCATTTATCTAGCTATTGTAGTTTAGTTAAGCTAAGCGCCGCTTTCCAGAATAAATATTTCGGCAATAATATAATAATTTGATGCTTATACCATATATGTACATATTTATGTAGCTGTGGGGCCGAGGTCCTACTAACATTTGTTGTACCACAAAAATGGAACGACATACAGATATACATATTTTATGAGATATTTTTCAAAGCAGAAATATCCTCGGAGGTTTGACATTGCATATTTCAAGAGTAAAAGATTAATTAAAGAAACATAGACCAGTCTAACCATTTTGAATTTAAAAATTTTGTTGTCAGCTTCGTAATCAGTGCATCCAAAAACTTCGCAGTAACAAGTTAAAAGGTTATTTTAACCATTTCAGACGTGTTTGCCATATGAGATATTTTTGTAAAATTTATTTTGGCAATTATTTATTTTTGGAAGTGACTTTGAGAAAAGAACATTTTAAAGAGTGGAGCATCTTCGAAAATAATCGCTAGGAAAGTAAGTTTGGATTGTTTCGATCAGAGCTCATTTTAAACTAGAAAAATAAATGAGGAGGCCACGGCAGCCATGAGGCCGCTTAATAAAAGCTAGGACTGAACATAGTAAAACTTACTTGATTGACCTTTTAACCGCCTGGACGATTTTGGCCATAGCACGCTAGTTTATTCGCTCATTCGCTAATTGATGCCCATTGGAAATTCCAAGTGTACCTAAGTCCTTTATTGCTTATTCCTTCCTCTGTTAGCATCGTTTCGTGTGCAAATCTTGCTTAAAATTGTTTATAAAAAATTTTATTTTTTTCCAATTTGTTTGGTTTGTTTTCTTTTTCAAATTGCTACGTAATATCAGCGAATTTTTCGAAAAATCAAAGACAGTAACGAGGAACATGAGGGAAGTTTGATTGCATTAGTAAAAAGTGTAAATTTAATACCATTGTCTGCTTAAAACGATTAATATAGCTTGTCAATGGTATTGCGCTCTGCTTAAATATTCGATTTTAACTACTCATCGTTTCGAACTACAGAATTGGTGTTTAACTTTTCAAATATGAAGAGCTTCGTCAAAGTTATTTAAGTGGTGTGAATCGTCCTATTTATACTTGTTGACTGAAGAGACAGCTTCCTAAATTGAACTTAATTTGATTTAAGAATAGTTGAGGTTATATTTATAGCGTTTTAATAAAGTTTGATTACATTTTCTCAGAAATTGACTCAAACCTATGTTAAACGCCTCTTCGATTGAATAATTTAAATCATTTTGATCACAAAGTTTTTGAAGTAGTCTTTTCGAAACAAAAAAGTCGATAATTTGCTCTCAAAAATGAATAAAACATTTTTAATAATTTGGAATTTTATCTGTTTACATTTGTTGTTACCAAACACTGTTAACTGCTAACTGTTCAAATATAAAACGACTCACACAGATTAGAAACCAATCATTATTATGCAAGCATACATATACAAAGTAATAACGTATTAAAGGCGAACTGTGAGATGTAAAGAAATAAGTAAATAAATAAATACTTTTCAACAAAATTTCGGTTGCAATGTCCAAGCAATTTTATCGTCATTAAAACGAAAGCATTCCTTTTGTTACAAGAATCACGCTTGTACGAGTATTTGTGCATAATTATCGTTGCTGAAACCGCCTTTATTTTCATGGAATTATCGTATGCCGCAATGGCAGCGAAATATTCACGAAATACCAGAGAAACAAACACTCAAAAATTACTCATACACCCGCCAGTACCGGCAGCTTATGAACAACGCGCTGTTAAATTTGGGTTTTTTTTGTGGTTACCAACTTGAGACTTGTAAATGCAACAAAACATATTAGTACATATGTTTGTGTATAAATTCATATATAAATATACATGTAAAAGCACACCAGCATTGTACGCGCGTCTATCAAATTTTACGCTCGAATGATTACTATAACAGATAATAACAAAATAATAGATATCTTGTAAGTATCGTAGCATATTTTGAAAGTAATAACTAACAGAGAATTGGCGCTAAAAATTGATGTATGCGGTCTTGCAATTTTAAATGTAATTCGTCTTAAATCAAACGGAGGAAAATTTTGAATGTACCTTACTTCTTGTGTTTGAATACATATTTATTCATAAATGTACGTATACATATATGCATGTTTATATAACTATATACATGTATGTATTCATACACTTAATGAGCGTTAGCAAGAAATTTGTATGCTTACTTGAAGCTTGCTTGAGCTAAATCGTATTTTGATTACTACAGTTCTGCTTGATTATGATTGCATGAAGAAATATTTATAAGTTTATATATACAGCTGTGTTTCATGTGGCAGATTTGAAAAAGCATATGTTTCTTAATTAAGTCGTCAGCTTTTAAAGGAAAAACGTAATAATAATAATTTGGCGCTTACACCATAAAGCTCAGTGTTTGATCGAGCTTCTCCTACGATTTGTGGCGTGCGTCTTTATTTTATACCACCAAAAGGAGGGACCTACTCCGAACGGAAGATGTATATATTGAGATGATTTTTCATGGCAGAATTAATCTCTGAGGTTTGCCATTGCCTGCCGAGGGGTGCCCGCTATTAGACTTAGATTTTACTTGCCCTGGCTGAGGTTCGAACCTCGAACCCAGCGTCATATCTAAATACAAATAGCACGCAGCGCTCCCCAACCGACCCCAGCGGAAATACGTTTAATAAAGCTTTAGAGCAGCACTTTCGGCTAACTTCTTTTGCTCAATTTAATATCCATCATTTTCCGTTCAAATGCACCTACTTTTATTATAAAAACCGGGCTTAACTTCACAAAAGACTGATAGAAATTTAGCAAGATTTCATTTTTTTATTTTATTTGTTTAGCTTTTTCGGAGTATGCAGTTTTATAGCCTATGTAATTTCTTATAATAAAATGCAAATTTCAAGTGGCTACATAACATTGTTGATTTTTAAACTTTTTAACTGACGCCCTTAAGAAAGAAATTGCGAAAAAGCGTCGCTATATCACTAAAATTGAATTGATATGCAAAACTGCATTCTCACAATATAACAAAACCATACAAAATGTACAATTATTTAACAAAAATATAAAATTTTTGTACTTAAAAAAAACAAATTAGAAATTTTTTGAGTACGTAGTTTTTTGGTTCATTCAATTTTTGATAAGAAAGTGCACGTTTCAAGTGTCTGCAAGTTATCACTGATTTTTGACAAATATTTTACTGGCGGTTTCCTCCATACAAAGCAAAACTGCGATTATTTTTTATAAGGAAGGAATTGCGAAAGAGCGTCAATATAAAAATTGTCAAAAATGAGTGGTAATTCGTAGCTACTTGAGAAACGTGCACTTGTTGTACTAAAATAAATCAGCTGTGGATATGCATACCCCGAAAAATTCAAAAAAATCTATTTAAATAGTACAAAGTTTTGATAAAATTTGATAAACGTTCATTAGAAAATTAACGATGTATTAATTGAAAAATATTTTTAAATAATTGGAGTATAAATAGATTCTCCAAATGTGTCAATATGCGTTTGTGCTTTAATTTATGAACAGAGTGTATAATAATTTAATTTTTTTATATGAAAATTTTGATAAAATGTTTCTTATTTTGTTTTTTTTTTTTTAATTTTCTATAAAGTTTGAAAGTTGCTTTTATATGAAAAATAATGAAAATAATTTTAAAATATAAACTGCAACTTGTCAGTATGTTGTTGTGCTGTAGTTCGTTAACTCTGTGTAAGCCAATGAATTGCGAACTGCTTTAAGATATACTCTAGCTCAGTCTTAGTAATGAGTGCTTCCCGTTTGCGCAGACTATTATAATGCATTTTTTAGGCAAATGTAAACAACTTATATATATTTACCATACACTATTATACTAGTACTTAGTACAATAAAAATATAATTATATTTAAATAATAGCATCACATCCGACTTGATTTTTTTACCTTCGTCTATTTTGCAATAATTATAAAAAGTGTAAATTCGCATGTCTTCGACTCATTCTTTGCACATCTTATTTGCACTTCCATATCTTTGACAGGAAATTATGTCATGTTCACATTTTGCTTACTTAATTTTAAGGTACAAATAAACACAAAACACGCTGTACTTATCTACTTATGTAGCTTTTTGGTTACATACAAATGTGCATAAATATTCGTTCATTAGCATGTGTATTTAAGTCTGATGAAATAAGAACCATTTGCGATTTGCTAATTACGGCGACATTTATAAAATATTAATATTATTATAAGATTCACGTTGGTTTCAGTGAATTTTCTTCAATTATACAATAGTCAATTAATGATTGTGCAAAATTCCATTTCATTGAAATACTTAATATTGGCAAAGGTTATCTTTCTTGGGTTAATCCCTTATATTTTTATAAGAATATGTTGCTTATCAATTAAAGCAATGCATTAATAGTCAAAATTTTGGCAAAATTATACGAGTATGTTTCAATGTTTCTAAATCACCAACAACTTGTGCGAATGATTTTTAATTATGAGTGAGTAAGAAAATATTTAGTGGACTTATGAAGCTTAGAAAATTTTAAATATGCCGAATAAATTGTATATAATTTACTTTGCGGGACTCATTATTTTGTTGATAAGAGTACTTTTAAATTTTGTGATATAACTTGGAAACTAACACAGATATTTAAAAACTCAAATGTACAAACATATATTTTTAGAAGTAAACTTCACGAAAAAATAAATTTGTGGTTTTCAAATTTATTTTAAAAATGCAAAACAAAACTAAATGAACTGTTTATTTGGTATAATGTAAAAGTATGTACATATTTTATAATACTAAAGAAACAACATATTTTAATTTTTAAAAATTCCATGCAAGTCATAAGAATATAAAAGTTTAAATACAAATTAAAGCTAAATTATCTGTATTATAAAAACTACTATTCGTATTTTGCCTTACATTCTAAATTTTTATTGACAAAGCCAATACCTTCTGCACCCCTGATTTCGAGCTTCCTAAGTCTCTTCCGAAAGCTGGCCGTATTTCACGGCTATGATATAAAATATCGTGCAACATTGCATACATATAGAATCAAAAGTATTGATTTATATATAATTCTTTAATTTTAACTCTTATTAAGAACTCTCCGTATAACTTCGACTTAGTGATAGAAAATAATTGCTCTGAAAATAATTTTATTTTAAATTTTATTTTAAAAATGCGATTCATTATTAATCAAAAGAAAATCGTAAACACGTAAATGAAAAAAATTTATTTTAACATATCAATAATTTTTGGTAATATCAACACAAATCAAAATTGATTGTCAAAAGCTTGCAAAATATAAAACACAACTTTAACATGGATCGCCTTTTAGTAAAACTCTTAAAATACTTTTTATAGGGAATAATAACCTTTCTTTAACAAGAAATTCTATTTCGATGTTTTTTTGCTGAATAAGCAACTGAAGTAAACGAACTAACTTTCAAGGCATTTTACAAAACCAATTTTCATTTACGACACTTTTAGAATATTCCTAGCCAAACTATGCGACAGCTTTGGAGAGCAACCCATTTAAGGTTTTTTGTTTAGACATTTTTTATAAAATATATTAAAAATCCATTTGCGATTTTTTGCACTTTCAGAAGTTTTTTTTTAATTACAATTAGCTGCTACCTGCCACCCCACCTGCGTAGTTAACGTCTTTGGTATATATTTTCAGAAGGCATTCAAAGCTATAAATGCAGCTTTGATAAATTGAAAAGCAATAGCTCGTAATTACAGTTTATATGAAGTCATATTTGTAAAAGTATTTATAATTGTAACTGCAGCGCAACGTTCAAATTAATTAAAATCGTTAAAATAAACCGAGTCTTTTCAACAATTCCACTAGCTGATACATTTTTCGTTAAAGAATTTTTAATGCACAGTAAGCTGCAGGCTAATTTTAAAGTTTCAACAAAATCGAGTAAAAAATGAAAGATTATATATCATATACAAGAAGTAACAATTGCAGGAGCTTGCTATCTTATTCCAGTCAATCAAAAAAATAAATTTGAGCAAAAGAGAAAGCACGCCTCTGCAGATAATTAAATATTTATGTTTTTGTATAAATATTGATTTCTAAGTACGTGCCACATGAAATTCATTTCATTCAGTCCATTTACTCTTCAGCCAAGTTATCATAAAGGAAACAACTTAAAAAAAAGTATTTGTAACCGCTTCCATAGCATATTTTCGAAATAACTCAATTCATGTTCCCCCTAGTTAAAAAAGAAAAAATGCCGTTTTTCTAGATTTAGGTTTCATAGCATTAAGAGCAAAATTATCAGCTTCTTTATAACCAATGAAAAGGTTTTATTTCATTTTATTTTTATTTTTCCACTAAAACACATCTTATACTCTGAATATAAAATTCAAGTAAAAACTTGAGCCAGCTCAAAAGCCATCCATGTTTGCACTCACTATAGACGATAGACTTATCACCAAGGTTTTTTATTTAATAAAAATAATGCACAGTCATATGATTAAATAAAAAATGATTCTACCACAACTGCACTAATTAGAAAATATGTACTCGTATGGCACATACTGAGAAATAACTTTAGAGTGATAAATCATAGCACGTCCAGACGATGCTATAAAAAATTAATGACTTCAATTGATAACAAAAATTTTAACAACAACTTAATAACTTTTGATGACATGTATAGTATGTGAGTAAGTATTTCGTATCTAGGTAATAGTTCCTGTTTGCATTTGAAGCATTTGCATGCGAATATCCTTCGCTTTCAAAAATAAACGACGTGCACGTCGTTATTGATTGAGCACTGCGATAAGAATATAATTTATGTTTAAACTAATACGAAATCATGATATACTTACATACATACATATATGCAATTATTAACATCTTGCCAATAAAAATTATAATTTTGTCAAGTTGTTATGCAAAACAGAAAATATCTAAGAAATTTTAATCTAAAAAAAAAACATGAACAGCTAATTTTTGTCGAAATATTTGAGATAAGAAAAATACAAAAACCTTACACATATGTATGTACATACGTTTGTATTAAAAACAAGCTAAATCGCCGCAAACATTTTATTAGAAAATGTTCATATTTTTATTTATGTACGAGTATTAAGGTGTGTATATAAAAAGGCAACAGCTGAATTCGGCTGCTTAAATAGAAAGCACGTCTTTGTGTTGAAGGTGAGATGGTAGTTAACACTTAAATATGTTTCTACTATATGCTATACATGAAATATATTTTACTATACCGTTGTATGTATTTTTTTGTTTTAAGGAACAGCTTTGAATTTTATTCAAATCATTTCCAACGAAAAAAATAACATAAAAATTGAAGGGCATGCTAAATGGGACCAGATAGACTTGCTTAAAGATCAAAGGTCTGGTAATTTTCCTTCTGGTCAACATAACATAAATATTTGCGCTATTGACTGTTTTTTTTTTTTAAAGTTTGTTGGGGTTAGTATTTGTTTTAACTTATATGTATGTAGTATGTATGTAGATGTCAAATGAGGCAAATATTACTGTGTAGCCAAAGCATATTTAAATAGTGGGTAGCCGCAAGAGATTTTCTTTTTAATTTTATTATTTTAATTTAAATTGTTAAATTTTTGTATTTAATTTAGATAAGAATGCTTTCAGTACAATACAAGATAATTGATAAAATATTTTCTTAATTAAATTTTTCTAGTGCAGCTTCCTATTAAATATGCCTTGTGTGGAGCAAATTGGTAGTACCGAAGCGGATAGTGTTTTTAGTACTGGCATTCATACCAGTTTCTAAATAATAATAATAATAGGAACCCTTTCGCGACCGATTTGGGATCATTACAGAGAAATTTTGGGATCATTTCGAGATCTATTTAGGGCTTTTTAAGGACTTTCGACTAGTTCACGAATATTTTTAGAAAATATTGGAAGTAGTTTTGGACCATATGAGACAAGTTCAGTACTTTTTCGGGACTGATACGGCTTCGTTACGGGCGTCGTATACATATTATTTCAGTATGATTTTGGGACTAATTCGCGCATTTCCTAGAGTTATTTTGAGACTATTTCAGGTCTATTTTTAAGATAATTTGGACCTTATAAAAAAACAACATAATTTTGGACACTTTTGCAGTTTTTTTAAAACCGTTTAAGAAACTAATTCTAAATCAATTCGAAGCTGAGTATTTCGTAAATGTACATAAATAAATTCATAAAATTTCATGAGAATTGGGTACTCATTTTTTTTTTCTGAAATTGTGCTAAATTATATTCCGTTCTACATTTGGCTCACCAATAATTAAAGAAGTGCACAGTATTGGCTTCCTGTCAAAGGTGTCAATTCGAACTTTTCAGCTTTTACATTTTACTTTTGTTTATAATCGAAAGTGTTATCGTACTGACCTTCACCTGACCAGTTTAATGATCCAATTAGTTTACAAAAAAACAAAAACATAATGCTTGAATCACACAAGTTATTTAACACCTTTATTGTAGTTCACAGGTCATTCATAGTACATACATACGTACATTCAAATATTCACACTTACAACAAATTGCTTTGTCATGCAGTGCACCAGCCAGCGATTGCATAAGGTCCCCTTGAATTGTTTCAATGTCAATTTGTCCATAATTGACGACGTGTAAAGTAAAAAGTAGAAAGAAAAAAATATTAATAAATGCAAAGCAGCAATTCAAATTGGCTGCCAAAGGGTCGCATTTGGCTCGCTCTTCCCCCTTGCACGCGATCCCCATTATTTTTACACGCACCTGTAAACATTAGTTTTATATATTTCGTTTTTCTCACTCGCTCTCTCTCTCTCTCTCTCTCTCTCTCTCTCTCTTTCGCTTAGCTTTCGTCAAAGTCGCGTCGCTAATGAAGCCCAATTCAATTTGCAGCTCTTCAGCTGACATTTGTTGGCTTGTCGTAAATGTATTGATCCAAAAAATATTTAATAAACGTACACATTCACATTCACAACGACATTGCCATCGGCAGCGTCACAATAAGGCACGCCGTTTTGCGCAAGCGTGACATTGAAAACTGTATTGAATTGGATTGCGCTTGCAAGACAAACCAAATCAAATTAAATCAAAACGAATTGAATTGGATTGCGGCGAGCAGCTCATCATCAATAAAATTTGTGTGTGCTGCTTCGCGTTAGTGCAAATGCGTGGGGTGTACAGTTGGCCATTGGCCTAGTCGTTGCGTCGCTGTGTCGCAGCGCATGCGCATACTTATATGGTTGGCTTACTGGTGGTTGCCCACACTGCTGTTTCTTGTGCTGCTGCCTCATTTATTGGCCATTGAACGCTATTTTGGCTTCTATGTACAAAAAAAAAATAAAATAATCATATACAATTATTTTCTGTATTTCCTTTGTGTTTAAAATTTAATTTTTCGGTTCAGTTGCCCATTGTGTCGTAACACCTTTTGGCCAAAATAACAAACAAACCAGTTGGCAATGCGCTTTAGCCTCTACTATGACTTTATGTGTATGTTGCTATTGTTGTTGTTTTGGTTAATGCCTCGTTTGCCTTTACAAGCCCATGTAATTTTAATAGAAATAAAATAAATGTTCGTATTAAATTTAATTATTTTCTATGCAAAAAAAAAAAGCGCATTCATAGGAACGCAAGTACTTAGTTGAAGGAAAATGGCTAGTAGGCAAATGAACAACATAGCTATAAACATTTATGCATACATATGTACATAGGTACATGTACATATATGGATTTTGGAGTAAAAAGTTACTAGCTAGCGATTTATTACACATCAGACAGAATACTTACAATATAAGTGCATATTTGTATTATGAAGAATATAATACAAAAAAATGTATCTCGAACTAGGAGCTCAAGGTTGCCACGTTGTGTCAATTAAATAAATCGGGTTTATGATATGCAATCAGTAAATGGCAAATGCTTCATCTTATCAAAATAATCATTTTAAAATGTTTGATATAAAGCTTGAATAAAATATCGCCCATGCCAATTCTTAAATTTTTATAACTAATTAGGTAATTCACAAGGGGCCGTAAAGTCTCATATTGTCATAAAGTCATACAGTTTTAAAAACTCCAAGTTGTGTTATTTTACATCGTTCCAACAACTATCATAATTCCACCCTGTCGGATAAGAAAAAGAAGAAAACAATATTATTTTACATCCTTTTCTGTGCAATGCAACAAAAACATAAATTTTGAAAATTTTTATAATTTTACAACTTTACAACATTCACCTGAATATACATACATACATACATAGCTGACTGGTGAAGGAATGGAAGGTATTGCCTATAATAGGAGCAATATGAATGGCATACAGCACAATTGAGTCCATTTTGTTTATAAAAAATCTTGATATATAATGAGGAAGTGATATTTTGAGTCCTTACTTTCTGGGTTTTATAGAACCATTTCGTCTATATAGTTTGCAAATAAAGCCCTTTCAAAGTTATTTCCATTGACAGCATATAATACCAATGCTTAACCGTTTATTAATACAATAATTAGAATTTATTTTCTGAACAGGTAGCAACCTTTATAACAAAAAGTTGTTTCATAAAGCTTTTCTAAAAATCTTAAGATATATTAATAATATATCACTTACATTGCACATAGTCAAAATAAATTCGAGTTTTAAAACGCATGGCAACCCTCTACTAAATATATTTCAAATTGACGTTCAAATTTCAATTTATGATAAATTTCTCGTTTTAATTGGCTGGCAGCCCTTCTATGTATAATTTAGTTATATTCGTAAGAAATCTGTGTCAGAAAATACCTCAGAAGAGTTGCTGTAACTGCATTATGTTAGACAGCTTGGCAACTCTGAAGTACCACATAAAAACTTCAAAACTTGTACATAATTGCCATGATATTATAAATACACGTGAGACTAAGAAAGCCGCTTAACTGAAATGGCATTACGACAATGCCTAAGCGGAATGTCTAGCAAAACAGGGAGAATCCAAAATATACAATGGTCCGGGATCTTTTTATGGGCTAAACAAAGCGCACAAAGGATAGACAAACTATACAACAGGGTAACTAGAGCCAAGGACAGATACAAGTCTGTGCTTCGAAAGTGTTAAGATTGACAGGTCCTCAAAACTCTCACTCAGCCCTATACGGGACATTGCTCACTTCGCAATTATCTCGGAAAAATTAATTTCTTAGACGTCGACTATCTGTGGAGCCGACGAGCTAGATAAATGAATGTGGTCTCATTGAATAGCCATTTGAGTCACTTATTTAAGATACATAAACGAAACTTAAGAAAAACTTAGTTTCAACAATATCCTGCACGCAATTGTGATACTCCACAAGTAGAGCTCCGTTTATCATCCCTTTTTTGCTTTAACCACGTATCTATCGTTGTTCAGAATTTATTTCGATTACTATTTGAATAATAGATTTTAAACAAGGGCGGATATATTTTACGAGAGAGATACTAAACTTTTCTTGAAATGCACTGTAAAAAAATTGATTTGTCGGGAACTAAATTACACTAACTTAATATTTACTGTTACACTGGTTAACAACATTTTGTTGCCTTCGAAAATGTCTCCGAATCTTATGAAATTTTGTTGAATTGAGTCTAGAAATCGAATTTTGACATAAAGTAATAATTTGGCAGAAGTAAAGTATTATATTAAAATCGGCTTTGAACTCAACTTTTACCGATAAAACTTACTCACAGTCTAGCAAGTAATTCATTATTTGAAAATTGTCTATATAAATCATGAAAACTATCCTCTAAACCCCAAATTGGAAAAGAACTATTTCAACAGATAAATAAATAATGTAAATAAATACATACATATGTATATTGAAACTCTATTTAATATTAATAAATTTGATTCAGTGATGACACTTGCTTGACGTATTCAAATAACAGTTAACTTAAAATCAAATAAAATTAAATTACATTTAAATAACAATCCAACATTTACTTAGAAGTCATTTAACAGTTTTTTTCTGAATATAATGCTAAGTAAGGATGAATATAAGTACTTATTAATAAAAATGTATAATTTATTTTTCCACAGGAAAATAATTAGAATTTTTAAACTCTTATTTAAACACTCTCAAAGAGCTAAGTTAACCAAATATTCTAAAAATGTTTTTAAATTGTACACACAAAATACTGCTTTGATAGTGTTGATATGTTTTTTATACGTACTTATACCCCAATGTTTTAAGGAAATTTATGTTTCTATATACGTGTACATATGTATAAGACCACACACTAAGTGCAAAAGTGTCAGAACTCAAAAATTCCATTCTAACTTATAATCCATTGAGGATCCCTCATAATCAATACAACCGATTAAAATTACGTAGGAAGTTGTTAGTTAAAGAAGTTTTAAAATTAACGTAAATTTAAACAAGAAAAACAATCTTATTTTATAAAGAAAAAAATTATTTATAAAGAGATTTTTTTATAACTAATTTTGAGATTTGCCCATTTTGAAGCTAGTTTTCAATATGTATGTATGTACATATGTATTTGCACATTTCGCTTACCGGCGATTAAGAAAAGTATTATTGATATAATTAAAAATTTAATAATTATTATTATAAACACCTTTTGAACTTTAGACCGGAACAGAATAGTTGCGATTAATTTCACAACAGTATTATTTATATCTATATTAAACGGTATGTCACTGTACAGTTGTCAATTACATAAATAAGATTGCATTGAAAAATAATTCAAAGGTGTAGATTAAATAATTTATTTTTTTTGCAACTGTATTAAGTAACAATTATTGAATTTATTATATTAAAAACATTACTCACTCTTTTGTGTATTCAGCTTCATAAATGCTATTCTCGTGCAAATCTTATATCGACTTAAGCTGTTATGGCTTGAGAGCATTAAAATTATGCGAAAATTGTGGTATTTACCAGTACTCGATACCTTTTCGATACTCAGTTGGCATCGAGAACTTGATTGATACAAGTACAAGTACCGGTATGAGTAACACCTTGCAGGGATCGATTTATCGATTTATTTATTTGAATCAGCAGTCGTTGCTGTGCTTTTGTATACATACATATATTTGCATTAACTTGCGGACATCGACAAGCTCACGAGCAAGGCCTTACCCATATTTTACTTAGAACAACTTCAGTGAATATACAGGAAAATGAATAAAGGTTATTATTTATCCTTAATGGTCAGCGAAATTATGTTTCCCCATAAATAAGCATTTAAATATGGCGGTTTTTGAGATGTAAGCGAAGTTTTTTTTTTTTTTTTTATTAATAAAAATCATTATTGAATTCTTAAATTTCCTTTAAAGTATGTCACAAGCCATAAATACTTTCATCTGAAATGCGTTTTTAACAATTAATTCCATGAATTTTCAAATACATTTACTGCAAATAATAACACAGAATATTATTTTTAATGCATTTGAAAATTCAAGGGATTTGTTAGCGAAAAATTCAACAAGCACAAATTCGGATTTGCTTCGGGCAAAGTTAATTCGCATGGGCTTCGTGTACTTATTCTTGGCGAAAAATTCCATGAATTTATAAAAATGTTTGTTATTTTTCTATTGGTCTAATAAATCTTTTAATAATTGACAAACTGTTATTGTTTTTTTCACACAAAATCTTCCATAAACTGGCCTCGAGCTCAATAAAATGATCAATTATGAGTTTATAAATCTAAAAATTCCTATAATTTGTTGTTGCATGTGTACTTGATGTACATTTTCCCAAAAAATTAACTTTTAATAATGACGCTTAAGGACTTGAATACAGCTCTCAAGAAAAATCTCAAGAAATATTTTTCATTATTTCTGTTGTTAAAAAAGTACTTTGGCGTTGCTGTAAACTTTCTCGAAGAAATAAAATGCGAGTATTTTTTACTTGAGAGTTTTAGACTGATTTAACACATTTGTGTTTAATTTCTTAAGTGTCATTTTATGTGAATTTTTTGATTTTCTTGAGAGCTGCGTACTAAGCTTAATACATATACAATGAATAAGATTTATATTTGTCGTTTATATGTACTTACATATGCTTCGGAAGAGATATGCAATTTAATACGCCACATTTTGGCATACACAAGTTTTGTGTTTTTCTAAATAAAAAACAATAAAAAATTCTGAAACCTTTGTTTCTGTGTCATAACCGCTAAAGTTGAAAAATATTTTTTTCATCCAAAATGGGGTTTTTTTGGCAACAAATTCAATGAATTTCGAAAAATACTTGTCATTTCAAATGGTTCAAACGCAGTAGATAAGATTTTTAGTGACATTGAAAATTCAAAAAAAATACAAATATTGCAAAACAGATATTTTAGAATAACATTAACTAGGAAAATGTTATAAGCGAGCATTTTTAATATTAAGTTTTATTGAAACGAAAGAAAAAATAGATAGTGTATGTAATTCGAATTGGTTTTTTTTTATCGATAGGTAATCGGTTTTTGTTAGCATTGAAAACATACTAAAATTATTAAGTATGTTACAAAATTATGTATATAACACTTCAAAAAAGATATTATGTACATATGTATGAATTTTATGAATCTTTTTTGAAATGTTCGTCAGTAACGGGTTTTAAGGTCTCTTCGCAAGTTGGGGGCTCAAGCCAAAAAAATATTAATTTATCGGTATCAAACGCCACATTTTGGCAAAGAGAAATTTCTTAGCATTATTTTGAATAGGGTTGCCATCTGTTTTAAAAGTCCAGTTTGATTTAATTATGCAAAAGTTAAAAGACAAACTTGCGAGTTTATGTGTGTAAACATTTCGTTGACAAACAGTTCAACCTAGCAAAGAGAAGGTTTATAGTGATATATTTTTAAAGAGGGTTGCCACTTGCATTAAAAGTTGAATTTAATTAAAGTACACGAAAATTTTGTGAAATCTTAAAATATGGGCACCACAGCAAGGAAAAGTTATATAGTGCCATCTGTTTTAAAAATTTAATATTGTTTGTGAAGGCGATGCTTAAAAACCCTCAATGACGGACCAGAGCAATCAAATAAAAATGGTAACTGTTTCAAGTAAACGCTGATAACGTTCTTGATTAGCCATAAAAGCGGGTCGCTGAAAGTGTACAAGGTCGTGGCCATAGTGTGTGGTCATTCAGTTAATCAGTCAACTTTGAAGTGTTCCTTTGTAAAATAAAGTTTGTAGTACGGAAATCGGAGTGATTTTTATTCGACCACTGGGAACCTACTAAAGGGTATCAAACGGTTCATCTGATGAATAAAGTTAATTGCTTTATATTGATGAGAATTGCTATATTTTTCAAAATTTAATTGTATTGAAATTATACACAACTTATGATTGTCTTGAATGCTTTTAGAAAAACTCAAAAAATTTTGTTTTCTGTTCATACAAAATTTCATAAATATGTAATTATAATTGTTTTTAATCACACGCTGCGAAACCTCGAATCAGTTGTTTTGCTGGCAAATAAATCTGCTTAGTAACTAAAGTGGAATCTGTTGTTCATGAAATAGCTTACAAGCGATTTGCAAACACACAATTGAGGGCTTATTATTGTTAAAAAAAATTTACAACTATCTTACAAAGTACATATGTAACTACATATATACATACATACATACAGCTGCTTAAAAGATGCGCATCTAAAGATGCTTTACAAAATTGACCGGAAAAACTTTTGCAACATTGGTCGTAAATACAAATTTATGGTATGTAATAGGATGTCAATTTTGGGCATTTGGTTCATCCCGGGATTTCGTTTTCAAATCTCGGAAATCCCGGGATCAACCAAATGCCCAAAATTGACATCCTATTACATACCATAAATCCGGGATTCCGAATATTACGAAATTTGCAAACAAAATTTAACACGTCTGTAATCGTTGTATTATAGAAGTATACAAAATAACTTTAATATAACAAAGAAGAACAATTTGTTGTAAATCATAAATGTAGTTATCGGTATTTTCAAGAAAAAAAGGAAATAAACGTAAAATTTTATACACACAAAATGATTTATACTTCAAGTACAAATATAAATATTTGGTACAGAAGCAATTGTAACTACATAAAGTTAAATTATTTGTAATTACTGTATGAGAACAATATTAAATATTAATGTATTACCATTCAGTAAAAAAATAAATACATCAAGTAAAACTTAAAGACTTCACCCATTCCATTTTGAGCTAGGCAGAATTATTCCTTATTTTGATCAAAATGCAATCTTAAAGAAATAAAAGCTTTAGAGTGTTATCCTCCAACCTGGACCTACGTTTGTTGCATTTAAAATATGCAGTGGAGAAGCATCGACTCAACACTTGTTGGTAGGATTGTCGAGAAAAAGTTAAATGCTCTCTATAGAAATTAGACTTTATCGCCCCCATTACAAAAATTTCTTTTACCAAACAAAGCCTTAAGGGAGTTAAAAAGCTGTGTTATTTGTCGATTGTGAACTCTCTAAAGGCTTTGGAAGGGGAATTTTTAAGAATGATGGAAAAATAAAAAAATAAATGGCTATGATAATTCTTTGTTTTCTCCAATTCCGGGATTTGAATAGACTTATCCCGGGATATTCGGGAGCTAAATTAGGCCGGGATCCCGGGATTGACATGCCTTGTATTTAGTATTAATTTTTCTCAGCGTTAATTTTGTGAAATTGTACGCAACTACACGCAATGAAACTACAGCAACAGCTGCTGACAGGTAGTGAATTAGAGCACAGTAACGAGCAGATACATATGTATATTGAATGAGGCTGGTTCGAAAATGCGTGGAACATTTTTATTGCAAATTAAAAAAATATTTATAAGTCGCATAAGGATTTCAAAAATTCACTTGTTCTAGGAAATAATTGTCTCCGAAATGTTGTAGTGTTCTTGAAAATCTATATTTTTAATCAGTTAACCCTGTACCTCTGCCGGAAATCTTAGGAACAATATTCCATTGTGCATTTACCGATTTTTTAACATTAACTTTTGAACGAAAATTAAAAAAAAAAACCAAAACAATAAAATAATAGTTGAAAAATATTAATTTTCAAGGTTGCTTTACAATTTCTATGACATTTTTTCCCCGTATTTAAAATATATGGAAAATATGAGCGCATTGCACAACCTCTAATAATTTTTAATGAAAATATAGGAGTTGAGAGCTTTGAAGTTTCAATTTCACTTTCCTTTGGACCACCCTAATGTTAACACATACGTGCGTATACACTAATAATACATACCATTGTATGAGGCGCTTTACAGGCACCCGCTCAAAGTTGACTCAAATCGGTCAAATCAGTGGAAAACATAAATTAGAGACTAACAACAATAACAAAACAAATGAAATTGTTATTGTCTTTGCTTTTTCGCAATCTTTGCAATGCATAGGTTTTGACGTTATTTTGGCAAGTCATAAAATAAACAAAAGTTGTATTGTACAACTGGCAATAAACAAAGGTTGCAGCCACAAATTATTGAAACCAAACAAATGTCGGCACTTTTGTGGATGAAAGCGAGCAACAACAAAGATGTTTGTACGTATGCAGCAAATAGGTGTACGTGTGTGTAAATTTATATTTATGTATATATACGCTTGTGTATGTGTGTGTAAGCAAACAGTTAAAACCTTAAAAGCATCAATGCTGCCTTCTCAAGGTTAACAAGCACAAATGTTGAGGGCACTTCTTCACTTACTAGTTTGTATGTATGTATGTTAGTATGTATGTATGAGATTGTAAACTTTCTGCTGCACTGCTGCTTTTATCGCACTCACTCGTATGGCCACAGTTGTTGCAATCGATGTTTGCATTGCTATGGCTGAGTTTTTTTTTTTTTTGCTGTTGCTGCAATTTTTATTTTGTGAACAAAAGTAAATCTGAAATATTTTTAAATGCTCTTTTTTCAAGAAAACTTTTCATTACCACTTCTTGCTCTTGTTTACATTCGCTGAATTTTATTTGTATGTGTTGTAATTAAATAAAACAAAAAAATATATATATCGCAAATAATTTCACATGCATTATATAAGTTGTGATGATACGTCAGCATTTTATTTGTATGTAACTTGTAACGTCGATGGTGTCAGTGACTAGCAGCTGACGAATTTCGCGTAAAAACCGTCTGCACTATGAATGACTAAAACGAGCTGTGTGCGAAAAGAGATGAACAAAATGTATATAAATGGTAAATTATAAAAATTGTTAAGGTCATATGGAGAGGTTAAGCAACTAGATATGAGTCAACAGGCAAACTAGAGTGAAACATAAATAAAGACAATGCGGTTATATTAAGAAAGATTTAAAAATAAAAATCAGAATTATACCACTTTTACATGTACGCAAGTTTTTACCTTTCTTTTTTTCTTTTTATTAATTCCTAATATTTTTCCAATTAAATGTAGATAGTTAATTCTCCAGAGAAAACATAAAAAGCCATTTTTAAAATTTATACCAAATAAAAGAGTAATCAAATGAATATCAACGAAATGTGTTATAATATATTTTTCGACAACAACTACAAATTCTATGAATATTAGGCACGTATTTGTTGTTCTGTATTTTCATGTTTTATATGTAACAATAACTGCAAAGTCGTGGTCAGGCAAAATAAAAGACATCGACGAAAATATGTAGACAAAATTTATCAAAATTTCGAACTTAAACATTTTTTTTTTTTATTTTTTAGTGTTTGCATATATGTAGCTCATTTCATTTTAGTATAGCAAAGTGCAAGTTTCTAATGGCTACGAATTACCACTGGCTTTTGACAATTTTTTAACTGACGCCCTCTCGCAATTCCTTCCATATAAGAAATAGTCGCTGTTTTGCGTTGTATGGAAGAAACTGCCAGTAAAAAAATTATCAAAAATTAGTGATAACTTGCAGGCACTTGAAACTTGCACTTTCTCGCACTAAAATTTAATGAGCCAAAAAATTGGCAAATGAAAAAATTTCAAACATTTTTTTTTAAAGATATTTTTTATTTAAATCTGTTCAATAATTTGTAAATAGTTTAAAAAAAGAGGTGTTTATGTTTTTTCTTAGGGAATAAACCATATTTTACGTGAAAATTATTTTAGTGATTAGAAAAAAAATTAAGTACGCAAATCTGTCAATATGTGGTTGTGCTATAATTTGTGAACGGAGTATATGGCGATATATGTAAGTTGTTTTATCAAATTTCCACAGATAAATTGTGATCTTTCTCTTTCGTGTCTTTATGAGTTTGGAGAATAAAAAAAATTTTTTTAAATCAAGGAAGTGGCAATAATAAGTCAGTGTCTTATGAGAAAGTAGACTTCCCAAGCGAAACTTAATTGGTGTGTTAACAAAATATTTTTTGTGAGGTGCAAAGTTACCAGATATGTATGTACTGGTACATTCAACGTTCGCTCGTCTTTGAAATTTGTACCTAATTATTAAGTCTTTGCACTCATCTCTAATATTGTGTTAGACAGAGTACTTAAATAATTAAATTAATTAATGTACTTAGAACCCATACTTACTTTCGTGTCTCCATTTGTAGGTACATACGTTCTATGTACATATGTATGCTTGTTAGTTTGTATGTATTAGAATTTAATAGCTTGACAATTGTCAGATTCGTTAATAACTACAAATTTATGTTTGCAAAACTGTAGTGCGGACTTGTTTATGTAAGAGTATATGTATGTAGGCATCTTAATTCAATATTTGATATAATGAAATTTAGTTATTTGTTCTTTTAAATGAATTTCATACTATGTAGCTTATTAGATACCAGCTTTTTTCAGCCAATATGAGTATTTAAGATATTTTTTATGTAAAATTAAATTTAAATTCATGGTTAATTTTACTGTGCAACAGTGCGTGCTATCACTCAATGTGCCCTCGGTGCAAATATTGTCTGGGAGACATGAATTCTGTTTGTATTTTTGCCATCAAGAGCGACACCGCACTGGCGATTTATTGCTAATTTTTTGCATATCATTTATCCGAAGTTAACAACGTATTTATTTATGATCCAATTTGTTGAGCTCTTGTTAAGAGTCGTCTATCAGATTATTCGAATACTCGAAAAGCAACTTTTTCCTCGGTTGCAGATTGAATAGCAATTCTTCGACTGTTCGCTCATCTCCGCCTAATCGTGCAATCAACTAGCAGACATCATTCGAATAGTGAAAATTTTTCATAAGAAATTTGTGTTTGCCGCAAAAAAGTGGAGTTTCCTTTCCAAGGCCGAAAATGAAAAGGAAATCAATAAATTGTTATATGAACAAAATATGGCCTTTAATTATTAATGCCGTCTTTGGCCAATCATTTAAAGGCAATCCATTAAGAAAAGTAGTAGTGCATAGCCAATTTTCTCTCAGAACGTTTGTGAAAACAAACAATGCATATATTGAACGAAGACCGAACCAAAGTTTCCAACGTAGAAGAAAAATTAAGATGGCGACTAATTGCAACAAATATACTATAAATTTTTAAGGTCTATCTTCAGCTGTTATACAATGACGTTAAAGATCGAGTTCAAAATGAACTGTCGAAGGCATCCAGTGTGGCGAAATGCTTACATATCTAAAAAGAAAACAATTATTTGGATAGTCGAATCTATAAGGTTAGCCAAATGCAAACAAACGATTATGGACGCTTAGTCAAAAGCGAGAGGTTCGTTAATTAATTGTATTCGATTGCTTTTTGAAACAACTTTTACTATCCGATTAATCGATTAGTCGTTTACTCGTCGAGCTCTTACAATTGGTTTCATTGAAATTATTGGTAATAGCAAATTATATACATTTGCGAAGAAATTACACGCTGAGTTGCTATGGAGTCTAAATAATATTTAAAGTCATATTTGCAATCCATTTTCGTAACAGGAAAAGAAATATTTATCTGCGGATGTTGCGTTATGCTTTTGTATTAAAATTTTTTTTCAAAAATTCTACAAACACAACAGCAATTTTTAGCCACATCAACTTTGCACTTTTTACCTATAAAAAACCTGAGGAAAAAACCGAAGTACATATATATATGAAATTTTATTGATTTTGTTGGAAAATGTTTGATACTTAATTTAATTAAATAATGTAGTCAAAATCTGTCAATATGTATATGGCTATACAATAATTGTGAATCACGCTGTACGTGCCAAATTAATACTAATACTATTAACTTATATATAAACTAAATAAAAGTCTTAAAAAACTACATATTTTATAAAGTTCTTCTGTTAATACCAGTATGCAACTTATATTTTTTATGAAGGTTTACTCGTTCATTGTATAAAACAAATTGGTTTTTAAATATTTTATATTAATATAAGGTGAATGTATGTTTATCATTCATAAATCAAAAACACATAATTGGCAAGCATAAAAAGGTTATAAAAAGCATTTCAATTAGCTTTTTAATAGTGTAATTGAGGTTTGTGTAACATTGCTAGACTCAGCTTACATTGCTTCTTCAACTATTGCTGGCACGTGTCTTTTGATGCTTTTGTCATTTTATGTTAAGAATACGAGAAGTGATACAAATTTTATTACTCTTTTTTTACTAACTTTGATACAAATTAAAATTACTTCCTGAACATAAAATAAAGTTCCTAATCTTTTTGCTTATGTAAAAATCAATATTTGTATAAAAAATTCACTAGTAAATGATAATTGATGTGTAAATGTGTAAGAAGTTTTAAATGTGAGTTATCTATTGACGCTGTTCTCATTAAAACAAAACTTACCCCGTCTTCTATTTCAAAACAGTTTGGATTTTTTTTTGTTATTTATATATACAATTTATGCACGTCCTTTCTTACTTGATATAGTATGCAATACGACCATTATCGAGGCGTTAATATTCAGATATACACAACTATATGTGTATAATCTTATTATGCAGATGTCTATTAAATATCTTTGGTCTTTATTAAAAACTTTGAGTATTTACGAATTAGTACTTTAATTGGACGTCAACTAATTATTTAATTTTATTTGTTGGAAGTTTTTAAATCCAGCCTTCTGTTGCTTACCTTAAACACACTCTTAATAATTGCTAACCAGCTTTTGTATGCTTTCCCAGCATTAATTATTTACATTTTACGGCAATTAAGAATTTATAACAAATACTTCCAGCGGAAAGCCAAGGTTCATTTGCTCTGCTATTCCAGAGCTAATTTCTTAGAAACAAATTGAGCATTTATATTATTCCGCTTACATGCAGCACAATTAATTTAGAATATTTATCGGTACGGTGCCGTGTTCATAATTGTTATCGATCCGGTGAACCTATCTATAACTATGTAATAACAAATTCGAATAGGAATGCAACTAGAAAAAAAACAATTAAGCACGACAAACAAAATACCGGTATTTATTTCTTGTTCGTTGAAGTTATTTAAGATATTAGGAATACAAAACGTTAGACTATTATTGATATTATTGCTTTCCCTCATGTGGGCTAGGATTATTAAACTTCTTATTTTTAGTTGGCGCTGTACCGTAGTTCGAGATAGAAGGCGCTAAGGAATCGAAATGCTCAGTAAGAAAATTTAATGTACTCATTCGATTTACTTTCTGCTTAAAATAGTAGGATTTTAGAAAAATTTACAGTATAATTTAATGATCGATTGTTAAAGATTAAAGAGAGATGGTAATAGTTTGGTTGCTGTCTTTAGTTAGTTTCGTGTTTAGACACGTCAACTAAAAATTTTAAAAATGATAACCGTAAAAAATTTCTCAATCAAAGTTTTCCATCCTGTATTTTAGCTCGGTTTTTTTTAAATATTTTAGAATTTTTTTGAGTAGTTATACAGTTTTTTACACCACTAAGTTTTATTGTTGAATTGATAAAGTATTTTGCGTTAAGTTTTTTGGAATTTTGTTTGTCGAAGTTGTCTCGGTTTTCTTCATTATTAAAATAAATTAAATATTAGTTATATGGAACAAATGCTACAAAAAAAAAATTATTAAAAATAATCGCTTATTTATAGCCAAGTGAAACTCTTACTTTTTTATACTAAAGCTTTATATAAATTAACAACTGAGAATACAAACAAAAAAATGTTATAGAGTTTTTTGTAAATTTATGCAAAGTTTGAGTTTCTATAGTTTATGTTAGAGAAAAACTATATTTGAACTTTAAAAGTTTAGAGATTAAACTTTAAAAATATTTTTCAAATAGTTTGCCATAATTAACATCGGAGTATCTATCATTCGAGCCTATTATTTTTGTTTCTAGAATATGTTTCAAATATTAACGGAATCATTACACATGTCTGCTTTGAAATTTGACTCATTTTGTAAACTATAAATATATATTTCCACTTTTCAATATTAACTTTTTTGTAGGAACCATCAACAATGTCTCCAAAAAAAGTTATCGTTATCGAAGTTGTATTATTTAGTGAAAAAAATTCAAAATTTCTTGATTCCAGTACGACCTCACGGTCATCCTTCAAAAATCAACAAAATTAAGTTATTCAATACACTGACTCAAACAATTCAACAACGGAAATATTTTTTATGACACATTTTTTCCGTTAATTTCTTATTTAAAAAATAAACAAATGTAGTTCAAAGCTCACCAAAAATCTAATTATCAAAATTTGAAACTTTAATTTAAATTTTTAAAAATTTCACAAATTTTCGTAAATTTAAATCTTTGTTTTTAGAACAATATATTTTATTTTATTATTATTTAAAAAATAAACAAATGTAGTCCAAAGCTCACTAAAAATCGAATTATCAAAATTTAAAACTTGAATTTAAATTATTCAAAATTTTACAAATTTTCGTAAATTTAAATCTTTGTTTTTAGAACAATACATTTTATTTTATTTTTTTAATATACAGTTCGCGGAAGTGGCTTAAAATTTCAGTTCACTATTGCTCATTTTAAAATATTGGTTTTGCCAATTTCTTTCGCGTATTGAAACACTGTGCCTCTTCGTTTAAGAGAAATGCACTCTAAATGCAAGTGAAACATTTAAACATCTATCAAGATTGACAAGAAATCAGTCACTTTCAAAAGGTTGTTACTTTTTAAATATCTCATTAACATTTTATAATTTCCAATAATTGAAACAAATGTGCTAAAGATTCTTGTGCTTCGCATAATACATTTTTAATACATTTATATAAAAGTTTCACTCTCTAAGTCAAGTCGCGCTCCGCCAGTTGCACCCGACATTTTCAGTTTCCTGCAACCTGCTGCTACATATAATTAAATCAAACCAATTTGCCAACAATCACCAACACATTTCTGTAATTAAGAACAATTTACACACCCATACAACGAAGCTAGCAAATACAAAGTTGCTCGACACCAAGTGCATTTCAATAGGTAATTCATATTTTGTTGCGTATGTTTTTATTGATTTTGTACTTTGGCATCAGGTCACTAATACGCCCCGGGGTTCCGCATAAAACTATGTAAGTACTATTTAACTAGCATAGCGCCAGCGCAAATGAAAACAGAAAAAAAAAAACGTTAAGCCTTACCCTTCTTATAGTTACAATTCAAATAGCAAACAGTTCGCTTATGAAACTCACCACACTTGGTGTGTAAAAATGGCGCTCAACAAGTTTGAGTGAGCGAGTGTTTGCAATTGAATTATTTTCATAGTATTAAAATTTTCATACATTGACCCAAGTCAAGTTGTTTTGTTGCTTTGTTGACTGCAGCAATGAGTTTATTGCCTTCGCATATTGAGCGTCTGACAAAGTCCGACACGCTGCAGAAAGCACTCAACTATGCTAGAAATATATGCGCTCAAGCAATTAAACACATTTTTACTCAACAAAAAAGTTCGAGAGCCTGGACTTTGTCAGTTCAGCATGATAATATTTTTTTAAAATTTCGCATCAAAGATGGATTTTTTTGTTTAATATAAAAATAAAAATAATATATTAAAATAGGTTATATTAAGTTAGACCATAAGTGAACGTAAGTAATTTTTTATGCTGATCAAAACAAAGTCTCAATTTTCAGTAAAACTCAAAGTAGCCGTCGGCAGTTAGTTGAGTTTGAGTGCAACAAGTGCGTCGCTGAGTATAAGCGACTTGATTGAGTAGTCACAAAGCACTTTGCCTACTTCAGCGCTACAACGACGGTTGAGCTTATGGAAATTGCTTGTCTGTCATTTCAGTACGATTTGGACGGTTAAACATAACACAAGTGCAACTGTGGTCTCGCCGTTGATGTCGGAATATTAAATAATTAAGCGTGTTGTGGATTCGAGCGCGGTTTGCAAAAAACATAAAAAAAAATAAAAGGTATTAGTAAAATACGAATTATTAGCAAAAGCCAAGTTGTTGGCAATATAATTTTCAAGAATTAACTGAACTTCGGTGCCGCTATGAGAACGCAAAGTTGAATAAAAATTACAAAAATCGAATAGGAGTTTTTCACTGCTAAAAAAGAGTAACGATAAATCAAATAAAATTTGAAAAATTCTTTATTTAACATTGTGAGTTTTATGCATTTAAAATTTTGAAAAGCTTCACAACTTTATTTTTGCTCCAAGAAATTAACAGCAAGAGAAAAGACCTAACTCAAAAAAAAATATAATAAAAATTTTGAAAAAAAAATTACGAAACATAAAAAAAGGAGTAACGTGTGTGCTACTAAACTTGTTGACGCATATTTAAAACATGCATACAACTAAGCTTACCTAACTCAACAGAAACAAGTTTGTGTCCGCAGTCTTTTGTGTGTGAAATTGGAGATTTGCAGAGCAATCAATACATTTCTGCAAAGTGCAGCGAGTATTCGCTGAGCGAAGTTTGAAACCAAAACTAACGAAATCAAAGTTTTCTGTGATTTCTTTGTTAATTTTGGTACAAAAAAAAAAGAAACACAAAAATATCTTTACAGCAAGCAACAGCAGGTGTCAGCGCAGTAATAAAACACGTGCAGAAGAGAATTTTCGAACAAAGCAGACTTTGAGGATATTTTAAGCGCACAAATCATAAAATAAACTGTTGTCAACGGATAGCGCAAAATAAGCAAGCAAAAAAAAAAAACCAAAGTAAGTGTGCATTAATTTAAATTTTTTTTATTTGAAAGTGCGACCAACATATTTCTAGTGAATAAAAAAAATTTAGTGTAAGCCAAAACGAGAAAATGCTGCAGAAATAAGAAGATAACGGATTCAATAGCTGCTGAGTTGTTTTTAATTTTTTAAGCTAAAGTAGGGTCGACTAATCAATAATGAAGATGGTTTAGAGAGGCAAATTTTCTTGACTATTAGGCTGCTTGCTTTGCAAAGTGCCTTATGCTTACTTGCCTTATTTCTAAATTTTTTTTTTTGTAAATTCTTCAACTCATTTAAGTAGTTTACACAAAAAACTTGACATAATTTTGCTTAGTTTGCTTGTTATTTTTTGCAGTTTTCATTGTCTTTTGCGTAAATTCTCTAAAACTGTATACATTTAGTTAATATTCAAAATAGTTTATCTTTGGGTTTCGAACTTCCAAATTGCTTGATGTGCAGGTGTACCTTTTATATATATATATATAACTAGTATGTAATGAACATTTAGCGTTAGAAAAAAAGGAGCCAAATGGAAACCGATAGCATGGAGTTTTAGAAAATTCTACAATTTCACTTTTGCTGCTTACTTTTACTGCTTGGCCTTAAATGCAATTTATAAATTTTGATTTTCATATCAAAAAATATTGGTGTCTTTACTTCCAGTTTCTATCTAAAAAAGAAGACTTCATTAGCTCTAGAAATAAAGTGCTTTATCTTCCAATTTTAAGTTTAAAATAATATAAATGGTTTAAAACACGCATTTGCCCTAAGGTGCATATTTTTTTTGGCAATATTTTCGAGAATGATTTCTCATACAGAAAGAAATTCCTTTCTAGCGTCTCACAAATTATACCGAGTGAAATCTTAAACCATTTTTTCAGAGTTTCTACCGATTAATTTGCATTCGGCTTGCGAATTTTTTTTGGTCTCTGATGTTGACTGCGTGCAGTGAGATTTATAATGAAAAAGTTTGATGAACCAATGATTTATTTACGTGATAGCGTATTAAATTTCAGAAATTGGATAAAACATGCGAGTACATTCGCTATTACAATCAATGGTTCATACATACTTTTAGACATATTTACTATTTTTCAACAAATACCAAAACGCGTTTTATTCTTTGTCCACCAAGCTAAGGAATCGCGTCTCATTGAACAGTATACATCACATCTCATGATTATACCACACCGATTTCAATTACCATTTATTAAATTTTTATTGAAACCATAACACCCGAAGCAACAAGTTTGGTGTTAAATGAAAAAAAAAAATTTAAGAACTATTTTGAATATGCACATTTGTAGTTCAACAAATTGTGACACAATAAAGTTCAAGTTCCAAGTTACCACAAATTAGCATTGAGATTAAACCAATTTTTTTTATGGCGCTCTTCTACATATTCGACACATTTTTCATATGAATAAACCTTCCCAGATATTTTGGTTTAGATGGATTTTGTTAGATAACGAACTGATTTTTAATTAAAAAATAATAAAAATTTGTTATAAAAATAAAAAAAATTTGCAGAACTTCTCGATATGTGGGGAAGTTTTAGTTTTCTTGTCTCCATAAATTTATTTATGGAAAGTAAAAATGTGTTATAAAAATAAAAAAAATTGTCAGAACTTCTCGATATGTGGGGAAGTTTTAGTTTTCTTGTCTCCATAAATTTATTTATGGAAAGTAAAGTCACCATCTGCTGTATACAATATTTGGTTTCCCTTTCTAGATTTTTTAATTTTTAAAACCCAGTAAAACTATGAATAAAATCCCACCCGATAACGTAGCAATTGTTTCGATTATTCTGCGGTTCATTTATGATAAATTTTATAAATCTAACAGAGAATTAGTTCACCTTCAATCTTTGGAGGATGGGTTTTCCCCTCTACCAGGATGCATAGGCTGCGAATAATAATAATAATAATAATCGCTAACTATGCGCGAGAATATACTGTAAATTTACAACATCCAGTAAAAAATGTCCATTATAGTTTGTTACACACCAACTATCGCTTATCAATATCTCAATTTATACAAACATACATACATCTTTTCTAATGCTTTTTTTCTTTGATTTTGTTGTTTACCATTATGTGTGTACACCTCACTTTTGCTTTTCATTTACTCTTACCTTCTCCTCCCATATCGTGCGCAATATCCTGTATGCAAAATTGTGCATTACAGAAAATGATTGACAAGCTCGATTCGATTCACCAACAAAGGAGACAAAAAAAAAAATAAATACAATTCATATAAGTTTGCTTATGAACGCACATACACTTACATATGTACATACATATGTATGTATGTACTTACATATTTAGGCATACGAATCAAGAATAATGGCGCAAGAAAACGATAATAGCTGCTCTGCGCTTGTCAGCATACAAATGACCACATTGCCAACGCTTGACTACTCTGTAATTGATATCTGCGCACATTAGCGATTGCAAATAGCAAAAAGTAAATTATTAAGTAAATTAAATATAAGGAAAAATTACTGCATATACACACGCAAACTTACCAACACAACACACCCGCGTGCGTACAACAAACGTAGTAAATAGTACTCGTAAGTGCAAGATGAATATTGTTTTGTTTTACTTGAGCACGCAATTCAATTATTATTTAACGTTTATACTCTGCGCTGTGGCTGTGGCTGTGGCTGTGTCTGTGGCTGTATATACAATACAAATGTATGTTTGTATAATTGTTTATCTAAATGTGACAACAATACAGAGGCAACTTATATATGTATGTATGTATGTACATATATAATATTTGTTAGCATTTGCAAAACATTTTTTGTATCATTGCTTTATGCATCAAACGTTCATAAAGTCAGGCAACGTTTGCACTTTGCCCACCAATCGCCGCAACCTGCCACTTTTAGTTCTATTAAATTGATTGCTTTGCAGTTGAATGAGCAGTTGGCTGGCAATTTTCAACGATTGTAATGGTTTAGCACATTGATATTCCTTTGCGAATGCAAATATTCGTGTATGTTTGTGTGTGTGTGTGTGTTTGTGAGTGTTGTGCCCCTGCAGTATACAATTGTTTGGATGAAGGAAAGTTAATAGTTCAGTTCAATAATTTCCGGCAACTATCCGTCGCCAAAGATAACTCCATTATATTTGGTTACATATTGGTCCGCTAGTTGTGGGTTAGCTACAAATCCTTGTTCACCAGAAACTAAAGCATGATAGATACCCAGTTACCCTCTATTGTTGGCACTCCTCTTGTGCTTTCTTACAGAGCCAGATACTTGGGGGTTAGTTTGTAAGTTTAGGTTACCAGATTTTTGCAGGGTTTTTTAAACTGAAATAGATGCCATTAAGAAAGCGGTGGACCGCCAGCATTGTAGTTCTACTATAACACAGAAGGCGGTAAACATCTACTCCGACAGTCAAGCCGCAATCAGAGCTGGGGATCGCTGCCGGTGCGGTCGAAATTGGTGGGCGAATGCTTGGCCTCCTTATTAGTCACCTCAGAGGATTTCCGCATACGGCTGATTTGGGTCCCAGGACGTTGTGACATCGCAAGAAACTGCTACGCTGATGAGCGGGGCTGACAGGGCACAACTGAGGATATCACTCCCGCGAAAAGGGCATTGGGATTCCCATTCCACATGTGGTCTGCGCCTAGAAAAATGGGTTAACAGTCGGCTCAGCAAACGCTGGGCGGAAACCACGACTTGCAAAGATGCAAAGTCGTTTTGGCCGCTTGTAGACTGCATGCGGTGTGGAGAATTACTTAGTACTACCATACCACTGCTCACAGCCTTGATCGGCGTCCTGACCGGGCACTGCCCGATGGAGACCGACGCTGTGAGCTGGGCATTATCTCTGATGCGTGGCTCATCTGCTGGACTTTAAACTTAAGTCTTAGTGAGCCCACTACGGACTGCAACCTGACCTAACCTAACCTTAACTAACTCCATTATAAAGAAGATTGAGCGGAAACTAGTGTTGTGGAAATAGGAATAAATGTTGAACTATTTTATTCTTCTTCTTTAATGGCTCTAGAACCGTTTGTAGGTTTTGGGTCAGACCAAAAATATTCGCTAGTTGCCTCTGGGCGAAAAGACAAAGCATCTTTTTACCGGATGCATGACTTTTCCAAGCCATTGAAATCTCTAAATTTTATTCAACAGCTCATACAGTTCTTTATTTTATATTTTTCGTTAGATTTCGCCCACACGAAAAGAGTCATAAATCTTGCGTAGCATAATTCTACCGAAAGCCATATTTTTGATCCGTTATGGTGGATTTGTTGAGCGACATTTCATTACCTTTACCAAGATTTATTCTTCGGTTGATTCCAAGGCTGACATTGTTGATGGTGTTTATGCTGAATTCACTACTTCACAAATGTAACTGCCATCAGTCGCGCAGGTCGCAATGTGCGAGGACTTTTTACTTGTTGCTAGGAGGTTCTTTGTTTTGTTCTTCTTTACAACTAGACAAACCTTTTTTGTTTGCTCTCTAAAGGATAGAAAATATTTCACTGGCTGTCTTGAGGTCAAGACTAATGATGTTTAGGGAATTTTCTTGTAGGCGTAATCGTTTAAATATTTCTGCAGAGAGAGAAATCTTTTGAACTAATGTTAAAAAAAAATTCGACAATATTGCAGCACTTCGACATCTATCGCGAAAACGTGAATGATTCAAAACTGCGAAAAAACTCACTCACTCTAATTGCGCATGACGAACGAAGCGCTCCATGAAAATGCAAGCAATAGACTCTCAGGGCGATGTTTAGAGTCTGCTCTGGAGCTAATAAATTATTGAAAAAAAATCAATAAAATTGAACTGAAAAATAAAAAATAATGAACAGAAATAGAAGGAGAAGTCGGAATTTGTGGAAACTTTACTCCTAAAATAATAATGTCTTAACATTTAAATCCGAGCCCCTTGATGATTTGTTCCTTTGTTTGAAATTTCGTCGGGATGAAAGTAATGGATTTGTCAAAAACAGCGACATCACATTCGTGTATTAAAACCTTGTACTCGCCAATCTTTTCACAAACAAAAGAATAAATTACTGAAATTCTTTTTTTCCAGTCGGTTGTTAACCATCAATCTACCAGATCACAGTTTGAATTGCACATTTTTTTTAATTGACATTTTTTTAAGAAACATTTTTTGTTGTAAACTGTACTTTTGACACTTTATTTTGAAATGGAGATACATTTTTTTTTGAATTCGAGTTTTGGCATTCAAATAATACCAAAAAGTCCAAGTTTTAGGACTATCGATTTTTGCATTTTTGTCCACGTTCGGTGCACTGTGTGCCAAACGAAAACTCGAACCCGAAACCACATGTGTGACAAGTACTAACACCTCGGCTTTTGCGTCGAAAGCTGCAGCGATAGCAAAATCATAGTTTTGTGTCGCATGTCTTAAATTCGAACTAGTTCGTATGGTATACATACTACATAGTATGAGCCTCATATGTTTGTACACTTAAAAAAGACAACTTCAGTTTAGCAAAGATTGTACTCGTAGATAAAAATGTAAATTTTCGTGTGTAATTTCAAACTTGTTATAGTTGGAGTTAATGCACTTTTGATAATAAATGTGTGTTATATCTATGCTTTTATGTCTACTGAAAGTATGTGTTGTAATAAAGTTTTCTTGATAAGTCATTTGAAGCAATTATATGTTTCTATAAAATAAAAAGTGTTTGAGTTTTTTTTTTGTATTTGTCCTTACACACTACAACATATGTATGCATTTAAATGCACGTGTGTCCTTTTACTATTACAAATGTAAATTAACATTTTTTTTTTGTTGTGTTCGCCATTACAGTAACCAATCATAATAATGGTGCGCTTAACAAAAGCTTATTGCAAACTTTGCACCGCTGGCCGACTCTCTTTTAATGACTGTTTTTAATTTGCCGTGGCAAAATTGCCACTGAAGTTCTACTTATTTAATTAAAATGTTCTACTTAAGTTGCAAGAAAATAAAACGCAATTAAATTGTGAACAAAAGTCGTTTATATTCCAAAGCTGCTTCAACTTCAATGTTTTTCCGCTATTATTTGCCCGTACAGCCTACATATATATGTAGATATGTAATCACTTAATGAAAAGTAGAAAATTATAGTATGTACATACTCGTATTATACTAGCATTGAAATGCTGATTGCATGCTGTTGTGCGTTACAACTTTTTATGAAATATGCTCCATTAAAAGCGCATGATTTAAATTTAAAAAAAACTTAAATAACTATATACTCGTTTAGTTATATTAATATTTATTTATTTTAGTATTACTAGATAACATTTTTATAAAATTTTCGTTTTATCCCATCGGTTGTGCGTTTGCCCACGCGCTTGATTAAAAAATGCTAAAGAAAAAAATCACGTGACGTTAAATCACTCAATCTTTGTATCAAGTTGAGATCGGTTTTCGCAATAACATCATCAAATCAATTATAAAATTTGAAAATGAAAATTTAATTTTTTTTTAACTCTTATGGTATAACGAAATCTGGCCAAACCGATTCTAACTTTAAATACATTTTTCTTAAAAAAGTCAATAGCATAAAATTCTAAGATTTTTTTTCGAAAATAAAATTTAAAAAGTATATGCTGATTGTTTGCCTAATTTACCAAGCCTTCACTCCAAGAATACACCCTAGGTGTAGCCAAGCTCTTACAGGTGCTTCATAAGCGCCAGAAGAGAACGAATGAAAGAAATTAATAATAATAAACTAGAAAAAATAAAAAAAAATATTTAATAAAATGTTTTATAAAATTATATTTTCATACAAATATTTTTATTTATTTATCTATTTCATCTCCGACCAATTATATTCTCTTCATTAATAAAATTTTAATAAATATTGGTTATTTTACCAGTATATTTTTAAAGTATTAAAACAGCTTTGAAATGCTTTATAAATAAAAATTTTGTTTGGAAATTATTTTATAAGCATTTTAGATATATTTTATTATATTTTTTATTAATTTTCTCGTACGAGTAAGTGATTTTAAAAAATTGTTTTGCTAAGTATTTGCACCCTTAAAGGTTAAATGACTTTTGTATGAATTATAGTTTTTCTGAATTTATGGCCTACTAGAGTGTGCTATGGAAGTCTTGCTACTTTTAGTTGTTCTCCGCTACCACCTTTTTTATGAAGAAATTTTTTTTCGAATGCATTATAAAGATAAGCTTATTTGTGGTTACTACTTTTTGGGAAAATTTGATGAGGGAATACTGAAATTTTTATTTGATGCCACTTGTCACTTTTAAGTGTAATCGAGAAAAAAAACTCAGAGATGCTAAACAAAAACATTGTTCATTAAAAATGCAATACACTGCCGATCTAACCAAATTTATAAAATTTGCGCCAATGTTTTTAAAAAAAATAATTTTGCAATATTTGTTACAGTAAAGTAAAAAAGAATTTTCATATTAGTGCTAGCCTGAAGTACGCTCGTTAGGTACAAATTTCTAATATAAAACGTCCTTTGTCAAAACTTAGAACACGCAAAACTATTGGCAATTAATTAACACTTGATTATTTTTAACTGTCATGTCGAGATTTTTCATTGCAATCGCATAAAACAATTAACATCGACGACACGATGCGTAAATAAAACACTTATCTTTACGAAGAGCGATTGTATTTATTTATCGATGCGCAATGTGTAACAGTGCGTATACGTGATTTTTTATTTACTACAATCATCATTGCTTGCATTACCCAATTGCAAAAACTCGTAAAGACTGAAAAAAAACAAAAACGAAACTAAAAATAGTTATAAACATTGCATTGTTGGGCCTGTTAATAAATCAATGCGATGTTACGCTTGCTTACATTCAACTCACTCCTCCGCTGCGCTGTCATGCAATTGTCTTCGCGCCGCCGCCGCGTTAATGCGAACGCGAGAATTTCAAGTGTATACCTGTTGCGCCTTTACAAAAATTTGTGCAAGTATGCGCATATGAAACGTATGTACTATGCAAGTGAGCTTGACACAAAATGATGAACATTAAATAAAAAATGAAAGCAAAGGTAGAAAAAGCAAAACAAGTTAGTAAATTCAATTAGTACATATTTTGCGCGTTGTCTTGGGTAATATGTTAGTATGCTTAAAGTTCTTTTTATAATTTTGTATTTTATTTTTTTTTTGGTTAAACATTTCAATAAAGTAGAAGCTTTCTTTCGAAACGCTTTTGCGTTGTCAGCCAAGCATATCTGTAGGTACGCGTGCAAGCACTTATGTAAGTATTTACATATGTAGATGTAAAAAGTACACTCTTGTCGGGCTTACAGGCATGTACTCGCCTGACTTGGCGCTTGAAAATGAAGTGTTTATTTAAATTTTATTTCAGATATATTTAGTGACATCAGCGTAGATTAATAAACATATTTTTCAGATATTATTTGCCATTAAAGTATGTAATTACTGTAATTTGTGAGTTAAATTGATGAAGATGATTTGTAGTACCTACACATAATTCATCTCAAAATAACAACCTCACGATATATTGACAAATTTTACAAAATTGTATTTATTTTATTTCTTCTTTATTACATTTTCAACTAAAATATAATAAATTATTTTAAAAAAATCACAAAAAGTATACAACTGTTATAAAAAATCAAAATTCCTACTCAGAGTTTTTTGAAACCTTTCTGTTTATAATTTTGTAGCCGTTCCAGATAAAGTATAATTTTAAAGTATCTAAAAATTACCGCTGATTTCTGACATTTTTTTTTATTTACGCCCTGACGCACTTTCTTTCAAATAAAGCTAGCTCGAATTATTTGAATATGTGTAAGAATAAATAATGTTTAAAGAAAATAAGCCACTAAAAAAATATTTAAAAAATAAACTCTGACTTGTAGTCATTTTAAACTTGTCTTTCATACTAAAACTAAACAAGCTGCAAAGTTGCAGATCGAAAAATCCTAAAATTAAAAAAAATGATTTTTTTCATTGTTTACAAAGTTAGAAAAGTAAATATTTTTTAAATTATAAACTATAAAAATGTATTAAAAATAAAAGAAATTGGCATACGTAGTGCGGTTATAATTTTGAGATGGAATGTATGTATAACCGTGTACATGTGTGTAAAGTACAATTTTGATGTACAAGTATTTATGTTAATTAAGTGCTCAGTTGGAAATTGATTTCTGTTTGCAACGTGAATATTTTATGGGACAATGAAGTAAATAAAATAAACAAGTAAACAATTTGATGAAATAAATTTTTGTAGAAATAATTTTATGTTCAACTACACAAGTCCATATTACTTTCGAAAGAGTATATCGTCAACGCTTTGACAAAAGTTAGTAATTAAATTCACTTTTCGGTCAAAAAAATGTTTTAATACTGAGTAAAAGGTAGGAAATATCTCTTAATGGTGGCAAAAGCTATACATTTTTGAGTATTTGGAAATTCGCTCAGTTATTAAATCTAAATATTTTTTTTTATTATATAATTTGTTTTTTTTTTCAAAATTTATTTTGTAAGATCATGAATGGTGTAAAGGTGTGAAAAAGGGTTTGATAAATGTTTTTACGCTTTACTGTTTAATTTTACTTAACAGAGTTTTCAGCTTTTAACGCCGTGGTGATGATGTGATGAACTTTGTGTTTAATATTTTCTATGCTCGTTGCGTTTCTTTTTTTTTTAAAAAGTCCGAAATCGAAGTTGTGCTTTATTCAGTGTCGTGTTCTGAAAATCTCAAGCCAATACAAATTTGCCAATCGATGACGAAAACCCGTTCACAAACACAACACAAGAAACCAACTCTTAGATATAGAGAATAAAATAAACTCAACGTGTTCTTCAAATATATTTTTAAAGTTGATTTTCTCTTTGTAAATGTTAAAAAATATTTAAGAAATAGTTAGGGTATCAGTGTTCTTTAAATATTAGTTTTGTTAGAAAGTTTTGATGATTTCCTCGAAAATGCTCTCTGAATTTCGTCCTGCATATTCTCTTAATAGTCATCAGATCGGTTGACAAATAAAATTCCTTTGCTTATATCTCCTCGATATAGAGATTTAATTCATACGTTATATGGAAAGATATGAGCAACACTTTCTACAAAAAAGTAAAAACAATCAAAAATCAGCAGTAATATTTAAACACATGAATCCAACACGATATTATACTTAAAAATTTTTTATGCTTGAAAAGTTTTTAATAAACAATTCAAAATTTTGTGGGTGATTTCGTTTAATTTTTATACAAGGTTTCCTAAATGCTTTTAAACTTTTATTTAAGTATATGGCTTGCGCTATATATAGATCGAGCTCTACCTTTTTTTCAATGAATTTTTTTTAAGTAAACAAATTAAATTTATTTGCAAACCACTTCTGCTGAAACTTTTTTGTTTATATTTCCAACGGCACGGTTTATTATAAACGAAAATGGCTATCATTTCATAAGTATTTCCAGTACAAAGAATAAAAGTTGATTATGCAAAAGCTGTTGATAAATACATAAAAAGAGCGAATAACTATGTAGCATATATAAATCTATTTCTAAAAAAAGCTTTGAAAGCAATGATGAATACAATGATCTCAATTTTAATGACAACGAAGGGTAATAAAAGGCGAAACAAGTTTGCGCAAGCGCGCCAAAATGTCTGCATTTAGGAAAATCCCCTTCATCGAGTATGCTAAGTATTTGAACTCAACGCTCTGTTCACAAATTATAGCACAAGCATATAAAGACACATTTTGGCAATTTATTTATCCTCCAACTATTTAAAATTATTTTTCAATTAAAATATCATTAATTCTTTAACAAGCACGATTAAAAGAAATCTTTTAAATTTTGTAAAAAATGTAGAAAATATTTATAAAAATTTCTCAAAATTTCGATCTTTTTACAAAAAAATTTTTAAAATTTTAGAAATTTTGAAAATATGTAGCTCATTTTATTTTTTTTTTTAAAAAGTGCAAGTTTATAGTCGCTACGTATTACAATTTTTTTACTGACGCTCTTTCACAATTCCTTCCATATAAAAAATAGTCGCGAATTTACGTTGTATGTGCCAGTAAAAAAATTGTAAAAAATCAGTGATAACTGGTAGACACTTGAAAATTGCACTTTCTCAGGCTAAAATTAAATGTGCAAAAAAAACTGCATACTCAAAATAATTCTAAAAGGTTCGACATTTTGATAAAAATTTTATAAATAATTGTACACATTGTAAATAGTTTTAAATATTGGTACTTATTGTTTTTCTTAGAGAATGAAGCATATTTTATTTTAAAAATAATTTTAATTAATTGGAAGGAAAATAAAGCGCCCATCTGTGTCCACAAGTGGTTGTGCTATAATTTGTGCACAGAGTATACAATAAACCGAGTAGCGCTAGTTTTTGAGTTTGTAACTTTTAGCCTATTTTAATAAAAGTTCCAAGTGACTAGGAATTACCGTTGATTTATTTAAATTTTTTTTTTGTGGTGTTATATATTTTTTTTACATATGTATAAAGCTGTAAGAGAAAAAAAGTTGTGAAGAAAATACTTGGCATCGCTTAAGAATATCCGAATAAATCAGCGGGAATTCGTAGCCACTATAAATTTGCACTTTATTATATTAAAATTGATTGAGCTATAAAACTGCATACGCAAATTCTAGAAGCTATGAGAAAATTTTTAGAAATTTTGGTATATTATTTTAATTCTGTTTATTTAAAACTTACAGTGCATTAAAGTGAAAAAATATTGAACTATTTAAACGCTGCTATGTACTCGATTTATTTCTTTTTTATTGCTTGTAATTCTACTCAAGGAAAACTTCCATATTGTGGAAATGTGAATTTTAATTTTAATTATTTACCTTCGTTGCTCCTTCAAAATTACTCTAACCTTGCGTTTGAGCGTCGTCGCTCCTTTAATATACATATACTCGTACATACAAATGTAGTTATATGAAGTGATTTCCGCAGAAATCGTACGTTTTGAACATTGAGTGCATAAACATAAAATTCTGGTCAAGGCGAAATATTTTCTATAAAATTGAGGTTTCACAGTTTCACCATCAACAGACGTGTACGAATATGTACGTATGTTTATTCAAGTTTATACTTAAAAACTGTAAGTTACTTAACTTCAATTCATGAATTTTAGTTTGTTATCTAGAGTAGATTTACATAAAGTTATTGAAGAGAAACAAGAAACAAGAAAGAGAACCAGAAAACAAAAAAACAAACTAAACATAAATGCAGTATTTAGTTACTAAATATATTGTAATTTGATTTTTAAGTTATTTATAGTTGAAACCGGTTGTACAAGCGTTCGCCTGCCTTGTTCGTGTGTGTGTGTTGGACAGTTGCCATGTGTGAAGTGACTCACATAGTCGTAGGCTTTAGCCAAACTAACATTGCACGCCTTTGTTTACATACATATTATTTTATTTTACTAGCTTGCAAAATTATTTAAAACTTAAGCTTGGAAACATTGAAGGCATTCAACAAATTTAATTTCATAATTCTTACTCTCCAAAACCGCTGCCGACATTCCAGTCCTCTCACGTGTTGACCTCTTTGACTTACTATCGTTCAATTAACCTTTTGCAATACACAGGCAGATAGGTTGCTGTGATATGCAAATAAGCATACAACCGTACACACACACACACACACTAACAAAAAATACGCTACTAAAAAAATATTCGTTTTATAATAATATGATTTGTATGATTTGGTTACGTACAGGGGCGGATACAGAAAATAATTTTGGGGGGTCCAAAAAAATTTTTTGTAGACAAATCATGATTGACAAACAGTTAAGTAAAAGAAAAAATAGTAATAATTCTTAAAAATATTTCTGCGTGGTTCTGATATTTTGGGCGAAATATTAAATAAATTGAACAAAAAATGCGAATGTTCGTCGTGAAAAATAGAACACTCTTCCGCACAACCAAAGCGTACTACGAAATTCGTCAATTGCCGACGCTAGCGGCAGCGATGAAATGCGAACCAATGTGACCATTTGTTTAGTATTCTTAGGTTTTAAAATTGAAATTAAAAAATTATTATTTATTATTTTTTTGCTGAAAAGTATTAGCTGTGTTAATCGAAAAAACTTAACTAAACTAAATATTATTTTCAAGCTTTAATGGTTTTGCTAAACATCCGTTTTTTCATGTCATTTCATTTATTATTGGAAAACATTAGTACACTAAGATAATAAGATCTTGTATAGTACAACAAGGTAAAATAACCTGTATATTTTTCGAACTTAGTATATATTCAATTTATGTTCTAAAATTTGTATCTGTTTGATATGGTCACTCTGACAGTCAAGCTGTTTACATTGTCACCGTAATTAAGTTTTAGTGAGCGAAATTTTAGGGCGAGCGTCGTTGAATATTTCGCTCTGCTGGACAAAAATTCGACGTTCATTAGAATTGTGTATAAGCTGTTATTTGTAGAAGGAAGGAATTAAACGCAATATTTTGAAATCGGGGAAATCAGTTTATCTTTAAGAAAGCTAATAATCAATTGTTTAATTAACCAATTTTTATGGTTTGTTTTTTTAATACTTATTAACTATTTATGCTATTTTATGTACTTATTGCTTTAATTTTTTTGTGGTTTTTGACGGACCCATAACAAATTGTTAAAGTGAAAAAAATTGTTATATAAAAAATATATTATTATTCCTTGAAGTCCTCAAATGTAATTTTATATATTGGGTGTCATATGTATATGTTACCTGGTATTAAAAAAAAACTCCACTCCGTCGAAGCAAAAGATAATTTATATCTTAAACATAAAAGCACAAAATCTGAGAGTGAAGAAATTTTTTTTTAATATATTCAGTATAAAATTTTCTTAACTTCAACATTGTTGTAAGTTAATGATTAGTTCATGGAACCGGCTTAAAACATTCAAAAAATGTTGCTGCCAAAATAAGACTTAAAAGCAGTGACGGTAATCATTGCAAGTTAAATCACATTAATCAGCATTTAAACATTATTCTGTAATTTTTATCGCTCAAGGATAATGGCCATGCTTTGATTATTTATTTTTACACTCAAGAATGCTACTAAGCAACCGATTTATTTTTCGCTTAAGAATAATGATTTTTATTTAATTCTTATTTTTAAGCTGAAGAAGAATGCCCAAAAACCTACTTTTCCATCATATTTATTGACCATCAGCGATTTTTTTTTCAATCAAGATTTTTTATTTGGTACTTTGCGCTACATACATTCAGTACATGAAAAGCATACACCAAATATAAAAACATAATGATTTTTATGATTGAAATTTAAAAAATAATGATTATTTTCCATCCCCAGTTAAAAGTTTTGAATTCACTTCCTGCCCACCGCCTACTGCTATTAGTAAAATAATTATAATTAAAACGAAAATTTCTCAATTTAAAAACTAGTATCGACCTTAATGACTTTGTACTATTCGCGCTGACAATCAACACATTTTATTTCGATTCATTCATTCACATAATTGACGCCCACGAGTGGCATTAAAGTATTTGATATAAAATTCTTACGAGTACCTTCGCACCTCACATTTTCCGCGGTTGTTTTCACGCAGACACAAAATAAAAACACGCACCCAATCAATCATAGGAAGTTTTAATATGCTTCGCCACCTACTCCTCCCAAAGGGGGTTCGATTCGTTACTTGAGCTGTGGGAAGCGCTTCTGACATCTAAATTATTTCAAAAACACTTAACAATATATCTTGACATTCTCATGCCATTTTAGTTATTGAAAGCAATCAATAATTCTCGCTTATGATAGTAAACGAATATTTACAACTTAACAAGTTAAAACACGTGTAAATATGTTAGTGTAGTCACTACAAGTGTATCATGCAACAAGTCAAACCACAAATCATTACCGCAGCTGAGGTGGAAGGCGACATAAAATTTAATATCGAAATGTCGCTAATGATCGGTTTTAAAAAATCAATAAAGCGGCAAATGGAAAAAAAAATAAATCACAGTTGAGTATGTTTTTTTTTTATTTAGTTTCAGTGGTGCTATGAGTACTTCCCGACGCCAGTCAGCTGTTGGTTCACAAAGCACTGGCAACTTCTTTGACTGACATATAGAAATTAATGGGTGAAACATTTGCATTCAATGCAAACTTTTCCCATATTTTAATTTATCACTTAACTAATTTCTTGACATAAGTGTGGTAGTTTGTAAAATATTATGAAATCATTTGCCAGCCAAAGTCAAGTTTTTTGCTGTTAAAATATTTTTAAATAAGTTATCAAATTATAGAGCTTATGCTTAATTAGAGAGTATGTAAATAGGTGTTTATATGTGTTTACATATCAACAATTCAATTGTTCAAAGGTCTAGGTCAAAGTTTTTATGGAAGATATAATTTTTATATTCAATCATACAAAAAAAAGTACTGCCATTTAAATTAAAACTGATAATAAGTCGTATTCAAATGAACAGACACGCAACATTGATTCACCAAATGTTAAAGTTTTTTTCAAGCTTTAAAATACATTTCTCGATTCGGTGCGTTATGTAAGAGCTATTCAACAAATCTCGAAAAACCTAGACTGTCCCAAAAATGCGCGTGAGTGCTAGGCACTCATGAAATTTAAGATGTATGTATGCACCTTAATAAAGTTCAGTCGAGCATTACTTGATTCAGTTACAAAGGTAAGGTTAAGTTCAACATTAGCTTAATTCTATTTCATTCATATTGACATCACCAGTCGTCGAATTTTTCAGAAAAACTTCGGGAATAGTTTACAAGTATTTCGTGACTTGTTTCGAATTTATCCGAATCGACTACCGAACTATTACTGAACTTGGGCTAGAAAGGGCCCTTAAAAAATTGTGAACTTTCACCGAAATGATCTCAAACTAGTACCGAGACGATCACGAGATGGCCCCGAAAATGTGCCTTAAAAAGTCACAAAATTATGCCAAATAAGTCTCCAAAATTTCTTTAAATTTTCTTAACCTGTCACCGAAATGTTCCGGAAATAGTCCCGAAATAGTAGTAAACGATCTGGAAGTAGCACTAAAGTGGTCGTGAAACAGGGCCAAGTGCAGGACTCAGTCCACGGGAGGGGTTTGGTTTCTGAATTGAAATTTCATTTACGAATAAAACTTGATGAACACGATTCACTTCTTTTCATATACGTTAAATGAGTTAGGAAAGGAAAAATTGCCGTGTTTTTGAGTATATAAGGGATTATATGTAAAAACGGACTGACTTTGTAATTCGCATTCGCCCACGGGGTAGGATAGGTCAACCCCCAAGATCCCCCCGGTGCACGGCCCTATCGTGAAATAACTTGGTACACGTACGAAGTCTTGCCAAATGTATCCTAAAACTTCGGTCTGAAGAAGTCGTGAATATGCTTCAAAATGGTACTGATTTGCCTGTGAACTAGATCCAAAATGCACTCAAACTCCTCCCAAAATTTTCCTCAACTAGTTTCAAACTGTCCAGAACTAATCTAGACCCGAAATAATTCTAATCAAGTCCCAACACTATTCGGAAATAATCCAGTACTAGTCCCATAATGGTCTTTTTCTGAACTAGGCCCGAAATTTTTCTGATCAAATTCTTAAACTATCCGGAAATAATCTAGAACTAGTTCCAAAATTATATCTAAGCAGTCGTAAACAATTTTTGAAATGGTCCTATTTGATACAATCTCACTTTTACTTAACAACAACGCTAATTTAGTTGTTCTCATAGTACCGATTTACACAAAACACAAAACATCGATTCAATTACAATGAACGCAAGAATTTTGATAAAATCGATGATATAAGATTTTTAAATACAATAAAAAATTTATCATTTAAAAAAAGTTTCCTCTAAAACATGCAACACCTTCCTTCTTTTTTTCATATGCTCTACATAACTCTTATGCAGAATTGATTTCATCTCTTCCACAGACTATGATTTTGAAAATTTTCTGGAGTGTCTTAAAAATCGCGGTAGCCTTTCATTTTAATACGCGACTTTTTGCTTAACTACCTCATAAGCTAACAGAGCTATTTTCCGCTAAAGAGGAACAATAAGAAATTTAGATATAAGATGCAAGATTAGCAGATTCTAGTTAGACTCTAATCTCGTATGGCATTTCGGTGATTCAATGACTTTTGTCACAGCTCTATGAGAAAGTAATCACTGTCGCATTTAAATTTGCTTTTATGTAGTACTTTCTTGAATTAAAAAATGTTCACATGTTTTCGGGACTAAAAACGCATATTTTTAAATCAAATTTTCTTGAATCATCCTTGATTGGATTGCGTATTGTAAGTAGCAAATTTATTTCTCTTTTCTCTTATGAAGTAAATTCCATGCAGAAAGGCTTAGTACAATAAAAATAAGAAAAAATTTTGTACAAAATCATGGCATTAAAAGATGGCTTCGCTGCAAAAATGTACAAGTAAAACAACAGCAAAAAAAATTGCAGATGTTGTAATAACTGGCAATAAAAATAATTATCAACAGCAAAAGCGCGAAGTTAGTAAAATGAACAAAATAGCAATAACTAAACTTAAAAAGCAAAACCAAATGAGAATTATATAGCAGAAAGAGAAGTAAATAAATCAAAATTAAAAGTCTTAGCGCAAAAAAAAAATTGAAAAGCTTATGTGCGAAGAAGTAGTCAGTTGCCCAGCGCACTGATAGAAATAAATATTTGCGCAACTCAACGTATACTCGTACATGCACGAGTGCAAAATAGTATATGTACATACATACACACATATATGAAGTTAAGAGTAAGCAACTAAAGCAAAAGTTTTTTTTTTTAATTTTTTTTAGTCGAATTAAAAAAACACTCCTCTTAAATTGACTCGAGCGATATATACAAATGAAGGAGAAATGTATAGAAAAATATTGCAAGACAAGAGGAGTCAATGAGAAATGAGGCCTAACAAAAAATATCACCACTGAGAGCGTACAAAGCAAAGGAGAATAAAAAAAGCATACAAACCGCGCCAACAGCAACAATTAGTTAATACAGTGTGTGGAAAAAAAATGCAAATTTCTTGCAGAGTAAATGCCAACTTGCAACAGCTGGCCATCTTGTTGGTGTATTCGTGTATTTGTATCGGTGGCGGCAGTCAGCCAGTTGAAATTGTTGACGCTTGGCCGAGTGGCGGAGTGGCCCACAAAACCGGCCGGTACGTTCATGAAATTATGTCATCGTGGTTCGATAAAAAAAAAACATAAATAAATAAATAAAACAAATGAAAGAAGTGAAAAAAAAATAAATAAATGCGGCAGCTGAGAGAAAAATCCAAAGTGGCAAATATTGGTTGAAAACCGCTTTAGCTGTTGCAAGTTGCACACGTTTTTTTTTTTTTTGTAATGTTTTCTTCGCTTCTTGCTTTGCTCTTCGCCAACAGCGTTTCCAACTACATATTTACTTTTTGCATGCGCACGCTTGTGGCCACAGTAGACGTAATCAGCGGAAAAACCTGGTTGCAAGCCGCTCAACTAAACAGCAATGCATGAGTGTTAATGTGTGTGTGTGTGTGTGTGTGTGTGTGTGTGTGTAGCGTGTGATGTTACATGCAAAACTGCATTGCATTGCATTGCGTTGCATTGCATATTTGCCGATTGCCACACGCGTATTACTCGTTTACTCGTTTTGTTGGCGGCCGCAATGACGCAGCCTGAGAGCGAAAGTTAAATACTTGAATTTTTTTTTTTAATACTTACTCGTAAATATGTATACATGTAAATATGTATGCTGGTAACGTTTTGAAGTAGCAGAAATATTATGTTGTCAAGGCACGCCGGCAGTTTTCATTGTTTGCATTGTTCATCGCGAATGCAAGATTTTCCTTTTGCGCAATGCCTTTAGCCAAGTTGTATACATAGAACTTTTTTGCAAAAGTATTTAGCAAAAGTCAGGCAAGTATGCACGGATGTATGTACTATAACCCGCTACTGTCACGTCAGTCATTTGCACACGCGCCGATTATTAGTGGCTTCACTGTAGAGTCGATTGATTATCGGTGGCTGGTGGCTGGTGGCTGCTGCCCGGTAGCTTTGCCGACAATGACGTTGGTCTATGTTAATTTTGTTCATATTCTCGCAAAAGTTGGCGCTGACGCGTTATTTTGTCATTGGTCGTCGTTTGATTGCCAAATGCTTGGAGTTATGAGAATTATGTATGCAGTGCACGCATCTTGCCGCTGTATTCGCATCGCAACAACAAAGCCTATGAATCGATTGTCGTATGTAAAGTAAAGCTGTTTCGCGTTAAAATTTTGATATTCCTTTGTTTTGCTTGAAAGTAGCGAATTAAAATTCTAAAAGTTTATTTTAGATTTGGCAAAATGTGTGCTTGATTTTACGATTACAAGCGCGCCGACACTTTTTTGTATAGATTAGACCAATTATTTTTGCAAAAGCCCGCCTTGTTTGCTTGCTCGCCGATCATTTTTTTTTTTGTTTGGAGAGATGAAGTAAGGAAGCTATTAAAAAAATGGGACTATAGTTAGTAAAAAATTCCAGATTCCAGGGGTCTAAGACCAAAAAATTAATTCAAAAATATTTTTGTAAATTATTTAGTTGTATCTTTTAAAAAAATTGTCTTAGACAGAAACGTTTTTTAACGATTTGCTGCAGAATATATTATGAAAATTTTTTTGGTACTTTATTTTGACCTGCATATAAAATTTAATGGATTTTTTTGCAATTAAAGAAACAAATTTTACATTTTTTCTTTAAATTTTGTTAAGTTTTTCCAAACAAAAATTGTTCCATAAACTGGTCTTGTGCTAAATAAAATTGTCAATATTTTGAAAAATATTTTTAAAGCAGTGAATTTCACTCGTTTTACATCTAAAGAAAATCAATTCAAGAACAATTTTTACTTTCGAGAATCATTGCAGGTTTACGATGAAAAGACCTATGAAATTCAAAACTTTAGAAAAATCTTTGTAACGCAGTGGATCATAAAAATGCGGATTTTTGCAGTTGTCATTTTTCTCGGAGGTGCTTTAATAAACTAATAAAGGTGTTTTTCTTAGTGCTTCTCGAGTTTTATTCGTGGTTATTATCGTTTTATTTCATTTCCACTATTGTTCAACCAAATTTAGTTGTTTTTTTTTAGTTTTCAAATTTTATATACATAAAATTATTAATCACCTCTATCAAGAGTTTCACCCGAAAAAAATTTCACCTAAAATTTATACTAAGCGCACGTAAATAGTAAACGATTTCGGACGAAAACCAAACTCACAATAAGGGTGAAAAGATCATCCAATTTTGATCGATATTTTGAAAATTAAAAAATTTTTTTTTTAAATTTTTCGCAGCTCTTCTCTTTCAGTGCATTAAAGTGCAAGTTTCAAGTCACTAGATATTATTGTTTGTTTTTTGGAATTTTTTTCTTCGAATTTTTTTTTAAATAATCAAAAATCTTTCAAACAGCATACCCGAAAGATAGCAAATAAAATTTCTTTAAAAAGGGAAAGAACGTTTTATAAATGTTTGGAATATAACTCAATATTAAAAAAATAATTTCGCTAAAATTTACATTTGCAAAGCTCTGGTTGAATAAAGGTCAAGTTAAAGGTAATCCAAATTAACAAGAATTTACAATTCCTATTTATTTAAAATACTTTATTAATACCGTAATTTTCATAAAAAGGGCTCTTCAGTTGATGGTATAATTTTTCCAAGTATTTATTAATTTAGCCTCTGAACAACATAATATGTGAAAGAAGAAACTTTGGTTTAAGATTCAACATACTTGTTGCTTGGTATTTATCGGAATTTAAAACTTTTTGTCTAGTTTCTAGTTTTTGTCTCTAGTTTCTTAGCCTGACAGAGCATCTTACTCGAGTCTAACCTACTGATTATTCATTAAGGGGCTCTACTCTTCACACACTTGAATCTCTGTTGATAGTTTAGTAAAAGCTTGAAGAAAAATACATCAAATCCTACCTTTTTATTATGATTTTTTCCGAATAGTACTCGTACGCAGTCAACTTAAAACGAACGTACATTTCAGCTTCACTACACTCGAGCTTTGTGTAAAAAACCCAGTAGCTACATTCGACCTAGATCAAAAATTAATGACAACCCGTCAGCTTAATAATACAGCAAACGCAAAAAATAGGTACTCAAAAAGCAAAGTAACTGCAAAGCAAAGTAAATAAATATTAAAAAACAGAAAACAACAACTACAAAGCATGGTTAGCCAATTGTTTAATTTGACCATTAATCGGTGAAAAGCAGCACCAGCGCTCACTTTCCTAGCCATAGTGGCCAGTAAACTGCTATGCTGCAGCGACCGCCATACCTAATATCTGCAAACGAGTACATACAAACAAAAGACTTAAGACATAAACTCGACTATGAAAATATTATAACATTACCTTCTGGCTCTTTTAGTTATTTAGTCTCTGTGGAGCAAGTATTTTTCGCTTTTAATACACTCGCACGCCCATTCGCTCACGCTCACTAACTGCTTGTGTACCTTCGTGTACGCGCCTGTCACCAGCTGGGTTTGCTTAATCTCAAGGCTGGCCACTTTGTAAGTAGCTTTTTTTATTTGTCGTCGCTGGTTTATTTACATACATATGTACACATGCATATGGGCTTTATTTGCTTGACCCATCTTCACTTCGCTTTGCTGCACGCCAAACTCTACTGTAAACGCATATCCTCGGTCTTGCGTTGTCATTCCCTTCAATATTTGTTATTGACATGTTTGTGTTAGTGTGTGTGTGTGTGTGCAAAATTTCATCACTAACTTCATTCCCATAATAAAAAAAATATTTAATTTATTTATTTTTGCAAACACAAAGTTACGTATCGGTGATGACATTTAGCTTAAAATTCGATATTTGGCATTTTTATGTAGCTTATACTAAAACACAATTTAAATTGCAATTATTGTATGTGTTGAAAATTTGGCTATTTCCTTTTCCTCTAAAGAATAAGACATGGAATTATGGGCTTTATATTTTTAATCAACGGTATTTATAAATACATACTAGTATGTAACTCCCAACAATCGGGAGTGCTTGATTTAACGATTTTAAATTTTTATATAGAATAATTTTAATCTATCCTTTAAAATATAAAAAAAAAAAATTTTAATTTGTATATCTTTCCACGCAAATATCTGAGAAACTAACAAACTGATTTTCAATTTGATTTTTAATTTTATGCAAATCAAGAACTTTCATTTCATATATATTTCATCTCTGTAGCTATAGCTTAGTAAAGCTTGGCGCCGATTTTCAGATTATATATTTAGAAGTTAGAATATAAATAACAGAAGAATGCAAAACATTTTTTACTTATTTAATTACAGCCATTATGTTCGCATTTCTTGCTAGCCGGAGAAATTATGAGCTATTAGTTTTCATCAAGTACTCTAAATGCACTGATCTTTCGTATTTTTTTTTTAATAGAAACCATCAGTTTAAACATTTTTTTTTCAATGCACGAGTATTTAATAATATATTTTAAGTTTTCAAAGCACTCAAATCTTTATAAAACATCTACGCTTACAAAAAGGGTTGAAAGAAAGTTTTAAAAAATTTCAAAAGAAGATCTGACTTAGATTTTAGAAAGAAAGTTTTAAAAAATTTCAACAGAAGATTAGATTTTATATGCTCAGTGCAATTTGTTTCTCGTTTTGTATGTAAACTGTACTATTAGACAAAAAAAAAATCGAGTTTTGTCCATTTCAATCAGAGTTATCATGACCAAATTAAAAAATGTCTGGAATTTCCTCTTAATGAAAACGTTTACGATTGCTTATAAGTTTCTGGTTGCAAAGGTTTTTCATCAGTTCATTGAGATGTCTGCTGATCTTGAAGGGGACTCTACTTCAAGCAAGTACCTACAAAAAAGCATACCGCGGTAGCATTAAAGGTGAAATTGTTTATTGCGAAAAGTGTATGTTAATGAAGCATGAAATTTTGGGATTTTGAAAACAGCAAGCAAATAATGATATTTTCGTTCTTGACTTTCAACATTCCCTAAGCAAAATACTAAACTTTAAAGTCACCGCAGAGTAAGCAAGTTAATAATTTAGAATTTTTTTGAAAATGTAATATATTAAAAGTCTGCTTAATTAACCAAAAGCGTCTCTATACTTTATAATATATTTCGTTTTATTTTATTACCAATTAATTTGAATAAAGCAATAGAATAATGAGTTTTGGTAAAGTCTTAGCAGAAAGTTGCATCTCTGGACGAGTAAAAAAATAGAATAATTTAAAATATATATATTCAATTTACCAGTTATGCAGTAACTGTATTATTATTTTTTCGAGTTCTGGTACCTCATTTCAATATTCTTAAAATAGATTTTCAGAATTTAAAATGCAAAAACTTTGAATATAAGCAACCCGAAATGCCGATGGTGTCCAATATATCGCCGGCTTGATTAATAAGGCAAACCCAAGCTTGTATATAATCATGAGTGAGATGAGATAAAATGCAATGAGTCAGCGTGAAGGCTAAGCAAAAAAAAAAAAAATTTCATAATAGCCAAATAATGCTGATTGGCAAAATATTTGCTTGAAAAGATAATGAATATATTAATAATAATATTTAAGCAAAACAATAAATTTCTAAGCTTAATTTCTATGAAATGAAATGGAGACTTACGATGTTTGTGCAAAATTTATGAATTTAATTAGCAATCAGAAAATTCCAGTCGCATCTGCAGTTAAATATGTAAATTACAGACTTTGCACTCTTGCATTTACTTATTGTTATACACTCATTTTTTTTTTAAGCTCGGAAATACAATTTAACTCACTCACATTTTGAGTCAGTTGCAGAACGAGTCGTCGCGGCAAACGCATAGGAAATGCTGCGGCGCCGCGAACGCATCGCTTTACAGTAAAAATGCAATGTACTTATATATGTTTGTGTGTTTGTCACAACATACATACATTTGTATTTAATTAAGCAACAACACAAAAAAAAACGATCAGGCGCTGCTATTGACCACTACTTATACTCTGGCCTCTGGCCTGTAGTCGGTCGCCTTTAGCTGATGCAATTTAGTAAATGTGCGCATATTAAAGCTAGTTTGTAGCTAGTAGAACCGGTTAAATTTTTATTGTTGCAAAATTGTAAAATATTCCATTCGAACACAGAAAATTAACAAAAATTTATTAACTTGTTAAACTTTTTTGTTGTGCGTTAATGTGGAACTTTTAAATCGAAGTAAGAAAAGGATTCATTTAAAAATGAATTGTCGTGGCAATAAAAAGATGATTAAAAATAGTGCTTATCGGAGCTATAAGACACCCATTTGTTGAAAAGTTTTAACTTGTTATGTTTTCTTTATTTAATTTACAATTTTTTTTTTAATTAAACTAAATTTGATTCAGCAACAAAAAAAATTGCAAATTTATTCAAATTTTTTAAAAAGCGATCTTCAATATTTTCAAGTATGTAGTCTTCTTGCCTGTTTAATTTAGGTAGAGATAAGTTCAAGTCTTAAGTAGCTACAAATTACTATAGTTTACTGAAAAACAACAATTGCCTTCACTTTTTTTTTATAGAACGCTTCCACGGGATGGTTCTTTATATAGAAAAATGCTTGGTACTTGTTTTGTACTGAAGTGAAATGGGTTATAAAATTGCATATTATTATTTTTATTAATTATTAAACAAGAACCATTAGTACAACAAGAATCTTCTTCTTTTTTAGCACACCATAATTAGCATAACATTAAAATTAATTATAAATACATGAAATCAAACAATTAAAAATGCATGAAGATGAAATAATACATACTCAAAATTCCCTTATTTTTGTTTCTTTAATTTGAAATTTTTATGAAAGTTTGTTAAAAAATTTAAAAGTTTACATAAAGTTGCTAACTAGGATTTTTTTGTGAATAAACTGCATTTAAAATAAAAATTTATTAAAATATAAAATTAAAAAAAAACCCCACAATTTGCCTATAAACGGGTGTCGTATAGTTGAAAAAGAAAAAATATAGATTTGCAGCAGGCAATAAAAAATTAAAAAAATAATGAAAAACAGTGAAACAAATATTTTCTGCTTTTATTTGCTTTCCAGGTATTTGTGAACAAAAGGTTCAATACGCCTTGCTATTATGTCTTTTGAACTTTTAAAATTTATTTACAATTATTTGCTTGCGCACACTTCTCTAAACTCAACAATGTTAAATGTAAAATTCTAAAGGAATTTTGAATGACGCCTCGACACATGCATTCTTTAAAATACAAAACCAAAATGTTCATTAAAAAAATCATACCAGCGCTTATTGTTGTCATACAAAACTTGTGGACTTTTTGATATTTAATTTTTGTGTCCATTTAATTGGCGCATACATCCTTTGTTTGATGTTCTTGAAATTACTAAATGAAATTAACAATGTGCGGTGTAGCGTTCTTCTTTGCTGAAAGAACGTTGTGCGAAAAAAACCCCAAATTCAAACGAGTTAAGTATAAGCGGCTGTCTGTTCGTCTGTCTGAGCGGCTGTGAGTGTTCTTGCAAGGCACAGTCAAAGCACTCAAATGGCCTTAGCACAGCCAAAAGTGAAAGGGTTTTCATATACATTGATTGTATGCCTTAATTAACTTATTATTTTACTTCCTTTGTGCAGTCAGATTTTGAAAGTGCCAGGAAGTCGTAAGTTAATAATTACTAGAATGTTGGGTGATCGAAAGCACATTAAGGATATGTGAACTCGAATTTTTAAAGTTCATGGCTAGAGTCAGTTTATTTGCTGAATCTTTATCGAATTTAAAGAATATTTGTAGTCCTTTTATGAAAGTTTTTTGGTGGAGAAGAATATATAAAAAGCACAATTAAAACACAATTCAAAAATCCTATAATCAAATCCTGTTTAAATTTGATAGCAAAGCTTAATGTGCCTTTGAGAAAATGTTGTTCTCATTGTAAGAAGAAATAGGCGGATACCGCGTTTTTCCCTTCTTTATTGCTTGACTTTTTTTTAATTTTTTTTATTTGAAAGTCAATATTACTCGAAGTACTGAAATCTAGTTCTAGGATATAGGTTGGGTGATCTTGAATATAAAATATTTTGCGTTGCCGACCCTTCTCATACCAAACTGATAGTGAAGAATTTTATAGTTGTACAGTGTTAATTTTTCAATGTTTTGAACAGTTTCTGTAGTGGTCGCGTTGATAACTGATATGAAATGAATTCCTGCTTTAGGTAAAGATACTGTGCCACTTGTAAATCATAGTTATACCCGAGAAAGAATAAGCCCATATCCTATTTTCTAATGTATTTACATATTTTTTCTTGAAATATTTAATGATTTTCTCTGTATTCTCCAATGTCTTTCCGATTGAGTTGATTGGTCGCTTATAGTTCAAAGGCTAATAACCCGATTGCGATTAATCTAAGTATTTACATTAACATTGAGGCGATAATTTCATAAGGACCTACAATCTTCAACTTCTTTTTTTAAGTCACTACAATCGTTTGTCGATTTTGGGCGGAGTCCAAAAAACTTCGCCAGTTCCCTCTATTCTTCGCTAGGTTACGTCAATTATTCACACCAAGGGAAGACAGGTCCTCCTGCACTTGGGCATTGCAGTGTGTTCGTGGTTTGTTGCCTACCCATGGCGCTGTTTAATTTTTTGGCTCAGTGTAGTTTCAATCTTTAGTTTTGTTTCGCATTTGTTCTCGTTTCTATCTGTGTCTCTGTGACATGGAAGAATGACAAGATGAACAGTGCTGCCTGTCAACAAGTAATTAATTTTTTGTACATATGCATTTATGAGCCAGTCAGGATTTTAATCAAGTAAGATTAGGGCTAAGAGTGCTGCTTAAAATAAAGATATACTCATTTACTTTACTATAGACATACATAGTATAACTTTATGAGATCGCGCATATTTTTTCCCAAACATTAATCTATGATTGATTAAGAATTTGTTCTTTAATTAAAATTTGCTCAAGTTCGAAATCAATGGAAGGCATTTTTTGTAGAAGTTGTTATTTAACAAAAAATGGATGAAATAATTTATCTATATTTTTGTATATAATTAAATGGTAGCTAGACTTGATATACGAACTAAATCTGCTTTGATTGTATTCTAACCAAAATAATACCTTACTGGAAATATTTCTTAATGACACTAATAATATAAGGATGAAATTTTTCCACACACGCTAGGACCAAGGTGAACAAGTGTAGTTGCTCATTTTAGTAAGAAACAATATTTAGTTTAACTTTACTACCAAAAAATTGTTTGTTTTATGCAAGCAATTATGTAAACTCAGTAGTCTAAGAAGTCATTGTTAGGAGCTTTAAAAATGCAATAAGTTACTCTGATATAAATAAAGATATACACAGAGAATCATCTGACAAAGTAAGCAAATCACTGCCACTGCAGATCTTTTGCTCTCTGATAGACAATGATGCAAAAACTGTCTAAACTAAATTCAAATATTTAATAATTAATTGTTTCTTTATCTTCTCACCACTTTTGCAAACGAGTAACAAAAGTTCATTCTAGAAAACTTCAGTTATTTTTATACACCAAACATTTTTTTCAATTTCATTCAAAGTGATAGCGTTCCTAAGCCTCGCTTAAAGTAATTTAATTAAACTTAGACTAATATAATTAGTGAGTGACTGATCCAATTTCCTCGCTTTTAAACTTGCATGTTTTAATTAATTTATAAAGATTGCATGCAATAACATAGGCGACCTTAAATGATTTTCTAATCTTTACAAAAACACTCAAAACAGTTAATTTACGACATACTTATGTAGATTTTTTTTATTATTTCGTTAAGGCTAAGTGCTTGATTGGTAGCAGCTTGTGTGTGTTTATGAATTTTCACAATTATATCCACTACGTCTAAGTAGTAAACTTAGTTTGCCAACAGTTGTCACATTTATTGTTTGGCAATTTTTTTGGTTTCTTTTTTGTTATTGTTATTGCTGTGATATTTTCCTAATTGTTGCTTGCAATTGTGATTTTGACACCGACAATCAGTTGCGCTTGAGAAAAAATTTCGCATTGTAAATATGTCAATTTTGGAAATGAAATCGAAACGTGAAGCGACATGAAACGATTATGTGCTTGTCAGGAGTAATTAAACAATAAAAAGGTTGTAAAACGCTTACTCGAATGCACAATGATACAGTTAAATTTCAGACTGTTAGTGTAACTTTCACACAAGTAAATGCATCAAATAAATCTGTAACTGACTAGTTACTGTGTTTCAATATTTATAAACTTGTAAAAAAATTGATAAAATATTGACATACTTAAGCATATAAAAAAAATTTTTTAATCGTCAGCGTACAGTTAAAATCATTAAGCATTAGCTCCATAAAATTTAATTTAATTTAGATGTTCGCGTTCACGACTATTTCGTGACTAAATAGTTTCGAACTTAGTAGAAGTGATTCGAACTATTCACAAAAAGTTTTTTAAAGTGGTTTTAAAAAAGTCGTGAACTCGCAAAATGATCTCGAAGCAGTTTTAAAATTATCCAGAAATGGTCTCTTAATGGTTCCAAAACAATCTCAAACTAGTTCAAAAATAATCTCAACAGGATTGAAGAAAAATGATCCAGAAACTCTCTTTAAATATACCTGCAATTTTTGCTGAAGGGTCAAGAACCAGTCCCAAAATGATCATTTAGAACTCGTGAAATAGTTTCGAAATAAATTTTTACTAGTCCCGAAATGCTTCTGAAATAGTCCTGATCAAACCGAAGTAATCCCAATCTAGTCCTGAAGTGATCTGGAAATAAGTCGAAATGTTCCAAAACCAGTACCGGATAGGTCTTGAAAAATGTCGTAAATCCAGTCCCGAAACAATACCGAAATGGGCTTAAAGTGAAGTACCCCGAAATTGATCTCAAATAGCGCTGAACTGTTCCACAAATATTCATATACCCTAGAAGAAAATTCAGCAACAAGTGCATTAGTGCAGAAAACAACCAAACTGAGCGACGACTGAAGCGCCATCTACACGTGAGCATATAATATTACTAGCAACGGCGTGAACCTTGTACAACTGTTCCTACTACTTTTTACAGGGTAATACAAAGTTGTATTAAAAAATTTAATAATATGAAATATACAAAAAAGCAGGTGAAAATTTAGAGAGCGTTGTCCTACGAGTCACGAGTCACTTTATTTTTTTAAACAATAATTTTAAAAAAATTCTGTCTATAAATCCAATGATGGGGCGCTAAACTGCGAAAAATTATTAATACAAATACCATTCGTTTCTGAATAGAATCTTGTCGTACTAACTCACTTTCCCACTGGGTTCAGACAGTAGTATCTAGTAGTAGTAATTAATAACTGCGAAAACGTTTGTAATAAATAGCAAATAAATGAAGCTGTCACATCGAGAAACATTCTTGACTTTGAATATGTGTACATATATATTTTAAATTGTGTATCGTTTAAGGTGTAATGTAACAAGTAAAATTGTTTATTACATTTAAAGGTTAACATGTAAAATTCTATCATAGTGTAATAAAACAAAAGAAACGGAGATGAGCTTTTGTGTAGCTCAACATTTTAGAAGCAACTGATTTTTTGCTTTATTTCAATAATTTTAAAACATTTGTGTATGTTTATCTAATTCCGAATATTTTATAATAGAAATGTAGTTACGTCATCAGTAAATTTCAAAAACAATCAAAATATGTATCTTTTAAAAAAATAATAAATATAAATAAACTAAATTATTATGTAGAGCAAATAAAATATATTTTTGAACAAATCGGAAATTTATATATATTTTTTTTAATTTTTATAAATAATAAATTATACTCGTATACACGTTGGACTTTTTCTGCAGCATCACCCACTTCGTTTTGGTTTACATAAAGATCGCCCAGTTTAAGTCACTTTGCAATCACTTATCAATGTATATATTTCTTCTTTTTACAGCAACAAACTACAACAACACATGTCTCTAAACTGATATATTTAAACGCATAATCCTTTGGTTTAGTATACCAGTGGCCAGTGAAAATTTCAAACCTATGATTTCGAAATCATTAAATTGATAATTTTAAAATAAAAATAAGCTAATTTGTTTACTTGCAAAAAGCACATAAACAAATTAGTATTTAACTGCAAAAACGACAGAGTGGTTGGCAATTCTATCCACGCGATCAACTCTAGCTAAAATAAAATGTTAATAACAGCGTAAGTATAAAATTAAAAAAAAAACAATGTTTATTAAAAATATTAAAACTTAATTCCTTAATAGCTAACTGTAAGTTTGCAGAATTTGTATTTGCAAACCTTCAATGAAAATATATATATATATATACCGCCCATAATGAGTTCAACGTAAAACGCATAAAATCTATAGAAAAAAATAAAACGATTAAATAAATTAAAACTACCAAAGCTGAAATTCACAAGTAATTAAAAATATTTCGCAAAATTTGCAACCGCTTGGAATTTGAGTTGAAAGCAAATTTATAAAGCTGTGTGTACACGTGTGCATGTGAGTGTGTGTGTGTGTTGGGTGCGAGCAAATTTTTGCTTACTATTTTATATTTTTACCCTTTTCTCAATTCAAAAAAATCAAAGCAACGAGTGGATGAGTTTTGCCATTAATTATTGTATGACGAAATGTGGGAGCGGTGTATGGTAACTGCCTAAAAATCAGTTAATTAATTAAAATGAGTGTAGCAAAATATTTTAAATTTATAGCAAGCAAAAAAATTGCTTTTAAGCTACCTAAGGCTTTGCTGTGATCCAAAAAAAATATTTTGCACTTTATTTTATTTTGTAAAAATATTTATTTTCATTGCTGCAATAGTAGTTATGATCAAAATCTCTATGAGAATTTCCTAAATATTTAAATTTTATAGCGCTTGAAAATTGATTAAACAATTAAGTTCCGCAAATATTTGAAAACACGTTTTTTTGGTTTACATAAGTTCCCTGCAAATAACTAAATCAGTTTAAAATTCGAAATTGAAAGATGTAAAATTTAATACAGTTTGAAGGTGAAATGTTTGATTTAGTTTTTATGTATATTAACAATTCATAAAGTATCCATTTTCGTTAACTAGCCATTTTGGCAATCGTTTTTTTTTTTGCGAACTCAGCTCCCAAATTCAAAGTATTTTGGATGTGCTGCAACCAATAATTAATTTTGATAGCAATAAATGATCAATCAATTTTAAATGTAAATTACAATGATTATCATAATTATATAATACCCACATACTGAAAAATTTCGAAAATTTATTTTTCTCTTTTTTTTTTCTAATATATTTCAATTAAAGTACAGTTTATTTTATAACAAAATTTCTACAAATCCAAGTTTGAAACTTAATTTATTTATTTTGTATACACTGCTTTGTAAAAAAATTTTAAATGACGCTCTTCTACAATTTGTCTCATACAACAAATCGTAAGCATGCTTAATGTGGTAGAAATTGCGGAGGAGTATTTATTATTAAAAAAAAGTTGCAAAAATAAAAAGTAATTTATAGTAATTTTAAATTTGTGGTTCATAATTTAATTGTAACACAAAACTGCATGCTTAAAAAAATGTTTTTATTTAAAATTTTGATGAAAATCATTATAAGCATAAATTTTGTAAAAACTTTGAAAGCTTAGTTTATATAAATTTTGCTAGAGCATGAAAAGTATTTTAATTAAAAAATCTTAGAAAATAAAAAAAATAAAAGGAAATATAGGAATATTTGTTGTTGTTTTTGCGACCTTTTTGTTTTTATTTTAGTTACAAATAAAAATACAAAGACACTTTTCAGATTTTCATTTATTTTCAATACTCCGTCGACTGTATTATTTCTTTTTTCACATTCCTCTTTGATAGTTGCTTTATTTAAATCTCAACCCTACTTTGAAATACCAGATTTCGCCATTTACGAAAAATTGTTTATATGAAGTGTAAATTACTCTAAAAATTAAAAATTCTTCAACGACTTCAAAAGCCGTGTCACTGCAAATTAAAGTGACTAATAACTTCTTTCTAAAAAGGGAATGAGAGTATACAATTACAACATATTTCATATACATTTCTTAGGTTTCTGTTGAAATCTTTTTACACATGTTTTAATGCTTTTTTTTATTGTAATTTTTCCAAGTATGCACGTTTCGACGTATAGTTGAGAACAAGGAAACTAAACACGACTGTTCAGAGAACGACTTGATATCACTCCAAAAAATCTGAGTCAACGTATTTATTTATGACGCGCATGCCTAGCTTCCTAAATACATATATTTCTGAATGTTTTCATCGTTATTCTAATTTGTATTTATTTGCAGTGTGCTCAGTGTTGGGCGCGAGTTGCCGGCGTGCGCACGATGGGTTTTGTATTGTTTTTTGCCTTAGATTTTTGTATGTAGTTTTGGGAAAACCGGAAATATTATTAATCTATATACTCGTGTAGTTATACTAATAAAAATAATTTTGGGTGAACACGTAGTAATCTAGCCGTTAAAAAAACCATAATTGCAAAATATTTTTCATATCAGTGGGTAATTGAAAAAAAGGTAAAAATGTTAGGAAGAACATGAGCGTATTTTGCCAAAATTCTATGGTATAAGACACAAAAGAGATATATTTAATATCTTATACCACATAAGAATCCACGGATATATCCAAATGCTGGAAAATTACAAATATCAATTTAGTTGAATTTATAAATAGGCAATTCAAACTAGTCTTGAGGATCCACGCATAAATCCAAATGTTGGATAATAAGAAGTAACGCTTTAGTTGAATTACTTAAGTTAATCTCTTCTTATTGAAATTCAGTGGCTGCATCATTTTTGCATTGGAAAAACACCAGTATACTTTTATATATAAATGAAATAATAGATTTATTCACTAATTTGTGTATTGAGTGTAGTTATTGTATCTGGATTTGGAATCGCATGGAATTTCTTCCAAAAAAATTTATTAATTACGCCTGAGACAAAAAAATTTTCAAGAGTTAGCAAATTCGTAAAACTTTTTGTTACATATTATTGCTTGTTTAAGTATTTTTACTTTATATGTATGCATTGAATGAAAGTATGTTTAATAAAGTTCGTTCTAAAATGAATTACCTTTAGTGGGGTTTACAATCTTTACACTGAGTGTTTACCAAGAATAAGAAATATCTTTTGTAAGAGAATTTACAATATTTTGTAATTGAAAAATTTTAGTAGTTAAAAAAATGAAAAACACTGTCAAAACATGTCAATACATGAGGAATGGAAAATACACAATTTTCTTTGTCGTCATTGAATTTAATTTTTTTCTTTATTTTCTCAACAAATATCTTTAATTTTTTAACAAAATAAAAATTTCGTTTTTTTAAGAAAAAATTTTTTTTATGTATAAAATAAAATTTAAAAAACTAGCTTTTCTTCTTGGCATAAATATTTTAAGTTTTAAAATTAAATTATATTTTTTTAAACAAAAATTATCTTAGCTAAAAAAATGTTTAGAATAATAAAATTCAAACCAAAACTTTTATTTCTCTGGCAAACCATTAAAAAAATGACTTTCTTTCTAAATTTGTGCTGAAAAAATAATATTTCTGTAAAAGAGTATTACTTTTTAAAAAAATGTAACTTATAATTTTTATTTTTAATATTAATATTATATTTAAAAACTTAAATAATTATTAAATATATGCCTCTGCATCGAAAGGGCCTCTGCAATAATTGATGAATGAACGTATGCAAATATATTTTTGGAAAGTCATTAAAATTAATAAATAACATTTATGGCAAAATTGTTATAAACATAATAAAATATTTAAGTGGTACATATGCCACAACGTACATACATGCATACGTATGCAAATACAGTTTCAAAGACTTTTTGTGAAGCTAAAATCCATCTTCTTTATTTTCTATGCAAAGCACAATCAAATCGTAGTAATTAAGCTTTGTGCGTCAATACAGAGTGTCGAACGCCAAACTGTCAACATTTTAATGTAATTGCATACTTTGCATTCCTTTCCGACACACGCAGCACGCATTTGAAGGAGTGTTTTGTGATGCGAAAGATTCGCATAATAATATCAGGTTCGTTGTTCGAAAGGGAGGTGGCGGGCAACATCATTAATTTTGCTGAGTTTTGTATTTTATTAATAAAACCAGTCAGCTGTTGCTATGCATAGTTTTATTTTACGATTGTTCCAAATTTATTTGCATGTATGTATGTATGTGTACTTAATTAGTTATTTCTTGCGTGCTCGCCTTATCATTAAGCGCATAGCGATTGCGCGAAAGGCATAAACACAAAACGAATTAAGTGAATGAAACGTAATCACAGTGTGTTAGTTTGGGTCTTACCAATGTACGTATGTGTGTATGTATGTATGTTTATATATAAGCGAATGCACGTTTAACGCATTTAACTAGTATTAATGTGTGTTTGTGCTGCTCACAAGCTTTTATTTATTGAGCTTTGCTGCGCCGACGTTTTGTGTCGTCGTAAGACATTAAGCGACAAGGTCAATCAAAGTCGTATTCGTATTCGTCTTATTTTATATTTCTTGAATGCGATAAAGCTGAAACGGATACGCCATAACTTGATTTTGACAAAATTTGAAGAAAAAATTCCCCAACTGATTCATAATGCCCGTTAGTTCTAAATGCAAATTAAGTTTTTTTTTTTGTTTCTTATTATTTGCGACAATTTGTCTGTAGACGTTCCTCAATCCGAATCAAGTAATTTCGCCTACACAATTCTTGTTTTTATAGTCATTTATAAAAAAAAGTCTTTGAATGTCATTGCAATATTTCACTTGTTTTTGCAAGCAAAATTTGATTGCAATGTATGCTGTGATACGAAAGCTGAAAACAATCCTCGCACCCTAGTTCAGATAACCTCTAAATTGTTTGGCGGTTTGCCGCTTTTGTTGCTATTGCTTTTGTTTACATGTGTCAAAGAGTCAATTAGTCATTGTAAAATTTATGAATGTTTTTTTTGCTTTTTTTTTCACTTACATACTAACCTATTCGTATAATAAATAGTTACTCGGGCAGGTAGTTCACTTCATTTGTTTGTAAACACAAATATTTTGCGCTGTCTTTTCGTCTATTTGTTATTTGCTCATAATTTACTTGAATGTGCTATTTCCTTTTCCTATGTCTCAGTGAATTCATGCTTTATTGCAGTTTTTATTGAATGCGTCAATTTTGTTTTTTGCGTATAACGCATGAATTACTATAATTTCTAAGAATCGTCAAGCGTAAATGCATTGTGAAATGATACACAAATGGATTTGTAATCATTTTTCTTAGCCAGCTTTTGATTATTCTATCAGAACAGCAGCTCTAACACATTGAAAAGGCCTTGCTATTTACTTTGTTTTTTTTTTCTTTCAAAAAATGCTTAAATTATTTTAAAGTTCCAAATAACTTTGAAAAAAAAAAGAGAGTGCAGCTATGATTTGTTTTGCTTAGCTCTGGCATGAAGTGAGGTGAGATGAGTAGAAGTGAGATCAGGTGAAATTAGTTGAGAAGAAGATTGATTAGTGCAGATGAGGTGAGGTGAGATAAAGAGTTGTCGTGTGTTGAGTTTAGATATTGGGAGTATTAGGGTGATGAATTTAGGTGAATTGCGTTCAAGTATAGTGGAGTTAGGCATGGGCTATGTAGGTCTTGCGGGTAAATATAGGTGAGTTTAGTTATGATGAATTAAAATGTGATGAGTTTATGTGTGGTGGATCTAAGTATGTTGAGTTTCGACGTTAGGACTTTAGGAGTGGTAAATTTGGTTAATGTCAGTTTTAATGTGGTGAGTTGAGGTGTATAAAGAAGCGGTGACTTTAGACTGTGTGAGTCTAGGTATGGTGAGTTAAGTTATCGTGTGTAAAGATGCGGGGAGTTTAAGTGTGGTAAGTTCAGATTTGGTGAACTTAGTTATCGTTAGTTCAGGTATGGTGAGCTGAAGAATTACTAATTGCCGTTCCCAATTATTTTCCATCGCATCATTTTGGACGTATTTGACATGTCATGATTTTTCAGTTTACTATCAAGTTTGTTGAACAATTTTGTAAGAGTCCATATTTCGTATTTATGCTTGCTTCATATTAAAGTTTTAAACGAATCTAACTTAATGAAAATCCACTTACACGATTGTGTTATAAACGAAATTTTCCTAGATAGATATAATAAATAAGTTAAAAGAAAAATAAATAGTTAAAAATTATATACATACCCATTATTTTACAGCAAACATTCGTATGCTTTTTGTTAAAGTACAAACCTGTTTTTAATACAAAAAAACTTAGACTTTAATTTGAAAAGTATTGAAAATATTGTAAAACACTATGGCTCAATCAAAATGTTGAGCAACTGTAGTTAATTGGCGACTATATTTTTCTCAAATTTGTGATCATAACAGGCAGATATATTTTCTTTATAATTAAGTAATATATTTCTCCCATTTGCCATGGTTTTATTTTGTTAAGCAATTTTTCAAGAAACGTAAACGCTTTAACGTACAAATGTTTTTCTATAACTCTGCTGTGTGCTATGACAATCATCGAGACAGAGATTCACTGAAGATTAGTTCAAACAACAACACTTAACAACTTCCGGCATACAACAAAACGAAAAAAAAAAAAACAAACCAAAAACCCATCTTACAAAAAATACAACTCACCTTCGCCATTTAAACCAAATAAACAATGTAAAAATATTCACAATAAATATTTACGCTCTTAAATGTGCATACATATGTAGACTTAAATATACAATCATTTTTAAAAACACATTTCGTATGCTTAATACAGACACAAAATAAACAATCATAACATGTTTGCAAATATTGAAGCCTTTCTTAACTTGACCATTTCTGTTTTGTTGTTGTCGTTGTTGTTGTTGTTAACAATGTAAATGTGAATGGGTCAAATCGAATCAGCTAGCGAGTAAAACTAGTCATTACAACATGCTATTACAAGTACGAAAGGCAAATGAGGGATCATTTATTTAGAAGTTTTGCGCTTGCGCACTCGCTAAGGCATGTCAAGAGCGTTCAAAAGTCTGCGTGAAACTCAAAGTGTAGACAAATATTTGCACCGACATTTCATGTTCATTTGCTAAATTTTTTCCATTGCTCTTTTCGTAAATGTAAAATTCAAGCTAAACTGACAATTTTAAATATTCACGCGCACGTTTATATTTGCGGTTTATTGTATTCGTATTGCTGCCCTTATTTGAATTTATTTACCTAGCCAGTTTTAGTTAATGAGCGCTATTAGTTTTGCAATACCTTCTACTAATCCAAAATGCACACATAATTGCATACATACACATATATAAAAACGAATACTTATATTTAGGTAATCTATGCACAAATGTGTCTACATATTCGTATACATTTATTTAACAACATAAATATGTTTGCTTGTGGTTTTTTCTTTCATTTGCCTTTTCTATTTTTATACTTCTTTCCGTGCATTGACCAGCGGCTGGGATTACAAAATATTTAACAATAAACGAAAACGCGTTAAGTGATTGACCTTGAACTAGTTTTTTTTTTCGAAAACTTATCGACTGCATCGCCATTCCTCAACGAAGTCAATAGAAAACATGAAAGACACTGCAACTGCGGCAAACAGATAAACACATGTAAATTTATATATATGTATATTCATCTGTAGACACTGTGAACTTTCGATATGTGTTATATATATATGTATGTGTGTATGTAATCACTATCAATAATAATATTCGATATGATTAACACTTTATCGTGGAGTGCATTGACATTTCGCAAGCAAAAGTAAAGTGATTTTTCTTAATACAAATTGCCTTCACCTTGACCTAAATCAATATTTTTTTTTATTGTAAGTATTATATTCGATTGCAAATTCTGGCATACACATCCATTTATAATTTTTGGCACACATTTGGGCAATATATTCCATGTGTACAAAAACTGATTTTTTTTTCTTTATTTCATTTAAAACCATTTAACATAGTTCTCTTACAAATATCAAATAAAGTTTGTACAAAACCGAAATTTTTATGAAATATTTTTGAAAGCCTGGAAGTGCTTATGACGAATAAATTTAATTAATTTAATAAAAAGAAGTCTGATGAGGAAATGTGATGATTTCCGAAATAGTACTTCTACCATTAAAAAATTTTGGTAATCTTCCATAAACTGGCCTCGAGCTCAATAAAATGGTCAATTACATTTATTAGGCCAACAGAAAAGTAACAAATATTCATTTTTTTTATTTAATTTTTTTGAGTAGATATGCAGTTTCTGAGCCCATTTTATTTTAGTATATTAAACTACAAGTTTCATTCGACTAAAGTGTACCGTTGAATTCTGAGTTCTTTTCCAGCGCCTACTTCCATATAGCTTCGAAACAAAATTTCATTAGTACATTGCCGTTGATGTAAATTTTCTGCTTCAGACAGATTTAACAAATTCTTATAGGCTATTTTTATGGTTTTTTTTTAGTGCCATTTTATATGAATTTTTCGATTTTCTAAAAACTGTGTGTACCAAGCAACATGTATGTCGATGGATTGAATTATTTTTAGGTTTTTTTACAAAAAAGTTTTAAACTTGGGTTTGTTTAGTTTTTATTTGAGAATTGAACTGCATTTGAATTCGAAAGTATAGGAAATTTAATAAAAGAAAAATAAATGTGATATTATTGTGCTATAGGTGCGGAACACTTGTAAAGCTATTCGGTTAGTTTAAATATTAAAACAAAAGTTAATTCGTAGTTTTGCCTTTCATCTTAACTGCTAAACGATTGAATTACAATTGTACAGTTAAAAATTTATTTTCGAACTTTAAGAATTAACATTTAATTTTTATACACAAGCTTATTCTGAATATAGGGTCCCGAGGATTTTTTCTCCCTGTCCCTGTATTAAACTATTAGTTGTCGTATTTTGGAATAAACTTTATGCAAACTATTGTTGTTTGAGCGATAAAGTTTTTTTTTTTAGAAAAACGTTTATTTCGAAAATCCTAATTTTATCATATGTATACATGAATGGCAAAAACATTCGGATAATTTTTTATCAAATTTTTTATTCGCAATATTTTTTATGATAATTGTTTTTAACAAAAAAATAAAAAATATGGAATAATTAATTTAATATCTTAGTTTGATGAGAAGAGATTAATTTCTTAGTTTTAGCGTGTTTTTCTGGATTTTCTGAATGACTCTGGTCACATTTTGTATGAATACAACAAATTTATTGTCAAGTAATTAATATTTTTTTTCGATTTAAAGCTCAGCCATAGCAAATACGGGTTTCGAGGTAAATTTCTTGTAAATTTATTAATTGGAATCAGATTTTTTTTACAAATAAACTAGAAACAGTTTAGACTATTTGTAAGGCAGTTAAATAAATATCCACTTCAACGTCGCGTAGCGGGTGCAAGTAACATGCGCTATGAATTTGAACAACATCGGTCCATAAATACGACTTGTATATGTAAAGTGCACACAATTTTTGTTGTTGTTGGAAACTGAAATACTTATAAATACTTAATAAGATTACTTGATAACCTGTATGGCGTGAACGAACTAATATTTTTCCATAACAACAGAAGCATTATAATTTTGAGGTAGAACATTTTAACTCTATTGTGTGGAATTTTTGAAAAGCAAAAAAAAAATTTTTTACCACTTTTAATAAGATTTTATAATTTACTTTTTTATTATCTTGCACTGAACAAACATTCTAAATACGCACGAGTACTTTTGCATATTAGACGCATCCGGGTGCTAATCGAGAGTGATTTCTAAGAGAGCAACTGCATGGCGCCTAAAAATATACTTTAATTGCAGGTTTTTCTCTGATCCCAAAAAATTCAAAACCTGCAGAGTTGCTTTTTGTATTTAGATTGTAAATGAAGTTACATAACAGGTGGACAATTTGTATGCAAGAAATATACAATTTCGATGTTTTTAATTTCGAATTTAAAAGATTACGGAACGAGCTTTTTTGTGTGTTTGGTGTATGTATGTATTTCTGAGGGTTCGATTTGGAACTTAAACTTTATTATTTGTGTGAGCTGCAATTCGAAAAAAGGTAAGCCTTAAGGCAACACTTCTTTCTTGAAATTTAAGTAATTTGAAAAAACACTATTGCATTGAGTTTACGTAACTCTCTTTAATAGCTGAACACAAAAAGCAGATTTTGCGAATATTGTTCATTTATATACCATATATATGTATATATGTAGTTAGTCTATATTATTACAATAAATTTTATGATTTTATCTGAAATTTTAATATCTTTTGCATTTAAAACACGTTCGCTCAACGTATACATACATATTACATACATACATACATATTTACAAAGTACATGATATTCTATAAGTTTACTTGGATTTATTTTTATCTATTTATAAACACGTTTACCATTACTTTTTTCTCATCATTTGCAAATGAAGATTTTGCTCCACGTGCTTTGGTGCAGCAAATGTAAATAAAAAATAAAAATAAAAGTAAACACGTAAGCAAAACCACAGTCAATTCACACACATCTCTTAAAAAAACACAATGAAAAGTGTTACTCAAATACCTTAGCCGCCACTATTGCATGCTGTTCGCCCCTCTAAGCCTCACCAGCGAGCATGCCACATAAAGTCATTTTATTGAGCAATCGATACGCGCCATAGCATTTCTTTGCAATTGCAATCGACAGTAAACAACAAAAACAACAACAAATAATGATGCAAAAATGTTGAAAAAACAAAACGAATCAAATATAAACAAAAGCCAACAACCCACTAACCCACAGACAGGCGAATGTTGGCGTCCAACAAGTAGCTCAAATGAATGACCGATCCAACGACTGAGCTGCTGGCTGGTTGCTGACTTGGTCGCCAGCTTTCGGCGCTTTTATTGCGCTTAGCCTGAAATCTGTCTGCCGACTAACGACAATACGAATGTGTACATATAGCCATAAAAGTTTTTTTTATTTTTAACAACTTCTTTGATTGTTGCTCTTATTTGTTTGTGGAATTGTGACGACAGCACGGAATTGCAGCGACAGCTAAATTAGAAAATATGTTATTCGCGCGAACGCTCAGCTGCTCAGGTAGTCGTGGTTATTGCCACAAACCCTCGAGTCGTCCGCAGTCAGCTGTTCAGTTTCTTGGTGTAGTCGCACGACAATTTTTGCACTGCTGACATACTTCTTTTTATTGCTGCCTGCTTGCTAGCTTGCTTTCTGCTGCATACCTACTTAGTTGCTTTCGCGCGCTTTGCTTCGCGTTTCGGCTCTTCGGTGGCAGTGTTGCTGGTGTTGCAAACGAAAGATGTAAGCTAGCGAGCAACAAATAAAATAAACAAGTTAAAGTGGAATGTGTATAGAAATATAAGAAATAATAAATTGTAAACAAGTTGCGGCTGTGAAGTGATAGTGCTGCTATTTGGCAGACTTGTTTGTGTGTTTAAGTATATACAAACATATGTAATAATTTGATTTTAATAATTGTTTTTTGTTTTAACATGCTCATTACAACTGTGCCACGAATTGTGGCATAATACTTAGTTTGCTGAATGACTACATGCATAGGAAAGGGAAATGATTTCTATATTACAGATCGGAGAATTGAAAAACTTTATAAATGCTTGTATTTAGTGTATAATTGTTTTAAATTTTAAAATTCCCCAAACAATTTCTTTTTACATTTTACAGCTCAATCTGTGGTTGTGTAATAATAAGTGAACATATATCCAAGAAATATCAAAAAAAAAAATTTTAGCAACAAAACATTTTTTCGATAGTAATTGCCCTTGAATGAAATAAAAATAATGAAAAATACTACATATATTTATTTGTTTTAATAATCAAACCTACTTACTTAATTGAACAATAATAACACTAAAAAATAGTTAAAATGTCAATCTTAAAATACTTTTCATCAGAAAATTATAGTATATTATTGCTTCAGGTTTTAGCAGAATAGAAATTTATGAATTAATTTGGGTTAACAGTTTTCTTGGAGAGCTAGTCCGTTGTTCTCAGAAAATTGTGATACAAATTTACTGCCTAATTCACCGTTTTTCATAAAATGCATCGTAAAACTTTTATCATAACCAGGGAATTCAAGGTCTGAGTCAAAGCACAAAAATTGCATTAATTGAAACTTGTTAATTTTTTTTAAATTTACTTAAAAATTTTTCAATTCCAAAGTAATTGCTCTTTTTTCCCGATTCTCTTTTTTATTGCCTTTTCAATGCACTTTTATGATTGTAAGTACCTCCTCCTGTGTTTTATCGCAATTTTACTTTGCCTTCTGATAGGTTTTTTGTCCCCTAAAATCCATTTCCTAGTGTTAACTACGAAGTCTGAAGTTATGCCGCAAGCTTCCTAACCTATTTCGTGCTCAATAATATTTGCGGACATAGAATAGATATAAAAAATATATTTAATCACAAGGCATAGTTTTTAGCGCAGTATCTATGTATATGTGATTTATGGGTATATAGTAGATACATATTTGATTTTTACTTTGAAATGTTCATCTAAATATTTTCACTATTGACAAAATATTTTCAATGCTATATTTCTCATCTAAATATGATAGACTATTTCCAAGCCATCTGGTTCTTATGATAAAAATAAGTCTAAAAATATGCGCCAAAGATATAAATTGGTACACACTTTGCTCACAGTTATGATGTTGCATATTTTTAGGATTTTCCTCCTCTTAAGTGTAAGTTTAATTCCCCGTAACAAATATCAGGAATCATCAAAAATTCATATTTTCTTTTATGTCATTAACTTTTATATATTTTTGTTTTTCAAAATTACCGAAATTCTCCTCTTTTACTCGTTACAGAGCCAACGAACCTGTTATGGCCACAAACAATGATGGCGGAACAGCGGAAGCACAATGGAATCGTAGCTCACAGGCTGCCGTGTCGGTGCGACATGCCTTCAAAGCGTTCGGCAAGAAGAAGAACGCCAATCAGGTGTTGAATAATTTAAATATGACCGTACCAAAGGGCACAATGTGAGTATTTGTTTTGTATGCTATGAAAGCTATAACTATAACATAGCTAATAAATAGACAAAAAAAAGGAGTTTGCAGTTTTGTAGCATATTAAGTTTTGGTTTAGTATTATACAAATTCTAAAACTTTCCGCTGATTTTTAAGAATAGCTTTCGTCGAGAGAGTATTGCCATTTATTTTTTTTTTTTTTTAATTTTCTTTAAATAAAAATATATTTCATACATTATATGAAAGCAAATGCGATAACAAAATTTTTTAAAAATTTAATGGACTACAAAACTGTATACTCGAAAATTTTCTAAAACACCTAAAAATACATTTGAAATTAAGATGGAAATTATTATAAGTTTTGAATAAAGTTTGAAACTTGGGCTTGTGTGAATTCTGTTAGACAGTGAATTATATATTAATTTAAGAAATATTTAAGTTAATAAATACGACAACTCCATTTTTCGGTCAAAATCACTACTTGATACTCACGGAATGTAAGAAAATATTTCTGCATGCATACAATGCATAAAACTCAAATTCTTTACAACCATTGAAAATAAAATTTGTTTACTTTTACAATATACATTTTTTTCTAACTCTACTATTATTATGTTTTTAAAAGGGTATACTTAAAATTTTGAATGTTTTATAAGTATAAATATTTGCTTTTTGAATTTACTTTAAATTCCATAATTTATTTCTTTATAATGGTAAACAAAGGTGATATTTTATTTCAAAGGGCAGTAGTTTTAATATTTTTTATCATTATAAAAATCAAATACTCACCTCGATACTGACAATTGTTTGCATTGTCTTCGTAATGACCGCGTAAAGAAATTGCAGCATAACCAACAACTACTTTTCAACTGTAGTTGTATTTGTATTGTTTTTTTTTTACTCATTTATCAAATATACGCTATTAACTTAGACAAATGTATGTACTTCGGCGTAACGAACTTACAAATTTAAAATGAAATGTGTAAACAAAGGTGCGCATGCGCGCACATCGCATCACATCAAACAACAAAGTACATAGTTAAACGCAGACAGTACAATACATTTACACTTTATTTTTTGATTTACTAAAATTGCGCTGGGAAATTTTTCTTAACTGAAAAGTTGTTAACTCACAACTTTATGTTCATTCAACATGCAGCAGCGTTGCATAAACCCAAGCTCGTTTAGCTCTTAAGCGCCCACACCCGCACACTTTGCAAGCGCCTTGGAAATGTGTATTGGGAAATCTGGGAAATAAACGGACTATATATATTTTTTTCAATTCATTGATACTGAGCAAATAAATTTTTGTTAAAATTCTTAAAACACGTGCCAACTTATAATAACATTACATCAGTTATTTTAACTGACAGCTAGTAAATATTAACGCAAGTGTTCTAATAAAAGTGGCTTGTATGTTTGTAATTGAGTCGCTTTATAATCATCGACCTTCCTTACAATGCACTATTAACTGCTATTGAATTGCGTGTGAGCCAATAATTGCTCATAGCAAACTTTCAATTTAGTTTTAATTGCTCATATATACATACATACATACATTTTTTGCATATGATTAAAAGCAATGTTTTTATTTAACATCGATTTGCTTAGCATTTTGCTCAATTTATTTGTGACGCGTGCGCTCTTTTAAGCTTAGTCTAATCGGCAGTTTGTATTGAAAAAAGTTTAAAAGCTTTGGCTTTGTAATTATGTATAACTTATTACAACGCGTTCAATTGCTTCAAATTGTCTAGCAGCTATGTATTTTCGGTAAGTGTTCGTGAATGTCATATAGAAATTATTTAAAGTAATTTTTAAGGAAACATTTTTGATTTTCCAACCTTTTCCAATACAAACATTGTTTCCAAATTTCATAAAAAATATGAATAAACTATAATTGAAAAGCGAAAATTATTAAACAAAGTCTAAAAGTTTTTCTAACACTTAAATTTATTTATCAAATAAAAAGAAGGATGTGTTTATAAAGTTATATTCCATTTGATATGGATAAAATATTTATCTTGCATTGCAAAATGTAAAAAAACTATTATTCATCGCATAATTGTTTTTAATGCATAGTTATTAATACGCTATTTCCCGACTCTTTTCTTTTTTGCTCATAATGAAAATAAAAACGTAAGTTATAATACACTTGTGTCTATAAATATGACAATTTGCATTTCTCTTATAAAATTTGTATTACTGATTTCTTAATTGCTACAACTTTTACGAATAAATGACCATTTAATTTTAACAAAGCACGTGTACGTTTCAAGGCGCTAAATGTTACCGCCACTTTTTAAGAAAACATTTTTTTTTTCAAGAGTGCTACGATATTGTTCCACATACAAATGAATTTCGTTCAATGAAATACAGCAAAAAATTCCAAAAATATGCAGATTTGTTACTTAAACAATGTTTGCTTAAATTTCGTCATATTAATAGAGACAAAAATATGAACTTTTAAAATTGGGTTAACATTTATGGTTTTTTGTTAAAGGTTAGATTTTATTTTAATATAAAAATATTGAAAATATTATTTAAAACAAAAAAAAAAATTTCAAAAATTGTCATTATCTGGTGGGATTTTAATGTGAGATTCGAAATTTTATTTGTTTGAATTGTATTTATAAAAGAAATAAAAAAGAAATACTCTATTGTATGTAAATAAATATTTACATATATTCTTGGTGTATTTTTTTTGCAATAGCAAATAAAATAAATTACGAAATGTGTAATTAATGCAAATGCTTAAGAAATTATTAAATTAAAATATCCATTTATCATTGCATTGATCCGCAAAAAACATAAATTTTTTTGCAAGGGGTTGATGCCTCAAAAAATTTGTTGTTGGATTAAACAATTAATTTCCATCCATAAAAGTGCGAAATCAAGCCGTAACATTTTAAACGAAAAAATCATGAACAAATTGTAGAATAAAGGGAATGTAATTTTTAGTAAAATTAACAAAACTCCTTTAAATTTTGTTTTTAACTTAGGCTAACAAATGTATATGCAAGTCTTTTGTTAGAGAAAAAGCTACTTTAGACCGTATAAAAAAAGCTTGTTTTAAATTAGTTCAATGATGATTCATTTTGACAAATTTAACAATTTTTTTTTCGTTTTATTGAATTCAACTTTTTATGTACAAATATCGTCCTTATTTTTACAAAATTTCACAAATTTTTGAATAAGCCGTTTTGATGCCTTTTTAATTTCAGTATAGCAATTTTCAAGCTTAAAGTCGAGAATAATTATTCTGTCGAGGGTGTTGCGTATTTCAAACCAGTAAATCAATAAAATTTTTCAGACTCAAATCATCTACATTGAATGGTTAACAAAACTACATACTCGAAAATTTTCTAAAGTCTAAAAAGTTTAAAATATTATACAAAAATTTTGTATAAATTGTTATAAATGTTTCGCGGCGTTGTTCGATTAGAAGGTTAGCCAAGATGGTCAAACTTGCAAGAGAGAGAACGCCCATTCCGCTTTCGTCACGTTGGAAGGGTTTAGTTATGCCGCTCACTACCTGCAAGCTCCTTCTTAGGGATTCTATTATAAAATAAGCAGGAGGTCGATGGAAAAATTGTAGCATCAGGTCTAAACAAATGTGGCCAGAGTGGAACGTCAAACGGTTCAGGGTCTGCTCTTGCCGAGCAGAGCAAACCTCTCCGTGGCTATAGGACTTATAACAGGTAACATACTGATTGAAAGGCATGCAGAAAGACTGGGGGTCCTCTACAACGACTTCTGCAGAAGTTGCCGAAACGAGCAAGCGCCTGAAATCGCAATTTCTATTCGAATGTCCCACACTACGGAAGATAAACCTAACTTAACCTATAAATTGTATATTGCACTATAATTTAAATTGATATAAAAATGCATAATGGAATATTGCTAAATATTAAAATAAAACAATTGTACTTTTTATGATATTTTGCTAAGTTTTCTTTAAATTGAAAGCAAAGCCATTCGACAAAAAAAATGTATAAAATATATGTTTATTTTCAAAATTTGCCAATATGTACTTGTCCCATAATTGTTTCACGGAAAAATAACGGAATTCTAAAAAGTTTGCCATTGAAAATCGTAGTTTTCAACCTGAGCTCGTAATATATACATAAGTATGAATGTATATATGTAGATATGTACATACATAATAAACGCATTTAGAGAACAACAATCAACAGTTAAATGCACTCTAGTTCAAAGTTGAGAAGAATCCGAAACATTGACACACTTAATTGAAGGCATTAATGTCATTAATGTGAAGACAAACAAAATTAAAAATTAAGTAAAACAAAAAAAAAATTATAAATGTTGAGTCAATACACGACCAGGTATATATGTACATACATACAAACATACGAAGATATGAACAAAATTTAAGTTCAACATTTTTATTTCCGTTACGGCTGAAGATAAAACTACTACACAATCAGATGTCACATCAGGGGCGGATCTACGGGGGGAACTGAGGGAAATTTTCCTCCCAAAAAATACAAATCAGCTGAAAAATCCGAGTTTAAGGATTTGTACTTCACACATGGACAAATGTATAATTATTTATTCATTATTTTCTGACAATACTAATACTGGAATAATTGTGTACGAGATGTGCATTTTTGATTAATATAATGATAACAATGAATAATGAAATATTATTTATGTAGATTGGTACTATCTTTAATGCCTAACTGATTTCCGGAATAGTGCGTGCTAAAAAATACTGGTCGGTCTAGCTCTACTCCATATTCATCATGATATTGTAACGAAACCAGAAATTATTGTCGAACGGCTTGCAAATCTTTGAGCAAACCGAATGGTTTTGTAATTCGTGTTTCAGTAGTCAGCTATTCTATCTTATAACTTGAAAGATGATTTTAAAAAATATAAAATATGTGTAATATAAAATGTGTGTTTGAACTAAAATAAAATATGGTAACTATCATATCTAGACTCGAACATTTTTTGACACAGAGTTGCTCACCCTAAAATCAAGCTCACATTCCGCCCCTGTGTCACATAGACCACGCGCTGGTAGCGTCAAATCACATCAGTTAGAAATGAAGTATTTAAATCTGCTAGACACAAAAAATGGCAAAAGTCGATGACGAGTCGATGTTGAAGGTTGGTGGTTTAATTTTTTTTTTTTCTGTGGAACTGAATGAACAACTCACCAGCAGACTTACACAGGCACACATACACTCATACACTCAAATATTGAAGCATTTGTTAATGGCTTGGCCCTCAGCAGCCATAGTGAAATCAAAAAAACAAAACAATGAAAGTTGTCAGAAGTATGGTAACAACAATATAAGAAGAAGAAGAAGAAAATCATCAACGCGAACAGCTCACAACTTGCTCGTACGTAGTCATTGACCAGCGAGTCATTGCCGTTAACTCGAGCGGTTTGCCGGCAAACTATTGAAAAAAATAAGAACATTTCGCTATACATTGCTGATATGTACATTAACCAGCGTCAAAAAAGACATTTTGTATCTCTGACCACGATGAAAACTGCGCTGCCAGTTACAAAAAAAATCGTTTGGCGGAATTTCAGCCGTCAATCTTTATTTTCCAGGCAATTTTCAAAAAAAAACATTAGAATTTGAATAATAATATATAATTTTATTGAGCTCGAGTCTAGTTTATAAATGATATTATTTGAAAAAAAAGGCCACTCGGCAGACGTAGCACATCATGTAGCGTGCTACTCGAGATTCCTTAGTTCAAAGCCGGGGAGCGGTGAGGAAGAATAAAATAAAATTAAATTAATTAAAGTCTGATGAGGAGATGTAGTGTTCTCTAAAATGGCTGCTATTACTGCTACCACTAAAACTGTTGTTGTTTTTCCTCAATAAAAACATAAACTATTAATGATTTAAATTTTTTTGAAAAAAAAATTTGTTGTTCCGTATTTTTTTACACAAACAAATTAATATTAAAACTTGTAAAAATGTAGTTTTGTAGCCATTTAAGATGACATTAAAAAAATTTACAAAAATCAGAATTTTATTAAAAAAAAAATTGTTGTTCGCCAATTTTTTTAAACAAATAAATAAATAGTACAACTTGTAGGCATGCAGTTTTGTAGCCCATTTAATTTTACTATAATAAAGTTCAAGTTTCAAGTGGCTACTTTGGTTGATTTTCGACAATTTTTTCATTTCTAGCGCTCTTCCCCAAATTAATTAATAAAAAACAGCAATATTGTGTTAAAATGAACGGTTATACGTAGTAATTCCATAGTTGCACTAAGTTCCAGTAGAATTTAAGAACTACAAAATTGCATACTCAACATTTTTTATTTAGTTTTATATTAATTTTAAAAAAATATTTTATATTTGCGAGCGCTTACTAAAAAATTTCCCCATAATATTATAACCGACAATTCATTTTCTTTTGGCACTGAAAAATAGTACATTTTTTTAACACAGTCTAATATATATACGAGTATATATATATATAAATATATATACTCTTTTTACAAATTATAGCACCACCACATATTTACAGATTTTGGCACTTAAATATGCTTGTAATTAATTTAAAATATTTTTCAAGTAAAATATGATTAATTCTCTAAGAAAAACCATATTTATATTTTTTGTATGGAATTAATTGCTTTAGGGTCAGTAAAAAAAATTGTCGAAAATCAGTGGTAATTCGTAGCTATTAGAAACTTGCAATCTGTTATACTAAAATTCAATGACCATTTTATCTGTATAGCCAGAAAAATATAAATTTTTTTAAAGTTCGAAATTTACATTATTTTTTTATTAACATATATTAACAAACTATATTTTTTATAAAATTAAACTTTAAGGGTGTTTGTTAGAGAATTAACGATATTTAAATTGAAAAATTAATTTAGAAAAAATAACTTATCCAAATATTTATTTGTGCTATAATCTGTGAAGAGAGTATATATATGTATGTATGTATGTATATACAAGTACGTTTAAATAACAGTTTATTGCTGCTTCTCAAGTAAATGTTCTTTATCGGCTGGAAAATTGCTTCGAATTGTATAACTACATTTGTATGAATATACTACATTTACCTGTATTTACATAGATACTCGTACCTACCTACCTACATATATATGTACATATGTATATGTAATACAGTGTACGTGCCGCTGCCAAAATTAACCTCAAGTACATCTGAGCCAGTTGCTGTTGGACTTGCAAAGCTTGTAAAAATTTCCGAAACAAAATTTCTGTAAAAGCCGTAGTTAACGTTTATTGGCGTTATTTATACTTTTATTTTTTAAAATTTTTTTTTTTAACAATTTTTGGGTATACGCATTTGTCTGTTTTTAGCTGAGTATGTCGAACCCAAGGTGTCTGCTGCCGGTTTCAGATTTTTTTTCGCAGCGTCCTTTGTCGGTTTATTTACGAATAAATGCATACGTGCTTTTCTTTATAAATTCGTATGTATGTAGTTTATCTGCGCTTGTCGGTGGGTCGCAACGTTTAGTTGGTTGTTGTGTTTGTTTGCTCTTTTTTTCAATGTTTGTTAAGTTTTTTTTTTTTTTTTTTTTTGTTTTTATTCTCTTGAACCGAATTTCAACTTGAACTAAGGCGTTTAGCATTGACTTGTATGTAAGCGTGTCAACTCGCCAACTCGTACATATGTATGTTATCTATGTATGTATGTATGTATGTATGTATTCAGGTGAAGAGAGATACAGCAAGATAAATTAATAATTTCTATATTTAAAACGACAGCTTAAATGATTATGATAATTTTATGGATAATTTTTTTTAACATTTATAACATAAAGAGAATAGTATGGCACATAAGATTTGTAGTAATAAATCTAGCCGAAGACATCATCATAACTTCAGATTTGTTAGATTACACTGTTAGATTTATATGGACCTGACCACCTTAATGTTGATTTACTATCCCCAACTGTCCTTAGAGATTTTATTAAAAAACCCGTTTTAAACCGAAAGTCTTTTTTGTCGCTCCATGCCATGCGTGGACAATTTAGGCGGGTGCACGAATGAACGCAATAGAAGGACCAAGTGTAGAAGGGTTTTTGGTATCTACCCAAATAGAAAAATGGTTGCAGTATCCACAATATAAGAAGAAGAAACCTGAAATATGTTTATGTTTAATAAATACTCAGCCTTAGTGTATTGGAACTAAACAAGAGTTTGGCATACCTCTAGATCTGTTAGAAGAGAAGTTTAAGAGCTTTGGTAGCTTTGGTAGGGGAGTGTCAGTTATTGAAGCAGACTTTCATGGCATTTGGCAATTGAAATCTTACGCTTGATTGTTAAAAAATATTAAATGGAAGGCTTTTTTAATACAATGGTAAAAAGAGGGCTATAAAATTAGTAGTTTTGCAGAATTTGGGAATAAGCGATTGGCGACTTGTAGAGAATCATCACAATTTGTGTTTGAAGCTCTTCCTTTGCTAGTAAACCCGCAGGTGATTTGTCGCTCGGTGAATGCCTTTTATGGTTTCTCCATACATTGCCGGTCTGAAAATTGTCCTGTATGACTTGTGAGTGCTAAGAAAAAAATTAGTTTGGCGAAAGTTATCCGCTAAGATCTTCGGGTAGTTAGCTGACGGGTTAGTGGTGCCGTCGTTTTTCAGCTTTAGAATTTTTGTGTACGCTGTAAAAACTATAACCGAAGACTTGGTGGAAGCGATCAGAATCGAAAAATTAACTGTTCATCTTTAGCATTCCTACGACAGTCGGTTTGCCGCATCGAAAGAATCATCAAGAACTGAAAAGTTGTGCCTAAATCTGATTGAGCAAGCGGAGGTGGTTTGAAGCCATTTCGCTCCTCCAGCGATTTTTGCAAGCAGTTGTATATTTTCTGAAATAGAAATGAGCGGGATTGAAAGAAATTTTCTAGGGTAATAAGTATTCAATTTGTAAAAAAAGTCACTTATATACATTCATTCCGGTTGACCCTTCACTGTAAAATACTTGTTTTTTTTTTTAATATAATTTGAATTAACAGGTTTTCCAATTAAGCGTCGAAGTTAGATATCGTTGATCACTAACTTAGACATATTTTACACAAAAGATCTACGAACAACCGCAGAACTCACGTTGCTTTCTCTTTTTTCCCCCGTTCCTTTACAGCTACGGCCTGTTAGGCGCCTCTGGTTGTGGCAAAACTACACTACTCTCGTGCATTGTCGGTCGACGGCGTCTGGACTCGGGTGAAATTTTCGTGCTCGGCGGCAAACCAGGCACACGCGGCTCCGGCGTGCCTGGCAAGCGTGTCGGCTACATGCCACAAGAGATCGCCCTATACGGCGAATTCTCTATACGCGAGACAATGATGTATTTCGGTTGGATCTTCGGCATGGGCACCAAAGAGATTATGGAGCGTCTGCAGTTTCTATTGAATTTCCTTGATCTGCCATCGCAGAAGCGTTTGGTGAAGAATTTGAGTGGTGGCCAACAGCGTCGTGTCTCCTTTGCCGTAGCGCTAATGCATGATCCGGAATTGTTGATATTGGACGAGCCAACTGTGGGCGTGGATCCATTATTGCGACAAAGTATATGGAATCATTTAGTGCATATCACAAAGGCGGGACAGAAGACGGTTATCATAACGACACATTACATTGAGGAAGCTCGCCAGGCGCATACGGTACGTATGAATGATATTGTTGAAAATGTTAATGGAGGAACTTGATTTAATATTTTACATTTTTATACACCTTCAGATCGGTCTTATGCGCTCCGGTAATTTGTTGGCTGAAGAGTCACCTAGCGTTTTGTTGTCAATATACAAATGCATTAGTTTGGAGGAGGTATTCCTCAAGCTGTCACGCATGCAAAGCCAAAAAGGTGAAATCTCGAATGTGAACTTTAGGTGAGTTTGGTAAAAAGTAAATTTAAAAATACGATTTGATAACAGCATGACATTTGCCATTAAATTCAAATCTTTGAAATTCCATAATGCAACACTAAACCAAAACACACACATACGCACGAAATTAAAAACTTAAGAAATCATTATCCAAAAAAACTTAAGAAGAGAAATAAATTTAATCGCATATATTTTTTCATGTTGGTCACTTCACATTTTGTAGTGGCGTATGTTTGTGGTTGTTGTTGCTAACAATCATTATACGAGTATGTGTGCCTCGTGCTGCTCAGCATGAATATTAATTAATACGATTTTTATTTCCCTTATTTTTTTTTGTTTTGTTTATTTTTACACATTTTATGCATCTTTACAACTCATCCTGCATTCGTGGCATTCGTCATCGCCGTCGGCATATTCCTTGTTTTTGTTGTTGTTGTTATTGTAATTGGCACACACAACGTATATTAACGTACTAATTTCTGATATTGTGCCTCATCGCTCGTTCTTTTGGTGATCATTTGGTTCATACGATTCACAAACGAATTCCATCCTGTTGTGGTTGTTGTTGTTGTTGTTTATGCAAAATACACGTGACATTCGATTAACAGTAATAATATTTCATTACACGCCATGGCGTTCGGCAGTAAAATGGATAAGCCAAGTTCGAGTCAAGAAGGAGGCGTCGTTGGACTAAATTTCCATCAGAGCAAAGAAGTGCTGATTAACGAAACAAATGGATCGGTCTTTACGGTTTGTTTGACAAAAAAAAACTGCTTATTCATAAATTTACATTTACTCATTAATTAGAATGAGAAAGGAATGAAAGAAAGTACGTCCGAGTTAGCAGCATTCGTTTAGTGTAAAGTATTTTCGTACAAATTCGAAGCCAGCGTAAAAGGGTTTTAACATTGAAGATCCTTCGGAGACTAACACACTAAACAGCTGATCGAAAATAATCGCTCATAGTCAGGCTTAGTTTTTATCTCTGAGAATGGCATAGGCTTAAAAATATAATTAATTAATAAAGGGCTAGAACGAAAGAGTTTTCCATGTAAATCGCTTATATTCAAGAGAAATTTTTTGATTGTTTTTAGTTTGAATTCGATTTCAAAAGGAAAGACAGTAACATATAATTAAAAGTATCGATATTGAGTTATAAAAAGTACTCAGCTCCCACCAGAACTCTGAAGTACCTTATAGCACTCGATAAAATCTTGAAAATATTTAAGCGAAGTTCAAAGAACTCGGTACTCAAAATCACAGTACTCAGAATTAAGTGTGACTTACCCCCGAATTTAGTAAGCAGTCTTAGTCTCTAATAGAGACAAAAGTCACAATTTTAGACCAGTTGGCATCGATTATACTCAAAATAAAGCCTCAAATCTCAAAAGAAAGTCTCAAAATAGTGAACTGGTGATGAGCAGGTCTCACAAAATTAAAATAAAAACAAATTTACATTCACAATTGAAATTAAAAACATAAAGTATTTTAGTATCCATTCATTTAAAAAAAATAAGTTTTTCGAGAGCAGTGGCAATAAATTTGAGACCCCAGAAAAGATAAATACTCTTTTTGTAAATTTGCGTTTAGAGTCAAACCGGTTTTGAATTTGAGCCATCTTTAGTGTCATTTTGAGTTATGATTGCTTTAAAAAACAAAATTAAATTAAATAAAAAAATAAAGTATTAATACAATAAATTTTTATTAAGTTTTTTATGGCCTTTTTTTTTTTTTTTTTTAAATAGAATACTTCATAAGGTAAATAAGTAAAAAATATAATTAAACTAAATCAAATAAATATATTTCTTTGGCTTAAACCTGCGTAGCGGAAATGAAGGAAAAATAAAGAACTCTGATGCGGATATTTGGTGATCTCCGACAAAACAGCTATAACTTCTAACATTCTACCAATAAAACTTTTTGTTTTTTTTTTTTCAAAATGAAAAATCTTCCATACGCTGGCCACGTGCTCAATTAAAATATTAAATTGTAAAAAATTAACCCAGATAACCCTAAAAGTTATTTAGCGCATTTTTTTTTACTTTCTTAATGTCGACCTACTTAAAACTTATATAAGAAGATATTTTAAAGCTTTAAACCAAAGACAAATTTTTAAATCTATATTTTTTTAACTGTCCTATATGTAGTACATCAGGACAATAAACGGTGTAAACAAACTTATTATTCATTAGTATGAAAATCAACAAAACACTTGGTGAGCACTCCTATATCACATTTCAAGCATCTGGAAGTGGTCTTCTGATGACAAAATCCACAACGGGTTTGTTTTTCCTGTGGTACTACAAAATGGTCCAGTCGATCGTAAGGAGTTTCTAATCCTTTCGAGCTGTTTGGTCGACCTTTCTAATATGTTGGTGGCTTTGGATTAGTTGTCAGTAACGTTGTAGCAATTGCTCGTCTGAAACTCAGCTGATCAAGAAGGCCTCCTTGTTCGCGATGTATATGCCAAAGCGTTCTGAATCGCTCTATCGATGCAGTGAACCAGCAAAGCAAAGTACCATTTTTTGCCTCTGATTGAAGTTCTATACAGGCTTATATTTTGGTCAGAACGGCCAACTCCTCCCATGTTGGAAATATACAAGTAAATTAAATGTGGCTGTTCTACTTGTATGTTTATCCTTTCTTTCTGTGAATAACGCTTCACTGAATGAATAGGTGCAAACCCCCGCGAAATTGGAAATAAGGCACACAACGTTGTTATCATTCCATTTTACAGCAATACTATTTTGGTCACTTATTTTTGCATAGCCACGGTATTTTTTTTTCATATTAATAAAATATGTTAGAGATGCTCCTTTCAGCCGATTCTATCTTATTGTTCCCGTTTCATAAAGATTCCATTCTGTAAGTTTTTCGATCAAAGCAACTGATCTGAAAAAGTTATCGAAAAATAGATGGAACTTCAAGTCAGGCCATTTGGTACGTGAAGATTGAGCATATTCGAGCACTACGCCGGCACCAACGCCTAGGTGCGCAAATTCCGTACTTATGTTAGTCGAAGCTCTTTGATATGGTTCGAACCAGTTGCAATTGTGAACAGGAAAAATTATTTATGTACATCAAAAGCTTCTTCAGGACCAGAATCTTCATCAGAAATATTGCCATTTGCATTTAACGGAGGAAATAAAATTACTTCATCGACTTCAGTTACACTTTCTCCATCGTCTTCCAATAAAGCAAGAGCCTTATGAAGCGAAAAACCTCTGTTATAAAAAAACCCATGTAGACGTGGATTCCCCTGATGTACTATATATAGTACACTAACACTTGTTCATTGAAATTAGCAATAAATATACAAAATTATTGGATATCAATATATACATAAGAAAATACACGTATTTCCCTTTAATTTCAGAAAATAACAGAAACAAAAATTTAATCTCATCATACTAAAATTAACTTACCTTTCCAAGCGGATGCTATAATTTTGCATCATTTAAATTTCACTAATTTCTAAATCAAATACAGCACACTTCTATTGCAAAAGAAAGACAAAACCCTTACTAACGCAGTTGAGCAATCTTTACTGCACATAAAAATGAATCAGCGTTATTAGTTAGCACTCGCGCAAGTGCATGATTGGACATGATTTTGGTGTACTACATATAGCACATTAGGGATATCTGGGTTAACTACACCTTTTCCAACAGTATTTCAGAAAAACACAAATGCATTTCAGAATAGGCCAAATGTATGTATTTCAGAAAATACTAAATTAATACATTTGTGTTATTCTGAAATAAATTTGCGTTTTTCTGAAATACATTTGTGTTTTTCTGAAATACATTTGACCTTTTCTGAATTTCAATTGTGTTTTTCTGAAATACAATTGATCTTTTTTGAAAAGGTGTAGTTAAAAAAAAAATTAAATCAAGAGAAATGAAATTTATTTAAAACAAAAGTAAGTTAAACTAAGTAGAATCAAATAAAAAAAAAATACGTAAAAATGTACTTTGAAACTTAACACGTTTGTTTTTGGTATAAATCGTGAGAATAGGATCTTATTATTATTCTCAGTGGAATAAAAGTTTCGTTCTGTACGTACTAGATACACTAAAATTTGCATTTCGTGAGGCTACGCGAATAGCGAAAATTGTAGACAACATGGAAAATATTAACGAAATAAAAGAGAAAATTATATAGTTACTTAAATCTCAGGAAATAAGAGTGAAGTACATGAAGAAAGTAAGAAGTTTATTTTTTTAACCACATTTGTTCGAAAAATGTTTGCTTGTAAAATGTCATTAAAGCGTCAAACAAGCAGCTGGTTAAAAAAACACATGCATTGCAACTGAATTTAAAAATAATAAAACAACTAAACAAGTGTTGAAGGTATATCTGATATGAAAATACCTTTTTTATCATAACAGAAATTCCGGAAGCGGTAGCTTTACACACTCACTTTGAGCGAATTTATTTTTTATATTTTTGTTTTTTAGACAATTTAACTGGTTTTTAAACGAGAAGTACGGGATTATAACAAATTACAAAAATTTTAGAAAAAATATTGAACCAGTGTATTAAGCCTTTTCTAGAAAGTTAAGTTTCACGATTTAAAACATACATTTCAAGTTTTTTTTTTAATGTAGAGTATGAATTAAGCTCTGGCAAAGTCTTAGAGCACTTCTGCTTTTCATCACATATTTCCGTTTTGTATCACTTTTCAACAAAAATATAAAAGAAAAACCCCAAAAACAAAAACCACTATTTTTGCACACTCACACAGTTGAACCAAGAACCGTATGACCCGCCGCCCATGAAACGCAGCACACCCAAGGATGAAGAGAGCTGCCAGGACTGCTATGCGAACTTGTGCAAGGTGAGTGCCATTAAAGCAATCACGATTTATTATAAACACACAAAAAAAAACACACAAACACAAAGTTATGCCATAACAAAACTTTTATAAAAAAAAAAAATTCCTCACACGCATGCGCATCTTAGGTTACAACCAAAGGCAAAATGAAGGCATTGCTGACCAAGAATTTTCTGCGCATGTGGCGCAATGTCGGCGTGATGCTATTCATCTTTGCGCTGCCCGTTATGCAGGTGATACTCTTCTGTCTGGCAATTGGACGCGATCCGACTGGTTTAAATTTGGCTATAGTTAACAGTGAAATGAACAATACAGTGAGTACAATAAATAGTTAGACAGCAAATACTTTGTGTTACACATTGCATTCCACACCATCCACAGAATATCTGCTATTGGGAGGATTCTTGCCACTTTACGAGTCTCGGTTGCCGCTATTTGAGCCATTTAAATGGTACCATGGAAAAAACGTACTACACAGAACTGGAGGATGCTAAGCATGCGGTGCGGCTGGGCAAAGCTTGGGGTGTGCTTTACATAACGGAAAATTTCACCGACGCATTTGTGGCACGCATGGCATTGGGTATGTTCAAGGAATTTATATTTCGCAAAAGCTGTTTTTTTTTAATGCGCCTATAACGCTTGCAGGACGTGACGCTGACGAGGAGACGATTGATCAATCGGAGATTAAAGTTTGGCTTGATATGTCCAATCAGCAAATCGGTGTTATGCTAAATCGTGATATACAACTGGCTTTTCGTGACTTTGCTATGTCGCTGTTGGAGCAATGTGGCAACAATCCCAAACTTGGCGATGTGCCAATCCAATTTAGAGAACCCATCTATGGCACAATGAATCCATCGTTCACAGATTTTGTCGCACCTGGCGTGATATTGACGTAAGTTGTGTGTCTGTGTGTTTGTGGGTCGGTGGTGTGGGGGTTCACGGCAGGAAGTGAGAATTGCTTCCTTACCTTGTTCACAATGCGCTGAGTAGTTAATGAGAATTTTATATAAATAATTATCTATTTGTTATTTTCCTCTTTTTTGGATTTATAGCATTGTATTCTTCTTGGCTGTGGCACTGACGTCATCTGCTTTAATCATCGAACGCACTGAGGTGAGTATGCCGAAATGGGCTACACAAATGTTATTATTGCATTGATTTTACGTAAGCTTTAATTCATAAAAGCAGAAAACATATATTTTTTAATTATGCATTATAAGTATGTAACGCTATCACGGTTGTCCCTAAGCCCAAAAATATGTCTAAAAAGCGAAAAGTTCGACGAGACTCGTAACAACAAAAATCGAGACATTTTTTGCGGAGGTCGAAGATTAATAATTTACGACAAAAACTTAAACACGCAAAATGGATGGTTGGCATTTTTTGCAACGAATTTGGGTTTCTTCTTCGAGAAACAAGCAAATGATGCATTTGATTTGATTACCAAAATTATTTTTTTTTTGGTAGATAATGAAAAAATATGGAATATTTACGATATCACTAAATTGCGTGAAGCTTGAATGAATAATTTTATTAGAGATTGGTCTCACTTCATCCGAATTTCGTTTGGCACATTCCTAAAATAAATAACCAACGAACAGGGCTGTCGTTTCACAAAACTGTTTTCTGAATTTTTGAGTGTGATTATTTTCTTTCTGTGCATATAAAGAATTATTCTTCCAATAATAATTTGCCGTAAGACTATCCCACGTCGCCCTCGCAAAAACGTGTTGTCCCTCTTTGGATAACCATATGAACTGAAACTTCCGGAAGTTCCTACAAGAGTTAAAACCGAGAGCGCGAACACTGGATAACCCGGCTGGCCTTTCAAACAATAACTGGCATTAACAGGTGCATGTATTTATTGTATAGGGAATACGAGGCGTTGAAGAATTGTAAATGGCATAAGTTAAGTTATTTATGTATGTCTCCATTACGAAATTTTTAAAACTATATACCCTCATCAGTATTACCTACCTTAAATTACTTAAGAAAAGGGGATGGCCATTTATTGAATGTAATCCAAATAGGTCTTTATAGGTTTTGCAACTATGTATGTCACCAATCAATTTCGATTGCACAACTCCATCAAATAAACCACGCTGTTGTAATTTTCAGGGTTTACTCGATCGCTCCTGGGTCGCCGGCGTCACACCCGGTGAAATTCTCTTTTCGCACGTCGTCACCCAATTCGTAGTTATGTGTGGCCAAACAACACTCGTACTGATCTTCATGCTGGTCGTCTTTGGCGTGACAAATAATGGTGCACTCTTCTGGGTCGTTGTGTTGACACTATTGCAGGGTCTATGCGGCATGTGCTTCGGCTTCCTCATTTCATCGGTGTGCGAGCTAGAACGTAACGCTATACAATTGGCGTTGGGCTCCTTCTATCCAACGTTGCTGTTGTCTGGCGTAATTTGGCCCATCGAAGGAATGCCCATTGTGTTGCGGTAAGTTGTAGAATTAATGGTGAATCGTTGAACAAATTTAACTGATGAACAAAATATTCCTCTTGTTTTCTCTCTTTCTATTTCTATCTTCCTATCTCATCCATGCAGATACATTTCGCTTTGTCTGCCGTTAACACTCGCTACCACTTCGCTGCGTTCGATATTGACGCGTGGTTGGGCAATCACGGAAAAGGCTGTGTACTCTGGCTTCCTGAGTACGTTGGCGTGGATCTTTGGTTTCCTGATACTGACGCTTTTGGTGCTACGAGCGAAGCGTGGTTGATATACTTGGGAGTAGCCAGTGGCCAAGGCAACAAATCGGAACAACAAATTAATTTAATATTTTGTTTTTAACTTACGTTACGATAAATTGTACAGAAATGAAAAAAGGTAGCACAAGAAGAAGATTGATGGAATGCTGCAAATTTTTGCAGATGGCACATAATACCTTATTCAAAGTATGTATGTATACATATCAATGTATGTGCGAAGAATGTCAATCAAATTATAGCTGAGTTATAGTTGTAGAAAGTTTTTAATCTAAAAAACAAAAAACAAGCAGATTTAAGTGTTTACGGGGTATTGTCTTAAAGAACGCATCAAATCGTATAAACATAAAAAGTATATATATGAACATTCTAGTTTTTTTTTCACTCAACCATAAACTTTCGAACCTAAGCTGTTTTCTATAAAATACAAATTTATCTTATTCTATAAATACAAAATTTGAAAATAAATTTTTCTAATATTTATGTATTTATATTTAAATATATATATGTATATGTATATATATTTTTTTTTTCTTCAAAAAATTTTTAATATCCGTATGCAACAAAATTCTCAATAAATACAGACCATTTAAAGCTCTAAGCAGTTTCGTCACGCCAAAAAAATTCAACTATTTCCTGCACTCTAAATAAAGTTCAAAGCTTCTGTTTCTATTTTTTTTTTTTTTTCGTTATAACATTAAACTGAGCACACACGTTAGTGAGCGCTGCGCAATTTACATACATCGGTCTGCTTGTTGAATTGTATGTCTGTGCGCGCATGATTTTCATCATTCTTTAGGGGTTTTTTTCGCTATAAACGTAATGTTTTTTTTTTAAATATATCTTAATTTAGTTATTGTTTAAGGTTTAGGTTGTATTTTTTAATTTTTTTTCTATTATTTAAGTAATAAAATAAATAATTTCCTTTGTAAATAACTGTATGTGCATTTGTGCAATTTTCACTCAAATTAGCTTAAAAGCATTATGTAACAAAAACAACAACAAGAACAAAATTAGTATATAACAACAACGATATAGTCAAAATATAGTTTTCTCCCTCTCTGTTGTATGTCGCGTGTAATTCCACCGCTAGTCTTCTCTCTTCGTCTCGCTTTTCACTCGTAACGATTGTCGTACATTTTTTTTTTGGTATAAAATGTAGCTTTTCTACCACTCGAGATTTAAATTGATTAAAAAAAACGATCATCGAACTTTTTGCCTTATTTAAAAAAAACTATTTAAATAATTCACGAGAAATCTCTTCGCTAAACTAATCTAATACGAATGGACTGTGATTATATTAATTTTCCTTTGTGTTTTGTAAAAAAAAAAAGAAGAAATTTATGAAAATAAAAAGGATCTGAAATAAAAAAAATGAATATAACTAATGAAATACATTTAAGGGGTTCATAATTAAAGCAATAATTCGACTTGTCAAGCTTTTCGGTTGCATTTAGTTCTAGATATTAAAATCAATCGTTGCAATCACTTTATTTAATTTAAAAAATTCTTAAACACGCATTGTAGCTGTTTCTAAAATTTATTACTCAGACCAAATTGAAAAAAAAATTCAAGTTTTGATAAATGAAATTATTGCTTACAATTTAAAAAGTGGAATTGTTGCTCTTTTATATGTAACTTCTCGTCGTATTGTTATTGGTCTTAAAACACTTTGGCACTTCAAGTATGAAAATTATATGTATTTATATTTTCTCTAATGATTACTTTGAAATATATGAATGTATTGATGTAAATCTATTACTTAGGTACATATCTGACTAGATATCTTACAAATATGTAAACTAGTATATTTAGTTCATATTGTATGTATGTACATATGCGAAAGTCAAACAAAATAAATATAAATAAAATTTTACTTGTATAATAACTGAATTTTTTTTTTAATTTAACATACTCTTATAAGGTAAGTAATGTTCTATTAGAAAGAAAATTTTTAAAACTCATTTCCGTTTTAAAATTTTAACTGATAATTATTCTCCTGTATTTCCTCTCTGTGGCCCCCTAAGTATACGCAATTGTTTCTTATATGGAAATAACATTTTCTGTTGCCATGGACAGAGAGAGAGAATTGTGCCCAAAGAGCTTAACAGAAATCCGAAACAAATCACCCATCTTGAGCTGTTTTATACTCGTAAGACGCTATTTGCCTCTTCGAAAAACTACTTTTTATTTCACAATAAAAAAAAGTACTAGAGTGCTATAGTAAACTATGAAAATAATATTGCAGCGGATTGTAATATTCGAAGAAATCATAATTTATAACTTACAGCCGGCTATTTAAGTGGAACTTAAATTTTTATTTTCTGTCAGTTAGCATGGAAAATTCGGGAAACCGGCTGTTAGTCTTTGATTCTGCGGTATCCTACCAATTAATAAAAATTAACATCAAATTAATAATTGTAGTTTAAAAGTAAACTTAAAAAAATAAATAAAAGAAATTATTTTTATTAATATTTAACCACTTCAAATATAATAGTCATTGCTAAGGTTTAGTATACACTCTGTTTACAAATTATAGCACCAAAACATATTAACACATTTGGACAATTTATTTATCTTCCAATTATTTAAAATTATTTTTCAATTAAAATAGCGTTAATTCTCTAACAAACACCATTAAGAACATTTTTTTTAAATTTCATCAAAATTTTGAACTTAAAAAAAAATTTGGTATTTTTTGGAGTATGCAAATTTGTACATATGTAGCTAATTTTTTTAGTATAACAAAGTGAAAGTTTCTAGTGGCTACGGATTAACATTGATTTTTGACAATTTTAATACTGACGTTATTTCGCAATTCCTTCCACATTCAAACAATCGCGGTTTTGCGATGTAAGAGGAAACTGCCAATAACAAATTTATCGAATATCAGTAATAACTTAGTAAAATTGAATGTGCCAGAAAACTGCATACTCAAAAACAGTCTAAAATTTTTTTTTTTAAGTTCCAAATGTTGATGAATTATTGTACATTTTGTAAATAGTTTTAAAAATGCAAGCTTATGGGTTTTCTTAGAGAATGATTCATATTTTACTTGAAAAATAAATTTAATTAATTAAGAGAAAAATTAAGTTCCGACATATGTATGTCAATATGTGGTTGTGCTATAATTTGTGAACAGAGTTGAATTATAAATGTCACCAAGTCCAAATAAATTAGTTCGCAATAAAAATGTCTTTATTTAAGATTCATGCAAGAAAGAGGGAAAATTCATTTTTACTTAACTTAAATATTGTAAAATATTTTTTAAATGTTTTTACAAATATTTTTTTATAACATCAGAGAACGAATTTCCCCTAAGTATGCTATTGCAACTGACGACTCTTACTTAAAATGTCACTGAGCGATTTTCATAAAACAAAAGTTTTAAATAAATAATTTTTGTTATAATATAATAATACTAATTTTGGCACTTTCACTGTATAGCTCAGTGTTTGACCGGGCTTTTCCTATCATTTGTGTGGTGCGTCGTTATGTTATACTACAAATGGAGAGACTTACAGTTTTGTGCCGTCTCCGAACGGCAGATGTATTTTATGAGAAGCTTTTTCATGGCAGAAATACCCTCGGAGGTTTGCCATGACTTAGATTTTATTTACCCTGGCTAAGATTCGAACCTCGAACTCAGCGGCCATTCAACCACAGCGACCACTTTTTGTTATAAGATTTTTAAAATAGAAAGACATTTTTTCTTATTAAAACAAAACTTATTATGAAAACTCAATTATTTATATTAACATGTTTTAGTTATTTATTTAATTTATTAAAAATATTGTTTAAGTTTTTTCTTCTGCACAGTTAACTTTTCAATAGTTCCTTTAATATTTATGCCAGACACTTCTGAAACATGTAAATATGTACATATGTATGTATGTATATTAGTAACGCCGTGTCGCATTTGGTTAGATAATACTTTCTCAATAGTGATTTATTCAAGCGAAGTTGTGTTTAATAAATTTTATCTGGTCACCGATCTAAACTGAAGAAATAATTAATATTAACACTTTTCCTAAATCGCCTTCTTTTCTTCCCTTTTCCTTATACTTCTAAAATGTCGCATGAAACCTTTAAGAATTGAATCATGATATTTTCGAAATCTAATGCCAGGCACACTATTTTATGTACATATGTATGTAACGACGCTCCTACGAGAGTTAAATTGTCAGGAGGCGCCAGTTTAAGTACCATAAAATGATGATACAGACACACATACGGGTAAATTTTTATTTACATAAAAACATCTGTATGTAAAAAAGTAGAACTTTCATGCTTTGAATAATTTAAAAAAGTTATACAAATGCGAATGCCTGCTTACATATGTACATACATATGTACATACATACGTACATATGTATATTCTATTAGATATATATTTTTTATTAAATATATTGGATGAATAAATGCCAGTTCTCCTTAACAATGTGTTACATATAATAAAATTGAAATTCCATTGGCGTAGACAACGTTCAAAGAGAATGCGCAGCAGCAGTGAATAGGTGTGTTAAAACAATAATAAAAAATATATTAACGCAATAATGATAATGAAAAACAGATATTATTGAGGATGCAAATATATGTACGTATGAGTAAGTGTAACTTCTGTGCTCGTGGCTATACACAAAATAATTGCAGAAATAATGGAAACTTATTAGAAGTATCATGTTTTTTTATGGGAATCCTATAATATTGTAATCCAAAGTAAAAAATGAAAAAGGCTCTTAAACTATTTTAACCGGCGAGCAAGAAAAAGTAAGCAACCTTTATAACTTTGTTAAAACTAACAACTTTTAAACTTGTATAAATGCACCATTTCCAGGCTGTGTGCAGATGAATTGCTTTTCCATTTTTTTTTTTAATGTAAAGTGAAAAAGCGATTTTTTCTTCCTTTGTATTTAAAATTAACAGCTTATAGAACATCTTGAAAACAGAATAATGTTTTCATACATTTACTTTAAGATATAAAATTTTTTTTTTAAAAAGGGTTTCAACATACAAAAATACGAGTAACAATGGGCCTTAATTAGAGTACAATAGGATTCGAAATTTTTAAAATCGGAATAAAAATAATGCGATAAAAATGTTCAGCCAAAAACTATAAATAAAAGAAACATTTTTAAATTCTTGCGGTAGCGTTCTTTTTAGGATAGTAAGAATTCAAAAGACTTAAGGAACAAACTCAAATGTGCATGCATACATACCTACATGTACGTACATGTGCGTGTTTTCGTGATGTCGGATGCGAGTATTGAGTATCGAACCGCACAAAGTTTAAAATTAAATCACAGCGAATTTATTTGTGATGCTAATATATTGATCGGCGGAAACTTTACCGCCAAAATTCCAGACAGAGAAATTGGGTTTGCTATCCGCTTTTTCCTTATTAACTTTATTCGAACTCCACAAATCGTTCAGATACACAGCTTTCAAACAATAAAACAAATAAATATAATTGTCTTTAATTACAGTTACAGTTGCTCCTTATTTATTTTCGAATGTTCCGAAATTTGAGCGCTAATTTTTAGCCACTACGTAAAACAGAACGTTTAATGTCTATTCAAAAAAATAATAATAATAATACAGATACAAAATTTGTTAATAACCTTGCGGTTGCTTAAAAGTAAGCTCGTTTTTAAATATATTCGCCCTTATCGTGGGTTTCGCCCGAAATTTGTACTAAGCGCACAATAAAAAAAGGTGAAAACGAAGCTCACGGTAAGGGTGATTATATAATACATTCATATATTTATTTGTTTTATTAAACAAGTTTTTGATTTTTCCCTATAAGAGTACACAACTTATAAATAAATTAAGAATACAGAACAAATTAATGTATTAAGAAAATGTATTTCCTTTACTTTTTCTTTCCCAATATTTCTTTTGGCCGGCGCGATGATGGCTACGTTCAATTGATTTCCTTAAACTTTTCTCAAATCCATGAGCTCCTTGATTTCTAAATGCATCTATGAAGATGTATCACAAGTAACATTGTTTTTTCATTAAATATACTACTACTAAATATACCTCGAAGAATTGAGTCCACCATATATAATTTGTTGAGGGCAAATTTCTCCCACCGCCCATCCCAATTATACTTTACTAAAACATCGTCCGTAAAAATGTAACGTATAACGGTGCTAACATCTTCAGTTGGGCCTTTTAGTTTTTTAACGTATGCCGTCTATAGGAAAAGTATTGTACAAAATACCAAATGATTGAAATGCCTCCAAAAACGTTTGTACATACATATGTACATACATATGTATGTATTGATTACCATTGCTTGGGCGTATTCAGAGATCTTGAGTTTGTCTTCCACATATTCAACATCGGCAATCGATTGCAAAGGCAATGTACTTGATATTTCATCCATTTCTTCGTCGTTTACTTCGCCAGATATGCGACTAAAGGTCTGCTCTATTTTTTGCATTTCGTCCTTGCATTCGCGTAAAAGCTTAGTTTGAGTTTTCACGGTTTGTTTGTCGGCCAGCTGGTAGTATACATTTTTTAAAATTTAGGTTTGATATATTACAACTTTTTTTTTAACTTACATTTAACACTATCTTGTCCAATTTATCAGACAAGTTATTTTGATTATCACTGAGTAGAGATTGCTAGTGAATATTAAAAAAGAAAAATAATATCAGTATCGGCCCGTTTAAGTCTTTGTTGATATTTAACTTACATTTAACTGAATAAGTTCCAGCTGATCACCAAGGGATTTTTCATTATCTGCAATCTTTTGAAATATAGTTCAAATAAGTAATAAAGCAATCTACCGAAATCAGTTTTTCATACTTACCGTCGACTCTATTTTAGATATTCTTGCTCCTAATATTTCCTGGTTATTTAAAATTAACTTTAAGGTAGCTAAAATTTCTGATATAAAATTTAATTTACGAGTTAGCTGTTTAAGAATATAGTATGTACATAATACCTTGTTGGATCGATCTCGGACCAACACTTCCTTCAATGCTTCTAAATGATGTTGTCACGCATGGCGTAGATACTGTACATTCGGCACGTCCATCTTCTAATTTAGTTACCTTATAACATTTCCTTTTTAAAGAGGTGAACGAACCTGAAATAAATATTGCTTAGGAGTATAGTAGAATACTTTTAAATTGCATATACATATACTTACTATTCTCTTTAGTTTTAGCAAATTGCGAAACATCTACAAATTGTATACTATCAAGATCCATAGTAAGAAATTGTCTGCAAAACTTTATACTTATTTTATTGACAAAATCAACGGCAAACACGTGCAATAATTTTAATTATAACACGCTTTGAGCCTAAATCTAAGACCCAACTACTAAATTAGAGAATAAAAATATTTTTTTGGTTTAATTTTACAATTAAAGCCTAAACTTTCTTGTGTTTTTACGATTACTATTCTTTATGGAGGTAAACGTTGTTTACGCGTTCCATAACCATTTCATTTCAGTATTTGGTCAGCACAGTGATGCCACTCCCGTTGTTATTTTACTGCAAATATAGTGTTGCCATGTTGACAGTTTCATATGTGATTCACCCCGTATTTACACAGCCAAATGGAGATTATTAAAAGATCAGTGACATCGACAAACAAATTCTATGTAATATGCGCATTTTAAGGCCTCGACAAATTTTTTCGTAAGATTGTGGCAAATCTAAATATGCTAAAGAGATTACAATAAATCTATTTTTTCACTCTACATATCAATATCATAGCCAATCGACAATGACAGCTTACTGCCAACAACAATTATAAGGCACCTAGCCGCCTTCACATGATCTTACTTGTCTGCTAGCATGTGTGATGCTGCGAGAAGTATGAGTGAATGATATTAAAAAATTCATTCATTTTTTACTGTTTTAAAGTTGGTTGAATATTTGTTATGTCGGTACATGAGTTTGCGTAACATCGCACAATGGTTGCTTATAAAAATTGTCATGTGAAGGAACCTAATCAACCGCCCGAGCCTTCTTCTTTTTAAAAAAATCTTTTTTTCTCTTCCATGGTAGCGGTGCGTGCTATAACTTAATAAGGCGCTGCGTTCGAGGTTCGAATCTCACTCACCACTCGAAAGGCAAAGTCACCCCTCGAAAGGCAATGGCATACCTCCGAGGGTAGTTCTGCCATGTAAAAGGTTGTCATGAAATAATGAATGTAATAACAAATGATAGGAGAAGCTCGGCCAAACACTAAGATATATGATGTAAGCGCCAAATTATTATTAATACGAGTGTTTTGTCGTTAAGTTTTTATAAGTTGAACCCTTAGTCTAGCTTCTTCTTCCTTGCAACTTTGTTGATATGGCAACAAAATATTTGTGTACAGTACTACCAGTGATATTATGGTTAACATATTCAAAACAAACCGGAGAATTGAGATTCATGTAAGCGAGTTTGCTACGGACATGCTATGACATACACCCTTAGCTCTGAACTTCTTAAGTCTGGCATCTCTACGAACCACCGGAACAAAACGTAATTAGGTTAAAAATACGAAAGAGTGTGCAACAATTTTAGGATTACTCACTTATTTTATTGTAATGTAATTTATGAAAAGTACACTATTTTACAACTTTGCAAAATGCACAAATAGAAGAAAGGTACGGATTTCTAAACCTTCCACTGCTGTAAAAATAACTTCATAATATGGACAAATCAATGGTAAATCAGTTCACTTCCAATGTTGAGCGTCTTCGCAATACGGAATGCAGGTAGGTATCCTCAAATAGTTTATTATTGTTTCCCCTTACCAAGTAAAATAAATTCCTTTGCACAGTCAAAAAGAGAAAATTGCCTGCTTTCAACAAATTGCTGAATGCATATTGTCGCCGGTGCTTGCGGGCTACATCAACTATGCGACGCACATTAATACAGCCACCACAGTGCTGCTATTGTTCTGTGAAGATCTTGATCCTGTGGTGCGCATGAACGCTGAAGAAAATCTAAATCGCATATTTCGTGCGTTGGAGAAAACGCGCGCCAGTCGAATACTTATGGATTTGTATGGCGAGATCAAGCGGAATGGCAATCAGCGGTTGGTCGATATCTTAATAATGTAAAATACTTTTAAGATAATGAATATTATAATTTCTAATTTCAGTTCATTGCGTATCTGTTTAAACCTATTTGCATACTATGCACCGCAGATACGTGAAAGAAACATTAAATGGTATGCTATACGTTTGTTGCCTTGTTTACAAACAATAGCGCAACGCAAAGAGACGCAGCTAAGTGAGACTTTATGCGACTTCGTGAAAAGCTTTGGAAAGTTCCTACAAATGGGCCTGACAGATAGTGAATCCTGTAAATTGTTTGAGGTACTTAAAAATTATTATTTAAAGACATTTTATTGATATTTATAATTAAGAGTAGTTTTCAATTTTTCTCGTTATTTAGGTTTCGCAGGAATGTGTCAAAATTTTAAGAAATGCTTCCTAACCTGCGAAATTGTTATACTTTAAGGTGCAACTTTCAAAAATATATAGAATACTTTTACGGTTAACGAAATAAGCTTTTTCATATCCCGGAATTTAAATATGTATCATGAAAGAGTTTATTATAGTACTTGTTGCATTACTAAAAAAAGGATATACAACTTTTGCTCACCAAATATTTCTAAAATATTTGCATTAAGCCAAAAAAACTTTTTCTATTATTTAGAAACCTCTTTACTGTTTAAAACTTGTATGTTTATATCTAATAGTTTAGCCTCCTTAATAGCCTGCGTTTTTGAACGCACCTGTGCCAAAACAATTAAGGCATGGTGGATTATTATTAGTATTAACAATAATTTACCCCATTTTCACTTCCTTAAAAAATGCAAATATGTTTGCGTTAATAATCACCCTCATCATCAGTTTCGTTTTCGCCCGAAATCGCTTACTTTTTACTGAACGCTTAGTAAAAATTTTGTTTGCTTTTTTTTCGGCCGAAACTCAACAGGGTGCCATTATAAGACATTTTTGAACTACATAGAAATATGTGTAATTAATTAATATATAAGATTTTAAGAACATAGCAGCAGCATAGTCAATGCTTTACGAACAAATTTAAGAAAATGTAATGCAACACTTGACACTATTTTTAAGAACATTCCCTTCCAGCGCCACATACGCTCATGTATTGTTTTACCTAAGCATTCATATATAGCTACTTTTTTTTTTTTTTGATTTTAACCCAGTTTGATGGCAGGGCTATTTAGTCCATTAAGCCAGGGTATCTCTCTTCTCGTATTAGTCTGTTGTGATTTTTGACTTATGAAGGTTTCGATTTTGTTTAACTGCAGATCCACTTTGCTGGGTTATTCAAAGTGAACTTAGTTTACATATATAGCTACATACATATTTACATACATACAAAACAACACTTTCCAAAATCCATCGACTATTTCGAAAACTGTAGGCCTTCCGTTTGCGGTATTCATTAAAAAGCTTTCAGCAAAAGTTCTTCTGAAAACTCCTTTGACATCTTTTTTTGAAAACTTTTTGAAGCAGCTCTACGATCGATTCCAAATAATAAAGTATTAGTCGTGCTGCCCGAGCAGCATATTAAATTCACACAAATCAGAATTTGCGTAAACCAAAAGTAGAAATGGCCTCATAGAACTACGACTGTCTTTCTTCTTGGTAAGCCTTTTGAAAGACTTATTAAAAGAAGACTTCGGTAGCTGGTACATATTGCATTTACACGAAGTGCCTTGCGACTTCCTTCATTCAAAAAATTATTCGACTCTCTGTTGAAGTGAACAGTGATAAGCTGCTATATAAATTTTATGTGTCAGATTGATTGTCTATTAAGTTTGTCGGAGATATATGTACATACATTAGCAGGATATACATTTTAACAGACAGTTGAAAAAATCTGTATTTATAAGCCGAATTAACAGTTTATGTTAAAGTCTGTAATTTCAAAAGCTGATGCCACCAAACAATACATAATTTCAATTAAAAGTTTCGGCCAGTGCCGACAGGCAACAAACACTTAAAATACTGAGGACGTCTAAAATACAAAATAAACTCCGTCAGAAAGTGAGAAAAATGTAACTTCCTTCGGTATACCGTTAGCTCGCCAGCCACTTAAACTCTATTTTTTCCGCTTTAAATTTACAAAGCTGCAAGTTTTTTTCTCTTGTGGACCAACAATACATTCAACTCCCCGCTATTTGCCTTATTAATTCCACAAAGTCAATCGACGCCTAACTTGAAATAAGAATGCACTGTTTAGATGGTTTATATTGCAACTGTAAATAAAATGCAGCGCACAACAAACAAAAGCTACAAATATACTCGCACCATCGTACAATTGTGACTATGTGGGTATTTTTTTCGTTATGGCTGAAGTTGAGTAGAGGGGTGTAATCTATTTGGGCTATGACTGCTGTGCACATATTTTAAAATTTTTTTTTTGTTTTGTTTATTTTTGCTCACCTCACACGAAATTTCGCTTTGGTAATTGCATTCGACCCTCAGTATTTTTGTGCTCAACTACTACGATATTTCTATTTCAGTATTTTAGCGCTTTAATATTTTCAATTTTTTTTCTTCTTGTTGTAGGCTTTCATGGCAAATATTGGCGTCGAGTGCGCCGTGAAGCGACGGTGCTCGGCACAAAATTGCATCAGTCTGATTGAAAATTCGCGCAATAAGAGTTTAATGGCCAAGCATGGACTAAGTAAAGCGTGCGGTAAGTAAATTTTAAATTTAGGTAAAATTTACATAAATATCATCAGATCACTGTTTATAGTGAAATGCTGCTAAGTAATTTTTTCAACAAATACCAGATTTTGAAGTACCATGAAAATAAAAACGTTAAAAAATACAATACATTTATATCTTCTGCAATATTTGATCGCGTAGACCTAACAACTTGTGCCCGCTGTGGTCGAGTATGTAGCGGGGCGTGCTATAAATCGGTATGCCGCTGAGGTCGAGGTTCGAATCTCAGTCAGAAAAGTAATTTATTAATAGCGGCCAGCCGAGGTTATTTCTGCCATGAAAAAGCTTCTCAAAAAATACATCTGCCGTTTGTAGCTGCTCTCCCTGAAGTCTCAAGGTTAAACTTATTTTTTTTTAAGAGCAAAACATCAATAAAAGCTTCAATTGCAATCGGGTATGAACGCTAATCTTTTCGCTAAGTGCGATACAAATAAAAAACTTAAATTTATTTTGTTATTGTTTGGCCATATAGCTATTTAATTTTTAACTGTTTATAAGCTATAAGGCCGATTCGTTTTTGGGAAAATTTTGAAATTAATTTATGTTATTTCGCCTTCTTTCTCATATTTGTTGTTGTGAAAAAGCAAAAATTAAAATATAGAATTCAATAAAAATTAAAGGGAGTGTTAAAGGACAAGAAACACTAAAGAGGAAATAGCAAAAATTGCAACCGTGTATATCGGGCGCAGAAATGGTTTGTTTATAATTTGTTTGACTTCACGCCACCTCTACTCGCTACATCGTGAAGTTTTAACAGCAAAAATTTTAGGTTTAAGTTGTGTCCTTAGCTAGAAAATAGTGAATGGTAATTAATTTTAAAAAATCCTGATTAGTTCTGGCAAACGCTTGCAGCTTTTGACGAGTTAAGAAGCAATGCAAAAGTGCATTGTTTTAACTTTTAGTAAACAAAATCTTTTTTTGTTACGATTTCTTTAAATCATGCTTTAACGAAATCTACGAAAATTTTATTTGAGGAAAATTATTTGGTTCTAGTTTTTGTTTAGTTTGTTGTGTCTTATTTATTTTCGTTTTTTCTTTTCTTTTGCAAACAATACTTCCGCTACTTTCCTCCACTACTACTTTCACTTACCATCACTATGATCCTTAAAACATTTTAAACTTAAGCAGAACTTTAGTTCTTTGCGTATAGTTCGTGCATTGTTCTCTGCCAAAACGTTACTAAGAATTTAAATAAACAATTTTTTTTCAGAGAATGTTCCGTTTCCGTTTTATTCTTTGTTCTTTTAAAAATGTTCCCGTAAATATAGGGATCGTTCTTAAGTGTTTTCTTCTAATTAAATTTCCATTGGCAACGTAATCGACAGTTTCGTTCTTGTGAAAACATTCGCAAACGTTTTTTTTTTTCTTATTTCAGTTTGAGTTTGTGAGTGTTGTTTATTAAATATATATTTACTAAATGCATAAGTATGAAAATTATTTGAACTAAATATTATATCTCTAATTATAAACAGTGCCGTATATTTTTAGTTAAGATACAGTTGACGCTAAAGTTAGAAGCAACTGTATTGACATTTATTCCTTAGAAAACTTTGTCTAAAATCTGCTCCAATCTTTAGAGTCGTCTTTGTCTAGCCCATAAATACGCACTAAAATATTAATTATTTAAATATTTAATTATTAAAATTGTATTTTTCACGTACAATCAACGTTTGCTTCATTATTATATTTTCCTACAAAGTGCTTAATTCTTTGTAATAATAAAAATATTTTAGTTATAAGCTTGAATACAAAATTACAAAGCATATAATTTGAGCTTTAAATGTAATCCATTAGTTAATGAAAATATTTGCTAAGTGCTTGATTAAATGAAATATTTTGTGTATAAAAATAACATTTAGCACTTTCAAAATATGCAAAACGTAAAACGTTTTTTTTTTGTTTACAATTGCGATATTATTTTGAAAATCAAACGAAAAATAAGGAGGTTTAAAAAGAGAAATATATGAATCTACGAGGATCGCTCAATAAGTATTTGACAAAAAGTTAAGCTTGTTTCAAGACCTTAATTGGCTAATAGAAAAATTCTACACAATATGGCTTAAATGTAAAGATATATTATTTAACTTGTTTGCAAATCCAAGTAAGCTTTACTTATTAGTTTGTCTTTAAACTTAGATGCCCTTCGGCTTATCTCTTAATAATCACTCTAAAAATTGTTCAAGTCTCGAGGTTCCAGACCTGATTTTTTCAGCAACAATTCGAAACAATGGTTCCCGACTAAATCTGAACCAGGCCCAATCTGATGAAGAAAAATCTTGAACAGTCTTGAAATACTTCTGAACAAACCTCGTCGAATAAGACTTAAATTTTTGCTCCCGCGAAAATGTTATGAACAATTTTTTATGATATAAGGTTACACTTACAAAAAAATTTAAATAGAAGATACTCAAGACTTAAAAATATTTACTTATATTGCTGATTAATACTGCGAAAATCTGATACTTTTGTGAAAATCTGATTTTATTCCAAAAAATCTGCAGACCGATATGAATGGTTTGATCCAAGCCACCATTCATTGCTTCAACTCTGAGCTCTAATAAAAGCAAAAGGCACAAAAGTTTAACACATTTTGAAGCGTTAGCGTTTCAGATGAAGAACATTGGAAAAATCTAAAAATACTCTTATAAATCCGTCCATTGAAATCGGCACTTCTCACTACAGTCGCCTATTTACGTTCTCTAAAGAATCACATCAAAATTTTCGAACTTACTGATCGACTCTCATATCTCTCCAAACTATTACCTGCATGCCTTCAATTACTATATGAAAAATCCACATAAAGACTTAAATAATTTCTAACTTAGTTTGAAAAAATGTAGCCTGATAAAAAATGCATTAAACATTTCACTAATACAAATATAGTATAAAAAAAAATTGTAACATGCAAATAAACTCAATGAGAAAAAAATCGTTGGCGCACATGAAAATCTCTCTTTGGCATTGCGACCACAAAGTGAACACGAAAATCGCGCTTAATTTTCATAAATAATGTAAATCGGTGATTTTGGTAGTGAATCCCATTGTAAGCAGTCTTGTGATGTGTGATATATTACAACAACAACAACTACCACTTACCCATTCATTATTGTATGCAATGCCCACATACAGGACGAGCAGGAAGAGTTGAGTTAGAGCGCATTAAAGTTGTTGAAGTGGACGATTTGTTTTTTTTGCATCCGCTTACACTCCTTAACCCCACCCACGACGAAGCGAGAATGCCGCCGCACGCCGTATCTATGGCAGCTCGTTGTCGCTTTGGGCAGATGCAGGATGTACGAGTATTTATGTTTGTAGAATGCAGGTGATGATTGAAAATCGACATTAAAAATCAATCGCATCTCATTTGAAATGTACAACAAATGTTTTCCACGGCAAACAATTGAAATTTATCATACAAAATGTATGCGTTGCATGTTATTGTTGTTAGTTAAATGTTGCTACATTTGCTGGTATTAACCAGTGAGAAATTACAACAGACAGACAGCCGGCGGTAACCGACAACAAACAGCCACAGCAAAAAAAAAAAAAAAATTAAACACTAAAATTCACTTCTGATTCCGGCGAATGTTATTTTTTTCTGCCCGTCAGCTTTGGATGCACCGATGGACACAGCGATTGACGCGGTTGACGCGGCTGTCGCGGCTGGGTGCAAACGAATTTCCGCCTTAAATAATTAATTTGTTTTGCCATTTCTGTTTCGGCATAAATCAATACTCATCGCCGGCGTTTAGTTAAATACCACACAAATCTGATGTATGTACCATAAATATGTCCATACCTACATTTGTATGTTCGAGTACATTCGTAAAATTGCAAGCGCGGACTACTCAAATATTAAAATTCCCAAAATAGCGCTTAGTGTTGTTTGGAAAGAGCAAAGATAAAGAACACTGCCTCAAGAATCAATGATTTCTCCATATTTATTTCGCTGTAGTTGCATTTGTTTCTTATAAGGTCCAATCTCCTTTCGCTCCAATCCCTCTCTCCTATGCTAACTTACAATTTCCTGTGGCTGGTGGCTGGTAGATTGCATTTTTAAGTTCACTTTAAAAACTAATTCCCTCGTAGTTCGTTCAGCGCGATTAACTAGCTCTTTTGAGTCTTAAATGGCAGTTAAGAGCAGCAGTGATGAAATTAAAGTTTCTGCGCGGGAAATTGAAAAAGTCCCTCCATACAAAACACATATTTCAAACGTAGTATCAGAGGAAATGCGAATAAGACAATAGTTCTGTTCACGTACGCACTTTCCAGTAAGATCCAGTAACAAGTGTTACGAATTATCACGTTTTGGCGTTTTCTTACGCAAAAAAATGCAAGAAACTTGCAAAGTAGGGGAAATTGAGAGAGCGAAAATAGTAGTGTTCTCGAAGTCAATATTTGGTAACAATTGTTACAAACTATCACGTTTGGGCGTTCTTGTACGCAAAAACCTGCAAGAAACTTGCAAAGCAGGGAAGTTCATAATTTTTACTGAACAATTTTTTTCCAGCAAAAACTTGCACTTAATGACAGCTGAACTTGCAAGTTTTACTGGATACATTTTTACTTCCAACATATTTCCAGTATTAAAAACAGCTGATTGCAATATTCGCTGTAAAGAAATTCTTATAGTTTTCTTAAAGTGATCAAATATTTTGCTTGAAACAAGTGAAATATGTTAAGGGGTGTAAATATTCTTAACACACAAGTATACATATTAAGATAATAAATGCAATATACTCGTATCAACTAGGAAGTGGGCGCAACTTAAAACTTCTTACTATTTTTGCGTTTTCTTACTTTCTTGCAAGTTTGGCAGTCTGAGAGCAAAATATGTCAAATTCTAGGAAAATAAGTTGCTGAATAGTTTTTACGTGAACAGAACTAATAAAAACGGTTTTAAAATTATTTTTTTTGGCGTTTAGGCTCAATGTAAATGTGTTATAAGATATATTTTTTTTTATTCTGGCTGGCTTAGTATTGCAAGCTATTAGGCTTGGGAGTTTTTGAATTAAGGAGGTATTCTGGTGTTCAGGTATGAATTTAAGGTAATTTTTGAGGTGTCGTAAAAAAAAGGCAATATTTTTACTATCCAATTTGTTTTATTAGTTATTTATTAATATTACAAAAATACAGAAAAAAAATCAAAAAAAAAGGTGAAAATTCCAAAAAAATTAGCAGTTGATGAAATGGGGGTCTAAAAAAAATTACTCGTGACCATACCCACGATTTCAATCCTTCTAGCAGTCTGCAAAAAAAAAACAAAAAAAATTGTTAATCTGGAATAATGACGCAATGTCTGTTTATACGGAAAAGTTGACTTTTTCAAATTAAAAAAAAAATAGTAAAAATTGAAATGGGAGGATGGGGTTAGTTTCAGAAGTAGAAAAGTTTATAAAGAAGACTCTCTTAAAATTTCAGGTAAATCGTTGCAGTAGAATCTGAAAAATCGTGGGCTATCGTTTTGAATAAGACAGTTTCGGTAAAAACGCGTTTAAAGTTTCACGTAAAGTTTTTCGCAATCTAAGTCATGAAATTTACACTTAGAAAAATACCTACATACATAAATGTATCTCCGAAAATAGTTTGATTTTGAAAAATCCTCTTGTAGACATATTCCTAAATAGTTCAACTTTGAAAATATAAAAAAAAAATGTTTTTTTTTTTTATTTCTAGACTAGAATACCGCCTTAAAGAGCAAAATAGTTAACATATTTATAACAGATAAGGTCATTATTATTTATACGTTATAAAATGTGAAATTTTGAGTCAGACAAAAGTACTGAAGTAGTTGGTTCTAGTTCAATAAATCAAGCCACCATGGGAACCGGAAATCGATGACCAAACAAAATTTGTGCATTATTGCATTATTTGCATGATACTTCTCGATCGATGAAGGTCCATACAGCAATCTCATGCGAATGGACCAAACTCGTTACGTCGCGGCTGGAAGCAACTAAAAAACAACTTTAACCATACAAATTATGAATGATTTCATATTTTCCGTAATCTCTGGACTATAAGGAATCATTTTAGCTAATAAAAAACACGATTTTTTTTAAATCTCAAGGTGGCCTAACCCCTTAGTAGACTAATGTCAAATTTTGAGCAAGCTGAGTCGTTTCGCTTATGCTTGACAACCATTGGAAAAATGGAAAAAAGTGAATTTCGGTTGCGGATTAAGCATTATGTTTGGCGTAAAAAAAAACCATCACCGAAACTACGGAAAGGTTTGATAAATACTATGGGGACACTGCACCATCAATTTTAATGGTTTAGAAGTGGTTTACTGAGTTCCGTTGTGGTCGTATCAGCGCCGAACGTTAATGTGTGCAAAAGTGGGCGTTACTCCACAAATCGTCGATAAAATCCATTGAATGATATTTTGAGAGTCTTAAGAAAAGTTATTATTTAGAAGGACTAAAAAAACATGGAAAAATGATGGAATGCTAATTTGTCGAATAAAGTAAATTTTTTTTCCAAAAAGTCACTGATTTATAAAATCGCGCTCTTCTTAATTGTGTTGACATTCAATTGATTTTGTTCAAATGCGCTGAAATAAGTAATTTCGGCATTGCCAATTTGTATGGAGAAATACGTGATCAGGCTTCGCAAAAAAAAAAGAAACAAAACTAAACTCTGACCAGGAAATTTCTTCCTCGCTCGTCGTGGTGAATAAATGTAAACAGTGTCCACTTTACGATAACGCATAATAAAAATTGGCTCTAAGCTCTGATTCTTCAATAATAAAGGTAGTTGTGGGTATGTTTTTTACCAATACAAAAGTAATTTCGGAGCGAGCTCTATTGTCAAACCTTTCTATAAAAATATTATGCAACAAATTTCAATGCAGGGCACCGAAGCCAAGGGATGTTGTTATAATTCAGATAAGGTATATCCTTAAGTTGGAAGCAAACTTTTTCACATAACTTTTTAGGGAATATTTGTCAAAAAATGTTTCTTCTAATATTTCTGACTCCTTCCATCAGCCAGCCACCCTTACATATAGATAAAGAAATGAAAAGTGGGAAAAGAATATTACTTCATGAAAATCTTTCAATTAGCTTTTTTTGTTATTCTTAAATCATACTCTTGTTTAAACTAAGTTAATGAAATTTAAGAACACGCCAGGAGTTTAAACAAAGTGAAAGTCATAACTTGTTTCTAACACAGTGGTGAAATATCACAAATACACTGAGCAATCAATAATGTTAAAAAATGATTAGAGAAGGAGACAGTATTCTGATATGTTTCTCTAAGCTAGAACATTATAAAGCTATTAAAGAAACTGTGTATAACTCTAACATTCTCTACAAAGAGAACTCAGTTCCTAATCGAACTTTGAATGCTTATTCGTTTACAATGCGAAATCTTCATTTATTAGCCAACTGAAAGGCTGCATTACACTTGTGTTAGTTTTATTCCTTCGCATTTGTATATTACGTTTATATTGCAAAGCTTTTTTGTTTTTCTAATATCTTTCTTATGAAATTATAATGAAACTCTCGGAATTAGTTTTGAGAAACTGTAAAAAACCACATTAGAACTGTAATATAAAATCGACATTTTCTTTAAGATCATATGTTTGTATGGGTAGGACATTTCTTCTCTACTTATGAGAGTATAACAGATGGCGTTTACTATAAGATTAATTGATAAATAAAATAAATTGATGTCTCATTATTTCTTTTTAAATGATCTAAAGGTCAATTATTGTGGAAAAAATTAAAGAAAAATCATGCAACCATTTAAAACAAATTCGCTCGCACAATTTCTTTATTTTCATTTAATGTATTTCATTTTCATTTTTTCATAATTAAAAAACGCCGAGCAATGACAAACATCTAAAACCAAGTTTATGACTTTAGAAAAAGTTTGCATACAATGTCGGTATGGTACGACCGGTCGGTATGGGACCACTCTCGCATAATTTTTTTTAATCTGCAAAATTTAAAAAAAAAATTACTAAATTTACTCCCAAATAAAATTTTTTTTCTTAAAAGTGTTTTTGTTTATTTAGTAGAATAAAGTGCAAGTTCCAAGTCGCTAGACATTACCGCTTATTTTTAAGAATTTAGTTTATCACATTTGCTTACATGCAAAAGCGGAACACCGTAGACTTAAAAAATCCTAAAAATCAATGGTAATCTCTAGCCACTTGAAAGTTGAACATTCTTGTATTTAAACTAATTGCTGTATACTGAAAAAAAATATATCGTTTCCAATTTGGTTGCAACTCCTATGGCTACAAGCGTATATTGCTTTCGCAGATGAGGGTTCACAAATAAGTGGTAAGAAAAATTCGCCAGAACCCTTGCGTTATGGAATTAGAAGAAATGCAACACGTAAATAAAATTGCTAGTTAAAATTCGCAAAGTACTCTCGCTCGCAATTTTCTTGCGCAAGTGTCATAGCCAGAGAATAAAAGCCTCCAAAAGTTCTACAAGTTACGTACGCATGCATATACATACATACATACATACATCTGTAGCTATCTACACACTCTATACATATGTATGTATATGTAAATGCAATGATTTAAAATGCTACCCTCCACCCCTAGTAACCACTAATAAAAAAAGTCCTTTTCGCAGCAGTCAAACGTTTCATAGTTATTCGTTGCCGCGCCACAATGAACCCACCCCCGCTTCTAACACACACGTGCTGTGTGTGTAAATATTACATTAAAAGTTTTCTCAACAAGATAAATTTAATTGGCGGCAATTTGTTGCAAACATTTTCCTTTACCTAACTAAAAAAATAAAAAAAAAACTTCAAACTTTCTTTGCCGTCCATATTCTCACTTACTTACATACTACTGACTTCTTTTGCCACTCTGCTATCATATGTATCTGTTAAGTTCTGCTCGACTCGACTTGTTGTTGTTGTTTTGTTTTTTGTTTTGTTTTTTTCGTGTCTCAAATATGAAATATTTCTGCTTTGCTTGCATGAGCGTTGCCACCAAGGTGCTTCTCGTGATGCCGCCGACATCGGTAAGAGGCCGTAAAAGCGAGGGCAAACTCGACAAAGCAAATCACAACAATGTCGGCAACTAGACAAGTATGTGCAACAATAAAAACAAAGCTTGGCAGCATCAGATTGTTACTATCTGAGAAAGGGTATCCAAAGGAAATGAAAGTTTGCAAAGGCATCCCGCTTCATATCGGCAGGGTTGCTGCATTCGCATGCATTCGGTTAGCTATTGTATTTGCATTTGTACGTGTGGTGTGTGTACATACATATGTGTACTGGTATTTGGATATATTAATTATACCACTATATACATACATACATGCATACAAGTATACTCGTATATATATGTATGCATGTGCGTCGTTCGCTCTGCATCCTAGTTTCCATTCTCACTGCTCAATGCGCTGCTTAGTGTGACTGCAGAAAAGAAAGTGTGTTGATGTATTTGTTGTAATTCTTATTGTGACCACCGATGTATCGCAATGATACTCGAAAATGCGTTAAATCGTTTGGCTTTCTGACTTTTATACAATTAACTTTTCTTTAATGAAACGAAGGCAATGTTGAGTTACGATTCTCTTAAGTGCTTTCACCGGTCCACTGAGCTTTGGCTAATGTTAGACCTTCGTACAACTAAGGTTAAATAGAAGTAGTGATTTTTGTTTTGTTAATATTGATTCGTTTTTAATTAATAAACAGAAAATGCTTTAACCAAAAAGTCTATACTTCAAATTTTGATCCTAATCATAAACAAATTTAAAATTGAAAAAATTCACCATCCAAAATCTTAACTTTTTAATCAGAGTTTTCAAGAATTCTTTTAAGTATGCGGTTTTAAAGCGCATTAAGAATGTTAGAATACAAGATTACGACAATCGAGCTGTGAGCGAAAATCAGTGACGCAATAGTATCCGCAAAATGAGAAATTGTAATGAGAAAGAGGAAGACGAGAAGGGTTGATAAGGTGCCTTCACATGGCAATATTTATATGCAACCATTGTGTGATGTAAAAGTAAGCGATGCAAAATTTAGCACACTTATTCATTAACGCAAACTGATGTCCCAACAGTAAAAGTATCGACCAACTTTGAAAACAGTAAAAAACGATTGAATTTTTTACTATCATTCGCACCATCACACATACTTCAACTAAAAATTTTCAAAGTTAAATAATTAAAATCATTTGAGTGATTGCTTCTGTAAGACAGCTGCAGACAAACTTCGCAACCTGTCTTTGCTCTATCCGTTCTACCTTCTTCATAGAACTTATTCCCATCTCAAAATTGACATTTTTTGACAATTTATTTTTCTTCTATCCATTTTCATAATTTTCCTATAAAAAATAGTTAATTTTTCTAACAAAAACCAAAGGCATGCATAGAGCGTATGGGGCGTATGAGTAATATTGTAATATTATTCTACCGGCCTAATACTTCAATTTGGAAGCAGACCAAGCTTTTGCAACTTAATAAACAACCAGTTGACATTACTTTGATACTTATTGTGAGTAACACAAGAAATTTCAAACGTTTTTATGTGCATTTTTTTTTTTTACAAATTTTTATAAAATGGACCAATCCAAATGGACCTATCTTTTTCGGAGTTAGAGAGTCGATAAAAATGTTCTCAGCCAGATATCATTAAAATGCAAGACTCCAATGATTTCTTTCTATGGTAATGTGCTAAAAGGGGAAGTTTTAAATTTTTTGAAAAAATTGTATCTTTTAGGAAAGCTTAATTGAATTCTTTTAAATTGCGTACATATGTAGCTTTAAGTTTTGATTCTCATATTTTAATAGAAAAATTATACAAAATCTTACCCACTCAAACACTTTTCGTGTTTATTAAAATATTTGCATGTGAAATCAACTTAATTTTGATTTTCGTACACCTCTTTTTTTATTCTCCACAGAATTTCTACTTTCCGATCAGCAACAACACAACGTGCTGGGTGTGCTCGGCTTCTTGCGTTTGCTGCTACCATTAATCATACATGGATTCCGCAGTGATTGTCCGGATGATTGCGATGATGGCCACAGCCCACAAACACACGTAGGACGAGGAGAAGAAGGAGATGGCGGTGAAGGTGGAGGAGGAATCAATAAAAGCAAAGCAAATAGCTCCATCAACACCGGCACTCAACGAGCGCACACACACACACGACCAACACAGATCGGTGCATACATTGCACCCACATCATCAACGGCAATCAACACTGAGTGCAGGCAAATTATTGAGATTTTCGATTATTGTTTGCATTTGTTGAACATCAGCAATGCTTCTCAACATTCCATCATAAATGCCGCACTCGAGGTCATCAATGCAGTACTGCAGGCACTCGATGTGGCGCACAACAGCAACCATGCCAACAATAATAATAATAATAACTTCAAAGGCAACAACAAAACCAACCACAAAAACACCAGCAACAGCAACAATTATGATCTTGTAAAAAGTTTGCAAACAGCACTGTGTAATCAACAATTGCAACATGCCGAGTATCTGCGGCGAAGGAAATCATTAAAGAATCAAATATTCCAATTGAGAAATTATGAAGTGTCAGCCGCAGCGCCGAGTATTGAGGAGAGTGTTGCAGCTGGTGCTGCTGCGACTGTGATTGTCTCTGGTGCAGGGGAGAAAACAGAGCAGACGACTACTTGGCAAAAACGGAACGAAGCCGGAGGAGACCAGCTCACTCAATTGATGTACAGCGAAGGTGAAGAAGGTAAGTCAAGTGCTGTTTTACTTTGGTGGTGATGATGGTGTTGGTGATAGTAATTGTGTTGGTGTTCGTTTTGGTGTTGGTGTTGATGTTGGGGTGGCATATAAATTAGGAATGCAAAATATTGCAAATGTAAAAGCGCAGCAACAATAACAATAACAAAGGCAAAACAAAACAAAAAAAATAAAATAACAGTAGCATCCAGCTAAAAGGCAATCACATGAAGAAGGTAGTAGTGCCTTCCAATAGCGCGTCAACATCATTGTTGTTTGCCGCTGTCTTTGACTTCGGTGACTTTCGTGCTCTAAGTGACGCCTTTTCTTGATGATGTTGACTCGCCGTGTGCGGTCGGACAGCGTTGCTGATGATGGTGATGGAGGTAATGCAAATAATGGAAAATCTACTGCTTTTTAATTCGACATATTTATGTATGTACCAACCCTTGCAACTTCATGCTTGCTCGAGTGTACTCGACTGAAGGACAAGTTGCTCAGCTCATGTTTGTCCTCGATGCGCTATTTGTTATCGTCGTTAGTCTGTTTGTTTTTTGATGATAAATGTTTTGACTTTATTGGAAAATGTCAATTTCTCTTGTGGTTGTTTGTTCAGTGATTTTATTGGAAAAAAATAAAGGAGTATATTTAATCACGTGAAAAGTTGCAAGTAATTGCGATGCAACTGTGCATGTGCCACGTGATTTGCATGTTTGCCTACCAAATGTGCATTTGTGAAATAAACGGGCGAGGAGTTGCGATTTAATTTGTTTATTCCACTGATTTCTCTCATTGCTCGGTTTTTAAAAATACATGCACGGCATTTGTGCGAGATCACTAAATTTAGCTCGCTCTCTCTCTCTCTCTCTCTCTCTCTCTCTCTCTCTCTCTCTCTCTCTCTCTCTCTGTCTCTCTGTCCGCTTGCTAAGGAATTATTTTTTAAACCAACTTTCATTAACTAATACACCTTTTCCGCAATTTGGTGCTGCCTCTACGGTAGTGCGTACTTTTCCGATCTTCAGCCATTTTATTAGGGCATATTAGCGCTGTCACCTAAACTAGTTTAATAGTGTTAACTCGTTAAATTACCACTTCGACTTTAGTCTGTCATTTTCAAAGTTATAGAACAATATGTAAGTCGCCATTGTGTTACAATTTACGAGTCCACCTTCCTTCTTAGTAACTCTGCCGTGTAAACTCTAGACGTTACATAGAAAGGCGTGTATTTTGAAAGAGATCCAAGTCTTTCATAGCCATCAAAGCTCTCATGACCAGTTACCTACTTCAAAGTAACTCTGTTATTAGTTCCTGATCGACTGATAAAATTTCCGCGAGAAATATGGTTGAGTATGCGCTAGTCGAGACCTGAATCTTGTTCCGTATACTCCTTCCCCAATGTTCTCATAATAAAGTTTAAATCTGCTAGTGTGCCATCGTTTTACAGCTGTTCTTTTCAGGTATTTCAATCAATGTATTAATTTAATTTAATTTAAATTTAATTTATTTATTAAGTCAAACATACAACCATAAGATATTTTTACAATATTTAACTATATAACTACATTACATTACACATATGCTCGAATCATGAAGAACAATAATTAAGAGAAATTTAAAAGAGCAGAAAGTGTAGGGGGAGAAGAAGAGATACGTAAATAAGTAAGGTAATATTTTGTCTTTAGTTCTAAACTGCAGTGTCTAACTATTAGGAAAAGTCTTAAGAATACAATATAACATAGTCATTTGCTGGTTTCAAGCAAAGCTTCAATGACATCTTTAGTAAGCACTTTGACAGCAGCACCTCCAGGCTTTACACGTACGTATATTTCCCCTCTAATCGAAAAGACAACAACCCTTAAGCTCATATGAACCTCAGACAAGAATTAAAATTTTTTCAGCAAAAGTCCGCCAACGGCTTTATAAACTCAAGCCCTCGAAATGCGTTATAGGAGGCCGGGACCAGTTGTAGGTGAAGAACTTGATAGGCGTTGATAACATATCTACAGCTACTTTCTTACCTTCAAATATATGCATTCTTCTGCGAAACAATCATCTTAGATTGTATTCTTTTTACTTTAAAAAATCGAAGGCGAAAATCTATTTTGCTGAATGTTTCTAAGCCGTTTGCACTAGTTGAGATAGAGGCAGATTTCACAGAAGGGACTGAGTAGCAATTTACTTTGTAAATGAATTGCAGCAGGCCACTGAAATCATAACAATTGTCAAAAAAAAAAAACTACTTACCTATCGAATGTGCTTGTCTAGGGAAATGAAAACAGTGACAGAGAATATTTGAAAATGATCTGGCCTTCTTAACATCTGAATGACTTCTACAGAATTCCATTCAGAGTACACTCGTTTCATGCTAGCCAAACAAGCGTTGCTCAGTAAAACCCGCTGTCTAGAGGTGAATGTACTACTTACTTAGTTTGTCTCTGCAACAGCGCAACAAACTCGAACTCAGATCATGAATATGAAGAAAAAATGAGTTTTAGCTCAGCGAACGCAATTGATTTACGTGTGAGTGATGTCTTCTTCGCAAAGCGTTGACTTAGAAGTAAGTTTACGTAAAAGTGCTTTTGTACCTGACATTGTCATTTCAACTTATTCACTATTTCGTTATTAAATTTGTCTGTCCACAGAAGAGTTTCCAATGAAGTAGAAGTGATTTTATTACAGCCATTGTTTCAATAGTTCAATAGCTCCAGAACGAAAAAGAATGGGTTGAAATCAACTCCAAAATCTGTCGAAACTTTCAAATTGCGCCCAGCTGCAACGAGGCCATTGGAAGTGTGGCGTAAACGACTTACTATTTCGAAACGTCAGAATAAAGCCTAACTGTACACAAGCCACATTTTCCCCAAGCACATGAATTCAAAATTTCACATATCTTTATATTATTTATCTTCTCATCCTTACAGTTGTATTGCGACGAATACCAAACATTCGATATGCTGGTCGTAGCATCAGTGAATGTGTTGTTGACGAAGATGATGATGAGACGCATAGAGCCGCATTGTCAACAGATTTGGTTGCCGTTGCGCATACTGATGCCGCCGCCATTGTAGGAGATGTCTATGCGGATGGTATTGTTGGTGTGCTCGTCGATGTGGATGACGATGACTTTACAACACTTTCGGAAATAAATGAACCACAACAGCTTAGGGCTTCAACAGCAGTTGCGATGGTGCCGTCATCCTACGCACTCACAACAACAATTGATGTTGATAATCTGATTGATGCAATCGACGCAACGGCGACAACGGCGAGAACGACAACGGAGGAAGACTCCGCCACCCACGCCGCAAGCGGCAACAGCAACGGAGCCAAGTACTCTAATATTAGCGCTATGCACACAAAAATGCCAGGCATGCAACCGCATAGTCAACAGCAACGACAACAACAACAACAACAACAGCCACAAACGGAGCAGCAATTGCTCGAGAGGCAGGTAGAGCCGCAAAATTTGCTTACTGCGCCATCGCAAATTGGAGCTCTGGGCGGTGGGGTAGGCGGTGCGAGCAGCAGCGGTGATGACAAATCACAACATTTGAGTGACATCGACAATGAATCCTTCAATAGCATTGATTTTGAGGCGGAAATCACCATAGCTGGCATGAGTGTGGGTGGCGCAGGCAGTGGGGATGGATCGCCGTTAGCAGGCAATTCAAGCGCTGAAGCTGCTGCTGCTGCTGCCTCCGACAGTGCTGCTGGCAACAAATTGAGCAGCAGCAGCAGTGACACAATTGGCTCGTTCTTTAACAATTTTATTTCAAATGCAGGTGAGCTACAAACATACATAGATAGTTTTAGTGAAGCAGCAAAGAGCAATAATGCTGTTGCGAGCGTAAGTTGGTTGTGATGGCAGTCGACAGGTATGTAGGCTCGTTGTTGTTTCAGCCATTTTGTGATTGTTTTTTTTTTCAAAACACATTTCGATTGAATTGACGAATGAAATAGTGGCATTAATTTTTTGTATTTGCTGACAATTTAAAAATGAACTAGTCAATTGCTGGTTTATTCAGTTGGAAGCGTAATTTTTGTTCTGGCTGTCGGAGTGGCCTCACCAGGTTCGCCTTCTAACTTTAGTTCACTCCTAAAGGACACTTGGATGAAATCATCCGGAAGTCGTGAGCAACTTCATCTGCACGCAAAAGCATCGGCAGTCAAAAACTTTCCCCACTATCGTGAACTTCTGCACACGACTCCATAATTTCAAACATAAACCGATAATAATAAAAGACTTTGGATACAAATTGGAGTGACAAACAGCGAGATTAATATTTTTAAGTCTTCCAAGACTTAAATATTTTAAAGTCTTGAAGTACGGAACTTATTCAGGATCATTTCGGGTTTGGTTCGGAACTAGTTCGGGACCAGTTCGTGACTGGTTGAAAATCATTTCGGGACCAGGAATAAATTCTGAACTAGTCTGACACTACTTCAGGACTTCACGAACTAATTTTTTTTTGTATTTTGATGTAACTAGTCCCGAACTTATCCCAAAGAAGTCTCGAACTAGAATTGGATAAGTCCTGAACACGTTCCGAACTGGTCTTGAGTTATTCCCGAACTGGTTTTTGATTAGTCCCGTACGAGTCCCGTTATTAACCCAAAAATGTTCCAAACAGGTTACAAACTAGTTCCGAATTAACACCGAAATAGTCCTGAATAAGAGCAGACCTTCAAGGATTGAACATATTTTCTCTGACATACGGCCCCAATTGCTGCAAAAAGTGGTCGAAAATTGGAATTTATTCGAGCTAGCCGCGGCGTTCACTTGCCCGAAATCATTTTAAGACATAATCGCAAACCCTTATCTTAATAATTTAGCTAAATTCTTGGCAGCATTAAATTATTTGTCTTTAATTTCTTCTTAAAAACGACATGTCTAAAAAAAAACACGCTTTATATTTAAGTCGTTGAAAAATAGTTAACAATAACTCGAAAAATTTATATCTAGCAAGCAAAACAAGCAATTTTTATCAAAAATCGCATGCGCCCCTCGCGTCGGTCGGGCGTGTATGAAGGGATAAAACCGTTGGGATTATTATTATTATTATATATAAAGCGCTAGATAACAAATTTCGGTTGATAAAAGATCGCGATGTAATGGACGCTGTGAAATGCAAACATTCACACGCGGCCACTTTACAAATCTACCATTGCGCGCGATGGATTTGTTTTTCCTGCCAGATTAAGATAGACGTTTTCAAGGTGTGTCATGTTAACTCATTCATACCAACCAATGTACCTGATTTTCTGAAAAAATTAGCGCGCGGTTGCCGCAAGAGATTAAAGAGTAAGAATGAGGCGCAAAAGTTCTAATTAAGCACACGACGACGCTACGTGACAGCTCTGGATGAGCAAAGTAGCTGTATTTGTTTGTGTTGGTAGTAAAAAAAAAATGGCAAAAATCCACAGACTTGCACATCAAGTACTAAGTAAATCCCTTGTTTTGTAGCGTGTGCCCCAAGGTTTTGTAGGCGTATCTGTGCATTTTCAACAAAAGCGATGCAGCTTTCAATTCCACATACTCGCTTACGATTAATGGCTGCACACACACACACACACACGCAAACAAATAAGGCACATCCTTACAGGACATACAGTCCAAATACTAAAAAAAAAAATGTCCGTTGACTATCTCTCTTTCATCCGATGTCATTGCTGTATCGTCGCTGAGATCGCTGATGCTCCTCAGCTGCTGCATAAGTTTAAAATATGTACTTGGATATGCATTTAGTGTTCTTTTTTGTTGATATTGTTGCTGCAACAGTATAAAATTGCAAACGAGCAACAAAATGGATAAGACAAATGGGTTACGTGCTAAAATGTGGTTACTCAAATCGTATGAGTGCCAGGAAATAGACGATTTTGTTGTTGTGCAATTGTTTGCATCCTGAGCACTTACTCCTTTCTGTCCGTTGTATTGCATGTGTACACTGACTTTTGTTTGTATGTTGTGTGTGTGTGTGCGCGTTATTTTACTTGTCCTTATATTGTTTTTCTGTTTTTCATTACGTGTGTTGCAATGTAATGTGCTTTATATGTATGCTTGGATGTGTGCATGTACATATGTATTTGTTTGCAGTTGTTTTTATTACCTATTGCATTTCATTTTCTTGTTGTTGCTTGTTTTTGTTGCAACCATTAGGCGTTGCCCTGCTGGTATGTTACTTTGACTTTTTTTCTGATTTTTTTTTACATTTTTACCAATGTTGTTTACTTAAGATGAACTTCATGTGCCTCATGTCGGAGTATTTACTTGGATACTTTTGCATTGTTTACCTTGTCAGTGCACCACTTTATTAGCCTTATATTAGTGCAGTGAAGGGTTAATTTTATTTAGTTTTTCTTAAATAAAATTTATGAGAATACACCATGCGTATAAAAGCAAAATATTTAGCAGACAATTTATGTTTTTTTTTTTTAAGTTTTTTTGTAATATTTTAAAATTTAAAATACACTTGGTTTTCTTGGAAAATCAGTACAGTTACATACTTTGTAGTAAATTGAAAATATAAAGCAGTTCAACGAACTTTAATAAAAATTTGAAATTTTGTTTATATTCTAAAATTCGAATATTTTTGAGTATAACGCACGCTTACATTTTTTTCATGAAAAAAAAAAGATTGGAAAAAATAAAAATTTTAAATTTGATTTTTAACTAAAATAAAAATAGGCTACACAACTGCATAAAAAAAAACAAGATTCCTAAAATTTAGAAAATTTAAAAAGTTATATATTTGGGTATTTTTTCATTCAAGAATTAACTGTACATATTTTAATTGAAAAATAATGAGAATAAAAAATACAAAAAATATTTCTAAATTTACCAACATAAAAAGTTTTAAAGCACCATACATTAACTAGTTTTCATAACATATTTTGAAAGACAATTCATTCCCTCACAAGTTTCAAAACTTGTAAAAGGCAAAAAAAAAATGATCAAATTTTTATCTAAAATTAAAATTGTTTTCTTAGACATAAGTAAGATAAATAGCTAGAAAGAGTGTAAGCGCCTTTAATAGAACCAATGCAAGTTTGCTTACCGGCAGTGTAGTGAAATTTTTTTTTTTCAAAAACTGTAAATTTAAGAAAAAATTAATTTTTCGACCAAAAAACTGTTAACGGAGAGTTTGTTTTGAAAAATTAGAGCCTTTTTTAAATTAAAAAATAAAAATAAAAATAACAAAACCCAATTCATTTTCAATAAAATAACATTAACAGTTAAAATTATACTTAACAAAGTAAAACCGTCTTTATACATATAGTGCAATATTAAAATCAAATTTTATTTTAATCGAATTAGGTTTCATTATATTTCGTAAATTCCTTGTTAATTTTTTTTTACACATTTCATTTGATACCGCATATGTATTTAGTAAAATCTGAAGAATTTTTTTTAAAGAAATCGTTTGCGCAGTTTGTTCCATATGAAAAAATATCAAGCATAGAAAAATTGTCGAAGAGCGCCAGTCAAAAATAAACGGTAATTTGTAACACTTCAAAATTGTTTATTACTAAACTAAACTTTCATATAGAAAGTTAAAAAAAAAATGCAGAAAAATTATGCGCTTTTATGAAAATGAATGGATTTTTTTTTGAATTGTGTATAAAGTTTGATACTTGAGTGTTTATTGCTTCAATTAAAACTGATCTGTATTTTAAATAAAAATAATAAAAAAAATCTGTGGATAATATTTTAGCCTGTTTCTACCGAATAAACTAAACAAAAAAATAATTGTTATTATTATATTATTTTTGAGTTTAAGGCGATCGGTTATTGGGAAAAAGTATTAGGAAAAAACAAAAATATTCAAAATATTTTTAAGTTTCCAAAAATTCTGATTTAACCCCTTATGTATAAAAGAATGTAAAATCAAATAAATGCTTTAATTTTCATAATTAATTTTCTACCTCGAGATTAATACAAATTTCTCATCCCATCTTTTGATTTTGCTTCGCCTTTTTAATCTGAAAAACATACTGCTTTAGATTTTCAACGCTAACAAATTTTTCAATCTTAAATGCTTTGATTTCCAGTAATACACATTTTTTTTTAACATTTCAAAACTCGCAATATCCCTCGTAGTCGTTTTCGCAGCAGCATTCTTTGATAATTTGATTTGTGCAACACATTAAATTTATTAAAAGCTCCTCACAAACCCTTTAAATTACCACTACCGTAAAAATAAATACGTACTCGTAAACTTTATACATTGCCATTAAAAGTCAACATTTTGTGACATTGCCAAATTGCCATTTAACTGCCTTGTCCTTTACTTAGTACTTTTGCCTTTCGCTAATTGCCAAATAACGACGTTTGTCGTTCATAAGTCATCGCTACAAGCGTAATGGACACTAGCGCAAAGATATTGCAATTCAAAAAGTTCGTTAAAGTCGACAAACTTGTCATTGCATTGAGTGTTGTGTTCAAAGTTATCTGGTTAGCTGTGCATTTCCGCCCTTAAATGCTCGCTTAGATTTGAACTTTTGCCGATCATCAAACAAACTACATACATTCTCGTACATATTTCATTGTGTTATTTTGTGTTTTTCTATAGTTTTTTTTTAGAAATCTTTCCTTTAGCAAAATAGCGAATGAAAAGAAGCGTTGTGTGGAAAAATGTTTCCGCTGCTTTCTGTGCGATTTTTGAGTAAAATACTAGAAATGTGTAACAACGTGAACTTAACTCGATGCGAAACTCGTAACTGCAACTAGTTCTAGTGTTGCACCAATTACGCGCGTGTGTATGTGTGTGTGCGCAGCCGCCGCTTAGCCCCAAAAACCAAAAACTTGATTCGAATTTAAGAGTCGGTTTTTTTTTCTAAATTCCAAATTCTTCAAGTGTCACTTTATTTCAAACTCGTTCCAATTTCTTTTTGTTCCTTAAAATTAACTTTCCGTCTTCCAGTCGATTGTATTTCATTTTTTTACATCTAAGAGCAGATTGTTTAACGGAGAAACGGATCGGGAAGCTTACCCGATTTTTAATGGGTCTAAAGAAACTAAAAACTTTTGTTGCAAGAAATGAAATGGTTTTTTTTTCTTGCTTTATTTGTTGTACTTATGTTTAATTTTGTCTAATTCCGTTTTATATTCCATTAATATTTCTTGCCTTTAGCTCTGGTTTGTTTCATGCCATTCAGTTCCACACCATTTCGTTCCATTCAATTTCTATAAGTTTTCTTTAAATATATTCCATTACATATCATATTGACTTTCAACATCATAATTAATTACATTCTATCTCACTGTGTTCCATATTATTTAAGTTAATTTCTATTTGTTCTATGACATCTCATCCAATTTCATTGCCATTTATTTCTTTTTCTTACATCTCATTTTAAAATGCTGCTTAGAAATTACTCAATTTCACTCTGCTTTCCACATTTCTATTCCGTGTTTGTTCATATCGTTCTCGTTTTAATTCGCCGCACGCCCGTTCCATGCCATACTGTTTCATTCTATTTTATTCCCTTCCACTTCCATTGTTTTCTTACTATTACTACAACAATCTAAGCAATTCCATAATATTACATTTCATGTTCTTCTATTACAAATCGCTTCATTCTTTCTAGTACTTCCTACAATTTCTAATCGTTTTTTCTATAACAATTCAGAATGTTCCAATTTTTGCTATTCGATTTCATTCCATTCAAATTTTGTTTTTTTATTCAATCGCTCCTTTGCATTATATCGAAAATAAAATTGCAGCCGTCTAAGCATTGCTATGTTATAATTTTACTTTGTTTTATTCCATGTCGTTCCATTCCATTTATTTTCATACACATTTGGCTCACTAGCATATGTTCATCTTCGAGGTAAAACTAATACGCATATACATATGTAACTGCTAACACACTTGCTGTGTTCATAGTGGTTGCATGCAACTTGGTCATTGGTCAAGCCGCATAAACTTAGAAACATGCAGCAACTCATTTATCGAACCGCGCATTACATCGCTACAGGCAATATTCTTCTATGTAAACTGTGACCGTCATATATACAGACACGTAGTACATAGCACGAAGAGCGTGCATTAACTCGAAATTTGTTATTTTAGTTAGTTTATACCAAACATGTTCATCGTGCACATATTTGCCAACCAGCAAAAGTTGAAGCAATATTTTCGCGTAAATTTTTGGCACAAAGAAACAGCTCAGTTTATTTTCTTAGTGCAATTAGCAATCGATTGCAAATAGTTTTCTCTGTTTCAACTGAGAACTAAACTATTTTTAGTTGATGCACTTTTGAAGAATGTGGTGCATGTTATGTAAGTACTTATGCGTGTACATATGTAAACGTAGTAACCGTTGTAAGTAGTTCACAGCAAGCTACAGAAATTTCAAAAATTTTATTTAAGTGCAAACCCGCACTCGTTAATTTCCAGTGCAAAAGTACATTAAAACTTTTTGAAATTGGTTCGCTAATAACTTACGAATGTGGTAACAAATGTGCTCTTTGCTCTTTATACTCAAAGTTTGTGTTTTTTGTTCGCTGCTTTTTTGCTGCACATGCCACAAATCAAATAACACGCTGTTCCACCTTCTTGACTGCTCTTCCTTACAGCTTCCGAGTCGATGAGCAAACTCTTTCGCCCTGGTTCAGGGACGCGTGCCACACCTACCAAAGTTGCACAGACTCCCGTCGGCGAAAAGGTTGAAGTTGCCTCCACAACATCAGTGCCCGATAGCCTCTCTTTGATATCAACGGCCAGCAGTGGCAATAAAGTGCAGGATTCCAGTATCTCGACACCGGCTGATCCGCAATCTGATTCCGCGCACACTTACACACAATCGAATGCGAGCTCGTCGCTGGGCATGCACGACGACACCGTGTCCACGGCATTGTTGGTGGACGCCAGTTTGCATAGCACAAGCGAATTGGACACGGAGGCGGGTGCAATGGGCGCTCTAGGCGTGAAGAATGAAATGGAGCGTCGCATACCAAATGGTAGGTGTTAGTTTCGCCTTTATACTCACACTTGTACTTGCCTATTTCTTTATTTGTTTGCTATTGTTTTGCGTTTACTAAGTCGCCTTTGTATTTCCAATTTTTCACCCGCCAGTCAATCCATTTCTCACAGAAAAATCGTGCCTCCACAAAGCTGCACCGCTTGAACCGTTGCTCACACTCAAAATAGGCACACTTTTTGAGCAATCCATCGTCCGCTATACGGCGCGCTTGATAGCAGCGCGCTTTTTGCTTACCGGCCAAACGAATGGTTTGCATAATGACACGCAAATACGCATTTCCATTAAGAGTCTTTCGTTAACTGTGCTGGCGCATTGTGTACGCTTCGATCCCGAACTGCTGCAACTATCGCTAGAGATTACCGCACGGGAATTGCATGAATTATGCAAGCAATCAACAATTCGAAATACCGCAGTTTCCACACTATCCTCTTCGAAAAGCTCGAGCGCCAGCGCCAGCCCAAATATGCCGCAAAACGATGACACCGGCAGCGGCAATAGTTCGAATCTTGGTAAGGATTATGAACATTTGGATGCCGTGGATTTCATCAAGAACAACCCACTAACTTCAGATGCAGCAGTTGTTGGAGCAAGTGACTTGCCAGCTGAATTGCAGCTGCTCGAAATCAAAGATGATCATTTTGGCAAAAGCACTTGTGATTATTTACTCCATTCCCCCATAGATTTGAGTAGGAGCGCCGATCCAGTGCTAATGTCACAACAAGTGCGCGGCACACCTAATAAGTCGGCAAAGCCACAGCACTTGCAGACCTTATCGAAACCGGAAATCATTGAATCCAAAGTACAACATCACTCGCAACGCAAGCAACAGAAATCATCTGCTTGCCGCGTTACCGAAGCGCTGGAGGATGCGCCGCCGCAAATGTTGCCTCCGCGGCCGCCGAAACGCACTAAATCGCAACGCAAATCGATTGCAGCAGCAACGACCACTATCGCCGCTTTAATGCAAATTGATGAGGATATCAGCGGACAAACTCCGCCAGTCGCGCCATCACAACACCAACAAAAGCTGACTGATGCTCTGCTCTATTACAATCATCCGGATCCTATGCTGCGCGGTGGTGTGCAACTGATTATCGGCGGCTTTTTGCAAGCGGTGGATGTCAGGAAGGAGACACTGCGTTTAGAGTTGAACGTACAACATTTGTTGGCGATGCTCGTGAAGGTGAGTAGCCTTTGAGTTAGAATACTCGTACAACCACATTTTATCTATTAATTACACAAACGTAGAAAAAATATTTCGATTTGGCAACCATATATCCGAAGGTTATGTCAGAAATAGAGCAATGCGCCCATCTTAAGTCCTAAACTTAAAACACACCCTGTATCACATATATGAGAGTTGAAAAGCACATTTATCTGTGCTTTATTACTAGAAAACAATTGATTCTTCATTTTAATGCTGTTTTTCTCCTAACAAATTGCAATAATTTCCCTTTTTGAAAATTATGAAATTGATGGAATTGAAGCTTTTTTTTATATGGTAGCTTAAACAAAAAAATTAAATTCTAGTCAATTTTGTTTTTCGATCGAATCGCTCTGTTCCGGAATCCGAGAATATGAAATACATTTTTTTTTTAATTTTTCCAACGATTGTTTATAATGCTTTGCTTGGCTCACAACTTTCGCGTAAAATATTCAGTCCTTTAGATATTATTCGTATGATTTGAAAATTTCCTTTATCAAAAAAAGTCCAAATAATTTCCAATTGAAAAAATTTTGAAATGCAATTGTTTTCTTGCAATTTTTTTTTAGAATTTATCAAAGTCATTTAATAGATTTTAATATCCAAAGTTATCCCATTTATTTACACTTCGATATAATTCACTTAATTTTATTCAAATTACATTTTTTATTTCAGTTGATATTTTTTTTATTTCTATATTTAATTTTTTTGCGCAATACGAATGTAAATTTTAATTAAATTACAACTGATTTCATTCGAAGAAAATCCATTTAATTTTTAGTTGATTTCATACTTGATTTCTTTTTTTTTTAATTTTAATTAGTTTTCTTCGTTTTGTCTGATTTCATGCACTTCTTATTCATAACATTTATTCTTCTTTTTTACATATATTTACTTTTATTTATTTAACTGCAATTTATCTCAATTTTATTTAATTTTTTTTGCCTTTGCTATTCATATTCATTTAATTTTACTTACTTTTATTTCGTTTTTTTATTTTAATACGTTTTTTTTGTTTCTTTAATTTCATTTCAATAGACAGGGTTTCATTTTAATTGGTTTAATTTAATTTCTGCTTAAATACTTTCATTTAACTTTAATCGATTTCGTTTCATATTTCTTACGTTTAGTGATTTTATGTGTTTTTTTCCTTTCTCCTTTTTATTTTGATTATTATTTTCTTCAATTCTAAGACTATTTTATATAATGTTACTCTCATTTCAATCGTGTTTTTAATTTACTTCAATTCGCTTTGTTAATTTTTATTTCATTTGAACTCGCTTACTTTTAATTTGTTTCAATTGATTTTATTCACCACCACTTAATTTCAATTTATTTAAATTTTATAAATTTTTTTTCAATTCCATTTTGCGTTTATTTTATTTAACCTTTACATTTTTTCTGCTTTTTTCAATTTAATTTTTATTTTCTTTGTTTTATACCGATTTCTAATAATATTACAATGTACAATAAAATACATACACATTTCATTTTCATATTTTCTATTTTAAACTTTTTTCAATTTACTTTCATTTCATTTAATTTCGCTTCGTTCCATTCCGTTTCTTTTCCTTTTATTCCACTCAATAGAATTTCATTTCGTTACAACAAATTTAATTTAAATACATTTCTTAAAACAAAAAATACAATTCATTTAGTTTCATTTACATTCTGCTAATTTTCATTTAATTAACTGCAATTAATTTCATTAAGTTCAATTTAATTTCATTAATTTCAATTTATTTTCAATTTCATACCCAGTTTCATTTACTTTCATTCTATCCTCTTTTCATTTACCTTCTCTTTTATGTAAATTTTCTTCTATTTAAAATTTTTTAAAACAAAAGACGTTTCTGTTCCTTCAATCTCGTTTCCTTACATTTCAGTTCGAATTTTTTCGTTACCTTTCGTTTTTTTTTTGCTTATGCCCTTAAATATAATGAATTAGTTCCATTACACAATTTTTGTATCATTTCATTTCATTTTTCTCAAACTTTATTCTATTCCATTTCATTTCATTTAACTTAAGCCATGCCATTGTATTCCATTTCATTTCATTTCCTTACCCTTATCCTCACCCGTATCACTCCATTTTCTGCTTAAATAGAATCGATATCATATGGAAACTACTTTTCGGCAATGAAAGTATTCAAAGAAAATAAATTGAAAAAATAACACAATTCCACATCGTTAGAGCCAGCTTTCATTTCCTTATCCATCTACGTCTGCACAAGTATTTCTGTTCGCCGTTCAATTACTTACAACTTATTACTTTCTCAATACAGTAGCGAAATTTAAAATGTTTGCTAAATTGCAAAAAGTATTCCGTATTTGTTTGGACCTGCAAACATTCGTAAACGCTTATCCGCTTCAAGTTTTCACTCGCCTGCCTGCCAGCTGGCCTTTTCCAATTTCCTTCAGGCGCCCTATTAGGATAGCTTGCCGGCCGCATTCATTGTGTACTCAACGCTAACAAGCCGAACAATAAAACGCAAATTCCTTTAATATCGAAGACGCATGCTGCAACGAGCGAAGATTTTTTTTTTTAAAACTTGCATTATTTTGCAAACATTTCACTTATTTTACTTCGAATTTATTCGTAGTAGTTTATTCATTGATATTTGTGTGATTTCTTCTTACTTGCAGGGCTTGCAGGACGAAATACACACAGTGGTCATACAGGCGTTGAATGCATTCGAGAAGATATTTCCGTATGTGGTGTCCAAATATTTGATATTGCCGACAGCGTCTCAACAGCGCACACAACAACAGCAACAATGTATGCAGGCAGGCAGCTCGCAAAGTTCGGCAGCAGCGCTCGTTGAAGCAGTAGATAAGAGTGGCAGGAAATGCCATGCTAATGCCGCTGGCCAAGTGCCACAACAGCAGCAAAGCACTAACGATGAAACAAATTTTGGCTTTCACACACATGCCAGCGGTAAATCCCAAACATTGGCCATTACAGCAGCAGCAGGAACTGCTAAGACATGTCCTCGAACGCTTTTCAACGATAATGATGAGCTTATAGCTGCACTTTTGAATGATTTTCAATTGCAATCGAAATTGAATCGTAACGTTTACGGCTACGACTACGACTACGACAACAACAGCACAACTGATAGCACTCAGTCGCAGACTGGCATGACAGGCAATTTCACCACCAGCCCGGCTCACCCACTTCCGGCTGCTGCCTCTGCTGCTGCTGCGTTTCGCATTTCACCCAAATTGCTGCTGAGTAAACTTCGGCTATGTCATTACAACAAGTACTGGTTAGTTCAAAATAAATACGCTGAAGTTATTTCGAATTTAAATTATGCTGCCTTACATGCGGCATGCAACATTTGCCATGGCAACTGCTGTGGCTCAGCGATTGGCTGTGAATGTGGCATTGATGCTGTTGTTGCTGGTGCAGAAGTAGGAAATGCCGAGAGCAGTGACTCTAATGCTGATAAAAATACCGTTAATGCCACGTCGTCTGCCAGTCCAAATGCTCGGAAAGATGCCGCTACTGCCACTTCAAATGTTGAGGATATGTTAAACAACGATTTGGATGAGAGTGTGTGCATCTACGAGGTAAGTAAAGAATATTTTTCAGTCACTTTGCAATGCAACGTCGTTTATTTTTTGTATTCAAATCATTTAGTTCATATGGACATACATACGTGCATATATTTTTATTGTTAATCCTTTGGTGAAAATTTGTGTGCCTCCTTCACTAAATTTGTATTAGGTATTATATGTAGGTACACACAATTACAAATTACAAGATCAAAAAAATATAAATTCTTATTTGTCAATTAAAATACAGTTCCTCCTCAAACACAAATTAGGGAAGTAAAACTTTTCTTAAGTCATTTATTATTGAGGTTAGGTCAGCTAAAGGCAAGTAAATGGGCGAGCTGGGAAGATTAGGTGTAGGAGATTAAAGGCGGTAAGTTCAGGTATGGTGAGTTGAAAAAGCTTTTGTTTGTTGTCTCCTACCATTACCGCCTACATCATTCTCTATTGTTCAGGTTTGGATTGATTTTTAAGTATCATATAGTCGTTAAAGTACAAAACATAATGTTGCATAATTGACATTACATAAGTTAACAACACCCCATAACATAACATAGGAGTTTAATATAACAAATAAAACAACATAACATAACAAAGAAAATTAACTAACGTTATATAACAACATAACATAACATTAAATAACAAAATATATCATAATGAAACATAGCATAACATAATGTAACATAGCATAACATAATATTGTATAACATAACAAATCAACATAACATAAAATATTGCAATATAACGTAACTTAACATAACATAACATGACATAACACAACAAAAAATAACGTAAAGTAACATAACATTTTAAATTAACAAATCATAACAGAAAGTAATGCTAACGTACGTGACGTAACGTATCGAAACACAACATAACATAACGTAAGGTAACGTAATATACTCGTACATAACTGCCGTTAAGTTTGCAGTAAGCGATTAGCTAACAATTACAATTCAAATGTCTGAACGATACGATAATTTTTAAAATAAAATCGTAAATTCCAAACCAGATATTGAAATTTAAAAATCTATAAAAATTTTATTAAATATAAAATACAATTCCGCTAAAGGGTTTAGATTCTAAAAATTTAAAATTTCTGCTTTATGCAGTGGTGATTAAGCAAACTTTTCGAAATATTTATTCTTCAGTTCATATTCCATTCATGTACGTGCAAATGTGCGTTCCGCCCCCTATATGCGAATTTTTATCACTTTCTGAAAGCCAATTTTTCTTCCTTCAAATTGTGCTACAATTTCGTAATTTCTTCTTATCCTCAATCAAGCCACTTTCGCTAACGCTGCGCATATGTAATTTCCGTTCTCACTTAGACAGCGCAATCTGTGCAAGGATAATACAATAATTTTTGCCTGATGACTACTCTCGAATTCTTAAAATATACTTTTACGCCTACCAACTACCAACAACAAACAAAACGAAAACAAAAAATAAAAAAAAAAACAATAAAAAAAGAAGGGAAAAATTCGAAAGAGGAAGCTAAAATGCAAGAACAAATCGTTTATGCACTTTAAACTTTGCCTGCCTGTGCATGGCTAGTAAATGCATAGATATTAAAAGTGCAATATGTTTGTTTCTTTACAACGCTCGCGCTGGTTTCGTTTCCGCTTCCATTTTTGCGAAAATTCTCTGAACGGAAATGTGTCAAAAATTGCATGCAGCATAGTAATGATGTTACGTATACGCACCCGCGCACCCACCAATGCATCCACACGGCTAAGCGGCATAGCAGCTTAGTTGAAAATTTTTGCATGAATGCATATGTATGTATGTATGTGCATATGGTTGTGCACAAGCGCATGCAGCGGCAGAAATGTGTTATTACAGCGTTAGTTCGTGCTTTTAGCATCTTTTTTTTCCGACTCTCGCACGTATTTTTCACTTTGCTTTTTTTGTCTGCGAATTTGACGTTTTTTTTCTTTCTTTTTTTATTTGGAAAATTGTACATCAACGCTCAGTCAATTTCTTTCGTCTCAACGACTGAGCTTAGGCAGAGTTTTGATCCCACCGCTGCTGCGCTTACACTTGCTGTGTTCGTGCTCCTATTAAGGGCACACTAACATCTGCTTGTAACAGCACATACATATGTATATTTTGTATGTGTGTATGTACATATGAGTGTGTGTGTACATATATCTATCGTAAATAAATGCTTACATATGGATCGCGCTTTTGTTATTGTTCATATTGCCAACAAGACATGAGTCATTTTGGCCGCATTACGAGTTAGTCCGCATTTACATATGTAGATATGTTTGTATGTATATGTATGTACATACATACATACATATGAGTAAACAAGCATTTTTTGAAAAAACTGCTTCTTTGAAAATCATTATTCAACTGTATGCGCACAATTGTAAAAAGGCTCCAAGAACCCATTGAATTTTTGGCAATTTTTTTACTGGCGTTGATGCTAATTTTTTACATATTAAAATAAAATTGGAAGTTGTTTTAGTCAGCTAATTTTAAGCCACTTGAAACTTAAACTTAGTTAACTTTTATTTAAAAAATATCATTTTTGTAATTTTAAAATTTTATTTCAAGTGAAAGGAAAATCTCTTGATAATGACCATGAGAACATATTTGAAATATCTTGATAAGAATCGTCTCATTCTCTACGATATAATAAGTTGCGACTAAATAAATTATATCTGCTTAACCAGGAAAAAGCCGATTCGTATGAGTTAAGGCAAATTTCTTTACGCGAAATCAACCAATCCATATTTAGTTGTATTTTAAAAAATGATAAAAATAAAGATTTTTATAGATAAAACCGATAGTTTCAAATTAAATTTAAAAAATAAAAAAATGCCGCTTCTGAAAATAAAAATAATCTCTCGTGTTGACAATATTTTATTGTTAAAATTTGCATCAACTAAAAAAAGGAATACAGTAGAATTCTACGCATGAGGATAAACGTTCATTCGCTTCTTCACCATTAGAAACTTTAAAAAACATATGTAAATCATACAAATTTAACTTCCGCTTATGCATACAAACATTCGTAATAATATAAACACATACATATGTATGTATGTATGTATGTATGTATGTATGTATATCAACAAGCAATTGTAAATATATTTCTTTGAAGGCACTCGTGTAGAGCATTGTGTAAATCAACATCCCAAGGCCTTTGCAATTTCTGCCGCTTGAACGGCAAGTTGTTTCTGCTCATAAGTTATTTGCCTGCTTTACTCTACGCGAGGCACAGTGGTATGGCTTCAAATTTTTTTTTTTTTTTTTTTTTTTTGGAAGAAAACAGGAGTACTCCAAGCAAAGTGAAATTTTTTAAGCATATTTTGTTCAAATAAAAGGGTCACTTTCTAGTGGTTCATACCTTGGAATTGTTGAAAAAAATTTTAATTATTTTTTATGTTAGCGTAATAAAAATAGATATCCAAATGAAATTCGGTATAAAAGATACTTTTTCGAAAAGTACCATCGTTAGTAAATATTGTAAACGATAAGATGTTTCAGTTTTTGCATTTAGATTGAAAGAGCCTTGTAGAATACCCGAAAATGGGGCGTGGCATCTTTTCATAAAATCGCCAATACGATTGCAACCGTTTTCATAAGTCTCTCTCGTTTGTTTCTTAAGTAAATATATTTATTTCTGAATATACATTTTATCTTTTTATTCAATAACTCTAATTTAACAACGTCATTCAGTATAGATCGCGTGTGTGATCCGATTTGCTCATTTTACGGATAACTCGTGGTAATGCAGTAATGCTTTTGTAAAAGTACAGCCGCAAGGTGGCGCTGGAGTTGAGTTATTACAAAAATTCGTACTTTATGACCCTATTTCACAAATATTCGAAGATAAACACCTTTGCAAAAGTATAGAAATTCAGCCGTACAAGGTCGGTTAGGAACAGCTGTTCTATCGGATCGTGTTTATGCCACTTAACTCTTTCTAACAGAGTGTTGATCCGATGTAATACAAAAACAAGCATATTTTTTTTGTACCATGATATTTGAATAATGGGAGATGGTGCCGGAGTCTAACATTAAAAATCATATTTACGATTCGATTTGGCTTACATTTTGAATATAAATTAAATGGGAAAGCAAAAAAAAAAAAATCCTATGCAAAAAAAAATTTCGCCGCCAAATTTCGCTCAAAACTTCATATGTCTTTGTTGTAAAATCTTCTAATAATTTTCTTACATTTTTTCTAAGATAATGCTAAACTTTTGTAGGGTAAAATTTGGGATCTTACTTTGTCAGATATATCTCTATAAATTCGATGATTGAAAACTGGATTTTATTTTTTGCCAACAAAACGTCACTGTGCGACGCCTCACTGTGTCGCACATACTCGTACTCCAGCACGCACCTAAACACCTGTGCGCCTACACCATCTCACGCACGTAACGTACATATTCGTATCAGTCGCAACCTGATTTGCGTGTGCTTTCGCCTATTTTTCCACGGTTTTGTGCTTCATTTGGGCGCACATTTTTTTTTTTTGTTTTTGGGGATTTTAGGCCTTTTTGCTAAAATTTCACATCTTCCGCAGTTTTGTGCTTTTCAGTTTTTGCCACACGCGAGTTCACGCTTATTGCTAGTGTACATACATACTTATGGTGGCTCATATGTACACATGTAAATATGTTTGTATGTGTCAGATACGTGTTCTCATTAAATGAAGTGACTTTCGCCTTCTGCTTAACCCTTTTTCAGCCGCCTACAGTTGAAAAAAAGACAAAAAAATGCAAATGATAAAGTTTCATCTTGCGCATATGTTCGACTGCTCCTATTTTAAAATTAAAAATTGTGACGCTGTTCCGCAACTTTGGTTCTAAAACTGGCTTACATTTACATCGCAAAACTATAGGCGCACCAGATATTGACAAGTTTTGACATTTAATTTTTCTTTTATCCAATTTTCAATTTAAAATGAGTTCGTTCTCTGGCAAACGGATTTAAAAATCAAGTTTCAAAATTAATAAAAAATTATAAAATTTTCACCAACTTATTTTAAAAGTAAAATTTTTTTGTGTGTGTTTGTGTAGGTAAATTTGTACCATTTTTTACCGTTTATTTGTTTACTGTTAGTGCAGCGCAGTTTAAAAAAAAATTACGTGCCCTCGTTTTTTGGAGGATATTGCAGAAGAGCGTCAGTAAACAAATTATAAAAAAAATCCATTTAAATCTTGCAGTTTTTCACACTAAAATTAAATGGTCTATAAAATTGTACACCCAAAAATTTTTAAATATTTTTTTTAACTGTTACGAATTCTTCTAGCATTTTTTTTATAAATTATGCACCAATTTCGCTAGAAAATGTAATGTAAAGAATAAAAATTTAATACGTAACTGAAAAGAAAATTTTTATATTTGGTATACTTTTAATTGTGTAATGCAGTGTAGGTACATATATTTTCCGGAAAAGTTAATCTTCCGCCTTTCAGTATTTCTTCCGTACGCTTTATTGATTTCTTGCATCGCTTCTGCTCTACTTAGTACTTGCCATTATACTTTATTTATTCGCACACACACACACCTTCTCACTTCTACATTGCAGACTCAATTTCTCGATGAACTTTTGCAATTGATCGGCGACGATGATTTCCGTGTCAGAGAACATGCCGCGCTCTGCCTTTGTCGATTCATCATAAGAAATGCAAAACGTCAGCAACAACAGCTGACAGCTGCAACAACGTCAACCAATAAAATCGGCAACCAATATCCGGACGCTGGGCCTTTTGCTGCAGCCGCTAGTGGAGGTGTTGCTACTCCTGCTGCTGCTGCTGCTATTGGCGACGACAAATCGCTCTCGCCGGCTACCTATGAAACTAATTTCAATTTGCTGTGGGATTTTTTCGACTATCGTCTGTTCAGTGGGTTGCCATTGCCGTTACGTAATTTATTCAGAGCGATGTCAGCGCCGTCACTGCCGGCGACAAATGCGACAGAGGTCACAACAACAACAACAACAACAACAACAACAGCGGCAGCAACGTTCTCCGATGTTGACTCTGATTTTTCGTATTCGCTGCCACAACGTCATCGAGCGGAAGAGGAGAAATTGTTGGCCAAAGTTTTGTATCGCATGACAAATAAACTGATGGAGCTGGAGGATAAAAATGCGCAGGTAAGTGATGCCCAATGGGGAAAATTTGCCGAAAGGCATATTGGCGGAAATTCGCGTGTGGAGCGAGTTATCGCTAATGAATTGTAGTACAAACAGAAATGGATTTCTAAACAAATTAGCCGCAAGCTTAGCCTAACTAAGCTCCAATGTAGTGTGTTGACTAATATCGAAATCATTTCATTTAAATATATATTTTATTTGATATCGAAAGTTTTCGAAGTCAATAAAAAAAAACATAATTATATTTCTTTATTATTTTTGAGCCACTTTTGTGGTAAATTTTTGAGGAAAAAACCATAACACCCAAAGCTGGCATACTTGAAGCCACGACTTCCCGTAAACTAATCCAGCATGTAATTGTTCGATTTTCCTCTTTGCCCTATACAACTTACACCAATCAAGGTTTCTTCCTCAATAATTTTCCCATTAAACTGGCCTTCAGCTTAGAAACAATAAATAATAAAAATTAGTTAAAAGGCCAAAAACCAACAAAAATATAAACATATGTGCATGGAATAATCTCAAGGCGTGTGTTTAAATATTAAAATTTCGAGTTTACTTTTCCCATACAAAATTTGGAACGCCCCAAATGTTATATAGCCTCTTTTCACATATATTTTTTATTTTATTGTTTAATAATTTTATTATAAACGATACGTTATTTAGTCAGTCCATGCGGTAGAAAGCAAAACCTGCTATAACTTCAATCACCTTGACGGGTTTTTAAGGAGCATGATTATAAACAAAAAATTCAAAAAGTCTGTTTCTTTTGTTTGAAAAACTCTAATAAGCTTTTCATTGGTGGATTATGTTTTTTTTTTTGTATTTACTGATGAAGAACACTTCATTCTAAGGCGGTTGCCAGGAGGACCAAAACTACTTTTTTCCTGGGGTTTGTTTTGAAGTTTATTTGAACTCGCATAAAATGATTTAATTTTTTGTTTGCCATTTTAAATATATAAAATATGACTTAGTACTGAGAGCAACAACCTTAGTTATTTCATTTACGCCGGTCAATTTAGAGGAAACGCCACTTGCTCCACCTGTATCCTCTTTTAGAAAAATTGGTTTTTTTTCAGACGGCTAGTATACTTACATGAGCTTGAATATGAACTACATAAATAGGTCCATAAACAAGAGCTTTCAAATATGTATCTGGGCTTCAACAGACTTACCAGTTCTCGCATTAAGATCAGGGAAAATCTCTATTCCCAGTTCATCGGAAAATAGATTTGAACGAGGTTGAAAAAATAGGTCTAAACAAACAAAATAACATAATATACATATATGTATATAAAAATAGTATGAAGCATCGATTGAAGCGCAAAAATGCAAGTTACACATTCCCTATTGCATTCTCACTTATGTATGCAATGTGCGCTTCTTTAGCGCAATAATTCAATGGCTGTCTATATTTTTTAGAAACTTAAATGAAATAACAGAAATACAAAAAAAAAAATATTTCCAAAAAAATATCATAACAGTAAATAAATACAAACAAGTTCTTTTACGTATTTTCGCATAGTTTGCAAAACTGATAGTTTGTGCTCACATTTTTTTTAAAGACAGCACAATTATTAGTAGCCTAGCGCATATGCAGTCTCTGCTACGTACATATGTATGTGCTTTTTTCTAACGGAAATATTTTGCATATTTTTAGCCAACAATTACTGCAAATTTGCAAACAATTTACGCAGTGATTTATAGTTTTTTCCGCATGTTCTTAAAAAAAAACATAACCAAAAAAAGTATACAAAAGTATTTAAATTCCTAAAGCCTTAAAATATGCAATATTTTTTAGTAATAGTTATTTTCAAAGCTGTTTATGCAAGAACTTGTATGCACAACTGCCAGCTAACATACTTATAACAATTTAACTTGATATTTGAATTGCAACTCTCACAATTTTACCAATTCAATGTTTACTTTCATGCCGCCGCCACCACATAATCAACAACCAACTATGACAGTTTGGCATAATTTACGCATTGAAAATGTTACTACAAGATTTCAATTTCATTGATTATCAACGTGCATGGATGGAATTTAATTTCATTGAAATTTGCCAGAGATTCTCCTATTACAATTATGCCACAGCTGTGGATTTGGGCTGCCAGAATGATTTGATTGATGTTACCGGCAAATTAATGGCAGGTAAGTGCTGGATCAAGCGCAAGTGTAAGCAAACAAATAAAACAGGCAGACGTACTTACTACGTATTACTTGTATAAGACACTGACAAGACATACATATGTAGATACATACATATATAACTACAAACCCACTTGCTAAGATGCCTATTTGTCAAAGTTGCCATATAACTGAGATATTATTATGAAGCAAATGTTGATAATAGTTGCATTTGGAAGCTGACTTCCTTGCTGTAGTCGGCCAAAATTGGTTTGCTTTGACGTACCTGTAGCAAATACCTTAGTCAATCAGTCAGTACATCAGTGAGTGCGGCACATTCGTAATCCAATGACTTGGTTTCAGATAGTTTGATTGTGGGTGTTAGCATAAATACGCAAATATATTTATTTGTAAGTTAATAATTTTGGTACTTCATCTATACAGTTTCCCCTTCCCATTTTGGTGGCTCCTAGTTAGCTCTTAGGTAAACTTTTTATTTATGAGTTAGATATATACATGCATACATAGGTACATCTATCATAAATAAAAAAAAAAATTGTTTCGACATCATCAATGATTGATTTTGTGCGTCTGCATAAATAACTAAAGATAAGTCAGAGTGAATATGTGTATATGGATTTATAATGTATTTGTAAGTGAAAAAGTTTGGTACTACTACAGAAAACGATTCAAACAATATAGTTATGAATTAGTTAGAACTCTTCAGAAGAGTAGTTCAAATATCTCTAACAAATATTTGAAATAGTCTAACAATTACGTGCATACATATATGTATGTACATATATCTAAAGGTATTTTTTTCTATTAAAATGTGATTATTTTCAAAACACTACGAAAAAAATCCGAGGTAGTATCTTATACTCCATTAGGCCGCTGACGAACCTGAAAAAGAGCGTTGTTTCTTATTTGGCATTGGCTTCGACCGAATATAAACTTAAACTTGTTTATTTTTATTTCTTTCATATCATTCATTACAAATTATACAATTAGTATAATAAGATAAAAATTCACTTTTTTAGTGCGACCGAAACTAAAAAAAAATTAATACTAAAAAAAAAAACAATAAGTGATTTAATATAAAAAATTATATGCAAAAAAAGTTAAACTTACAAACGTGTAGAATTAAAGTATTTACATAAATATAAAATTAGGTTTAGGTTGACAATGGAAACAATTAAAACCTTACAATCAGATAGTCTGATAACCAGCATTGGGGGGAACAACATAATATTTATCGTAGAGAATTACTCCGGAGATTTAAAAATGTAATTTTCTTCTTTCTGTTTGCCTTCAAAAGCTTAACTTTTGCATTATACTGAAATCATTCTTATCTAATTAAATTTTCTAATGAGATAAAAAAAAAATTTTTTTTGATAGTTAGATTGGTTCAAGCTATGATGAAGGAAAAATAAAAAGAAGTCTGATGAAAATATGTAGTTATCTTCAAAAAGTGAGCTAAAAATACTTGTGTTGTTTTTCCAAAGAGTATTAATTTTTTTTTATAAATTGACATACAACAACGCGATAGGGCTGAATATCAATTTTTATAATTTTGTTTTCTGTACTATTTCTATATTTTTGAAAGCGATTTGTTTACATGGAATTGGCGACTGCTTAATGTAGGCCTATCGTGCACTTTCCGCTGCTTAATAACGATTGTACAGTTATGCCGAGTAACGAAATTAGTGAGATTATTTTAGTAATATATAACTTAATTGGAAGATTTCTTAAAAACAAAAAATATTGTTTATATACTAATCACTTTGTAAATTCAAAACTGTCCACACTACAAAAAAGCGTCACAGCGATGTTTATTTTTAATCCGCGCGGTTTTAAATGATAAAAATCAAGGCAACTAAGAAATTCCATCTTTAAAATAAATATTGTCGAATGGGCTTAAAAAACTGCATACCCAAATATTCATAAAAACATTCGAAATTTTCATTAAAATATGTTAGAATTTTCTAAAATTAGTACGATATCAGACGAATAAATTCTTAAATTAAGCTACCATATACATTTGTATATTCTAAAAAAAATGCAAAATTAATAAAATCAATAAAGTACGAATCATTTTTCTTAGTTTAAATTAAATTAAAATACACGAAGACAATCTGCTAATTGCCTCTCTTAAGGCTCTGTCTGCAAGCCGCTTTAAAAGTACTGGAAGGTACTAATACTAGGATTTCAAAAAGGATTGATAAAAAAAAGTGATGTGTTTGTCAACGCAGCTAAAAAAAAAACCTATAGACCTACATAGCCGAAAGAAGCAAAGTTATGCTGTGTAGAAGCTTGTAAATACATACAAACAGAAAACATAAAAATACATCCGAGAAAATTGCTAAACACACTTTAAAGTTCTACACATGTTTGTAAATTGTTTGTAAGGAAATGGTGTGTCTACAATCTGATTCTGTAAATTTTGTATCCTGGCCCAAAATGTGCACGAAGGGACAAAGCCATAAATGTGGCGACCGTTTTTATTGACCACATCGTTGCAAAACATCATTTTATATCGTTACATCACATCATGCAACATTACAGCATCACATCACATCACCACATCACATCATCACATCACACCAGCACGTCATTACATCACATCATATCCTACAATATCACATCACATCATATAATCACATCACTGCATGACGTCTCCTCACATCCACACGTCATCGAATTACGTCAATTAATTTTACATAACATAACACCCGATTGTACATCACATCATCATATCGCATCACATCTCATAATAAAACATCAAAAAAACTGCTGTTAAAACTGGCCGTTTAAAATTAGTAACGTAACTGCCAACTTCAATACTTAAATTACCAAACAATTGTTATTAAGTTTAATGACATGAAAAATATTTGCGGCAACCTCAATGCAATGAAATCAATCCTTGCTTTATTGTCACCACAATATGGCTCGAATTTAAACAAAACTATATCAATGTACTCTCACATCTACTTAAGTATATGTGTGCAATGACATAAATGCTTTACAGCATATTGCAAAAGTGTTATCTGTAAATATTTATTTATTAAAAAATTACACTGAGAAAAAATATGGTTTTTATGACTGCTGCTTTGAACTATGATTCCAAATGACGATCAGACTTAATTGGTATTTTTTAAAGAATATATTTCCATAAAAGCAATTTGTTAATCAATTGTAACGTTTTCATTTTAATTTGCTGAGTTTATGAGTTTTAGTAATTAATTTGATGAACAGTGTACAAATAAATGTTAAAAAACATAAATAAATTATAAAAAAAAGCGCACACAATGTGCGTATATCCGATTTCAATGCGACACAGAAGCACATTAACATGTTTAACTGCGCATATTCATACATAACATATATGTATGTACATTAATCTCAACATATTCCGAACCAATTTTATTATGAGTGGAACTCTTGAACTGAAAAATTTTAAGTAGACTTTGAATAGATCGTTAAGCTACCAAGGGAAGCATGGCAGAGCGGTCATACGAGGTGGTAATACACAAATGACCACAAAAAGAGTTACATACATATATGCAAAATATATATATGTATACTCACCAGGCCATGATGTCCTAAATAACCGGAAGTCGGTATATTGAACGGCAACGAATGCAAGTAAATTTATGCAAACATATGTTTATGTGTGTGTCTGCGTGGCGTTTATGCGCTGACCGATATATTCGCTTAATTCGCTCGCAATCGCTTTATAGAAACATTAAACATGCTTAAGTACATTTGTATGGCGAGCGCCATTTTCTACACACCTCCACGCATCTCTCCTTTCCCATTCAGTTCGCTCACTTTCCATTGATGCCCACAAATGTCAGCGCTGGTAATGAAATAATAATTTATGTTACTATTATGGAATAGTGAAAATTATATATGAATTATTGCGTTTCGTTGCACAGGATGTTTGAACCAATAAACATGCATGCGTATACATACATACATACATACATACATAGATACATATGTGTACGTTTGTGTTCAAAAGCGGGAAAGTGACTTAAAAACGCATAAATATGAATTAAAGCCCAGTTGAAAAAGTCTGAATGGCACACAAGTGAAATATGCGAGCATAAAAAAATAAACAGTTTGCTACAAATGGTCTCCACAAAAAATTGCAAAGAAAAAAAAAAACAAATAAATATGTTGCTAATATTAAAATGTTATTTTTAAATAACTGTGTGTTTTTTTTTATAATTTGCAATCGACAGATATATGTATTCGTACATATAATTTAGAATTTTTGCCTGTACGCTGATTTGACACATTGCTAATTAGTAATAAGTGCATAAATTTATAAATCGAAAAGTCGAATTATGATTTTTAAAAGTCTAAAAAAAATTAATACTAATAACTAATTAAAATTTAAATTGCATATAGTTGAAATAAATACATTAACACACGCAGGGGAGACACTTTTATTTTTTTTTAATTATAACGTTATTTTTAATACAATCGGTTTTATAGTCCGTTTGTAAATTTTTGAGTTAATTAACGCATAATTTCCAATTCAACAGTAATCTCGTTTTTAGATTGTCTACCATTAAGTCTTTTTTTAGCGTGTGGCTTATCGGCTTATAATATAAAAATATATATGAATTTAATAAACATTTATTTATGTATATTTACTCGCAAATAATTTTTTAATGTTTGTATTTTCTATTAGGATTAAAACGACCGCCAAACTGTTGAATACTACAAACTTAAAGTATTTGTTGTGCATACAATTCTGGAGTTAAATTTAAATTGAATTAACCTTAGTGCGAATATTATTGTTTGCTTGGCATTTTCTCATATTGTTTTTTGTCGACAACAATGCTGTGAATTATGTTCAATAAATTCGACACAGAAAGCGTAATTTGTACCGATCACAAATATCTTCTCTAAAGAAAAAAAATCTTTAAGCCTTCGCCTTGCTCTATAAACGAATTACAGACTAATGCTTAATTGAGTCAATTAGTAAATTTTGTCCACTCAAAATACAAAATATAATACGCAGCAATTATATTTCAATTGCTACTTAAAAATGCGTATAATTTCATTCCCTCAAAATGTACGCCTACAATAATTCAGCCCTATTCTGCATTTTGACTCGATTCGAAATCAGTTTGGCAAGTTTGATATTCTGCGTTGTGATCGATTTACAATGTTACCAGTATGTATTCCACATTGTAAATGTAATTACGTTTTTGTAAGTTGCAAAGGTCTATTTTTCTTTCAATGCAATCGTAACTCAGAATACCAAATCTGCATTGCTGCGGAGCGGAATGCGAAAACTTGCTATAAATGCAGAATAAGGCTGATTATTTGACTTTAGAGGTAGTTGTTTTACAGGCAATGCTTTTTTTAATGAATAAAATATTTAATTATCCGATGTAAGGTAAATTTATACATTTTGTTGACGCAATTTACAATTTTTCAATTGTGGCCTTTTGTGGGTGGATTAAAGTTAATTGAATTTTGCTTAACCCTTAACAACCTAAAACTGCCTCCAGGACATTTGCGCACTCTGTTTAACTAATAAAAATATTTTTTTTAACGAAAACCTTACTCCAAATGATTTATGTAGATCCATAAAGTTTCCAAGTTAAATTAAAAAATGTTATTTTTTTTTATTTGTGTCGCCAGTTTTCTTGAATCAAAAAAAAAATAACATTTGGCTTTAATGAAGCTTATTACTTTTAAAGCCTTAAAACTTTCACTCAGTTCCATATTATATTTTAAATAAATTTTGCCCCAACTAAATTATATCCTCAAAGAGTTAACAAAAGTAGGTTAGCTTAAATTGAAATAAATGCATTAGCATATCTACCTATGCAATTTTTTTTTTATAAATTATAATTGCAAGCAGTGCATGCGAGATTTGATGCATAAATAAAGGTATTTTTCTAACCATAAATTAACAACAATAAATGAAATTATTTGCTAAATAATAAAAAAAAACATGGAAATTATTTATTATGTATGTACGTATTTAAATGTCTGCAAATAAAATGTTTGCATTATTTTGTATATTAAATAACAATTGTATGAACACATTTAACCATTTATTTACATACACACATTCAGACATACATACATATGTATGTATATGTTCGTACATTAAGGCGGAGGATACCTTAATAATAAGAGTGTCAAACTACACTTTTTTTCATCAATTAATGTTAAAACATTTTAAGAATCGAGTGGATTTCAAATTTCCAACTATTTGAACAATTAAGCGTTCTTTTTGAGTATGGTCCATATACACAAAATAGTTCTTAAAATCGAGGTTTTTATAAAAAAAAATTTAAACGAAGAAATAATTTTTTACCTGCGCGTTTCTTACTATTTTGTGTTGTAAAACATTTTTAGCAAAAATGTGAAAAATATGATAAAAAATACTGAGATTTATGGCTAAAAAAAGTAGTTTTGTTATCACTAAAAACTGTTAAAAAAGATGTAATTAAATTCATCAAAAATTACTTAACTTTTAAATTTGGCACTTTTTATTAATTTTTTTTTACTGATTTCATGAATTTAAATTACGTACCTACTTGACGAAAAAAAATAATAAAAATAAAAACAAAAAATTAATAAATAAAAAAAATATATAATACAAATAAAACAAAATGTGAACAATAAGAAAAAAAAAATAATAAAAACTAAAACAAAAAGTAAATAACAAAAAAAATATGTATAAAATAATAAAATTAGAAAAAATAATAAAATGTAGAAAAATGCACAAAATAAAAAAAATTATAATAAATGAAATAAATTAAAAAAATTAAAAAATAAAGCAATGTAAAAAAAAATAAAATTAATAAATAAACAATAAACCTTTTTATAAAAAATATCAAAAACAAAGCAGCAGTTTCCTTTTGACTGACTTAAAAACTTTAATAAAAAATTAAAACTCCGAGAAAAACTATAAAAAATTTAATGAAATTTTAAAAAGACAATATGTATTTTTAATAAAAACTTAATAAAATTAAAATAAAAAAATAAAATAAACTAAACGGAAGGTTCAAAACTCTTTATTTTTTTATGAAAATATAATTTTTAATTTGTAGCACTATAATTAGAACTTTGTGTTTATATAAATATATTTGTATGAAATTCTTAAACTTCCAAAATTTAAAATTTTTTTTAATTTTGTATTTTTACTCTTCTTTGCTTTTGTTAAGAAAAGTCTGGGGCCAGCTGATTTTTAATATTTATTTCACTTCACTCCAACTAAAATTCAGGTGCAAAAGTTTGAAATTATGATAAAAAATTATTGATTTTTAATAAACTTGTAGCTACTTATCGCTATATTAATATACCAACATATAAAAAGAGCCTAGCTCATTCTCATTTCAAATCCATATGTACATACATACATACATATATTAAAACAGTCAAATAGCTCATAATAAAAAAATAAATTGAAGGAAAAAATAGAGATATAGGACCTCTCTGTATTACGATTATGTTATACATATATGTAGTTCATACATTTGCCTAAAAAATTCTTGGAAAAATAATGAGACATATCTTAGGCTGCATATTGAAAAATAAAAAACTCTTTACGCTCACAAACAATAACTTCGAATGAAATATGGATTTTTGGAAGTATATTTAGCAGCATTGGGGGACGATGTATAATAAAGGGTGATTTTTTTTAGACATGTGAATAATGCTATGGCCAAGAATTTAGCTTTATTATAAAAATATGTATAATATGAAGACGCACACCACAAATGGTAGGAGAAGATCGGCCAAACACTGAGCTATATAGTGTACGCGCCAAAATTATATTATATTATATATAAAAATAAGGCTGGCTCGAATAAATTCCAGCCGAGATGCCCGAAATGTCATTAATCATGGCTCTATAGCGTTCCCCATTGAACGCTATGGAAGAAATATGGACCAATGATTTCCTCTGCCCATAGAGCACACCAAACATTGAAGTGTTGAGGATGTAACGGCGTCTCAACAAGGGCAACTCCAAATGCAACAATTTTGTTTATTAACGTACGCATTCAACCAAAAGTGTGCTTCATCGTTGAACAAAATTTTCTTGTCAAAATCGGGATTGTTGGCGATCTCGTTTTGGGCCCATTCACCGAACGTTGTTCCAGAGTAAGTCTGTTCATTATGAAATGGTAAACCAAACTGAGTATAAATCAAGGAACAGCTGTCAAAAAGACCAACTCCGAAAAAAGTATTTCCTCATTGAAAACCACATGTCTTAAATAACGCAAAAAGTTTGATAGAAGTCATATAATTTGTTACTTTACCATATATGACAAATTAAAAAAAAAACAATGCAAACAATACTTTTTTTTTTTTTTGCTAGAACATATTAATGTGCCGCATGCTTGAATGTACCTATGTTAATTACACATATGTACACAAATTTTTTTGCATATGTATGCATGTACAAGGACATCCATGCAGCTGTGTAAATGCTAATTGCAAATGCCAATCGACAGTTCGAAAATCGAAATGCTAAAGCGCATGATTTCATTGTGGTTCAACTAAATTCGATTAACCCGATGCGATTGTACAAAAAAAAAAGGTTTTATTAAATAAAATTGCATATTACTTTAAATTACATTGCATTACATTATTAATATTAGTAAATAGTTATTTATTTGTGCACTCAGGCACTGAGGCGTCAGACTTTTGGTTAGTTAAGCAACAACAAATTCGAAAGAAAAAATAAAAATTATGCAAATTAAGTAAAAAAAAAAAGACTACTGGTTGTAATTAAACAGTACGCACGTTAAAATAGCTTAACTTGCATGAGTAAATTGGTTCCGGCGACTAAACAATTTAATTAATGCAAATGTTTGTATGTCGGTTACTACTTACATTCGAATGTATGTACATATACATATATGTATGTATGAAAGCCAAAACATTAATGCACATTTTATGTTTATCAACTTATTCAATTTAGCATATTTCAATATTTACACATTATTCAACATTTGTGGTACTTAAATGATATGTTATTTGTTATTTGTTGTTTGATTGTTTTTTTTTTTGATTTCTCTGATTTGCTCACCTCTTTAAAGCTATTTGCTATCACATTACTTTCGTTCTACGATCATTATAAAAAGGCATTTGAGCAATTTGATGTAATAAATTGAATAGCATTCAAAATGTCAACTAAATACCATTGCTGGTGTTTAAACTTTGTCTGTAAGTATGTATGCATGTTGCAGTTGTTGCATTTTAATGAGAGTTTGAATATGACTATTCATAAATAAAGGAAGTAGAATTAAGAATCATTCAAAATTTACGTGGCTTGTCAAATATATAAATACCAGATTCATAATCGCATTGTAGCTATTTCTGATTTTTCATATATGAGCCGAGGGCGTTTGTGTCACTTCTTCTTCTTTAAACTTCGCCAGCTTCCTCTCTCCTCCTCCAAGTGAAGACAGGTCCTCCTCTACTTGGTCCCTTTAGTGTGTTCGTGGGCATCCTTGCCTTCGTTGTCCAACCATGCGTGCCGATTCGAAGGATTTTTTTCACCAGTGCATCATCATTCATACGAACGACATGGCTAAGCCATCGTAGTCGTTTAATTTTTTTGCGCTTGATTTTGTCTATCTCATTCAACGAGTACAACTCGTATAGTTAATCATTCCATCTTCTTCAGCACGCGTCGCTCATGCGAAAAAACATTTCTCTTGAAAGCCTCCACAAGTTTTCTCATCACTGATCAACATCGTCCACATTACTGCGCCATATAAAAGGACGGGCATGATGGGGGGTTTTTAGAGCGAGACTTTCGTTCGTCGAGGAAGGGCTCTGCTTCTCAATTGCATAACGAGTCCAAAGTAGCACCTGTAAGCATGTGAATGCATAAGTCTTCGCTTGATATCGAGGCTGATATTATCGGTGGTGAATTTTGCTGAATTTTTTAATTAAACCTGCTTTAAGTATCTTCGGAAGATATTTTTTAATTTTTTATTCAGTGTCGGAAAAGACTTGCGGATATCCTGAGTGGGACCAGGCGGATTCCCCAAAAATTTACCATGTATTTTCTTGTAATGTCATTATGGCTCGGTGCCAATGTAGATAATCTTAATGGCGAATCAATCAGATACCAACGAAAGAGACTATTTTTTAAGCGCAGTGAGTAAGATAAAGTGACGAAGACCGTAAAGGTCACGGATATAACATAAACTACAAAAGTAGATCCATCCACAAATCTTAGTGCTTCGTCAAGCTTTAATTTGGTCCTAGGATGTACATAAGCCTAGGCATCGCTACTACCAACCAACCTACCCTCGCAGGTGCCCATTAGTTTTCGAGAGCTCTCTACTGCTGCGCCTACTGCATTAATGGCGAGAGAGCTTTGGCTACAATTTCTGCAATAATTTGGTCTAACAAAGTACTAAATGTAGGAGTGAGAGTGCTCCTCAGAGGCCATCTGATTCCAGTAAAGAGCATTTGGAGAGAGACCACATAATTCGTAAATTGTATCTTCACTTCGAAACTGGGAAGCCACAAGCGATTTCTGTCTATGATCAGACCAGATAGTTCACCCATTTAGAAGGCTTCCGACTTCTATCCTTCACCGAAATAAATTCGATACAAAAAAACTTATATTTCATCGCAAATAAGATAAGCTTGCTTGAATTAAATGCATCACAGCCTGCATTTCGCGGCCTAGAAAACCAAATTAAGCTTACCGTATGAGAAGGTAAACAGCGAACTCACTGAATGCAACTCAGAAACAGCGACGTTATCCAGGTTGGTCTGCTTCCATTACTTACAATGCAGTTAAAAGTGTGGCGTCTTAATGAGTTCGATTGCAGTGAGCTTATTTGAACCTTCATAGAATTAGGTTAGATATTAGTCAGATCCGTAGCATTAAAAATTCAAATTAATAGTTACTTGAACGCTTATAATGCTTGCGACATATCGGACGATTTATCAAAACACTATACGTACGAGTACATTGTATACTTTTCATATTTTTATTTTACTAAAAAACGAATACATTTCCTTCTCCAGGTTACATGCTCGCCTCAACGCTGACCACAGATCAACCTGATCAAACACTGCAATTACAATTGGATCAACTGTTGGTGCACGTTATGAAAATTCTTAATATCTACTATCATCTCATTACCCAACAAAAGCCGCTGCTATTCGCGAAAGTGCAGAAAGGTGACCTGTTCGTCAATGCAAAGGAATTGGCGCTGGTGCAAAGCGTTGGATATTTCGGAAGCGATTATGTGTATATTAAACTTTACAACATTTTAAGGAGTGCTAACGACAGCTACAAGGTAAGTGTAATTCTACACCATTTCCAAAGCAAACACTCACTCTGCTGTTGTGGTGTTCTCTTATTTTATATATTCATTCATACATGGATGTGTGTGTGTGTGCTTGTATGTCTGTTTGCTGCATAGTCCCGAAGAGTGCACGTAGTGAGTGGCAAAGCTTCATTTAAATCTCTGTAGATTTCTGGGAGTTCTGGAAGTTCGTAGTCCAAGTGCAATTGCAGTGGGCATTTTAATAATTTCTCTGTCTGTGTGTGTAGGTGTGTGTGTGTGTGTGTGCACTGCACTGCACTGTATCCTTCAGTCTGGTGTTGGGCGGGCTGTGACTACTTCACTCTTGAACATTACGTAAATTGTAAAAGTTTTGTTGGCTTCTCGCTGTGCTTCGCCGGTTTCTCGGTTTGTGTCCTGCTTCGTACACTTGTCCGCCTCAGACTCGTTTTGTCTTTCGCGGATTTAAATTTCGATTGTGGCTGTAGACTTTATTTGCAGCTATTCAACTTGCTATTCTGTAGGGCTTTTTTTTTTTGGGTATCACTTTCGGCACTCTACTACATACTTAGCTGCCACAGTTGTTGTTGTTGTTGTTGTTGTTGTAGCATTTGTTGCTGAGCTTTGCAACCGCACGAATGCCGAATATGTAAGCGAGAAATTTTGTGGCTTTTCGCATTGGTAGTGTGGATTTTTAGTATCTGATACTTGTGGTTTAAAAAGTTGCAAACCAGCAGAAATCATAAAGGCGGGCAGCAGTGAAATGCAAGTGCGAAGAGAGGAAGGATGGCTGACGAGGAGTGATGGATGCACAGTGACTTCGTAAATGAACGCGTGTACATGGCAACTGTGTACGTTTTAAAGCAAACATACTCGTACATGCTGGTACAACTATTTACGGTGTTTGTAAATATATACCCTCTGTTCACAAATTATAGCACAACCACATATTGGCATATTTGTAAATTTTATTTTTTTTCTAATTATGTACATATGTAAATACAATTATTTTGCAATTAAAATATCGTTCATTCTCTAACAAAAGTGATAAAAACACATTTTCGAACTTTATACTAAATGTACAATGATTTACAATTTTCATCAAATATTTCGAACATTAAACACATTTTTTTAATATTTCTGAGTATGCAGTTTTGCAGCTCATGCCATCTTAGTAGTGCACGTTTCACGTGTCTACAAACTACCACTGACTTTTGACCGTGTTTTTTCCTGCCGTTATCCTCCATACAACACAAACTCGCGAATATTTTGTATAGGGAAGAAATGCGTCAGTAAAAAAAATTGTCAAAAATCAGTGGTAATTTGTAGGCCCTTAAAACTTGCACTTTATGCAACTAGAATTGAATGAGCTACAAAACTGCATACTCAAAAAAATATTTTAACTTTTGATGTATATTTTTTTAAATCATTGTACAATTTGCCTGGAAAGGATTGTTATGCTTTATTTTATATAACTAGAAGAAAAATAAATTTGTGAACAGAAAGTATATACATCTATATACTTATACACACATAATGTATGTATTTGAAAAAAAAAACAGCAGTTTAGTAGATTGCAATGGGTGTGACGAGCGTCAAAACGACTAACTGTAACTTCCTAACCCGCACGCAGCAGTTTGTTGCGCATCTAAATGTACCGCTACGCTTTTATTCTCCTTCCGTTTATGTAGAAATGTAATTTCTAGTGGTTTACTTTTGCTTAAAGCTTGAACGTGTTTGTCTAAACATTATCTCTGTTATCTGTGCGTGTTACGCCTTAAGCGAATAATACAAGAGCGAGTATACAACAAGCGAAACGTTTGAATTTTCAGTTTTTTGCAATTTTAAATTGGTTAACATCGGGCAACCCGTTGAGCTGCTAGTTGGCATGGTTTTCACTAGATGTAGCACCTGTAATCATTTAAGAGATAACAGCATTCTATCTACTCTAAACTCATTACCAACATACATACATTGACTGTGGATTTGGCGTCTTTAAGACATCACAGCGTGTTTAAATTGTTTCATAATGTCAATGAGAATTATATACATCTTTTGTGAAAACGAAAGAAATGCTTATAAAGGATTCGAGTTCAGCGGTGCCCGATGATAAAATCGTCTACTGTACTGTTGATCAAAAATATTTCGCTAGATTTGCTTGGTAACTAAGCAAGTGAGTTCCGTTGCCGAACTTTTGTTTACAATTCGATCAAATATGATATAAGTCGATGCTTGCGAAAGTGTTATTGAAACAACGTTAATGTTAACATTCTCGGCTAACTTATTTCGAGTCTTCATACATTGAAAAGCTACCTTCGAGGAAGTACTGTTCCATCGTAGAGATCTGATCGTCGCTTCGCTATCAGAGAAGATCTTTGAAAAGCCATTACGAGTGAACTATTCTACCAAATTTGTTGTGGACCTTTCACCCATTCTTGAAAATTCGGATCTTAAGTTCCAGCGGTCTTTCCATTCGTTTCAGGCAGGAATGCTTATAAAAATTTGTGTATCTAGAATTAAAATAGGTTGTGACTAAACAAAAGATATCTCCATGTATGTTGCATTTAACTTAGAGCAGATGGTTGGATGGGTGATTAACATGGATACAGCGCCCAACCCGCTGTTCATACATATAAATGCAGTGTAATATGCGCAACTTCAGATCCAATCCAGGTTCTAACCTCTGCAATTTCAGCTTACTGGACCGCGCCTTAAGTTTCCGACTCCAGCCCAACTTTATGTCAATAATTACTCCCAGGTATTTAAACTTGCTGAAGAGTGTAAGCCCCAATCTGTTGAGATAGTATCATTTTGATCTCAGTGGTATTGACCAGCTATTTACGAGACAGAGAGTACTTTGTAAAATTACACTTTTTTTCGCTCGCTGCGAGTGCCATGTCTTTTGAATAAGCTGTGGAGTATAAACCGGAATTTTGCATTTCCAGAATATTTGTATTCACTGTAAGATTTCACAAAATGAATTGAACTTCAAACTCCGCGAAACAACGAAAATATTAAACCACCAAAGTTCCTAAACCTTGGATTATTATATAGAAGCTAAAAATATATATACAATTCAGTAATCTTTAATATTTAGATTTTAACCTCAATTTTGTAAAATTGAGGTTTTTTTGCTAGAGAAAGCACTTAAACGAATTTATGCAATTTATTAGACTTTAGTAAAAATTTCGCCTTACGAATTTGAATTTCAACTTTAACGCCTAAACTTAGCCTACGACAATTGTGATATCCAGGAGGCTGCTGTGCTATTTTCGGACTCCTTTTCTAATCTTGTGCACTGACTGCTTTCGATTTTTAATTTTGGTTTACAAGTGCTCAATTTTTAATGAGAAAAACATTCAATAGTATATACGTACATAAGTGCCTACACATTAAAACAAAATTCTTTCGACAGCCTAAAAAATTGTTTCGATACTTTAATAATAAGTGCCCTAAATATTATTTGCAGTGGCATTTTATTCGTTTAATAACTCATTTGAAAGAGTAGAGCTGGTTGAACTTTAAGAGAGCGAATGGCAATGATAAAAAATAGCTAACACTTTGAACTCCTTCAGCACATAAAACTTATCTTTAATTATGTTCGACTAATTCCACGCATTAATTTTGTGCGCTTTCCTCGAGACTTTGCCTAAACGCACACTGCTATACACACATATATACTCGTATTTACACACATACACTTATACATATCGTCTATTTTTCTTTTCTCTCCCGCTGCATATCCAGATAACGATAAATCAAGAATCCGGCAGGTTATTAATTTCGCTACTCCGGACGTGCCTCAACACTTTGAGCTTGTGCATTGAATTGCGCACACATGCCGCACCAATTGTGGCCTGCAATACGCCCACTGGCCACACTCCGAGTCATGGCAGACAGCGCGGCAACAGCCCCAACATCAACAGCAGCAGCAGCAGCGCAAGAGGCGGCGGAGGTGGCGGTAACTTAGCTGGGACCGGTGGCAGTGCCACAGATACTACGCCAAATACCGGACATGCTTTTGGCGCTAGCGGCAGTGGCAGTGGCAGCGGCTCCGCTCCAATAGTCTTCCCATCCAGCGCCATTCTAAAATTAATTGAAGAAATTCTCCAGTATTTGAGCAAACTCGTAAATTATGCGCCCGGCGAGTGCATCGCATGTCTGCGGCAACTGTTGAAATATTTATTTGGCCAAAATTATGGCAACCAACAGCGAGACTATTATGCCACATTCATAAGACTGTATTTTGTGGTGCGCAGCAAAGGACAACAGCTGCAGCTACACCTACAGCAGCAGCAACAGCAACATCGGCGACAAAGTGCACACACACAACAACAAAAGTGTCAGCATCTACATGCGCCGCGGGGTAGCGGCAGTGGCACACAAAGCGGCGGCGACGCTGCAGACATTGGCAGTGGTGATCAACGGCAGGCAACAACGAGCATGTTGCATGCCATAAATTCTAATGCAACAACAATGCATGGTACATTAGCTTCTACACTTGCAACGACAGCAGTGAGATCAGCAGCCACAATGGGCGGCTTAGCAGTTGCATTGGGGAGCGCGGCAGGCGATGGCTTGTCGACCCCGACAATGACTTCGTCAACTGTCATACAAAATGAGCTAAATGTAATTGGTACACAGGCAACTTATGGCATGCGAGGCCAGGCGCACAATGACTTTGGCCAATGCGCCAGTGTCATGGCTACAACCGTCGGTGGCCATAACAACCCATCGCATTTGAGTGCAACGGGATATTATCGCTTAATGGGCGAACTATTTGCAAGCGGCCTAAATTCACAAGCATGGCGATCGGAGCGTGTCAGCGAGTGTGTCAAACACATTAAACTGTTTGAGCCGTTGGTAATCTATTGCCTGATGGTGAGTATAGACTTTCTCAATTAACGATGCGCCAAGGCATCATCGTCTATTGTGTGCATGGTGCTTTGTTAATGAGATTGTTGGCTTTGTAGATTTAGGTGTCTAAGAATTTTTTAAAATTTGATTTTAATTCGGATATATATGAGGGATTACTAAATTCATTTAGATAGAATGAGCGTCTGTAAAATCATATACTTAGTCAATTTTTGTTCGAATAGCTAATTCTTAAACTATTACGAATATAAGAAAAACAAAATAAAAGTAAATCAATAATTATTTCAGTTAGTTACATAAAAAATGTTCAAGTTATCTATAACTATTATTCGAAGGCTTATGTACGTATATATGTAAATACAGTGGTGGTAATTTTATTTGCAAGCAAATTCAAAATTTCATAGTTTGCCACTTATATTAGATTATTTAATTTAAAGAAATATTTTAATTTCAGCTCATTCTCTTACATTAACCATATAAAATCAAGTATGAAACTTTGCAGAAAATTAAAAAAATCCTACAAATTTTCAATTAAATTTTGAACTTTTTTCTCAAAAGTGTTAGAATTTTTTTGTGACCATTGAATTTTAGTACAATATGTGAAAGTTTTCCGTTGATTTATTAATATTTTTTTGGTCGTATTTGCTACCATAAAACGAATAAGCAAAATTTATTTTTATATAAAAGAAAAAAATTCAAAAAATTAACTGCAATTCGAAGCCACTTGAAACTTTCACATTGTTGCACTAAAATAAACTGCATACTCAACAAAACTCTGAGATAAAAATTTGTATAATTTTTTTTAGTCTTGATGGACGGGACTTATTCAAGACCATTTTGCGATTAGTTCGAGCCTATTTCGGGACTTTTGGCATCAATTCAGGACTCGTGCGGAACTAGGCCAAGACCGGTACGGGACTCGATCGGGACTAGTACTAAACAAGTTCGGAACTCGTTCGGAACTAGTACTATGCCAGTTCGTGATTAGCTTAAGCCCCGTTCTGGACTTATCCAAGACCAGTTCGGGACTACTTCGGGGTTAGTTCGGGACTAACCACGTTAAAAAACAATACAAAAAAACTTAGTTCGTGGGGTCCTGAACTAGTCTTGAACTATGATGAACTATGGCGATCCCGAACTGGTCCCGGACTAGTCGTGAACCGGCCCTGAATTGATCTCGAAATAGTCCTGATCTTGTCTCGAACGAGTCCTTCAAAATTTTCTTCACTTATAATTCTTAAGGAAATTTTGATGACTTTTAAAACTCCACCATGAAACAATTATTATTAAGGGTCTCTGATTAAAACTGAACCTAGGTTTTCTCGCGTTATAAAGGTTGATGCCAATGTTAATCGTTAGCAATTTATTTTTTCCCAGCAGACTGAATAACTATTTTAAATCCGTCTATTTTAAATTTCTATGTATGTAGACGACATCTTCAACGATATATTTATAAAATTTGAAATTAGTGTAGAAAACGTACGTTTATCAAACGAAAAACAAAAGTAGTGGTCTCTATGGAATAATTTAGTAGATTAAAAGAATACAATTTTGTTTATAAATATCTATTACAATTTTGCTTTCAAATCGTTTTTGAGTAAAGTATGAAAAAGTTAGAAAAATCCATTTACCCAGCCGCCGCTTATGACATACGAGTATTAGGTACTTCCGGGACTGGGTTCATATATTTTTGGTTAACGTCGTTCGTCAAATAAAATAAATGTTTGTACATACAGAAGAAAATTTAATTTTTTTTAAATTATTCGGAATATGCACTTACTTACCTATGTTTCGATTAAACGATTACTTCTATTGCTCGAATGCATGCGCATAACATTCTAAATATTGTTTCCGAATAACAGTTGCAGTAGCGGCGGCATTGTAACCACCTTTTCCATTCTACTTGCACCAATCCCATACAAACATATTCAGCCCGGCAAAATGCAACATTTACTCAGTTACGTAGCCATTAAATTAATCAAAAAGGCCACACAAAAGCTGCTGCTGTCCAAAGCACGAGCTGATGTAGTACTAGTTGATGGAAGTGATCCCTCAACAGATTTGTCGCACAGCTTTCGGTGCAAATATTTATTATTCAGATATTACTAACTACTGCCTAATATATTGTCTGACCTACACACGCATACATGCATACATACTTGCATGCTTATAAATAAAATTGTATTTTGTAAAATTCTAACTTTGTATTTGCAGCTCTTCCTCAAATCGAATGCACGCGTCCAGGCGCCCATTTTGGAGTTGTTGTCACAGTTGTTGGAACTCAATGTCACTTACAGTGTGTTGGATTCGAAAAATGTAATATTTGATCAGATTTTAAACAATTTGGATTTAATTGAAAATGGCATTGTCAGGTAAGTGTTGAATGTCGATTTGTTGTTTGCTGCTATTTCACTGCTATGTGTGTACATGTGTGTGTATGTGTGTATTGATTTGTGTATTGCGTTGACCTACGCTGTGGTTCGTTCCTGCTATTTTATTTATTTATTCGTTTGAGGATTTGCGTGCGTGTGTGCGTGTATGTGACAAAATACACCGGTAGATTCACAGGAAGCATGGACGGAAACAATGACATGTCTGTTTGTCCGTTTATCCGTTTGCCTGGCCGGCTGCTCTCTGCGGCGGTTCAGCGTTAGTCTAAAACTCCAAATTGCTGCCCACACGCCTGCGGCTATGCGCCTGTATGTGTGTGTGTATGTATGTGTTGCTGTTGTTGTTGTGGTTGAAGCTGCAGGATTATTTTCATTTTAAATTCGAAAATAAAATGTTATCTTTGGCTGGTGCTGTTGCATTTGCAATTCAAATATCTATTGGTAGCAAAAGTAGGCGAGTTTTTAGTGTTTAGCAAGCAAAATGCGCTTAAAGCATTTTAAAGGATTTGTTATATTGGAAATTGTAGTGGTAAATTTTTCAAATTCAACACATCCTGATGTAAATTGTTGATACAATTTAAAGCTTAAGTGAAAAATATGCTTCAGATAAGAATTAAGTGCAAAATTATGTGATAAAATATTAATTATCAGCACTGAATGACTAACAACTTGAGGTTGAAATAAAGTACTAGTCGTAGTTATTTGAAAGTAGGCATAAAATGTAAATATGTGTGTGTATATTAGGATGATTCTTAGGTGCAGGAAGAAATTCTTTATATCAGATTTGCTCAACTATTTCGTTGAATATATCAGCTACTGATTTTAGTCCCAAACGGAGACGTCTAAGGCGAGTCTTGCAGGGGTCTAAGGTGACATATACATTTTCGAAAAATATAAAAATATTTGCTCCACAAATTGACAGATTTGGGCACTTTATTTTTCGTCATTTTTGTTCTTTCTCTAAAAAAAAAACAATAAACACCCATTTTTGAATTATTTACAAAATGTATAATGATTTAACAAAATTTCCTTAATATTTCGAACTTTCTAAAAATTTTTTTTTTTATTTTTTTAAGTTCGCTGTTTAGTATGTTCAATTTTATTCCAATAAAGTCCAAGTTTCTACAAGTTATCGCTGATTTTTGACAATTTTCTTTAATGTCAGTTTCATCTATACAACACAAAACCGCAATTATTTTTCTATGGAAAAAAATTGTCAAAAATCAGTGGTAATGCGTAGCCACTAAAAACTTTGACATAGGTACATATCTGCATACCCGAAAAAAATTTTAACTTTCTTCGAAATTCGGAATTTTGATTAATGTTTTCCACATTTTGTAGAAAATTTAAAATTTTTTTAATGGAGATATATAATTCTCTAACAATTGAAAAATAATTTTAAATAATTGGAGGATAAATAAAGTGTCCAAATGTGTCAATATGTGTTTTTTGTTATAATTTGTTTTTTTGTGTTATCTCCGACAACAGCAAGAATTATTCAGCAACGAAATTTCTCCGAATTGTGAAGTATTCTCTCTCAAAGAGAGATGCTTGCAAATTTTTACGCGAACGCAAAATTTGCAGAAACCTGCAAGTTTAACGAACATCTGATTGAATTCTTGTCCGCATCCAAATATGCAAAAAGGAAAACGTTGCATTATTGTTTTTTTGAAACATTCCACTAACGAAACTTAACCAAAAGATCTTTTACTTGCTTCTTGCATGTTTAATGCCCATATTTTATAATTTTCGCCTTTAAAACTCATAAACAAAAATTTCGTATTTATCCAAATTGCATTCAGTTACTTTTGTTTTCTTGCTTGCAAATTTGTACTGGGTAAAATTTGTCCAGCAAGAATTTGCAACTTCCCCTCAAAATGAAATGTCATTTGGCGCTCTCAATTTCCCCTTCCTTGCAAATTTTTTGGTTACCGCGAACGCGATTTGACAAAAATCATGATATTTCGTAACAATTCGTAACAATTATTAGCACCGCGAACACTCTTATTGTCTGGCATTAAAAGCTGTCAGTTGAATGTAAACAGGCTGACATATGGTTTTTGGCAGTTTCCAATGGGTTTGACATACGAGAACACTGCAGTGACAGTGTCAGTAACTGCAATACCGCCGTCAGTTGAGACAGTTTCTGTGGTTAGTAATTTTCATTAAAAACAAAGCATAAATTGGAATCTGAACTTTATACAACAAACATTTTTTTCATATACAAACTTGTCTCTCTTACAGGAGCGCAGCGACGGGAGCAATAATTTGGTGCTCCGACACTCCCAAGCTCTAGAAACTTGGATATTTTTTGCTTGCTTTTCAGTTTGATATTAAATTTCGTCAAGTGTTGTTAGTTGAATTGAAAACGGACTTATCATAAGGTGTCAACATGGTGGCAATTTTGTATTGGCTTTGTAGAAAATGAAATATCAACATCAGTTGAGGAAGTTTAAGTTGACAGTGATTTTAACTAAGTGAAAACAAAGTGTTAATTGTGCGGTCGCCTTAGTGCCACCCAAAACCGACCCAAAAATGCTTTTGACAAGAATGCAAAGCAATTAATTTGCGAAATATGCTAAAGTTTTACAGTGCCGTTAAAATAAAAAAAATTAAGCTTAGTTTTCCTTAGATCAAATTTTATGTCAAATATTGTCAGTTGATTAAAACCCGTTTGTCATATGTTGTAAAAATTTGACACAATTTGTTAACAAGTTGGCAATTTCATGTCCTTCGAACACACTGCCAATACCGGCGCTGATTACTACATCAACGAAATTAGGTTTAGATGTTTTAATGTTAGTTATTTTGAGCTGTTGGAACCTAAGCATCAGACTGGCTGTAATTTGATTTTGGTTTGCCAAATTTTTTTATTAGGATGGATGAATTTTAGGTTCACTTTTAATAATTCTCTTTACAGGAGTGCGATAACGTAGGTTCTACTTATATTACATTGATTTTCTATTACTTACTTCTTACATACTTTTAAAATACATTGAATTTCAAGTCACGTCCCTTGCTGTTCTCTAATTAGAGAGTACATGTTTCGTGCAAATATATAATTGTAAAACATATTTTTTGCCCATAAATTTAATTAATAAATTTAAAAATGTACTATGAATATTCTATTTTTCATACCTGCATTCTTTTTTTCTTCACAGAAATGGCACGCTTATCATTCCTCCCATGATAAAGTTCCTCATACAGCTGACACACAAGAGTAATCGCCAACTTATCACCATTCCAAAGATCATCAGCATCACCAACAGTCTGCTAGCCAACAATGCGGTGCTCGATTGCGCTGTGCTCGCCCTCAAATCGCTCTCGTACGAGATCTTCTTCGTGTCGCCTATTGGCGATGCTGACGCACTCACCACACTCGCTGACTATCGCGCACCCTTTCAAAGTCCCGTCACACGCTCGCCCGTACAACAGCGTCATCATGCCGCTGAACATGCTGCCGCCGCCGCTGCAGCTGCTGAAGCGCTGGTCGCGAATAGCCGCGAGTTGGCTACGCAGAAGGAAGTTGTCTTGGGCATGTTGGAGAAGTTTGTGGACGCCAATGAGCTGCAACGCGTAGTCGCTTTGCTCTTGTTGCGCGAACGCAGCGCTCAACAGTTGGAGGAAGGTGTAGTGGCGAGGCGTGTGGAATGTGTGGATGCAGAGTTGGAGCCGCAGGCGAAGGGCGGTTGTAGTTTGGAGTCGACACTGCTACAAGATCCCAATGAGGTATACGCTCTTATTTGTCGTGCCATGTCTGATGGTCGGTTGGGCGTGCACAATTGGCAGGAATTTCATATTCTTGAATCGTGTTTCAAGAACTACAGCAAATATTTGTTGGCGGATAGCAAGAATTTTCTGACATTGTTAGAACTATTTTTGATAGAGGTAAGTTCATTTTATTTACTTTAGTTATGGAAGAACAAGGATTCAAGTATTTTTTTAATAATGCACGTTAGGGCGGTTTGTAAACATTAAAATAGAGAGTAATGATGTACATTTTTTTTAAATTGACTTTACGCCGAAATGTCGTACAAATCGTTGCGACTTAAATGCATTTAAATAAATTTTTGTATCTTTCATTGTCGATATAGTTATATGTAAACGGCTTAACGTTTGTACATATGTATGTTTAATTCCGTAAGAGCTTGTTAACCTTTCCAAATAAAACATGAAAACAACGTATTCAAAACAAAATGGGAAACAATTCAACCAAATTCAAATCCCAAATAGCATTAATTACGTTCATACTTAACACCTTTGTTATTTCAATTGCCTGATAAAATCTATTGCATTAAGATCAATTTGACATTTTTGACAAATATGTTTTCTATATGAACAATTCTATTTTAGTCGGAGGAAAATTTGAGCGCATAATGGCGATTTTGTGTCCGGACAGACAATAGGATTTGTATTTCATTTTTATAAACATATATAAAATTTCCACTTAAGTCATCAGAAATCAGAAGCTTCCTTTCTTATGTAAACTGTTTTTTTTTTTCGAAATTCAATAGATAATTAAAATATGAGCACTTCAAATTTTCCATTCCATTCGTTTCGTTCCTAGTTAAATGGATTTATTTGTGAACAGTTAGTAAACCTAGTCAATTAATTGGTACATACCTATTCCTCTGTATAGTAGCACATTTATTTTCATACAGTTTTTCTTGTTAAACACTTTATTTAATTGTTTTTTTTTTGCTTTCCACACCGAATTCAAAATGCAACATATAAGTTTCGTTGAATGGAGTTAGATGTAGTTCCACTTTGTTATTTTCTCCAGAGCTTCAAAAACAGCCACTAGAATTTCAGAATGTATGTACGTTGAGAATCTTTTGAGTGATTAAAGTCTCATTTAAAATTTGAGAGTCAAAAATAGTAACATTTCCATAATCCTGCCGAAGATGGTGTAAGTTTTTCTGATGCTGATTAGAAGTAGTTATTATTTAATTATTTAACAGAATACACATCGCTGTTTAAAGTAAACAACCGTGTACATAATGTAATATAAATTTAGAAAATTAACTAGAAATGATGGCAGCTTGCGACAAACGCTGGAAGTGCACAAAACATTTGTTTAGTATGTGTTAAATATTGATTCGATGCAATACCTTGCGAGGCAATATTCACTTTTAATTGTGAAAACATTAAAAGCGCCAAATAAATATCGAACATTCCTCTTAATAATACAAGTATGTATACACACATAAACACATTTTTATAAATTAAAGGAAGCAACTCATTTAGGTTTTGTGATAGTTTCATTAGTCAAGCTAACCCAAGAAGATTTAAATTTTTTGATAACCGAAAAACGTTTAAATTGAAGTTAAACTCGCACTTATTCGAAATTCAACTATTTCGTTGACGAGTATTAAATGTATTAGTTACTTTTGAAATCGGTATCGATAACTAATCGAGTCACTTTGCAAACGAAATCTACTGAGAAATGTCAAGTGATTCTGTCAAATTAACCGATAACGCGCTAGCGGTACCTTAATGACGGCCTGTGCTCTGTTTCTTTTCGCGGCATATTTTCCGCCATTTAACTAATTTGAAAAGGCAATTTGTTTAAGGCTCGTCAACTTGCATAAAAGGTCGAATACTTATATCAGTGAATATATTTTTTATCTTACAAAAATCATTTCTATTATCGTTTTATATTCATATTATTCGTTTGAATATTTGTAATCGAACGGCAGATGAATTCAATTATGAGAAGAATTTTCATGGCAGAAATACCCTCGAAGGTTTGCCATTGCTTGCCGAGGGGTGACCGCTGTAAGAAAAAAACTTTTCTATGATTTTATTTGTCCTGGCTGATATTCGAACCTCGAACGCACAGCTACCCACTCGACCACTAAATGTTGAACTCATGATTATACCCATATTATGACTTCATGTCAATATTCCTATTCATGTCCATATTCCTATTCTATTATATCCAGATTCATATTCATATTCATACCATATTCATATTCGTATCCATATTTGTATTCATATTAATATTCATATTCATATTCGCATTCATATTTATATTCGTATTCATATTCATATTCATATTAGTTTACATATTCGTATTCATATTCGAATTGGTAGATATTCATATTCGTATTCGCATTCGTGTGATAATCATAATCATATTCGTATCGTAACTCGTGACCACATACATAAATCTTTATATTCATGCTCGGTATTTTATTTATTTACATTCACATTCAATACGTATTTGCGTTCATTTCGCATTATTCCTCGTACTCATGGAAGACAATTTATATTTTTTATTTTTGAGAAGTGCGACTAAATGAATAACTTAAGATTCAAAATATTGAAACGATTGCACTCAGAGTGATTCATTTTCCAGCAATATCAAAAATAGTTGCCAACTTACGAGTACCTTAAATTTTGCTTATATATTTAGCAAGTCAGTGGTTTTGCAGAGAAGGGTCGTTATTGCAACGTTTTTCTCCAAGACATCCAGAAACAGCTTTTAATAAAAAAAAAGTTCTTAAAAAACGACTGTCGATGCGATCGACTTTTGACAAACAAAATAAGGGTGATTTATTTATAATTTTGCGCATGCTTGACTGAATTCCTAAAAATATACAGCGCAGGTTTTTTCTTCCAATAATGTTTAATGAATGCACATGAAAATTGGAACACGTAGTGCTTAATAGAGATTCTCGAATGAAATCCTCCCTATTAGCAGAGTTTCAGTTGAAGCGCGTGCTTATTAAACTGTGCAACTCTTTTAAAGCTGTGATAAGCTATCGATTTGTTCTGCAAATAAAAAAAAAAAAACAAAAAAAAATATTTTAATAGAGATTCATGTAGGTAGGCTACCCCGTACATCCGGCGCTCGTTGATGCCAAAGAATGAACTCACTTATTTAACGATTTCACGAGCATTTGGATTTGCTATGTTGCATGCTTCATATTGCACGCTGGTTGTTGCTGCATGCAGCGCTAAGCCCAACATAAGCCGCAAACGAGCGCGAGCAAACAATTTCGATAATGGAAAAAGAGTGGTGGCGGAGAGAAAATGGTGCAGCTGATGGCTCCGTTGAAAAGCTTGAAAAAATGCTACCACCCTGCCCCTCTTTCGTCTGACCATGCCGTCCAGGAAACTATTGCCTTCCTGGCCGTGCGCTACTCAATGGAAATTTCGCGCCAAAATGATTTCTTTATAAACAACAATGGCAACAAAAATTACAACTTTAAAAACATATAAGCCATGTGACAATAGCTAGCTAGCTGGTAAAATAACAATAGCCACACTGTAAAATGCAACAGTAACAAGAAAGAAAGCGAGGGAGATAGAAAATTGAAAGGAAAAAAAAACATTTCGACCAATTTACAGTTGCCGATAGTGGAATAGTGGTTATATGTACCATATATAGTATCGGTGGCGGCAATGGCACCACAGTCGGAAAAATAAAATCAAAAGTACAGGACATGACCACTGTTCGGCAAATATGTTCGAGAGTGTTAAAAAAATAATTCGATGATTTTCTAGAGGTCTTTTGTTTACAACGTTAATACACATTTCACAAATATTTAGTAGGAACAGCTAGGCCAAAAAGAGGGCCCTCTTCTACATCACAAATAAGCTCAGAGTCTTTAAAGATTAAAGATTATCTGTAATCTCACTTCTTCCAATAGCAGTCGGTATTCAATAACCAAGGTTTCTTTATGAGTTCTGAGGGGTCTAGTAGCCGTTTAGTTGTACGAAATTTATCGCAATGTTTCAATCTCAATACTTCAATCAATGTCATATATACGCCATTTCATATTCATTACGCCAACAAATTTTGCAATTTATAAATAATTTATTAAATTTTTAATATGATTCTATTTAAGTACAGATAATTCTCTAAAATAAGTTTATATAAAACCTAGATTCAAAATTTTTACATCGTTTAAAGAAATTCACAAATTTTCATAAATTGTACATTTAAAAAATTTGTTTTAGAATATTTTATTTATGCAGTTTTTTTTGTAGCCCTTTAAATTTGAGAACAACCAAGTGCAAGTTTCAAGTCAATACAAATCATAATTAACATTGAAAAATTTGTTTACTTAAGAAATCTTCAATTGAAAGAAATATGCAAGGCGGATTAAATGAAATGAAAAAAAAAAATCTTTTTTACTATTGACTTATTGAATTCGCCTTGGAAATATGAATCAGAAAGTTTTCACAAAAATAAATGAAATAAATGGAAAACGCATTCGAAATCGCGTTAGTGAGAGAAAAAAAAAAGACAGAAAACAATTTCCGCTTGCGGATGAAACTTCGGTATGTTATTTTTTTTTAGAATATTTTCTGTGGCAGTTGATACCTATTTTAGTTGTAATACTTATTGTGTTCTCTTTAAAATGTATACCATTTGAAAACTATTTTATCCAGTTAATATGAGTCTGCTGTCTTTATTCCTCCATTTTACTTTTTTGGCTTCTTCGGAAATTTTGACAGCAATTTGCTTAGAGTTTACACTGGTATGAGAATTTATTAATAATTTTCTAGGTTTTTAAGCTGAAATCATAGTTTGGTTTAAAGCGGTCGTATACAACATTATATATTCTTTTCATTTTAACGTTTTAGTTATTTTAAATAAATGTTTATTGCAATAAAAATTTAGTCGATACGAATATGCAAATATTATTTAAATTGAAAACCCGGTTGTATGTAATAAATGCTTCCTTTTAACAATTGTCCACTGTGCAAAAGCAACAGTGCAACAATAAACCTGTTGATGTTTCCAATCAATAAAGTAAACGCTGCTGTCGACAGGCAAGAAATAAATAAACAAACACCACTCACTATCGGGAATGAGTACTTTTAATAACCCAGACTGTCAGTCTGATCGGCAGCGTGTGTCTGAAACAGTGCATTAATTTAATAACACAACACAGCAGGGTCCCCAGAAGCATTCCGAAGGCCACAATGACCTTCCCCAATAGCGCCGTTCGATGCCAGCAGGCAGTAAGTGTCAGCGAAGGAACGCAAGAATTTCGCTGCATCTTCTTCACTCTACAATGACAGTTGCTATTAAAACAGCCGCCCAAATGAAGAATCACGTTAAAGGATTTTTAAATGCATAAAAGGGTAAAAAATGCAAAAACAAAAATAAAAAAAAAACAATATCCATCCATATTGCCAAAAGATTAAACGAAGAATACGAGACATTCTTTTGTGCGAGATTGCAATTTCGCTTTGCCTCTCACACACGCTTTTGTGCGACCAAAGTTTCCGCAAAATAAATCAAAAACATTTACGCCACTTGACGCACCATTCAAAGCGAGCGAGTGTGAAGCGAATGAATAACGCAAAGCAAGAGGAATTAAAAGGGGCGCGCGCTCCAAAAAAGAAAAAGGAATGAAAATAAAACACAAAGAACATACATACATACATACATATATTTCCAGCAAGGAAAAAGAAGCCGCCTAACAAAGGTGAAAAGCGCCAAAAGTGCTCGGCCGACAATAGCTTAATGCCTCAGTTGCTTTGAATGCGGAGCTACGCTCAAATACACACATCGTCATAAATGCACGAACACATGTGTAAAATTCCACTCAAACTCACGTAGGTAAAAATTATGTGGCGCTTTGAAAAAAAAAAAAATTAAATTCCTACAGTTCTTGAAAACCTGGGCAAACGGGTGCTAAATTTAAACCAAATGCGAGCGCTGTCGAAATAAGTTTCTTGCAAACTAGTTCCTTTTCTCACATAAATGGCACACTGCACCAGCCTGGACATAGTACGACTGCCAGCTGGGTTAAAATACATACTCACTAATAACCGAATGCATACACATGCGTGTGTGCTCTTAGTTGGCACAAAAGGTGTGCTACTGCATTCGAGTCTATGCGCTTTTAAATCTGACTGTATTTCTGGATGGTGGCAGGATGTATGTACATATGTATATGCAGTTACATATGTGCTTCGTGTATGTATTTTTTTGTGTGGTAAAAAACTAACTAGCAAAGAAATAGTGAATGAACTTCAAGTTCAATATGAAATCAATGCGAGACTGGCGGAATTGAGTGTGTTTGTGTGGCACTTGTGCGGCACTGCACACTTTTAGGTTGTGCGAAAAAGCGTGAAAATCGAATTGTCTGTGTCGCACTGTGGGCTGTGATGGGAAAAACATGGAAGAATATAATCAAAAATTTAAATTTTACATTTTGCAATGATTTGATGTTTTATTTTATTTCCATTATTTTTTAATGAAAATATAGTTCATTCCCTATCATTAATATTTAGCTTCTAACAAAACCGTAAAACGATAAAAAAAAATTTCTTTGAAATTCTAATCCGTTTACTCAGATTTGTAGACTTTTTTCCATTAACAGTTTTGTAGCCCAAAAAATTGAACTTGCAAATTTTAAGTGGCTAAAAATAATAATTTTATAGAATTAACCAAATTTGCTTCCTAATGAACAAATATATCCATAAATTAAATAAAAAAAGTAAATTTTCTAAATTTATGTGGGACTGCTATAGATTTTAAATGCATGTTATTTTCATACTCAGAATTTTATAAACTTTCATTAATCCAAATCGAGTTTAAACTAATATTGAATTCGAATTTCGAATGTGTGTAAAGTTTGACTTTAAACATAAAGCATGAGTTTATATGATTTTGTAAGAGAATGCACCTTATTCTGCAAATTTCTACTTAATTTTCCATTGCAATACAAAATTTACAACTGTGCGCCGGTAATGATTGTAGAAAGCTCCGTGTGAACGGAAGTTTAAGACAACAAAAGGTAGAAGTTTCAAGTGAATTATATACAATGGAATATGAGTTCACCGGCAATGATGTAGCCCCTTGGCTTTGCTGCCGCTCGCCTCTAACCTTAGGCCAGACTCAAAGACTTAATAGCCGTAGATAGTGCATAGGAAAAGAGATTTAACGAATGCGATAAGATTTGCAAAAGCTGGCTTGTATAAATATTCAGCAAGTTCGAAGTTAGTTGCAAAACAAAAGTCAAAAGCAAAAGCAAGTTCTAATTCTAAAGTCAGCAGAACTTTAGAATTTTTTAGCATGCATTTAAATCGACTTGGAAATGACAGCTCTATTATTAAATGCAATATTTTGCTGTTCTTTCGAACAATTCAGTGAGGTATGAATTTAAGGCTAAAATTCGCCATAAATTATAACTTTATTGAAATTTATTAATTGTATTTTAAATTGATGTATAATTTTTAAAATTAAATGTGTTTATAGTAGTATAAGGAGAACGTATGAAAAAAAAAATTAAAAGTGTTTTTTTCAAAATCGAAGTAGATTGACTGTCTGTTAAGTGTGTGTACGACAGACTAGCGAGAAAATGTCTCTAAGGCCATTCGGTTATGTTAGGTTAGGCGGCGTTCTACAAGTGGATCACTTAGACTAATCTTGATAGTTCATTGGCTACTATCAAATTTCTTCCTTGAAAAAAAAAAACACAACAAAAAACTATAACTACCGTTAGACATCTGAGTTAGAAGTAGCGCCGAGTACTTTTTTTTATGTTTCGCAATAAGCCAATGTTCATACCAATGAGCCTCGCAGGAGAATCTATGAATCTCAGCCTATCGAAAATAGGGCAGCTGAAAAGGTAGTTCTGAAAGGATCCACCTGATCATCCTCCATAGAACATCTGCATATCGGGCCTAATAACCAGACCGGGTTAAACCAGACTCAGTGTGAAAGCTCTGAATAAGGATCTCTAAATATGTAAGACCATGAAGAGTCAAAATAATCGGAAAGAAAATTAAAGTTTTTTATGTACAATTGATTTAGACAGCTGATAGTATTGTCGGACTTGGCTGCGTCAGAAATTGAGAGTATAGCAAATTTTAACAGTGGCGGCAATACATCATACTTTGTCATTTCTGTGTCTGCTATTAATAATTATAGAGTTAATTTAGGTGTCAGCCAAAAGCAACTCTGTGACGCAGAAAGGAATTTATATTAGGCAGAGCCTTAATACTAACTTAAAATTTCTAGAGTTTGGTATTACAGTAGCACGGTCAGCATATAACTTTCGGATTGAAAGGCAGAACGTACGGCAGAGATTTAAACAGAGAGAAATGTACATATAAATATTGATGGAAAATTTAAAAAGAGGGAAATAGGAAGATGTATAAAAAAAAATCTAGTTAAACAAAATATTCAAATATTCAGCAATAATTATATATTTATTATTAAACCGACCATACACACTATTTTATAATTGAAACCGCATCAAATGTTGACATTTTTAGAAAATTTATATATTGAAAATTTTTGAAAATGTATTTTTGTTTTAAACAATTTTCATTATTTTCAATTGAAATGCGGGTTCAAAGCGCCTTGGAAGCAGAAGATAAATTAAAAAAATAAAAATAAAATAATCTATAAATGTTTGCTTATTTTTCTGTTGGCCTCGTAAATGTTAATAATTTACAATTTTATTGAGATCAAGGCCACAATCTAGTTTTTTTTTTGTATGTATAAGTTAAATGTTCAAAAATATTTTACCAACTACCAGGAATTGCACTGAGATTATTTTTATCAAAAGAAATTTCAAATCTTCAAATCAAAAACAGAAAATAGATTTTTATTTTGATACTGCTACCTGAACTTCGTAGAAATTATTTTTAATTATTAAAATTTCAAACTTTTTTATCAGAATTTTTATTTTTAAAATGCGGTTTTTTTACCCATTCAATTCAATAACAAAGCACAAGCACAAGCAACAAATTGCAAACAGAGCCAGAAAAAATGTGATTTTCTGCAAAGTGCACATAACGATGACGACAATGCAATACGAAATTTAACTGAGCCGCCAGATGGCGCTGTGGTCGAGTTGCATGTAAAAATCAGATTCATTGTCTGATTTGGCTTCCGAATTGATATCCAGAAAACATTTAAGTTTTGAACATTCCAAAAGCATTGTAGTTACTTTTTGTTAATCCTTTCAATTGTTTTGGTTGTTTGTTATGCTTTAACGCAAAAATTTCTGCGAGTATTTTGTTGGAATATTACAAACATCGACATTGCAATAATGCATTGAAAAAAGTTTCTTCATTGTATATACATAAATAGGCCTACTACCTGTCTGAATATTTAAAATTAACTGAAATGCATAGTAATAGCTGAAATACGAATTATGAGTTAAACAATTTTTCGAATGGAGTTGCCACATTTAAAAAAATTTAAAATAAGTGTTAAGCAAAACAAGTAAAGAAAGCGATATATTTTTGTATGGGCGCTGCCCATAATTTCTTAAAAACTTCGTTTCTTTGTTTCAGATCGCTGCTAGTATTAAACTTTACTCTTTTTGTTCCAAGAGATACTGAAAGAACGAAGTTTTTTGCACTTTTCAAAACTTCCGTTATTTGGAAGTTGGGCGTGGTTACCGTGATGCTAGTGATATCAAGGACAATATGTTAATAAAATTTGTGACGTTACCTTACACCGTTATTGAGACAGTTCTTTTTAAATCGTTCCAAATATCAAATTTCACTCAAGTTATTCTAATAGATTCTGTTTCTCACGGACCTAACTTATAACGTGTTTTCTCCAATTAACTACTTTACATTCAATTAAGACCCAATTTATTATATTTATGATTTAAATGCATATCAATAAATATGGCTCGTGATCATAAACATATCCATTTAATTTTACTCAGTGAATTTTAGATTTATATTCATCACTTAAAAATCTCTATATTTCAAAACAGTTTTACAGCAACTGTATGTCACATTTACAAGCGCCATAAAAAATTAGTGCTACTGTTAAAGTTCTTCTATGTATATCTATTGCCATTTGGTGGTACATACATACATAAGTATATATTTTTTAGTATGTATGTTTTAATGTGCGTTTAGTAGTTTATAACTATAAATTTATGCAAAGTAATAAAAACTTATTGTATTTATTCTGCATATTCTCTTTCTTTTCTTCATTGCTTGCACGCACACAATCACACATCGCAATCAACATTAACATCAACAATCAACAACTGCGGTGGCACTAACTACAACAAACAAACCAACGACAACAACTTTATAAATTTGCCTGAACTGGCCGGCCACTCTCAAACATTCGCTCAAACACATACTCGCATAAACCAAATAAATGGAAATGGAAAATGTAAAATGCAAAATGCAAAATGCAAAAAAGGACGTGGAGAACTTTTCCGCTTTGGCGCATGCGACGATCATCCTGGCAAATGTAATTCTTAAAACTGAGGAAATTTATTTAGTAAATCACATCAAACTTTATTTGAAAAACCATCCGGCGGCGGAGGAGCGGGAACGCAACAGAATGCCGCAACAACACCATACCGCACATTGGCTGCTGGACGGCCCATCGACATCTTCAGCAGCGGCGCGTGCAGCCGCCACAGCCTCCAGCGCTGGTCTTGCATCGAGTGGCAGCATAAGTGAAATTAACTATTTCGCAAAAGTTTTGTGCGAGAAGCTGGAGAATTGCCTCGACGCCGTCTCTATCGGCAACACCAGCGCCGTTTGCAATGCGGCCTACTATCAGTTGGCTTGCCGTTTCGTGACCGCTTTGCATGAGGTCTGCTGTCGTTCCCGCCACAAGGACGCGCTACAATCGGTCTTTCGTTTAGTGCTGGCCGAATCGGCACTGCTCGATAAATACTTTAATTTCCTAACGATGGAGCAGTGGCAGAAAGATGTCGAAGGGTGCGCTGAGAGCTACACAAATGTACCAGAAGAGTTTGCTGGTGGCGTTGGCAGTGGGGCGGAGGCTTGGCAGTTGCAGTTGGAAGTCTTGAAACTTTTGTCGGCCATGAAATTGTTAGATCCGGTGGTGATGTTGCAACTGCTAAAACAACAAAAAGAGAGCATGCAACAACAGCAGCAACAACAGCAGCGGCAAGTAACAACAAATAAAGAGCGACTGAAGTGGTGCGCCAACATGCAAAGGACACTTCTGAGTGAAATTTGCCAGCAAAATGTAAGTGGCAAGTTGGGACTGATGACAACTGTCAGTAAATGGGCGGGATGTATTTACAGTATGAATGTTGCTTTGTGCTGAAGTGGGACGAATGGGCGGGTGTAAAGCAACTTTGCTTGCATGTATGTACTAGGTATGGAGGGGTGAATGAATATACCTACATGTGTGTGTGTGTGTGTGTGTGTGTGTGTGCGTGACGTACATTTGGTGCCTGACTAAGTAAGTTGTAGACCATTAAATTAATTTGAATTTCAAAAACTATGCGAGGACGCTCTTCCCTGCGATCGAGTGACTTTGTCATGCGAGTGTCGGCGAGAATTTCAAATCATACAAATATGTATGCGCGTTCAAATATATGTAGATGCACGTACATATGTATGGCGTTTGTAGGCTCGTTACTCAGCAAGGAATAACTGATTCAAATAAGTTTTAAACACTTCAGGGCGTAAAAGTTGTAATTTTGTGGCTTTTGCTTGTGATTTGTGCTCACTTGAGGCGAGTGCGAAGTAGTGGCAAGGGGGCGAATGATATGATGATGACGAGATCGTGAAAAGGAAATGAGGAGATAAATTAGTTCGTTCGCCCGCACTTTTGCTAACCATTTACACAGTTATGACTATCATAACTAGACTGTGGATTTGCTTGTAATAAGCTTTTTTTATGCTTGTGTGTATGTATGTATGTACTATGTACATAAGGTTAAATTTGTTTTCACTGTTATCTGTATTTACTTATTCCTTAACACATAAATCGCTGATGGTATTTAATTTATGTGACTGGTATACTCTAGTGGCTTAAAAGTCTCAAGTCACTTAGAGGGTAGATAGATTTCTACAGGGCATTGGAATGACAAAAATCTGTTTCATTTTAAAAATCGCATTTGAAAGTAGACGTACCCTCCCTACTCTTTTGACTGTCTCAAAATCAGCGCGACTCAATTAAGATACGCCAAAAACTATGCCGAAAAATTATGATTTTAAGCAAAATATAAATATATATAATAATAATAATAGCTATTATAATATTTTTATTTATTCCAACAGTTTTCTGTGGGTACTCAAACTTCTTAAAACATTAGCGCTTCTCACTTATACTATCTTTATTTTCACGCAATGCAGAGCATACGGATAATTCCCTAATTAAACGTTTAAAGCTTTTAAACAAAACAAAGAATTGCCTTGATATTCCGACACAACTAAATTAAAATAATGAGATAATGAAAGAGTTAATACTTTTTTTTCATTTGAAACTCCTTTACAGCCTTTTTAAAAGAACACTCTAAGTTTTGTATTTTTTTTTATTGAAAATCAGTTTAATAAACTTGAATTAAATTTATAAAATTATCACAAACAAATTTTAATATACGAAATAATATAATTTACATACATACATAGTTCCTTAATTTTTTGATATAAAACATGTCTTTATTTTAAAGCCTGTTATTTTTAAAACAGAGCTGTGGTCGTACAATATATTCGAGTGTTTAGTTCATATTGAAACAAATATACTACTTAAGATTAAAGATCTGAAGACCCATAAACAATTAATTTATTTAATTTCGTACAGCTTAGCCTAATTCGGAAACCGACAAACTTAAAATGCAATAATGTTTTGGGCAACAAAAAACTTTTTGTTAAGATTGGTTTTCCAAGTGATACATCCGCGCATGATCTTTGCTACTAAATATACCGCAAAAGTTTCGAAGGGTCCCGCACTAGTCCCGAAAAGTAATGAACTAGTCCCGAAATTATCCCGAACTTATTGCAAAATCGTCGCAAAAAAATCCTAAACTATTTCCGAATTAATCCCGAAAGGATTCCGAAATGACGTAGAACCAGACCCGAGAAAGTTCCTTAATATTCTTAAACTAGCTACAAAATAGTTCCAAACTAGTATTCACATACATATATATATATATATATATATATGTACATACATATAACATTCCCCGAATTAGACCTGTAATTATGCCAAAAGTGTCCTAAAGTGGTCTCGATAGCCTTCAACTCGTCCCAAAAAATTTTCGAAGAAACTTCCTCTGCTCCTTATTAAATCTTTTTTTTTATCTGTACTACTTTTTATTCGTCTTGCTTTACGTGTTTCGATTGATGCAAATTAAGTCTGTACTTGGAGCTTACCATAAATGTTTACACATTAAAAATTATTTTCATTTATATAAAATTACATATTTGCAGGCCAAATTTATGATGTAAATTTTAATATACATACATATTTACCTAATATTTCCGAAAAAGTTTTTAAACTCAATTGGGGGCATTGCATAGAAAAAAGAATTAAAATATTAAAAAATCGCTGTCTAAAATTTTAAAATTTTACAATATTACAACATGGTGGTATACCTTGTGAATACTAATGTAAAAAAAATACTTATTAAAAAAATAAATTCTAGTGTGAATAAGCAGTGCACTTCAAGCTAATTTTCGTTATTTATGCCATCACATTGAAAACTATTTTAATTAAGTTCAAATTACACTTTAAATGCTTTACGGGCAGCAGCGCGCAAAAGGAAACATGGCGGCGGGCATAGTGCCACCGAAAACAACAACAAAAACAACAACGCAAACGTGAACCATTACAAGCTTACGCCTTAGCGCACTCATTACTGCCGCGGCACCATTCGAAGTAGGCGCCACGTGATTGCGGCGTTTGCCCGAAGCGAAAGCGTTTGGAGTGTGCTTAGGCAGTAAAAATTTACTGACCACGCCGTGCGTACATACATACACATACCATATATTGTAATTCAACACGAATTTTAGCTTTTTTAGTTTCCTGTAACACATTTTGCTCCAGTTAACACACCGCACACTCTCTAGTGTAGTACGTACACTAATTTGCGCATTCACTTTTTACGCGATCTCATTCAATTTGTGGTCTAATAATTATTTTGAACTCATTCATTCTCTCTAACTCGCGTTTATAGCCCAGTGCGCGCGACTGGACGGTGCAACAAGTGCGGCAACTGCTGGAGGTGGACGGCGCTGCAGTTGTGAATTTCCTAATTACGGAAAATTTCGAATTCGTCAGCGATTTGTGCAAAGTGGCAGCAGCGGCCGCGCCACTGGCAGACACAACTAAGGCGCCGCAGGCATCAGAAGGAGCAACCGGCGAATTGGCGGCCTTATTGCTGAATGCATTGCTGCAACATGCGAATGCGCTCAACAAGGTTCGTATGCTACTTAACGGTTCTTATTGATGTTTTGCATATTTTTGTGTGCTACAGTTTATATTTTTTTTTGGTGGCATGGTTGCTGCGTTTCTTCTCATCAATTAAGCATTTGCATAATACCACTTTATATTTTTTTATAACTCTCTTTTTTTTTTTTTGAATTTTTTGCTATTACAGCAAACAATACGCGCCTTGCCATCATTGCTGCTATGCTTGTGCCGCCCTAAACAGGGTTGCAATTTGGAATTAACGCTGCTTAGCTTACAGCTACTGCGACGCTTACACACACGCTGCAGCGAAACGCGCGTGTTGCAGGTGCGTTTGGAGCGTTTGGCGCGCCGTCTGTTGATTAACTGCAACAGCATCGCATCCCTCCACGCACGCCAACGATTGTTAAGACAATTGACGGAATTGGCTGGGGAGCAGTTAGCGGCTGGAGCGTGCAGCTCAACGAATTTGTAAGTTAACTTGCTGCCTGCCTATACTACACACATACATACATACACACATACATATTTATTTATTGAAATCCACAACACACCAGTAATCAGTACTCCATTTTCATTTTCTTCTTTTGCATTTACTGATTCACTGATTTGCTGATTTGCTGATTTATTATTTCTTATTATTCTGCTGTATTCCCTTTTGGATTGCCACACTCTGCTGCATGTACTTGCGCGCTGCACTCGAACCCTATTAAGCAGCTGGCAGCAGTTGTTGTTGGACACTCAAGAATGCAAACTGGATGCTCAGCCATTAGCGGAGCAGCAACAACAGCAACAGCAGCGTATAATTGACGAGAAGTGGCTGTTGAGTCAGGTGAGTCTATCGTTGGCGTACTCAAGCGCCACTAGTTCGCTTCAACTCTGTTGCCTTCATCCTTACACCCTGTGCTTTTTCTTACATCTATCTTCCTCAAGCATTGATGAGTTGAAATCATCATTCAGACTTGCCAATACTTGTGTGTCTACCGATTTTTTTGTTCGTTTCGCTTTTTTATCACAATAATTGCTCACCATTAGTTGCATTATGTTTTCATTTTCATTTTTTTTTTGACCGTCGAACGTTTTTCTGAAGTGCATACTTTTACCTTTTCAATTTATTGTATTTCGTTTAAAAGATATCCATAGTTATTTGCCAATTATTTTATTGATTATACTGCGCATATTTTTATTAGTAGCTCTTCATGTTTTTTTTATTGTTATTGTATATGTTTTTGGTTTTTACAGATGTATAGCATTTCATTTGCATACTTTAAGTGGCGCAGAATCACGTTTTGCGTAATTAAAACAGGAAAAAATGTGTTTTTATAATACACATGCTTGCGAAAAAGAGTGCAAGTGGAATGCGCGCAACTGAATGCAATTACCGCAGTGCTTAACTAAATTGCTGATTCAATATTTCCATGAAACTAGTTCCGTGATTGTGCATTTGAAAATGTAATTTCCACAAGCGTATATTTCACAAACACAAGAAAAAAAATAGAGCACTCAAGTGCTCGATGCATTCAAAATCAAATGCATACTATTTTATTTATTTATTGAAAAACTTTTTATACAAATTTTGCATATTTTTGCTACAAATTAAATTTAAATTGGGTTTCCTAAAACTATTTTATGAGTATTTGATATTAATTTAGAATATATTTTTTGTCTTCCTGAATAAATTTTTCGCCTTTCTGCTAATGTTACACGTTTCAATGTTAACGATTGATTTTTAGACAATTTTTTGCAACAAGTTCAAATAAACATACACAGCCAAAAGTTAGTTTGCACTAATAATAATTTCATAATAAATAATTTAATATTTAGAGTTTTTTTCTAATACAATTTTTTGCGCCAATTAAAACTTTAAAAAGCACAAAAATTGGTTTAGTGAACTTTCTTGATTGAAAATTATTTTTTGAGTAATTTACTATAGTCTGAGAGCTGGTTGAGATTGTGAAACTGTTTTTATTTTGAACAGAAAAATTCTGGTGTGCAATCCAGTTAAGTTAGCTCGTAATATAGGGGTAAGCTTTTATAAATTCCCATAGAGTTGGAAATTAAAACGAATGTGCACAACGCCATTTCAAATGAAATGTGAAAAGACCACAACTATTCGATATGTTCAAAAAAGTAAACAATAACTATTTTCCAAAGGTCACATACATAAATTTTATGAATTTTATTTCGATACTTTTTTTTTAAGAATCGCTATTTCGCTGTGAAAAATGGCAATGTGGGTGATCAAAATAACTATGCAATCTAAATATTTATTTTAAATTTTTTTATACACCATCGGCCTTGCTACAAATCTTTATAAACTTAAATATCTGAAAAAAAATCTGTAACAAATTTGAGTATGCAGTTGAAGTGGCTACAAACTATGTTTGATTTTTTACATTCATTATTTTGCGACTTTCACAAATGGAATCGAGCTTGCATTATTAAAAAAAAAAAAACACAATAAAAAATTGCGAGGGAGCGTCAGTGAAATCATCAAAAAATCATTTCGAACTCGCATACATAAATTATTTGAACATAATCGTTAGTAACAGCTCGAATGCAGCGCCATCTGTCGAGTGAATTGCACAATATATATTTCTTTTCGCATATCCAACATTTGTTTGTCACAAAAGTGAGCAAAATCTGGCAATAAATCCGGTTTTTAGTAGTAACATGCGATTGAAATACATGGCGGAGAATTACTTAGAAGAGGCGGTCTGACATAAAAGAATCTTCTTAATCTACGCAAAAGGGTTCTAAAAGTTTTACTTAAGTAAAATCAATCATTCGTACACTAATGTCTGTCGCTTTTGCGACTTGGACGAAGAGACACCTGGTAAATGTGTCTCGCCATCAATATGTTAGGCCTTTTCAGAGTTTTAATTTTTTCTCTGCCACAAATAAGGTTATCGCATTAGTTAATATTTATTTTTATTGAAAATTAATTTTACTAAAACAAAACCTATGAAAAAATTCCACAAATTTCCCTGCTTTTATTAAAGAAATTGGTGAAAAGCGTGTCTAAACAAATTAAAAAAAAAAATCAATAAAAAAGGAAGACACTTAAAACTTGCACTTTACTAAATTAAATATATGCTACCAAACTCGAAAAATTATAATTTTTTTTAATCGAAAAATCATATAAATTATGTTTTATGAACTTTCGAATCTCTATAAAAATATATATTAATTATTGTTGTACCCTTATTTGTTCAAGAAAAAAAATTTCAGAGAAAAAAATAAATAAATAAAAAAAATTTCCAATGCATTTGTATTGGTTTATTTCAAATAACAAAAAGAGTTTTTGTATGTCACCTTTAAAGCACATTTAATCCAAGCTTGTAGTTTTCAGTATATTTACAAATATTTATTAAAAATCCCAAAAGCTGAAGATTCTGTTACAACCATCTGTATCGGATGCTAAAATTATTTCAAATTTAATGATTTCCCAATAACTACGAGGACTTTTTGATAAGTCAGTGTCTCTTTGAATTTTCTGCACAGAAACTTTGAATACATCACTGTTATTCTTAACTGCTATCTATTAATAGACTACTGTCCAATTTTTGAGCAAGTTGAGTCATTTAGTTTCTGCTTGAGATCCGTTGAAAGCAGATAACCTCTTGAATTTGAACAAAAATGGAATAAAAGTGATTTTCATCATCTCCGAAACTAAGGAAAGGCTTGATAAATCAATTATATTAATGGTTCAGAAGTGGTTTACGGCGTTCCGTTGCTGTCGTTTCAAGCACAAGTGACGCCAAAGAGAGGTTCTTACACAAGAAATCGTCGATAAAATCCATGTAATGGCCAGATAATAAAAATGCGTGATATGGTTGAGGCTGTTGGTATCTCAGCTGAGCGGGCACATCACATTTTGCACGAATAATTGGATATCAAAAAGCGATCCGGTTAACCACTTCAAAGGATTGCCAAAATTCGATGAATTGGGCTACGAACTGCTACCCCATAAAGATATTCTCCAGATTAAGCCCCCTGCGACTAATTACTCTCTCCAAATCTGAAAAAATGGCCGAGGTGTATGAGGTTTTGGGTCAAATGAAAAGGTCGCCTTTGGTAGGAATAAAAAATTGCCAAAAAGTGTAAAGAGTTTAAATGAGAATATGTTGCTAAAAAAAATGTTTTTTTTTTGGGGAAATAAATACATATGTTCTTCAAAAAGTCACTGACTTATCAAGTCGCATTTGTATAAGTTCATGGTTATCTGCAACTACCTGTCCTTTTGTTGTATGGCCTTTTTTCTTGCACGCGCAATACACATACTCAATTTATTTCATTATTGAAACTTTCTTTTATTTACTCTCTTTCTCTGTCTTTCCTTTGATCAATATTCAAAACCAATTGTGCTGCAAATTCTCATCTTACTTCGTTTCCTCATTTAACCTCGCCAATTTGCAGTTAATTAAATTCTCCGCACAATCGGACTATGGAGCGCGCCAACTTTCTCGTATTTTACTCGAGATACAATCCGAACAAAAGCTCTACAATATACTTAATAGCCGTGAGTTTTCAGTGGCGCGTGTGCTGCGGCATGCAATTGCCAGCTCAATGGAGGCGATGCTGGTGGCCTTCCGCAACAATTGCATACAACATAATCCACACATTCACTACATGCGACCGAATCCATTAGTGCGCGTTACATGCGCCGTCTTGATGACACGTATTAGTGCGCAAATTGCCGCAGGATACAGAAGCAAGCAACACAAAGCAACAACAACAGCCAGAGTGCCAATAATTCTTGCATCGCTGAGCGCAAGTGAAACGGCAGAAGTGAAGGCAGATGAAGGAGAGGATGCAGTTAAAATCGAAGCAGGTGTGCGAAGCAATGCTGGACTTTATCTCTGCCAGGCAGTTGTCACGCTTTTGGAGCAAATACAAAAAGTGGAGGAATGCGCATTGCTATACATCGAGTGGAGATTCATTGATAAGTTTATGCGCGAACAACTTTTGCGGCCGGAATATATAACAACGCTGCTGCAGTTCTTGGACTGGTGTTGCGCCGAAGCTCAACAACTGCTGATGCAGCAGCAACAACAGCAACAGCAACAGGACGCGCAACAAAATATAGTTATCTTGTTGCAGTGCATTGCAGCAATGCTGCAGCAGCGCTTCATCTGGATGGAACTGAATCAAGTGGAAAAGCCAACTACGGCTGTGCAGGGAGTTGCTTCAGTTGGCGGCCTTTTAACGCTGCAACAACGCAACTTGTTGTTGTGTCGAGCGCTGGACGTCTTAACTCTAGCCGCCAGACTGACATTGCAGCCGACTATCTTCTACAAGCTTTACAAGCAACAAGCGGCAATGGCAGGCGACGCCACTGCAGAACTCAGTGAAAATGAAGCAAGAGATATCTTCAATACATTTGAAGCTGCAGCAGCGGCTACGGCGTTGGAAAACACTTTGCAGGCAAACATGGAAACGGCGATCAATGAGCTCGCTGTTGGTCGCTTGTTGCAAGCGTACGCGTCACAAGCGGTTTTCATAGCGAAATTGATAGAAATGCGCGCCGCAGCGTCAACGTGTGACATTGAATGTCTCTCAACCGCTTACCTCACTGGCTGCGCGAGTAGAGGTGGCGCATTGAGCAGCGCTGGCGGCGCGTTGGGAGCTGCTGGTGGCAGTAGCATGGGCATAGCAACTGGCGTTGCTGGTACAGCTGGCGGTGGTGCGGGGAGTAGCGCTCACGCTGAGTTCGATGCTGATGGCAGCGCGGGTGTTGTACAAATACCAATGGTGAGTTGTGTGCGAGAGAGAAAAGCAGAGGCAATTTTAAGTAGTTTATGCGTATACTTTTATTTATTCCTTGCATTTGGGTGTTTTCGCTTTTTTTTAAACTTCTTTTCACTTTAGCATATTTTGATAACGATTGGCACTGCGCTGCTACGCACGCATCAATTCTACGCTTATGCTGTAACACCATTCGAAATTATACAGCAACAACAACGTGAACAACGTATCGAACAATTGTCGCCAGCCAAACGCGCTGGCCCAGCAACACAAGCAGCAAATACAGCAACAGCGGCGGCAGCTGCTTCGAGCGGTAAACTACCAACGATACCTGTGGAGTGTCTCAGCGATGTGGATGTGCTGCGCAAATTTGTTAAGAGGTGAGTAGGAAATATTTATTTTACGATAACAATGTAATAGCCAATGACATTTTTTTTTTAATTACTGAGTTACGAACATAAATTGACAAAAATAATAGTTAATTACTATTGCGTCAAAACCGGCTTGTGATTTGAATCTGAAGTCGTCCCTCATCTGTTAAGATTTTTATTGGCCTTTAAATGAATAATAAGGCCAGTTTATGGCAAATTTTATTTGGAACAAACAACAAGAGTTTTAATGGTAGAAGATATAGCCGCTATTTTAGAGATCACCACATCTCCTTATCAGACTTTATTTAATTTAATTATATTTATTATTCATCACCACTTTCCCAGGCATTTAACCAAGGAGCATCGGGTTGCAGAGCCAATACGCTACATATTGTGCTACGCTAGCCGAGTTGGCTGTTGTGTTTATTTCATCTTCCTTAAACAAACACAAACAAGAGCAGCTGATCTGCCGCTATTTAAACTTGCTTATGTGGTTGTTGTTTGTTTTCCATAAACTGACCTCGAGCTCAATAAAATTGTGAATTATTGTCGTCCCGTATCTTCAGCAGATTTTGTACACTCCCGTGAACAGTGAATTAAATAATATTTAATTAAGAAATATATCAGTAGATTTGCATTCCTCCAAAAATCAAAGTTTTCAAATAAAACACTTGCCAAAAAAAATAATTTGAATGCTTTCAGTAGTACAGTTCAAGTAAGTTGATAAAATAATTTTGAAATTTTAACTTATAAAAGCAAAAACAAAATACGCAGTGATTTTTATTTTATTTTCCAACTTCCACATTGCTTTGAGAGTATCCATAGATATTCAGTGCAATTTATATGAAAAAGTTTTAAATTTACAGGCAGAGTTTGTTCTTGTGATAGGGAGTTAAAATTTTACAAAATTATTAATTATGTATGTGTATATTTCCTTGAGAAATACACGGATAGTATTTTTAATGGCCACTATAATATAAATACGAGTATGTATACACATATACATGTGTTTGTGATGTATGTATGTATGTATTTAAATATCATTTTCTTGGTATTTGTATCGTTTTTTTTATTGTTATTGCCTTCAATATTAATATGAATATCAATATTTTTATATATGTATGTATGTACATACATACATTCATATGCACATACATATATCATAATAATTATCGATATTGGTATCGTTATCGATAGTGTCATCGTTATCAATAATATTATCGTTATTGATTTTTTTATCGTTATCTATATTGTTATCGATGTTTTTATTGTTATCGATATTGCTATTGTTATCGATATTACTATTGTTATCGATGTTGTTATTATTATCGATATTGTTATCGTTATCGATATTTATGTCGCTATAGTTTTTGCTGTCATCCTCGATTTTGTTAACGTTACAGGTATTGTTCTTGTTTTCGTAATTGTTATTTTGTACGATATGTAGTTGGAAATTCATATATTTAACTTCTTCATTTACCGGTATACATATGTACATACAGTGTTGTGCATATCAAAAGCAACAGTATTCAAAATGTCATATCTTGCCACGTACATACATACATATATTTATTTATTTATTTTTATGAATTTTGAATTAAAATCTAGTCCATTGTCTAACCATAAAAATCGAAGTTTTAAACTTTGTAGAAAACTAAAAAAAGTTTAACAAATTTGTATAGAAGTGTTAACATTTTTTTGAGTATGCAGTTTTATAGCCAGTCCATTAAATCTTAGTCCAACAATGTGGAAGTTTCAAGTTTATAGGTGTTAACGTTGATATAAAAATAAATGTTATTTTTTCGTAATATGGAAAAAAGTCGCAGTACCCTTGACGAAAAAAATTCTAATAAATCAACGGTAGTTCCTAGCTAATTGAAACTTTCACATTCTTAGACTTAAATTAAATGAAATATAAAACTGTATAATCAAAAAAATTGTAACACTTCTGAGAAAAAAGTTGAAAATCTTTATACAAATTTGTTCAACTTTTTTTTAGTTTTGTACAAAGTTTAAAACTTTAATTTTTATGGTTTATGGTAGACAATAAACTAAATTTCAGTTGAAAATGCTTAAAAATAAATAAATCAGTATACGTGGCAAGCTATGACGTTTTGAATGTTGTTGCTTTTGATATGCACAACATGGTATATTTATGTACGAATTCCAAAAAAAAACGTATTTCAACTTAGTCCCTTTTTTCTAATGAGCTCTAAATGGAGAGGTTCTTAAACAAATTTTTTAAACAAATAGTCTCTGAAAAAGCCATCTTCTAATAAATTATTTTAAAAAAATATTTAACTTGTCTGTGCAAGATAACAAAAAATCACCTAAATTCAAATAAAGTTCTTTTGTCAAAAAGGCCACAGACTTGCATTTATTTGTAAACGTGTTCCTGCTTCCATCTGCGTATGAAGCGATTTGGGAGCAAATGCGAGTACGACTGTTTGTTGTTTGAGCAAACAATTTATGTGAATATTCATGTAAACGGGTAAATGCCTCATAAATGGCTTATCTTCGTAAAGCTTTCTTTATTTAGTATGGGTGAAAATGCAACGAAAACAAACTGTCATAAATGGACGATATTTTCTAGCCACATAAAGCTTGTACATAATCTTCTAACTAACTTTTGTACATTTGTTTAAAATTATCATATTGACAATCGGTCCGTTAGCTCGTGAGATATCTGCGTGGAAAGTTATAAAAATTTAAATATTTTTTTATATAAAAAAAAAAAAATGTAATTGTTCTTAAGAAAAAATGTAAAATCGTTGTGTTGTCAAGCACAAACGATTATCGGCGGTTACGTTTTTAAATTGAAAGGACCACAAAAATGCGCACTTAAATAAATTGTAAAATTACTGAGAACATAGTTTGAAATACAAATGAGAACTTCTTGAAGTCTGCATTTGGTTGCAAATGATATGGCATTGTACTAACACAAAAATATGTACTTCAATACTCCGAAAATGTATTTTCAATGCTTTACAAATGCTTTACGCTAAATATGACTAGAAATCTTAATTTACAATGCATTTGAGGGCACTAACTTCGAGTTTAAATTTGTATTCATGTAAGTGAAATTTTTTCCGCCTAACAAGTCCAAACTAATTTTAATTATGAAACGTCATCTTGGTGGTATGCGCTATGTAATTAGTGTAATACGTGTGTTGTTTTTGTTTTTGTTTTGTTGTTGAGACTGCTGCTGACAAATGCAAACAAATTTTGAAAGTACAGACAAAACCAAGCCATGCGAACGAGAAATAAACGGAGTAGCAAATATGGAGCACAGAATTTGCCACAATTCGATGCAAATTTCATGGCAACAACAACACAAGTGAGCACGCAACCAAATAATATTGCCACGTGTATACACGTGCTTACATATTTCTACAGACCTTTCGACAAACATTTACACATACTTACATATAATACATTCTGTGTGTGTATGCATTCTGTCGAACTATCAAAAGTATGTACGAATTTGCCAGCAGGCGAGAGTGACAGTTCAAAAAGTAGTAAATTTCAAACGTTCACAAACGAAGTGACAACAGTAAGTAAGGGAGAAGAACGAAAGCCTGGCCGTCAATTTGTTCCCTGGCATATAAGTAGATGTTGTTGTTCTATATGTATGTAGTACATACGAGCATAGCGGGATTGCTTCTTCATTACCACAGTTATATGTAATATGCATGGCATGACATCTCTGCTTGATAATTAAATTTTTGTGATAGCAACAAAAGCATCGAATGTTACACTCTCACTGCAAAGAAAGAGAAATTAGTTTCGATGTCAAAACGTGTGGTTTCTTGGCTTCTCAACATCATCATCTCATAAGCTTAGTCATCATGGAAGAAAATTCATAATTATGTTTTCGATAATGATGTTTCTACAAGAGTTGCAATTGCTGTTAGTGACAGTTGATATGCTACGTAAAGTGTTGGTGTTTACATATACTAATAGTATAAATAATACCGTTTTGGTTTTCGAAATATGTAGCTACTATTAAAAGTATCCTTTGGTAAACACAAGAAAATAATGTTCCGTTTAATAAACTTTGTGTAACTGTAATTACTTTGCTTTAGGATATTTTAAGAATTAAGAATTACTTATTTTAGAGTTACATATGTATATGTACATATAAACATATACATTCTATAATAATAGTAGCTAATAAATTGATTAGGAAAGTTACGGTCCTGTAAACTGCATACTTACCTAGCAGGTAAAAGAGACTTGTAACTGCGGTAACCGTTACCATTCTAAACAACATTTTGCTAAAAAAGACTAGCAAGAACTTCGCAACAGATGTGATCAATGCTTTAAAGACAACCCTGACTAAAATTATTTTAAGTTTAACGGCAAAATATATAGGCAGACTAACGATCTAGGAATGGGAAACTCAACGTCAGCTATTGTAATGGAAGTGTTGATCCAACATCTTGAGGAGGGATCTATGGTTGAGATAATATCCAAGTTAGGAGTAAAGTTCTATGACAGATACGTCGATGGCATTATTTGTTTTGTAATGGGAGACAAAGTGGGATTGTTAATAGACTATTTGAACAATCAACATACAAATATAAAGTTTACAATGAATACGAAAGAGGAAGGATGTTACAATAAGAACAAATAAAAATACAAACAAATTCGTGTTTGATATATATATATAGAAAACCGACGGCCACGGATACTATTATACATAACTCTTCGAACAACCCTCAACAGCGCAAGAATGCTGCCGTGAGGAATTTACTAACGAGGCTTGAAAGAAGCCCGTTTGAGAAGGAATCATACGTTAAAGCATTAAACGTAACATATGCGTTAAAAGGCGCCTGGAAAATAAGGAAATGGCCTGGGTAGTATTGACGTACACGAGAAAAACATCTTATAAATTTGACAAATTATTTAAGAGATACAACATTAATACGGTGTTTAGAACCGATAACAACGTAGGACAGATACTACAAAATGTTACGAATAAAGAAGACCCACTGGAAATGCAGGGTGTATACAAACTAACTGGGTGTATACAAAAAAAAAACGTAAAAATCATCTACACCTTTTTCAGTTTAAGTTCAGAAAGTTGCAATTCTTTGTGACGCAATTGCTTCTATGCAAATTAAAATATCCAAATCGTACAGTGTATATGAAATTTTTTGAACTTGAATTCAAAATTTTCTGAATTTGAATTGTAACTTTCTGAATTTGAAATGAACATTTCTGAATTTGAAATGGAAATTCTAAACTTGAATTGTAAATTTCTGAATTTGAATTGCAACTTTCTGAATTTAAATTAGAAATTCTGAACTTGAATTGCAACTTTCTGAATATGAAATGGAAATTCTGAATTTGAAATGGAAATTCTGAACTTGAATTGTAGTTTTCTGAATTTGAATTGTTACTTTCTGAATTTTAATTGCAACTTTCTGAACTTAAACTGAAAAAGGGGTTGTACAAGGGAATCACACTTCGCAAACCATATAGCAGAAAATAAATGTACACCAATGAAATTGGCAAAGACAGCTTAAGTTCTCCATGTTCATTATAAGGGAAGGCGTTTAAATATTTTATAGAACATGGAGATATACAAACAAAGAACTTTTGACGGAAAAATTATAAACGAACAAATAAACACCACATCGGATTTAATGTTTGCACCCCTCCGGCTACTATAAAAAAACAGGTCAAACCTCTGGCAACATCAACGAACAGACAAACAGAGACCCAGAACACAAAAACCCATAAAATAATAACAGATTTCTACCTACCCGCACACGTAAAACACAACACCGAAGAACAGGCAAACAGCTGCAGCTGACGGACTGAAGCAAACTTAGTGGGCAAGGTCGTACCTAACTAAACTAGGGACATTTGACAAATATATAATACTATAAATACGTAGAACAAATACAAAACTAGTCAGAACGAAAAACGACAGTGAAGATAGCACAACGCTAAACTTGACACGGGCTGACGGAAAATTGTTCCAAAAATCAATAGATTCATACCCTTTTGGAAACTTCAACAACAACAAAAAATAAAATTCAAATTTATACATTGAATTTGCTACAGGGTGTTGCCAACCCTACTTTGCTGATCTTTTCAGACAAGTTTGCACAGTGAAAAGACTTTCGCGATCCCCAAAAACGCATATCATACAACATTTTTTCTATGGTTTAAATTATTGCAATCCAAAATGGTTTTATTTTGAATATTATCATCGCATTTTTTATGTGTGCTCTCTTTGTTTTTGTTAACGGACGAAAATGATGTTAATAGCGGTGACGAGTATAAAACACCATCTTGACGTTTTTGTTTACAACGACGAGGAACGGAATGCCAAAGTTCACCGTACATACCCTTTTTATATATCTAGAAAAAATAATTTTTTTTTGAAAACAGAATAATTATTTTCCACGCAAAGTTCTTATACTTTAATGATTGTGAGGTAGAAAAAACCGCGAGAAAGTTTAGAGATTCAATTGAGGATTTTTAACACGCTTTTATTAAGCTTCGCCTGTATGTATGTACAAATCTATGCTTGTAACTTACTCCTTTGGACTCGATTTCGACTCACCGAAAATGAACAGATTTAAATTAAACTTTACACACTTATTAAAAACCGGTGACAATACAATAATTCGGAAATTTTATGTACGTTATATTGAATTTATAAGTACAGGCAACCGGAGGTAATATGTACATATCGAGCCCTAACCGCGAAAATAACGTAAGCGACATTTTTTCCAAAATTAACTTTTTGATGCAGAACTGTTCTAAAACTGATAATACGTCATCTGGCTAAATATTGTTTCGCTAATCGTTATAGTTATGGAGATGTACGACTTTACATTTTATCGTAAGCGACATTCACTCTTAAAAAAAAAAAAAAATATTTAAAAAAAACCTTCTCCTGTAAAATTTGGTTTTTGTCGCTTACGCTAAAATGGCGGTAAACGCTCGATATAACTAGAATTTGCCGTACAGGGCGTATGAGTAACATGATCGTATACTTAACGATTTAAGCGCTCATCCTATTGCTTTTAGTGTCCTGCTTTATTTATTGTGGCCGCTGGTGGTCGAGTTGGTAGCGGTGCGTGATATTTCTTAATAATAGAAAAAGTTTTTTCTAAAAGCGGTCACCCCTCGGCAGGCAATGGCAAACCTCCGAGGGTATTTCTGCCATGAAAAAGCTTCTCATTAAATACATCTGCCGTTCGGAGTCGGCACCACAAAACTTTAGGTCCCTCCATTTGTGGAATAATATAAAAACGCACACAACAAATGGTAGGAGAAGCTCGGCCAAACACTGAGCTATAAATATAGTGTAAGCGCCAAAATTATAGATATATTATTTATTGTGAGAGCTTCAGAAACTATTAAATAATATCAAACTCTCTACAGTTGTTTGTGTCGTATGCCGTAATAAAATAAAAAGTTAAAAATAAATATAAGTAGTTTACAAAACTAGAAAATACGCTTTTAAAGCACATCAAACTAACAAATGAAAAATAATTTTAAATTTAAGCTCTAAATAATATACTAAACGAAAAAACTACAGCTATTGTGAAAAAAGCGTGAGGCGCAAATATTTTTTGTACACCGAGCAACTAGTATTTTTCACTCGTTAGTTTGATGTGCTTTAAAAACATTTAAGCATTTAATTCACTAAAATGAGATTAAAATATTTGGACGCACAGCAAAATATAAATTTTTTTATGATTATCATAAAATTGCACTAACTCGAAAGCTGTTAACTTTTGTGCAACAAATTAAGCAAAAGTCACTTAGTTAATAGAGTGCTCGAGCAACAGAAACGATTTCTCTTGAAACTCTGTCTTAGACGAGACACTGCGGTTATTTTTGTTGTTGGAAAACTGCCGTGTCCTGTATAAATATGGTTCGTTCCGAAAACATTCCTTACTGTTGTTTGAACGCAAAACTGATGTTTAGGTGCCTCATTGTAATGACGAGTTTTCCACAAATATGAAGAATGCCAAGTTCAACTTCCATTGCAGCTACGTTTGTTGTAAGATTGAACTGAATCTAAGAAAAATCTTTCCGTCAAAAATCTCTCAGCAAAACGAATGGTAGTATAAACCCGAATTTTGCATGACATTATTCCCAAGCAAGATTTTCGAATTAATACGAAATGTTGAAGTCGATCTTCGAAGTGTGTAATTAGTAATATTTTTGTTATTATTATTATATATTTACAATTACAATAAATACATTAAGCACTAGAAACATGGCTTTGTGGGTTTTGTGGGGAAAAATGTGAGTGTAATTACTGATAAGAATCTTGTTATTTAAAAATATTTAATGCTATTTTAGAAGTACTTATCTTACAAAAACGAGCTGGAAAAGTAGAAATTGGCTTTCGGAATGTTTTAACAATTTTTATAATTTATTTTTCATTTGTTAATATCTATTTAAAATTTTTAATTAAAATACAAGTTTCATATAATTCTTGTACGATGCTCAAAAAAAAGTTCGAAAGGAGCTTGATGGTTATATTTTTGTAGAAGGTTGCCACCTGTTAGAAAAGTTGAAATTTTCTGAAAATATTAAAATATGAAATATTTAAATATGGTTAATGGATGGTTCGCGACTGTATTTATTAAAATGCACCTTGCTACTGTCGAAAAATTTTAAGAGAATTAAACTTCTTGCCTTCGCTTACGTTACTTTCACTGTTATGACTCGATATGGGTATCAGATGGTTCACCTCGGTGAGGGATTGGTGTGAAGCTATATATTAAATAGGATTGCCAAAAAGGAATTAAATTAATTTATTTTAAGTTTAATATTAATATTTTTGTTGGCCTTAATTATGAATAATAATTCACATTTCTATTGAGTTCGAGGCCAGTTTGTGTAAGATTTTATTTGGATTTGGATTTTATTTGGCAGAAGTTTAGTACTATTTCGGAAATCACCGCATTTCCTCATCAGATTAAAAACTTTTATTGTTTTTTCCAAAAAAAATCTTCCACAAACTGGTCTCGAGCTCAATAACATTGTGAATTGTTATGTTAAATATTAAAATATTGCTGTCAGCAGATGATTTCCACTTTTTTAAAAAGTCGAATTTAATTTATTTATTATAACTTGTGTATAGTTATGAGAAATATTAAAATATGGGTGTCAACGGCTTCTTGGAGGTGAGAAAAAGGTGTGCATATGCGAAGCTGACTAATAAATCAATATGGACAAGAAAATTGTTTTCGCACTCTTCTAGTATAATACTAAAACTGAATAGGCTACATAACTGCACACTAAAAAAATCCTAAAATTAACCAAAAAAAAAAAACAAATTAGTTTTTATGAAAATTGTTTGAATTTCGGGTTGTTATTGCGTTTTTTTTAGAGAACACACTGTATTATAATTAAAAAGTCATGGAAATACCAGGAAACTAAATCGTCCAAATTTCTTATTATGGTTCACGTTTTAATTATTCAATACATAGTAGATATATTTAGAAACTTAGAAACTACAATTTGAAGTTTGAATTGACCAGAACTTGATATTTCTTTTTGAAATAATACTAGAAAATAGGGATTAAATAGCAAAAATATTGTGAAGAGAAATTAATGTGATCTATATCTATGTTCGAAACCGATTTTCTATGCATATTTAACATACATACATGCCACCTTAGCAGACGATTCCTTACTCCGTTTGCATAATAACGCATTTTCTCGCCTTAACCTACCCACAAATCATTAATTCTGGCTACGGGTGTATCAACAAAATATGAAGTATCCAATTGTTACAATGCTGAATAGATATTCGCATCGTTTTACTTTTCGAAACTTACCAAAATGCTGAACAGAATTAATGTTTTCCATAAAATTTCGCATACGATGCAAACTCTTCATTTTATAAATTACCGAAAATATGTAATCTCTCTGCAAGTTAAAATCTTTGCGATCAATACAGGCTTTAGTAAATAATATTATACAATTTTGATACATTTTCTGAAATCTCATACTTTTTTCTCCATATAAAATTGGCTTAATCTGCTGTCTTGTTATAACTCGAAGCATTTTGTTTATTAGTGTTGGAGGTAAGTTTTGTGATACACAACCACGTCGTCGACTTATTATTTAATTAACTAAACTATTTTATTTTTTTTTCTTTTTATTTACACAAACTTTGTTGAAGCAATTATCGCGTCAATTAACTTATGCGAAAGTGTGACGCGTCATAAGTCTGTATTTAGAATAACTTGATTAACCATCATTCACACGCCTCACACCGCCCATCTAATCAGGTCGCATCTTTTTTCCCTTCTTTCATTGCAGATTATCAATTTTTGGCTTTACCACACGTCAACAATTCGAAGAGTACTTTATGACATTCCTGCTATTAATCAATAAAGTTTACGATGAGAATATGGTGGACGAACAGGAGCAATTTCAAATAAGATCCACATGCTTGGAAGCGATTTTGGAACTTTTAATTACGTATAAAACTTTTCCAATTGTGGGTAATAAACTTTCACATTTTCATCATACGACACGGTGGACTCGCATTAATTGCGACAGTATTAGGTAAGTGCACACATACATACACACACACATATGTATATATATTTTATATATACTCATATCTACACATTTAGTATGTACATATGTATGTATGTATGTATGTAGATACAGCCGTCAGTGCTGCGTGTATTTCTAGTGTGTTTGTACACTGAAGTTCAAAGCGTATGTGCGTGTGCTTGTGTGCGTGAATGCCTGCGTTTGACTCGACCGAACTCGTCGCCCAACTTTCCTCAATTGTTGTTTGCTTCACAAGTCAAAGTGGTTGGTGCACTGCTTCTAGCCGTCCAGCGCCAGCGAGTGGTTCCTGTCGATGGCACACACACTTGCTCTGCAAGTTCTAAATTGCTCATTAGCAGAAATTCATAAAATTGCATGAAAAAAATAAAAACAAAAAATTATGTGTCATCCTCGTTGTTGCCACTGGCAGTTGTCAGTTCGCACGCACTTGTTGTTTAAGCATGCTGTGTGCGATCGCCTGCTAACCGCCAAGCGCATTGACAATCAACCGGCAGAAGCGAAGACCAAAAAAGTGAAAACTGTTAAAAGTTAAAAATTAGTCAAAAGGCTAATTGTTGCACGCAAGTGTTTTTATGTTGCTTTTATTTTAGTTACGCTACCATGAGTTTTGGTGGTTTTCGTAGTACAAGTGTTCGTATCCACTCTTTGTTTGCTACACAAATTTGTCGAAGTATTGCGTGTGTTTTTTTTTTGCTGACATCAATTTTTACGCGCTTGTTTGTCCACATCGTTTTCAGCCATCAGCTATTTTTAAACTTTTTTTTCGCAACTTTACTTCATGGCTACAAGTTTTTGCCTAAATTTAATCATTAATGCGTTCGCGTAAAGTGCGTACACAATTTTTTATTTACTTTTTCTTTTCAAAAGTCAAAGAGATGTGAATTATCATATCAGTGAGAGATTTACAGAGAGATAAAATATTGGTGCGGTTTTGTCAAAACGATGTTCCTAAATTCGTAAACACAGTTTTTTAAGCACATTTCTTGAATAAATTGCTACCCTTGCTATTTAATACGTTCCACAGCAGCGCTTCTCTGCCAGGTAATAACGCCATATGGCTATATTTCACTTCACATTGAGGATTAAGAGAAAGTGAAAGAAAGCCATAACTGAAAATTTTACAAATGGGAAAAAAGCCAAACGGTGCTATTTCAACCTAAATAATTTTTCAAAATTCAAATTTTTTTCTCAAATGCTTTAAAAAAATTGTGAATTTATAGCTCAATCAATTTTAGTATAGTGTGCAGGTTTCAAGTGTCATAAAATTACTATTGATTTTTGAGCGTTTTTTTTTGCCGCACTTACTTTCATATAACTTTTGAACCAATATATGAAATAAATCTGAACATCCTTAAAAACTTTCTAAATCTTATGAAAAATTTATAAAAAGTTTGAAGCTTGGTTTAAAAGGGGGAATTGACTTTTTCTGGTCAAAAAATATATTTTTTTAAATTTAATTAATCAATATCAATTACATCAAAGAACCATTTCCCAAAAATTCATTGAAAAATATTGAAAATTGTGGATGTTTTGCTCGATTTACTAAGCACGCGCACGCTGTAGCTCAAACAATGCAACAATTTTGAAAGCGTTTTTCTCGAAACACTGTTTTCAAAGTTGGCGTGCAGGATTGGGAAAAAACCTACGTTTCCAAATCGAACTGCACAAAAAGCATTTAATTTTTGAAGGTTCTTTTTCTCACCTTGACGAAGAGAAAAATATTAATTTGTATTTACAAATAATTTTTCAGATCAGTTAAAGGCCAAAAAATTTCAAAAAATCGCGTTTTTTTTTATAAAAAATGTTAATAATTTTTACAATTTTCGTTAAATAAAAAATCGTAGTAAGTCATGCGTGTAGAACTAATATTAAAATAATGGGAAAATTTGTTTGGATATTTCAGATCATTATTGTGGACGGGAGCCTGCACGCCAACTGACCATGTTTTGAGTGCACGCTGATATAGTTTTTAAGAAAAAAAAAATTATTGAAAAAAGGCCAGTTTTTAGTACGAAAAATGCAATTGACAAAAAAAAATTATTATTTTTTTATGAAAATTAAAAAAATCATAAATTTTATAAAAACGTTGAAGTTTGGGTTAACATGTATGTACATGAACCAGTTCTTCTGAATTGAATACAATTGTATGTTTTTAGATTTGTGGTTAAAAATATGAACTTAAACAAAAATATTACCACAAATTGGTTTTCAAAATATTTTATTTATTTCGTTTTTTATGATTTTGTCGTTGCTCTTTTCTTTGCTGTTCTAAAGTTTTCTAGTTAACATGGAAAGGGAATATAAGCCGTTCTAAGAAAGTTGAAATCCTTTTATGGACTTTCTGGCCCCTGTAATACTATCTCAGTTGAAGCCGACCCGGCGAGGTCAGGATGAATTATTAGGGTAAACGCTCCAGAAACTTATTAAAAAAATTGAAAACTAATATCGAAAGATGCTTGACTAAAGAAAAACCACCTTTTTACTTTCATTTGGCAATACCTAAAGTCAGCTATAAAGCAGAGAAATCTCACGCTGCTCTTTTGATATGAATTTAATTGAATGGCGCTTTTAAGAGCTAAAACTATAAGAAAACTATAGAAAAATTACAACAATGTTTAACACGCAAATGTAAAATTATTAGTTTGAACTGTTTTCCTTTAAGAAAACTTTCTAAACGGTTAGTGGTTTTTCTCAGACAGTTGTCAATCCTAAAATCTGTTTGTTGGGGTTCCGAAATTTTTATAAAAAGAAGATAGTGTCTGTGTTAAGTAATGCAAAATTAAGCCAAATTGAAAAATTTTAACTTAAATTTTATATTTGTTTCACTTTTAGTTATGGTAGGTGGCATTTTTTAAATTTGGAGGCTCCCACTCTAGCTTTTACAAAAATTGTGCCAAGTTTCTTAAACCTTTCTTCATTAGACATCAATATTGCATACTAACTGTTTTCACAATTATCTCTTTGTCAATCTTAATAGTTAGCGCAATGCTAATATTTCCCGCACAACTGCATGCTTTTAATCAAAAATTAAAGCAATTAACATATTTGTACGTGGAATGTATCGCACAACTTTTTCCAAACATTTCTCCCAATAACCTTTATCCGTGTCCGCTGCAGGAAATGGTTTATTATATATTATTTTTTTTAACTTTAGCCTTTTTCGTATTGTCCTTATTTTGCAAAAAACAAAACATATCCTGCCTTTTTAAATATTTCGTATTATTAGTTCGTTACGAAGAATATGTTTGTTTTTTTTCTTGGTCCCTCTACAAACAATTACAGTTCATTTTTATTGCATTGCTATCCCAACTTTAACAATTTTGACCAAAAGCGTTTGGCAATTACACATTTTTTTTTCTTTGAGGTCCAACGTATGTAAGTAGCTATCTATGTATGTACGTATAGGTGTGTGTAGCGAACATATGTATGGGTTTTTGCTCATGCCCGATTGGAAGTTGTACTTACTCGTTTTTTATTTGCCATAAAAGTTTATTTATATTAAAACACAAATTCAGGTTGAACTTCATTTTGATTGAACAGTAGAATATATATTTTTTTGCTTCAACAACAAATAAAAAAGCGTTTTAACTATTTGGGTTTTGACTGACTTTAAAGGATTTTTCATCACATAACTTCCAATATCTAGCCTTTATTAAAACACAAATTCAGGTTGAACTTCATTTTGATTGAACAGTAGAATATATATTTTTTTGCTTCAACAACAAATAAAAAAGCGTTTTAACTATTTGGGTTTTGACTGACTTTAAAGGATTTTTCATCACATAACTTCCAATATCTAGCCTTTACATAAAGTATTTCCTCTTGGGTGCATTGTTGTGGCTCTGAAACTCACAACCCAACATTGTTCACAACAATTAGTTTCTGGTGTTGGCTAATTTGTTTGTTAATTTATTTTTGTTTTATTTTTAACTGCTAAAATTTGGTTAACTGTTGTTGAAAGCATCCAAAGCTCTCATAACCGAATTTATGTGAAATGTCAAAATGCCAAAAAATTTACTGAACAATATAAAATGTGTTTTTAAGAAAAACTGAAACAATTATTTAAAAAGGGGTCAGTGTAAATTCATATGTTTTCTTACTTAATGATGAAACAGAAATTTTGCTGTAATTTACTTTTTAACTTTGCAATCATCGTGCTGATTTTACTTGAGTACAAAAAAATTATCTCGTTTGTTTCGTTTATCCAAATTAAATAATTAATTCCTTTAAAATAGTTCCTTTTTGACATCACCAGTAGGCGAAAGTCGCACCAGTTGCGCAGATATTTCACTTCAGCCCCTCTTCCAGGCAACTTAACTCTCAACGGCTAGCCAATAATCCCGGGCTGTAATCTTTTTAGATGTGTCCAAAAAATGTCTGCCCATAAGCGTTTAAATAATTCGTTTTTCTTTTGGAAATATTAAAACAAGCAATGTTTGTGTGTTGGCTGCCCGATTCTGTGTTCTGATAACTTATCAAACATTTCCAAATTTTTAAATACTGAAAACTTTTAAATTTCATGTATTCTAAACAAAAAAAAAATCCTGGATTAAATATATGAAAAATTTTATTGACAAATTATAAGCTATTGAATATTTGTGTATATTTCATAATTTATTAAGAGCACAAAATTGGGCAGCAAATATGAAAATGATAAAAAAACATAAAAGGATTTAATAAAAAAAATAAAACTAGAAAACAGTGTGCCGTCACGTCTGCCGAAAATTCATGATAAAAAAAACCGAAGTAATACAAATACGTCTAATTTCACTATTCAAACAGACAGGCGATTTTGTGGTTAAGGAAATTATCTACTTTTATTTGCGAAATAAAATCGACTAGAATATCACTCATACGCCTCGTATCACCATAAAGATCGTATGATTTACTTATCGCCCACCATAACCAAAGTGCATACTCTTGATATTTTTCTCTTCATTTTAATTGTGTTAATTGTGTCAGTATCCTTTCGGTTTTTATTCTTCAATCATTGCTTTAATCCTTTACACAATTAACCTGCTATTATGCAGTCATTGTAGCTGCGGGCTGCTACAGTGCAGCAACCCCCCATCGCACTCACACAAATTTCACTCCACACTCATTGTTGTAGCCAATGAAATGAGCACTCAGTTAATTTTCAAATGACAAGCACTGCCGCAAGCGCCCTTAACTCATTGACCCATTATGACAGGCAACAGGAAGCAATATATAACGTCAACACGTACAACTACAATACAAATAAACGGATAAACGCATAAATACACAAACGTGCGTGTTTATGCTCGTGAGCCAGCGCATTCTCCGCCTTCGAAGGCAACCGGCACTATAAATGTACAATGCAAATGCGCAACGAAAACAAAAGCAAAAGATGTGGTATTACGGATTGCAAGTGTACGTTTGTACAAGAAAATATGTATGCCAATGTGCGTGGCAACAGGGACATAGTCGCGTTGAAATCTAACCCACTGCGGATCTAGAGTGTATGGGAGAATGTGCATGGATATTTTGGGAGGTTGAAGGCCCTTCTAAATTTGTAGACTGAAAGTTTAATATTTATGATTCCACATGAGGTGAGTTGAGGCAAATTTGGCTGTGGTGAATTTAGTTGTGGTGAGTTTAAGTGTGGTGAGGTTAAGTGTGGTGAGGTTGAGTGTGTCTAGTTTTGTTGTGGTGGGTCAAGATGTGGTGAGTTCGGTGGTTGTTATGAGTGGTGAGTTTATGTGTGATGAGCTTAAGTGTGATAAGCTTAAGTGTGGTTAGTTAAAGGGTGGAAATATCGTTAGTAACTTTACGATAAAATATTCGGAACTAAACCAAATTATTATATGACTATTCATCAGATAATAGCAAGAATTATGGAAAAAATATTCCGATGACCTGCCACTTTTTTTTTTAAGTCAGCGCATTTTTTCTCATAAGCATTCTTTAAATTAATATACTCTAACAATCGGTTTTTTTTTAGTTTTAAGCTTTGTTGAATTGTATGTGCGTAGGGAAAAAGGTAGCTCAACAATAAAATCGGAAGGTCTTTTTCAAAAAAAATTTTTTGTAAATTTTGACGCCTACTCCTCCATTTGCGATTTTTCAATCTCCAAGTGCGTATACGTGCTTCATGGGGTTGTAATTGTGGAAAACGCAATTAAAATGCAATATTAAAAACGGCTTAATTACGCTAGCAGCTGGCTGCCATACTCTCCACACGAGTGTACATATTTACGTAAATACACGCTCACACACACTCGCTCACATTTGTATGTACGTATGTATATATAATCACATAATCGCAGCATGAACATTTGTTTCTTTACTCCATTTGCAACAAGCCTTTATGCCAAACTCATGTTAAGAGAGGAAACATCGCACAATGGCAGGAAATGAACGGGGAAGTCCTTAAATATACACGGACAAACGCGCTGGCACACGCACACACCCACAGACATACACTCACAATTACATAAAATCACGCGTCCCTCAAACTCGAACACATTTCCTTCATCACTGCTTTTGAAGGCAAAACAATGTTGCAAAAGAGTAGCTTTAATTGTGTGCTGCCCATGCTAAAGCATACTTATAGGCGTAGTGCACTTTAGTTGCCTGCCGACTGACACTTGCTCTACTTGCGCTGCAACAAACATATTTATAACAATTTTGCGCCGCCGGAAACTACATGGTCACGATTAAGTATGTTCTTCGTGGGTCGAAAACAAATACCAACGTCGGTTCTCATTGCGATCCGGGTGAGAGAGTGTGTGTGGATTTGGCGGATGTGAATGTAGTATGCATCGAAAGGTCAGGTCCTCATTTCGAAAGCATAATTAAATGAAATACCAAAATTTCTAGAATAAATATAGATTCAAATTCTTATATTAAATAAATTCATTACTTACGAGTTAGTATAATTTAAAAGTCGACGACGGTTAGATAAAAAGGATATCAAAGCGAAGGCGCCGTATTCGCCTGTATTTCTCATGAATAAGCGCTGAATGGCTGATAAGCTACAAATGCCGTGTATGAAGTTGTGACTTTATGATTGTCATAATTCGTTAACACATATTTTTCTTCGAGAAAATCGCTCCGATGCTGAGGTTCATGTACTCAATTCTAAAAAACATATCGCTGTAAAACTATCAAGTAAAAAATATCGACATCGAATGGTGCGAGTATCGATATGGTGTCAAACCAAAATAGTACTAATAATCCCATAAAACAGTTACATTTAAAGAGTTCTACGAACATTTTTTTGTTCAATCGCCAACACAGTGTTGGCCTCATTCAGCCAAAGCAACAGTTCTTTCTTCATTGTCGTGCTATTTGGTGATGATATAAAAACTTTAAGACTAAGAAATTCCCTCTACACTTCGTGGTTCCAATGCAGCATATTGCCAGCGATCTCTTGGTGAAAAGTGGAATCAAGACTTTTGAAAAGTAACCAATGCGTTAAAGATAAAAAACTAAATTTTTTAATTAAAAGAGTATTTATATTTATTTTAATTTGATATTTATTTGTCGAAACCGCTGTGCACATAAACAAAAAGTGTGATTTCATTAAAAAAAAAGTATAAAAATAATTATTACAAAATACTTCTTGGTCTCTAATTGGTCTTAAATGCTGGAAAATGAGAACACTGATTGCGCTTTTTTTATTTAATCTGAAAGCAGTAAAATTTTGGAATTTTAGTTAAAATCTTCAGTAAATGCGGGGCTCCCCCTGAACAATTGTATTCTTGTTATTACCAAGCATGTTTTTTTCTGCGATTGTTTACTAAAATTACCACTGGCATTATCTTCTTCCGCTGTTAAACTTAACACATTTTTTTTATTTGTTTTTTTTGTGCTCTTTTTCGTTTATTTTTGCTTCTATTTTTTCCAATTTTTTGTTTGTTTGTTTGTTATTTTGGTCATTTGTTTTTTTTTTTTTTGTTTAGATATATATTTTTGGGTTATGACTTTTTTTTGTTGGTTCTAAATTTTTTTATTATTTGTTTTTATTTTTGTTTTTTGTTTATTGCTTTTTTTATTTTTTGTTTATTTTTTTTGTTTTTTATTTTTATATTTTTTTTAAATTTTTTTTATAAGTTTTTTTTGTTTATTTATTGTTTTTTCACGTTTTTATTCTTTTACTTTGTCCTCTTTTATATTGGGGTTTTTACACATTTTTTTTTTATTTGTATTTGTTTTTCCGAGTTTTCTGTTTTTAAGGTGTTTTTATTTTTTTCAATGATTGTATTTTTGTGTTTTTTGTTGTGTGTTGTGTTTTTCTGTCTATGAGAAAGAAATGTATTAGTAACACAATGGATAAATCCCAATGTATATAATTCTTTAGTCTAATTGAGCCTGTTTTTGGGGGCTGGCGCCTATCCTGTCCTATTCCATCCCCTTATGAAATTTCAGTTCAGTGCTTTTTCGCTCTCTCTTAACTATAGCATAAGTTTGTTTTTGAAAATATGCAAGCTGTATGATTTTCTAGTATTCTTAGCGTAATCCTCTCAAGAAAAGTCATATTTGTTATTCTGTGCGTTGCACTAGCACTGCAATTTAAATTATTCGCACACTCTCTTACATCCTCTCTTAAATCATATTGCAGTCGCATAAGCATTTCTCAAACATCAAATTTTCATCGTATCTATGCAGCATCTAGCGTATTTCACTGGTAATCTCACTTCCTTACCTCCTTTGTAGCCAAACTACAAACACATAAAGGCAGCATCTGCGTCATTTCATTCATTTTTGTTATTTATTCCAGATAAATTATTTCCCTTCTATTGCCCACTTTATCTCCGTTTTGGCATTGCATTGTTTCGCATTGTTAGCGGACGTTGTGCTTAAGATTTCCATTAGATAGTGCGTGTCCTGCGCCTAAAAGCAGGCCATACTAAACGATGTGACTTAGTTGCCTTTATATATGTTTGTGTGTGTGTGTGTATGTGCGTGTTTTAGCGAATTAAATACATATGCATGCACGTTCGTATGCATGTGTTGCTCATATTGACAGATTCATTTTCTTTTGTTCTTGCGCGCTACTTTAGCTTTCAATTTCACTCGTATCGCTGCCGCACACATAGATAAAATATATGTATCTACATATGAATGCTTCTTTTTTGCTGTGTCACTTTCATATATTGTGTCATTTGTCGTGTCTGCCGCTGCTTATCAATATGCAATAAAAATAAATAATGAAATTTGAACAATGCTGTTATTAAAGTCACTAACACATGTTCACATTCTTCGTTACTTCTAAATATATACGAACATGTATTGCATACATACAGGCGCTAGGCGTGGGAAGATTATTTTATGCATACATTGTATATGCATGAATATACATATAATCAAGTTTATTTATTTGCTGCTACTTTGCCATTTGTGAAAATGGGATGTTGACGGCGAGGGAATGCTTTATCGTCATATAACTTGCTAGTGTCATTTTATAACGACTTTATTTTCTGAAACTTCTGCCGTTTGTTTTGTAATGTGTTTTATACATATTGAGTATAATATTGACTTATGCGGTTGCTCTAATATTTGAAATATCTATGCAGCTTATACACGATTTTTTAATATATGTTTGTTATAATGATAATTTGTAATGCCTCTTTCTAGTTGCATCACAAATAAAATTACCTACATTTGCTTGCCGACTAAGAATGTCAGTTCAATTTTTTATAAGCTTTTTCAAGGCAGAAATTTACTCGGAAATACATTGTCGAGAAAAGTGTTTTTTTATAATTTGCTGTTTTATGCTACGGATTGCATTTTTGGTGCTTTTGAAGAATTTAGTATATTTTGTAGTAGAGTTTAATAATCAATTATGTAGTCGCTCACTTATATGTACGTATATAAACTAGCAGATAATGCTGGCAAAGGCACTGAATAGGCAATAAAAGGACTAGAAGAATTGAGAAATAGGGGGGGGGGGGGGAAAATAGAAGTATTGCCAAAAATAACGAAATAGCGGGAATAATGGTATTTCACTCGACTTTAACTATTTTATGAACAGACCTTGTTGTTCTCTCAACCTTCGTTGGTTGAAAAAATTGGCTTTCAAGCTTTGCAAAACCAGTTTAGAAAAAGGGCCATTCTCGCTTCTGTAAGCTATTTCTGCATATTATCCAAAAATTATTATTCGTTATTCTTAAATTATTAAACTATTTTCCCATAGAGCCTTTTATTATTAAAACACGTTAAAATACTTTTTCATTTAAGAAGAAAATAATCATTTAATTATATACAAAAAGCAAATCAAAAACAAAAAAAGGTAAAATCCAAAGTGGATTTCGGCATAAAGTCACGCTAATTTTTTTAATAGAAACCACCAATTTTGTTGTTACAAAATTAAGGCCGCTTCCATTAAATCCATTCCGAGTTAATGAGTTTGTCACACTTGATATTTGACATTAACTTTTTTCATGGAAAACTTTAAAATATTTAACCGCAAAAGCATAGAACCACCCCTCAGATAAATACTAAAATGTTAATCAGACATTTAATGACAAGTTATTGCTGTGTTTCTTTAATTTACTTATATTTTGAAATTTTATTAAATTCCAACAAAACCCATTTAACCCCATATTGCACTTATCTGCCCTATTAAATTTAAGTAAAATAAAGTGCCAACCTTATTATTTACCAACAAACGTCGAAAAATTATTTTCTAGTTCTGAAGTTGATATCCAAAATCATCAAATCAAATAAATAAATAAATTTGATATCCAGCATATTTCTGCAGTTGATATTTTACATTTGAAAGTAAGTTGAGATGAAGTTGAAAATAAATATTTTCCCCTTTTTTTAATTGAAAATTTTACAGATGGAGAATCAAGTTTGGGTTCAAGTTTCGAACTAACTTTTCTCAATTTGAGAAACATTATTTAGTGCCTTATTATTATTGCCATACAAAAAAAAAACGACCGATTTTGTTCAGAACGCTATCATTCTCAAGTTGAGGTGCTGTTGAGAAATAACGTCGGAGATTTGAGAAGTACGTTAGTTCTCAACTTGAGCTCTAATGTGACTCAAGCCTAAATGTTTATTGGCTTGTTACAAATTATCGTTAATTTTTTTAAATTTCTGCATATAAAAAAACTTGATCACACATAAAAAAAAAATTGCGACAATGCGCCAAAACAAAACTGCATCCTCAAAAAAATGTTGAGAAAAAGTTAAATTTTCATATCGGGAGTTAACTCTCATTCGCCAGTGAACTGAGATTTTTTTATACTGAAAATGGCAGTACAGACTACCGAATCAAAGTTAACTCTTCACTGCGATAATGACTTCAACTTATTAATTGTGTTGAACAAGTTTTCTACGGCTCCATTTGGCGATCTATTTGAAAAACTCAATTTATTATGTTTTTTTTTCATAAATTTCCGTTTGCTTCAAGTTTCTGCTACTGAAATTTTTGTTTGAAAGAATCGCCAGTTCCTTCATGTTTTTATGCTCCTTTTCTGGGTTTCTCAAGTTCGTTTTTTGTTTTGTTGATATTGCGTGAATACGTTATAAATTTTGTATAAATTTGACGCATAAGGGTTTTATGGGTTTTATTAGAAGACGAACAGCACAGCACGTTTAGATGTTCCCGTGGAAGTCTTATATATATAGTTGATTGTTTTTTTTCTCTAAAATTTTCCAAATAAAAATTAGTCTATATTTATTTAAACAAAAAACTGAATTTTACTTGAAAATAATTGGAGGTTATGGCAAAGAAAAATTAACTTTCGATACTTGTCAATATGTGGATGTCGTATAATTCTGATAAGCACTTTAGTTAGTCTATATTATTAAGAATCTTCTCATTACTTTCACAAATGCACCGCCTTTCACATTGAATCACCCACACTCAACCTTCTCTCTCTCTCTCTGTTGTACACTCTCGTTGCAGCCTTAAAAAGTTACACAAAGTACAGCTACTCGTCTCCGAGTTGAATGTCTTCTATCTACCCAATTTGGAGCGGCAACTGCGCGTCGGTTACGCCGACCGCCCGCGCGACACCGTCATTGGCACTAGCCAATTTAGAGTTAATCAATATGATTTGAATTTTATGTGGCAACAAATGGAGGCGTACGCACATAACACAACCAACAACAATGCACACGAATTGGAACTAACAGGTGAAGAAGTTGGCGTCACGGAGCGACGTGGAAAGGATGCTGCGGGCGGTGGTGGTGGTGGGGCTGCGTCACGTTCCAGCGCCAGCGAGGATACAGCAACGAGGAATTACCGCTACTTCACAGCGCAATCGGGCGTGGATTTCAAGAGTAGTGCGCAGCTGATTTTCGATGTGCTAATGCAGATAATTGAGGTGAGTCAATATATAAAATAAGAAATGTGTATGCAATGACGAAGAAAATGGTGATTATGCCGAAGTGTGTGTGTGTGTGTGTGTGTGTGTGTGCGCGTGATATTTAGATGTCGCGAAAAGTTGCAAATTGCTAAGTGTAACTTGTTGTCGCTTGCAACTTGCGGCAGTTCGTGCAACATGCAAAATCAATCAAAATTTCGCGCACTGCAAATGGAGAATTGCGCCGGCTGCACTATTGTTGTCGAAATTTATGGCACTCTGATGCATGCAACTGGCAATGGCAAATGACAGAAACTCAAATTGAAATTCATTAAGCGTGCACCAAAAGCGGTTTGAAGGACATTCGACTGGCTTATTGATGGTGTAAGTTAATTGGTTGGGTAGTTTTAGCTGCGCTCACTTTAGTCAGTCGTTGCCGCGCTTATTGCCAACGGCGCGGCTTGGATTTTGAATTGCCGGCGCAAAACGCGGCATGTTGTAGTACACACACACACACACACACACAGCAATTGTGCATACTTTGCATGCCACACGCGAGTGCCAATCGTGCCACAAAACGTAACTACTGCCGCGCTGCTTGTTGCCAACTTTGCTCTGCATACGCAGCTTATGGCTTCGAATAATTTTTGACATAAATTCAGTCGCTGTGGCATGCGAAATGCGCCAGTTGCCAGTTGCCAGTTTTGGAAATTTACTCAAGCCTACACGTATACACACTCGTACTCTACATACATACATTCATACATACTTTTGAGTGCTCCAAGTGCTTTGTGATTGCTTTAGTTATCATTTTCATTCGGCGGCTAAGCATTGCACTAAAAGCGGGTGGCGGTCGGTGGTTGGCATGGTTCTCTGCTTGTTGGTGGCAAAGGTCTCGCTACTGTCACATAAATTGAGTGGCATACATGCGCGCATCGCTACTAAATGGTTGCTGTCAGATTTGCCCTTGCTCCAATCCGGCTCTAGCTGCTGCCCCTTCTGTTCCTTTCTGTTCGAATGTCTAATTTGTAAGTTGCACTCGCTCGCTCACGTACCTAGACAAGTATTTGGATAACACTTTGCTACGATTTTAGTGGAATATTCACTAAAGCTATGTATTTGGTTTTTTTTTTTTGTTAGAAGTCGAAAAGTCAAATTATAGTTTAAAAAAAAAATTTCAATTGCACACAATTTTTTTCTAACCGCTGTGGATAATGGAAAAGTGATTCTGTCCGAAAAATATTTATGATTTTAAATCTAGCATGCTTTTGTGTATTTCTTAAAAAAATTCTGATTGCATCTATTCATGTAAGATTAAAAATTATTTTGAAGGGTAAAATGTAATTTTGACAAAGTGGGTCTATTTTTGCAGAAGTGTATTGATTTTTTTATTAAAAATTCTGTATTTAAAATACCATATACAATAACTGTATTTACATTATAGAGTTGGGTACTTATTGAAAGATATATATTTTATTTTTAACCAGCAAATAAATTAAGAATCGTCGAATAGTGTAATGAACTAAATGTTCTTATGAAAAAAAAAATATATATATATAAGCGATTTATCATTAAATATTCATATTCCTTTCGATTCCGATAAGTTCGGTCGGAATCGGAATGAAAAACATTGCCATTAATCGCATTTATTTTTGGTTTTAAAATTTTGTCTCTGATTCTCCGAAAACGAAAAGAATAAGTTCTGATCCTCACAGAACTAAAGGAACCAACAACAGATGGACGAGAAAGGATTTATACATTCCGTTTCCGACCAAGTTTGTCGATATCGAAATGCAGAACAAGCCTGATTATCTTGAAATATTTATATGATTCACGTCTGCACGGTGAAGGGACCAAAAGTTTAATTCCGATAAAAATTGGACTTGATAAACCTCTGTTTTTCCAAGATTCAGAACACCATGTTTGTAAGAAAACAATTTAATTTAATTTAACAGAGAAAATAAATCAAACTTGATACCTCAACATTTCATTTTTACAAATTCATTATTTTTAATTTATTTTAAACTATTCCTTAACACTCTCTCACACCAAATTTACATGGAGAGAAATTTACAGAAAAAATAAAGTTCGAAGGTTGTAGGGAAATTCTTTCAACTTTTTTTTCTATGTTTACCCACTCAGTGACTATACACAGAAGTCCCTAAAAAATAATGACAAATGATGTGCTTTTTATTACCAACTCATCAACGACAGCGTCCCTTCAAACCCTCTGCATCCAAGTATCCAGCATAATGATAACTTTTTTCTCGGTGTCACGCGTTGAATATTATTCTCTGAAAAACCTGGAGTTGATCACCCGCCGGATTAACCGCCTGGCTGTCTGCAAATATGTTTAACTAAGAAAATGCTTTTCATGCCACTTTCTAGTTTTATTCTGTCAGAGGTTAAGACTAACAGCACTTCGGCCTGAAAGATAAGTGGACTTTCTCAATTATCTTAAAGTTTCGATTTTTTGCTGATTAAATAAGGATACACATTTTTTTTCTCCCCTCGCTGTAGTTTAAGAGATCATCTTTGTGAAATTTGTATTCAAATATAAATTTATGACACTTAAGATGGCACAACGCCAAAACCGGTTTGTCTTGAAACCAAACTTGACAAGGGATGACGAAAATTCGTTCTAAAACGAATCATAAATTTTTCCTATATTCTTAGTATACAGCTTTTAAGAAAAACGAAAAACTCATAAAAAAATTACACTCAAAAAAAAAAAGCTCGTATATTTATTTCTTCCAAACAACTTACAGCAACGGCAAAGTACTTTTCCAAGCGAAAAAAATTATGAAAAATTGTCCTAAGACAACACAAAAAATATTTGTAATATTTTTTATTTTAACAATAATTAGACAATATGCATTAAATACACCTTTGATAAATATTCAATACTTTGCTGCTTTGCAAAAAGTGAAAATGCGTTGCCATAGCTTCGCATAAGAATGTTGCTTTCAGCAAATCTTCTTAAATTAACTTTACTCCATCTAAATCTGAATTATTCTAATTGTTTCTTTCTTCATTTTCTTTTTGCAGCACAATCACATATTGGTTTTACCAAACCTGGTGAAGTTCACTGAAATATGCGAAAGTCGTGATCAAATCAAATGGATTAAAGAGAAAGCTTTAAAACTGCAAGAGACAATACCAATGGATGACACAATTTCACATCAGGTAAATAGTATATATATATGTACATATATACGAGTATAAAAAAACAAAATAGTAGCAAACCCACCTACACATTAACGCTGTGCGCATCTCATAAAGATTTCTGATTAAAGCAACTCACTTGCGCTGGCTTTTTGCAACTTACATTTTATTTGCCTCCGTTTGTTCGTATTTATCGTCGACGTCACCAGTTTTTTTTTTATATTTTTATTTTGTCAAAATCTCCTATACCATGTTTAGCTGTATGTAGCTCCGGCTATGTTGCAACTTGTAACTTACAACTCGGTACTTAGCACTTTCAATGCAGCAAGACGTGTCCAATTGCATGTGCCACATATTACCACCGCTTGGCTGTTTGCCTGCAATGTGTGCGTGTGTGTGTGTGTGTGTGTGTGGTTGCATGCAGCTTTGCCAATTGAACCTAAACGAATTTGTTACGTTGATTCTCGGACTGACCGGTGAATAGCCGTTTACACTCTGTTTGCGACTCAAGCAACTTATCAGTACGTACGAGTATATACGTTTTTTTTTTCTCAGAACTCTTCATAAAATTTTTACTGAATATATCTGTATGTATGCTTGTCCGTACACCTACAACTCACTTTTTTTTTGCCTTACTTTCTTATAACTGCTTATTCGCTCATACGAATGTGCGTCTACTTGGCTGGCTGTCTGCTTGCCTCTTAATACCTTCGTCTGCCTATCTGTTAGTCCATCTTGTTCAAGTGCTGGTAGATTTCATCGTCTAGTGCCGCCTTGTTTTCCCAAGTAATATCGTAACACTTTGTGGCGATTGCTACTTACTTGCCTTACACACATACGCACACTCGTACAAACCCCTGTAGTCAATTATACTAGTTGTTGACTACTTCACAGCTAGTATATATCGCAAGCCCAACTAGTCAGCCAACTGTCTTTTTTCCATACAAGCAACTGGTATTTTTAACATGTGGATGTCCTACGAGATGCAATCAGTTTCATACTAGTGCAAAATAGATGAAAAAATACTAGTCCAATTTGGACCAAACATACCAGTCTCCTACTAGTTCAGAACAGACAAAGAAGTACTAGTTCAATTGGAGGCCAAAAACTCTACATAGTTTGGGATTAAAAAGAGGAGTTAAATAAAATGACTCATGAATTAAGTATGTATGTAAGTATAATTTAAAATATTACACCTTTTTATTTATTAATTATTAATTTTACATTTTCTTTGAAAAATAAATATGTGCATATGTAAATACTTCAAAGTTGGTATCATTAAAAAAAAAAATATTTTTGTCATTAAAAGTAAAATAACTTTAGTTAATTATTGCATGAACAAAATACAAGTACTCATTATTATTATTCGTTGTTTATTTGGTAAAAGTCGCTTGGCTTTTTCAAACTACTTCGATTTCAATCACGAAATTCTAGTTCAGTTCAGTTGTAAACAACTATTTTCTCTGACTAGTTTGGGGGTTCACTGCAGGGAACGCTACGAAATGCATATAAATACATACATACATACGTAGAGATATGCGTGTGTGTATGTGTGTGGATGTGAGTACTGCATTATCTTCATCCTCATTTAAGCCGCACATTTACAAATAACTAGCAGACATGAGTTTTATTTCTCGTTGTTTCCTATTTTTTTTTTTTTGTCTTTTTTGTTTTGATGTCTCTTAGTTATCTAAACTTTTACATTTTTCTATTCTTATGCCATTTCTTCTCTACTTTGCAGCACTTAATCTACTTACTGTGCAAAACGCAAGCAATGCTGATACCAACACTCGGTGAATTGCAACAATTGTGCCAGCTCATTGGCAATTATTTGAAGAGTTCGCACATCTTCATACGAAATGCAACGCTGGCTGGACTGCTCTGTTTGCTCGAATGCTGTTCGAAAACCAACACCACCATCGGCAAGTTGAGTGAGGAGTTGGCGCTACTGCGCGAGCTGATTGTGGGCTATATCAATCGTCATGGGATTATCGATGTGAGGTGAGTAGTAGTACTAGTTAAGTGAGTACGCCAATTACACTAGGTACTCTTAACGGTGGTGTAGGTATGTAGGTACTATTTGAGAGCGTATATGTGTGTGTGTGCGAGACGAGACGAGACGTTGACGCTATCTGTAAATGTTTTAACAGTCGTTTTAGCTTTGGTTAAATCAACTAAATGTACGTTGGAAATCAGATTAAGGCCAATGTTGTTAGTCTAAGCTTAGAATGCTGCCAGAATTGTTAACTGTTCTTCATATGTTTATATGTGAGTGTGTGTGTGATTGCGGGTAGCTGATTATTGCACCAATCGAGTAAACAATGAATCATAGAATGATAGATTAATTACCTCGTTGACATGTTTTTGTGGACAACTTTTGCGCTTGTTACTTTGAAGGGACATTAAATAATGTAATTTGTTGATGATTTACGTCCGATTAGAAAACTTATTTTCATTTTCATTTCTGTTCATGGCCATCACTAATCGCAATTATGAAACTATTTTAGCGACAAAAAGACTTAATTCTCTTCATTATACTATTGCTGAAACCATGACCATTCTGAGTAAAATTTTGGTAAAAAAGACTAGCAAGAACTTAGCAACAGAAGTCATAAAAGCTTTAAAGACAACCCTAGACTAAAACTGTTTTAAGTTGAACCACCAAATGTATAGGCAGACTAACGATCTAGGAATGGGAAACTCAACGTCAGCTATTGTAATGGAAGTGTTCAAGCAACATCTAGAAGAGGGATTTATGGATGAGATATTATCCAAGTTAGGAGTAAAGTTCTACGCCATATACGTCGATGACATTATTTGTCTTGTAGCGGGCGACAAAATGGGACTGTTACTAGAACTTGACAAAGGATGGCGGAAAATCGTTCCAAAATTCAGTACCTTTTCTTACCATATCTAGTTTAGTCATTTTAAAGCACTTGTGAATCGAGAAACCAGATTGGTTTGAAAATTAGCTTTTTTCATTTAAATAAAAATTTGTTTTGTGTTTTATTTAATATTTTATACAAAACATTGCTAAGTACATATAACATAGATATTAAAAAATGCATCACTAACATTGCATACCAACAGGCGTTATGCCACTGCAATCCATTTATTTTTACATAAGTATAGTTTTACTTGTTCAATCAAGCACGTCTGCAATTATTATATTGTTTTGTTTGTGGTTTCTTATTATTATTTTCTCAATCATAAAGTTTTATCGAACGACTTGTGTGACTTGTCTTGTCAGCGTCTGACCAGCTTTGTTTTTTTTTTTGTTTTGTTTTTTTGCTCGCCTCACAGGCTTTGCGCCACTCAGCTGCTCTGCGGTTTATGCAGCATTTATTTGAGATTTTCCAATTGCCATTCCATGCACAGGTGCAACAGCAATAACAAATCTAAAACTTTGGAAATGACAAAAACAAATAGCTTCGTTAAAAAAGGAGTCATGCTATGCAACAAAAAAAAAAAACAAAACTGTCTATGTAGATATTTATACTGGTATATGTGTATGTTCGTTGTTTGTATATTTGTGCTACTTCAAAACTTGCTATTGTGGTTTATTCAAGTTTTTCAAGGGCTGTTGCTGCAGCCACAATATTATTGACTGCCACATGCAGAAATAAGGTTTTTACTTTTGCGTTTTTTTGAATTTTCTAGCAGTGTAAGAGTGTAAGTTTTAAAGCAAATATTTTACAAATTCGATATTCGTGCAAATCGATCACCATATTGCCACGTACCTATGTACGTAGTTAGATGTATGTATGTAGTTATTTGCACATGTAAGTTTGTGCGAATTTAAAATTTTCTAGTGTGTCGCATTTATGAGTTTCCATGTGTATACGTAACTGTGTATCTAAGCGATTTCGGATATTTGCAAACTTTCACTTGGCATCTCTTCCTCTTTTACTAATATTGTTAGTAAATTCTTAACTCATACCGAAAATTTTGTAATTGTTGCAGCTAAAGTTTTCGAGAGCATTTTTGTGTCGATGACTTACTTCACCTGCATGTCAATGCATTTGTTAAAGAATACTGCTTTTCATTCACAACCCATAAATGCTCCAGTACTCTACAATATAGCTACTAACGAGATTGAGATATATGCTCAATATATTGACTTACACATACATTGCTGGCTAATCGAAATGTTTCCATTTGTATATGAACCATTCGGCTGATTGGCGTGTGTATACGAAAATTCCAAATGTTATCTGCAAGTTAGTTCACATAACTCACATTCGGACGTTGTTAATGAACATTAATATGAAAGTGGAAAGTCTGCATCTCTGGTTTCAGTTTATCAACATACTCGTATTTTCATTATGGAAACTACCTAAAAAATTTGCTGATTCTTTTCGCATGCAAGAACCAAACTACAAAAATTTATTCTAAAATTGTCGTTCGTTAAAAGTTGTAAACTTTTTGTAAAGCACTCTCCTCGATCTACATTGAAATATGAGCGTTAAACTGGTCCGCAAGGTGGCGCCTAAATCGATTTATTTGATAAATTTGTAGTCATGGTTTTTCGGTTTGCGCGCGGATACCAAAAATACATCGCTGCTTGCCTCTCTCCTTTACGATGTTACAACAGTTATTCATACCAAGTGTGAATAGGAGTAGGTTCTCTCTGCACTTTTTTCTTTTGCTGTATTCAGAGGCCCCTTTTTCTTCTTTTTTGACCCAGTGTCAGCAAGTTTAAGGATCTTTTCATGAATTCGCTGAATTGAAATGCATCTGACTATATCCATTATATAGCTCCTATAGATCAGGCAATCTTCTTTAGTACCTGGCACCTGCGCAAAAAGGATCGTAAATCTTGCGTAGATCAATCCTCTCGAAAGCCTCAAAAACCTTCTCATCCCCTATCAAAATCGTCGTTGGGTGCCATAAAAAAGGACGTGCATGATGGGATATTAGTAGAGCGATATTTTTATTTGTTGATAATGTAGTAGGCATTTTAATTGCCTATCGAGCCCAAATTTGCTCCCAATAGTCGAGAACTTTTCTTTTTGCTATTGTATGTAGATATGGCTTTGAATATCTGGTCCTGAAACCACACTAAAAATATCCGATCAGTTGGGATTATGAAGAACTTCAGTCTTTCAAACAGTGCTTACGATAGCCAATTTCGCCACCCTAGAATTTATTAAGCATGCCGTCCTCTACCTGCGAGCCCAGTTTTTGGGAATGCTGGTGGCAAAATAACGTGCAACAAGGTGGAAGCATCTAAACACAGAGAGCATAACAGAACTCATGCCACCAGAATGGAACTTGGGGCGATCTCACCCTATCGCTTTTCTCACCTCAAGATCGGTATTGTTTCCTGTATAATTTTCACTCTAGGTCCATTTAAATATACTAAATTATTTAAGGTATAAAATTCATCAAAGGCACGACCATCAAGAAAATTTAATTTCACGAAAGTTTTGATTAAATTTCATGAATTTTACTAATTTGATATTATTAATTTGAAATTAAAATGAATGTTTATAATTTTTTGGTCAGTAAAAAAGTGTGCATAATTAGGGTTTTCTATTTGAAAGGCTTGACAGAGATATGGGTCGACTACTGGGCCAAAACATAAAAGTTTCGATAAAGAAAATAAAATTCAAATACTGAAGTAAGTCAATTTTAATGCAACTCATTCACAATATATGGCCAACTTACCTACACATCATGTTTGATAAAAAATGAAAAAAAAATTGTTTCAGTCGAATTTTGTAGCCCATTCACCCAGCGATTCTCAATGAGTGCTAAATGTTCTTTTATATGTAATTTTGCAACATACCTTTTGGCGCAGCGTTATTGAAAATAGTCAACTGTGTGTGCATCGGACTTTCAGCCGTAACTAACGGCAAACTATCGCGTTTTAATGCCGCAGTTTCTATGAAAATATTTTATATCAAAGTGCTACAAAGCGGATTTCACATTTATTTGGTAACCTATGCAACATAAACTTTTATATTAACACAAATCGCATTTCAGTTTTATAAAATTCAGAATACATTCAGGCGCAACCAGCGTCGTTACTGCAAATAAAAACGATTCAAAAGTTTATTTTAAATATAGAAAATCCAAAACTAAAACTGCGTTTTTATTATACCGTCGCATTTTTTCACTAGCGTTTTTATACGAGCTAATTATAAATAATTTTTTATAGAACAAACTAAATTCAATTTAGCTTTCTGTATTCGTATTAAAACTACAATTAAGCGACAACATATAAATACTTATGTATGTATATTGATAAATAAATTATGCATCAATGCTTAATATTGGTAAATTTAAATTTTTGTTTCAATTATAAATTTTTATTGAAAATTTAATTTGTTGTTTTTTTGTGTTTAAACTACACAAACTTTTTAAAACACATAAATCTATGTAAAATAAATCTAAAGAAAAAAAACAGTTATCAGCATCAAGTTTTGAAATTTAAAATTCCTTTCAATTAAAATTATTATTGTGGTTTTAAAATACTGCAGTGGTGCTATAAAATGTGTAATGTAATTTAAATTAACAAATACCAGTTATATCGAAAATAAGTTCAAATATAAAATCTAATAAAACACATATCATTTTCAAATAATTTTCACTTTCTTTATACTTTCCAGCGTCATGCATTGCAGTGATAAACACACAAAATTGGTTTGGACACTTAATTATTGCCTTATTGAATGGACATCGAAATTTGTGCCACAATGTCACTTACTGTCGAATACAGTAATTGCAGCAGGTAATTTCCTGAGGAAGACTAGCAACGAGGATGTCTACTTGTGTGTTTTGCATGTAAGTACTATATTCGCACACATACACACATGCATATTTATGTAATTTTGTAGTTTCACAAAACATTTGTAAAACGAATCAACTAACCCTGCCGAAAAATGATCGATTTCGAAATTTAAAATTATTACCTTCGAAATTTTACCGCAAATCCAGAATAATTATTATTTGATGGTGGAGCTTTCAAAAAAGGCATCAAAACTTTGGGGAAAAATTTAATTTATGATTGAGAAAATTTTTGAAGTATAACTTCATTTTAAAAGTCTGTTCAATATTATTTTGAGTTAAAAAAAATCATAAATGCAAATACGAAGAATTTGTTCGGGGTAATTTCGAAATTAGTTCTGTACATTTTCGACACATTTTGCGTATTTTACGGTACAATCAATTAAATTATAATTTTGTTGTTTTTCAGCACATTTTCGGTATTGGTATTTTTAAAAATACTTTTTCAGTACATTTTCGTTTATTTTAGCACTTCTTCCGTGCAATTTCGGTACATCTCGGGGCATTTTAGGTATTTTTTCGGTAAATTTTAGGTACTTTTCCGACATTTTGGCTACATTTTAGGTACTTTTGGATATAACTTTGTATTTTCGGTATATTTTAGGCATAATCGGTATATTTTCAGAATGTTTTCGGTATTATTTCGTCTCGGATCTAAGTTATTACAAACTTTAAGTACGATTTCGATAATTTTCGGTATATTTTCGGAACATATTACCGGAAATATTACCGAACTCGTTTCGAAATGATGCTGAAAAAGACCCGCCTTTTATGACGTATTGATTTTTTCTCCATAAAGACTTTAAGTAATACTCGTAGCTATCGAAAACTTATTCTTTTCTCATATAATCAATAGTTTTGTCTCTGATTGACCGTAAGTTATATCTTAAATAATCGTTACATTAACTCAAACCAATTAAAAAAAAAAAAATGTACACATGCCAAGCTTATAAGACTTATCGTTCCATCGGTTGCGGTATACCCAAAGCCGCTAAAGTCCATAAAACTTCCGTGTCTCAAAAACTCATAGGACTCTTTTATGAATGGTCATCTAGAGAGTGGTGTTTGCTCGCCAAGAAAGGAATTTAACGCTCCATTGCTTACGCCGTACGAAGTAGAATACTTAGCCAACATGGATTAAAATAAGTTTTTAACAAAGGATCAGTTTTAGAGAAGCTGGTAACAATGATTATCTCATCTTCGTTCAAAAATATCAAATCAAAAAAATTGAAATTTAAAAGAAGAAAAGCCAATAGTAAAAACTTGTCATTATGGGCGTCGTAATTTTATGTTAAGCTCTATAGGTTTTACTATGACAAGTTGCTATTATTGCACGTAGGTTATCTAACTACTAGTTAGTATTAATACTAAGTAGTTCATAAAGGCACTAGTTTTTAAAATTGCTAACCGGCTTGCTTTTTCTGTAATTAATTGTACATATGGACACTGATTGAAGTACATATTTATGTGTTTAGTATTACAAAAGTGCTGTGTATACCTAACATGTACGAGTATGCAAGTCGTTAGATTTCCAAGTCATTCATGTTAATATGTCGGTACTCGTATATAGTAAATACATATGTAAATATTCTCACTAATGCATTTCACCTGTGAAATTGTCTATCCAATCATACCCAATAATTTGTTTGATTGTGTTTGTGCACGGAAATCCAATTTCGACCACAAACTTTAAAATTCCTGCTATGCTTTGTAATTACCACAAGCGAGATACTATATATATGAATGGCAAGGATCTGTCTGATACCAACTATCAAATGAAGGAAATAAGTAATAAAGGTATTAAACAGAAAAAGCAATTGCAATTAAGAATACGTGTATGTGTGTATATGTGCATACATACATACGAATCTAAGTATATATAATACATACATATGCATATAAAAAACAAAAACAAAGCGAGCATGTGCATATCATTTTATAAAATTTCATTTATGTATGTTCAATTTCCCTTGAAATAATCCAATACAAGACAATAAAAATAAAATAGTCAAAAATGAACGAAAGGATTTCTGCTGTGCATTTTAGGAAAATATTTTTGTTAGATAAAAATTAAAAATAGTGATTAATAGATTTATAAAGATGTGTGCATTTGAAATGTCCAAGTGATTTCATTGCACATTTTATTGCTGAGTAAAATCTTCAAAAAGCAATCAAAGAAAAATGGATTTATTATATACATAAAAACTTATACACCAACATGCGTCCAAATTTTATGGGCTTTAAGCAAAAAAAAAAAATTGTTTAAAAAAAAAAAAGTCAACAGCTTTGTTCTGCATTATCGCAGGGTTTTGAAGCCATTAATTTAAGTTAAGGCAGCTTTTTTCAACATTTGTGTAAAGAAAACTCGATATTGGTTGTCGTTCATCGCTTGCATTCCTATAATCAAGCATTACATAGAATATTTAGATATTATTATAGTCAGTTTAATGGACGGTGCTTTACGATAGCGTCATCGCTTTTTCTATGTATTTTTAACGCTATCAATATTGGTTTAAATACTGAAGTCGTTATCGACATTTATTTCGTTGTCAATTTCTGCAAAATGCTTAATGTTTGCTGGAAATGACAAGTTATTGATGAAAATCCAACATACAAGCGACGGCATTAATCTTCAACAGGATCTTGAAAGGTTTCAGGAATGGTGTACAGTAAACCACCTTAATTTAAATATTGAAAAATGCTGCGTTGTTTCAAATAAGAAAAAGCTTAATCCTATAGCCTTTTGAATATTCTTAAGCTCACTCGCAAGGAAGAAATTATTGACTTGGGGGTAATTTTAGACTCAGGACTAACGTTTTCGGAAAATGTAGACTATATTGTCGCGAAAGCGTTTAGCATGATCGGATTTTTACTTCGCAATACTGAATATTTTTCTAATAACTTAACACTGAAGACACTCTACGTCTCTGTAATTCGAAGCCGCCTAGATTAATGTTCCTTGATATGACCCATTAAATAATATGCAAAATCGAAAGAGTCAAGTGTTTACCAAGAATGCATTATATAAATTGCGCTGGCCTAATGGTCTCCCTAGTTATTTAGGCAGACGCAAATTGCTCAGTCTGCAAAGCCTCGAAGAAAGACCAGTCTATTTTTCATTATAATTCGTGTATAATCTAATAAACTCAAAAATAAATTGTAATTAATTATCAAAGATGATTAACCTTCATAATAATCACTACGATTTGAGTTACGTACGTTTATTCGAAGACCAAGTCTATAAAACAAACTATGCATTTAATGAACCAATAATAAGAAGCATTTCATTCTGCAACAATTATACTAACCTAGATTTTAGTCTCAATTTATTAAATCATAAGCAACAGTTGTTTGCCATAGTTAATTGATTATTCTTTTAATGTTCTTTATATAGTCTGTAAAATGCATCGGTAGACTGAATAAATAAATAAATAATTTCTTATCGCCACTTACATATGTTTTTATGAATATTGCCAACGTTTTCGATTTTAGTATTGTTTATTTAATCGGTTATCAATTGTTTGATGTGGTGTAGGAGTGCTGACATAATAGCGCTCGAGGATGATGTGGCGATACCTTTTTTTCCTGTTTTTTCGATCACTTCAGGTAGCTCTGACTGTTCTGCAATCTTTAAGAGGAATAACAGCTTCTGGCCCAGTAAAGCCGTACTAAGCTTTGGGTTTCGGTTAAAACCCGCTTCAAATTGAAAAAAAAAAATCCTAAAAAAAGGAAATAAAGCCCGAAGTTGTTAATTCCGCGGGACTTAAAGCACTGCACCAATGCATGCTTACATGTTGACATGTTAAAAATATATCATTTATTAATGCACTAAAAAGAAACCTGGCGCACAGCACACATCACAGGCTACCGACCGAGCCGATCCTTACACGTTGGTATCTACCTGTTAAGTAACTGTCAAGTTTGGTTTGGTTATACAATTTATCGCTACCGATAAATTCTCAGCCTTTTCTAATTGATTTAAGTCTTTTGACTTATTTTACATTACGCCAACAAGTAGTAAGTAATTAAAAAACTTGAATAAAAACTATTAAATTATAGAGTGCAACTTTATTAAAATGCATATTAATTTTTTTGGCGCGTCTTTCGTATATTTCGATGCACATTTCCATTCATACGAAACATTTGTATATAAACGGAAGCTAAAAGGAAAACACACAAAAAGAAAAAAAAAAATGTTTATCAAAAGCTCCAAATATGAGTCGAAAACCTCGTATCAACCGGAATTTATGTTATGACTTCATAAGTATCCACTATATACAAATGTATGCACAGCGTGGTTGAGTAAACATTTGCCTTTGACCTGCAATATGCGCGACACATACACATACACACACTCACACCCAGCCCTAATAGGAGATGAACACGCTTTGCCGCTTAAGTGAGTCCTTTTTCGTGTAGCATCAGCAGTAGTTAAATCACTACGCTGCATTGGCCATCAGCTACGCCCAAAAAAAACTGTATGCGAATGTATGCATGTATGTACTCGTATATGAGCCTCAAAGCTCACAGTTGATTGAGCGTTTATTATCGCAACTGCTGTCACTGGATCGCAACCCCGCCCGCCGAGCTGTTAGAAATCGACTTTATGCGTTCGATAGCGTTTTCGGACATGCCTTGTCCATAGTTGTTATTGCAATCACTTTTCTACAACAACATTGTATGTATGTATGTATTTGTATTAGTGTGTGTGTGTGTGTGTGTGTGTGTGTGAGTGGGTGTTAGCTACTTTCGCTGTTTCTTGTTACATACAATATTCGCCATTTATGTCATGCGTTCATTTTTCTGCTTTCCTCCACACATTTACATACATTTGTTTGTATGTGTGTATGCATGTGTTGGTATATTTTTTCAATCTTACTCCTTTGGTCAGCTAGGCGACTCTTACTTTTCTATTTTCTTTCCCTTGTGTGACATCGCTTTCTAGCTGCTACTGCGCGCCATCACCTCCACCATCGCCACCATCGTCCCTGTGATATCGCCTGACAATCGAAAAGCATTATATGTACGTTCATCTGTTATCCTTTTGCTAGTCTCCGCCACCCGTCACCCGTCACCCATCACCCGCCGCTCGTCGCTCTCTAGCTCTCTGGATATCGGACGTTTAGTGCAATGGCGGATGCTACGGGGGAGTTTGGGGGGTTCACACTGAGCTGCTGTAGAACCAACATTTTTTGAAATATTTTCGAAGCCAACTCCATTCCTGCATTTTTTAACTTATAGCTACAAAATTTGTCCAAAAATGTTCGCGTAAGTCGCGCTAATTTCTTACTGTATAACGTTTCGTCCCATTGAAACAAATTCAATTCAGCCGAGTGTGAAGTTTATATCCCGATTCGAAAGAAAGTTGAGAGCTCAGAGAGATGTAATAACACGAGGCAGAATTGAATTTTTTCCCGAGGGCGAACGATTCTTCCAGGAGGCACGAAACATTTTTTTTGTTGCCAGTATACTGTTTTTATATGCTTAGAAAACTAATAAATTGTTGCACAAAATAATTGACAAATTTATTGAGCTCGAGGATTTTTATTTGGAAAAATGCACAAAATATAAAAGAGCTGAAGTAACTCTCTTCGTCACCGCAGTTCTCGCTTTCTTCGACTTAGTTAACTTTTTAGGATCAACCACGTTTAAGTCAGGAGGCTTCTTATGGTTTTTTTAATTTTATTATTTTTTTCTCCAACATTGATTTCAAATTTTTAACCCTCTCATCGCGATAAGAGAACACCGCCAATCAACTTTAACTACTGCTTGCAAATTGCTTGTTTATTTTTACACATTCTTGTTTCGTAGAAGTCGCGGATATGAGGAACATTTGACGATATATAAAACCTATACTAAATTCGGGTTTGTTACGAAATCCTGCTTCTTAATGAACGTTCAACCGATTTTCCCAAATTCAATTTTCACTGGTTCAGGTGGGCTTCAAGTAGGATACTTTTTTGCTCAGGGGACGCTGAAAATGTTTAGGTCATTATAAAAAAGGCTTTCACACACAGGCTTTGAAAGTTGCATCTCGTCGACAACCATATAGCTTATTATAGCGATTAATGGATTCAGTTATTAACCGTAATAATTAGTAACCGAAAAATTAATTATAAAATTTGCGCCACACATGTTCTGCACTGTGAGGTTGAAAACTGATTTGTTAGCCTGACACCGTGTCATACTGTCAATCATTTCTTGACGACTTAATCCAACTGCAGCAAGCACCGATGTACCCATCGACACATCGGCTTTTACTAATTTTCGCAACTCTTGCAGTTTCCGTGGCTTCGAGCGAACGCTCTTTTTCATCTCTGCGTAGATTAAAAACGTATTTACGAAACAAAACAAGTGAAGGCCGATTAAGTGGGCATCGAGACCTGGAACTAACAAATAAAGATGTAAATGATATTATGTCGAAGCTGCCAAGGAGAATTGTTTTTTATAAGCTATATTATCCGTAAAAAATTATGATATTTCCATTTGTACTGTATATACGCTGAATAGTCGTCAAAGTAGGACTTATCAGTATAATAAACATACATTAAAAAAAAAAAAACAACCCCCGAAATATATTATTCTGGATCCGCCCCTGGTTTAGTGCTTTGTTGATTTGCCGCAGGACACCGCTGCATGACAAGAACTGCGTACTGCGGCCGAGCGAGCATCGAATGAATGACCGCTGTGGCTGTCGTTGGTGGTCAGTCGCCCAGTGCTGCTGCTGCTGCTGTTGCTGCTACTTGTTAATTGGTTTTTTGATTGGCAATTTTCAAAACTAACAACAACTAACAGACACTACATACATACATATTTACATGCATACAAGCATTTATTTTTATGACTTTGGGTGGAAAAACTAAAACAAAAAAGGACAAAAAAAAATCATATAAAAACATCGCGCCTGCAGCTGCGCTAACCGTTCGCTGGTCACTCGACTGACCCCTGTTGACCGGAATCAATGCGTTGCGTTTACGCTTGAATTGTGCCATGACATTGCCGACCGCCACGCACATACGCTCCGTCTACCCTCGACCCTGACGCCCTACCGAACGGGCGTGCTAATGTGTGCGTCGCATGGCTGAGTAGGCGGCCAAAGCTGGTGAACTAGCTAAATAGATGTGATGTTTATTTGCGTTCACAACGTTCCAACGCGTTCACACACATTGACGTACATGTGAATGAGTGTGTGTGTGTGTGAGTATGTGTGCTTTGTTAGTTTAGCAAATAGTTAAATAACACTTTGGGACCATGAAAATGCCTAATGGACATTGGTTTAATTGTGTGGATTATGATCGGCTTGTTGGGCGACAATTAAAATGAAAAACGAAAAATGCAAAATGCAAAACACAAAACAACATTCATTCTGCGTGGCTGAGTACATCGACAGCATAAATTGCAGCAATTAGTTGTAAACAGTGAAGCTTTGAGTAAATAGTCGTACAACAAGTGCTTGCAACCGACAAAAAGTGGTTGTAAAAGTTTATGGAAATTGTATTATTTCGATATGGTGACGCATACAGGTATCAACATACATACATACATATGTATATGCATACAAGGATTTGTAGCACTATGCATATATACATATGTATATATATACATATGTATATGCTCATAACTTCATGGCATAAACACAAAAAGTTTTGATCTATAAAATATCCATGTATTGAAATTTTCTGCTTAGTTTGGTTCAAATTTGTTTCTAATTAATGGTAAAAAAAATCGATTCTCCAAATAATTGCGTGCATTAAAATGTGCAATGCGAGAGGGGAAAAAAATTGTCAAAATTATTTCGAATTTTTATCCACTACAAACTCTAGGATTAGAATGTCCTAAAATTTCTTTAAAATATAAATAAAGCAAAGAAAAAACCACTTTAAAAATGTAAGGTGTCTCGGCATAAGTCACTGTTTTTCACTTCATAGCTCGCAAAAAAATTAGTTTGATCAAAGAAATTATTTATTACTTCTTTATATACAAAGAGTCAGAGATTTATAAATTTTTTTTAAATAAAATTTTTCGAAAACACCGCCGAAACACCTTAAATTTTTAAATATTTTTAATTATGCAAAATTAAAGTTGCATAACTTTAAAAAAAAAAAATTGTTTTCCATTTTCGGGCGTTCTGTCATATGAGTTTTTCTACAACATTCTCAATTTATATGAAAATCGAAAAAAAACTCCATGTCCCGAAACGACCGGACGTTTTATTTAGAAAACAAAAAATATAACTCTAAAGTGCACATTTTTAGCGATTTTAAGAGAACGAAAACGACACTGAAGATGGTACAACGCCGAAACCGGTATGTCAAAAATTTGACAAGAGATGACAGAAAATCGTCCCAATATTAATTAAATATTCCATCTCGTCGGAAAGTCAGAAGAAAAACAAGATTTATTTTTAACTTAAATTTAGTGGAGTACAAAACGAACTACTACTATTTAATTGCACAGTACTGTATATTTTTTTTATAAAAAATTGAAATTATTAGAAAATAGTTGAGACTAAAGTTGTAAACGTCATTTGAAATATACTACATTTACATACTTCCTATTGCAGGGACTTGAACGCATCGTGGTCATCAGCAACACTGGCAATGGAAACGGTAACGGTGTTGGCGGCATCAGTGCAATTGGTTTAGCAGGCGTTGTTGGCGTTTTAACGCCAGCGTTACGTAACAAAATCGAAAAATTAGCCTTGGATTTGGTGAAGTTGGAGAATGAAAGATTCTCAATACCGGCATTGCAACTTTTGCTCTCCTGTATGTATGTTGGTAAGTAGAATTGTATAAAATGTTATATAACTGTGACTTTAGTAGCATTAAGCTGTTACAACAACAACAATATGTTCTTAAAGATATCTTACTTACTATTCCTAAAAGTGATCAAAGAGCAGATGTATAGAAATATATATGTATATAGTACATACATATGTACATATGTATGCCAGAAGTATTAAAAAAGAATTATTGAGAGCGAAATTTACAAACATATTTTTGACACTTTTTATTAAATTAAAAACCTCATACTTACATACATGTTAAATCGACCAGTGCTACGGATCGACCACTTTTGACTTCAATGACGCTTTGTCAAACGAAAGTTATGTCATAAATATAACACTTAGTAATTAAAAAAAAAAAGTCAAAATATAAAAAAAAAATAATTTTATTTTTAAATGAGCTAAAGGCCAATTTTTTGTTGGAAAAATTAGAGAAAAAACAACAACACCAAAACGGTAGAAGTTAATAGTACTATTTCGGAAATCACCACATTTCCTCATCAGACTTCTTCTTCTTGGAGGATTTCGAATGTCTTGTCGAGCGTCTCACCACATATATATCGAAAAAATCAACTCGTTTTAGGAAAGCAATCTCCGTCGGTGAAAGATTGGCGGTAACTTTACGCTACTTGGCTACAGGCGATAGTTTTTCAAGCCTAATAACTGTTTTCCTAATAGGGAAAACGACGATTTGCCATATAATACATGAAACATGTGGTGCTATTTTCGAGGCTCTGAGAGAAGAATTTCTAAAGGTAAGTTTTTGTGTAATCCAAGTAAAAGTGACAGGGCTGATATTTATATAAGAACATTTGATATTTTGGATTAAGGTTCCGAGTACTCCTGAACAGTGGAAAATAGTTGCTGACAGTTTCGAGCAACGATGGAATTTCCCTAATTGCTGTGGGGCGTTAGATGGAAAACACATAGCAATTCAATGAATTATAAAGATTATAACATTACCTTTGCTGGAAAAATATTGCTGTTTCGGACTTGCTAGCAGTTTTTTTTTAAACGGAATCAGCTGTTCGCTTGGCAAACGAAAATAATTTGCCAACATGTTGGCAAATTCATTTTGGATGTCAAATGTTGCCATATCGGCGGGCAAATTAAAATCAGACCGTTTTCACTTGGCTGTCATTTTATATGACAGTACGAGGTCAAAACTGACTGCAAACACAAATGGCACCTTATGACAACCCGTTTTCATTCATATGACAACATTTGACGTCAAATTTGACCTAATGAAAACCAAGCATTAGGCAGGCTCAACCTAATTGTTAATTTTTGTTGTTTACGATCTGTTTAATTTCAAAATATTTCAAACAAAATTAAGTTGCAGATGCTTCAAAAATTGTATAAAACTAAAATATATGAAGTTATATAAATTTTTTTTAAGTTTTACTGTTTTGGCTTGTTTTGCTAATTCTAAATGAATCGAACGAAATACAAAATTTTTAGTAGAGTTAATTAAATGAAAATTATTAATCACATTATTATTTATTATTTATTTATTTTTGGTTAAATTTTTAGACCAAAAAAATAAAATATTTATTTTCCAATTAGATATATCATAGTTTTTAGTTTACAAAATAAAATAATTAAATAAATATTAAATATTAAAAAAAAAATAGTAACCTAAAAAATTAAATGTTCCAGCGCTATAAAAAACTACACACTTTCGAACATTTTAGTAAATTTTGAGACAAGTTAGAAAACATACAATTTGCCAAAAAATTAATATCGACGGCCAATACATTCCACACTTCTCATCTACAATTTTTACAAAAAAATAATTGAGTTTTTAAAAGCCAACTAAGCACTTAATTATCATCGATTATATTCGGGCTTTTCTGATTATGTTTGAATGCTGACTGCAGAGCCATAAATTGGTTTGAATAACAGAAAACTGTTTTTATGAAAATTGAGATAGAAACTAGGGTTGTCAATTTTGGGTATTTTATTGATTCCGGGATTTTCGAGATCTGAAAACAAAATCCCGGGACAATCTCGAGATCCCGTAAGATTTGACACACACTAAATAATTTATACTCGAGGTACAAATATAAATATTTGGTACAGAAGCAATTGTAATCACATAAAGTAAAATTATTTTTAATTACTGTTTGCGACCAATATTAAATATTAATATATTACCATTCAATAAAAACGAAATACATCCAGTTAATATTAAGTACATCACCCATTACATTTTGAGCGAGGCAGAATTACTCCTTATTTTGATCAAAATGCAACCTTAAAGAAATAGAAGCTTAAGTGTGTTATCCTCCAACCTGGACCAAAATTTCTTGCCATATAAACATTTTCAGAGCTTGTACGAAATTCGAAAAAATTCTAAAGATTTTCTAAAAAAATTCAAACTTTCTAAAATATTTAAAACTTTCTTTTCAGGACTTTGAAGCAAATTCTAGGTGTGCAATTTTGTAAAGCAATCAATTTTAGTAAACAAAGTGCAAGTTTCAGTTGACTTAAAGTACCGTTACTTTATTTGAATTTGTGTTGTCAATGGTGTTGAGCATTTCCTTCCTTTTCATCACGTACATATGTACATATGTTAAAATTTTAATAGTATAAGGAAAAAATGCTCAACACACTTTAAATTAAAATTAAAATAAATAAAAAAATAAAAGTTCCAAAAAGTATCGTTTTAGAATTTACTCCTATTTTTAAATGAAAAAAATTTCTAAAAATGTTCATCAAAAATTTCAAGCATTTTATTCAAGGCTTTAAGAAAAATGGAGGGTATACAGTTTAGTGGCACAATCAATTTCAGTAAACAAAGTACAAATTTCAGTTGACTAAAAAGTACCGATGATTTCGTATCAACGTGTCATTAAATTTTAATTTTATATGGAAAAAATGCCCAACACCCTTGACAAAAAAAAGTTGGAAGATTGGGGTACAAAATTGCATACAGAGAATTTTTCTAAAAGTCCGGAATAAAAAGTTTGCAATTTTAACGAAATTTTTTAGGAATTTGTTGATTTTTTGCGAATTTCCTATAAGGTTTAAAACTTTAATTGAAATATATTATTTATTTACATATAAATCTAAAATAAAATTTAACGAAAATAAATAAATAAATATAAGTTGCAAAAAATATCCTTTTCAAATTTACTCCTATTTTTGTGAACACAGCTACACGTACATGTTGTACGTGCAATATGTTGTATGTGTTCTTATGTCGGTGCTTTCCCTTCCTCCAAAATTGCCTTCTACTGGCCACGTTAACACCATGAATAAAACTTGTTTGTGAGGATTTTCACCAAAGTTATTTCGTTTGATTACTGCAATTTCTGTATTCGCTTGCTATTTTGCTCCACTGGCCTTCATTGATTGCTCCATCCTCGCTCTGCTGCACACCGTCTCCGGTACACCACACCCAAAAAGCGCAACGCCAATTATCATTATAATTTTAGCAAATGTTATTCTATTAGCACACTGATGCGCACACCAACAGATGCGACAATAACAACAACATCAACATCGACAGCCCAAAACCAATATGAACACATGCTTTTCAATTGCGCTTCTTTGCTATACACTGACTGCGTTCCCTCTTGCCCGCATGCGAGCGCCTATTTGTGTGAGGGAGAGCGGCAATGTCGCCCGACAACCAATTAATAAATGCAATTACGCGCGCTTGCACTAGTTGTTAATATTTTTTTTTGTTGTTTTTGTATTTTAATGCACTATTTTTTATATATACGTACGTACATACATATATAGTTGTTGTTAATGTGTTATCGTTATTTGTTTGTTTGGCTTTCTGTTTGCCGCTTGTTTTGTTTTGTTTAACTTTTATTCATTTTGGCGCCAGTCAACAAAAATTTCGATTGGCTAAGTGGATTTTAGTCATAATATGACCAGCCATGCAGCCATTCAAACAGCCAGTTTGGCTTAAATATACAAACACAAACAGCAGCGTCAAGTAGATTTTGTAGATTTTGGGTCATTTGCCGCCACCGCTCAGATCATCCGCTTGAGCTCCCGCTTTGTGTAGCAGTACGACGAGTATATTAAAATAGCCGCGTTATGTATGGTAAGCGAAAAGTGGAGCGGGTGAAAAGCGGGCGGTGTACAGTGTTGCGAATGGTGAAAAAAAAGTGTAAAAAATTTAAATTCAAAATAGTAAAAAAAAAAAGTGCAAAAATTAAATGTTGAAATAAAAAAAAAATAAATAAATTTGTTGTTTTGTTTTAAATAATTCATGTAAGAATAATCCAAATTTAAGTAGAAATATGTTATAAAAGAGAAGTATAAATCTCTCAATGTAGACATTTTGAGCATTTCTAAAAGTTTGTCTGAAAATTCCAAATAATTGCATCTATTTTTGTACTCTTTATAAACTCTGTCATCTAAAGCTTGACTTTACCAAAGTTATGCCATTTGTTTAAACCTCTGTATGTATCGTGATAAAAAAGCGGGTAAACAAAAAAATAAAGTGAACGGAAGTAAATCGAAACTTTAAAAAGCAAATTTTAAAGGAAAAACTTATGTTATTTTATAATTTTTTTTTAATCTATTAGTTATTCCGACAAATATAAATCTATAGAAACTAGAGCAAGTAACTTGCTATGATTTAAAAAAAATAGTCATATAAACCCTCATTAGTCCCTGAAATTTCCAAAACAAATTTGTCGTTAAGTTAATTTTTGAGCCTACGAAACTTTACGCCCTTTGGAGTAACAAAAAAAAATGATAGTTATGGTTCATTGCTAAATTTAACCCACAAAATAAGTTGATCAAAGTCGTCCGCAATTGACTCCACATCACTGCTGTTATTGTGCTCAGAACTGAATTTCTTCTCCGTAAAAAAGCTGTCATCATCATCGATATGCTCTTCCCTTACATCCAAACCCTCAATCACAAGCACTTCGATATTATTTTAGCGTAGGCGTTTTCGTAGAACCTTTATCACTTCTACTTCAAAATGCAAGTTTATGCATTATAAACGAAAATAATGAACAAAACACACACTTAATGTGCCCAATGAACACTGTGAAAATTAAAAGTAAAATAGTTGTCCAAATTCCAATGGAAATTTAAAGTTTTTCTGTTATCTGAGAAAAGGCCGCTGGGTGACCCTTAGATTAAGATGCCAACTTCATATAAATCGCTTCAAAATATTTTTTTGTATATGAAAAATCAAAATTAATGCATCCAAAGTAAAACCTGCTAAAATCAATTAAGTGTTTTGTCAATTGTTTATAAATTTATAACAAAGTTGCCAAACTTTACCGTTGATTTTTGAGATTTTTTTTTTTGAGAGTGTTTTGCAATTCCTTCCACATAAATCTTGAACTAAATTTTCAATTGTGGGCGTATCTGAAGTTCGATTTCAACCAAATATTATATATTAACTTTTTAAGATAACATAAAGCTATGTACCAACTTAACCGTAAAATCGACGCACCGGGCGTGACATATTTTATACTCTTGCATGCGAATTATTTTTGGCCACATTACATTTGGGATTGCGACACTGTGCGTCGTGGCTATATGGCAAATGTGAAATAGTGTTTTGTGGCTTGTAAAAATACCCTAACAACCAACAACAGGCTGCCATCAACAACAACAATAGCTGCAGCAACAGCTATGGCTTACCCAGCGACAGCTCGACTGCCAATAATAATAATAATGCAAAGCGTACAACATTCAGTCGGCAAACTTCATTTGTTCGCTGCCATTTCGATTGGATTGGATTAACGCTTTTGGCTCAACATTTATTTAAATAAATAAATGTGTGTGTGAGCGAATAGTATTTGGTGTACATGCTTTGACAAAGCTGTTATTTCGGTTATGGTGAATTTAGTTGTTGCAGCAGTAATTTTTGTGTTGCCCCATTATTGTTTGCAACTATCATTTACAAGTGTGTGTGTGTGTATGCATGAGGGTTGTCTAAAAAGATACGTGAAAAAATAAAGCTGAAAGTGTAATACAACATACTATGTATATAATTAGATTGTGTTGCATCGATAAAGAATACACCGAAAAGTCGCTTATGCGAACATACTATATTAAAATTAAAAAGCAGTTTTTCCTGGAAATGTCCTTGAAGATCTTTTTTTTTTAAACCACATACTTTGTTTCTCTTCAGGAGACTGCAAAATATATTACGCTATTTTTTTTAATAACAATACTAATACTAATATTTTAATAAAAACAATTTCTTATTGGTTTCCCATTCTTAGATTTTGGGTGACTCATAAAAATAGGTAATATTGGCAAATGGTTAAAAAAAACCAATTGATTACAATTCTTTGAAGTATGCTGAGGACAAGCAGAGTTTGTCGATTGAAAAATATTGGTTGTCAGGCTTTATTCAATATCAACAAAAACTTTTTTTTTTTTCTAAGTTAAATAAATAGCAATCCTTAGGCGCCTATTTTACTTTAGACGGTTTAATAATTAGATTTTTTTATTGCATATTTTCGTCGTACATTATATGTATGTAAAATATGTCTGCAAAATATTATAACTCGAACATAAATACTTTTCGAGATACCAAGCTATATATTGAATTATCCACGGTTGTTTTTTCATTAAAATCTTTCAACGCTTTTTCTCAGAAAAATTATTTTCAAAACGATCGCCACGATAACTAGAAAAATACCTGTTCGATTGTATTGAAATTTGTACAGTTTACTCAGCAATTTCATATTTCTAGCCGGAACCAGAATTATGCAAAACGCATTTGTTTAAATATTTTTTTCGTAAACAATATACACTGGAAAACATGGTAAAAATCGTATATCGTCATTAATCGTATATCGTCATTTTACCTTTATCGACTTTATTCTGGTTCCGCATATAATCACAAGTCCACTGAATGCAAAGAAAGTTAAATTTTCTGTTTCAGATGATTTAAACGAGAAAAATCGTGGCGACGGCGAAGCTACCTTTTTCTGCAAGGCTCAACTTTAAAGCGCCACTATTATGATTTGAATGACTTGTAAAACCCTCAATTTTCTGATTATATCCCTTAATTTAACTTGCAAAAAGTCGCGTTTAAAAATATTCAATAGTCTTGTTTTGACGAAAATATTTTCTGATAGGAAAAACATAAGCCGTAATTTCGTTTTCGATGCAAAAGAGCATTAAATTTTATTTTAATCTAAATGCTATTTTATTTATTTTTGACCCACTCTAGTGTGCCGCTGTGTAGCTGTCGCTTGTATTGTTTACTGTCTGCCATTATCATCTATGGTTGTTGTTTGTTTTATTGTTATTTACGTGTATTGTTTTACTTTGCTTCCACACGACCAACTAGGCCAATTTTGATGTGTGAAATACTCGCCGCATGCAAATTGCTATGCACAATTTACAAACGCGTTGCACGCGCCCACTCAGCGTGTGATGCATTTTTGTGTTTTTTTTGTTTGTTAATTTTTGTATTTTTATTACTCAAAGTGTGCGCGCGCGATGTGTTAATGCTTTTCCACTAATTAGAAATTAAAAATTTCGTGTACATGTCATTGAAAAGTAAAGGCAGATATTCGAAGTGAAATTGCAATATACTCGTACATACATATGTATTTGTTTTTTTGTTTCATTTGTACTTTGTATTCAACGCGTGTATCTAATTTAATTGTTTATGCAAATAGAAAATCGTATGAACAATAACATAAAGACTACCCATTCGTTCTGCACTGTCGCCTTTGATAAGATAATAAATGAATTGCATTTTCTCATTCATAAAGCTGGTGTTGCATTGTTTTTAGTCCACAATGAGTGCTTAATAATGTTCTATTTAAATTGTTTAAAGTGTAAATATGACACATTTGACACAAATGAATATTTGCATATCTTCTATTGTTTGTGTATGCTAGTTATAATAATTATTATTTAAAAATATTGGGTTTGCAGTTGCCGAATGTGCCCTTCGATTTTCTATTTGCCAATGGTGTATTTCCCTCGTGGTGTGTTTGAAAAAATTTACAAGAGCTATGCTTGAGTTACCAACAGTCCGCACTGAGATTGATTAACACTCGTGATTTACCAACACAAAAGCTCGTTAGAATTCACTTTTTCACTATTTATTTATCACACATATAAAATTCCTTAAATTCTTGAAAGATTCGGAGAGGGTTCGCTTATTCACCGTGCTTGAGAATCATCGCTAAATCCTCTCCAAATGCCGACGCAGTATGCAAAAATATCTACATCCAGAAAACATGTTCGATCACAGAAAAAACTTCACTTTTTCTGCTTATGATTTTTTCAAAAGCAGCGATTGATTGTGTTTTCTACTTCACTGAAAATCAGTCAGCTTTGAATTGCAGCGGAGAATATCTCTTACCAACAAATACTACTAAGGGCTGAGTAGGCAGTTGAGTAGTAGAGTTCTCCCTCGACGGACATTCATTATGTATTGTATGACGCAGAAACATGGACGATGAAGCCATCAGATAAGAGGGTTGTTGGAGTGCTCGAGAGATTAAAAATATTAAAATAAGTAAAATTTGACACCTTTGGGATGGCGAATACCACAGACAATGGAACGATGAGCTGTACGAGCTTTATATCGACATATACATAGTGCAGCGGATTAAGATCCAGCGAATGGATGAAAGCCCTGAAGATTTTGGATAAGGTGTTAGCACAGGGACAGGGAGGCCTCATCTGCGTTGGAAAGACCAAGCGGTAAAGGACGTGGATACTCTTAGTATTTCCAATTGACGCTAGTTAGCGAAATATAAAAATAACTGGCTTGCCATGCTGATATCGGCTAAAGCCCGCCTATGCGCTTATAGAGACAATTAAACATATAAAGATGGAGTGCTTTGAGAAGCTCAACTCTGTTGGTTTAGTCAACTAAGTCTGAGTGTTTCGGATTCCGGGTCACGCGTTGGTAATAGTGTTTCACATATGCTCCCATAGGTCCAGTACAGAACACGAACCTTTATTCGTAATAGGAAATGGAAGCCCTCATAAAATTATATTAAACATACACAGCACTACTGGTTAAAGTATCACCCCAAAACCTGGGAATATACTTACAGGAAGGTAACTGCAAGACACATTCTGAAGCATCGGCTTGTATCGAAGCTTATATGCAAAAAATAACCTTGGTCAACACTAAAATTTCTCTCTCTAACAAAAATAATAATAATAATAATACGAGCTGACGGTTGCAAGAAGTTGTAAACCTTACGCCGAGGACTTCAACGCTTTTAAGAAATAAAAATTTACAAAAATTTTCGAATCTCTTTGAGAAGAGTAGTGAATTCATTACTTTTGTATGAAGAGTAAATAATAAAAAAGTTTTTTTTTTAATTTTATTATAAATGCGAGAATATCTCCCTTCCGCCACACAATTCAAAAGCAACAAAAATTGTACACACGTACAGGCAGCTTACATACATACATACACATACAGTCGGACAGTCAGTAAAACAAAGTAACTGGAGGACTACTGCAACGCCCCAACAACTAAACACAAGCATGCACACGCACATACAAGCGATTGCACTTGGCAATTTACTTGGTGATCTCAGGTTGCAGCTGGCAGCACTGTTGTCGCGTATCTTGCTGGCTTGGCTGGCTGGCTGGCTGGCTGGCTGTTGACTGTGGCTCAACAGCAGCAGCAACATCAACAAATAGCGCAAAATGCCAGCTCAATTCGCGAAAATAGTAGTTTCACTGTTGTCACCATCATTTCGTTGCTTACAGCTAGCGCTGTTTGTTGTTGTCGGGTGTTTATTTTGTATCCCTTAGTTAGTCGCTGCAATTTTTTCTGACTTACGCTCGCGCCAAATGGTAAATAAAAGTTTCAATACATGAAATGAATTCGCGAAATTGTTACAAAAGTGCCGTTGTTTCACTTTTATTCAATAGCATTTTTTTTGGTTTTGCTTTCATTTTTTTTTTTTGTTTTTTGCTGCCGTTGCACGCGTTGCTTTGCTTTTGCTCGCCATTTTTTTGTGTTTTTTTTTTTTTGGGTGCGAGTGAAGTTGGCTTTAACTTAATTTTGATTCCGTTGGCGCAATGTTTTTGGCTTTTCCATTTATTCATTTGTAATATGTTGTTGATTTTATTTCCCCAAGTTTTTACTGACAGTACGTTGTTGTTGTTGTTTTTTTCCTTGCTACACTGCTTAGGTGCAGTTTCCTGTGTGTCCATGAAATTGCCGTCGCAAAAGTTATTTCAGTCATAGATTTATAGTCGGTATTTTTTAAATACATTTTTTAAAAGGTGATGGCGTGGCAGTTATGAGTAAATACATATACAAATACACATACATATATATTTAGTAGATGTGTAGCTATGCAGTTTTTGTGTCACACTTCGAAATTCAATTGTGCAATGTTGTCGAAAAAAAAATAATTTTATCATAATTTAACTGACAATGAAATGAACTTTTCTTTATGTCGCATCGCTGGTACAGAGCCCGAACGCAATTAAAAGCCGCCAAATCATAGAATTAAAATTTTCATATTTTCATTTACCTTTGTCCTGCTTTTTATGGTGTTTTTATATTCCATTAAGGTGTTTTAAACCTTGGAACCGTCCTTACCATTTTCAACGCATTTCCATCTTTTGGTGAGTTGTACTCCCCAGTGTGTTTTAATTGCATGTTTGCACTGATATTGTAATATTATTATAGTTGTAGTTATGTATATTTCTATATACCACAAATTCACATTATTCATGGCACTAAAACACATTCGATTCTGATAATGGTTGGAAACAGTAATTTACTTTTATCAGTAACTAAAGTTAGGTTGGGGAGCCCAGCACCCCAAGGATGGTTCTAAGGTTAAAGTGTTTAATAATCATAAGAGTTTAATATTTCAAGCAAACCCTTGTTTTTCAGTATATACTCAAGAAAAAAAATTGAAATATTTTTCATTATATTTGCAATTTTCTGTAAGCAATTTGCTGTTTCTTTAAATTTTCTCGAAGAAATAATTTTTTTAATTTTTGCAATCAGTATGGCTTAAAAAAAGTGTATGGAAGATATTTCAAGACAAGTCACAAAACAAATTTTTTTTGTTTTTAATTTTTTTTTTTTTACTGAGAACATTTTCTTCTAAACATACAGGAAGTGTAAAAATATACTTAGCACAGCCACATATTGACGAATTTAATTTTAATTTAATTTCGAATATTTTTCTACTAAAGTATAGTTTATTCTCTAGCGTTAAGCCACGTAAAACATTTAAAATTCAAACTTGATGCAAACTTTCCAAAAAAGGAAAATTTTACTCTACCATAATACATAACATAACAGGAACGTTAAAGGAGTAAGCACACAACTCATATCAGTATCGATCAATTAAACTCATGAAATTTATATTTTTGTAGTGTCGGAAATGTACAAGTTTTCTTTGCGATTTTTTTTAAACTAAAATTATATTTAGGAATTGCCTCAAGCTCTTATAGAAATTTCTGAAAGATATCTTCACGAAAACTATTCATAATTACTTTCTGAAAGAAATATCTAAAATATTTTTTTAAGAAAAAGCTTAAATACTTCTTAAATAATATTTTCTTCGCTTTTCGGTAAATATCTACGCTCTCTTTAAATTTTTTTTTGTCATATTACGAATAATATTTTTGTAAATTCCTGAATGTGTACGCAGATATAAAGTTTTCAGGAAAGTAGCGGATTAACTTTTGCGTTTTTTTTTTAAAGATTTTTCTGTTACGTTTCATGCAATTGCCAAATATGGATGTGCCAAAATTTTTTGAATTAAATTTATCTAAATAAAGCCTCTTTCAATATCCATATTTTAATATTTATTAGTATAATATTTACTAGTTGTTTCTTATTTAAAGAAGATTAAGACCGTTTAAAGATGTCAAACTTTAGAAGTAAAGCCTTTCCCAAGCTATTTCAACTATTACCCAGTTATCTGAAAAGTTGAAAAAGAACCGATCCCACAAAAAAAAAAAAAAAAATTATGGTTTTAATAACTAGTTAAGTAAAATTTAACGAAAAAGTTAAAAACGAGTTCCTTCTACATTAAGTACCTTATATTTGTACAACTTAAATATTTTAATAATCCATTTTTTATTTATCGAAATACAATGTTTTAATATGTGACAATTTTTTTGCTCTCTTTAAGGAAATTTACTTACCAGCTTTTCTGCTGCTTAGAAACGTCGTCCATGACGAAAACTCGAAATAAAAAATTTAAATTAAACACCTGCAAAAACCATGCCTGCATTTCTAACGTAATAATCACTGATTTTTGAAACATTTTGTTATTGATGCTCTTTCGCAATTTCTTCCTTTTAAAAAATAATCGCGACTTTGCGTTATATTGCCATTAAAAAAATTGTCCATAATCAGTGATAATTTGTAGGCACTTGAAACTTGCTTATATGAAAAATTCATTGACCTACAAAACTGCATACTCAAAAAAATTCTAAAAATTTTTATTAAGTAAAAAGTTCGAAATTTTATTTAACTATTGGTAAATCATTGTACATTGTCGATAAAGTTAAAAATATGGGTTTTTTTTATTGTCTAACAAAACAATGAACGATATTTTATTTGAAAGACAATTTCTAATAATCAAAAGATTAAAAAGAAATTGTTCAAATGTATTAATAGCTGGTAATGCTATAATTTTTAAACATACTTCGTTTGAATGTATTACCTGAAGAAATTTAAATGCTAGCTCCTTAAATCGAAATTACTAAAAGTATCTATAACAAAAGAAAATCAACGCAATGCCAAACCATTAAATACAAAAAGAATACTATGACGTTCAGCGGACAAACGCTTGAAATGCCATTAGAAAATTATTCATTGGCCGATGAAGTAGCATTGATACGCATATTTGTCTACTCAAGGATAACTTCCATACCAGCTGCCATTATCCACTGAAACGCAGCAATAATATAAATAATTGGCAAAAACAAAATTTCAATAGCAGACACTCCTTTAGCCACTTCAAGTCCAACTAAAGCTCGATGTATTCAGCTGCTTTGTCTAGTTGTGGTAGTTGCCTGCTATTGCTCTTCTTAACTGCTTAACTATGAATTCTTGGTCTGTTCTATACCACGCATACATACATACATACATATGAAGGTCTCTAATGCCAACACAATTTATTTTATACTTCAACCATGCGGTTATATTTTTTTGAAAATTCCTCCGCACGCGCAAATACATTTGTACACACATACAAACATACTTGGCCATGCGAGGTTGTAACTGCTTTAGCTTCTCATCTACCACATTCCCCATATCCATTCATCGTTGTCTGCAATCACACCTTGACAGCGAAATGCAACAACAATAACAATAACAAATACAAAAAAGAAGAAGAAGAAGGAATATCACCTGCATCTCTCTAAGGTCACATGTTGACTGCTGTCGTTGACTCGAAATGGTTTTGCATAGTCAGTTTGCTCGTAAATCGAAAATCCCCCTAATCTATTGGTGTGGTTTTGCCAGTTTCCCTATGTTGGCGCTATTTCTATTGAGGAATTACATGTACACACACACACACCCACCCATACTCGCCATTCAAACCTCTGTACATACCTTTGTGAGTTGTGAGTGCTTTTTCTCAGCTTATCCTCGAGCCGATATTTTCAATTTTTCTCCAGCACAATCTCCCCAAATGTATGTATGTCTCCATGTCCCAGCATAGATAGTTGTGCTTACATAAATGAAGATTCCTTGGGGACTTTACGATTTATCTTGTCTTGAAGAACAGTGTCACAAAATAGGTATAAATTAAGCAAAATTAAATAATTAATTAAAAAAATAAAAATTTTGATACTTTTTTTTGTTATTTAATATGTCAGCCGGGATTAAGATTCAAAAATTTTCCAAGCAGAAAGTAAGAAAAATAAGTAGAACTTTTAAATTTGTTTGTACATAATTCCTTTTTATTTTCGATTTCCACTATTTTTTAATTAACAAAAAGTTAATTGCAAAGGTTTCGAAGTTTATATAAAATGTATAATAACTTAATAAAAAAAAAATTTTGTTATGTGAAATTTTTTTTTTTAATTTTTAAGTGCTCAATTTTGTGCTATAATTAAAGGGACTTACTGTGTATTTAAAAAATTTCGAAATTTGTTAAAATTTTGCTAAATTCTAATAAATTGTGCACAAAGCTTTTGTTAGATACTGAATTACTATCGCGAAGAAGCACTTCTAAATGTTTTTGTACATAATTATACCTTTCATGGAATTGGTATATTAACTTTGGTCCGATGTTTGTAAGTACCAGAACGAGAAGAGTTAGACCCAACAAAAAGTTTACCGATATGATCAGACTGACGAGCTGAAAGTTTTTGAGCTATTTTAATGAAACTTGGCAGCCAGAGGTCTTTTTACATTTTATTAGACATTTGTCGGACCCGGCCAGATCGGACGACTATAACGTATATAGGAGCCGATTGTTCAGATATCATATTTTACTTCTTAACTTCTTCAATTAAAAAGCTAGAAGAAAAAATTTTGCAAAAAGATCCGCTATACTAAGTTCTATACGACCAGTGAAAATCTTATAGATCAAAGATACATAACATATAGCTCCCATATAACTGATTGTTCAGATATTTCATTTAGCACGGAAACCCTCCCAATTAAGCAGCTAAAGTTTTGAAATTTTGCACAAAGAATAGGTATAAGTAGTGAGAATTAATGTAGTAGTGAAAATCATTAAAATCGGATTTAAATAACATATAGCTGCGATACAACCTATTGTTCAGATATTGCAATTAGTACGAAAACCCCTCCATTAAAGCGGCTAAAAACTTAAAATATATTAATTACTACATATTGGGACTATTATAGCAGTCAAAATATTAACATCGAATAATTATAACATATGGCTCCTATACAATTCGCCCATTCATGAAAGGTATGAAGCCTCCGGCATAGCCGAATACAGCCTTTCTCACTTGTTTTTTTTCTATTTTTAATTTGCGCAATTTTTCAATTAACAAGAAGTAAATTCGATAGGTTTCGAAGTTTATGTGAAAACCTATTTGATAACCTGAAAAGAGATTGTACATATGTTCAAAACTCCCAACATTAATGTATAAATAATACCAATATAATCAAACGAAAAATCTTAAGTCAAAACTACTACGAAAAGCAATACCAAAACCATTACCAATTCAAATACCGATTTCAATACCAATGCAAATACGACTATACGTAAACATATATGCAAATTTTAATATTAGTACCAATACCTTTACCAGATATATTAGTATCACTACCAATACCAATACCAATAGCGGCGCCATTATCGTTACAAATGCAAGTACCAATACCAGTACCAATATCAATTCGAAAACGATTGCTAATACCAATACAAATCGCGATACCAACACCAATACCAATATCGATATCAATACCAATAACAATAATAACAATTACTGTAGCAATATCATATTTAATATTCCAATTTTGGCAACATTTTTTCCAAGTTGCTTACATTTCGAACCACACTTCATTTACTTCTACTACCTTACCGATTTTCCTCAATCACTACCGCGAAGTTGTGCCAGACCCAAAGTTTGTGCTCAATGAATTTTTATTGTTGTTGCCTGTTGCCGTATTTTATACAGTAAGTGGTTGAGTGCCAACGTGGACAAAGTTGAAAACAAACAGATAGACGCGCAAACCATAAAAAAAACCCGCATTTGCCCATAAAGTGCTCACAGACAGTGGAATAAACAAATAAAGCTGGTAAACAAGCTATCGGCTGGGTGAAAGTAGGACAGCAAAGCGCCAGCAAAGAATAGTGCCAACCAGGAAACTCGACGTGGCACACCCGCCGCCATAACCGCCACCCATCGACCAGCAACTGGGCAACAGTTTTTACTACCTTTCGCCGTGCACAACTCATTCGCCGCTCAAGAGCAGCTACTACAATTCAAGCGGAGTTGGAATGCGGAGGCTTGGAGCTCGTCCTGTTCTGTTCTGTTCTCTGCTGTTCGATTTGTTGTTTGAATTTTTGCTCTGCAACGTCCGTCTCTTTTTTGTTTTTTTTTTTCAAATTCTTGCTAGCAAGTCTACAAACAAGGTCGGGACGGCACAAGCAACGGCACAAGTTTCTTGCCAATATGTGCGGTTGTGCGCGTAACCTACAAGTAAATCCCTAAAATGTAAAATGCAAATTTATTTATGTGCGTTCGATGCCAAAGCGACGTCGGCATAAGCATGGGCAGTTGGGGGTAGTGAGAGCACAACCAGGACGACACGGGCCGGGCCAGCCGTTAACCGCCAACTGCCAGCCACCAGCTGCTAACGTATCACCAATTGACCAACCGGTCGACCGACCTCATCAACCTTTGAAACAAACAAAAATAGAGCACTTTACGGGCAACGTACGAATTTGTACGTATGTGTGTATGCGAGAAATTGGCGGTGGTGGCTGTGCGCCAAAGCGTTGTAAATAATGGCCAAGCGAATGCGTTTTGAAAGCAATGAACAACAAGCAATCAATGCACGCACTGTTGGAAGCGTGTACTCTATGGTAAACAACAAATATGGCACAATAAATGGTTGAATGCTAAAGGATTTTGTTATTTGAAATAATTGGGTGATAATTAGAAAGCATCTTTCGGTGAATATTTTGTGTGCGGTGCGTGAGCGGCCGGCGCGTTCGTTAGGCGGCCATCGAAGGAATGTGACGTACGCGAAAGCCTTCGCTGCCTGTTTGTGCCATTGGCGTTGTTGTTGTCGCTATACGCTTGTTGCACGCACTCCTTTGCGCAATTTCTCGTGCAGAACGTGCTTTGAATTTAAATAAATTCATTCATGAAATATTGTTGATGTTCTATTAAACTTGAGCGGTTAATTTATTATTATTCGCTTGGAAATTTACGCAGTTTTAAATAAGTTTTTATTAGGCTTTGTACGGGTAATGAAAGAAATTATGGAAAACGCTATAAACATATTTCATACTAAAAATTATATGCATGTGTTGGAATACATATACATATGTATGTGTATGTATACGTGTGTATGCGTTTCTGTACATATACTTAATTTGCGTCCCATAGTATAAGCCCAGCTATTTAAATGTGACTTAGTGTTGTCAAATTGGTGTTGAAAAGCTTTTTTCGTTAATATACAATTTTAGTTACCATACGAAAATTATTTTTAATTACGTTTTTAATATTAAAATGGTATATTTTTTAGGCGCATATGATTCATATATACTACATACATACATACATATGTACACAACTACCATACATTTTTTTTAAATGTAACTGAAAAAGTGTTATACTTACTACCGCCTGCACTTAGTATTCTCGTTTGTCTAAATAATTAAAAATTCACCGAATACTTCAGTCCTTTTATTTTTGAATAAGGCTGCCTTCGACCGTAAAATGACCAGTAATTATGTGCATATGAAATAAAAAAAATATTTTTCGAATCATAAACCATCTTAATTAAAACATTGTTTAACAGAGTTTCTATAAAATTTTAATGAAATTTACATATATTTACATGCATATTTGTGGAATGACATAACAAAGTATTTGACTTGAGCGGGTTTTACTTTGGACGCATAATTTTTGATATTTTATAAACTAGTTATAAATAGTTCGTGAAAGTACTTTTTTTAGCGAGGCAAATTTATTCCTTAAATTTTTCCTTCAACCCGGACCTAAATTTGTAGCATATTAAATTGTAAGGGGAGAACGGCCGCTCTGCCTCAACACTTGTTGGTTGGATTTTAGATAAAATGTTGGTCACATCCAAACATTCTGATAATTTGTATGGCTTTCTATTATTAGACACTAGCGAGCTGCTCGTTAAAAGTTGATGCTAATTATTTTTCAGACCTACTCTACTTTATCCATCTAAACCACCATTCAAAGTTAATTTCTTCCTTTTTATTTCCCAAAATTTGAATGTTGCGAGCACATAAGGCTTCAACAGTAACTTTGACTGGGTGGTGCGGTTTTATCAAATAAATACTTAGGTGTTGCAAACGAGTAAAGCGCAACCAGCGTTAGAACTAATGATTTTCTTTGCTTTTGAAAGGAAGATATTTGTGATAAAAAAAACTAAAAATTTAATTGGCTATTAATTGAATTGTTTTCAGCAATCCCGGGATGTGAATAAACTGATCCCGGGATATTCGGAAGTAAAAGAAGACCGGGATTTCGAAATCCTAGGATTGACATTCATAGTATGTATGTACCTGGCTTAAAAACAATTGGCCATTGTGATGTTTTTGTAAGAGCGTTTATTTATTTTTGGAAATATTTTCCCTACATTTTGTATTAAATATGGTTCCAAATTTTCAAAAAAATTAAGGGAAGAAAAATTTTAAACTTTGTCGTCGGAATCTTGACATTTTTAAAATAATTGTTTGAAGAAGTTTTTTTGCAGCCACTGTATCAAATAGCAAAGTGCGAATTATAAATGAGGGATATCATACAAAAGCAGTTCAAAATGGCATCATTGTATAATTTATAGTATATATAGAATATATATATATTAGCATAAATCTTATAACCTTTCTCTTTAATCGCCCGGTGTAGCTCTGTTAGAGTAAATTTTAAGCAAGCTTATTCGAATGGTTAAATAATATTAACGAGTAATTTTATTTTGCTTTATCTCTTTCTCAAATTTGTGTTTGCAGTTTTAGAGAATATTAAATTTTAGTACACTAATACGATAGTTTGAATTGGTTAAAAAATCCCATTGGTTTTAACAATTTTTTTCTACTCTTTTCGAATTTGATACTCGAGATCTAAAATGAAATATTTGAATTAAGAAAACAAAGTTAGCTACATATGTATTATTGTTTGAATATCTCTCAAATAGAAAAAATATATATATCGAAACTTCTAACTTTAGAAAAATGTACACACATATAGAGCGAGGTATATTTCTAAGGTGAGATGAGGTGCGGTAAGTTAGAAGTGCAAAATTTAGGCTAGTGGCTAATTCAGATATGGTGTTAATTTATGTCAAATCCGACCATAAAAACGATTTTTATTGTGCGCTTCAACTCTTCAGACACCACTTTAGAAATAATAAAAGTATGTAAAATTTTATTTTATAAAGCAATAACTGCAATTCATTGTAATGGCATTTGTAAATTACAAACTCATTTAAATACAATACTTATTGAGGAATATTAGAAAATCAGATTAAAAACACCTCAATTTGTTTTTTTTGTAATTAACTAAATCTATAAAATATTATTATTTTCAAATTAGTCAAATAAAAAGTTTGAATCCGCCATTCTAACTAGTAGAAATGCAATCAGTCTTTCTTTCAGTTCATATTTCGTAATATTTGTAAATACGAATATATGGGAATGATTTGTTCCCAAGAAATTGGCGATATACACAACTGAATATTGCACAATATTACTAGATAAATAAGTTCTGCAATTCCTGACTTGACTTACAAAAATACCAAACAATAAAGTTTTTGATATTTGTTGGAACGATTTTCCGAACTTGACTCATAATGACGCAAAATCGTTCCAACAAATATCAATATTTCAACCTGTCGGACAAGAAAAAGAAGAAAACAATACAATCAAGTTTTAGTTAATATTTAGAATGTTTTCTCTTTTGGAAAAGCTCATCTTATTTTGTGTTTCAGCAACTACCAACATTAGCCCAAAAAATATTTATTTTATGAAGTTAATGTTTTCTTGAAACTGTGACGTAAGCGACAAATTGGTTTGATAGAAACAAGAATGTAACCAAAAATAATTATGAAACATTTCTTCAAACTTAATCAATCACTCACACATACAGTTGTGGTCACATAAATAGTAGTAAATTTTAAAATTATATATCTTGAAACTAAGATGTATTTATTTATTTTTGACATACTCAGAATTTTCCTAAAAGTTCTGAATAAAAAGTTTGAAATTTTGATGACAGTTTTTAAAAATTTATTAAGTTTTTTCGAATTTTGAATAAGCTTTGTAACTTTTATTTACATGGCTTCGGTTATTGATTCCACTTAATTTTAAATGAAAATTGTCAAAAATAAATAAATAAATTTTCAAGAAATATCATTTTAAAATTCACTACTATTTTTGTGAACACCGCTGTACATGTGTATGCACGAGTATATCCACACTCTTAATCAAGTTCTCACAAACCCTAGCGGCTAAGAAACTTATTGCTACTAATTTACCGCGACACTACACAAAAGTTCGCACAGTCAACTTTATCCTTTATAAGTAAGTCCTGGCAAATGTTTGTAAAAATGTGATTCAAGTAAATAAGTTACAGTTGAAAAGAGAAAACTAATCAGTCCGTCGACACCAAAAAACACTTTACTTCATGAGCTCAATTATCTTCAAATAGATTTGCCACCATGTAAATATGTATATCTTTTTAATATATCTATGCTCGTGTGCGATTTTCATTGATTGCAGGTTCAGCCAAGCAGCTGGAAAATACCGAACTCTCGAATGGCATTGTCCAAGACGAACCGGAGATAATCGCCCAGCAGACCGATAAAGTTGATATACTTCTACATTGTATTAAATCATCAACGCGTGATGCCGCCTGGATTTATGGACAAGTGTTGTGCCAAATTATACGTGATTTAGTGCCACCGAATGAAATATTGACGAAGGTCATAAAAGAGTTTCTAGCCATAAATCAACCGCATTGCGATGTTATTGCAATGATTGTGTATCAGGTAAGTGCGCAAAGACCAAAAACACATACATATCTACATACATACATACATACGAGTATGTATGCGCAAATAAATAATAAAAAAAAATATGTATAACAAAAGCTGCACTGCATCATTCAAATGGTTTAGATATTGGAGTTGTGTAGTTTCATTTCCTCGACACTTTGGTGTTTGTTGCACGTTGAATTGTGAGCGCATTTTCGGTGCAAAGGAGTCTCGGCAGGAGTTGTGCGACGTGTCAGTCGAAGCCCGCTTGGGTTTTTACCCATTTAGTGCTCATCCATTATAGTTTGCACATACAAATATTACTTTCAAACAATGAATATCAAGCGTTTCATACAAATACATAACGTATGGAAGTATGTAATGGGCGAGTAGGTTATGACTTTGTGTTGCCGTTGGCGGCGCGCATTTACAGTTGTACTTGTATTCGTATGAGCTGAAGTCAGTTTTTGGGGTCGTGTGCTGCTTTATTTGAGTTTAAGTTTTCCTTTTGGTGTTCTGTCTGCGCAACGGTTCGTTAGTGTTTTGTCTACGCGTAAGGCTTTTGCCATTAGTTTTTAGCGATTTCATCGCACCAAATAAAAACAAAGTGATGCCACGTTCCGTGCTTTTAGGTGCGAATACACTGGCACTGTAGGATGTGGATTCTTTGAAACCTTTGTAAATCAGCTGTTTGCATATAAAAAATATCGACAAATATTTCTACCTTCTTTGAGAAATTTGTTAGCTCTCAAGTTGAGAGCTCCAACATTTTTCTTCAATTGTTCCCAAAGTGTAGAGAGCGGTAAAGCATTAGGTTGTTATTCAACGTCATTCAAACTTTTAAAACACTTTCGCTTGAAATCGATACTACATAATAAAAAATATGAGTTTACAACCAAAAATTTTGGTTACATAACGATTTTTTAAGTGTCTAAATCAAGTGCTTTTTGGCCCTTTATTATACCATAAATTGGAGTTTGTGAATGAAAGAAAAAATATCTTCACTCAAATATGTTTCTCATAAGACGCTATTGAAGTTATTTTTTTTTTATAAAAACGGTGTTCAAAATCAATAAAAAATCAGACTTAAATTAACCACTCCTAAACTCCCCACACTGAACCCACCACACCTGAACTCGCCGCTCCTAACAACGTCACACAAAAATTTGTGAAACTTGTACTTACCACAACCTAAATTCACCACCACTTGAATAACCACAAGTAAGCTCTCAACAGTTGAACCCATTACACTTGAATTTGTCACTTCTAAACTAACATTTACTTAACTTACCACACTCGATTATACCACAACTGCACTGACTTCTGGCCCAGGCGCACTCTTGTTTTGAAGTGAAAAATAAGTACATACGAAATTAGAATTAAAAATATGAAATTTGTTATAATAATATTATATATACCACACCTAAAGTCGTCACACCTTAGTTCTCCATATTTGATTCCACCATACCTTAATTCACTGCACTTAAATTCACCACGCTCCAACTTACCACATCTGTACTTACCTCACTTCAACTTTGTTCGTTTACCATAACTTCGAAAGATCGTAACCTAAAATTATTTATAAGAAATATGAAATGATTAAGAAATAAACCAAGAAAAGTTTCACTTTCACAGTGCGGCCCGAGCACACCCCTTCTTTTCGAAGTGACAATTGAGCTGCAAATCAGCTATGCAATTAATAATTTTTTAGCCACGAAACGCACTAAAATTTATAACTACATATGTAGATGTTAAAATTTTTCAGCGAATAACCGACTTGTCTTCGAGATGCGTGCCGAGTAAAAACCTTTGACCGCCCACCTAAGTAGTTTACCCTTATTTCCGACGGTTATCTTAATTCTTCAACGGCCCAGCTAGTTGCTATTATTGTCTGTGAAGCATTTGCGTCAAACGATTTGCAACACCGAAACGGTGCGACGATTACAACCACACAAAACTGGCGGAAATAAATGTCGGTAGTCGCGCCACTTCAGTCTAAATACGCACGAGCATACGTAAGTGCATCCATAAAAACGATTAAATGCATTTGTATGAGTGTCGGGTGTGTTCGTATGTTGCACCTGTAACATTTGTGCTGCTGATATTTGTACATTTGTATGCAAGCATGTGTACTCGTATATGTGCAAATGATTTTTTCTGCAACCGCAAAACTAATGACAACCCAAATGTGTAACTACAAACCACTAACATGAAAGTGAACCTGAACACACACACACACACGTGCACACATGTATGTATGTATGTACATGCGCCAACTGTTTATTGCATTTGGGTCAAAATAGTCGCTTCCTTGGCTGGCGTGCTCTTTGGCTACATTTGGGGGAGTGGAAAGTAATAAAAATCTTCATTAGTCTAATAAACGTGCACGTCGAGGTTCAAGGTTGTAAATCTGAAACGTGTATTAAATGCTCTAAATGTATATTTTTTCTCTTATTTTTTTGTTTTAATTCTATCTACTTCTTTAAGTATTCTTATGTGCTTTTTTTCGTCTTCAGTTTTAGCTTTTTTCCAACAACGCTGGACTACTGCTCTACTTAAATACTCGTCTTTTTCATTATTATATTTTTTTTTGTGTGTGTTATTTAAAGCACTTTCAATTTCTTGATTTTTATTTTTGCTTGCTGGCGCGTAACTAAGGCGCACAAATTTTTTCTAAACGCGTTTAATTCGCATTTCGTACTTCTCGCTTGCCCTTTAAATATTTACCTTTGAAATTTCTATATTGTTTACATACTTTCTTGGCTTAAGCCATTTTTTACAATTTTCATTTCTTTCCTTTGCGTTTGCTGTGTGCCAGCTGGCCTTAAGTGCTGTACTACAATTGTACTACTGCCCTACTACGAAAGCGCCACTCTCTTGCAGTAGTTGTTGTCGGCGCTAACGCAGCGTGCAGTTGTTGTTGGCGCTGTGCGTAGCTGCTGCAGTTAGTTTTGTGTGCAGCAAACACCCAATTTTGCTGTCTTCTTGATTTTTCGTAATTTGCCGTTTAAATATTTTCCATCCTTGGACGTTCGTCGTCCTTCACAACGCTACCAAAAATTCAACATTCAACATGGCTGCACTCAACCTTCTATGTAGATTTTACTTTCAACTTACTACATTCAACATGCAACATTCTTTACTCGCCACTCGACGTGCAACATTCAGCATTTAATTTCCTTCGCTTTTTTTTACCAGCTTCCTGAACTACAAGCCATTTGATTTACTTGCGCACATTTTTTTTTTTTTGCACTAATTTTTCTTTAAAATTCTCTGCGCACAAAATAATATTTTTGCTACTAATTTTTCATTTTTCGTTTATACTCTTTCTCAACAGGTTTTCCGTAGCGCCATCGATTCGACGTTCTTGCAAATGTTGCAAGACTGGCTCATATGCTCGTTGCCAACTTTTCTGGCCTTACCTGAACAAAAAGGTGTCTGGTGTCTTAGCGTCATCTTTTTATCCGCTTCCATAAATCTGCATTTGATTAAACTATTTCCGGTGCTGCTAAGCACCGGTGCCGCAACAGCTGCAGCAGCATCAGCAATCTCATCAACTGACGGTGGCAGCGTTGGAGGCATTGAAGGCATTGGAGGCGTCAGAGGCAAGGCAGATGCTACTGCTGCTGATGCTGCTGTTGGAGAATTTCATAAATTGGGTCAACACGAAATTGCATTGTTCGTGACAGCTGCTGTAGATTTTCATGCGAAATTGAGTGCGGAGCAGCGGATGCGTTTTCGTGATGCCTTCAAGCAATTCCACAGGCAACCAGTTTATGCCAAGCTGTTACAATGTCTCTGATTTGGCCACGCATAGTTTCAGCAGCAAAATAAGTCGTTGTTGTTGTTGTTGTTGCAGCAAAAAAAGCAGCAGCAACAGTAATATGCGTATTAAATACGAGCTGATGATGTGGTATGAAGTATACGGACAAGTGGTAGGGAATGTGTGTGTGTGTGTGTGTGGTCTCTGTGCGCTTGCATTTTGACAGTTTGCAGCCGAGATGACATCACTTAATGGTCAATATACATAGACCGCATAGATAAGCGATGCAATTGCATTAAGCTAAAGTACGTGTATAAAGTGTAGCACAGTCAATGCAATTTGTTGTTGGTTAATGTTTTTATTTATGTTGAGTTAATGAGTTGCTCACTTTATTTATGAGGCCATTGCTAAAGATGTCTAAATTGAACCAGCGCAGTGAAATAACTAATGCGGTTAACTTAGTTGCAGTTATTGTTGTTGTACATTTGCCCGCAAAAAATATATAGGGAAAGTAAAAACTAAAGCTAGATTATGCAATTATTATATTTGTGTGGACATTTTCAGCGGAGTATAAACTTTCAACACAAATCTTTTTTTTAATGCATAACTAAATTAGGTTGAGGTTAGTTTGAAGTCGCAATATATAAGATTTCAAAACACTCTGCTCTTATCGAAATAATTAGTTTTTAATAAAAAATATCGCGCTGCTTTAAAGCTTAGTATACAGATCTCAAGAAAATTTTAAAATATTCCAAAAAAATGGCACTCAACAGATGAAAAAGATATTTTCTTATTTACAAAATTTCCTAAATTAGTCTGAAGCTTCCAAGAAAACAATGCTCGTATATTAAATTCTTCAAAAAAATTTACAGCGACTGCAAAGTACTTTTTCAAGCAACAGAAATAATGCAAAATATTTCGTGTGATTTTTCTTTAAAACTGTTTTCTTCTAAGCTTAAACTATCAAAGTGCATTCGTCAACCGAGAAATATAACCGAATTTGCAGTGAACTTTTGCCATTCTTCTAACTTTTAGACAATTTTTATTTATCAAATATAATTTTAAAGTTTAATTAAAACCTTTGTAATTAGTTTTTAAGTCAAACAAGCCAAATGAATAAGTCTTTCTCAGCAGCTCTTCCACTCCTTCAAAGGTGTAGAAAACTCACAGATATTTACTATATAAAATATTTAGAATCAAAACCTATGTTATGGCATACCTGAATGGAAAATATAGGATGGACCCCGTACTCATGAGAAGCATTAAATTGTAGGTACTATAAAAAAAAATATAAAAAATATGCTAAAAATTTTAGTATGACAGCTATGAGTCTGTAACATTATCAAATGAACTGAACGTACGATCTTCCGTAATGTAACATATAATGAGTCATTTGGCTAGTTGCTATTTAAAAAAAAACACATAAGGTTCATATTTGGAAAACATTTGAATAAACATAAAAAATTTATTTTAAATTCAGATTTTGTGAATTAGAAGTTATTAATAATGACAACCAGAAGCACTTAAATTAACTCCTTGCTGTCAAAGTAATTGATTTTTCAAAATTATCTTTTAATCTTTTTTCGATTTAATTTCTTACAAACGTCACAAAATGCAGAACCGTCAAAATATCGCACAAAGTGTAGTTTGTTAAATATTTTCTGAATATTCGTTGCTTTTGAATATGTTAAAAAAAATGTCTATTAATTTCTTGTGGTTGTAGCTCTTAAAATTTATATTTTATTTTTATAACGAATTCATACAATTCACATTTTCATAACTTTTGGTTTGAAACTAAAGAAAATATTCTAAATTTAAAAACCGAAATCGGCATTTTTTACCGTACGTACACCTAAAATCTGTATATACTCATTCGTTTCTAAAATATGTAGGCAGTAAAGTTTACTCCAACTGCCGTTGGTCGGAACGTATGATTAAACTATTGAAATGTTATTTCCACTAAATCCATTAATATATATTACAAAAAAAAAGTGTTTTTTTGAAATCAATTCATTTTATATTGATTGTGAGCGTGAAATATAAAAAAACATTGACGTTTTGATGATTTTATTTATTTATTTTTTCCAAACCATTTTTTCTAATTTTTTTTTTTATTAAAACTACTATAGTTCTCTCTATAGCAAAATCAATGATAACAACATAGTTAGGTGGAACAGTTCTCTCAATTCCATTGTCATGATAATTTTTTGACGTTGTTAAGCATTTTAAAATTATAATTTAGAGAGCAAAAAATTGAAAATAAACAAAATAATTAAATATGAAAAAAAAAAATATTAAATTTGGAGTAAACAATAAATTTATATACATATTATATTACATATTATAAAATATTACTGACATTACTTAAATATGATTCAAGTCGGTTACGTAAAATACTCTTTGGCAAAGAGAAACCAAGCTTTAGAGAACTCGAAATCGTATTGAATTCTTGCAAAGTTCTATTTAAAGGAGCATTTTTAGTGTAGAAAGTTTTGCTGAAAGTGACCCTAAACAAAATATTCTGCTAAGCAATAAGGGCAATCTACATTACCGGCAATCACATCAAAAATAAAAGAAATAGTCAGGAAGATTATTCGATTCTTAATACAGAGTAAACATTCAAGCTAGCCCATGGAATGCAAAGATGAAAATAGTTTTAAGTTATAATTTCTGGTGCAGGAGAAAGGTGTTTCGAAGGCTGTTGGCATCAGCCTTCGTCGTTTGCCAGCATAAAAGTTGGCTTCGCTAAAATGTTTCTTACATACTCACACCGAATCGGAAAAATTCGATCCAATCTCTTCCTATGCACACCTCTTTTGAGCAATGCCTTTTTTTCGTTATTTTATAAATTATTTGCTGAAATTTTGTTCAAGCTTTGTATGTTGTTGTGTATAATTTTTCCACAAAACTTTTTGTTTACTTTTTTTTTATTTTTGAACACATTTAGAGGTTAAGGTTTGACATAAAAACGCTACGGAATTCAGGCGCTCTCAGTACTAAGCACAATTTGATAAATTTACTTTGATTTATACCATGACAATAACTATTCAAATCATTTGTATATAAAGCAAAATTCCAAAAATTTTTAAAAAGTTCAAAATTCTCTACCAATATTTAAGACTTACTTCAATTTTGTCTCGAGTATTGGACAAAATTTTATATTTTATACGGGAAAAAACGCAAAACTAGCTCGGAGAAAAAAAATCTCAAAAAGCAACGATAATTTTGAGCGACTTAGGAGCGTTTGCACCATCACTGGTTAAAATCATCGGCGGTTAGCTACAATTTAGGGTTTGCTTATCTGAAGAATGATCTTAACCGGCGCTTTTTGTTGTGATTAAGCGCTTAACCGGAGTTGATTTTTATTGCACTAAAAAGTTTTCTAAAATATTTTAAAAAGGAAATTTGAAATTTTACTTTTTAAAATTTTTTATGTTTGCATTGTTTGCTTAGTTTTGACGCTCACTGTAGATACATATGTAGTCAAAATACTGGAAAGAAAAAAAATTTTTTAGATAAGAAATTTAAATTAAAAAAAAACTCGCTAAATGACATTGCATAGTAAAATTGTATGCACCCGTGAATTAAGTATGATTAAGTTTTTAGAAAGTCAAAAATTTATTAATTTCACTAGGAAAATATTTACATATGTAGTCATATAAAAACCTCCAAGAAATTCCTAGTTACAAGTTTTTCTATAATTTCTACAATTTCTTCATATCACTTATGTGTGTTTTGAAGACTTACGCAACCAAGTCCCGCTAGGATTTTTTAAATAAAAAATCTTGCAATTTAGGTTCCTCAAGAAAACCAACTCAATGTAAGGCAATAATAATTGGTTAAAAAATTTTAAAGGTACGCGTCGCCATTTTTGTAAATGTTTTTTTCTTTTTTTGTTGTACCACAATACTACTGCCTGCAATGATAATGTAGGGCGCAAAACTATATTCCACAAGCCGTCTGTCTTTCGTATTCTTAATTTCTGTTCCGCGTACTTCTAAATGTTATTTAACTTTCGTTTAATTGCGAGTGATGTCATCCGCCGCGGCAAACTGCCAACGAGCCAGCCACAGTAGCAACTAGCACCACCACTACCACCACCATCAGCAACTACGAGTATTAGCCCATTCCACTAATGCAGCTTCGACATCTCAACCACACATACGCCCGCGCCCACAAAACAGCAGCTACTAAGCGTCGTCGTTAACATCTTTACCGATGAACGGCGCTGCTTACAAACTCTTAAAATATTTTCCACAACTTTAACATACTTTTTAGCTGAAGCTCTCGTTTGTTGTTGCCACAAAAGTTGCTGAATTCATTTTTGTCGTTCATCGTTCGTCCGTTGCGGGTTGAAAATTGTCTAGAAGAAAGACAAGCGTGAATAACTAATTGCCAAGATTGGCAGGCAGCAGCAGCAACTACGCTGGCATTAGTGTCCCCAATGCCGGATGGGCCTATATGAAAATACTTATAAATACACATACATATACTCGTATATATGTATAAATACTATAGTAACTATGTATACTCGTATGTACGTAAAGAATCACTAGTTCAGATTTGTCACTCGCCATGGAACAACTCGCCAGCATTGAAGAATTCCCTCATCAGCAAAGTCAATCCGCATACGCTTAGGCGACGTACCAAGCAAAGCTTGAGCCACAACGCCACACAATTTCCACCAACGATCCACAACTCGGACATACATACATTCTCTACATACAAAGTCAGGAGTTGGCAATCTTCAAATGTCGCCAGTCGAGACAAGTCGAATTGACTAAATGCATAAATGAACGAATGAATGAATGAAGAAACGACTTCCAAAGATGTTTGAATCAGCAATGCTTGGCTGACTGACGATTGGCTAACTATGGTACTGGTTAGCTGACTGTTGCTTGGAAGCTACACTGTGCTGTCCGCTGCTTCATACCCTGGCGCGCGGCAAAGTCTTCTTTCAAGCTGAACGCAACGCCAGCAATTTGAATGATAAAAGTTTTTGATAAACCCCATTTTTTAGTTAAGAATTAAAATTAATTTATGTTATACGTATGTATGTATGTATGTATGTACGAATATAAATATGTTTGTTTGTTTGTATGTATGTATATATGTCACTATGTAGTAGTTTGTATTAAAATTGTGAATTGTAAAGCAAGTGCAAGGCGTAATAAGGTGGCATGCCGGCAAGGCGTAGCGCAATGAAATGATTAGTTTAACTTCGAGTGAAGTGGCTGGGATGTGATGGCATGATGGCAAGCAAAGCGCCAGTGGCGCAGCTCTTGAGTGAAATCAAAAAACTTTTGCAAAATTATTATTTGCCTAATAAGTAAGATCGCCGAGCGAGTGACCTCAGCTGCGGTGGAAAGTTGATTTAGTTTTGTGGTACCATCGGGTGCCTCAAAGTAGTTAGTGTGAATGGGTTTTTGTTTGCTTAAAGATAACAAATTCGAATTGAATGGGCTTTGGACAATTTTTTCAAAAGGGTTATATGAGCGAAAAAAAAATAAAAATAAAAAGTAAATGGCAAAGAAAAACCGTGCGATGACAAAAGCTAAAATAACTAAATTCTTACAAAGTGATAAAAAAGCGCCTAAAATTAATTAGAATATAAACACAAAAACTTATATAGTAAGTTTTTTCAGCTTAACTATTTTGTTTTGCAAGAAACAAAAAAGAAATGAAGCTCTTTATATATTGTAAGCAAGAAAAGTCTTGAAATATTGTATTAGAGAAATACATACATACATTTGTAACTGTTATAAACGTAGCACATAAAATATCAACACCATGACATACAATTTAAAAGAATATAAAAGAAATACATTTCTTTTGTCTAAATTTGCTCACCTAAAACACACATGAATAAATAATGGTTTTTAGCCGCCTTTATTTGTAGAAAATAATTTATGGTACGATGTTGACATTCTTCTATCGTTAATCGGTGTTTCTTTATAATTTTATTTTGTTCTAAAAATTTTTAATTAAATGCTTTTTTTTATCTAGAAATTTCAAAAAAAATTTAGCAAGCTTAAGCTCTCTTCGTATACTGCATCAATAAGTTACATTTTAATTATAAGTCATTTAACGTAATTGTCAAAGAATTCTTTCTTTCCACGTTTTCCGACTGTATTTTAGAAAAACACAAATGTTTTCCAGAAAATGATAAATTTATTTTAAAAAATCACAAACAAAATGCAGAAATGGCCAAATGAAGTTTAGAAAAACTGAAATGTATTTTAGAAAACTTCAAATGATTTTAGAAAACTTCCAATCTATTTCAGAAAAACACAAAGGAAATTTAGAAACGGCCCAGAGTATTTCAGAAAAACACATACGTATATCAGAATTGGCCAAATATATTTCAGAAAACCATAGATGTATTTCAGAATGGGCCAAATGTTTATCAGAAAAACACAATTGTATTTCAGAAAAGACGAAATTAAATGTACATATTTGTGTTTTTCTGAAATACATTTGCGTTATTCTGAATTTTATTTGTGTTTTCTTGAAATACATTTGGCCATTTCTGTATTTCATTTGTGATTTTCTGAAATACATTTGTCTTTTTCTGAAAAACATATGGGTTTTTTAGAAATACTATTGGAAAAGGTGTAGTTGCTTCTTTAACTTTTACATTTGGGCTCTCAAAGCAACATTCAATAGAATCCATGTAAGTAGAAATATTTCGCATTTGAAGATTTCAGTGTGGAGCTCCACATTTGTGAGTAATGCTAACAGAAAAAATAGTAAATTTGGAAAAGTTGAGCGTTTAGATTGCTTCTAAACTATAAGCCGCGGTTCAAGTCCATACCAGCGAAAAAAAAACGTAATACAATTTTTTTTAAATGTACATATGTAAATAACGACAAAAAGACACTCCATTTTGGATTCGCCGTATTCATTTGTTAAAGGTGCATTAAAGAATTTTTTGGAAAAAATCAAGAAAATGATTTTTCAAATACTTTGCAAATAAAAACAAATTTAGAGAAACTTATGCTTAATACTCGTATAATTTTAATGCATAAGTTCTGAAAAAAAAAAGAAATTTATTAGGAAATTTTTTTTTTCATTTATTTACCGATAATAATGCGGAAAAAAATATCAACCTACTTTGCAAATAAAAACTTATTTAGAAAAACCAATGCTAAATATAATTTGAATGCATAATTTCTGAAAAAAAAACAAAAAATAAAAAAAAAATTTTTATTCAACTACACATAATAATGCGGAAAAAAATTTCAACACATTAACATTTAAAATATTTTTTAAATATTTTAAATATATGTATGTATAATGATTTCAATTTTAATGCAAAAAAATTTGTTTACCAAAATTTATGACTTAAATGTTTTCCATACAGCTTTGCATTAAATTCGTAAAATATTAATTTTTACTAAGAAAAATTCTTGATAAATAGACAAAACTTGATAGTCAATTTAGTGAGTTTATCAAAGGAGCACCATCGCGCTGTAGATTTGCTGCACATACATAAATATGTACATATGTATGTATGTCTCTGCCATGAAAACGGTCAAATTAGTCCATTTCAGCGAGCTAAAATAAATTCTGCTACTCAATTTTGTTTGGTATTTATTTTTGTGATTGTTTCGAATTTATAACATTAGTTTCACAGTTTAAAAATAAAAACATTTTAATGTAATAAACACTGCAGCTTCTGGTTCTCCATTAGCTCTAAAATGTGACGTCAAATGTTGTCAATATCGATGTCAGTTCAGGCAGTTCTTAACCAAATACTATCAAAGTTATCTAAGTTAGGTTAAACGTTTTTTTTCACTTATATGGTCATTTGAAAACTATTGTTTTTCTCATCTGACTAAATGCTTCCTTACTTATGTATGTCAATGAGAAATACTAAAATTGATCTAAAAGCTTTATAGAATGTTAATATGTTTAAATCTACATATGTACGTATTTAACCATTTATATGCAGGAAAGTTATCGAAATTAAAAATTTTATAATAACTATTAAAATAAATAACAACATAACTTTGTATCTCTGTATGTACAAATGTAATCGATTTCATGTATTGCCGTTTGAAAATATGTTTCAAATAAATTATGCAAATTCAATAAATGCAAAACAATATATACTACATATAAATATCTAACAAGTGATTTTTGTTTTATTCGTTGGTAAGAAGGAGGAATTTGAAATTTTGAATTCTAGGGTGGGCTGCTTACTCAAAATGTTTTTGTTGGATTGATTTTTGCAATGACATTAAATCACTTTTCCATTGAAGTTGTTAAAAATGTCTGCAGTTTTTCGAACAGCTGTTCATTGCTCCTGCTACTTTTCATTTAGGGTTTGGATATTTGCAATTAAAAATTTTAAATGCCGACAGCAAAATTTACTTCCCACTCCAAATCGTCATAAAAATATTTGAAATAATCAATATCAACCGCGTTGCCAACCAAAAATAAGAATTTCGAAGTTCTTAATTTGACATATTGGCAGAAATATACATACATACATATACCGATATTATTGCAAGTGAAGAATGAAGTTTAATATCAACATTGTAAGCCATTTGATAAGAAGTTTTTGTTAATTAAAAGCAAAATTGTATAAAAATTCATCGTATGTATGAACATTGTTAAGAGATGATCTAAATACAGACTTCTCAAATGATGAAATGGGTGATATTGTCGAATTCATTGCTCAGATATATTAATGTTTAATGGTTTAAAGATTTGTGACAAGTTTTCGCCTCAACAAAGAAGCATTCATACAAAAAACATGCGTACGATTTGTTTGTGATCTCCGCATATATGTATATACATATGTACACATATACATATGTATGTACACATTATGTGTCTGGTAATAAATCTCATTTCCTTGCATAGTTTATATTACATATGTACATAAATACAAATGTACACACGTTGCATATTTATGCATTTATATACGTCTAATTTTTCTAAAATTTATTTCGCCCCGACACCAGTCACTGTTCGTACAAAAATTCCGCAATTGACAGCTCCGACGCATTCTGGCATACCGATATAACGAATTGCGAAAACAGTCTACGAATTTCGAATTTACGATTACGAAAAGCGGATTTGAGCATATCGATTCTACGATTCGTAGCCTAATCGAACGTACGACGGATTCCAGCATAGGGATGATAATGAATTTAAACCACTTGTCGTTAGAAATAAAGTAATTCTTAAATTGCTTTTAAAGTACTTTGATTTCCGACAGGGGCGTGTAGAGCCCAAGCTTGTGTTCGTTCACCTTATTAATACTTGACTGAAGGTGATAATTAATTCTTAATTCTCGACTGGATTAAGTGGCAATGAGCTGGCAATTCGCACATATGAAAGCTCTCAAAAACATATACACACACACACCCACGCACGCACTCATTGCAGAGATAAACAAGTGCATTTTAATTCACTCCAGTCACACACACACACACACACACATGTATGCGTGCATGCGTGCAAGCGCAATTAAGTGTAAGTTAAATTTATGTTTACAAAAGGCTACTCGAAGATTTGAATATCATGAATGACCAGTTGGCCAGTGCTGAATTTTGCCTCAAGACAAGGAATTACCAAGAAGAAATAATGGGAAGTTTTGCTTCCTCTTTGAAATTTTGTTTAATTCATGCATTCAAATTTGGCTAATGCAGGGTTTTCAATTAGCTAGCTTGTCGTACAGATGTCGACATGTCGTTCAGATAAATCAACGGCAGTGGCTCAGACATGGAATAATATAATACTATCGGTTTGTTCGCATTAAATTTGTTAAGTTTATCATCTTATGCTTAAATGAATATGCATGCAAGTTTAATTTGATTATAATTAAACTATTTAAGTGGATAACTTAATCAGAAACTACAAGATTCAATTACATTTTAACAATTGGTTAAATTTTTTTTTTTTGAAGTGTAAACATATTAGTTAATGGAAAGGATAAAATTAGTCTCAAACCAGCAGAATATATGAAACTGATTCTTGCGCTATTTGTAACACCCTTTGAAAGGTGGTTGAAAGAGTTTCCTACGTGTGTGATCGCTAGTACTTAATAGTTCGTGTTCGTATATACTAAATGGCGCGCCAGCTCCCGCACATTTTGGTTATTGTACGTGCTTGGTCCTTCCTTATAATTATTACTGATTTATTATTTTGGGTTGTGCGTATGGGCACAAATTTCCGATAACACAACAGAATGGTTTCTTATATTTCAAGACTGGTTCGTAATTATTTCGGGACAAGTTAACTAATTTTCGAGAGCACTTTAGGATCATTTTGGGACTAGTTTTGGAATAACTACTTTGCAGTTTCGAAAACTGTGTGTGGCTATTTAACGAATATTTCTGTATTAGCACTTGACAATTTACTGGATGTTTCGAGCCCTTTTAAGTTACATTTCGAGGCTAGATCTGAAGCCTTTGGATACAGTTTGGACTAGTTTGATATCATTTTTTGGAATTATAAAGAAAAACCTCGAGACTAGTTAGTTAGTAATTAATGGGGAAACCATTTCGGGACACTTTTCAGATTTTTTAGAGATTTTTTCTTTTATGTTGTTGTTGAAGGTTTCGAGGAATCTATTGCATTTTGGAACGATTCTCCACCATTCCTTGTCAAGTTTGGTTTTAAGACAAACTGTTTTCGGCGTTGAAAAAAAAAAACACAAATATAGACCTCCAATGATAAATCTGCAATAAAAAGTCTTGATAAATAAGCAGTGTGGATGTAAATGCTATCAAGGCGAGTTTTCCTATTCTTCCACTACCCTCTGTCTCAGGTCTTCGTAGAAATGTTTTCGATATATAAGAATTTGTGGTAAATAAGAAAACACATTTTAAAATTATAAATCATTTTTTTTTTCCATACTCAAGGCCTTCAAAATATAATTGTTGTGGAATAGACCAGCACTTTATCTGGTTGAATAGACATAAGTATATCTTTCGTCTGGGTTTCCGGGCATAATAATAATAATAATAATTTGGCTAAATAGCTCAGTATTTGGCTGAGCTTATCGGAGGATCTAACATTCTTGGAGCATTATGATATAAGTAATATTTATAATGTTCACAAATTATAACACAACCATATTTTAAAAGATTTGGACACTTAATTATTCTTCTTATTAATTTTAATTATTTTTCAATTAAAACATCGTTAAACACCGTTAAAACAACTTTTTAAATAAAAAAAATAATACAAAACATATACGAATTTCATCAAAATTTCAATCTTTAAAAAAAAATAATAATTTTTTAGAGTATGCAGATAGGTAGCTCATTCAATTTTAGTATAAAAAGTGCAAGTTTCTAGTGGCTACAAATTATCACATAGTTTTGACAATTTTTTTATTGGCAAATTCCTTCACACAACGCAAAACCGCGATTAATATTTAAATGGAAGGAATTTTGAAAGCGCGTCAATAAAAAAATTGTCAAAAAGCAGTGGTACTTCATAGCCACTAAAAACTTGTACATTATTTAAATAAAATTTATATCTGCATACGCAAAAAAAAACTCAAAAATTTATGTTTAAAAAGTTCGAAATTTTAACGAATTTTTGAACAATGTTTTCTACATTTTTTTTTTTAATTTAAAAAATAGCTTTTAATGGTGTTCGTTAGAAATGAACGATGTTTTCATTGAAAAATAATTTTAAATAATAGGGGGACAAGAGTGTACAAACTCGGTATGTAGTATGTACGTGTAAATATACAATGTGTTTGCAAATGAAAAATTGTATGACAAATTATTTCTAAATATGTACCAAACGTAAACATACATACGAGCAACATTATTTTATACAAATTTCTAATGCGCATAAAATGATCTAAGTCGGTATTAGTAGACAGTTATGTTGCAAATGGATGATATGCAAAAAATCGCTTAACAAATACTTTTGTAGTGGTGTGTCAGTGTGTGTGTGTGTGTAGGTGTTGCTGCATTGTCACGCCGGATGTGTTGCAGCTCCGATCACGAGCGGGGATAACGCGATAAGTATGCGTCGCTCTGCGAAGCAGTGGGCGTAAACCCGAACGAAGCGCGCTCCTGACAAACGGCGAATCGACGAAGCGTTGCAGCTTTGCAGCGAAAAAAGTTTAACTGTGATTTATGCGCTTTGACAATGATTAATTTCAACTTGCTGCCAACTGAGCCACTTTTATGTTAAACTTTGCATTTTTCGACGACTTTTTTATTGGCCATTTTGTTTTTACACTATTTTCTTCCCTTTAACACACACAAACACACACAGAGTCACTCCATTTCTCTGCCTTTCACTCTCACAAACTAACTCGCGCTACGCTATTTTCGTAGCTGCTGCTATAGCCATTGATGGCCCGCTGTCCTTTTGAAATAGAGAATTTTGTACGCTTGAAAGTTCGTTTCAGTTGTAAGAGAAGTTGAAAGTTGAAGCATCAAAATGGTAAACTGAAAAGCGATGGTGATGTGCTCCAACTAGTGAGTAAGTTGATGGCGGAATGAACAGTGAGATGCCCTGATGGCATAGCGGGTATCTATTGAAGAGAGTGTGAAAACTCGATTTCCAAGGACGAAAGATATGGGAAAATAAATGGAGTGGCGAGTTTTGGGCGGTGAAAGGGTAAAATGTTTTTAAATTTTAATATAAAGACTGATAGGCAGTTAGACAGATGGCTAGTTATGTCTACACAAATGCAAGAATGTGTATGTATGTGCGTATGTGTCTATGTACTCGTAGTTGCAGGAACAGCTGGTGAGCAACGACTTTTCATGTACATAGATAAAGTTAAAATGTCCTTGAACAATTTTAAAATCACTTAATGATAAACTAAATGAGTTGAGCAAGTTACCTTTAAAGTCGTTACACATGCAAATATGTTTGTATGTATGTAAGTACATATGTAATACATAAGCTCACAAGCACTCCACGAAATGAATAATGCAAGATAACACATACATTTTTTTTTTTATAATTTTTCGCAAAAAATTATTCGGCTTTAAAACTCAAAAAAAATTAAAAAATATCTTTTTTAATTCCATTTTTTGGGAAAAATTATGAAGAAAAAATTACAATACTCAAAGCGGTAGAAGTTATAGTATAATTTCGGAGATCACCGAAAGCTCAAAACACAAATTAAAAATTAAATATTTTTATGGCCAAACAATAACAATCAAAAATTAAAATAAAATAGTTGTAATATAGATAATAACAAAAATTAGATTTTTTTTCTTTTATTTAAATTTTTTATTATTTTTAAAGTGTTATATATTATTGGTATAATTTAAAAATGTTAATTTTTTAAAACTATTCATAAACGTCATTTGTACAAATAGATGAAATTAAATTTTTCTGAATTCTTTATAATTGAGTTAAACAAATTAAGGGCGATATAGACATTAATTTTTTATTGTAATATATAATATATATAAAACATTTTAATTGCACAAGTGGTTAAATTTTGTGTCTAATTCATTTGAAGAATTCTAGTTTTTGCAACTCTTTTAGTCATTAAATCTTGCAAAATTTTTCCTGACAAATTATTAAAGCCCTTTTTATTATTTCTTTGCTTCATTACTGTCTTTCGCTCATTAAATGATGTAGAAGTCAATTAAAAAAAAAATGAAAATGAATGTATTAATAGATTTCAGAAAGTAATTGAAGGAATACTGGCTGACATGCTTTCTATACTGTTAATGAAAAGGCCATTTAAATGGTTGGCATATCACTTTTATTTGTCAGATTTATTCCAATAATTTTTTTTTTTAATGTTTAGATAACTCGCAGTTATCTGATTTTCCACTACATTTTAAATAATATAATAAAGTTTTTAGTTCTATTTCATTTTATTGTCTATTGATTTCTTTAAGTTTAATACTGGCATCTGTTTAATTTTTTTAATATGGATTATGATTTTCTGAAAAAAAAAATTTTTTTTTTATTGTTATATAAATGGCAAATTACAAAATTGTGGCAGTTATTGATATTGCAGCTTCAAAGTATAAACAATTCTTCTTCGTCTTTCTTTCATTGGGTCGATATCCGCCTTTGCGATTTTGGCCGAGCTTAGCATAGCAAGCCAGTTATATACAATTACACACATTAAAACAAAAAATTGTTAAAATCCATCAATTTTTACCAAAGTAATGTGAGCTTTAAAAAAAAAGTTTCCGCGAGCTTTAAGTAAAAACGACTTTTACAGTACAAACGATAATTTCGAAAAATGGAAGAAACAAATTTTTTTAATAAAAAAAAAAAAAAAATACGTGTCCAATAAATTCTATCTAAAAACAACACATTTTATTTATATCAAAATACAAAAGTATAACCAGCGCGAACCGGTGGATTTGAGCAGAAAAATATAATTTTGCCGCGTACACTTTATATGTAGCTCAGTTTTTGGCCGAGCTTCTCCTACCATTTGTGGTGTGCGTCTTTATATTATACCACAAATGGAGGGACATACAGTTTTGTGGTGCCGACTCCGAACGGCAGATGTATTTAATGAGAAGCTTTTTCATGGCAGAAATATCCTCGAAGATTTGCCATTGACTGCCGAGGGGTGACCGCTATTAGAAAAAACTTTTTCTATGATTAAGATTTTGCTTGCCCTGACTAAGATTCGAACCTCCAACTCACCGGCATATCGAGTTATAGCTTGCACCGCTACCAACTCGACCATAGCGACCATCATTATCCTTTACTAAATTTAAATTTTCTTATGAATAAAAAAAATTACTAATCAAAATTTCATTAACATTAAAATTTTATAATTATTATTTTTTTTTTAAATCTATTTCCCCCCCTTTTTCTAACCTAATTCAGTATCGTTTCTTTTATTGTCGTATGCCTGCAAATATTCTAGCAAGGTGATTAACACATAGGTTCATATACGTATACTAGCATCGAGGATGAGATTTCGTCGTCTATCGGGATGTTACGACCGGCGAAAACGTCTGCCGTCTTAAAAGTAACCCAGCAAATTTAAGGATGATCGTTTGAGACCTCCTGGATTAATCCTTTAGAAGATATCCTATACCCCATATTACTCCTAATACTCGTGTGTAAATACACGTAAAATTGTATACTCGCTTTTAACATTGCATGTCATTGGAACGCGAGTACTCCTTTTAACCTCCTAATGGAGATCTCTATGATAAATCCTATATTATTTTCAACCTGCAATTATTTTAACAACAACAAATTTTTATAATCTTATTTTTTTAAAGTTTTTTAATTAAATGAATGTGTACATGAAATTTATTATTTATTTTTTTAAATTATAAGTGTTCCTGTAGAACTGAGCCTTACACTTGAAAAACGCCTTTTTGATCTTTGCCTCAAAATCAGGTTATGAGTAATCATCTTTTAAGGCCTCTAAAAATTAGACTCGTTAAAAAAATAGATGACATGAATTGAAATTATTGAAAAGTGCATAATTGTTCAATGCAACTTTTTTTTTTGGCTCCATCTTAATTCACTTTTAAGAGCAAGGACTCCGCAATCACTTCATCTAAAATTTGTATTTATTTAATTTTATTAAATTATTTAATTTTTTATTCACTAGGTGTTTTAAATGCCTTTTAGAGTACATTTAATTTTCAATTTAAAATATCTTATACTCAATATAAAACACTTATGTACGTCTGCACGCTTTAAAAAACACAGTTGAAATGAACAGTTGCCTGAAGACATAAATTAACAGTTATTATTTCCCGTTAAATTATAATTTTTGAATCAAAAGTACGATTTTTAAGCTACGAAAAATTAAAAAAATCTCCTTTATTGCTCCTAAAGGATGACAAAAGGAAGTCAATACTAAAAAAAAATATTTAAAAAAAACACAATATAAGAACAAAATTAAAAAAATCCCCTTAATGCCAAATATATACAAAAATCATATTTGTTAAAATACTTTGTAATTTTTTATTTTTTTTATTTTCAAAAACGTCTGCCGCGAGGTTACAACCGGCCGAATCGTCTGCCATTGTATTCTTCAATAGCTATAGTTATATTCTAAAATACATTTAAACGATAGCTTTGGTAAAATACTTTTCAACTTGATTTGATTTGTATACCCTTCTTAGCTGAGTGACGTCGTAGCTACCCACCGCTTGGCTTAGTGACTCCCCTTCGTATGTATGACTTGTATATGAGAGTCACTGCGAGAAATTTCATCTTTGGTAAAATACATACAGTCTACCAGCCACTACCAGCTATAAAAAAATAATATTTACAATTATAATTGGTTCAACTCTAAACAAAATGGATACAATAGGAGCTAATAAGAAAGAAAAGAGTTACAAAAAATGTTGTTTGAATTTTAACTTCGGTGAACCCAAAATAATGTCTGTTCCGTTCAGAGTTCCTACAGATTTATTATTCACTAGATCGACATTTGAAAATTCAATTTGATTTTAGGGGAGTGGTAGCAGTGATAGTCTAGAATTTTCTTATTGGCTTAAATAAATATTGAAATTCTGCAAGACTCAATTTTAAATTTTGTTATTGATATTTTGAATTTTTTTAAGGAGTAGCTAACAACCAAATTTTCATTCCTAAAAATTTTGTGCAAAAGATTTTTAAATAGCGACATATAATCATGGTTATTTCCAAAAAAAAAAAAAGTGTCATTTAGAGTTTACTCGTATAATAACTGTATGATATTATATTATTTAATACTATTTTATTTTGACAACAAAATAACAGCTTCAAAATGGACGAATATACATACATACATATGTACATCCATAAAAAAGTTAATGTGGGTTAATTACCTATTATTTTTCAGTTGCTAATCACAAGTTGATCTCAGAATTTATGAATTTATAAATTAATATAATTACGTTTCATATCTCTGGGTTGATTTCAGTTCTTGGAATTATAATTAATAATTTATGTTTATTTTTCTGTTGGCCTAGTAAATGTTAATTTTACAATTTTTATTGAGCTCAAGGCCAGTTTATGGAATATTTTTGTGAAAAAACAACAACAGTTTTTTAATGGTAGAAATTATAGTACTATTTCAGAAATCACAACATTTCCTCATCAGACTTCTTTTTATTAAATTAATTATATTTATTATTCATAACCACTTCTCTCAGGCTTTGAACCCGGGAGCTCGGAGTTGCAGAGCCAATACGCTACATATTGTGCTACGCTAGCCGAGTTGGCTGTTGTGTTTATTTCATCTTCCTTAAACAAAGCAACTACTACCTGGGAGAAGTGGTTATGAAAAATAAATTTAATTAATTTAATAAAAAGAAGTCTGATGAGGAAATGTTGTGATTTCTGAAATAGTACTATAATTTCTACCATTAAAAAACTGTTGTTTTTTTTTCAGAAAAATCTTCCATAAACTGGCCTTGAGCTCAATAAAAATTGTAAAATTAATAATTTATGTCAAAACATTGCGCTCACAAATATGAACAAATCTTATTTTCCTCGAAACGAGGCAGTTATCGTCGATTTTCAGATCATTGCAGGATGATGGGATTTTCGTTAATGACGTTTTAATATGTATTTTTAGTTACAAAAATGAACTAATTTTTTTAATATAATTTTTGAGTTAATTTTTTTAGTCACTCACACAAAAACAAAAGATCAAAAAATAAATAAATAGAGAAAAATTAAAAGGTGAATTTACACGTCCATATATATTATTAACTAAGAGGAGCCTAAAGTTCTGATTCATTGACACAATTTTATGTGGGAAATTTACTCGTAAATGGCGTTTCTTTCATAAAAATGTTTAATGAAATGCAGAGAAATTCAATAAGGGCAAAAGAACGAAGACGGCAAAGTAAACAATACCATTGTTTTTAATTTTTTTTTTTGGATATATAGTCTTATTTTTTTATTTTTATTTGTATTTCCATCGCTATACAGTTGTTTTTATTTTCTAGAACTGTTGGTAATGAGCCGGCGTACGATAATATAAAATTATAACGCCGAAAATCGTTGAAAAGGTGATTAAACAGTGCTTGAATTAAATTTATTTTATGTTCTCAGTTGACTTGCATCTAAGAGGCATTCGAAGAAATATTGATGGTTCCGATGTCTCCAGCAGGCAAACTTTCATTCAATAACGCTCTGGATCAATTTATTGATTTGAAAGGAGAGAATGAAGTCATGAATTAAAATTTTTCAAATCGCAGCAAAGGGACATATTTTTAAAGCCAATGCGCTACTATCAAATTGGGCATCTTCCGATAGGGTTAAGGTAATGGAATTTGATTATCATTTCGTTTGTTATATTCTGTATCGCCAGTGAATGAAGCATTGGAAAAATTCTGATAAGAACTCTTTCCCGTACGGGGGTGAATTAAATCTACAGATTACTCAATTTGTCATATACATTAAAAGTACATATTTAAGTTTTTATATTAGTATGTGTGAACTATAAAAAGATTAAATATTTCTCTTTATTCTTTGAAATCAAAAGCCTCTCTTTGGAATATTATACAGTAGGTTAGGAATTTGTTATATGTTGGCAACAAGTTCTATACCAATTTCTTGCATTTTCTCAGCACTCATTGCAGTTGATTCAATCAGCGACGACACATTCTTTTCAAAGCGCATATGGTTCAATACTAAAAGTGCTAAAAATTTTCACGTCTCGCTTTCGAAATATTTCATTACCATTTATGTTTTTCCTACCGCTTGCAAAGTGAAACTTTTCCGCTCCACAGTTTAAATTCACCACACTTTTCGGAGTTCTTCGATGAAGAGCGCGCAGAATCGAACTTTTCATCCAAATTGCGCTGCTACAGTTCTCTTATACTCTCACATTTCGTTGTTATGTATCGCATATGCCGTTCCATTCCATGCCATTCCATTACGTTCCTTATCGTTGACTCGCCATTTGCTTGCTCTGTGTTAAGTTAGAGCTCTCTCTCTCTTTTCGGGGCCGCCTTGCAGCTGTGCACCTTCGTATTTGCACCTTTTGCACCCGAATCCAGGCTATCGATGTAGTCTAGGTCAGTAGTGCCACAATTTGACTCGTTTGGCGCTGCTGCTCGGCTGTCCAAGTCATCGCCACCATATCGGCCACTCCTCGCCACTTTTATCTTGTCTGTGGTAGTTTTGTTGTTGCTGTTGTTGCTGTTATAAAGACAGTGGCAAAGGTGTTTCGTATTGCGTGCGGCTGGACAAATGAATTGGTGTTGAGCCAGCAATGACGTGTTTATGCGTCTGTTGGTGTACGCTCACAATTTGTGTTGGCCAGCTGTGACTGGCCTGGCCTGGCCTGGCCTGACTAATGGAAGCTGCACGCATACATACATCTAATATATGTATGTATGTGCTTCTATGCGAATGTTTGCGTGTGTGTGTGTGTGTGATATGTTTTTAACCGATTTAAAAACAACTTGTTTTTCGTAAAAGACAAACAATGGCTTTTACGGTTTTAAGAACTTTCTCCAATTGTTTTTGATCGGTAGTTTTTTAAGTTTAATTTCATTTACAGATAGCTTTTTATTTACTGCAAGCTCATACATATATACACACATACTCTCACACACTTGCATACATATAGACGTCTATATTGCATAAGTATTTGTATTCTTTGTATGCGTACACATTTTTTTAATGTTACTCGAGTCAGATACAGAAGTACATACAAATTATGTACTCGTATGTGAAGGTGTTTCAACGTTTAAATTATTACTAACTTCTGAATATTGCTGTTATCAATTTCATATTTTTATAATCGTTGAAGTTGCACTATTTAAGGCAGTGATCTAACTAGTTATGAGCTTAGCAGCCCTATCGCTGAGTCCGTCGTAGAAAAGTTACGAATGGAATCATCCGCTGCGAATACGAAAAATTTGCTGAATCCATATAAACGCAAAATAAAGTGCTGCCAACTCAACGTTGAAGTTTCTTTATCCGTTGGCACAAAGTAAGCAAACAAATTTTAGCAAAATAATTAATAAAAAATAAAACTGCTTTAACATTTTTAACAAACTTTATACTCACATTTCACTATGTTTCTGAATTTTATTTTTAATCTTTTTTCCAACAACCAAAACACATCGTAACCAATTCATCGAAAAATCTACAAAATGTGCTCGCTCATGCCACGAATTTTGAATCTACGATAGGGCTGAATAAGAGTTTAACCAAGCCAAATACATTCATTTCTAGAATTCAAAATTATATAGTACAAGGCTTCTGTGTTTCAAAATTCATACCGCACACGCAGTGACCGCGGTGTTCTTTGTATAAAAGCCTAAATCATCTTTAAAAAAAAAAAATGTTAATAATTACGCTACCAATATGTAGAAGAAATAAATATAAAATTGAAATATCAACTCCATTCGAGTTTTCAGTAGAAACTGTAATGCCCATAATAGATGATCACATTAAATTCATGAAATGTGCAGCTCACAATCTCCAGCTTGCTGTGAGAGATTTTTAAGAAGAGTAAAAGTACACAGAACTTCTGTCAGCAAAAATAATTCAAATAAACAATTCGTGAACTTGAACTTGCAAATTCGTCATCAGACGTGAATTTCATCGAGGTCAGGGACGAATGTAGAAAAGCATTTAATGAGTTGCTTTTGACATGAAAATTTTCGATTACAGGAACGACATAAAATATAAATTTCCATATCAAAGAAAACTGGCTTTTTCCGTGCATTCAATGCATGCAACACAAGTCAGTATCGACTAAACTAAATTTTAATTTAAAAAATAAAAGCTTTATATGATAATTATAATTATGTAATTTTTTATATTTTTAAATAATAAATAACATTTATTTTTTGGTATTTTTATTTTTAATTTTTATCTTATCGCTCATGAAAATGTTAGCTTATTGATTTCGATGGTTTGGATGTTAAATTCGAGTATTTTTATTTAATTTTACTCGAGAATAATGCATTTTGGGTGTTTTTGTGATTATCCTGTGATCATGTTTCGCTTGGGTGCAATGATTGCCTTGGAATTTTTCAATTTTTCTTCCAAGTATAATTATAAAATGCAAAAATTTTGTTTATGTGTTAAGTGTAAAATTTCAAACATTTCAATATCTTAGGTCGGTTTGATAAGGCATTGACTTTTTAAATAAAATATAACTTTTTCAGCAAAAAATCGTTATTTCACTGAGCATTTGTATCAAAGTGTGGTTTTTGTTTTGCAGCTACTCGTATCTGTAGAACATGAATAATAATTTGTTGTGAATGAAGTTGGTATGTAAATGACGAACTTTCCACAAAGTGAACAAAGCTGAATAAAACAACAACTATGTATGTCATTTTCGTTAAAGGATTAACTTACCTGCATAGTTTTCTTAACGCTACCCTTATTCACCTTAAGCATCACGACAAAATTGTTTGAGAAGAGAACCAAGGAATTTTCCTTCACAGACTTTAACAAGGTAATATTCTTTGCTGTCCAGAAAATTAAGTAAGTATGAGTAGAGCGGTACGAGTAGCTGAAGCCACGAGAATTTTGAGAAGGCTTGGCGCATAGGACAGCAACTTCAAAAACTTGCCACCGAAGTTATAATTAATTCAAGAGTAAAAGGCGCGAAGTGCTTTCGATACTGAGTTACAAAACCGAGAATAGTAAAACAATATGCCGTGTCTATGTAGTTGAGGAAGATTGTTTGTTTGTATGCATGTATGTATGTATGTATGTATGGGCACTGAGGCACTTTGGTCACATGGCGACACTGCAACCGAACAATGTAACGAACAGCAACAACTGACAGCCGCTGGGCCCGCGAACGCTATCAATTACCATCGAGTGATGTTGTGCTGCTGCTGGCGTAGAAGGCAATGCCTCATACTGACGGACCCTTTCAATGTGTTGCAAAAAAAATTGCATTCGAAATTTTAAAAATTTCGACGGACATTTTTAGTTGAAAAATGAGTATTTCACTTTTCTACTTTTGCATTTTATGATGTGAAACGAGTTGCTGTTTATTGAATAAGTAGTTGGCATAGTTTCAGACAAATTCGTGGCTTTTACAATTCGGTTTTGTATTTCGCGCCTGAAGCGATTAGCGTCAACTTGCATAATTTCAGACAAATGAACGTTGAAAGGTTCAAAGGGTGCTCTGTGACACCATGAGCTAGTTTTGATAACATGTATTTGAGGATGTATGTATTCTACAAGAAGAATCTACCGTCAAGTCAAGTTTCTTCTTTTGATTTTGACAATTTAACATTTTCATTGTTTTCTTAATATTTGTTGTAACGCGACTGTAAAAAACAAAAATATTGTATTAAATAAAATTGAAACGTGTAAAAGTAAATAGCAAATACAAAAGGAAAGAAAAAAATATATTTGCTTTCAAATAATTGAATTATGTAAATCGGATGCAAGTTAAACATGTAACCAAGGCGAATCCATTCAAGGTGGTACGAATATATTCTACATATAAGTAAAACAATGTGTTTGTATTTCGTGGTGAAAATTTCAGAAAAATTTATTATGCCAAGACGAGCAACACATGGAATTTTCCATCACGAACTTAAATAGAAATTGAAAATGTATACATAATAACAATCTGCTGATGGGAATACGAGTATACCACCTTATATAATTACGCCTTAGTGCTTTCATTGGCAGCAAATTTACAGCCCTATTCTAATACCCACACAAAACTCACCTAACTGACTGTTGTGAGATTCCTGACTATTGTGAGGTTACCTTTATGCTGGCGTAAATTCAAAAGCTCAAATGCTCATAACTGTCAGGAAAGTTGTGATGTGCGAACGAAAGCCTCACAATACGAAAGCAGCTGATTTTTATTGAGCAATTATTACAATATTTTGTTAATTTTCGTTCGCTATCAGTGTCGTGTGTTCATTTTTTTTTAATAAAAAAATTTCAGGAATGGAGGAGTTATTGCTTGTTTGTGCAGCAGTATTAAAGGAGCAAGAGGAGGTAGTGAAAAGAATGCAAGAGAGGGTGTAAGAGTTAGGGGTCGTTATATAACGCCCCTTCAGAATCTACAGCTTTTAAATACTAAAAAATATTGTATTTTTAATTTCATTACAATTAAAGTATTTTAATCTATAGCTTTTAAATACTAAAAAATATTGTATTTTTAATTTATTTATTCATTACAATTAAAGTATTTAACAAAAAAAAAATTTCCTTTATTTCTTAAATAATAATCGTATATGACGCATATTTTTATATGGATTTGATGCCTACAATGTATGTACATAGTTAAAAATTGTTGAACCATTTGAACCAAACCGAACCGCTTTTTAAGTAGCTATAGCTTTTAATAGTTAAAATGTTTAGTCTTTCATGAGAAACAATAGTGATAAAAGCTTTAAATTTTTTATTGCTTTTTTTATTAATATTCATATTTCATTCACTTTTTTATTACATTTTTAAGTAACGCCTTATGTCTAAATTTTTGCTAACAACTCAGTTGTGAGGTTTCATTAGAATATGGCTGTTAATTACCGACAATTGCTGACAGTGTTGCCGTTATGCGGGTAAAGCGGAGATTTGAATTGACTTTATACATTTTTTTTTTAGTCGTATTCCTTTTTCGGGGATTTTGCTCTTTTTTCACAGATTATTAAGGGAAATGTTAACAGAGCCAGCTATTAAAAGTAAATATTTCTTCTTGTAAATACAAAAAAATGCACCACTAAATACGTTGAGAGCAAATGCAACTCATCTCTTTGCATTAACTCGATTTCTACATACATATGTAAGCAACGCTACTATTTTAAAGAATGAAAATTATATACAACAAAAATCGGTAAATACTTTAGAGAATACTAATTCTGGCCTGCGACTTCACTAACAACTCAAAACCGAATTAGCTATAATGCAAAACAAATCCAGATTTCTCTCTATTGACTTTTATTGATAGTTTCGATAAAAAGATTTAATGTCCATAAGAAAGAAAAAAAAGAACACTTCCACATGTTTTTAACAATCGTTTCATTTATTTGATTTAATGCTGACATAAGTTTAAGTTTTTCGACAGACATTTGTTCTAAAAATCCCTCTGTATGTTAAACAGTATAAATAAATATGTGATAAAATATTAATAAATAAATAAATAATTGATTTGTCCTTAATAGTTTTCTAATGCTAATGTTGGCTAGTAGTGAACCATCTAGTTTTAATTCTAGGTTAATACTAAACTCGCAGTTACAAATATATATATATATATTTACCGAACTCGTATATTTAAGATATATTTATATACTTTCAATAATGGCTAATTTTATTTTCGTTACTTATTCTTTACTTTTAATGCTACATATTAATCAGCTAATGAACTAAAAAATAATGATGGAAAATATCAATTATTTTAAAATGATGTGGATTCTTCAAAATTTATAATTTTTAATTTATTAATCACCAAATTTTTTCGTAAGTAAAGCCGCACCCAATATTAATTTTCTTCTTCTTTTGAATTATATATAGTGCCATACTATAAATAATTTTAATGCATTTCTTCGACTTTTTTGGCATATTCAATATTAATGCAACAAAGTTTCAAGTGGCTAACATCTACTGATTTTTTAACATTTTTTTCCGCTATTGTTTAAAAAAAATGCATCCTCGAGATTTTTGAATGCGAAGTTCGTTCGAAATGGCAAATGGTGCATCATAGAATTTCTTAACATTTGAAGTGCTTAATAACAGCGCAAAAAATAAAACGTTTAAGAATTGTTTTTCATTTTGGTAGATATTCGCAATAGCAAATTTTTTTCAAATTTTAAATTTTCTTTATATAAGAAAATATATTTTGCGTAAATTTTAGAAAAAAGTTTTCCAATTTTTTTAAAAAATTTTTAATTTCTTTATTATCAAACAAAGTGTAATTTGTAGACTTTTTGTCGACTTCAAAGCCGTTTTCGACAGCAGAAGAAGTAGTTGAGCAACACCACTAGCTCTGTCAGAATTCGAAAGCACCTCTCTAAGCCGTTTGGTAACAAACAAGGTTTCAGACAGGGTGACTCTTTGTCGTGCTGCAGAACTAAATCGGTCAAGCACCATCTTTTATAAGATTATTCAACTAAACATGGCAGTGAAACACCCTAGTCATTTTTTAATGTGTACTGTTTAACTATTTGTCGCAAAATTGTCTTAATTCAAATGAATTGCATTTCTTTTTTGAGTCAATTCAATTTCTTAAGATACACATATATTTTTCCTCGGGTTTGACATACCCGGTTCATTAACGGTGTGCCGAAGAATATGTTCTTTGGCGGCGAGTTAGCTATCGCGCCGTAAGTTCTGCCTTCTCCAAACTGGGTAGAGAAACAAAGAGAATGGGTTTGAAGGTGAATGAGAGCAAGACGAAGTATCTCCTGTCATCAAATAGACAGACAGCACGCTCACGGCTGGGATCTAACATCGCTGTTGACATTTATAACTTTGGAAAAGTAGAGAATTTCGTTTACTTAGGAACCAGCATTAACATCAATAATAATGCCAGCCTCGAATTCCAACGGAGGATATGTCCTGCCAACTAGTATTACTAAGGACTGAGTAAGCAATTGAATCATGGACGATGAAGCCATCAGATGAGAGGGCTGTTCGAGTGTTCGAGAGAAAGATTCTTCGAAAGATTTATGGGTATTTAGAACGATGAGCTGTACGCGCTTTATAAGGACATATACATAGTGCAGCGGATTAAGATCCAGCGGTTTCGTTGGCTAGGTCATGTCGTTCGAATGAATGAAAGCCCTGAAGATTTTCGACGAGGTACCCGCTGGTGGTAGCAGAGGAAAAAAAAGGCAGGTGAGGGCAATGAATTATTAATTACGCAAACAACATATTTTATAACAACTAGTTGAAAAAAACATTTTATTTTGGAAATTACAAATGTTTTCGATATTATTTCCAAACAATGACTAATTTGTGTTTAGGCAAATTATTTCAAAATGTTAAAATTTTCTTAAACTTCGAGTAAATTGCTAATTTCTTGTACAAAAATTCTTTTAAAAATATATTCTATACAATTATTAAATTTAGGAAAGCGATAATCTTAACACATCAGTATCTTCAAAAAGTGTGAAAAATTTCTGAACCAGCATATTATTTTTCTATGGAACTGCTCAAGTCGAAAATCTGTGTCAACCGTCAGCCAAAAAAAAAATGTGTAGGTTCTTGAAACTTGCCATTTCAGCGAAACAGGACGCTTACATATATGTTTTATATACTATTTTAAGAAAATTGATTGATATTTTGATGCATGGTTTTGAAGCTCTGAGAATTAATTAATTAGTTTTAATTAAAAAGCAATGAAAAATGATTAAAACATAATTAATAGCCTTAAAGTGTTAATAATATTTGGATGTTTTTAATATTGTATTCACGGTGTAAAGTTCAACTAGATCGACTTGAATCAATTTACAAATAACGCTCAAAGTTCTTGTAAGGAAATTTTGGTTTAATGTTATATTTTTTTCATTTTTCTTGCTGAACGACCACTACATACAAACATATATTGTTTTCTTTGAATTTAGTGCACTTATATTTTCAAAATCTTAACCTAAGCTTCTAGTGAATAACCAATTTTATCAACTTTATGTCTGTATGTCAATGAATTGTATATTTAATAAAAACCTTTCTAAGCTCTTTATAACACATTATTCCTACAATTCCAGTCTGCCAAAGTTGTTTGTAGCAATTTAAAGCAACATTTTTTCATGATGTTCAATCGAAAATAAACAAATTAATATAAAAAGCAAATAAAGAGAAGCTTAAAATATGCTTGGCTGTTACCTTTATACACTTAATATTATTGCATTTTTTTTTTATTGTATGTTTGTATGAGCGTCGGTATGTGATCAAATATTGTGCGCGCGCCATCAATCAAGCGGACGAGACAGGCGAGCGACGGTGGCCTTAATTTTCTGCACATACATATGTAGCACATCGTTGTACATGTGTACTATATACATATGTTCGTAGTATATGTAAGTAGGTTTACGTTTCAAGGATTCACTTTCTCCACCAGTCAAAGTGATATTTGGCGGGTGTGACATTTTTTTTTTCATTTCAGTCGCCTTTTAAAGGAATTTAAGAGCTTAATTAAAGACGTACGTCTGGAAATTGTTGGCTGCTACTGCCCATTTATTTTTAATTTGTTGGTGTTTTTTTTTTGTCTGTGCGGCATCATGTTGTCAAAGAAGTAAGCAACAAAGTCGCATCAGACGACTTTTTCATCAAATGCCTTATTTGCTCTCGTTTTCACTACTGCAAGGTTGTTGCATCGCGTTCTCCAAACTCGGCGCTGCTTGTTACGCCTTTCCAGCTCAACTATTTACTCCTCTTATCGAACTTATTGTAGCCGAAGCAATTTATTCAGTCGCTTCTTTGTTGTTGTCAAATTTATGTAATTCTTCGCTTACATACTCGTACATACGTACTTGCCACTATGGTTGTGATGGGATTGAAATCAATATAAAACCGCATACTAATTTATCATTTTACTAGCTTGATGGCGCGCTGCTGTGTTGAACTCTATTTAAGCTCCTTTCATGCACGCATGTTACTCATACGCTCTGGCGCACCTCATTTCAATTCCCTTATTACTACAATCACGCGACTGTGGCGATCCGTTGGATAACGAATGATGCTGCAGGTAGCTCACAAGCCTGTGGTCGATGTGCGGGCATATGATGTACGCCTTGGGGGCGGTAAATCTGATGAGAAATTGCGATATCTTTCCGTGCAGTGGATGGCCTGTATGGAGAGAAGAGCAAGTAACGAAGTTTATAAGCAAGAATATTGACTCAATGCTATTCTTATATGAATAAATAAAATGATGAGCAGTATATGAAATGATTGTGGGCTGTGACATGCTGTTGTTGTATTTTTGTTGTTGTTGTTTTTGCAGTTCACTATGCACGATTAACGCAGTTTTACTGATACATTTAAGCTTGTGTGTGCATACCTGCCACTTCCGACACGGCTATATTTGATTAATGACGTGTCAGAAGTTGACCAGTCAGCGTATATAAATATTTGTATGTAACTCAGAAATATACGTTAAGGTCACCACATATTGGTTACCTACCACTTTTTTATTTAATTTCAATTATTTTGAAAACCCACATAAATCCAATCTTAAATATTTTTTGATTATTAAGCATTTTTTTATTTTTTTATTTTTTGAGTATGCACGTTTGTAGTTTTTTCAAAATTTTAGTGTAATAATGTTAATGCTTGAGGTGGCTTGATTTCACCAACGCTGTTTAGCGATTTAATCCAATTTCAAACTCAATATTTTTTGTATAGAAAGAACTACTTAATACCACCAGTTAATAAGCTACAAAAATCATTTTTGATTAGCAGCCACGGAAACTGAGAATTTTAGAACAACTATTATTGGGCTATGAAACTGCGTACTCAAACAAATTTTGAATTTAGATGACTGACAAATTCATGATACAAAAATTTGTATAATTTTTTTTTTTTATAAATAAAGAATTGCATTAAAAATCACGCAGGTCTTTTCAGAAAGACAAATATTTGCGTTCTTAGTAACTGGCTCTTGAGTGTCATTTTTGTAATGAAGTTTTTGATTTTCTTGAGAGCAGCATCTTGCGTTGTAATCAAGATATGCTTCAAAACTCCTCACATATTCATTACTTGTTTGGAATTTTTGTATTGAATTATTTAAGAACTCTACTGTTATATAAAATTTTATGAGACTGACTATTCAGGCTCAAATAAAATCTCAAGTCAAATCTTAAATCAGAGTATAAATCGAAGGTTTCGGAGAGCCACTTTAAACTTGAACTTCATTTTCGTTGATAATTTTATTAAATAATGATTGAATGAATTATATTATGAAACAGCATCTACCAATTGTATCAAAACCTTTGTTTCGTAGCTTGAAATTTTGATAGAGGACCTATTAGTTTTGCTCCGGTTGATGCATCGGACAAAAGGTGTAGTTTGTATTACTTTCTTTATTTATATATTTACTTGTTTTAGATTTAATTATTTTATAAGCAAAATGGAAAAGAAACCTTATCAAGTTAAATACTCGTATGGAATTCAAGCCATACAAATAATTATATGTTTAAGTGTTATATTAAATATGTTGTCATGTAAATACATTAGAGTGGTCGTTAAAAATTCATTTTTTTGCGGCGCCCTCTAAAAAGCTTCCTTTTAATAAAAAATACTCTGAAACATTTTTAATTAAAAGCAACAAAAATACCATTTTATTCCATATATAAACAACATTTTTAGAACCCAAATGAATACAAAAGATAAGTGATCAAAATAAAAATAGATAAAAATAAAAACTCAAAATTGTTCCTAGTTGAGTTGGTCTAATAAATACGTAAACGAAAGACTTTCAACTTGATTTTTAAATTTTTTTATCTTTTAATTAAATTTTATTCGCATTTAAAATGAGTAAAATTTAAATATAATAGTTTTTTATCTAAACAATCTTTGTCTTAGCAAACGCAATAGAAGCTGCCATAAAATCCATTCCTCGTCGATAGCTTAGATGCAATCTTGGAATTGAGCGGCATATGGATTTAAAGCACGCACCGCTACATTCTTCGCCATAGCGGCCACCATAAATTATTAAATATAAAAAAGCTGTTGAACATTTCTACTGCCAAAGCAAAATAATTGTTTTGCCCACCAGATCAAACCTGAATAAGTTACCGTTCTCTCTGCTTGCTGAAATTCGTATACAAGTACAGAGTAAACAAAAATAAAATATTTGCCATTACTTTTGTTGATTCTTGTCTCTGTATTATGATTTGGGTCAATATGAATGATTAGTTTTAGTGTTACATTTTTGTGTTGGGTTTTCGATTCATTTAGCAACTACAATAAGCGATAATCGACGAAATGATAAATAGGCGGCAATATGATTTTAATTGCTCGTCATGGTTACCTTTAATGCCATAATTATTCAATGTTGTTGTGGCTGGTTTTTGTGATTTCCTTGATTTGATTAGCTTTGTACGAGTATATGTAAACTGATTTAATTAATAATTTTTTATATTGTATCATTTATACTAATTGCATTTACCAATGCGTGAATAATAGTATGTGTGTATGTATACCATGTATATATGCATATACATATGTATGTGTGTATTAGAGTTGGTATTTGTTTATTTGCTAGACAATCGATACCGAGATTAGAGTTACCTCGAAAAAATACATTTGCATTAATTCCAATAATTGATTTATGGTGATTCTTGCAATAGCGAAAATGTTTGTTATTACAAATTAAATTTTTATTAAGTTAAAATAAAAATTATAAAGCAAAATTTATAAAATTCGAATTTGAAGTTTTTTGAGTAGAACTTTAGAAACATCTTGGATATACATATGATCAATTCTTGTGAAATAATGTCCACGCTTTATGCAAATAGTTGTCTCCATACTTATTTAATTAAATATTTTTGAAAATAAAAAAATCAATCTTTACAAAAATAGATTGCACTTATTTCACTTATTTTCTCTAACGTTAAATTTAAAAAAAGTATTTTAATGAAGGTAGCATTAATCCAGAAAGATTTATTAGGAAGATTGCCACTTATTTCACTTATTTTCTCTAACTTTAATTTTAAATAAAGTTAAAGGTAGCATTAATCCAGAAAGATTTATTACGAGGGTTGCCACGAATAAGATCTATGTAGTCATTCAGCGTACAAGTCGGTTAGCAGCAGTTGAGGTCCACCAATCACTAGACACTGTGTTCAGCCAATTATGAAGCATGAAATGATATGAATTTTAATGAGATCTCTATTTTGCACACATATTTATTTTCTATGGATCTTAAGTAATTTTCGTTTTTTTGTGTAATAAAAAATGTATATACATACATAATTTGAATTTTGTTTTTGTTTACTACATCTTATGAAGCCGTTCGAGAATTGACGTGTGTATCCGTTTCGATTTTGGTTTTGGTATCAAATTCGATTTTGATTACGATTTTGTCTTGGTTTTCTTTTTGGTTTTGGTTTCGGTTTCAATTTCTAATTCTGTTTGGATTTTGGTTTTGGTTTGGGTTACGAAATTGGATTTGATTCCAGTTTCGGTTGCGATTTCAGTTTCGGTTTTGATTTCGGTTTTGGTTTCGCAATCGGTTTTGAATTCGGTTTCCGCTTCGGTTTCGGTTTTGGTTTTCGTTTCGGTTTCGTGTACGGGCACGCTGCTGGCATGACTTCTAGTTTCTTTCAATAACTTTTATGTTTTATTATGATAAATCATTAAGTCGCATGTATTGTAAGAACCGAACACATGATTAAAAGATATCAGTTCATACTTTTCTTGTGCCAAACAAGAGCAAATGTTTTATTTTTTTATTGAAACTTATTGAAGTTATCAAATAATGAGCTAATTTTTCAACAATTTTCGGTGTAAGACTTGCATGCAAGAATATTTTTTTTGCCTTAAAGAACCTAAATTCAAAATTAAAATGAAATTTTTTTCAAAAGAAGAGAGATTTCAAAAAATCGCTGCTTAGCCTTCAAAGTAAAACGGTAACAATCTGGATATTTCTACCATACTGAAACCATATAAATAATATAATAATAGCTTTTAAAAGCGTTTAAAAACAAGTTACTTAACGCTTATGAACATTTTTAATCAACATTTTTTTTTTTAACTTTTGTAAATTTTTTAATACGAATGATCTGGCACACAAACAACGTAGTTTCTTCATCTTCTCCACTTAGTGAGTACTCGTGCACTAAGAGGGAAAAGTGTCACTAATTTCCGCATATAAAAAAATCAAACAAGAACGCTTTTTCGAAAACGACAAGAGGACTAAATGCCAATTAAAAGCACAAAAGTTGCCTGACAGCAGGACATTTCAACATCAATTAGCAACTGTGCGATCAACTGCTCTTCAACATGCTCAGCCTCCTTCTCCTCTCAGCCTCTAAGCCGCACAGCCATAATGGCCCCAATGACACTTGGTGACAGTAATGGCCACTGATGTCGCATTGTTGTCAGCCATGTGAGTTGAGTGGCAGACGATTCATTTTGTCGCTGTGACGTTGTAACTAAATTTGTAATACCACAGACGGCCAAATTCATTCAATATAGAGAGGACGAGAAAAAATAGTGAAAAAATTTTGGAAAAATGGCGAAAAAATGCAACTGTGATAATACAGGTTACATCAAGAGGTTAGAAAGTTTCGAATGGAAAATGTTTGCCTAGTTGTAGCTGTCTAAAGGCGGAAGGAATAAGAATGGTATTATAACACACGGCAACTGAAAATAATTAAAAGTAATTATTTTCCTTTTAATGACTTGACAAACTCATCAATTACGGAAAAACAAACGTCCGTTAAGAAGCTGTATCTATGAGGGTGTGTGTGATTTATTTATGTAGTTGTAAGATGCAAAGTAAATATACAGAAAGCATTTGTATATTGCAGTGATTTCCAAGAAATTTATGTAGCGAGTGACAACACTCAAACGACTCGTAAAAGTGTGTGATTATTGGTTTTTCCGCATTAAATTAACCATTTATTTTAGATTTGTATAAGAGCCAATCCATTTAAAATTGAAGAGGCTACTTTGTCGAAATTCCCTTACATTTATTCTTTCTCTGGACTTATCGTGAATATACGTCTTTTTGTCATACTTGAAGCCGACGTTATCGAGCAATTTAATGTTCTTAAGCGTATTTTACATATTCTCTCATGAAATTTTTATTCGAAAGGTAACTTCCGCAAAAGTAAGTTTAAAAACGAAAATCCATAGCAATAAGCTCATAAATATTTAGGAGTACCTGAAAGCACAACTAAACCAATTTAAATTGCACTTGACTTCTTCGATAAAGCTGCCAGAATAATTAGTTAAAATTGCTTGAACTTGATTAAGCAAATTTCTTCAAAGTTTTCAGATTAATTACTAATAATTGATAATTAATCATTTAAATATATTTGGATTTGATATTTCTTCCGCAAAGGCAGTTTATTCAAATGCCTACATGGCGAATGCGACGGAAATAAAGTGACAGAAATTGTGTTGAATTGCAATAAGCACTTTTCTTGCTCACCAAAATTAAAACTCATTTAATCGGAACTCACCATACCTGAACACATAGCGTGTTAAGTTACGTTACGTTGTGTTATGTTACGTTTTGTTACGTTAGAATATGATATTTTTGGTTATGTTAGGATATGCTATGTTATGTAATTTAAGTTATTAAAAAAAAGGCAGCTTCTTTTTTGAACTCACAAAGGTGAAATTCCTTTCAATAAGCTCATTACACTTATATACCACAGCCTAACTAAACCTGTCATACCTTAACCAACCACTCGCTACACCTGAACTCACAACAACGAAATACACCACACCTAAACTCCTCACATCTATGCTCGCCAGGCTTAAGATCACCCTGCGTCAGCTCTCTTCATCTCAGCTCACCACATCAGACCTAATCTCCCTTTCCCTTAAATAATTTCACCTTACCTCGCTTAACCACACCTCTACTTCTTTTTACCTCATTTCATCACTCAGGTGGTCGAGATAAATCATGAATAAAATTTATTTCTTGCATTACGATTTGATTTAAATATTTAAAACTACGAAGCCTAGCATTATGATATAAAATATTTTTATATTATTTTAAGTTTAGCAAATCGTGATCCTCAATTATGACTATGGAACGAAATATTAATGAAAATTGTGAAAGAAAATATGTAACCACCTCGTCGAAAAAAAACCTCAAAATGAATGGCATGCACAGCTCTTTGAGGCTTGTGTTTTAATATACTAAAATCGAATGGTCGGTAGAGGGCGCACTAACAGCTTTGCAATACATGGTAACCCAAGTGAATATTGATGTGCGTTAAAACTAAAATATGTGAAATAAAATACTCTCAACCTTAAAGCGAAATGGCAAACGACTACACAAAAATAGCAAAGCAAACAATAAGCGTGCAAGAGAGTGAGCTCTTTAAGGAGAAGGCTTTGAGAAAAATACGAACTACCAGCACGCCAAGGCTTTGAGCCTAAAAGTATGCACTAAAAGTAATTAAAAGCCTACGAAAATTGCCTACGGTTCGAAGAAAGCCAAAAAAAGAGTGAAAAAGGGCACGAAATGGTAAGAAAATACCCAATGTGTTCAAGAAACGGAAAATCAAACAAAAAAAAGACAAAATTCAAACCGAAAGCAAAGTGAAATTAAAAAGCTCGCATAAAAAGCGCATTGCAACGAAAAGGGAAAGTGACGGGGGTGCTGAGAATAATGGGCTTACAAGGGAAAGCGAGGCATTTAGACAGCAATAGGCTATGCATGGAAAAGGAAAAATGGTAGTAGACATTGGGTTCGGAAATCGCAGTATTTCCTATATTTATACACATATTTACGCAGGACGCCCGAAAGTGTGACTAGAAATTAATGTGAAACGAAATAAAAAAACAAACTGTACGTGTTGAGTTTCAATACGAAATGTTGACCGCAACTCTGTCGCGAAGACGTTCGAAAAGACGGGATGGGAGAAGTGTTTGCTTGCTGGTGTTGTAGTTGCCAAAGAATTTGCATTTAATTTGTTGCGACGCATAAAAGAGCAATAAAACAGCAACAAAAAAGCGACAACAATCATTACGAGCAGCAGAAAAAAATCAAAAAAAAATTGGACATTTTTTTGCCCGCTAGCAGTGACGCTACGTAAGTAATACCCAATTTAATGTGATTTCTAGTTTAATTTCTTTTGTTTTTAATGACACCTTACTTTGAGCGCAGCGGCGGTGGCGACTCCAAGGATGCTGTGTACAATTAGCATAAAATATGGTCGAAATTAAAACCGCAGATTTCTCTGCTAATTTAAGTTCTTTGCACAAAAACTTCAACCCAAACGATGTATCACTGTGGGGTATGATAAAAAGGAGGCAGATTGGTATTTATGATATATATTTACATATTTGGACATATCTAGCAAGGGCAATAACCAAACTGAAAAGCAGCAGTTACACCATCTACATGTGAAAACAGAAAGTTACCAGCGATGGCATGAACCTTGAATAACTGTTTTCACTGCTACTCATGGGCTGCTGCAAATCGTACGTATACCGAGAATGTTATGTATTGTAATTAAAAAATAATTAAAATATCGTAATAAATTCACGAATTCAGCGCCTATTGTTTTAAGTGATTAGTCGTCCATGAATACGATAAACGTGCCAATTAATTAGAAAAATAAGATATTCATGCGAACACTTTTTCATGCGCAATACTTTTAATTTATAGCATTTAGGTTTTAAATACGAGTGCGATTGTTTTTTTTTTTTGTTGTTTATTTTTAATCCATACGCTCTTGAATTGCCTGCTGTGTGGGTGCACAGTTGGGGGTCTAAGTTATAACAACAACGTATGGGCGGCGTTCAAGCAAAATCAAATTCACTTATTTGTAGTAAAAACATTTTTGGCACATTTTTTCATTTAGCGCTAAACACAAATCAATTCAAAACATCAAAACAGTTCGGGAATGCGATACGTCAATCAGAAAATTTTCGAAATTTTAATTATTGCGTGAAAATAATGGTGTACAAATAGCCAAATTGAAAATAAATAAAAAACCGACAGTTTATATAAAAATATATGCAAACATATGTACATACATACGTACATATGTATATGATATCTACAAACATACGCAAATATATATGTATGTATGTACTACATAGTTATGTTATAAGTACTACATACGTTTGCTGGAAGAACGTCAAATGCCATGCAGCTCAAATTCCAAGAAACGGCTTTAAAATTAGTAAAATATACTACCAACTATATCACTGTAAGTATGTACGTACCAAGGCGAATTCATAGAAGGTGTTATATTCCCATTAGCTGATTGCATGTTCTATCTACGCCTTATGCGGTGTAAGTGTCAAAATGGTTATTTTGTTTACATTTGAAATTTCTATTTATGTTCGTGATGGAAAATTCCATCACATAATATTATAAAGAAGTTCATTTGAATATTTTTACTCTAAGCCTCAGTACGTTTTCTTTTTGTGCCTCCTCCCAATCAAGGCGAATTTAACAAGGTGGTGTTAAGGAGCCTGCTGATTTTTTCGCTTTTTTCGCTTTGCTGGACTGTACGTCAAAGGGCTTCGTTCTGATTGGCTGGCGAATGGCTGGCGAATGACTGGCGAATGGCATTCAGTCCAGCAAAGCAAAAACAAAGTACATGGAGGCCTTTTACTTATATACGCTTACGACCACCTTGATAAATTCGCCTTGCTCCCAATCGTTTATTTTTGGTTTTTCCAAATTTCTCTGACATTTTCACCGCAAAATACACACAATTTTTTACTTATATCTATGTGGAGTATACCACCTTAAATGAATTCGCCTTGGTACGTACGTTCCTAAATGAAATTCAAATCATTTCATTTGTTCTTCTACAACTACATATTTCGTGACTTTTTGGTGACAAGTGCCTTCACTTTTTACTTTAACTTTAAAAGAATTTTATGAAAGCTACAAATCTATGTTGTATTGAATTTGTTATTAACACTTGTTTTAATGCTCAATCACGCTCAAGAGAAACTATCAAATCAATAGTTCTTAGGGCAAGTGTGTTTTCTCAATGACCAGCACTTGTTAAAAGTCTACAGCAGAAAGTTTTGCTTGGGGAGTAGTACTGGTGACAAAGACAATGGGGAATCGGTACATTTACAACATCGACATTTCTTGCAGTGTGTAAATGGAATGCAATTATTTATTTATTTATATGTCATCAGTGAACACCTAGTTTCAGTAGTCAGTAACTACACAGAAATTTAATAAATAATATTATTGAAGTAATTTAAAAGAGTATTGTTTGATATCCCTCCAGCAAGTGAGATGTCAATATCAGTAACTCGGTTAATTTCATTAAGTTCTCTAAGATCTCAAGTAAAAGGAGTTTTTAAAGCATAATTAGGCCTAACAAATGGAATATGTCAGAATGACGCCGGTTCCTACCCATATCCATATCGCCAGCAATTTCTTTAATGATAAATGAGCATGAGAGATACTTTCTTCTATTTTCAAGCGTATTTAAACGCAGGAGTAGACATCGGGAATTTTAGGAAGGCAAGGGCTGAGAGAAATTTAAAGATCTCAGTCTAAATCTAATAGATTTCTCTTAGATGCGCTCTGGCAGGCCGCTAGATAATTGAAGCATATTCTAACTGGGACCCGACAAAGGCAATAAACAATTTCTTATGTGTATAGGGATCAAAGGAATCTTAATCTTAAATCTGTTTCGACGCACGAAAGCTAACATAGAATAGGAATTTGCCACGAAAAAATGTATAAGGCTTGCACACGAAAGTTTCGTATCAAATATACTCGCAGGTCTTTAACAAGCTCAACAAATTTCAAATGAGAGCCCGTGTATTACTTGTATTTACTATATTCAGCTTTCTGAAAAAAAAAGGAATTACAACATTTATCGATATTAAGAAAGAGACGATTCTGAATCTATGCTCAAAATAAAAAATGAAAACCAAAGCAGGCAAGTTTGTTGATTATAATTTTGTAAGCATCTATGCCTTAGCAAAGTCGGTGTTCACTGTATCAATTAGATACGCTGCTGAAAAACTTATGTATGCATATGTACATATTTTTAATTATTTCAAATGTTTCTTTACATTCACAGCTTTCTTGAGTGGAACATTAAAAAAATAATCAGCATTGAATTTGTATGTTTTAAAATAGCGGGCTCCATAATTTTGGATTCTTTGAGTATGCAGTTTTGTAGCCCATTCAATTTTATTACCACAAAGTGCAAAAATTCAAGTGGCTGGGACTTACCACAGATTTTTTGCTTTGTTTTCTTTGAATTTCTTTGTTGTATTTTAAATTAAATTGCATACAGGTGACAATGAATTTTATTATACAAAAATTTAATACATTGTATATTTCAAAATAACTGAGAAAAAGTTCACGGACGAAAGAGTGATTAACTTTTTTGTTAATTTTCTGCCAAGTCTGCCACAAGGGTTTATTAACCTTTTGTTAGAGAATGAACTAATTAATAAACTAAACTTAATAAAACAATAAAACAAAAACTTTATGAATATTGTTCGAAAAATATATTCACGTTTTGATTTACGTGAGGTTTAATAAGAAGGTATGAAAATAAGGGCAAGTTCAAGCTTTTATAAAAGTTTTTCATTTTTGTTAATTATTTTTTGTTGATAAACCTTATCCACTAACAGAAATAAAAAAAAAAAAAAAATCAAAGATAATTTCATTCCGAAAACCACGAATTGACAAACTTAGGCAATATATTTTTTTTAAATTTAATTTCCATATAATTTTCAGTTCAATTTTAACAAAGTCCATTAAAAGGAACACTAGTTTCTTTGAAAATGAAATAGAATTCAACAAAATGTTATCGAAATCGCAAACTATAAAAAAATTAAAATTTTTTCAAAAAAGTGGCTTTACTATTGGTCTTTGACAATTTTTCCTATAGAGGGTCTACGACAATTTCTCTGATAAATCTCGAGATTTAAAAAAAAACTGTGCAACACCGAGTAAAAAAAGTTTTACAAACCAACGATAACTTTTTTAATTGGGCTTTAAAACGTCGTACTTAAAAAAACTTCTATACTATTTTTAAGTTGGAAGTTCTCGCAAAGTAATGCACATAAATACGAGTATGTGAAAAAATTAATTTTAACGGATGATTTTCCGTATACATATTTTTGTATATACGTATCAATAAATTTGGAATAAATGCATTTTTGTGAAATAAATGCATTTTTGTGAAATAAATCGTACTTATATTTCTCTGATTTATTTAACAAAAGCAGATACAGAAATGTTACCTAAATTGGCGGAATAAGAAAAAATTGGATGCAATCAATTCAACAAAAGTAAATGCTGACCTAGTGAAGAGCGATAAAAAATATTTGTAAAATACTTGGCAAAGTTGTGACAATAAAGCAGATATTGCAGGTAATAGCGAAATACATTTTCAATGGAAATGCAAATGTTTGCGCAGATTTATGAGCGCAGCAAGTTGAGAGTTGAATTTTTTTTTTTTAACAATAGCGACAATAATTACTTGTGTATAAATGTGCGTTTGTATGTGATTAAATAAATTAATATTTATGGATGAATAAAATTTTAATATACTCCTACAAGTAGGTATATGTTTATTTATCTCTCGTTACAATCTACTCACCTTATAGAAAGCCTTACGAAAATTATCCGAGAGGAAGGCATACAAAACTGGATTGATGCAAGAGCTAATGTAGGCCAGCGTTTGAGCGATGACTTGCAGCAAGAGTTTAAATTTCGTATTCGTGTGGTAGACCTCGAGTGTTTTTAGCAGTAGAATCAGCTGATTAAAAGCGAAAAGAAAATGAGAGAAAAGTTGATAATGAGCAATTGGTGATTGCATATTGAGTTGTGTCGAAAGTGTTCAGGGTGTTTGGTTGGTGATGGGGGGGAGGGGAAGGGAATTAAAAAAAAATGAATTAAATTTGAGTGTAGCGTAAATATAAAAATGCATTTAAACGTGGATTAATGGGGAATTATAATGAATTAAAGGACACTTAATGAAGTGGGCTGCCAGCCATGCAAATGGAAATGTGCGGATATTTGTAATAAAAAATTATAGAAGTTGGCTATATTATAAGTTACATACTTACGAACACACTTGAAAAAGTGCATATATGTTTGAAAGTATGTGAATATTCGATGAATGTTCATATTTCTGTATGCGTGATAGTAAGCTCGAACATCACTGTTGACATGTATACATACATATAATTTTTAAAATCACTGCTTCATATTTTAAGATAAAATATCATATTGATTTGATCAATAATAAGCGCAATGCAGGAAAATCTGTTTTGAATAGAATTTTTAAATTTGAATATAAAAACATTTTGCTTTTTTCGATTGATTCCCTTACTAAGCTCTCAATACGAGCTGTCAATTTAAGTGGCTACAGCCGATAATAGTAAAGGACTTTGTTTACTTAGATTCTCAAATAGGAGGGACCAATAATGTCAACCTTGCAATTAAGAAAATAATAACTCGGTCAATTGGTGCTACCGTGAGTTCGGTAAGCGATTGAGAATCCAATTTTTTTGGAGAAGAACAATAGCTTGGCACTTAAAATCCCTGTATTTCTTACAAGGCACCGTAACGTAGTCGCTGTTGCATGGCAATGTAAAGCCAAAAGGGGTCCTTTGAGAGAACTGTGCTATCTTGAACGTGCCGCAGGTATGGGATGATGTTGTTCCGGTGAAAAATACTTTCGACGCAGCACCCATGGGTGGACACATTAAACAAAAATACTTTGTGAGTGAAAGACTGGAAGTTGGTGATGCTTTTGAGGCTTGGCTTCGCATGTGAATTAAATTTAAAAGACGGTTGCCTAAATATCCTTGATTTCCCCCTTGTTACCATATACTCAAATGATCGCTAAGCTTGAAATATAAAAAGGAAGTACTAAGTTTGACTGGTCTAAGTAAAAGTTTTTGGCTAAATTTTTGTAATTGATGAAATTTTGCGGTTCCAAATTCAGAGCTAGCTACGCAAATTTAAAATTGTCAGAATTCGTGAAAGAGCACATTTCATGTTTTTTTTTTATTTTTTTATATGTTTAAATTAATAAAAGCAATAAGAGTTTGCAGCAGGTGTTTTTAAGCTAAATTTTATTCATTTCTACTTCATCAATTATTCTGAGACATTTAGAATTATGAATTAAAATTCGCATGCAAAATATGATTTCCACAACTTGAAAATTTCTACTAGAAATTTAGAGAAATATGACAATACTGTTACTTGATTTATACTCAGTTTAGTTTGCCTTTTTATAATGAACAGACTTATTCCGGAACAAGCGCATCGCACGTTCGGTGAATGGGCCCAAACGAGATGGCCACCGATCCTGATTTTCACAAGAAAATTTTGTTCAGCGAGGAAGCTCATTTTTTGTTGAATGGGTACGTTAATAAACAAAATTGTCGTATTTAGAGTGATGACAATCCACAAGCCGTTGTTGAGACACCGTTACATCTTCAGAAAGTCACTGTTTGGTGTGCTCTTCAAAAACGACGCCGGGCAGTCAATGGGGAACGCTAAAGAGCCATGATTAATGACATTTTCGTGCCTGCGTAGAAGGCATAGGGTATTTCTGTTTCTCATAAAATACAACTGCCGTTTGGAGTCGGCACAAAACTGCCGGATACGCACACCACAAATGGTAGGAGAAGCTCGGCCAAACACTGTGGAATATATATAATTAAAAAATGTATAAAGCTGTCCCCAACATAATTATTTTTAAACTAATGGAAACCTTTGCTTTGCAAATTATGCAAACAAAGTTTGCACATCCTTTCATTCACTTAATATTTCCTGCAGGTTACTCGTCTGTGAATTTTATATGCATGCGTTTGGTAAAAAATTACAAGCGTATGTGTGTGCATGCATGTGAGCGATTATGTTTTTATAAATAATACATACATGCTCTCCATATTACTCACCTGCACTGGCAACCATAGTGAGGCGAATGCCACAACAACAACCACAACTAGACGTGTGACACGTTTGCGGCCACGCTGCGATTTGACAGACATTTGTACACCGCTACCCTGATGCCAAAGGCGCATAATCATACGCACATAGAAACCACTAATTACCATCAGTGGTAGTAGATAGGAAAAGGCGAAGAAAATAATTTGATAGTTGGCTTGACTGATGAAATTATTGTTCTCCGAAAATGTACAAAAGACAAAGGTGGCATTGGGATTTACCTTCAGTTCCTGTAAAGGGGAGATATAATGAGAAATGAAAATGTTTAATATTCAATAAGTTTGTAAAATAAAAATTATAAGAAGTATCACTACAAATTCAATGCTTTGAAAATTGCAAATGTATAACTTTAACAAAGAAGACTTTATCTATGGATGCCAATTAAAAGTGAATAGTAAAAAAAATGTTTTTAGTGTGAGGAATAAATAATTCTCTCTGCCAAGATTTTGTTATTATAGCTTAACAGAATTTAATTCTTGTGAAGAATGCAAAGTTGGTACTAGAAGAAATGAGACGACACTTTTTATTTAGAAATATAGTTATTATTAAGTGATATTTTATTACATTTAGTTTTTAAATTTTTAATTTTAAATATATTAAAAATATTTTATTAAGAATCTTGCCTGCAGTACCGATCATTGGAAGACCAGCTCAAATCAGGCATATTTTCGTTTGATTACTTAGAACATGTCAGGAAAATTTTAGAAAAAGATAAAAAAAACCGGTTAAGGCTTAAGTTCTTTAACAACAATTAAATTTGCTAATCTAAAATATGCAATTATTTCAAAACTATAAAAAAAGCTTTATTTCTGGTCAACTTCGGTAAATTATATACATTCCTCTAGATGTATAAATTTCTGACGTTTGTTTCTAGTGATGGAAATAGACTTTAAAGTTTTCTGCAATTTCTGAAAAAATCGAAGTCTCATGCCACCTATCGCTCCTGAGGAGCAATTAAAATTGCGTTTACAAGTTATTTCGACTAATCACCAGGTTTGGCAATGAAAACACCCGTATTCCTACCCATAATTATAACCGCTTCTAATATGACGAATTATGTTACGTTTATTCAACTTTTATACATTTTCTAATTTTCAACTTAATCAATGTGTTTTTGAAACCTAAATCTATAAGCACACAAGTTTCAAATTTGACTCAAAATTAAAAATATAAAATCCAATAATTTTCGTTTAAACCCATTTTTTTTAGATTGCAATTTCGTAAGTTATTTAATTTCTTTACTGGCGCTTAATTTCGTCCATATAATGCAAGCCCGATTTTTTTTTTAAATGATGAAACTCTGTGAAAATTAATTTTTTTACAATTTCTTATATATTTTAATTTTAAAATTAAAAAAAAAAAACTAATAAAAGGATGGCTCGTTCTGCTGATTTGCGGCTAAACTGTTAAAAGCAATGTTTTTTTATATGGAGCGGTTATAATTTAATAATATTATGTGTGTGAAATAATATTTTTTTTATTTAGATCATGACGGCCAATTTTTAAAAACGTTTACAACATTTTACTTAAATTGAGTTTTCTTCTTCAGAACAGTCTAAAGCTGCGTACAGACACAGCCATAATTGTAAAATTTGTTCGTGTTTTTTGAGTGGAAAAAATTTACTAATTGACTCCACTGAGCGCCTCTGAATACCGCATACGTAAAGTCATTGTGATATTCTATGTATGTATTTAAATTTTTTTAGGAAAATTTTATATTATAGAGTGGTTTGAAAATCTCTTACACAAAATTTTCTACTACTACATGCGTGTAAGACCTAGCGTGCTGATGTCCGTTTGTAAAATATTTCAAAATCACGATACGGTTTTTTATTTAAGGACCGTAAGCTGCATTAAAAATTCATAAGGAAAATTACCTAAATGTTTGCTACATATTCGATTCTATAGGAATATGCCTAGGACTAGAAATTCCTAAAGAACTCTTTGTTTGGACACATTAATTATGGATAAATTTCCGTATATGTCAGTAAGTATTTATTCAAAGCTATTCCAATGAATGATACGTTTTTGGAAAATCTAACAAATTGGTATTTGTATTGTATTAAAATTCGTTTCAAATCTCATTGCAGCATTGCTGAATTTTACGCATTCATAAATTGCAAATTTTCAATAAATTACTCATACGCCACGGTAGCGCAATGCTGGAGGGAAAAAAATGCCGTGCACTCTCATTCATACACATACATATACAATCATATTTAAAATAATATTACCAAAAACAAAAAAAAAATAAAAACAAACAAATGTGGCTGAACGAAATTAAAATGTTTGCCACTGATTATGTGTCGAAATTTGAAATTAATATCATTTAATGAGTTATTCAGCGTTGGTCGTTGAAATATTTCGACAAAATTCAATAAGAGCGCAATATGACGTACATTTAAATGAATTGGCATTTAATTGCATGCTACATAGGCACATACATGGACGCAAGTAGAGTGATGCATCAACATGAATGGCGCCTTGTAAATATTAGTTTAAAGTCGTGGCCGGTATTATGCATGTAAACATAATCATCTCACATATTATCTATGTACATACAATTTAATGAAAATAGCAATAAAGAACTTTTTTTTTTAAATTAATCAAAATGTCTTTGTATAAGAACAAAATTTGGCACGCGTATTTGCAATACGTTTAATCAAACTAAATAATCAAATTATTAAATTTTGGTATGGATTTTGCATTTGGATATATGGCCGCATTAAATACTCATACGCATGCAAAGCATTGAATTTTAAAGACAAGTTTTCTCTTGGAAAAGCAACGTCAAACTGTGCTGTAAGAATATTTTAATGCAAATAAAATTAATAATATTAAAAACCCTATAGAAAAGAGCAAACCGAACAAATCTTTGAAGCTCAAAAAAATAATTAAATTAAATAGTGATATGGCCAAACAATAACAAAAAATATACAAAATTCAAAACAAAATAGAAATTCTATAACAACAACTACACAGTTATGTATAAATAGCGGCAGAACAGCCGCACTTGTTCTGTGGAAGTTGTGAGGGGTAAAAAAGGGAAAATAACAAAAGCTCACACGGCGTTAGCTTAGCTCAGTGCGTTTAGATGAGTTTGATATCGTGGGTTCGCCTAACGCGGAAGCCAATAAGAAAGAAGTCTAATGACGAGTTAGTATCGTTGTTTTTTTCCTAATAATTTTCTCAAAAAACCAATCGGGCTTAAATCTCAGAAAACAATAAATTAAAAAAAAACTGACTTCAGTGAAATATTAATTTATTAATTTCTCAAACTTGTTTAATATACTCGTACTTGTGCCTCCGAAATGAATGTATAATCGAAAGAAAATTGGTGAAATAATTCCAGATTTTTTCTGGAAAGGAAACCAGCGCGTGTTTTTCAAATTGTCAGTGTATTTTTGTTCATTACTAGTTTTAATTACATTAGGGATAAACTTATCCCTGTGCCGCATAGTTCTTGTGCTGTAGAATGTTTAGTTTTTGATGAGAAAATTTGATCAGCGGCGAGGCTGTATTTTCTTTAGACTTACGTAAAGTTTAAAGTCTCGAAGGATTAATTAGTTTGCTAAACTAAAATAGCTTTATAAGAAGGCTTAAGTATAGGCAGTCGTCTCTAAATGGCAAAGCAATTTTTTATTTTTTTATTTATTTCAGTCAAATGAATACAATTCTTACTGACAATAAGAAATGCTTAAATCTAGTTCGCTGAGTGATAAAGTAACGCACGGTTTATACCTTTCGGAACAGACAGATCCATGTCGGGAATTTGCTTTAATTATGTATGATCGGATCATTTTTAGCATACTACGATTTAGTAAATTTTACATTAAATAATTGGACACTTCGCAAATTACTACTAAAGTTGTTCATGAGAAGGTACTCGTATAAGGTCGGTGAAATAAAACGTACGTATTGAAAATTTTAAGAACGTTTTTTGTACTCTCTCTAACCGTTTATATAGGAGGAATGATGTGGTCTCCAGACAAGGGAGACGAACTTACGATAGAGTTGTAAAGTAATATGAGAATATAGGGGTCCGAAAATTGTGGTCAGACTTTTCCGGTCTATTTTTGTGAAACCTTGCAAAAATAATTTTGAATCAAACGAGCCACTATGTAGTTTATGCCACGATTTTAATTTTCATTCTGTTCTTTTGATATTTCCGACTCACTTTTTTACATAAAGAATACCAGACTTAATAATAATTACATACACAATTTCGCTTTAATACAACTTTTATGCAAAAAAAAAAAAAAAGTTAAATCCGTGCGTCATGCGAATGCGTCCCTTGCGTCGGTTGGGCGGGTATGGCAGATAAAAACCTTTAGGATTATTATTATTATTGTTCTTATTATTTCGTCTAACAAATTCGAGCAAAGATATGGAAATTGCATAAATAATGTGAGTGTAGAAACTTTGTTTAGCATCGAAGAATACCACCAATTCTTTGACTTCCTTCACGAATTTCGGGGGTGAGTCAGAAATTCTATAACTTGTAATCGTAGGGAATAGCTTTCTTGTAAAGGTCGAGAGATACAATTTATTGACATTCATTGACATAGTATTAGACGATAAACACTACTTAGTCGATGAAAGACCACGAGCAGATACATTTCCGATTTCTTAACTTCTTCCAAAATATAAATGCTATGCAAACATAAATAGTTTTAGTCTTGCAAAAGCTGGCCATTGTCAAGGGAGCTTGAAGAAAAATATTTAGCCTTACTGCGTGTATACCAAACGGGCATCGGCCTGTCAGAACACATACCAAAAGGAAGAGTTGTGTGTGAGAGAATAAATCCCTCGACCACCTTTGTTCCTTGCCAAGCAAGAAGAATCTTTTAATTATAAATGTCTTAATTTCCGCCCAGCACAAAAGCAATCTTTATGCCTTTGGACATTAATTAGCAAGTATTCCAGAAGTGCAAAGAAATCTAATTTTAATTTGTTATGCTGCTTTTTCTTTTGTATCAGCATCTTGAAGAATTTTCCAAGTTAAATATATTGTAATTTTTTCCCCCTATATTTACTTGTTTTATAAGTAAACAAATTTTGCAGGCATGTAATATGAAAATATAAACAATCGTAATTTTATAGACAATACTCTCTGCTGCGGCCAGTGCAATTTTGTAGGAAATAGGTGGGCATGGATTTGTGTTTGCGCGTCCGTAAATATTGCGCGCTTGTGGTGAATCTAGTTGAGATTTTAGTGTTATATCGAAAATTTAAATATTTCTACACAATTTGTGTTCACATGCCAGTGAATTTCCTGCTAATAAACGTCTTCTGTTGATGCATTTCAATTTGCCCGTGATGTAGTGCTTTGCTATTTGTTGCATTTCTAAACACAGTTTTATGGCATGGCGACGCTGAAAAATATATATTTATTGCACATAGTGTTGGAAAGCCACTGTGGAAAAGGTCACTTACTCAATTTTTTTAGTTTATAAAAAGAAACTTTATTTTTGAGTGTTGGGTGCTTTATTTGCGAATTAAATCTATCGAATTTTCGACGATTCTAAAGTTGTGAAATTTTTTGAATATTTGCATTTATGAACCCTAAAATTTTAAGTAAAACTAGAATATATATTAAAAATATATTTTATAAAATGTTTGAAAATGCAATTTACACTATTTTTCTTTAACCATATTTTTATAAAAAATGAAGACAAAAGGGTATCACGAAAATCATTGTGAATATTGTAAAGAATTCAATAACAGTCAAGGTTTGCTCACTGTTTTTTCTTTTGGGATTTACGTTTCAAACCAAGTTGACTATTTCCTCTTAGTTTCTAACTGGTAAGCTTGTGCTCTAAAAACAAATATTTTTTAAAATAAACTGTGCCGCATACAATTCGCATTCATTCGAATTCATATGCGATTTTTAAAATTTTGGCATTTAATTATTTCTTTATTGCAAGAATTGCAGAATTTATTCAATAAGATTAAAGTTAATCAACAGTTTTGTGAAATTTTTCGTGTCTAAGCCCATTAATTTTTCATATAATAAAGTTTTAAATTAATTGCCGATTTTTTTTCTTGGCGCTATTCCGTAATTTTTCCGATTAACGCCTATTCGGGCAGAAAAATTGATGAATAATTTGTTATTTGTTTATTTGTTTTTTAATGTAAAATGAAAAAGACTAAATGAAATGTCCCATATAAATTTGAATAACATACAAAATAGGATTTCTCCAACCATAAAGTAAACTAATTTTCGGTTTGCTATAATATAGTTTGAAGTTGGTTTGCAGTCGTCTAAAGCAAGGCGAATCGATTTTCTTCAGCATCACTCGATTTTACTTCAAATTGAATCCAAAATCATTTATTTTTATTTTCGATCAACCATTTTAATGTGCACCAGCTGTTGCTAAATGAGCATTAATAGCGCCAGATGGCTTGTGTTATCGTTAATTGCTACGCTTAAGACGATGCATATATGTACATAGATATTTGACTCAGACTATTTTAAGAAGCGTATAAGACCACATAGTTTTTCAAATGTATGATCTAGTATGTATTCATGTACATAAATATAAATAGTTAAAGAATTGGGCAATTAAAGGGTGTCCTCCATTTTTTGCCTAGAAAATCTTCGCCTGATCAACAATTTAATTTGGTAATAATTTTTTTGCATCGTTAAAAAAAACTAATTACTCAAGATTAAATCCTCTACGTCGCAATTGTAATTGGCACTAGTTAGACAGTAGAGGCAACCTAAATAAATTTTTCATGAGTTCCTTGTTCTTTTGTTGTTATTTCATACATGACTGAGGATAAAGAAAAATGTTAAAAGAAAAAAAATTTTAAAAGTAAATTAATCCAAATTCTTCTAAAATCTCTATTATTGAAATATTTCGAGACAATGAGTTTTTTATTTTTTAAATTTTTTGATTTTCATGAATTTGCTAATTAAATCATTAAAAACAACTTTTTTTTTATTTTATAGGCACTTTTTCAGAATATTTAAGCCTGAGTTATTATTATATTTTAGACGTTGAAATATTATTAAATCCTCAGACGCCGAAGGCGAGTACTTAGTATTAATGTTAAGGGCTCCAATTTTCAAGGATATGTTTGGAGTATTTGGAAGAAAATTTCGAGGTCGGAGTGAAAAAAAGATATTCGTAAAAAACACCCTTATGTATATTATACATAATTTATTAAAAAAGTATCTACATATTGATACTCAGATATGAATATTATTATTTAAAATCTTGAACGAAAATGATAACGTGTTGATTTTTGTCATAAAAATACATTTGACGAGAAAGTATGAAAACTCGTTTCAACAACCATTTTTTATATTGTTTAGTGCTTACCGTCGTTTATCAACAATAAAATTGAAATGGAAATTCGACAAAAAAACAAATTGTATTATAAAATAAATGGTAAAAGTTAATCAACGATTCTATTAGAAAAATACACATTCTTAAAGTAGTCGAAAACTTTTATTTAGAGACTAATATTATAAGGGTTTTGATAATAATTATAAGGAAGAAAAAGGCGAGATAAATTCAGGTCTATTTCGAAACCAGTTTAGAAATATTTCGGAGTCAGTTTGCGACTAGTTTAGCACTTTATTGGGAACATTTGGAACAAAAGTTCGAGGTTTTCAGCCGAAAGCCTTTGCTGCTAGCGCTGCGTTTGCGTATTTTAAGTAATAATTAATTATTATGTAAGCTTTGTATAAAATAAAAAAGTTCGAGGTGAATTAGAGAATATTTCGGGAAATACTTCAGGGCCAGTTCAAAACTTGTCTGTGGCCTATCAGAATCGAGGCAAAAAAGAACCGAAAACGTACCAAACATATAACTTAAACATATATCCCAAAAAAGTGCCGAAAATGTATCGTGAACATACTGAAAAAAAAATTAAGAAATAAACCTTAAATGTACCGAAAAAAGTGTCTCAGAAGTACCGAAAGTTTACCTAAAATATACCTTAAAATTAACGAAAACATAAATAAAAATAATTCGAATAATAATAAAAATAAATTATTCGGAAATGTACCGAAATTGTACAGAGAAAGTACCTGAAATGTATCGAACAGTCTCAAAATGGTCCTGTACAAGTTTTGCGTATAAGGACTCATACATTTTTTTTTCACTCATAATAAATATAAGTCTCATAATAAGGGCTTACAAGTTTGTCGCTCCCATTTGTTATCGAACGCCTTTTATAATTCTTCCGAAAAATTCTATGAATGGCTTTTTTAAAGCTCAACCAAAAAATAATTATTACTTTACTTATCAAAGGGTTATTAATACTCGTACATACAATTTTTTGTTTATTGAAAATATATACTCCATACAAAAAGTTTAAGTTATTAAACGAAAATAACCTGGTCCTTTACAATAGAAATTTCATATATTTCTATACATACGAGTACATGTTTTTATGTAGTATATACATAGTTACGTATATGTAAATCTTTTATTAAGACAAATATTATTCCGTAGCTCGTAAATATCATCCAAATGTAATGGCTTTATAGGCAATCAAATCAAGCACAAATTTCCCAAAAATGTAGCTTACATAGCTTATCAATCTGACAATCACAATTGTCGTAATTATCATTACAAATCGGTTTTCGTTATCTGCCTCTAAATGCTATCAGCTATCAGCGCAACGGAGTAAAGCGTCGATTTGAATTTCATTTGTAATTATTGATTTTTGTTTTTTTGCAATCGATGCAGAACTCCCTCCAGTATTGGTGTTCTTTTATTTGTTGTGCTGTTTTGCTTTGTTCTTGTTTATTTTGATTTTATTATTATTATTTTTTGTTTTGGTGCCATTAAAGCAGGAAAAGTAAAATAACTTAGCGGCGGCTTATCTTTCCACATATCTTTAGAGTCGAAGTGATCACAGAGATAAGGCGGGACTGTATTTATTTACAATATTTATTTAACGCTCAAAAAGTGCTACAGAAAGCCTGAAATTTTGAAATTTTTCGAAGAAACCGTTCATTTCGTCCATAAAAAAAATAATATCAAGGTATCGTATGCACGAACAACAATAATATTAAATAGTGAAATTACCAAGCCATTAAGTATTTAAAATTCGTATGAGTATTCAGCTATAGATTTCAGGACCCAGGGCACCGTGGGACAAATTTGAAAAAATCTCGGAACTTAAAAATTGAGGGTCGGGATGGGACGGATCGGTGCTGAATATATAGTCCCCGGCTCACCTCTAGTATGTATCTACCGTTATGATCATTGATAGTGGAAACGAGAAAAAAAGATATTGGAGAGGATTAGCAAATAACTCCAACTAACAATAAAATGTTTTACAAGCCCTTACCTCTACCAGGTTATTGCAAAATCATTATTTGGCTTAAGTGCAACAACGTTTAAAATAAAAAAAATCATGTCTAATGAAAGGAAGACCTTATTGAAAAAAAAGGCAACGAAAATATGTACATAATATGTATGTATACATATGTATTTTAGATTAATTAAAAGTTTGTAATTAATTACAATTTAATTAAAGCGTAGCTAGTGGAATCAACTTCAACTCAATAATTCATCAATTATGTACTCAAAACTTAATTGGTTGGCAGGTGGGCAGCGCAAGCAGTGTCGTTAACTTATCTTAGTGCTGATAAGTTATATTATTGCATAGGGGCGTTGTAAAAATATTATTGGAAAATTGTATCGTAGTTTATTCATACATATGTGAATGTTGGCTATACGAGTTGCAGTGTCAAACATATCACAATGGCTATTGGAAGATGTGATAGCTCTATTTACAAAAATTAAAAAAAAAATCATAAAAAATTAGAAGTTGTATTATATATTTAATTCATGGTAAACACTTCCTTATACCGTTTTTGTCAAATTTATTTTTTTATAGAATTGCGAAGTTTTTGCTTCAAAGTGAAAAATTATAAATTTTAAAAAATAAATATTAAATAATAAAATAATTATTCGCGAACGTGAAAACTACTCAATTTTTTGAAAATTGAATTATTTAAATCAAAATTAACAAAATGTTTATCAAAAACCCAACTTTATGAAATTTTATAGCTCATGTAATTTAAGTCCAAAAATATACAAATTTGAAGTGGTTTAAAATGATTGCACTTGCTACCATAAATCGCTTGAACCAAATATGATTTTATTTAAAAAAAAATGTGTATCATTAACGAAAATTTCTAGCTTCTTGCAACTTGCACTTCATTGCACAAACATTTTATGGACTATAACAATGCATTCTCAAAAAAATTCTAACAATTTACATAGATAAAAAGTTTAAAATTTGGTAAAAATTTGTTGAGTTACGAATAGTCTTTCCTGTGATTACCATTACATTAAGACTGCTTGTCTATTTTAGAAGGCCTCAGTAATTCATGGTACCAATAGGATTAAAGAAAGATTTTCTGTATTTTATTAACATACACTTTTTAGCAAGTTTTAGGAATCTGAGAGGAGACGAATCAATACAGAAGATACTAAAGTCTTCATCTATCAAAGATGTGGCGGCATTATCCTCATTCCATGTTAGGATTTTTTTGACTTATTAAGGTAGCTAAGTAAGATATGACAACAGAGTTTCAAACGGCTTTCTTCTAGTTAAACCGAACCAATATTTGGCGCATGTAAATATCATCTTTGGTGCCATTACTGAATTGAATTTTGATCTTAGATTGCCGAGAGAGAAAGTCCTTAGTTGGAAGCCAACTGATCGCTGCAGTCGTTCACTTCCTGTTTGATCTGATTTAAGTTACTTTGCTTCAATCGTCTTGCTCAAAGGCGTACAAAGTTTCCAAAGTTAACCTTGGAAGCCACATACTCTGAGCTGCGTGCCAATTGTCTTAAATTCTTGCCAAAACGACACTTTATCCATGAATTACATTAAAATAAATAACAAATAATGAACCGTCAAAGACACCTTTGTTTTAAAGAAAACAGTTGAAGCTCGTGTTTGGAAACTGAGCGAAAAACATTGTTGTTGAACAAGGAATAAACTTTAAATATTCTTCCGCCAGAGAACTTTCTTGCTAGGACCGACTTGATTGCGAATATAGCCGTGTATTTACTTCTGACGTGCAAAAAAAAAGCAACACCGAAGTCTTATTGCAATTTGAAACCAAAACTTTCACATTTTGATCTCTTAAAATATTCAACTAGCGTAAATACTTCATGCGTCAATACACTTGCATTGTAGTTGACTGGAATCACTTAAAAAGCAATACATATAAATATATATGATATAGGTATATATATATAAATCCTAAGCACACTCATATGTACTTATATAAACAAATCCTGAAATAGTTCTCAATTTCCAACTCGTCAAACTAAAACGCACTGCTGTCTGTTAAATCTCTCAACCACCAGCTGTGCCGCCAAATCTTTGCAATAAAATTCAGGTGTTGCAAACAAATATAAATATTTAAATTTTATTTAATTAAAATTGCAACTTTCTAAGTTGAATTCAAAATAGCAACATAGTAAGTAAATAGCTAAAGGAAAAATGAAAAGCCAAAACAAGAAAATTGAAATAAACAATGGAATTAAATATACAACTGATTGGCGCTTTGTGGCTAACTGACAGACTAACTAGACGCACAATTCGACTGCTCGGAGTGACGCTTGGATTGTTAGCTAGCTGGCAGTTATTTAGTTGGCGATTTCCCCAGTTGGCCGATACACAATGAGGTGCGAATGAGGAAAAGTAATAAATTCAAGAATGCTTTATTTATTTACGTAATATGCCAAACCTTCAGTTGGACTTGAGGTACGCGAGAGGGACATGTAAGGTGGGAAACGCCGCTGATTTTAATTAACCAAACAATTTGAATAAGGAAATTCGTTTTTTATATCATTTTAATTATTTTGGATTTTATTAATTATTTTCTGTTAGAAAACACTAAACAAAATGTGTTGATAGATGAGAATTGAAATTGGTGCAGATGATCATTTATCTTTTAAGCATTGATAAGCACGATCATAAAGAAGATCAATTTATATTTAAATTGTCATAAATTTAAATTTCTGTTGAATTTTATAACAGAGACGGAAAACAAGTAAGACATTTTGCACGTAAGCGAATTCTTTTTTTTAATTTTTGAAATGTGTTTTCTGTTGTATTTTTTTTTTTGAAAAATTCTCTTGTGAAAAGGGCGGCGCTCCAGCTTGTAAGGGGGTTTCACCGGTGTAGTATTTTATGGCAATAGGAAGTAACGCCACATTGAGACTATATTTTTCATATAGTCCTATTTATTACTGTGAAAGCGAAAGAAAGCTACTAATGCGTTAATGCATCTAAAGAAAAAATTTTTGTATTTTTTGATGACCGATACTTTATGTCCTTCATTTCTTTAGAAAATCCTGATGTCTGGTCAAGCAATTGCTCAGTGCTGGGGTTAAGCGATTGAAATGGTTTTGCTTTAAGAAAGTCTTGAAGAAAACGAAATAAATTTAATTTTTTTATACGAATATCCATCATCTCGTTTCAATTCGTTGCAATAACACCTTCGTGTACGGTCGGAAACAACAGATGACAACAACAACTGAAGCTTTAGTCTTGAAAATGAGAGATAGCTATTTTTTACGTCGATTAAGCGATGACGAGAACACGGCGAAAGGTGCTAAACTAACGCGGACCGCAAAAGAGACAAAATTAATTTTTTGTAATGAAATATGCCGCTGTGGTTGAGTGTGTAGCGCTGCCTAATTTAAAAATAATGGCACATAATCATAGTGAAGTTAAAGTCGACTCTAAAGTTATTAACAGATTTTTGACATATTTTTCAATGAGATATCTGTAAAAAAAAGCTGATGCTAACTTTATAGTCGACTTTTACTTAACAATCAATATGACCCAATTTGTTTATGCTCGTGCAAATGACAGCTGCGCGCAAAGTACGTCCTTTGGAACTCTAGGCAGACATGGACCAAATGGGATCCTTTACCTTCCACAGCTGCTGTAGAAGCTGCAAAAATTATGAAGACGGTATTTCATTTTCTATGGAAATGTCTAGCCCTTGCAAGAAGCAGGCCACGCTTCCTAGGGACTCTTCTGTTTGGTGAACTCGGAGTATTGAGTGATATAAACCTAAGGATCTTGCTGAGATTCGTCAAGAATTCTAAATGGTTTAGTAAAGGGAGTGGACAATAGACGAGTGTTATCCCAATGGGCCTCTAACTAATGGCCTAAGTGTGTCGCTGGTTATCAGTGACAGCCTACCTTTCTCGATGTGAATTGTAATAAAAACTTATAACGTTATTTCCTATGCGCTTAGAGCACATTATATACTAATAAAAGCTAACTACCACTTCATAAGTTTTGACATAACATATCTCTTAAGAGTTTAGTCTCCTGCTGGTTGATGGCAGTGACTCAGAGTAGCGACGAGTGAAAATAACGCAAAAATAAGAATGAAAGGAACAGTTAAGTAATTAATTTTTTTTCACATTCACATTCACATTCACATAATGAGTATCGCCTAAAATCTTAAAGACAGTTGGAAAATAAGAAAAAGTTTTCACTCATCGGATTCGTAATAGAAACATGTGAAACTCCTCACAAACTTTTCTCAGGTTTATGCGCATTAGAGTTAACACCCTTTCGATGCTTAACATTAAATTATTTACTTTTGATCAATCGAAATTACTTTATTTTTATTTGCCAATTTCTTTAAGAAAATTTTGATTTTTCTTCCAAACACAAAAAAAAAAACAAATTGAAAAGTCACGCAAGACAAATCTTGGAGTTTAAGTTAGCTTTTCTGCGTACGCCGTTCAATTTCGGTTGGTCTCATACAAATTGAAAGCAAATAGACGTGAATATTTCGTCGGCCTGTAACTAAGTTTTCAACACTGAAATAGTGAAGTAAGACTTCACTGTGAAGAAATAACCCAAACAAATTCAATGAGCACTGTGAATCAGAATGTTGACCACTTTTGCGAATGTAAACGAAACAAGCTTCACTTAAATTACGATCTAAGATTTTCGATTTTAAGGATAAGTTATTTGATTTTTTAGTTTTTCGAACCTATTAAATGTTAGGTGATATTGCTTGATACTCTCTGGTAAAATGCAAAATGCATAGCCAAATATATATAAATTTCATAAACTATAAAATAAAAATTGCTTCAAATAGTATTCAACAATTTCACACACTCACCGTCAAGCCATGCATGAGCGGCACCGGCAACGAAATTGTCAATATGATGGCCCACAGCGTTGTAATTGCAATCTTCGTCACCTTTTCGGTGCGCAATTGACGCGAACATATCGGATGTACGACGGCCAAAAATCTATCCAACGACATCAATACCAACGTATAAATACTAGCGAATGCTGTTACTACGATCAAATACTGCACCGAACGACACCAAAGACCGCCGAATGGCCAATACTCGGTTATGTAATCGGTTGCAGTGAACGGTATGCAAATGACAACGAATAGCAAATCGGCAACAGCCAAATTGACGATCAACAAATTGGTTGTGGAATGCATTTGCTGATTGAAGACGACGACGAGTATGACGAGCGTGTTGCCAAAGAAACCGGTTAGCGCTAAAATGCCAAAACAAAAGGGCACAACCATTCTTATGAATTTACGCAAATCGGGCGATAGTTCATCCATTTCCTCGAATTGTTCAAGGTCGGGATTAGCTAAGCTTTGGTTGGTGGTATTCAGCAGTGCCGCGGTGATATTATGTATTTCAAGCATTTTGCTGATTATGTTGTTGTAGGTGATTGGTTGCTGTTGTTGTCGATGTTGGAGTTTCTGTTTTTAGATGTTTGGTTAAGTGAATTTTTAGTATTGGCTAATTCGTTGTTGTAGTTATTTTCAATAAATGCGTATCTAACCAATTGGTGGGTTAAGTGCGGAGGAAGTCGTAAGAAATTCATACTTGTATACTCGCAGTTGTTGTGGTTTCAACGGTGTACCATGACAAATTTAAACTAAAATCGCTGTCATATGAAATTACAATTTTGTTATAATCCTTATTTTTCACTTTTTCTTTTTCTGATATAATGCAATCTAATTTTTCAATTCACTTTTTGAGACTTGACTGAAAAACGGATAACAAATTTTTTCGTTATAAATAACCGGTTTTTTTTGTGGAATATTCTTAAATGCACGAAAGTAACCCTTTAATAATTGGATTTACCATAATGTTTGTTTGTTTTATAATCCAAATATGTTGCAAGGTTCTCAGACAGCTGTTTGGTTTTTTATAGGACACAATTTGTTAAAAAAAAAACTAAAACCATTTTTCGTCTTCTTTCACTCGTTCATATTTCCCAAAAAACCAACAGTTGTTATACAAATTTCTTCACTTAAAAGTTCATTCGCAAAATTGAAGCAATTTATCCTCCCGAGGTTAATAAATTTCAACAAATTAAATTTCAAAACTTGATTCACATGCGCCGCCGATAAATTTAAAAACACAAATTTTTTTTTTGCGAAACGCCTGCCATCGGACGCCTTCCCGTTCTTACTTATTTACCGGCAATACAAATTTTCCATCCTTTCACTTTGGCCCGTATTTCGCAAATGAATTAATATATTTTGCATAGAAAATCGACTGTTTTGTCAAACACAAGCAAATCTGTGTGAACTACGTACGCACACACACACACGCACTCACTCACTCGCAGAACTCGCTCACAGTACTGTGTTACATATGTATATATATGTATGTATGTATGTACATATTAACACCCACTCGCAGCGTTGCCGATCCTCAAATGAGTCAACTAGGCAACCCGATGCTTTGGCGGTTTTGGTTAGACACGGCTGCATGGCGGCGAGTTTATCTTCGCTTTGACATTGAAAATGTTGCTCGGTTTTCACGCGCTTCAATAAACCGATATAACAATATCCAATTAAAAATATACAAAAATATTTATATACATAAATACATATGTGTGTGTGTACATGTGTATGTATGTATGTATGTAGGAAAATGCTGCATGTGCGAGGTGTGAAAAATCGCCAGACAATCGTGCGAGTTGTTGTAATGAAAAGCAGCAAAAAAGTGCTTCGAAAGAAAATTCAATTTAATTTGATGAAAAACGCATCAAAAATTTATGAATACACATACATTTCTATACATACATACATATATATTTATGTATATAATCGCAATTTGAATAGAGTGACTTTCTAAAGGATAATAACTGCAAAGCAATTGCCAACGAATATCAACTCAATGCATACACTCTATAATAATAAAACATAACAGAGAGTAATTGCCACTCTCGGTAAGAAATTGATAATTTACTGCTACTTGAGCTTGGCGATTGGCATACTAAAAGCAATAGAAAATTGCCAAAATATCACAATTGATGATTGTAGCAAAATAAAATAAAAAAAAAGTAAGACGATTTTCTGTCGCACACATACTGTGGAGTATCAATGAAAATATTTGTTTACATATGGTTCACGTCAAAAATATAGCACAACCACATAAGTATTAACAAAGATTGAAATTTTACTTTTATTATTTTTTTTATATTTTAAATTAATTAAAGCACATTTCTTAAACTAAAACAAAAAAGCCCAAAATTCAAACTTCAAAAAGATTTTTTGCTTTTCAGTAGAAGAAAGAAGAAGTAGAAAGTGTGGTTTTTTGGAACGAATCTCCTTATCACTTGTCAAAATTTGGTTTGAAGTCCAACCGGTTTCGAGTTGGTGCCATAAGAGTTTTTTTTTTTTGATGAGGATGATAACAACGCCGAATACTGTTTTTCACCAAACAAACTTTTTCATGATTTGATGGAACTCGCAGGTTAGGAACACATTTTAAGCTGCAAACACGATTTTTTTAAAAAGATTTTTTTTAAATTTTATTAGGATTTTTGTTCATGATATTTAGTTAATTCGAATTATACTCGTTCGCCGCCAGTAAACTTCGGAGTCATAGTCAGCGGCCACGAATAACCCAAAATTCAATTTATAGTTAAAATAAAAAGTGTTAAAAATTGCTACAAATTACACATCAATGTAAAAAATATATAAAAATGGTTTATGAAATTAAAAAATTGTACTCTTCGATTACGCTATGAAATATAAAAGATATTAGTTTTTGGGTCTTTCTAGAAAATTTAACAAAAGTGTTCAAAACAGTCAAAATCCCGACGTGATGGAAATTAAATTCGTGTTCAATGTGATTAAACACTATTCTTGCAGCTGGAAAATAATTTGAATGTCGCATGCCTGTATACTAAAACAGAATGGATGAAAACATAAAAAAAAAGACTAAACAATATATACCACCTGCGACATCCAAGTTAGCAAAGGAGTTTGATTTTTATGGTTATAGGGGGAAGATAACAAAACTCTTTTGAATTTCTTAGAATAATCAAATACTAACTAAATTGTTTGGTTTTACTAAATAGCCATAACTGTGGCTGGTTTTGACTGGCTAACGCCTTTTTAAAATTTTTTTTTGTATGAAGTCGTATGGGATACCAAAGAACATAAATGTATAAGAAGGGACAACACGTTACTTTTAGCAACGAGTGAATCTCCAGGGGCATGCTTTCTCTTTTGCTCAAATGAATTTTTTGATTGGCTAGAGTAAGAAAGCCCGCCCCTGGAGATTCACTCGTTGCTAATACTAACGTGTTGTCCATTCTTATACATTTATGTTCTTTGGTGATACCCTAATTTATAATAAAATTACTACTGACTTGAAGTATGATTTGAATTATGGTAAGTATGACCCTTGCATTTTTAGTTATTGCCCTTTAATCATCTTTCTCACACTTGCAGTTTTAAATGACCCGGAAACACACTTACACACATATGTATGTAGATTTGGTTCACTTGGATTTTCGTATGTGTTTGACAGGACATTACAGTGTGACACCTTTGGCGTGGAAAGATTAAATTTTTACTATAAATTCTAAAATTTGATGTTGAAACTTGAAAATAAGTCATATTTGAGAAACGACCAAACATATTTTACCAAGAAGACATTAATGAATGAAGGTGATATGGCGTTGAAATTAGACTGTTATCTCTTTCTTTCTTACCATTTTTAATTTAAAAAAATAAATAAATATTCTGTGGTGTGAACTTTAAACAGATTTTTTTGAACTTTAAAGTATGCTACATATCCCCTCCATGCCATCAACGTTGTTTCAAAAATATTGAATATGAAGCAGACTGAGAATTTTCAAACAGTAGCAAAGCTGGTTCTGCGGTTAAAAAATGCAGAGATCTCCACTGTCGAAAAGCTAAAGCAGAACTTATCGGAAGAAAGATGATTTGTGATTTAACTGATGGAACGTTTAATGAATGTTTTACTTAGCATAGAATAGGAATTGATTCTTTCCTGCGCTCTAGTAGCTCTAATTGATTGATGAAAAATAACAAATTGATCGCGCAAACTTTGATAAGCTTAATGGAAAAAATTAAATTTTAAGACAACACATTAAATAAAATCGAATAAAAGAAACATTTATATTCTCTGAAAAGTTAAGAGAGCCAATAAGCTGTTCAAAGATGGTGTTCTTTCGATGTATCACTAGCGATGAATATACTTATCTCTTTTTCGGACATCCAATGACTTATAGACAGGATGTCCGAAAAAACTCAAATTTGAAGAAACTGTGGAACAACTAATTTGCATGTGCCCAGCCTTCAGCAAGCAAAAGCTCACGCTAATCGGGGTGTATACTGAACTACGCCAAGGTATTGGCGCTGTTCTTCAACAAAACTTTGCTGGTTTACGGGTCGTAAACCAATCTGGCTACACTATGGACGGACGCCTCGTGCCTATAAGTCTATGTGAAGCTAAGCGAACTATCCTAATGCCACACATCTTGAAGTTAAATACAGAAAAATAAAAGCGAACAAAACTGTTTCAACTGTCAACAGCCAAGCGGCGTCAGTAGTAGTTAGGCGAACGACAAAAGCAACGAATTCCACAAAAGTCGGTTATGAGTTGCGAAGTTGTTGGAAGCTTTGGTGGCGCGATAAAGATTATGATGACGACGACAACCGCGAAGCTTAGCCAAAACTGCGACACAATGTCACCACAAATAAACGACGCAACGGGCGGATTTACCGAGCAAACGAGCGAGCGAAACGATGAGTTCGAACAAAGTAGTTGCAATTTTGAAAAACAAATATTTCGCTCGAACAATTGTATTTTTCCAAACTAGCTTACACGACGTCGACACTTAAGATTTCTGCTAGTAACTTTGTAGTTTGTTCTTCACGACGCACAGGTTGCGACGTTTTTCTAAACAAAACAACACAACAGCTTTAAGTAAATACTTTTGATTTTTTAACTTCAAACTGCACACGCTCGTCTCCAGCGCACAACTGATGAGCTGTGGCTACCACAGACGCCGCACAACACTCACTTAAGAGACGCAGTTGACGCGCTGCATGCACACAAGTAAACACATGTGCGCCCACAGAAGCATTCACCCAAAATTGGCGCCAAGTGTGGGCAGTCTTGATGCTACCAGACTGCGACGCTACTGTCGCCGTCGCCGTCACCGTCACCGTTGTTGTAGTTGTTCTTGTCATTTTGATTGCCCGTTTGAGTGTTTTGCTGTTCGCTTGTCTTACTGCTCCATTTGGCGTTTGCTTGGCTGTCCAGCTGACTGACTGGTGTGTCATATGCATTGTGTCGTTGAGTCCCATCGAGGTTAGACAGCAAACGGAGGAGTATGAAAAGTAAAGAAAGTGAAATCAAATGGCGAAACAGTAACGTAGCTAATGCGGCGCACTGCTCCATTGTGTCACTGAATAAAAGTCACAGCCACTGTATGTAGCTTTAATGAATACATCAATCTAACAAAGAGTGCGAGGTTCACGAAAAATTAAAAGACGAATGGTGGCAGCAGCAGCAGCAAATTCGGTTGGCTTCAGGAGCAGCAGTCATACGCCTCGCCGCCACAATCGTACAGAGCTATATTGGAGAAAAAAAGTGGTGTTGGATGTTGCCTAACACCGTAGACGACAATCAACGCCATCGCGCGCACCAACTGCCAACTGTCAAACGACGCTGCTGCCCTAGCTAAGGAAAGTAAGACAGTCAATCTGGTTAGAAGGCAGCGGCGCTTGGCACACAAATGTATGGCATGGCATGGAAGACTCGTAACGAAAACCAGTAGCACCGCCTCGCTTCGACATGTGTGTGTGTCGGGGATGCTTAATTTCATTGATTAAATGCTTTGGCTTCTGGCTGTTGTTGGCCAATTCAATGTGAGTGCTGTAAAATTCAAAAGAAATGCGCACAAATGTTTCCAATTTTTTTTCGCACTTCAGTGACTTGTGTTTTTAGGGGGGCGTTGGAGTATCGTAATCAAACTGTTGGAGACCCAGTTTTATAGAGGCATCCTGTAGTAAAAACTTCAAGTAAGGAAGCAAATCTTTGGCTCAAAGCTGTTGCAAAGACACAAAATTCCAACCAAGTTGCGATTCATGAACGCACATTCTCATAATACCAAAGTTATGATAGTTGGTAAAAATTGTTTCTCCAAATTTTGGAAATATACAAAATGTTGAGCAAAGCTTGCAAGTGAAATAAAAATGATTTCTTTTATTTTTTAATAAAACTTTTTCATGAGGTTCGACAAGCAGACCCGGACAAAAATTCCAAATCCCTTTTGGGTAGCTACAACCAAACAAGATTTAGGGAATGCATGGGCTTATCAAAGAACAACTTGAGAATGATCACAGGAATTCTTAGAGGACACTGTAGGCTGAATTATCACCTAAATAAACTGGGAATATATGCGCAAGAACGTTGCATATTTTGCAGGGAAGAGAAAGAAAATTCTAAACACGTCCTGGAGAAGTGCCTTGCATTGATGCACAAACGCCAAAAATGTCTGGGCGAATATAAAATTACGAACGATGGGATAACTTCCAGAGACTTAAGCTCAATACTAAGATTTATCTCGAAGGTTGGACTAAAGGAAATTCTTTAATCCAAGTAGGGGGCATAATACATGATAAGGTCGCAGTGCTATCTCCCCAACAACAATAATATATGAAAAATACGTTTTTTCGTGCTTGCAGTTGTGTTTTTCAAAACAATATTTTTGCCTTCACATATCTTACTTTTCATTTTACCCAAATTAACTTTTTAATTGAACGGATAAGCTTCTGCATAATTTTTTCTGATTTTCCTTTACTAGGCTAACTTTACGTTAAAGTCATTGTACAACTCTACAAGTAAAATATCTCATTCCAAATGTTTCTTCTTTGCGCCCCGTCTCTATTTCTTTTGACAGTGTAATTTTAATGGATTCTTGTAGTGTGACAGTGAACGTAATTTTAATGAAAGGAAGACGAATAATACAATCATTTTTTTACTTAAATATAGGAGTAATTAATAGCTGTCAGGGCTTTCTCCTTTCTTTCTCCTCCGAAGTGAAATGAGTTTTCAGAGGTTTCATAAAATAATATGTGATATCAGGACCGGCCGCAGGATTTCTTTTGGAGGGGCATTTCTCTAAAATTACCCGTTACAACAAAGAATAAAATTGTTTTACTTAGAGTATTCAGCATACTTAGTAATCCAGCACAACGCAAAGAAAAGTCACATAATGCGTGATTAACTAAATTATTATGTTTCAAATAACGCAATTCGCCAAGGTGCAAAGTCAACATTAACATCCAGATTGCAATGACTATTGAGAGAACTTGACAATTTATTTAATCTTGAAAATTCAAAAAAAAACTTGGTAAAATTAATAAAATTTGAAAGTTTAAGTAAAATATTTGAGCCCTTTTTTAAAATTTTGTAAAAATTAGGAAAATTAATAAATTTTGAAAATTTTGAATTTCGAAAATTTTGTAAAAAGTTAAATAAAGTGAAGATTTACAAAAAACTTTATATTTAGTAAAATTTCGTGCTTATTTTATTATTTTTATATATTTAATGAATGAAATTATATATGTAAATTAGAAAGTTTTCTAAAAATTTCAACTGTTCATAAAATCTTTAAAATGTTATTTAATCTTGAAAATTAATAAAATTTGAAAGTTTTAGTAAAATATTTGAGCACTTTATTAAAATTTTAACTTTATAAAAATTAGGAAAATTTATAAAATATGTTAAAAATTTTGAATTTCCAAAATTTTGTAAAAATTTTAAAAAAGTGAAAATTAAATAAAAAATTAAAATTTTGTAAATATATAAGTGCATAAGTATAAGTAATAGTGCATTAGGTTTGAAGTGTTTTCGAAAATGGGTTTGGAGGAGAAAAACAGTATTTTTTTTAAAACATTTTATGTACATATATTCGTATGTATATTGTATCGTATAATAAGCACAATTTAATATATTCGTATCTCGATTCAAAAATTTAATAATGTTAATCCTTTTATTTCCTTTCCTTTATTTAGTGCTCAGGACAAGTCAAAAAAGCAAATTAAAAAAAAAACAAAGCTGAACGAACATATCAAATGCAGATTAAATTAATTCGCGCAAGCGGCGAGGCAGCAAACAAACAAAGGAGCGACTAAATAAATGTGCATCAAAGTGTGAGTAGCCAAGCGGACAGATGAAAATTTCGCTAGAAAAAACAAACAAAAATGTGAGCCCAAAGGTAAACGAAGGTCGCTGCTAGCCCGTTTGGGTGGATAAGTCCGTTAGAAATATTGCTAGGCGAGGTGAGGTGTTGCTAGGTTGTTGGTACGCAACCTTCAGTTCTTTTCTTTTCTATTTTATTAATTTTATTTAGTTTTAGGTTGAATTTATCCTTTTTTTTTGTAGTGTGTTGAACGCATGAAACTAGCGCATAATTAAGTGGTGGCTTTGCAATCAAATAAATTAGATTTATGTGGTAAGTCGACGCTCCATTTCAATGGAACTAATCCGTTCTCTACTTTAAGTTCAATGCGCAGCCAGTGCAGTGCGCGGGAATGCTTAGCAGCAAAAATGTAAAATTTTATATATTATTTCGCCAAGCGCCGCTGGCGTATTTTACACATTTCAAAAAGTGAATAGAAATATTAATACCCTTTTGCAGCACTAATTTTTAGCGAATTAACGCAAGAGTTTAATATAGCGTAAAAAATTTAATTTTCACGGCCAACAAGCCAGTCGCAACGCGTTTAGGGATTAGTAAAAATGATTTAGCTAAATTATGCAGTCGCACATTTCGAATGAAAGAAATATTGAGTTGCTCAAAAGAACGCGGAGAGGGACGGAGTGGGATTTAGGCGCTGCTTATTTACATAATTAATTCCAAATCATTTTTGGTTAACATGTAAAGTAATAATAGTAATGATACAACTCATAAATGTGGAAACATTTTGAGCGCTAAGCAGTGATACACGTACTAAATATTTGAAGTCGCGCAGTCAGCCATTGAAAAGTAATGCAATCAAACATTACATACTACATAAATATGTACATACATATGTACGTTGGAAAAACTTAAACGAAATTTGAAAACAGTCAAGAAAGCATTGTACTCTGAAGCGTGAGAATAGCATTGCGTAAATCCTTTTTCACTTTTTTTCGCTCTTTCTTCTCCGAAACAAAATTTTGATTATTGTGCTATGCATTCAAATTTGCTGCGCTATCATTTTTACGCATAAGCAGACGCAAAATTTTCAACTATTTTCTATTTCTTCCTGCTATTTTTGGTTTAACTTTTTTTTTGCAATACAAAAGCCGCTTGCAGACAATGAAAAAATTTAAAAGCAGCTGGCCTCCGTGTTCAGCGGCCGGCCAACAAATTCTACGGCGTGCACTCCGCCTTCATAACGCCAACCGTTCAGTCTCGCCGCTTACTTCGTTTATTTTGCGCTTAATTATTCAAATTGATTTCTTTTTCCACTTCCTGCGCACTCATTCGCTTTTTTTATTTCTATTGAATTTCCGTTATCTTGGCTTTGTTTATTTTTATGCATTTTTTCAGCACCACTTTTTTTTAGATCAATGCTTGTTGGCGACTCGACGACGAATAATTAAAATTGGCTTCAAAGTTTTTCGCACCAAGCCGAAGCCTGTGGGTATGTGGGTTGCTATTGCGAGTTCCAACAGATCCCTTCTTCGTATTCTAATTTAAATTTTCTTTTTCATTTTTTATATTTTTTTTTTTTCGTTTTGTGCATACACTTTGGGCTTGCTGAGATTAATTGAAAAAATTAATTTGAAACAAACTAACCAAAACAAAGATTTTGCAATGGATTGCTATAAAAATGAAATACAAATAGAAGAGTTTGGATGAAGTGACGTGGAAAAGTTTTAAAGAAAAAAAGTGTGATGGTAAAGTGTTGAACCGAAATTAAAATTCGTACAAAAAGTTTTGTAAAAGAGATAATTTCATTAAATAAAATAAAATATAAATCAGCATAAGTTCTTCGCTTTCAAATTATTCTTGTCAAATATTTTCTTAATATTTCGATTTATTCGGTAAAAGTTGTGGCAACGCAAGGACCAACTTTGTTTGATGTATGTTTTGCCTAACTGTGGGATAGCGATCGCCAAACCGATCCCCAAGCGATGTAATCATACATGTATGTATGTACATATGTATGTATATTCCTTTCATTATCGTATAACTTATTTGCTTATTTCTAAATTTAATTGCTAAACTTTTGAGTACTTCAGCAAATCGGGTTTTTGGAATATGAGTTATTTGGAGTTAAAATTCTTTTAGTGCATATATTCGCCGAATATTTTAAGGCAAAGGATTCTCAAGAAAATGACCAAATTTTCTTTATTAAGAAAATGCTTAAGAACCATTCTAAAGAGCTCTTATGGTGGCAAATATAATGACACATTTTTCTTACAACAAGATTATAATACATTACTGTAAAAAAATCTTATCAATACACATTTCTATCATTATATAAAAAAAATAAAATTTTGTTTGTTTGAAATTTTGTTTTTTAAATTTTAGTAAGTTTTAAGGGTATTCGAAATTATATCAATATTAAATTCCTATAATTATATTCGCATATACTACATCAATATTAGCATATCCACATAGAAGTACATACATTGTCAGTTAATTTTTCTACAATATTCACAATGTTATTCGTGAGAAATTTTTTTCGTTAATTTCTAATAAAACATTGGCTAATTGTATTGTTAAAATCGCAAAGAACAAAGCTTCAAACTACGTGCAAAGTTCCTAAATTTCAATTCAATTGAATTCAGTTTTTAAAAGCTGACCAACGAAACTTGGGCTGAAAAAATATGGAATAACTTAGTTTTATTCGCACCTCAAGACTCAGATCAGACAAGCCGAAATAAAGTCACACTACTAATTACAAAGAAACACTATACAATTTAAGAAATATTTGTGGTAAAATTCTGGGTATTAATTTTTGAAGCACATCCAGCTTTAATATAACAAATTATAGATTTTAATTGGTTAAAATATAGCGTGGATTTTGGAGACTTATTTTCGAAGACCGCATTGAAAATTTGCTTCCATACAGAGAATGAAGGAAATATAATTTTGTCGAAGAAAATGTGCAACACTTCAATTTAAAACGAAAACGCTGATACTATTTACAAGTTTCAGGTTTTTTTTTAAATATATGTATAGCCAAAAATTGCATGACTTATAAAAAAAAAAAAAATGAATTACACTCGATAGGTGGGACTTTGATGGTGTAATAGAGTGCATGAACGAAATTTATTTTTCAATTATTTTAGAGATATGATCAATTTTATTTTGCTTTATGGTTGTTTAATTTAATTTTAAATTTATTTTTATGTGGAAGAAAATGTGCAATATTGTCGAACAAAAATTTAAAATGCAATTTATAATAAAAACGTGTTTTAATGTCACGATTTTTTTTATGCAAGTGAAACCACTTTCTAACGGCCGGTTTCACGACAGTAATTTAAGTGAAAAATATTTTTTTAAATTGCACGTTTAGCTTTAATTATTAATTAAATGGCCATTATAGTTCAATTAAGTTAGAATTAAAAATTATCATTAGCAACTTTGTTGTTATTCCTTATTTGCTTTAAATAGCTGTTACTACTTACGAAGATGCCTTACTTGAAGTTTTCAGCTGTCAAATTGAAATATTGGTGAAACTAAGCAGAGTTAAGTGCAAAATTAAATAACAATTACAATTAAAATAAATTTTGAGTTTAATTTCAATTTCAAAATTTCGTGACACTGCCTGTTACATTGGCTTAAATTGGAAGGAAATCATATGGATTGATGCCCCCGAAGTTTCTGTCGGATAAATGCGTTATAGATGGATTACATCTCTATTGATATTATAAATAAATAACATATGTATGTATGTATATATAGCATACAATTTCATGATATAAAAATAAATAATGAATTTTACTTGAGGGGGGAACTTTGATTACGTAAATGATTTGCTGAAATGCTTTCGTTGGATGGGTTCAAAATTGGCGATTGGAAAGAAAAAATGTAGAAAATGTTAATTTTGAATTTTTATAAGTATACTTTCTAATATAGTCCTAGCTACGCAATGAACTGGAACTGTTGATTATATACATTTACGAAGCTTAAGAAACGCAAATGCGAAATAACTCGAAATTTTAGGTAAATATAAAAGATGTCATAAATATCTATTACATATAAATGACCTTACTAAAGTATATTGAAGAATTGCTCTGTCCACATATATTCCGATGCTGTTAGCTGCTCAACTTATCGTAATTTTATATTAGTGTCCCAAATTTCGAATTGACGTCTGTGGCTAATTGGGCTTCAATTAATAGCTTATACATATATATCGTAACTTGTCGAAGTATATTGCCTGTTGTTCAACAAAACGTCTAGAAACCTTATGTAATTTCTCGAGCTGGCGGTTTGTATACAGTTTGCGAAAATCCAAAATATTCCTATGAAGTACCCTGGTAAGAGAAGTGGAAGTAGATTTTCCAAGCCCGTGTCATTGCTTTGAGCATTGCGTGTTCACATGTAGATGGCGCACCGGTTACCGACCAGTATGATTGTTGTCCGGGCTAGTTATGGAGCAAACCATTTATGTGCCCAGCCACTTACTACCGATTTATAGCTATTTAATTCGGCTAGTGTAAATAGTGTTTTGTTCAAATCGGTCCTGTGAGAACGAAGCAAAATTGCTTTTTTTTATATAAAAATATGTATGGAATAGTTCAGTGCTATAACAGGACGACTTCGAATCATTTCGTAACCATTATCGACATCGATAACAATAAAAAAAAAACCGATAGTGACAACAAGAACGATACCAATAACGATAGTCAACGCGAGGAATAGTAATACCTAAATTATAAGTAGAACTGCTGTTATCTGCATATTTATTTCAAAAGAAGTTTGTGTCTGCCGTAGTAGTAAGAGGAGTAATAGAGGAAACAGAAAAAAAAATCACTTTGTACTTTATTACATTTCCCATTGCCAACTGCTCCGGGTTGTATATTCATGCTTTTGTTTGTGCAAAACTTCGAAGTACATATCTACTCGTACTAACTATCACTTCGCATTTTATTGTGGACTCAACCATTGTTTTCAGCATTTATTTCACTTTAGTTTATTTTGTTATTTTTCTTTTTTTGTGATTTGTTATAGAACTCGTGAGCTTTTGCAGGTGTTACACGCTGTTGGCAGCGGAGACAATAAAACAAAAGTCAAAGTATGGCAATAAGTAAAGTTGAAATGGTTTGCTTCCATCTGTTGCTGCCCTCTGCCACAATGCCGCTGCCAACATTTAACCGCCTTTCAGTGCGCTTTGTTAATAATTTTATTCCTACTGCAATGTTGTTATTGTTTTTTCCGCCATAAGTTCAGGAACTAAAGAGTTGCGCGTACGCCGTGTCAACCATTTGTTTTCTTGTCAGCTTTTTTTTATTTATCATTATAAGCATTACTACTGGTCAACCGCTCAGTTCTTATATCTGTCAGTTTGCCAGTTTGTCAGAGTCTGTTACTTAGAGTTAGTTTGCCGCTTGGCGCCTTCATTGGCTGGTACTTTGTTAAATACCATGAAAAATGTGATTTTGCAGTCTGTTGCGTATTTCCGTTTCCGCTTCCGTTACATTGCCAGTTCAGTTCGCATTACGCGCATTAAACATTGAACTTGTTGCCTTTGCAATACGCTACCACTCCCTTTGAGCGGATAGCGGCTTGCAACTGCCGCCACGTCATTGTTATAAGCGGTATTGTCTTAGCAGCTGAACACCTTTGCTTGTATTGTGTTTTTTTTTTTTTTTTTTAGATTTTTGTTTCTTGTTGTATTTTGTCCTATTGTTGCTTTGTTTCTATATCAATTGGTTGAAATGCGTCTGTCGGTGTGTTCATCGTTGTCAATTTGATGGCACTAAAATATTTTCTTTTCATCCGCTTTTGTTCATTTAGCAGCTTTTGTGCTCAACTTTCGCTGGCCAGAAGTATTCTGAGCACCGTTGTCAGCTAAAGCTACGCATAAAATAGTTTAATTAAGCAATTGAAGAGTTATAAAAGCGTAGGTGTGTAAGTGACCACTCCATTCAACTTGGTCTGAAGCATTTTCTCAAAATTTTACACCACAGTTGTAATAATAAAAGAGATGAAATAAGACATGCATTCGTACATCCTTACCTTAGTTGTTTATAAAAGTCGGATAGAAAGCCGAATGCCAACGAAGTTTCTATTATTTTATTAATTTTTATTACAAGTAGTACTATACACATTTTTTGTGAAAAGAAAACGCCAATAAGGATAAAAGAAATTATTAAAAAAAATAAAAACATAATTTATCTACCGTGTTTTTAACACAATAGATAATCTCGCATGTCACATAGATTTTTTAAGCTTCACCGGCAAGCTTAAAGTGGAACAACGCCCTTATTTTTTCTTGCTTTTGCGACAGCTTGTTAATAACATAATTAATTTTCATAATTTCACGGTTACTTGTCGAAAGTAAATATTTTAATAATACGAAAGTCTTCATTTGAGCACACTTTTAGCGCTTTGAGCTTGAGTTAGAAATGTTTCTCAAAGCGACGAAATTTTATGTAGAACCGCTTTCAAAAACCCCCACAAATTTTCGGTATATATAGCAATATATAACATAACATAGCATAACACAACACAACATAACATAACATACATAACTTAACAATACATAACTTAACATATCATAACATAAAATATTATAACATAACACAGCATGACATAACATAAGTTTGGTTGCGGGAAATTCAGGTTTTGAATATACATACATACATACATACATATGTATGTATGTATGAAAACAGAACAAAATATTTATTTTGGCACACTTTAAGCGAAATTTAATGTGACACCACTTTCAATAACCACTACAAACTTTATAAATAAGTGGCAATATAAAAACATAACATAACATTGAATAACACAGCATAACATAGTATAACATAACTAAACAGTAAAAAACATAACATACGATAACATAAAATAATATAACATACTACACCATGACATAGCATAACATAACTTAACAGCACAAAACTTAACATACCATAACATAAAATAATATAGCCTAATACGCCATGACAAACCATTATATAAAAAACATAACATAAGGTAACCTGACATCTTATAATATAAACTAAGTTTATGTGCGAAAAATTCAGCGAAAAGCTTTATTTTGACATTCTTTTAGCGCTTTGCACTTTGCTCGATAATTTAGAAGTTTCTCACAAAACACGGCTTTCAATAACCACTACAAACTTTAAGAATATATGGCAACATAAAATAACGTAACATGTCAAAGCTTAACACAAAATAGCGTAGCATCACATAACATGGCATGACTGACATAACTTAATATAACATAAGATAATTTGAGTTAAGGTGCGGGCATTTGAAGTATTGGGAGTTTAGTTTTGAAGAGTTAAGTTTTGTGGAATTATAGTGTGGTATGTGCTAGTGTACTTATTACTGCCCACAACTATATCCGTTTTCATCATTCCATTCGGTAGGATTTCCATCGCATCACTTCCTGCGCATCTTTTCAACGCTTTTACCATGTTGATTATTAAATTTAGCTCATCCGCTTAAGAAGTTTTAAATTCAAATTATTGCTATGGACTTTGTTTGAGGGAGAAAATGCTTACAATTCAAGCGCGAAAGAGTAACAGAAAGAAGAGTCTGGCTTAATTTAATTGAAATCGACTTTCTATAGCTTATTAATGACTTTACTTTCACTGTTTATTATTGGAAATAATAGAGCAAATTTCTTAAGAATAGGTGTACATTAACCATAAATATTTTGCCGTAAGAATGAGAAGTGATTTAAGGGGAGCAAATCTGATTATTATTTCACCCGAAATGAACCAGTTAATTACTTGTGAATTGATAACAGTGTTATTGTTATACATATTCATATACATATTTTTGCTCGCATGTTCGCGCTCTAAATATCTTATCTCACTGTTAAGGCCAACAGCTCTACTTTTGTGCTTTGCTTGTCATTCCGCTAGTACGCTTTGGTCATACGCGTGACTACAACTTGTGAAAAACGCTAAAAGGCCGGCCAGACGACAGCAAAAAAAAAGCAAAACAAAAACAACAACAGCACGCCACGGCATGACGACACAATTGGGTGATAATTCCAATTCCTATCAACATGTTTACACATACGATACCGGTTTGACAAATAGCTTCCCATACTGTGTTGTTGATTTGTGCGATGGCAAGAGAAAAAAAAACAACACAAAAAATAAAAACCAAAACAAAAGTCGGACAAACTGCAAGCAACTGAAATGTTTAAAAAGAAATTTTAAGAATACTCGTAAGTACAAAAACGATATACTAATAAAAAAAATTGAACTAAATAATTGATGAGCGCTGCGTATTGGCGAATGTGGTGGAGCGCTTGCTATGAAGGAGAAATGTAGTCAGTTGCCGCATAGCGTTTACAACCGCCGGTTGCTGAAAAGTAGAGCAATCGTTTGACTTCGTTGTTGTATACAGTGTTTTTAAATTTGTTTTTGTTGTGTGGGCGTGGCGATAGCATCTTGCTAGCGACAATGTGCGCGTAATGAAGACCACAACGAGACGCTGGCACCATTGGCTAGCAGCTATACCAATCACGCTATTACTGTTGGCCTGCCTGTGCTGCTGCCTGCAATTCATCGAGTACGAATATGAAGACTTTGAGCGCTACGATCGGACGCAGGTGTTTCCCGTCGCGGTAGCGCGTGTGCCCGTTTCCGATGCGCTAGCGGTGCGTGAGTTCATTGCGGCAGCGCCACAGCGCGCGCAATCGGCACCACGGGAATTTTATCACTACAATGTGCGGCGCAGCGATATAATTGGCGCCTACCGCGCGCTGCCCGACACACGTGATGCCAGGTGTGTCATACATGCAAATGAATTCTTAAAGAACAACACTTTTTTAAGGCAAATTTTTTGCTTTATTGCAGTTGCGCCGCTCGTCCGTATCACCTGAGCCCAGTTCTGCGCTACCTACGCTCGCGCGTCTCGGTTATCATCGCATTTCACAATGAAGCGCGCTCAACTCTCATACGCACCGTTATGGCGCTATACCTCCGCACGCCGCCCAACCAACTGCACGAGCTGATATTGATCGATGACTGTAGTGAGGATGGTGCGTATACGCTGCGGTCGTGCGCATGTAAATGGCGTAGACGTATCGGCGCTGGTTTGATTGAAATCACGCGCGCATTTGCACATTTACTTGGCATTTTGTAAAAAAAGAAAAAACCCAAATACAAAATAAGTTATTTTCACCTTTGTCATTCCACAGCTGAGCTGCTGCCTGCATTGCTTCGCCTCAAGCTGTCGCCATTTATGCGCAATTTCTCATCCTCGACACATTCTAAGTCAGAACCGCGTACCCACACTCCACAGGTTAAAATTAAAACCGCGCGTAATACGCGTCGCTCGGGTGTGATTGCATCACGTAATCGTGGCGCTCGTCTTGCCACCGGCGATTATTTACTCTTTCTCGACAGTCATTGTGAGGTTAATGTGGGTTGGCTAGAGCCGTTGCTGGAGCGTGTGGCCGTGGGCATTGGTGGTGGCGCTGGTGATGTGGTGGCCGTAAGTCCCGTACTGGACAGCATCGATGCTGAGTCATTGGAGTATGCGGCGAGTTCGAAGAATCTCATGGGTGGTTTCGATTGGAATTTACATTTTCATTGGATACCGCGACCACAATTACGCCAACAGCGACAACAACAACAAGAACAGCAACAATCAGCGCATTTAAATGGAAAGGCCGCACATTTATGGCAAGTTAGTGAAGAGCGTAAAAGATTCAGCGAAGCGCGATTTCGACGCGACACAAATACCGTCGCAACGGCATTCAAGTAATTTTCTCCCACCACTTAACTTTTACTTTGCAACTACTTCGATAAAATTTATGTCTCTTATTTTGTAAGGATGCTTTTCTTTTCGCTGATTTCTAATTCCAGCGTATTCAATCTGATATTTCTTAAGTTTTGTGGTAATTGAACACGTGTAAGAGCTTTAAGGCAACACCGCTCCGTTTGTTTACTGTAAAAACAAACTAATTTTGGAAGCTGGTTTCATTGATAAATTTTTTAAGACAAGCCTTAGTTAATGGGAGCTATTAAATATTGGCCAATTTGACTTATTGGTTTAGAACTTCAATCGACTTCAATAATAGGTGGCAAATCATAAATATATGTAGAAACATATGAAATTAAATTGGTATTTGTTAAGTAAATAATTCAGTTTTAAATTATTTTTGGTTCTCAATTTGTTTTTAAAATATTGTTTTACTTGGTATTTGAGCTTAAATCCAGTTTAATGGGAGCATTTTTGAGTAATAACAACCAAGTTCAAAACGGCCTTTAGCTCGAAAAAATATTCAAAAAAAGTTAAACCACAATAACAATATATAAATTTGTATTTATTTTATTTGTGAAATGTTATATGGATCGGCCATTCTAATGTAACGGTGGTGACACTTTGACGCTTAAATTCATAAACAAAGTATAACTAAAATTATTATTTTTCCACGGGATTAAATCGATTACTTATTTCAAGTGTGAGCCGATAAAATAAATCATGAGGCTTTCTTGTGAAAAAAAAATTAATTTGACACCAGTGAATTTTTTGAACATGGTAACGACTAGTTTTTGAAATTTGTGAGTGTTGTCATGCAGAATAAATTAGTGTTCTAATAGTGGCTGTTCATGTTTTATTTTCATTAAAAAAAATTGTTAATTCTAGTAACGGAGGTGACATGGAAAGTAACAGAGGTGACACGTGCGATCGATCGTCACATTACCATATTTGTATTTGTGACCGATATCATTAAAACATAATCATTATTTTGAGCAGTAAAAACTGTGGAACAACATTTTCACATAGCCTAAAAATATAAAGAAGATAAATTACATTTCTTTTGAAAAAAATTTGAAATACCAGACTGACAGTTTTTATTCGCTCACTTTTTCAATGGTAGTATCGAATTCATAAAAAGTGCGTCTACTATGAGTTTTCTATATAGGCAATGGCAAAATTTTCTGAATTTTTTCAAAACTGATGTCTTTTGTAAAATTAATTATTGTATTTCCTATATTATGAAACATCACTTAATTCATATTAGATTTTAGATTACCTTTTTACATTATTTCAAAATCTTACTACTTGGTTTTACTTTTTTTAATAATGGCCGAGATGCCGGTATATATGTAGGTACATATATTGCCTATCCATTGACAGTTATGTTTTTAAAAAATTAATAGCATACAACTTTACACTTTTTATTTAAATTTTCGATATGTGAAATGTATATTTTGTAAACTGTAAGTTTACTTCAACTCAGCAGAAAATAATTTTTAGCTGGTTCTAGTACTTTGTTTTGTTAAAAATTTTGAAAACTTGGTAGCACCCTAGCATACTGTGATAACCACAGGATGCTACAATGAATACAAAATTTTGAAAAATTCAATACAGGCAAATTTCTTGCTTCACGTTCACTCGTCCATATTGAGGTATACTCAACACGAAAACTCACTCGAATATATGTATTCACAATAAAATTATTCGCGAATCAAATTTTGAATTAAACTAAACATTTTTAACATATATCAAATTTCTTTGAAACTTGTCGATCAAATTTTGTTGCAATATATATAACAATAGATATGTGATGAACTTGTGGTGATATAAGAGTTCAGGACTATTTAGGAACTAATAGTTTCAGTTAGTTGCGCGACTTGTTCAAAACATTCGGAACTTGTTCAGAGTTATTTCAGTAAAAGTTTCACATGAATTTTTAATTTTCAGTACTTGTTCAAGGTTATTTCGGGAGAGGAACCAGTTCAGGACCATTTTTGAGGCTATTTCGAAACTAGTCACAAAATGGCTCTCATATATTCGCTAGATTGTTTTTAACAATATATAAAAAAATTAATTTAAAAGAAAAAAAAAAAAAAAACAACTCTTGTGAAACGAATCAAGTAGATTATTATTCTCTTTTGTTTCACAAGGATTAGTTGCTTCATTTTATTTACATTTTTACACACGCATTGCAAATAAATTATTGTGTATTAAAACTAGACATTTTTTCTTTTCAGAAGTCCCACCTTTGCTGGAGGTATCTTTATGATCTCACGTGATTGGTTTTTTAAACTGAATGGTTTCAATTCACTGCTGGAGGTGAGTTTATATGTTATTCTAAAGATGAGACATAGCTCTTTTAAATAATTTATTTCATTGTTTACTCATATTTAAGACTGTATAGAAAGAAATATGTGAATAAATTTGCTATTAAATTTTATTTAATAATAGTAAAATATATTGGCCAAATAAGGCTAATTAAGTAAGTAAGAAATATTTTTTTTATATGGATTTTATTTCGGCTAAATTTTCCTTTTAATAGCGCCAGAACTTTTTGGAGTACACACATACCAAGCTGTTGAATAAGCGATAGGCAATAAAAGCGACCTTTGTTATTTGACTCTTATAGAAGTTAACGGAAGTTAATTAATATGTAAATAGTGAAAAATAATAATAATAAAAAAGCAAACAGCTACAAGCAACCATTTTACACTACTTGCGCACTTCTCAAAAATTTTGCCGTTTATTTTATGGGCTTACAATTACAATGAATCATTGAAGGCAATAATTTTTGATTGCCTGTAAGTAAACACGCCAAATAAAAGCCACACAGTTATCCCACTGGCATTTGGTTGTGGAATAATATTCATAGAAAGGTAATTTCAAATACAAAAAAGACACAATTTTATTGCCAACTCATTGGCAATTAATAACTTCATTTTTTTTTTTTAGTAAATTGTATCGTAATTAAGGCTTTAAATGCATAAATGCATAGGTTAGGACTAACTAGAACTTTTAACCAATTTCTCCTCGGCCAGTTTAGCGACAGCTGTATTGATGTGTAAATTGGCACCTAATTATCAAACTTAAAATCGATCTCTTAGTTCCTGAGGTATTTGCGTAGAAAGATACAAATATTTTCATATTTTTTATTTTTTTTATTTTAAAAGAAAGATTATAATTGTTCTTAAGAAAAACGTAAAATCGTTGAGTCAAGCCCACCCGGTTAACGGCAGTTACATATTATTTATATTATGATACGTTTTTACTATTTCCACTATTACTCACTTGCATAGGAGCACGTTCGGCCAGTACTGAAAATTTTAAAATTTTTAAAAATTTTAGTTGTCATCTACGTGGCTGGGAATATAATTCTGACCCTCTAAGTGGTCGTGTGAACAACCTTATACCGACACACATCAACTATTCAGGTTTTATATTTCCGATTTCCGCAGCTAGATATTGCCAAAACAGCTTTTAACTTTCCACATATAAATCCGCTTAACAATAAGCTTGGTGAACTTGGTTAGGAGTTTTTTGACAGTCACGGTTTTTAACTTTTAAAACCAACATCCTTTAGTTAGATCCATAGAAAGTTTCATTGAAAGCTTGATTAGATTGATTGGGAATTTCGATTTTATTAACGCATACTCTTTTTTAACAAAATTGCAATAATGTTAAAACTGTCGCAAAGGGGCTAGAGGACACAAATTCACTGTAAAAAGTCGTCAGTTAATTTTTTGGTGAGCACATAAATAGAAAGCGCCAGCTTTAAGTTTTTGATGTTCTTAACTAAGCTAATGTCCATGCTTTAATAACAAGTTTATTGATAAATAAGCTAAACAAGTTAAGATAAGATGCTGGTTTAAAGATGTAGCAATCCAATTTAAATTATTTCATAGAACTTTTGCAAATATATACACAAACATAAATTCAACTCGCTCAACAGCAAATCGATTCGACTATTTCTTTTGTACTATTTCTTTTTGCTTCGACTAACGCAACATATAATTCCCAGCGCTAAAAAAAATATTTTTCGTACTTGTTTTCTCTTCTGATTTTGCCAATCTTATTCTGTTTTTATAGACTTGGGGTGGCGAGTCCATTGAATTCTCCATTAAATTGTGGCTTTGTGGTGGCCAAATCGAGATTGTGCCATGCAGTCGGGTCGGACATATTTTTCGCAAACAGCATCCATTTCATTTTCCCAATGGCAACGATGGCCAGACAACATATCTAAGGTAAGCAATGACCTCAAGAGTATAACCGTAATTTGAGTAGGCGCTGCAGATATGTACGTACGTACATATATAAGTAGAGCAAAACGAGTGTGTGCATTAAAATATCTACAAACATACAAACCAGCAAGCATATGCACTCATAAGCAGCATTTCAGTATGCTTTAATGGAAATTGTGTAGCAAATTTTCAAAACACGTCGTTTGTAGTAAAAATTTAAAATTGGGTTTTTTAATTTACTCCTAGAAATTCCAAAATCATCGCCGAATCCTGGCTGGATGCTTACAAATACTTCTTTTATGCTTCTAAGCCGGCAGCAAAGCATATCGCCGTTAACTTCACCGACACACAACTCAGCCATCAACTGAAGAGTGAACTCAATTGTCGGCCATTCTCCTGGTATTTGCTGCATGTTTTCCCACAACTCAAGTGCGTAAGCCAAATCCTTCAACCAACACACAGCACAACGATACAAGCAACAGTGCTCTCATTTGTGGACGCGTATCAATAACCATTGCTCATCACCATTTTCTTTCTTTATTTTTTTTCTTTACGTTTGCTCGCAAGGAATCAGCACAAATCTGCTCTTTGTTCGCAATCATGTGTGCGTGCTGATATATATACATACATACATATGTGTTTGCTTGTTTGTATTTCACTTGTTTTTCTTTTCTTAATGCTGCTGCTACTTTCAGACTGCCCAATGATGACTTCATCGCATTTGGCACTCTAAGCTCCGTCGAGCTTTGCTTGCAAATCAGCAATCATGCCACCACCAACGCCGCCAGTCCATTGCATATGAGTAGCTGCTTCCGAAGTGACGTTACGCATTGGTATCTGCATCGCCAGGATTCTCAATTGCAGGCCAGTTCCGGGTCTTGTCTCAGTGTAGTGCAAATGCCACATAATTCGACGACACTGACGAGTTCATCGCGCGCTTCACATTTTCGTGTGGTGTTGCAGCCGTGCATGGGTGCGGATGCTGGCGCAAATGGACATGATCAGAGGTGGCAAGTGCAGCGTTGGCTGCGTCGTGGCGCTTTGCTAGTGCACCAGCAGACACAACTATGTCTCGATAATCCGCTAAGCGATGTGGTCGTCGTCAGTCATTGTCGTCAAGCAGCACCGACGCAGCTGTTTCGTTTCGCCATGGAGTTGCAGCGACTTTAGAGTGGGGGCGAGGACGGTCGCGGAGAGTATATCAAATGTGCACTTCCGCCGACGCGTCGCACTTTTGTTTCGTAGGTGCTCAAAAAAGGCGAAAATGTACATTAGCAGCGAATGCAGTTGAAAACTGGCGATATGTACGAAGGCAATGCAGCAACTCTAATACATTTGCCGAGGAAGTTTAAAGCAAATTCCTGCGAACTTTATTTTATAGACATATTTACAAAATGTATAAGTATTAACAGAATAGCTCTCATGCGTTTTTTAAATTTAAAATATTTATAAGATAAGTAGGATTGCTGAAAATGTTAAATTTTTTTTTTGCTGTTTTGTTATAGGTAATTATTTGTTAAACAATAAACTTGTTTTTGCTCAAGAATGCCAGAGATAAGTTGCACTGCGCAACCATATGAGAATTATTCCCTGAGACGATGTGATTCTAACTAAGCAAGAAAAAAGCTCAAGTAAAATCTCGAAAGAGTGTTGCACGCCCAGTTAAAATTTTTGTTCGAGCCATATTGTTCATCATTAAGAAGTATTTTTTGCCATTTGTTCAAAAGGTATTATGTCTTAATTAACATACTACCTGATGAATTTTTTTTAATACAGGTCCTTTAATTTTTTTAATGATTAACAGTCAAAGTGAAATAATTAAAATTAATTAATATTGAGTTTTTTTGTTTATATTTACATACAAAAATTTTATTACATGCTTTTTTTCTAAAATGGGTTTGTATTTATAGTTATTTATTTTTCATTCGAACAAAACAAATATTTTCAATAAATCATAAACTTTAAAATATATAAATTCTTTATTATTATATATTATTCATTAAAAAATAATTTCATAAATTGTAAATAGTTTTTAATTTTTACCTGTACTTAAATCTTTCCAAAAAAATACTTGATTGGTATTGTGTGCTCACCTATTCTTTAAGTCATCGGGGAACCCAATGGTATTTCATTCTTTTATTAACGCTACTTAGTGCGAATCGCCATTTTCATCAGCACTTTCGGCGTGCGTGTTCCACCAAAGTTTTAGCAAATTCAATGCCGTCTTTCGAATTAATTATTATTTGTTTAGCAAATTAATGAGAAAATCCATATCGCTTGGGTCAGTTTTACATGCTATGAGAAGCTGAGAGTTAAGTTTAAATTTTTTCGCCCGATTGATTTTGAAAAAGTGGAAAAATATTAAAAACTCATATCTGAGCGAAATATGTAGTTTGGTAACAAATAATAAAATTTCACGAAAGATATATTTGTTGAATATTTTAAATAATTGGCTCGCTCACGAAATGCTCGTTTGAACTTAAGTTTTGGTATCTCTAAATAAAACGACATTTTGAGAGGTCGCTAGAGGGCTCTTGAACATAATTTGTCGGTAAATTGCAATTGGGGTATTGTCAGAAAAATATTTATACAAAACACATTAAAGTCCACACGAAATCAAAAACAAACATACGTTTTGGAAATATGCAATAAAAACACTGTTACACAACCAAAAAAAAATTTTAAAACTTCCGCTACTATTTCCTATTTTTATAAATGGTTTGCCGAGTCCTTTTTTGGATTTCCAGCTATTGCGAAAAGTTCGGTATAGGACTGATTGCATTATATTTTATGCGTTCTTATAGAATTTGAAAAATGTCCATTTATACCTTAATATTAATTAATGTTGTGTTGTCATTTATTCTCAGAAGCCAGTAAGTATTGTTTATAAATAATATATTGATTACATTGTCTGTAAGTTATTCGCTATGTTCGGGTTCATATGAAAAAATTTTGAGGAGCACACTTTATTAAATTATCTTTACATTTATTTAAAAAGAAGTCACTTGGAATTTTGTGGTCTGGTCTGGAATCACAATTTTAAGATGCACTCAGCTAAATTGTAAAACGTTTAAAGGGTATTTACAAGGGTGTTTGACTCGGTTTTTTCAATCCCGTTTTCTCAGGCTAAATTGAAAGCGTTCAAAAGGTATTTACTACGGCGTTTGACTCGGGTTTTTTTAAACCAGGTTTCTCCGATTTTTTCATAAATTATTGTACGGTTTTTTTGAAATCTGTTTTCGAATATCGAATAAATCGGTTTTTTTTAATCTCTGAAGCTAAAGCCTGGTGGCATATCACCAGGTCATACTTAAGAGACATTATTATAAAACTAGAGGCTTTATTTTGAGACGAATTAATGCCAAGTCGTCTAATATTGTGACTACATTTAATTTTCTAAAGATTTTATTTATATAAATAATAACATTTGCACATTTTTGTAGCTTTTTTTTTAATGGGAACAAGAACCATATTACTAGGTTTTTTTTTTATTTAAAAATTAAGAACAGGCTTTTTTCAAATTGACATTTTTCGAATAATTCGAAAACAGGTTTTACAAAAAAGTCGAATAATCGAACACCTTAGTATTTACTAAATTTACTTTGTTTATGTTGCACTGGAAGCATGAATCTCCTTCAAATATTGGAAGAAGGGAACTGCTTGGTCTGTAATCTCTCCACGAGAGATGATTTTATTTTTTTTATTAACCCTCGTTTGTAAATTGATGGATGACAGCATAAATTGCACACAACCTGCAAACATTCTCAATATTTTTTTAGTTCTGAAGAATAATTATTTATTTAACGAGCTGTCAACTAGATGATTGCTCTTTTGCTTTCTTTTGATTTGTCTTTAATTCAGGTTAGAATAAGGAAAACACATGGTGATGAGATGTTTTTCCAACGTGTAAGAAACACCTTTTGCTTTGAACATAAATTTAACTTGTGTTAACACATGTAAATAATTATAATTTCAAAAGCTTTATTACTTTAATAACTACTTAGTATCAAATCACATTGCACTCAGAAATTGCTGCCTTCCATTATAGACAGTCATTCACTTCCATAACAAGTCAAATTTCAAGCATCATTGCCAACTTGATGGCCACTTCTGCATGTGGCAATTTATTATGTGGGCTCATTTTCGCCAAATAATAACCACTTCATCCAAGTCATATTCGACTAAGTAGCAACCACAAAGCACCTTGCCACCCTCAATGCACACACATTCCAGCTTATCTCAGAATCCTTGCAGCTTAGTTATCTCAATTTCAGTCAAGTTGCGAAAACTTGCGCAAACTTGTATTAGTTAAAGACATTGTCGAATGCGACCACCGAAATTTAACCAAACTTGCGGTAACCCATTCACTTAAGATGCCATTGTTGGCCTTTTTGAAGGCGATGCGTTCCATTTGTGTTTTTTTTTTTTTGTTGTTCTTTTAGTTCACTCGAATTGGCTATGAGCATGAGTGCAAATATTAATGATGTGTGAAATTATTTGGTTAGTATATGAATGTGAATGTATATACAAACGCAGACATACACCTACATATGTATGTAGATAGGTTTCTGTGTGACATTCACACAAATATGAATATTTTTTACTCACATTTTGAATGCGCGCGAAATATTTATGACTTCACACTCGCTTGACTGCTCTATTTGACTCCCACTTGACTATCTCTGCTGCTCGGTAACTTCCGGTGATAACTAATAAATATGTAAGTACACATACATAGTACACATCTACTAGTCGTACAATTTTGCTCAACCAATTTGACTTACAACTTTTTTTTATTAAGTCATTTCATTTTTTTTTTTCTTCTTTCACTCCTGTCTAGCTTTTCTATTTATGTTGTCGTAAAGCGTGATAAATTTGCAACGACATGTCAATTATGTTGTGCTTCGTTGCCTGCAACTTCTTCATCATCGAGTGTGTACTTGGCAAGTGAAATTTCTTACTTTGTATTTATTTATGTACATATGTGTAGGAGTTATTTATATGTGAATACCGGCATTGGTTTGATTGACTCCTAATATGCGTATAATGTAAAAGAGGTTTGAATATGACAAATTAACCATGTTCCCATTATAAAATACGATTATAGACAAGCAGAAATTGCCCTTAAAACTAAGTATAGGATGGATTAAAAAAATCTTTTAGTTGCCTTAAACACTTAAGAACTTGGTTGAATTGAATTAAACTATTTTTAAAGGCACTAAAGGCGTAATATTTCACAACCACTGCTTTATGATATATCGCACAAATCAACGACCAATATTCGGCAACAAATTTGCAATAAGGTTAGGCTGGGTTAATCTGTCTGAATAGGCACCACATGTACACCGATTGATCGCTAGCGATAACAGATGGAGGTATTCTTAAGTGAATCGCCATTGCTGCGGCTTTAAGCTTATTAAACTGCCGAGCTCCTTATAAGTTTAGGCACCATCTGGCTACCGCAGGATTATGCCTATGTCTATGCCTATGTGTTCTAAGGTCGCCCTAAATCATATCTCCCTGCATTTCCTGCATACGTAAATAACCGTCGTTCCCATTTCGACCGCGTGTGTCGCTAATAAATAATGTCCGGTCAGAATACCTATTATGGTTCTGCAGTATTTACGTAATAGCGATAGTACTCATCGAGTTTGCACGTCTTCGTTTGGCTTGCACATGATTCTTGCAATTTTGCAGGTAAATAGTTATAACATTCAACTTATTAATTGCTCGTTTCTCGACTCTCGTCCATTTAATTGGGTCGAGTTTGTAGAGGTTTTTGTATGTACATATTTGCCTTGTTTGTGTCCTATGTTAATCGCGCTTTTGGCAATCTCGTCCACCAGCTCGTTTCCCGCTATACCGCTATGACCAGGTATCTATGGCTTCCCTGCTTCTTAAAAAACTTCTGGAAGTAATTTCGTGTGAGCTGATTGCCTTTGTCGCTGCTTCACTATTGACATTTATAACTAATGTTGGAGTTGTTCTCCGTATTGGAACAGGCTGCCGAAAGTCAATTTTTTCCGCTTAGCTAGACACTTAAAATTTAGATCTTTAGTTTGTCTAAGGCACGATGACATTGCAATTTATATTTTGCGTTTTAGGTTTCCTTGAGTTTCATATTGATGAGCTTAGTTCAGAAATCATTGTTTATGCTTGTCCAATGGCTGTGAAGTACAAATGTTTAATAGTCAGAGAATGAGTTTTGTTAAAGGCGAGGAGCTTTTTTCTGTTGCATTCTGCATTTATTTACAACCAATTTACTCTTAAGAAGGTCTTCTTCATTAATAAATATTTTTTTTAATGATTAAAAACGGCCTTTATACGGACTGCTGTATACTACTTTGGTTTTTTTTTTTTCAAACGACTCTTTTAATTATTTGTAGTTAGCCCAAAAAGTGTGATTTGATTTTATTTTATTATTTGTTTGTTAAATCTCTCTCTTTTCACTCCATATTCAGAGTGCTCTTCTAGTCATAGCTATGGGCTTTTCTTCGTGTCTGCTTCAGAGCGCTCTAAATTTACATATTTGGTAAGATTGACTTGAATTAGTTTTTACCAACTGTTAAATTATATTAATCATTGCTTGTTTTTAAATCTTTATATTTATAACTCAAGCAGTGTCTGTGATGCTTTAATATAAATTTATATGAAATTAAAATGCCACTGTAGCACTTCTAAGAAATATATGTAAGTGATTTATTAATTTCACCTTTGAAACATATCACAAGAGAGGTTTCCTTAACATCGATTCGCGGTGGGCGCATGAAAAACAATGAATTAATTTTTTTTTTGTTAAAAGTTTAATTATTTACTTTATTTTATCACTTCTTTATTTATTTATTTATAACTTGTCTTTGTTTTTATGTTCGGATTTTTATGTGTTATTGGAAATGTTTTATAATATTGCATTTCAAATAATTTATACATTTTTTTTGTAACTGCAAAGCTTTGGTTTAAATAATTTTGGTTAAAATAATTTTTACATATTTTGTTAGAATGACACATAGTTAGCAAATTAACTCTATAAAATTGTTGAGTTATATATGTTACATTGTAAGTCTACGTCCACACCTAATCACATCCGGTGCAAACCAATTTAACAATGAAATCTGCTCCGAGTGAAATAATGCAGTATTAAAGAGATAACTCGACATTCTGCTAGTAGAGCTGAGAAGTTTAGTTCATTATAACCGAACCATATATGACAATTTATATTATTTTATTAAATTAAAATTTTTTTTTTTCGACTAAAAAAGTTGCATTCTCTAACTGAAGGCAATAGCACGCAAGCTTTAAGCGCTCTTAACTGTTAATATATAATTCAACAAACTCGTAAACTTTTATGATAAGTAAATTTTTTTAGAACTTTTCTTAATAGTTTTAAGCTCCTCAAGCCTCAAGTGACTGTATCTACTGTTAATTTTTGTCAATTTTTTTACTACTGCACTTTAAAAGTTTCTTCCATTTAACGCATGCAAGAAAATTTTTTAGCGAACTCTAATTAAATCGCCTGAAAGTGGTATGTCCAATTTTTTGTCACTTCAAATATGTGGTTTTATATAAGGAATAATAGATGCATCAGGAAAAACAATGTGAATATTACTGCAACACGTATTTTAAGCTTCCTTGTTTGAGACAATATATATTTTTATTATAATATTCCTGAAATTCCTCATAATGAGTCTTCTACAATTTTATTGTTAAATTGAGAATTCCATGTAATTTTAAAAATAAACCATCACTTAAAAATCGAACGAACGTGAATTCTCAATACTTTTGATTTATCAGAGTACCTCTAAAATTGTATTTGCTGTATTTTATCAAACAAACTCAAAACAACTCATAAATTTATTGAAGCCAAGTTTCGTCTAATACAAATGAATGCACAAAGCGGCGAACAACAGCTACCAACGAGAAGTTAGTGGAAAACATTAAAGTTACAAGATGCACACAAAGATCTACTCAACAATGCATAGCTTTAGAGGAACTGTGAAAAAGCATTGCTATAGCCTATATTGACAGCAACAGCAAACTGTATCTATAACTATTGGCAGAGCAAGCACTGCGACACCGAATCAAATCAAGTGAAAGAGTATCTACACACAAGTAAAAATGAAGCTAAGAAAAAAAAGTAGGATAAGTGCAGGCAGTGAAAGAAGACGAAACTACAAGTACTTAAGTAATGGGGAAGCACGCAGAAAAGAAAAGCAAAAAAAAAAAACGTTGAACTGCTGGTAAGCACACGCCGGCGACTCAGCGGGCCATTGCTTACAGCGCACTGACCTTTGAGCTACGTAACATAGTACATATGTATGTACTCGCCTTTTACATACAAAAAAACGCTGGACCAAACGTGCATGGCTGGCACGAGTGCCAGACAAAGTGGCAAGCAGTCGAGCGTTACAGCGGGTGGTCCAGCAGTGCAAACGACAGCTACGCCTGAGCGGGTCCAAGCGCACAACCAACACACACATCTAGCGAGCGTATGAAAATTCAATGTGGCTATGCACTCACTCGCTTGTATAGCCAAATCGATATTTTAGAATGGTTATGAGTAACTCTTTGCCTTGATATTTTGCTTTTCATTCAAGTGGTCAAATATTAAAAGTAATTTGTGCAGGGGGTGGGGGGAAGGGGTTGTATGCGAGGGAGAGCTATGTATGAGCTGACATTTTTTTTCTTTACTTTGTTTTCATACTTTTTTTACTTCTTTTTTTACGCCCATCTTTACTGCCTGAAGTATACGAACACCAACGAGAATCTCTTCTAAGCCAAACAATTAACTTTCTACATAAATTTAACACAGAATGTAATGCGTTCTACCAGACGACGTTCACATGCACATACAAATGAACGTTAGTATGTTATATAGCGAGTGATTTTGTATACCAGCTCAATGCTTCAGTCGCTATTTACTTCGAGTACGTACATACGTTCATTGTAGGTGAATTGAGGTTAGAACAAATCACTAAAAATATTATCACATTTCTTGTATATGTATATATGTATGTATGTATGTTTGAATTATGTAGTGTTTATTGCTGCTTTCCATAATATTGTGGCTTCTGGCTGCTACTAGTTTAGTTGCTCTAAAATTAATTTATCGCTATCAGCCAATTCGTAGGAGTATGGCCTCTGGTCGAAGTTTGCATTTGCAAATATTAAATATTTTGGCTGGTTAGCTTGTCTGCTCCAGCGTTGCACAAGGGTCAAAAGTTTTGACTGCAACTGAGTAGACTAAATATTACAAAAAAAAATATTTACCCAATGCCAATTTTCGTAAATGATTTCATTCTAATTAATTAGGTAAACATGGTATCTCTATATATGTATAAATAAATGTAACTTGCCTACGTATAAACTCCCATAACTCCAGAATTGATTGTCCCATGTAATTAAACTTATTAGGAAAAAAAACCTCTATAGGTGGCGCTGGTGTCCAAGTATAACTACAAATCGTATTTAAAGTTCGATTTCAGTCACATTACATTAATGTATTTGTAAAGGGAAGAAAAACATCACTGCGAAAAATGTATCAGACAGGTGGCGCTGTAGTCAAGTTATTTATAAAAGTCGTATTTCTAAAACCGAGTTTGGTAAAATTCATTTTGTATTCTACTTGCATGATAAAAAATCTGTTTGCGAAAGTAATGTTCTTGGTAGCGTTGTAGTCGAGCTTTACACAATATTATACGTATACATCTTAACTGGGACGACGAAATATTGCTTTTATATTTATCAAAGCTGTGGCCGCTGTGGTCGAGTTGGTAGCGGTGCGTGCTATAATTCGATATGCCGCTGAGTTCGAGGTTCGAATCTCAGTCAGGGCAAGCAAAATCTTAAATATAGGCAGGCAATGGCAAACCTCCGAGGGTTTTTCTGCCATGAAAAAGCTTCTCTTTAAATACATCTGCCATTCGGAGTCGGCACAAAACTGTAGGTCCCTTTAACCTCGGCCAAATACTGAGCTATATAGTGTAAGCGCGAAAATTATTTATTGTATTCATCAAAGCTGCATTTTTAGCTTTGTGGATTCGAAATTTATGTAACAGTTTTATTTTCCGCACTAAATACGTTTACAACAGAGTTCAAAAAGTGTTTCATTTACTCCTAAACAAATTTGGGGGGGGGGGGGGTCAAGAATTTCGGATCTTCATGTTTATCTATACAATTTTTTTAGGTTCATTTAACAATTTTTTTCTCAATTCTTCTTTATGAGTATTGATTTCATTCGTAGGTAGGTAAATTGCATTCGAATAAAGCCTATGAGACACCAAACAAGCGCACATCGTAGTTGGAGTTCAATATTAATACAACTCATTATTTGATCCCGTGAAATCATTTATTTTCCTTGCACATAGCATAAGAGAAATTCGAGGTAGGATAAAATCTTTGCTGCTCCTTAGGTCAGAGAGTATGAAAGTTAAGTATTCTACATTTGACAGTGATTGCCAAAATACTAGTATTGACCAAAGCTCTGAAGAATGTCTCACGAAGGACCAATAGTCAGCACTAAACAATAATCTGGCAAAGCCTAAGAAATATATAAAGGATATGTTAAAATATGTTAAATGGTATTAGCTTGAAATAGAAAGTTGTTCAAATAATATATAAATTACTGAAATTTTTTTTATCTTAGACTATATTGATTAATATACAAAGATGTGTAATATTCTACAACATGCCAAAATTTTTCTGTTAGAAAATTCCAAGTAAAATCACAGGCCGAGAGGTCTCTTTAAATGGATGAAGATATTTAAAGGTAATTTTAAGTTAAATGCTCAGTCAGCCAGGACTATAAGAAAATGATATGGCCATCTTCAATTTCTGAGAACGAAAAATAAGATAACACTAGGTGATGTTCTGGTAAATCGCAATTTGTGCTGCAGACGTAAAGGTGTCAGGAATAATATTAATATACTTAAAAGAGCCAACATTCGGTTGCCAACTGGTCACCATATGCATCGCATTGGCCTCTACACCGCAAGTTCCACCTGTAACGAATTCAGATTTTTTTCTCAGTAAAAATTGTTATAAAAATACATTTTAAGCCTCACAATAAAAGTCTGTCAAGACTAAGAAAGAGCTGTCTTCACTTGATAAAAGTAAGTGGCGTAAACTAGCACAGAAGACGGGGAATTGCCGCAGCTTTTTGGTTTCGGCCCAATGCGACAAAAGGTTGTAGTGTCCTACAAGAAGAAGAAATACTTGGAAATATTGATATCGCTGTTAATTATTACGAAAGGACTTTCACTTAATAAGTCTCAAAATATCAGTTATGACACAAAAACATTTTTATCCTATTATGTATAATAACTTTTTTAATTGATTTTATTTGTTTTTTATACTGGTTATTTATGTCTCTGTTGTAATTGAGTTATAGTGAATACTGTTAAGAAATTTGTCCTTTTTTCTAAACATCAATGCATAAATATGCTTTGGGTATAATCATTTTGAATGCACTAAAATTATTTTACTACTTTACTTGGTTTGCATTGCATCTCCCACTCTTACATTTCATTGCGTTAGTAATATTTCTTCTCCTCTTTTTTTACTTTACTCAGTTGTTGTTTCGTGCTTGTCGCCTAGATTTATTGAAAAAAATAAATACAAATATTGAGGCAGAAAGTATTGCAAAAGTTTTGTTTACAAAGTCCTCAAAGGCTAAATTCTTTCACTTTAGTAAACTATATTTTTGAGTTATATTATTTTGTAATGATGCTCACGTTCAGCTGCTCGATATTTTCAATAGAATTTATTTTTGTTTTTTAAACTTTCGACTAGTGCTCACGAAATTAAGTGTGCATAGAAGAATTTTAGAAGCAACTTTCTCAAAAGTAGTTTATAGCATAAGGAATCAGCACTTAACCAAAAACTCTTTGCTATTTTTAATAATAAATTACCTGAAGTTATAACTTTTTTTATTCAATGAAAAATATCCGGTATAGAAATGCACTCTATTTGATTTAACTTTGCATTGAAAGTTTTAAGTTTCAATAATAAGGAGACTTTTTTTAAAAATATTAATTTTTCGGGATTTTCTCAAAATAAGAAGTCACGTGCCATATATTTAGCTGAAAGCACGTCGAATAGGTAGGCGCAACCAAGGCACATCAAATAGGTAGCCGCAGCAAATATTTTTTTTTAACTTTTTTCATATTTTATTTTAATTTAAATTGTCAAATTTTGAATTTCGTTGTGATAAGAATGCTTTCAGTACAATTCAAGAAGGCTGATAATGTATTTTTGAAATTTTAGCTTTTAAAAGCAAAAACAAAATATACAGAGCTCCATTTTTTTTTGCAAATTTATCTACTACTGCTACCTATTGAATGTGCCTTGGGCGCAACAAACTTTTTTTTATAATTTTTTTTTTATTTTTATATTAATTTGAATTGTCAAATTTCGAATTTCGTTGTGATAATAATGCTTTCAGTACAATTCAAGAAGGCTGATAATGTATTTTTGAAATTTTAGCTTTTAAAAGCAAAAACCAATTATATGTATGTACAGAGCACTAATTTTTTTTTTTTTTATTAATATGAAATAATATAAAATATCCACAACGAAAGTGACAGTTTTCTGTTTAAAAAGTAGTTAAATTAACAATTATATATTAACTTGTTGTCAAAAAGGCGTTGTACAATTTTTTAAGGTTTTCCCATCCTCTTATGCCATTTGTCTAAATATACAAAATCTTCCAAAAAATATTTGCTGCGTTGTTTCCACAAATTATTTGAATTTCGAATAAGTCCTATCAAATTGATAAGGTTGCCGTTTTAATAAAAATATATCGGATATAAAATTAGTCAATGTTTTGCCATATTTCCTTCAAAGGCCATATCTTCACAAATACAAAAAAACCGTTTATGGAAATTAAAAAACCCGATTTTTTCGATATTCGAAAAATCAAGATTTAAAAAAAAAACCGTGCAATAATTTATGAAAAAACTGGAGAAAGCCAGTTTAAAACCGAGTCAAAACCCTATCAAATATAGATTATTTGCATGCATATTTATATTTTTTTGTACTTCTTTTTTTTCTATCGTTTTCATATATTTTTTGTTGTTATTTTTATTAAAACACAAAATTTAGCTTGGAAGTCGATTCAAAAACATTATTTCAAGCTATTTATTTTTTGTTTCCCTTTTACTTTTTTTAATATTTTTTTTTGTTAAGATTTTTAATGGCCTTATTAGTGAATAATAATTTACAATTTTATTGAGCTTGAGGCCAGTTTGTGAAAGATTTTATTTAGAAAAACAACAACAGTTTTTAATAGTAGAAATTATAATACTATTCCCGAAGTCACCACATTTGCTCATCAGGCTTCATTTTTTTTAATTAATAATATTTTTATTCTTTATAACCACATCGTGCGCATTTCGTAAATTTTTTTAAGAGTAATTTTTTTAACCAAAATCATTCTCTAGTTTTGTATATTGGTGGCCGATAAATTGAATTTATAAGATGGTAAATAGCATCGAATCCAGTGAAAACGACTATTTTGCTCAAAGAGTTTAAGAAAAATGCAAATATGTATATAAAAAAATAAAAATCTATAAACAGATACAGTTTTTGGTACGTGACAATGTTTCACAAAAAAATTCTTAAGCCATCAACCATCGTACAAAAATGTGTACGCAATATCGCACAAATACTGACAAAGGGTTAAAGTCTAAATATAAAGTAAGCTTTAAAGTTATATGTATTTTTTTTGAAAAGATATGCCGATTTTATTTTGATTAAAAATAAAAGCCTTTAATTTTTGAATATTTTGAATTTTTAAGCAGACTAGTTCACAATAACTCTTTATTTTCTCAGGTATCAGAAACCTTTTCAAAAATATTTATTTATGTACTTAGTATAAGTTAAGGTGAGGGTAGCCTAGTCTCCAGAAGTACTCAATAAGCTGGCTATGAGTCGTTCACAGACATAACACTCATTGATTTTGACAAATTCCAATCAAATCGTCTACTTTAATCGAGAGTTATCGCTGTTTTAGATTGTATTAAGCAACTCAATCGGAATGCAAATGTAAAATATGCAGAAAACCGAGGAACTCACTTGAAGACATACAAAACGACGTAAAAAAAAAATATATATATTTTAAAATACTCGATTAAAAGCACAACTGTGCATAGAAGAGTGGAGTATTCGATAAAACCATTGCACCAATTTGCACCAAAAGGTTTGATATTCTTGGCTCCAAAACGATTATTATTTAATATTAAAAATGAAAAGAAGAGAGAAAAAATTAACAAACGTTAAAGAGATAAAATGAACGCAGTTTGGTGTATTTTTTGGGCAGTCAACACATTTTCTTTTCAAAGCTGTTTTTACTACCAATTAGAAAATGCATATTCGCGCGAAATTTTCCCTAGAAATAAGAGCGAAGACCTCCATTTCCTTGAAATTATACCTTTCCAATACACTTAGACATTTTAATTCCTTTTAAATAGACAAACAAAGTTATACATACGCCGTGTGCAACAAAGTAGTAAAGCACGCGTTCATTGTTTTCCTGTTTGTCGTCACACACAAATATCCGTGCGCGCAGACAGTATTAATTCATATTTGAAATGCATACAAACATATTTATTTGCTTCAGAGATAACTTAACTTATTTGAGTTTGAGTGTTCTACTCATATTGCCATCAAGTCCACACTGAGGGGAGTGAGCCCAAAAAAATGGCACCACATGCCAAGATGGAATACAATGAAATTAAATTGTCACATTGCAGGCAAACAAAGACGAACATTTGAATGTGCACTCATGTGTGTATGTATGTATGTAAATATGCTCATTTGCATACGCACATCTGTCAGCGTGTGTGCGTGCTTGGGGAAAATTGTATTTGAATTTGCCGTCAGCAAATAATAAAGATACTAAAAATTCATATGGAAAATCGCATGTAATTTAAATTGAAACTCGCGCCATTCCGCGCAGGCAGCAAATATTTAACATGTCGAAATACGCGCCGATGGCGTTGGAACAGCATGGGGTGAGCGATAAGATAATAACAAATCAGATTAACAATTAAATTGCTTTTTATTTCACAGAAATAGAAAACATGCATAGGCAGCACATTCTAATGTACATATGTATGTATGTATGTATGTACATCTGTACTTCTATGTTTCTTTGTGTTGGTCCGCACATGCTACTGTAAACAGTTAGGCCCCTATTTACTTTCTTATATTTTGCGAAATTTGCCAATATTGGCAAACTGGCTTGTCAGGAAGTGTATGCGCGCAAAGTTATCATTACCAGCTGCTGCTGGCACTTTACACTGCGTTTGGTTGATGTTGTCTCCAGTGCGGTGGCGCGGAAGCAGACTGTAAATAAAATTGAATTATGCCAATAAATGAATTATAAACGAGCGAGTGCAAATATCTGTTGGATACGCCATTGAAGCGTTGTTGCTTTGCGTTGCGCTAATGTGACCCCAATGGTTCAATGACGCCAATGTCAGTTAAATACGCACAATCAAAATGTTACGCATACGCCATAGTGTCACATAAAAGCTGTTAAGTACGCATTTTTTTGTGTACATATTTTACGCATACGCTGTGTATGTATGTGCGTATATGTGTATTTATGCATATACATATGTATGAGTAATGTGCTCATTGGTCTGGGGTGCAAACATTAACATTTTTGGCGCGCTCTTTGGTTTTTGGCTTTATTAACTGGAAAGGAAGTGTGTAATAGTGTGAAAGGATATGTCGCATGTAGACACTCGTAAGGCCTAAATAATAGCATTTTTGTGTTTGTAATGGTATTGCTAACAGCAACAGCCTTGAAATACGCGTATGTACAGCACGTGCTCGTCGAGAAGCAATTTTGGTAACCGGTTAAGTGCGTGTGTGCGAAGGCGCTTGAGGCGATGCTCGATGCTGCTGTTCGTGTAGCTAATGTGCGATGTCAATTGTTCAAGGGGTTGTGTTGCGGCAAACACGAGAACATATCATCAGTGAGATATGAATGTATTGACCCCGCAGGACTGTGATATGCTGAATTAATATTTCATTGGATTTTTTATTATACTCGAGCCGATACATATGCATTGGGTATAATAACTTTGTTGCCATTTCGGTTGTTTATTACATCAGTCTTTGGAAATTCTTGTAGTTATTGACATGGTATGTGCTACACAAAACTGATCAAAAGGAAACTAACTGAGCGATTTTGCTCTGTCTCGCCAAGTGTCCATTTGTCATTGGGTTCACTATAACTGAAGTAAAATACGGGGTATCTGAGCGAAACTTGGTAAGCAGATTTCTTTTTGTGAAAACAAAAAAATTGCCATTTAGCATTGTCGAAAGCAGATAGTATTCATAGAGGTTAGGTAAGGTGGTAGCCCCAAGGATGGGGCTCACTTAGACTAGATTTAAAGTCCATTGTGGTAATTCATAGAGGTGTTTTATGTGAGTTTTTGACTGAACTTATTCGATTTTCTTCCTGCCAACTAAGTTTAAGGTATCCTTCTTAATGAAGGCCATGCTTACAAAAATGCAAAGTGTGTACTCATTTTGATCCTAAATAGCAAATATCATATATTTATAACAATATATGTGTATATATATTTGAATAAAAATATTTTTGAACAAAGGCTCATCCGACTTCGTAGACTATGAGAGTTGTCTTTCCTAATAATTTGAATGGATAATTAATTATTTGTCAATATATTCCGCAGAAATTTTTAATATTCTTTTTTGTATTCATTTATTAAACTGCTTAGAGATTTCGGTTAAAGGAGGAATCTATATGAAGATAGCGACAGCGTGGATGTCCTCTTTAGGGCATTAAAATTGGCCCTCATGTGAGGTTGCCACTGCTCCCTCTCTGGCCAGTCAAATTTAATCTACCGAGAGCTGGTTGCAGACACCATTCAATATAGAGTCCTGCTTTGCCTGACCAGCTTCGATTTTGTTATGAAAGATACCAGAGCCAATATGGCCACCCGGCTATCTGAGATGATAACTACGCCGCGACAGCCTTCGGCAATAGCAAATAGCTTGAAAGACACTTGAGTCATGAGGTAAGACTTTCCCTCTCTTTTAAGAAGTCCTAGAACATTGTTCTCAGAACACCCTTGCCCCGACACCTTGCACCAACTTGGAATGTGTATATATAGCGATTACAGGCAGATTTATCAAAACTTTTATCCCATTCAGATCTTGACAGGAGTAAGCTAACAAAGGGTCTATGGAAATCTATTTCTCGCTGTTTATAATCAGTGCTCTATCTAAACGCGGTGGACAAGAGAGAAAGCACTAGCTAAATTACAATATATCTATAGATGAAATATATATCAAATGAAAGATCTTCGTATATACATTCGCACAAGCTAACAAAAATCAAATCGAAAAACGGTTTGATATGTAGTTACTGATATATTGTGGAAAAATATAAACATTTTCATATACAAAGGGTGTATATTTTTAGACATGTGGTTTTTAAGAAGAAATAAAACGTATATAATTTAATGTTATGGCCAAGAGTTTAGCTTTATTAAAAAGATAAGAGTTTGCCATTATGTATTAAAAATCATTTCAAGCGAACGCCGCGGCTGGCTCGACCACTTTTTGCAGCAATTGGGTCTGTATGTCAGCAATAACGCGCTGAATATTCTCTTTCAAGGCGTCATAAAATGGCAAGCCAAACTGAATATAAATCAAATAACAGCTGTCAAATAGAGCAACTCCGAAAAATGTCTAAGAAACCACCCTTAATTTGTTTTTTATTGTAAAAGTAAGATTCAAACTCTTCCTAAGAAAAACGTATAACTGTTGAGAAAAATACAGCCGAATATCGGGGTTAACATACCAGTTATGTCTTTAAAATATGTTTAAAACAACAACAAAGCACTGTCCAAGCACTGGTAGATATAAACTTAATATTCATAAATTTAATATCAAGTAGAACTGTGTTCACTTTAATAACATATGTTGATTTTGATAACTTTTGGCATTTATATTTCATTTTATTTGCTTAGGGGGGTATTCTACTTAAGATACTCCAAAATGATATATTTTTTACGACTTCTTGCATTTTAAAGATGAGCGATAATAACTCGAATGAATTTAGCGCTTTTTTACAAAATGTTTTCTTTTTTTCTAAGATCTGTAAATCTGAATTTTACTCGAAAAATACTATAAATGCGATATTTTGGAATATGTCTACCACACAGCTTTCAACTAATTGCACTTCCATTTTATTTGACTAATACGAATATTGTGAAGTTAAAATAAACTGGGCCATAATCATAGTCAAGTTAAAGTCGACTCTAAAGTTAGAAGCTGCTTTTTGACATATTATTCGTTGATATACCTGTCAACAAATCGAGTCGACTTTAACTTGATTATAATTATTGTCCAATGATTGTTGCTATTATTAGTTATTTTCTTTTGAAGTAGCAATATCACAAGTGTCAGCCTTAAAATGTTTAAATTTTTCACCACTTTTAAATATCAGCTTGTACGACTTCTTACCAATCGCCAGCTTAAAAGTTTTGCCATTCATTGCCACTGTTGCATTTGCTTTTCTGTTTGTAAATTGTTATTATTGTATTGTATTGTCTCGTATGTGTTTTTTCATGCGTTTATCGAATATTCTAAATTACCATTTTTCGCTCTTGCCTTCATTTGCATTTTTCACTGTATTTGTGTAAGTACTTTATGTAACTAATATCCATTTTTTTTGTTTCTTATGCTTGTGGTTGTTTTGTTTTTAATAGCATTTGGCAAAGGTTTCATTGTTATGCCTTTTTAAATATTTATGAAAGAAACAAAACAGAAAAAATATAAGAAAAAACATACGAAACGAAAGAAAAAACAAAACAAAAGGCCCAAAGTATGCAGAAAAATAATATAAATGAATATTCTCAAGGACTTTGCGGAACGCATAAAGGCGTTAAAAGTCGTCGGCAAATACATTTGTATGTATGTTTGTATGAAATTACTTATGCCTGTATGTGTTTGAGGCAAGCAGCGGAAAAGTGACGCTGCATTCCGGAATTCGTATGAACACAAGTACAAAAAAAAAAAATTATTCACATATATTTGCACAAGCAAAAAAAAGAATGGAATGAACGCAAACAAAACAAAAAAAAAACTTGCTAAAATTACGCATAAGAGATAAAATTTGTTTATTGTTATTATTTATGAGCCACTGCAACTCACTCCACTCCACACGTCCGTGCTACAGTAGCGGAATTTCAAAAACATTGTTTGCATTATTTTGAATGGTCCTGCATATGTACGTGGGTGTAAATATGTGAATATATGCGAACATATGTATGTAGGTAGTTGTTGGCTTTTCAGTGGTCTCAATGCTAACTATGCAATGAGATTTCATTATATTCTTTTGTGATTTCAGCTTTCACACAGAATGAAAGCGAGAGTACCGAAGTTGAGCGCCAAAAGGATTTGGAGCATAAAAAGTGCAAACATACCACACGATGCATACATACTACATACATAAAGCGGCGGTTTTTAGTATAAATATGTTAGCACTATTTTTGTTATTTTGCTATATTTCAATAATTCCATTTATTAAAATTATGCTCATTTTTATTTATATGAAAATTATTGTTGTCACGACAGCCTCTACTTCAACAATCCAATTTTAGTTGTCCGTGCTTTTGAGTATTTTCGCAAAAGTGCATATTCCGCGTTTGCTGAAAGTAAAATGAAGTTGTGATTCTTTTACCTAAAATTGCAGATTTCTTTGTACATTCTATGTATATAGTTACATATGTGTGTATGTATGTATGCGAGCACTTATGAATAGTTAATGTCTTTTGTGCTTTAAAGTTTGACTACAATAAATGAGTGAATAAATATTCAGTAAAAGCGCCAGTCTTGAAGGCATAATTTTTGATGCTGCAGTTTTATTTATTAGCAAGTGATTTTGCAATGCAAATACATTGTGCTTATGTAAGCTCGGATTTTCTCATATGTATGTATTTCTATAGCAACAAGTAGATCGGCGGTTACATCTTTTAATTTATATGTCCGTATGTATGTGTAAATATATGAGATAGACGAATATAAGGCTTAACATATTTATTATCTCAGATTTAAAAGACTTCAGTCAAAAAGCACATAACAAATTTTTGTTTAACCAGAAATCAATGTACTCATATAAACTCTATTCACAAATTATAGTACAACCACATATTGACAGACTTGGACACAAATTTTTTGTCTAATTAATTAAAATTATTTTCAAGTAAAATATGGTTCATTCTCTAAGAAATAACATGAACAACACCCATTTTTTAAACTACATATTTAAAAAAATCTTTAAACTCTAACAAAATTTCGTCAAAATCATCTTAAACAAATTTTTTGAATTTTTTTGAGTATGCAGTTTTTTGCCTTTTTAAATTTTAGTGCAAGAAATTGCAATTTTGAAGTGTCTGCAAGTTACCACTGATTTTTAAACATTTTTTTACTGGCAGGTTTCTCCATGCAACGCAAAAGCGCGACTCTTTTTTATATGAAAGGAATTGCAGTTTTCTACTTTATTTATAAAATTTAAAAACTGCTTTTAATGGTGTTCATTGAGGAATTATACATGTTTAAATTAAAAAACTAAGTTTTAATAATTGGAGGATAAGTAAATAGTCCAAATATGCCAATATATTTTAGTGGTATAATTTGTAAATAGAGTGTATATAACTGAAGTTACTTTTGAGCAAATAGGATTTAGTAAGACGATTTTTTCTTCATGACATCTATATACCATTAAACATAAAATCAATTTTTAGCAATATCATCAGTCTTTAAAAATGGTAAGCTCTAAAGGAGAATACCAAACTTGTGCGCAATTAATTACAAAAAAAATGGAAATGTAATATTCTTTCTTGCTTTACGTTTTTTTTTTTTTTTTTTTTTTTTTTTTGACACAAAGTAGTAACTTCAGTGATTTGATTATATTTCAGAAGCCACGTTTTGCAATCATCTATTTCGCAGACACTTATGAGTTAAAAGTCCAAAATTATCACCTATTCTTTCAAAAAAGTCCATATAACACGGAAATGCTTCATATTACTCCAATGCGACAAAGTGGGCCCTTTTCTTTTTTTCAAAAAATAAAATTAATTACTTCTTTTATACCTAGAAAGCTAAATTTGGTGTCATTCGACCAGTAAATTTATATAGTTTCATAATAAACCATAATGAAAAATTACGAAATTCGACCCATGTATCGAAAAATGTCTGTTAATTTCTTCAAATACGAGTAGTTGTAGTTTCAAAAGTCGTCTGTGACAGCAAACGAAAATGTTAAAAAAGGATTTTGAAATTTAGTTTGTCTTGCGAAGATCAGAATAAAGCTGAATACACAGCTCTCAAGAAAATGACACTAAAGAAATGAAAAAGAAGTGTTGTTCTATACAAATTTATTAAATTAGTCTGAAGCTCTCAAGAAAAAAAATGCTCACATTTTAATTTCGACAAGAAAATTTTTACCAACGATAAAGTACTTTTTCAAGTAACAGATATAATGAAAATTATTAGATATCTTGTGATTTTTCTTGAGAGCTTCTTTATTCATGCCCTAAAAGCCGAATGAAATAAATTTGAATCACAAATTTTTAGAAAAAACTCTGAATTGGGGAATGGGAAACGGTTGGAAAATGTATCAGAAAACGTTAACAAAAATGCGTGAAAAGTGATCCGAAAACTTTTCCGTTTCCAGATATACATAGTTATGAATAGGCACTTTTTGAGTGCTCACTTTAGAGGAAGAATGTATGTATACAAAAAGCGTTTGAAAATTGATTCCGCTTTCGGAACTTTATACGCATTTTATAAATTTTTTGTGTTCGTTTGCGGAATATTCGCTGGGCGAATTCTTGACAAAAATTTCATAAGAAATAAGTTTCAAAAATAAATTAGAAATAACAAGTAAAATCAAAAATCACAAAATTACGAGAATTATTTATTTTAAGTTATTGACTTTATAGCTGGTGAATGAACTTTGATGTAAATTATTGATACGCTTTTCTTCAGTACTTTTTTAAAAATTTTCTTAAAGGGCTAACTTTTCGTTAGTTAACATATCGTTAACATTTCGAAAGCAAAGTTTTCAAATTAAAGTAGTGCAATTTTCCACCGCTTGAACTGTAACAACTTATCAGCTTTAAATATTTGTACTTTAACAACCGATTGCCTAGCAAAATACCAAATTACACCAAAACAAAAGTTGATCAATCATTTGCTTGGCGTGTCGCGCATTGACCTTGAAACGGTAATAATTTTAACGAAACTCTTACTTCATTTTTAATTCCCAATGCCAATGGTAATGTCCCAATGCAATAATGGGCCATTATAATCGCTCAATCGTACATACGAAAACAGTTTTTATCAATGCCAACACGAGGATGGTCGTGGACGAAATCAGTGTCTCATTAAAATGTGCCGACCGAGTGTCGACCATCAATTAAGCGCATTATTCGAGGCTGTCAGTCAGTGGTTTTAAAATCTACAAAATCAATTTATCTTCACTTAAGTAAATGCCGGGACATTTCGTATGCGAGACGAAGCGGCGTACGGCGTTGGTCAGTAAGTAATTTCGATGCAGAAAAGCAGAAAATCTTCATTTATGAGAATCCCTTTGAGGTTGCCATGAAAATGTGCACTTGAATGAGCGTGCGCATGAAAATGTGTGTGTTTGTGTGTGTTAGTGTATTTTTGAAATGAAATTTTCTTGCCTCATTTGATAAGTTTTTCAGCCTGTTTGCCATAACTAAGTATGTACATAAATAAGAGTATGTACATACTAACATAGCGACATGTGTGTTTATGTGAGAATGTGTCCACTTGCCTTGCCGTCTGTCATGGCTTTCAGATTTTCAGTTTCTCTTTGCGGCTTTGACTTTGACTTTGTTTCTTATGATTTCACATTTTCCCCATACAATTGTGTGTGCAGACTGAAATAAGTATCTATATATATATTTTTTTTTTATAATTTTGTCCTTACACTTCGTTGCTCGTTCACCCATTGCTACTGTCTCGCATATCAGTTTTCAATTTTACTAGCTTAGCACACACACTCAGCAACCGCTATCCCTTGCTTCTCAGTCGTCTTCTATTTGTCAAGCATTTTCAATCAAATTAATGAAACAATTTTACTTACCAGCCGTTGGGATAAAACTCAACGGAAGTTTCGCTGGGATTCTGTGCATTTTTTTTATCCTTTCTTGTTGTATCGACTGAGTTGCTTACTCGGGGAAAATTCAAAGTTTTTAAATCAAAACATCGGGAAATCCTGAAGCACAATTAGAAAAAAGTTATAGAGCAAAAATAAATAAAATCAATGTATAGAATATTATGTGTGCGCATGTATAAATATAAATTGCACTGTAACTTGCTATAACATCAGACATAAATATTCTACAGAATAATTCCGAATGTTACTTGTAGCTGAACTAGTTAAAAGCAGTCTAAGAGCGCGGCAGTTTAAGAAAATTCGGATTAAAACTAAAAAGTTTATTAACTACTTAAAATATTTACTATAAATCTTGTGAATAATCCTTTTTAATATTTTTTTTTTATTGAGCTTAAGGCCAGTTTAATGGAAGATATTGGTTGGAAAAACAACAACTGTTTTACTGGTAGAAGTTATAGCCGCTCTTTCGGAGAAATACACCTCTCCTCATCAGACTTTTATTTTATTTATTTATTCTTCATCACCGCCTTACGAATCTGTAGTCAGGTTTTTGTTTAAATGAAAAACTTTAATTGACAGATTGGTTTTTTTAATTATAAAACTCGATAAAAAAATCCATTCGCCATATGGAATCCTTATTTTCAAGTTTTTTAAAACAGCTTTCAATTTTGTCTCAAAATTTTTTTTCCGGAAATTTTTATAAAATCTAAATTCTTTAAAAAACAACCCATTGGCCATATTGCATGCGTGATTTCGGATTATTTTTTTTTAACTGACTTCCTATTCATTATCAACAATCCTAAAATCATCGCATACGAAGTTTAATTAAATTTAAAAAATCAAAAGGTGACAATTTTATGGATATATTCAGTATAGCGATTGGTAAGAGTTCTTTTTGTCCCAGAAAACCCATAAATGATTTAATATAGAAAAACACAGATTATGGGAACTTTTTAAACTCTACGTTACGAAATTTTTTGATTATTTTGTTGGTTCAAAGTCGTGATTATTTGATATTTTTAATTGAATTTAAATTTAAAATCTGGAAATAAATTTTTATAAAATATCCTTTAGTTGGTAGTTGTGCGCTAAGCTTATATTACTCTAAGTTTATAAAAAGCTTTTGGTAACACATTTCATCTGATAACTACTATTCAAATATTTTGTTCAGTTTGATCATGTATTTCTACTTTTTCGCATAAATTAAGGTTGCCAAACAAAAACTAATAAAATTTTTGTTTTTATTTCTTATATTTTCCATTTAAAATTAGACTTTGAATCAAAATCCTCTTAAGCATATTTCATTACATTTCGCTATTTCGCTATTTCTATATTTAATTTAGTAGTTGGTATTTATTTAGTTCTCTTTTTGCTATGAGTAAAAATTGTATCTCAAGAACTTCAAATGGTCTGGTCATTCCTACAAAACCATGATTTCGGTTCAGTTAGCCTCTCAGTGTTACTGAGCACATGAACCACTTTTAAGACTTCGCATGACGGCAGAACTTCTTTACCGAGCCACAGAAAGCACCGAAGGTGCTTGGGGAAGTTCCGCCCTAGAAATCTCAGAGGTTAATAAGCTCGTTGTCTTTTAAAACATTCCTCTAAAAACCTTGTTATAAGACCAAGGGAAGCAGAGCAGAATCGAAAGTTTTGACAAGGCCCCTAAATTTTATGGGATTTATTTCAATAAATATATAGTTGGGACTGGAATCTATTAGTTTATTAATTAATAATATGCTTGGAAATCTTCATGACAAATATAAATGGCAGACTAGTTGTTTCTTGAAACGAATTACTATATTTCCCCAGTTTGAAACTATGTGTGTATAAAGCGGCAGCTCATAGAGTAGCGTATTTAGCGTTTGCGGTTAGAAGATTGAAAAATTCAATAAGGCAGATCAGACTCAGCGGCTATATGTAAACATAAGTGTATATAAATACATACTCGTACATAAGCAATTTAAAAATATGCTTGCCTGCAATACATCGATGTTGCATTCTGAGAAGGTCACCGTTTCTGCTTATTTTTCGTTTAATTTTTTTTCTTTTCATTGAACCCGAATATATAGCAAGCGATAATGTTATCAACCTAAGTAAACGCTAAAGGGTAAAGATAAGTAATGAAAAACAACAGCATCGAAAAAAAAAATATCTGAAATGGAGCGGCATTAATTTCATTCTAGTGAATCTTCATGTATGTACATATCCTTAAGCTTTTCTTCAAAAGACTTATCAATTGATGTCATGATTCAATTTCAAGTTTTAATGTGCTTAGGTTTAAAATTGCTTGGTAAATGTATTCAACAATTTTTGGTTTCTTGTGCTAAATGCGGGTATATTTCTAAAAGTGAAATATTGCTTGCAAAAATATTTGTAGACTAATGAAAGTAATATTAAAGCATTTGTTATGAAATTAACTTATTCTTGAATTTTATGAATTTTATGAGGGTTTCTATTGCTGGTATACTTGACCTTATTTACTTATTTAAAAAAAAAATTGTTGAACGCGTTTGAACCAACTTTCTCGAACATAGTGAGAGCATTCGAATGGAAGGGCTTCTTATTTTCTCACTTTGAGGAAGAGTATGCAAGCAAAAGAATTAAATTTCTTTTGTATGATATTTGTTGAAGGCTTAACACATTTCCATAAAAGATAAAAAAATTTAAAAAAAAAACATAAAAATATAAAAGATATGTGCATACATACATAAATATACTATATATAAATATACGAAAATGCTTAGGCCAATTCTTAAACAAATTTTGTGAAAATATTTTTCAAATATCAACACATAATTTTCAAAATCGACAAAAGAATACCAATTCTATAAAATTGAAAATAATAAAGCTCATTTGAGTGCGAAGCCAAATAAGTAACAAAAATTAAGCTTGCGCTTAATGATTTTAAATGCACAACTGCCACAAAACTACAAACTTAAAATTGTATTACTTTTAGTATTAATTATTATTTTTTAAGCAACGCTGTAAGGCACATTTTTTTTGTATTACAGTTTGTCGGATGTTTCAAGCTAGGGCGTAAGAGTAACACTTTTGAACTGCCAAATATTCAAAATGCAGATTTTATTAATTTATTTATATTATTAATTTGTAAACGACACTGAAGATGGTAAAACGCTGAAACCGGTTTGCCTTAAAACTAAACCAGACAAGAAATGACAAAAATTCGTTTCAAAATCCATCACTTCACACCCTGTCGGAAGCAACATCAACAACAAAAGATCAGAATATAATTTATTTATCCTGAATTAGGATGCAAACGCAGTTGTGAAAAGTCAAAATTACAAAAAAAAAACACTCAAAAGTAAACATATTAATTTTCATTCTTAAAAACAATCAGTCATTTTGCATTACAATTTATGAAAAATCGCTTAAAATTCTAATACGCGAACTTTGATGAGTTGCTTTCGTTATACTCGTACATAAATAAACATAAATACATACATACATATGTATACATATATGTACGCTTCTAAAACTTTCATATAATTCACATATGTACGTATGTATGTATGCATGTAAGCGAGTTCGTGCGCTCATTTTCCCTTTGCATAAATTTTTGCTCTCCTTTGTAATACAAGGAACACTTTAAGGGTCTTTGTATGCTTTCAATTTTGGTTGAATATTTTTGGAGAAAACATAAAGAAGCAGCAATATACGGAAGTATGTTTGCACAAAGACTCGAAAAAAGTCAACACTTAAACGGTACAAAGCCAAAGGATAATTTGGTAGAAAATATATGGTTGGATGGTATGGAAATACACAAATGCGTACAACGGAATTGAAGGACTTCTTAAATTTGCAAACAAAAATACTCGAGCATATATGAAGAGGCCTCAAAATACGCTCATGCATGCAAAAAGATATGAAAGTATTTACGCCTTAACGTGGTTGTGTAAAAGTGAATGATCTCAGTGGGGAAATTGGAGTGGTCCAAGGTTTTTAGTATTCAAGGTAAACTAACCTGTATAGGTTTAGTTTCTAAATAAAAATTTGTTTAGCACTGCACTGAAAATTTCTCGCATTTATATTTCAAGGCTTTTGAAATCATCTTCAAAGGTAATGTTGGACCTGGAAGCATTCAGAAATGAAAAGTAAAAATAATTAAGCAACCATCATTCACAGCTAACGAGGCAATAATCGAGCGGATAGCAGAGGGAATTATTTCTCGTAGAAAAAAGCTCAGCTTTCATTACTTGAGCTCATTTTGTCAGTGCTATTTTTTGAATAGCTTTTATTATTCAACTTTTTCTTAAAGGCAAAGACGAAGGCGTTAATGAAATTTATCATCGCTGCTGCTAACATTAATGGCAGAGTAAACAGTGGCTTCATTTGTCTGATCACCTTTTCCTCAATGTCAGGTTACTGTATGAATGTTTAAAGCGTGGGTGAGTGCTTAAGCTCACACTGAAATTACCAGAGTTTTGTTCGCTTATAACTTTTATTTGAAGGTTGCCACATAATTATGGTTAAATGAACTCAAGTCGCTCTTTTATTGCGTGTACACACATATGCACACACTCATATTTGTTGACTCAATCACTCGAAAGCTGTTATGAATTCTTGTAACATATTAAAAGATAAGACCAACACTACAAAGTTTTGTAATATTTTACTCGCTTTCAAATTGCTTTATTTAAGTAAACCTTACCGTTTTGAAGGTCGAATTGACGGCAGCACAACACTTTCGAAAATATACTTTACCTCAAATTGGTTTAATGCGGAAACATCGTCCGCTTGCCATGCGAGGAAACATTTTTGAAAGTCATTTATATTCTCAACTCAGTAGTTTTTTTACAAAAGCATGTAAATTTCATAAGACATATTTTTTTGCATCTAAGTAAAATATTTTTAAAGCTTCAAAATAGTTTTCATTTAAAAAATATTGCCGATAATTAATATTCAAAGGTCTACCAAAAAATACTTTAGTAGTACTGCAATCTGTGTTTTCAGTTCCCTTAATCGCTCTGTAGGTAAGGGAATCTGCAAATATTTTTCTTTAATAAAAATTATATTTAAAATTAAGTGAAAGACATTTTTTTCTGTTCTGTTCACTTAGTTTTTTGGACTAATTAATGACCGGTTTTCGAACTACCTCAAAATCAAACCAATACTCGTATCAAAAATCAAAATCAAAACTTGGCTAAAAAATGTTCCTGTATTGATTCTTACAAAACCTAGGAGCGCCCCCCTATTTGCTCAAGACCGATACTTAATTAGTACCGAAATTTTCCTGAAATCTTTACAAGTAACTCGAAAGTTAAATTTCATAGGTCTCGAAATAGTTGGTGAAACAGTCCTGCTATGGTTTTTAAGAAACTAACAAATGATGTAGAACAAATTCCGAAATTGTCTTACACTTTTTCTTAAATAGTTCTGAAAATACCAGATCAGATTACGAATCTGTACCAAATAGACCCTAAACCAGTACCGAAATTGTGCTGAACAGGTGGCGAAACTATCCACAAATGAGCTAAGGTCATAACATATCAAAAACTTGATATTACAAGATTTTTCACATGCCGACCGGGGTTTTAACTGCCACACACTATAATAACTATGAATAGTTTTGTTAATTCCTGTTAATGAGGCAAAACAGAGTCAGTGATGCCAACCAAATGCATCGCAAATAGACAGAGTTCACAAACTGGGCTTCATATATCTGTTCTGCAACAATCAATAACAATAATATTTAAACTATTTAACTCTGACTTTATACACTAAACTTTGATTATTCTGATGTGAGCCTTATTATTGCTTAAAATTTTACTATTTTTTAATTTTACACTAATTTTACGAAAAGTTACCAACTATTTTTGTGAGTAATATTTTCATAGTGATTTTTTATTTTTCGAATAAACGTAATTCTGAAACCGAAAGCAGTAAATTTTACATACATTATTTCATCTTAAAACCTTGTCATTTTTCTTATCAATAGACTTTTGTGATATTCTAAGATCAATGCGTAAACAGTCATAAAAACAAAAAAAAAGTGTTTTAGAAATATTCCACGATGTATTTACTGTATCAATATTACTTTATTAACATAAACAAACTAAACCACTCAATTGGTTTAAACTGATTTAATGCAATTCTACAGAAAAATATATCATAAATGGATTGTTTTAATGCAGGAACTAAGAATATCTAATATACATATATACATATATGAAAATGAAAAATGCCAACTTATGTAAATTTAAAAGCTTCTTGGCACACTCCTTGATTATGCAGATTGTAAGCTGTGAAATAAAATAGCAAAATTAAAAATATAATAAAAAAAATTTCTGCATTTTCAAAAAACTCACTTTCTCCCGTCCGACAAATGTGGCCCTCCAATGCGCAGCTGTTTGAAAAATTGCGCGGCAAGCCATTGTATTCAGCGCAGACCGGCGAATAGTCCGTCGTACACACTGTTTTCGAGCATATCTTCTGGCATTCCGCTTTACTAATTTTAATCAGTTCTATAGCACGACAAGTTTAAAGCGAAAAACAAAAATTATTAAAACAAATTCGAGTCTAAGTAATGAAAATAAAAATCGAAAAAGTCAGCTTACCTTTTTCAAATCGATTTAGACGCTGACAATTCTCGTTCATGAAATGGCAAATATTTCGCCACACATAACACTTCTCGGCTTTGGCATCCGTCGCCCAGATCACTGATTCTACGTAAGAACAATCGAATGATTTGGCACATGGTTTTTCTGCGGTATCGATGGGTACGATATGGGCCAACAAGAGAGCGAACGCAAAAGTGAGGAGAAGTTGTTTAAGAGCGAATTTACACATTTCGTAGACGAAGTTGTTTGAAGCGCTTTGTTGCTATATAAGAATATTAGAAAACTAATAGTACAAATTGAGTGGAGTACACTGAATATTCTGAGCTTAACGTGTGAGTGTTGTTCTTCGAGTGATTTCGAAATTCTGCTCACACAGGTTTTTATTCATTTTCGCAAATGTTAACTTTGTTGTGGTTTTGTTTTTATTTTTGTTCATTTGCTTTTAGCTTCGCAACGCTGCTGTGTTCTTATTTGAATTCATAAATACGTATTACAATAATTTATGCACAATTACGTGGAATCATTTAATTGTTTATATGAATGGAAAAAATCTGAACTTAAAATATGGTAAATATATAATTCAAAAAAAGACTTTTTTTCTCTGTGCCAAGACTCGAAATCACGACTTTTGCCTAGACAGAAACAGAGCTATCTAAATCACAGAGTGGTTTTGCATAGCTATATTTGTATTACTTATACAGAAAACTTTATCTATATTAAGATGATTTTTCCAGAAACAAAGTAAAAATTTATTGAAGTTTAAGAATGGTTTTTTGTTTAAATGTGAAAAACATTTCTATGGCGTAATATTACATTCCGTAACTTGGTAATGTGATAGCAATTAAGAATAACGATTAATGCAGATAAAAACTTTATAAATGCTATAAACAGCCAACAATTGATATAAAACAGAGGCCTACAATAATAATTATTTCATGGTGAGGTTTTAAAAAAGTCATCAAAATTTACGTCGGAATTACAACAGACTTTTGGAAATAATTATGAGCGAATACAATTTTTATAGTTTTTGTTGAGTATAATTTTGAGACTTAATATATATGTTTATTAAAATAATTATGATTGAGGAAAAATTGTTCAAGTCTTGAGGAACACAGCTTATGCAAGACTATTTCGGAATTAGGTCGTTACTTGTACAGGATCAGTTCAGGAGCAGTGCAAGCTTAGTTCGGGATTTCTTCGGGTTCAGTGTAGGTCTAGCTACTCACTCAAAATGTGTAAGTAATGATGCCAAACAAGTCCAGAAATGTTCCCGTCCTTCAAGACTTAAAACTGTTTTACGTACTGTTAATTATTTATAATATACTCATAATAATTTATTATTAGAGGAAAATACTTTTATAATAAAGTTTTTGAATAATATATGTACATATTTTTCTAGTAAAATTTGTTCTTACTATAATAATTATTGATAGACTTTTATTCTTTTCTCATATAATAGTTATGTCGTTGAAATTAAATCATAACTAGATTTTGCTAAAATACATAAGGAATTTTCATTCCATTCTTGGCTACCAGCTCAAACCTTTATACATATACAACGTAGTAACGAGTATGTATGTACATACATTAGTTTGGCACACACCTTCTTTTCTCTAAATGGTTGCCTCTTTATAATCGCTTCGCTCATTAATTCCATATACTTATTTACATTTGAATGGTCACAAATGTGGGTATGAATATATTAAAAATTCTGTGAATAAAATTTGATAAACTTCTTCCAAGCAGATAAAGTAACGAGTATGTAAGTAGCATATATGTGAAATAACTGTCTACATGAAATCGAAAGTAAATAATCTTGTGTAATTAATATAAATAAAAATAAGTATGCCGCCTTTTAAAGATTGCCTTATTTAGAACTTACATATGTAAATTTTGTGAAAAACGAAATGTGTATAATTATATATTTAAATTATAATGAATGAATGATATAATCGTTTATTCGTTCACACTAAAAAAAATTTCGTGTATATTAAATATTGCATCAGAGTTTTTGGGCTTTTTTTTTAATTTCATCTTTTCGTAAATAACATAAGTAGAGGGAACTTGAATTATCGTGGTAAAAATATAATTATATTTATAACTTTTAGCATCGATTAAGAAGCAATATCTCGACCGGTATTTAGCTTGGAATCAAACCGTCTTGCATAATTCATTGTTCCAATCTACTGAATTACATATAATACATAACAAATCATACCGATGAGTGTCATAATTTTGAATTAATCGTATCAAAATTTAATAAATCAAGTTCTCATCAAATCTTAAGGTCACCACACATAAACCTCACTTGATCATCTCTCACATTAACTCATATCACTACGCTTCAATTCATCCAACCTCCAAAATTGATTTATTAAATTCGTTTTCCACTAAATCTTGCTCATTTGCTCATACAAATATGTACATATGTATGTATGTTCTAAATAAGGCAATATTTAAAAGGCGGCATACTTATTTTTTAACGATAATAATTATACAAAATTATTTACTTTCGATTTCATGTATACAGTTATTTCACATATACTTACATACTCGTAACTGCATCTGCTTGAAAGAAGTTTATCAAATTTTATTTACAGAATTTTTAATATATTCATACCCACATTTGTGTCCATTCAAATGTAAATATGGAATTAATGAGCGAAGCGATTATAAAGAGGGAACAACTTGAAGAAAAGAAGGTGTGTGGCAAACGTATGTATGTACATACATACTCGTTACTACGTTGTATATGTATAAAGGTTTGAGCTGGTAGCCAAGAATGGAATGAAAATTCCTTATGTATTTTAGTAAAATCTAGTTATGATTTAATTTCAACGACATAACTATTATATGAGAAAAGAATAAAAGTCTATCAATAATTATTATAGTAAGAACAAATTTTACTAGAAAAATATGTTACATATATTATTCAAAAACTTTATTATAAAAGTATTTTCCTCTAATAATAAATTATTATGAGTATATTATAAATAATTAACAGTACGTAAAACAGTTTTAAGTCTTGAAGGACGGGAACATTTCTGGACTTGTTTGGCATCATTACTTACACATTTTGAGTGAGTAGCTAGACCTACACTGAACCCGAAGAAATCCCGAACTAAGCTTGCACTGCTCCTGAACTGATCCTGTACAAGTAACGACCTAATTCCGAAATAGTCTTGCATAAGCTGTGTTCCTCAAGACTTGAACAATTTTTCCTCAATCATAATTATTTTAATAAACATATATAGTAAGTCTCAAAATTATACTCAACAATAACTTTAAAAATTGTATTCGCTCATAATTATTTTCAAAAGTCTGTTGTAATTCCGACGTAAATTTTGATGACTTTTTTAAAACCTCACCATGAAATAATTATTATTGTAGGCCTCTGTTTTATATCAATTGTTGGCTGTTTATAGCATTTATAAAGTTTTTATCTGCATTAATCGTTATTCTTAATTGCTATCACATTACCAAGTTACGGAATGTAATATTACGCCATAGAAATGCTTTTCACATTTAAACAAAAAACCATTCTTAAACTTCAATAAATTTTTACTTTGTTTCTGGAAAAATCTTCTTAATGTATAAGTAATACAAATATAGCTATGCAAAACCACTCTGTGATTTAGATAGCTCTGTTTCTGTCTAGGCAAAAGTCGTGATTTCGAGTCTTGGCACAGAGAAAAAAAGTCTTTTTTTTAAAATTATATATTTACCATATTTTAAGTTCAGATTTTTTCCATTCATATAAACAATTAAATGATTCCACGTAATTGTGCATAAATTATTGTAATACGTATTTATGAATTCAAATAAGAACACAGCAGCGTTGCGAAGCTAAAAGCAAAAGAACAAAAATAAAAACAAAACCACAACAAAGTTAACATTTGCGAAAATGAATAAAAACCTGTGTGAGCAAAATTTCGAAATCACTCGAAGAACAACACTCACACGTTAAGCTCAGAATATTCAGTGTACTCCACTCAATTTGTACTATTAGTTTTCTAATATTCTTATATAGCAACAAAGCGCTTCAAACAACTTCGTCTACGAAATGTGTAAATTCGCTCTTAAACAACTTCTCCTCACTTTTGCGTTCGCTCTCTTGTTGGCCCATATCGTACCCATCGATACCGCAGAAAAACCATGTGCCAAATCATTCGATTGTTCTTACGTAGAATCAGTGATCTGGGCGACGGATGCCAAAGCCGAGAAGTGTTATGTGTGGCGAAATATTTGCCATTTCATGAACGAGAATTGTCAGCGTCTAAATCGATTTGAAAAAGGTAAGCTGACTTATGCGATTTTTATTTTCATTACTTAGACTCGAATTTGTTTTATTCTGTTTTTTGTTTTTGTTTTTAACTTGACGTGCTATAGAACTGATTAAAATTACTAAAGCGGAATGCCAGAAGATATGCTCGAAAACAGTGTGTACGACGGACTATTCGCCGGTCTGCGCTGAATACAATGGCTTGCCGCGCAATTTTTCAAACAGCTGCGCATTGGAGGGCCACATTTGTCGGACGGGAGAAAGTGAGTTTTTTGAAAATGCAGACATTTTTTTTATTATATTTTTAATTTTGCTATTTTATTTCACAGCTTACAATCTGCATAATCAAGGAGTGTGCCAAGAAGCTTTTAAATTTACATAAGTTGGCATTGTTCATTTTCATATATGTATGTATATATAGTAGATATTGTAAGTTCTTGCATTAAAACAAACCATATATGTAATATGCTTCTGCATATTGCAATTAAAAGAGTTTAAACCTATTGAGTGGTTTAGTTTGTTAATGATAATAAAGTAATATTGATACAGTAAATACATTGACGTTCATAAATATGAATTTTTTAAAGGAAAAATCAATTAGTTGTTAATAAGGGCAGTAAGTGGAGCGAATGGTGATCGACGGCATCGCCCGTTTGAGAAAGCTTTCCCCCTTCCGCTGTATAGCGTTCCAGCGTTTAGAAAAAATGCTGAGTTTTGTGTTTTAAACCAAAAAATTCTTAAGATTTTTAGAGTAATTTTGTCGGTTCATTGCTAAGGTTGAAAGAGCAAACTACATAAAGACTTTATCACCTATTTAAACCATTTCCATATGGACGCATATATTTTTTCCAGTTGAAATCAGAGGCTAGGAGCACTGTTTTTGGTTGTCAAATAAGTCAATAATAATACTTAAACTATTTTCAGCAATATCACTGACTGTCTGTCAACTAGTAGTTGTCAATTAATTATCAAATTTTTATAAAGCCAAATATTTACTTTTGCTGATTTCGACTCGATTAGTGAGTGAAGAGCAGCCAGATATTCCTCTCACATACCTGTACTCATACACAAACAACTAGCGCGCCGCAAATAAACTAATGAACAACATTGTATTTGTAGGTAGGTATGTATGTAGTTAAGTTTGTGCAGCGACTGGCTTGTTTATTTGCACGGCAATTACTTAATTATGTAAAAGGCAAAGCGCACACTTTGAGCTTGCGTGGTCCATGCATTAACACCTCTGAATTGCCATTCAAAGCCTATTTGTTGAAGTTTTTCCCTCTTTTTTAAACAAATACCTTTGCGCCTTGGCCTTTTGCTTTTTTTTTAGAACACCTTTTCATGTGTAGAGGTCTGGCTATCTTTGCTAATTAATTAAGCCGAGTGTGCATACGTGTTTTATGAGCATTTAAGTAGAACGTTTTCAATTGAAATGAAAAAATTGTATGTGAGCTAGAAATATACGTAAATGGTATAGACAATTTTTGTTAATAAATAGTAAAATGGCGTCGATGCACTTTAAAAACAACTCAATAAACGCCTGTGCTGAAATTCAATAGTCAATGTAAACTGAGATTTATTTGTGATGGATTAATGGAAATACATTTTTATTTGATTTACAGTGAACAATATGGTAGTCAATTTCGAAGAAAAACGTTTCTGATTATTAATAAATTTACTTATTTTATTAAGTGTACTTAAAGACTGCAATGTGACTGAAATGCTGTTGACTAAAGCTTCATTTCAAACAATTTTCAAAAACGAATTGCCATCCGTATAAAATCAATGCTTTGATAGATCATGGCAGTGTATGTTGCTATAAGAGGAGGAAGTCAGAATTCGTTGTAAGCGTGTTTGGAAAACTAATTCTTGGATTTTTCAGCCTACCATAAATCGCTCCAAAATTTTCATTACAATTTTATTTTCAACCAATTTTCAACTGTATAAAAAGATTAAACGAAATAAAATCAAAAAGTTCGAACATATGTTCCGATATGTGTGATCGAAACTAATTGTTGCTCTCGACGTTTCTTTTTTCCAAGAACAATTAAAAATCTCAAGTGAAATTGGCAAAACAATTTTCTTGATTGTTTTTACAAGAGCGACAGGGAGAACCAAACTGTAGTGAACGTTCTCAACCGGATTTTTTTAACCCAAAGATACCAATAAGCAAATAATACTTTTCAGAATAAAAGTTTCGGAAATGGTCTGTCATAGATTTTTTTCCATTTAAAAAAGGCTTTTCGTAAAACAAACTCCGACAAACTAGGCATAAGAACGCTCTCTCGAAGAACAAGTTGACAACAAACAGAAACACTCTGACAGCGCACGAAACTGGAATAACTGGTATACGTAGCTTTCAGCAGCAAAAATGCTTATAGTGAGAATACACGCCGTGATTTTAAGACAGATTATAATGCGCAGAAAAGATTTTTTACTAGAAATAAAAACAATGAAAATACCTCTGAAGGGGTATACAAGTTTTACTACATTTAAAAATGAAGTTCTGGATTGATAACAAAAGATATATGTATATCTCTTTCCTTTTGGAATATGAAAATCAAAGTTTATTTAATTTTATTTCCTTTAATTTTGATTTTATTTATTAACTTCATATGTACGATACATTTAAACACTTTCAGTGTACAAATAATCTAAGCAAATTATCTTACTTACTTTATCTAAAATCAGATTAAGTAATGTTTTGAAAAATACTATACTTACAATAACTAAACTGATTAATTGTATTTAACAGTTGTAATTAAAAAAATTTTAATTAATATCAATTTAATAAAAGGTGAAATAAAGAGCTACTAAAAATATTTCACATGGGAGGATCTTATTACTTAAAAAGATTTGCAAGAGCCGTTTTGAAGCAGCTAAATATTGTTATACACTTAATTGAGGTCGGTAAAGAATTCCAGATTCTGGAAACACTAACAAAAAACAATCTAGAGGCTGTTCACGTTTAAGTTTTAAGTTACAAACAATAATATTATGGGTGCAAGACGATTGGACTAGGTTTAGTACTCCGTAGGGACAGCATCGTTGGCAATTTCGAATTAAATACAAATATGATGCTACGAATTTTCTGAAGGTTCTCCCAGCTGGAATCTAAGATAATTTTGGTGAGGTTTAAGATGTGGTCATATTTTATTTTACCATAAATAAATCTAGCTGTGCTATTTAGAGCTTGATTTTACTTCTTTTTGAATTAACAATCTAGTAATCTGAATCTAATCTTAGATAAAAGCAGTAAAGTGATATAGGCAGAGTTTAAGCTGATGTAATTCGTTTTGCACCAGTTTCTTTTTCTTTTTTAACGTTATATTATTAAATTGTTGATCCCTTTTTTGCCAACAAAATGTTTTCCGGACATTTCTTCTCTGTGGATTCTCTTCTCTTTTAAAACGTTCCTAGTACATTCGTTTCCCTTTCGTTCTCTTTGGAAACAATATCAATAGTTATGCTTTCATTCTTTTCAACTTAAGAGTTGTATTCTTTTATTGTTATTTTTAAAGAAATTCCCGAACTATTTTTTCCCAATTAGTTCTTTTTGCGTACGTTTCCAAAACATGATTTGCTTGCACAAAAATTTGCCTTTAATGTTGCATTTTTTCTACCGCTTTGTAATTGCTTCATAATATAATAAGAGACTAGGTTGCTGATTTGTTATGTGCAAACTTATTTAAAACTTGATGTATGTTGAGAGACAGAAAAATCTTTTCTAACATGTCAATTACGCCTGCAAACTAAGATAATACAAAAGTTTTTTATTCAATGTCAAGTGTATATCAAAGGCTGCCACGATGATTTTTTAAACCGTCATACAATGCATAATACTAAATTGTTTTATACAACAAACATGGTCATTTGGCGTGGAAGCTACCGTCCACAATAATGATTTGAAACATATAAACAAATTTTTTCCGATTAATTTAATGTTAATTATACACCTTGACGTACTCCGAATTTTTATTTAACTAAAATGGTAAATATTATTAACATTTTTTATAAAAAAAGCGATTTTTTCGAATCTCTTCGCATTTAACTGATCTGAAAAATTATTTGTTAATAAACATTTATATTTTTGTCTTCGTCAAGGTGTAAAAAAAACCTTCAAAAATTAAATGCTTTTTGTGAAGTTCGCTTTGGAAACGTAGTTTTTTTTTGCGCAAAACGCTTTCAAAGTTGCGGCATTTATTTCAGCTGTAGCGTGCGCGCTGCACTTTGATGTATTTGACATCGATTAATTAAATAAAAAAAGTCGATTAATTAAATTACAAAAAAAAAATCAATTTTTTTTTTACCAGAAAAAAGCAGTTCTCCACTTAATGTACTAACTGATCAATAGTCCGTGTAAGCTGCAAAATTTTAAGTCAGTTAGCAACTTTTTTTATAATCACCAACATTTCGATGATGACTATGTGCGAGTATCCTTTAACTAAATAATTTGATCTATATATATCAGAACAAACATATGCAACACATACTTGTAATTGTACTCACGCTGTCAGCTTATCACTGCAACTCTTTTATATAAACCTTTAAAGTGAAAGTGTACTTGGTAATTACCACATGTAATCCCAATCAGAAACCATTGCCGCCGAAACGCTTGCAGCGAGCAAACACGTGTAAGCACACTAAACATTTTCCTAATACCTACTCCTACAACGAAAATAGGCAGGGACATAAAAGCCAATTAAAATTGTTTAAATATGATGTTAATTAACTTTGAGTAACGATATTTGTAAACACACACTATGATGACAAAATGCCGCATTTAACGATTTAATTGGCGTAAGAAAAAATAAGTTGCCAGGCGCGTAAACTCTTATTTGATTGACATTTTGGTAAAGATATTTTAGCAACCATCAGAAAAATAATTGCCTCAAGCATGTTGTGACTTAAATGGTAATCTGTGTGGCAGATAAAAAAAAAAAACACAAACAGCAACTTCACCTGGAGCGATGTCTAAGTGTCGGCGATAACAAAAATAACAAACAGCTGAGCACTTTTTGCGGCATCAACATGACGACGACACACTTTTTGTTCGAAATAATTTGCATATTTTGATTAGACACATGGAAAGATGTGAAATGATATGCGCGTAAGCAAATTAACAAGAGATGAACGCAAAGTACATACATACAAATATTAGTATGTATGTGTGAAAAATCAACTTGTATGGTAATGTCTTAGTGGGTATACAAGAATTTAAATGAATTTTCAATGCATCTGAATAGCAGATGAGTGCTTATATTAAACTTTGAATAAAATGAATAATTTTTGTAAAGCTCAGTGCACCTACGACACTAATGGTTGAACTTAAAAAATTTCTAATTAAATGTCTCAGCTGAGTCACAACATTCACCGGTAGCAATTTTCAGCTAATTATATCCACGATCTTCGCTGGCCAACCAACTTCTCGTTAGCAGCTGTATGACCGTTTTCATGACGCCGTCAACTTTGTGACAGTAAAAACGTCATAAACATCTAAATTTATTGCGGACTGTCCGTTAGGTGAGGAGTTAGCAAAATATCATCAACAAGCAGTTTTTCGCTTCCGCATCAGCAATAAATCTTCATTTTCCGCTATTCAAACGTTGTGTGTTTTATGGCTTAGTTGAGAATTAAATTTTTTATACTAAACATATTATGTTTTCAGGCGTTAAGCGGAAATAAGTCGCATGATTTGTTTGTATAAACATACAATAACGTACATAACCCTTGCCTATCGTAATCATATTTTACGCTATAATATTGCAGAAATATTTTTATAAGCATTTCTTAAACACTTTCTATTAAACATTTATTTTACGGACTTTTTTATATGAAAACAGCATTGAGTCACTTTCTATTAAAAATTTATTTTTTGAACTTATTTCTATGCAAGCAGCAGTGATTACACTGAAAAAACAGAAGCTTTTTAAAAAAAATGGTAGTTATTATAGCAGAATATGTTGATGAAAAATGAGGTTCGTAAGAGCCAACCAATTCATGGTTAATGAAACCTCCTTTCTATTGCAAATACTCTTTTGCAATTCTACTTGTGATGATTCTTGTTTTGGACTTTTACCTGACGATACAATTGTGTATTCGAACGGTTATAATTTCTACAAAAGTTTTAATTTTTTTTAACTCCTCAAAACTCTAGTTAATTTTCATATAAATAATTAAAAGTTAAAAATGTTATGCTTATTATAAATATTTTCAAAATATTTTTTGTAAAACGGTCGGGCAACGAATATACGTATATATATGTACTATATATATTTATTTTTTTGAACGGGTGATACAAATATATCCTTCTATTATATATATCGTCCAATTCTATGTCTTGAATGTAAATCGTCTCAAACACATAGGGAGGCAACAAGAGAGTACTTTATTATGCGCTTTTTGTTAGTGTAATAATTGTTTGAAGATTAGTTATAATCATAGTCGATAGCATAGCATATTTAATAGATGGAAGCAGTAGAAGAATTGAAAAAAATATAAAAACTTGAAATGTTACTGTTCTTGTCTAAACAAAATAAAAAATTTGACAATGCATATTAAAATAATGATATAAAAAAATGCTTTTTTTTTATTTTTGTTTATGTTTAATGTGCTTTGATTCATAGAATGAAATTTTTTATTTAAAATTTTTTACATTAGTAAAGAAAAGTTTTACGAAGTACACTGAAATGCTGTAAATTACAACTCATAGCTAATAGTTAAAAGTGATTGCTCACTTCTGTGACACTTATGGGCAAGGCAGTGAGATAAAACGTCTGATGGTAATGAGAGACAGACATGGATGATGCGAATGAGGATATTATTTATAACATTATTATATCGAATGCAATAGTAATGAAATATTCGTATGCAATAGTTTTATTTAAAGTATTGCATATGTATATAAATACTTTTCTCTTTAGTTGTGGATTTTTTAAACAAATGTACGTTTCTCATAAACAGTTCTGTTCATATAAAACAAAAAATCTGATTTAATATATTTGTTGTTATAAATCAATATTTTGTTCGTATATATGATAGTTGGGCTCACCATTTTTAATATAAAATTGAAAGACAAATGCTTCTCTCAAAAAGAACTGAAAATTATTCAGATATTAACGGATTATAAAACTTATCGTAATCAAACGTTCGCATAATATTTTTGAAATCTTTGTGAAAAACAACGCAATGAATTTATACTTTTAGAGGCCGATGCTTTTCAGAAAGCTAACCCAGGCATACTTCAGGCTGAATTGCTGGACGCTGTTGCCTACTAAGACAGGCTTGTTTTATCCAAACAAACCTAAGGAGTTAATTCAATAGAAATTGTGGAAATGGATATGCTAAGTGATGGCTGCAAGCACATCTATTGGCCACTATGTCTGAAATCATGTTAGTTTTGGTCACTCCATGTTACGTTATGTTATTTAATGTTACACTATCTTATGTTATGTTATGTTACGTAATTTTATGTTATCTTACATTTCATACACATTTTATGTAATGCTCTTTGGCGGGTGTAGTAAACACACACATCTAAACTCACCATACTTAAGCTCACGACTTTTTAACTCATTACACTTAAACTAAAATCATCTGAACTCATAAACACACATAAACTCACCACACATAAACTCACCACCCCCAAACTCACCACCTATAAAATCACCACACTTGAAATAACCACACCTCAACTAATAACACTTGAAATCAACACAAACTAGTCTCCCCACACCTGAACTTTATAAGCGTTAACTTTTTCACCTCACCGCCCCTAACTTTTCATCACGACATCTCACTTCGCCTTACCATAACTTCATTCGCCTTAAATCACTTAATAAAAGAATATAAAGTAAATTTGCTTTCTTATTAGGTATAATTTAATCAATTTCCTTACCATTTTCGTAATATAATCTTACGTAAACAACCAATTTAATTTCCATTGTTCTCGTGAAGAGGTGTTTTGTTTTATTTAATCGATAAGAGGAAATACTGGCGTTAGCAAAAAAATATATTTCTTTAATTGTTGCCGAAGTTTTTACACCTCCATTGTCCATTTTGTCTCTTCATCCACTCAACACTTTCTATGTTTCCGACCATGTCAGCTTCACTTGCCAGACATAGTCATCGTTTACCACAAAACATGTCTGCTTGCGGGTCTAATTTGCAAAACAGTTGAAACGAGTTGAAAAGAAAGAATGCAAAAAAAAAATAAACAACAAAAGAAGCCAAGTTATCACAATGCCATAAGGTCATGTTGCTACTCAGCCCGCCAACATCATTTATTATTTCAGCTATTTTGTGGCTTACTTAATCACTACAATGGAGGCGAGCAACTAAAATATGCTTAATTTCGTGTATGGAAGCTTCTATGGCGCCGAGCGTGATGCTCGGCATAGTCAGCTTGGAAATTCGAACTCCATTTAAACTAAAACTGCTGAGAGGGAAGCCATTAACGATAAAAATTATACCGCTAATTAACTGTTTTGCAGCAGGCGTGCAGCCAAGCGTAGGCAAGTGGAAGCGAGCGCTGCCACACGACACACATGCGCACGTACGCAATCAAAGCTCCATCAACTCATCTACGTATTGCCACCATTGAAAGCAAGTAACCAAAGTGAAAGTGATTCATACACGCTCGTACATAGTATGGATGTGTGTAGGCAAGTATGTTTATCAGTGTTATGTGCGTTTGCTAGGCCAAAATTATTTTTTTTTTGTTTTGTTGTGCAAAGATTTCTTTAGTTCATTCGCACGACTACTGCGCTTCCAAAAAGTGAAAGTAGAGATTGCTATTTAGCATTGCCGAGCTTTGGTGTTATTCCTTCAAGGTACAGCAATAAAATTTAATGAACAATTATAATGAGGAATTAAATCTGAGTTTAGTTAAATTATGACTGCTAAAGGGAAGAAAGTGTTTTGCTGGGTTGAGTGAAATGCTCATGTGCGTATACATATGTAACATACATGTAATCACCGTTTACATGAAAAGACGACACTCCATTTGGCTTTGTACTCCTATGTCAGCACTGCGAATAGTTATATGAGATCTGTTAGTAATGCAAGCTATATTAAAAATAAGGCGGATGTGATTTCTTTAAAAAGAACTTTGATCACTATATACAAAGTACTTACTATAGCTTTTCACCAAATGCAAACAAGCTCGTCTAATTCGTAACTTTTCTTTAAGCCAGTTTATTAAAAGACATATAGTTTGATTTGCAATTTGTGTTTGTTTCGTATATGACACTAAAAGCATCCGATTATTTTTCTCTACAGAATAATTTGAAAAGAATGGAGCAAGAAGCGCAAGTCTAACTCTACTAAAGGCCTATTCCAATCCACAACTGTCTTGCTTGGCACTAAAACGTATCAAATATTTTAAGGTTTCAATGAAAACTTTGCTTCAAAACCTTGAGGTGCTTCCTGTGCTTTCTATTTGACGGCGATTCGTCCAGTTTAAGTTATTCAATTTCTTGCGTCGCATTGTAGATGACACTATTCAAAGCTATCATTTATGACCATATAAGTTTTCAGTATAAAATAAAGCAAATTTGTGCAAGCTAACATACAACTCATACGCCACGGTGTACAACACGCTAACAAATCAAATTGACGAAGCGTATATGTATGCAATATGTTGACAATTAGAAGGTATTTGTATTTTTTCTTGGCTAAAGTGCGCTTTGAAGTTTTCGTGGTATTTTATAGTTTTTAGGTATATATTATAAAACAAATAAATTCGAGTATTACCAAGGACCACGATATAATGTAAATACCAACACTAGGGATGCAGCCATACCATCCATATACAAGCTCACTGATATGTGAGGTCTAAAATGGTAACTGTTACCCAATCCATTTATTTTCTTGTAAGAAAAAGTGATATTTAAGATCATTTCAACTTAAAGAGTTCTCCTAAAGTTATCTGCCAGTAGTACTTCACTTTTCTGGCTCAACGTTCGCTCAACACCTTAACTATTTCAGGACGAATCTTCCCAAGAGTACCAGAAAGTCATGAAATTTTATGTGTAAACATGTGTGTAAATCACAGGAAAGCATTAGACGATTAACTTAAATACATAAACACGTAAAGTTAACTTTAATAATTTCATTTTATTTTACTAGTTTTACCGGGATCTTTTAAAACCACTCCATGAATATTTAAAAAATATTCAAGGACTTTCTGGCGACTTGCACATACTCACTTTGGATTAGTACCAACTATATTTTAAATTGATACCGAAAAAGTCACGAACTTGTACTGGAATGATGTTGAACAGATCTGGAAAGATATCCAAAATGTTCTTTTAAGTCCCAAAATGATCTGGAATTTCGCAAAACGGCTCCGAAATGAAACACAACTGTTTATGAAATGTGCTAGAAAGATTATAAAATATTGTGTGTACCAGTACCGAAATATACCCAATCTAGCAACGAAATAATCATGAAAGAGTTTTAAATGGTCCCAAATTTAAGTGGTATGAAATAGTACCGACTAGGTCCCGAAACTTTTTCGAAATGATATCGACCTTGTCCCGAAACAGTTCAAAGCGGATCACGAACTAGTAGCGAAGCGAATCTTACATGTATTTTGAGAATTTTTAAAATGTGAAAGCCTAAAAGAAGCATTCGAGAGAGTCCAAAGAGAAAGTTCGATAATTAAAATAAATAAAAGTATATTATTGAACTTTGATTTGCTTAAAACAATTCTAACGACAGTTGAAGCGCTCTTTCTATTAAAAAGATAACAGTTGAATAAAAAATTAATTATTTTGTGCTTTGTCTTTTCATATGCATGAATTACCCATTGCACAATAATTTTTGAATGCTCATTTAGGTTTTTCATAAGATTTTTAGGAATAAACACTGAAAATGATGGGACACTTTTTTTAATTTTATTTTCTATTGAGGCATAAAGTCCCATTCTGACCCACTTAATATTTGTGTGCAAATTAAAAAACTACCACGTGATGGATTATAACTGTGATTAGATTGTAGAAGGATTGCGACTATTTGGAGTACTTTACTTTGATTAGCAAAAAAATAACATTGACATTTTTACTTTGATTTCTTTATAGGCCAATTGCTTAAAAATAAAAATAAAAAAGCAGTGTTCAAAACGAAATCGTTTTAAATATTAAAAATAATTAGGAGATTTTGCACCAACATACAGTACAATTTCACCAACCATAGATCTGCAAATTCCCTGCAGCCTTAACATACTTTTGTTTCTTCAGAAGGCAATTTAATTCTGAATATAAATCGATTTAAGGTGTGCGAAGATATCAAAAGAAGTTAGGTGCTCCAACTTTTTTAAACATAAAAAATCAGAAAAAATGTATCAAATTTGGATTCAGAAGAAAACTTTACATAAAATTAATGATCCAAATGTCGTGGTAATAAAAGCATTTTTTCTTTAATTTCTTAAGTTGCGTGGTTTATTTACAATCATCGCATTGAGCGCAGATTTTAAAGCCGAACTATGAAAAATATATTTATTTTATATTTTCAGATTCATTAAGATTTTCTGATTTGTACTATAAAAGTCCGAATTATTTCGACCAGCACAATTTTTCTTTAACTTTGGTTTGTTAAAGCTTAGTACATAGCGCTCAAGAAAATCGAAAAACGCATAAAAAATGGCACTCAACAAATGAAAAAGAAATTTTGTTTTATAAAAATTTCATAAATCAATCTAAAGCTCTCAAGAAAAAAAATGCTTGCATATTCATTGCTCTAAGAAAATTTTCAGCAATGGCAAAGTTCTATTCAAGCAACAGAAATATTGAAAATTATTTCTTGTGATTTTTCTTAAGAGCTGTATTCCAGCGCTAAATCAGCCGGTAAGCCACTAAAAATTACGATTTCACAAGTTGACAGTATTTCACACAATTTTAGCAGATAAACGAATTTATTATAAATTTATTATCAGGTACTCTGTCATTTCTTAGAAAGCACTTGCGAAATTTTGTGAATTGACATTACCAGCGAACTCGTTGATACCTTGCCACAAATTTATAATGCAAGTTGTATCGGCTCTGAAAAAAAAAATGTGTTTTTATTCACGCTAATATTTGCAGCTCATTCCGCAAGATTTTCTAACTAAAAATATCCTTTATACTCGTACAACATTGCCTATATTCAACTTCCTTAACTAAATACAATCCTCATATGTTTGTATGTACGAGTATATTAACAGAACCAAAGCACATAGCTGTCCACTTACGACTAGTATTGCCATTTTTTTTATTGTATAGCAAATCACTTTGGTTGCCATTATCACTGACTCTAAGCAAACAAGCAAACATAGCAAGATTTCTGTGCCCCGTCGAACAACTGGCAGCCGCAACACGTCTGCTTGCATCAGCACTTTATAAACGTGACTACAGCAAGGTACGAGTATAAACGGAGCAATCCTGCGTAAATACATACATATAAGAAAATAAATATATACACAAATGTGCAGTGAAATTACAGGCGTAATGTGCGATTTTCAAGTGGCCAAGCTGAGCCCACACGTCGCAACTCAAAGGCAGATAACCCGACAGCCAGACAGATAAATCGGCAAGATGTCTGTTGTGCTGTTGCACGAACATGTTGCACATTCACTTCTGATTAGGTGAACTATGTGTTTTTTTTTTTTTTTGCACAAGCATAACAACATCCTCGTACATACATAAGCACGACATAGTACTTATTTACCAGTGAATGTAGATATTCGTATGTAAGTGGGTGGTAGGGCAGTGGCAAGTTTCTTTTTTGTTTGTGTATGCATTGATTTGCAACGATCGCCGCCAGTTGCCTAAAATTCACTTCTATGTAGTTTATTCATTTTCAATTCGTTTTTATCATAGAATATATGTATGTGCATATATGAATGTATGTGTTAACTACCGAGCTGTCAATCAGTCCGTCAGTTTGTGAAATATTTCTATACTTCTATTGAGTTTATGTATTGCACTTGCTATTTGGTACTTAGTTGCTTTGTTTGGGGTTAAATTGCAAGTTGGATTTCGATTGCATGCCACATGCAACTACACTTCGAGCACGTTTCGAGAGCTTATCGCTGATATTTTTTATTCAGTGATGATTTCAGATTGAACATTTTTTTATTTGTATCTAAGCGGCTTTGTAGTGCGTTGTAGTTATTTTTGATTGAATGTTTTCACTCGAGTATTTATTTATGTGCGAGTTTTAATATTTATATGCACGCATTTATTTTTTTATTGTTGTGGTCGCTTTGAGATAAAAAAACTATTTTTCAAAAAACCTGACATAAAAATTAAACAGCAACAGTTTTTTTTTTTTGCTTTTTATTTAATAAGAAACGGGTTAAATATTTGGTGGCACAGTCGCATATTTATCGAATTTGGACCACTTATTTTTCTTTAATTTGGCTTCCATTATATATAAGTTAATTCCATTAAAAAAATGTGTACATAACTCGAATAAAATTCAATAATTTTTTTTTTAATTTTAAACTTTTTAAAATAAATTTAATTTTTTTGGAAAAACACTATTAATTTTAGTATAACAAAGCGCACAGCTCAATTTGGCTAAACATTTATTTAGATTTTTGACATTATTTGTGTGTTACTCGACATCAATTTCGTGAAAAAATTTGTACTTTTGCTTAATCTTTGTCATCGAAACTTTTTGACTGTAAAATTTGTAAAAATATTAACGGATTTTTTTTCGATACATTTTTGTTTAATTTTCAGAATTACGTTTATAGGCGATCATATTTAGTAAAATAAAGTTTTAAAGGGGCACTATTTCAAAAAAAAATATGTTCATATACTTTATTTCATATACATTTCATCATCATAAAAATTGGTGCGCTATTATACTAAATAAATGCAACATCAATCAACAGAAATTTTGAATTACAAACAGTTAAAAATCACTGTGTTTAACCAATTTATGAGAGAAAATTAAGAAAATTGGCAGTTCGTTAACCTACGCAAATAATGAAAGTGGTTATCTAACCAATTTGTTAGACAAATTTTCTACAACGCTATTTTTGATTACACGTTTGTCAGCGATAATGATGATATGACAAGTGGCATGTGGCAAGTGGCATGTGGCATGTGGTATGCGGTTTGTAGCGCGTAGCTATGGTCTTTGACATTTGACATTATTATGATACACGTGTTTCATATGCATTTGTAGTAAATATACTCTGTTTCTAAACAATAAGGTCATCGCAAATTGACAATTTTTAAAAAATTTAATATTCTTTCATTAAATTTGTGTTAACTGAATTCCATACAGCTATGTAAAACATGGGAAAATCAAGTAATTTTCTTTAAAATTTCAAACTAATAGTAGTTAGATTTTTTGAAAGTAATAAATAAAAAAATGGAAAAATCAACGGTAATTTGTAGCAGAGCTGTTTTATTTCCATTACGATTATAATTCATTATATATTCTTACATAAAGCAGGAGTAAATAAATATCAGTTTTAAACAATAAAGATGATTATTTGCCATAACAAAAAAATTATCACAATTAATCAAATAAATATCGTCGATTTTTAACATAATCTTCTATGTTGGATATATGCTTACATCAACGACAGAACACAACATTCGTTTTTGAAAAATATTTTCTCGTACAGTATTCATGTATCTTTAGGGGTCCGATTCTGTTTTTAATATTTATAAATGACAAAATATGCAAAAATTGCATTGTAAGCCGATGATGTAAAACTTTTTAGAGCGTATCATTCTGTTAATAAAAGGTCCTTACTTCAGGTGGATTTAAATAGCATGGCTAACTGGTGTGAAGTAAATAACGTTTCAATAAACCCTAAAAAAATCAAAGTAATGTGCTTTTCACGCAGGGCAGTTCACAGCTTCTTAAGACATATGTAACCATAATCTCGAACAAGTGTTTAACCCAAAAATTCAATTTCAATCTTCACATAAATGTTACAGTTAACAAAGCCAAAGGTGTTTTTGTATTTGTAAAACAATGGTCAAAATAATTCAATAACTTTTACATTAGGAAGGCTCTTTTCACAACGCAAGTGGATTATGGAGCTGTTGTTTGGAACCCGCGCTATCAAGTTCATTTCGACCGACAAGAGTCAATTCAAAAACAATTTCTGCTTTTTGCTTAATGAAATTTTCGCTGGTCGCTTAAAACTCATTAGTCTTCCAACGCTTGAAATGTTAGGCATAGTATTTATGGTCAAGGGATCATTATTATTAATGTTATTATTATAAAAATAATTAATGCATTAGAAATCGTCATTGAAGTTTTTGACTATTTTTGATTATTTGGTTACTATTAATAATTTCCTAATTTTTTATTGTTAAATTATTTTAACTTATTTGATAAGTTTCAGTTATTTAAATATTCTTAATCATTTTTACAGTTTTCCAAAAATAATTATAATGTATAATATAAGTAAGAATAATATAAGTAAGAATAATAGTTCTACAATACTCTAATTTAATAATAATTATCAAACAAAAAAAGAAAAAATTTTATACAAAATAATAATAATAACATAAATCATAAAATTAAAAAAAAAATAAAATTATTGACAATAATTAAATTTTAATTGTAATAATCCTGCAGTTAAAAAAAACTCTAAATAGTTATGGGACGCAAGCAATTAAAAAAAAATAATATATGTAAATGTTTGTTTATTTTTCTGTTGGCTTAGTAAATGTTGATATTTTACAATTTTTATTGTGTTTGTGGAAAAAACGTAAGAAAGATGAAATAAACACAACAGCCAACTCGGCTAGCGTAGCACAATATGTAGCGTATTGGCTCTGCAACTTCGAGCTCCCGGGTTCAAAGCCTGGGAGAAGTGGTTACGAAAAATAAATTTAATTAATTTAATAAAAAGAATTCTGATGAGGAAATGTGGTGATTTCCGAAATAGTACTATAACTTCTACCATTAAAAACTGTTGTTGTTTTTTCACAAAAATCTTCCATAAACACTGGCCTTGAGCTCAACAAAAATTGTAAATTACCAAAAAAAAATATATATAATTTCTTTAATTAATATATTGTTATTCATTAAAAAGGGGGAAATTGTGGTTCAATAAACGCTTAATCAAAACAAAAAAAATTCCAATTATTAATCATTATTTGTCATTCTGATATGAAGTCATCTCCAATTTTCATTTTATTGGTCTAATATTTATTGGCTTTGTGAGTTGTGTACCTCTGAAACTTTTAATTTTTTTTTCGAACATTGCAGGAACATATTTTTAATTATTTTAAAGTTTGGTAAAGTTAAAAATTTCGATTGATTTCAATTGAAAAGTAATAGAAAATTAATGGAAATAAGCCAACATTTACCAAATTGTGGTGACTTATCGTTTAGAAACAGAGTGTAGTATATATACTACGTATAATGTATCAGTGTGAGAATAATTGAATATTTACTTACTTGCGTTATGGAAGGGTCACTCACAAAAGCTCTAATTGGTTTTGTGCTTTGTCGTAAGAACTTTCGTTGATTAAATTGAGATTTGCAAAATGTTGTTGCTAGAGACTCACCCATATACATGTAAAGTAAAATTATTTTAAGGAAAATTATCAAAATGTGTAACAGTGTGAAATATGCTAATTTCGATTTGTAATTTCAAGCGTTTATGCTTTCGGTTGTAAAAATTATCCTTTGCCCTGATGAATTGGTTTGTTTGTTCATTTGTTCGCATTATCTTATGTCCGGACATTCGTTGGCTTGAAATTGTCAAATTAAAGAAGATGGTGCGCTCTCATTGACATTGTATGTGTATGTGTGTGTGTGTATTTGTATTTGCAAATGCATTCACCCGCAAATTGTATGCAAATTGAAATATTGCAAGCGCTGCTGCCATATGGCATTGCATTGGATTTTGTGGACACAGATAGACACACACACACACACACACACCAAGCCATACATAAGTATGCAGTTTTGCGCTTCCATAAACATTCGATGTGACATTTCGATTTGGTGTGTCATTGAATGCTCGTTGTTGCCATCACCTCATCGAAGAGCTGCTACACAAAAATGTAGACAAAACCATAGACAAAAGTGAAGGCAAAGTCAAACATAAACTCCTCGCGCACTTGTTTTTATAGTAAGAGTACTTGCTGCAAATACGAGTCGTTATATGAATGTGTGTATGTATGTTTATATGCATGTGTGTGTAGAACACTTTGCATACCTATTTATTACAAACTCACTAAACTTTCTGTCAAAGCAAAGGCTCCTTGCACTCTGCTCTCGCTCCTTCGGCTCCTGCTGCTGCTGCTGCTGCCGTCGCTGCTTGCAAACATATGTTCTGCTCTATTTCGTCCTTTCACTTTGACAGTGGCAAACGGCAATGATGCATGCCACGAGACGACTACAAGTGCTCGCGCGCACACACGCGACACAGAGAGTAAAACTGTTGATTTGAATCAAAAGTTGGATTTCTTGGACATACTTGCGGAGGCGCGCAACATACGACACGCCATTTGAAGGCAAACGTTGAAGGGTAAGCAGCGTGCGGTGTATTCAGCTGAGCTGAGTTGAATTGAACTGAAATTGAAGTGGCTCGTAGAACATTTCCGAAAGATTTGAAAACGTATTTGTGTGGAAGCAAGAGCGGAAATTGCAGCTGAATCGAAAGTTGAATCAGAATCTGAATTTGAATTCAAATTTCGATCGAAGCGAGCAGTAGCAGTCGAGGCAGCTGACAGGAGCAGCGAACGCAGCAGGATTAATGAGAAAATGTCGAGCAAAAAGCAAAGACTTATGTGAATTCATACATACGAGTATGTAGTGTGTACAGAAAAGTATGTTGCATTTGCGAACGTAAATATTTGTTTTTGCAAACAAATTTAAAGTAGAGATAAAATTAATTAAAGCAATCTAATGAAGATTCGGTAATGATTAAAGCAATAAATTATGGTTGCGCTGTTTACCCAATGTACCGTATGCAGATGAAAATTACAAACGCTTAAAAAGCTACACAAGTTATTATAAAAAATATGTCTCAATAACAAATTACAAACTGCTTGCTTATTTTTAATGACAAAAAATTTGTAGTATCAAATTAAAATTCACAAATAAATTTAAAGTCGATTTCAAGAGAAAAAAAAAATACACTTCGTTCTTACTCCATAATGGCGCATTTTAGTATTCTTCAATAGAATTAAAAAATTTATTAATTCTTATTCATCCTTGAGCTGTTTGGAAAGCTAAATGTTTCTATAACTTTATAGGTCTGTGTATATATAGATTGATGAGACTACTGTTAGGTGCTTACATATCATTAGTTTGTACCAAGTTGAGGTCAAAATGCTTTGTTTAAATATCACTTAATTATATTAAATACATAAATAAATAAATATCACTCTACGATAAGTTAAACTTTATGTACAAATTCCATTAGTATCCACATTACTGCTAACTCAAAAACTTTTCTACATAAAACTTTATTGTTACCATAAATATAAAATATTTACTTTATATGTATATAGAATTTTAAAATCAACTGATTTATAACATTGTTAAAATTTAAGTTCCAGCAATACCCTAATTTTTAACTCTGATATAATTTTCAACTTCATAATTCATACAAAAATAATATTTTTATTTATGATGGTGCCAAATTGAGTAAATCTAAATTCTAGTGGTACCTATTAAATAAAATTTAAAAAAAATAAAAATATATAAAAAAAAACAAAATAAAATTAAAGTAAAATGAAATAAATTAAACTAATATAAAGTAAAGCAAAATAAAATAACGAAAGTCAAACTAATATAAAATTAATTAAAGAAAATTAAAATTAAAAAAAAATAATATAAAAAAATTAAAGTATGTTTATTTTGATAATCGGCATTTGAAATTTATATTTTGAAAATTTATTTTATTAAGCTCCAAGCCCAATATATAACAAAGTTCAATATTAATTTTTGAAGATATTGATTTGTCGATATTTCGACCTCAAGATCGTCTTCAGGAACTCGTAAATGAAATAAAGTTTCATTAAAGATTAAAATAAAGAGTAAATTAAAAAAAAAAATAAAAAGTAACAATTGAACTGAACAATCGAAAATATGTATTTACATCAAGAAAACACAAAAGGACATCGAAAACCAAAGTAATATAATGAAAAGAAAACTTTGGGAACCAAGTAAACTAAACTTACATAAAATATAACAAAATTAAATTAAAAAAAACAAAACAAAACTTATATATAAAAAAACAAAATAATGTTAGGAAAAAATTTAATATAAACAAAAATTTCAAAATTTTGAAATTTAAAAATAAATTAAAAGGCAAACAATTAAACTTAACAAATGAAAAATGTATTTCATTAAAATACTTAAATCCAACACCAAGAAAAATTAAATTAAATTAAATTAAAAAAAAAAAATTTTATAATATTAGACCAAATAAAACCATTAAGAATAAAATTAATATTTTATTATAAAAAAAAACTTAATAAATATAAATAGATTAAAATCCATAAAAGTAAATAAATTATTTAACATAATTTACAATATAAAATAACAACTTTGCAAATGAGTAACTATTTTTTTTTTTTTTGGAAAGTGTAATCGCTGAAAGTTTTTCATAATTTTAAGTCCAAAAAGAGTGTTTGTTGGTTTTGTAATAAGGAACATTTCTTTCTGAAGACGTAAAAAAGGTGTTCCTTATATTTTAAGTATTGTTGCTACTAAGTAATCTTCCCTAAAATTATGAATACAAGCGCGGAAGGAATAACTGCTGCAGATTTGAGTAACGAATTGTTACTAATATTTTAGGTAGTGTTGCTGCTTTTTGAGAATTTTTTTCTAAAAGTATGAATAAAAAGTTGTGGTTGAAATTTTTTCTTTTTAATAAGAACAATATTTTATTTGCCCTCAAAACTGTGGCTCTTAAAGTTTTTGTTTTTGTGGTATAAAAATCCATTATAAAATTGGGTTATCTGCCTAAGATTTACATAAATAAAATTTTTACTGGACATCATACTTTCTTTGCGACGTGTTAAATAATTACATTTTAAGCTTATTGGATTTAATCCGAGGAAAACCTTGGTAATTTTTTCTTATCCAGATATTTGCAAAGTTGAAAAACTTACTTAGAAAAACCGATAAACTAATTTTTTTTATTTTATGTTCAGAAATTTCAATGCATAGGTATTTAACTCCTCTAAATATCTACAAATGAAGAAAAAATTGTGTACATTCAGATTGAGTATAAAATTCCAAGGATTACTAAGGTGAGTTTAATTAAACCGTGCGAAATTAAGTTGAGTGAAAATAAATTTAAATGATATCTATGATTAATAATCATTATATATGAACTTATTGAGATTTAAAGTTAATGACCGCTCAGCAATATTTTAACTCAATGAAAAGTTACAAAAAAAATTTGGCAATATTCATACAACGCTTCAAAAGCTCACCATTCACTATTTTCTTGCAGGAAAGAATGTTGTCCACATTTTTTCAGAATTTTTTTGTATGTATTTGATGTGAAAAAAATGGTTTCAGTACATAAAAACTAATAGAAGTATTCTTCAGAAAGAATAAATTGAATGTGAAAATTAGTTAAATTTAATTTACTGCAATAAGCCTTGAGCATTTGTTTATGCGTATACGTATTTTCTTTAGAGAGGCACAAACACACAAAAGTCTATGCAAATTAACGAATCGATTCAATACTTCAGCTAAATTGTATTCTATATATGTATGTACATATGGTACAAATATTATATAGCAACGAATATCAGTAGGCAATATTTGCAAGCGCGCTAGTAAAGAAAAAAATTTAAAAAAGGTATGTAGCGTAAATTCTTTGTAAGTATGGCATATACATACATATGTAGATATACAAAAAAGGCAGCTACATGCAACCTCTTAAGTAAATAAACATACCCACTCATACAAATTCGCACACACGTGGAAGGGAGCATACACAAGGAGACTGACTACACATCACACCCATTGCACTTTTCGTACGCTACTTTTCTTAACCAATTTCGCTAAGCTGCTTTTACTCTGCAGCCGCTGCCTCTGCCTCTACCGCTGCAACAATTTCAAATTCCATGCATTTCAAATACAAAATTCGCATATTGTTTGTTTATTATTGTTTTCTTTTATTTGCATAGCTTTTGCCATTCTAAGTACAATCGTTATTATTTTATTTCTTTTATAACCATTATTTTTACATTCCTTGTTTAACCTGTTTTCTTAGAAAATAAAAATATGTTAATTTATTTTCATTTAGACGTTGACTTTTCGTTACTGGTGGATAAATATTAAACCGCACCAGTGCGTATACGTAATTTTTGCTTTTTGTCCGCATACATTTTTCGCTCACTTCGACGACATTTCTATTTTCTTGTGATTTTAACAGCGTCACAAGACTAACAAATTTCTGATTGCTTCAATTTATCTTTCAAAATGTAAACTTTTTGGAGTTAACAATTGTTTATCGTACTTGAGTCCGAAGCAGCTCGAAAGACAAGCTAATTATTAGAGTTACTCATACCCCTCCATTTATTCACCTAAATTCTTGAAATTTTGCACAAATAATATATAAAGTTTAAATGGGGTTCATTATTTGTTTAAACACACGCAAATTTCGTTGAAACAAATTTGAAAAATAGCGTCAATAATTTCAACCGCTTTGTCTATTATTTTTTTCTCCAAATTTTTCCAACACAAATTGGCTTTCAGCTAATTTGAACAAATAATTAAATAAAAAAGCGGTCAAAAATAGCAAAATAGTCTTAAACCATAGAAACGTAAATTTCAAAATTTATACCCATTAAAAAATGTTCATCAAAATTTAAAACTTTTTTATAACGTTGGAACCTAAAATATTTCTTTAAGGAAAAAAATCCAACATGCCCGAAAAAAAAATTTTACAAAATTTTCTAGTGCATTTGAGTAAAAATTTAGAAATTTTGTTAAATTTTTTAAATTATTTGAAATAGTGTATACAATTTATAAACGGTTTTTGTTCGAGAAAAAACTCTTTATCGGTTGAAAAAAAAAGTGAAAATAAATTGATAAAAGTTGGCAAAATGGACGCTACTATGAAATTGAACTGAGCTGCAGGTCTTCATCAACTTCGATGTTTGGCCAAGCAACTCATTCAATTTGCGTTAATGCAATTTTATTTACAACTAATTGAAGGAATTACCGCACAATATAACTTTTTGATAGAGTATTTTCATAGCAGAACAGCACACAGAATAAAACTTTTTTACTATCCGAAGGGTGACTATAATAAAAAAAAAACACATTCGCTATGATGTGACATATTCTAGTCATAATTTAAAACTATTAGTGGCGATTTTGTAGTCGAAAAAAAATGTTGTACTTTAAAAAATTTATTTATTACTTTTAGCCACCATTTCTATTTAATTATCTATAGAATTAAAAGTTATTTAAATTTCTGAGTCATCATTATTTTTTTACCCGTTCGCTGCATTTACATATATATTTATTTGCATACCACAAAAAGTTCGCTGAAATCTTCTCAATTTCGAAATGAAGAATTTGGTGCATTCACCAAAATAAGTGCTTTACATACGCTCCAAAAACTGCTGAATAGGCTTTCTTTCGGCGCTCTCAAGCGCACACGCAAACACACAGACAAACTGAAAGCGATTATATATGTATGCGTATGTATGTTGGTTCTTGTCCCACACACGAACACACGCTGTAAAAATTGTTGCTTCATTGTGTAAATTCCATGGAAAATATTTGTATGTACAAGTGTACGTATTATATGAAAATTTATTAAAATACATATTTTTTTTTTGATTTTGTTCTTTGAAAAATCATCGCATTTAAGTGCACTCAGTGAAAAGCCGAATTTATATTTCAGTGCATTTGGTGACGGTCATATGCGCGCTTGGGCTCATGGGTGCACACACACACACATACACCTTTATTTATTTATATGCGAATTATGTGTGTGTGTGTGTGTGTGTGTGTGTGTGCGGCAAACCGCTAGAGAGGTGAAATTGCAGCGACTCACCGCCACGCGCGTTACACCACACTTCTTCCGTTATTCCGTCATTGTTTATTGAAAGCGGCGCATAGCTTGCAACCACTGCGAATTATGGACATTTTGTTCGCTACACCCCTGCACCCCCATCCCCGAACGACCCACAACACGCCAACCAAACGCCAGCCGCGCGTGTGTGCGTGTTTGTTAAGCCATTGTACGGCTGGCCGCGCCGCGCTGCGCCGCGTTGTGAGAATTAAACCTGTTGCAACCTGTTGACCACTGTGGCACTGATGTGTTGCGGCGATGTGGCAGTGCGGCTGGCGGCATGTGGCGTGTGGCGTGTTGTGTGTGACAAGCGTGGCACAATTCATTAAACAGTTTTGCATTATTTAAACTTCCTGTGTGGTCGGCTTAACCGCAGACACTTGTCAGGCCGGAAATATTGAATGCCGTTGGTTAACAATGTTTCACCCTTTATTTTTTTTGCTCGTCTTTTATTTTCTTTTTGTTTTTGCTTTCGCAAACTATTATACAACACAATACACACACTTACATACGTACACATTGAGCATTACAAGATTCGGATTTTTTTTTTGCTGCTGCGCTGCACAATTTTCATGGCGCATTGAATATTGGCAGCCCAACTCTCTCTCGCAACCACCTACTTTCCGCCTAATTGAGTTGTAAGCTCTACTAAGTCCTTCCGTGATTTGCGTGACACGAATGCGCGAAATGCATGCAATCCGCTCGGCGGCGGGCGATTTATTTTCTTGTTACTTAAATTTATTTGTTCATTTTGTTAATTTCACTCTATTTGTTGTTGTTTTTATTTGTTTTTTTTGTTGTTGTTATATTTGTCTTCTCTAGCTTGATTAAGTGAACGCTTCTACATAAATTTAGTAATTTTCACGAGCTTAAAGGGGAGGAAGAGCAATTTTTATTGCATTCTGAGTGGAAGAATTCAAAGTGCGAACATTTATTTATACAAATTCTACAAACATAATATTTCCCACATTTCTACTCCGCCCACAAACTGAACTCCTTTCCTTTGCGAAGTTCCGCCGGTTACTCATACCAAGTGAAGACAGTTCCTTTAGCAACAGCACGCAAATAGCTTTATTTTGAGGGATTTTTGTTCGTCGAAATAGGGCTCTGCGGTTCAATTGCCTAGCGAGCCCAAAGTAGCACCTGCTGGCAATTGTTTCATCTTTGCTCGATCCTAAGGCAGACATATTAAGCACAGAAGACTGGTATTTTAAAAAAAAGTTAATTTTATAAGGTCAAATTTGCAGTCATTTGAAATAAAAATAAAAATATTTAGTTTATAGTATATTAAAAACTTACCTCACCTTCAATTACGCGGGTCGAATTTGTTAGCCCTTTTATGAACATCCTTAACCACACACATCCCACAAGGGAGGAGTGGGAGGAGGATGACCTCCATGCCAAAGGTGCAGTGAACATGTTCTCGAATGGAACGAAGTTGGAGGATAGAGTGGCAGGAGGTGTATTTTGCGAGGAACTATCGCTCGACATTTAAATTAAGGTTACCAGATTTATACAGCGTCTTACAAGCCGATATAGCTGCCATCAAGGAAGCAGTTCATTGGCGAAGTTGAAACACTACAAAACAGAGTGCATAAAACATCTACTCCGAAAGTCGAGCTGCATTCAGATCCCTAGGTTCACTGACAGTGGTGTTGCAATTGGTCGGTGAATGTCTAACCTCCTTATTAGCTGCCTCAGAAGACTTCCGAATTCGGTTGCCCTTTGTCCCAGGACACAGCGACCGGTTGTAGACCGCGGGCGGTCTGGGTAGTTCCTGGATAGTAATACTATGAGGTCACTACTCTCATCCTAGATTGACGTCCTTACCGTTCACTGCCCATGGGTATCCACGCTATAAGGCTGAACATCGTCTCATACCCGAAGTGCGGGTGCTGTATGAAGAATGATTAGATGGAATCATCTCAACATTGCACACTTCTCAGATGCCCCGCTTCTGCAAAGCTCATTGGTCAGTTGCGGTACTACATAATGGGCACTCGGCGCTTCTCCTACCACATATGACTATAGGTGGTTATTTTTTTTTTCAGGTGGTACCACAATGGACTATGTTGATAGTCTAAGTAAGCCTTCTATAGACTCCCACCTAACTTTACCTAATCTAGACTTTTATGAGTGCCAATCCAAGTTCCAGAATTTATGATCCTTCCAAGCCTATTACAAACTCACACAGATAATATGTAGACGACTCAAGATGCTTCGATGAATCGGTATATCCTAAATTTTTAGGCTCCAAAATTGTTCGTTTCTTTTTTGCAAGGGAGCGAACTTCTAAAAGATTTTCTCTTCCTAAAATAAGATGATCAGACTTCTGTAGTGTTCAACATAAATTGTCGTGGAAAAATTAAATACCCTCGCACGTCCCTGCTTTCCCATTAGGAATTGACCTTCTATAAGTATGTTTCGGTAATATTTCCATTTTTTATAAGAATGATTCAAGTGATACTTCGATATTGCAGTAAAATATATTGAAAACAATTTCAATAAATATCTGGGGTCTTATAATTTTTTTTTTATATATTTAAACCTTGTGCCCTGCTACAACGAAAGGAGTAAATTTAAAAATCATGTTGGCGGTTGAAAAATGCTCCCCAATCCCGTTCGCCTGGCGGTAACAAGTTTTTACTGATTTAATTTTGCAACCACAAATGGCAGGAGCACTTTTAAAACTGACAAAAAGCCAGAAAACAAAAGACTTAAATTGAGTTCTTTTTTTATTTTTATTTTTTTTTTTGTAACAAAGTTGATGCAACAGCATTGGAAGCTATAACAATCAATCAATATTTGCAGTTTTAAAAGGTGCTGCCGCCAGTTGCAAAAGTGACAGCACCAACAACAACAACACTAAAAAATAAACAACACCAACAAGAACCACAACGACTTTTAAACACTCAGCAGCGATAGTGGCAACAGAAAAGGAGCGGGCTGGCGTACGATTTCGGGTTGGGGAAGGGTTACGCGATGTTGCGCTAAAATGTTACAAAGTGTTTGCTTTTGCTTCAATCTGAGCGGGAGCAAGGAATGAAATTAAATAAAAAAAATTTTTTTTTTTAAATATAGGAAACATTTCAAGTAAAGTAAAGTAGTAAGGAAACTTTTACTGCATGCAAGTGGCAAATTCACTTAACCACTTTGTGCGCTTTGATGAGTTCGCGAGTGACTGAATGAGTGAGTGCATGTTGGCGAGTGAGTACTAGTAGCTACTAAATGAGTGAATTTAGTTAGGTTAAATAAAACAATGAGTTGCCATTCTAGAATGTATAGTAAATTGTAAAAGTTTTGCAAAATATAAATCAGAAAGGCTGTAAGTGGGCCTCGTTTAATATTTGTAAGTGGCGCCAGCAGTGGGTTTAAGAAGTGTAATTTTCGAGTGGCCAGATTTTATAACACTCCTGCGTCATCCAGCATTCCTCCTTGTCATCTCTCGTCTTCTTCTTCTTCTATATACATATTTATATCCAAATATACTTATGTAAATAAGCGATCGATTCCTTTGGTCAAATTGGCTCAAATGCTTGTATGTAAATAGTTTTTAACCAAATTTGATATAACATATATATCTCTAAGACCCCTCTCATAGCCATAAACAAATAGGTTATAGATCTTTTTAGCCGTCAGGTGGCGCATGGGTCAGAAAATCTCTATTCAAAATCCCATTTGGTTTGATTTTGTTAAAATGAAAAACATATATTTTCGGTCCGACGTAATATACTTTTCGAAAAATGGATTCGCTAGATAGCATCACAGGAGGGTGTTTTAGAATATATGTATTTGTTTATTGTGCGATTTTACTGTTATTATAAAATGTGGAGCACGTGCGATAAGAAATCAACCATTTCACGAACGTGTACTAAATATATTTTGTAAAAAATTCAAAATTTGCGTGCTTTAGTGCAGGGAGATACACTTACGAAAGGCTCAGCCTTTAAAAGGCTGGTTTTGTAGTCGAGACTTTCAGTTTATCCATTGATCTAACTAAAATTGGTTTACCAAGAATTCAGACAAAACTGTCAAAGAATTTAATGGCTCTCTAAGAAAGAGGAGCACCAAAATGTACGGGAATACTTTCTGAGTAAAAACTGGTAATTTGATTAATCGAAACTATTTAGATGATAGCCGCGTGTTCAAAGAATGTGGCCTGATATTATAAAATAACAATCTGGTGGATAATTTGGTTTCACACCGGTGGGGGTTTGCTGCTCTTTTTAGTGGTTGCGGAAGTTTGTCCACTCTTAAGCAGTCGGTACAAAAACAAATTCCGTTTTCATTTATATGAACTCTCATAATATCAAATATTCCTGACCATAATAAATGTATTCATGTAATTTAATAGTTTCTTTAAACTAGCTTTTGCTTTTCTTACAATTTCGTTCCACAGCCAATAATTTGACAGATTAACCAGAATTTGAAAGCAAAAGCATTTTTGGTGGAATTTTGCGACTTTTGACAAAGACAGAGAGAAAGAGTCATTTAAATACTAACTTGTGCAGCACCTCTTTATATTAAAATCTCACTCTGTTCCAGAATATCACAAAAATATTAAAATAAAAAGTGCATTTTTTTATATCAATCAACATACTTTTCTAACGCTTAAGTCTAAGCGTATTTGATGATTCGGCAGAACATTCAAAAATAAAAAATAGACTGAGTACTTGGAAGATGAAAATTTGGAAGATGAAAAGTAAGTTGTTATAAATCAAAATTATATTATTCTCCCGCTACTTTTTCAAACTATTCATTTTGCTCTTCTATCTGAACCCTTGGATTTTTTTTTAAGAAATCCCTCATTTATAGCGATTACTAAAACCTTGCTTTGAACAACGAAGTGAACGGCAAGGCAAGGTCGTACCTAAAGAATTTTTGCAGTTTTTGAGCGGCTAGTAAAGTGGTGTTTGCGAGGTCGACTGGATATAAATTTGCTGTGTCGGAGTTAAAACTGAATAGCTAAGAGATGGTCAGGGCAGTTTAGCAAAGGTCGAACAATGTAGACGGAGCTGATGCTCTGTAATAGGTGCTGATTTGATCTGAATAATGTTAATGACTGATCGGAAGCCTATGGAGTTGATAAAAGTCCACGTTTGTGTCCTAACTGTACGCTTTCTACTTCCGGTGTTCTTTTGCGTCCATCCATCCGGCTGTCGTTCCTCATTGGACAAAGAGTTTTTTCTATGTGGTTCAAAACTGCTGAATTTATATGTTTGATTATGCTATTAATTTAACAAGTTCGATATACAGTGGCGTTGTAAATAAAACCAGTCATTTATATAACAACTTTTTTTAATAAGTTTTAGCAATTATCATACAAAAACAATTTTTGTCTGAGCTTCAAGCTTTTCACGGTCTTCACAAAAAATTATTTAATTTAAAAATTTCTAACTTTTTATTCAGATATTTTTGAAAGTTTGTGACTGTGCAATTTTGTAGTTCATTAAATTTTGGCCCAAAAAAGTGAAAGTTTCAGGTGATTAAAAACGTTTGGTGGAATTTTGAGAATTCCTTTCGCCAAGCGTGCTGATTGCACTGTACAATAGGCAAAAAGTCCTACTGGGTTTTTAATCCTTGAACAAGTGTAACTAAAGAGTTCAAGAAATTGTTATATTTATTAACAAACAGTAAAAGCTTGCACCGGACATCGAAAGCCGATTTGATTTTGATGACCAATTACTCACAACTGACGCGGACAGACAAGGTGGGAATTCGAATCCTTGTATCGGAAAGAAGTCTGATGATGGTGAACTGAAATTTAACAAAATTGCTTATACTTCTACCTCAGCTGACTGTTGTTGCTTTTTACCAACATAATACAAATTTTTCCAATTATGTGCGTTTTTTGCATTCCAATATATTTTTATTGATTATAGTTCGTTTTCAAAAATTAAATGATTAAAAAATTGTCTAAAACATTAATTTATTGTATAAACTATAACTGAGCTGTGTGCGATCAAATCTAAAAATAAATATTATATAGTTACACTTGTTCAATGATAAACAAAAATTCTTAGAATTTTTTTTCCCAATGGCGATTTCTGGACAAACCACATACTGTAGAGAAAACCAAGGGTGACCCGAAAATTGTGACTTCAGAATCGAATTCAGCAGTTTCAAAAGCTTTGGCAACCGTTGAGAAACGCGGTTGGATTTTCGATGTCTTAAATTTTGTTGTACCGTGTTATTAACTTCCAAATAAAAAGTAAAAAAATAGCTCGTTCAATCATTGCACTTACAGTACGATAGCTTGCATGATTTGGCGAACTGAATTCCCCTGAGCCTTTAAAATGCTTGACAACGGCAGATCTTAACATTTTCTCACAATTAATTATTCAAAAAGAAATACATATTTTCTAATATCCCTGAGTAATTCGATTTGACGGCAACAAAAAACTTTCAATAAAACAATCAACAGTTTGTGTGACTTTGCAATACAGCCTTGCATCTATTCCATTACATTTAATTTGCGCTTGCGAATACTTGAAAATACTTAAATCATTAAAATATTTAAATTACATCACTCGTACCTTTATAATCTACTCCATTGATTCTCTGTATATATAATTGCTCTATGTATTATGTATTAATTTTTTTTTCTATTAATGCATTCATTCAACGAATTGCGCTCGAGGCCCCAGCGTGTGGTGAAGTGTTGTTAGCTTTGAGTGCCTATTAGACAAGCACTGGCGTGTGAATGAATGCACATCTCCTCCTCTTCTTTTTCTTCTTTTTACATTTCATATGTGCTAGCAATAGCTAATATGCGCTTGTTCCGCAGTGTTTTTTGTTTCTTCTTTTTTTACTCCAAACAGTACTTCACTTCCACAAACGGTGCTGCAAACCCAAACTGCCTTGTGATTTCTCTGGAGTGGCATAGTGCACTTGTTTAGCTGTGTGTGGGTGTGTGAAGGTGTACCAATACAGAAAGTACTTTTATGTACCTATGAGCGTGGTAAGAAATTATTTGAGCCTCCATGTAACTTAGCTTCTCGGCAAATGCACACATATGCTCATACATATATACGCACTAGATTTGCAATCCATTAAAGTCGCTGCTAACTATTCAGGCATTTGATAAGCACCCCAGGGTTTTATCAAAGTACGACTAAGTTCCAACACTTACTTACATACCTACTTACTTAAGTGCCAACACACAGCCACAATACTTTGCCAACACACAGCCAAAGACAGGCGACGTGCATTACATTACACCTTTTCACACAAAAGCTTTGCCTCTTTCTAGCTCTTAAATGGTTGGTTGAAGGCCAAAGATAACCAGAGCGTGGTGCCGACATTATCAGCTATTCGACGTGTGGCAGCGGACGTATACGAGTAGTAATGTGGAAGAGGCAGTGCAGGCACTGAATGCAATTTTATTTATTGCTGCTACATTAGGCTTTATTCGCACTCATTCTTACGTTCGCACATTTGTTTTTGCAGTGGAGTGTGGTGTGTGGTGTGTGTTTGTTGGAGTTACTGCTGCTCCTCTGCTGTCGTGCCGCTTTGTTGGCATCCTTTAGGAATCGGCACAAGTGTTGCACACTCAAATTGTGCGGTGAACCATTCACTGCAACTCTTTCTGTATTAAAGCGCATTTCAACCTTTCGCACTGCCGCCCTCATCAGCGCTGTTTGGGAGTTTTCAAAGTGAAATCTTTCAATGCACTTCACGCTTATTGCCATTGCATGGATTTTGCAGTGATTTAAAGTGCCAATGGGATTTGGTTAACATGCTAAGATAACTGTGGTGAGAAGTTGCAACAATGTTTTAGGGGAGTGTTCCATATATACTCGTACACTTGAATGAGTTATATGAAAGATATGTAAGTGGTTGGATACGTTCATGATTAGGCGTAGAATAATAGTATTATGATAGCTCAATGAATAATGTATGCAATATTTCCAAGAAAACGTCAATTAGACGAGCCTAAATTTGCTTTAGTAAAGTGAAGTGATTGTGGGCGGTCGCATTGTTGATTGAACATCATTGCCGGAATAGACGGTGAAGAGAACGAAGTTTGCAAGCACCTTTAATTTACTTAACACAAGCCAATAAGTGCAGAGATTTTAGATTTCCTCAGAATATACCAAAGAGACCCGTCCATACCATATGGACATACAAATTTATAGTATTGAACAAACAAAATCAAAAAAAAAAAAGCAAAATGAATTAATTTTTAACGTTACTAAGTAAAATTTGAATATGCAGTTTTTCAGTCCAATCAATTTCATTGCATTAAAGTGCAAGTTTTAATTGGCTCCCACGAGTCACTCCGTTCACAAATTAAAGCACAAGCGCATATTGACATATTTGGACAATTTATTTTTCTTCTTATTTTATAAAATTATTCTTCATTTAAATGATATGTTCATTCTTTAATAAAATTTAAATAAAAGTTAATTTTTTAAACTTTAAGCAAAATATGCACTGATTTAATAAAAATTCAACAAAACTTCGAATTCAAAAAAAAAACCAAATTTTTAATTTTTTTTGGGTATTTTGTTATCAAAGCTCATTCAATTTATTATGCTACACAACTGCATACTCAATAATATAAAATTTTGTTTAATAAAGTTCGATGTTTTGCTGAAATTATATTAAGGCATTGCAATTTTGAATAAAATTAAAAACACATTCTATAGGTTATTGTTACATAATTAAGCATACTTTAATTGAACAACATGTTAAATAATTAAACAAAAAATAAATTGTGCAAATGTGTCAATACGTGGTTGTGTTTTAATTTGTGAATAGAAGGTAGTAAAAAATACGCAAGACCTGCGGCATGCAAAATATTTTGTACAAATAAACGAAAAGTTTCAAAAAATGTTTGTGGAATAAGAAACTACAAAAAAATATTTTTAAAACATTTCCGAAAATTAATGCAGTCAGATCCAGTTTAGTTTGCTTTTTAATATTAAATTGAGACAGCGAACCCAAAATATAAAATTACTTTAAAAAAGTGTAATTTAAAACATTTCCGCTTTGGCGAAAAATTAACAGAATAGAGCCATTAGAAAACGAAATAATCTAATATTGTTTCTTCTTTAAATAATAACTAATAACTTAAGGTGGTTCATAACATATTATAGACTTTCGAGTTTTTAAAAGCAAAAAAGATAAAATGCACGTAGCTTTTTTTTCTGAAAAGTTCGGAAAATAAATGTTTTGCCGACTTGCATTATAAACTCAATTACCTCAATGACAGAACACAACGAGTACTTTTTAAAAATATTTCCGCGAGCAATATTCATGTATCTTCAGTGGTTCCGCAAGGAAGTCAGCTTGGTACGATTCTGTTTTTACTTTTTATAAATGACATACCTTCTGTAAAAAAATATTTTAAAAATTTATTGTATGCGAATGATGTAAAACTAGTTAGATCGTATCATTCTGTTGGGAAAATGTACTTACGACAAGAGGATTTAAATAGCATGACTAACTGGTGTGAAGTAAATTACATGCCACTAAACCGTAAAAATGCTTTTCTCGCAAGTCGGTTCAGCCAGCTTCTTATGAACAAGTGTTTAACTTTGTTGATCTTGGAATTACAATGGACACAAAATTTAATTTTAATCTTTACATAAATGTTGTAGTTGGCAGAGCCAAATGTGTTTTTGCATTTGTAAAAAGATGGTCAAAGAATTCAATGAACGTTACATTACGAAAGCTCTTTACTTTTAACCCACACTCCGCTTCTTTTGATATTTGACATCTTCCCTAACGACCACCGATTGCTGCTAAAATGCTAGGCGCTTCGACCGGTATATACCCGGGTGGAAATCTTTAAGCATCATTTGCTGTTCCGCACTCTTCCCTTACTGCAATTTAATAACTGATATGTGTCGCCGTTTCAATAAATTATTTATAACTTCATCTGATAACGTCATGGTTTTTTTTGGACCACCTTGTACCTAAGTAAATATATCCTCAAACGTGCTACACTCCACTTGAAATAATTAATTTGTTCGAGTGACGATTTCTAGAACGAATCATTTAAAGGAATTTCGACTTCACTATCAAGAGTTATATATTTAAATAAAATACGCTCAACAACAAAAAGTGCAAAAAAAAACTGTTAGTAGGCAGCCTAAAACACAAGAGAGATTATAATTGAATCACTTTAACGCATAAAAATATCTCCAATAGTGCACTTTCCTAAGAAAAATAACATTAAGCTGCATATTGCATTTCTTAATGATTATCAGCTTTTTTTAACTCAAATTCATAATTATTTTGCTCGCTTGAGAGAGCCACTCTATAACTAGTACAAAAATATAAGATAGAACTTAAAGAAAAGCGAAAAAAATGCAATAGAAATGTATTGCTAATACTCTGAAAAGCAGATGAAAAAAAAAATAAAAAAACATTTTAACGAAACGGAAAAATTCAGTATTTAAAAAAAAGGCAACTAAGGTAGTCGGAGAAAGATTGTTGGAGTTAATTTCATGCTTTTGTTGGTCCACCGGATATTTCATAGAAATCATTAATTAAAAATCGCTTTACTGCATGTGCTGTGTGGGTGTGCGTGGGTATCTAATATTCGGATGAAATTTCAGCTCTTGTAGCTGCAATGTAATTACATGTCGTCATAACATTAATGACAACAATAATAATAAATGTAGTCGTACACATACATACATACATACATTAATAATAATAAAGGCAGTAGCAACAAATGTTATATCGGTAATATTAAGAGTGTGGCATATTGTTGGGCTAAGCATTAGCGAAACACACACACAGATTGTGGATGGTAGAGAAATTTAACTGGCATGGGTGGAGATCAACTTGTTTCATTGCACACACACACAAATACATTTGTAATGAGGCTTTGCAATGCAGCAAATAATTTAGTTCTTGAACTGGTGCTCATTTCGGTACTTAGTGCTACTACATAATGAAAATTAATAAATTCGCAATAAATAAAAAAAATATTTAATACTACTGAAATGAGATGTCCAATTAGAAGACTCTAAGCTGACTAAATTATATCCTATCAGCTCTTGTTATGGTAATTAAAATAATACAAAATCAGAAAATTTGATATAAGTTTCGAATTTTATACTGCACCTTTTATAATAGTACTTCAAAAAACGTAAAACGTATTTCAGAATAGTCAATTGTACTTCAGAAACCATAGAATAAATATATTCAGAATAGTCAATTGTACTTCGGAAAACATAAAATATATTTCAGAATTGTGAATTTTACTTTGGAAAACGTTAAAAGTACAAGTAGTCTCAAAATAAGGTATTTAAATTGTGACCAGGTGATAAGCAGATCACAAAAAATTAAGACAAACCCAAAAAATAGAAATATAAAAGCAAGGAAAGGCAATAATCTCTAGCTCATAGTCTCAATCTTTATAACCTGAGATTAGACCAAATTACTGAATTCCGGCACAAATGTTTTGGAGCCAATCTATTTTATTCTTCAGTTTTTTAAAAACTTGATATTGACAATGATTATAAAAGAACATTTGTCTAAATATTTATATAAAATCTTCTAAAATTATATTTCTGCAAATTATTTGAATTTCGAATATATGTCTTATCTAATTGATAAGCACTTTTGGTTGTTGTTTCAATAAATTCATGCTGCCGTGTTTCTATTATTTCTCAAATGCGATATCTTTACAATTAGGTAAAAAACCGGTTTTCGTGATAAAAAAATATTCGAAAAATCAAGATTTCAAAAAAACCGTACAAAAATTTATGAAAAAACCAGTGCAAACCGGTTTGAAAACACCGAGTCAATCACCCTTGTACATAGTTTGGATTTGCCTTCACTAATTAAGTGCTTTATTATAAAATGGAAATTGTGCAGAATGTATTTGTTATTTGAAAAATACAGTGAGCACTGATATATAAAAAAATCAGAAGTAAGTACACTAGGGCGGGTCTATTATTTTTCCATAAAATCACATATGCGGAAATTGGTTACAATTCCTGAAATACTCGTACATTTGACACTTTCTCAAGTACTTCGGAAATAGGTGTAGAAAGTTTGCATTGAACACAATTTTAATTGCAAAATAATAGTAATTAAATAAAAGTAAATCAAATTGCCTTAGTGGGTTAATGTATGTGGATGTGCTATACATAGCTATTAAGGCAAAGGTAAATACGTTTGTATGTGTGCAACAAAACAATAATTGTCAAAATTATGTATGTATGTTTCGTTGGCGTTGGCTAAAGAAACCACAACAACAACAAAAGAGTATTAGAAGCAGTAGCAACGACAACATTATTACTCCATCCATGCGCAATCGATGCGTTATTATAATTAAATATTAATTTAGTGTTCGATGCTCCTCCAATAACATCAATTAATGGCATTTCAACAAACACCACTGAGCCTGTTGCTTGCCAACGAGGTTGCGTGCTGTGTGTAGGTGTTGGTGTTGGGGTTGGTGTTGGTGTGTGTGTTAGAGTGTTATACAGGCAGTTGAACAAAATAAATTATGCATGTTTTGCATGAGCACTTGTACAAATGTATATACATACATACATTGTATGTATGTATTCACTTCCTTTAAGTCCAACAAAACATCTCTCCGCTCTGCCCCTTGACATGCCATTGTTTATTCATATTCATTCATTAACTGATCATTTAGCTGGCTATGTGTACGTTTGTTTGCTTATACGTTGTGGGCATCCATAAATATGTAAGTAAATAAATTTGTATGCATATGCATGGATTATTATGTGTTGTTATGCACACATACATACATAAATGCTATGTAGTTGCTGATCCTTTTGCACGCAACTGTTATCATTTCGATGGCTTTGGGCTTACGCTCGTGTGTCGCTGGAGATTAATATGTTCCCAAATGCAAACAAAAAAAAAATATGATTGGGCCTATGGGCGCATAAATAAATACATACATACGTACATATGGACATACATACGTACACATGCAGCGAAGATTAAAATCATCGCAGTATGACGTTTATGCGTGCTGTGTCTACTTTGGCAATTTGGACAAGATGATTTAGATTTATCTCATTCAAAAAAATTCAGTTAAAATAAATTGAATTTTGTGTGCTCGTTTCGAATTATATTTTCAGAGGATAAGCAAGCAGTGTTTTATTAATTTTTGAAACAGGAGATATGTATGTATATAAAATTTGTGAGTCCGTCAGATTTTGTTCAAGAGAAAAGTAAAGTTCATCACGTCAGTGTTAGATTTTGCGGCAGTGTACATTCAAAAATATGAATACTTAAACGCAATGTCAAACAAATACGAGTATTCTTTAAAAATAAATTAACTTAAAATATTTTAATATTCAGATAATTATAAAAATCAAAGCGTACTCGTAGTCTTTTGTTGGTTGTGTGTCATGAAGAGAAATATGTACATACGAGCACTCGTTCTATAAAAATATTCATAAAAATACTACAAAACATTGGTTTTGCTTTATCTAGAAGGTATCTATGCGAAATTGGAACACTTTAAGCGCTTAAATACGCTCGTGTAATATACAATTTTTTTAATATTTTTAATAATTTTTGAGCTTAAAGCCGATCGGTTTATTGGGAAAATTATTAGGAAATAACAACATTACTCAAAGCAGTAGAAGTTATAGTAGTATTTCGGAGATCACCACATTTCCTCATCAGATTTCTTTCTTCTTGGCTTCTGATGGAGTCGAACCCGCCATGCGCAATACTTAAGCCGGCAACTAAACGCATTCAGCTAAGCTTACGCTGTGTGATCTGTTGTTATTTTTCCTGCTTTCCCTTCACAACTTACACCAATCAATAACAAAATTAAAAATATTTAGTTTACTCACTTTTGAAAAACGTTTACTTTAACCGATTTTCATATTTTCATATTTTAATTGTTTTATACTTTCATGAATTTATGTCACAGTGCGTCGCATAAGTCGCAGTGGGTCATACATTTGTTCGCAATAATTTTGAAAATTTTGTTAGTCGATTTCAATTAAATTTTTGTGAGTGATTGCACTTAATTATGACCGACTAGGTATGTGAACTAGCTAAGTTGCACTAGATGGTGCTGAAGTACAATTCAAGGAGGCAAATTCGCGGAAGTAAATAAATTTAACCGACAGGTGATGCTGCTAGTCAGTTCTAAAAATGTTATATTAAGCGCATGTAAATAAAAAAAACACATTACTAACAGAAGAAGAAGTGTTCTTATGTCAGCTAAATTGATTTCCTTACGTGGTGGTTGAAGCGAGCTATTGCTCATCTCGTATTTATGCTGCGCTTGCCTCAAGAGTCATACCGGGAATCGCGGAAGATGGAACAGAAAATATAAATAATATCAATATCCATGCGTATGTATGTATATGTACATTGCGCTGCTAAATTAATTTAATATCTGTATATTAATGATTTTAGTCAAGTAAAAAGTATTTCTAGTGGAAAATAAAATTAAATTATAGAAGTCAAGGCGTATTCAATAAGTTAAAGTCAACAGTGAGGAGACCATTTTCTTTTATTTCTTGTAGATCTTTTTTTATGCGCTTTTTTGATGCGGATTGAATTTATGGAGATTTGAACACTTTCTTTAGCGTAAAAGTATAATGACGATTTTTTTTTTAATTCGTTTTAATTTTTATTTTTCTTGTAATTACATAATTCATGAATATGTTGTTATAGTATTTACAATTTTGTTCATTTAAATTATATTTAAATCAAACTCTTTTTTTTAGTTTTAAATAGAATAAGATATGTTAAACAGAACAAATAAATTGTTTAATATTCCTCATTTTCGCTTCTTTGGATTTTTTATGCTGTTTTCAACAAGAAGTATTTAAATTTATGTGATTCTTAAAAATTCTGGTACGAATCCGCCGTTTTTGTATGATTTACATTCAATTTTATGCGGATTTTTTTTATGACCTTCTGAGGAACACAAAAAATATGCATAAGAAATATTAACTGCTCACGCCGTAATATCAAAAACAAAATACATGTACATTTTGTTGCCGACGGACTGACTTCACCTTATTGAATACGAATTGTTATAAATTGAATGAAAAAATAATACAAGAGAATCTGATTAACAAAAATTTTCATATGCCTCAATCGGCAAAACATTAAGGCCAAGAAATTAAATTCGATGGTAAGAGCAAGAGATGAATCCAGTGTCAAAGTTACGAAACTAGTTCGTCAATCTTAGTTCATCATGCTGCTTGCATTTCAACAATTTCCTTATCTAGCTAAAGATGTTTAAAATGAAAACCTAGTTTTGATTTACATTTCTTCGTATCGTCATAACTCCATGAGAGTGGTCCAATAGGCAGAATGAAAAAGTTTCCTTGAATAACTGCTTGTCAGAACAAAAACATTGACCACATTTTATATCAAAAAAACCAACATTTTTAGCTAAAATATCGCATTCTTGCTTTACCAACGATCACTAATTTCCCAATTCCTTAAAATCTTTAATTGAACCGAATATGTTGCTAGATTCTACATCGTCCTCTAAAAACTCTGGTTTGTTAAATTTTATTCCAAATAGTGGCCACCAAATTTGACGTTGAGCAACGTTGAGCACAACTTTAAGCTCCGTCCAAGTTGCGAAGAGTCTTTTCGAGTCGTTCGAGGGCAATGGAGGTTTTAGACAAGGCAACTCACTTTCGTACAATTTCTTCAATCTGATGACGGAAGCCGTAATAAGAGCTGCCAATCTGAATCGCAATGTCACCCCATATAACAAAAGTACGATGCTGCTGATGGCAGCCTCAAAATTAAGTGAATAATAACACTTGCCTACATGTGCTACTTTGGGCTCGATAGGCAATTGAAAAGCAGAACACTTTCTCCACGAACGAGAATCGCGCTCTACAAATCCCTCATCATGCCCGTCCATTTTTATGGCGCAGCAACATGGACGATGTTTATCAGCTTTGGGTGCTTTCGAGATAAATTTTCTTCGCAACATTTATGGTCCTGTTCGCTGAGCGACCGGTACCGAAGAAGATGGAATGGTGAGCTGTACGAGCTGTATAATAATAAGGACATAGTCCATAAAAATTCAACGACTGGGATGGATGAAAAAATTCTTCGAATCGCCACCCATGGGTGTGCAACGATGGCAACGGTGTCCACAAACCGAGTACAGAAGGACTAGTCTTCACTTGTTGTGATTAATTGGCGTAACCTAGTGAAGGAGAGAGGAAACGGACAAACGGTTGTAGCGCCATAAAAGAAGAAAATAACTGGCCATCGAATACATTCAAATTATACCATTTTCGTTTTAATACCCTTCATGTGTATCTTTGGAGGTCAGCTATTATTTTCTTTCTTTCTTTTCAATAAATTAAGTAAATCATAATTTCTCTCTTTCTGTTCAATTTCCCTTTTTTATTCCAGCATTGAATACTTTGGCAATATGCAAAGTTTGTTCTTATTTTTAAAATTCCTGCGTTCGGATCGTTGCTGTCATAGTGTTTAAATCAAATGCCTTTCACTGCCCCCTATTTGGGCCAAAATTGAAGTGGAAAAATAATCCATCAAATTCCACTGCTTTTGGCGGAAAACATTCCTGATTTTTTAAGCTCGAGTGGTGTAATTATGAAAAATTTTGGAATTTTTAAAACCGATAAATTTTTATCAAAACGAACTTAGCATTAAATATGGCTCACATACAGTTAAATAAAGGCTCATTACCTTTAGGTTTGTGGCTCAACTTTAGCGGCTCACTGTTGGCGCATGTTATTGCAGGCGCGTCCATTTTTAAATGCCACTGTGCCGCTGAAGTTCTGATAAGTTTGATTGAAAGCGGAAATTCAATACCCTCCATCCGTCCTGTGACAGTCGGTATTTACTCCACGCACATATTCTTTATTTATGTACGAGTATGTGTTAAAAAAACAAAAACAAATTGTTTGCCGCTCTAAACCGCTTTTCACAGCATTTCGCATTTATTTATTTATTTGAAATACAAATGCGGCAGTTATATTAAGCTGCTGCCGGCGCCATGCAATTCTTATGCACCTGTCGACATTAACAACAACTTTTTTATTGAAACTTTTGTTTTTTTTTCGTCTTTCTTTTTGTCAGCCATAAAAGTGTGGCAGAAATAAAGTTCACTTTGTTCTCTTTTGCCGATAAGTTTGCATGTTTATAAACTTCGTAGAACTTTTGCATTAGTTATTATTTATACCAGCACCTCAGTGTTATCTGCATTCAGATGTGTGTGTGTATGTAAATTTTTTGTATGTGCACACTTGTGTACTTTTATAATCCTCTTGTATCTTGATTCACACAATTCTTGGAATCTTATGCTTGTTCTTACTTTCTTGGGCAGTTATGAGTACCTCATGGCCTAACGCGTTTTTTTCCAGAATATTTTTCTGTTATTGCCTTTTACCTTTTTTCCATGGAATTTCGTAAGCATTTTATGTTAAAAGGGATTATCAATATTTTTTTTTTCGTATACACTGCAACTTCAGAAACAAATCTCAATCAGTTTTTTTTTTTGCAGTTGCTTTTATAAACATCAATAATATCAAATTCGACCTTTATTTCATACTTTAATGGCACTGTATTTGCTTATTACATCAGCCTAAAGATTTTTTTTATCCGATAGCCTTAAAACCCATCCTTTGAGACTTCGCTATTGGACTGAAAGTGCTCAACTTGACGCTGCGACGCACAGTTGTCCAGAAACTGAAATGTAAAAAGTTTAAATTGTCATTATTTTAGGTTGATTTTTATTATGTTGCGGATTTTCGGGAATGCTTTGGATCTGATATCAGTTTTGAAAAAAGGAAGTAGACCAAAAATAGCAATCTCTTTTAATTGACACATTTAAAATGGTTTTTCGAATGGTAAACTTTTCTTTACAAATGCACATGTTTCAATATCAAATATGGTACCAATTTTATTATGGCTTTATACGTCTAAGCAATTACTTCATATTTTACAATGTTACAAAATAACTTTTCTTTGTCGGTTGAGGCATTTTCTTCAAAGCCCATTTTTCCTTGGGGAGCTCTAGCTTTAACTTCGTATAAATCAGAAGTTGCATCTTTTTTTATTTCGTACAACAGCGTTGAGTTCCAGACTCTGTAAAGGGTTTGCTGATGGCTAGGACAACTGCACAACAACGATAATATTGCTTCGGAGTACCGTGCATCTGCCTGAAACCAAATTGATGATATGGAACGAACGATTGTTTTCCACCTCTGGCAGTAATCACCAAAAAAAAAATTTTTTAATATTTTCGGAGGCTTATTGGTCTGTTTGAGCGTAGCTTGTTTGGGAAAATCATTCCTCTTAAAGTTATTGCTGAATAGCAACACAAAAAATAACAAATATTTCTTTAGTGGTTTTTTGATTGTCCATACATCAATATTGTCAGAACCAGGGGATTTGGAATTTTTTATCAGCGAAATTTCAGCCTGAACTACAGAGCGTTTTACGAGTGAAATCGGATTGTCCGTTGGGTAGAGACAGTCATGGTATGATTCAATACTCCTGCGGTGGCTGTCACTTTTAGGGTTGATTGATGAAAATATAGCTTAAGATTGTTGGCAGTAGTGTGCGCTTTACTTTCGTTTGATCTGCACCTACATATAAATAATCAAAAAAAAAACATTTTTCCGGCTTACAAATCTCAGAAAAACGATCTTAAAACTACAATTTATATAACCTTTTTAATTTTCAGTTAATTCTAGCCCTTAATAAAACCTAGTGGCAGACGAGTCTCCTTGCCATTCGAAAAATTTCAGATAAAGCTGCTAAAATATATGAGTCCTTACATCTAGAAAAATAGTATCTTTCCACACATTTCTTGTTAACAAATATTTTATCTTGAACTCCTTATCGAAGAAAACCCTCTTGAGATCTCGTCTACTAAAATTTCGAAAAGTGTGCATACAAAAGCAAATTTTGAACATCGAAATGGTTAAAAGTACACACAACTTGATATATTTTCACATCGCAATGTTAAAATTAGTGTTGGCAATAAGAAATTACTTTCGCTCGTCGTTCAAACTCTGTGGCTTGTGGACAAGTGGAACTTATTTATTAGCTTAACTTGCTCATCCTCCATCAACCACTTTCCAATACACAATGCACACAACAATAAAAATTGGTTTCTTTCTTCAAAAAAAAAAATAACAAAATAAACTTTCGATCTTATGCATTTTTTCGCAACTTTTTGTAACAACTGTGGCTTTTATTATTGTTAATCCCCATGTGACCCAAGACAATACAACAATACAACGAAATGTAAATTGCTACACAAGGCTGACAAGCTAACTATGCTCTCTCCTCAGCAGGCCGTAGAGCAAAAAATGAAACAACTAAATATAAGTAAACCGAATTCCCCAAACAAATGAAACACAAACAACAACTTAGTTAAGTTAAAAAATGCATTCACACACACATACATACAATATATCGAACAAAAGTAACAAAATAAAAACTATATGGCTCTTCAGGCGTTCAAGAAACCAATGAAAACCAAGCAGAATGAAGAGTGAGAGCGACCAGCGACGAGCGTGAAACAAAAATAAGCTGTGACATCTCTTCAAGTGCTTCGTATTGTTTTCTCAAGTTTGTATTGTTTCTTGCCAAGCTTTCAAGTGGATCAAGGTTAACCATTTGTCAGTGCTGGCTAACTATTGGGTAGCATTTGTGGGAAGGGTGGATGAGGAAGTTGATTAAATACACACACACACGCAAACAAGAAATCGGAAAAGGCTGATTTTGCAGTGGGACAGGGCTGGCAGGAAGCAAAGAAAGTGCGTAGTTGGCATTTAAAATTGTGAATTAAAACAGACCAAGGTATAAAGTTTCTGCGCTTAATTAAGATGGTCATATCATTGTGAAAAGAGATTAATTTTATTCGGCAGGAAGATGACATGGCTACAAGGTCCACATTTTACCGCGAACTTGACTTGGAGCGGAGAATCGTGAAATATACAAATTTTTGCCGGAAAATTTGAGAGCTTTATATTTTTAATCATTAAAAAAAATTTTTATTTAATGGATGTGTGAAATTTTTTTTTTTATAAATACAAATCTAACATTTTCTCATATTTAGATTAAATAACAGTGTTTTTTTATTTATTTTTAAATTTTTTATTTGGTTTGAACTATCAAATTTTGTATTTTGTTAATATAAGACTTAAGCTAATACAAGCAAAAAAAAGAAGAAAAAAAATTTTCCCCAAAAATTCTAATAACAACAAATATACACAGAACTTTTTAATTTTTTTCAATTTCGGCACTACCGCTACTTATTAAAAATGACTTGAACTGTATGTAATTTTTGATCACTAAGTAAGAAGCAGTTTATTTGTCATAAAAAGTAACTTAATTTTAATGTTTGTTACTTCATTTGTTCAAGGACACGAAACAAAAGAAAACTGTGCGGTTTCGGTCAACATATAGAAGTGTTATATAAGAAAGATGCGTATTCAATGGTGCCTATTTTTACAAATGTCAACTAAAACAAAGTTATTTGAATAACAAACATGTTAAAACAGCTAAGCGCTAATATTTCGATAATCATAAATTGACCATTTTTCAGAATTTTGTTTGTCGGCTTTTAACAATCACCTTTAAGTGGACGCCGTACGCAATTTTCAAAAGCATGTGACAAAATCAATCATTATTCTTTTTATAATTATTTTTATATTAGCTTGTTTCCGATTTCATTCAATATTTGTAAAGTTATAGTCAACAACATGCACTCGAACAGCCTCATCATGAGTCTCGAACGAAAGCCGACACGAACGATTCGTCGGAAGTCGAATTCGTCTCCACTTATAATTTTGTAAGTCGAATGCGCGGCTTCGATTACGTCGTCTAGAACAGCGTTGCCAAAAGAAGTATTGTTTGTTTAGAATTTAAATACTTAAATTTTTGTTTAGGCAAATCGTAATCATATCATCGTTAGATGTCATTTACTATTTGGGTATTCAATTAAGTAAAGTTGGTTATTTCGAAAGTTTAGTGATTATAAATAATTTAAAAATGTATGCTCATATGAAAGCTGAAGATACAGCCAAAAAGGAATTCGACGCAATTTGCAGTTGTGACTGGACTTTTAAGAGGTTAACACTGTTGATTTAACCAGAAGGTTGGCTGAGACTTGTATACAGTAAATGAATGCAACCCTGTTTTTTGTTGCCTAAAGCGGCCTTCACACGATCGCTATTACTTAAAATCATTTCTCCTTCTCTTCTAAAATTGATTGTAAGTGAAGTTTACATAAATGTGTTACCATGTGTACAGATATTAGATTCTTATGAAATACTTTTTCCCTCTCTTGCATGCAAGTATGCTTGTCTAAAGGCTAGTTTTCAGTTGAACTTGAAAAAGTCGATAATCTAGTCATATGTTAACCATAAAAAAGAGTTATAAATTAACATTTGGCTAAAAATAATGTCAGTGCAAGATATATATAAAAATTCTTGTCTTCAGTTGTCGTACATAGCTCGAGCAATCGAAATAATTTTTCATTTAAATTGCTTTCTTGAAACTCGCTGTTAGCACTCTAATAGTAACGTTAATATATATTTTTCATTCACGAGTATAATGTATATCAAAAACTCAGTAAATAAGGTATTAATAATTACAACGCTTGTGTTAGCAAAATGTTACGGCGTTTTAATGGACTCTGATCAATCCGTTTAGGTGTTTGAATTATATCTAGTTGAGAATATATTAAAGTAGGCATGAAGTTACATTGCGGTTCAAACATTTTAGCACAACAAAATTTTCACAAAATTAGACCATTTATTTTGCTTCTAACTAATGTATTTATTTTTAAATAAATCCAGTTATTTCTTTAACAAAAACAATAAAGTTCCATTTTTGAGTTTATCAAAACTTCAAAAAAAAAATTTATTTTTTGAGCATCCACTTTTGTAGCCTCTTTAATTTTAGTGTAGACTTGAAATGGCTAAATATTACCGCTGTGGTCGAGTTGGTAGTGGTGCGTGCTATAACTCGATATGCCGGTGAGTTCGAGGTTCGAATCTCAGTCAGGGCAAGCAAAATATTAATAATAGGAAAAGTTTTTTCTATTAGCGGTCACCCCTCGGCAGGCAATGGCAAACCTTCGAGGCTATTTCTGCCATGAAAAAGCTTCTCATAAAATACGTCTGCCGTTGGGAGCCGGCACAAAACTGTAGGTCCCTCCATTTACGGTATAAAAGTAAAGACGCACACCACAAACGGTAGGAGAAGCTCGGCCAAACACTGAGCTATAAAGTGTAAGCGCCAAAATTATATTATATTATAAATATTACCGTTGATATTTCACAATATTTTTACTACCTCTTTTTCGCAGTTTCCATCATATAAAAATAAATCGCTGGCTTTCATTTTCTGGAAGAAAATTCTCCATAAAAAATCGTTAAAAAGCAACTGTTATTTATAAATACCTTCACTTGCTGAACTTTATTTTTTAATGTCTGTTCGATAAGCTGCAAAATTTTCTATTAAAAAAAATTTCTACATTTTCGTTTATGCATTTCGTATAAAGTTAAAAAAATGTATTTGTTCTAATTGAAACACAATTTAAATTAATACAAAAAAATGTGTTAATAATCTAGGCCTGAACCTATTTGGACAAATTCAAAAATCATATTTTGGTAGGACAAAAAATATATTCATTGATTATAAGGAAAGTCTACAATTTGAACAACGATTTGCTTTCAAAATTAAATCGTACTCGCCCATCAATGAGTTATAATACAATTTTGACTGAAATTAGTAGCAAACAATAGCTGAGATTTTGTTGCGGGGCATGAAAAGCATTTTACCCAAACATAATTGTGTTCAACAAAACAGCAAAGCAAATGCCACCAAAAGCTATTATATGCCATAGCGAAGCATTAGTAAGTGTGTACCTTTATAATAATGTATTTACTAATAAATATGTGCATGTGTATCATTTAAATGTGCATGTGTATATGTGCTTATGGAAGTGTGCTTCTATAGAACGGCTTCGGTGCAAATCTCATTTGTGCGCGAAATTTAGCGCTCGCCAAAATGCAATTAATGCAAATTGGTGCCAGCAGACACATACACGTACGCATTTAGATATTTCACCCTGAGCAAATATTTTGACAATGTTGTATACAAGAGTATGTATTAATTACTATAAACACAACTACAGACATACATACCGATATACTTGTGTGTGTGTATATTCATATGTGTAAATGCAGTCAGTTAGTGTTTTTACCGTTATGGGTACTGGCGCACCAAAAGGCCCCTGTAGACTCCAATTTGCATGCACACAAACACATAGTTATGAGTCGGTGTGCATATTGTATGTATGTATGTGCTTACAAATGTATTCAAACGCTTACCCTAATTGAATGGATTTCAATGCATCGTTTGCAAATAATTGTACACAATAATGTTATGCCAAAGCCCACGGTCCGACTAAGCATTGCGTCCATTCTGCGCTTTCAATTGGTGTTTAAATTTATTAAAGGTCCTTCCATTATATTCTCGGGCGTTTTCGCTTTTATTTCCCACCCATAGGAGTCGAATCAAGGTATATTTTTAGCGAAGCGTCGTCATCTACATATATAGTAAACGACATAGCCAAGTCATCGCAGTCGTTGAATTTTTATGAAGCTCATATGTTTTTTTCATCTTCTTCCCCGTCGTCGTGCGTACAAAAAGAGTCATTATTCTAGCGAGGAATATTCCTCTCGAAAGCTCCAAATCCTTCTCATTGCTGTTCAACAGCATTCATGTTAAGGTAAAGGAAAGGTAAAACGAGATTTGTGTTCGTCAGGAAAGGGCTCCACTTTTCAATTACCAAACAATCCAAAGAATCATCTATTGGAAAGAATAATTATTCGTTTGATCTCCAGGCTGTTTTGAAGAAGTGGAACCAAATTGATTTCCTTTGTATTTGGATTTCGAACGAATAAAAGTCGTGGTGAACGGCGTTCCAACTAGCCGTAAGTATATGTTTTGCGGGGATCTCAAATTTGGATATGGTATCGTTTTGAGCTCTAAAATGCGGTTTTAAAGTCTAAAAACTTAATAGTTTGTTTGTTAGAACTAATATTTTACAAGCCTTTGAAGTACTAAACAATGGCTTCCGTCGAGACACCTTACATTTTTAAATTAGCATAACTATTGAAAATTTTTTGTTTTTATTAATTTCCGTTTGTTTTATCATATCTTAGGAGTTTTTCTACAACATACTCAATTTACATGAAAATCTAAAAAAACATTCGATTTTTCATTAAAATATTATGGAATGCCTCATAAGGATTTTTTACTGTCTTATGTTGAGATGGATTCACTAATAGTAGTGAAATTTTAAACGAGGTGCATAATGAATTAATTAAGATTTATTTTATTGCCTCTCATATCCCATATAAAGTTTTTGTATACATGTGCACACACACAGCTGGTCAGAGAATTTATGCCACTAAAATAATTGTGAATGTATTCGCTTGTTCATTTACTGCTTCAAGAAATCCAATATCCCTGTGGTTAATAAATAATCAAATAGATTAAATTGTAGCACAGATGTACACTCTTCTATTCACACGTATACATAAATATTAAAAAAAAAAAAAACTTACTTATACACTCACATACATATGTACATACATACATTCGAGTACATTCAAAGGTTGAATAAATACGCTACATTATTTTGTATACATATAAAATGAAAAAAAAAATCCTTATTAAAATAATAATAAACAGGTAATGGCAATCCTGAATCCTCAGCGACTTCATTAATGTCTCACCACAGCATTTATTCAACAATGAAATGCAATAAATACGTGATGCATGAATAATTGTTGTTGGTGCCCATTGTGGCAAGATTATTGGTGTATCACTTAAATAGTGATACGGCAAGAGCTTTCACAATATTTTTTTTTATTTTTTACAATAATATTGCAATATTTTTATTATTATTTATGTGAATCGGAGCAGCTTTGAAGTGCAGTTTTTCAATTTAAATTATATAAAATTTTATATTTCTGCAATATTTTATGCACGCACACGTACGCACGCCAATAAGTGCCTGTGAATACAATCGATTGTTACTTGTTCTCTTTGCTACATCAACAATTTCACATCTGAAAATATATTTTTTGTTTGCGAACTGAATACCTGAGCGTACAATGCAAAATTATTTATTAAAATTTATTTAACTTTTTTCTTTGAATCAATGCGTGTCATTTACTAGTATTACTCGTATACGAGTATGTAATAAAAGTTCGAGTACATCTCTTCGTTATAAATTGTTGACAAAGACAAAGTCATATGATTGTTGGTTAAACATTTATTTTGCAGTTTGTGTACAAAAAAACCAGCAAGAGAACTGACAGTTGTTACGAAACAATAATTTTGTTAAATGTAAGCCACATTTTTTTTAAATTTTATTTTTTAGTTATGAGCACCTCTGCACTGTCTTTTGAATTTGTAAAATGTCGATGTTTATTAAGTTATTTAAATTAATTTAAAAATTGTATGAAGTAAATTCTTTTTTTGACAGAAGAGAAAAAATAAAACTATCTTTTGTTTCTGGAGAGCTCTTGTCAAATGAAAAGGCGTATTTTGGATAAAAATTGCTTTGAAATAAAATTTACTTTTCTTTTTATTTTTCTTACCATTAAATCCTTTTTAAATCTTCAGCTGCGCTTCGCAAACCAATATTGCATAACCCAATCCATTTATTGTATGCGGAATTTATGTTTTTCACTTAAGAGAAAAATAAAGAAAACCGTTTCCTGCAAGATTTGCTTTTTATCACTTGCGCTATAATTGAAACGATTAAAATCGATCCGAGTAGTATTCGATTTTTTTTTAAATATTTATGTTAAGCTTTAAACATAATCAAATCGCTTACCAAATTTCGTCGTACGAAGCGCTGCCGCCGGTTGAAATTCGTCCCAATACTTCGCACTGTGAAAGAGAACCGCAACGTAATTCGCATCATCCAATAAATCGTATAAGAAGCGATGCTTCCTAATTTCTTCGATTATATATTCAGTCGATCCATTATATTTTCCGGTTGATATTTAAAAATAATTTTTTGATATTTTTCATTTAAAATAAATTAAACCTTTCGTCGCCAAGTTACGTCGGACGATCTTCGTCGCCGCTTTGGCTGTGTGTAATCTGATCTACTGCAGTGTGTTTTAATTTTGATTATGTTTACAGCATTATAGTGTCAATGACTTTTCATCATACTATTCCAACATGGCCATTTTTTTATATGCTTTTTATTGCTCACATTTATTATTTGTTTAGCATCACATGATGAGATATATTATTCATTCCAAGATGACTTCAAAACGAAAATCTTTCTATTTTGAAAAGTTTAGGCAAGGTTAGAAGCAGTGTTGTTCCTTTGCCAAATTTCGTTACAAGCATTGTATAAAATTTTTAAATAATTGGAGAGTGGGCATCTTAAAAAATCTTGGTATTTTGCTGTGTTCTCATTCGTTGGCAATTGAATTTACGAAAGCGTGAATTTGATTGTGTAAGCTCAAGGCGAATTCATGAATATTGCAAAACACCGGTTTATTGTAGGTATAATAAAACTATATTTATTTATTCTTTTACTAGGTGAAATAGATCACTGGGGTTCATTTCTAATGGCAGGGACAACAATTTTATTTATGTTTTTCAGTGAACTGCACGTACGAGTATGTTACAAAAAAAAATGTTTCAAATAACAAGTTTTTGATTAAAAAGCAGTTTTTGGACAACTACTCAAATGTGTTGAATTCTAAGCGGTGTTGCCCAATTCAAGTTTTTAGTTAGATTATTTAAATAAAATTTGGCTTATAAAATAATTTACATTTTATTTGAAAATGCTTCTGCTTGCTGATGTAAAAAAATTGTATAACTCCAGTACCGATAGCGTCGAAATAAGCAAGGGTTTTCAGACTTTTCTTAAAAAATTACAAAAACAAGCATTATTTTCAAGCGAACTTGTCGCATTTTCCTGTGAAAGATCAAAAAGTAATTTTTACCAAAAATAACCGGCTTTAATGTTTCCTCTTGTTCAAACTATTGGATAAACTGATACAGCACAAACTATTAAAATCAGTTCACCTCAAAGTAGGAGAAATTGAGATACAAGTTGATGCTTGTCTTTTTTAGACAAATAAGACACTTTTGTTTGATAATTTCAATGGTGGAAATAAAAATATATGAGTTATTCAACATGAAGAAGCAAATAAATATGCGTTAAGTTTCCTTAGTAGAACACAATAATGCAAGATTCTGCAAATTTTGCGTTCATATACTTTTTCAGATATTTTTCTATTTGAAAGAGAAGTGTGCGTCATTCTGCTGCAAGTTGTTGCTGTATATTTTCCACTATAGATCTATTCGAACAGACCAATTTTCTTTTTTTTTCAATTTTTGTTTTCTGCCTGATATTGTCATGAAATTATATGCAATACCAGGTTCTAAATGCACCTTCCAAAGATAAAGGAAAAAAATCTGCAAATATCCATCACACATATTAATTAATTTCGCCATTATATGTATTTTTTGGAGAAAGATTAAAATCGCAAGCTTGTAATTGATCACTACTGGTTAGAACTTCAAGTGACTTTTATTTTGATATCAGTTATTTACTCAAATACCAACTTTCACTGTCATTAAATTCTCTTTAATTACCTAATACTTTACGAAAGTATACTGGAAAATTTAAGCTCCCATAAAAATCAATTACTTAAGTGAAATGCAAAATAGTTATCTGAAAAATTGTCATTTAAGCAATTCTCATTGATACATTCATGTATTAAGTACAGACGTACGTACATATGTACATATTTAACATATTTAAGTGCGACAGCGTAAGCACACTTTCGATTCGTGTTAACACAAGTCCCCTTGCAATAGCCAATGCAACGCAGATACATTTGCAGTCGGTAGGTATATATACAAATGTATATATGTATGTATGTAGCTGCTGTTGTCAACTGACAGTTGCATTTGGGATTTATTTTCCATTATAGCTTTTTACATAGCTCTAAGCCAATTTTGCACAACCCTACAAAAAATGCGTTTAATCTAGGATGAGTCCGAGAATAGTCGCAAGGGAACATGCAACTAATAAAATTTCGGTTCTCTTTATATTGAATGAACTGTTGCCTTTAGTTCGAGCATATTCTATGAAGAGACTAATTGTCTCCTTTTATATCCAAATGGGTATAAATGACGACCAGTATATTTCTTGAATCAAAAATAAAAATTATTGCATGTTGCTAAGCGAACACTCTCCTTACATGCCAACGACTCGCATACAATTTCGTTGCCTAAGTGCGTACATATCAGGGAACAGCAAAGGGTGATTGTACAATATGAAAACGGCACTGAAGATGGCACAACGCCGAAACCGGTAGGTCACAAAACCAAATTTGACAAAGGATGACGTTCCAACATACATCAAATTTTCACCGTGTCGAAACATAAAATGTTGATACGCAATCATTGCACTAAACATATGTCTTTGCGCTCAAGCGATCGAACTTGTTGGAACACTCATATTCAACGTTGATTTTAATGCAATCAATCGTGTTCGTTTAGTGATTTAATCATCGATCGTATTAAATCACTCAAGTCGGGTATTTATTCGTTCAACTCAATATCAGTTATTTTAATGAAGAATAAATGAAAAAAAGCACAAATAAATGCTTTGATTTGTGTGTCGGTAGACAAACTGAATGAGGGAAAAAACTGAATAAGACAGAAAAGAAGGAAATTAATTCATCACAACAAAAGTATAGCTATTTTCCTACAATAAATATATATATTACTTAAAATTGAAAAAGAAACTAAAAAAATGACAATTTTAATTTCATTACTCGAGTATTAAATTATAAAAACAATGCATTTATAGGCGTGATTGCATGTACTTGCGTTCAACTTAAAACAAATATACAGAAGAATTTGGCCGTCTGATATTTTTTATGTTGTCAAATTCTGCCTGCTTCTGCACAACAAACTGAATAAATGGTTTGTAATATGGTTTGATTTTATTCAAATCGAACTTTCGTTCGCTCAAGCAAAAGATTTTATACAAACATGTTCGATCATTTTACGCATAATTATCCGTGATGCTTTGAACACTTTAAAGACAGCAAGCGACAAGCAGCATCCGTCAAATATTAAAATGCAAACGTTCTTATAATAATAATAATTTTGGCGCTTTCACTATATAGCTCAGTGTTTGGCCGAGCTTCTCCTACCATTTGTGGTGTGCGTCTTTATATTTTAACACAAATGGAGGGACCTACATTTTTTTCGAACGGCAGTTGTATTTATGAGAAGCTTTTTTATGGCAGAAATAACCTCGGAGGTTTGTCATTGCCTGCCGAGGGGCGACCGCTATTAGAAACAATTTTTCTATGATTAATAGTTTACTTGCCTGGGCTGAGGTTCGCTATCCCCTCGACCACAGCGGCCACGTTCTTGGATATGTCGTTCTTGGATATGTCGCTGACGTCTTCAAAATATTCAACAAGCTGGCTTTAAGACGAAATTTTGCTGTCATTACGTCGTGAAGTGCTGTCGTCTAAGTGTTCAAAGCATAAGACGAGTTCGCCAGCAGGATGCCGATTTTATTAAATGCTGAGGTTTGTTGCATGATTAAATGTGAGTAAGAAATTTGTTGTATGATGAAATCAATAAAAAGGTGATTTTTTCTCACCAATGCATAGTTTATCATAACCGAAAACAATGAATACAGGACTAAACTACAATTATACCCATTTAAGACTTGTTGTGACTAATTAATGTCCAATTGTATCCGATAGAGACTAATCACGGAATACTCACTTTAGAGATTAGTCGCACAATTTTTTACAGGGAAGTAACAAAAACAAAAGCACGAAGCAATAAAATTTGAACTCCAACGATCCGTTGCCTAACTCCGACTGTATATAAATTTGTTTGTATGTTTGCTTGTGTATGTAAAATCGCATATTTATTTGCAACTAAACGTTAGCTGAATACACATTCTGAGATTAATTTTATTAGTGTCTCACAAGTGGAAACAATTGTGCCAAACACATGCAACCAGCACACTTTTGCACTCAGCTGTTAGTGCCTACACACACACTAACGCACAAACACTCGCACGCATACAAATCAGCTGACAAATGAACAAATGCTTACAAACGCTTTCCTTGTTGAGCTTATAGTATTGAAATATGTAGAAAGTCGTCCACAACACAAACCGTTACTCGAGTGGCACTTGCATATGTAACGCTTTGCCATCAGCGATAATTGTTAGCATGTATTCACAGTGGCGTTTAAAATACTAGCAGTGAGATATCTTGACCAAACTACAATAGTTACAGAGAGATGTATATCAAATAAATGGTATTAATGTGTATATTTGCACAAAACCAAATCAAATTTAAAATCAATTTGTAAGTCGTAAAGATATTTGCATATAAATATATTCAACTTTTTTATATTTTAAAAGATGTTATAATAGGTTTTAAGTAAAAAAAAAGAATCGTTGAACCAAGCACACCCGATTTTCGGGGATTACGTACTAGTACTTGTAAATTTAGATTATTTTTTAATTAAAATACAGATTAAATTCTAGAAAAAACAATTAAAGTATATACAAATAAATTAATAAATCAGAAAAAAAGATCACAAAAATATTTACTAATTTTTTACTAGTGTTTTTAGGAAATTTTCAAGTAGGCAGAAGCTAATTCAATTTAATTGTAAATAAGTGGATGCTTGAAGTCATTACAAATTATTGTTGATTTTTGACAATTTTTTTTACCGACGCTTGTCGCCAACACCTTTCTTATAACGCAACTCTTAAAGAAAATTCTCATAAATCGACGGTAGATAATATTTTAGCCACCTGAATTTTATCTTTTTTAGACTGAAATTTAATGTGGTACAAAACTGCATGCTCAATTATTTTTTCAATGGACAAATTATTTTTAATTTTGTTTTAGTTTATATCTTCTGATAACTGATAAAAAAATTTAAAATATTTTAATTAAGACATATATGCAGTTTAAGTAACAATAACCGCTGTTGAATTTGGGAATAATTAGTGATCAAAATTTGTAATTAAAAATCACTGCTTATAAACCAAGCTCCACTGTATGTATGCACATTAGGTTTGTACAGTAAATATAAAGACGGTTTTTAATGATTTTACCACCTATGATTTTTCCATATCACAAAATATATAGATGGCGCTCTAAGCAAATTAGGTTTTCCACATGTTTTACATGGAAACAAAAGAAAGTTTTTTGTAGAAATTTCATAGAACTCATAACAAATAATATTCTTAAGTTGGTAAACTCTCTGCGGTAGAGGACTTCAATATGTATTTTGATTTTCTTCTGATTTTCCGTCAGGGTGGAAATTGAATGTACATATATTGGAACGATTTTCCGTCATCCCTTGTCAAATTTTATATACATCAGGCTTCAATATACCTTATTGTTTATTTATGAATTTTTTAAATAAAAATTAGCTATTTTCTAGCAGTTCCCCAGAATGTAAAAAAAAAGCAAATGATAAATCTATAAAAAATAGTTAATATTCAAAAATAATTCAATAAACTTTGAAGTCTTCTTGGGACAATTCGAATTTTTATATTGAAAAATATTGATTTTCAAGGACTACAATACTCTCAATTCTAAGGTATGTAAGTAAAAATTTGAGCGCTAAAAGTTTTTCCTTCAATAAAAAACAATTCTGGAAGTGAGAGCATTCTGATTCAAACTTAACTCCCACACCTTTTTGACCACCTTAATGTTCATATTTACACATATAAAATGTACACAAGGTGCATTTGTATATATTTATAAGAAAAGTAAGTTTAAATCGTTTGTGTGTGTGTTGTCGTTGTTGTTGTTGTTGTTTAAGTACGCTGAGCTCATAACACGGCTGATAATTTGTCGGCGGCTAGCAACTCTAAGAGACGCTCTGCTTGGCATGGCGCAGCAAAACGCTTTGCTGTTGTATGTTATTGCAACTACATATAGACAGTCGGTGAGTTAATGCCGTCAGCATGCTCTATCAAATGAAAGCTTTAAGTTTACACTAACACACATACATACACACACACATGCACAAATACACACGAGCAAAATGCCAATTCACAATTGCAGGAAAGCAATAAAAAGGATATAAAGTAGTAAATGCTCAGCGCCAATGCTTGCATACAAATTAACAAGGAGCCCACATACTAATCTAAGTATCTAACTGTAATTGTGTTTGTACATAACATATGTATGTGTTAGTAAACAGTTACTTTTATGCGCATTTATAAACACTTGAGTATATTTATTGGGTATTTGTGCAAACATATGCGCGCTGCGCAAACTAAAGTATTGTTGTGCATTTAAAAGTAGGCGCTGACTGTCACTTGAACTACTTTTTCTAGCTTAGAAATGCTGCTCGCTCGTTTGCTCTTATTGCACATGTGTGTAAAGTCTTAAATGCATGCAACTAGATAAGGTCCCAGCAATAAAAAAAAAGAGTTGATTTGCTAAGCGAAACATGGTTTAATAATAATAATAATTTTATATATTTACTTAAGTTTTGGGTCTTTGCAACTTTAGAGATTTACCCAATTTGTTGTTTAACTGAAAATTTTGTCGTCAGAGTTATCTGCGATTTGATAATGCTAAGATAAGCCGCGAAGCTTTAGTATAAATTTAATTGACATGTGCAGATAATTACAGCAATTCTACAATTTTCTTACATTTCTCGTCATACAATTCCTAAAAAAAATTCGGCGCACAGGTACGAGGGCGATTTGATAAGCCAAAGTCACTGACTGCTGCCCTTAACTGCCATCTATTAGTAGACTTCTGTAAATTTTTAAGCAAACTACGTCATTTAGTTTATGCTTGACAGCTATTGAAAGCAGATGACTTTTAATAAAAATGAAAAAAAATTGAATTTCGTGTGCTGATTAAAATTTTTTTTTACATATAAACACAATTACTGAAAAGAAGGTAGGGTTTGGTAAATACTAAAGAGGCACGGCACCATCAACTTCTATGGTTAGGAAGTGGTTTATTGAGGTCCGTTGTGGTCGTTCAGGTCGCCCAAAAGAGGTCCTTACACCAGAAATCGTCGATAAAATCCAGGGAATGATATTGGATGACCGGAGAATTAAAGTGCGTGCGGTGGCTGAGGCTGTGGGCATCTTAACTGAGCCGTAACATCACATTTTACACGAATAATTGGATATGAAAAGGCTATCCGCGCGATGGGTACCGCGATTGCTAACATTCAACCATAAGCCCTCTTTTTATATGATCCAATTTTAGTTTAACCTGCAGAAACGATTGCGCGCTTTTTATTTCTTGAGAAGTTTTTTAACAAAACGAATGCTGATATTTATTTTTAAAAGATTGTGCCAGCCAAAAGACAGTCTCATTTTCTCTTAAATTTGCCATCCACAGTTTGGTAAAAGAGGTAAAGTCTAAAAAGCTCTAGCAAAAATTGGTGAAGTTAAGTAAGGGACTTTAAAAGTCAAACTGGTATTCTACTTAGTACAATATAATATGTTATACTGTTCACTATGCATTAATAAACACTAAAAATACTAGGTTATAAATATTTCTGACCCAGGAAAAAAAGTTTTAGTAAAGCTTTTTATTTTTCAGAAAAATGCCATTTGGTAAGATTTTAGGGGATTTTGGATATGAGGAGTAAAATTGTGGTGAGTTCGGGTGTGGTGAGTTTAAGCGCAGTAACTTAAGGTGTAGTGTTTAAGTAAGCTGAGAAGAAGCAGCACTTGTCGCTGTGCCCAAACATTTCCGTCTACACCATTCATAACAAAACGGAAACTAATACGTGAAATTTCAGGGACGTTTAGTTTAGTTTGGATGAGTTTAGTTGTCGTGAGCGCAGGTATGGTGAGCAATAGAAATACTTTTTGACTTCTCTAAACATATATATATATTTCCTCCATTCCTTTCGTCACATTCGCCATATTGATTTTCTAGTTGCAAAGGTGAAAAACCCGGTTCGAGCGCCACCAAACCCTTGCGCTTCATTTTCTAAGTTCTTACTAAAATATTCAGGTCATTAAAAAGTGATTGATGTGCTGACCTCTGGAATAGCGTGCATATATATTTTCTCATGTGTTATTTCGTTATCAGGGTAAAGTAATTTCACTCAATTTTGCAAAAGTCTCCGATACTTAAGGTGAGTAAGTACTGATGCATTGAAAATTTTTCTTTTAAAGCTTATATGTAGTTTAAAATGTTAACAATGTTTTGTACCAGATTGTTAATAATTTAATAAAAACCGAATGATGGCATTTTCCTTCAGCAATGATCAACTAACTAGGCCACATTTCACTAGTCTTCAAGGGATTTTAACACTTTCTCAAAAGTATAATCAGCCATCAGCAACCTATTAACAAATTATCAACAAAATATATCGTTTCTAAAACAAGTTAGTTTAAATAAAAAATTAGTAATTTAATTTCGAATCAAAACTTTATTCTAAATAATTTATTTCATATCACATTTTGTGATTTCTATTATACGAATAATCTTCAAGAAAAGGCGCTTTGCAATTTGATGTAGAAATTTTCTTCAAGAAATAATTATACGAGAATTTTTTTCTTGAAAGCTTCAGACCGATTTAAGAAAATTGTATAGAAACAAATTTCTTTTTAATTTCTTTAGTGACATTTTATTAGATTATGCTAAGCCGAAAAACGGATAGAGCTGCCGTAAAATGGTTTTAGTTAGATTTTTAAGATTTTGTATTATTTTATGAAACATAATAAATATGTTCGTGCGTTTTTGACATGGTTTAGCTTATTTGCATGCCAATATTGAGAAGCATTGCTTAAAAATGTATGCCTCGCTGAATGCAATTCCTTTTTCTTGAGGTGGTTTAATATAATATACTCAGAGCACAGCGAACTACTTCCCATTTGGTCTCATAGTAACTACACTCAAAGCAATTATTTTCAAATAAAATACCACAAAATGTAATACTCGTACATTGCACTTAAACAAATCCAGGTGTGTGGCTATGCTCTTTTACATACACACACACACACACACTTCTCCACCTCCTGCTGTGGGCAAGTGTATGGATGATGTTCAAGTTTTATTGAATGAGCACAATAAGGATCATGTGCAAATGTCCTTAAAATTTATAAACAGATTTCTTATCGAAGATTTATCGTTAGCAATCTAATAAATTAAGGTAAAGTGCAAAACGCAAATGTGATCAACAAAAGCAGCAAAAAAGCTACAAACTACTACATTACAACAAATGAATCGTTGAAACGGAGTGCACTCAGTTAGTTGGTCATGAGTGCAACATGAAGTGTGCACTGATATAATCAAAGCATTTCAAACAAACCAAAATACGAAAATAAAACTTTTACTAGTAAGTAAGTATTGAGTAGTTTTATTTTTTTTTTATTTTTTATATACTTTCTGTGACGGCAGTAACTCAACTGATGATTCGATGAAATCAATTGTTGCTTTGTAGAAATTTGGCTAAAATAAATTATATTTGCAATTGCAGTTGAGCAACAAAGATGACAAGGGAAAGGATTGAAAAAGAAAGAGAGCGATTTTAGTTTCACTCAAATCCATTTCCAAATGAAATTTGGCGTATGTGCAGGCGGTCGGTTGGTCAGTAAAGTGCAGTGATAGTTCAACTCCGATTGTGGAAGTTCTCTTTCACAACTTTGTCAATAATTCGAAATAAAGAAAGTGTCGCATTACATTGCTGATTGCTTCAGCAAATGTTTTTCTCTACATTGCGTACAATGCTAAATTTTTGTTTTTTTAAATACAGCAAGCAACTGTAAACTGTAAATCTTTGACTCAATGTTGCACGCATCCTGCGTTTATGCTACGTGCATCCTTTCGCAGCGGCGACATCTTAAATTTTCGCATTTCACTTCCAATTTGTCGGCGAATAACCTTAAAATGGTTCAATTTACAAAGCGTTCGAGTAGTAGCAGCAGCACTGGCAGCACACAATCCTTTCCTTTTGTCGCTTCTCTGCCTGTTGATTTTCCGTTGCCCATTCGTAGCACCCAGGGCCCTGCCGTTCGTTCGTTTTTATGCTTAACTTAATTCAATCATTTCTTTTATGGTCGCACATTTGTCTCAGCGCACAGTCGCGACGTCGCTTTGGCATTGCAGTATTTTTGCAAAAATTGCTGTATGCAGTTTTTTTTTTTTTAATATACTTTTCACACAAATCAAAGATTTATTTTATTTTATAGCGGAAATTGAATTCGTGATTAACACTTTCAAATGCTGCTGATTTCGTTTGCTACTTTATTCTTAGTATCGATTCTGTTTTGCATATATGTATGTATGAATTTGTGCGAGTATTTCTTTTCCTAAAAAATAAATGAATACCAAACTGGTATTCAGCCGATTTACACAATCAGCGCCTTTAATAACTATATCAAAATCACATATTAACGAAATGGGACAACTTACATTTAAGTAATTTGCTCAAAACTGAAAATATATCTGGTATATGTTTTCGTTAAAAATGTAGAAGATTTTTCTCAAAATGTTTGGAAAATAAATTTTTTATAATCCCTATCAATTTTAGTATTACTAAATGTGAGGTTTTTGACAAGAGGGTTTAGGTGCTACTTTCTTATGAGGTAAAAGAAAGGTGTGATTATATGCCGGGTACTCATGAAATATGATGGGTAAACTTATTTGTATGTCTACAGGAAAGCATTAGTCGAACATTTTCCAAGACTATTTTATAGCAATTTTGCGATTAGGCTGAACTTTGCCAAAAATGGTCAAGAACTAGTTCTAAAAAAGTCAAGTTCTTATGCCGGAATCATCTCCAAAAAGTCTTTGTATGATCCCGAAATGATTCCGAAATGAAAATTTGTATCCCTTAAACTACTTTTAAACTTAGCATTTGGCATGATGTTAAGCGAAAATATTTATAGATGACTGAAACGATTATGTGATCCTATAGAACCTTTCTAATGACAACCAATTTATTTAAACTCTTATCTCGAGACAACTGAAATTAAATTGCTTCGTTTATGTCAAAATTCCGTTTTCAATCGAGTCAAATGTTTCAAAATTCGATGTAATGTCTAGTGAAAATCGAAGTCGATAACTGTGTCTTTACAATTCGATTATCATTAAAATTTACTAATTTGAATCACATTTTTAATTTTTAAAAGTTCAATAGGCCAATCAAAAATGCATTTAATTGTTTCAGAAGTACAATTGGAAAAGATTTTACCGAAAATTTTTCTGAAGTAGTCGTGAAAAGGCCTAGTAATAATCCTAATATATTATAGTTTTTGAAATATATTTGAATTAGACCGGAAATAATATCGAACTAGTTGTGGAATTTACCTCAAATAAAACTGAGTCATTGGTGCCGATAGAGCATTGAACTATTTCGGGCTAATATAGTTGTTCTAACCGATTAGCACAAAACGCCATTTACACTTGGCGAACAATATCAATAATAAATAGCTGGCACCAAAATGTGCGGAACTATTTTGCCCGAAAAGTAGCGCGGAGAACAACCAAACTGAGCGGCAGCTGGTGCGCCATCTGCATGTGAACACAAAATATTACTAGCGATGACACGATCTAGTAAATTCTCTTTACACAACTTTTTCCTGGGTGCTTTACAGCGTTTAAATTTTTCAAAACTACAAAACACAAAGCAATTACAAATTTATATAAGGTAAACGTAAATTTTAAGCATACTCGTACCAGGAAATTCATTTATGCCACAAAATATCTACTTAGTCAGACTTAATATTGGTTGCTCTATAATAAGACTTTGATAGTTGTTTTTAGATTTATGTTATACGTACAGTTAAAAACTAGGGTTTAAATAAACAACGCGTTGTATTAAAAAAAAGTTGCAGATGATGGTCAGTAAAAAAATTACCAAAAATTAACGGCAACTTGGAACCACTTCAAATTTGTACCTTAAAGTATCTACTAAATTTGAATGGTCCATAAAACTGCACACTCAAAACAAAAAGGAGCTGAAAAAATTATTTTTATGAACATTCATTTTGCGAGCGTAAATTAAAAAATGAGAGTACGTAGATGGTTGAAATTTCGTCACATTCTTTGTTTTTTAGTGACCGTCCGTGAAATTTTCATTATGGACCGAAAGGAAGTTTATTTGTTTTCTTACAAAATCCTGATGCTAACTTTAAACAAAATTAAAAAGCCGAATTTAATCGAGCCAATTTATGTTTGTCCTTCTTATATAAAGTCAGATGCCAGTTAAAAATTTAATTTTAATTAAAATTGCATAGTCAATTTAATTGAACTGCAATAGCGGAGTAAAAACATATAGAAAATATCGCTCTTAATTTGCTACAGGCAAAATATGAATGAAAATGAAAATTTTATTTCTTTGTATGTATGTATGCACGTGTACGTTTTCAAAAAGACACTCGCATACTGACTCTGTTACCACATTAATTTATCTCATTGTAGGCAACTGAAAAAAAAAAAGTTAAAAAATATGTAATGAATTTAAATCTGAGCATTGAATTGTGCCAAGCGCTGATTGCTAGCAGTTAAACTAACAATAATCAGACATACGTACGCAAATATGTACATATATACACATACAGCCAGGTAAACAAACACACTAATGCACAAAAAAATATAAATACAAACTTTATTTTCCCAGCACAATCCATGTGGCAATCTTCTACCAACTATCGGATTTTTTTAATAAAAAAACTAGCTTATGTGTAAAAATATAAATCTATAAATAAATATGTATATACATATGTAAAATATAAATCAAACAAGCACTCGATTGTTTTCGTTTTATTCATTTTATACACACTTATTTTGCAATTAAAGTGGTTTGATAAATTGCTGTGATTCCGCTTTGGTCACACACATACATACAAAAATTCACTTGCATTTGTATTTGTATATGTACCGTGTATGCAAATACACTAGTTGAAAACTACATCACAACTAGTATGAATCACAAATACAACTAGTCAGCCAACTGTCTCTTTTTCCCACACAAGCAACTGGTATTTTAAACATGGGCATATCCAACAAGATAGCAATTGTAAAATTCGAATCAGAAATGTATCAGTCTCGTTCTAGTACAAAATAGACAAAAAAAAACACTAGTCAAATTATGGACCAAACATACTAGTCTTATACTAGTTCACAACTTTTTAACCGGTCTAGTGCACAAGGCTTTATGTATAAAAGTAATTTATGTATATAATATAAAACAGTATTGCATGAATAAATTGTTTTGTATTTGGCAAAATTCTAGTCTTTTTCGACTAATTCGATTTCAATCTGAAAATTCTAGTTTATAACTTTTTTATTTTATCTGACTAGTTTGGTGTTTCACTGCAGGGTATTCACAGAAAGTCAAATATTCGTGTGTATTTACATATGTACACACAAGTGAGAGTAATCCTATGTCAATATGAATGACTGCAAATATATAATTTTATATTAATAACTGACTTCAAATGCGCTCAGCTCCAAACATTCATTTCATCTGCATACATTAGAGTGTCGGCTATTTTGTATTTAATTTCTTTAATTGCTGCCTTCTCCTAAATTTCAATAATTTGCCCAAACAAATTTCGAACTCAGAAGACTTTCATTTTCATAATAAATCCTACTTAAATAATTTAACGTTTTCCATAAAAATTTCATGGGAATTTTGAACTTTTTGCATTTAGTTTCGTCTTTCAGATAAAACGAAGAATACAGCAATAACCAAAGTATGTTCTTATTGAGTATTGAACTTTCTGGCAAAAAAAGGTAAAAAATATTTTATTTCAACGTCAATTCAACTCAAACATAATATCTTAGGCTACTTTTCTATATTCAAAATTTATACAGTTGGAATGTTAACATTTCTAACATTTTTCAACACAAGCATCACATGCGTTATATGAGAAAAGTTGCGGAATATTGTCAAAAAAAAATTTCTTTATCAGCGGTAATTTTTCAGTATCTTGAACTTGCATTTTGCTATATACTTACTACAATTGAGGGGCTACTAAACTATGTATGTATACACAATAATTTTTTTTTATCGAAATATCGATTTATTCACTACTTCTACAATATTTAACTTAAACTTTTCACTTTGACTGAAAAATTGTCATATGATTTATGGTATGCCAATAGATGGCGCTGTGCCCTGATAATTATTTTAATCGTGAATGTCTGTTTGTTTATTAGTTTATAACTTTTTAACCGTTTTTCCCCATAGAGGTTGTGTCATGAGAAAATATGGCAGAACTGGAAAAGATGCGGAACTCCTGCCATACCAACCAAAGTTTTCATGTTGCACATGCTTATATTTACCTTGAAATAGTTATGGTAGAGTACTGAAAATTGTTAAAGAGATATATGAAATAGTTCCATGCATTCTGAATTTTAGATAACGCATATCTCTGGAAGTTTGTTCGAGTAGAATTTTTTACGAATATATATAAAACTAAACCCATGATTATGGTACATAACTTGAATTTATTGTAAATGTAGGCGCGATATAAAATCGCGGGGTAAAAGCCCGCCGGTATAGCCTAGTATTAAAAAAAAGTTAATAAAAAAAATTAATAAAATGGACTTTAATGTAATCTACAAAAATTTACGTATAAACGATAATAATTACAAAAAAATCCAAAAAATGTTTGCACTTTTAAGACAAAAACTTAAAGGCAAACACATAAAACTTAGGAAACTAACGGACACTCTCATAGCACAGTTATATGGTATACTTATATATATGTATATATGTATATAAACGGGTGTATATGAAAGGAAAAATACAATAAAAACGATTTTATTCTTAGTGGCATGCCACGTATGTATGTATGTATGTGTGCATGAACTTGCGGTCGATTGATTGCAATAAAAACACTGAACGTTGTTTTCATATAAATTACACCAAGCCGAAGCTTAATAATTGTACATGTATGTATGTACATATGTTTTTATGAAATTCATTCTTTGTTTGTGCAGAATTATATTGCTCGCTAGCTGAAGTAGTATCCCATTTAAAAATGGAAGTTTGTGAACAAAAAAGACGGCATCTAATAAAAAAAATATCTCACCTAGGAAAAGTAATATCAAATATAAAACTAGAAAGCTTACTAATATACCCTCTTTTGTGTATTTAATGTAATTATTGTAGGTGTATTTGAGAATTTATAGAATTTTTTACGGAAAAAATACGCCGTGATTATTTTTCAAAATTTTGTTAATATATAAAATTAGGATTTTCTGTGTTGTATTTGTAGAGTATATGTATGTACATATGTATGTATGTATATGCACTAAATATGCCAAATATAATTTTTTTAATAACTATTATAGAACACTCACTTTCCGTACTTTAAATGTATTAAACACACACAGACTTAAACTAAGCGATGTTATGGCAGTCAGTACTGACTAAATTAATTTTTGAATTCAAATATTTTTGAGTACATTTTGTTTGTTTTATTATATGGATAAAATAAATACTTATGTCTGTACAAAAGCAGCTGGCGCTTAATAACAACATATTGCAATACAAATATAATTAAATTTTTAGAAAATAATTATCGAGCAAAGTCCCCTTTGTTAAATGAATTTGTTTAAATTTTAAATATAATTCGCATTTCGTCCAAATTAACATACATATTTAAATAGTTGCATGTACGTAGGCTTAAATATTTCATTGATAGATTGATTGATTGTGTAAATTTTTTTAAAATAAAATTTTACTAAAAAAATTATATTATTTTATTTTTTTTATTTTTTTTGTTCTTTTCTTTGTCGTTGCTGAGGTGGAAGGTCTCAAAGTGCGAGTTCTCGTACTGCGTTGTAAATTTAAAGAAGTGCATATTTTTTAAGTGGATTCGATCACTTTCTCACTATGAGGGACACTGAAATTACACTAAATACAAATTATGGAAGTGTACAACGCTGTACTTTCACCTTTTTGAACTTCCAGTAGTGCCACTGTGTAATATATGAAGCTCAGGAGTTTTCATTGTATTTTTTGGGTATCTTGCAATTTTAGTGTGCAAAAAAATCAATATAAATACAATAAATACAAAAAAAAATACTCGATATCAGTTTCAGCCAATATGATAATAGTTTTTTTACGCAGAACTATTTTAAGTGTGAGCGGACTTCGGCCGCGCTGTAAAAAAAATAGCCCTGGCCGGATAACCTCTGGCTACCCCATCAACAGTATTTTAGTATTTTTGCGTGGGGCACCTTTCCTTTTCATGGCAAAAAACACTCGGAGGCCGTGAAGTGAGCGCAAAAAAAAACGGATTCTAAAATGTTAGCTTTTTCATACCCAAACTAAGCTTTGAACATGGATAATCGGCTTCATACAGACTTATAGCACGAAACCCGGCAGACAAGGTAGGTTGGCCGCCGAAGTTACCAACTAATTTATAAAATTCGTACTTATCCGTAGTTACTTTTAAGTTTGTTTTTTTTTTTTTTTGAACTGCTTTGCAATCCAAACCAAATCCAATGCAAAAAGCACTATTCCCATATAAATACACTCGCATTTAGGTCAATCGCAAATAAAAAGTTCAGTTCAATTAATTTTATTCTCTGACACAATTATCCATTTTTTTTTAACTTTAAAGATGTAAGACTCAACATGCGTTGACCTAATTTCGAATTTTAAAGAGTTTCTGTTACCGTCATTTCAAACAGAAATAATAAATTTTCCCATCGAATTCCTAAAAAAAATATTCTTAACTTATTATTTCGCACATCACGTCAATGAATCCTAATCGAATTCGATGTTGAGTTGCTTAAAAATAATTCGTGGTGGGAAATCGTTTGACGTTTGGCAAGCTGAGTAAGTCAGTTTCAGTTTTGCTGAGAAGTGTAATCACTAAACTACGAATTGCTTGTCGAGAAATGCAAGCACGGCCATGTATGTATGTACGTATAAAGAAGAAAAAGCAGCTGCACTTTTACAAATCTAGAAGTAACACTTGACACGCACACACGCACATCAAAGCTAACCGAGCGGAAGTGAAATCGCTGCGCTTTCACCAGTCAACGCACACCAGCTGCTGCTGCTGCTGCTGCTACTGCAAGTATTTGGCTTCACTTTCATCCGGCCATCAGCCATTAGCCGGCAGCCAGCAGCCAACATTCAGCCACCAACAAAATTGGTGATCACCAACAGCAGCAGCGCATCATAAATGAAATCAACGACTGCCAACTGGCCCTGAACGCGAACTGCTGCTGCTTGCGAGTTGAATTGTTGCTAAATGAAAATACACACACACACACCCGCACAAAGTGAAGCGTGACAACGTATTGTTGCTTTTGTTGTTGTTGCAGTTGTACGCGTCGCCTCATCGACATGGCCGGTGTTGACTACAAATGATTTTGCGCTGATTTAGTGATTCAATGTCACGTCCTAAATTGTGGTTAAAAATTTCTGTTGCACATGTGAGCATTAACCAACACACACACACGCACGCACACTCACACAACCATACACATGCACATATACATACATAGCTGTCTATGTCTGACTCTGACTGGACTGTGTGTGCTGTCCATTGTTTGTTTTGCTGTGCTGAAATTCAACGCCAGCGTTTTACGGTAAATATGTACGTATGTAAGTATGTACATTTGTTTGTTGTTGTACTATGTACGAGTATGTACTATGTTGACGGCCTCAATTTCAAGCTTTATTTGCCTGTTTTTGTTTGTTCTCGCTTAGCAGGCGAAGTGTGTTCAGCTTGTTGCGCGAATGCGCGCATCTATTCTTCAAATTTTCGGTGGTGCATAGAATTTCTGAAATTGAAAAATTTTAAAACTCATCACCAACAACTGCATACCTCAAATTATGCAGCTCCGTTAGGGATTTCTTCTTTTGGCTATTGCCAAGGCTATGAATTACGAAGTGGAACATTTGTTGAATTTTACTATGCATTTTTGGACGATCGTCGAGTAATACTTGTTTTTAGGGCACTTCTAATGATAAATATTAAAGCAATTTTTGTTAAATAAAAGTGACAAGCATGATAAATAACAAATAAATATACTTTGTTCACAAATTAGAGCATAACCACATATTGACAATTTTGGGCACTTAATTTTTCTTCAAATTAATTTAAATTATTTCTCAAGTAAAATATGGTTCATTCTTTAAGAAAAGCCATTAACACTAATTTTTTAAACCACTTACAAAATGTACAATGATATAAAAAAAATTTCTTCAAAAAATGTTTAAAATTGTTTTGAGTAAGTAGTTATTTAGCACATTCGATTTTAAACTGAGGAAGTGCAAGTTGGGATTAAACATCACTGTTGACATTTATAACTTTGAAAAAGTAGAAGACTTCGTTTACTTAGGAACCAGCATTAACATCAATAATAATGTCAGCCTCGAAATCCAAAGGAGGATCACTCTTGCCAACAAGTGCTACTTCGGACTGAGTAGGCAACTGAGCAGTAAAGTCCTCTCTCGAAGGACAAAAATTACGCTCTATAAGTCTCTCAAGTCCCGTCCTAATGTATGGCGCAGAAGCATGGACGATGAAAATATCTGATGAGAAGGCTCTGGGAGTGTTCGAGAGAAAGATTCTCCGAAAGATTTAAGGGCCTTTACGCCTTTGCGATGGCGAATACCGTAGAAGATAGAACGATGAGCTGTACGAGCTTTATAACGACATAGATATAGTGCAGCGAATTAGGATCCACCGGCTTCGCTTGCTTGGTCATGTCGTTCGAATGGATGGAAGCGCTCCAGCTCTGAAAGTATTCGACGCGATACCCGCCGGTGGTAGCAGAGGAAAAGGGAGGCCTACTCTGCGTTGGAAAGACCAGGCGGTAAGGGACTTGGGTACGCTTGGTATTTCCAACGGGCGCCAGTTGGCGAAAGAGAGAAATAACTGGCGTGCTGTACTAAGCTCGGCCAAAATCGCATAGGCGGTTATCGAGCCAATGAAAGAAGAAGAAGAAGTGCAAGTTTTAAAAGTCTTAAATTTTTTTTGCTGGCACATACAATGAGGCAATAATTTTTTCGTAGTTGGTCTTTTTGACAGCTGTTACTTGAAGTTGTCGAAAATTGGGCCTCCCGGCGTGAATTTATTCAAGCCAGCCACGGCGGTCATTTGTACGAAATCATTTTTAAAACATAATGGAAAACCCTTATCTTTATAATGAAGCTAAATTCTTGACCATAGCATTAAATGATATACGTTTTATTACTTCTTAAAAACCATATTTCTAAAAAAAAACACCCTTTAGAACGAATTGCAAAAGAGCGTAATTAAAAAAATTGTCAAAAATCAGTGGTAATTCGTACCCACTAGAAACTTACACTTTGTGGTACTAAAACTGAATGAACAACCATTTTGCATACCACAAAAATTTCTAAAAGTTTTTTTGAAAAGTTAAAAATTTTGATGAAATGACATTTCACATAGCCAATAACCCTAAAACAAATATGAAATCACGAATTTTTTTTAACGAGATTATCAGCTATGTGTTTCGTAACGAATTCATTATTTACTACGCACATTTGTATTATTTCATTATACATAGTTAATGATTACAGGTTTTATACAAACTTTGTATTCGTTTTCGGTATACACCCAGGTAATTCGAAAAGAACACAAACATTTTTTTAATGTTTGCAAAAAATTAAAATAAAACGGATTATTTAATATACTAGCGTTCATTATTTAAGATACAATTAGTAACTAAGTAAAAAAAACGGCAATTGAAAAATTTGAAAAGTGAAAAAATACGTCTAGCAATGGCATGTGGCAAGTGTAGCAGCTACAGATAACGACTACTTCGCCAATACCACACTGCTGCTGCTGCGGTAGGAATTGTTGCCTGCCTTTGGTTCGATATCGGCTAGTGACACCGAGCCGGGCCTATTGAGAAAATGCATTTCCAGATGTTTCTGCAGTCCCTATTGTGTGTCGAAGAATAGATGGCAGATGTCGCTGGATGCTAGCATGCTTTGGGCGTTAGTACTAAATAGCATCTTCCATGGCTGCGAAGAACTATCACCACTTTCTGCAGCACTGCATCTACGTCCGAGTCATTGTTTATTTTCATAGTCGTATGAGGGCGATGAATCACCAGTCGTATCCGTCGTATGAGCGTATAGGTTGAATGGTGACATCCGACGACAGCTCTGGCAAACGCCTTACGCCCGTCCATTTGACGCTGCTATATTGTCTACATCAACATCATCAATATCGTCCGCATCTATTTCTTCATTTTACGCGCCATCATCGGCATCACCATCATCATTGTCTTTCTAAAACGCTTTGTCATTGACTTGCTCATTTATTGCGGCCTGTATCTCAACGCCCAGATCTTTAAAATCTTCATCATCCTCTTCCTCAGAAGCGTCTTCAGCGGTTTCATCTTCAGATTCTTCATCATGTCTTTGAACCTCTTTTCCAACTTTTCGCTCCGAATCACTTTCCTTTCCTTCGCCTTCATTAACTTCATCATCTTCCACATCTGATTTTTCTTTTTTAACACCATCATTTGACTCCTACTCCGTCTCTTTGACTTTTCACTATCATAAGGTATTTTAATTCTCCCTAAAGTCTAATTCAGGAAGCAAAACATATAATACATGCGTTTGTAGAATAAGGAAGAAGTTATCTGCACCTAGGAACCAAAATTTTTTTTTTTATAATTCAAGAGGTAAAAAATAAGTCCATTATTTCTCTTAATTTTGGTAAAACAAATATATATCGAAACCAGAAAGACAAAAACTGTTTCAGCAAAAGATGTTAGCCCCTAAAATAAAAGTCTTAATATTTATTAGCTTAACCCTAATTTTTTTACAAAATGCAAATACCTTCATTCAGATCCGACATAAAACTGTCGAGAAATTAAAAAACACAAACCGACTTCTCTTAAAATGTTCATGCGTCTCTTACATTTTTGTCCGTTAACGATCGATATTCTTTGCTTCTTATTGGAATTGTGAATTGACAGAGTTCACCAAACAAACAGAAATATGCGAGAAAGTTGAGTAGTAAATAATTTTATTATTTTAATAAGCCAGAAGGATATAAAAAGGTAGCAGACAAATCTTTGATATTTAAATCTGAGTGAAGTATATTTTTATTATTAAATTATTACATTTTCTTTTCACATTTAAATGCATGAATTCCGAATAATGTTTACATCGTTCGACGCACTTCCCTGAGACGCACTTCCACTTAGAAAATGTTCCAAAATAACTCTTATTACAAAACCGAACAAGTGTTTTATTTTTTTAATTGAATGCTTTTGCTCAGTGAGAAACATTATTTTTCATGTAATTGTTGGTGTGGGTCACTTATCGCAGTGAGAAAAAAATAAGTGTTATTTGGTAAGAATAAAAATGTTTATTGCTATAATGTTTTTGCTTTAGTGTTTGTTATTATTGTTAGCTCTAAGAGGAGACGATCTCCGAAAAACTTGGAAAAATATACACAGATATTGAAAATTTCAATGTGGTTTATGGTCGTTTGCGAGAGAATATTTGTAATGTACACACAATTTATTTTCAATTTCTATAAAAAATGTTCCAAAATAACTCTTATTACAAAACCGAACAAGTGTTTTATTTTTTTAATTGAATGCTTTTGCTCAGTGAGAAACATTATTTTTCATGTAATTGTTGGTGTGGGTCACTTATCGCAGTGAGAAAAAAATAAGTGTTATTTGGTAAGAATAAAAATGTTTATTGCTATAATGTTTTTGCTTTAGTGTTTGTTATTATTGTTAGCTCTAAGAGGAGACGATCTCCGAAAAACTTGGAAAAATATACACAGATATTGAAAATTTCAATGTGGTTTATGGTCGTTTGCGAGAGAATATTTGTAATGTACACACAATTTATTTTCAATTTCTATAAAAAATATTTAGTTTGTTTCTTAAGTTATTACACATAATCGTACATTTGTATGCACATACACATATAAGTAACCATGAAGAGAATTTATTTAATTTTTTAAATCAAACTAACTCGGAAATGTGCTAAAATATAATAACACCCATTTCAACACTCAAATTCCTTATACCAATTTGTACATAAAAATGGCAAATTATTTATTTTCAGTGTATAATATAATAAATGTACACGCTATCTTCCGCATATCATAAATGTTCGCACCAATTCATTATAAACGCATGAATGTTGTCTAAATAAATGCCTAATGTGTCATTTTTCTACTTATGTGTATCCACTTATATTTTTCTGTTTTTCAATAACCCGCAAACGAAGACACTTAAAAATAAAAGTTTATGCCAAAGTGTCTTTTCCTAACATAAATATCAGTAGTTGGAAAATAACTCACAGTAGAAAACATAAAATGATCCCACAAATTTATTATGTACGGTGAGAAACTCGTTTTGCTTCATACTTTTGTGTTTGTGTCAGTGCAAAATAGTATGGAATTAAGTGGAGAGGGTTATTTTCGATCTCTGGTACCAAGTGGTGATCAAACGAAAATAGTAAATTTTCTATGTAAAAGCCTACAAAACTGTTTAGTGCAAAACAATCAGTATCAAATTGTTTGAATAAATCTACTTTTTGCATACATTTCTGTCTATTAATTTCATTTCGTCGAAAACAGCAATAAAATGTATCGCTTAAAATGTAAAACAATTGTGAAATGAACAAGTTAAGGCAATCAAAGTTGCATAAAACTAAATCAAAGTGTTCGTAAATGGTTTTCGAATACACACACATTTATAGGCATACCAACAACAACATCACTGCTATTGTCAACAAAGCGCAACAAGTTTGTATTCAACTATCATAGCGAACTGTGCCCGGGCTCATTCACTCACACAAGCACATTCATACATATGAGCAAGTCAGTCAAAAACTCCAGCCATAACAAAAACAAAAGGGGAAACTAGTAGGAGGGGAGTAGCATATAAAGAATAATAAAATCAATTAAGTGTCGAGTAAAACTGTTGCCTAAGCGGCACACATGCTGAGCGCAACTGCCAACAGTAATTGCGCTACTATTAACAAGTTTGTGTGGAAAAGTTGGCATATTCATCATACGCCTAGTTGAGCGACAATGATGGCACCGCCACGCCTGTCAGCTCAGCGCATGATGAGTTCAATCAACAGTTTAGCAGGTTGTGGCGTCTCGCATACATACAGTGATGATAGATTGCGACACGCGCCAGTACACTCGCACACACACGCACACACACACTCAAACACACACTTAAACTTGCAGATGGACAGACAGCAATGCCTTTGCATGAGTGACGGAGTATATGTGCGTGTGAGTGCGATTGTATGTATGTGTGTGTGCATCTATGCAGATGGATAACTAAGTAAATACATACTTCAGCTCATTCAACGCTCATTGGATTGCAATCAACTGCGATTTAACTGCAATTGTGTGCCATTACAAAGATGGTTGAGCTGCTTGAGAGCTTGAGAAGAGTCGGAGATACATACATACATAGATGTACGCCATGTCAAAATTATAACCACAGCACATATGAGAATTCCTTTGCTTTTATTTATTTAAGAGTCAGTACATTCTCTAGAGGAAACTTTTAAATAAAACAAAAGTCAAGTTTAGTTCGCAAAAAAAAGGCGTCTGAACCGCGCTACAGAAATAAAACTTGGATTTATTAAGTTTTTCATCGTTTCATAATTCTGAACCAAAATTAATGACAGCAATCAACTGAAATTAAAACAAGATAAAATAAAATAACAAAATGCTAAAATGTGTAATTTTAAATTGATCAAATCAGAGTTTAAGAAATCAATTTTATTTAAATTGGTTTGGCTTTCTACGAGGTTAGAAGAGATAAGATAAAGTTAAGTGAGTTCTAGTGATGGAAGAAATAAAGGGCAATGAATTGAAAAAAGATGTTTTGTGGAGAGTTTAGGTGTTCATGTATTAGGCAAAGGGGAAGTTCCTTGTGGTGGGCTTAGGGATCATAAGTTAAGATGAGTTAAGGTTTGCGGAGTTTAGTTGAAGGGAGTTTCAGTGTGGTGAGTTTAGATGTGGTGGGTTTAGGTGTGGTGAGTTTTTTGTGGTGAGTTTAAGTGTGGTGAGTTTAGATATACTGCAAAAAATTACTTGTTCCCATCTGGAATTATATTCGTGTACACCGTTTTCGTGCGCAAAATTAACAGCTTATTCGCACACGTCGAATATTACTAATGCTGCTAAAGGTCATAACAATGACGCAACGCCTTGAAATGTAAATTTCTTAAGATGAATTTAGGTGATGTAAGTTTAAGTGTGGTGAGTTAAAGAATGGTGAATTTGCATAAATGTGGTGAGTTAAAATACGCACTTTTTGCCGGCCCCAACCATGTCCGTATGCGCCATTACCGTCGGCGCAATTTTTCTCGCAACATGGTGAATGGTTTCTTAATTCACCACCGCTGCTTTAAAATATATTTTAAAAATTTGCTTAGAATGTCAATTTCGACAATTTCAAGAATTGTTTTTTGTACGTAGGGCTGCAAGACTCCTTGCAATTTAAAAAAAAAGAATGTATATTTAAAATAGCTTCACCTCACCAATGAATTTAACTTTTCTTTTTAATGGAAATCAAACGGGTTATAGAAGAAAATGGAAATGAGCGTCAGTAAACAAATTCTCTAAATCAGCAGCAATTTGTTGGTATGTTTATCCTGCACTTTATTGTATTAAAATTAATTTAATTGGCAACTGAACTGTTTACTCAGAAAAATTAAGAAATTTAAAAATTTAATATTACAAAAATACTAACAATTGTTTTGAATGAGCGATTTCGCCGCACCGGTCGAATATTCACGTAGTAACTAAGTCGCAATCTGCTGTAATTTGGCAACGAAAAAATTTTCTTTTATTGTTTCTTCAATTAATTTTAATAGTGAAAAATCAAAAAGTTGTTTTTTATTTTTACTCTTCAATATGTACTCAAATATGTGTTGATAAATTTTAGCTGCGGTTATAAATTTGATATGAAGTATATACATATGTACAATCATGCGCTCATATGCAAGAGCAGCAGTAATGCAAAACTATTGCCAAACGATTGTAGCAGCACAAAAACTTAAATAAAAATAAAAAATAAAAATAATAGAATCAGCAACTCACTACTCACTTCTTACTTCTGCTTTAGCGCTTGGCTGTGTGCAGGGCAGCTGGAGTGCTTCACACAAAAAATAGAGCAACAGCAATTCCAACTACTAAGATGCACTCAACTTGAATTGCAGTTATTTGCTGGCGGTTGTTGCAAAGATATTGCTTTACACACACAAACACACAAACCACACACACACACACTCAACCATATGTGTGCTTACTTTGCGCATATTTGTTCTCGAATTTATGCATAAGCATTTGCGTGTGTGTGTGTTTGTGTAAAGAATTGCAATAAAACACACAAACAAGCCATGCAATACAGGGAAGTGTGCTTGAGCTTTTAGTTTTCTTAGCATACTTTTATGCGCTGCCTCCGGGCTGATATTGAACTGCCTTTAGGTGTGCAAGCTGGCATGCACATACATACATATATATGTAGATGTGTGTCGGCTTGTACATAGGAATGAACATTTTTCAATTTGATTTCCTCGTCCTCTGCGTTCGTTGCAAATTAATACAATTTATGAATGCTTTATGTGCGCACAATGGCAAATAAATTTTTCTTTCAGATTTTCCTCCTTTTGCACTTCCTTCGCCGCCTCACTTTGATTTGATATCCGTTTCTTTTTTTTTAACTATCGATAGGTTTTATTTTTGCTTTGTTAAAGAAAGCAGTCAACTATTGGTGCGCTTAGGAAGTAACTATGTATCTATGAATTCACATACGCGTTTACTACCGTTCGCTATTTTATTTTTTTTTTTTTGACTGCGAGAAATTGCTTTATTCTTTCCAAAATTTGCGCATAGGCACGGAAGTGGAGAAAAGTAAAAAAAAAACATTATGTAGAAATGATGATAGCAATAAGTTTGCTTTTAAGAAGGTTCAAGTAAATTTCCATGATTCTTATAATTTATTTCCGAAAAATGATAACGTCTCAGTGAGCAGCTTAAAGCGTTCAATTTATATAATTTCCGGCAAAAATTGTTTGACCAAATTGTAGCATATGACTTGTGTTACCAAACGGATTGCTGGAGTGTACATACTTATTTTAAATGATAAAAACTGGAATGTGTGATTGTTTCAGTTGAGGAAGCTTATGTCTAATATTTGGTTTCTTTCCTGCTGATCATTAATGCATGCTTACACTCTTCTGGAAGAGTTTCTGGCGTTGTTAGACGATGGACAGAAAAAAAATATTTTTCGTCGGATATATCTCAAATTTTCTACCTAGAACTTTTAAATGACCCTAAAAATCGCGACAAAGGGCTCACAATACCATTTGAGAAAGGTTAAAATGTTAGACCGTTCCAAGTTTTATTTCTGTTTACTCGGTGGTACATTGCAAAATATACGGGAAAAATTAGATTTCATTAAATTGTTTTCTATTAAAGTAACATTTTCACAAACTATTTTGTTTGTCAGTGTTTCTGATTTTAAAACAAATCGATTTTGTCATAGAACACTCATTTACAAGTGGCGGACTAAGCGAAAGCACAAACTGCAGCATCAGCGACTGCTACATAACAACGACCATCAAAGAAAAATCATAAGTATTCTGAAAAGCTAATAAACTTTATTAAATTCAGATTTCACAATAAATCGCTTCTGTTGAGGATCTGTAATTTATAAGTGGCCTTCACTTAGGCAGAAATATTGGCTACACTAAAAACTGCAGCGCAAAAAGCAATGAAATATTTTCAAAACGTCAGCAGCACTGATGTGGTGCGCAGAAATAGCTACCAGAGTCGTAAGGCAAGCCCTGTTGGTGCAACTGCCTAACTTCACATAACTAACGCCGCTGAACTAAGCAAGCTTTTTAAAACCAAATGAAAATAATATATGACGCGCACTGTACTACCAACATGCTAAGCACTTTTTATGGGAATTTTATAAGATCTCTCCACGAACTTCATCTCTATTGGTATTGATGTAAAGTTTCGTTTCTAAGCCTCCTCCTGACAGAAGAAGGCTTACTTTGGGTCACTGCACTACACTGGCTGAATTTTGTGGTTAGGCGTAGAATGCTTTCTACTTGCAAAAAATTAATATATACTATATTATCACATTATAGCACAACCACATATTAACAGATTTAAGCACTTTATTTTTCCTAATTACAAAATGTGAATTGATTTAACAACATTTCAGCACAGTTTTGAACTTGTAAAAAAAAAATTGAACATTTTTTTGAGTACGATACTTTGTGGCTCTTTCAATTTCGGTTTGAGAAAGTGCAAGTTTCAAGTGTCTACAAGTTACCACTGATTTTTAAAAATTTTTTTGGCTGGCGGTTTCTTCCAGGCAACGCAAAACCGCTATAATATTTTAAATAGTGATTTTTTTCGACATATGGTTTTAAAGAAGAACTAAAACGCATATAATTTAATGCTATGGCCAAGAAATTAGCTTCATTATAAATATAAGGGTTTGCCATTAAGTTTTAAAAATTATTTTGAGCAACAAGTTTGTATTCAACTATCATAGCGAACTGTGCCCGGGCTCATTCACTCACACAAGCACATTCATACATATGAGCAAGTCAGTCAAAAACTCCAGCCATAACAAAAACAAAAGGGGAAACTAGTAGGAGGGGAGTAGCATATAAAGAATAATAAAATCAATTAAGTGTCGAGTAAAACTGTTGCCTAAGCGGCACACATGCTGAGCGCAACTGCCAACAGTAATTGCGCTACTATTAACAAGTTTGTGTGGAAAAGTTGGCATATTCATCATACGCCTAGTTGAGCGACAATGATGGCACCGCCACGCCTGTCAGCTCAGCGCATGATGAGTTCAATCAACAGTTTAGCAGGTTGTGGCGTCTCGCATACATACAGTGATGATAGATTGCGACACGCGCCAGTACACTCGCACACACACGCACACACACACTCAAACACACACTTAAACTTGCAGATGGACAGACAGCAATGCCTTTGCATGAGTGACGGAGTATATGTGCGTGTGAGTGCGATTGTATGTATGTGTGTGTGCATCTATGCAGATGGATAACTAAGTAAATACATACTTCAGCTCATTCAACGCTCATTGGATTGCAATCAACTGCGATTTAACTGCAATTGTGTGCCATTACAAAGATGGTTGAGCTGCTTGAGAGCTTGAGAAGAGTCGGAGATACATACATACATAGATGTACGCCATGTCAAAATTATAACCACAGCACATATGAGAATTCCTTTGCTTTTATTTATTTAAGAGTCAGTACATTCTCTAGAGGAAACTTTTAAATAAAACAAAAGTCAAGTTTAGTTCGCAAAAAAAAGGCGTCTGAACCGCGCTACAGAAATAAAACTTGGATTTATTAAGTTTTTCATCGTTTCATAATTCTGAACCAAAATTAATGACAGCAATCAACTGAAATTAAAACAAGATAAAATAAAATAACAAAATGCTAAAATGTGTAATTTTAAATTGATCAAATCAGAGTTTAAGAAATCAATTTTATTTAAATTGGTTTGGCTTTCTACGAGGTTAGAAGAGATAAGATAAAGTTAAGTGAGTTCTAGTGATGGAAGAAATAAAGGGCAATGAATTGAAAAAAGATGTTTTGTGGAGAGTTTAGGTGTTCATGTATTAGGCAAAGGGGAAGTTCCTTGTGGTGGGCTTAGGGATCATAAGTTAAGATGAGTTAAGGTTTGCGGAGTTTAGTTGAAGGGAGTTTCAGTGTGGTGAGTTTAGATGTGGTGGGTTTAGGTGTGGTGAGTTTTTTGTGGTGAGTTTAAGTGTGGTGAGTTTAGATATACTGCAAAAAATTACTTGTTCCCATCTGGAATTATATTCGTGTACACCGTTTTCGTGCGCAAAATTAACAGCTTATTCGCACACGTCGAATATTACTAATGCTGCTAAAGGTCATAACAATGACGCAACGCCTTGAAATGTAAATTTCTTAAGATGAATTTAGGTGATGTAAGTTTAAGTGTGGTGAGTTAAAGAATGGTGAATTTGCATAAATGTGGTGAGTTAAAATACGCACTTTTTGCCGGCCCCAACCATGTCCGTATGCGCCATTACCGTCGGCGCAATTTTTCTCGCAACATGGTGAATGGTTTCTTAATTCACCACCGCTGCTTTAAAATATATTTTAAAAATTTGCTTAGAATGTCAATTTCGACAATTTCAAGAATTGTTTTTTGTACGTAGGGCTGCAAGACTCCTTGCAATTTAAAAAAAAAGAATGTATATTTAAAATAGCTTCACCTCACCAATGAATTTAACTTTTCTTTTTAATGGAAATCAAACGGGTTATAGAAGAAAATGGAAATGAGCGTCAGTAAACAAATTCTCTAAATCAGCAGCAATTTGTTGGTATGTTTATCCTGCACTTTATTGTATTAAAATTAATTTAATTGGCAACTGAACTGTTTACTCAGAAAAATTAAGAAATTTAAAAATTTAATATTACAAAAATACTAACAATTGTTTTGAATGAGCGATTTCGCCGCACCGGTCGAATATTCACGTAGTAACTAAGTCGCAATCTGCTGTAATTTGGCAACGAAAAAATTTTCTTTTATTGTTTCTTCAATTAATTTTAATAGTGAAAAATCAAAAAGTTGTTTTTTATTTTTACTCTTCAATATGTACTCAAATATGTGTTGATAAATTTTAGCTGCGGTTATAAATTTGATATGAAGTATATACATATGTACAATCATGCGCTCATATGCAAGAGCAGCAGTAATGCAAAACTATTGCCAAACGATTGTAGCAGCACAAAAACTTAAATAAAAATAAAAAATAAAAATAATAGAATCAGCAACTCACTACTCACTTCTTACTTCTGCTTTAGCGCTTGGCTGTGTGCAGGGCAGCTGGAGTGCTTCACACAAAAAATAGAGCAACAGCAATTCCAACTACTAAGATGCACTCAACTTGAATTGCAGTTATTTGCTGGCGGTTGTTGCAAAGATATTGCTTTACACACACAAACACACAAACCACACACACACACACTCAACCATATGTGTGCTTACTTTGCGCATATTTGTTCTCGAATTTATGCATAAGCATTTGCGTGTGTGTGTGTTTGTGTAAAGAATTGCAATAAAACACACAAACAAGCCATGCAATACAGGGAAGTGTGCTTGAGCTTTTAGTTTTCTTAGCATACTTTTATGCGCTGCCTCCGGGCTGATATTGAACTGCCTTTAGGTGTGCAAGCTGGCATGCACATACATACATATATATGTAGATGTGTGTCGGCTTGTACATAGGAATGAACATTTTTCAATTTGATTTCCTCGTCCTCTGCGTTCGTTGCAAATTAATACAATTTATGAATGCTTTATGTGCGCACAATGGCAAATAAATTTTTCTTTCAGATTTTCCTCCTTTTGCACTTCCTTCGCCGCCTCACTTTGATTTGATATCCGTTTCTTTTTTTTTAACTATCGATAGGTTTTATTTTTGCTTTGTTAAAGAAAGCAGTCAACTATTGGTGCGCTTAGGAAGTAACTATGTATCTATGAATTCACATACGCGTTTACTACCGTTCGCTATTTTATTTTTTTTTTTTTGACTGCGAGAAATTGCTTTATTCTTTCCAAAATTTGCGCATAGGCACGGAAGTGGAGAAAAGTAAAAAAAAAACATTATGTAGAAATGATGATAGCAATAAGTTTGCTTTTAAGAAGGTTCAAGTAAATTTCCATGATTCTTATAATTTATTTCCGAAAAATGATAACGTCTCAGTGAGCAGCTTAAAGCGTTCAATTTATATAATTTCCGGCAAAAATTGTTTGACCAAATTGTAGCATATGACTTGTGTTACCAAACGGATTGCTGGAGTGTACATACTTATTTTAAATGATAAAAACTGGAATGTGTGATTGTTTCAGTTGAGGAAGCTTATGTCTAATATTTGGTTTCTTTCCTGCTGATCATTAATGCATGCTTACACTCTTCTGGAAGAGTTTCTGGCGTTGTTAGACGATGGACAGAAAAAAAATATTTTTCGTCGGATATATCTCAAATTTTCTACCTAGAACTTTTAAATGACCCTAAAAATCGCGACAAAGGGCTCACAATACCATTTGAGAAAGGTTAAAATGTTAGACCGTTCCAAGTTTTATTTCTGTTTACTCGGTGGTACATTGCAAAATATACGGGAAAAATTAGATTTCATTAAATTGTTTTCTATTAAAGTAACATTTTCACAAACTATTTTGTTTGTCAGTGTTTCTGATTTTAAAACAAATCGATTTTGTCATAGAACACTCATTTACAAGTGGCGGACTAAGCGAAAGCACAAACTGCAGCATCAGCGACTGCTACATAACAACGACCATCAAAGAAAAATCATAAGTATTCTGAAAAGCTAATAAACTTTATTAAATTCAGATTTCACAATAAATCGCTTCTGTTGAGGATCTGTAATTTATAAGTGGCCTTCACTTAGGCAGAAATATTGGCTACACTAAAAACTGCAGCGCAAAAAGCAATGAAATATTTTCAAAACGTCAGCAGCACTGATGTGGTGCGCAGAAATAGCTACCAGAGTCGTAAGGCAAGCCCTGTTGGTGCAACTGCCTAACTTCACATAACTAACGCCGCTGAACTAAGCAAGCTTTTTAAAACCAAATGAAAATAATATATGACGCGCACTGTACTACCAACATGCTAAGCACTTTTTATGGGAATTTTATAAGATCTCTCCACGAACTTCATCTCTATTGGTATTGATGTAAAGTTTCGTTTCTAAGCCTCCTCCTGACAGAAGAAGGCTTACTTTGGGTCACTGCACTACACTGGCTGAATTTTGTGGTTAGGCGTAGAATGCTTTCTACTTGCAAAAAATTAATATATACTATATTATCACATTATAGCACAACCACATATTAACAGATTTAAGCACTTTATTTTTCCTAATTACAAAATGTGAATTGATTTAACAACATTTCAGCACAGTTTTGAACTTGTAAAAAAAAAATTGAACATTTTTTTGAGTACGATACTTTGTGGCTCTTTCAATTTCGGTTTGAGAAAGTGCAAGTTTCAAGTGTCTACAAGTTACCACTGATTTTTAAAAATTTTTTTGGCTGGCGGTTTCTTCCAGGCAACGCAAAACCGCTATAATATTTTAAATAGTGATTTTTTTCGACATATGGTTTTAAAGAAGAACTAAAACGCATATAATTTAATGCTATGGCCAAGAAATTAGCTTCATTATAAATATAAGGGTTTGCCATTAAGTTTTAAAAATTATTTTGAGCAAATAACCGCCGTGGCTGGCTCGGAGAAATTCCAACCGAGAGGCCCAATTTTCGACCCCTTTTTGCAGCAATTGAGGCCCTATTTCAGCAATAACGCGCCGAATATTCTCTTCCAAGGCGTCTTAAAATGGCAAACCAAATAACAGCTGTAAAAATAACCAACTCTGAAAAAAGTACTGTCTCATTGAAAATCACACGTCAAAAAAAACCCCTGCTAAATTGGTGAAATTGAGAAAGAGCGTCAGTAAAAAAATTGTTAAATTTCAGTTGTAATTTTTAGTTACTAAAAACATGTGGTTTGTTGCATTAAAATTAAATGAGCTATATTTCTGCAGATCACAAAAAATTCCTAAATTATTTTTTAAAAAGTTCAAAAATTTGATAACATTTTGATAAATAAGTTCAACATTAATTATAAATTTAAAAAATTGCTTTTAATGGTGTTTCGTAGAGAATTAAAATTGTTTTAATTGAAAAATAATTTTAAGTAATTGGACGATATATAAATTGTCGAAATGTGTGAATGCATGTTTGTGCTATAACTTGTGGACAGTGTAAAATTTACTTTTTTCATATCAAATGAAATTGCAGTTTATACTATAGTATGTTTGCCTACATTTTTTTGATGCGCGTTTATTTAAAAAAAAATTGTAAGTTGTGAGAGAGCAGACAATCCAAATATCTGCGACACTACGTACTTAAGTAAGGTTGCAAGGACTCTTATAAAACCTTAGTCAATTACTTATTTAAGTAATTTCAGAAGAGTATTTGAAACCAAGATAGATCGGCTTGGCTTGGCAAATCTGTCAGGAAGAAAATAAGCAAAACGATTTTCAAACAAAGCGCCATAACTTGATAATATAAAATCAGAAATTTTCTGATAAACAACTACGAAATGCTTTTATATCTTGAGATTCCAAATAAACTAAAAATAAACACAAAACCGAAATTAGTCCCAATACTAATATTTTATATAAAATGTAAACTTATTATCTCAAAAATATTAGTATCAAACTTTTTTATTCGCATTGTATGTATTAAAAAGCTATAAATCAAGAAAGTAACAGAAGCTAATGAAGATATGACAAAATAGTTAATTAGCACATCAAACAGTTACCATGACAGTAAAATCTACTTAGAATCTACGCAAGGAGTTACATAAAAGATAACGAAGGAATGCAAACTTACTCGTAATTTTCACACTAACTACTAAATTGCATAAAAAGGTGTAAGTAAAAAATCAGTGAATTTATAAAGTATTTATAAAAGGTTTAATCAGAAAATGAGCAGCGATTTGTTAGAAATACGAATGAGCAATTAAAAGCGAATACTCGAACAACTCGAAATTGTACGTTTGGCGGAAATTAGTTCAATTAATATACAGTTAATCTAAAAGTGTTGACTTACTAATTTTAGTATAAAGATACGCCACGGACAATGATATATTACAAAATGAAATGGCAGTTAAAAGAAAGCTAATAAATGATGCTTTTGTACGAGCATATCTGAAGAGTAGTTGAAAATGTATAAAACCCTCAATGATGTAACTCTTCCAGTAATACTGAATTTTAGTTGCATGTATGTATGTATAGTTATGAGTGCGCTGAAATAAATTGAAATTACACTATGTAGCATAAAATATATTTCGTGTAGCAGATAGGACACGAGAATACTTACTTGTATAGATTTTCTCCATCACCTTGTTTTGTACATATTTAGCACTTTACGTACACATTTTTTCGCTAAGTTACAAAAATTGTATTGCAGAAATTAAACTGAAGAAGTTTACTTGAAAAAAGCTACCTTATGTATCTTTAGACGATACGTTATCACATGGAACCTAAGAGGTTTCATACATTATTCAGCGCCAGTAATAATATGTATTGATCAATTATTACAGAAGAAATTTAATTAAATTTAATTTTAATTTTTAAAAAATTAGGCAACCTAATACTTGTAGTATGTATTCATAATTGGTCAACAAAATGTGTTGTAGCTTAGCGGTAACTGTAAACTTATGTATGTATATGCGATTTTTCAATTAATTTTTTAATAAAATTAGTTCACTGTACCCATTTTTAAGTATAATATATAACATTTTATTGTTTCGCGTTGGTCTGCGCTTTGTTTTCAAATAAAATAAAATAAATCCAAGCCATAAGAAGATTTTAACTCCTTTTGGGAACTTTGTACGATACTTACATCGTACAATCTCTGGGTGGCTGTGAAATTTAGCAGAATACAAGCCGATCGTTTTTTTTCTACCATCGGTATGCAAAAATCCAAGGAAACAAATACATGACTGTCAAATTTTTATAAGTTTTATTAGGCGAGTCGGACAAAAGAAACTTTAGTTGCATTTTCAAAGAAGATTAATTGAAATTAATTACTTAATCATTTACTCTAACAGATTCTTTAGTTATCATTCAATTATAAAGTAGAACTTTGTTGTTGTTTTTTTATTATTTGAATAAGGATAAAAACTCGAAACTTGTGTTTTTTCTTTTTAAGTTAATAAAATTAAGAGACCATAATCTCTTTATTAAAAACAAAATCATTTTTGGAAAGCATAATAATTTTTTCTTTTTCTAAATATAAACCCCTAATACCAAAATTCATAAAAAATAAATAGATTTATAAAATTCAGTTGATTAAACTCATATACTCATGGGTTCAAACACGATTTCTGTGGAATCGAAACAGTCGAGAATGCTGAAAATGCATACTTGACTTGCACGTGCTTTAACGAAAAGAGATGCCGACTACAAACTACGAAAACTTTCTCCAGACTTTATAATGAATTAATATTATGCCAAGGAATAAAACGAGACTTCATAAACGCTACGAAGCTTTGTATATTTTACTAAATGTCTAATTTTGAAGTTAGATATCGGAGAGATATGAGAATATCGGAGCGAATTGGAAATCAAGCTTTTGAAATGGTTAAGAAATGCTGATCGGCCGGTTTAATACAAAAGTCAGCGACGGAGTTCCGGTACCGGTTAAACTGGGTTTTTAAGTAATTTAATAACCATTTTTTTTATCGTAAAAACCTGCTGCCAATTAATAATATAAGATGAAATTGGAAAAACCTTTGGTGTTTATTAAATAAAAATGTAAACAAAAAACAAATTCAAATTATTTTAAGTAAAAGCAAAAAGTAAAAATAGAAGTACAAGAAAAAAATTAAATCTCATCAAAAAATTCTACCTTCAATTCAAATTATTTCTATTATTTTTAAAGGCGGTTTTAAAAAAAAATATTATTTGAACAAGACTACTATTTCTCTGCCACTTAGTTTACAATTGGTTGATGATTATTTTAGAAAGGATATATCAACATTTCATAAAGGCCCTCAGTTATGAAGAGCAAAAGCGTTTAAGTTTTCGAATACCAAAATAAAGATAATACATATTTACTTATATAAAATAAAATTAAATTTCTTCTTAAGATATGCGATATAAAATGTTAGTTCAATTCTTTGATTTAAAAGAATTAGTCAACTATTTTTGTATCTTCTGTTTCTCTAATAATTAAAAAACAGCGTTCTCGCTTAGACGTCTTAGTACATTCTTATCATATTAGTAGACGCCTTCATGGTTTGCCCACTCTATCGCTTTGTTAAAAATTCAACTCGGCAGTTTTAGCTGTTGGCTGCTCTTTCAAAAGGACCACTAGCTGCCGTAACGTTTTTTAAATCCTTAAAGCCATCTATCACTAGCGTAGAAATCACTTTCTTTTTTTTTGAAATTTGAAAGAATTTATTTGGCTCTTTCGAACGATAAAGAGCTTGCTGCATTTTGGGCAGCTCTTAACTACGCAAGATTATGAGAGAAGCCCACTTAAGAATCAATGTAGCTCCCATTTTCCGTATTACTAAAGCTCGCAGTTGCACACTTCTGAATATTTTCTACGACTTTCATATGTATTTCTTGTTAAGAATTATATGGACTTACCATGTTCATACTCGTTACATACACATATATTTTCATTTGTACGTGCTGACACGTTTGCGGAAGTCAGCTATAAGATGCCACAAATAGCTATTGCGTGCAACTCCAAGCTGTCACAACGCCAAATGTCGCATGCAAAATTATCTATGGAGTTTAGTTTTTAGCAAAGCGTGTAACTCATTATAAATTCAAACACTAACGAAATATTTTACTCTTACCATTCACATACCTTTGGTGTAAGCACTCTCTTTGTTGTGGTTATTTTATGAAAAGTTTAAGCTATTAACTGCTTAAAAACTTGGCACGTTTCACAAAAATATATGTATGGCTGCTTTTAGATATAAATGCAATAAATATCTATGTAGTTTTTTTTCTAACACACTTTTTGTATTATAATATTTCACTCTACTGTTGCCAAAGTGCATAAATGTTGTGTAATTTATTGGTGCAGCATTTAATGGCAATCATTTATAGTATTTAAGTAGTAGCAACAACTTGCTGCTTCACCAACTTAAGCCGACAAATATAAATTATTAAATGTAGTCGTTTATCCAGCGTACTTGCACTTATTGTTCTATACTTTCCTGTATTGTATTTAAACGAGTAAATATATATAGTTATATGTATGTATGTATATTCTCGTACATATGTAGGTACGAGTATATACTGAGCAGACTCACACGCAAGTATTTGCACTTATGTGTTTCAATGCTGGCTACTTTTATTCATACAATTTGACATTCGAGAGCTTTTGTTTGTTTCATTTTCAACGAAATTGAGTTCAACGAGTTGCGGATAAAAAACAAACAAACAAAACATAAACGTACATATGTACATACATTTGTAGCAATGAAAATGAACTCAAAATGAGACTATTAAATTTCGCTGTGTAATTGAAAGGAAATAATACATTGCCACTTAGTGTGCATATGAGCGAAATGAAGTTAATATGTGTTTAACAAAAAGGGTGGCGAAAATAAGTTCTAACGAGAAAAGTTTTATTTTTACAAAAAAAGTACATCCTACATTTTTATTAAACAAACTAAATGTACAACACGTTAAGTTTTGTTTTTTATATGCACACTTAAAGCTGTAGGAGCTCAAGAATAGAAATAATATGCATTAAAAAATTTAAAATAGTCCCAAAATAGTACTGAACAGGTCGTGAATTTATTTGTCCCCCTATTGATACTGAACTAGTCGTGAATTGATGTGGAGATGGTTTTGTAGCAGTTCCGTTGGGATAATGCAAAGTTTATTTTAGTGAATTGCCCAGAAATAGCGCGAACAACAACCAAAAGGTGTTGCAATTGGTGCGCCATCTACATGTGAACACGAAATATTACTGGCGTGTCTAAAAAAAATTCTCCTTCTATTAGCACCCTCTTACAAAGCTTTTTGTTTTTTTTTTTTAAATAAGTATTTATAAACATAATTAATTCAAGTTTTTCAGGTATTGATAAAGCTCTACAAATTCGAAGCAGTTTGTTTAATTTTATTGAAAATATTTTCCATCTTAATACAAAAAAAAACATGTCTTCTTTGATGCCTACTGAAAAGCTGTTCCCTACGAAAAGCTTTGCCTTACTTATTTACTCTCTCGCGAGTCATTTGGCTTTCCGAACTTCTTTTCATCATTTTAATATAATTTATCCAAAAATAAGCTACGCTCAAAAAATATTGTAAACAAACTTATGATGCCTTCAGTAAAAATATGCCTTTTAAAATAAATTTCTCAGAATTTCTGGAAAAAATACCCTCTATCATTCAGACTCTGATCTAACCTGATTTAATTAGACGTTCCGCTTATTAAAGAGATGCAGATATTTGGTAATTTATTGATCCGCACAGCATAAGCAATCCTACTAAAATAGCAAGCCTTCTTTTTTAGATGAGGAAGACAGTAAATCCATGTGGAATGGGTCCGATAAGTTGCAATCATATTCCGAGTAGCTCAGTGAACAGTAGTGTGTTTCTGTAAGGAATCGACAATATACTCGATTATAGTGACGTCATTTCGATTCGATCCAAATTAGTCGATTGATCGAGAACGAGTGTCTCTGTAAGCATAAGTCGACAAAATATGAAACAGTGAGAGAAATGGAACGCCAATCGACAAGAAATCTATCGAATCGGACTGACAACTTCATGTTTGAGAAACTATTATTGAGAAAAGTAAGCATTATAGAAATGTGTACACAAATATTTAATTCTTAATAATAAATAAAAATTGATTGTGTTTCAGCTATGAGTTTATTGGTAATAACGCTCGCCATACGGCATGACAGAAGGAATATGTTGCGAATACAAAGGCGCACTTTAAGGGACTCGACAGATCCATTCAGCATTCCCGAGCCGCGTTTTCTTGAGTTATTTCCACTGATTAGGGGACTTGTGGGACCCTCCCAATGCATTTAATTCAGCAGCGACGGCAGCCCAAACCTCTTCGTGCTGATTCCTCGCGTTTGGTTTCATAAATTGGCCCCTTCCAACGCTGTGGTGCTGCTGCATTAAGTGCAGTAACCGCCTCTTTTGGCCATTCGTAACACGCCCCGACGTACTTCTCTGTAAAGAAAATGCATCAAATCTTTTTTAAGTATTCATATATAATATATTAACAAAAATATACTTACATTTGCTTTAAATTCAACTAATTCCATTTTGAATTTAACGAAAAATTTTTTTGTCATCACCTCAAATGGAAGTGAGAAAACCAATCGACAGTATTTCATTCAATTTGGTTACAGAAACACATTCAATCGAGCATTCCTACTGAAATGAAATGGAACATATCAGCTGACTATCGATTGAATCGAGTAATTATTTTACAGAAACACATTGAGTGAGAGTGACGTCAAATCGAGAATTTGAGTCGAGAACATCGATCGAAATGGGTTACAGAAACGCACTACAGGTGATAGTCAAAGATCAAGTGTTGTATGCTGCTAAAAAATAAATTTACTGCAGTAAATACTAGTTTTAAATTGCATTTTTTTACGCCACCTTTATTTTATCAATCAATACAATTTTAATAAATTAATTTCTGAACACCACATTTCATTGCTGGAATATGTTGATAAAGGATTTTTTTTTACATTTTCTCAATTTAGTTAAGTGCTACTGCTGTTTTCTCAACGAAACGCTTTGCATCAAATCTTTTGAGCTTTTCCAAGTAAAAATCAAACAATGTTGTTAAAGCTAAAAAATTAAAAAAAAATTATAAAACATTCAAGCAGAACTCACGTTCAGTTGGCCTGAGTGTATAAGAAGAACTCTGAATTTTTATTTATTTTTTTTGTTTCCTACCAAATAAGCTTTCTGCGAGGGTTTCAACAAAAATGAAATACAGAGACCTTTCAGCACGTAGCAACACTTGAGTTTACATATTTTGTTTGTTAAGATTTTGTTTTTGTTTAGCAGATGAATTTTAATCCTTTTACAAAACTGGTTTCGCAAATGTGCAAGAAGACGTGGCAATTGCAAGCGAAGGCAAGTAAGATAACAGCTAGCGCAGGGGGGGAGGCGGGGGCAGGAAGTATTTTGTGGTAACTAAAAAGCAACGGATGTTGCAAACACCACGAATACTCAAGCATAAAAATATAATTAATAACATTTATTTTTCAAATAAAATACTCGGTTGCGGAATTGCTTTCATTGCTTTTCTGTTAAATTTCATTTCTGTTTCGTTGTTGTTTTGTTTTTTGTCCAATCCAACGCTACAACGCTACAATGTTACAGCGCAGAAGGGCAACAATGGCAACAATGTGTATACATTTGTTTATTTATATGTAACTGTGGCGACAGGTATAGCGAGTTGAGCTACGAATATTTGCAACCATTTTTTTTTGTTTTTGTACGTTGCGCGGATCGCTGTAGCAACCGGAAATATTACGCTCTTTTTGTGGCATTTATAGAAGAAAAAATGTATAATATTCTAAAGTTTTTACTATATAATTTTTTTTTTTAATATAATTTTCACTATTTTTTAAATAAAATTCAGTTATTCTCTAATGAAGGGTATGTAAACTCAAGTTTAAATATTTTATGAAACATTTGTAATTCAAAAAAATGTCAACAAGATTTCGAGATTTTTCATTTTTAAAATTCCGAGTAGACAGTCGCATTGAACTTTAGTATAATAAAGTGAATATTTAATGTGGGTAAAAATTACCGTTGATTTTTGACAAATTTTTTGCTGAATTTTTTTAAACCAGTAGTCAATAATTTTAATTCGCTAAAAAAGGCTGCTGATTTTTAAGAATTTTTTTTTAAGCATTTGCTATTAGACACAAACGCAACTAAAACAACTATAACTTTTAGTTATTTCGAGTATGCGCCATATTATTCCAAATTTGAGGACTAGTGCATACTCAAAAAGTTTATAAAAAATAATTAAAATTAATTAGTTTTTTAACTGAATGCCATAATTTATCGTGAACTGTATGTAAACGAGAGATGATAAACTGTTTGCCTTTCTTCTTTTTACAGCCTTAATCAACTCTTTCAATAGATAAATAACATTTTTCGTATTTACAAATATTTATAAACAAGCGTTGTTTTTGTACAGCGGGAGCTCAGTGATACATCAGTGTGAATGTAACAGAGCAACCTAAACAAGAGCGGAGAGCGTCGCGTTTTACACCGCATAGCGCTACCGCTTAGTTGTCGTACCTAAACAAGAGCGGCAGCGCTATGTCAAATCAAGGAACTACAACTACAAATCATCATCAACAATGTCAATTCTTCGTTTTCTGCAGCTAACTTCACTTCCTAACGCGCTGTCAAAATCGGCCGCGTTATTTCGGTCAGCTTCATACAAATTGTATGGGCATGAGGAATGTTTGACAGATATGATGAGCTGCTGAATTTAAATTTGGAGGAAATTAACTTATTCTATTTGTGTTGTTCGCAAAGCCATAATCATAAGTTTACCAAGGAGAAGTATTTGTACTAACAAAAGATAAAAAACGTGCCCCTTAAAAAATAAAAATTTGCAATTGTCAGGCACCGCATCGTGTGTTCTCTTCTGAGCAGCAAGAAATTTGGGTTTGGACGGTACACTCTTTTAATATAATCGCAAGACTAGCAGCATAAAAAAATTAGTAAATAAATATTGGCTTAACTGTTTGTATAGTATTTTGGTGTCAATTTTTGAACAGAACTACGTTTATCGGGGCTTATGAGTAACTTGTTGACATTAAAGGGGATTATTTAAAACGAAAAAAAATCGATTTTTTTGCTTAACCTGTTTCAAAACTATCCAAAAACATATGTGTAAAATATAAGCTTTAATTTCGAAATGGTTCAAAGGATATTTCAGGTAATAGACAAGCGCGTCGACGAAAATTCCTCAATCGTTGTCCTTTATCAAATCTTTGAAGCGCGTTTTTTGAAAACCATGTTTTGCCATTGGCGTGCACGATTGCTCGAAAGCTATCTCACCTAGCAATCTGATTTAACTTCTTTTTTGTAAAGTATGGAAAACTGCTCTATGTGTAAGGAATGCGAATGGTACTGCACTTTTTCAAACAATGCTCAACAAATCACAAATCATGTCAAAACAGTGAGAAAACAATGGCTGTCACTGATTTTGATTGAGGGCATATATATGTATATACGTAAATACATTCTAGTGCCTAAATGGCAAAGCGCAGATCGACATTGACTGTCAATAGCAGCTCGTAAATAAGATAAAAACATAAACCGAGCTTTTTATTAGCGTTTTGCCATTGTTGACATCATTTGAGCTTATCTTTATGTTTTTTTTTTCTACTTTCAAATCATAAAATTCACATCGCAAAAGTGTGAGTGAGATATGTAGGTAGGATAAGCCAGTTGGGTAGCATTTGTGCTAAATTCACGCCTACTTTCACAAACAATTTCGCTGCAAACTTTCAGGCTGTCAACACCGTTTGCTGCCACACAAATGCACGCACATATCACCAAACGCTGTTGCAATGTTGCAATAATACAATGACAGTTTAATGCCACTTTTGGTTAAATTTTTCGATTTTTAGCTTGTCGCAAGGACTTACATATTCACAATTTCATTGACTACAATGCCATATTGAAATGAACAGACATTTGGATGTGCTCACATGCAAACATATACATATATATGTAAGTACAAAAGTATGTATTGTATATATGTATGTATGTATGTATGCAAGTAGTATAAACGCATTTTTTTTATCATGCTCAAAGGCGTATCAGTAAACGCGCTGATAGTGTTTAAAAGAGAGGCGGAACTGATTGTTGCTGAAGGTGAAATTTATGCACAAACCATACATACATATGTACTTATGAATGTACATGTATGTACTTAAACAAACATACGTATTTATGTACATGTATGTTCGTGTGTTTTATACATAAATAAGAGCAAATACAAATAAAAAAGATATTTGTGTATGTTTGTTGCATCACATTGATATTTCCATACAAACCTACAAATGCACGCCAGTATCAAGAAGCACGTCGAAATCGTATTTTATAGTACTCACACACACCTCTTTGCTGTTTGAAAAATCACAACTTTTCAACACTTAATTCAAAGCGAAAAATGCGTTACGCCCTTAATGTTTTAAAAGTTGAGTTTATGACATTTTCCATTGTCAACTGGAGTTTATTTAAAGCTAAAACAAGAGTTTATTTCGCTGCTTAATTTTTTTAGAATAAGAAATGTTGCGTACATAAATGTTAATGTATCTGTAAGCATTACGAATCCAATATTACGACTCAAATATTTGTACATAAAGTAGCTCTATTTTTATAAGAGCTGTGATTTTTATAAACAAATTTTAACAAAATTGTATGCTTTAATTCAATTTTGACTTAAAGAAGCTTCACATGCCCGGAAATGTCTGAATTTTCTTCCATTAGGCATGTGTTATACGGAAGAAAGAGCGCGCCACACCTACAGCTATTTTGAAACTAAACTCTCCATAGAGCTTATACACGCAAGTTCATAAATTATAGCGCAAACACATTATGACACATTTGGACATTTTTTTATCATCCAATTATTTAAAATTATATTTAAAATTAAAACATCTCATCATTTATTATTTGTATAACACATTTATTAAAATTTCATTCAATTATAGTAAAACAATTGCAATTTACTGACGTCCTTCCATATAAAAAATAATTTAATTTCATTTCATTGTATTCCCTAAAGTCATTAATATAGTAGCATTATTTTGCTTACGGTTAATGAGTGTTATCCTAACATACAAAGTATTTATCTAGGAGTTTAAAAATTAATTGACTAGTATATTGCATTTTCTTTGGTATATAGTTACAATGTTTTTAACAAACTTTTATATGCATAAACGGTCTCCCAAAAAAGGCCAAAAGGAGGTAGTACTTAACAAAAATAACTGTATTTAAAATACTTATTGTGTACACTATGTACCTATGTATTTATCTGACTACATACTGTTTGGTATCCTATACTAAATTTTCGTGGTTAACGTCATATGTTTTAAATCGTCTGAGGTAATAAATTGCTTTTCTGCTTCTATGCAACATAACGGGTGTTTTTTTTAGGGGTATAGAACTTCGAATTGAAATAAAACACAAGAAAATCGTTTTAAGGTCCATCAATTTGGCTTTATTGGAAGGATACTTTTATGCCATTAATGTTTAAATATGATTTCGGGCATGTGGCCGCCGCGGCTGGCTCGAATAAAGCCAATTCTACAGGTCCAATTTTCAACCACTTTTTCGAGCATATGGGGCCGTATGTCGGCAATAACGCCACGAATGTTGGCTTCCAATTCCCCTAACGTTTCTGGTTTGTTGGTGTAGACGAGCGAATTCACATATCCCCAAAGAAAATAATCCAATGGTGTCAAATCACACGATCTTGGTGGCCAATTGACAGGTCCATTCCGCGAAATTATGCGCTCAGCGAATGTTTCCTTCAATAAATCGATTTTGACGTGCGCTGTGTGGCATGTAGCGTCGTCTTGTTGGAACCACAACTCATCCACATTCATGCCATCCAATTCGGGAACAAAATAGTCGGTTATCATGGCTCTATACCGGTCTCCATTAACGGTAACTGCCTCTCCAGCATTATTGCGGAAGAAGTATGGCCCAATGACTCCACCAGCCCATAGAGCACACCAAACAGTCAGTTTTTGTGGATGTAATGGCGTTTCAAGGGTCTCATGTGGATTCTCTTCACTCCAAATGCGGCAATTTTGCTTGTTGACGTAGCCATTCAACCAAAAATGAGCCTCATCACTGAACAAAATTTTGCGATGAAAATCAGCATCGAGATCAATCTCATTTTCGGCCCATACACCAAAATCACGACGCATTGCATGGTCTCGCGGCTTTAATTCTTGCACAAGCTGGATCTTGTAAGGTCGCAAGCCAAGATCTTTGCGCAAAATCTTCCATAAAGTTGATGGACAAAGCTCCAATTGCTGTGCACGGTGGCGAATCGATTCATTCGGGTCCTCTTCAACACTTTGCTCTACAGCGGCAATTGTTTCTTCGGTGCGCACTGTTCGACGTCTCTACGGATGCGTATTATCACATAGAGTAAACGTAGTGCGAAACCGATCCATGGTTAACCGAATTAATTGCTCTGATGGACGATTATGTCGACCATAAAATGGACGGAGCTCACGGTAAACTTCGCGAACTGAACCATTATTTTCGAAATAAATTTGCACGATTTGCAAGCGTTGTTCTTTTGTCAACCTGTTCATGATGAAATGGCAAACCAAACTGAACATAAATGATATTAGAGTTGCCAGATTTGACCACAAAATGCCAGTTTTATCTCTATTCGAAAAACAAACCTGTAAAAAAAACACCCTTTATTATTATCTTTGAGTATTCGTTCTGAAAGAGGTGGAGATATTTCTCTTTGTTTTGTTAAATATTCTTCAACTAGTTCATTTTCTAAATATTCCATTATATCAACAAAACGTATTGATGAGTTGAGTAAGAAGTAGTATATTCATGATATATTCTACATTTTTCATATGTATAAAACCTTATTAGAGACTTTTTTCTGAAAAATACCCAAACTAAATCGTTGTCGGTTAATTCAGCTACAAAGTCTTAAAATATAACGTTCAAAGATACGTCATCTCTCACATTGGGTAGGCGTATGTTATTATTGGTTTAACTATTTGCTTATATACTACGAGCATATTCAGCTTTATACTACTGGAGAGTCACGCGGCTCTTCAAAGTAAATTAGCATAGCTGAAGAAATTTGAAGGTGAATTTGCCGGCTACGATAACACCTTAATATTTTATGTTAAATCTGAAATTTATGTTTATTCCATTCACTTTAATTCGGGGTTCGAACTTACGAGCATTAGGAAATAGATTCTTTCGTATGCCTTTACTATAGTGCATTCACATTTGGAAGTATTTATTTTTAATTTCTTTTTGTATGCATTCAGTTCGTTTAGGTACATGTTTATATGTATGTTAGATTCGTTAGCTTTAAATATGCGTGAATGAGAACTTAGGACGAAAATGCCATCTGCATAGATTAGAACTCGCATGTCGAAATTTGTTATTGCAAGATAATGAGGAGGATCAGGAAAATGAGCTAAAAATATATTGAACAAAATGGGGTCCATTATCGAGCCTTGAAGCACACTCGCACATATATCATTACTTACATAAAACGATCGATCTTTTAGATAGCTGTATATCATCCTACACAGATTTTTGTTAAATTTGTATTTACTATACATTTTATAAATTATGCCTTCAATCCAAGTGGTATCGAAAGCCTTTTCTAACTCAATACTGACCAAGATAGTGGCTTCCCTGCTGTTCAAATTAGTACAAACGAAATCTGACAACATTGTCAATTGGATTGGCGTAAGCCAAATTGATAATTTTTTAATACCTTTTGCTCTTCAATATGTTGTCTGACCTTTTCTAGCAACATGCCTATATTGGAAAGAAGTGATATCGGTCGGTAACTGTGTACTAAGTTGGTTTTAGTACGCAAATTACTTTTGCGTTGTATGGAAAAAAAACTCCAAGTAAGAAAATCGTCAAAAATCAGTGATAACTTGTAGATATTTGAAACTTGCACTTTGTCAGACTAAAATTTATTGAACCAAAAAACTGCTTACTCAAAAAGCTGTTTTTTTTTTTAAGTTCGAAATTTTGCTAAAACTTTGATAAATCATTTTACATTTTGTAATAAGTTTAAAAACTGCGTATTTATGGTTTTTCATATTTTAGTCAGCATTTAATCATTATTCCGTAAATTTTATTTGTGCGCTCAAGAATAATTATTACGGTTTAATTTTTATTTTTACGCTCTAGAATAATGCTCAAAAACATATGTACATCAAATAAAAAAGCTTGAGTGAAAATATTACGGAAAAAATGTATAACTCAGTATTATTCTTAAGCAAAAAAATAAAAATCGGACATTGAGTATTATGCTTGAGCGAAGAAATAAAAATCGAAACGAAATCATTATTTTTGAGCGAAAATATAAAACTGCAATTTTAATTATTATTATTAATTTATATTGGAAATTATCGGAAAATTAAAAGCAGTCTAATTTATTATCTCTAAAAAAAATTAGTTGTGTATACTTATGGTTTAATGGTCGCCAAAGGATGTTAGGCCAATCATCCTCGTGTAAAATTTTAGCATTGAAGATATTTAATTTTTAAAAGGAACTTTTTTTATTTATGTCCGCAGCGCTGGGAAAAGGCGATAGGTAATGCCATTTATTTCTTTTTGATCTTAATTGCAAATATTGGCTTTCTTATATTTGATTTTATTTTAAAACTTTCGATTTATTAATGTAACTGTTTGGCGATCTCTTAATTCAAGCTGAATGGAATATACCAAACTGCAAATACAAAAAGTTAGCTAGCCCTAAAACCATTTTTTTTTTGTTTACAAATTAAGAGAGTACAAATTCTCACCATTTTATCCATTTAAAAATTCCATTTCGATAATTATTTATTTTAATTATTTTATACCAAATTTTACAACCGAAATATTACTGATATTTCATTTGATTTGAAATTAAAAAAATCTAGCACTTAATAAAATGTTTCGATTCCTTTTACCACTTTGAGATGATAAAAAGTAAGCGGTGCCGAGAAGATGACCCAGAAGACAATCTCACATACGAACCAATCTTCGCAGAATCACTCATTCAATTTGCCTTGCAGTCCATTGGTATTTAGCTCAATTATTTTAATGACGGCACAATTTTGTATTGAGTCAATAGTTCATTGTTCGGAATAAATGCAAATCGATTTTCTATTCGCTTTAACACGCATTAATTTGAAGAAATTTTTAAATTGCTTTATTGCCTCACAAGATTCATTTTTACTTAAGTTATCATCCCCCTCGCTGCATAAAACTTTGGAAAAGTGCCGAAAAAGTGTCAATTTTGTGCATGTGGCGAATAGAAAAGTTTTGTGGCAAACTTTTTAATAGCCGCTTTGCTAGTCGCGTGTCCACAACAGCAATGAAACAAACATAAATACAAAAAAAAATCGAAATGCAAATAAAAGCAACGCAAAACAAATCGATTACTACCGAATACTGTATTTTCGTTGTATTATTTGGCAGTTTTTTTTTCCTATTTATATGGTGGCTTGTTTTCTTTTTGTTTCTTTGTTTAGTGAAATTATTGTTGGCCAGCCTGTCTGCAGCTCCAAAAGGCAATAAAGTATAAAAGAAATTATTGGCAATTACATTATTATTTGCATTCGGGGATTTCCTACTTGAAATTGCCGACTTGTATGCGCCTTGAAAGTTTGGGCAACCACCAACAGCACCACGACCACTGCTGCCGCCGCCAGCCGCTTGCCAACAACCGATCGCCAACCGCGCTGTCGAAAAGTGGCAAATAGTAGTAAGTACTTGTAGCAAGTGGCGTTGCCACGTTCCCCGGTTCGTCCGCGCAACGGTTCAGTCCGCCGCTGTTGAAGTGTCAAGGCGTTGGAGTTGCTGGCAACATTTTTGTGGTTTTGGCAAATGTCGGTCTGCCGTTTTCATGTTTGTATGTTTACTAAGTTGGTTCTACATAAATGTGGGGTTTTTCTATAATGAAAACTTTTTATATAACACATCTTTTAAATAGAAAATATTTTTTATTTTAATATTTACAAAATATTTAGTGAACGCTTAGAGCTTAAATTTTTTTTACATATTTCATTTAGAAAAAAAAAATTTCGTAGAAAACCTTTTCATTTCACTCTTAAGGAGAATTTAAATATTATGCCAGTTTTTGAAAATCATGCCAAAATTTTTCAAAAAATTTTACAAAATAGTCTCCGTTTCTTTTTGTAGTTTTGCACATTTTTCGCTATTTTTGGGGACCCTTACGAATAAATAATAAGTTAAAGTCTCCTGAAGAGAAAGAAATAGAGCTTACGAGTTGACCGATTGAAAAGCATTGATTTTTCTGAAATTTCTACCAATGTAAGCTAAGTATACAGCTCTCAAGAAAATCAAACAAATGCATATAAAACGACACTCAAGAAATGAAAACGAAATTTTCTGCTATAAAAATTCTTAAATCAGTCTGAAGCTCACAAGAAAAAATGTTCCTATATTTATTTCTTGAACATTTTTGAGAAACTTCCAAGTACTTTTTACAACAACAAAAATAATAAAAAATATTTCTTGTGCTTTTTCTTGCGAGCTGTATTCAAGCCCTTAGCAAAATTAAAATATTTCCTAATAAAAAGTAAAAAGTCAGCTCTGATTGTTTGCGCGTTTTAAATGATCTCTAAAAAGTTTATTAGAAAATATGGAAAACATAATAATTCTAGCGTGAGAGAGCATTAATATATTTTTTTTTTTTTTTTGGACCTCCCTAATATGTACGCGTAGTTGCCAAGTCGCGTCTTATTGTTGCCCAATTGCATTTTATTGCCGCTCATATTGCCCGCCACAGATTCTCCATACAATTTTCAGTTCACTTTCGCTGGACCATTAATTTTTCGTTAGTTTTTTAGTTTGCTCGGCGTTTTTCTTTTTATTTTTTGTTTGGACGGAAGCATACAATTTATGCTGCAATACTAGTTGTTTTTAACTTGTATTTTTTGTTGTAAATACTATTATTATGCCCATTTGCAATGTGCCACAGGAGTGCGTTTTTGTTTTGATGGCTGTGTGTCACCACTTTTTTGTTTTTTGTTTTATTTTTTTCTTTTTCTTCTATCGCAGAGAGCAAAGCAAAATTTGTTTATAAACGCCTGTTTTTAAATTTCTTGCATGCTTGCTTACGTTCATGCTGACCTTACTTTGAAGTTTATTTTGAGTAGGTGTAAGGATCACATTTAAACTTTCCTGGAAGTCCCAGTTGCCGTTAAAGCAAAATGGCGTTAGGCTCAGTAGCAACTGATTTATTTCTATTTGTGTGTTTTCGCAAGAATTAAAGTTTATCTAACACTTTGACAAAAGCTCAAATGCAGGAATATGCGTGCAAGTTTATGTGCGTGTGTAAGTGCATGTGTGTGTATTTGTGTGAGTGTTCCCGGCCTGCCAGCGTTGTGCCATGACAAACCGATTATCGCCGCCAATTTGAGTTTGAACAGTTTTGCCCACTTTGTCACAAATTTTGTTTTATATTATTTCGTATATATTTTGTTGTTGTTTCCCATTTGCTGCAATTGCGGCACGTATTGTAAGTTTTAAGTGCGCTTTTAACGCTTTTTAAGTTTGAATTATTTGCCAATTTTCAGAAGCGGCTCGTAGTAGCGCAATTTTTCGTCTGTTTTATTTATTTTTCAGCGATGTGTTTTTTTTTTAATTTTGGTTTTAAAATTACTGAAGTTGCGATAAGTTATTTCAACAAAAGCGTAGCAACTTGTTAACGCCTCAGTTATTGTGGGAATATGAAATTTAATTGGAAAATAAATTGAGTCGAATGAACAGGAAGACGACAAAGTCATATTGTTGACATACTTAACACAAAGTTGCATACAAATAAGAGTGGAAGGAAAACAAAAATTTCTTAAATTTTTGGCTCAAATATTTGTTTGTTATTTGAATTCTTCGTAGGTTTCCAGCTTTGTCTATAAGTTAAGCTTTTTTGTTTCTACTTTACTTGCTCAAAAACCTCCTTCTATGGATTGAAGATAGTGCACGCTTTAACTTTGGGTCTGGTGGATGTAGTAAAGACTACTTGCAAAATTAAATGAAATGGATGTTGGTGTCGAGGCGAGATCTAAACACTTGTGTATTTTCTAAGCCACACGATTAAACGCCACCCTTCCCTTTGTTGAAGAGTTTCTAAAACGTTCAATTCCATTTTATCTTGAAAAATATACTTCCGTCTATCACACTAAGTTATTTGCAATACTCAACTTCATTGATTTCGTGGTGAAAAATATTAAGTTGCAGAACTGGAAATTTACGAGTCTGTATTTGAATCCAAACTGCCTTAAGTGCATAAATAGCCAGCTAAACTAGTTCGGAAAGACAAGTCTCGACTTAATTATGTTGTTAAACGGTTAGGCAACTCAGGTTGCCAGGTCATTCGAGAGTACCTCGTAATGAGGCATCGTACCAGAATCGGCTAAGACCTAGCAATTTACACAACAGAAACTTTTCTGACCAATAACAGGAAGATATCGAGAGGCTGGAAATGAGACGAATAAGTTTTGAACAGAGCTCACTTGGTAGACTTATGGCTACTTCTCAAAAATAATTCCTCAAATATATCCAGTTTTTCAAAAAAAAACAGCTGATACAGAAATTATTGTGTGGAACTTCGAACTCGGCAATATTCTGGCGAAAAATCCGTTAACCACTCTGTCAAGTGCAATTGCTGAAACTGAGCTCGATTCAATGAAGGCATCGATATAAGTCAGGAACTCAGGAATTATTACAAAATTTATCAACAGAACGATTTTACACAGCCATTTTCTCTAGACAGCACTCTATCACATATTAACAAAATGTTAAAAAAGAGATATTGATTGTGTGTCGGAAGGGTCATCCTGTTACTGCTTTCCCTAAATTGGGATGTAAGGTGGAAGGCTGCCTCGCGATGCTAAACAACCTGCGGCTTCCACGGCCATACCTAAACGGCAACGACCACTGGCATTCTTTTTATTTAAATATTTATGGATGTATGGATGTATAGTATATGTTTGTTGATCTCTCGCTGGTGGGTGCGGCATTCTGCCACCTGAGTTTGCTGAGGAGATACTCAGCGAAAACGGTGGGTGGGCAAATGTCGTGCTGGTCGGCTCGTCAACTCTCGCCATGGCCCCCGCTTTTTTCGGGCGGCAGAGGTGGATATAAATCGAACATCAAAACCGGCTCATCTGAGCAGGGTGGAGCATTTTTTTGCCAGGGAGAGGAACTCGTCTCAACCTGCGGGCTCCATCTTCGGTAAGGTCCTGCTGTTGGGGTAGGAGTGTCGAGACCGCACCTCCTCACACACCCTAGACGGAAGCTGGGGGACAGGTTGGCGGCGAAAGCGTATTAGGAAAGTGGCAGGGGAGTCGAGGGCGAAACCGTCCAAGGCTCAACTCTGCTGTGGAGCACAGCATGTCGGTACTAGTACGAGCACATGGGAATTCAAAAATACCGTTAGCTTAGTGAAGACAGCGCTGAAACGTTCGGACAAACATGGCACATTTTTTAGGGTATTACAGAAATATTCTTCGTCGCACGTTTCTGCAACAAATAAATTCTCTAAGCCCGATTTAATATCGGTTGGTCATGAAGGATTGTCAACTATTTCAGAAAAGCTGTTAGAGAAAAGAGATACAACTGTACTTAGCAACAGAAACAGACTTTGTGAATTCTTATGTTTATCAAGGATGGAACAAAAAATGTAAAATCCAGCTTGCAAGGTTTCAAAAAGGGTTTAGTAGACAATAAGAGCAAAGCCAAAAAATCCAAAAAATATTTTCAAAACTGCCAAATTTTTAGCAAAACTGATATGTACTCGCTTATATGTGTGTTCATAAATATTTTTCTTGTAAATGTGAAACCACCCCTAAATAGTGATGAAATGATTGACAGTTCAAAAATAAGTAACTAAAATAAAAACAAAAAAAAAGCGAATTAAGGTAAAATCTAGGCTCAGTTCACAAATTATAGCACAACCACATGTTGACATATTTTGCCACTCTGTTTTTCTTCCCATTAATTTAAATTATTTTGCAAATAAAATATCTATGTTTAATTTTCTAAAAAACAAACCCATAAACACCCATTTTTTTTAACTATTTACAAATTATGCAATTGAAATTACGTCAAAATTACGAACTTTATAAAAAAAAAAATTTAGAACTTTTTGGGGTATACATACAAGCTCCAAGTGTCTACAAGTTATCAGCGATTTATGAAAATTTTTTTTCTGCCATGTTTCCTCCATGCAACGATTTCTTTTATATGAAAAAAAAAATGCGAAAGAGCGTAAGAAGAAAAATTGTCAAAAATCAGTGGTAATTTGTAGCCACTACAAACTTACACTTTCTCTTACTAAATTTAATGAGCTACCTATCTGCATACCCAAAAAAAATCTAAATTTTGTTTTTAAAAACTTCGAAATTTTGATGAAATTTTTATAAATGTCTTCTACGTTCCATTGAATTTCAAAAGTTGTGTTTAATTGTATTTGTTAGAGAATTCACGATGTTTGAATTGAAAAATTATTTTAAATTCTCCAAGTGTGTCAATGTGTGTTTGTGCTATAAAAATTGGTGTTAGAAATGATAAAAAATTACAGAAATATAACAAAATATTAGAGTGGCTCTTACTTCATGAAGAAAGGGATTTAAAGTAATTTATTTTAGACCTACCTAAAACCATCAGCGTTACCAGTTAGCTGTCATCGGCATGTCAGAATGCACTTCAAACGCATATACATACATACATACATACATACAAATGTACATAAATATGTTAACACACAAACAAATTGTCACCTGTTACTACCCGCATACAAATCCATTTGCAAGATACAAATACATATGTACATACATAAATTTGTTGGTAGATGTGTGTGTTAACAATTTTTTTTTGCCTAATGGCCAAAATAAGAAAAACGTTAAGTAAACATTTGCGCGCATCGCTTTAAAGCAAAACTGCGAGCGTACAAATTCTGTGAAACATACACACTCTAGCTGAACACCTAAACACACCGAACATATGTACATACATACATACGTACAACATGCAATAATACATGCCACAATTGCAAAGGTGGCAGCAACATCATCATCCGCAACAACATCAAGAACAACAACGCCAACAGCCAACATAAACAAAAACAAAACTACATACTCGTACAATGCAAAGTGTTACTGAAAAACTTTTCAGCAGCTTACGTGGCGTTGAAGGATTCGGGGGTGGGCGAGTAGAGCTACAAATAAATAGTGGCAGCAGCAATGATAGTTGTGTGCTAACAGCCAGCGGCTGACTGAAGAAGGATGGCGAAGTGTTGTTAACCAAAAGAGATTTTATTTACCCTTTTGCTGTCGTATTTGCTCAGTAAATTTCTTTTATGCAATTGCGCCGCTGGTTTGACACTGTCTCGCTTTGTACATACAAACATACATACATACATACAACCATGTGCGTGTGTATGTGCTAGCTGCATTTGCATGTGTATGCGCAACTATTTGTTTTGGCGCTGATGTTTGAGTTTGCTTTAGTTTTAAAACATGCATTTAGCACATTTGTACTCGTATGAATGTATGTATGTGTTAGCATTTATTTGCAGATGTGTTTTTATCACCTTCCCACGCAGCTCATCACTTTGCTGAACGGCAGCCGCTTCAAAGTGGAGATACATCACATTAAAGTGGATGACAGAAAATTGCGCAAATTTAGTTAGGTTATGGCACGCATGATAGAAATTACAAATTTAGTGGCGTTAAATTAACATGAATGAACTTGTAGAAATCTTTCAAACAAAAATGTTGCTCATACGCCACATCGTCACTCTCATATTCTCATTTTTTTTAACTCAAATCAACAACACTGTTTATGCAAATACTAAACACGGTTGCAAGACGTCCTGTTTGGGGAAGGAATTTTCACTCGCTGCACTAAAAAATTTCAATTCCCAATTCAGTACGCAAATGTCTTTATTTTTTGGAAATTTGCGCTGATTTGTACTGATTTTTCAATCTCGACACTTTTAAGCGCAATAATTCTGAAAAAATTTCTCATAATTAAAAAAACATTGTTTATTTTCATGCTCACAGAGATGTTCTATATTGTTTTTTCAAACGTTCTATTCCACTTCGTTAACGTACGAGAATGAATTTTGAGTAATTTCTTGAATTTTTAAAAATTAATAACGGCCAAAAAGAGTAAAATTTTAAAAACTAAAAGTAGTATTTTGTAAAGAAAATGAAAATTTCTCTCAATTCATTGAAAAAAATTAAAAAAATTAATAATTTTTAGTTGAATGTTTGCAGCGTGGCGTAAAGTAGGAAATCGCCTTTTAGTTGAATCAATTAAAAATGAACTCCGAAGTAAATTTACAAATGAAAAGCGCAATATTTTTTTGAATTTGTAATAAGTAATGACAATCAACAAAACGAGACAAATATGTTTAATAAAACAAATAATGAATTATAGAATTTTTGTGTTTAATAAAAGTGTAGTGAAATGTTTTAATGTCTAAGCTCTGAAAAAGGCGATAGTACTGAATTTTGGGAACAAAAATCTGGCATCCCTATTACTTAACGTAATACAATTACCAATATTAACACCAATATTAATACTAATAACAACATCAATATTAATACAAAACTACTGCCAATGTCACTATCAATATCTATTTAAATACATATGTATATCAATACAAAAATATAAGTAAAACAATCAATAACACCATCAATACTAAATCCAAAACCATTACTATTACCATTACCATTACCATTACTATTACCATTACCATTACCATTCCCATTACCAATACCATTACCAGTACCATTTCCATTACGATTGGCACTACGAATACCATTACCAATACTATTCGTAATACCAATGCAAATATGATTACCAATACCAATGACAAGACCAATAACAAGACCAATATCAATATCCACGCCAATACCAATACCATTGGGATTATAATTACCTATATGAATATCATTACCGATACCAAAACTAATTATTAATATCAATACCAATACCTATAACGAATATCAATATGAAAACTTATGTACATAAATACTACCGCTAATACTAACAAAAATACAAATACCACTAATAAGAACAATAACCAATACTCAATACCATTAGCATTACCAATACCAGTACCAATACCACTTTTTTTGTCGTTTAGCTACGAAATTAAGAATTTAGGTTCGTGACATTTTTCTAGCTTTTTTTAAGAACAATCCTCCTAAAGATATGTACATATGTATCTATGTACTTAATAGAACTTACTTATGAATAAATTCAGTGCAACGCCAGCGCTTAACCAGCAATGTAGATACACTTCAATAAGTTAACTTATTTTCTGTTGAAAATACTCTTCGACGAGTAAAACAGAACGTACTTGATCGCTTTGGTAACGAAGAGTCCAAGTAATCTGTAGATGAGGTAAAAATGATTGAATTTCAATGGAGGCTTTTGTCGCAAGAAAGGGTAAACCTGGCTTTAAGAGTTGACTTCAAGAGTTGACACGAAAATCTGTTTTGTGAGCTATCCAATTTAGTGTTCAATTTGTTAATTCAGCAACGCTGAAGTTAAGCGAATATTTAGTGAAATGAAGCAATATTAAACTCAAATATAAATTGAAATACTTAACTCATTGCTAAACATTCGTTGTTCGTCAAAAAAATTTAACAAATGTTTTTATAAAGTTTAGTTGTAAAAATTTGGAATTTTTTTAATAATATAATTTATTGTTGTATTGTATTGTATGAATGTATTTTCTCATATATTCATACCAAATTTATGCTTGGTTTAATGAATTTACACACATACGAGTACAAGTTAAAAACACAATATAAACTTAATGAAATGTTGAAAAGGTTGTCCTTTTTTTAACCATTTTTTGGACATTTCGCTTTTTTTAAGGTTTTTTATTTGGTCGATCTAGCTTCCTTATTTTTAAACTCCTGGCAACACTGAATATAAATATTATTAATAATAATCGCACCAATAACATTTCCATTACCAAAACCAATACAAACGCAAACACCAACAATAATAACATTATAAATTTTTATGCACAAATACATTTAAAAGCATTTAAGTATATTTATATTTTACAACTTGAAGCACAAAACTATTAACGCAAAAATTCCAAACGCAATACAATAAATTTCTGCTTGAGCCTTTTGGGCATTTCCGAGATAATCGATTTGATAGACGATACTCGTATCGGTAATTTCAAGCAATATTGTAAATTAACTAAGCATTCAACTTGTGCACCTTTCACCGTTCAGCCGTCGACCTTTCAAAGTCGAAGTCGAAGTCATTGCGCGAGTGAATGAGTTTCCGAACATCAACACTGTTGCGTGCCCCAAACTGACAACAAACCCATCATCAACGACCTTCGAAGGATAATAACGACAAGGACACTTAAAGCAACTTTTTTGTTTTTTTTTTCTTTTTGAACATTTTTATTACATTTTGCCTTTTTTCATACAATCTGTTCGAGCGCTTAGACTCGTCGTTCATCTCTGCTAAACTTTATAGATTACATTGCTACATAAATGGTACAATTTCCTTGCGTACGAGTATGTGTCAATGCATTTCCTTTCAAATACATCTATGTACGAGTGTGTGTGTGTATGTGTTTAAGTATGTCAACCCACAAATTTAATATGCCAGAAAACCACAAAATCGTCTCTTAATAGAATAGTCCACTTACATTTTTACACTTGATAAACTTTATTGTTTCCAAACGATTGAAGATTTCAGCCGATTAACTGATTGTGCGACACTCGTTACGCGCCGACCGTCGATATTGCTTATGTACATACACACATACATACTCATACTGTCTAAAGCGATTTGCAGGCAATTGCTGCCACCACCTTTCAATAAATGTCACCGCATTCGCAGTCAATTTAATACGGTAAGTTGGATTAGCAATGTTCGTTAAGTTTCGTTGATTGGTTGACCTTGGCATAAAAGTAAATATTTTGTAGATTTCACTCGAATTTAATGTAGGACGTGTTCATTACCGAGTGCAAAGTTTGTTGAAGTCAGTTAAAAATTAAATGTAAATCACTTTATTGGCAATGGAAAAGAGTTTTTGAGCAACTTTTGTAAATGCTTTGTTGGAATGCGCAAAGAATTAAGGTTAATATATTGAATTAATTACTGTACTCGTATTAACTTGAGTTTTCGTATTTCATTTAATCCGCTTACAATCCACTTGATTAACGTGCACTCTGCATTAGCTTGTTCAAACTTTGGGGTCGCTCTGAAGCTTATACTCGTATGTTCAAATGAGATCGGCATAGAAAAAAACAGCTGCCTTCAAAGGAGAAAATCTTGCTAAAAAATTATATTTTGTATAGCTTGTTGTGATAAGCTGTAGGTTAAGACCAGTGCTGCCAATTCCAAAGCTTGAAAAATCCCATTCGTCTCAGGAAAATGCTCATTTTATCGTATTTTTTTAATATTTAAAAATTACATTATATGTATATTAAACCATTTTTTTAATAACGTTAATAACATCTTACCATTTTTTTCTTTTAAATCAATATATTAAATATTAGAAAAATGTTTAATTAATATTACAAACTCGGATCATCAGAACAAGAAAAGCTTGTAGAGTTAATTTATTTTTATTGTTAAAAGCAAATTAAATAACGAATACATTTAAACTCCATTTATATTTCTCTTTTTCAGTTTCAGTACCGCTCACTAAGGAAAACTTTCATTCGGAATCAAAGTTTGAGTGTGGCAAAGGTGCAACAAAATCGAAAATGCTTGTTGGATTTCGAAAAATCGTATCACCATTTCAATCTGTTTTTTAAGCTACGACTTTCCAGGCGTCAGAAACTTGATAATTGAAAAATATATTTTTTTAACTTCATTGTATTTAACGCTCCCACAACTGGTCGCGTATTTCAGTGATTTGTTATTTTGTATATTTTTCTCGCCACGGGAAATTGTTGGATACAAAAACTCTAGCGTTTTAAAAAACCCGTCATTAACAGGAATTTTTTTTAAGAATTTTGAACATACAAGTTTTAACAAATTGTGCACAATTTTGTTTTTATTTTTAATGCTTCTTCTCTTTCAATTTTAGCAATATTTTTCGAAAACTCACTATTAAATTGCATACTATAAGAGTTAAGTTCAGTGCTTAGATTAGCTATAAGTTCACAAGTTATTTCTTTCCCCCAAGGGTATAATGTTTAGCACTTTATCTTTCAAAAAATACACAAAAAAATTGCATTTAACAAGAATGAAAAGCAAAATCTCGCGCGCCCATTTACAGTGCGATTTTCCCATGGGCGAAATCAGATGAGTTGGCAACACTGGCGATATTAGAACGATGTCTTTAGTTAACAATTCAAACAAATTTTGAGTACGATGAAAGTCTTTAAAATTTAAGAGGTTTGCAGGGTAAGTGAAATAAAAAAATAATCGTAATACTATTCTAAAAATATAAAACTACTACTTCTATTGTGACTCTGCTGCTTACTACTGCATCGGAGGAAAATTTTAGCATTAGAAAATTTAGATTTTTGCGATGAAGAGAGCACGGCTCTAAAATGTGTGTGACAGCGTTTTTGTTTGCCCTTCCAGCGAATTCCCGGCAAGCAAATTATTTAGCATAAAACAATAGATAAGAATCTTAAGAATTCCTGTTGTTGCTTCTTAATCGAGTTGCAAAAGTTTTGTAATACTGAACTTTGATACAAATTATCATTCGGTATTGCTATTTCGGGTATTTGCTTCTTTCAAAAACCCATTTTCCTAATTAATTCTGACACATTGTAAAAGAACCTGCGTTATGTAGACAGCGATTTTATTCAAAGTTCAGCAGTCGGATTCCTTGAAATCTTAAATTAAGGAAGAGAAGTGAAGTGAGTTTTTCGGAAAACAGACTAAACATTTAAGAAAAAAATTTTGTTTGAATTCAGTTGTCAGGGAGTTTTGAATGAATGAACTTCTCATTAGCCTTTCTGTTTTTTAATTGGAATCAAATGCTTCTATTTTCAGGGCCATTGACAAACCTGAGTCTATTTGGCATTCATATGGTAAGGCTGAGTCTAACGTTCAATCACTTCTATCATTGCTGCTGATGACGGAGTGGGATCGTCTTATGATGTTCTACGAAACTGTCTAGCTTATGCGAACTTTGGTTGAAACCATAATAATCCTAAAGAGCTCTCGGAAATGGAAACAAAGCGTATTCGGGGGTTCGCTATTGATTCGCGACTAAACTCTATGCGTAAGTGTGGCTCTCGCGACAGTCTTCCTGCCCTAATCTAACTTAAGTATATCTAAATGAGATGAAGGATATCTGGACTTAAGCGATTTCTTCTACCAAACTTATTTCTCGGGCGACTTACCAAGTGTGTTACCCATACTTTTCATATTAATGTATACTTTTATATTCAAATAAATCAAATTGTGTTTTTGACGTCGTTACTTGTTTCTGCAATTTTCATTTAACTGTTTCCCACCTTTTTTTTCAAACTGTTTTCTTTGTTCAGCAAGGTTTTGTATTTTTCTTCCTTGCGTTTAGTTTTTCCACTTCAGTTTTCATTTTAGGCCAAATATTTACAATGTTATCAACTTATATTACCTAATATTCATTCCTTTATCTCCATTTTACTTCTGTTTATTTAGCCGCTTTCGAATCTCGCATACACAGCAAAATCTAAGCAAAAAAAAAAATAATGAAAATAGAATCTGCTAATTTGCCGCAAGTACTCAACAAGCTTTATAATTTCAATTCACGAAAGACACAATGCCCATTAAGCAACCGAAAATGTTGAGCAAAAAAAAAATAAATGTGCAAAATTGTTATAGCAACAATTCGATAAAACCATGGAACCAATTTCATCGATTTGTGTTGCCTCACTCCGGCACACTTTCTGAGCATTGAACTGAATCATGCTTTTGGTCTGCCAACTGACAATCGTTGAGGTATACGCTCTCGACGTGGTTGGCAACACTATTATTTTAATTCATTTATTTGTTCATTTCCAAATGTTTTACACAGTCGTCGGCAAGCTCTTCTCTATCATCACCCTAGTTCATTTGTTTTTTTTTTCCTTTCCTTTCGCCTTCAATTGCCTTTCGTGTAGCAACACTGCGCCTCCGCCTACGGTCACTCCTGCTATACTACTTTGCAGCAGCTTAATTTGCAAAAGCTTCTGTGACACATTTCAAAATTCGATCGAGCATGTAATCAATGAACTGAACCGAATACACGCTACGGGCGAAATTGTATGCATTTTACTTGAGAGTCGAAGGGTGCCGCAGTACTTTAGAAATTCTCCTGCACTCTGAACAAAGGTGCTGTATAGTTGGCTATGTGGCAGTGAGAGAGAAGAAGCTTAAGAAGCGCAGAGGCTAAGTAAGTACATACATACGGACATGCAAACATATTTTGCTCGAAGAGGAACCACACGCTCCACAACAAACAGCATCCTCTTACAAGTAAATAGATCCTTCTTAAAGTTTGTTTATGTACAATATTTTGTGTGATTGTGTGCGTTTTTTAAGCCCGTAGTTTTATTACTTGTGCAAATGTGACAATATTGACTTTGTCATGACCAGCTAGCCGCCTTGGCATCCACAATTTGCTTGCTTCCTGTCTTTCCTCTCCACTTTGGCTGGCCCACACACTCTTTCATTCGCAAACAGTCCTTACAATCCTTAGAACATATTTTTTTTTACTCTTTTTTTTTGGGGGGATTTCTCTCGACTGAACGCCGCTAATCTGGCTACTTTGTGCATACGCATTTTTGTTATTGTTGTTGCTATTTTTGTATTGTATACACTTTGTCAGTGGCATTGGCCGCGTTGTGCGGGTTTATTGCGTCTGAGCTGCCTGCGTCGACCTACGCATTTATGTTATTTGGTTCAGCGCTTGGCAAATTTGTTGCTGCCAAATAGTTCGTCCTTCTTTTCACTTGCCAATCGCCATTCGCCCTACTTCCGCAACTGGTGTATGAAAATAAATTGAATATTGTTTGGGGATTTCCGGAATGCCGAGAATTGAATGAAAATTATCTGAATGACTTGATTTTGGTTGAAGTCACTTCATTATTTGTATATAAAATGTAACTTATGTGTGGCGGAGGTGGGACAATAGGAAATATGAAGAGCCTTAGATTTGAAATGAAAATTTAAAGTGTAATGTCATAAAATGAAAGTAATGACTATTGAAAAAGAAAGAGAAGAGCAAAACTGGAAGGAAATATATAAACTAAAATTGCACAAAAGAATATTACCAATTCAATCGAAGTTTATAAATGCTCTAATTAGGAGAATATATTGAAAGAAGTAAAGAGTACGATGAAGTGTATGTTGTGAGGTAAAGGAATATGGGGTGTGTTGAAGTGAAACCAGGTGAAATGAGTTAAGGTGAGGGAAGTCCAGATCGGGAGGGATGAGATTAGATGAGAAGAGGAGAGTTGAGAGAAAGATAGTTGGCATTTGGTGATTTAAAGTGTGGTGTGCTTAGGAGTGGTGAGTTTAGGTATGGTGACTTTAGTGGTGAGAAATAAGGCGTGGTGTGTTCAGGTGCGATGCGTTAATATATGGTAAGCCTAGAAACGATAAGTTTTGGTGCATTAAGCTTTGGTTAGGTGAATTTATTCCTTTGTGGGGAAGAGTATTCAGCATATTTTATTTAATTTTGGATACAATTAAGCACAACTAAATTTTTCAAAGTACAGTACATTAACATCCTGGTTGCGATGAATACTGAAAGAAGCTAGCCCATTGAGACGATCATTCATAGTTGATCGCAAATAAGTTTTTAGGCGGTGCAAATTGTAAACTTATTTTTCATTCGCGGAAGTCGTAACAAGCAAAATGGCTATGATTCTAAGTGCTTGACGAAGATTTGAAAAAGCATCGAAATTGCAGTTATCCAAAGCTATTTATAAACGCGTCTGTTTTGAAATCGGCGATACTCGATGACTGAATTTTTTTTTATCTATTTATAGGTTTCCCTTCACAGATTTCAATTTCGCTTGAATTGCTATTTTAAATGGCGCTCGCAGTTTTGTAAATCAAGAATACGAGTATCAACCATCAACTTAAGTTACTTAAACATTAACTTTTCGGAAATTTTACGATTTCTCATCACAAACACATAACTCCTGTTTAGATTTTGTTACACAAAGTTGTGTGAAATCAAAAAACAAACATAAATGAACAAACCAATCCACTAATGATGATCTAATTAGTTTCTTGTCGCACGGTATTCAGCAAGGTGCACGATGCTCGAAGCAAAAAGCTCCATTGCAGTGACTGCAATTAAGTGAAGTTATTCTGCGTTTCTGAGACGGACAAGAGAGTGATTCTACATTTTCAAATATAAAATATCGGCGATCATTTGTTTGAATGTCATTTGCTTGAATATCAAGCCAAGGTTTTAACATTCCTTTGCTTATAATTATAAATAATGCATGAATTGAAGCAAGCAATATTTAGTAATTTATTTAGTAAAAAAAAATCGCCATCGACCAACTACAGGATTTCTGCACACAGTTTATGTCGTTAGACAATTGATCAACTTCTAAAAGCGCTTTGATTTCCTCCGACTCTCACACGAAACTACTCGTCATCGCGAAATATGAAGCTAAACGAAATTTCAATTAGATGAAGAGCTTCTTTTGTTGTTAGATGCAAATTTAAATTTTCCATTTGTAAAATTTACGAATGGTTAGTATTCTAGGTTTAAATAGGTCGTTCTCAATTGCCGCTGAATTCACAATACCCTTCGTTCCCCTAATTGTAAGAAAATAAAATGCCACTGTCGCCACTATTAGGTTAACTCAATAAAAAGTTGTACAGAGAGCTTAAAATATTTCTTATCATTATTATCGCCATTTACTTTATACATATTGCAAAGTATTACAGTAGTGTAGATCACAAAATACGATACAATTTTACATGATAGTGTTAAAATTATGAGTGGTGCTCGATTTTATATTAAAAATGTTGCAAAGTTCGATAATTTTAAATTTTATAATAAATAATTGCATAAATTTGGTTTTTTGAATTTTATTTTTAAGTGATTTCCCCAAGTAAACGTTCTGCCGATGTACAGAAGTTGCCCAACGTATTCCTGTTAAATTTTGACCAAAGCAAATCTTACAATATCTGATTTGCTTACAGCAAAAGGAAATATACTTATAAAGCGCTTTGTTATGTTTTGCTTAAAGGCAATTTGAGTTGAGCTGTGCGCCAAACAACAAGTGCCATTGCCTTTGCATAGCCTATAAAATTCAACATACTCGTAATTTGCTACTCATATTTGCCATTTGAAAAGCGTTTTGCATAAGCGCCAGCGTACTCCTACATACCTACAGAAAATTTTCACAAGAGCTGCCATGAAAATGCTGAAATGCCTGAGTTACAAAACCAAACCTATGACCTCATGAGTTTGAGTATTTGAGTATTTGAATTTTCATTGCACGTAATATATTTTGGGGCATTCAAGTGCACATACATACCTACATATAAACATGCATATGAACCAGGGGCGGATGAACGTGGGGTGGGGAAATGAGGGAAATTTCCCACCACAAAAATACAAATTAGTTGGAAAATCCGAGCTTAAGGATTTGTACTTCACACGCGGAAAAATTTATAATAAGATATTATAAAATGTAATTTTTGGAAATAATAAATTTCCCCAAAAAAAGGCGTGCTATTACTTACTATTAAAATTGAAATAACATGACCACAGCTTTTGTGGTCAAATATTTTCTGGAGCGACTTCATTTCACAATAAAAGGCATGTTGAATCATATTGTACATAAGTCCTCTCTTTGGGAAGCAATACAATTCCATTATCGAACCTTAAGGGGGTATTCTGGTGTAAAGTAGAGGTATGAATTTCAGCAAATTTTTGAAGTGTCATAAAAAAAGGCAATCAATATTTTTACTATCTATTTTTTTATTAGCTATTTAATAATATTACAAGAATATAGAAAAAATCAAAAATAAAAAAGGGGGAGGTCAAAAAATTTGCATACCCACGATTTCAACCCTTCTAGCAATCTGAAAAAAATAAAAAAAAAAGGATATTAATCTAGAATAATGTCGCTATGTCTGGAACTACGGAGAAGTTGTTAAAAAACTTTTTTACGAAATGGCGACTGTCTGAAAAAAAAACAATTTTTGTACCATTTTTTTGACTTTTTGATGTTTTTCTAAACAGTAAAAACTTAAATTTGGGGATGCGTATAGTTCCAGTTGTAGAGAAGTCTATAAAGAAGACTCTCTAAATCGGTTCAGTTGAACCTGAAAAATCGTGGGTATCGTTTTGAAAAAGACAATTTCGAGAAAAACGCTTTTAAAGTTTCACTAAAGTTTTTCGCAGTCTAAATCATGAAATTTACATTTAACAAAATACCTATATCTCCCAAAATAATTTGAATTTTCAAAAATCCTCTTATAGACATACTCTTAAATAGTTAAACTTTAAAAATAAAAGACCAAATTTTTTTTTAATTCTAGACCAGAATACCCCCTAAGAACAACAATTTATTAACATATTATACTTATATCTCAAAATGATTTATAAACTTAATTTGTGGACATTATCAATTGTCGATTGCTGCTAAAATTCGTCTTTCTGTGGTTAATAAAAACGTCGGTAAAATCGATAGCTTGATACCGTCTGGTATTGTTCCTCCCCCAAAATCAAACTCACGATCCGCCCCTGATATGTGCATACTTTTGTATGAATATGCTTGCACAAAGTTATGTGCAAACTATTCGGACGGGAGGTGAAATTTTGATTGCTGCACAATTTGTTGCTTCTACCTACATAGACATATATGTACATACATATATACTTGGGGTTTTGAGAATCGTTAGTAACTAAGCGTAGATTGTCTACCAAACATTACAATGGACCACAGCTTTTGAGTGGTTACATCATCCATATTAAACATCGTTGTTGTTGTTATTGAAAGCGCTTTTGGCTATTGTTTGTGCACTTATTTTTGCTTTGCATTGTTGTAAATTAATTTGAGTCGTAATGACTTTTTCATATGCTCTCGCATAAAATTCGAGTGTAGTTAAAAGTTTGTCAAAGTTGACGAAGTTCAACGAACCGCAAGAAAGTGCAATTGCAAAATTTTATTGGCTTATGCAATGTAAACGAAAAAACTGCACACACACACACACACACATGCAGTACAACAGTTACAACAAAAACAGCAACTAAAACCAAAACAAGAAAGATAGCTATACTAGAATAAAAGCTTTAACATTCAGTGTTTCTGAAGTTGTGGAAGGGGCGACGAGAGTAATAATAAAATAAATGTTGATAAATTTTACAATCCCTGCAAGAAAGATACCGAAAAGTATTACTTGTAATTTTTCCTGGAATTGTGACTTATATTTTTAGTATTTCTTCCTTCAAATTCTTTATGCAAAGGGGAACTTTTGTAACTATTTTGTAATTGTAGATCTCGTTTTTACATATTGCTCGTGTGCTTCATCAAATATATAGCTTTACTGCTTAGGCAGGTCAGAAGTACTCGGCTTTTAACTAGTAAATTTACGAACTATTTTTATAAAATTTACAGATGAATTGACCATCATTTTCCTAGAAAACTTAAAGTGGTCTACCAAGTTATTTTTCCGATATTTTTCTGGTCAATTTAATAGTCAAATATTGAAGTAATTTACATTCATATTTCTTTTTTCAGTTTTCTATATTTATAACAGTTTTTATTGAAAGTACTCGTACGTGTACAATTGCATTACAATATTTCATATAACATACTCGTACCTACATTTATAACATTCTTCCATTTATGTACATGCGGATTTTCATTGGTAAGTTCATTGTAGTCATTAAAAAACAACCATTCTTCTGATCCTGTAGAGCTGTGATCCTTTGGTCTGTGGGAAGAGATTGTCACATTTATCTGCAGCATTCGCATTGCATTCAGTTAAATCTGTCAGAGCAAATTTAGAGATTCTCGTATAATTTTTAACACTGCGCTTAAATTGTCATTTTTCTTGGCTAACAAGATTGTAAAAGGTTTTCTTTTAATTTTATTAAATTATGACATTAAAAAAATGTCCCTTATAACCGCTGACAAATACGCTTGATGCTCGAAGAATTTTCAAAAATTTACCAATCATATTCAATGTTACCATTTCAAACGAAATAGAATGTGAAAATAATTGTTCTGAGAATTGACAAAAAAAAAAACAGCATGCTCTTATGCTAACTAGCAGCATCGAACCGCATATTTAAAATCGCTTTTCTAAAATCTTCACATTTTTTTTAGTGATTGACGTGGGTACACAATGTAAATATAATTATTTATTCGTGCACTGTTTTTTTTTTGTTATTACATTGTAAATAAATGCGACTTGTCAGAAAAGTTAAGCTAGATATAAAAATATGAAAAATCAATCAGCTTGTGTCTTTTATGTTGTTTCTATAGGAACCCAATGAACATTTTTGTTACTGAAATAGAGATTCGGGTAGGCAATTTTTGCAGGGTACTCTTATGTACATAAACATATAAATATATAGCTAAAAAAAACGATTTTTGTTTCAAGTGACAACTCTGTAAGCGAAACATGTCGAAACAGTCAAAATAACGACAAAACACAAGAAAAAAGTTCGCTGAGAGACATACTCGTAACTATATATATATATACATACATATGTACATATATGTACTTACACGTACATACATACATACATATTTATGTAACAAAAAATGCAAGACACACCGAATTTTAAAACAAAGCACACTGACCTAATAAACCATTAACCGCATACAGATGTACCATTGTACATACAAAGTTATGTAAATATGTTTGCAGTGAGGAAACCGCAGTACAACCGGTAAAACGGCTCTTCCTGATTTATAAGGGAGTAAGCAAATATTCGTACTTACCACGCAGCAAATCGCACTTTTTCCAAGACTTAGGCGAAACTAGCCATTTTTATATTCGCTGCCGGCCTTGAATGTAATCTTTTAATTAAAAATATATTTAAATATACATAAAAATATCATACTTTCTTATATTGTGTTTCGGCGGCTCATGATTCGCTCTCGAATGACGAAAAAATGCCGATGCCGTCTCTAATTTTAATCAGAAATTTATCGAAAATTGCTGCCAAATTACATACAAATATCAAAACAACACAAAAATTAAATGCCTTAATGGTTCCAAACGTTGAGATTGTGAAGATAATAATCATGTGAAAGAGGTTGTTGGGCAAACCTAGAGTGAATGTAAACGCAAAAGTATGTTCATATGTAAGTATTACAACAGCAGCCAAACGAATTACGAATGTGTCACTTGCCGTGGAAACACATGAAATGAGGTAGTTTGTCTAATAGCAGTGTTTTTGACGTAATGAAATTTAAGCATTAGGAACTCTTATTCATTCAAACAACAGTGGCTCAACGCTGAATCCATTCATTCTTAGTTGTTTTATTAAAGCTAAAGTTATCTATCTGGAGACAAGAAGTCACATATCTACTTATAAGGAGTGCAGTGATTTCTACAAAACCACCAAAAGCTAACTGAAAATACATGCCAGGACAGCGAAATTTTGAAAACAGATATAACGATATCGACGATATTTTTTTCCGATACCACGATATTTATTTTTGAACGAACCTTTTTCTCCTATATATAGACTCGTTTTTAAGTATTTGTTTATAGCAAAATCGAATACTTACTATACACAGCGTTGTTGTAAGTGATTACTTACAAAATTACCTATTAAAATGCCTATTCGCCAAGGCCAATAGAAAATTATATTTAAAGAAAAAAATCCTTAAAATCCTAAACCGATATTCAATATCGATATAGTATCGATATTTTTTGGCCGATATATCAAACAGCCGATATTCTTTTTCATATTTGTTAATATCGATACCACAAATATCGATGATTTTATGAGCGATATTGCATCCCTAGACGATCCACTGCGCATAGAACGTTTTTTCTGCGGCCATTCGACGTTCTATACATAGACCAAACTGGCGTAAATTTTAACCAAATGAGCTGAGAATAATTCAGTAAAATACTCTTCCGCTCTGCAAACTGCTAAAGTTCGATGAAGCTTGATTGCCGAGAAATAATTATTTCCTCAACTAATTATTCTTCTTCCTTGTAACCTCTTAAAGTCTTAAGAACATTATGCGTACTTATCTAAAAACATGAAAAATCTTTGGTGTACCTGGCCACCACAAATTCAATCCAATCTAACATAAAAGCAACTCTTTAGTGAGAAGAAAAATCGGATACAGTTGATTTCAAACGATGCAGAACTACTCTTTTTTTTCGCTACTATTCAATTTCATACTACAGATTTATAGTCACGTATATGTCACATGTTATGCATACTCGTTTACGAGTACATCCCAATTCGTATTCATGTGAAAGTCAATGCTTTTGAGGTAAGCTAAAAAGAGTTAAACTTAAAACTTGGACAATTTCATGGCACCCAAGAGTCGGCAATGCTCGGCCGAGAAAACAAACAAAACAGTTATTCACTAGCACACATGCATATGAATGAGTATGTATATATTTACCTGCATATGTATGTAGGCCAATAGACTATAGACCTGGACACCTACACGTAAAATTGCGAAAGATTTTTACATAGAAGCGACAAAAGCAAAGCACTTTTGGCAATGCAACATGAATTTTTTGCTGCTCTGCCAACACCCGCACAGCCAGGATGGAGGGGTACGACTTTGGTTGTAAACAAAAATTAAGTGAAAGACAACCGGAAAATGTTATAAAGTGAAAATTGTGGCAACAATCCAAGATGACAGTTTCCAGCAAATATACATGCATACCCATGTTAAAACGTTTGCGTCACAATATATATATGTACATATGTACGTACTAAAATACAAATGTACATTAATGCTTGCAGTATATATATGCACTGCTTACATACTCGTATATATACATATGTATAAATATATGTATATATATATAACTTTCGATTCAGTCTCGCTAGGATTTAAGTTCATTTAAGCAAAAGTCATAATAGTTTCCCTTTTCTCGTACACACATACATACGAGTGCATACACACACACATGCGAATATCATACAATCGTCCAACGAAATGAGACAAAGTTATTGAATAAGTCCCGCCTTCAATGTAAAATCCTCCTAAATTTATACATATTTATGTAGTCACCTTTTGTGTACAAACATGCACTAATGCTTGCCAAAAATTATTACGATAGCAGTAAAAGTTTATTAGGCTGAGCGATTAAATATCAGGCTGGGATCGCTGTGGCGAGCACAGTGTTCTAACCAATGCAACAATTCTCGAAGTTAAAGACCAATATTATACTCAATAAAAAATCAACACGGAAATGTTCAGACTCTATATAGCCGAAATTCTAAATTTTTTATTATTATTTTTTGTCGATTTCGCCGCCATTGGTTAGTCTTAATTGAACTTTAATAATTGGTTGACTTAAATTTTATTTCCAAATGTTTCACTTTCAATTTTTGTAGCAATTATGCAATTACTTTTCTTTTTTTTTCTATTTTTAATATTTTTCAATAAAAATACAGTTCATTCTTTATCGAAAGACACATAAACACAGGTCTGAATTAAAAAAAAAAATGTATAATAACTCAAATAAATTTCCTTAATATTTCAATTTACAAAAAAAGTTTAAAACATTTTTCAGTATGCCCTTTTATAGCCTTTTTATTTTTTATATAATAAAGTAAAAGTTTCAAGTTGCTAACAATTTTTTTTTGTTTTCTTTTTTTTTCGAGTACGTTGAGTCTTTCTGCCATAAAAAATAAATTATATTCTTGTATTTTATAAAAAAAAAAAATGTGGCTGAAAAAATTCTCGACGGCAGTGTTTAACCACTTGCATGTACAATTTGTAGAAATTTTATAAAAAATGATTAGAAACTATGAAATTAGTAAAATTATTTCAGTTCACCAAAACTTTTCTCTAATAAACGTTAACAGATAAAGTCAATACGAAGATTGTAGTGAAAAATTATTGGCATGCATTATTTTAGTAAAAAATTGTATGTACGAGTACAAATTACTAACAGATTTCGTGAACATTATTTATAACATTTCAACAGGTTAATCATACGCCCTGGCAAGCGATATTCTCTGCAAACTTGCCACCGAATTTCGTAGCTAGGTCAATATTGATTTTAAATGTAAATGAAGTTAATATTATTTGATATCTATTTTGTTCAAAATATTTCGACTTTATTTTAAATATTTTAATATAGGTTTAATTTCGAGAGAATTATTTTTATATTTTTCAAAAAATCCTAGACAAAGATTATGAGTACTAGTCATGCCGATGTCAATACTGAACATAAAAATGAGAATTTTCCATGAAATCTTTTCATCAATATTGCTCAAAAGCTCTTCGTTTTAAAAAGCTGTCATCAGCCAAAAAAAATCGAAGTTATTTAGCAAAGTATTGAGCATGGCGTATGGAATCATTCCTCTATGGACATTTGATTAATATACTAAATGTTTTTTTTTCGAATTACTTTACACATAAATAGGAAATATAAATATTTAAAAAAGAGAATTATTTCCACACCTTTTTCTATTTAATCGTACAATTTTTTTCCAACTTAGTTAGTTGATTCGTTTTCTTTTGCAGTGATTTTAAGTAACTAATACACAATTTACAAATAAATTTTTGTGTTTGCCAAAATGTTTTCTAACCTATCTGATTCCTTTAAAAATTACTTGACTCTTAAAAGCAAGTACTCAATATTTTCCATCACAATTTGTAAGAAAGTTTTTCGAAAATACTATATTCTAACAAGTATAAGCCTCCTCTCGGAAAATATGTAGTATGCCAACTGTAAAATAAAATCGAATGAAAAATCTGAAGATGAATTATGTGCTATAATGTATAGAGAATAAAGTAATAAAGCCTCATAGAATAATTATTTCTGTGGCACTTTTAAAAACTAAGGGAAAGACATCAAGTAAATGGGCTTAAGATATTTATTAAAGCATTTCTTGTAGTCTTACAGTTTGAACACTTACAACACACACTGTAATTTAAAGCCGCATATTTATCAGGGAAACACATTGGAAATTCTGCTCATTTGTCAAGTTTGAAACTTTGCAGCGGTGCCTTGTACTTACTTACTAATATGGATATGTACTATATACTCATACATACACACATATGCAGCAAAGCCAATGTATTTCACATTGAAATCTATGACTTTGGGAAAGTGAAATCAATAAGGAGGAGCCAAGTTTCAGTTAATTTAAACGGCTGCAGGCATAGTGACCCACTTTCAAGGCAAATCAAGACGTGTGTATATATGTACATACATGCATACATACATATATCCATAGATATGAATGTAAGTACATTGGTGCTATTTGTATGCTTTCGTATGCATATAAATTGTACAAGCTTTACGGCAGCGAGTTAACGGCGAAGTAGTTCCAACAATATACTAGTAGAAATAAACTAAGTTCACAAATTATAGCACAAGCGAATATTGACAGATAAGAAGACTTTAATTTTCTTCTAATTATTTAAAATTATTTTTCAAGTAATATGAGATAATTTTCTAAAAAAAAACCATAAAAACACCTATTTTTAAACTATTTACAAAATGTACAATAATTTAACAGTGCTTTATCAAAATTTCAAACTCGTTAAAATTTTTTTTGTTTTTGAGTATGCAGTTTTCTGGCTTATTCAATTTTAGTCTGAGAAAGTGCAAGTTTCAAGTAGCTACAAGTTTTAACGGATTTTTGAAAATTTTTTTACTGACAGTTTCCTCTATACAGCACCAAACCGCGATCCTTTTTGATTTGTGAAAGAGCGTGATTCAAAAAATTGTCAAAAATTAGTGATAATTTGTAGCTACTGGAAACTTGAGCTTTGTACGACTTAAATTTAATGAGCTACATATCTGCGTACCGCAAAAAATTCTAAATATTTTTTAAAATTTGAAATTTGTATGAAATTTTAATAAATATTTTCTAATTTTTTTATTATATTTTAAAAATTATTTTTAATGTTGTTTTATAGAGAAAAATGTTTTAATTGAAAATAAATTTTAAATAATTGGAAGGTAAATAAATTGTCCAAATGTGTCAATATGTCTTTGTACTATAATTTGTGAACTGAGTGTATAGATAGTAGCTTTCCGCTTATTAATGCATACAAGTGAAACTAGGCGACCAGGTACTTTATAATGTAAATGGCGGCAACTAGCATAAAGTCATTGTATCTTCAGAAATACACACAAACGTATGTGCGTACAAGCGTTACAATCGATATATGCATCCTTGCTGTCGTACCCCTATTCTTACCACGAAAGTGTGAGTATCTGTTATTGTGCTAACTTATAAATTATCGCAAGTTTCCGATAGCAATGAGGTTCTCTTCACCTACCTACGTCTTTATATATAAGATAATACCGATTAATAATATACCTGTGTGTAAGAAATCGAATGCACTCTATATAATATATATATATATATATATATATTATATTATAATAAATGTATACTCTGCTTTGTTTGCATGTACGCATGTTTGTATGGATTTTCATAGATAATCTTCCTTGGTATCTGCACGTGCGTGACTGTGTGTGTGTGTGTGTGTGCACTAAAGCAAGGCAATTAATTTTTGGTCATATCTGATTGCATTGACATTGCATCGACTGCCATTATTCGGGTATGAGCGCGAAATGTTACACCAACAAACGTATCTACCTACTTCCTTGAAGTAAAACACTAAACTAGTCAGAAAAAATACTGGTTTGCAACTAGAATTTCTTGTTTGAAATTGAACTAGTCCGAAAAAAAACCAGACTTTTACCATGCCTTATTTTATTTGGCAATATTGACTTGTATACTTGTACATAAATTACACAGTGTTACAAAATGGAAAAAATTGAATGAACTTTTAAAGTGACATATTGGAAATTGTTCACCTGGTCGAATATAACTCAAAACGGTTTTTGGAAAATTTGTAACACCCTCAAAATCTTGCTTTACCGTTAAAAAACCATTCTTCGGAAGTGTACGCGCTAATCTTTTCATTACTTGGCCATTTCTTTACCGATTTTCAATATGAAAAATGTTTTGGAAAGGTAAGGATTATACCTTTAAATTGAGATATAAAGATCTATTTTTTGAGCTAGCGTGTTGTAAGTTTTCATCGGGTAAACTTGGAAAATTTGTTTTTTCTTCAAATTTTTCTACTTTGACCGCATTTTATTGCAGTATTTTACTAAAAATATATCAAGTATGAGAAATTATTTTTAAAGTACATTCATGTCCAAAAATGCGTTATTTTACTAGAAACATAGCAAGTATGAGGAATTATTTTATACACATTCATTTCCAAAAATTTTGAGTGGTCATCTAATAAATTTACGCCGCCAATTCAACCTTGCGACCGCTTCGCAGTTATATTGTGTAATAAGTGTGGTAAAATGTGTGATAGGCACAACAAATTTTGTTACGCCTGCCTGTTGATAAGAAATATCGGTTCGATTTAAGAACAAATAAAGCGTTCAACCTCTTTTTCAGTTGCTCATACGTGGAAAGTGCTTGGTATGAACCCGAATATATTTGTTCGATGTGCTGTACAACATTAAAACAATGGAAAACCGGTAAATGCGATGACCAGCGTCTGCCGTTTGTGACTCCTATGGCTTGGCATTATCAAATATATCACAAGCCGGAGGATTGCTACTTTTGCAAACAAAAATCACTGGTCACCACTATAAAAGTCGCCACCTCATAGAATATGCCAATGTGTTGACTGTATCGAAACCGATTCCAAGAGGAAAACAAGATCAGCGAACTAAAGACAAAAATCCAGCTACATTTCCTGATTCAAGCCACAAATCTTCTAATGAGGTAAATGACGAACCGTACCTTCCAACCAAAGCAATAGAAACGGAACGTCATTTCGTGTCAAATCACGATTATTGTGATCTTGTGCGGGATATGGATCTGTCTATAAGACAGACAGAGATTCTGGCCTCCAGATTAAAGCAGTGGAATATAGTAGACAGTAACTTTAAAGTAACGTATGCACGAGACAGAGACCTATCTTCGTTCGAACACATTTTCAAAGCTGATGACACCAATAACAAACTAGTTTATTGCGTTGATGTGGATGAATTGTTTGCTGCACTCGATCACGTGCACAAGATTGGCGATTATTTCTAGACGGTTCTTGCAAAAGTAAGTATTTAATGTGTTATGAGTGTGAGAGAACACGAGAAGTTTAAATTACGTTGAGGTGGTCCATGAATTTTTGGAAGCTTATGGAGAAATGGGATGCAACATGTCTATAAAAATTCACTTTTTGCATTCTCATTTGGAATTTTTCCCGGATAATCTTGGTCAATTCAGCGACGAACAAGGTGAAAGATTTCACCAAGAAATCCCCAACATTGAAAAATGGTTTACAGGAAAGAACCAAGTTAGGATGATAGCTAATTACTGCTGGTCACTCAAACGTGAAACAGATGACTCGTCTTATAAACGCAGAAGATCAAGCAAACATTTTTAGCTATAAAGTTATTTAGCATTTTAATGATTAATGTTTTTTTATTTTCAGTCACAATAAAAATTTGAAGTTGAAAGATAATCAAAATGTATGAATTTTTAAATATGGTCATCATCTAAAATAATTTAAATAGTAATAACTCTGTCAATTTCCAACCGATTTTCGATTGAAATAGCTTAATCGACGCAGTACTAAATTCACTTTAATAATGTTGTCTTTGATAGGTACCTTTCTGAATTAACACTATCGTAAAATCGTAGTCAAAGTTTCAAAATTAATTTTTTTTTATTAAGTTACGATTTTTTTTCTCTGTGGCTTCGTCAGTTCTCGTTTGATTTTGATGAGTTATACGCCATTAAAATAGTGATTTGTCACCTTTCAAAATATATAAACAACTTTTGAATCGGATGAAAATTCGCAAAGATATTGATGATTGACTAGCGAATGACCTCAAAAACAGTTTTTTGGCCCTAAAATGAGATTTTGGGGGTGTTTCGCAAATTTCAAGTATACAGTTTTTCTTAGTTTTATAAGGCCTAACGCCTAGGCTAGGTCTCTTTCAAAGTTCATTTTCAGTGTTACACAGTGTTATTTATATATGTACATAAACTAATTATGAGAAAATCTAAAACTTTCCAATAAAAATGTGTAAATTTGGATTTATACCTACTTTATTGATGAATTTGTTTTATTTAACTTCCTTTTCAATCCCATCACCAGGGTTTTGGTCTCCAACTTGACTAGTATTTCTTTGTATCTATTAAACTAGTAAGACACTCGTATGTTTGGTCCATAATTAGACTAGTGTTTCTTTGTCTATTTTGTACTAGTATGAGACTGGTACATTTTTGATCCAAATCTGACCATTGCCATCTGGCATACCAAATAAATTTACATTTGTACATACGAGAGGACTAACAAAAGTTAGCTCAGTTGACCAGAAAAAAATTAAGCAAATATTGATTTCGTATTTATTCTTTCTTTTTATCTTTTTATATCTTCTCTGTATAATCGCCAGTCATTTCAATGAATTTCTTAAGCCTATATGTAGATCCACTACTCAAAACATCCTTTAAAATCTTACTTTTTAAACTTATCTAGCATTAAACACATGTTCATTCTTTCTGTTCTCCGGCAAATTTTTGAAAACTTTTGGTAAGCAGTCCTCAGAAAACAACTCGCAGTAGCCGTCTGACCCTTTTTCATAGGCATAGCAGCTACGATTTTTGATCGGGTGAAGTAAACTGACATCATTACTTTTGTTGCTGACTTCTTTGCTTAAGTTTTACGGGGGGTTTGCTTCTTTAGAAATCCATTCCATGGGCTGTTGTTGATTTCCGGATCGTACCTATAGAACCAAAATTTGTCACCAGTAACGACTGCAGTAAAGTTGCTAGACTCCACATTTTTGAATTTATTTAGGAAAAGTTAGGCAAAGTGCAACCGAGCTTAGTTTTGTGCCTCATTACAAGCAGATTTTCTCGTATATCCCAGATGATAACTTAATATTCGCATTGCAGCCAAGGCATTAAAGCCAATTTATAAATTGAAGATCTTGGCCGTTCTTCTCAGGGCTCGTACTTTATAGAAAAATTACTGGTATGGAATATTTCGAACCAATTGGAAATAGTCTGTATGAATGGTCCAATCGTCTTATATGCACTTTAGCTTTCATTGGCTGTTTTAGTGGCTTTAGCTTACGCCTAACACCAAAGAGAATCACATAGCGGATTTTGTTTTGCGTTGGTGATGGAATTTCGTCTGATATATTTTGTTTCCTAGTCTATATTTTAACCGATTGTTCTGTACTTTAGAATTAAATCTCGTTAAACAATTGAAAAGATTTTAGTATTTTTTTTTAAGATTTGAGAGTCACCGACTAAGCGAACTTTTTTTAGTCCCTTGTAATTTCCATTAAATGTTTATGTTGGCTGGTTCTAACATTTTTGCCTGAAGGGCGAATCTATATTCAAGCACAATGCAAATTATTTATTGAGTCAGTGTGCAATAGGCATTTATGTGATATGTTTTTAGCCCTGAAAGGGTAAAAATGCGACGGAATAACATTTGTACAATAATAACTAATATTTAAATTATTAAGGACCTTAAAATTTCGGCACGAGCATTAACTAACAATTTTCTTAAATATGGTTATAATTTAATATTTTTGTAGAAATTTTTATTATGCTATTTGGTTTATAATGGTAAATCACAACATCAGTGAACTCTTTGGACGTTAACAATGTGGCTTAAGAATATATAATTTTACCATAAAAGAGAATTTTCACTCCTTTCGACTCCAGCGTATTTATACCAATAAGAAGCATACAACGGGCACTATATGATGACAAAGCAATTAAACTTCGCTGCACTCTTTCAGCACTAACCAAAGGAGTAAGTGGAATAAATCGAATTACAAATTAATGAATTAAATAGAATTTTCCTTGTATAAGGATTCTTGAAATCATTTACATAGCGCCGAAAAATAACTGACGAGATTTACAAAGGAGAACCCTGAGTCAAACACACCAAGATCCACAAATTCATAAACAATTGAAAAGTTAGCATTACAGATAGTCATGTGAATGCCGGCACGTCAAAGCTGAGTAGTGCAAGATCACTTCACAAATACTCGCATTCTTACGCTCTCTCGTATAGTAGTTCGCCAGACAGCAACGATGGTTGTTCCGATTTGCGGGAAAATATTTTTTGCTTAAAATTAGTATTAGTGAGATGGATTCTCTTTTATATCTTCATTCAAAAATACACAAAATACATTTATTTTACTAGTTTTAAAATTATCCACATAAAACAGGAGAGAACATTGGGGAATATTCAATCGAATCCTTTCCAATAAGTAAGGAAATCAATGACTCCAGACCTATAATTTTCTAACAACTTGAAATTTATAAGCATGAGATGAGCTTGCTCATCGGTTACTTCATTGCATCGGGTTCCAGAGTTTCCAGAACACTCTCACATTAATTTTAAGTTATATTTAAAAGCAATCAGATTGTCTCGAATACATACTAACTATTAGCGGACTTGGGTTGCGTACGTTCTGAATTGTTGCCCACTGGGTTATTTCTTTTACGGCTGAAAACATTAAGTAGTAAGTCGATAGCGACCCTTTACGAGGTACTATTACAATTTTTTAAATGCCACACTCGTTTAAGTGCCTGTGCAAAATATGTTTTTTATGTTCTTATTGTAGCCTTACATGTGACAATATTTTTTCATTTTTATACTTTCCTGCTGGGTTGTTTATGCGGTGCAATTTTCGTATGCTCACCAAAACAGTTACATTTTAATTTTTACCGACCTCTGACTAAGGACCTCTTTTGCGGCGAATTTTTACTATTGCCATACTATATTCTATAAGTCTCTCATATGGCACAGAAGCGTAAATGATGGCAACTTCAAATGAGTGGCCCTCTGGGGTGTTCGAAAGATGGTGTGTCCTATTTTTTGGCATTTACGCTTTTTGCGACGGCGAGTATATACATATGTACATAAACATATTGCAATGAATTAAGATCCAGCGGCTCCGCTTGCTAAGTCGTATTATGCGAAAAAACGAAAGCGCTTCAGTCCTGCAAAAATTCCACGCAGAATATGCTGACATGAATTAAGAGCTTTAAGTCGGTTGAAAATTCTTGCTGCAACAGTACCAGGATAAATGTTTTCACGACATTTTTATTTATACTTATCTCCTTTAATATATACGCTTGAAAATTTGTCAGTGAAAATTCAAATGGGTCACTTTTGGCGGCAGAAATGGCAGTTTAAAAAATAAATATTTACTACTGGAAAAGTGTTCACTTGTAATTTTGGTACTAAACTCCCAAAGTAAGTGATAACATAAATAGAGTGTTAAGATTTTTTGTAATAAAAACAAACTATCATAATAATTGGTCCATCCATTTGTTGTATAATACAAAGACGCACATCACAAATGGTAGAAGAAGTTCGGCCAAACACTGACCTACATAGTGTAAGCGCCAAATTATTATTATTATTAACTAATTTTGTTTAGTGTGCTGAGCCAAAATAAAAATCCCACATTTTTCGGATTTCTACGATTTGTGGCACCTCTACAAAAAATTGCTCCTGACTTCCCCTTCATGAGAGCATGGACTGATTCCCTGATATGCGATTCGATCAGGGCTCTCTTTAGCTTGAAAGATGATATACTGAATGTCGTGAGAAGTGATACCTTACTTGGGTATGAACATATCCCTCCATCTAAATTTGAACTTTTATAATATTTAAAGGACTCTGTATCACCAATAAGTCGCTCTTTGTTGAGAAGATCAGCTATTATTACCGCCATAACTTGCCAAATCAGCCCGATCTCGATCTGAAAAGTGTGTATTGCACAGATGTTTAGAGGTGTTCTCCCTCAGTATCCGTCCCTTTTAAAGCCAGCAAGCATGCCATAGTGAAACGAGGTTAAACAAAGAGATTATCTTTACGTTACACTTGTTACATTTTACCTTGCTATTGAGTAATATCTCCTTCGCTGTTAACGATGTTTTATTCGAAGAAGTAAACATACAAACTGCTGCTGCTTCATATTAAGTATATTTTTGTATTTGGTTTTGAGTATGCGCAGCAAAAACATTTTCTGTTATTAGCATTTCGCAGCCTTTTCCCCTATGCTGTTATGTTAGCAGCTATCGAAACTATGTTAAACTGGTGAGGAAATGCGCTCAATACTTGAATATATACTGTTAACTACATTAATTTCGAATGTTAATTTCATATAAAATGCGGAATGTCTGGCATATTTTAGGGAACATTTTTTAAATAATATACATACATACATATATGTATGTATGAATATGTACTCGTATATTGGAGTTGTAGGCGGTGTTGAGAAAAATAAGCTTTATTAAAATAAATCTGGGCGAACTAGAGCAAACATAATAGAACTCTCAATAAGATTAACGCCAGTATTTCGCAAAGCAAGGAAATAAATAGTCACTTTATATGCATTTAATGAATAGAAATTTTCATAGAAAGCATTTGCAATAAAATCAAATTATTTCCTAATTAAATTCCAATTCAAAATAATAAGTTATATATTCAAAAAGTTTAAGATTAAATTATAATTTTCTTTGAATTTTTTTCAAAGACTAGAGAGACGACATAACTTAGAGCTTGAAAGAAATTTTCTTTTAATATGGAATAAGAAAATTTTTTCGTAAAACCCACGTTAACTTTAAGTCACTTCAAACTTGCATTGAATTTTACTCTAAATGAAACTTTTGAAAATGTTGCCAAACGTAACAATTGGATATTCAAAAATAAAAACGGCTCAAATGACCCTCGTGCCTCGTTACCGTGTTAAGCACTATTGCAAGGAAGCATGTTAAGATAATCTAATAATTTTTTTAAACAATACTTTTCTCATTTAATGAAGTAAATACATTTTTCTGAACCGATTAAGACTTTTATGGCTGAAAATTTTTAATTTGGTTAAAATTACTTTTTTTTAATATTCACATTGTTTTCGGGTGCAGCCGCTTAAGTCTCAATTTCTTGCAGTTTTATAAGTTATAATTAGTGAATTTTAAAAACCACATTGTTTTGACCCCACCCTTATCAATTTTATAGAAAAAATTTTTTATCAAAATTTCTCACAAAAACCAAAAAGCAAAGCAAAAATTTCAAACCAAAGACCAAAAGTTAACCATTTTAGCCAAAAAAAAAAACAAAAAACAAAAACCGAATTCCCTGCACAATTAGAATATTCACAATTCGACGTAAGCTGAGTTAATTGACGTTATTAACCTTACTCTGTAACACTTTCTCCCAAGCGGATAAACAAATGGACACGCACATAATCACCTAAACTTTGTAAGTACGTTCGCCCAATTGCACATATAACCGATTTATACACGGTCGTCATTCCCAATAGTGTAAAAAGGGATAGCAAAACTTTTGGAAAACACAAAGCTTCATACACACGCACACACACACACACATACATGTATCTGCATGTTACATTAACTATTAAGGCGTTTTTCTTGCCAACTTAGACGGGTTTCCCATAACTCTACAATATTTGTGTGCGACACTAAAGATTTGCGAAACCCAAATCACTGTGGATTTTCCTGCCGAAAATGTTGTGTGAATTATTTATGGTTAATGAATAAGAATGGCGTCGTCGACGACAAAAAAAGTTTTACCAATACAAATTACTTTGGATTATATGAATATAGTAATTAAATTCCAAGGTTGTATACATAAATAAGTATTTATGTATATACTCTGTTCACAAATTATAGCGCGACTACATATATGTAGATATATTTGGGCACGTTATGTTTCTTCTAATTAATTAAAATTAGATTTCAAGTAAGATAAGGTGCATTCTCTAAGAAAAACAATAAAAACCAACTTTTTAAACTATTTACAAAATGTACAAAAATTGAACAAAATTTTAGACTTTTTAAAAAAAGGTTTTCAGAAGTTTTTTCAGTATGCAGTTTTCTGTCTCCTTCAATTTAAGTCTGAGAAAGTGCAACTTTCAGGTAGCTACAAATTATATCTGATTTTTGAAATTTTTTTACCGCGATTATTGGTGATGAGCAGGTCACAAAAAATTAAAATAAAATCAAAAAAAAAACGTGAAAGCAAGGAAAAGCAATAATCTCTATCTCATTTTGAGTCTTCAGATGATACAAAGTTACTGAATTCGGGCATAGAGGCTTTATTTTGAAGCTAATGAATGCCAACTGGTCTAAAATTGTGACTTTTGTCTAAAGTGAGACTGCTTACTAAATTCGGGGTATAGTCTCAAATTTTGAAACGAGATTATACATAGTTACTGAATTCGGGCATTACATATACTCGTACTTTTGTAGTAATTTTCGATAAATTTCCGATTAAAATTAGAGACGGCATCGTTTTTTCGTCATTCGCATGATCGCTCAGATTGAATCAGAGTATGCAGTGCTGAGTTCACCGTTCCCAAACCTATTCGTTACCTCCTAAATATCAGCACTATTAACGTCGGAGGCAGCGTTATCAAACATTCCTGTGACAATGAGTTTCTTTACTACGAGAGACTACGCTACTGAGGACCACCTCTCTGCCTCAATAAATATCTTAGAGGAAAACCCTAAGGCGACTTTGTTTAACAGTTCACTTCAGAGAATAATCACTATAGACCAATCGGCTGATCTCCTTTCGATGTATGCAAATTGAGCGCTAGTGTAAGCGAATGAAAGATTTAAATTTGTCTCTGAGATAACTATTGATCTAGCATGTTGGAACGATTTTCCGTCGTCACTTGCCAAGTTTGGTTTGGAGTTGTGTCATCTTCAGTGTCAATTTTGATTCTCGAACGTTCAACATTTCACTTTGTCGCACAAGAAAGAGAAGATAAGAGATTATCGAATTAGGTGACGGAAAAAAAATTACGAAAATTAAAAGCTACAAAATAGCTTTGTTGTTTTTTCTCTATATATTTTCCAATAAAAATTGGCCTTTAGCTGATTAAAAACAAATATTGATACAACATATTTAGTTGTAATTCTCAGGTGGAATTCAAAGTTATCCGTCTATGTTTGGAAAATATTTTGACGTATATGAATTTTGTCGAGTATTGTAAATATTTTTTTTTAGTATTTAAATTTGTCGACTTCTCAGCTGATGTGAAGGTCTTCACAATTAAAAAAAAATTTACAATCTTAGAAATAAAACCTTACAATCGTGTCGCATCCAAAGTAATTTAAAACAAATTTTCATGACTAAATATATTTGAAATCCTTGGCCGCTTGCAGCGTTTATAGTAGTTAATTGAAAAGCGCTATTCAGAAATTTTTCTGACACACTTTCAGCTTATTACTTAACTTCAAATTCATTTAAAAAGTGCCCGCATTTGCATTTAATTTATTGAACTCTCATATTATTTTATCCCCGTCTGTCTAAGTACTTGTTAAAATCAATTCTCACCAGAGAAGTGAATATAATTTAATCTCTCTTTGTGCTTTACAACTGTATTTTGTTATGTATTTTTTCTGATATCACAACATAAATTCACTCTTAATTGAATTAGATTAATTAAAACAATTTCTCGAGCTTTTTCATGTGCGCAAATTTTTACACAAATCCGCAAAATTTAACCACAAACGGCAAGCCGCAAAAAATGTACGTAAATGCTATAGAGAAATCGAAAAAATAAACAACAGGATAGATGTGCAAAAAAAACACCGGAAAAATGTCATCGCACGTAAAATTTACGACGCCAAGCGGCGCCATAACAATTTATTATCATTCGTTCCGATTCCGGCCGCCCACAATTGAGCGGTCAGTCAGCAGTCAGCCGAGGCATTAACGCCAAAGCTATCATGCGTTTGTGTGTGTGTGTGTGTTGCTACTAATATCAATCTAACTGCTAAATACCAAAAAATGCTTTACCACACAACAAAAACTACATTGTGTTGACAAATTTACGAGCATTAATTTTTTACAACCACAAATTTTTTTAACAAATTTTTTTTTTTCAACCTGTTTTTATGTACGCGCATATATTTTTTGTATGTAAACAAGTTTGCATCAAATTATAACGCAAAAATCAGGTCAACAACAGCGTCGAAAGAAAAAAAAAACAAAGCAAAACCACATCAAACCGATATACATAGAGACAACGGCAAAAACAACTGCTGCTGAGCAACTGGGCAGCATCTCAGACAAAATTAGACATCTAACTTGAAAAGCCGGTCGGTCAACCAACCATTCAGTTAGTTACTTGGACAACCAGCCAAGCGACCGCGCGTGCAACCAAGCGGCAAACTAACCACTTGGTCGACCGTTTGGTCAATGGTTTGGCGCAGCGATGACACGCTGACAAGATGGCGCTGGGTGTCCAAGCGACCGCAAGGCTCATAATTTTGTGCTTACGCAGCACACTTCATTAAGGACTTCCGCAGTGGCTCAAGCGGCCGCAGCTGTCATTATGACAACAGAACATATATAGGTATGTATGTATGTATGTATGTATGTAAATGTTTGTGTGTGCTTGTAAGCTTAGCAATCATAAAACCGTTCAGACTCTCCATCCTATTTGATGGCACAGCTGTCAGTTTCCCTAAGACGGGACGGACGCGGTAGCAGTGCGGCTCTTGCGGAATTAATGCGAATTGTGGAATACTAAAACATGAATTCTTGTATGTATGCATGCGTGTGTATATATTTATATAGATACTTATTTTATAAGTAGATCTTTCTATGACTATATCTGACGATTATCTTTATAACTAAGCAAACAATTGAGATATCTTTTCACAGCCTACACAAATAAACGCTAACAAAGATGCGAGCTAATTACAACAATTTCTATAAACGCAAATTTACTTAAGAATATTTACGGAAATAACACCTACTCAAGTTAAACAATCGCGTAGAGAATTATTCAAAGGTATTTATACGAAGTTTTATTTATCTACCGCTTCCCAAGCACTTAAGACCTTTCATTGTACTTAAAACCTGAAAAGATTGCTATGAAGATAAGGTGGGAAAACGGGGAGGCGATTTGATCGGGTGAAATATAGAGTAATAACTCATCGGGAAACCTTAAAAGAATTTTTAAAGAACCTTCTGTACAGTATGTACAACGCTTGTTCTCCCTCTAAAATGTGCATTAAAACTCGTAAGTAGCTATTTTATATTGGGCAATCCATTGACCTACGGTTCGTCAATGAATCAGTCAGTGCCTTGGCATTGACATGAATTCAAGCTAATTTCACTTGCCAACTCATTTCAGCCTAAGCTTTCTATCTTCGGCGATATTTGAAGAGGTGAGCGTAGTTTTAAAACCCTTACAGCGGCTTGGCTTTGTTCACTGAGTATCCAATGTGCGACTTAAATAGCAGTTTGCACCATCTCTGGCTAAAATTACCGGCGATTAGCTACAATTCATCTTAATATTCAGCGTTTGCTTATCTGACGGATGGTCTTAACCGGCGCTTTTAGTTCCGATTAAGCGCCTAACCGGAGATGTTACAAATGGCTCTAAGTAAAGCAAAGACCACCATTTGAAAAGCCGTTGCCGTTTGACCCAACAGGCAGATGCTACTTAAGCTGTCCTTCAATATCCAGTCAACTTCAATCTATTTACAGTTTTAAGGACATTTGCACCATCCATGGTTTTATGCCGGCACACCTCTACGAAGTACTACAGTTTTTCCATTTAATTATAAATTTCTTTTTACTCAGTAGTGAAATTGGAAATAATCGAACAGTAAGTAATTGTGGTTATTTTAAATTTGTTGAAGGAAAATATTTTTCATGATTATTTTCGATTTTCTTTTAATATGAGAAAACGTGATTATTTAAAAAATTTCTGATTATTTCTGATGTAAAATTATGTTTTATAACCTCTTGATTATCATTTTATTTTTTATTTTATCGATTTTTATTATCTATAGAATATTCATCGTGATTATCTACCTGAAAAAACACAACACCCTACAAAAATTAAACCTAATCAAATTTATCAAAAATTATCGTAAAATGTCAAATACGAAGCATATATAACATGGAGTATTCAAAAATAATGCGTTATTGAAATAAATCCTAAATAATCACACAAAAAAAATTCAGTGAATCAAAAATTTAAAATTTAAAATTTTTGGTAATATTTTTTAATTACTTTTATATTGAAGGAAAATAATGATGATTATTTTTTGATAATCGTTTTGCAATCTAACTGCTTTAATCTAAAATCTATTCTGAATATTTGCAAAATCTGAAATATAAGATCTGTACTCCAAATTATTTTTCAAAAATAAATATATCGCAGTTACAGATTTTATACCGATTTTTCGAAGTATCTCGATTGCAGCGCCATCTGGTGAATTCGGTTTCAACAGAAAACAATATTTTGCATAGATGATGTACGATTTTTGAGACTCAATCAATTGAATCAATTTCATTTATTCTTCAGCCAGATAACTTATGCAAAGAGGTTTTTCAATAATATTATGACAGATTAGTGCAATAGGTAAGTCAATGCTAGTATCTGTGCAGAACGTAGTACTAATCTATGTAAGAATATATCCAAAAACAGTTTCTCTATGGGTAGTCTCTGCCGTTGGCAATATTTTTTAGGATTTTTTAATATCTGACTGTTTTCCAGCAACGCTTCTATGTCCCAATTGTGATAGTATAACTTTTTCAAGCTATCCGAATATTTACAAAAATACAATAATAACAAATTTTCGAATGTCAATGCAAATGTTGCATTCCATTTATAATATGACTTGCTGACATTTGGCATTTTCTATTATCTCTTCTTGATTCTCTCATACTATTTTCTTATTTTTGTTACTGCCCTACTCAGTTGCTAGACGTGGAAATCTTTGATTTTATCAGATTTTGCGTATATATCTTTACACATCAGAGCAAATTTGCAATGGAAATAAAATAAGAGAAAGTTGTACAAAGTCAAACTGAAAAGTTGTTGAATTACATTCGAAGGATACAATTTCTTTACTAACATTAGCAATAAATAGTCAAATAAACAATGAGTTAACAAACAAACAAAAACAATGACAAGAGCAAGAACATGAAAGCGCGTTAAGTGCAAAAACACAAGCAACAACAAGGACGACGACGACAAAAACAATGCAGCCGAATTCCACCTGCTGAAGGTTGTCCTCGAAAATCATTTTTCATGCAGTCCAAAGTATAAGAAGTCGACACAAAAATAATGCTTGCGTATGGAAGCTAAGCGTACATATATATCAAATATATAATGTATATATAATACTTATGTACGTAGGCACTTTTCTATATGTATGTATGTATATAACCTTGCAACAAGGAAGATGCAGCAGATGCTGTTGACATTTTATGCAATTGTCAAACTGCAAAATGTGATGTGAAGTAACAAAAAAAAATTAACCAAATACACTCCCACACGCTGTCAGACATAGTTACGTACGTATGTATGTACGTATGAACATATGCATTTGGTTGTGTAAACTAGGCAAGATTTTCAGACAAAATGCAATTTGTCACCTTTTTATTTGTATTTTTTGTTTAAATTTGTTGTCGTTTATTACTGCAAGTGTATCTGTTCAATTGTGTTATTGTTGCAAATTATGTTAATGCACCTTGACACTTGTTTGTTGGCAATGAAATGTAATGCTTTTTTTTATATTTGCTTAGTCAATTACAAAAGGGAAGACGGCCCAACTCACGTAAGAATTTAAAAGTCGAACAGACTGTATATTTAAGCAGCTACACCTAAAATATATCTTAATCCAACATCGAGTTCGCAAACTTTTTTATCAATAAGAACTCTCCAAAAAAATTACGCTGTTATCCCTAAAGTAACTTAATCTTATAATCGTTATTAACGGATCAATAAATCATAAATAAATGATTCTATAAAATTAAAAGTTTATTAAATTTTAATATCATTTTATTATTTTATTTTTATACTATGTAATATTTTGTTGGATGTTACATAGTATAAAAATAAAAGAAACCAATAAAATTTAATTACTAAAAAATATAAAGATTTATGGGGTCTTCTCGTTTTTTAAAAAATTTTTAGCTTTTTAACTAAAATATTAAATTCTATAAGAAATTTAAATGAAACAGATTATACTTCGTTCAACCATTCCTACCAGCCTTCAATTAAAAGACTAATGATTATGCTACCTTTGCACAGTTAAAATACTGCAGCCATTTAAATAAATTAAGGTTATTAACTTTTACTAGACACTATTTTTTATTTTTTTTTACAAATAAAATTGCAATAAAAACACTTTTATAAGTACATACATATACTGTTTCTCGCTTTTAGACGACATCCGAAAATGATTGAAGTTTTATTTTACCTTTCAATATTCTATATTTTTCAATTGAATTACCTTATATTGTCAAAAAAAACTGTGCCAATTTACAAACTTTATACAAAATTTTTAATTTAAATATTAAATACTTTTTTATTAATGCCGAAATTATTATGAAGTTTCGTTTAATTATTATAAATCAATGCATCAGTTGGAAGTTTGAGTTAAAACGGTCTTTGTTGGAGAATTGAAAAAGACTTAAATAACTCATAATGTTTTCGAAGAGTGTCGCGCCGCTACTTCAGAAAAATGCGCAGCATACAAAGCCACCCTGCAGTCAATTACTACACGTGCAAAAACGAGCGATACCGTGAGAAGAGCAGGGAAGAAAGACGTATTTTCAAGAAACGAGAAACGGAAGGCGTGAGTGCGAAGAGCTTAAAATGTCAGCAAGCAGGAATGCGATCCAAAAATTCAGTCAGAAAATAAGACAGCAAACAAGTGGTTTCAAGACCGGGGCTGGTTCCAGCAAAGATGAGTATGGAATATGGACACAGACGTTCAGGGCACACTTAAGGTATACAGTTAGCACTTCTCAACGCGACTCAATGTGAATTCTGGACCTTATTAGTGGGACTTCAGGCCTGTTAGCTCCACTATTGATCAGATATTCACAGCACGCCAAATCCTGGAAAATCCCCTAGATAAGCTAAACGTCATCCACACCATCTCTTTGTCGATTTTAAAGCCGCTTTTGACAGCGCGAATAGAAGCTGCCTGTATGACGCCATGTCTAAATTTGGGATCTTTTAGCTCCTTCCAAGTTGGAAAGCACCACTCCAAAGCAATTCACTTTCGTGCAACTTCTTCAATCTAATGCGGGAATCCGTAATTCGAGCAGCCAATCTGAATCGCAGTGTATCATATTTAACAAAAGTACAATGCTGCTGGCGTATGCGGATGATATTGGCATCGTTGGCCTTAACAACATGGACGTCAATGCAGCATTTTGCATTCTAAAGAAGGAAGTAAAATCGGTTGGTCTGCTGTAAATGGGAACAAAACAACGTACTTTGAGGCAACAAACAAAAAACCATCACATAATGTAACCCACGTCACTATGGGGAGTTATCACTTTGAAGTAGTCAAGGATTTCGTATACCTTGGATCCAGCATTAACACCACCAATGATGTCAGTCTCGCAATTAAGCGAAGAAGAACACTTGCCAACAGGTGCTACTTTGGACACGTTAGACAATTGAAAAGCAGAACCCTTTCCCGACGAACGAAAATCTCACTCTACAAATCCCTCATCATGCCCGTCCATTTTTATGGCGCTGAAACATGAACGATGTTGATCAGCAATGAGAAGGCTTTGTGGGCATACGAGAGAAATTTTCTTCGAAAGATTTATTGTTCTGTTCACGTATGCTACGGGTGAGGTAGAAGATGTTCCGGTGAAAAAATCCATACTTCGAATCAGCACCCATGAACACACTGGAAGAAGCAGGTACCGAAGGGACTGCCTTCACTTGGCAAAATTGAAAAATTGCCATAACCTAGCGAAGGAGAGAGGGAACTGGCGATGATTTTGGGTATCGGCCTAAACCGACACATGGTTATAGTGGCATAAAAGAAGAAGAAGAACAAGAAGAATAAGAATAAGAAGAAGAAGAAAGAAAATAAGAATGTTTTGGAAATATGGGAAACAATTTTGGTACCGAAGTATTATATAAAATATTCATGAATAAAATTTAAAATCATTTAGTTTTTAAAGTGCTCGAATACAATATTTCAAGGAAAAGGCAACGGATCTTCAATAATACAATTAAAATAGCTTTTAAAAAATTTAATATATCAATGTTCTGGAAACTAAAATCATTATTTTATTTTCGGAACGAGTCATGAAAATTATTATCATTTGTTTATTTAAAATTCATGACAGGTACTTAAAAATATTTCGTAATTGCTTAACAAAATACAGCGAAAATAAAAGTTTCGAGTGTGAAATATTACCAAAGTAATCGCAAAAGTGTTAATTAAATTATATTTTTAAAGAGAATAAACATTCCTTAATTTAAAATAAAATTAGAAGTTGATGTGTTCAAAATGACATAGGTTAACACTTACATATATCCATTTATTTATTTTTAAGAATTTTCTATTAAAATTCATTTCGTTCTCTAGCACAAACTATATACATACATAAATCCAATATTAAAACTTTGGAGAAAACTAAAAAAATTCCACAAATTTTCATGCAGATTTTGAAGTTATTTCTAAGAAGTGTAAGAATTTTTTGAGTAGGCAGTTTTATAGCGCACTATGAGTAAGTTTCAATTGGCTAGGGATGACCGTTGATTTGTTAGAATTAAAACGAACTGAATTTTAATTGAAAAATTTTTTTAAAATAAATAATTTTATATAAATGGCAAACTATGTCATTTTCAACTTGGTTGCTTATGATACGAACGGCACCGTATATATTCATGAAAATAAATATATAAAAGAAGTTTTTTTCCCAATACTTTATTCTTGTAATTTTCATAAAGACCTCTAACTACTCTTCTAATATATGTTGCGTGCATGTTTTACCTAAGTTTACTACTTAGAAAAAACATACAACCAAACCTAAAATACTGTTATTTTAGCAAATTGAGAACTTATTTTGTTTGCAATGATCCTTTCACTTCGCCTTAGGTTGTTGAATAGATTTCATGCAAAATATTTATTGACATGCAGACAATATTCGTAAACAAACAAAATACAAGTAAAGTACTGTGGTGTAGGAAGAAAACGAAAACGAACTAGATGTAGAAGAAGGAGAAAATGTTCCCGCAAATAAAAAAAAGAGGTGTGCAACTTAAAGGAGCTGCTGAAAAATGCGACTACAATATGATGTGGCAGAAAAAGTCGCAGCAACAAATTCACAACATCATTTATACCAGCTGTCATGCTGGCGAAAGGGCAGCAGCAACAGCAGCAGCACCAGCTCCAGCAGCAATGGCAACATTAGCATCAACAACATCGCCACAACAGCACTGGCGTCATCAGCAGCAGCCAGCGGCAGTAATACAAAAAGGCGCCAAAAGGAGCAGCAGTGGCAGCAACTAAACAGCTATACAGCCAATTCTTTGCTGCCACTGCCATTTTTTTTTTATGTTGCAGCACAAACAACGAGTAGGAAACTGTGCATGTTTTGTTGTTGTACTCGTATAATGCTTACAATAATAATATTTCAACAAAAAAAAGACGCACACAAACACAAACAAAAAAAGGAAGCTTGCAAAAAATAAATTTTCGCGTTGAACTGTGAATCGAATCAATGCAACGCGAGCAATACTCTCGCTTGCTCAGCGCTGAAGTAACAGTAAAAATATTGTCGCATACATTAAAAGACAGTTGGAGGAAAAAAAAATGGGAAGGAAAACGTTCATTTGTCACTTTGTCACATTAACACAATGAAAATGCACAAAATGTCAAAATGCAGAGCAGCAAAAAATTAAGAAAAAAAAGGCATATCGGAAAATGCGAAACAAATTTATAATAAAAACAGCAACAGAAATCGGTTGATGTGTATGTAAAAGGATATCAAATGAACAGCAAATAAATAGATTTGTAGATATGTATGTATGTATGTATGTATGTATGTGTGATGAAAAGTATTTGCTCTTACATACACACTCAGTTATGGACATACTCATACAAATGTATGTAAGCACAACGAATTCGTATTATTTCTTGCTTGGTTATCCATTTTCGCCACTTGCACGAAAAATGACTCCGCATATGGATTTTGTCATATTTGTCGTGGCGGAAAATAAGAAAATTCAATATTTGACTAAGAAAAGTACGCATAAAATAATACACATTAGCGCTGACAGTTGAGTGAACGTGGACGGTTAAAGAGTTTGATATTAATGTACTATGTATCTAAATGCATTCATGCAAACATACAAATTTTAGGGGTGAGTGGTCCCATACCGACCCCCTAAATGGCAAAGGCAATAATAAAGGTGAGAAAATTCAATTTTTCTGTTCAAAAATTTACGTTGTACAGGGCTTAGTTTACTATATATCTTAACGATTAGTAAGGTTCGTAGGTGCTTTGAAGTGTTAGAAATTCAGGCAAAGATGAAAATCCACATTTTGGACGTACTCAAAAATGGTGATCCAAAACCGACCCCTTATTTCTTAGCAGGAAATTGGAAGCAAAAGTATGTTTTTGAATTCCTATTGTAAGATGCAAGACAAATTCATTAAAATAATATAAAATTGAATGATTTTAACATATACTAAGAAACATTTTGAAGGCTCTTTCCAGAAAATTCAATAGAAATTTCCAGTTCTGCGTTAAACAACTATAAAAGATAAAAAAACAAGACAAACAACGAACACATTTATACGTAGAAATAAGGCCAGTTAAAAAATTCAACAACAATTCCAACCTAAATTGTTTAAGCTCGGCGGAATTGCGATTTGTCACACAATCTCCTGATCCCTTTTCGAGGTTTGCCGTTTAATTATTCGTCCCATTTCTAAATAAGTATGTGCAACAACCGAAGGAAATAATTTCTTAGCACTTTAAATCAAATATTTTCCCTTTAAAACACGCTATGAACAATTAGGCTGCCAATAAATGGGGATCGGTTTCGAACCATCGTTTCGCGGTCGTTTTCGGACCACCAAGACCTTTTTAAATTAACTTCTCGCCATTAACTAACGTGACGTAATGAGCGATGTTAGTCTAATAGCGTACATAAAATAAACGTAACATTCACAGCAAAAAAGAAGAAGTCGAAATGGATATCTACTCGTATGTTCAAAATGTCTGTGTTATAACAGTGTTTTACCGACGTTACTAACAATTCGGCTAGCATAAATAAATGGCAAACCAAAATGAGCTGAATTTATTAGAGCATTGCCAATTTATGCTATGATAAATCGGTATTCAGAAATTTAATCTCTGAAGAACTGAACATTATAAATCCCAAAGATATGCATATAATGAAATTGGGATGAAAAGCAAAATTATAATATCGAAAAAATATGTTTTCTTACCTTGCAAATAGCATGAAGTAGGAGTTTGAATTTGTTAAAAATACCTCGCCTCTGTGATGTTCAAAAATAATAATTTTGGAATCGCGCAGTTAGAACTAAGAAAGTTAGATAATTATCTATATTATACTTATAATTGTATTTTATGCAAGATGAAAAATTTACTTTGAAATTTCTACAAAAGTTCGTTCCAAGTACGAAATGATATTTGTTTCATTTGGATATCAAGAAAAAAACGATTAACTTTTTGTAAGACTTGTAAAGTTTTGCATTTTTTTATTTAAATACAAAATTTTCAAGCATCTATCTTAGTTAGAGAAAACTTGAATTAACAAATGCTATAATTTAACTTTTCATAATTTTGTTGATAAATAAGAAAAAATAATTATCAATTGCCAAAATTAAAAAAAAACACATTATCTACATTTTGATTTTAGTCAGATAAACTGCAATTATTCTAAATTCTAATATTTTATTAAAATTATATGATTTCACATCACATCATTATCATTATCAATACTAATTTTCTAAGCGGATTTTAGGTTGAAGACAATTTGAAATTGAACTTTAAATGGTTAAGGTGGTCCTCTATTCTCGCGGTTTCAAAAAATCGATTTCTTGTTTTATTTAATTTTAATCTATATGTTTCCAAGAATACGCCACAGAGAGGATTTCGTAGAATTCACATTCCTTTGCATGCTTCCAGGCTCCGTAATGTACCCGTCTCCTTCAAGTTATCCACAGTAATTTAATCTTTAAACGCGTTTTCCCGAAATTAGTGTTTTTTTAAGCTGCCGAATAAGACTTTTCATAAAAGTATTGGTCCGATTTTAAAAATTTTTGTATTGAATTATTCAGTGAAGAGTGAACGTGTACGATTTGTAAAATTTAATTTTGTTATATTTTTAGTGTCACTAATGTGTCAAAAAATGACGTGAAAATTGAAAATTTTTAGAAATCGTTGCATAAATTTTACAATTTGGAAAATAAAAAAATTCTGCCTCGGAAAAACATAGCCAACTTAACTGTGATTATAAAGAATATTTAATTTCTGAATACAGATTACCCAAGGTCGACAAAAATTTTGCAGTCAAAACATGTACCTTTAAAATAAGAAACAAATTATTTTAAATCCATTCAGTAGATCCTTCGCATTTTATTTCCAAAAAAAACCGCTCGGTTTCAAGCCTTGGGAGTAGAGGACCCCCTTAAGACTTGATTTCGCGAAAGTTGTGTATCTTATCACCTAATATCATTATGTTACATCATCGTCGTACTGAATGTCTCAAAATTTTGACGTCATACTGCTTTTTAAAAATTAAATATAATTAATTTTATTTTGTTTTCCTGAAAACAGTATGACGTCAAAGGATAAGCTTTATAGGTTACTGTTTGGTCGGATAACTATTTATTTTTTAATTATTTATGAGCTTTAAAACGGATTGGTTTTTGAGAAAAATTACAAGTAGAAAACAACAATACTCAAACCGTTAGAAGTTATAGTACAATTTCGGAGATAATCACATCACCACATCTCCTCATCAGACTTCTTTCTTCTAGGCTTCTGCGGGAGTCGAGGCCACGACATCGAACGTCAGCTTTATTATTTCTTAACTTTAAAATTTATTGACGTTTTTTCAACGAATAAAAAATAAGTGTAAACATTGAGATATACGAGTAAATATCTGTGTACATATGTATGTACTTCCATTTGCCCCAAGCCACCAAATAAGTACACACTTGCCGGTATTTAGTGGGTATGCGTACGTGGCATTTGGAAAGTACAGCAACACTGCGGGATTTCATTACAATCTCACATTGATTCACATATTGTTTTCTTTTTTGTTTTTAGAGAGGGGAATACTTTTTTTTTTTGGACTTGTTTTCAATGTCCTTCAGCACATCGTTCAGGCTGCATCGTTATTCTGCAACATCAACGATTTCGTCAATATGTTAAACAAGTCACGTGCATGGATGATATTACTTTTTCTTTGATTCGTAAAAGTCGTTGCTGTCGCCAAAAACCCTCATCCTGTTATTTATGCGTATGTAGGCCTCACTCAAAACTCACAACCAGTCGGTTTTTATCTATTGCATAACAATTGGTTTTCACTTTACTTACTTGTGTGGCTCTGTAACCGTCCCACAGCGCATCAAAGTTACGTTACCTCGTTAGACAAAAAACATGAATTTATCCCGTGTTTTCTTTAAGAAAGAAATTTGTTTGGAATGCTTGAACAGCTAGAAATTTGACATGCTCCTGTCTACAAACATTTTGTAGCAGATGAGCGCAAGTATTTGGTGGTGGAGTATTTACAAATGAACATGTGAAGCCTGTGAGCCATTCGTGGCCCCCATCGCGTTCACAAAATTCTCGTTAAGCGCCAGATAATAGTGAGATGGCGTAAAAGTTCAACAAAGAAATAGAATAAAATAAATTGATTTTGTATTTACCGATTTGGTTGCTTAACTGCTCGGTGGTATTTGAGCGTGTGATTGGCGCGCGTGTCGAAAGACTCAACGTTACGGATTAATTGATGCTCGTATTGCCAATATAATTGGAAATCATAATAGAGAGAATGGATTAAAAATAAATAGTCATTTACGTCGCTAGTGAATATTAAAACAAAAAAAAATTAGTTTTAAGCATTTAAAATGTTTATGCATTGCTAACGCCGATGAATGCTCATTTTCAATTAGAAGCAATCGAAAATGCAAGCATCTCTTCAATATGTAACTTTACTATCGCTCATGTGTGCCAAGTCAGTAGAAGACTGACTACGCTTTAATTAAATTAAATTACAAATTTTAATTCACAAATATATTTGCGCGGTTTGCTGAATTTTCGAAAGAATTATACAAGTTTTTTTTATTACGTAGTTTCGATGGAGGAAAATATTTTTTATCATCGATAACTATTATTTTGAGAACTAAATATATTACAATGGTCTTTTCAAAATAATTATCAAGGCGGTAAATATTTTTAAGGCTTCTAAGACTTTTCTTAAACTTGCATATATGTATTATACATAAATATAATTTCATAATAATTCGTAGGGAGTTCAAACATGTCAGTTTTAATACGCTAAAGTCATTCAGGACGCTTTTGAGTTTAGTTCTTTGCATTTTCGGTTATTTTAAGTAATATTTTGATGCAAATCGGTACGTTTTGGTTGTTTTCTGGTACTTTTCAAATACTTTTAAGGTACTTTTTCGGTTTATTTGAGATACACTGCAAGGCACAATTTCAGCGTATTTTGGGAATACTTTCGGCTTGAATCCAAATTAGTACCTTACCGCCCTTGAAGTTCTGAACAAATCTCGAAAAAATCGCTGAAATTCCTGAAAAGTTTCTGAACCAGTCTCAATAATGGCGAGCAAAAGTCCTGAACAATCAGAAAATTTTCTTTTATGTCCCTTCTAAACCGACGTAACAAAAACTTTTCTATCTGATAATGATTATAAAAAGACTTATGTATAAAATATTAATCTCAAAATAAAAGTCTATGAAGACTTAAAAACATTTATCTCATTGATAAATATAATGAAATATTATAAAAGTACCTACATACATAGATTTATAAAACAAGAACCAAAACAAATTCTTCAAGACTTAGAAATATTTATCTCATTCTCAAAATAAGAGTCATCAAAATTTTTTTAAAAATTTTTTATCTTCCTATAATAATAGATATTTATGTCTCTAAGAAAAGCTTCCACAAATCCATATTTTCGGTTTAATTTTCCAATTAAGACAAAGGACATGAGTACCAGGTACTAAATAAATGTGTGTATTAGGGATGTCAATTTTGAGCATTTTGTTGATCCCGGGATTTTCGAGATCTAAAAACGAAATCCCAGAACAATCCCGGGATCACGAATTTCACAAAGTTTTGATTCGTACTTTTTACTTTGCCAAAAAATGTAACACGTCTGTAATCGTTGTATTATGGAAGCATACAAAATAACATTATACAAAAATTATACGTAAAATTGTACACACATATAAAATAGTTTATACTTCAAATACAAATATATGAATATATTTGGAATAGACACAAATACATCTACATATATAAAGTGAAATTATTGTTAATCACTGTTTGAGACCAATATTAAATAATATTATATTACCATATAGTAAAAGAAGCAAACATGCAGTGGAGAAGCACTGTTAAATGCTCTTTATAGGACATCGCCTCATTACAAAAATTATCAATTTCTTTTACCAAGCCTTCTGAAAAATTGTATGCGAGCTGCTCGTAAAAACTTGATGCAATTTATCTTTCAGACTTTCTGCCTTATCCACTTCAGGCCCCTCGTCGTTAGTTCTATTAACATCGCTTACATAGTGAGGCTCATTTTGTACTCGAGTGGTATGTTCTCCAGCTCATTTATATTGGCAAGGACAAAACAAAGCCTTAAGGGAGTTAACAAGCTGTATTATTTGTCGATGGCTATTAAAATCACTGTTTTCTACAATTCCAGGATATGAATAGACTTATCCCGGGATATTCGTGTGTTAAAAAAGGCCGGGGTCCCAGGACTTCGGGATGCCAAGTGTGTATACATCTATGAACGGCTCGGCAAATCATTAGGCAATCAAGTTATATATGTATATAATGAGAATTTCATTGAGATGAGATGACGTGCAGTGAGTTGTAATAAGATTAGTTAAGGAAAGTGTATTTTGTAAGTATTTGGCCATATTCTTAATACCGATGTTCTTGAAAGGATTATTTCGATCCCAAACTACTCCCAAACATTTTCCGAAAAAGTCCCTTAATTAGTCCGAAATAGGCCTTAGCTAGCCCCGAATCGGTACAGGACTATATCTACCAGCAGAGTAGTTAGAATAGCTGATTAGATTTGAACTACTTAACATACATCTGAAGTTGTTTGGTGTCACGCCTGACGGTGTATTTAATTTTTATCACACGTTTTCTAGTAGACATCATTGTCTTTATCACATTGCATCAGATTTAGGGGGGCACGAAAAGGACACTGAATATGACACAACGCCGAAAGTGGTAAGTCACAAAACCAAATTTAACAAGGGATGACGGAAAATCGTTTCAATAAACAACAAATTTAAATACTGTCGAAAAATCAGAAGAAAATCAAGACATAGTTATGGTGGCTACTATATCTTCTGCATCCACCGGCGAAGTTTTCAAAAATAGAGAAGGTTTAGTGGGCATCGTTTTGCACTTATCCGCAGTATAGGCAGTGCGGCGAGTTACTCTTCAGCGGAAGTACCGACGAATGCACCATAGCCTGTGAGGATCTGCGTAAAAGTATGTATATTTCGCTCAAGCTCAAAGCTACTGTATTTGTTCTCTAACCTCACTGCAGGTACCTTTCAGTGTTACGATCAACTGCCAAGAACATACTCTTTACCCGCTCCACCACTTAAGCGCTTCTTCTTCCGCATCTGGATTGTCTTATAACAGAACCAGCGGTCTCTAAGGTTATCCTAAAGTAAATTCACGAGGTTCGCTACTACGATACCTTAAATGTTGTTCTGGTTATTAACGGCACGATACGTGGCTTGTACACTTATATCGAAAAACGTTAGTTTTTGTGGCAATTAATTTTTTCAGTAATTGAATAATCGCTTGAGAATAACGTAACATTATTTTAAGCTTATCGAAACTACAAATACATAAAATTTAATTTTACAACTATAATATTTTTTTTGTAAATATGTACATATTTTGCCATCGCCCATTAATTACTAATTCGCTTAAATGCAAATACCAACCTTTAAACGATCAACAACAAAACACAAAATGGTATTTACTAAAAAGTAAGTATTTTGAATTTCGCATACATACATACATACATACATTTGTATAATATGTAAATACTTGTACATTCACTTTTAGTTAGACTAAAAAAATATTTCGCACATTCATACAATGTTACAAATGTACCGAAGTTCATCTGCGAATATTTTCATGTCCATTCACCTGTGGCAACAAAAATGCCTTAATCCAAATTGAATGCAATAAAATTTGATGTACTCGTTCATTCATTAAAATTTGAAATTTAAATGCCGCTTGATTTTGAAAGAGCCCAAATCGGTCACCAGTGAGTGTTTATTAAATAAAAGTTTCATGTTATTATATGTATTTATTTACATATGTATGTATGGATGTGTGAGTATGTACAAATGTGGGTAGAGTGTGAAGAAGGCTTACAGTCTAACCTAATATAAACGGCTTGCGTTTTGGGACGCACGCACGCAAAGTTTTTAACCACGGCCACCCCAAATTGATTTGCGTGCGTTTGCCTTACAGAGTTGCATGGCTGTCAAATTCGTTTGAGAACAATACAAGGTGGACGTCTTCAGCGCTGGTTCAATTAATTTATTTTGTTTAAAGATTTGCTTTACCTTATGTTACATATTAATTTGTATTTAAACAATAAATATTATCTTAATCCATATAAAGAGCTGCAACACAGGAACTTATTAACAAGTTTGGCAATTGATTTGTTTCCTCTTTTATATTATATAAGCAATAATAGTCATAAAAATCATAATCCCAAGTTCCAAACAATGTACAAATTTATAAAAAGTTTTCATTCAAAGCTTTTTGATAATTTTTTTGCTCATCCAAACAAAAAAGTCCGTATTCGTTATATTTAAGACAATGCGCATCACCCTCAACCGTGGGATAAACGTCAAATCGAAATGTCACGCAAAATGAAAATTGGAAACTGAGTTAGCTTTTGGCGCACGCCGTTCAATTTGGGTTGCTCCCATACAAGTTGTATGAGCATGAGACATTTTTGACAGAAAATTGCCGGAGTGCGTGAATATTAGGTTAGGCTGTTAGGTAGAACTGCATGTATGACTGCCGAGCTAAGCTTGTTTAGAAAATTATAAAAAAAAACAAGTTTATGAATTTTTCATAACGTCCGTCTTGTGTACAATAAAATATTAAAATAAATAAAAAAATACACTAACACACGCACACGGATTAAATACAACTACACAACGCATGTCAATGTGTGGTCAGTGTAAATGTTTGTATTTTTTATTTTTTTTTTGCATACGCTCCTTTGTATTTGTTTTTGTTTACACGCCAGGGAACAGTTAAATTTTTTAACATCAACACTTTTATGCAGATAAAATCAAATTGATGTCATTGCGTGCGTATATTTTAGTGTGTTGGTGTGTGTGTGGGCGAGTGTAAATAAAGCACACACGTGCACAACTATTCTGTCGCGGTTTGGCAAAAAAAAATTTCATACAGAAGCTCTGAAGATCCCATAAAGTTAAAGGTAAGTGCCATTCAAAAGTACACACACACACATACTCGCAAATAAACGCATACAAACAGATGGAACATACGCCAACTTTAGGTCTACAATTTACATTCACACACTCACACAAACACAAACACAAACACAAACAAAAAACGAGTGCACCCTTTGAGCGGCCAGCAACAACATTTTCGAACTTTGTGATTTAAATACGAGTATATCACAATTTCAAGGGAGGGGCGAGGCCGGAGACAGGTGCGCTGTGTGACAACATTGAATAGCTGTGGCGGTGGTTGACACGCCCAATGAAGCTCTACACCGATCTACCTACGATTATGTATGCATATTTGTTTGTATGTGTGAGTATGCGGCGCTTCACCATTATTTATGCATTTCGATATTTATCGATGATATCTCTTGCTGTCTGTCCTTTTTGTGCTTGCCTGTCGTGTGTGCGGCGTGTGGATGTGCGAAAGTTAGCTCTTCACATTTCAGTGCTTATGCTCTGCTGGCGTTCATACTTAGGCCGCAGAATGTGTGTGTTTTTGGTTTTTTATTTGCCCGTGTGTACAAACATATGTAGCTATGTATGTATACAGACATCTGTACATTTATAGCTATGAATATGTAATTGTCATTGTTGCTGTCAGTTAGATTTTGTTCGACGATATTATTCCTGTTGCTGTCAATGTTGTTGCTCTTGTTGGCTTGATAAGTTGTTGTTCACTTTTTTATTTTTTTTTTTGCTTTTTTTTATTTATGTTATTTTTCATTTTAGTGGCAACTGTTGTCGCCCTTTTGTCAACGCTGGTTGCTGTCAACAGTGGGTTTCCATCGTTTGAGCGTTCTTTCTTTGTAGCTCTTTAATTTCTCAAACTTCTATTATTCATGATTACCGAAGGGTATTTCAAGCAAACGTTCTTTTAAAATATTTAATTAAATAGAAAATACAAAAACTGAACATCAATTGAGGAGGTCCATAACAAAACGCAATAATTCCACCAAAACAATTTTTTGGATAAACGAAAAAACTAATTTAAGTCAATAGGATATATATTTTTTTTAAACTGTTGTTGTAGTTTAATAGTTATCTAAAAACAATACAAATCATAAAAAAAATTTTTATCTGGCAATTAGTTTTTAAGTTATTTAGATTAAAAAAATGGAAATGTTGCGTTTTGGTCCGTCCAATAGTATTTATTTCATTTTGTTCTGAACATGTATGGAAATGTTGCGTTTTGATATAAACTAGGTTTGGAATTTTGGCTTTTTGCTTTAAATAATTTTTTTTTGATTTTAATTGCTTATACATACATATTCTATAGGAAAATTAAAAACTGTTTTATATCAACGGTTTTCATTGCATTTAAATCACTATATTAACATACAAGTATTACAATAAATTCACATTATATTACACTTTCATTGCAGTGTCCTCCTCCAAACAATCACATAAAGTTATATCATCTGTTCCATTGACACTATTTCCCTGCTGATCTAAAAATATCTTGGTATAATACTCCAACTCAGAAATTTTGGACCACTGTTCGCCATAATGTTTTTCCAATAGTTTAGCAACATCTTTCTTCTTTTCTGACTTTATTGCTACACCAAGATCAATACCATCAAGCAAACGAGGGGGTACTTTGTGTTTACAATATTAAGTGCAAAGTAGTTATTCACAAAGGTAGTTTAATCAAAGAATATTTCTAACAACCATAAAAATAAAATTAATTTAATTGGATAGATATGGAAATGTTTCATTTTGGTCTGAACTAATATTTTTGGTGTTGAATAACAGTAAAATTATTGACCTTTGGTATGTTTTATAGCAATGGTTACATAGGTTTTAATGCGTAGAATTGGATTTAGTTAAAAAACCAAAATATTTGAAAAGTGGAATTATTGCGTTTTGTTATGGACCTCCTCAATTATTAACTGTACTAAGCAAATGAAGAGCTTCATTCGTTATGTTAATTATAATAATATATATAATTTTGGCGCGTACACTATATAGCTCAGTGTTTGGCCGAGCTTCTCCTACCATTTGTGGTGTGCGTCTTTATATTATACCAAAAATGGAGGGACCTACAGTTTTGTGCCGACTCCGAACGGCAGATGTATATTTAATGAGAAGCTTTTTCATGGCAGAAATACCCTTGGAGGTTTGCCATTGCCTGCCGAGGGGTGACCGCTATTAGAAAAAACTTTTTCTATTATAAAGATTTTGTTTGCCCTGACTGAGATTCGAACCTCGAACTCGCCGGCATATCAAGTTATAGCACGCACCGCTACCAACTCGACCACAGCGGCCATTAAGTTAATTGCTATTTATTAAAATCTACTGAAACACATCAATAAATTTTAGTAAAACTTGATGTTTTTCGTACCGAGTTTAAATCACCTCTTGTCAAATTTAAACCAACACCAATGCAAAAACCAGTTTCTTACCAAACAAAATTTGACGAGGGATGACGGTAGCTTTCTGTCTTGTCTTCATAGTATTCAAAGCATGAAGATTCAGACAATTTTCATACCGTTTTTCCAACTTTGAAATTATTTTTTCCCTTTTATTTACATACAAAATTTGAAAACTTTGTGTTCTGTTAGGGAACTCCACAAACATAAATGTTACGGCGTAATTAAAATATAAATAATTATTATAAGTTATAGAGTGCACTTACTACTTATCCTGCGAAACTAAATGGGAAAAGTATCAATAGAACCCACAACGCAGTCGAGAATATAGCTAGACAAAACTGTTTGCATATATTCGCTTTGATGGATTTATGCAACATATCATCCCGTTTTAAGTAATACAGTCTATGCGACCGTTTACGATCCCATGTGGGCCAAGTTTTCCTTGACATCCTACAGGTCGTAGCTTGTGCCCAGCTGTCATTTTCACGAGCATAAACAAATTAGTTTAAAAGCAGCTAGCAAATACCAAAGGGCATACCAATACGTTCTTTACCGGGAAGAATCTGCTTGGTAGTACCCTCGTATGTTAATCTGTAATACAGTTACCCTCGATGTCCCTGTGGCCTGCAACCAAAATGAGGTTAAGCTTGTTCTGCTGCAGAGATCGGCGGCAATGCAGTACAATCTTTGATTTAATCGTAGCTGAGCTCACAGCTTCAATTGCCGCTTGGCTGTCACTAAAGATAAGAATGTATTTTCCCATTTGGACGGTGTGTAACATGTCCATAGCCTTCTTAATAGCTGAAACCTCAGCGTGAAAACACTACAGTAGTCCGGAACCCGCAAGAGAACCTTTCCTCGCACTCTGCCATTCAGTTTCGGAGCAACCGTAAAGACCGTGAGACTTCCAGGTGGAATATAGAAATTCCTTAAATTTTGCCTACTATTTATAAAAATAACCAAATTTAAATATAGATTTCTTGGTGACCCGATCTTTAATCTTTAATGAATTTTCCAATATAACCTACAGTAGTTCCTAATAAATCTGAGATCTTTGTTAGAGTTTTTCTTCCAAGTGCTGAACACTTTTGACTCCGATTTTAAATATTGCGCATTTTATTATTTTATTAATTTGTTTATATTTTAAAATAGTGCAATAGCTTTCGTATCGATACAATCGGTCTTAACGACTCTTATTTATGACCTTTCTTAACTGAGTATTTGCGAGGAGATGAATTTTGGGCAACTGCAAAGTATCTTAGGGCATCCGAAAAATGTCAGGAAGCTCACTTTTTAATCCCATTAATCTCATCATATATGTTTATCCTCATATTTGTATGTACCACAACAACATATGAGGAAAGAGCCCTTAGGTATTTAAGGAAAATATTTCATGGACGTATGGCCGGTCGAATATCGTTAGTGTTGGTTCCTTGAGCTTTACAGGACAACATAAAATAAATAAAAAGACCGACGTGTTCTGCTGTGTTTCGCCAAAAAAATATGTAAATTGTTTGCATAAATGGCTTGACAAGAAAATGTCTTGCAAAATTTCTTGCTCTTTTCATATATCTCTGGTCATTTTACAAAACAACTTCTCTCGAGATAAACCAATTTTCCAAGATTGCTACTTTCTTTCTTATTTGTTCGAAATTGCATTTATTTGACAAATGGGTTTCTTTGGAACAAGTTGGAATTTAAAAAAAAAACTTCAAACGGAGTGATTATAAAGTACTTTTATAAAAAGAACTTGTCTCTATTTATCGACTGTGCAATCTCTGCGATTTGCATGTGACATAACAAACTCTTTCGATTAAAGTTGCTTTGACAAATGATATTTAGGTATTTCCATTCATCAAATAACGCCCGAATTCAGTAACTTGGTATAATATCAAGTCTTCCTTGCTTTTACTCTTTTCTTTCTTTATTTTAATTTTGTGTGACCTGCTCATTACCAAGTCACAATTTAGGGACTTTATTTTGAGACTAGAAACTTTATTTTGAGTCTGATGAACGCCAACTGGTCTAAAATTGTGACTGCTCACTGAATTCATGGGCATAAACTTGTATTGACCCAAGGCAAAAACAACAATTTACTATTTTACTCAAACTGAATTTGATAAAACAACTTGTATGAGCTAATATGATTTTTTGTATGAAAAAGCATTTGACAAAAGGTCTTACATATTTATATATTTTTAATTTATTTAAAAAAGTTTGATATTGAAATAAAACGATTGTTTGAAAATCGTTTGCTTATTAATATACTTATGTATCATATATCCAATTTTAACACCCTTTTTTCTTTCATTCTAAAAAACTTTTGTATTGGAAAGCATGTAATCTGTTTTTTCGGTATCCTAAAAAAATAGCTATTTTGAAAGAAATGGTTTTCTCAAATTTCCACATATATGTATGTACGTATGTATGTACAAATGTGTGTATTAAGCAAACTATTCTACAGCCTACAATTAAAATAAAAATGTTGCCAACGCACTACCCTGTATATATTTATAAATATATGCGAATATGTACTATTATTTGTGCACACATAAATGTTAGCTTGTTCATTTAGCATTGAGTGACTAGATTTGATTTGTTTTTATTTTTCATTTTTTTTTAGTAATTGCCATGACAATTTTCCACACAATGTTGTTACTGTTACAATTTTCTACTATTTTGTTTTACTTATTTGTCTGTCCTTTATTTATTTTTCAAGTTAGGGGGATTCACAAGATGTATCAACACGTTATTATTTTTATTATTTAATGTTTATGGTTGTAAAATTCTGTTTGACTGTTTGAATAGAAAGAGTAATAAAGAAAAAAAAATTCTTTTGAATAATAGTCAGTTGATTCGCCATCACTACTCAACGACATACAAATGTACAAACATACACATGCGATTTTTTTATATGTATGTATCTTCATCAGCCAGCACTGCAGTAAATTTTTTTTTTGTTATTTTTAAAGCGAGTTAAATTATTTCTATGGATTATATTTTTCCGTATATGTATATTTTCACACTTTGGCATGTACATACATATGTAAGTGTGGGTATGTTTTTTAAGTAATTTACGTATATTTTTCAAGCATTTGTATTGTCACGCTTAATTACTATATTTATTTGACAATTTCGTTGCATAAACTAAATTAGTTGATGGTAAATTCAGATAATCGGCAGGTAGAAAATTTTCTTTTGCACGTAAATATACATATGTACATGCAAAATATAAATGCTTTAAATCCACTTAAATATTAATGGGATGCTTGGGATATTTTAATTGGTTTTATTTTGGTATTTGTAGTATTCAGTTTGAAGAATTTATATTTGAGTATATAATTTTTATATTATAGTGGGCACATGAAGTAACTGACATTTTTTTTTTTTGTTTCACATATGTTCAGATTTCTTCTATTTGCGTTCGAATCCAGTGATGCTTTCTAATGGCGTTTCTCAAAACAATATTGCCGCGTTTGTTTTTCTCAATTGTGACAAGGCGAGAAGGCAAAACTGTTTCGAGAAAAGAAATCGCCATAAGCTTTAAAATTCCTCCAGTCCAGTATTTCATCACTGGTCTGCTTATTCTTAACTATGAGAAAATTTTTGATTGATTTTAATATTTTTTTATTAAAATACATATAATTTATTCCCCATAAGAGACACTTTATAAATATAAAAAAAATAATTGTATCTAATTTTCTTTTAAATTTCGATATTTTTTACAATATTTTTAGAATAAGGTTCAAGTTTTAATTATATTTTTATAACGATTTTGAATTTTTTCCAAATGGTAGTTTATATACCCATTAGCTTTCAAGGATGTATATACATTAAAGGATTTTTTCTGAAGTTCTAAGCACTAAAAAAAGTAAGACAAACGAGCAAGTGTTACAAGGTAGAAATTGCGTAAAAAGATTATTAACATTATTAAAATCAACTGAAATTTGAAGCCTCTTTAAACCAGAGACCCAGAAAAATAATTTTTATGGTGGAGCCTTCGAAAGAATTCAAAAAACTATTCAATAACATTTGAAAGAGAACAATTATTTAAGTAATCGATAACATTTATTTTACATAACATTTTTTGATACATATTCTGTACGCTTTCAGATTTTAAGTACCTACATTTTCTGTGCTTTTTTGGTACCTTTTCGAAAAATTTTGATTATTTCTTCAGTACATATTTTTGATACTTTTCGGCTAGGCCCTGAAAGGTCAAAACTATAAAATCCGTTCACAAATTATAGCATTAACAAATTTGACACATTTGGACAATTTATTTATGCATTATTAAAATGCAGTTTTAAAAATTATTTTTTTAATTAAAACATCGCTAATTTTTTAACATGCACCATTAAGGAAAATTTATAATTAGAAAAAAATTTTGAATTTTTGCTTATTGAATTTTAGTCCAACAAAGTACAAGGTTCTAGTAGCTACGAATTACCACTGATTTTTTAATAATTTTCTACTGACGCTCTTTCGCAATTCCTTTCATATAAAAAATAAACGCGGTTTTAAGTAAGCAGCCAGTAAAAAAAATGTCAAAAATCAATGATAACTTCTAGACGCTTGAAACTTGCACTTTATCACACTATAATTGTATGCACAAAAAAACTGTATACTCGAAAGAAAATCAAAATTTTTTTTTACAAAGTTCGAAATTTTGATGAAATTTTATTAAATCATTGTGTACTTTGTAAATATTTAAAAAATTGTAGTTTTGGCATAAAATGGATTTTACTTGAAAAACAATTTTAATAAATTAGAAGAAAAATAAAGTGCCCAAATCTGTCAATATGTGGTTGTGCTATAATTTGTAAACAGAGTGTATCATAAGACTCAAAATAAAAGACTCTGAAGCTTTCAAATATCTGTCTCGTTTATAACTAGGTACTCGAAAATTTTTTTAATTAAATAAAATTCTAAAAATAACAGTTAATGAGGTCTTAAAAAATTGTATCTTACTATACTAAATCATGATTAAGTTTTATTTATTTTTCTTTTCTTCTTCTACTTCCAACTATCATTTTATTTTACTAAAATTTTATGTAATTTTTATTAGAGAATGAACCGTATTTTGATTGAAAAATAACAGATACTTAATAAGCCCAAGCACTTTCTCAAGTTTGATTCTGTTATAATATTATGCTTAAAGGAAATATTTTTTTATATGAAAATACCGCAAAGAAAAAGAAAATTTGTAAAAGTCCTAATTTGAAAGTAGAAAACGGACGATGTACTAAGTCCGATATCTGTTTATCGTTCATGTGCATATGTGCATTGAAATTTGTGTAAAATAACTGAACTAGATGCTAATTTGATCCGACTTCACTTAATCTTCAAGGCATACAATATGAATAGCTCTCCAACAGCACCTTAACTTTTACAAGCAAATATTTATGAATATAAATACAAGTGCGTGAGTATACAAACATAAAGGAGTACACACATACAATCATTTGTATCTATGTACGTATTTAAATGTGCTGGGACACTTAAAATTCACTCTTAACTTCATTACACTTGGCTAAATGATTTCCCTACACTATATACATACTTACCCTATACATATGTGCATTTAAATATATTATAATCTGAGCATTGGCAAGCGTAATGCAGTCAAAAGTCAACAATCAACATTAGGTGGCATCCAAGGAGTAGCAGAGCAACAGCAGCAAGTCTCCATGGAGCGACAGCTTTACTTCTGAGACAAATGACCGCAAATACACACGGGCATGTGTACAAATTCGCCAGTAAAATGTCAACAAACGATTTGTCATTTTCATAGCCTTGTTTACTGTTACGAACGCATTTGTAATATCAGCAAAAATAACAAATCCACAATTTCACAGATGCAGACGAACCAGGCAGGCAAGTGCCACTTTTATAAGTATGTACGAGTAACTATGAATATATATGTATGTGTATTTGTATTTGTACAAAACTTACATAGATGAATATTCATAGACTAATGTGTCTAGGGACATTTGGTTTATATATATGTACATATACATATATGTTTGTAAGTGTATGAGCAAGAAGTTTTTGTCTTCTAGGCGTTGCAGTCAAGAAAGTTTTTTTTTCCTTTCTATGATTTCTTATTATCCTTTTGTTGTGGGTGTGCCACAAACATCAGCTGTAGCAGTAGAAAAAGGGTAAAAAAAATGAAACATTCGACATGTGATGGCAATAAATCGCTGGAGATGGACTTTATATATTCACTGCTACAAGTATGTTATGTAGACAAAATCGCCAGGGCATTTTCTTAAGTCGACAGTCGTTCTATGGAATTTTTTATGTATGTTTCGAAACTAGTTTACAATGGAAACTTTGACAGAGTTGGGCCTAGCTTTTCACTCACAAATATTTTTATACAATTTACGGCAATCGAAAAGACATACGTCTATACTTAACTTTTTTGAAAGGAATTTAACGAGAAATATTTCTTTTAGGGTCGAATTTATTAAGCTCGCCTTTGTCTGAAGATATTTGTAGGTTTTTCTTTTAATGTTTGACTCTGTGCTGAAGCTGAGTTTGGAGTGGCAGGTTGCCTTAAGGAGCAATATTGGCAATTTTTTTCAGATATGAATGATATGACTGGTGTACTTAATTTCTGTATATTAAAACCTACGGAGGTACGTTAATGTATAACCGGTAGGGAAAAGCTCTGGTTCTGAACTGATGCGCTTTGAGTTCAACTACAACAACTACAATTTCATGATAAATTTCTTTTGCATGCAAGCAAATGGTTAGTTTAACATGACGATCCCCTAGAGAGTGGAAATTCGCCAGTATTGCAATACGTTTTTTCTATGGTTCTGAAGCAGTTCGAAATTCAAAGTTCCTAGCTTTTCCAAAACTGTGTTTTGGCTCGCACCGATTGGATAGGAGTATTAAATTACTCGTGAGTTCGATTCAGATTTTGTACTTTTTTCTCAGAAGTGTTACAATTTTTTTGGTTAGGTAATTTTACGAGTATACATAAGTATAAAAAGCAACATTTATTTTTATATGGTAGAAAGTCGCAACACTCTTGACGAAAAATATTCTAATCAACGGTAATTCCTAGCCCCTTGAAACTTTCACATTGTTGGACTCTAATTTAATGGGTTATAAAACGGTTTACTAAAAAAAAAACGCTACTGAGGCAATTGTTTAAAATCTATATAGAGATTTTTGGAATTTTTTTTTTTAGTTTTCTACAAAGTTTAAAACTTTCATTTCTAGGGTTTATGTTAGAAAATGGAGTGAATTTTAAATTAAATTGGAAATTCTTAAAAATAAATAAATAAATATACATACGTGGCAATCTATGAGTAATGTTGTGTTTGATATGCACAACACTGTATATACATACATATATATTTTACATAATGAGACTTATATTAATTTAATTTGAAAAATGCAAGGCGGACAAGGCACGGCAGAAAATAAATGTTTATGTGGAAAACAATTTTTTTTTGTTTATTTTAAATAATTTTTTTTTATTTTTAATAAAAATTTTTATTTTTAGTTTTTGCACCTTAAAAATCCAATTCGCTATGCGCGTTTTGGAATGAAAGCAAGCTCAAACAATTTTAAAATTAAAAAATTCTAAAAATTCTTTAAAAACAGTTTGTTTGCAAAAGAGACTTAACGAGCCCAGAACGTATTTTCTGGTAGTCAAGTTTGAATTTGCTGCACTTAAACAAAACATTTTTAACAAAAGTTTTCCTAGAGTAAAAATCACTTTTAACATTTCCGATATAAAAAGGAAAAAAATAAAAAATACTGACTTGCAATGCAAATTACAGTGTAAGTTATTCTTTTTTTTATTTTTTCAACAAAAATTTCAAAGAGAATTTCTACCTCTAACGTACTTTTATCTGCGGTACGCAATTACAACTATAACTCATATGATTTCCTTTCTTAAATACCAGTTAATGAACTGGAAGTTTGGCAAACTAAACAGTTGAACTTTTCACTGCAAGGCTTTTACTGTGCTGTGCTGGAACAACACATATTAAAGCCATCTGTGCATTGCCAACATCAACAACCGGAGGGAGACACTTGGAAAAGAAACGCTTTTCAAGCTTTTTTTTTTTGTTACATTGTATCATTAGCTTGCCTTCTTCTATTTTAGATTTTGTGTTTTTGTTATATATTTTTTTTATTGTTTTGTGGGAATATTGGAAAACTTACTCGGGTCCCTTGGACATTTGCGCTTTACAATGTTTGATGGAATTGAAATAAAATATCTACAGAATGTGATGGCGAAGTGTACAAAGAGAGTAGAATTAAACATTGGGTTCGACATTTACACAAATGTATGTACATGTGCAACTTTTTTCGCACATCGCCATAATTCAATATTTCAAATGTATCCATATGAAAAAATGTATTTATGAATTTAGAGTTACATACATATGTACAAACATATTCTCCTAACAAATACCCTTCGTGCGCGCCAAATGACAGTTGGCGAAGCTCTGACAAACATAAATGTCAAATTAAATCTAAATTTGGCATTCTTGGCATTGACATTTATTACCAAGCGAGGGAATTAAAATTATTACGTTTTGCTTAAGGATACATTTTATTTTTATTTAAGTATGGCTTAGAACAAAAATTAAGTTAAATAACTGGTAATAGCAAAATATTGAAATTTTAAAATGATTAGCTCTCATTTATAACTTCTAACGTTTTACTTGTCACCCAGTATCTACCTTCACGCATATACATATGTATTTAATAAGGAAATTTGGATGAAAATTAGTAAAAATTGAGAAATCAAAATATGAAATATTCCATATCAAAACTTTAGCCTATCGATTATTGACAAGTTCTGATCATTTCTTTTTTAATTATATTTTTATTATTTTTATTGAGTTTATTTTATAACGAAATAACTTCAAATTCGCATTTCGAACTTCTTATTAGTATATTTTAAAAAAGGTTTGGTTTGTTAGACATTTTCGTTCCCTTCAACTGAGGCCTCAGAAATTGATGCTTGAATCAAGTCACATTAAAACGGTAGCAGCATAAAACAAATAATAATTCGATTTTTTATATTAATTTCAATTGTCAAATATTTAATTTCATTTAGATAAGAATAATTAAAGGGAGTACATTTAAAATATGAACATCTTAAACTTGAGCTTGTAAAAGCAAAAAACAAAATCCAACTTTTTAATATTCCTTGGCTTAAATATATTTTGTTCATCTTCACTGTCAACCTCTGATATGACAATATGACAGATGCAAAATAATGAAGAAAATTCATATACTGTCAGAATCACAATTTTGATATATGAAATAAATAATTTAATACCTTAACTGAATAATTTAATACAGTACTGAAACAAAGTATCGAGAAAAGAACATCTAGTGGCCGCCTCACCTATCCTAGTTATCGGCCAGCACTCATTGAATTGATTTCTGAACCTATCGACCTTATTTTTTTCTTGATGATAAGGTCGTGTTGGTACATTTCCTAACCAATTCAAGCTCCTGCAATGTAACTGTGGCCAAACATCCAAATAAGATTTTTGCAAAAGTCTTTCAATTCAACCGAACTTCTCGAAAGTCTTTGAACTTTAGGAGCGCTTGGTACCATAAATGATCTCAAATTTTATTTATCCCTCAGAGCATATTTCTACCTCTCTGATAGGCAATAGAAAATCCAGCGGATCCTATCCTACCTCTGCCGGTAAAAGAATTTTAAAGCCAGCATTTTAGGTTATTGAAGAGCTTTTGTGAAAAATTTTTTGTTAAGCTTCTAAAAAATTCTTAAAAATAATTTACGAAAAAATGTATAGCATTTTCGAGGCAAGAATACAAATTGGTAATACACCCACGTATGAACATAGATATGTATGTAGACATACAAATATGATACTGCCTTTAGTTTCTTTAAATTATTGAAGACCAGAAGCTCGCGATACAACTAATTCTGCCAATAATCACTTATTCTGAGTTGGTTTACAACAAATTGCATTCGTGCTCGGGCCACAAAATAGACCTTGCCTTTAATTACATTACGCGTTATGTTTACAACCTGAAAAAGTTTGACCACATATCTGCTTGGAGATCTCAACTGCTTGGTTGTGATGTTTTTGAGTATCTGAAAGCTCGAAGTTGTATCTTCCTTTTTCGACTTATCTCAACTAAAACACCTTCGTATCTCTATGACAAACTCATATTTTGTAAATCCACTCGTACGTGTAATCATATTGTTCCAAGTTTTAATTATGTTACCTCAACAGGACTACACGTATTTGGAACTCAATCCCTGCTTCTACAAGAAGCAACTTAAACCAAAGCAACTACAAGCATCTTCTTTATAACTAATTCTCTTCCTCTAATTCTTAAACTGGCCACCTTACTACTTATAAAACTAAAACTAGTCTAAGTCAATTTTAAGCAAACATTTAATCTTCGTTTGTTTTTTTTTTTTTTTTTTTTACTTTCTTGTCTTAACATGTAGTTATGCATATATATCATACTGTTAATTTAATTTAACTTACTTTAATATTTCTTCAATTTTTATCCTCATTCTTATTATATTTTGTCCTTATTTATAACTTTTATTCCTAGTACACTACTTTAATTATCCGTTGTTATAATTCCCGTAATTGTTTGTTGTGCTATAAAAGGTGTAAAACCTTATTGTACTAATCGCTAGCTTAATAAATGAAATGAAATGAAAATGAAAGCATGTAAAATATTTAAAATTTTTCTCTTTTAAAATAATATTTTTCTTAAGCTTTCTACGTATTTAAATGCATCCTTTCAGCATTTAAAGACCTTAATAAAATTTTATAGCACCTAGCAACCACAATGAATTGGTTAAAAGCATTTAAGTCTATAAATATATATGTACCTATGTTTGTCTGTATGTTCATATGAATGTTTCTACATACATACATACATACTCGTATATGCGCATATATTCCTAAAAAAATGCATTCAACCCAAAACTGTGCAACTTGAACATTGCTCATTTAATACATACCGAAATATGTAGATATGTTTGTATATGAGCACACATATGTACATAAATATGCGCTTCAAAGTTTTTGTTGAAAAGCATTCCCAATAAGCCAAAATTGTTAAAGTGCCCGAAGTACGATTTAGTCACAGAAATACTCCCAAAAAATTGTTGTCTTAAGTATTGACAGACTCGCTTTGAAGTTTTGATGATTTCAAACTGAGATCTCTAAGTATTTTAGCATTATAAGGCTTTTTTGTATCCATCATCGTGTTTTGTATTCCACCGTGCGGACAATGCGCAAAACTGAGATGCCAAATGAAGAGGTCATAAGATTGAACATATACTTTTAAGAAAGAGTTGCCGCCTTTTCAAAAATATTTTTTTTAATTAAAGCACTTGGCTTGAAGGTGGGCAGTAAAGTTTTATATTTTAAGGGTTGTCACATTTAGTTAGAAAGGCTTGCCACCGTTTTGAAATAACAATTTTAGATGGACTTCACAAAAGTTATATGAAATGGTAATATATGGGTATCCAAGAAAGTGTTTTGAGAAAGCTTGACTTTAAAAATTAGAACTTGTTTTATGTTTGTGAAGAGATTTGCCACCTCTAAACAATAAATTACAATACATGTAAGTAGATATGGGAATGAGAGAAGAAGCAGTCTCAGGAAAACTAGAAGAAGAACGAGAGGTAGTGCGTCGGAAAGCTAAAGAGAATATTCAAAAAAGGAAAACTGCTAAAATTTCAATGCCCAAAGAAAGGCTGAAGAAGTAGTACACAAGTTCAACGACTTAGTAGCGACAAAGCAAACTCAGTAAGGGCGACCTTAAAACTTAAACCCAAATTCTCTGGTCCCTACAAGGTAAGTGCAGTAAAAAAGCATGTCAGGTACGAAGTAGAAAAAATAGGTGAGTGTAAAAGGCCGAGAATATGAAAAAATGGACACATTCATTTGGTGCGAATGAACCGAATGTGGGAATCGGTCCCTATAGTGACAGTAAGAAAGCAACCCGGACAGGCCGCAAATATTACATTTTAGCAGTAGTAATAAATACGACTCAGACATTTCAATATACAACCCTGAACAACGGACAAATTCGAAAGTCCGTCTCAGAGTGAAAGTCGTTGCGTAAGGCCGTTTGAGCTAAACCGGAATATATCTTTAATATTTAATATCTTTATACATACAATACATTACTTAATTAAATGAATTAAATAATTATTAAATATCATTATTATTTTTTAAATATATTGCCATTCGATCGTTTTCAGTGATCCTGCATTTGACTCGTACAAGAACGAGTAATGGCGTTTCTTCTACCTCTTATTATCAGTTATTTGATATTTTTAAATAAGACGTGGTAATATCAATAGTACTTTTTGAACAAATATTTTATTATGGATTTAAAAAATAGAGGGTTTTATGATGGCTCATAAAACTCCCGTTTTATTTGGAAATGACTTCGGAAGCTCCCCTGATTTGCAAAAAATTTTAGATTTTTTTTCTAATTTCTTATCCAAACACACATACACACATATACATTTCAAAATTTCTCACTTATAGACAATTCTTGTTCGCTGGGTTAGGGTTACGATTATCTTTTAGTCGAACAACCTGCTGCGGTGCTCAGCAATTGCATTTGACACAGTTCTTTTGGTAATTGTTGTTATTGCTGTTGCGGTGTTGCTTTCATCTTCCATTTAATTTGCTCATTTCAAATAACCATGTGCATACATTTATTTACACTGCCCCACCCCCTCTTATCCCAATTGTTAGCTCCTTTTGCTCGTCGTTTATTTTACATGCATATCGAGAAAGAAAAGTTCATTATTTTTGTGTGAGTTTAGCCTTAAACATCAACACATTTTACATATTTACATTTGTGGACATTTATGTATATTTTTATTTAAGGTAAGCGCAAGTGCATAGCAAGCTGCACACGTTTGCTTAAACGATTTTTCACTTGGGCTCGTGTTGAGTAATTCAAAATGAGTTGAAGTGTTTTTTTTTTTTTGTACAATAAGCTCCTTTACAATTATTTTTATCTTTTGTTTTATAAACAAAAATTCTTCTGTTTTTGCTCTTAATTAGGTAGCTAACCGTATTACAGCTAACATTCCACAAACTCTACATGGTTTTCAGTTATCAGTAACTGTCAACTATCAAATTTATTTTACTCTTCCGCTAGCCTATAAATTCTAACGATCTCCCGGTGTTATGTAGTCGAATCGGGTTCGCGAAATGCGACGCAGTTTATATTGGCTCGCTGCAATCGCTGTGTCGACGAGTATATGCAATACCGTCGGCAGACGACGCAACAATGAAGCTGAGCTGGTGGTGGAGGAGCGAATTTTGGGTGGACATAAAGTGGCGATCACAGACTATCCCTATATAGTATCCGTACAAGTGTGGGGCCTACATAAGTGTGGCGGCAGTATAATTAGTGAATGTGTAGTATTGACTGCGGCGCATTGTTTACAATTCGGGAGCAATGCATACAAGTACAGTATTCAATATGGTGTCGCACATATCGGCGGCACAAAGAATATTATTTACGCTTCAAATATTCGAAATCATCCACAATTCAATTACTCAACTAAGGACTACGATGTCGGATTGATATTCCTTTTGAGAGCCATAGAATTTGGTACACACGCTCAATGTATCGGATTGGCCACTTACAGGCCAAGAACTGGTAGTCCAGCAAGCGTGGCAGGTTGGGGTATAGCTGATATAGCCCAAAATTTACAAACCGATTTGCGTGCTGTCACCGTACATATACAGAAACAATCGGAATGTATGCGAATATATTCGCCTTGGTATATAACCCCACGGATGTTGTGTGCTGGCGAGCATCTCGATGGTAAAGACTCTTGTGGTGGTGACTCCGGCGGGCCGTTAGTGGTGGATGGTGTACAAGTCGGTATTGTGTCGTTCGGTATTCACTGTGGCGAAAATATTTACCCGGGTGTCTATACAAATGTTGCTGTTGTGCGTAGCTGGATTCAGAGCAATGTATAAGAAAAAATTTGGTGGCTGCAATAAGTGATCCATGTACATATACGAGTATAAAAGTTTACAAGAATAAACATAACTCTAAAGAATACATTTTTTTTATTGCTAAAAGAAGTTTGAAAGTAGTCAGTCTTTCATTCATACACATTTGTATGTAGTTTGTAATAAATCTTAACTCATATTCTGAAATTCCCTACTCATAGTAGAACGGAAATAAACTTACAATTAGGCAGCAATACCATTTTATGGATTCGTGGTTTAACATGAAGAATATACCCGAAGGCTAATTATCACACAAGCGGTATTTCCGGGTGAGCAAAACCCAAGTTAATGAAATCCGGCATACCACTTTTGGTCATATTGATTGTGTTGAGGACATGAGCCCCAATCTCATCGATCTATAAATTAATAATTAGGAATTGTTATTTCGGTGCGGCCGGCAACACCATTCTTTGAAACTTATGTTGTAAATTAATTCGCAGAATTGGAAACGGTACCTTGGGGTGACCCAGGGACCGTAAGTAAATCAAAATCAAAAACCTATTAGTCAGTCTAAAAATTAACGGCGCCGCGTCCGCATCGCTTTTTATCCTTTTGCACGCCACTCTGGCAGATATACGTTTTTTTTTCACCTTAATCATTGTATCAACATTTGATGAAATCCAATAAATATTGAATTTAATATTTCGAAATTACCCTCCTTTCATTTCTACGAAATAATATTCTAATTTCAAAGCAGCCAGCGCATACCAACTAACTCAACGCAGTTATCCATTACTAAGCCTCACAGATTATACTACCAGAAATCTCAAAGTTGGCCCATTGACGTTTCCAAACTTGATGATGGTAACACTAAAGCCGATGTATTTGGACCCAGATTTCAGAAAGACGTCCCAAGGCGCCATAATCCAAGCGGACATTTTTAAAATTGAGATGTGTGCCAAAGAATTTTTTAACAGAAACATTAAAATGGCCACAATTTTATTTATGTCGAACATTCAGAGTGTCCATCAAAGCACTAGACTATCAAGACGATGGTAGACAATTGCAAACGGTCACCGGGCAAAGTAGAAATCAATAAAATGGCTACTTTGTGATTGAATAAGGCTAATAAAAGTTTTAATGACAATGAAAGGGTTGGCCCTCAGCATTTCTGTGGTCCGTTCAGGGGATACACAGCAGAGCTCCTAAGATGGTGGAAGTTCTCACAAATTGCAAGGTGAGCTACCTTGTTCAAAAATTGAGACTCTCTTTGGAAAAGAACTGACAAAAAATAACAAAGTGAAATACATAAAGAATGAGCCTGCCCAACAAAGCATTTTCAAAGCAAAAACTTCAACAACAGTCAAGTTGAAATAGTGTCGGAACAGCCGCACTTTAATGGAGTAAGTTGTAAATTGGAGAAAGGGAATACAACAACAGCTCATACGGAGTAAGCTTATCTCAGTGCGTATAGACGCTGGCTAAGTTTTACGTGGTGGCGTGGGTTCAATTCCCGCTAAAAGAAGTCTGATTACGAGATGTGGAGATCTCCGAAATAACAGCTATAACTTCTATCGTTTTAAGCGTTGTTCCGTTTTCCAACAAAAAATTCGCTTCAAAGTCAATAAAAAATTGTTGATATTGAACTGGAAGTTCTCAGAACGGAGAGGGAGACCATATATTATGTGAATGCCCTCATATTAATGGTCTCAAAACAATTATCATCTTCGTACAGAATATGGAACATGACATTCTCCAAAGTCCTTAATTACGAGTATATAATCAGTCTATCAGTTGGAGCGAAAATTAGAAATTTTAAAAGTCAGCACAATAGATCTTGCTACGCCACTGCGCCCAGCATCACCTTATAATTACAGTAATAATAATTATTAAAAACTCACAAGCCAAACTTTCTTTTGAAGATTTTAGCGTCCTTTTCAGTCATCAAAGTTTCAAAACCAAAATTTGGTAAAAATTAAAAAATTATTTACAGCATCAATGATTATTTAACACCCATTGAGTGAGACTAATTTTTATTTAGGCACATTGCTCGAGCGGGGCCTCACTCTCCGGCCGGCCATTCCTGAATTCCACAGCAAAGGGGGTTCAAGAAATAGGTTAGACGACCTACTGCAGTTATTTAAATCAACAAATTTGATTAGATGATTGTCGATTGTTTTCGCTGATTTAAATATAAAAACACAAAAATCTTTGGAATGGGAGCAATTTGTTACATGGAAAATAACTAAAAAGAATGGGGTTAAAATAGCTAAGGGGGCTTCTTTTCACAAAGTGGTCGACAGCTGGTTTTCCGTGGAAAGCAAAACCCATCATACGTGTAACAGGACTCGAGAAAAATTAAAGAAAACTACGGTTCGCTGTTTCGGTTTCATTATAGCGACATCTGCAAGAAAAATCGTTATCATTCACAAAGGTAAAATAAATTTAAGTGTTGGCGAAACATTAATGGGCGGATAAATCGCTATGATCCCCGGTACATCTACGCCACTGCTATTCAAGCTGCTACACAATGCAATATTACCAATAGATGAAGTTCTACCAAACAAAGAGAGAAAAACTGCCGCCATTAAAATACTTTAAACCTTTTTACTAGAGTAACCATTCCAGGATATCATTCATGTGTGAAACATGGATGGACAATGGGCGTTTTGGGGTTGCTACAGTCTAGTAGTAGATTTGTGGTTGCATCATAGCAACATACATTCAGTTGTGTTCACAAAAATAATATTAGTAAATTTCAAAGTGATATTTCTTAAAATTTATATTTATTTAATGCTTTTTGACAATATATTTTCTACATATACTTCCTGAAACTTATTTTTATATAACTATTTTTGATCATTTTCATTTAAAAGTCATTAGTAGGATCTATAACCGAAAGCTTAAACGAAATTCGAAAAAAAAAATTTCTAAAAATTGCATAAAAATTTTAAACTTTCAAAAAAAAATCTGGGTATGCAGTTTTGTAGCCGAATCAATTATAAAAGTAGGTGATGGTTTGATTATAGGTTAGGATTATAAGAAATGTTGCACAAAACTGCATACCAAGAATTTTCCTAAAAATCCTGAATATAAGATTTTAAATATTTGAGGACAGTTTTTAAAAAAAAATGTTTAATTTTTTCAAATTTCGTACAAGCTTTGAAACATATACTTATATGGCTTCGGCTATAGATCCTACTAAATTTTAAAGGAAAATTATCAAAAATAATTAAATAAATATCAGTTTCAAGAAATGTGATTTAGAAATTCGCTATTATTTTTGGGAACACAACTGTATATAAAAAATATGTATACTTATATGTATATGTATGTACATACATACATACATACATCTTTATCCGATTAAAAAGAAAATAAAAAAAAACAAGAAAAAAGCCGACTGATTTCTATGCATTCGTCCGGCAAGATTTTATCATTAAACAATTTTATTGCTTTCCCTCGTACTTACATACATACATACATGTGCTCCCATGTGGTTTGCCCCCAACCTCTAATTAGGCAATTTAAAACATATGAAAACGTCCTTTTACCCTTAGATTTATTAATGTGTGTGTGCGAGAGTGAGTCTGTGTTGTTATGTATATTTGATTTTATTTTTACTTCTATGTAGATAAACAGTTAAGCGCGTTTCGAAGCACCCACACGAAATTACTTTTTCTTGCTATTATTAGTGTTTTTATTCACTTTGAGATATGAAAAACATTGTCTGCATTGTGCAATGAAATTTCTAACAAAAACATTTCATTTAATAAAATACCCCAATATTTGCGTATGTTCACATTTTTACTTCTACGTCACAAAGTACCTACACACATGTGCGTTTAAATATAAACAAGTCAAAATGAGGAGAATCATATGTTAGAAATTCAATAGGAAATTTTCCACTTGAGTTGCACAATTCAGCTGAAGCCAGCTAAAAAAAAAAATTTAATATGAATACCTTCTATTTTCTTTATGTACGAATACAAGTATTTGTGATCACTGAGTTGTAAAAGCACTTACGCATGAAAATTAATAACAACAACTTCCCATTTTTAAAGTGTTCGAAATTTGTATTTTGATGATAAGTACCTGCGGCTTAGAGAAAGTAAATGTTTGTATATATTAAATGGTTCTGAAAAAATCGTGGACTTGTTCCGAAAGTCTTAAAATGGTTAAAAAAATTTCTTTGAAATGGTTCCCAACTAATTCCGAATTGTACACAAAAAAGTCGTTAATTAATCTCGAAATGGGCCTAAAATACTTTGTGAGCGCATCCCAAAAAAAACTGAAATAGTTGATCTGAATTAGAGTGGAAATATACCCATATCAGTCGTGAACTCGTCCCAGAATAGTCCTGAAGTAGTAATGAATAACTACCATTTACACAACATATGTTAATTTCCTCGAGGATAGATAGGGCGTGAAGAGAAGAGAGAAGAGTGCGCATGATTTACCGTCAAGTCATTTTAAGTTTCTAATAAAGTTTTGCTCATATTTTTTGTTGTATGAAAGTAGCAAACGAAAAACTTTCATTCAATAAAATTGAAGCATTGATTGCGCCGAAAAGTTATTTAGGGCCGGTTTTACCATCTAATCGTCAGTTGAACTTAAGTTCTAGTTAAGACAAATTTTAGCTAAGTTCAGTTTAAGATTTTGCACACATTTGCGTTTCACAACGGAGACTTAGTAAGTATCCAAAAAAAAATTCAGAAATATGGTAGCACCACAAGAATGTGTTTTGTTTTCCCATATTTTGATATTTGTACAAATAAAAACTGTTTCATATTCATAAATATGTACATACATATGTATATTTGTGTGTGGTTTATTCAAAGAGTATGTTCAAGTTGAAATATTACAGAATTATATTTATTTCATTTAAAAAAAATTGAAGATACATACATACAAAAAGAAGAAACAATTTCGATCCGTATGAGATTGACTTGGTGGTTAATCTAAAAGCAAACTATAATTTGACACCTTATTATTTTTTCTCTTTGTCGAAGTTTTATTAAAATTTTTCTCAACAATGCTATAGGGTGTGTAGTATACTAGTATGTAATGGCTCGTGAGGCAGCAGCTTTGTCGAAATGTTAGTTAAAGCATCTCTTCCAGACACAGCGCATAGTTCCTGAGACAAATTAAAGAGGTTTATATATTTATATGGAAATAATAAAGGATACACATACCTGAAAATCTTATGCTTTATTTCATCTACATAAATGTAATAAAATTAAAGACATTCCTAGCATTATCGACTCGAAAATCTTTCTCATCATACAATTGATATTACTTTAGTACTCCCCAATACATTAATATTTATTACGTCCTCGTACTCCAAGTCCATGTTATCATCACTACTCCAATCGAATACCATGTTTCAAAAATTCTTTAGATTTTCTCAATGCACATCAAATAGGTACGCGCAGCAAACTTTTTTGTTTTAACTTTTTTCGTATTTTATTTTAATTTGAATTGTCAAATTTTGAATTTCTTTTTGATAAAAATGCTTTCATTACAATTCAAGGTAGTTTATCATCATGATTCAATAATAAAAGGTTAAATCAATATTGACAAGGGAGTTTTAACACTCCCTTACAAAAGGTTGCATATACGAAGTACGGAAAAAGGGTAAATAATGCGTTCCCGTTTTGTGAAACTAGGAGTAGCATAGTATGGAAAGTTTGCAAATAGTGGTAGAATATAATATGTTAATTTTAACATATTTGCAAGAAATTTTGTGCTTAAATGACAATAAAAAGTAGTCTTACCTCAATTAATTAATTTAACTGTAAGTAAGAATATTAAAACTGCAAGCTAAAATTGTGTTAAGCTCTAAAAATTTGTTTAATCACAAAGTGGTTATGAGTCCGAGTTTTAAAATAAAGAAGCTTTTTCACATCATTGCTGGTGCTTATGTGTTGGGTACATGCAATGAGGGTTTCTATAGAACATGGGCACGATTTTATTTCTGCGCCATTAAAATTTTAAAAATACCAGCTCCAGGCTTTTGACAAGTATATCTTTCTTACTACGAAGAAGTTATTTATTCGGTTTATTCCTTTTATTTATGTATTTACCATCGGTATCAGGGTTATTCTTAAAATTGTGATGAACCCCTGGAGGGTGAAAGGACCAAACATTTTTAACTCCGATAAATAGTTAGTGACTTTATGGAGTTAATGGAGTTTTAAGAAAACCACAATAATTCGAAATTTTAGAAAGAAATCTTTATATATTAAAAGAAAAATAAATCAAACTTCATAACTCAAGAGTTTAGTTCTTACAAATTCTTGTTTTTGGCTTTGGAAGTCACATTATTTTTAATTTATTTAAACCCATTCCTTCTAGAAATAACAAAACTTTCCACGCTGTCACATCGAATTTATATGCGCGTGAAAAGCGTTCAAAGAAAAAGCGCGTCATTTATACACATTTACTTGAAATATTTACAAGACGGGGTAAATCTTGTAATCAGAAAAAATGCTGTATTTAGAAACATTAGAAACAAAAAGTGTTGCCTGTGAGTTTTTGGTATTAAAAAGTTTTGAGGTAACTACTATTATTATTTTTAAGAAGCAACACGGTTTTGATGCTAAGGGAGCCATTTGACAAAAAGTGAGCGAGCTAGCTGCTTATCGAGCTAACATGATACACCATGATTCAATTATAAAAGGTTTGGTAAATAATGACATTCGAATTTTGACACTCCCTTATAAAAGGTTGTTTTACGTAGCATGGAAAACGGGTTAGAATTTTTTTCCCTTTCTTAAAAAGTAAATAAAATGTTATTGATTTTTTTTAACCAGAAATTTCGAAGGTATTTCATTTGAATTAAGAAATACAATAGCTACGCTTACAACACATAATTATGTATTTATTGGTACATTTTTTTTCTTAATTTTTGACCAGCAAATAAATTTTCAATTTTCAATTTGTTTGCCCCATGAACTAAACGGCAAATAATTTCCATTGATCATCTATAGCCCATCTCTTCTTGGCGAAATTAAACTAAAGGTTCCCTCCCGACGAACTGCTGGACGGCGAAAACCATAACAATTCGAAATTTAAGAAAGATAATCTTAATATATTATAAGAAAAGTGAATCAAACTTCATAACTCAAAAATTTAGTTTAAATAAACCTATGCCTTCTTGAAATTACAAAACTTTCCACTCCGTCACATCGAATTTACGAGTATATGCGTACAAATGGAAAAGCGCCTCATTTATATACATTTACATGAAATATTTACGATACGGGGTCAATCGTGTAATTTGAAAAAAGGCTGTCTTTAAAAGCCGGATTTAAACTTACCGTTTACGCGGACAAAAAATACAAAAAGTGTTGCCTGTTAGTTTTTGTTATTAAAAAGTTTTTAGGTTACTACTATTTTTATTTTTAAGAAGCAACACGGTTTGGATGTTAAGGGAGCCGTTTGACAAAAAGTGAGGGAGCTAGCTGCTTAGTTACCAAACCTTTAATAATTGAATCATGATAGTTTATAAAATATTTTTAAAATTGCTTTAAAAAGCAAAAACAAAATACACAGAGCTTATAATTTTTTATTAAATTTTTTTACTGCGCCTACCTATTGAAAATGCCTTGGTTTTTCTCAATTATTGATATTTAGGTCTTTACAATTTTATTTAAGAAGTAATAATCAAATTCGACGAGTTAAGTTCAACTTAAGTCGAGCTTAAGATTTAGTTGATGAAACGCAAAATCTTAAACTAGACTTAAGTTCGACTTAAAACTACATTGTAATACCGGCCTTTATAATTTTTTTCGCACAGCTTTTGTGGGTCATCACTACAGCCCACTTTTAGCGACATTTAAACACCTATTCATTAATTCTAATACATAAGAATGTCGATGCGTCATTAAATTTTTCGACCGAACTGCTGGGAAACTCGTTTCTTCTTTAAAAAGAAATAGATTTCTCAGATCATATATTTTTCACTCACCTTTAACAATCCGATAATCCTTATGATAGGCGAAAATATTCATTGATTACAGTACCAATTGTATGATTCTGTAAATCATTTCTAACGATAGCAGACACCTTATCAATTTAAAATATTATCAAGTGGAGTGATATTTTGCACACTTTAGTGTCGGTTAAATAAAATTTCGTTTATGTCAAAACCACTCAAATTCTTTGTTATAATCAAACACACATACATGATTAGCGTCCACTTCGTCGGCCGCGACTTTGCCATAGACTTGAGGTCATAAAATCTCCTTGTCATAAATTATGACCACAGTTTTCACTTAGGTTATTCTTTATTATAATACTTTCACTTTTATTTGCAAAAATCTTTTGAAATTATTCTTGGTATAAACAAAATTATCACACAAAATACCAAAATCTTGCTTCCGCTGGATATGTCAAAGAGGTCGATAAGGCAGTGCGCGTGCTAATTAATGCACACACACAGAGTGTGCCTTATGAATAAAAGTGTGGTATGGGTACATCTTTTTAATTTTATAAATTTTAATTTTAGTTTAAAAGTCGAACTTAAGAACGCATTTAAAACGGAGTTATGAAATAAAAAATCTGATATTATTGTCTCAGCTCAGGATTATTCGAAAACCGAATCTAGTTTTAATTTCTACTAATAATGAAGACTTAAAAAACTTTTTTGGCAATAGGCGACCTTACGCCAATTTTAGTTGTCGGTACTTGGTTAAATTGTAAACTAAAAAAATTTTAAAACTTGGAAAAACTAGGAAAACACGTTTATTTTGTTTTTTCATCTTTCGAATTTTTATTTTAAAAAAGTTTAAAGCTACATCTAATTTATTTTTGTAAGATTGCATTGTTAAACTTAAATATTTTGATGGAGGTCTTGGTAATTTTAATCATATGAAAGGAATACAAACTATTTTTTCCGAAGGAAAACGACCCGGCCTGATTTACAAATGTTTCCATAGCTTATCCACTGAAATAGCAAATATGTATGTATACATATATGTATGTATTTAAACCCCGTTACTAGTTACTTAGCACAAACTTTGGTTAATTAATTTTTTTTTTTTGTTTTCATTTATCCTTTTGTCTGTACCTTCCTGCATACATACATACATAGTACATATGTATGCATGTATGTATATACATATGTACGCTGAGAAATCATCCCACTGAATTATAATATTTCCAATGATATTCACATTTTTTTAATACCAATGTTTGCATATCCAATAAAACCCATCGCACAGTCCACGCTAATGGATTCCCGCGCGTTCAACGTCAATTTGAACACACACAGGTTGCCCACAACACAGGCCATGGTAGAAGAAGCGATTTTTACGCTGAACACCACACGCGGTATATCTTTGCAAAGGCTGAAAAAGTATATTGTAGAAAAGTATTATATTGAGATAACCGGTAGGCGCTATAATCTAATTAAGGACTATTTGCGTGCACAAATGGCTCACGGCACAATTGCAAATGTAAGCGGTAAAGGACTGTCGGGTAGCTTTCGATTGCAGAATAAAAAGAACAAAGCAGCTGCCAGTATCACCAAAGAGCGGACCATAGTGGATAAACAACGAAAAGGCGGCGTTGAACGTGCGGAGGAGTCTACTGTTGCACATAAGCGCAAGAAAACTGTTAACAAAATAAAAAGCGATAAATTAAAGGAAGGAACTTCTAAAAGTGTAAATCAGACCACGGCACCGGTGGCACTATCATCAGGAACACCAACTAACACTGTGACACTTTGTATGGAGCCTCAGGCACCGCATCGCAATTCCTCAGCGGTCAATCTCAACAATGTAGAGCAAGAGGGTGGGACACCTCGCAGTGCTGGCAGACGGATAGGACGTAAGCGAAAGCTTATGCCGCCGCCAGAACCAATAATGGCGTCACAAGAGTTTTGATAAGCAGCAGTACCCCGTAAGCTAAAGTGCTGAGTTTATATTTACTACTTGCAGAATGAAAGCTTCCTTATAAAGCTGGACTTCATAAATGCACATTCTCGGGAGTTTTTTTGTAAACAAAAAATTCGCTAATATGAAAATGTATACACATTTTACGTTATTATGACTACTAAATAGGTTAGAATTACAAAATTAAATATGTAAAACAAAAGTTTAAGTTATATACATAAGTATCTAGCCTCAAGCTTAGGTGTACTTAAAATTGTATTTTGAAACTCAATGAAACTCTTGATCATTTAATGAATCTTTTTTCAACTCGTCTTAGTATATCTTAAGTGAAATATGAAATACATAAGTATATTTAGTTGATTTAATTAATTTGTGAATCCGATATACAAATGAGCTAATGCTTCAAATAAAGTTTATTGTTTATTATCTTTATTGTTGTTGGCGTTTTTTAATATTACAATTAAATACGCATTTAATACAAAGTACATTTAAAAGTAAAGTTATGCTTGTTCTTGATTATTCCCACAGTTCAACTAAACATTACTATATACTATTCGTTTTGTATTAGTTATGGAGAATTTTTTTTAACGCATTTAGTTTTACAATTCATTTACTAAAACTGCTGTAGTATTTGGAACTTCTTAACTTATTACCAGCTTTTGCAATTTTACTGCATACGAATACGCATAAACAAAATCAAACCAAAAATTTAATACTTCAATAAGTTTGTAATTCATTACAAAATAATAGCAGACTGGTAAAGTTGTTATTTTAAATAAGTTTATGAGTTATTTACTAAAAAAAACTGACCGCTCCCAATAATATACATATGGATATGCATATACATACATACATATTTATATTTGGTGAATGTGTTTGTAGGTGTGCACATGAATATTTTGACGCCATGTTAAACCGAACTCGTTGGCCATACACAGCTTCTTGCTGACAGACAATTAACGCGTTATTTACTTTTCAAATCGTATCAATTGAATAGCAAATACATGCATACATAAATAATAATAAAAAAAAGAAATTCTCACGTAACGTGCATGCATTTGGATTGAGAACTACTCGAGAAAGTACATACATACATACAAACATGTGAGCAATAAATTAAGCTATAAAACAAATATAAAGCAAATGCATTTAGCATCGTGTCACGAACATAAAGTGCTTGATATTTTTGTTTCCTCATTTTCGCTTTCGACTTTTGGCTGAACAATGAAGCTGCACATTCTACTATAAATTTATTTAAATATTTTATTTTTGGAATTATTGAGTTGAAATGCGATGCATTGCGTATGAACGATCGCTTTAAGATTGATCCTTGGGCACACGACGTTTACGCACGGCCTTCGTCGTAGTTTCCTGCAAACGAAATAAAAGGCATGAAAGTTGAAGTAAACAAAATTTGCATTATGTGCACAACATACCCCAGCATCGGCATTCTCTGCATCGTCGTCTTGTGAATCCTTCTGATCACTGCCATTGTTTGTGGCTGCTGCTGTTGCTACTTCTGCGGCCTTATCAGCCACCTCATCTTTAACATCTAAATCAGACTTTTTAGTTTTAGGACTAGATTTTTGCGTGGTTTTGTTGCCGCCGCTGTTGCTGCTGGCAGCAGCCGTGTCAGCATCGCCACCCGAGTTATCCGCAGCGTCATCAGGTTGTACGGCGTCAGTTTTCTTTGCATCAGCATCGGAACTAGACTCCTGCATCGGTAGAAAGATAAGCAGACATTATAGAAACATACATATATTTGCATGAAAAGCTTCATTTCCACATTATGGACTAGCATTATATTTACCTTAGAATCGGATTTCTTGAACAAGCGATACAGTGTAAATGATAGCGGTGTGGCGCCAGCAAGCACAATTGCTGCACGCCATGCCCATGAGGCTTCATTGAAGAACGCTACAATTTTATTGAAAAATGTCTCCTACGAATATTGTGCAGGTAGTTACATTAAGAACAAGCCATATAAAAATGAAAAGAGAAAACGAAATGTAAAACCAAATTAAAAATGTGCAAATTTACTAAGTTTAAAGTAATAATACAAAATTTACTAAAGAAAAAAAAAAATTTGTTCGAGCATGGTAGTTGTACTTCTATGACTACATTTAGAAAATGTATCGCATTTCAATTTGTTTGTGCACCTCTTTAGCGCGACCATATAAATAAAAGACGTAGCAGCCCACAGGTATGAGTAAGTATACAAAGTACAACGCCCACCAGCCAGGCTTGTAGTTAATGCGCTTCATTAACCGATGCCATAGAGTTTTCTTTTTTTTTTTTTTTGGATTTACCGAAATAAATTGTATATCATTAGTCATTGTAAATGTGTTCGCGATTAAGCTAACATTCTCGAATAAACATATTTATGTTATAGTAAAATCCAGTTATCACGCTACTTGACTGTCACTTACCGATTCCTTATCAATGTATTTGCGCTTCATATCAAATGTCTTAGCGGCGAAATCTCTAGCTAACTCAATATCATCGGCAATAATCAAGTTGTCGAACAAAATATTGTCTGACATCGACCAAAGTTCGAGACCAACGGCAGACTATTAGAAAAAATAAGAAACATTTAAGTTTGAATTCACGAAAAATCTGGGCCAAGGCAAAAAATTTAAATAACTTTCTTCCACTTACAATGGGCGTCATCTTGAATGGTGTGAGGTCTTCAAAGTAATCGGGATTGGGGATTTTGCGCGCTGCCCATTTGCCTTGATAATTTGGATTGTCGATGAGCGGTGCACGCCATTTGCCTTTGTACTCTTTGTTTGGTACAAGTGGCGCCTTCCACTCGCCACAACCCGGCGCTTGCTCACAAACTGGATTATCAATCATTGGCGCTTCCCATTCACCGTCCATTTCGGAATCCCAGTCTTCTGGCTTAATGGCACTTGGATCTGTTGGTCGCATTTTTTAAATGAAGCAAATTCAATAAATATGTATGTTAAAGAGGAAACTTTTAATTATCGCGGATTAAAAAAGTTCACCTGGCAGCATTTGCGCTTCATCTTCAAGCCAGCCATCAGGTATAACTGCTGCAGGATCGGGTATTTGTGGTGGCGCATCATCATCCCAGTCTTCTGGCTTCTTGGCTGTAGGATCTGGTATCTACAAATATGGAAAATATTTTAATTGTTGCAGTTCAACATTTAAAATCATTTTCAAGTACCTTTTCACGCTCATCCCAATCCTTTGGTTTCTTGTCCTTTGGATCGTCAATTTCGCGTGGCGGATTAACTGCGGGCGTGAACTCGGAGAGCAGAGAACCCTGATTTACTATCCTGTGATCAATGCTTATTTCGAATGAATTATCTGGACGTAACACTAATTGATAAAGATGCGGCAATTTGTCTTTGAAAGGTTCCTCCAAGCGATCTCTAGTTTACAAAAATATACACATATGTATAAGTATAAATATTAACTTGTAGGAAGTTGTAAGGTGAACTTATTAAAAAAAAAAACAAAAAAGTTTAACAGCACTCTTGCTCGCGATAGCACCCACATATTGTGTGGTAAAATCAATAATTTAAGGTTAAAAGGAAGGGTCAAATAAACAAACAAATGATTTTTATACTAATAATAATAATGACAATACAATGTACTGTCTACTTAAAACGGCGGCGCAACATGAATTCACTTTTTTTGGTGGTACGAAATTGACTTCTTTATTTTTACCCGCAAACTTACTTTGGTTTTTTGCAATGCTTCTCCTCGATGCTACCATTAATAGGATTAACGTGACGGAATATGAAATGCAGTTTGATGTCACTGCCGCATTTGTCTGGCCCAAACATAATAGTATAAGGTGTCTTGTCGTTGAACTAAAATAAAAAGAAAAACGTCAAATACACGACATGCATACATACGTATGGAATTTCGACAAAAATTATTACCTTTGTAAGATCATCCGTATGCTTGCCCTGTGAGAGTAATTTTATGTATGAACCACCGCACTCTTGTCCCTCCTGCAAACGAAAAAAGTTGACGCACATACATAATAGTTAATATGTTCATATGTCAGCGCGCCCAAGTATATTTGTATGTGTATATGTTGTATTTAATGTATGTATACATAGATGCAATGGAGGGTGAGAATAATGTCAATGTACTTCTAATCTAATTGAATTATATTACGAATACGTATGCAACTGGGCAACTGTTACAATAGATCGAGCGAGTGGATTTACAATAGACTTACCTGCATGGTTACTTCGTATTGGACGACGAGAGGGGAATCCTCCTTGAAAGTAAATGGTCTGTTTAGCTTTGACGCGATAGCTGCATGTTTCGCCTTGGACTTAAGTACGAGACCAATATCTTTCTTTGAAACTATACGCTGTGGTGGCTCCAATTCCCATATGCCGTCGTACTTGGCGATTTCCTCGGCGGTATCATCTTTCTTTGCTTGTGATTTCACCCAGCGCTCATTGGATGCGGCGATATCATCAAAATGGTCGGCAAAGAAGAATTTAGTCCGATCATAAACGGGACTTTCATAAACGATTTCTTCCAACTCGTTCTCATCCTAAGATGTAGATATTTTTAAAAGTTAGCAAAATACTCAAAGAAAATGCCTGCATTTTGTTTCGCTGGAATGACTATGACGTTTTTTTTTTCAAAGAATGAAATCGTAATGCACGCTAGATATTAAATGTTTGTAGTTTTCGCCTACAATTGTTTTTTTAGCGCACCAATAACGCGGAAAACAATCAAAATCAGAACACTAATATCTTTCTAATTAGATTTTTATAAGGTTACAGTAAAATTTGGCGGTTTATTGATCAAATTAAAATACCCGAAATTGAGGTTATGTTTAATTAAGCAATTATAGCAAAACAAATTGACATTCATGTGATACATTTATATGTAGAAAAATAGCATGTAAGGAATATCTGTACTTTGCTTGTTCTTGCACATTGCCACTGGTTTCCTGATCTCAACGCGTTACAGTGCTAATAAGCAACTCGCATAAGTACATATATTACATATATTTACAACTGTAGACTATGACGTGGTATAATAACTAGTAATGAAAGCAGCAACTTGCAACTATAGTTGAAGTAATAAACTGAAACGTTGCCGGTGTTCTTTATCAGCTAACGCATCACATGTGCGCTATTTCGATGGAACAAAGGCGGCATTGGTATTTTTTTTATTGTACTGCTAATTAATTAATACATATACGTACATATGTTCTTACCACATACATATAAATATTTTAATGGATGCTTACCTGCACATCTTCGACTTTGCCATCTTCATCAGTCTCATCAGCGAAGTCCTGCTCCGCTTCAGCCCGAACCAACGGAGAACTCGCAAGAAGAGATATAATAAGCAATGAGCCTAAATGCAGTCCCAGTAATTGTTTAAACCGCATTTTGTCACTTTTTCGCTGATACCAAAAATTTTTCGCCGATTCTACTATTGTGGTACACACATAAAGAAAAGAAAAATATATAAAGTAATGACGTGGTTATATTTAATTGAAACAACACTCGCAATTTATGTTGGAAAGAGAAAACAAAATATATATATTTTCTCTAATTTTCTAGGAACACATCAAATTCAATTAATTTCAATTGCATGCTTACTCAAAGTACAACTGCTATGCTTCGCCTCAACCAGAGATGTAAGTAAAACATCGATGCATTTAAAATATCGGCGCTTTCGATCAAGGCGAAGTAAGTTCAGTTCGCTTTGTTTTCAATGGAGTATCTGTCCGTATAAATAGTGCCCAATGTTGTATAGGTAGTGTAATTGACTTAATAATTTCGTTAGCTGATTGCTTGTTCTATCTTCTATATTTAAATTTTGGTGATTTGTTACCACCAAATATTTAAATAATATAAATGTAATCGTTTACTTGTATGTATACGAAGGCCACTTCACCTTTTATTAATTCGCTTTATGATGGAAGCTCACCAAAGATTTATTTTTCATAAGGGTATCTCACCATCGGCATTAGAAGAATTTACCTCTAGAGTAAGATAATAGCAGTGCTACGGAGCTGTATTACCGGCACTACACTGCGTTGTCGCTTTTCACAGGGTTGCTTTACCAAAAATATTACCATTAAATCTTTAGAGACCATATAATTAAATCGTATGCTGCACTGCATTATCCACAATTTGACATTGCCAGCTGATATGAATGTAAAATCTTTGTGGCGCTTCACCGCGATTCAAATGTGTATACGAGGAATTGTTTCCAATTTAAAATTTATACAGATTGAACAGGAATAACAGTAGAGCATCAGATTTTTTTTTCAAGTTATTTTTTAGTTATTTAGGCATTGATTTGCCAAACTGTTCTTCAAACTACACAACTGTTGCTAAGGCGGTTTTGTTAGGCCAACGAAATTTATACAAAATATATGCTGCTTTTTACTAATCAATGTACATTGCGCTTCAAGTGATTTATAAAAAATATCTGTATAAATTATTAGGGAAAAAATATTGTCAAGAGAAATATTTAAACTGATACAAGAATTTCTTTGCTACATATTAATTGAAATACATCTTTTTATAGATGCGTCCAACAAATTGGTCGGAATTGAAATTCAGAACAAGTCCGATTGCTTTCTTTGTCATAACTCCACAAGTATTTAGTTGCTCGTACCTAAACCTTTTTCCTTGGAAAATATTTATTGCTATAGTTGAGATCTAATTTTTTCAAATGCAATTTTTTAAAATAGTCGAAATAAAGCTTTTCAAAAAAGTTGAATAATTTAACTCCCTACAAAAAATTAAGTATAATTACTTGTACTCTGTTATGGCTATCACTAAAAAAATCGAATTAAATCATTAAATAAAAAATCTAATTTGCAGAAAATTGCAAATCTTACGAAGAGCTGATTGAGTTCTGTTCGCATACAAAATTGTAAAATTGGAAATATTGCACTCAAGTATACACAGAAGTTTTCCAAAACATTCTACTAAAAACCGCCACAAACAAACAACTGCCTCTTTTCTGCTTATTTTTCACCATTTTCGGGGTTTCCGCAAACGCGAATACTAATCAATTATTATAGCTTAACGAAAAAAACCTATTTTCTTAAACGCACCCGCTCAAATTATGACTTTTTTTTAACAAATATATATGTTACAATTAAAATGAAAAATAGGTATTAATTTATGATTTTAAATGAACACTAACAAAAATTAAAAATATTTTTTTCCATTTAAGTTGCTGCTGAATCAGATAATTCTGACATAGAAGCTGCCGGTTATAATTTTTATTTATTTATTTTCAATACATTGCTAAATTTTGACAATATATTTTTCTTTTATTATTCGATTTTCATTATGTTTCATTTGAAATATGTATGTATATATAATTTATTTTAATTATTTATTTATTTATCAACAGAAAATAATCTTACAGACTAGTTCTCTCAATTAAATATGGTAAACAAAACTACATTGAATTTTACGATATTTACATTATAGTTAAAGACGTTTAAACAATTTTTGGTTGTCTGAGGACGTCACATCATCAAAGTTTCTTTAAATTGCAAAGTAAATTGGTGTTCTATTATTTAAAGGTTTAATTAAAGTTGTTTGTGAAGTGCAGCGCGATTTTATTATATTATTCGAACTTATAAAGCAATTCTCCAATCAAAATGAAAATACGTTATTGATGGTGTGACGTATGTACATGCGCATATCGTTTACTATTTTTGTTAGCTGTCGGAGCAATCTCTTCTATATCAATCTTGGCTCTGCCTGATAAAAGGCCTATAGTTGCAGACGTCATTACGATCGCCTGATTTATAGACTGTTTCAATCGAGCAGAGTTTCCATGAATGAATGATAGTTCCAATATTTTACAAAAATCAGTAATAAGGGACAAGCAAGTAGGTCAGCGAAAATTTCAAAAAGCAGTGAAGAAAAACCTTCACTATCAGATTTAGTGCGGTTCAATAAAAATCTCAAAGGAAGTGCCAATTGCAGAAGTAGAACTGGGAGATTAGAAAATGATGTAGTGTCACACCTTACTTGCTTGCTTGCTGAAAAAAAACGAGCAAATAAGTCCCAGTAGCCCACCAAAATTCGAATATGCGCTTTATATATTTTCACTAGTTTATTGTTTTAGAAAACAGTATTATTTGATCTTATCCGTATGTTAGAAAGTTTGTAAAAATATAATTTTAATGTGTGTTGCAGTTAAAAATTGTGAAAAACAAATAGTAGCTAATAACAAGTTCGTAGAGCGGGACACGAAAATAACGAAAATATAAAATTAAAATTACTTCTTCTTTCTAAGTAAAATTTCTGCGAGTACAAAGTACTATTCAAATGAGGTAAAAATTAACTTAATGTATATATGTTTTAACTCTTAGTAAATGGACAATAATGCAAACCACTTAATAAGTCTTATTTATATAAAAAAAATATTAATTTAATGTGATCTTAAACTAAAAAATATTCCCTTACTAATTTTTTGCTTTGTTTTTGTAAAGACAACGGCAAAACTGATTTATATATTATTATATATGTATGTATGTATGTACATACAAATATGTAGATAAAGTAAAAAAAAAAGTTGTTACACGCCTTGACAGCTTTCGTCTTCTGTCAACCTGATCCAGACGAACGGCTATCCGGCTGGTGCACACTGCTGTCCAAGGCATGGAGGTTAAAAACTTTGTTATTCTTTCGGCTAACAAACTTAAAGCGACTTACGAATGTATACTTGTTTTTATGAAAAATGTAGTATATACTTACATACATACATAGATATATGTATGTACAAATGTCTATGCGTGCGCATGAAAATATTGTGGCATATTGAAATAAGCGTTTATGTCAGTAATGTGCTTAAGCTAAGCAAATTTATAGCCTGACATTGGATTAACACAAGCATACATATGTATGTATGGATGTATGTATGAACATACAAACAGTCACCGCCTTATGCGAAAGTGTGTTTACACACAGAGGCGTTCGACGCATGGCATGAAGTGTGGCCAGATTTGAAGGAAAAGGTTTTAATTTTTACATAGAATTAAAAAAATGTTGTTATATACAAACATTTTCTTAATTTTTACATAGTATATAACTACATTAATACCGAAAGTCTAATTTATTTTAATTTCGAATTAAGATTTGTGCAAAATCTGTTAAATAGCTCACAATATATTTAAAAAAAATACAAAAATATTAATTACAGCTTTAGATATAATATTATGTTTAATAAAATTCTGCACTTCCACGAAATTCGAAACTGTAGGATTTCTCTATTAAATTTTCAAAGTATTTTCAAGCAAAAGAATATAGGAACGAAATAAAATATCGTATACGAAGTTTTATTAACAAGCTCGCTTGAAAACCCAAACAGAAATAAAAATAACAATCTTTTTAATGCGTTTTCAAGAACGAAGGTAAGAACAAAATATAAAAGAACGTCATCAATTGGAATTATTTAAAAACAAAATCCTGTAGAATGCTCCAAAAAAGAACAAAATGGGAACAACAGCCTCAGTAATGCTATCTCTTAGCACAAATCGGGTACAAAATGAGAGTAAATATTTATCGAACTATTCGTGAAGAGCGGTTGAAAGAAAATTGAAATAAATCCGCTGATAGTAGGGTTTCAACGATACCTCTAAAGTGTCGATACTTTGACTCGCCCATAGTATCGGTACTTGAGTAAGTATCGGAAGGAAAATATCGATAATTTTTATAATAAATAAATTAATAATAAAGCACATCATTATTTTAAAACTTGGAAAAAGTCACAAATATTTCTTCTAATAACCTAAATAAAAACAAAGGCAATTTTAAGACATTTTTGTGAACTCTAAAAGTATTACTGTTTGATTTCCGAGAGTCCCATATATTTTTAACATTGAGAGAAGAGAATTGGTCCAATATTTAAAAATAAAAGTGTTTCGAAAAAGGACATTTCAAACTTCCGTTGAACTATAGGGAAGTTGAAAAACACAAGCTTCCCTCCGGCTTGAAATTAACAGTTGTTGTTTTAATTTAAAAAAAAAAATTCTTTTTCCCTCATTCATAAAATTAAGTTTTGTTCTCGGTTTTTCCTCAGGCAGAACACTTTACAGACTTTTGCTTTTTTAACCTTCTTAAATTTTTCTCGATACTTTTTTCTCATTGAAAACCATACCGAAATTTTGGTACTCACTCTGCTTAAAACTGGTTTTTGTCAAAACTTACATATGTCACTATTTTTTTCCGGTTTGGTTCTTTTAAGAAAACTAAAAATAAAACGTGGAACGTTTTCACTTCCAGATCTTGCCATATCGTATTAAAAGAACTAGAAATATCAGGTTAGGTAGATAGATGTGGCTGCCACTGATATCCAGCGACACACTTATAGTAGGCCATTAGATAGAGGCCCATTGTGATACCACCATCTTAACGTTCACATCCCCTTGCTGAACCATATAGAGTTCTTGACTAGTCTCGTTAAGCATTTTGGGTTTATATCACCTAATTCACCGAGGTCCCCAAAGAGAGGTGGCCCTAGAAAACGTAGTCTGCTTCTCGCTAGCGCTGGACAAATGCACAAGAGGTAAATATCACGTTACAGTCATGAGTCCCGATTTTCTGGCCTTATTTTCAAATATGTTTGGGAAGTTCAGTTATCGGAGAAAAATCACAATCAAAAAGCGGAACTCTTTGCGCTTCGAATAAATTGCCAGCTTGGCATACCTCGCCAGCGGGTTAAGTAATCGGAAAACTCGTAGAACGACAGCTGTCAAACTTTCAAGTGTTATTGCTGCCACTTGCGTAGAAATAATACTTTTTTGGGACACACAGCTTAGCTCCATATTTTATGTGCTATACAAAATATATATAATAATATAATTTTGGCGCTTACACTATATAGCTCAGTGTTTGGTCGAGCTTCTTCTACCATTTGTGGTGTGCGTCTTTATATTATACCACAAATGGAGGGACCTACAGTTTTGTGCCGACTCCGAACGGCAAAAGTATTTAATGAGAAGCTTTTTCATGGCAGAAATAACCTCGGAGGTTTGTCATTGCCTGCCGAGGGGTGACCGCTATTAGAAAACACTTTTTCTATGATTAATATTTTGTTTGCCCTGACTGAGATTCGAACCTCGAACTCACCGGCATATCAAGTTATAGCACGCACCGCTACCAACTCGACCACAGCGGCCACAATATATTGCTATACCTAATGGATTCATATATTATAAGGAAAATTCCTTCACCGATCCTATATATAAAAGTTAACGCGGCCGGCTACTGCCCACTTGCACTGTTCCCACGGCTGGCAGCTACACGTGTCGCAGCGTCAGCATAATTGCATTTCACACGGTTGCGAAATATGTGTGCTGCGCATTCTACCGAAATATGCTACCGCTGGGAAGTCAAGGCCAATGCCGCTCGCACCCGGACAGTGAGCGCACCCTTACGTAAGGTTGGCAGCGCGCGACATTATAAGAGGGAGCAGAACCGGGAGTTGAGGCAGTTGCTGTTGGGGCGTGAACTTAACTTAGCGTAATTATTTACTTGTGTGAATTAATATTGAGACAATAAACTTGTAACGTTTTGTAAAACTAGTGTTTTCCTTTTGGGCAAGTTGGCCCTTCATTTTTTTAGTGTACAGGACCTTCAGTCCTTTAACTGGCGCCCGAGCAGGGACCAGGAGTGAAAGTGTGAAACAAAAAATTGAAATTGAAATTAAATTAAAAAGCCGATTAAAGGCTAGAGAAAAAGTTTAACAAAAAAAGCCAAGAGCTATAATTGAAGTGAAAAAGGATAAAAGCTAAGGACTTTATTAAAGTGAAAAAGGATAAAATCTAAGGATTTTTATTAGAGTGAAAAAGGATAAAAACTAAGGGATATAACTACAGGAATACAATTTCCTTGTGATTGCGAAAATCAAAAAAAGGCTACGAGGCCATTGCAGTGAAACCATATTACAAGCTCCTGAGAGGCCATACTATTATACGAAGCGCTGAAAGCCCGCATATGCAAATATTGGTATTGTGAGTATAGAATTGTAAACGATTTCCTTTTCAGAAAAACTATAAGATGGAGGAATTAAAATCGACCGTCACCAGCCTCACAGGCGCTGTGAATGCAATCCTGGAGAAAATGAACTCGCTCGAAAGACGAGTTACTCACTTAGACACTGTAAGCGCATCAGCCGCGTCCGCTGCTAGATCAGGGGGAATAGATAGGGTAGAAGAGGTGCCTCTTCAGGCTCCAGCCACTGAGCTAGAACTTAAAGAGATTAGTCGCCTTCCAGACTGTGTGAAGGAGCTTAGGGTTTTCGATGGCAATCCCGTCGAGTATGTATCCTGGATACATGCTGTAGAGGCGATTTTGTCGGACTTCAAGGTTGTCAAAGGTAAACCAATATTCAGGGCCATAATGCAACATGTTCGGCAAAAGGTACGCGGCACTGCCGATGCGGCACTGGTTTCCTACAATATTTTCGACAATAACTGGACAAAAATAAAGGAGTGCCTTTCGTTGCACTACGCTGACAAGCGTGATATTCGTACATTGGAACACCAGTTGCATCAGTTGCAACAAAAGGGGTCCAGGATTGACGAATTTTACGCCGTCGTCAACCACCAATTTTCTTTGATTATTAATAAAATCAAAACAGAATCCTACACGGAGGAGACGGTGAGAGTGCTCATAGACACCTATCGAAACAGGGCACTCGACGTATTTATACGTGGATTAAATGGCGAACTATCCAAAATGCTTTTAATCCAAAGGCCAAAAACCCTACCAGAAGCTTATTCAGCATGTCTGGAAATTCAAAACGTAAATTTCCGCAACTTCTCAATTCACAGTTCTCAGGCAACCAATCAAGTGGTTGTCCCAATCAATAATGTTCCAAGGCCGAATGTAACTTACGGTGGTAGGCCACCAATACCTCCAAGACCAACCTGGCGGCAACAGGATCGCCGTCCACAGTTCCAAGCGCGGGAACGATTCTCCGGAAACGTGCGTGCCCAGCCATCTCTTCAATCTTCTGTACAATCCAAAAACCCGCCTGTGGAAAAAATGGACGTGGATGGATCTGTGCAGACACGCGCTGTTAACTATATGAATAGGCCGAATCCTTACAAAAGAGGAGCAAGGTCGGACAATCTCCCACGGAAGCACCAGAAACTATTCTACTCATCCACGGGCACAAATGAGGAAGAGTTAAAAGGCAATGAAGAGGGGGATTTTCTCTCCGGGGGCCATCTAGCGTACCATACCTAGGATATACACTCCCGAACGGCCGCACTCTCAAATTCCTTGTAGATACGGGGGCAAATAAGAACTTTATAAGCGAAGCGGTCGCAACAGAGAGTGCTCCTGTAGAGGAAGTATTTAAAGTGCACTCAGCGGGGGGAACAGTGCCGGTAGAAAAGAAAGTGTCCCTAAACTTTTTTAAGGATGTTGGCCACAGCTCTAAAACAACCTTCTTTGTGCTTCCTGGACTAAAATCCTTTGACGGTATCATTGGGGATGATACCCTTAGGATGCTAGGAGCTGTTGTAGATAGGAAAAACAATTATTTAAAAATTAACGAATTTAAACTACCTTTAAAGGCCAGAATTTCAAATCAGGTCAACTATTCCGTAGGAAGTGGTGTATCCACAGAAATGGAACAACGCGTAGGGAATATACTGCAAAAATATGCAGATCTCTTCGTGCCACTTAATGGTAGTGAATTAATAGATACCAGCGTTCGAGCTGAAATACGAACTAATACTTCCGATCCTATCTACAGCAAAAGCTACCCTTACCCAGGCTGCATGAGAGATGAAGTCGATAGACAAATTCAGGAACTCCTCGACGAGGGTATAATTAGGACATCTAAGAGTCCTTATAACTCTCCGATATGGGTGGTCCCGAAAAAACCGAAACCAAACGGAGAAAAGCAGTACCGTATGGTTATTGATTACAAAAGGCTAAACGCTGTAACAATAGCTGATACCTACCCGATACCAGACATTAACGCAACTCTTAGTAGTTTGGGAAAAGCCAAATACTACACGACAATTGACTTAACGTCAGGATTCCACCAAATTCCTATGAAGCCCTCGGACATAACTAAGACGGCTTTTTCGACCATGAACGGCAAATACGAGTTTTTGAGGCTACCATTTGGTCTTAAGAATGCGCCCGCAATCTTCCAGCGAATGATAGACGACGTGCTAAGACAATATATTGGTAAGATTTGCTACGTCTATATCGACGACATTATTGTTTTCGGTAAAGACGAAGAGGACCATCTACAGAATGTCGAAAAGATTTTCGCTAGATTACTTGAAGCAAATCTAAAAGTCAATTTGGAAAAAACGTGCTTCCTAGAAACGGAGGTAGAATTTCTCGGGTACATCATTACGCCGGAGGGAGTGCGGGCGGATCCTAAGAAGGTAGAGGCTATAAAACGTATTTCTTCGCCTGAAAATTTAAAAGACTTAAAGAGCTTTCTAGGTATGACCTCTTATTACAGGAAATTTATTCGCGATTATGCCAAGGTAGCAAAGCCTCTTACAAATTTGACGCGGGGGGAAAACGCCCAAGTCAAAGCAAATGTTTCAAAGAAAGTCAGTATTCGATTAGATGCTGAGGCTTCACAAGCGTTTGGTGAACTTAAACAATTACTTATTTCTGCAGACGTCCTTGCATTCCCAGACTTTGATAAAACATTCAATTTAACAACTGATGCCTCAAATTTTGCAATCGGTGCAGTTCTGTCTCAAGGTGAAATAGGGAAAGATAAACCTATTGCATATATCTCTCGTTCCTTGAACAAAGCAGAGGAAAACTATGCCACGAACGAAAAGGAGATGTTGGCGATAGTGTGGGCATTGGACAACCTCAGGTCATATCTGTATGGAGCAAAAAAGATAAAAATATATACCGACCATCAGCCATTGACATTTTCCTTAAGTTGCCGAAATTACAACGCTAAACTGAAGCGCTGGAAGGCCCGAATCGAAGAATACAATTGTGAAATTATCTATAAACCAGGTAAAACAAATGTAGTCGCCGACGCACTTTCCCGCTTGAAAACAGAAGTTAACGCACTCACCGACTCCATTGTAGCTCACCCACCATCGGTATTGGAGGATAATCCTACAGGAACCACTGCGGATGAAGTGGGATCGGAAACTGACACTGCCACTGAATGCACTATGCATTCGGCCCAGCAGGATAATTCCGACCTCATACCACATGTGGAAGCCCCTATCAATGTCTTTAGGAACCAATTGATATTCAGAGAGGGGGATAACCCTCGATGCCTTGAAGAACCACATCAAGGCTACCGCAGGTTTTATATCTCATTCCCAGAGCAGGATGGCGCCGCATTGACCACAATTCTAAAAGAATGCCTTAATCCAAATGTCATTAATGGCATAAAAATTCCAGAAAGATTTCTTACTCTGCTACAGGAAGTTTATATAGGAAACTTCCAAAGATATCGGGTAAGGATAGCGCAAAGAATTGCGGAGGATGTAACGACCATGGATAGAGTGTTTAATATTATCGAGAATGAACACAAAAGGGCTCATAGGAACCCTCGTGAAAACAGGCTGCAAATACTCGAGAAATATTATTTCCCTGCAATGGCTAGGCAAATAAGAGACTACGCTAAAAATTGTGACATTTGCAAATCGAACAAGTATGATAGGCATCCATCTAAACCCTTCATCCAGCCCACCCCAATACCAAGCTATCCTTGCGAAATCTTGCACATCGACATTTTCGAGATTGATAAACAAAAATACCTCAGTGCACTCGACAAATTCTCGAAATTCGCGAAACTATTTTCAATCAAAAATAAATCATCGATTCATTTACGCAAGAAATTAACAAGTCTCTTGCACTACTTTTCCGTTCCTAGGATACTGGTCATGGACAATGAAAGAGGGTTTTTGACACCACTAGTCTTGAATTATATCCGTTCATTGGGCATAGAAATTTACCAGACTCCTACTCAGCATAGTGAGGCCAATGGTCAAGTCGAGCGTGTGCACTCTACGTTAATAGAAATATATCGTTGCATCGCAGACGAATTCAGTAGGCTCACACCAAAGGAGCGAGTTTCAATCGCAGTAGATCGCTACAACAATACTGTTCATTCCGTCACAAAGACGAAACCGGCAGATTTGTTTTTCAATAGATCAAGCAGGATTAACTACCAGGGGTTGGTTAACTTTAGGGAAGATACTTACGAAAACGTAAAAGCACTGTTGCATAAAGAACAGGACGTTAGAAATGCAAGAATTAATGCTCGTCGTACAGCACCACGCAATTTTAATTCCGGCAATAATCTGTTCATTGCAAACAAACAAATAAAAGGCAAACATAAGCCTCTTTACAAACAAGAAACTGTTGGCGAAAACAGAAATGTAACTATTGTTACTGAAAGTGGAAAAAAATTCCATAAAACTGACATAAAAAATGTCTAAGATAACATTGGTCAGAAGGTAAACTCATGCATAGATCCTTAAGCCCCAGCGGTCTGGGTACAAGTTTTTGTATTTGATCAAGTCATGTTGGTTCAATTCCAACTTACTCGATGGTTCGAGTGACGACAGTCAAAGTGGTTCAACCCCACCAAAGGACTATGGCTTTAATTGACGTGAAGTATCTCGTGCCATGAGTAGGCCATTTGCAACTATTAACGCTTATGACTAAAAGGGAATAACGCGAGCCTTCCAATGTCATCTGAGATAATGCCTATATTCCGATGCAAAGAAAACTGCATAATGCAAATGCAAGAAGAATGCACAGCAAATAATTTTAAAGAAATAATTCTAAATGATTGATTTCAAACGAATATTTTAAATAATTAATTTCAAATAGTAATTTGAAATAATTAATTACAAATAAATTGAAATAAGTAATTTCGAATAAATAATTCATTTTAAATAATTAATTGCAAATAAATAACTTCAAATAAATAATTTCAAATAAATAATTCTAAATAATTGATTTCAAACGAATATTTTAAATAATTAATTTCAAATTCAAATAAATAATTTGAAATAAATAATTTCGAATAAATAATTCATTTTAAATAATAAATTGCAAATAAATAACTTCAAATAAAAAATTTGAAATAAATACTCTGAAAACAACAATCATTTTAAAAAAAAAAGAAAAAAAAAAAAAGGGATATCATTCCCAAGGAAAAAGAAAAATTACTAACAGCAATTAACATTACTAATACTAACCAATAAACAAATTACTAACAAGGAAAAAAACATATAAAAAGAACAATTACTAACATTATGCTAATAAACACTTCCACTTCTGGGTCCCAATGAATCCTTCTCATTTTTCTTTTATTCCTTGTAACGCCCCAACCAACTCAACTAGAATAATAATATAGATTAATTTAGAGTAATAAGAATTGTATATCCTGTAAGCAAGCCACTACTCACATCACTGGAAAATAATAATTGTGTAATTGAAAAATAAGGCAATTTAGCATGTCAATAGATAAAACAGCGTCCTTTGGACCAATTGCAAATATGCCTACATAGAAAGATCAAAAATTGTAATATCAAAATATGCTTAGGTTAATTAATTTAAGTATACACAATATATAATTAGTATTAATTTATTTCATATATGGGGGTAAGACGTAACATTAAGCAAATCAAAAATGAATTTAACACCCACAGCATCAGCCTTTGCGCAGCCGCGCAAACCTATGACCTATTCAAAATCGACTCGCCTCTTGTGACCATCCGGGACGGATATGGCTGGGTCATCGATGGACATTTTAAGCTGATACATACCATTGACTTAGCGAGCCTCGACAAAATCGTTGACAGACTAGAGGAGGCCATCATCAACCTCGACTCCAGCAGATCCGACACAACCATTGACGTCCTGAACTACCAGATAGAGAAAATAAGATCCTATTTGCGCGAATTAAAAGGCCCCGAAGTAATAAGGATGAAGCGTTCGATTAATTGGATTGGCTCTGCCTGGAAACGGATTGCTGGCACTCCCGATGCAACAGACTGGGATGACCTTCTTCAAAAACAAGATATTCTTATGAGCAATAACGAACAACAGTATCAGGTAAATTCAGAAATCTTCAAAACAACTCATGAACTGTTGCAGGTGATCAACGGAATTGTTGCCATCACAAACGACGTCCAAGATCGCAGCCGACTAGAACAAATTTCGCAGGAAATCCAGAATAAAATCACCATCCTCAAAGAAGACGTCTATGAGCTAGTTCGTGCGTGTCAAATGGCTAAAGCTGGCGTCGTGAACAGTAATCTCCTGAGCAAGGAGGAAATCAATCGACTTATCAGCGAGATAGAAGTACTACCATACAGCAACGTCATCGAAGCTATAGAATATAGTAGGCCATCGATCTACACCAATGGATCTCTTCTTCTGTATGTGCTGTCCATGCCCAAGGTTATGCACACCAGATATAACCACCTGATTGCTCGAGCTGTTCAACAGGATGGACATCAAGTGGAACTAAACTACACAACTATGTTGGCGAACAAAAATCAGACCTATGGCATTAAGGGTAATTGCCTACACCTTACGGCAGCGATGGTTTGCGGACAAGAATCCCTCGACCTACTAGCGGAAGATGGCTGTTTGCCTCGTCTTATCAAAGGAGGAGAAACAAGCTGTCGATACCTTACATTTAACGAGTCAGCTATTGAAGTGATCAAGGAGGATACCATCTACCTAAATAACTTCAACGGGAGCATTGGCTCAGGTAACACCGCTAATCAATTCTTAGGCTCTTTTATCCTTCAGATGAACAACGAGTCGGTAAACATCAACAACCATACTTACTGGAGTACTAGTAGCTCAGAGGTGCAGTTGCTACCACCCGTTCTTACCAATGTGAGGAATAAATCCTTGGCAGTGAATCTCGACCTTGTCCACGGAATGACGTCAAGCAACATCAAACTCTTAACCTACCTTAAGAAAAAAACCGACTGGTCCATTGTTTCCGAAATCATGGGATTTGTCCTTTTGGCGATGGTTGTGTGGATCATATGGAAGAAGATGACAGCAGGAATGAAAATCCCCGAGCTTAAGATATCATTGCTGAACAGAAGCCTCCGTGGCCAACAACACGGGGACACTCCTCGAGCACCTAATCTGCGGGACGCAGATCTTTGAAGGGGGAGGAGTTAACGCGGCCGGCTACTGCCCACTTGCACTGTTCCCACGGCTGGCAGCTACACGTGTCGCAGCGTCAGCATAATTGCATTTCACACGGTTGCGAAATATGTGTGCTGCGCATTCTACCGAAATATGCTACCGCTGGGAAGTCAAGGCCAATGCCGCTCGCACCCGGACAGTGAGCGCACCCTTACGTAAGGTTGGCAGCGCGCGACATTATAAGAGGGAGCAGAACCGGGAGTTGAGGCAGTTGCTGTTGGGGCGTGAACTTAACTTAGCGTAATTATTTACTTGTGTGAATTAATATTGAGACAATAAACTTGTAACGTTTTGTAAAACTAGTGTTTTCCTTTTGGGCAAGTTGGCCCTTCATTTTTTTAGTGTACAGGACCTTCAGTCCTTTAACTTAAATGATAGAAATTTGTTTTCATTTTGGTAGAATTCTACTAAGACGGCAACAATAGTGGCATGCGCCTCAAAGGCATGTCTAAACAAACATCTGTACGCAACCAAGTAGTTGCAGTCGGTTGTGGAAAAACGCCTGTCCAGGGCCGTGCGCGCGGAGGGATGTTTTGGGGTTTGAGCGCTTTACATAGTTAGTATCCCCTTTTGCGTATAAACCCCGCACTCAAAAACACGACATTTACTTCTTTCCTAACTCATTTAACATATGTATGTATGTATGTATGTATATGAAAATAAATTTTATTCGTAAATGAAATTTCAATCCAGAACCCCAATCCCCCCCCATGGGCTGACCACTGTGCACGGTCCTGCGCCTGTCTGAACGTTTTTGTGTAATAACCACACTTGTTAGCCACTTAATATGTACGTAGATTAAGTCAAGGCTTTCACACGTGCCGGTCGTCGACTGCTTGTTACACAAACATGCGCATACATACATAAATACATCCAAGTACTTGGAAATGTAAGGCGATTCCATAGAATCAAATCCATTTCAACTTGATTAATTTAATTTTTCGATGCCTTATTTGGGTTTGCCAGTGGACAACAGACGTTGGCGGCAAAGTCATTCAACGTCTCTTCAAGCCTTTGTATGTTAATATTCCATGAATTCATGTTGCAGGATGTTTATTTTGTAACTATCAATTAAGTAATAAAGTTTTATCATTAAGAAATCAATAATACAAGTTAATCAAGTGTTATTCAAACACATTGCTTTGTTAGTCTCCTACAAGAGTTGCCGACTTCCGGTTGTTTACTAAATGCTCGCGATGCAAGAAAGGGAATCAATGGAGTGCTACTCTATCTTTGTTTTATTGTTTTATTGCTTTATTGCTTTAGTATTTTGTTTATGTTTTTATGATGTTTATTTTTGTGTTGTTATTAGAAGCTTTCAGTGTTGGAAGAATGTTGACACGATTATTCGACGAGCTCAATGCGGTCGCCATAAAGTTACTAACATTAAGTAAAACAACTTAAATTATATTTGAGTAATGTACATAAATAGAAGCTGTACTTAAATGTGCTTAAATTTTCATTAAGAACTTTTGTAGCATTTTTTTTTTACCCCACAAAATTACAAACTACTGTTATCAGCGTATGAATTTTCAATGTCGCTGTCTTTCTTAATATGTATCGGCAAACATAGAACAAAACAACACATGACCCCTGAAATATTGAAAAGTAAGCAAGTTACAAAACATTTGAAAATATGAAAATATGAAGAGTACTACAAAATATTTCATCTCTTATAAAAAGGTCGAGCGCTAAAAGGTTAGCCCCAACAAAATAAAACTCATCGCAAATTTCTGATTTTTTTCAAACAAACCTCAACCTTCATTCTATCTAAGCTAATCACACAACAATTGAATTAAAAATGTAGGAGTTTAAAATCATCCGATTTCATTTTAAAGTACTAAGTAATTAACTGATGATAAGCCTTTAAATCCAACGGATAATGTCTTTTGTCAATAAGTGCTGCTTCGAACTGTGTAATGAGCAAGAAAGTTCTCTCTTAGCGAAGAAAAACGGTCCTATTGTATGACAATAACAATATCAGACGAGATGGCTCAATTTAGTATTTGCAGAAAATATTCTAGATAAGATTTATGGATCTTAGCGTCTTGACGCACAAGCATACGAGGTCTGAGTCGAATGCCACTTGATTTTACATGAAGGTTTTAAATTGCGTCAGAAACTAAATGACGTTTTGTTGATCATACCAAAAATCACTAAGGTGCTGACATAAAGTAATGATGGATCCTGGGTATACAAAATCTTTGAGTACTTCACAGTTCTAAATGCCAGCCGATGATTTTTTGTTCACTGTTCGTCCAAGCTCTCTTACTTTCTTCTCTAGACTTAAAAATGCTTTTTCATTGCGGATACATATATCCTCTCGGAGGTTTGCCATTGCCTGACGTTGGGTGACCGCTGTTAGAAAAAAAAAACTAAACGTTTCTTAATTTCTTAATTCTCACTTGTCTACTTTAGGCTATAGCCAGAAACGCACAAATACTTCTTACAGTATCTCACAGAAAAGCGTCGTTGTATTGTCGTACGACCTCTCAGATTGTGTGCAAGATCTTTCCTGAGCGTTGAAACAATTTGTTCTGAGAAAGGAATGAGGCTGGAGGCAACGTGTGGTACTATTCGTTTAGAAGGTCACATCTTTCTTATTATTCTAAAAAAAAAGTTTGTATTTTTTTATTTCTCTGTAAAATTGCAAGCGGCATATTATTTGTAACTTTTTTCTTGTTTCCTAAGAAACTTAAATTTTCTTTTAGAAATTTACAAGTAATTTTTGCCTTTCTGTACGCTTTTTTACCCAAGTGGAGCCAGCTCCCAAAGGAGAAAGTATAGAAATATTTTACAATTGCTTTAAAAAAAATGCGATTTCAGCAAAGATGCTAAACAGAAGTAGTAAATAGAAGAATAGAAAGTGTTGAAATAAAATGTACAAAGTAAAGGGATACAAGGATGTCCTTGAATAACTTATGCGCCGCTGCCAAGGAACCGGAGACATAAAAAAAAATTGAAAAAAATTGCTTTTAAGAAAATAAAAACAAAAGAGAATTACACGGTGACATCAAAGAATACGCAGGAAGACAGCCAACATAATAGAGACGAAATGTATTGCAATGAATTGTTACAAATTTATTCAACCAACCACCCACACACACACACACACACACACACACACACACACACACACATACACGCACACACACACATAAACAAAGCAGTGTGGGTGAGGGCAATGACCAACGGTCAGCTTGATGAAGCGAATTGCAAAGGCATGGAGAGTTGAAAAGGAAATGTTCGTACATCGGAATAAAAAAATGCAAAGGAGAAATCCTTGAAGCAAAAGAGCGAAAGAATTAAAATGCTGACAAAATGCGTAAAGACATCAACGACTGACAGCAGCAGCAACAACAATAAGTATGACTATAATAGAAAAGAATAGCAAAAATGTAGTAAGAAAAAATGGTGACAACGGCTGCGGAAAAGGACAAAATTACAATTTTTATAAATTTAAATGTAGGAAATTTGTTACGGTAGCCTAATGCAGATGCATGGAGGGGCACGGGAGTGAGACATCCACTGGCGGCAAGCGAACATTGTAAAAGGGGTAAAAAATAAATAACCTCGAGCGGAAGAGAGGCGCAAAAAGGGAAGGATGTCTAATTTTGAAAATTGAGCCACTTGCGTATCTAAACGAAGTGGTAAAGCGAAGCGTGCTACAGCAAAGCGCAGTGGGGGTTATCTGAGACAAGAAAATTGAGAGTGAGAGAAGGAAACCAGCGAGTTTGTGGTTAAGCATAACGGAGTCACTTAGTCCAACGTTGACGGCACACAATTTCTGGATATTGAAATTTTTGCGCAATGCCTTTCACAACTACAGTTTCCATTTTTAAAGCCAGCAAGGCCAGCAGAAATGAAGCCACAGCAAAGGCATGACTCACGCACGCAAGTGACCAACTTTTACGATTTTCATTTTACAGCTCACTTATTTATTTACGGCTGTGCGCTTTATTTGTTGCATTGCTGTTGTCGTTTTTTTTTTTGCTTTCTCCGCTACAACATTTGCCAGCACTATGCAAAAAAAAGCAAAATTAATCAAAACGAAAGAACGAGGTGCATGAATGCGCTGAGGACAGCAATGCCAACAACGATTAACACACTAGTTTGCCGCACTTCATCTTAGAGAACAAAAAAAAAAAGAAGAAAAACGACACTTACGCAAATTTATGTCAAACAAGAATAATATTAGGTTTTTGTGTCGCAAATGCTATAATTTTATGTTGCAACAAAGCATAAATCACCTATGAGTTAAACGTGCGAGGAAGCAACCCAGTTGGAAATTGGCATCTGACGTCACAGAAGAAGGCACTCTTGGCGATCGCTCACCTCACAAAAGGTCTCGCAGTGATGATTTGACATATGTTTAGTCACCTTGTGGCATGCATGCCTGTCATCTTCTTCAGAACATGTCGGCCACAATGTATTGAAGACTGTGATTAAGTTTTGCTCTCTTTTAATTTATGCCTGCCTCCCTCTCTCTCTTTCTTTCTATGACAGTGTAAGCTCGGTGCCATTGAGCGACGAATGTAGTTTTAAAAAAACAAATATCTAAGAATTTGATTGGTTAAGCAACCATCAACTTTTCCGAATATACAAAGGATCTTTCCATTTCGATTAAATTCAAAGAAGGTTTAAGACAAGACGCAGTATGGAATAGGAGAACCACAAGTATCATTGGCTCAACTAATAGCCAAGACTGTGAAGCCTTTTGCAGCTCAGATAAGCAGACAAAAGCGGCTAATCTAGCAGCGCAGGTGGACAGATCCAAGTAACCTTTGGGAGCGCACACAAGTCCACCCCTTATTGAGAGCGATCATGAAGCTTGTACTCAGTAGGTTTTTGGTCGAATCGTTGTTCTCTTTCTTCGTGTTAAATTAAATGGTGGTGAGATGCTCATTTGATGAGATCGACTACAGTGATCGGCGGGGGTCGTGGTGTCTTATATACTTTTTTCTTCGAAGGTTATAGCAATGGTTTATTTAACTTTAACTTTTACAGATTATCATAGTAGCCGAAGCATCTTTTTAAAATTTTTTATTGGTACTTCTTTAACTGTGGAGAGTCTCAAGACCTTAACACAAGCAGACACTTTAAGGATTTGAGAATAGGATCAAAGCAGAGTCTATTGGTGAACAGATGTTGTAGGATCTGTTCCCTTAAACCGAAGATCTGAAATTTAAACCTTGAAAATAGTGCCTGAAGCTTCTTTTTTATTTTTTATTGGTGCTCCTTTTTTATCGTGGTGAGTCTCAAGACTTTGATATAATCAGATGCTTGAAGTATATGAGAATATGATCAAAGTCTATTGGTTAACAGAGGCTGTAAGATCTGATCCCTTAAACAGAAGACGTTTGAGTGAACCCACATGATCGCCATCTAAATTAAGCTCGCTTAAACAGATGTTCAGAAGCACTCCTGCGACACAAGGACCGCATGCAAAACGATTATTCCTGAACTACTTTCTGTCGAATGGCAATGCTAAGCTTTCCAAAATTTCTTGGAATTTCGCACATGAAACGATTTTTCAATGAAACCATCAGTCCATATACTAAGATGAGGGTATCGCTTTTTGTTCTATCCTACGGGTATTTTTATTTTTTGATAAAGGTACGAGTAGCGACGTAAATACCGAACTACATTGCAGACTACGCCCCTTCAAGCTTTCATCACTTATATAACTTATAGGCTGCATGAAACGCTGAAAGGTCAGAACGCTTGGTATCGAGATCTTTTACTTAATACCAAGATGTACTGTGAAATTCCATGAAAATGATTCGGAACACTACCTTTAACTCAATGTTTTTTCTTTACAAAATTAAATCAGTACCTTTATTTCATGTTCTTTTTTGTCAGCTATTTATGGAAAAAATAGTAATTAATTTGCATTAAACCCATTTCAATTAAAGTGACATAAATAAATCTTTTTCCCCGCTTCCGATTCGCGTTTATTGTTTTCAACGCCGCAACTTAAATGCACAATTTCAAAAAAAAAAAAAATGTTAAAAAGATGATTATAAAAAAATAAAACTGTAATAATGTTAAATGTTTTACAGCTCATAATCGTCGATGTTATCCTGCGTGCGAAATGTGAAATATCCTAAATTTATACAAATACAAATAAACATCGGGATATACGTGCACTTTACGTTGACTTTCATAAATCATAATTTAATTTTAAATTAAACGCATTGTAAATAAAACAGCCAACAATAACAACAACCAACAAAAACTTTTAAAATCATGGGGGAAATGAAAAGCGGCACTAAAAAAGCAAAGTGAAAATAAAGTGAAAATGGCAGGCGGCAGTCATAAATTCCGATTTCGGCTTACAAACAGAATTACAATGATTACCAGCCGGAAAAAAAATGCCCGCAAATATACAAATGCAGCAAACACACCAACACCAATACAAACAGAATAAATACGCCAAAAAAAAAGCTGACTGGCTGGTTGAAGTGGCGGGGGCAAGGGTTTTTGGGGCACGTGCGAAGCTGCTTTGTGCGTGCCTGCGAAGCTGGTCGGGGCGGATGCGGTAAAAAATCCGCACAAAATATGCCCAAATAACTGGACGATAACTGCACAGAAAGGAATAAAGCAACAATTGTAATCACAATAATGAAAGTGGTATTGCCGACAACAACAACAAACAACAACAACAACAAAAGCAAAAGAGCAAACGCTTAACTTTTCGTAAACACCTTTTCCGGCTGCCACAAAAAGTAAAAAAAATAAAATAAAAACTGTTGGAATAATGGCGAAAGTGCGAGTTTAACAAAAAACGTATTTCATTTAAATACGCATTTATGTACATACATACAACGGTGTTTTTGTTTGTTTATAGTACGCGTATGTATGAAAAGCGATTGCGGCGACTTCATTGTGACACAAGCGTCTGGCGGACCGATTGCTCGGTGTGTGACAGTGTCTCAGTGAGTGTGAGCGACAAAAGTGGCAAGCGGAAACAATGAAAAGTACTACGGAAGGGTAATAAATTTAAATGCCCACCAACGCAACAAAAGCCTGCCTTCCATTGCCGCTGACTTCCTCTCACACTCGGCCAGCGTAGCAAAACTTCTTCTACACTGCTTTCCGAAATGTCATCTTTATCCTTTCATTTGCGTTTGTGAATCGCCCACAGCTAATCACTACCCGCGGAAGGACAGCCGCATTAGCTCCAGAAATATGCGCTGACTAGCTGTGTGTGTGTGTGTGTCTGTAGGCGCTTTTATGTACCGCACTCTGTCCTGATTGTTGCGTTTGACGGCGTTGTTGTGCGTGCCATTGCGCGTTTACGTATTCATTGCTCTTTTCCAACTTTGTTGTTATTTTGTTTTATTCTCTACTTATTTTTTTTTTTTAGCTCTTTTGTAGAATATATTTATTGGGAAATTTTTATTAGCTGCGAATTTGTTGTGGCGCGCACCGCTTACGTACAATGAATAACGTTTTTGCATGCGATTTTGTTGGTCGCATTTAAGTTTACCACTTGTTTCAGATTTTATTTTTATATATTTTTTTTTGAATTTTTTTGCTGTTGCTTTTTATACGCATTAAGTGGTTTGGCCTTTTATTTACTTTTGGGATAAAAGCGAGTTGAGTTCAAATGATTTATACTTTTAATAAGCAGTCGCACTTGGCGCTGATTGCTTTTTGAAAACTCTTAGTGAATGGCAATTAAAAGAAGTGCAAAAAGTTCTCACTTATTTTTGTTTAAATATTTTAACATCATTTTATATATTAAAATGCTAAACGCATTGAAATGAAAAGTTTTAAATTAAATTCCGAAATATAAAAAAATAGTCTTTTCTAATACCCGAATTCAGTAACTCAGTCTCATCTCAAGTCTCAAAGCGAGCTAGAGATTATTGCTTTTCATCGCTTACACATTTATTTCTTATGTTTTAATTTGAATTTTTTGTGACTTTTGTCTCTAATAGAGACTGAGACTGCTAACTGAATTCGGGGGTAAAAGGTATTGGATTTCTTTAATGCTTGCAACATGCAATATTTATATATTCATCTACAGCATTTTTGGATGAGATGCTTTGACTTTTGGAACGGCGGGAACCCTCGCATGATTCCTTAAAGCTTTGTGCTTTATACTCGTAATAAAAGTATTTATAAAATGGAAAAGTAAATACCGAAAAATGTATAAAAATTGCATAATTAATGACACAGAATCTTTTGAAGTTTTTTTTTTTTTCATTTAGTACAAAAAGCGGAATACCTTTTGAAAATGTATTCGTAACTTATTAACTCATTTGAATATATGCAAATATATGTAATTTATTTTATTTGATGCAATTCAGGTGTATCCACGATTAATATCTGCATTGTCTTCAAGCTGAAAGCAGTACAAGAAAACATTAATGAATGAAAATAAAACGCACAGTGGTCGCCATTGTAAGGAGATGTGGACAAAAACGGATGAACCTATCAAAACCAAGTTTAGCACATTAGTGCCCCACTAAAATACTCACCTTTCAGGATGGAAAGAATACAAAAATGCGTACTTTGAGTTCTTTCTTGTGCACGTAAAGCACATTTTCAGAGTTAAACATCAAAGCTATCTACTTTAATGGAGTCTATTTTTGTTGTTAAAGTAAGTTTGTTAAAATAAAAATGTAATAACAAAAGAGTCTTAGTTTGTATTGGAACAGTAATAATCAGCCTTAGATATCTGACAGACGAGCGTACTTATGCAGATAAGCGGGCACATATATCTGCATAATATTTTATGCCTGACAGATGACACTTTTCTGCCAATGCACTGGCAAGTATAATTCTTAGTAGGATGCCTCATGGTTACACTCCCCGACGTTAGAGAAAGGCAGATGTGGAAGTTTTTGAGTATTCATATTTTATTTGCTGCGAATGATATTAATAATTTATATGTATACATGTTTGCTATTCCATGAAGGATTGCTATGGATGCTTTTGGGAACGAGAGGTGCCTTCAATGGACGAAAATTGTTTTAAAGAAAAATTTCGTGTCAGTAGAACTGCGTTTCGGAGAATTTGTGAAAAAATTGAGTGGGCATTGAAAAGGTGGACAGCAATATGAGGCCCTGTATTTCATTTTATTAAAAGTGAAAGAGTAGCTATCTAATTTTTCGCTTTGGGATCTGCTGCGGAATACAGAATAGTTGCAAGTCTATTCGGAGCAGGACGCTGTACTTTTGGTGAAAATGTTTCATAAATTCCTATCCTCCAAACCCCACAAGAAATCTAAAAAAATGCATTTTAAATTATAATTTGATTTAATTTGCTAATTTTCGCAGCTATTTTTTTTAAATAATACACACTTTTGATAACAGCTGTAGAAGAGGACTATGCGCGAGTTTATGCAGATCAAGGCTACTTATCTCGATAATCTATGCTCGTCTGTCAGTGGTATTACGTGATTGCTGCAATTCGATAGACTTACCCAATATATGTATATGTCCTTTTTAAGAAGAAATCTGTTCAATAAATATTCGTTTGTCATTTTTCGCCAAGTTTTTCTTGTATGAAATCTCCGAAAAGTTTTTTTTGCAGGAAGTTTATACCATGTAGATATATTGAGTCAAGATTCTTGACCAATTACCGCGCCGTTTTAATGGCAAACTTGTCAAATTATCAAACTTATTCGTGTTTATTGGATAAACAGATTAAAGATATTTCGTCAAGATGACATTTTATAATTATTAAACAATTTTGTGGCAGGATACATGGAGAAAGTATTTATAAGACCTTATATGAGACAAAGCCTTTCGATTTATTGTCCTCTATATCCCCATATCGATATCATTAAAGCTTTTTAAAGAAGTAGCATCTGTAGTTTAAAGAAAAAGGATGAAAAAAGAAAGTTTATATAAACTAGCTTTTTAAATAAATAAAAATTTAAATGCAAATACGAATGCTTGGAATTGGTGTCGTGAAACTACCAAGATTTTATCGCCTTGCATTCTGCTAGAAATGAATTGTTCTCACTTTTTGCTTTGGTTAAATCATAAAATATTTCTTGCGTTTTCATCGTCAAAATTAAAACACAAAAAAGTAGATGTATCTATGAAGCTGCGCACAGATTAAGCGAATGTTCGCCTGGTGCCGATTCACGGCAAATGATTTGTTTCTATCGCTACTGCCAGTTGATCGAGCAGTTACATATATGTAGTATACCTTTTTTCTTAGTGCAAAAATAATATTATTAGTTTGTTAACCCTTAATAGCCTGACTTTTTTTTTGACCTGGACAAAATTAATGTTATTAATCTTCCGATTCTAAACAAAGATTGTTCTGGGACTTTGCTCATAAGTAACAACTATTTTAACTAGGTGTCAAAAACCCGGTTGATTCCTTTAAATATAATAATTATCGATATATGCATATGGAGTGATTTATGAAATGAGGAATCGAACGATCCAACTGTACAACAATAAACTAAAATTAAATCACAGAAAAAATATAAACACCTAATTTCATAATTGCTCAATTTCGAACTCTCAGTGTCTGACAGTATCGCAAGGGATCAACTTAAAATTTTAAACATTCACCGTAATTAAAATAAGTTTTCTTTTTTTTTTTTGAGTTCTAATTTTGATGATTTTATCACACTACAATACTACAAGAATATACACAATTTCACATAACTGATTTCGTTCGATATTGATTCGAATTTCTGGACCAACCTCTCTCAACTAAAATTTATTTCAAATGGTGTTATACGCAAGAGATAGCGCTTGTTCCACTACATAATCGTGCAGTCATAACGAAATGCTCAACAGAAATTTGTTTAACGAAGGTTTTATTTATGTCAGTTTATTCCTGACAGTATCAGTGAGATATTAAGGGTTAAATCTGGTGGGCTTCTAGGTAATTCGATTTGATGAATAATTTGTTCGAATTCGAAAGACACCGATAGTATGAGTATTTCGATTGGAAATTCTTTTCATTTCAAAACACAAAATACGGGCCTCAAATGATTTATGCTGTAAGAATATATCTTCTTTTTCATTTATAATACATAATATTAAGTCATATTATTTTATAAAATATGATCACTCTTATTAATGAAGCGACGAAATGGCATCAGCGGTTTTTGAATCCGATTAAAGTAGGCTAAATAGTGGGGCGAAACGTGAACGAGAACATCGCCCTCTTCGGCGAAATTTTAGCAGTCCGCCTGATTGTTTTCCAGCTATAAGAGTTCTTTGACAAATAGTTACCAAAGTGGAGAGTTCACCTTAATCGAATCATATCTGTAAGCATATCTCTATGAATATACTTATGTGTGTGTGTTCCATGTTGTATTTATTTCCATAAAACTGCCACATGACGGCAATGAAGTAATGTATTTCTTTATACTTCTCATTTGTTCATTTGTTCAATTGCTCGATACTTTGATATATATGTCCTTGAGACATCGTCGTTCCGTTCATAAATTATCAACTTAAATGCCGTTGGATGTGTGCGAGTGCGTATAAGTAAAGAAATACTTAAGTACACGTGTATTGAAATGAAGGGAACAACAATCGAAACTTTAATATAATTTTTCACTATTTTTTTTTTATCACAAATATGCATAAAGAAATACATACAACTGAGTGAGTGTAGCATTGCGACTGCATTGGTTATTCCCTTGTCGATTCAATTAAACGATAAAGTTTTTTTCTTGTGTTAAATGAGAAAAAATCATGGCCGAGGTAAATTATCAATGCAAGGGCAGAACAAAAAAAAAAACAAAGTTGCTTTGAAGTAGGGTAAAGTTGCAACGAATAAGGGGCCAATAAAAAAAAATACAATTATTTAATATAAGAAGAAAAGTAAGCACAGTAAAATCAAAAACGAAATCGAGCAAACAAATGTAATGTTAAAGAAAACAAAAAATGAAAACTCATTCCAAGCACAATTTTAAATTGAAATCGATAAGCGCATCGATTTGAGCAGAAAAACTAATTTGCTGGAATAAAGTATGTACTCCTACGAATGCAGTAGGAGAATGTGAAGGAGGTGGCGGCAGTAACTGTATAACTATGTTGTTAAGTGGGAAAAAATCGTGTTGGGAATAAATGGATTGTGGCGTGCGAACGAGCACTTTTTAACCTACTTCCAACTTTTCCGCAACGAATCAAGCGCACATTATCTACTTCACTTAAATGAGTAGCGGAATAAAAAATGTATTTTAATTGCGCTTGGCGAAGCATTTGACTAGGCTTTTACTTATTTAAATAGGTCGCTTTTTATTTGTTTAACCCTTCATTTGTATTTGCGTTTACTTGAAAAATCTTGAGCTATTCAATAGCTATAAAATCCGACACAAATAGCTTAATGATAATAAAAGTAATTTATTTGTTTTGATTGAGCCAATTCGAATTTAGTTAGGGGGTCTTAGTAAGCAGCTGATTGATTGGTTTTTTCTATCGCCGTGGTACAGCAAATGTCAAAATCATTTGTTTGTTGGTTGGCTTTGACGTTTGCTGTACCGAAAACAACCACAAATTACATGTACTTTTTTTTCTTAAACATTTGCTGCCACCTTTATGAATTTGCCTTGGATTGAGCAAAAAAAATATCAAAATAGAAAAAGTTGTATTGTTTTTTCCGCTTGAAAAACTATTAAATAGCTAATAGGAAAACTTATATAAAATTCCATAGCAAGACTGCAAACATACATATATTGCTCATCCAATTTACGCGGCATCCACATTTTGGTAAGTTTAGTCTATTTATTTTCTTTTGTTTCAGGGCGAATTTTTTTAAGTAGTCAAAATTCCGATTTTATTATAGTGCTACCCTTTAGAGGAAAACGCTTCCATCCACAGTTGAGTGAAAAAAAAAAGTTGCGATATCCGAGATCCGCTAGTCCGCTTTTTGTCGATTTGACAGCATTGACCCATTCGATGGCGTGACCTTTGCCTGTAGAAATACCAGCGAAATGAAAATGCAAGGATTCTTTATCAGCTTTGAAATGAAGCTGTTCGCACATCATTTTTCAAAGAAAGACATACATAATTCGCAATCTCTGTCTTTCACATTGGAAAACAGATTCCACACTAGTATTTGATGAACAAATTACTACAGATCACACAATCAGGCAACCGTGTATTTGTAATTGATTTTGAGGAAAACGTTGTTTTTTTACCGCCTGAATGGCCTTGCGAGAACTTCCTCGGGGTCACGATTTTCGATACAAAAGGCATCTATGCATCTTAAAAATTAGCAAATTAGCAAAAGCTTTTAATATTTTTTCCGTGAGTTTAAGGTTGAAATTCATTACAACGTCATTGGACAAAAGAGCGAAAACCATCTTTTTAGGTTTTCCCTTGATTAGGGACTTCATTCCATTAAGCTATGGAATATATGGGAAAAAGCTTAAGATAAATATTTAGAATTTTATGAATATATTAGCTTCTCACGTAAATTGTTTTGTTTTCTTCGTAAATATTTTCGACAAGGGCTGTCATTTCATCATCTGTTTTTATTGGAAATTTTAAGTGAATGACACCACAGCCATCTGCTGTCGGATGAGAGTTTTTACAAATATACAATACACATATGTTTCTCTTCACTACAAAAGTTTTTAAATTATTTTGTATTACGCTCATATAAATATACGAGTACGAAGAATTAAAGACTCACACGCTGCATTCGTTTCAAAGCAGTTAATTTCCAACTACTTTAAAATTGGTTAATTTTTCAGACTGTCTGCTTTGTTCCGGCAGGGTCCTTACTTATCCATAAACTCGATCTCCTTGGTTTTCAACCTAACCTCCTTCGTTGGATATTTTCTGATCTGCACGACAGAACACAACGAGTCCTTTTTAAAAATACTTCTTCGAGCGTTACTCATGTATCATCAGGGGTTCCACAAAGAAGTCACCTTGGTCCGATTCTGTTCTTACTTTTTATAAACGATATTTTTTCTGTTGTGAAATATTCAAACATTTTGTGGTATGCGGATGGCGTACAGCTTTTTAGATCATTTAACACTGTTGATGAAAGGTATTTACTACAAGCGGACTTAAATAGCATGTCTAATTGGTGTGAAGTAAATGGTGTGCCACTAAATCTTAAAAAATGTTAAGTAATGTGCAGAGCAGTTCAACCAGCTTCTTATGTCATAAGTAACTACAATCTTGAACAAGTATTTAACTTTGTTGACCTAGGTATCACAATGGACCCAAAACTTAACTTTAATCTTCATATCAATGCTACAATCAACAAAGCTAAGGGTGTTTTTGCGTTTGTTAAATGATGGTCAAAAGAATTCAGTGACCGCTACATTATGAACGCTCTTTTTACAACGTTAGTGAGGCCAATACTAGAATACGGTTCCATCGTTTGGAACTCTTTAACTGCTTTAAGAAATTTTCGCTGGGATTCCCAATATAACCTGCCATCCTATATTAATCGTTAAAAACTTTTTAATCTTCCTACGTTTGCTAGTCGCAGAGAAATGTTGGGCATAATATTTTTAGTCAAGTTACTGACAGGCTTGACGTCTAGCCCACCTCTTCTGGCCAAAGTGAAGTGCAAACTTTTCTGAAACTTTGCAAAAATAATTTTGAATAAAACGAGCCACTCCGTTGTTTGTGCCAGGACTTTAACTTTCACTCCGGTTCCTTTGATATTTCCGACTCACTTTTTTACATAAAGAATACTATACTTTTTACTCTCAATATATGTTAGATTACATACACAATTTCGCTTTAAAACCACTTTTACTATCCAAGTTAATTTAAATTTAAAATCAGATGATGAACTTTTATTATGTAGCTAAGCAAACCCAACAAACTCCTGCCTTTTATGACTAGGCATCCAAAAAAAAAAAATTAAATCCGTGCAACATGCGGATGCGCCCCTCGCGTCGGTTGGGCGGGAGTGGAGGTTAAAAACCGTTAGGATTATTTTTATTATTAACTCTAAAACTTACTACACAATTAAGTTGCTACAAATTTTTTCACAAAATTTTTTATTTACCACAAATTTTTCCTATGTTATAAAAATAATACGCAATTAAAGGAAATAAATAAAAACTCGTATTAAAAATTTCAATTACATAAAAAATTGTTAAATTTTCGGTAGTTCGGCATTTATTTTCCTGAAAAAAAAAACACTAGTCTGTTTGTTTGTCTTCGGATAACTTTTCATATTTATTATGCTTCTACTACATAGTGAAATTTTGAATCAGTAGTATGATAACATTTTACACTTCTAGTTTATCATTTTCCCAATCTGAGTTTTTCTTGCGGTCGAGTTTTGCTTTGAAAAAGTTGGCGGGTGCAGAAAATGAAGGTTTGTTTGTGTGAGTGTACACAGTGTAAAGAAAGAGGAAAATATATAAACATTCCCTTAAATACATTTGCATATACAAATGTTCTCGATTAATATTCAAACAAACAATTGGATTTATACTCGTACATATGGTAAATATAAAGAAAATGCTTTGGTTGACCGGCTGACCGGGTGCCCTAGCCGCGTGCGTTCTTTGTTAACATACCAGATCCTTATCGGCTTTACTTTATGACTCTAGACCGTTTGTCCAATACATACCATAACACATACATACATAACACTTATACATGTTTAAAAACACGTACATATTCGTATATCTGCACATACTCTTGCTTATAATTGTATGTCAGTATTGTGTTCAAAGGGCTGTGCTTTCATTGTGCTAGTGCTTTCGCACATTTTAACCTTTCCTCCTTTAACCCTCCTAGTACTTCCCTTACTACGCTTTTTACTTTGGACTTCGTCCCTGATCCAACCCATTTTCAATTAAAAGCGAAAATATTTATTTTGCTTTTCGGAGTTTGCTTTTATTTGCATTAATTTTCGTAAGTATAAAGATCCTATCATCGTTGGAAAGATGCACCGCCGTTGATAACAACTAATTTTGTTAAATCATTCTCTCCTCCTGCGGAATGATTGTTTTGGGGTTATCTACATTTGCTATTACTTGTTTTCGCTTTTATTTTGAATAAATTAACACAAAATGTAAATTACATTTTATTTATACTCGTACATATACGATTTTGTGGGATATTAAATAAAGGAATACATTTAAGCGGACGTTATTTGAAGGATAAATGATGGTCCGAAAATGGTTTTAGATGGATAATAACTTTTAATGGACGCATGAAGTCAATGGATCGGAGGTTGGGAGAGCAATAACAAAAAAAAAGGACGTAAGAAACAGGAATAAAGATTTAAGATTATATTTGGACAATATGAAAGTTCGAACTGAAGTTTAGTTAAATTTAGTCAATTTGGTGAATATAACAATTACAATTTCTAAAATTTGACTTGCTATTTAAGGCGTGTTCTTGTTTAGACTTCAAAGTGATATTAAATTTTTAAAGCAAATATTTGTCTTAAAATATTACTGAACTTCGGTAAATTTTGTACATTTTTTTAATACTTAGACGCGCCTTATTCATGTCACAATAGAGAGCGTGTGTACAAGTTTTGAAAACGCCACATATCCCAATCGGAGATTTAGTGATATCAATATACTCGTAGTACAGCCTTAATAAAATTGTACTACATTTATTATAAATTCTATGAACAAATTTCATATTTTTAGTGTAGAGGCATCTTCACGATGACGGCAAAATGAAATTTACATTTGAGGGATATGATAAACGTTACGATACGCAACATTATACGGTATATGAGATACGATATTGGAAATCTATAGAAAGGGCTTACAATGTCAAGCTTAATATCAGCAAAGTGTTTTTTTATGTTCCCTGAAACTCCAATTTTTTTTTATTAAAAAATATTTAGCATCCAATTATCGAAACTAAAATTGTTTATACTTTTTAATAAATTAAGCTTATGGAAATCATATATTTCTTAAGATTTCATCATCATTATCATTAAATATTTTGTTCCTTTCGAAACATTGTAAGCTAGCAGTTTCTGAACCAAATTACACAAAATGCGAACTTTTAAAAACAATGAAGTACTTTTAAACTCAACTACTATTATTTAAGTACAAGTACACTACATAAACAATGTTTATCAAGTTAAGTGGCCTTTAGGGAATTAATTTATAATTAAAGTGAATTAATCGTCAATTATGTACTCTGAGTTCGCTTATTCAGCGAAAGTCATTGACTAAGCATCATCCAAAATGCCAACTACTTTTCGCCTTTTATTTCATCATAAAAATACTATCAAATAACATGTCGAATTCGATGTTATTAATTTTTCACAAAATGATTGCATCGAAAATTGCCAATTCGCACTTACGTAGCCGCATTCAATTCTGCAAATGAAATTTTACTTGCTGATGGCATTACAACAAATGCAACAAATACTTAGGTTTGTATGTATAGTATAAATATCTAAAAAGGAAGCGTATCAATTTAGGCTTCTTTGCAAATTCCTGCTCCAAAATTCACTACGTGTTAATGGGCCCAAAGTCATGATCTGCTCACACACATGCATACATCTGTATGTAAGTACGTGCGAGTATACTCTGTTCATAAATTATAACACAACCACATATTGACAGATTTGAAGACTATATTCTTCTTTTAAATAATGTAAATAAATTTTCAAGTAAAATATGGTCCGTTCTCTAAGAAAAATCATAAATAACCATTTTTTTAAACTATTTACAAAGCACAGTTTGTCAAGAAAATGTTTTTACAAGTGTTTTGAATCTTAAATTTTAATGAAGTTAAGTAGTTAAAAATATTTAAATTTTTTACTCATCAAACATACATATATGAAATGCTTAAGCAGTCATATAACACAACCACTCTTGAAAACTTTTTAAGGAAAATATGAAAATAGTAAGAAAAAACAAAAGAAACCACTTAGATTAGTGTCAAAAAAATGTTTTTACAAACTTCGTTTTATTTGGAAATGCACACATTTCTGGATTACAAGGAATTTGAGTTTATACAAAAAGTACCGTTGATATCGCCACGTCATCGCTATAAAGCCAAAAGTTAGTATTGAAGTGAACATCAAAGAATTACGTTGTATATTTAGAAAATACTTTTTTATATTGAAATGCCGGGTAAAAGAGTGACCGGTGACATAATTCAGCTAGTTTATTACAGTTTTTGAGGGAAAAAGTATAGCTAGAACATATTTTTCCTGAGTAGACAAACTGTTTATAACATAATTAATCGTGCGAAGAAGGACGGCAGGTTGGATTTGCACAGTACACCAGGGAGGCTTAAAAAACTATCTGCCCTGAATTGAGTGCCGAATAATTTATAAAGTTTATAATACCCAAATATCAACAAGATCTATTGCAAACGAGATCAAATTGGAGTCTGGTGTTGATATATCATATGAAATGTTTCGCCAATTGTCACAAGAAAATATAGAAAAGCGCCTGCGTTCGCCACCAGTCATATTTCACATAGCGATGGGTATTGGGAAGATGTTTTTTTGTGAACAAACGAAAATTATGCTTTACTATAATGACGGGCCTAATAGAGTGTGGGGTCAACACTTAACAGCGTTGAACAAAAAAAACATCAAGTACCAACTGCAAAGTTCGGTAAGCTTTTCGTGATGGTATGGGCCTGCATTTCTAGCAATGGAGTTGTATATCTTGTTTATATTGAGGGTAATATGGATGCTACGTAGTATCTAAATATTTTGCGGTCCAACTTACGAAATAGTGCGTCTAAATTTGGGTTTGAAGGAAATAAATTTAAATTTTATTAAGTTAACGACCCAAAACATAAGGCGCTTATAGTAAGAACTTGGCTCCTCTATAACTGCGATAGAGTACTACATAGATGCACCTCCTCAGTGTTCAGATCTCAGCCCAATTGATAATTTGTGGGTACATTTAAAAAAAGGAGGGGGAGGAAAATTCGAAGAATCCAAATGATTTGATACGGTATATTAATAAAGAATGGGCGAAACTTCCAGGCGAGTATGACCTAGCAAATTTTATTAAATCAATGAAAACCAGTTATCGACTCTGGAGGTCAAGGCACAAAGTATTCAAATTAGTTCTAATTATTATTATAATTATATTAATTCAATACTAATTTTTGTTTTAATTAAAATGTACTATGTAAAAACATTTTGCTGACACTGTAAAAAAAACAAATTTATATTTATAAAAATATATTTAATTAACAACATTCAGTTAAAAAGGTACACCTTTGAGCTTGTGAAAACATTTTCTTGATAAACTGTATATGATTTAACAAAATTTTGTTCAAAATTTTGAACTTTTTAAAAAAATTCAGTTTTTAGACTCATTCTATTTTAATGCGAGAAAGTGTAAGTTTCAAGTGTCTACAAGTTATCACTGATTTTTGACATTTTTTTTAATAGCAAATTCCTCCATGCACTGCTAATTAATTTTTTTACATGGAAGGAATTGTAAAAGAACGTCAGTATAAAAAAATGGGCAAAAATCACTGGTAATTCGGAGCCACTAGAAGCTTGCACAATTTAATGAACTACATGTTTACATACCCAAAAAATTTAATTAATTTTTCTTAAAACTTCGAAATTTTGATGAAATTTTTTATGAAATTTAAAAAAATGGTTTTTAATGTTATTTGTTACAGCATTAACGATGTTTTAATTGAAAAAGAATTTTAAATAATACAGTATAAATTAGTTGTCTAAATGTGTTAATATGTTTTGGTGCTATAATTTGTGAACAGAGTGTATATGACCTTTCTAATATGTATGTACATGTGGCATACTATGTGGTATATGCGGAACTCAGCTAGAACTTAAGTGAGGTCTGCGCACGTTTGGCTAAAAGTTAGTTAAAGGTACAAGTTGTACGTTCGTTCGTTCGCTCATTTCTATGCATATCCTTGCAAATGGCAAATAGTATATGGAACTTATTCATGTGTGAGTGCGTGCGTGCGTGCGCGTGTGTGTGTGTGTTTGTACGCTTAGGCTTCGTACTAAATTACATTCAATCCAAATAATGTTAGATGTACTAGTATGTATGAGTTGCAGTTTTCATATGCGTGCGTGTGTGAGCGTATGAGTGGCGGGTAATGTGAAGTCCATAAGTCAACGCCATGAATAACAAATCAATTTCAAATTTAACGCCGTAACATTGCTACCGGGGATTACATAAGAGTATAACGGACATTTTTGTATGTATGTATGTGGAATAAGATGAACGCTTATATGCTTCTAACTAGCTATGTATGTATGTATGTTATGTATATCAGTATGTTGAATCTAACTTAAATAAACATACCGATTTGGATGAGCAGGCGCGATTTTTAAAACCAAATTTCACCTGTTTGTACGTGTATGTGTATGTGTGTGTGTGCGTGTTGGTATGTATGCGTGTAGTTATGCAATGCCATTTTCGTTTATTTTTTCCCATTTGTTTTGCTTTTTTTATTTTTCATTTATTTTCCTTTGCTGCTGCTTGGCTCCAGGCATTTCCAGAGCCAAATGCTTTGTTTGTGTAATTTATTTCCGTACTGTTGCACGAGTCCAATTGCAGTGCGTGTTTTGAGTTGATTTATACATTCTCATATACATATACATGCAAACACACATACATACACATATACTCGCATGTGTCTACAAGTGTAAAGGTGTTGTTATACGCGTATTTATTTCTTTTACTGTAACCAAAAAATGAGGTGCTAAAATGCCAGCTTCCCCTTTTGACGCCTCATTCGTTGGAATCACATTTACACCTTCGCACTTAGGCAAAGTGTGCAGAGTATATTTACGAGTATTTCTTTCGCTTTCACTTAAACACTAACATTTGGTGTTGAGCAGAGAAAATTTGATTTGAATTGAAAGTTTAAGGAAAGGATTGTCTGCAATGGGTCTATACGCAAATGTAAGTGTAAAGAGGAAATTTAAAGAGAGAAGCCGAAGGAACATCAATGCAAATATTTACAAACATACATGTGTACAAATTATTTAAATATCTGTGAAAAAGTTAAGGTTAAAATTCGACGGTTACTTGTCGATCAAAAAAAAAAATTATTACATTTAACCTTTTAATTCTTTACCAACAAAAATAAAAAATAAATAAATATAAAGCCTACAATTTGAAACTTTTTTATGGTTTTAACTTATGAATGCTCTTTATATTCATGTAAAACATTATAGTTGGTTTAACTTGAAAAATTGATTACTGTTTTACCAAATAAAATGTATTTTTTGTATTATTTGATATCTTCCGTGACTTAAAAAAAAAAAAAAGGTTAAATTTTAGTTAAAATTTAAGTTAACATCGAAAATGTCTATTTTTTCGCCTGATACCAAGGCAGATCTAACAGGTAACCGCGGTAGAGAAATTGCAACCCTGCCAGGTTTTTTGATATACATTTTTTGTCAATAAGAACCATCAGTCTATTACAAAGAAATTTTCACAATACACAAATTCAATTCATCCAAAATAATTAAATACAAAGTATACATTTTTATTTTAGAAATTGATGTTTGAGTATTGGGACATAGTGGAGCAATAAGTGTATGCGTTTTGCGCCAGCAAACAAAACACAGCACGCGAAATGGTCTTTGAACACCACATTGTTGCTGTGATCGTGATGCCACAAGCTCAATTCCTTACAATCCTTTGGCGTGGCTCTTGCGGCACTTTTAAGAAAGAAACTCAGTCTTTTACGAGCCGTTCTTTGTAGATGACGCACTTTCCCAACTCTATTCTAAATAGCTGCGCACAATATGCACCACACAAATATACAAAATATTCATGCATTTGATGAGTAAAATGCACAATATATTTTTTTTACTAAAAAGCATGAATCAGATGTAAAAATTTTTGGCGTAGAATACGTCTTACCTTACGGTATGGGCACCCATGTCAGATTGTTATTGTTGTAATCTCTATTTCTTTAATTATAAGGAAACGGCGCGATAAATTTTTTTAAAAATTATTTTGTAGTCAAATGAAGATGTTAGCTTTCGTTTGACATACATTTCATATTGGTTGATATCTTCCTAATATTTAAATTTCTCAAATGAAAATTTTATAAACACATCCAAACAAATATGTGTGTGGTGTTTGATTGAGTGTGTAGTAGTGGTCAATAGACGTTCATTTTATTGCATGATTTTAGGCGGGAAAATTTAAGTAGAGTAAAGGCATAGAAAGCGCTGCCAACTACTGCTTATTGGTGGTGATTTTAACACAGAAATCACTTCAAATACTAGATTGGCGAAATTTATGAGCGATACGTTTAATTTGGATTATATTCGAAATGATGCTCCCACAACTATTGATAACACAACCATTGACTTAGTTTTTGCGAGAAATTTAAATGTTAATTTAAAAACATATTTATCCTATTTTTCCTATCATAAGCCTATATTCTCAAAAAGAAATTTTCAAATAAACAAATAGATTTGGGTCTGTTATTTATCATTTATCTTTACTATTGAAAACTACCATTGACTTCGTTTTTGCGAGAAATTTAATTAATAATTTAAAAACATTTTTATCCTATTTTCCTATCATAAGCTTATGTATATCATCAAAAGTAACTATCAAATAAAGAAATTCATTTGCTTGCATTATTTATCATTATAAATTATCATTATACATACATATGTTTTCTGTCTTATCGGATGGCGTATTCTACGTTAAACTTAATGGCCGTGTCTCTGACACAGCCTCCTTCTTTTTTTTTTGTTCTCTTATATGCCTTACATTTAAGTCACTGCGTGAATAATAACTTTAGACAGGACCTGACATAAAAACGATTGGGTCAGCCTAATAATAAAATTTTTACCAACACCTTTTTTTATCCGCCTTCAGCAGCGGAATAGCAAATTGTAGTCGTGTTCGAGTCCTATTTCGTCAAATTACTATTTAATTTGGACTTTTTGATAATTTATACACATACAAATTTCATTACCAAGTCTAACAAATTCATAATACTTGAAAGAGACACATGTGTAGGGATGGTAAAAGCAATCAGTAAAGGATCACAAATGTGGTACACTAACGGATCCAAACTTATCCACGGGAGCGCTGGGGTCGAGGTGTTTGGACTTAGATTTCAAAAAAGTGTCCCGATGGGCTTATACACAACCATCTTCCAGGCGGAATTCCGTTGTGCGCTCACGAATGTCTTCGCACAAGGACCAATGGAGCCACAATCAAAATTATGTCAGACAGAGCACTAGACTCTTTCAAGGCGGAGTCAAAGCTGGTAGATGGCTGCGAAATGGCACTGGACTCACTTGGAGCCGACAGCAGAGTTACTTTGTGTCGGGTTCCGGGTCATGAGCGCGGGGATGGCAATGAAAGGGCAAACCATTTCGCAAAAAAGGGGCCCAACAGAGCTTTTACGGCCCTCAGCCGTTCTGCGGTCCTTCTAAGTGATACACAGCAGAGCTTCTAAAATGGTGGGAGGACTCAAGAATCGCAGCCCAATGGCGATCGTCAAAGCGTAATAGACAATCTAAGAGGTTTATATATCCATCCCGTTAAGCCTCTGAAAAACGTCTTAACCTTAACAGAGAGCGTCTTAGAACCCTGACCGGGTACTTGACAGGTCACTGTAGGCTGAGATACCATCTTCAGAAAATAGGACTTTCGTAGGTTTCAAACTGTAGGTATTGTGGCTTAGAATCGGAGACCTCTGAGCATAAACTATGTAAATGCCCACGTATAAGTGGACTCAGGCTTGTATACCTTGGGGAGCGATTATTATCTCCATCCAGAATATGGACAAACACTGCCTCCAAAGTGCTAAATTTCATAAATAGCCTAAAGATGTAGTGACAACTTAAAGGGTTAGCACAATAGATCTTGTTAGGTCGCAGCGCTACTATGACCTAATAATAACAATAATAATATTTCGGGTGAAAATCGCAATTGGCATATTTATGATTAATGAAAAAGCAAATTACTGAAATAGTTTAGCATTTGATTAATTAAAATGCTATATACTTGAGTAAATATGATTTCCAATTAACCGAATTAAAAATTAAAAAAAAAAATTATACACAAAAGAGTGATGACCACTGAGGAACTAGAAGATTTGCTACGAATAACATTTTCAATTTATTTTTTAGTTTTTTGGATGCTCCCTTTTCATAAAGCAGCGCAAATATTTCGCTGCCTTTTGGTTTGCCAGCTGTTTCTCTAACTTGTTATCAATGTCCTGAAAGAGTTATAGCAATTACTACATACAGCACTCAACTCTTAAGCGCTTTATTTAATAGCGATGAATATATGTTTCATCGCTTTCCTTTGAATTTCTCAACGCATATAAAAGCTTTGTGTGCAAAATTCGAGTTGCAATGTATACTCGCGCACATACATATACGCACACAAGCATATATACATACATACATATGTTTACACGCATATCCATAAGTAAAGCTCACAAAGGCAAATTCTACCGAAATCGATTCAACTCGACTGGAGTTGAATTCGCATTTTTTATTTCACACAAAATGAAATCACAATTGTGTTTTTTGGGTACACGCTGTTTATATTCGCAATTTTGCATGCCTGCATGTATGTATGTGTATGTATAAAGTAGTCATTGGTTGGAACGCGCGTAAAAAATTGGTCAGCAAAAAACTGAATAAGCAAAAATGGGAATGCCTTTGCACTTTGTACACCTTGTTGTTTGCGAGTTCGTTATTGCTATTTTATTTCTTGTCACACACACACACATACACATTCACATACACACAAACACGCCATAACATCGTTTGGCAATAAATATTCCGGTTTTGTGAGCGCACTTTGAAAAACGAAGAAGGCGGTTTATCAGGGTGTATCAGCTTGTAAGCCTGCCTGCCTGACTGCCTGCCTGGCGACCAACCGTACCGAAAGGATATACATATATACATACATACATATGTACCATACACATATAACCGTGTTTTTTCTAATACGAGTATATCCTTTTTTCCGATTCACTCTGACACATACACATGTTTCTAAACACGATCCAACATGTGTGCTTAAGTTGTTTGTGTTCTTAGAGCGAGGTAAAAAAAAAATCCAAAAAACGTACGTTAAGTAGGCAGCATTGTGTTATGTGTAGTTAAGTGCGTGTAATTGCATGTGTGTGTGTGTGTGTGTATGCGCGAGCACCTCAAACGGAAGTTCAGTACACTAAATGTACGCCGTTTGTTCCAGCATACTTACGCACATGTTTATTCATCCTGCTGTATGCAGTCAGCGATATCAAGTGTTCATAATGCAACAGTTGGTTCATAAAGTAAATGGACAGTAAACGTACGAAATATTTTAGTGTGAAAATTATTTAGTTTTTTTTTTAAATAAATATTTCGTGAGCCGCCTGCAGTCTCACTGTAACGATGTAGTTTCTGGATAAATCAAACGATATTAAAGTGGTAACAAACATCTATTTTCTGAAAAAAATCGGTTTTTTGAAGAATTTTTTTTTGCAAAGTCGGGATTTGTGTTTGATAATCAAACACTGCGTGTACGTTTGAAAATGTCTGAAGATGGTTAATTTAATTTTTGAGTTACAAATATGCCCATTTGTCGGCACTATAGCTGTTGCGCTGATACACTCTTATTCTTACGCGCTTTGCGGTGAGCGATGAATCATCTGCAATAAAAAAAAACAACAGTTTTCTTTAGTTTATATTATAATGGCATACTCGAACGAAGGACATAGCGAAATAAACATTTTTAAACAAATGCTGATGATTTTACTGGTCTAAAAATTTAGTTTTTTCATAAAAAAAATTGTGTTTCAAATAAAAATTTCTTCGTTCAAGTAAGAGATAGCAGTTTTTAACTGGCCTGCAAAAAATTAGATCAATAGGTCACATGGTTCTTGAGAAGCCTTGCTAACCGCAACGGGACGTTTTGAAACACAAAATTTTGAGATAATCGCGTTTAAAGTGTTGCACGTACTTGCGGGCATTCGGGAGGAGTGCGCTGTTGACAGCTGTAACTTTGGCTCTAGTGCTCAGGTCTTTATTAAATTTGGTGGAAATAAACTCAAAAGGATATACTTTAGGAAAATGCAATACAAAAATGTTCGTTTTTTTTCGACCAACTCAAGTGTATACATACGTACACTTATGTATATATGTACATACCATATAACCCTTTAATTTGAAGCTTGATATTAGTAACGCTGCTGATTGTGCTTGTGATCATTCTAGAAAAATATAATCCATACTTTTCTGCAGACACGACAACTGGGAGCAGAGATCCAGTACGCCATTGTTGGTTTCGACTGCCACCTTTGTCAAAGTATCGATGAAAATTTCAAAACAAGCGCCTGTCTTAAGAACAGTGCGAGGAATTTACCTAATATTGTTTTGAAAATAAATCGTGCAAACTTATTGAGTCAGACCGAAAGTCTCGAAGGACAGAACAGACAGTATTAACAAGGCGAAAGAGAGAGGACTGAACCTCTGTTTTCCGTGATTATATTTGTTTATTCCCTAGGTAAGCGGTAAATTGCACTTGTCAAATCAGGCTAAACAATGGCTTAGGTTAACTAAGAGCACATTTGAATGAATAGTGGCAGTTGCACAACTTTTCTTTAATTTATTTACGATCCTTTTTACCTGCCAGTTAATATCTTTGGCCCCTTAATTGTATCTGGTTGTAATATCAATTTAGTGAACATTTAATTTTGCCTCAGCCCTCAGCAAATGACCATTTGGCTGTCAACGCATTCACCTAAAAAAATATTTTTTTAATAAACTTTAAACCCAAATTTAGCTTTCACACATTTTATTTGCGCTATCTGAAAACTTTTTTTCGGCACTGTGGCATCAACGAGCGTAGTGAGCGATTTCGTTTGCACTTCGTGCGCCTTGTAATGTTGGCGATTACATGAATGTCTGAGATTTTTATCGTCAACACTAACAGCAAAAAAACAAAAAAAAAAAAACACAGAACAACAATGCAGGCGCGGATTGGTACAAAGTGCTAACGGACGAAGTCTGTGCGAACAGGCGCCAGGTTGCGCGACCAGCTTGCCACCTTTCCTCCGGAAAGGAGGAGCAGCAGCGAGCCAAACAAACGCTTTGCCGTCTTGAGATGATGTATGACGAAAGCAGGAGTGCTATAGAAACTACAACGACAACAACAACAATAATAAATTTAACACAGAAAGCGCGCATTTCGACGCTTGCTGTTGAATACTCGGTCTGTTCGTCCAGCCATACGTCCGCCCGTCCGTCCGTCCCGTCGTTGGTCGACGTGTGAAAAATGCCATGTTTTATGAAAGCATTTTTGCCATTGTTGCTGCTTCGCCTAATGTTGTGGCGCTTATTATTATTAGTCGTGACGTTTTCATAGCGCGGCGTGTATAAGTATTTGTAAGTATGTAGAATTAACACAAACATATCTAAGCATAGGTGCCGCACCAGTAACTTGTTGTTGTTGTAGGTATATTGTAAAATTAAAATGAATTCAGGTGCTAAATAAAATGAAGCTTTACCTTTGCCTCCACAGTTTTCGCTAATGTTTGGCAACAGACAAGTGGCAAGTGGCAAGTGGCAAGGAGCAAGAAGGAACCAATACGCGCGCGCACAAATGTATCCACATTAGGGTGGCGCAAAGGATTGTACTATTTGATTTTCTACAAAACAATAACACACTTTCTTTTCGTAATCAAAAAACTTAAAGTGTCGGAATTTTATGTTCTCACCTTCTAGAATTATTCAATGCTTATCCAAAAAAGCATCCACTTTTTTAAACAAATTCATTTTCAGAGTTCGTTCCAAGTTTCCTTGTCCTTTTCCTAGGAAATTTTTTTTTTATTGAAGAATAAATAACGTCGGAGAGTGAATGTTCTTATCTCCAGAGGTCGTTCTAGAAACATCGAATAAAAATTGTATAAAAAAAATGTTCGCAGAGGTCGCTCTATGTTTTTCATGTATTTTGCAAGGGAAAAGAATTATTTTTGTTGAAGAAATAAATAATGTCGTAAAATATTATGCACTCACTCCCTAGGATTGTTTGGTGTATATCTTTTAAATAAATAAATACGTAAGGGAAATTGAAAGTTTTTGTAAAAATTGTTTTTAAGCATTAAAAATTTTCAATCTTTAAATATCCAAATCTCCGAAAAACGTCAAAAATTTAACCCCGGCGCCCCTAAACGGTATTTGATATTATTGAAGGTTTTCTTTGAATTCCCTAGAAAGAGTCCCTTGAAAAGATCTAAAAGCTGATTTTTAAATTCAAAACTAGTTTTTTCCAATTTAAAATGCACAGAAAAAATTCGAGAGCATTGAGTCGCCAATAAATATTTTTATATTAGGTTAGGTTAGGGTGGCATGGCTGGAAAGAGAAACCCTCCCATGAACTTACGCCCAGAGTGGCCCATTGTACTGCCATATGCGAATTGCTCAATTCCCCTCTAACTCGGGCTCAAACCATTTCGTTGACGTGATAAACTTTAACAGTGCTTTTGGGTTAATAAGCGTACCTTTCCTAGCCAGTTTATCCGCTTTGCAGTTGCCCTCAATATTGCGGTGTCCAAGCACCCATATGAGTTGAATTCTATAATGCTAAGCCATTTCGTTTATAGATCTGCGGCATTTAGTGAGAGACTTTGTATTGTCTATGCATTAGTCCAGCGCTTGCAAGGCAACCTGGCTGTCAGAGAAGATGAAGACCTGTTTACTCTCCTTAGGATTTTTATATTAGTTCCTGCGTAGCCTCCTGGTGCTGGCCAGCACATTCGCTTGGTGGACGCTACAGTTATCTGAGAGTCGGAATAATGTTTCAAATTTTAGCTCTGAGGAGAAGACTGCGCCTCCGACTTTTCCATTGAGTTTGGAGCCATCGGTGTATATGTTGATGGCCTTATGAACATATTTGACGTGGTCTTACGTACCAGTCCTGTCGGGTTTGTATGATGACTTATAAAGGTATAAAATTAGATAGGTATTTGTATGAGAGCCATCTTCCGTAGTATTTTATGAGTGACCAAACGTGGGTTCCATATAAAAAACTTGGGCGGACAATGGCCGTGTTGATCTAGTGTACTATCTTAGGGGAGAAACCAATCGCTTTTGTGCAAGTGAATGGCAGCGTATCGGCTTTGTTTTATATTAAAAGAATAACAAGTCTGGTACGATTTTCTCTAAAGAACCAACTCAGCACGTGAAAGTATAACAAATTTAAATTTTACAATTTTTCTTTTACATATCTGAACCACCTTAACTTCCATACACTTCCACCGGCATGTGTGTTTACAAAAAACGTATTCTAGACGCGTTGGAGCGCATGTTAGGCAACTATAAAACTCATAAAGCGACAGCAAAACATAGTAAAAATTATTAAAAAAAAAAACGAAATAAAGTAAAAAAAAATTGCACTAAAACGTTAAGCTTCACTTTTGAATACACAAAGAGACTACTTAATACTTGAGTGTTGACGTGTTGACGCGCTTCACTTTGCCAAACCGGCAAACTTTCGCAAGCCCACCTCCACGTGTCCGTCCTTGCGCTCCTGTCGCTACGTCGCCTTTACAGTTGCCACTTCACTATTAGCACACTTGAACTACTGCACCAGTTCGACTAATTTATGTTTGTGGACACAAGTGTCATTTCATTATAAAAGTCGATTTATGTAGTAACTGTGTTGCAATGAGTATGAAAATTTACCTGAATACAGACATACATTAATACATACATAACTCTATATTAATGTAATCACAAACACACACATGCTTGTTTATGTTTTCTCTACGTTCGCTATGTTTCCAATTGTGCCTTTGCGTGTGTGTGTGTGTGTGTGTGTGTGTGTGTGTGTGTGTGAGCGTTGTTGGGTTAGTGCTGCATAAAGAATGCGACGAAGTGTTGAAAGTAAGCGACACAAATCGGCAAAGCGATAAAGAATTCTTAACATGCAACTTTGCATGTTCAACGTGGCGTATACTTGTTGTGCTGGAACTTATTAAATTGGCAGTGTGTGTTGTGTGTTGTATAAGGAAGTGTGTATGTGTGAGGTTGTGTAGCAGTGAAAGTGGAGTTTCCATGACGGAAGATGACGCTTAATTTGTGGCTGAGGTGCTAAAAAACAAAAATTTGGTATTTCGTTTTAAATGCAACGCATTAATTCCAATTAAATTCGTGTGGCAGAAAAAAAATATATAAATTCAGTAATGATAAATAATCAGCATTTGAATTGGTAAAGAAATAATTGTATTTCATTTGTATTTACTTAATTAAATTGACTTAGACATATTTTTTATATTTCTCCTAATGAAAATTGCCAGCGTTACATCTCCCGCCATTGGAAACGGCTAAAAGCAGAGTTTAGTGACGATTACACTGGCTATAATAGGTTTAAGCTTTGTTCACTCTCTCGATCTGCTTTTTTTGTGGATTTCTGGAGTTTTCTAAAATTTTGTATCAAACACTATGCTTAATCCTAATAATAAAGGTATTTATTACATTGTGTTAAATTGCAAAGATATCGAATTTATTATAAAATTCTGAAAAAATGAATTTCTGTATTTCTATGTAAATATTTAATTTGAAACGCCATCGTTTTACACATCGCATAAAGTTGTTTTGTTTTGTCTGTAAAGCTTTCGTTTTTTTCCATTAGAAAGAAAACCCAATTCATATTACCATTGAAGGATTAATAAAGCGCACTCTGATGAATTTCTCAAAGGAAAACTTTGTGAAAGGTAGGTTGAAATACACAGCAAAGCCACCCGTAGTGCTTAAGTTTTGGATAGTCGCATCTGTAAGAGCACGTTGTAGTGTTGGTACACGAATGGCTTATGGTCTCATATCAAATATATTCCCAAACATTTTCCAGGCTGAAGTCTTTGCCATTATCGCAGTGTAAGAATTCTTATTTCAAGCCACATTCAGGTGACGTACAAGGCTCTTTCCTCCTTCAAGTCAAATCTTCGTTAGTTCTGGAGTGCATTGAGAGTCTGATCACCGTAGCTGAGAGAAGCCGTATTCAAATTCTTTGGGTCTAGAGCATACTAGGGTAGATATTAGGGTGTTCGATTATTCGATTTTTTGTTAAACCGATTTTCGAAATACTCAAAAAATGGTAATTTGAAAAAAAAACCGGTTCTTAATTTTTAAATCAAGCAAAAACCTAGTAATACATACATGTTACTAAATGCTATTATTTATACAAATGAAATCCTTGGAAAATTAAATGTAGTCACAATTTTAGAGTAATTGGCATGAATTGATCTCAAAATAAAGCCTCTAGTTTTATAATAATGTCTCTCAATTATGACCTGGTGATAAGGATGTCACAAAAATTAAGACAAAACATAAAAAGTAAAATCCTAAAAGCGAGGAGAGGCAATAATCTGCAACTCATACATAGTCTCAAATTTTAAAAACTTGAGATTATACGAAATTACTGCATTGAGCAAATTGTGCGAGCTAGAAGGACTTGTTGTCAAAAAGGCGTTGTACAATTTTCAAAGTTTTTGCCGTCCTTTTATGACATTTGTCTAAATATATAAAATTTTCTAAAATATAGTTATTTGCTGCGTTCTTTCTACAAATTATTTGAAATTCGAATAAGTCTTATCAAATTGATAAGCACTCTCTGGTTGCCGTTTTAATAAAAATATATCGGATATAAAATTAGTCGATGTGTTGCCATATTTCTATCAAAGGCTATATCTTCACAACTACCGAAAAATCGGGTTTGGATGGGAAAATAAAAAATTGAATGCCATTATCAAATTTATATTTTGTCAGTAAATAATACTACATTCAATAATGGAGAATTCATAAAATAAATGTGAAAAGATGTTTTTCGAGCTTAATGCTCTTCAGTACTCATACAATTCTGCATCATTTTCCGGAGATAATGATTGCGTTAGTCCTTCATTTAAACCCCTAGAAATAGCTCAACATTCCAAGCCCAATAAAATTAAATAGTTAAGTGCTTTGGGCATAATTAATCTGATTACTGCTATTGCATTTTATTTTCCTTTAAAATTTTTCTTTCATAGAGACTTGTATGGTCTAATTTCTGTATATTTTAAAGTAATTTCTTGGGTTCATAATGTTTAATTTTTAAGGAACTTTGCAATTGCGCTCTTGCTAATCGTTGTATCATTCAAGTTATCCGCAATCGCTAAGGTGCTAACGTGTTTCGCAGAAACTCCACGAGTCGTTTCCAGGTTTGATTCCCAGCCGAGAGTAGAAAAAATGGCTATGATTTTCAAAATGGCAGCTATGTATATATATTTTCTATCGCTTCAAATATAATTCTTTCTGAACTAAATTTCTACAGGAAATCTATACGAAAATTGACACTGAAGATGGCACAACGCCGAAGCCGGTTTGTCTCCAAAACCAAACTTGACAAGGGATGACGGAAAATCGTTCCAACAAATATCAACATTCAACCCTGTCGGACAAAAAAAAGAAACAATAAAATCTATACTCTGTTCACAAATTATACATATTGACAGATTCACGCACTTCATTTTGCTTCTAATTAATTAAAATTATTTTTAAAGTAAAATATGATTTGTTTTCTAAGAAAAACCTTCCTTAAACTATTTACAAAATATACAATGAATTAACAAAATTTCATCATCAAAATTTTGAACTGCTGCCAAAACCCAGCGTCATTCAATTTTAATGTGAGGAAGTGCAAGTGTCTACAAGTTATCACTGATTTTGACAAGTTTTTTTACTAGCAGTTTCCACTATACAACGCAAAACATCGATTATTTTTTATATGGAAGGAATTGCGAAAGATCGTCAGTAAAACAATCGAAAATCAGTATTAATTCGTAGCTACTAGAAGCTTGCAATTTTTTGTACTAAAATTGAATGAGCTACATATCTGCTTATCCCAAAAAATTCTTAAAATTACTTTTAAAAAGTTCAAAATAATGATGAAATTCTTATTACATGTTTTCTACTTTTTTATAAAACTGTTTTTAAAATAATTTTTGAACAGAGTGTATATACTGGTATGTATGTATGTATAAAATGTTGCTTCTTACTTTAGAGCCGACTTTATCTTAACAATAACCATTCAATTTGAGACTAATCTAGTATTTCTCCTATCGTCATGAAAATGTGGGTTTAATAATTTTTGTGTTAAGTCCACACGTTTTTTGTTTATGCCTTTAAATTTAATTTTTGGTCTTACATACAAAAAATATCACATTCACCGTTTGGCAATAAAAACATGATAAATATTTGTTATAGAAAACGCTAACAAAATGTAGTTAACCTTCTGCGGTAAGTAGAGTTATTTTGTAGAAAGAAGACAGTGCGGCAGCCACAAACAAGCCAGAGCATCAGCGCAGCCAGTTTATCCTAAACAAACGGCAAACATAACTAAGCTTATGCAAACACAAAGGCGGTATGTACTTGTAAGAGAGCGAAGAGTTGAAAGACGGCCACCATGCGACGCAACCAAGAGACAAAGTGAGACGCAGCAAAGTGGCTATAATATGTCAAATCAACAAAATACATACGTGGCTGAGGCAGACAGCAACGGATTAGATGTCAGCGACACGTACAATATGCCGACAGCAACAAAAAAAATTAAAAAAAAAAACCGAATCGCAGGTTTGCTGGCAGTATGAGCGTGCATTTGCCATTGCACGAAAGCATGCCGCATGCAACAAAAATGATGCAAGTGACAAAGGTGCATAAACGAGTACAAACACACCTCAAAAGCAACTACTCGAAAATTTCACTGAAGCAAACGTTTTGAACATGAATTACCTACCTACTTGCCGCTATCTCTTTTGTTGCAAGCATTTATGTAAATGCCCTGGCAACAGCGACCAAAGTGAGCGGCAGCATTTTCGTGTGTTGCAGCTGTTTGGCATCGGATTGAGGAATGCTTCCTCGAGCAAAAGCAAAATGTTACACAAAAGAGCGCAGGATATGTGGCAAATGGCGATGCATAGCAAAGGACAAATAGCAAGTGGCACGCATGTTGTAAGTAACTACATAGCAGAAAATCAGCAACAAAATATGTATGAAGAAATGCAAGTGGCGTGGCGGAGGCTTTACAGAGTTGTTCATACACGTATTTTGCTGCTGTGCCTTCAAGCTTGACTGTGAACATTTCATTTTATTTATGACTGCCAATGCAATAGCTAGCAAAAAGCACAATGTGCTAGATCAACAATAACAACAATAAGCGAGCAATATGTAGACATAACAACCTGAAAACTGTGTATTTTTCTCATTGCCAAACACATTTTATGCTGCATGCCATTGCTGTTGTTCAGCTTTGTTGCTGCTTTGTTGCAAATGCAAATGATGTCTCGGCCGTCGGCAGCCAAGCAGGAAAGATGGTGATGGAGTAATAAAACGAGCTGAGCAAGAAGAAAGTGCAAGGATATTTAAGTTAACATATGAAGCGAGCGCTAGCAGCAAAACACGCACAGCATTTGTATATTCCTCGCCAATGTCAAAGGCCATGTAAATGTGTTTGTTTTCTAGCTAAATACATATATGTTTTTCATTTGTTTTGTATGCGTTTTAGCTACAACGGAAACATGCAAGACATGCCTTCTCTGTGCCAGTAAACAGCCGTCTGGTTAGCTGTAACACAAGGTTTTGACAAATCCCACTCAGTTTGCTTATATCTGACAAGTCTGGGATGTTGGAATAAATGACCAAGTAACAGCCGCAGCTGACACAACAAAATATGTGCGTGCGTATTTATAAAAGCATACAAATATTTCTTTCGGCTCTGCTGGCGGCAAATGAAATGAAAACTGCGTGAAAGGTTACAAATGTGCGTGTGTAGATGTAGTAAAACAGATGTACACAATGGAAATATTAAATGGCAAAAAGTCAAAACATCAACGATTTGACAACATTGAAGGCAAAATGCACATCACTGCAAGGTGTTGAAAAGATTAGCCATGGGGGGCGTATAATCAATTGTCATAGTTGCGGAGGATTAAAGTTGCTCGAGCGTTTTAAACTAAAATTATATTGCAGTGGTAGCAAGTCACTACTTACAGCAGTGGTAAAAAGACTTGAGGCGTAGCAGGGCCCGTTTTTTAACAACTTCCTCAGCCCGGCGAAGCTTCTGAACAGTGCATAGCACTACAACAGCACTTAACGCCATTAAGACTCAGATAAATCGCGGTCTCAACTGCAAGCGCCCCTGTGAGATGTGGTGGCTCTGGGCCAGTCGAAGGCTTTCCCCAGTGGAGTCTCTCCAGCTCGTCTCGCATGCCAACGACTGCAGGATATTGACTTTCGGCAATGGAGTGGATGACCGGTGCTCAAAGGTAAACAGCTATCTTCCAAAACTTGCTCGTTTCATGACAGGACGGAACCTGACTCTTTCCCCTACTAAGTCCATGGTGTGACCATTTTCCCATCATCTAACATCAGTCCAATTGTTAACAGCCCTGTGCAGCCCTGGAAGTCCAACCACCACCTAAAGTAGCTGAAGAACTCTAGCTGCCACGCAAACTCCACGTATCTCTGGCAGAATTAAGTTATGAATACTGCAACAGGTTAAACTTCTACTTATCCAGAATATCCCAACATTTACCCGGCATGTGGAGAGCCCCCGTACGACATCAACTACCAATTCACATGCCCCGCATAATTCACTCAACTTACACCCATCTTCCTGTTGAAATCATCCATTTCCTGGACTTCCCACTGTTGTCCTTAAAGCGCTGTATCTAGCCGCTACAACAACAACAAAAACATTGTGCATTTCACAACTACATATATGACCTCCTTATCTATGTCTTGGCGATCTGGTTGTCGTTTTATTCATTTCCATTAATGCTCAATTAAATAGCATTTCATTATCTAACAAAAAAAAAAACACAACGAGCGACAATTTTAAGGAAAACGTTTGAAATCTTGATGAAAACTATAAATTATTTTGTTTTGAGTTTTTTTCCAAAAAACTATAAATTATTTTGTTTTGAGTTTTTTTCCAAAAAGTTTAAAACTTGATTTTTTTATTTTTTAACTAAAAAATGGATCATTTGAAATTGAAAAGAACTACCTTAAAAAAATAAATATTAAAAATGCTTGCTTCATGATGACAAAGATCAACAATTCAATTTGACTTTTTCATTGGTTTTAGTTTTTGAATAAAGGACCTCTATCTAAATAAATCAATGAAGTTACTTTAACTTAACTTTAACCTTTTTTTAGGACAAAACAAAAAAGTAATATTTTAATAAAGTTGATTGCGTTAAATATTTATTGTTTAAATAAGGGCTTCTTTTTGAACTAAACTTTTAAAGATGAAATTTAAAAAGATATATTTATCTAATATCAGTGATTTTGGCGACCTTTAAATTTTAAATTTTGCTGGCTCGATGTCAAGTTTTTATAGTAATACAACGAGAAATTTGATTCCTTTTGTCGATATATTTCGATTGCACTTCGGCAATCGTCTTCAGGGCAAAGATTATTTAACACGTCCGCTCCTTTTGACGTGTAGTTATATACAACTGAAGCTGTTTATTTAATTTAAGTTGTTGCTATTTTGTCAAGAAATTTGGTTCCAGGTGCTTATTTTAAAATTTTTTTTACTAATTTAATTTGAATTATGTTTATACGAGTATCTCTGCCAGGTATGACCGGTTTGGCTCAATCCATCTGTCAGCTGCAAAATTATATCCGGCTTTAAACATTTTAGTTTAGCGAAAACTATAGATAATTTGCGAAATTAATATACAAAGTTGTTACGAAGCTCTAAAACCGTCTTTAGTCGTACAGTATATAACAGTGTCTGTATGATCGAAAAGAATATATCTAAAGTGTTCAGACAATAATTTTGCTTATTTATATTCATAAAAGTATCTCCAATACAAAATTAAATTAAGCTTTCACGGTTTCTTAGATACGAGTATTTCATCAATGACTTCGCCAGCTGTAATTCCAATATCACGATGCATTGCTAGAGCAGCTAAACCATTTATTCAGAACGTGACAATTAAAGATGTTTCTTAACTACAAACAAACCTTTTCCTTAGAGCATGATAAAGATTCCAAAGCTGTAGATAAAGAGTAAAGTACATAACTCTTGAGTTATGGCTTTCAATAAAACGTATATCTATTACTTATGCTTAAATCCCCAATAAAGCGAAGTAAATAGTTCACGATTACTGTTGGCCTATTTCCACAACTTGAATTCCACACAAAGCTAAATAGGATACTCATTCTATTTGCACACATTCGAATTTATATAATATTATATTTAAACGTAATAAAAAATCTGTACTGACTCAACACGGACTCCGTGTAAGCTGCCCATATGGGCGCGACACGGGCCCTTGCTCGCTAGGGTCTGGCCTGTACAAAAATCCATATGACCACATAAATTAACATTTTTAATCATAAACAGGTTGTCCGTCTTTGTCGCAAAATCGACTCTCGTGGAGGGGGCAATCAATTCCATTGAACCCCCTGGTATATATACATAAATATATATAAGATAGCATATTATGTGTATTGAAAGTGACATCCTAATCTACATTCAAATTGTATACATGGATTCGTTTTTTTTGTTAAATATTTATAGCTTTGTTTTATCTCCAGACATGGCTGTACAATAAAGTCAAATTCTATACTCGTCTTTGCCTATTTTTTTAAAAGTCACAGTTATACCTTTATAAATATATAAATGTTAAAAATTAATGTTGGGTTTTCTGTTGCCAACTTACTACAAACAAAATCGTTTTAATATATGAGTAACTTGGCTTTAAATTGCTTTAACTACCAAGGCAGCGAGTTTTGTTGTTTGGAATTCAAAAAGCCTGCAGCCTCTTCAACTCTCTAATGAGGAAAAACAATGTCAAACTCATTAGCACATAGAGACAAAATAAATGCGACGACGATTTAACAAATACTTACACCTGCATACCGAAAACAGACAAACAATCATACTTTCGTCAACAAAGCTTTAAAAGAGGGTGCTTTCAACAAAACACCTAACAAATAGCTTAATATACAAAGCAAAGGCGAGGGCGAGTGTAAAAACGAAAGAGAACAGTAAATTTAGGAAAACAAAAAAAAAAAACTACAACTGAGTTAAGGTGCTGCGAAGGGTGGGAATGAAAAAAAAATGCGCTGTGGCGCCATTTAAAATGTTGACTGCAACTCGAACTTAAATTCTTAGAAAATAGTTTACGAATAAAAAAGGAGCTAAAGAGACACAGGTGATGGTGAGTTTCGTAGGTGATTTTACTATTTAAATTCACAGTTTAATCCGCAAAAAAGTGTGAATGGCTGAGAAATGAGTGAAAACAGAAACAAATGGCTACAGTAAACTAGCAGACTAACGCTGGCCGGGCGTATTCAGGGTCAGCCATGCGGGCGTATACGTAACGTGAATCATTTCATGTTTTCTTTTTTTTTGTAGTCTCTGCGTCGCATTTGTAACCGCAATTTTTCTTCTTTTTTTGCGTTTTTTTTTTGTTTTTTTTTGCAATGCTTGCGTCAATGTACATGTTATTACAAAAGTCTAAGTGCTAGAGGCTAGTGACACAAGAAATGCCGCAGTTTTGGTTTGTAAAAAAAAATGGCTTTCAGGTTGACTTCTTTTAAAAAGCGGGGCGTTATAAATTAATTCTAAGACAAATGTATTATTTTTTTTTTGCATAACATGTGCGTTACTTAGAGTATGCTAAAAGGGATTTTTTCTATTGCAACAATTCTGGTGCAACATAAGGAAGTAGAGCGAGGAGAGGACTCGGCAAAATAACGAGCTGTATGGTGTTAGCGTTAAATTATAATTATTATTCGGTTGGAGTAACAGTCAAAAGAAAATGTCGGCATATAATTTTGCAAAATGACGGCTGAATATATTCATTAGGAAATATAAGTTAAACGAAGTAAACAAAAAACATGATTAAATTGTAAGTGTAAGGGAAAATTTTAAAAACATCGTACGCGTCGTAGACTAACCTACGGAGTGCGGTAAAAAAAAAACTGAACAGAATCCTTTGATACTCAAAGTTTGTTCGAGTTATTTAATGAAGAAAAAATGCGTTCCACCAAAATAATCTCTAATAAAAGATAGCGCCCCAGAAATAGCAAAATTTTCGAGTTTCCAAACCAACTTTTGCGAGAGTTTTTATATTTTTTGCGAACTTTTAATGGTGTTTTTTTTTAAGTTTTCAAGAAAATTATTGAACAAGATTTTTGAAATAGTTATAGTTGACTACTTTTGTTTAATAAAGTTTCTTAAAAGTATCGCGAAAGATTTGCTTTGGTAAAAGGCTACACAACTTTTGGAAGACTCGTCGAAAGATGTAGAAGTTCTTGCAATAGAAAACTCTTTTATCTCTCTTTTTTTTATATAGGAATAACAGAACAGGTGCTGACGTTTTTTCCCGCATTAAAACAAATTTTTTTTCAACTTCGTAAGGAAAATCTCAAAAATCTACGAATCTTTTTAGGAATGTGAAAGTTGGGCTTGCTTTTCTAAAATATAACCCTTGAAAATTGCATGCTGAATTTTTTTCTTTCTGCTTTATATTTTAAATGAACATTTGTTAAATTAATATAAATGTTGTGGTAACGCCTGCAGTTGGCCAACGACGAATCTTCTTACTAGGATCCGATATGGTAAGGTTTTAGTACTATTTTTGAACCGATTTTTTAAGTTGAAGATTAAAATTTAATGTATTAATGTTTTCATTTAAGTAATAAATTTTGAATTACAGAAAATTTGATTATTTTAATTTTAATAGAGTGAGTTTTGATCAGAGATGCAGTATCCATTAAAATAATATTGGCTGCACGATATATCGACCGTATATGATCGATACTATATATTTATAAAAATAATAGAAACAATTAAACCTTATTTATTAATTATTTTATTAAAACGCAGTTAAGGACAGAAGTGTAAAATATAGTGGTAATAAAGTAGTCAAGTAGGAGAATCAAGCAGGAGTTTAATAGTTGTCTTTATAAAATAGTTTGAATCAAAGGAAATAATACGTTCAGCAATATTCGGCAAAATAACGAAGCAATTCCTGTCTAAAGCGCAATGTTCCCTTTATACTTCTAATTTTTAGTTGCACATACTGCTGATAAAAGAGATGTTACAGTTGGACTTCCACATGTATCTGTGTTAGATCCGATTTGTTCAATAATTACATTATCAGAGATATATCAACTAAATTGCAGGAAGACCTAAATAAAGTCTATGATTGGTTATGCTTGAACAGATTTAAACTTAACGTCAATAAAACAAAATAAATGGTCATATCAAGGCGAAATTTTGAGGAAAACGAATTGCAAAGGCTAAGTATAAATAACGAACAGTGGGAAAGATGGCTAAAAAGTTATACTTCACTCAACGAACCTGTAAATACTTAAGTATAAGATACATACAAGACTATGGTGTATAGGTCTATAATTGAACCTCATTTCATTTACTGTCCCATAATATTCTTCATAATGAAAGATAGTCAAATATATAACTTACAAAAGCAACAGAACCGAGCAATGAGATTAATTCTTATGGAACGCTTTGACACACCTGTCAGAGATATGTTGGCCAAACTAAACTGGCTGAGCAGCAACTCTTTTGACTATACAATGAAGTTTATTAAGAATATTATAGAGGGAAACTTGCCCCATTATTTAAAGAGTAATATAAAATATGTCAATAATGTTCACTCCAAAAATACTCGTAACAGAAATAATTTTATTCTTCCGGCTTATAAAACAGAAGCAGATAAATGTAAGTTGTATTACAAGGGATTAAAATGTTTTAATGAGTTGCCGAATGATATTATATGTAACAATATGAATGTGAAAGTTCAAAAGGAAATTGTATAATTATAGTAGGGCCTTTCCAATTTAGCGTGAGACGAGCGGTCTTTTGAATTATTAATCGCAATGAATTCGTGCACTGTACACTTCAAGGGTTTGCCAGTAACCTATAGCGGTCCCACATGCAACCATTAAGTAGCTGAAGCTAATCTCATCTAAAAAAGCATTACTTGATCAAATTAGTGCATCGCCGTTTGGATGCTTGCCTCGCTCTTTATGTATATGCATAAATGGAAAATATATTGCGACCGAGTGATACCTAATCACTAATACTTTGCGGTCCAAATAAGTTACTTTAACTTTAGTTTTTAGTTTGGGCTATAAATTGTATATTTTAAGAACTACATATGTGTAAACTAGGCTTAATAAAACTGTAAGAAATAAATAAATAAATAAAAGACTTTTAATAATTTACAATAAAATAAATGTATATTTATAAAAAAGATTACCCACAAATAATCACTATGTCATCGTGAAAAGATATTGTCAAACAAAAACATATCGAGATACAAATATCGATGTATCATAAGCATCCATAGCCATTTATTTGTTACTGATCTATTAAATACAGAGGGGCCGATAGACCTTGCCGTTATGGCTGTTAGTAATTAGTTAAACGATTTTAAAGATTTACCAATTATTTATAGGTATAATTAAATAATAAAAATGGTTGATTATATGTGATGGGTTTTTTTTTTTCAAATTGACTTACATACATAATTTTGATAAGTGCATGCACATGATTTAATGTGAATGCCGATTTATTCTATGAAGTTAAAAAAGGAATCCATTTAATGGAAGTTAATGCAGTTCACTTGAAAAGTGAACAGATTCCACTAAGCTGTCTGACTTCGTTTTGATTACTTTGCAGCTAAACAAATATCAATTTTTCGACTAGCTATTAAAGATACATTTTTTTTATAACCATTTTCGCCTAAATTTTTTATTTTCAGAAACAAACTTCAAATTTGCAATCGTTTACTCAAAAAACTCTTAAAGACAGTTTCATAAAAATAGTTTTCCAAATTTGACTTCAGATTCAAAATAAGCGAACCGTTGCCCTCTATATAAAAAGTTCTACTTAAAATATCAATTCACCATTTTTGAGTTGCGTCTGGTTCACTGCACACTGCACATGCATTTTTTTGTGTGTATAAATGCTTGAATACGCCTCCATATTTATACAGCACTTTGTTGGATTGGTTTTGCGTGGTTTCGTTTTCATTAAAGAGACTTTGATGCAGTAACACAAAAAAAAAATGCGCTGCTAAATGTTTTCAGAATTATCGACAAGCTTAATTTAAATATAGATATGCGTATATATATATACGCGGATCTATTCACTTCTCTACGACTGTAGAGCACATCATTGCTAAACCACAATAGGATAGATATTCGCTCAAAAAATGTTTAAAATTACTAAAATGACTTTTAGGAAATTCCATTTAAATTTATGTGAATGATGTTTATGAGAAATATATACACTCATACAGGGCGTATGAGTAATATTTTGCTTTGCATTGACTGTCGGTAGCTGATTTCAGCGGCTCTCGTTAGTGCTCGAATATATTTTCAATGTACATAATTAAACAGAAAACAAATACTGTTTTTATTTTCTGCCAAACACATTTTTTGAAAGTAAAAACGTATTTATTAAACATGAAAGCAATATCAAGTTATAAAGTAAATTAGTTCTTCAATGCATTTGCAGGCATATGAGAGTGTGTGCGGGTGTGTGTTTGTATATGCAAATGTATGTGTAAACAATTTTTTTTTGTAAACGCTTCTCGCTGCATAATTAACGCTTTTTTTTTGAAGTAAAACTACATACATACATACATACATTATTATTATTTAAATTTTTGTTTTTTATTTGTAAAAAATTTATTTAGCTTTTTGCTTTATGCTGGCCAACTAAAGTATGCACAGCACTGCACATTTACATAAGTATACATTTCACGTGAGCACAAAAAAAAAATTATAGAAAAAAAATTCGCTCATTTTCCACGCTTGACGCATTAAAAGCAATGCATACGACTATGAAGCGAAGTAGTTGCAAAAATAAACAGCCGTTTTGCTTTCAGCTGGTTTCAGTTGTGAAAAATGATTTTAAATTAATTAGTACTAATGAAAAACGGCAAGTTTGCAACGCAATGCATTTTTTATGACTTTATTTGAATTTTTTCTCCGCTACACTGACACTCACACACACACACACACATGACTAAATCTAAATGCTGGTACAATTGAAAGTTTTTAATTTCACATTTTCGCACTTTGCAGCCATTGCTGCTGTGTTGGTGGTTGCCGCTGTTGCCATTGTTGTTGCTGTTGTTGCTGTTGCTGTGGCTGCTTTTGCCGTCTCCACTTTTATCGCTAACGCCATTAGCTGGCCAGCAGCCGCCATTGTTTCTGAACCTGTTCAACATTTCTTTGCTGCGCGCGCTCGCCATCTCATGCAAGTGTTTGTGTATATGTGTGTGTGTGTGTGTGTGCGGGCGAGCTAATTTTTTGCGGACTCATCAGCGAAATGAATTTGACGTTTATCCTTTCTACATCAGGCTCACTAATGCAATCTCTAAGCACTTCGCTGCTGTTCGGTATGCAAAGTGAATTTTTCTTTGTGGTCCATGGAACACAAAGAAGAGCTAGATACAAAAAAAAAAAAAATGCAAAGTACCAACACTGCCCACAAAGCAGCTACATGACCGCTACTTTCTGAACGTGCAATACGGCGTAGTAGCAGCAGCGGCCAACGTGGCGCTTGTTGGGCGACGAGGGCGTTGTAATCAGCGTTTATTGCTTGTAAAGCGTAGAAAATTAGTTGGGCATTGCAGTGTGGCTGTAAGAAGACGAACACGAAACAAAAGGCGTGCAAATGACTAAAAAGTGAATAAAGGCAAAACCGAACAAAAAATATAAAATTGGCGCCACCGGATGACTACCTTGAAACAATGAGGTCGCCTGGCAGCTGTTTTTCCTGTAATAACTACTCTTTCAGCAGTACAGTTTGGTGGGCGGAGCGAAGACAACAAAGACAAAAGATGTAATAATGAAAAGTGTGGTAGATAAGTGTTAATTTTAATGAGTTTTACTATAACAACATCGAACTTGTAGAGTTTTTCTTATTGAATTGTCGCTAAATACTTCACTGCATAAATTCAGTTAATTTTTAATTGATTATTGAAGCGCAACAACTCTAGCGTCTGAAGTAGGTTGAAGAGTCCAAAGAACATAAGTATATTACAAAGAAGGTGTAAGCTCCGTTCCGTTCCGCTAACAAAATATATTGGCGTTTTTCACCATACCGCAACGAATTTGACATTCGTTGACTGATATCATAATCCGATTCGATCGGATTGGATTTTTGTGCCGATATAACTTGCCACAGGGAACGAAAAGTTTTGCAAGTTTCTTCGTATGTAAGTTTCTTGGAAGAGTCAACATTAAAAAAGCAACGTATGTGGTATACACTGAAATTGTTGGGGATGACAAAAATTGATTTTTCTGTTCACTTTACCTGAACTCACCACACTTTTGCTCCCAAACCTTTAACTCACCACACTTAAACTCACCACACTTAAACTCACCATACTTAAACTCACCACACTTAAACTCGTCACATATTTATACAAAACGCCTAAACTCACAACAACTAAAACCACATTATCTAAATATATCATACAAAAACTCCCCACACCTAAACTTTCCAAACCTGAACTGGACTTTGGTTTACTATTCTTAGATCAAAATTCAGATGTAAAAGTTATATGTCACTTAAGTTAATTTTGGATTATAATTTTAATGCCATTTAATTTTAGTTGATTTTCAAATAAAATTGCTCCACTATTGATTGATCTTTTTTAATTGTTTTTGCATTCTTTTCGAATATGCAGGGTTACATATCCTTTAAAAACCCAATGCCAATAATTTCAGACAGTTTAAACATGGCGATATGTAACTTAAAATTTTGAAGTTCATCAACAATGTGATTTATATAATTCAACTCAATTAAGGCGTGGTTAATTCTTAGGTGAAGTATTTTAGTGTGGTGATTTCGGGTTTGCTTAGTTTATGTGAGGTGTGGTGAATCGAAGTTTCTTTTATTTTCTTTTTAAATTTATTTAATTATTCTTCTTTGCCTTTAGCTCTACGTATCTTAATTCTTATATTTATCATTATCATTTTCTTTATTTACGTACTTACGTTTTTTCCTTGAATTAGTCGTATTCTTAATCCCAATCTAAAATGGTTTTTAACTCGTTTCTACGTATTCTACTCTTTGCCTTATCCATCATTTTCCTCCCGTCATAAGAATTTAAAAGCCTCTGTGAAGTCAGGATTTGTATATTTGTTTTTGAATTTATGTAACTAAAAGTTGTTTTCTATACATTTATAAAAGAAGAGTAGAGGAACATTTCGAATAAATTTTGGAAATAATTTGCATTATTTCATTCTCTTTATGGATGTTTTATTTTGAATTTCAGCCAAATCTTTGAACCGAATAACAGTTTTTCGAAATATGTCCACAAGAGCTTCTCCTGTCAATAAATAAAAAGGCTCGCATACGATCCTTGAACACAGTTTTCGAGCAAAATATATAAATTTGGTTGCAGGAGAGGAGCAGAAATATTAAATAATATATAAGACAATTTTAAAAATTTATCTAATTTTATTTAATAATTTAATCGCGTTACCATTTCATCATTTTAACGTTACGTTTTTTTTATAATTTTCTGAATTTTTTCATTTTTTAGTTTTATAATTTTATAATTTTTTTACTTCATCACTTTATCATTTCAATATTTTTTAATTTAAACATTATAAAGCATTGCCATCTGTTTGACTTCATGATTTCATCATTTAACCACTTCATCATTTGTTCGTTTTAACCATTAATCATCCCTGCATCCCGTCATTGCATAATTTCATCATTTTATTTTTTTGCAATTTCGTAATTTTTCCTTATTTTATCCTTTAAATATGCCACGAATACATCACATTGCCATTGAATCACTCCAATATTTTACCACTTATCATTTAATTATTATATCATGAAATTAATTCAATATTTTATTAAATTGCTATTACATCATTTAATCGTTGAAGGTATGATTTTGCCATTTCAGCATGTTCTAATATATAGATATATATATATATATATTAAGTGTATCATTTCGTTATTTTAAAATTTAAATATTTTTTTTTAATCTAATATCTCATAATTTTTTGTTTTTTTTTGGTATTTTATCATTTGTGATTTTTCATTTCGTCATATTATAAAACTATCGTTTTATCGTATTATTTATTTTCATCATATTGTCATTTTACAGTTTTTTAATTTTGCAAGGCATGCAGAAAAATAAAAAAAAAAAAATTAAAGAGCTCTGTGTATTTTGTTTTTGCTTTGAAAAGCTTAAGTTTCAAAGATATTTTATCAACAATCTTGAATTGTACAGAAATCAATCTTTTTTAAACGAAATACGAAATTTGACAATTCAAATAAAAATAATAAATTAAAAAAATTGTATAAAATGAAAAATAAACTAAATAGTTTGCTTTGAAAAGCTTAAGTTTCAAAATTATTTTACCTACAATCTTGAATTGTACTGAAATCACTCTTATCTCAACGAAATAGGAAATTTGACAATTAAAATTAAAAATTAAAAAAAAAGAAATTTTTTTCTGCTGCCTGTTTGATATGTCTTGTAAGTTTTGGTAGTTTATAATTTTACCATTTTATTTATTTTCCTTATAAAAATATCGTTATATTGGTGAAATTTCGATAGAGTGTCCATAAGAAAATTTTGTAAAAATCACCAGTAACTTTTAGCTAATTGAAATTTGTACGCTATTATTCAAAATTTATTAGCTCCAAAACTCAAATTCATATACAAATACATATATCAATTTTGGATACAGTTTCAAATTTTATTTAAAAATTTGCTTATTTTAATTTAATTTTTTACAAAATTCCAATCTAACTTTTTATTTTTTGAAAATAAATGCAGATCTAATAAAAGAAAAAAAGGAACTTTGTATTCTTTTTTTTTTTTTTGGTGAACTTATCATTTTGGGAAACACTAAGTGCTTACGACAACTTTTATTTTTTGTTGCCAATACCAAATGAGTAATAAAAAATCAACATTTCTCGCATTCAAGCACTCGTGCTGTCTATGAGTTCATAAAAATTTGTTGCAGTATGTCATACATTTGTGCTAGTTGTTTTCATGTTCTTAAATAAGAACAAATATGTACTTGAAGAAATATCCGCCAACAAGCGACAGCAGAGCAGCGCTAGAGGAATGCGCTCTGTCCACCACGCGCTTGAACTTTGCCTTTTCCGGTTACTCAATTACACCATGCGCCAAAACTTAAAATAACCGCCGCAACAAAAATCTACTTGAAACAAGCAACTACAACAACAGCAGCAAAGTATTGATGGCAGTTAAGTGCTGAACAAACCAAACATTGCAACGTACACTCTCTTCGACTTCTTTTTTCTTTTCTTAGATGCGCTATTATTTGAACTCATAAAAACTTTCAAGTCGAACGAAAAATAAGTTTTTAGTTTATACGCAGTGTGGCGGTTGAGGCGTTGGTTTGAGAGAGGGTTGGTGTGGGGGTGATTGAGTGCAGGTGCGCAATAAGTAAATGCACCAGTTAGGATCAACTTTATACAATAAACTGTGGTCATGCGACTATTTATTTAAAGTTAAAGCAAAAGCATTGGAAGTTGCATTGTTGCAAGCGATAAAGAGTTGCTGCGCTACAGGTAGTTGCAACAACCTGAGTGTGTGTGTGTGTGCGTGTGTGTGTGCTTGGAAGGCATAACTTCAACTGGCGCGCATTCACTGGCGCGCATTCATTGTTTGTGGGCGTGCTATTAACCGCTTTTAATAACACTTTATTATTTATTTAGTGCGCATTTGTGGTTACTATTTGTTGCCATACTTGCTGCTGTTATTAGCGCGACATTGTTATAAACTTTTACTACAATTCATAGCCTTATGATCGTATAAAAGTACTCACCCACACTAAACACACTACCAGCAAACTATTTGCGGCTAATAACAAAAGTAGCTAAGACTCTAATAACTGCTTTGAGTTGAGGCATAAATAAATTTTGTGCAGCACGATGAAGGAATTAGCCGGTAAAAAGGAGCGAGTAGGCGAAAAATTTGCAAAACAAAAAAAAAAAATTAAAAAGCAGCAGCAGCAGGTGGTCGCTTTGACTATTTTGACAGTTGTGGCTTGATTGCGCACAACAAGTACAAAAACAACTACCTACAATACAATACATTAAATGCGTTGGTTATAGGCCAAGTACTGTGTGCTACATCGATAGCGGCTACGAGTCATGTGCGTGCTTCACGACACTACAATAAAATATGTAGATGCTATTTGTGATAGTCGTGTTTAAGGTATTTTGTTGTTGGCATTTTTATTTTCTATTGAATGCTCGCTTTCGAAGAATGCGCCAGTAGCACAACGACGGCAGGGTGAGGAACGAACGTGTATTCCATAAAGGCTTAGTTGACTTCGTATGGCGGAGTTTGGGCATTTCATTTGCGGTTTATTAGTTAAGTTGGCGTATTTTCAGCAGGACCTGTGTGTGTGTCTGTGTGTGAGTGTGTGGAAAAGCGGTATTACTTCGCCGTATCCTTATCACTCGTAGTTCGAATGTGCCGCCTTATACATACATACATACATGCCTGGATGCGTTCGTGCCATCGCAACATTTCGTTGATATTTATAACCTCTTTTGTCGTACGAAATTTGCTCGCACAATTTAATTATTTTATGGTAGTCCTATAATACTTTTATGTTAGTTTTGTTAATATGATTTATTTTTGAAAACGCGACATTTAAGATATTACATTTTTTAATTCAATAAGCAAAGTGCGATAAATTATAATCTTTCTGAGCTTTGCACGCTCCAAAGCACCAATAACTGCAGATTAAGTCGCACTTATTCAGCATATAAGATCCTATCGACGATTCTGTATAAAAGACGGAGGCCCTTAATGAACCAACTAATCGGACTTTATTATTGCGACTTCGGAACTGACAAATTCACCAATGATCAGATATTCATCGCTCGTAAGATCACCGAAAGATCCAAGATAAGAAAATAGTAAACAAAAAACACCTTTTAGTCGATTTTTAAGACGCTTTTGAAACCACGAATACGAACTTCCCATACAACACCATAGCTTTAGTTGAGTTTCCAGTTGAGTTTCGAGTGCTTCGTTACCAAACGACATTTAATACATTATATCTTTACCGTAGTAATGTTGTAAAGCGTAAAGCTGGTCTATTCGGATAAAATTAACAGAATTTTCTCCTCTGAAATGGAAGCAAAAAATATTGAGCTAGCAGTGAACGAGAACAAAACTAAATACCTTGTAGCAACAAACAAAATGTCGCACGTCACTGTTGGCAATTACAATAATGAAATGCCTTTTATAATTAGGTTTCAATATAAAAACCAAAGTATAACATCTGTCAGCAGGTGTTACTTTGGGAAAGATTGGCAATTGGAAACCAAAGCCCTTTCTCTATGAATAAAAATCTCGCTCTAAATTTCTCTTCTTGACCGCCTTCTCATATTGCACAAAGCCATAGACGCTGTTGACCAGCGACTGATGCCGAAGAAGATGTAATGATATGGAGCATAAAAATCCAGCGATTGCGATGGATTGGATATGTCGTTCGTATGAATGCTGGTGCTCCGGTGAAAAAATCTTTCGGCTCGGTCCTGATGGGTGAGCAACGAAAACACAGGAAAGAACAATTGCAGAATGGCCTGTCTTCGCTTAGTATGAGTAACTGGCGTTGTCTCGCAAACGAGAGTGGAAAGTAGCGAAGGTTTTTTTGGTCTCGGCTCACACCGATACACGTTTGTTGATCCATTTAAGAAGAAGAAGAATTTTACAACGTTTTAAATTTTGTAACTGCAGAATTACTTGCTGCAATGTTATTTGGCAACCAAGCAAAGTGCCGCGAATGGCATTAAATATGTAGATCAGTTAGAAATAAATTATTTGATAAAAAGAAAAAAAAATATGAAGATACAAATAAATTAATTTTAAAACTACAATCCGCTATAATTGGAAACATAAAAATTGATTATTGATTCCGATTTTCATGATAAGTTATTAGAGCTTAATTGTTTCTTCAATAAAAGCTATCTTAATTATCTAACTACGAAAGAGTTATGAATATATACATTTCTTTTTTATTTGCTGTAATAAGTTGTTCGACCGGTAGCCGAATAAGTTTAATGAGCGCCATTTGTGTGTGGAATAATAATGCATCAAGGGCCTTCTTTTAGTAACAGCATACCACTGATTGGGAGCAGGTCGATGGTTATACGGAAGTCTTAATTTCAGTTTGTATTAAAATGTTCCGGCTCATCACCAATTATATTTCCTGTCTCACTCTAGCTATAGTTTTAAGCTTCCTAGCCTTAAGGATTAGCGTAAACTATATTTGTCGTACTCTCACATTAGTCTTAAGATGAAAAAGCAACATTGCGGGAGAACATAAAAAGTAAGAGTCAGTCAGAGGACAGCACATAAAACGTTTGGTTTGCTAAAATTGTTTACTAAATTTTTTTTGCTTAATCTCTTCCAAAACTATCAAAAAATATGTATGTATTTTATTACCTTTGATTTCGAAGTGGTTCAAAAGATATTTGAGGTAATAGACAAGTGCGTCGACCACGTGTAAGTAAAATTCTTTTCTCGTTGCAATTTATCAAAACTTTGAAGGCGCGAAAACTATCTCACCTATCCATCTAATTTCACTTCTATTTTGTAAAGTATGAAAAACTGTTCTATGTGACCCAATGATTTGAATAATAATAATCTTTGTAACTTTCATAAATGAAAATCTGCACAAATTTAACGTAGAAATTCGATTTCAAAGTTCAAATATAGAAAAAAATGATTAATTTTCAGTTTTCATTGTGTTTTTGATGTTTATATAGACTAAAAAAGTATACGAATTAATAAGATATTTGTATTTACTGTAACAGTTAAGAATTACGTACGCTACTTTGCACGCCAATGGACGGTATCAGCTGCGACACGTTCCACTACAACATGAAGTGGTTCAATCATAAAAAAAAACTTTTCGATATGCTCTAATATATACTCTTTACAATAAGGCTAAAAACTCTTCCACTAATCTAAGTTTAGAGATAACTGTGACTGAGTTAGTTATCAAAAATTTATGACACCTTGTCCAATCCTCCCTTGATATCCACCAATGGAGAATGAACGTCAGAGGCTTTTCTTGAAGTTATTATGTTGATCAAATTTTAGGCTCTACAAGCATTGTGGATCTTTTAGTAAGAGCAAATTTTTAATTGAAAAATCCCAACTACAATTATTTTAAAGTTTTTATGAAAGTCCAAAAAGTTTTTTTTTTGTTTTTCAAAGCGTGAACGTATAGTGCGCACTCTTAGTTTTAAAACCCACTTTTTAAACCATTTAACAATGATTTTTGGATTTTTGAAAAAGTCGAGTATAATTAAATGTATAGAGTTAGCAATTTAAAAAATTTTTAAGGCACCAATTAATTCCACTGGTTAATTTTTTTCACACATGTTATTGAATTAGTAGTAAGATTTCCGAATTTAAATTTTACCCAATATAAAATACTTTTCAAAAATCATTACACATTAAATAAAAAACATTCAAGTTAAGCGTCGCTACTATACTAATCGTATTTGCTTAAATCACAAAATGAAAATGCATTTACTGAGGTTATGGAATTTCTTTCTAATTATTTTTTATAGCTTTCCAACCAAAATTGTTATATAGATTTTTTAAGTGGCACATCATCATAGCTCTGTTTTATTTATTTGTCACACTTTGGTAAGATTTAAGTATATTTTAAGTTATCCTCAATTTGCACTAACTACTCTCGGTAAACGCAGTTTCGATCTAAGTAATTTCGCTCCAATGTTATGTTATATTTTCCACTGTACCTTACACGAACTGTCATAACTGGTGCTGGTGTTGGCCACAACATTAAGACTTGTGTCACGTGAGCCTTTCAACTTTAATTTTCTTTCAATATGCATCCATCAAAACACAACAACATACATACTACTTTTCTATATATGTATGTATTTGTGTATCTCCATCGTGCATGAATTGCACATAAAATTTCGACTCGAAGTCAGCTTGTAAACTTTACTCTACAACATTTATGACATTTTACGTGGCATGGAATTTATAAGTTCGTGTTGCCTTTCCATTCGGAGCGGAAAACTGAAATGTTTTTGCCTTTACAGTTTGCCATCAGCGAGTTATTAGCATACATATGTATTTACCTACATAAATACAAACATACATAGTTGGTTATTGGGTTCATTTATTTTTTTCCTCTTTCCTCTAAACCCACCCCAACTGCCATAATCTATTTGATATATTAAATTGCATGGTCTGCTCTCAAAATTTTACATACAAATGTACAAATCACATTAGCTTCCTTGCTCGCTTGTTGTTTAAATCGAATATGTCAATTTAGACAACTTAGCGTCCAAATGAAATAAATCACCACTTCTGGTTTTTAATTTTTTGCTATTCCGTCTATTCACTTGACTGCTATGGGAAGCTCGACACTTGTTTTTTGTCGCAAAATTCATGTTATAGTTACTACAGATATCTAAGTAAATATGACTTGCATGTCACAAACATTTTATGTTACGTGCTGCAAATCAGTGGAAATTATATTATTGTATTGTGGTACTCACTGAGTTATACCACAGCTGAATTTCTAATTAAATAGTAATTTCTTTCGTGGAAATATGCATGTCATCCAATTTTAGACAGGAAATTATATTTCTATTTTTAAAATTGGCACATCAAATGTTTTCATATTTTGATTTGCTAAATCGATAAAACATGTCGCGACTTTTGTGCTGATTTAGAAATTTGCACGTATCTCCTCTTTTTGTTTAATATTTCTTAAGGAAAAAGTACACTTAAAAAATATTGTTTTTATGATAACAGTTGAATGATCGCTAGCTCAATTTCAAAGAAAATAAAGTGAGAATCTACAATTTACAGGTTTCGCATTAAAACTAAATATTTTGGGTTTGAGACTGATTTAGGAAAAATCCATCCAGAATGTCCACAAAAATTATAAAAGCCAAATAAATATTTTTATAGACATTGCATATACCCGTTGAAAGGCCTCAAACGGAGGTAGGTTGCAGCCAAATAATATCGGCTAGGCTATAGCTAGAACCTAATAAGCGATTGTGTTGATATTTGGTATGCTGTTCCTGGAACCTCTGCTACTCATTGTGTTACTAGTCATCTTCTTGAGGACTCCCGACAAGAACCTGCTGTCTATTGCGGCCCAAAGCAGAGCTCACACAGAACACCAGTTTCAATTACGTATGTAAATAATCTGGTGCAGTGCCCATCAAGCGTGCATTATTTTATGATCGAGGTTGTAAGTTCAAATATATATTTGCCTTACCTGCTAAGTGTTGAAGCAAAATAATGTTAAAGTAAAGTTAAATTTTGCTTTGTTTGAACAATAAGAAGTAGATGGCGCTATAATGTATGTAGTTTTTTGTTTTTGTTTTGCTCTTTTTGACAGCTAACTAAGCGCGCCTTACTAACCTTTTTTTTTTTGCTAAGTCAATAATAACTGTTAAATCGGAAGTTCTTATTTCATTATTAAAATAATACTCAGCGTCTTCGAACGGACGAACACATCGTTTTTCTTTTTGGCTTAGAAAATATTCAATACTTAGAAGGTCTGTCGCTCTTGATTTGTCATTAATTGGATTGGAACTGTTCCCAATTTCGCTTCATATTTTCTTCGGGGGAATCCAGGCTGAAAAATCCAAAGTGCAGAAAACTTTGTTAATGTATTACTGATACAAATTTATCCACTCTGTCTACGGCCCTCTGATTCGAGAAAGATTCGCGATCTGTTAAATTTTTTTGTTTACTCAGGCGTACCCCAATATCATTTAAGCATTACTGAATGCTTTGAATTAAGCTCAGATCACTCGCCACTCATCGCAACTAACAACATCGTGCAAAAAAGCATACTATGTTTTTTTTTGGGTCATTAAGTTAAAGACATATGCCATATAATCCTTAAAAGCAGGCGCATAAATAGATTTAGCTGTTGAATTACTGACAGCTATGATTCACGAAGCCCACAAAAGAGTCCAGCAAGCAATCCATTCCTCTCGCCAGAGTTAGGCCTACTTATCAAGCATAAAATAAGGCAAGCACAACAATTGACAAATGAGCCAGATTCCAGTGGATAAAACACTATTCAAAAAGGTAAGGAACGAGCTCAAGAAACGAATGACAGAGATAGGAAACGAATCAACAGAGGAGGGGGATATTATCGACTTTTTAAAAGCATCTTGTCAAATGAGTCTTTCGATAAGTCTTGCCTCTACAACTTAAGTAGAAGTAGATATTAAAAATTTTAACCGCAAAAAGTCACCAGGATTAGACAAAATCGACAGCAACACTTTAAAAAACCTTACCCAAAAGTGCATGCAAATACTGAACTAAGATTAGGCTATTATCCAGCGCAGTAGAAATGTGCAGGAACCTAATAAGCCTGAAAATATTTAACCTTAACTTACTCTAAAGTGTTTGAGAATAATGTTATTAGTTTTGGAAAAATTTAACATATCACCAGCACATCAGTTTGGGTTTAAGAGAGATCATGGAACACCAGAGCAATGCCATCGAATAGTAAATGATAAAATTAAAGCACTGGAAAGTTAACAATATTGTACAGCTGTATTTTTTGCATTTCATCGAAAATTAAAAGATTACCTCCTGCTCTATACTTCCCTTTGCTAAAGTAGTATCTAAGTAAAATTTTATGTTATAAATGAAGGTGTTATATCGAATATTTCTCCATAAATGCCGGCGTACCGCAGGGCAGCATTCATACACATACCATTCCTCTAACTACGAGAGTGAACTGGGTGACAGAAGGTGGACATGTATAGCTCACATAAAATACAAAGTAAAGCAACTAAACCAAAAACCAAAAGCGATGTAGTGGCTCCTTAATAAGAACTCACGATTAATCTTGCAAAATAAAGTGAAATTACACGAAGGAAGGGTAAAATCATTGGAGTCATTCGGAGCCCCAAACTTAATTGGATGCTGAAAATCGAGAAGCGTGCAAGAAAGGCCTCGGTGACTCTCTATGCTGTTTAAAGAATGTTACACAATAAATGGGGACTAAGACCAAAGATTGTACACTGGATGTACACAGCTAAATATATTCCGAATTATACTCTCATACGGAGCGCTGGTATGGTGGTCAGCTCTCACCAAAGATTATGTCGTCAAGAAACTGGGGGAAATTCAAAGGTCAGCAGCCGTCGGTGTAGCGGGTGCAATGGTAGATAAGGTTTCGATTTCCAATCAATACGAATATTTACTGAAATTGGCGCCTCGCCAGACACATGTGGAGTAGTATAGGATCGTGCGGGATTACCCGGCAGTTTTGGGTGTCCTATGATTCGCTTAAAACTAGAGCTCCTTTAGAAATAAGCAAACAAAATACGCCCAGGGCACTGGGCTGTAGGGGAACATGCCGAATGGAGAGGCATACCCTTCAGTAGGTTCAGCCGAAGCAGCGAAGACCTAGTCTCAAACGAGATAGCTGCTAGGATGAGGTTAAAGGCACTCGGCAAACCATTCCTGCAGAGTATTTCAGAGTGCAGACGCCTCCTTGAAAAAATTAAGAAAAACTCGTACTTAAAAGTCTCCAAATACCGCATGTTCAAGAAGAGATAGTAATAAATAATTATCAAAAAATATGTTAATTAACTGTGTGACCGCTTAATTCTAATAATTTTGGTACATATAAACCTAGTCAAACGCATCGAATGATAAAGCAATATCATGGTTTAGACTTATTTGATATGTAAAAAATTTAAAAGTTCTTACAACGACAAGACATATTCCTTTAATATGGAATTTATATGTACCATTTGCGAATGAAAGTGTACAAAAAAAATGTATATATGTTTTGCCATTCGAAAGAAATTAATATCAAGATTATCAAGCTTATTTTTAGTGGACAATTAATCGGTTCTGCACAGTTTTCTGCTAGATTTACTCCGGCTCCAGCTGATTGTTCGACACTTTCGTGCTTCCACTGTGAAACTTAAACAAGTCTTACGCTTTGCTTTTATCATTTCCTTTAAATAGCTTGTAGCTCAAAGAAATTCTTAATGCTTTCGCTTGGAGGATACCAACGAAATCAACTGCTTGAATTGTAGCACTCACACGAAATTTGCACAAATAAAAGAATAGGAGATTGTTTTGATACTTAAAAAAATAAAATTTTATTTTTATCTTAATAAGTCTAATTGTGTCTCCTAACAATAGTCACTTCTTCACTTAAGCTACAAATTTATTATAATAGATGCAAGGACTTTTCAGTAAGCCTTTATTTTTCTTTTAAACTCTATCTAAATTAACTTATCTAAGTGAAATTTTCTTAAAGTGCTCTTTAAATGAACTGAGAATGAACTTTTGTATTTGTATGCGTGTACTTACAAATAAATCACATTGTCCGTAAACACAAGCGGTAAAAAAAAACTCGTTTATGTATTTTTTCTAAAATAATCAGATAAAGTTAATTTATTACAATATTTACGATGCCTGCAAATTACTTGTACACATCTATTTATGCGAGTATGTAAATATGCATATTAACTCATGTTTAATATAATTTTGTCTACTAAGTATTTAACCATTTGTATGCCTTTTATGTTTGTCTGTCATTTTATTCCATATCATTGGCTTAAACACCTTAACATAGCCAAACATAGAAAAGGGAAGCGAGTGAGCGAATAAGAAAAAAAAGTGCAAATGAGGAAAGACACGCACATATCACATCAACAAGGAAAAGGCGAATACTATTTGCAGGTGAACACCTACACGGGCACACACACACACACACTACTAAGCGCTTTCAATAAGGCACCCTGTGGCGCCAGCCATTTCAATCTTTCGAGCCCCCCTCAGGAACAATGGTGAACACAATGAAATTAGCAGTTATCGTTTACATTAGCGTTAGTTACTTTGGTTATCTGTCGGCTTATTTGTTGTTGTCTGTCTGCGGCGTTTGGCATTGGCATAGGATGGTTTGTCTATTTTTTTTAGGAGCTTTAGCGTAGAGTTTGGTGAGAATAACTTATCTCAACTTTGCACGCTTTTCTTTCACGCTCTGAATAAAGCTGTTTTTAAATCATATTTAAACGATTAGTTGTTGAAAGCTGTAATATGTAAGGCAACCTTAGTAAGAATTTAACTTACATATGAATTTGCCCATTAAAGATCGGTGGTTTAGTGCGCTGAAAGCGAAAAATATAAAAGTCAACTAAATGGTTTTTACCAAAAGTGTATCGGGAAATACTTACATATATTGTATAGTACTTTTCCTGGTTATAGCACAAGCAAATATTAACAAAGTTTCACTATTTTTTATATATTAAACTTATATATAAAAAAAAAAAACTTTTGGTTTAAAAAACAAATTAAAATTATTCAATAAGTCAAATTATGATATGTGGCCCAACGAAAGAGGTTTACAAAAATTAAAATTTTAAAATATTTAGGAAAGGGTTGCCATCTGTATAAAAAGTTGAATAATAAAATAATACAAAACTCAAATGATAAATTAAAAAAAAAGATTAATACGAAAGATTTTAAGATACCTATAAAATAATTATGTTTTCATTAGGGTTGCCACTTATTCAAAACTTAAATTAAAAATATTTAATGAATTAAGTGTAATAAAATAAAATATATATTTAATTGTTTTTAATCCTTAAGGCCGATTGGTTTTTAAGAAAATTATTAGGAAAAAACAACAAAATATATAACAATGATAACATTTCCAAACTGCAAACAGGAAGGTTGCCAGCTGTTTAATTTGTATTGTTCTTTGGTAAACCGGTAACTTAATTTTGTATTTGAATGTGTGTCATAAACGAAAAAGATTTAAGAAAAATGTATTTTGTAATATTTATAAAAGGGTTGCCACCTGTATGAAAGAATAAACATATTAGATTAGGATGAGAAAAAATTTAGTTTTACACTATGGGGAGTTATTGCTAAAGATTTTCAACATCATTTTTGCAAAACTACATAAAGTAGGGTTGCCAAATGTTCCAAAATAAAAAAAAAAGGATTTTTTTTACTTTTAAAATTTTTTTTTGTAGTTTTTGATGATGCTCTTTGAAGTGATAGGCATCAATCGAAAAAGGGTTATTTCAAGTTTTTATAAGGGAGTGTTGCCACCTGTTTAAAAAAAATTAAGATGTGTTATTACAACTGTGCTCAATTTTTTTCTTGATGATTTTGACTTTTTAGTGCCCTTAGATTTTTAAGTTTAAAATTGTACTTAATATTTTCACCAAAATTTCAAGTGTTAAAAAACAACGAGGTTTTTTAAAGCAGCGAAACACTTATCACATTTTTTTTTCTTTTCTTGGCCTATGAAACAATTTTTTATATACATTTTGAAAAAAATTTTCATTTTAAATAAAGGTAACTTTGAGACACCTCAAAGTTGATACATTTCTGATGAATGTTGATTGAATTATTTTAAATTCAAAACTGGTCACTATGTGTATATATGTCGTATAATTGTGATAAGCTCTATATGTACATGTATGTATATGAATGTGCGCGAAGTGTTGTGTGTGTGTGAGTTTCGGTAGATTGGCTTTATTGTGTTCGCCAACTACTTAAAAGGAGGCCGAGTGTTTAACCTGAAATTACTAACCGCAAGTAAACCTGCTGGAGTGTGCAGCAATGAATACACTTCCAAACATATTTATAAACATATATTTCTGTTAACTTCGCCACATTTGTTTGTATGCTAATCACACATACACACACACCTTGCATCAACTGACAGTCGCGCCATTTCGCTACATTTCGCCAGTCGCTTGAGAGCGCTGAGGAAATTGTATTAAAGGCAGCACACATACACACACACATACATACACACACACACACACGCACACATGTACACATGCATACATTAAACAGCAACAATTGCAATGCCGTGGGCAGTAAAAATGAGACAACAACAACAACAGCCACCCACGCAAATATCTATTTAGCCTCCGAAATGTGCTAGTACATTTTGCAACAACAGCACTGCCGCCGCCGGACACATACGCCAAACAAAGCAACTCAACGCAACTCAACGCAACTCAACTTGTAGCAACTCCTGTTTCCTGCCAAAAGGCACACAAACACACTCGCATACTCGATTAACACATTTGTGATGTTGTTCAAGAGATAGGCATTTGAATATTTGCCCAAACGGGTTGAGTTGACGTGGAACGAGCTGGAACTGCAAGTGACGACAGCCCAAGGCAGATGGCGTAATTTTTATTGCCATAGTATTTGTAATTGCTTTTGGTTGTTTACGTGTATGTAATTAAGTGAAAACCAGCTAAGCCTTCATACACTTGAACGCTCCCCCTAAGCTTTCTATTGCATTTCTTGCTTGTCGTCTAAGTTAACATCCTGCTGCTTGTCTGTCTGTCTGTCTGTCTGTCTGTCTTTTAGCACAATCGCTAGAAGCTTAACTGCCCTCTCATTCTATCCCTCTCATTCTGTCATTTGCACATTGAAAACCTTTGTTTTAGCCAACTCGGCCGTTTGTCCACTATTTTATGCATTTTCTGAATTAATCTTTGTTGACAGTTCCTTTCGATTATCACAACATCACGGAAATTTTCGTTTCGCTCGAGGAAATTAAGAGATACGCAATGCTTATCAGTAAAATTTTTTTTGAAATTATGTATTGCTACTTATTTATTGATTATTTTACGCTTGTTTTATTTGCCTCATTTCATCCACAGATACGTAACCCATGTAATTTGTTTGGTTAACTGAAAAGTGGTTTTATATTAGCAAACGATAAACTAGAAAATAAATACTGCAAAGGAAAAACAAAATGGTATATTTTACTGTAGAAAAACTTTTTTGAGCTGGCTGCCTCCAGTATGAAGTTTAGACATTAAGCTCGCATTTTCTTCATTTACAGTCCCTGAAGGTGGGTGTCATTCCGACTAGCAACCACCATTTCGCTCCCATCAGTTGATAAAACAAATCCTACAATTTTGCCTTTATACGATCTCAACATAGTTTTTTAACCTTGACAATATAGTCAGTCTTTTCATTTCCATCAACGGCTTTGTGTGCTGGAACCTCGTTGTAGTGCACAGTTTAGGTCTTGATAAACGTCTGTAATCATCACCCTTAAATCATCAACTTTTTTATTTACCATATTTAAGGAAAATAACATTCACATAAATGCTATTTAAAGTAAAATCTGCATATGTCGTCAATGGATTTCTCACACGAACTCTACTGCCAACTTTGCACCACTTTAAGCTGTGATCAGACCGTAATGTGAACTAAAAACTGTTTAAGTAGCTTTTACAGATATCCAAAATAACTCAAACCAAGCTACAGCAAGCCGTTTACTTTTGAGTTGATACTTCGTAGAGGTTTGAATTTATCATATATACTTTTGTGGAAAGCACTTTTTAATCCTACGAAGTATTTTCTTTCGATTGAAAAAGCACAAAAATCTATCGAGATTGTTAAAAATATTGCAAAAAACATTAAATTTGTGTAGTTTTAGAACTCTCCGATGCTTTAGTAGAAAATTTTTTGGCTCTTGCAATGAATTTTAACAAACGTATAATGACTATAAGTTCAAAGAAACATATTGCAAAAAATATTAGCAAATAGTACTAAACACATTTTATTATTTCTTAGATTCGATTGTAGAAGAAGTCTATTGTGTCCACGAAGAGCTCCTCATAACACTCTTGTCAGCTATAGAACCACCTGAAAGCTTATAATGACTGCCAGGGTATGGAAAGTGTGTATATGTTGTTCTCCTGGCCATGGTCGCTTCAGAGTCTTCTCCCGTCAACGCACAACGTCCTCACACTCCATGAGCAGGTGCTCACCTGACCGAGCCACAGAAGCGACAAAGCTCGCTCTACCAGATCTCTAACTAATGCAAGTGAACTTTCAGCCTGCAGTGACCCATCAGTATGCCTCTAATAATTCTCAGCCTTCTCCTAGGAAGGTCAATGAGAAGCTTATATCTTTTAAGATTGTAGCCCCAATAAGTCAATTGTTCTGTCATATTTTTGTTATGTTTTCCGAGTACAAATTTCTTAATTTTTTAGTTTTCTTCCTGCGCTGCTCTCTCATGGTGATAGGGGTAGGGGCCGCCGCTTTCCTGGTTATTAAAACAGCTGCTACATTGCCATATAATTTAATATCCATATAATTTGGATATGGCTTCTCCTAACCAAAGCGTTAATCCACCCAATTTACTCCTGAATAATAAACGATTATTTAAATTTGTGGGAAGCCTTAAACGCAACTTGACTTGAAGTATGAATTCGATAGTACCTACGCAGTTAAGTAATTAGGAAAACCGGAGCTTTATTGGTGAAATCCCAAAAATCACCGTCTAGATTATTTGCAAATAACTAAAGGGTTTCTTTAACAACAAGGTTCGAACAGAAGGTTCCGCAAGGAGTTTTAGAATTAATTAAAGAAGTTCTTACTAAAGGCACTTTTTCCAAACACTTTGCGAAGGTCATCTTCTCCGACGGATATTCTTTTTTCAAGATCTTCGGATCATCCCAAGGAAGATCAGTGTATGAAACAATAACTCTATCATAAAGCAAGGATTTAGAATTTTGGTATAATCTCCAGCCTTAAATAAGAGCATAAATTAGAGAATATTACAAATATTTACGATACAAATTTAGAGACTTTAATTTGGGAATTGCCTACTGGTCTTAAAATAATTAGTTTCTCTCTATTAGAGACTAGACACCGCTGATTGAGTTCCTACGAAAATATATGCTCTTATAACTTACTTGTAATATTTACTTTTCAGATTTTTTGAGTGGATATGTCAAAATGAGCTTTAAATCTCAACACAAATCTTTACATAAATATATTTGAAAATTATTTCAAAGCTCATATTTATGTCTGTGTTTGTTGTGTATTTCACTGATTGTAATATAAACGGCGTCAGTAGATTAAAATTTACTTATTAATAAACTCGTGCAACACAAAGCACCGACGCTGCGCCATACACAGGAAATTGCAGCAAACTCATACACGTGTATATGTAAATACATAAATAATATATCTAGTATGTAATAAAATATAACGACGCCAAAGTAATGAAATAATCACGTTGCAATGAAAATAACCAAAAATACCCAGGCAACCAATCGAGCGAACCACCAAACGACCAGCCAAACAACCGACCATCCAACGCTACCAGCGGTAATCAATTCGATCTGCCACTAATGGTGTTTAGCGGCGATGAAAAAAAAGTCATTAAGATTTATTGCAAATTCATGTAATGTATTTATATAAAAGTGACTCGTTACTGGCGGCAATGCAAGTCTGCCACACGCTTGCACATTTGCTTAGTTAGGCTTAGTTGGTGCTGGCGCGACGGTTGGTCGGGGAGTCACTTGTAATTTAGTTTTATTTCATTTCGAAATTTGATTTGATTTCGCGCTGATATAATTTTCTGATTTCGCAAGTACAACACGATAATGTAGATGACACAGACAGTATTTATAGTGCTTAACATAATTATACGACACTCATTAAAGAATTTTTATTTTGTTATAATTTAGTTTTTATCTTAACTTTTTTTTTAATTAAACTAAAAAATGTGAAATTTTGATGGAAATCTGTTAAATTAATTAAAATATTTTACAAACTTAAATATTTTTTTTTATACATTTTTTGTTAGAGAATAATAAAATGCTGTAGGTTAATTAAGAAATGGGCAGATAAATGACCTTTGTATACTTCATGCATTAATTACATTGTTTTTTATTTCTCCAACCAGTTTGAGTAGCTTTTTACGATATTTTTCGTTTCATAAAACATTCATAATTTGTATTTCAGCCATGTTAATAATAATACCCGAATCAAGTATACCAAGTTAGAAAAATACTGTCTTCGGCTATGCCTATGAAAATCATTAAAATCATATAACCGATATTTCAATAATTGCATTTTGGCTCAAAACTCCCTTATTAAATCAACTAAAGACTTGCAGTTTTCCACAAATATTAATAATTAATATTGGTACTATAATAGCAGTTAAAATTATTAATATTGAATTAATATAACATATGGCTCCCACACATTTCGTCCATTAATGAAAGGTATAAAGGAAATTTAGTTTTCTTCAACTTCATTGTACAAAAATTTGTATTTTTGCAGTAGAGCTTTGATTTCATGACCGCCATGTTGTTGATGCCAAATAGCGCCATGACTCAGTGCCTTAATTTCTGATATTAAGTGATCATGTTGTTAATGATCAACATTTATAGCTAACCTTTCAAGGCTATACTTTTTTTAATATACTATACGAATCACTCAATTAACTATGATGGTCGGGTGTAATAACAACTTTTGACTTATTCCGGTGCTTCCACCGCGAAAAAGTGAAAATTCCGCTAAATGACATGTTCTTTGTTGTTGTGTGTGGTCTAACATAAACGAGTATTGTCAAATTTGGCGAGTATGGAAATTGAAATTAGAGATATACAAATTAAATAAAAAATGGTTCAAATATATTTAGTAAGGGTTTCATTAATCCATCGAAGCATTTGCCAATACATTTAATGAGCTAAATTGACACTCCGAAAAGACCAAATTATCCCGCACCTTCTGCCAAACTACCAAAAAAAAAACTACCACCAGCATTTAGTTCCGAGACCGACACAGATTCGGATGCCGACTGGAATAGACACACATATGTGGAGGAATTTGATACCGAGTCAAGACCAAAACGGAAATGGTTTGTTTAGGCGAAGTCCGTACCCGCAACACGGAAGCGTTGGGTACATGACAATCTTGATTCCAGAATTAATTCGATATGTTTGTGAATTTCTTCAGCCCCTATAAGGGCTCTTTGTATATTCCTGCATTTTAGCAAAAAGGACTTTAAAAGTTATTTGTTTCACGCAATGCTCTGCGATTTATTAAAGAGCTATTTTGAATCAATAATTATAAAAATAAATAAATATTTATTTAAAAAAGAAATATTTCGGTTTAACTCTTTTTCACAAGAAGCATCGAATATATCGTGCAACACTGTTCAAACAACACAATTTATAAACAAACATACATATTCATATTTGCTTGTAGAACACTTACATCAAAGGCGGATGCATATATAGCAAGGGCAATAAAATTGTCTACAAGCTCTGTTCCAATTGGATCTTCTTCATCGACCCAGAGGAACTTTAAAAAATTGGCCACCTTTTTCTCCCATATTTTTACACCGAAAGCACTTTTCCATTGCGGATATTTTAAATTAAATCGCAATTTTACACTTAAATATATTTATTTTCAAACAAGTATTTTATACAATGTAAATAAAAAAAAAAGTAAACAATTGTATATTAGAACGATTTTCCGTCATCCCTTGTCAAATTTGGTTTTGTGACATACCGGTTTCGGCGTTGTGCCATCTTCAGCGTAAACAAACTTTTACATACGTAGGACCACTTCGAATTTGTTCAAATAAGAAAATATAAAAATATCAAACCTGCTTCTGCAACCGGTTTAATGTGTCTTTTGTATAAATAGTTATGTTTTAGGAAAAACTCGACTCCAGCGCAATCTGACGGCCCAATTTTGCGTTGGCAATGCATCTCTAGAAAATTAGTCATGAACATAGTTTTAACAAAGAACGTTGAAGAAGATCCATTCCGTAATTGAAAACGATTGGGCGAAGAATGCTTACATATTTGAAATGACTCTGCAGTAGAGCAGTGAATTCTTAAAGGCGCAAAAATGTTAGAATCCTTGTTAAGAAACATAAATATACACGATAACTAAATGTTGTTGGCAGGTGACTTATTGAAACACGTTTTAAATTCTCTGACTTATTGAATCAATGAGTTTTTTGTTTCCACTTGTTTTTAACTTTTTCAACTGCAAAAAAATATTTAAAAAAAAAATATACACAAGCCTCCATTTAAGGCAGTAATTGCGGGCTGCATGGACAAATAAGTACAACCATAAATGGACATAACATAAGACAAAAAACGAAATAGTTGAGCATTTCCGTGAGTGTTTTGAATTTATGTTAAATAAATAAAGGCCAATGAATTTAGTATTCAGAATATTTTTTATGTTTTTTGGCAATAAAAAATTCATAATTTTGCATCGACGTTCTTTGGTTATACGATATTACGGCGCTACCCATCGGATCAAATTTTTCGAGTAAATATTTTTCTTTTATATTAAGTATGTATGTATGTATGCATACGCATATAACACAAAAATGAGTTTAATCGATACATAAATGCGATTTTTAGTTATAATACGACTTCTGCGACACCTACCGCATCTATTTACCATCAGCCTAGTTTTGAGACGAAAAAATATTTGTCCTTGTACTTTTATGGAAATAAATGGAAAATCGGGTTTTCTTTACCTGCGTGTCGTATAATTGTGATAATCACTATATGCAGAAATTGAGTGTTGCACATGTTTATTAGAATTCAATGCTTTGATTCCTTTGGTAAATGTGTGTGCCTGTGTGTGTGTACGTGATTGCGATGTACTCGTACTTGCATAAGAATGTTTAAGTAAAGTATGTTTGTTTGTGGCAGTTCATCCGCTTTGTCAGCGCTCAAGAGTCACTCACCGGGATTGCTACGCTTTGGTTACCGCGCAGCCACATTTTAGCTTTGCGGCCGCAGCTGTGTGGCCAAAATTTGGGGGCAGCAGCAGCAGAGCAGCCAGTTGTAATATCCACAAACAGCCAGTGTGGCCCTTCTACCGCTGCAGGCGCAAAAACTAATTTCTGTTTTGGGCATAAACCACATTGGAACAAGGCAAAGCGGACGATGTGAATAGCGTGAAAAAAGCAAAAAACGCAAAAAAAAAAACATGGCGCAAAGTTGAGGTGGCCAACCAAAGGTATTGTGGCAACATCAAACAAAAAAAAAAACACCCAAAGTAGCTATGCTCCCATGTCGTGCTGTGTGAATCCTTTTGCGCGCTTACTAACGACCAAAAATTCCTCGTACAACCACAAACTTGTAACCGCAAAAACAACAAGCAGAGCCAAAAGTTAAAACAGAAATTGACTCAACTATTTGCGAGTGAGGGGCCAAAGACTGTGAGTGAGGGGAGACTGTGGAATTTCTAGTCCCTTATCGAAACTGCAACCAAACTGCGAACTCTAAACAAAGCGCGAATGTAACGAAATCAAAATAAATGCTTTACGCGACTTCTGGGAATACGTAGGCGGGTTGGTCGACGGAGAGAGAGGTCTGTAGAATATTCTCGTGTCAGATGCCAGCGCTCCGCTTATAGCTGCGCGTCTTCTTGCGCTTTCAGTGAGTGCGCAAAATCGTTGTAGTCCATCTTCCCATCGCCCATCACCAACTTTCTAAGCGCTTATGTTTTGCCATTCATTGTTTTGTTGTTTTTTTTTTTTTTTTGCTGGTGGCTGGCAGTCGGGCTGAAATTTGTTATTCTCGACCGAATTCTCAATCAAATAGACACTGGCGAAAGGCATAGACAGCGAGCGAACTCATTACCAAGGCCCGTCAACGCCAAGCCGGCAGTCTTCTCTCCATTCCCCACGCAAACAGAGAAACAACAACACAATCGCCATCGAAGCGCCGGACGTCATTAATGCGGTTCCAAAAGCAGTCAGTTAGCCCCAAAAACGCTGCCTAACCGGCTGCCAGCAGCGAAGCAACATTTGATGGCTGCAAATCAAGCCACCCGCCTTCAAACGGTTATTTTTCAGCTAACCTTTCCCTCTCCCTCGTACATCCATCACTCGCGCGCAGACAGTGGCCCAGCAGTCTTCAACTACAATTCACTCGCTGCGCGAAAACGTGTTACAATCGCATATGTGTGTGTGTGTGTGTGTGTGTACGTGAAGTTCATAAAAGAAATCGATACTTCATTAAGATATCCTGTTTTGCCTAGGCGCTTCCTGTTTTCGTTTCCTTGATTACTTTAGCCGTTGCTGCCGCGAGGCTTATGCGCTCACAACTGGAGCAACGTCTGGCGGGCGGATTGTATTAGTTGATAATTCGCCACAATTTGCCCAATTCGTTCGCGTTTCGGCAATGCTCGACTGGGAGTTGTTATCTACTTTCTAGTTATCTTTTCGCCATCTCCACCAACAATTTTGGCTCCATTGCTTATGTATCAGCATACTTTTACGATGTTGTTGCATTGCTTGTTTACATGAGTTCATACATTTGCGCACAAACACACACACACAAACACACACACTTATATGAAATTGTGTGTTAGCACGTTCGTAAGTGAATGGGTGGTGAGTTGCCAAATCGCGTTAAAGCTACGACTTCCGATGAGCAAAGCTGATTTGGCGCCGTCAAAAGATGCGTGTAATGTAACTGGTTACTAAATAGTTTAGTACATTTGTTTACATTTACGAATACATACACATGTTGTTGAATGGGTTAAAGAGTGTGTGTGTGCCTAATAAGATGTCTGACAAGTAATAGACAATATCTCCGAAAATGTTACATTAAAGAAAAATTAGTGTATATTTGTAATAAAGAAATAGAGTTTTGGAACATTGCCGGCACACATTTGGTATAATTTGGGTAAATTTTCGGTACAAGTTATGGTATATTTGCGATACATTTAAGTAAATTTTCGGCATTTTTGATAAATTCTTTGGATTTTTTTTCTGTACATTTCGGTTCGATCCAGAATGATCACAAGCTAGTAACAAAAGCGTCATTTAAAGATTAGTTTCGGTACTTTTTTTAAACATGGAGTATTTCACATACATTTAGGGGGAATTTTCAGTATTTTTTGGGTATATGTTTGTACATATTTTCTGTACAATTCCTTTCGTTCCCGAATGGTCACAAGCTAGGAACAAGAGCGTTATTTAAAGCTTAGATCGGTTTATTTTTTGTACATTTTCAAAACACTTTAAGTACTTTTTCGGTACATATTCGGTATAATTTGGGTACATTTTCGGTACAAATTATAGTATATTTTCGATACATTAAAGGTGATTTTTTTTTGTAAGTTTTTTGTTAGTTTTTCGATATAATTTCTGTACAACTTGGTTTGATGCTCATTGGTCACATGCTAGTAACAAGCTGGTTTGAAAAAGTCCCGAAATATGGCCGAAATCGTCTCGAACTAGTTTCGAGAAGGTCCTAAAAATATCATAAATAAGTCCCAAATTTATCGCGTATATATTTTGGGCTTTACTCGGAAGGGTTTTTAATTAATTGCTTTCAATTTGGACCTACAAACTGTTTTCTCCACGATAAAAAAAAATATAAAAAGTATTTTAAAAAAAGTGCTAAAATAAGTGTTATATTAATGACGCAAAAACTGTAAGCTTATTATAATTTTTTTTGAGAGACTTTTGTTTTTTGCTCCTTAACAGGTTACCACCAAATTGTTGAAAGGTCCTTGATTGTCAATTATGTCACAGAAAAGGTTGCGCTTTTATTGAGATAAAAATAACTTAACACGATTTTATAGCTTTCAAAAATTGAAAGGCTTTGGAAGAAGTGCTCAGCGGCATATTCCTGTAGTAATGTTGTTTAATATGAATATTTCTAATCAAAATTATAACCACAAATACATTTTCCAATAAAAATTATATCCTTCCTTGAAGAATATTAAAAGCTACATTAAATTGTCATCAAAGTTCCAAATTTTGAGCAATAGGCTGATGCAAATATAGAAAAAAACTTAAAAGAAACATATTTCAGGTCGAAAGTTATTCGAGGTCAAAGATAATTTCATCATTAATTTAGCATTTTTTTCTCTAGATTTTGTTTTTAAAGACCTGCATCGAAACTAAAATATTATTTTTGAGATTTAAAAGTTTTAGAAATGAGAACCATCAAAGATTGCTACAATTTTATGGCAGGAATAAATTTAAATGACTTAAGATCCATATTACCGACCGAGTTGACTTCTTTGGTAACTAAGCTGCTAGCGCTCCCACACGTTTTGTCAAACACGGCGACACTTTTTGTTTCGTATGTCCAGGGGTCTATCATAATATTAAGAATAAAACTGATATCATTGGTATATAAATTAAAGGAATAAACCGAATAAATAGTTTAAATATTCCAAGATAATGGTTTATGATAAAGCTCTAATATTTACAATAAAATCGTTTAGTTCATGAGACAAATAGATTGAAAATTTATTCGCTGGTTAAAATTAAAAAAAAAAAAAAAAATATATACATATATCCACCAATAAATGCATAATTATATTGGTTATTTCTTAATTTAAATGGAATGTCTTCGAAATTTCTAATTTAAAAAATCAATAACATTTTACTATTAATTATTTACTTTTTAAGAAATGGCAACAAATTCTAACCCGTTTTTCATACTGCCTAAAATAACCTTTCATAAAGGACTTTCAAAATTCGAATGTCATTATTAACTTAATCTTTTATAATTGATTCAAGCTTTTATGTTAATTTTTTTTTTGTTTTTGTTGTAAAAGCGCAAAACATCATATCTACATATATTTAAGTCCTATACGAGTATAAGGGGAATGTAAGTGCTTTTCTGGAAATTAAACCACGTACATATATACTTGATTGTCATATTTTTCTCTTATGCAAAAGAATATTTAATAAAACAAATATATATGAAAAATACTTGGTTAAATTTACTTAATTTTTTTTTGTTTTATATTCCCGTTCGATGTTTTTTGTTGGTTTTTTCTTTTGTAAAAAAAAAAATATTTCAATTTCTGATTTCTATGGTCATTTCATCAAAGAAAATTTTGAAAACAAGAAAACCAGGCACGTTATAGTCACTAACCAATATTTTTTTATTTATATTATTTTTGTAAGAAATAAGACGACTGAATGCTTCGAATTATTCACATATAACTAATACCCAACTTCAATTGTTCCCAAATGCAACATTCATGCATAGAAAACATTCGTTGGCGTTAAGAAGTGAAGCCTTTTAAAAAGTGTATAAGCCAAGATTACAACACTTTGTACAAAAAGTATGCATACAAAACTCAAACAAGTTAAGTCCCCAAGTGTTGAATGAAAGCAAATAATAATTTTTCAATTCAAAATTGCTTTCTTTTTCTCTTTCTCTTTTTTTTTGTACTGATAGACGAGTTTTGCTTTCGACATTTGCTGAATTCATTTTTGCACTTTTCGCGATTTTGCTCGCAACAAACAAATGTGCGTTTCACATCGAATGATTTACGAACAGCCATTGCGTCAAATATAGGGAGGTGGGGGGAGGGAATGTTAAGTTTGGTAGAAGGGGCAAGCAACAGCAGAAGCAAAAGTACAACGGAGCAGTTAACCAGTTATACGTAGCAACAGGCAATACCTACGAGAAGCGGGCAAATAAATGCTAAAACACTCGTACGCACACACCAATCATTAATACTATATTTGTATGTGTAGGTATGTGTAAAAGTGTACAAGCATTCATGTATGGTATATGTATTTGTATATCCATAAATACGAGTTTGTGCTGATTTGCATGTACACACACACACACGTAGCATATTCGTAAGGATTGCAAGGATTGGCATGTAAAAAGCATAAAATGTAAAACGAGTCAAAAGGGACTCATAATTCATCATAAATCAGCGAATGGAGCGGAAACGCAATGCCAGCGAAGGCAAAGATTCCAACACACTGCCATAGACAAGAATTTACACCCACGCAAACACACACACACACACACACACACACACACGCACACAAACTCAGTTGTTAGTGCGAATATGCAATCGCATTTCGATTGAAAGGGATGAGACCACATAACGTGACACAAGCAAATAAATGGACAGTTGATGGTAGTCACACACACACACACACACACACATACGCAGAAATCGTACCATTTGGATTCCCTTTTATTTATTTGTGCGTTGTTCTTTATGGGTTTATGGGATTATGCTTGCAGTTATTGATAAAAGCAAATGACTCGCCACATATTTTGATTCATTTCATAGGTATGAAGCTCGCTGCCACTGCGCATGCGCAAAGGTGTAATGGAATCACTGCCATGGGAATGACTAGTGTATAATGAATATGTTGATGGTTGGGGAACTTTTTAGCAAAAAACAAAAAAAAACACAAAATGTAAATAGTATTCAGGCGTTGAAACATTTTTTCTGCATTGATTAGTTAAGGTTTGAGTGAAACTTTAATACTTTCATGGCAAGCCGATGAGAAATTAGCTTTAAGGGCTGCTTACTCAGTGTCTAGTTAAACGCTTAATCGGCACCAGAAGCTTCGACTAAGGTCATCTATCAGATAAGTAAGCGCTGAATGTTAAGCTCTATTGCAACTAACCGCCGATAATTTAAATCAGACGGTCCTAAGTGCATTTGAATATTCATGAAATTTGTTGCCAAAAAAAAAAAAACAAAATACATTTGTGAAAATAATTTCGATGAAGTTTTTAATACTCTGTCAATTCAAACACCCAAAATGATAATATTCGACATTACTTTATTAAAAACAGGAAAAAAAATGGTTTCATACCTTTCATGAATCGTAGAAATGTATGAGAGCCTTACGAGTATGTAATAATAATTCAATGCTTTTGATTGCTATAATAATACCTATAATAATAAATATTTGTGCAAAATTTCAAGTCTTTAGCTTATTAAATGCAGGAATTATGGGCCGAAATGCAATATCTGAACTATCGGTTGCATGGCAATTATATGTTCTAATTATACGTTCCTAATGATTTTCACTGCTTAAATATCTCTCATAAAAAGTATAATTTCTGCGAAATTTTAATCGGTTCTATGCGAGCTATATGTTATATTTCTTTGAAATAAATATATAATTTTCACTGCTTATATAGAGCTAATAAAAGCGTAGCTTCTTGCAAAATTTTAAAACTCCAGCTGCTAAATGAAGGAGTTATGAAGCAATATATAATATGTAAACAATCGGCTCCTATATATGAATGTTATAGTCGTCCGATCTGGCCGGAAAATTAATAATAAATTAAAAAAGACACCCGAGTGCCAAAGTTTCATTAAAATAGCTCAAAAATTGAGGGACTAGTTTGCATCGGGCCAAACTTAATACACAATTTCCATGAATGGTACAATTATTACACAAAATGACAAAATTCGACATTACTTTCGGCGTAATGCCTGCAGCACCAAAACGTATTTGGCAAGGATTGAAGGATACTCGTTTCGAATTCATCGAATCTCAGATAAGGAAAGATTATACTGTTGTAGGCTTAAGGTATTTAAATCTTCAAAACATAAACGGTTTCCAACTCTGTGAGGAGGTCAATAAACTATATGTGGAAGCATAAATTGTTGTGAACGGTCATGGTACCAGTAATCAATACATTTTTGGCTCTTTGCAACATATCAACTTTCTCCTCAGCAAATTGATATCTATTTAAATAATATGTTCTGTTCCTAATATTTACATTCTGAGTTCAGCCTTCTCAGTTTAACCTAATCTGTCAAAGTGGATCAAGTAAGTTTGCTAAACATTTCCAATTCAATAGCCACAAACGACGAGCCGTTCCTAACTACATAGTTCTTTAGCGACCGCGTTTTTTTCTTTCCTGCAGTGCCATCGTATTCAGCATATTTAGCATTAAATTTATTTCTCGCGGCCAAAATTTGTAGACAAGCCTGAAGTTGTTCGCCTTTCACACGTTTTTAATATTTAATCTTGCACAAATTGAGTGTGTTAGAAGTTAGAACTACAAGTTGTGTTTGCTAGTGTCGGGTCTATAGATATTTAGCCTTGCAAAGCCATCCTTACCGCAGCTATTTGGATTTAAATTTTTAGTGTAGTCCAAGTCAGATACAATTCTTTTTACTGCTATCATCGTGAAAAGCAACCAACCTTTGAAACTTGGCGATTTCTTGCAAAGTTTCTGTGCTATAAAACAATTTTTTTAACTCGGCTCTCGGGCTTCTTCTCGGGCCGCTGTTGGCGAGTTGGTAGCGGTGCGTGCTATAACTCGATATGCCGGTGAGTTCGAGGTTCGAATATCAGTCAGGGCGAGCAAAATCTTAATTATAGAAAAAGTGATTTTTAATAGCGGTCACCCTTTAGCAGGCAATGGCAAACCTCCGAGGCTATTTCTGCCATGAAAAAGCTTCTCACTAAATACATCTGCCGTTCGGAGTCGGCACAAAATTGTAGGTTCCTCCATTTTGTGGTATAATATAAAGACGCACACCACAAATGGTAGGAGAAGCTCGGCCAAACACTGAGCTATATAGTGTAAACGCCAAAATTATTATTATTACTCGGGCTACTCAATTAACAACAGGCTTTTTGCAAGTCCACATGCCTCGAGTTCACCAAAAAACTTAGTCTTTTATCGAAGACCAATCCAATACATTTCGCTTTGGCGGAGGTTTTTCTCCGAATTTTCGGCCCAATTTTCTCGTGGTTAATTGGTGATCCACTACAAAAGGCCAAAGTACGGTGGATGAAGTAACATATATCACGCTCATGAAGCATAGCATCATTCCACCCTGAAGTTGATCCACATGCGTCTCTACAAAATCCCTCGAGATGAATAAATAGGCGATCCTAGTTATAATAGAAAAAATCTCTCACGATATCCAGGAAGATACTTAGAGCACTTTTTTAAGTTCTTTGCCTTTCGATCTTACTGACCAGACACTATAGAGCAGAATATTTTGATTTCCTTTTAACGAAAGCAATTTGACGACTGTTTAGAGAAATAAAATATCTCATAATCATTCTGACATAAAGATCTGCAAGTGTACAACTACTTCGTTCCCATGATTAGAACATTTGCTGTAGAGAACCACTTTCCGATGAAAAATTAAAACAAAAAGTAAATTTATTTTGTAAAATTTACTTGCTTATCACTGACCACAGTGGAGGTTGAAGGTCAGAATTGGTATTCCAAAAAAAGCAGAGCTTAATCTTCGTTCCTATATTTTTTTTAACGCAGAAACTATATTTATAAGACGAACGATCGATGTTAGTTAATTTTGGTACTCTAGAGGAAATTTTCACATAGTAATATCTAGACGCTTGTTAAATATTTTAATCCGCGTAAATGTTGATGAAGAAAATGTGGGCAACAAGTAAGGTACAAAATAAAATTAGAAGACGAGTGTTTCAAGCCAAAATTTCACTCATCTCTGGGTATTAATTTATGATAACAAATATAAAGAAGTTAAAATCAAATCCCTCGAGAGAGTTAAATTTTGTTCTTATATTAGGCTTGAAATGCCAGTTATACCTTTGTAATTTCGAAGTTTGTTTACAAAGTTATATTCTAATTTTTTCGGAAGACGTATGAGCCTTATTACTCCTGTCAAACCTGTCATCAAGACTGTGCTTAAAATAACTTGGTATCTTGCAAAAAGAGTGTTGATGTGCTTAATCTTATTTCTATAATATCCATCAAATTAATATGTGTTTTAAGCAGCTTGTTGGTTTCACAGTCGAAGTTCCTGCGCAAGCTTCGTGTTTTCCCATCAATAGACACGCTTTGCCAACATAAAAATTCAACTATTTTTTTTCAGAAAAACAAACCTCCTCTCATTAAATAAATAAATCAAAAAAAATACTTGCGAACTCAATTTTCTATGAGTGCGTAAGAAAAATGCAATGAAATTTTTACACCTTCTAAATCCGAACAGATTTTGCTTAAGCAGCTTTCCGCTGTAATCTGTGCATACATAGTTGCCATCCGTTACAGGCAACAATTTGCACCGTTGCAATTCTTTTAATTACATTACAAACGCTGTAGAAAGGTCGGTGCTTCGAACGTTCATTGTCGCTCGACACACAAGTGTTGTGTGTGTGTGTGTGTGTGCAACAACTTTGTCTATTTAATGCTTAAAACAAATTAATTACAAGCGGAATCCTTTTGAGACGCAACGGCACGTCTTCCCACCGCAAAATGCCAAGTTGTGTTTGCACACACAAACACACACACTTCGCGCGGTGCAACAAATGCGCTTAACTTTTGACTTAGCCACCACCAGCTGATTGGACTCGATCGCCTGCTGCGCCGCATGCCGCCATTTAATCAACAACATTTTGTTGTGCATCACTCTTCGCTTCTGCTGCCCAGGCAATTGGTCACCACTTTCTCTCTTAAACTCTTACGTCTAATTTGCTGAAATTCCAGCTGCTCTCGAGTGAACTGCTTTGATGCTGTTGACTTCCGCTTCAGCGGAATACAAAAGTCTGCGAATGGATGTGCAGTGAGTGACTGTGTGAGGAGGCACCCTGATGCGCTAAGTAGCTACTAATTTTCGGTGCTATCTGTTGGCTATTATACTACTATTCTTGGCACTTGTTTTTTTTTTGAGGCAAGCAAGTCGCTGCCAACGCAGGCTGCACATGAAATGGTTGTTGGCTGGACGCACGTGGCTTTGTAAAGAGTCAAGCTTACAATTTAATTAATCACTTTGAGCGAACTAATAAAAGTGTGTTAAGGAAATTGCTAAATAGTATTTAAAGTTTGCAGCGTCTACTAAGGGTTGTTGTTGGGTCTTTCCATTTTGTTAGAAATGTGTAGAGTGGCGGGAAAATGGTCTTACTATGATGCTTTTAGTGAAAAGCTAACTTCTTTACAAAGTGTCTCTGCCTTTTGGCCGTCGTTTCGCTATTTGTTGTAATTACCAGGTATTTTTTTTTTGTAACGTACCTACCTTGCAAATCCTTTAGATTACTTCCACTTGTTTTTAGTATTCCAGATCCGTAACGAAATTAATAGTTCAGACATTGTCTCAGTTAAAGAATACATTCCGTGTGTCATGCAAACTTTTTGGTTCGTTTTGCAACAGCGTACAGTGGGCCAATATAATAAATTATTTTATAAATTAAGTATACATTAACAAGCATGAACAATTGTTTGCCAACAACAATTGCTTTAATGATGAACTGTAAAGATTCAAAATGGACCGTGAAGAGAACGAACGTTTGGCGTTAAATCGTTGACAGCTAGTAAAGTGATTATTTTCAGAAATTAATCTGTTAAGTTAAGTTTAAAGTTTGTGCTTCGAAATGAAGAATTTTTGTGCAGGTCTAAAGTAACAAAAACAAAAAAGAAGATTTGCTATACTATCAATAAAAAATATAACCACGGAAGCGGCCACTAATCAAAGGTATTTTTTTTTCTTTTTATTTGTAAGAAATTATTTTAGAAATACAACAACCATAAAAAAGCTAAATTAAATTTATGGATGGGATGGCGAGAATGCGCTTTTAGAGATAATTTTGCGCCCTTCACCCCTATCTCAACATTATTTACGCTCCTGCAAGATTTTGTTTATGCTTTATATGAAAGAAAAAAGGCAACACCCTCTTCAAAATAAATTTCAAAAACAATGTAAACTCTGGCCACTTGAAACTTATTATGCTAAAATTGGATAGGCTTCAAGCAATTTTTCTAAAAAATTCTTACAACAATGTTTGAAATCTTGATTTTTGAAGCTTGTTTAATACCTTTAACTTTTAGCAAACCTTTAAGCTTAGTTTTTAAAAGGTTTCTGTTGTAGACTAAATGACATTAATTTTAAATTAAAATTATCAATATCAATTTTTCCGAATTTGTTATGAGTAAAAATTACCATTTCTACATGTTTTTTTAATTTGCGTTTTTTCCCATATTCAAATGAATTGCGGCTCTTTCCAAAACTCCAACTTCACGGACGAAAAAAATGCAAACCATTACAAATATTCCAGAAAGCAGTTCATAAAAGTATCAGCGCCAAAAAAGAAATTAAAAACCGGTCGGCTGACGGATTCGAAACGGATTGATTCAGAAGAAATAAAAAAAGTATGTGAGCATAAAAAATAATCAATAATTATTCTGGTAAAATACAAACTTTTCGAGTAATCTATAACTATTATTCAAAGTCTGATATTATAAAAGATTTCTCATAATAATTATCAGCGAGAAACATTTTTTATGTCTACAAAAAGTCTTTTATTTTGAGACAAATGAACAAATGTATGTATATATATTATAAAAGCCTTATCATAAAAATTACACTGTGTAACACTGAAAATGAACTTTGAAAGAGACCTAGCCTAGGCGTTAGGCCTTATAAAACTAAGAAAAACTGTATACTTGAAATTTGTGAAACACCCCCAAAATCTCATTTAAGGGCCAAAAAACTGTTTTTGAGGTCATTCGCTAGTCAATCATCAATATCTTTGCGAATTTTCATCCGATTCAAAAGTTGTTTATATATTTTGAAAGGTGACAAATCACTATTTTAATGGCGTATAACTCATTAAAATCAAACGAGAACTGACGAAGCTACAGAGAAAAAAAATCGTAACTTAATAAAAAAAAATTAATTTTGAAACTTTGACTACGATTTTACGATAGTCTTAATTCAGAAAGGTACCTATCAAAGACAATATTATTAAAGTGAATTTAGTACTGCGTCGATTAAGCTATTTCAATCGAAAATCGGTTGGAAATTGACAGAGTTATTACTATTTAAATTATTTTAGATGATGACCATATTTAAAAATTCATACATTTTGATTATCTTTCAACTTAAAATTTTTATTGTGACTGAAAATAAAAAAAAATTAATCATCAAAATGCTAAATAACTTTACAGCTAAAAATGTTTGCTTGATCTTCTGCGTTTATAAGACGAGTCATCTGTTTCACGTTTGAGTGACCAGCAGTAATTAGCTATCATCCTAACTTGGTTCTTTCCTGTAAACCGTTTTTCAATGTTGGAGATTTCTTGGTGAAATCTTTCACCTTGTTCGTCGCTGAATTTACCAAGATTATCCGGGAAAAATTCCAAATGAGAATGCAAAAAGTGAATTTTTATAGACATGTTGCATCCCATTTCTCCATAAGCTTCCAAAATTTCATGGACCACCTCAACGTAATTTGAACTTCTCGTGTTTCCAAGAAAGTTTCGGCACAAAGAAATGAAACTCAGCCATGCTCTTTTCTCTACTGGGTTCAATTTTTTTATGAAGTCATCATCAGTCATAATCTTACGAATCTGCGGTCCAACGAAAACGCCTGTAATTCATGATCAAAATGTAAAAATAAATTAGGATGAATTCTTTTTGAAGAATTCTTGTTGGGAAATTTTTATAAGTACCTTCTTTAATCTTGGCGTCACTCAACTTGGGGAATACAAGTTTCAGGTGTAGAAAAGCCTCGCTGTTTTTTTCGAGTCGTTTAACAAACTGTTTCATGTACCCCAATTTTAAATGCAATGGCGGCAAAATTATATCATCAGGCTTAACTAATGCAATATTGAGAACATTATTTTTGCCTATTTGAAACTTTCTCGGTGGCCATATGTTACACTTGTAATGATTTTTGGCACGACTGTCCCATTCACAAAAGTAACAAGGATATTTAGTGTAGCCACCTTGCATTCCAAGTAGAATTGTCAGGACTTTAAGGTCCGAGACAATCTGCCAGCGAAATTTATTGTATTTTAGCAATCGTAGAATTTTTTCCATCGTTTGATAAGTCTCTTTCATATCAGTAGCGTATGCCACTGGAACTGATGGCAATTCATTTCTGTTGTGCAGCAATACTGCTTTCAGACCTACGATGTTAGTCAAGGTAAATTTATTTAATAGCAGAAAAAATTTAATAGCTTCGTCAATTTTTGTGCGATTTCATTGCATGAGCACTCAAAATTTTTGGACATGAATGTACTTTCAAAATAATTCCTCATACTTGATATATTTTTAGTAAAATACTGCAATAAAATGCGGTCAAAGTAGAAAAATTTGAAGAAAAAACAAATTTTCCAAGTTTACCCGATGAAAACTTACAATACGCTAGCTCAAAAAATAGATCTTTATATCTCAATTTAAAGGTATACTCCTTACCTTTCCAAAACATATATCATGTTGAAAATCGGTAAAGAAATGGCCAAGTAATGAAAAGATTAGTGCGTACACTTCCAAAGAACGGTTTTTTAACGGTAAAGCAAGATTTTGAGGGTGTTACAAATTTTCCAAAAACCGTTTTGAGTTATATTCGACCAGGTGAACAATTTCCAATATGTCACTTTAAAAGTTCATTCAATTTTTTCCATTTTGTAACACTGTGTTATGAGTAAAAAAATATTTACGTGTTCAGGGCCGAGACCGGTTCGAGACTAATTCAGGATTTTTTCTAGCCTAGTTCGTGCCTAGTTCGGGACTAGATCGAAATCATTTCGTGACTAGTTTAGGACTTGACGATTTTAGTTTTTTTATTATTGTGCTTAAATCAAATCTCGATATATTGAAAAGAAAGTCACGAAATGATGACCAAAAGTGTCGAACAAGTACCGAAATGTTTTCCAACTAGACCCAAACTGTTCTTGATTTACTCCTGAAGTAGTCCGGAAATGATGCCAAAAAATACCGAACTGTTCCTGAACTAGTCCCGAAATATTTTCAAACTAGTCCCGAACTTGTCTTAAATTAGTCCTGAAGTAGTTCGGAAATGATGTAAAAAAATATGGAACTAGTTCTCAACTAGTCTGGTCCCGATCTGATCTTGAACTAGTCTCTTAGAAGCCCGGAAAGACGCGGACTTTTAGACTATATATTTTTTTTAAGGGCATATTTTTACTCAAGTTTGCACTCAAGTTCCTACCTATCGCTGCTCATCATAGTGTTAAAAATATAAATTATTAAATAAAAAAAAAATATATATTTTATTTATTTTACATATGTATGTATGTAAAGCTACTACATTCAGACTTTAAGCTGTATTAGAGAATTAGCACACACGTACGTGCCTGATTTTCCTTCTAGTTTTAAGGACTTCTTTACAGTTGAATTAAGTTGATAAAACATTTGTAAAGCTTTAGATTTTAAAGTCAAAAAAGAGAAACTCTTCGTATCATACTAAACTGCTGATAAGTTCTCAATTTTTTTTTCAGTTATAATTTTAAAGTTTAAAGTACTTACTCGAATTTAGTACCTTTTGTTTGCGACAGAAAAAATTAAACTTTTCGCAGTTTATTTTAGCTCAAAACATGACACTGTGCGTTATTGATTCCATCAATGTCTGCAAACTGTCTTCGCTTAACAAGCGCACATACATACGAACACAAGTAAATACTTACATACACAACCACGCCAAAACAGAGCTGAAATTTGTAATATTCATCATACGCACCGATGCACCTGCAATTTCACATTCCGACGGACAACACAAAATGGAAGGCGAAGCAAATAAGTAACTGGATAGTGCGTCGTTCATCGGCATTTAAGGCAATATGATTTTAAAATAGCTCGCTATTGCTTGTAAATATGTACATATGTATGTATGTATGTATATGTTTATGTGAGTGGATCTGTCGATGCGACGACTGCTTGTCGACAAAATTTTATAGTTGTCATTGTTCGGCTACTGTTGTTGTTGTTGTTGTTGTTAAATAGCAGTCTCATGGACATACATACTAGTTGTCAATGTGGCTGCTTAAAATTAAAAAAAAAAAAAAATAAAACAAACAAAAAAACAACAACATAACAATGACAACTCCACATTGAGCGGGCTTTCGTAGAATCCTTTACTTACTCACTCTAGCGCTTCGCAATTTCCATCGCCTTTAGTTTGTGTGTCAGTATAACCGTCCGTCTATCTGACAGTTGCACTTCATCAACGTGCGGGAAGCAGTGGGCGGCATCACAATCACTTTCCACATAATACTTACATACATACAAACATACACACGTACACGCCTGTCAACGTTGTCAGCTGCAAACGCTGGGTCACTCATTCGCTCGCTAGCTCGTTCGCTCGACTGCCTCGTAGTCACTCACTTGGTTTGGCATTAATGTGAAAGTCTGCTGATGAATCCATGAGATGGAAGAAGTTGAAGCTAACGCACACAAAAATACATACATACATACATACTCACCTACATACAAACACACAAATGCAGACAAGAAGCAGTCACTATTAAAGTACAAACATTATTTCCTTCATACACACACACACACACACACACACACACACAGACACCAGTAGCCATCTACGCAGTCCGTTGCCAGTTGCATTCGTAGGCGTGTTTGACTGACTACACGCAGTGACTTGCGTCGAGTTGTTGCTTTTGTTGTTGTTCTTGCCAAGAAAACAGAATAATGCCAGCATGCATGCATGTTTGTATATGTGAATGTATACTTGTAGTAACTAGTAGTCGTAGTAGTGACAATGTTGCTGACTGACAACGGTCAGTAGATTGTGACGATGTCGCAGACAATTAAAGCTTACATTGCTGTTGACGTTGGGTTGAGCACTTGCAGGCGAAGCATTGCTGGAATATTACATAATTCTAGCAAAGTCTACGGAGAGCAAATGTAGGATGTAAAAGGCTGACAATATACTATACATATGTACGAGTACATATTAAACTCGTTAATGTAAGACTTTAATGAGTAAGTAGGCTTGCTAGAGCAAAATCAGATAACAAAGCGTATTCATTAAGAAAACACCCTGAATATTTGAAAGACTCATTTGCTTTAAGAGCATATCTCAATAATGAATAACTGGATGACATGATTAGTGATAGATAGCATTGAGCGTAATTTGCGCTGCTTTGTGATGGAAATTTAAAGAAATATATCTTGCTGATTTTTTTATAAATTAATAAATATAAATTTTTGTTAGGATTTTTATTGGCTTTATAAATGAATAATAATTCACAAATTTTATTTAGCTCCAGGCCAGTTTATTATAATAATAAAAAATAATTAATAAATAAATAATGACTGTGTACAATATTAAAATAACTTTGGCCTATTTTTATTTTCTTTTTCGAATTTTATTGCGTCTGTGACGGAACAACAAACAATCGCGCTATGAATTATTCTGTAGCGATGATTTGAAGTCTTAAATCTCGTCCTTGCGTGGGCTGGGCTGGGCTGTCCGAGTGAAAGTCTTCAATTGTCTCTTTTTATCCGGGGTCATCGTATCTGCGACAGAACCTATTAAAATTATGATAGTGCTCTCCGCTGTTAGACGTACGTTTTTACGTTTTTCTATAGTTCACGCCTTGTAAATTTTTAAACAAATAAAAGAAGGTGATACGTACTTGATGAAGCGTGAATAAGACAGTTGAGGTAAAGAGAGATAATGCGTGTGATGAGTTGAGGTCTCCTAATTTTAGATATGGTGGGTTTAAAGTTGGTGGATTTAGGCAAGGAGGGCCTTAGTGTGGTGAGTGCAGGTATGGTGAGTTTATATGCTCTTAGTTTAGGTCTTGTTATTTCAGATATGATGTGATTAGGTGTGATGAATTAAGGTGCGGTGAGTTGTGGTGTGTTAAATTTGTGTGTTGAAGTGTGGTGCATTCAAGTATGGTGTGGAAAGTAATTGTCGTGTATTGCATTCTCGTCAGCTTCATTTCCGTTATATGATTCGCCGCAATGATGTCACATTATAAGTAAATAACCTGTTATCAAAAGTGTGACAAAGCGATTAGCTTCGAATTTTTTTAAATCACATCACATATACATTTTGTCGGATATTACTTAAATTTGGTGGGTGTTTAGTAAATGTTGTACATTTTTTGCGTTTGAAAACAACTAAGCCGTTTCGATGCCATTATTTATCCTTACAAACTCTTCGTTCGGTACTACTTCAGTCACTATAATAATTATCAAAGATGCTTTTTTCGTATGTATTTTTTTATATCAGCTGCCTTTTTCTTTTTATATTCCTCAAGTTGTTAAGAAGTTTTCAATATTTCCATATAATTTTCGTAAGCAATTAATTCATTTTTATTAAAAAATCACTGGCTATATAATTTTAATAGCTAAGTAAACGTAAACGGCCAACATAAATGATAACCAATGCATAAAGCGTTATTTGTTGAGGTGTTTCCAACCATATCTTTTCAGCTTGAAACCCTTTGATGAAATGGGAAAAATCGTGTGGTTTTCAATGAGGCAATACTTTTTTCGGAGTTGGTCTTTTTGGCAGCTGTTACTTGATTTATACACAATTTAGTTTGCCATTTCCTAATGAACAGACTTACTCCGGAACTACGTGCGGTGATTGGGCCCAAAACGCGATGGCCACTGATCCCGATTTTGTTCAGGACGAAGCTCACTTTTGGTTGAATGGATACGTTGAAGTCGTATTTGGAGTGATGATAATCCACAAGCCGTTACACTCTCAAAAAGTCACTCTTTGGTGTGCTCTACGACCTTTTTCGTGCCTCAATTGCAGGATGTTGATGAGGACGACCTTTAGTTCCAACAATACGGCGCTAAATGCCATACAGTCAACGAAACAATCAAATTATTGAAAGAAACTTTGGGTGAGCACATTATTTCGGGTCGTGGGTCTGTGACGTGGCCTCCAAGATCGCGCGATTTAAAACCGCTTGACTATTTTTTGTGGGGTTATGTGAAGTCGCTTGTCTATGCAGATGAGGTCGAGACGATAGACGTCTTAAAAGAGAATATTCGGCGCGTTATTGTTGACATACGGCCCCAATTACTGCAAAAAGTGGTCGAAAATTGGGCCTCTCTCTAATTGATTTACTTTCCCAAAAAAATCGGTATTAGGCAAATTTAAACTTTTTGGTGAGGATTGGTTTCACAAGCCATTTAAATGCAAAATAATTGTCAGTTTTCAAAGGAAATTCACAAACTTAATTTCCTTTTTTCATTAAAAAATGTTTCTGTGTTTTCTTACACAAAAAAAGCAAAATAGTATATCCAGAAATTTGCACAATATATTTAGGAGTAGTAAACAAATTTTTCGAGATATTTTAGTAGAAAAGAGTACAGTTTCGAATAACACCATCAACTAATTTATTGTTTTAAGTCCATGCAAGGCATTTGATTTATATATGTACATTCTTAATTAGTACCTCAATCATTTCTTCCAATGACTTTGTGATTTTACTTTTACAATAGCTGCGATATTTCAATTTCCGCTGAAAACGAATGGCAGTGACGTAATTGTCGTAATTAAAATATGTACTTTAAGGGTAAAACAAATATAAAACAGAAGAGGGAAATATTTTCAAGAATAGTGACTTAAAAGCTTGGTATTTATACAGGAGAACGCTTGAACTCTTGGCAAGAAACGCCTACAACACATTTGGCACGTCATCATTCATAAAGCGCTGCGCCACTGACGACTGGTTAGTGGTAAATATTGCATGTGAAAGAATGAAAGAATAAATTAATGAGTACGTGAGTAATTGAGCGACAGTGAAATTGCGTGAAATTAACATGCAAATGACGATTGCCTTCAATTGGTTGGGGGTAAGGCGTAGTAGGCGTAGTAGGCGTAGTCCAACCAATATTGAGAGCAACCCACTCACATTCGTTGCAAGTCCTGCTTCTTAACATAATTAACAAACCAAAAACGCTTGGTGCTATTGTGGACAATAAAACCGCATAAAGCTGTACATACACATGTTCACAACACTTACTTGTTGAAAGTTGTGCTTGGCTTTACTAACATAGCTTTGGCTAATTGCATTACAGTGCAACAAAGTCGTTTACCTTTCAATGTGTGTTTCCGTTTCCGGCTTGCGGTGGTTAACAATGACTTTGATGGCGCAACTTAAGTGTTCTACATAAACCATTGTTGCCAACACGTACCATTAAAGGCAAAGAAAACAAAATTCACCAATGCACATCGCACAACGTCCTCTATGAAGGTATTTGTGTAGGTTTTCAAAGCGCCATTCAGTCGGAAATGAGAAAATAAGCGCCTTGAGCGGACAAAGTTTCATCAATAATACAGCAAATGTAATTACAATATATTTTATGGGTGCTAAAGCGATTTTTTTTATTGTACATATTCGCTGCGCATTAAATACATTTGAATGGTTTTTGTGTGCAAAGATTGACGGCTTAGTTAATGAGTAGGTAGTAAGCATTATCGAAGACTATATTGATTAGCAATTTAATGATAACAATAAAAATTTGAGTCATAGCATATTGGTTTGGTTTTAATTTCCGTGTATTTCTTTTTGATTATCGTTGTGCTCAGAATATAAACATACTTAAGGGCTCGTTTAAACGACGTTTTCAGAAAACGGTTTTTGAATGACTTGTAATATGTCAATTGGTAAATAACCGGGTACTTATTTTAATATTAGGAGACATCGAAGTAATTGTTAATATTTGTAATGCATTTCTATTAGAATAAAATGAATCACAGTAACAACATAAAAAATGTGTATGTACATCAGTAAAGATAAATTTTTAAAATTTTTGTTATTTATTGGCCTCAATAATTGTTTAATAATTGACAAATTTATTGAGCTCGATGCCAGTTTAATGAAGAAAAACAACAACAGTTTTTAAATGGTATAAGTTATAGTACTATTTCGGAAATCACCACATTTCCTCATCAGACTTCTTTTTATTAAATTAATTAAATTTATTTTTCATAACCACTTCTATTAGGCTTTGAACCCTGGCCTCGAGCTCAATAAATTTATCAGTTAAATTTCTTATTTAAAATCGATTAAAAACAGATGCACGTTATTCTAAAATAAGAAAACGATTTAAAAAAATTATACATCATCAACAAATTCTACATTTTTTTCAAGTATTAAAAAAGCTATAAGTAAATGAAAGTAAACTTTTTTCAAAAATAAAATAATATACTTAATATTGATATTCAAATTCGCTGCATGTACTAGTTGGCGTTTTAAATGACTGAATTCGCATAATTATTGATAATATATAATCAATCTGATATGAGTTTATTTGCACCCGTTAGTAGGAAAACACAAAAATTTTTCGTAGGGTCCAATTTTAATTTAAACTCGATTGAATCTCTGGAATATTAACTTATGTAACGACTGATTTTACAAGATTCTCGTATACTTTAAGCTAAACTACGGATATTAAACTTAATATTATTTATTGCTTTTTATATTTACAACGTTATAAAAAATTGTATTTTTAATGTAATACAATCTTTTAATGGAAAACTTTTTTTTAATACTAAAAAAATTAAATACGCCGCTTGTCTATGATATCAGTAGCAACTTTATACAGCTGATCGATATCAATAATTCTTTGAACGATTAAGTATCTAAAATATTATTTAGAAATAGTTATTTAATATTTCTCGAAAATTTCGTTAACTGCTTAAAGCTACCTCAAAATGAATTTCCACTACTTTACACTGAGCGTAAAAAATATGTGCAGGTATGCTTCGGTCCAGAATTAACACGGACAACATCCAAACTGGTGTTTCATTTGGTTGTAAATATTTTTAATATGAATTAATATTTTTTCCATTTTCTATTTTATATTTTTTTATATTTTTTTATGCGGTATGCAGAACAGTTAAGGACACTTACAAATGAACGTCTAGTGCTTTTGAAGAAGAATTTCTGTTAAAATGATGACTTAGCAGGGTTTTTCTTATTTACATTTAAAGCTAAGTAAGTAAGCTCTCAAATTGAAAAGTCATATGAAATAGCACTCAAGAAATGAAAAAGGAATTTCTTCCATAAAATTTCTTAATTCAGTCTGAAGCTCAAGAAAAAAAAATGCTTGTACATTTATTTCTTTAAGAAAATTTACAGCAACGGCAAATTACTTTTTCAAGCAACAGCTCTTAAGAAAAATCACAAGGAATTTTTTTTCATCAGTATTTTGCCGTTGGTAAATATTTTTTTGAATAAATAAATATTCGAGCACTTTTTTCTTGAGAGCTTCAGACTGTTGTTAGACATTTTTATAGTAGGCAATTTATTTTTCACTTCTTGAATGTCATTTAATATGGATTTCATGAAAACTGTATACTAAACTGCAAGGGAAAATATATATATTGAAGCAAAATAAATTGTAATTATGCGATTATTATATTTTATGAGCTTTATATACCGATTTAATGCTTATAAAAAATCCCATTCCTGCATAAAATATTTATTATGAATTCATTATTTAAATCTCACGGATCTTCACGGCTGTTAAGCAAGTTAAATTTTCCTTCATATTTACATATGTTAGAAACACTAAATTTTATTTCTATTTTAGCTGTTATCGATTATTGTTTTGGTTTCCCAAAAAACTTTTCACAACACGAGACTGATTTGATAAAAACTTTAACAATATACTTGTATTGGTATTGATGTGAATTTATAGGAGTTCTGAATTGTAAAAATTAATTATATTGTTTTATTTCAAATTCTTGGTTCCATTAAATCATATAAGTTTTACCTAACTACTTTGATCATAACTATAAACAGTTTTCAAATTCTAATATCCAAAGATGTTCACGAAAGAATTAAGCACCTTTGTTTTTAATATATTTAAGGTGGCAAAATTCAATGGCACATCAATTGTGCAAAGTCTAAAGACTTAAACTTCTGGTATAAAGGGATTAAGAAGTAAGTGAATAGAAAGCCGATGGAAGACGCGATTCGCAGGTCGTTAAGTGGGAATGTTCAATTTACATATGTATTATATGTAATATACATACACGTTTATGTGTAGGAACGACTGTGAAAGTGCATCCATGCCAAGGCATTTTCATAGCAGTTGGCAAATCGACAGTCAGTGGCATCAAACTTTGTTTGGCGTGGCAGCGGACACCCAGTAAGAGACGTTTTTTGCAAAATTATGAAATGAGCTACTTTAATAGTAATGCATTTAATAAATTCTGTGAACTAAAAAGAAAGTTGATTTTTTTAGCCTGATTTAATTACGTATGAATTTAATATAACTTACTCTTATGCACAGATCTACAGCAAAAGGATACCTCAACCACTCAATGAATTTCAATTATTTACGCAGCATATCGTAAAAACTGAAGTTCTTTAGAAACGAGCTATATTGAGGAGATGAAGCAAGAAATCTACATGACGACACTCCTGGAATGTTCAAATCAGGTTGTCGCACCATCAAATAACATATAATCATGAAAATACTTTAAGGTTTTTAATTCTGCCAATAGAATCAAAAAAGTACTGTGACATATTTGCTGGAATTTGCTGATTCTGATCAGACAAAAAGATCTAAGCTTTATTTTATCCAGCGACTGTGTTCCGTTCCTTTTAATAATATCATTAATTTTTATAAAATATGTTAAGTTTTAAATCCGAATAAAATTTTTTGGAATTGCTAAGGAACTTAAATAAAATTTTAAAAATTTGCAAACTTATTTTCTAAGATTTAAAATCCTTTAATATAGTATTGGTAAGCGCTGGAGTAATATTTTGAATAGTTCAGGTAGTTCGATTTTGTTTTATAAAATACAATTGCTTTAGGTGGTAAAATAATTAACATTTGGATTGGAAATTGAAAAGCTAAAATCCCATCACTAGCAATAATGTGTGCCAAAAAGGAAGTCTGAAAAAAATTACTGAACATTGACTGAAATAAAGTTACCCACAAAAAATGATTAAAAAATTACTTTGCAGCAAAAATCAGAAACAAACCTGAACGCAATTAAATGAAAAAATTTGTTAAAAATTATTGCTTTCCTTAAAGAGGGAAGAAGGAAAGGAAAGTGGAAAATTTCAAGTGTCTCCTTTGCACTGTCTCCCTTTAGGAAGCTAATTTTTTTGGTTTTATTGAATTCATAAAAATCGATTTCGGCACTTCTTGTTGGCTGGGCTCATCTACAACATACGTAGATATACATATGTGTGTATTAGGAATGACCGGGTTCTCGGACTTTTTTAACTCCCGAATATCCCAGGATTAGTCTATTCAAATTCCGGGTTTGTTGAAAACAATTCATTTATTAGAAATTTTAATTTATAAAATTTTTATCATAAGTATCTTTCATAACATTGATTTTGGCGACCTTTCCATTTTAAATAAGGGGTTTTTTTTTTGCTGGCTCGAGGTCAAGTTTTATAGTAATAAAACACGAAGTTTTATTTTCTTTGTCGATATATTTCGATTGCACTCCGGCAATCGTCTTCAGGGCAAAAAATTATTTAACACATTTGTATACAACTCCACGTCAAAAGGAGCGGACGCGTTAAATAATTTTTTGCCCTGAAGACGATTGCCGGAGTGCAATCGAAATATATCGACAAAGAAAATAAAACTTCGTGTTTTATTACTATAAAAACTTGACCTCGAGCCAGCAAAAAAAAAAAAAAAACCCCTGATAAGTATCTTTCTTTCAAGGCATTATTTGTAACACTTTGTAATAATTTGATAGAACAGCTTCGCCCAGTGAAAGTTACTCTTCAAACTTAATATGCTCGCAACATGGACTTATTTAAATTTGGCGTCGCTTTTAATTTTATGCTGAGGAAATGAAAATTAAGAAATCTACTATGAGTAATAAATTTTTTAATAAACTCGTTTCAAGAATTAAACAAAAAATCACAATGCTGTCAAATGTGTTCACTTTCTAATTAATCTAAATAATGTACATATATATAATATAATTTTGGCGCATACACTATATAGCTCAGTGTTTGGCCGAGCTTCTCCTACCATTTGTGGTGTGCGCCTTTATATTATATCACAAATGGAGGGACCTACAGTTTTGTGCCGACTCCGAACGGCAGATGTATTTAATGAGAAGCTTTTTCATGGCAGAAATACCCTAGGAGGTTTGCCATTGCCTGCCGAGGGGTGACCGCTATTAGAAAAAACTTTCTCTATTATTAAGATTTTGCTTGCCCGGACTGAGATTCGAACCTCGAACTCACCGGCATATCAAGTTATAGCACGCACCGCTACCAACTCGACCACAGCGGCCACAATGTACATATATAACCTAAAATATAACTTTTTGAAGCTTCTAATTTTACTGCCATTATAAAGGTGCTGGAGAATATCCTCCTTGAGTATAAAATGAGTCCATTGTACTGTTTTCATGTTCCTATTAATCTGTTTTCAATCTTAAATCTTCAGGATTTACGAATAAATCTTAGTAGATTTTGGGGTGTCAAAGAGCTCAGGTGTTCGTCTCTCAACACGTCGCGATACCTACTTAGTTCTTGCAAAGGCGGCGCAGAAGCACAGAAAGTATTCCGCCGTGTCTTCCTCTTCAAAACAGGATGAGCATATGGAGTTGTCATGTACGCCTATAATTGTCAGGTGCCTATGCCACGTGAAGTGACCGTTCAAAAGTCCAACAAGTTGCCTGCAGTCTTACTATGAAAGCGGTGTTAAAAACACTAATGAGGAGGTGGCTGAATTGGATGAGGCAGTAAGTCTCAAAGATAAATTTCATCAATTGTTAACGAGCGAGTGCCCGCCCATCAATAGAATGTCATACAATTTATCAGAAGGTTTGGTAAAATAAATTATTATAATGAGGGCGATACAGGTTTTGTATGCAACAAAATTTGGTCCAGGTTGGAGGATAACACACTTAATGCTTTAGGTTAGGTTAGGTTAGAGCGGTTGTCATTTTTGACACACTTAGGCTCATGGCCCATTGTGATGCCGCATTTGGGTTGTAACTCCCCACGAAGGAACCACCCCCTAAAACCAATTGGTGCTACGAAGGAACTTAAGGAGATCTCTTATTTCAATATCTCTAAGCTCTTCCAGGTCGTTGAAGAACTGTCTGCCCAGAGTGGAGAGTCTTCTTCGGGATAGAGCAGGACATTGGCACAGAAGGTGCACGATAGTCTCTTCCTCTTCCTCGTCGTGACAGCTTCTACAGAATTCGTACAGTCTCAGCCCTAATCGGAAGGCGTGTTTGCCTATAAGACAGTGTCCGGTTATGACCGATATTATCATGTTCAAGTCGTGTTTATTCATGCTTAGTAGTTGCCCTGTGCGTCTTGCGCTAAGAGCCGGCCACAGTTGCTTCGATATTTTGCAGGTTGTTTCCTGCCGCCATCTATCGTTCGATGATTTTGTAAACCTTTCGGCTATACGAAGCTTGCAAGTTTGCAAGGGTATTCCTAGTTCATCTTCTATATCTACGGTCGAGAGCCCAGTACCGAGTCGGGCTAGCTCGTCGGCCTTACAATTTCCCTCTATACCGCTGTGGCCTGGGACCCATGTCACCCTTAATGCTTTAATTTCTTCCATTTAATTTCAGAAAAAGTAATAATTCTGCCTCGTTCTTCTGCCTTGTTCATCTTAGATTATCAAATATATACAAATAATCAAAAGTTTATAATTTTTCAATAAAATTTTTTCTATAAATAATTATTTTTGATTAGAATAGATAAAATTTTCAATTTTGAATATGTGTAAATAAACGATGATTTATCAAAAACCTGAATCAAGCTGTTAATATTGATCTCAAACAGTGATTCAAAATATGTTTATTGTATATGTACTCGTATATTTGTACTTGCAGAATAAATTACTTTGTATGTTGGTCAAATTTTACGTTTATTTTTTTGGGGATTGAAAAGACCAATAAATATATATATGAATTACAACAAAGTTTTCTTCTTTGTTATACTCCTATTAATGTTATTTTGAATACTACTATATTAGAACGATTACAGAGGTGTAACATTTTGTTTTTTGAAAAATTAAAAGTTACGAGTCTAAACTTCCTGAAATATGGGATCCCGGGATTGTCCCAGGATTTTGTTTTTAAATCTCGAAAATCCCGGGATCAATAAAATGCCAAAAACTGACATCCCTAGTATATATGCTTGTATGCATATCTGTATGTATCACTGCACATATACTCCTACATAACTTCTACATCTGCAAACGCATCAAAGATGCACTTTAATTAACTATTTGGGGGATTTCGTGAGATTTCTAATTTACAAAATGAGTTGCACACACAAAGCCAAACGAGCGCGGAATTTTCGCGTGGCGACTGTTTGCAAGTGAGTTTTGTTAAGTGCGTCTGAGCGGCTCATAAGCTCGCAAGGATTTCTCGCACGCATCTAATTATGAAGATGCAAACTTAAATATAAGCAAACGTGCGTGTCTTCGCAGTTTGCTGCTGCTGCTGTTGCAATTGCGCCTATGTGTATGTTTGACTTGGAGCGCACGACTAAGCGCAAACACTTGCAGATGGCACTTCGAATGGCAACTTTCCAACGCACTTCAGCTCCCAAAGGGCTCGCTCCAAATGCGAAAAAGCTCAAGGCAACTGTCAAAGTTTAAGTAGGCATGTTGATTACTTACCAACTACGCGAGCGCATGCGTGGTTTTCATTTTTAGTTTAGCAAACTGAAAATTAGTTATTGTAAGTTAGTTGAAAAAAAAAATATATAAATAAATATACTCGTATCTACTTAAAGATAACGAGTGCTCGTTGTGGCGCAGATTGACTGCAGTGATATATAAATTTATTAACCCACTTGGCATACGCTTGACATTCTGCCATTTTTGTGGCGGCTTCTAATACACTTTTGGCCAAATGTTGATTTATCAGTGTAAAGTATGCCGTAGCGGCTTGAGTGAACGCCAGTTTTTTTTTTTTTCTATGAGCGCAAATTTTATTGCGCGAAAAAAGTTTGTTTATTACTTACATGCAAAGAAATTGTGGCAAACTCTTTGAGGAAAGTTTCGCAAATCAGATAAACTTGCGCCAAGTGTTTCGCACACATTGCATTTTACTCAACTGCATGTTATGTAACATATTTACTCGCATATAGTTTGTTTTCTGTTCGCTTAATTTTATTTGTTGCCTGCATTTGATTTGTTTTGTCTTTTCTTCGGTGTTTTTTGCACCATTCGGGCTAGTTATTTAAGCATTGCAGATGGTAGAGGAGAGTAGAAGACAGTGGTGCTGGAGTCTCGTAGCCGTTACGTTTCATTTGCTGCCAAGTAAATATGAAAAGTTGCCGCAGTAAAATATGAAAAGTTATATGCATCCTGCCATGTCGCTGCGTCGCTGCACTTCCTCTCTGCTGGCACTTGCCAAGGCGTTGTAGCAAGAACTTTGGTGTGCATTGCGCTCTGCCGCAAGCAATTCGCATTTATCTAATTTTTCAATTTCATCTTAAATATGTTGCTATGTATGTAATCGTATGTGCGCACGTTGCCGCTTCTTGCGGTTTTTAATTTGCCATCACAAATTGAGTTCAAGTTCACGTTGCACAAATGAAATTATCTACATACAAACATAAAAGTACATAAATATATTTTTCTTGTTACAGAAATCACATAAGGATATGCTTTTCTGTGCTGTGAGAAATATCGCTGTAAACTGAATTTATTTAAATTAAATTTATTAAGAGCTACGAGCATGTGCGTTATTTTCAGTAGGTTCATAATAGTTATGTAGACGAACATGCATTGCAAAACTTTTCTTCACATTTAAATACGAGTATATCCTATTTTTTTAAACGAACCTATTTTTGTAAATTTTTTTTCCACATTTATTTATTTATTTTTTATTTATTCATGCATTTTAATTAGTTAAATGTTAAATAATATATTTCAGTTGGGGAAAAGGATCAAAGTCACTTAAATTTTTTTTTTTAATTACAAAAATAGTTGCGAATATATAATTGCTTCATGTGTAAAATTTGTTTTAATTAAATAATTTTAGAGGTTCGATGCAATTGTAGGATATTATATCTTGGAAATGGTACCAACTCTATGAATAAAATTTTGTAATTAGATCAAATTTAACACTCAAAGCTTAGCTAGATAATGCCTATACCCTCTGTACACAAATTATAGAACATATTGACACATTTGGATAATTTATCTTTGTTCTAAGTATTTAAAATAATTTTTTAATAAAAATATTGTTATCTTTTTAATAAAAACCACTGAACATTATTTTTCAATTGCATGCAATATGTAAAATTTTTTCATTTTCATCAAATTTTTGAACATTAAAAAAGATTTAAAATTTTTTCGTTTTTGTTGTTTTGTAGCTTATTAATTTTTAGTAAATTACCACTGATTTTTGACAATTTTTACTGACGATTTTTCGCAATTACTTACATATAAACAATAATCGCGGGTTTGCGTTATGTAGAGGAAACTGCCAGCAAAAAAAATTACCAAAAATCAATGGTAATTTATAGATACTTGAAATTTACAATTTATCTTACTAAAATTAGATGAACTACAACACTGCATACCTAAAAACATTATACAATTTTTTTTAAAGTTCGAAATTTTAATGAAATCTTGTTAAGTGTTGCCGTTAAAAAATATATTTAAAAAAGTTGCCGATTAATGTTAATATAAAATATTGCGAAATTTTGGAAGAGCAGTAAAAAAATACTGTACACAAACACGCAAAAGATAAAATTAAGCTCACCGATTATTTGCGGATTTAGTGGAGAACGAAATGGGCGATGTCATACAGAGCCTCAACAACATTCTGAAGCTCATCAACAGTGCAAGTTGGTTGTAACACAATAGCCCGAGGTTCTTTGCTATCAAAACGGCACTCATCTGATAATTTGGCGTTGAGCTCCTTCGCCGCCATTCTAACCTAACATATCTTGTTGGAAAGTGGTGCAATCCAATTAGAAAACTGCCAATTTGTTTATGAATACAGATAGAGTAATCACGGTTTGAACTTGTAGTTAATAAAATTTACTAAAGTACAGGCAAGTAATGAATAATAATGTCAAGACTGTAGAGTTTCCTCAAAGACATTCTTAAAAATAGCAACAAATTTTGTGGCAAATTTACTTCGAAATAAATGACTTGATGCAGTTTGTTATTTAGGCATTAAAGAAAATATTGGTCGATTTTTTAAAAATGTAAACAAAGTTCGAATTTTAGGAAGCTGACAGTCAGAATAAAAATTCAATAATCTTAGCGGTAGTCATAAGCAAACAATTAAAATGGCGCCATCCAGACATATTTACTGATTTTAAATGAATTTCAAAGCATAAGAAAAATTTTAATTTTCCCGCCGTCAATATTATTTTAGATCCTCCTATCTTCAGATGGGTTCAACTCTAATTATATATCCCAAAAATCTGCGAGAGTGAATGTTGTATTGTTTTGAAATGAGAGTAAAAATGATAGGCTAAGCTAGAGAAGAAAAACTATGAAAGCATTTTTGCGTGGTTTAGTTTTTAACGCCGAAAAGTCTGCTCGGATAAAGAAGATGACTTTATTAACATTAGTTCTAAGACACTTATTTTGCGTTTCATGACTTGATTACATGCCATAGCCTGACGGAACATTTTGCAATACTTCGGCAATTCAAAGTAGAGGTAGAAGTAAATATATTTTCGGTAATGGTACACCCCTGTTTTGGAAATTTACTTTCGGCTCTGTCTTTGACAAAGAGGTTCGTATAGTTCAACAGTTAATTTCTTTAAAAAAAAATCATACCAAGTTACAAAATCTTAGGTTGCCGCGGTGGTCAAGTGTGTAGCGGCGCATGAAATGCCGCAGAGTTTGGGGTTCGATGCTTAGCCGGGGCAAATAAAAACTAAACCCTATAAGGCAGCCAACATTCGGCAGGAAATAGCAAACCTCCGAGGGTATTTCTGCCATGAAAAAGCTTCCCTCTATTTGTAGTATACGAAAACTGTCTCGGCAAAAACACTGACGCATTGGAGGGCAGATAATTGTTTTTCTGCAATGATCGTGAACACACTTTGAACCTAACTTAACCAATGTCTTTTCTATGAGTAAAAAGATTTCAATTACAATTATTAGTTTCATAAATTTTTAAATACAACAATAAAGTGTTGTCTTTCAATAAAGATTAAAAAAAAATGTTTGTGAAAAAAAAAACGTCGTAAGTCGTAGTGAAAACTGTGAATAAATGTTTGCAGTCCATTACCTGCATTGTAATGAATTAAGTAATTGTAATATTTTCTTGTTTTTTTTTTTTTCATTTCCGTTGTCTACTGAAGTTATCATCGCCAGTGCATATCAGCTTCATTGATGTGTGTGTATGTTTGTGTATTATTGCTACACTTTACACCGCATATCCACAATATCGACGGTTGTTGCCGCTGCCGGCGTCATGTCAATTGCCATTCGATTGACCAGCTGACACGGTTGTGTGGTGAAAACTGATGACTGCAGACGTTAACACAACATTGGCCGAGCACAGGCATCAACCATGGAAATGTGTGTGTGGAAAATGACAATGGAAATTGTTGCGATGTTGTGCGGTGTTGTGCACTGAACAAGTATAGCGCTGTCAGTTAAAAAATTTGTTAAAATATTTATTTATACAATTTGTTTTTTGTTTTGATAAACTTTTGTTTTTACATATGTATTTTAGGATGCCTGAGAACTTTTGAGCTATGTGGGTACAGAGACACTTTTCCAAATATTATTTTTTAATATAAATCTATTTCAAGTGACTTACATATATTTTCATAAATAACTCTAAATTCCTTTAACTTACTTTTACTAAAATGGAAATTAACCCCCTAATGCAAACTTTAATGCAGCCATTTACATTTTCATTTACATTGATCTTTAAAAAATTCTCCCTATTGACCTCCCCTTGTCCCACCGAACAAAGGCAATTAGGCCAAAGGTGTTAGTTGATGACTTCATTATTTTATTGCAAGAGTATAAAATTCACCCGCGGCAGTTCAAACAACATCATCACTATCAGGGAACTTCCTAGAGTCAAATAAAAATGCCACAAAAGCATTTATTCTTTGCGAGTGTATTCTTACAATTGTACAGTGTTTTGTAAAGGGAAGAACTTGCTGTGGTTAAAAAAAATTTATAAAAAAACGGCATTAACTGCTGTAGCTGCAGTTAACAATTTATTAAAATTATTTTGTTAAATTTTTATAATATATCGAATAAATAATTATACATAATGAGAAAAGGCAAAATTAAAAAAAAAAAATGTTGAAAAGAAATTGCTGAAATGCATTCCATAAAATACCTTTTTCTAGTATGCCGGTAGGAAAACAACAAATCCAAAAAAAAACACAAACCATACTTATTAGTTTAATTGATTTGAATTTTTTTTAACAGATATGTATGTAGCAAGCGCTTTGAAAATACTTCAAAAATGATAACATCAAAGTTGTGTTTATGGAACTTTGTTATATGATTTTACCTTTTTTCTAAGCAAATGCCTTAATAAAAGTAGTTGTTTGCGAAACCTTCTTAAACTCTTCTGTTTATAAACTCTTTTGCAATATATTAAACTTTTCAAGCAGCACACATTGCTCTCTCAAACCTTCTCACATTTCTCTTTGTGCTCTGCTGCCTTTGTCAGTACTCTCTTACCTAAGTATCAATCCTATAACTCTCATTTAACTCGACTACCTGTGCCGCTGCTCTCAACTTGGTGCCTGGAAACAATTTCCCTCTTAACTCCCACACACACTGACAGGTAAACAAAATTATAGCTTCATATCTTTTAATATTTTATATTACCCATTTAATTTGTTTGAGTTAAAAATGTTACGGGATGAATTTCCCTTGGATCAATTTATGGAATAAATGTTTAGGGTATGACTTTATTGCATGTTCGCTAATTTAAAAATTGTAAACTTGATTTTTTGTTATTATTTTGAATCCTAGACACCTTGCCGATACATTTAGTTGAGGTCTGAGAATTTCAAAAACATTTTGCTTTGATACAAAAAAGTTGTACAAGGTACTAATAAATTATATTTTTTCTCATAGTTATAGTGTTGCCGTTCCACTGTGCAAATGTTTAAATTATTTATTTCTGTTTCCATGCATTAATGAGTAAAGTCATACTTATGCTCATACATATTTACATATGAATTTATTTTATATGTTTACGAATGCATATGCCAATTGTCTTTTATTAACTCGATGAAAGAAATACACAAGCAATTTGTGTAAGTGAAGAAAATCACCATGACAACAATTAACGGAATCCAAACCAATTTCATCAATTAACTTTAAAAATTTATATATACTCGTACATACGTATAGGCAAAGGATATGGGAAACAGAAAAAGAATGGGATAATTCTGCGACTTAATGAGAGCTAAAATGCAGGGGAGAAATTTGCGCGAACATTTAACTTATTTTCTCGTTTATTTTTGCGAATATATTTTAAAGATTATTTGCCTAGAACTCATTACGTACGACAAGGTTGAACTTACTATTGCTGACTACAGCTGGGTCCTTTCTCTATTCTTGGCGTTTTAGCATTTTTTAGAACAAAAAAATACGTATGTCGTTCGCAGTCGGCACAAAACTGTAGGCCTCTCCATATGTGGTAGAATATAGAGACGCACACCACAAATGGTAGGAGAAGTTCAGCCAAACACTGAGCTACATATATTTTTTAAGCGCCAAACTATTTTTATTATTAGATGAAAGTTTTATTTAAGCAATTTAGTACAAGCAAAGAAACTTGACTCCATTAATCAATCTTTTAAATTTCATTCTCTAAAAATCAAAAAAAAAAAATTAAATTTTCATTCAAAACCCGGCTAGAAAAATTTGGTTTCTTGCCGATTTAATTTTTTGTTTTTAGAAGATTGGTAGCACATTTTATTTGTATGTAAGTCTAAAATTTCAATTAAAAGTGGCTGACACATAAAATCTACACGTAGCAAGGCAGAGCACCCTAGGCACAACAAACCTGTTTTTATCTCATTTTAATTTGAACTGCCAAATTGTGTATTTCGTTGTGGTAAGAAAGCTTTCAGGACAATTTGATAAAATATTTTTAAAACCTTAGTTTTTATTAGCAAAAAAATAATAATTATTAATTTTTTTTTAATTTTTATACTGCGCCTACCTATCGGCATATACTCGTTTTTTTAATATTTTCTTAAAGTGTTCAAAATTTGATAAAATTTTTCAATCATTAAACAATTTGCTTAAAGTTTGAAACTTGGGTTCATATGAATTTTTTTCGGATATGAACTGCATGTTAACAGAAATATAGATAAAATAAAAAAAGTTGCATTTTGATGTGATACAATTTTATAAAAATTGTACTGAGATTGAAACAATGATTTTTATATTTATTATTTTCGTATGAGAATAAATTGTACTTTAATTGAGAAACAATTGTGAATGTGGGGCTATAAGACTATGATAAGCGCTATACGAGTGTGTTCACTAAACTGACTACTTACTAGGCCAACCATTTAAAGTATAATACAACTGTAATAATGTTGAAGGCCATTTAATTTCTTACTTTTGATTCACGTATTCTTGGTTGTTCTTATTTTTCTGACTAAGCTTTTGTCTCCAAATTCTTCCTTTTCAGTCTCTCAAATAGATACTTTTTGGTAAACAATCCGTTGCCACACTCTAGCAAATGTCTTTTTTATACTCAGGATTTGTGTTTTGTAGCACTGATGTACATACAGTTGCAGGAAAATTAGCATGCTTTTTAAAATATATTTACACACACACACATGGTTTATACACAATGCAAACACATACCCATACAAGATGTCTTTTGACAAGTGTCACAAAAATAGCTGAATGAATTTCTCGACCAAGGACAAAGAAAGCAAATACAAGAAAGAAAAATAAAAAACGAGTAGGCGTTCGAGTAATTTGAATAGAAACATTGAAAGGGTTAAAAAGCAAATATTCTCTATTTATTTTATCAAAATATATATACAAGCATATGTACAAATGTATAGCGAAACATGTCATACTCGTATGTTGTACATATGTGTTTGCTTACCAGTTTATAAAATAGAATTTTCTCGCCATTCTATTTTTGCTAAATTAAACAAAACACACAGGGAGATTTCTACTTCAAGATTGTTTGCATCTTATTCTTTGCTTGTGCTAGATTTTCCAACCGCAAACAATTGCATGTTTGCTGCTGACGTTTAAAGGTTATCAGTTGGCTGAGTTGGGTTAAAGTGGGTGTGGATGGAAATACCCAGCGCGCTCTGCAGGTGGCCATTTTTGGTATAAGAGTAAAATAATTCGTTTTAAAATATATTGAAAACACTCATCCCCAAAATGAAATTATAATTTTTTTTAAACATTTTATGCTCAAATAAAAAAAGTATGTGTTAGTGTCATTGTATAAAATTGTTTAAATCGTTATCGTATACTTTTAAACCTTAGAACCGTCCTTACCAATTTCAACAAATTTCCGTCTTTTGGGGAGTTGTACTCCGCAGTGTATTTATTCGCATATTTGTACTGATATTGTATATTGTAAATAAATTTCTTTGCTAGTAATATTTATGTTATACGAGTAAATTCCATAAATTCATTTTATTCATGAAATTAAAATTACAATAAGTTAAACACGTTCGATTCTAATAATGTGTGGGAACAATAATTTACTTTTATCAGTCACTTAAGTTCGGTAGGAGATCCCAGCACCCCAAAGACGGTGCTAAGGTTAAACAATTACGATAATTTTGGTAATTTAAAAATATACGAAATGCAATCGACGGTTGCCTGCTTCCTAAGCCAATTGTTAGCCAAATATTTACCTTTAAATAGTGGTTTATTTAATTTGTATAAATTTAAAAAAAATCCAGCAGAAAAGATTTTCAATATACAGTGCAATCTTGAAAAAAAATCTAAATTCAAATAATAAATTTGAATCTGCAAGGTTGCGTTTTTTCGTCAGCTAAAAAATTATCAATAATTAACGGAATTTCTTAGAGGCTTGCAGTTTATTCTTATCATAAGAGTATTCAAATTATTTGCATTTTGATTGCAAGGTTTGTGAAATTTGAAGGCTTTTATTAATTCTATTCATCGTAGGTTTAAAAACTTTCAAAAATTGTCAAAATATCACATTCCTATAATTTTCAACGTAAGCGTAATCGAAATTTTTTCCTCTACATGTTTTTGATCAGCTGTCGAGAGGTAGTGTTCATTGAAACAAAATTTTACATTTGTGGTTTTTTTTATTTATTATAAAAAAAATGCCAAAAATAAAAAAAAATTACAGCAAATTTCGAAACTTTTAACATTGATTACTTGAATTGAAATTCTCTGTTATATTTAGCCTTTATATATTATTATTAGTATGGCGATGGACGCAAAGAACCGAAAATTTTTATAACGCGAATATCGATAACATTGTTGTTATGCAGTGTTTTCACGGAATTAACGATATTTCATATAAAATCGTCGGAAAAATGTGTCGATGTAGACTTACTAAGTAGTGGTGGAAAATTCAAACTATTTTTGGACATTTGGGTAATTGTATATATTTTATAAATTTTTTAAAAATGAGTTTGCTAAAATTTATTGGAAAAAGTTGTATTTGTAAATACTCCTGACATTCGCATTTTATTTGATATCTACATGTTTAAGTCATATACACTTAGTTAATAATGCTAATCTTAAAAAATATGTCCTAGCTTAAACTTTGAGTTTCTCTGAAGTGCTGTTGAAAAACTAAAAAGTACAAATTAAAAAAAAAAAACATTAAAAATTTACCGCACCGCTTAAAACTGATAATATCAGTACCTTGTCTTTCAGTAGATATGCTAGACTGTATTTTAAGTTTAAACAATTTCATATTTTATATTAAAAATTTTGAAATTTTTTTTTTAATAAATTCAATAAGTACTTGTTTAATTATTTTTTTTTACTTATGGCAAATATTTATATAAAATTATGTAATAAAATAGAAAATTAGTTCGTATGACTTTGAAATTTTATTTAAACATATATTTTTTTTGTAACGAACTGGTCACTGGGTGCTCATTTTGTTTAAAGTAATTGAGTGTGACCACTAAAAGATAGCTCTGTGTTTGCAATTTGGCATTTATCCAGACAAGATTTTATATTACGTGTGTGATGTTCATCGCTTTGCCGGAGGTTTCAACTGCCACCTTTTTAAATAGTTAAATGTAAGCTTAGTTCCTAGTTGGCTAGTACTGCGAGTACATAATGTTGTAAAACTATTTGGCTTATTTCTCACAAAGTAAGTAAAATAAATAAATCCTTTTGTTTATGTTGAAAACTATTTATTAAATATGGCCATGGTGGTCAGATATATTCACGGTTAATATGTATATTACTAGATGTTGAAATTCGTTCGCAAAGAGTAGAAAATTGGAGCGTTTAAACGAACTTTTTAAATGCTACACAACTTCATATAATGTAAAAAATCCTGAATACGGGAATATACATAAAAAACATAAAATTTGGAAAATATTAACTGATGAGCAGCCAGAAAGTGCTGCTAATAGCAATACTCTATCTACAGAGCTTGGAGAGCCATTTTCGATAGCCAATAAATTAACGACGTATTTAAAAAGAAATTTAGAAATAACCCTTCTAATGGCAACGAAGTTGAGTGCCTTTGCGGATATCGCTACCGCATATCGTACGGGACGTAAGAACCAGCGTTAACACAATTTACACCGTCTGTTTGAAATCCAACGAATTATCGCTCTTGCCAACAAGTGCTGCTTCGGAATTAATAGCCACTGGAGCAGCTCATTCTCTCGTCGAATAACAAAATTGTAGGGCACGGAATTAAGAACGATGTCAACATAACTTGAGATGGATGGCTCTTGGACTGTTCCAGAGATTTATTCTTTGAGAGTTTTGCGGTTCTTTATGTCTTTGCGACGCAAAATTATGACTTCAGAACGGATATTAGAACTACAGTTGTGAAAGATTACGTTGTGTCTGTTATTGTTGAAGTACCAGTACTTGGCCGAACATCAATACGGGTCGTTCCGGTATCGTAGACCCGACTGTCGAGAGAACTCTGACAGGTTTCGTTGTTGTTGTTGTTCGCGGTATTCGTTAATGGTTGCAGATAAAGAGGAGGAGAATACCTCATCTACCCGCTAAGTGTTTTTCTCTTTTAAATTTTTTAATTTTTTTTTTACTGGGCATTAAGCACTTCGCCCTGCGAGGGGTTGCATTCAAATCTCAAAGTCAATTTCGTGCTTAATAATAGAAAAGAATACGCCCTTCTTAACAAACATACATGTGTGTGTATGCGAACGGTGCATTTCACAGTTCGCTTTCTACACATTCTATGCATCTATATATGTGTATATGTACATATGTATATACAAACTTACATATACATAAACATAAAAAACATACACACACCAGCTTATTAACGCCACACTTGCAGGCGTAACCACTTTTCGTACTTCCTGACTTACTTTCTAACAATATGATTAGAAATATAATTTATTTAACAAGTTTATTTTTCTTCGCCACCACACAAATGTTAAGAATTTGCTATCGTTTATGCACTCAACAAAGGCAATTTAGCGAATGAACGCATTAAGTGACTTTCTGACTGGTGGAGAATTCAAAGGCACTCGGTTAATCGGCGGACAGAAGTGTGTGACTGTGGTACACATCTCCGTGTTTATATCTGGGAGTAAGTTGTATTACCTACTACATGTGACGACGCAGAGGGTTGCATTGCATTTCAGTTAAGGTTTTGAGGCTGAGATTTTGCAGTTTAATGACACAATGACATAAATAAGATGAAATAATTTGTGCATAGGGTGGAAAGGAGGGTCGCTAGGAATCAGTTTTGTATGAAATATAATTTTTTTTGTATTGACTAGTATAAGCTAAAGCTTTCCAAACAGAACTATTCTACGCACAAAACTATGCCTGCGCTAAATAATAATTGGCAGCTAAGAAATGCTCGAAAAGTTTATCAATTTAATTTATTTGCAATTTAAATGCAATCAAATTTTAGGCGCAGTATTTTTCATAATATACTGTTCGGTAGTTTGAACTAAGTAGAAAAGGGTTCTTGGTAGAGGTGATATAATTCATAGATATTCGATGATTATTTCAGTACAAATAATTTAAGACTATTTCGGTATCAGTTTGGGATGGTTTCTGAACAAGTTCAAAATTATTTCAGGACCATTACGGGACTAGTTTGAAATCATTTCGTAATCGTTCTCAAAACTACTGATGAACTTTCTCAGGATTATTTCGGAACATAGTTCAAGAATATTTCAGACGCAATTTGGGATTAGTTCTGAATAATTTCCGATTAGTTTAGAACTATTTCGGAACGCTTTGAGAACCATTTCGGTACTAACTTCTAACAACTACAGCACCAATTTAGGACTAGTTCTGTATCATTTTCAGACTTTCTAAGGAATCTTTCGGCAACATTTCAGGATTAAAAAGGTAAAAAATTGTGTACTATTTTTTGGAAGTGTTCAGTACTATATCAGGGAAAATCCGTAAATAGTATGAGATCATTAATGGACTTAAAAGACCACTTCAAGACTTTTTGGATATTATTTCGAGATAAATTCAAATTTTTTTTGCTACTAGTTCAGGATCATATTTTAAGAAATTCAACGAATTGTTCTTAAAACAGAACTAAACTACGCATTCTTAAAGTAGTCGTTAACTAGTACCGACAAAATGATTAAAATGAAATGAAATTAATGTTTAATTACTATCTAAAATATTTATGTACAAAATTGCTGCACCTAATGCTCTGCTGTGCTTGACAATGTTGTTTATACCTTCAATTTTCATCTAAACTTGGGATTCTTGATAGTTTTTAAATTGGAATTTTTTTTTTCAAAATTAAAATTTTAAATATTGGTGTTATTTTTTGGCGAAATTACCTAAAATTTTATAAAAAATTATGAAACAATAGATAAACGTATACAAAAAAAGAAGGAGGCTGTGTCAGAGACACGGCCATTAAGTTTAACGTAGAATACGCCATCCGATAAGACAGAAAACATATGTATAATGATAATTTATAATGATAAATAATACAAGCAAATGAATTTCTTTATTTGATAGTTACTTTTGATGATATACATAAGCTTATGATAGGAAAATAGGATAAAAATGTTTTTAAATTATCAATTAAATTTCTCGCAAAAACGAAGTCAATGGTAGTTATCAATAGTAAAGATTAATGATAAATAACAGACCCAAATCTATTTGATTATTTGAAAGTTACTTTTGAGAATATAGGCTTATGATAGGAAAAATAGGATAAATATGTTTTTAAATTAACATTTAAATTTCTCGCAAAAACTAAGACAATGGTTGTGTTATCAATAGTTGTGGGAGCATCATTTCGAATATAATCCAAATTAAACGTATCGCTCATAAATTTCGCCAATCTAGTATTTGAAGTGATTTCTGTGTTAAAATCACCACCAATAAGCAGTAGTTGGCAGCGCTTTCTCTGCCGTTACTCTACTTAAATTTTCCCGCCTAAAATTATGCAATAAAATGAACGTCTATTCACGCTACACTCAACTAAACACCACACACATATTTATTTGGATGTGTTTATAAAATTTTCATTTGAGAAATTTAAATATTAGGAAGATATCAACCAATATGAAATGTATGTCAAACGAAAGCTAACATCTTCATTTGACTACAAAAAAATTTTTAAAAAAATTTATCTCGCCGTTTTCTTATAACTAAAGAAATAGAGATTACAACAATAACAATCTGACATGGGTGCCCATACTGTAAGGTAAGACGTATTCTACGCCAAAAAATCTGCCAAAACTTTCTATTGATTTTGCCAACCATATACACATACTTACAAGCTTTTCTCTACTGGGCTCTATTTCTTATAACCCTCTAAATGACTTTTGTAAGCGGTTGTACTTTATTTTTGCATTTTTTTATATGATTTATGCTTCATTTCCGACAGCCATATGCCGCACGCCCACAACTACGTCCACCTTCCATGCAACCTTCAACCCCAAATGCGAATTATGCGCCTTTTCAAATAGTATTAACAACATGTGTATGAATGTATGAACACGTTTCAGATTGCATACGACTTAAGTCTGAGCACTTGACACTTGAAGTATTCATCGGGCAGGAAGTGACAAAACGAAGTGCAGCGGCAGCAGCAACTTTGTTTGTATGCAATAAATAAATGTATCTCTGCGCCGAGCACAGGTAGAGTAGAAATGCGTGTGAACACTATAGAATGGATTCAAATATGCATATGCATTTGAAAATGTGTGTGTGTGTGCCTGCACATTTATGCAATTATAACTTTTGTCGTTAGTAGTTTTCGGCGGCGACAGCTTAAAAGCGTAAATTGCAGCAATGAACTAAACTGACTTAACTAACTGCGCGGCGGAAGCGCAAGGTAAGAGTGTACGAGTTGGGTGGGCGAGGTAGACAAAAAAAGAGGAAAGCCAGCATATTTGAGAGATGCTTAATGTGCGAAGCCATCCACTTGCTGTCTCTCCAAGGATAATGAGCATGGCTTAATGGCGTGCACACACATACTTACAAATGCAATGTGAAAGTGTTGCATTTAGTTGTTGCAAGTAAAATGCATGTACGTATGCAGTAGTGCGCATGTTTTATTAAATTAAGCGAGATTAAGTTGCTTCTCCATCGTGCTCAGCTTCGCGCCAATTCCGCCAACTTCCAACTCCACTCAAGGCTCAAAGTAAAAGTGCCAACTGCCATTTGCTGCGATGCTGCAACGCATGAGAGCTGGAAAACTACAAATGTATGTGTGCACATGTGTATGTATGTTTGTATGTATATGCATGTGCATAGTTGCCACTTATTTTATTTCATTATTTTTTGCATATTAAAAGGAAATTAAATTAGTTGGAAAGTAGCGTGTATAAGCACTTCCAAGCGCGTATGCGAAATTCATATAATATATGCTTTCAAACAAAAAAGAAAAAAGAGAGAAAATAATAATTCACGATTCACTGTGTTTGGTGGCTTGCAAATTTTTAAGCGCATACTTTCATTAATTTTAAATGCTACATACTTCTAAAAAAAAAGTTGCATTGTAAGTGCCCGGTGACATATTTCTCTTTAAGTGGTTTGATTTTTCTATTACTTGGACGTTTACTTGAAAGTTTGACGTATAGTTTGTCATTTCAAAAGTGTGTAGTTACATTTAGTACAAAATGCATGTCATATTAAATTTGCAAGTTTAGCAAGAAATTTTTTATGAATCTGCTCTACATATCTATAGCACTGCGCTTGCTCGACTGAGCATCATTTAACATGTGAAATTTTTCCCGGCATGAAATTTTAAATTGAATGCACTTTAGTTCAAATCACTTCACAAATTGGGATTTTCCTCAGAAATGTTTGACTCATATCTTTTCATTTAAATTAAAAAAATCGCATATTTTTAATAAAATCAGCATAAAATACTTTTCACTATTCAAGTATTTTGTGTTATATTTTGTAAATATTAAGAAAATTTTTGCTATCACATTTCTCAATTGCATAACAAAGAATTATATTAGACTGAAAATTCTATGACTCCGTAAATTTTCATTCAACAGCACATTTGTCAAATTTGATTATTTTCTTACAAATAAGGAAATCCACAACTGAGCAATAATAATCCTCATCGATAATTTACGAGTATCTGTATATATTGTTTATTTTATTTTCATTAGCAGTTCAGGCGTTTTTTGTAACGAACAACCATTTTCACGGAACCAATTTATTTGGAAAATAGTCCAAGCAGTAATGTAGACAATGGAATCGGGTGAAAATACCACACTAAGTTCACAGATTAATTTCATGTAATAGAAGCGACTTATCAGGATTACTTCTTCCGGAAATTTAATTTCTTTGACTATAACTTCCGCATTTTCAGTTAAAAATTCAAATTGCGATCTCTATGGAATGATTTTCCGTCATCCCTTGTAAATTGTTTTTTTTTGTAAGTGAAACTGGCTTCGGCGTTGTTTCATCTTTTTTGTCGTTTGCGCTTAAAGAACATCGGGTCTATTGCGATCGGCATCACTATTAAATTTTGGCTTTTTTAACGTCTACGCCATTACTTCATCATCTTCTTCTTCCTCTTATTGCATCCTCCCCTTGATGTGTTTTGTGAGCGGAGCCTTTGAACGTCATTAGCACGATGTCATCGTGGGATCTCCGTTGGTCTACGTTGTCGAATGTGCGCAGTTCTCTTCAAAAGTTAGGAACACTGCGGAATAACCAATTGACTGTCATTTAATTGTGGTTATTATGAAACGGATAGATACGAGTAGCAAAGTTTGTAGTCGCCGATAAGAGTTTTTGCACAAGCTTTCGGCTTTGCTTCCTTCATGCGACAAAATGCAATTCTTCGAGTGGCGACGTTTTCAACTATAAATCTCCACTGATATCGACCATTGGTTCTTGGTGAGGAGCCAAAAAGAACGACAGCTACAACTTCGAATCTTTATTTGCTACTCGTCGTTTGGAGTAAACCCCTCGTATCGACATTGGATAAACTCGTATGTTGTTGCGTGCTTGATTATTTTGGGGCACAGTCCTGGCCTGAAATACCGTCTTCCGATTCGATCGACAGCTTTCTCAAATATATTTCAGAAAAACCTCTATCTACGTTCTTATTTTTTGAAATTCTCAAATTGTTACATTTAATTTAGCTTTTTTTGAAATACATTTTGATGTATGTTGGAACGATTTTTCCCGGTTTCTGCGTTGGACCATCTTCAGTGTCCATTTCCGTTCTGTTCAGTTAATGTCTGGTGTTCTGCATTTATTTGACTTTTGGGTCAATCGGGTGGCGGTGCAAAATTCTTTTTCGGAAAATTATTTGCCTAATTCTTAAACACATATGAGCTTTTCTGAAATACATTTGCTATTTTAATCAGCAGCTTAATAGTATTCAGCATAATTCTCTTTCTCATATCATTTACTGTCCATTTCCATTTATACTTTTTTTTGTATCTGAGCGGTTATTGTGCGTGCACCTTTCACGCGCTCACATAACGTGAATTCAACATGCTCCTTCCACTTTCCTTTTCCTAAAATTGCCTTTTCAACTGCGTAATTTCCTGGTTGCTCTTCACTATCACCAAAAGATAATCCAATTAAAATACAAGCTCAGAATGAGTGACAGCTGTTCCGATCATACTCAGCAAAATTGAATACAAAAGCAATAACAACAATACCAACAGAGTGGTTACTCGCCTACCAAATCGACTAAGTGAAAGTGTTAATATGCCGTAATCGGTGTTAAACCACTTTGAATTACTCGTAATTAATTGCAATTAGTCGCAGTTTATTTACTTTTATTTCGATGAAGGGGTATTTTATACGAACTTATTGTAAATATTTTACTACTTTAAATTAATAAAAAAAAAAACATCTCCACCCGTTTTTCCATAAAGCAAAAGGGCTTGCTTTCTTGATGAAATTAAATAAAGTGCTGGTTATTTAAACTTTCGATTTTTAGTGCAAATATTTATGTGGCAGTAGATTGTGAAATTGTCTTCTAAACTAAATAATCTTGATATTTGTCTTACAATTTAGTGTTCTTTGCCTTTGTGCGTATGTATGTAAGTAAATAAAGCGAAAGACAATTTGTAATGTTACTAAGTACATAATTAGTTGCGCCGAGCAAATCACCAAATTATCAAATAAGCGAAATTTGCGCGCCAGTGAACAATTAAACATAACTAAATATTGCATGCTTTTGTTTTCATGTGTGTGTTTCTTTGTATGTAATACGGTTTTAATTAATTAGCAATCAAAGCAATCAAGTTGAATATGTGGGTCATGGTGTTGATGGCAGAGAGCAGATACTCGCTTCAACACGCAATAAGTAACAGTTGCTGACGCCTTTGAAACCGTACAGCGCAAATATTTATACTCTAATTAGCTAGCGGTAGCTGTAAATTACATATTCTTATATACTGACATACATACTTGTATATTATAAAAGTAAAAATTTAGAAAAATTTCGTTGAACCAGGGAAGTTCATGGCAAATTGTTGTCTGCTTTTCGTTGCAGGTTCGCAGGCACGTCACCTCTCATCAGTGTCGTCTCGTTGAGCAATGAACTCAGATTGATTGGTAATCGATTAGTGAAAGTAGTGGCAATTTATAGCGATGCTACCCTTATCATTAGACTATGATAATTATATAACTAATAATTACTGATATTTGTGCAAAATTTCTAGTCGTTAGCTAATTAAATGAAGGAGTTATGGCGCAAAATGCAATATCTGAACTATCGGTTGTATGCAAAATTTCAAGCCTCTAACTGTTTTAATGAAGAAGTTCTGGACTAGTTTGCGTTCAAATAGACGGACAAAGAGACGGACATGGCTAAATCGACTCAGCTCATCATCCTGATCACTTCGGTAAACTTTTTGATGGGTCTAACTCTTATCCATCTAGAACTAACAAACATCGGACTAAACATACCAAAGGCATACAAAACACATTCGCCCGTAAAACGTATACATAATTAAATTTGGCCTCGTGTTTCGCGTACCATAAATTTAGAAAAGAAGTGTAACAGCTTAAACACAATGCTGGTGTACGACGAATTTTTCATCGCGAATGTTCGTTGTGAAAAATAGAACGCTCTGTCGTTTATGAGAATTTGCACAACCTAAGCGTACTACGAAGTTCGCACGACGTCTCTTCGCGGCGATAGATTTTTTTCTATTTCCGCCGCTAGCGGAAATAAAAAATTTTAACGACTTTTTTTGCTGCAGAGTATTAATTGTGTTAATAAAAAAAACTTTACTTCAGCAATGCTATAAACAGAATCAAATCGCTTAACAAATATCGTGGTACGAATGTTCACTGTCAAAATTAAAACACACTGTCTAAATGAGATGAGCAAACGGCGACGAAGTTCGTCCGACGAAACTTGGCGAGGATAGATTTAATTTTAATTTTGCCAAAAAACAGAGAAACAAAAATTTTTTGAAATATATTTAACGACAAAAAATATATTGTATAAAACTGAATGTATAATCGAAGAAATTTGGAAGGATCGCTCCTAATACGAATAAGCGCATGTTGCGAATTATTTTACGGTTCTCTTTCACAGGGCGAAATATTGCGACGAATTTCATCCGGCGGCAGCGCTCCATACGACGAAATTTGGCCGGCGATGATTGATTAGATTGTGTGTAAAGTGTAAATGCTATTTTCAACATTTTAGATTTTATTAAATTTTTTTCTTACTATCTTACTTTTATGTTCTAAAAGTTTTATCTGTACGATATGTCCACACTAGTAGCTAACATTGAAGCTATAAATGTTGTCGCCGTAAGTTTGTTTTAGTGAGCCGAAAATTCAACGTTTGCCGATATGGTGTTTAAGCTATTAAAGTAAAAGAAAAGAGTTTGTTAGTGATGAATGTTTTGTTGATATAATTTTCTTAGTTTTGTTAGAAGTATGGACTTTGAGATGTTTGGTTGGTCGATTCGTCATGCAACGACCATTAAAGTCAAGGTTAAAAACATTTACATAAATAAAAAAAAATCAGACAAGAAACTTTCATAAAAAGAATAGGAGATAAAGAGAAAAAATATCAGAAGAGCACCACGAAAGAGCGCCAAGTTGACGGAAAAGTAAATCTGAAACTTTCTAACAGTGCTTAAAGGACTTTCAACGACGCTAAAATTTCGTAATTTTAGCACTCAATTTGAATTGGAATTGTAGCTGTTACCAAGACCATGTTCCGACCAATGATCACAGTAGAGCTCGTCTGTGAAAATATTTTGTTATTGACTTTTGCTTTTCCTCCTTTTTGCTCAATAATCATTCACAGTAAGTGACTTTCAGAGTTGCAATCGCAAAAATGTAGCACTTTCGTATCAATTTTACTGAAGTTGAAATCCAAACGTAATTTTAGTTGACAGTTTTTTGTACTTATACTCAAATTGTTTAATCAACAAATTCTTAGGTCTCTAAAACGAAAGTTAGAAATTGAAATACGATCATATTTTCTTGCAGCAAATCACTAAATTTTAATTTGTAATAACTATAGTTAAGGTTCTATAAAATTTTTTAGCCACCAAAGTAGGTTCAGTGTTTTTAGACTGCGGATCTAGATTTATATATTAAAAAAGTTAGCTCATAAAAATGTAAAAACGAACTGAATTACTATGGGTTTTTGGGGTCTTGTATATAAGTAAAATGAAAAATGCATACCGACAATCATCGATCTAATAGAAAAGCTCACTATTTACAAGGGTGCGCGACTGAGGCTTGTACAAAAGCGATCTGGTTTCCTTAAAGCGTTTATTTGTATTTACTAAACAAACACAAATACGCAAAACATTTACGAACAACTCCAAAGGCACTTTGTGTTAACTCGCTTCCATGCTAATTAATTTAATTATTTTTTATTAAATATACATGCCTGTCAGCCGCAATAGCGAGTAGAATGTTAAATTTCAAAATTCCAACATTTGTACGTATTTTGACAAAAAAAAAACTATTTTGTCCCAAGTTTGCGCTCGAAAAAGCAATTGCTTTTGCCATTATACTACTACTAGTTCTAACAGCAAAAGTTAGTTTTGCCAATTGTTGTTGTTAGTTTCTAATTTTAGCAAGTGTCTTCCAATGCCAACTAAAACCAGTCACAACGACCACACTGGCAAATAACAACACCAAACAACCAGCTCGACTACAAAAGTAGTGACACACATAATAATAGATATTTGAAAACAAAAATAAAAACAAATAAGGTAAATGCAAGACAAAGTAAAACTGCTAAAGCTTAGTTGGAATAAAAGGCTAAAGCAGCTGGCCGCACTAATTGCAGCAACATTTAACTAATTTCCTGAGGCACTCAATTGCTAGCATACACTTAGGCGCAACAACGTGTGCATGTACTTTTAAAATCACACATATGTGTGTGTGCGTGTGTTTTTATTTCCATTTGCATCGCCAACACGTTGCCAGAGCAAAATAATGCAACATCGCTCAAAGCAGCCGCAAACGCTTACGAGTAGCCAGCGAGTATGGCACAAGTTAATAAAACTAAATGAAATCACCAACGTTACACACACACACACGGTTGCCTCAGTTGCGGCAATTATGCTGCGACACAACCACTAAGTAATTTGTTTTTGTTTATGTTTTACTTTTGTAGTTAATGCAATTATTATTGTAGAGATTATTGTTGTTGAACTGTGCATTGTTGTTCGTGCTAGTGCTGACTACTTTGTGTTGTTAATATCATTTAGTTGCCGCACTGGGGTTAGATACGTTGCTTGCCGTTCCTTCCTTGTGTAGTCATGTTAGGTTAGGAGTAGGATTTATTTAAAGGAAAGCCTGGAGGAAGTGAGTGGCGAACTTTAATTCGCGCCAAACCTGTACGAGTCTTCTACACTGATAAAATTGGGCAGGCCGTTTTGAATCGGAAGGATCCGCTTTGGCTTAGGACCTGGCACACGACCATAGAGCTAGCTTTTATATTCCAATATCTGGCTATAATGAAAAAAAAAAAACTGCTATTGTTTGTTCCTACCACTGCTTCTATTCATAGATCTTCCTTAGCTTCTCAGGTGCTTCATTACAGTGGCGATAAACTTGTTCATCATTTATAATTTTCCTTTAATATTTTACTATTTAAAACAGCCATCTTATTTTTACTAACATTGAGTGATTCATAATACTGTGTACTAAAAAAATTTTAAAAATATTTTGAGTATGAACTTTTCATATAAGTTCATTAAATTGTTTCTAAGTTTGCGTAAAGTTTGAAGCTTGGTTTATTATTAGAAAATTATATTCTTTTCTATTTTAAAATAATATAAATTAATTAACATATATGTATATGTAAGAATTGATATTTGTTGAAACGATTTTCCGTCATCCCTTGTCAAGTTTGGTTTGGAGACAAACCGGTTTTGGCATTGTGCCATCTTCAGTGTCAATTTTCGTATTTAGATATGCAAAACTTAGTATACTTCGTAATTATGAGTTGAGTCGGTAAAAAACTCAAATAATATCACATATCATCTTTATTTTTCTAATCATTATTTAACATATATTAAATATTAAGTTAATGTAGTTGAGTTTTCTTAAGAAAACTAACGAAAATCGCACTTTTTCAGTGGTGGCTATTTCATCATTAAAAATGTTCAATTAAAATTCTTAACATAATCATACATTTTTTCAAATCAAGTTTAAAACTTTGTAGAAAACTAAAAAACAATTCAATAAATTTTCAATAAAATTTTTAACTTTTTTTTCAGAAAAGTTTTTAAATTTTTTTGAGTATGCAATTTGAGTATAATATGGTGAAAGTTTCACGTAGCTAGGGAATACCGTTGGTCGCATTTGCTTCCATATAACGAATAAGCAAAATTTATTTTTATTTGGAAAAAAGTCGCAACATCTTAACAAAAAAAATTCTAAAAAATCAACGGGACTAGGCACTTGAAACTTTTCTAAAATGAATTATAACATTCAATTTTAGTAAAATTTTAGAAAAGTTTCAAGTGCATACTGAAAAAAGTTCTTCTGAGAAAATATTTATTTAAATATGTTGAATTTTGGTTTAGTTTCTTACAAACTTTTAAACTTGGATTTAAATAGTATATGTAAGGTAATGAATTTAATTTTTTTTTTAATTCTTAAAATTTAATAAATTAGTATAAGTGGCAAACTACGAGTATGTAATTTTCAATTTAGTTGGAACACCGTACATACTTGGGAGAAATATATATTTTTTTATAACAAAAGTTTGCTAAAAGTATGAAAAATATTTTGGCATTAAAGCTGTCTAAAGCATTTATCATTTGATATGCAAGTAGAAGGCTTTATTTACCTATATATTTCATATTAATAAAGTTTAATATTAAAAAAAGTTATAAATATCTTTTCATTTAGCATCTTTTTTTGGCCACCATATTGCAATAAACAAACTCGTGGCCCAACAATAAAGGAAACTGCAATAACTTTGTTTTATTTATTTTTTATATACTGTTGATACTAAAAACCAATTTCATAATAAGGAACTTATGATGGTGTTTGGTTAAAAATGAATTAGCAACCCTTTTAAAATATTACAAATCTCAATTCATATCCGTCTTTTAATATGATAGATTTTTATTATTTACTAATTTTTATGAATTTTTGCTTTAAATAAGATATTTCAAAATTAAGCTACAAAAAAATATTTTCGCGCATCTGAAATATGTCATAATTTAAAATTATATTTATATAAATATTTACTTCTTAACATTACATACTTGGTAACTCCACTCAAAAATAATTTATGTTAGGCATAAAATATTTCATTTTTTATTGTTAAAAAAAGTTTAATTTAAAAATTGGTAGCAATCCTTTTCAAACAAGTTTTTATTAAGATCATAATATCTACATATACCATATATTTAATTTATTATATTTATATTTATTAGTGGCAATCTCATAGTCATATTGTGCCCGGCCAGAGCCCGTAAAAAAACAAATTTTTTCTGAAAGCGGTCATCGACCCCAAAGTCCTTGGTTCAAAGCCGGGGAACGGCGATGAAGAATAAATAATTTAATTTAATTTAATGAGGTCTGATGAGGAGATATGGTGATCCCCGAAATAGCTGCTATAACTTCTACCACTAAAACTTATGGTGGTTTGTCCAAATTAAAATCTTTCATAAACTGTCCTCGAGCTCAATAAAGTTTGCAATTCAATGATTCAAATTTTGAACTTAAAAAAAATTTAGAATTTTTTTGAGTAGGTTGCAGTTTTTTGGCTCGTTCAATTTTAGTTTGAGAAAATGCAAGTTTAAAGTCTTTGAAAATTATCACTGATTTATGACAAATTTTTTTGTTGGCAATTTCCTCTACATAACGCATACGAGCGGTTATTTTTTATTTGGAAAAAATTGTCAAATCTCAGTGGTAATTTGTAGACACTTGAGACTCGCTTTTTGTTATAATTAAATTTTATTAGCCATAAAACTGGATACTCAAACAATTCTAAATTCAAATATTTTACAGTTTAAATTTTTGATGGAACCTTGTATAAATACCCACCAGGAAATACGGTACTGATCATAAGTGTATTAATTTAAATTGTACTTCATCGTTGTTGTGGTAAGAAAGAAAATGCCAAAATTCAATAAACAACAGAGTACTTGAAAAATACTAATATGGTTGAAGGCCAAGCTAGTTTTTTTTGCCAAGTTGGAATATTTTCTAATTCGCTAAAAGCAAAGTATTTCGTGCTTTCAACATAGTTGCCATCTTGATATTCTCCAATGGTACACCATTAAGTCTGATGCAGGGTGTATTTTAAGAGCTACCATAGGATGAGAAAGCAAAGAAAAAATTGTATAAGCAAAAGGAAAGATACGCTAAATTCCTTAAATGCGAAGTGTTTGAGATGCTAGGCGACAAAAAATGCACCGCAAAACTTGATCAAAGTTCCATCAATACACTTAAAAGTATTGGTAATTAAGTTTACTTTGTTATCATCGCATATAATATAATAATCGCGAACATAGTCTTCTAGAAGATGTGAAATCCTAAGAATGAATTGAATCTTATCCGTGTGGCTTTAAGGAAGGTGAGTCTACCTTCGATCAGATATTTGCAGTACGCTTGATCTTCAAAAATACCTAGTTGTTTGTGTCGAATTTAGAACCTTCTCCGACAGCAGAAAAATAATTTTCCTGCTACAGCCCATCCCTTAATTAAAAGCGACAATAACTTCTCAAATTATAACATATTTATTATTTTTAAGTTTAAAATACAAAACATTTTGCAACTAACTCGTTAAATACAAATGTTTCTCGTTTTGTTTTGACTTTCTCATACTAATTTTCAGCAACTGTAAAGCAAACTTTAAATCGCCCTTTCCGCCTCAGCGCAGATACTAAAACATGCGAACACATTTTACTCTCACATTCTACTCGCGTAATGATCAACGAAGGCACACAACTGTAAATACGATCGCCATGTCGAGGTATTAAAGTGTAATATAAAACTCCAAACTACATTCGCAAACAAACAAAGCCATAAACAAAAATTTAATGATTTTTAATGAGGTCGTTTTGTTGCCGGAGCTCAGTGAGTTGGGCGTAAACATTTTGAGAGCCATGGAGAAGTATTTGTGGACGAAGTTCACCTTGCTTTTGAATAATGAAGGTGTTTGTTTACATAACGCTAGCTGTCATTTGCTGCCGACACATGTTTTCGTTAATTTTATTCGCAATGACGCTTTAAAATAAAATTTGTCCCAACAAATTGCTATTACCTACTTGCTGTGGCAATGACAAATATCTCGTATATTTTATATGCAAAAACGCGTATATATTTGTGTGTGTGTGTGTACATGAATGCGCGTTTGGGTTGGTGGAGGAGCCTTTAAAATTTTATGACAGCAATTATGCGAGCGGCCACCGAGTGTCAGCGCGAAAATAATTAAATTTTATTGAGTGACTGTCGGATAACTACATATGTCCTACATAAATGTCTATGTGTGTGTACAAATACATATGTGCTTACACTAATACACACACACATGTTTGCATTAATGCTAATGTTTGCTTAGCCGTGAACTCATAAATTCTGTTTAACGTCTGTAACGTGTTAAAGTGAGTAATTCGGGTATTATTGTAATCGCCTGGCTTGTTAAGAATATTATTGTAGTTTACAATTTTTGAAATTAGAACTAATTTAGAAGATTTTGTTTATGAAACTACTTAAATGAATACAAGTTTATACAATTTCCATTATGTTCCTTTAGGGAAATTTCTGTCATGAAGAAAACGAAATTAGCGATCTACTATATTGGCAAAATATTTAGGATTCTGCATGCATCCCTATTACAAAATAAGTGTTTCTGTTATTGGGTTGACTTACTTACTTACGTAATTGGCGCATCAACCGCCTAAGCGATTTTGGCTGAGGTCAACAAAGCACGCCATCTGTACCTATCTCTTGCCAAAAACCTTTAGGGCTGGAGTTGACTATTGCGTCTAAAATTTTTTTGGTGATATATTTAAGGAAATTGTAAAAACCTTTAACATATTTAGGTTTGGGGGTCTTAATATTCCCAAAAGATATGTTTTATTTTTTTTTTTTGATAATTTGCTGCAGAGTACAGCACCTACTCTGGTCTCCTTCTACTGTCAACCAGCTGTTCCAGTAATTAGTTCAGGGAGCTAATAGTCTGGTCGTTGGTACGTTTATCGGAAAATAGCTGGTAAGCACTGCAGTATTCATCTTGTTGCCCCATCTCCCTAGCTAGAGAATATCCATAGATATGTAATGTATTTTGATCGTTGCTCACCCATTAACCGCTTCACCGCCAGAGCTCCTCTATAATTCGGCAAATTGTGTTCATATTTTCGTCAATGTATTGTGCTATCAGAAAACTTCTCGATTTGGAAATGCAAATTTATCAGGTTTAATGTTATCTCCAAGTCACCAAGTCCAACCCATATTGTTTAAAATTTCTCCGCTTTCATGTTAAAAGATTGGTCACATTAACCAACTGTTGAGCTCAGCGTTTCTCTTAGAGGTTTAAAAGGGATTTGCCTTCTCAATATCGCATATACTGTCCAATCCACGATACTGTGTGAAAAACTGAAACCATATATGAACCAGCTGATTGGATCTTATTAGTGTGACTTCAGGCCCTTTAAATCCACCATTGGCCAGATATTCACAGCAAATCCTGCAAAATACCCTCATTAAGCAAATCGACTCACACCATCTCTTTGTCGACTTTAAAGCCGCTTTTGATAGTACGAATAGAAAAGGTTTATACGAAGGCATGTTTAAATTTGAAATCACCGTAGAACTAATGCGGCTATGAAGTGTGACATTGGGCACAACTTTTAACTCCGTCCAAGTTGGAAAGGACCTCTCCGGGCGACTCACTTTCGGGCAACTTCTTCAATCTGATACTAGAAAGCGTAGTAAGAGCTACCACTCTGAATCGCAGTGGCAATAAATATAATTAAAGCATGATTTTGCTGGTGTATGCGAATGATATTGAAATCGTGGGACTTAACAACAGGGCCGTCAGTGTTGCATTTTCCAATGTAGACAATGAAGCAAAATATGTTGTTCTTGCATTGAACGAGGACAAAACAAAATACCTTGTGGCAAATAAAGTCCTCCTCCTCCACTGTTGGCAGCTCCAACTCTGAAGTAGTCAAGAATTTTGTATACCATGGAACCACCAATAATGTCAGCCTCGAAATAAAGCAAATAATTACATTTTCCTACAGGTGTTACTATGTGCTCGTTAGGCAATCGAAAAACAGAGTTCATTGCCTTGTTCTCGTGAGCGACGGGTACCGAAGAAGATGGAATGATGAACTGTAAGAAGGACCTGTCTTCGGTTGGTGTGAGTAACTGACGTTACCTAGCATATTAAAGTGGGAACTGGCGATGTTTTTTGATTGATGAGAGTGTTTATTTATTTATTGGCTCTTTATTGACAAATTTTAGATTCCTTGACGTCCTTAATGATATCTTTTTTTGAAGACCTAAAAAATAAAATTGAAAAATCATTGATATATAATAAATGTAATAACTTTCGACTTATCAAAGCTGCAAGTTTCCGCCCCAATGCTATATGTATATACGATTCTGGCTGTTTGCGGCTTCCGTTGCGTTTTCGCTTTAGAAATCATGAAGCGCCCTGTCAAGGTGCACACCTACCAGCATGTTGCATTCATTCATTCATTCATTCATTCATCAAATTAACAAAAATAAAATATATATTGAACAAAAAAAAGTATTCGACACAAGTACATATTCATACGAGTAATAAGAAAAATAATAAATATGCATTTTGACACTCCTCATTTGTGTGCGATTGTAAGCAGTGCCACTTGGACGCGCGGCATTGCGCAGACCCTCGAAAGCGCCGGTTGAATGCCCTCCCGAGCGAACATTCAAAATTGGCTTTCTCGTTTTCAATAAGCACCAACATCGATGGTACCTCAATCCCGCCGCATCAGCTCACCACCAGAGGGGCATCATTATTCATTGGCATTTACTGTAATAAATGCACCCGGCTGGCTGTCCTTTAGCTACCTCAATTGGCTCAATGGGCGACGCACTGGGATATATATTCGATGCATACTCGCAATCTCGTTGTACGTGTAAACACTGTGCGTGAATTAAAAATCGCACCTTTTATATATAAATACCTACATGTAAGTGTGTAAGTTTGGCAAGTTTGTGCAGCGTGCGTTGCCGGCTGTTGTGAACCCTGTGGCGAGCGTGTAAAAAAAAAAAGTTGTGAAATGCAATTATCACTTCCTTATTTTACTATTCATATGAGTTGGTGGAGTTGAGCGGAAAGTAACTTTGATGAGAAAATTGATGAACTTTTTGATTTCCTATATATTTTATATAAAGTTGTTAAAGCTTAAAATTAAAATAAAGTTGGTCAAAGCTGGCAGTAAAAATGGAATTCAAAACCTGTAAATGTCTAAAATTTTAGCACTTCATGAATTCTTATGTCTTCGATAAACTTCTTTTTTTGTTAAGATCTACAGGCCTGTCGTTAATTCCGTCGGAGCTCCCGACGTGACAACGTCGGAATAAGTGAACCTTCAGCGGGAAAGGAGGTAAAAGAATTCCCGATCAGTATCAAACTAGCTGAATGCCCGCTGTACATTGAGTTAGTTTGATAGCAGTAGATACTTAATTTTCTTATGTATAGCATCAAATTGCTTGAACAACAATTCACTAGTTAAAATCTCAAAATTTGAGGTTGCTAGAGTGCTCCGAACTGACCTTCCGTTAGACTTCGATACGTCCGTGTAGAAATTAATCCACGTTACACTCATCTCGCCATTTCAAACTCACTTATTTCATTTAAAACTTAAACATAATTTCGGCGAACGTCGAAATTCCGCGAAAGCCGACCGACGTCCTGAACGACGCTCGCCCTGGAACTTCGCTCACTTAAAAGAGTCATTAAAATTTTCGTAATAATTAAAAAAGTCGTTTGATAATAATTATGAGTGAGAAAAGTGATTAACGTCATCGATAAGTATTTCTATGAGACTTATAAAAATCTTTTTATTATATTTATCAGCTATTCAAATATGTTTAAGTCTTCAAAGACTTATATTTTAAAACCTACATACATAATGAGTGAGAAAAAATTGTTTAATTCTTGAAGGACGGAACTTATTCCGAACCATTTCGAAATTAACTCGGAACTAGTTAGGGACCAGTTCGGGACTCGTTCCGGACCGTTGAGGGCCTAGTTCAAGTCCATTTCGGGGCTGCTTCGGGACGACTTTCAGACCAGTTCGGGATCAGTTCGAGAACAGTAACGTCATCAAAAAATTTTTTTTTTTTTTTTTGTTTTCTAGAAAATCTTAGTTCGTGGAGTCCTGAATTAGTCCCGAGCTAAACCCGAACTAGTCCCGATCCGATGCCGGACCGACCCCGAAATGGTCATAAAATATTAAGAAAAAATCTGTTTTAGAGAGCCTTTAAATGGTTAAAATAGCGCTAACTGAAGTTAAGTTTTTCAATTAATGTTTTTCGGCAAAAAATATATGAATATGTTTTAATATTTGTTTTAAAAAGTAGGATTACTGAACATATGGTCTCAGTAGCTCGTATTTGGTCGTTGTCGCTAGCGTCGGCAATGTAAATAAATCTGTCGCCGCGAAAAGACTTCGATCGAATTTTTTCAAACGCTTTGGTTGTGTACATTCACATATACGCTAGAGTGTTTTAGTTTTCACGACGAATATTTGCGACAAAAAATTCGTTGCACGCTGGCATTGTGTTGACGCCAATAGGGTGAAAAGTGGAGAAAATGAAAGATCGAGTGCTTGAGTGCCAAGATGTCAATTCAAAGTCTTCAAGAATGCCACATTGTCCAAATCTTAAGTCAGATATCTACTAGCTGCTCCGAATCTGACCCTAGATCCTGGTGTAGGAGAGGTCCGGAGTAACCAATAAATTATAATGAGATCGACTAGTTGCACCTGTGCTTGTTTTTTTGTTACCATTTTTTCCCCTATCTTTCCTTACCTCTCTTCTAATTAAAGTTTGGTGTTTGATATATTTTTATTCATACAGTTTCCAAACTTTATGAAGCTGGCTTTCAATAGGTAAATTTATGTAATATATTTCTTAGGACTATAGCCTTATAGTTAAAGCTGATATGTGACTGATTTTCTATTTCTTTTTTGTACTCAGAAACTTCAGTGGAGCGTTGCTACCTACCATCAAACAACAACCTTATAAAAGAGCACACTTTTTTTTTTTAGAAAACGAAACGCTGGAATTTAATTGATTGTGTTTTTATTTTAGTTTTCTTACTACATATTCTTCTCCTTCTAAGGCACTAAAATCATTTTTCGGTTTGGCCCGGGATGCAGGATTTTCGTTCAACGAGAAAGGGATCTGCTCTTCAACTGCTTACCGAGTTTGCTTGATCTCCAGTCCGACATTATTGCTGGTGTTTGTACTGGATTCTTCGCTGCAACAAGGATCCAATACGCGTTCACTCTTCGACCAACCTATTTTGCTTTATTCACTCAACTGGGAAATTTCAATATCTTCTCTTAGTACCCTCAAAAGTAATTTTAAAGTCGACGAAATGGTGGAGTGCTTAGATTTTCTTCTTCAGTATTAATTCCAGAAATTTGAGCTATGTGAATATGAGCTCAAGACTTATAAAATCTGATTAGTTTATGATGCAGTCTTTCCCCCGTCTTTTACACAGCTTCGTCGATAGGACCTCATATGCGATATTACTCGAAAAAAGGATTTTCCAATTTCAGTTGGCGCAAAAAGCAGGCTCAGACTTCTTTTGGATTAGGCAAAGTATGTTGCGGAAGTGGAGGGATGTGAACGTCATCGCATTAGTTTCGACAGGGTACCTCTACCTTGCCTGCTAACAGATTTGCATTCTCGTCTATGCAAAAATCAACATATTTTTGTCAAGCACGCTCGAAGCGTGTCTGGCATTTATCAAAACATGATCTACATATTTATCTTTTCATCCTTCGATCAAGTTCTTCTTAACCAAAAAAAAAACGGAAATTTAGTGCACCAACAGGTTCATCTCGGGAGCCTTTCTCTGTAAAGCAACCTAGCTGCTGAAAAATTCAATTAATAAAATCCTACGTAAGTCACTTTGGCCTAAAAAACCATTTCGCTTTTTTCACTTCTCCACAGCTGCATCCGCGTACATTTGCGCACAAATATGCCAATCAAAGTTTTTTTTTACTATACTTTTGTGCGTTAATAACAACATAATTCCATTTCATTGTGTTTTCTCTGATTTTTGTTTTTGTTGTTGTGTTGCAAAAAAAGCCGATTTCAAATGAAATAAAGCATTTTCGTATTTTTAATCCAATTGACAGCAATATTGCTAAGCGCCGCAGGCTGCACTTAAAAGGACAAAATCATACGTACGAATGTATGTGTGTGTGTGTGTGTGTGTGTATATTATACATAGTTTTCATTTGCCTGTGTGTGCAACCCTTGTGGCGAATGGCGCAACAACAACAGAAGACAAAACGAAATTAAGCAGCTACCCTTCGAGCGTTGCCTTGCGCGCCAAATAACAACCACGTGACGCGCTGCTTTGACGCAACAAGAAAAACAACAACCACAACAACAAACTGCATTGAACAGTAGTATTTTAGATTTCGTTGTCGATTTCAATTTCGTTGCTGATAATTTGATGCTGCCTGACATCAGGTTAATGCGTTCGTATTGTGCCACAGTTAGAGGTCGATTAACGATTTAACGCCCCAGCGCGCGAGCGCGCGAGCGCGCACTGAGGGCGGTGGTACCCTTATTTTTGAAGCGGCGATTAACGGGACTCATACATACACACACACACACATACATATACAAATCCAATTGCATGCATGCATATGAATTGATGCTGTCGTTGTAATATAAACCGCTACAATGTACACAAGAAACAACAACGATAGCAGCCATGTGGCAAGTGGCAAGCAACATGCCTCAAATTAAATGTATTTCGGGACGGGCGTTTGATTGTTAAGTGTATCAGAAGTTGATAAGGATTTGCAAATAAATTACATCACGTGGAAACTAACTGAATATCGCTGGAGAGAAAAAAACCAAAAAAAAAAATAATGTGCGTGAAAAAAGTCACACAGTAGCAAGCGAAAAGTGCGCTAGTTGCATGCACCGCAAAGAAATTGTAACATCTGGCAAATGAAACCGAAAATTCATGTATTGAAAATGATGGAGAAAAAAAAAATTCAAAAATATGTTGCAGCAATAAACAATAAAATATCTCACAAGGGGCGGCGACGGCGTGCAGCACATGTTGCGCAGCAAATTTGTGCAAGAATTTCAATATTTTTGCTTGGAAAGCTTCAGCTGAAAGCGTAAGAGAATAATTTACAGTTGAGAGAATATAAAAAGGAAAAGAAAAACAAGAAGGATTAAAAGTATTTCTATGGCAAACGAGCACGTTGCATGCCATCACGCAATGTTGCACGCTTTCACTAATGCCCGTTCTATTTATCTCTGCTACACACACAAACAAACACACTCAAATGCATTATGCATGCATTTTAAATGCTGCTGTCCAACACTCGAAATATTATCTTAGCATTTTCGGCAACTCTCACTTTTTGTGCCGTCGCCACTGCCCCACTGCCTGTCCACCACTCGTTTAGCTTTTGTTTGCCACATTTTACTACACAACTTTGGTAGAAGCGGTTTTTTTTTTTTGGGTTGTAAATGTTGCTTAAATTTCTGCATACTACATGTGTCAGTGTTTTGTTGTTGCAGCTGCACTCACACGCTCACACGCTCACTTGCTCGCTCGGTCGCTTATCACTTTGGCTTTGCACATAAATCACTGTCAGTTGTCATTGGCATCGCCTTTTCGCGTACAACTCATTTCACACGTCTTTGACTTTGAACAATTCTCGATATTATTTTCAATTTCTTATTTTATTGTGCGCACTGTTTTGAAGTGAAAACTGCATTGAATGCAAAAACTAAAAAAAAATATAAAAAAATTTGTGCCGACAAGGAATAACTAAATGTTAGGATTTGAACAACTTTAAGCAAATAATAGAGCAATTTTCAGTAAAAATTGCAGCAGTAACCAGAATCAAAAAGTTATCGTTTCTCTTCGATTCATTTTTTTGTTTCAGTATTGGGAGAGTTAAAGGCAATTAATTGAATGAAAATACTGAAATCAACGTATACTTTCAATTTAAAGGAGAATTTCTCAGTAAAGAAATTTTAAAAATAATTAATTCTTCTTAATTTTCGTAATAAAATACTTAATATAATAATAACAATTTTTAGCTCAGTGTTTGGCCGAGCTTCTCCTACCATTTGTCGTGCGCGTCTTTTTTATATTCTACCACAAATGCAGAGACCTACCATTTTGTGCCGACTCCGAACGGTAGATGTATTTTATGAGAAGCTTTTTCATGGCAGAAATACCCTCGGATGTTTGCCATTGCCTGCTATTAGAAAAAAACTATTTCTGTGATTTCGATTTTTTACTTGCCCTGGCTGAGATTCGAACCTCGAACTCAGCGGCATATTGAGTTTTAGCACGCACCACAACCCACATGACCACAGCGGGCGCTCAATAACTAAAATACTTACATATTTTAATTTAAAGTTCTAGTTTCAAAATCGGGCCCATCAACTGGAGCTGGATCATAGCTTTTTCGTCGAACTGAATTTTTGGTGAAACTATGGTGTTGCCATTGACATCTACGGGAGATGACAAAGCAGAATAGTCTGAACCTCATTTGGGTTCATGATCATTGAGACATAGAAGGTTAACCGAGTAGCAGACGAGCTTGCAAGGGAGGGTATGATTAAATAGCTTTTCCAGGAAAATAATTAATTGGTATGTTTTTAGCGCCTATTATTTTGAGTTATTAAGATCTACTTAGTAAATTATTTATGCGGTCACCTTTATTTGATGAGCTCTGTGAAATGATGTTTATAAACCTAAGTATCTGACGAGATTTGTAAAGGACTCAAAATGGTTCAGATTTGAAAGGGGTAAGAAGTATTCTTGGTATCACAACGGGCCTTAAAATTGATAAATTTAATATATCACGGCTTAAAGACGATAGCCACACCTACCTGCTTACTTAGCAGTGTGCTGACGAAGGGCTTAATAAACGAACTGCACGGAATATCTATCATTTATTTAACGATAATAATTGTAAAAAACAATAAAAAATCTATAAAATAGTTTGATTACGGTTGAATTACGGGAATAAGGGGTATTGTTGCTTCAACGACTATTGGAGACAACCAATTTTAAAAGAAAAGTATCTTTTAAAAAAGAAAAAAAAAATAACTGTAAGAAGGGAAACCAATTAATATATAAAAAATTACAGTCATCGAACATCGCCGAATGCAAGACGCTCTACCTCCATAGCCAGCACTTTTCAAACTTTATTTGAATCTTTAAATATTTGTAACTCCGATGCTTTTCGAAATGTCATGTCTGTTTTTCCTATTATGACTTCCGCGAATTAAAAAAAGTTTCCAACTTTGCCCTGCCCAGCAACTTTTTTGAGATCAACTAAGAAATAATCTCAATGGGCTAGCTTCTCTCAATATTCATCGGAATTTGTATGTAAATGTTGACTCAGTGCAAAAAGCATTTGTATCTGTACCTTCGCGAATTGCATTATTGAAAGCAGACTTATTTATTAAATAATTCATCATGTGAATTTTCTTTGACTTGTGCTGAATTTGACCAACAATTTAATACAAAAAAGAATACTCTAAATAAAACAATGATAATATTGGTTGTTATGAATGATTTTATATAAAATCCAGTTGGCTTGCAAGTGGCTTACATCCAAGGTCCAAAGGCATTCATTGGAATTAATAACTACTTCCCGGAATAGACCGTGAACGACCACTTAAGCTTAGTTGATAGAGTACAACAACTCACACCGAATGGCTAATAATTGACTGACCAGGCTAAGGCATCATCTTCATAACAAGAGACTCTTTGGGTAAATGAACTGCAGGCTTGATGGGTTTGAGGAAGAAACTTCTTACCATACATTTTGTGAAATCGCGCATAAAAGTGGTCCAAGACTTATAAAACTTAGAGAGCGATTACCATTTCCATCCATAATGTGGGAATATTACACCTTGTAAAGTTCTGAATTTCAGAAATAGCCGAACGTTGGAGTGACAATTTAAGTGCTTGAGAAAAAGTTCTAGTAAGATCTCTTTAAATAATAAGAATAATACATAAGTTAGTTCTTTGGAGTTTGAACATTTTTTTTTGCTTTTCGATCCTTATATCGGCCAATACTCCTTACATTTGTAATAGTTTGAAAGTAACCATTTGACATACTAGTCGGTAAAACTAGCGGTTAATGGAATTAAAGGGAGCACCAGTACCACAAAAATATGAATAAAAAGAGCAGAAAGCTAAGTCACCATGAATCTGCAATTCCACTGGGACTATAACTTTTAGTATTCTGGAGTATTGTGTGGTTTCAGTATTTCATTGTTAATTTGAATGCCGCATAATAACACAAACAAATAAGTTGAATAATTAATTATTGTCATCACCAATAATAAACTTAATCTCAAATTATAACCACACCACACATTGACAAGCTTCTATTATTTACTTTTATTTTATTTAGTTCTCACTATTTTTACATGCAAATTAATATGTGAGGTTTTGTAATAAATGTGCAAGCGTTTAACAAAATTTAAAACTAATAAAAAACTTGTGTTTTTTTTTTACTATGCAATTATAAAAACTGTCTATGCTGGTGCAATAAAGTTCAAGTCTAAAAAAAAATGTATATCGAGCATACGGCTTTATGGATGCAATTGTGGAAAAAGCGGCAGTTAAAAAGAATTACCAAAAATCTACGATAATTTGCAACTATTCCAAACTTACTCAAGTTGAATGCGCTTTAAAACTGGGTCCTCTATGGTGGGGTGTGGGGGGTAAAGTAATATCTAATAGCTGTCACCCCTCGGCAGGCAAATACTCGTAATTTAAGAACATATTGGAAAAATAAAAACAAATGCGTTTCAAATAATAATTTAATCAGTTTTAATTTAAAAATAATAAAAGCTTTGTCAAATACTCGTAAAAAAGTTCTTGGCATTTGTGATGCGATTATATAGACTTCGAGGATTGTGTTATTGTGAGCTTTTGATAATAATGCAAACAATTATTTTAATGCTGTTATTAATTTTTTATCGATTCATTAAAGTATTAAATTTTGAGTAAGATCGCAATTGCTCAACCGGTCACGCAAACGCATTACTACGCACTCTCTACAAGTGGCATCCCCTCAATTGCCTACACATTCAATAATCTAGTTAGCGTATTTTGCATTCATTTTATAACACTTCCATCACTTCTAAATATTTCATGCGAAATGCAAAAATCTTTCATAGCATACATTTTTATTACTTACGCTCTCTACTTCCCCTCCCCGTTCCAACATCATACGCTGGTCATTATTACGCGTACTTTTCCTTTCAACAGATCGCCACGCTTAGCCCGGCTTACATATTATTGCCCTCACTTTGTGCGCTAAAACCATTATACACCCCTCATTATGCCGTAAAATAAGCAGAAACAGTGAGGAAATATGTAAGTATAAATGTATTTAATAGAAGAATAAGAAGAAAGAAAAAAAAACAAATCCAAAACTCATCTGTTCCATTTAATTGATGCACTGGCCGGTGTTGCCAGCAACAACAAATCATTCACTTGCTTGGTGCTCCACACACCCCAGCATATTTTGTAACAAAAAAAAGAAAAACAACAACAACAGCAGTATATCAGCAAGGTGCTTTTTATAGTTGTTCGCACGTGGCTGACACAAGCATCACTCCTACATCAATGGGTGAATGACGTTGTGTGTGTGTGTGTGTGTGTTTACATCAACTGATGTTGCATTCATTCTCATTTATTTTATTTATTCATATGTTTGCGGGGGAAGTCGGTTAATAATCATATATGTACATATAGTTTCGTGTATGTATGTTTGTATTAGTGTGCCGGTTTGTGTATGTGGGCGCATTGTTTTCTTTTTTTTTGGCGTTGTTGCGATTGCTTAACCACCACTCATTCAGCCAACACACTCGAGCAGGTACTCAACACTTAACTACTCACCCACGGACACACACACACTCTCACTCACTCACTCACTTACTCACACACACGCTCGCCAACTCACTTGTATACGCGCACTTGACGTTGATGAAGTGCGGAATTTATCATAGCAAGGGGTTGAGGGGGTGGTGGATGTGGAAGTAAAGGTATGATGTGGAAGATGTTGTTAATGATGTTGCAGTTGTGCAGTATCATAACGGGAATGTAGCGGAGTGAAGTGTGCTGATGAGGATTTGAAGAGGAGGTGTAAAATAAAAAAAATTGAAATATTTCTGAATGAGTTGCACAATAAATGGAGAAATAAGTTCATTCATATATTCATAAATACATATGTATTAACAACTTAATCAGTTTGATTATAAAACTTAAATAAAAGGATTAGCTTGTAATTTGTTGGCCTAGTTTGGATGCATTAGAAGTGCACCGCTTCAGTCAACTTATTAAAATCCTATAAAATATGTCTAAAGCATATTTTAATGTTTAGATTGCTTCGCTTGCTCTCATAGGCAATTAATTTTAATGATTAATTAATTAATTTATATGTTTGAAAGATTAAGTTGAGAAATGTATGCGCATATGTTTTTATCCGCCAGGTAGCGCTAAGATCGTTGTATACCAAAATAACTATTAATGAATCGATATTCCAGCAAACAGTTTTATGGCGCGATGTTCAAAAAATATGGGTTCAAAATCAAATAGCTTAATCATATAAGCTCATATGAATTCCCACGTAATGTCCGTGCTTTGTCAGCCACTTCGCGCAAATCGTATATATTCGTTTTATGTTTAGATATATTTCTTTTTTTGTTCTCATGCGCAATTAAAATCAAGAAATGATATCATATTTTTAATAGGCGAAGTGCTATTGAAGATCAAGAATTGAAGATCAAGGTAGGGATCAAAATATAAATATAACCCACCTCAATGTAACTCACCACAACTTAACTAACCACACCCGAAATCAACGCACCAAAGCAGGCAGACACATAAAGATATGGAATCTTTATAATCGGCGAGTAAATTACCATAATTACCATATTTAAATAGCACAAGATGCGCACGGATCATACTTGTTAGGAAAATTGTATCAGAACCCATATTTTTATTTTGTTGGAGTTAGTTTCCGCAAGTTAGTAAATTGAATATACATATTCACGAACTTGTCATATGCTAAACTGAAATATCTATTAGACTAACCATAACCTAAGGTAAGGAACTTAAGAAACATAATTTCGTAGAGAGCAGGCCTAAGTTTTACATTTTTGTGGTAAGGTTTGATTGAAAGGTATACTATTCCTCATAAAATGTTATTTAAATCGCAAGCACAATCTTGCGATGAATTTCTTTTGAGGTTAGGTATATGTGTTATGTGTGTTTTAAAGCAAATCGATTACTTTCGATTTTTGTTTGCTTATTGGCTTCTGAAGAATAACGAAGTGCATACAAATTTAGGCATTGAGCCAAAACCAGCTCTTGGGAGAGCAAAACCAAAATTAAGGTTACTGAAGCTTCTATTAAATTCTATGAAGGTTTTTGCAATGAAAATTATAATAATTTGTTTTAATTAACTTAATATGAATCGCATACTGTAAGCGGAGAGTTCGTTATGGAACATTGAAACATAACTGTTCAAGCGGTGCTGGGCAATCAATGAAGCCAACAATGATGTCATAAACAAACAGATGCGATTGAATGGTTCATCTTGACTCCAGCGACGACTTCATACCAATAAGAAGCATACAACCGGCACTCTGGGATGGCTAAGAGCCAGAGAAATTAAGCAAAGAGCCACTTAATTCTATAGGAGTAAGTTCTATAAATCGAATTCCTAATTAATGATGCATATCCAAGCTCTGAATACACCAAAGCATTAAATAGAGTTATCCTTGTATAAGGATCCTTGAAATCTCTTCCATAGCGCCGATAAAAAGCAAAATTGGAGTAGGCTTTTGATAAAATAAAGCTGATGAGATTTATAAATAAGAGATAGTCATGTGATATTTAGAGGTAATTTATTACTTTTACTCCAATTAGCCAAGTTATTGAGATCAACTGGCAAAGAGAGACTATCTGACTCTTGAGTAATGCTTTTAAAAATGTTTAAGTCGTCAGCATAAAGCAAAAACTTTGAATGATTTAGGCAAGTTTCGTGGTCATTAATGAAAAGAAGAAATAAATTTGAGTCAAGGATGCTACCTTGTGGTACCCCGCAGGAGGAGACCAAAAAAGTGTGTGACCAAGTTATTGAAGCGTTGCATTAACTCTTTCCAACATTTTCTTATATTATTTCTTCTAAAGAGAAACACTTCAACAATATAACTAAATGACAGATGACGAGTTGAATACCAGAAACTTTGACTTATTTAAAGAAAAAGTAATAAAAATTTACACAAGGAAGAAGTTAAAATAATGTTAATATTTTTCTTTTAAATCAACGTTAAATGTTTCAACAGTTTTGTAAACACGAAAAACTTAAATGGAATTCTCATTGAAAATACCTTCAGCTGAAATTTCCTCCATGAAGCAACAAATTCAAAATATTACATTAGTTACTTCCACCTGCATTAGACATTTTTGACTACAGAAAACGACTGCGTTTCATTCTCTCTCAAGTCATTTCATTTTTGACATCCAGCTTCAATGCTCTACCTAATCAAGACCACATATTCTTGAAATCGAGCACGCCATTGCATTCTGTGTGGGCTTACAAGACACACACAACACACACGCCCTCCTCTTCAATTTGTCTGAAATGCATTTTTTTTTTTTTTTTTTTTGTAACTTTTCACAAACTCCCCTCACCACTTACCCTCCTTATCTATGTATCAACACTACCCTCACACAATTTTTGTATTTTGTCAGTGTTGTGGCTTTCGAATTTGCTACGCATTGGTTACGCCAGCGTAACGCATAATTTTCTTTTTGGCTGGAGACTGAAACAGACGCAACGACAGCCTAATGAACGAAGTAGCAGAATACGATTTGTAGCAGCGGAAAGCTACATACAGTCGCGCTTGGTATGAAACATTCAACGACTATCTGTTTTCATGACAAGCTGCCTGGTTTGGTTTGCATTGAATATTTTTGTCGCACCAGCGTTAATGTAACTCTGCGCCTCTGCTCCTTCCTACTCTACTATGCAATTTTCACGCTTTTGTTCATAATTTTTATTAGCCTTGTTCAGCATTAGTTTCACTTTCATTTGATTCAGTTTCTGTAGCCATATTTCATTTTACCAAATCAGCAAATTTTTTTTTTTTGCATACTCGTACATACAATTTGTAATTGTCACCGATTTAAGGGTGAATGTGACATTTGTTCTGATTTCCATGCAAACACACAGCAACGTACAACGCTATACAAAAGAAGGCACGCAACCGTTGAAAGTTTGCAGACAAAAGGAGTTCAGCAGCGAATTGCATACATACCCGTAGATTCAAATGGTTAGACTAGGCGATGCTTCGGCGTTTATGCAGCTACGCTCAGTCGTTGGTGCAAGCAATCCAGCCAGTCATCCAGCCAGTGAAGCAGTGACCGCCCAACCGGCGCGCTTGTCATCTAGTCATGTTGACAGGATGTTGCCGATGTGTTGTTGCCATTCAAAAATTTGCTGCTAATTTAGGGGAAGTCACAATTTGCTGTCAGCTCTAAGTGCTTGTGTAGTACAACGACAAAGATATAAACATACATACATACATACATACGATTACAACAAATAATGAAGGGATTGTGCGTAAAAGTTTGTGGTGTAATTTACGCACAATTCGTTGTAGTAAAATTTTAATGTTTAAGCTTTCAAGTGCGTCGAATTAGCGCGATTGACTTTATAGAATTGGCGAGTAATATATACAGATGTATGTATTTATGTATGTATGTGTTGAACGACGATGTTGAAGGGGTTGCTTAGTGGTAACATCGTGATTTATTGCTTTATATAAAAGTCTGTTTTATGTAAATTTTTGTTTTTTTTTGCATTGCGGCGCAAGTTGTACTTGAACTTGTTAAACATACATATGTTAAAAATTTATAAGGTACTCTTTTGTATGTTTTTATGTATGTGAATACATTAATGAAGCCAATTTAAGTGCTTCATAGCTGGTGAATGTCGCATGAATAGTGTTTGTTGCAAAAAATCGAATTATATTGCATTGAACAAAAGCCTTGAACAAAAGAGCTAATTTTGAATTAAAAAATTAAGGGCACAAACATTAGGGAAGCTAATATGCTCGATTATTACAATCGCTATTTTTTGTAGAATAATCTTAAAGTAAGAAATTTTTAGTTCATAAGGTTCTCGTATTTAAAAACATCACGGAATCGGTAATACATTTTAGGGGTTATTCTACTTTAGAAGGTACAAAAATTCGATGTTTTTATTTAAAAGAAATAAAAAAATAATTAGGAGACATAAAATAAAATTTAGATTTCTAAACAAAATAGAAATTGCTTAACAATTTTTGATCACTCCTCGAGTACGGATTCGTTGCCAAAAATCGGCAACACTTGCCAGCACAAGCCAATGCAATTTCAATAAGGCGAAAATGAAAGGAAAATGGAATTTTCATTCTTTCAAACTACAATCTTGACGTTGACTTTGGTAAATAGAAATGTTCAAATAATAAAAAAATAATATAATAAATAAACACTCATTAGGTCCTTTCTGGATTTCGAATCCGACGCATGCGCTGGCAATATCCACCTTTTGGTGTGGTTTTTCTTTAAGTTCTGTGCGAGTCAAAATTAACACTGTATATCTAAAATGTGATACTTGCAAAGCAATATTACATATTTCGGCTGCGACCGAATTTTTCACGCAGGCGACTATATAATTCGATTCGAAAGAAGTGTATGAAATTGAAATTCTTTGATATGGTTGCTGATAAACACAAATAGAAGTTCGAACAAACTTTATTCCGCATCGAGTTACATTATACTTGAGGGCTTATTGTAAAATTTTTCTTGTCTATTTCAAAAAAAAATTAACATCTTTTTTTAGCAGTTACCAGCAACAAATTTATTTAAATATTTTCAATACTATTTTGCATGAATAAGATCGTTCGCGATAACGTAAAAATGGTCTAGCAGCATTGCATTTGCAATTCACCAACAATAAACTACATTCCGGTAGAGAATTTGCACGAAATCGCGAATTGCGCTAGTATATAAAACTTTTTCCATATTTATTTATTTATTTACAACTTTTAAACAATTTGTTTTTGCGCTGAATGAATGTTTATTTCAAAAATTAAAAAAATTTATGCCAAACCTAAATCTAAGGTATTTTAAAGTCTCAAAATTTACCATTAATTTAACTTAATTTTCTTTTCTTCTCTTAACACAGAAAACAAAATAACTGAATATTTGTGAACAAAATATTTTTTTTATTCGGCCTTAAGCTCAAAATATTTAAAAATAAATAGTTATATGGCCAAACAATAACAAACAAACGATTTGTTTAATCATCACGTTCTTGAAGGAAATCGTTTCATTACTTTACGTTCAATTGATATTTTTTTTTCGCACCCACTTATCAACACAACAAGAAAATTTTCTTGTGTGCTCTCCAAACCTGGGCGTTAAGCTCATTCCACTCCAAAATAACTAAACAGAGCTTAGCTTAGTTGAATATAACACTATTGTAACATCATAATTTTTGAAAATGGTCTTAGTTACCGCATGTTTTTTGTTGCTATAAAAGTTAAAAAGTAATAATATTTGCTTTCAGTTTATGGCCGTAGATAGATTACAGATGTATTCAATTGAGAACAATAAGCGATTTAAATAAAATAGGCGAACACATATAAAAAAAAGTATCTCGATCGTAAAAAATCGGATTTTTAATTTAAATACATTGTACAATGCATAATTTTGTTGAACGCTTTAAAGGATACAATTTCATGTTTAAGCCTTCTGAATATTTGTCGTCACGTCCTCGTTATATCATTTGCATAGATTGTAAAAAGCACTGGTTTCTTTCTCTTTATTTATCTTTATTCATTTGTCATATTCATTGTCGTTTTCAACATGACATTTATATACATTTTTCTATTGATAAATTTAATTAAATTGTCTGGACTTTAATTACTTCACGACGGCCATGCTAAGAATCTTCTGCAGCTAGCATCATTACATTTGCAAATCACCACGGCAACTCAATAAGTAAGCTTTGTAGTTGCGATGTAAGATTATTTCCACTAGTTTCTAGGCACCGAAGAAGAAATATTGGCAGAGCTCTCATTTCACAACGGAAGCGATAGCAATCGAAGTTTTAAAGGTGTACAAGACATCGATGTGCGGCCTTCCAAATAAAAATGCAATAAGGGGAAAGCAACAAAATGGACAGGATTTGAAGAAAAGTTATTGATAACCAAAATAAGAAATTATGGATTTGAAATTAGTTTTAAAAAAATATAAACAAAAACTAAAGCAAGAAAGGTTTAAAGTCGAGGAAATCGCTCGACTTTGCCTACACCGCAATCGCAATGCAATAATAGTTCAACTCATTTTGTCTATTATTTTCTTCAGTTTGATAAATGCAAGTTTTTTTTTGAATAATCTCTCACATTAAACGCGATATTTAGCACAATGTCTACACATTGGCTTGGGAAATCGCTTGATATCTGAAAGTGTATACATGGAAATGGCAGTTTTTCACTTAGTGTACATTTTACGTTTGCCCACAGTTACGGAATCCAGCTCCACTTAACTACTTACTGAATAAATAAAAAATTGAATTTAAATGTATTAACTTTTGAGACAGATGTCGGTGATTACTAAACTTATTGTAAAGTAAATACTCCAAGTAGTAACATAACACTTTTAAGTAGTGGTTAAGTACAAAAAGTAAAATTGGAATTGTGCCAATTCTGTTCTTACGTATATAACAACTCCTTGCCCAATAAGGATTTTCGGTTTGTTTCAACACCAATTTTTGTTTACTGAAAATCTTAAATTGCTTAAAAAGCGTATGCTTCTTCATTTAATCTTAAAAATATCTAACATCAGTTTTCATCGAATTCTATAGTTGTATTCTCCTTTCGCGCTGTTAACTAAACAGTTATACTCCACTTTACGGAAGTTGCCATCAGTGAACGAATTGCTGCTAACTTTTCCAGCAATCTCTTATCGGCGATATAATTTGTTTCAATGCCAACATTTAACATTTTCGCATTCGAAAATCACTTCACAACAACTGCCTGTGTATCGTTATCAAACGCTTATCAGCTGTGCCGCTCTTCGGAGTGATTTTGTGGTGGGTTTCACAAACAGCCGATAACTCTTATACAGTTGCCGCCGCTCGCGCATCCTTTTGGCGCTCTCTTCGCGCGAGAGCGGCAGCGTCTCGTGAGAAACATTTGTGAATTAGAACGTTTGCTGTCATACTCCTTTCCATACATTTCGCATTTCCCAACCACGAAAATAAACAAACAATGCCTGGCTTGCCAACGCTCCTTAGCAGCTGCTGTTTCACTTTCAGAGCATTTCACGTTGCCGCACAATCGGCAGGACTCGTAACGCGTACACAGCCTGGTGTATTAAAACTGTTAAAAGCTACATTTTATGCAATCAACGAGTGCTGCTGTTGCGCTTTTGTGGGTGAGCAACAACAACAACGTTGTTTTGCAATTGAAACGCGCTGGCTAGTGGAACGCGTGAAAAGTGGAATGCTTGCCTATGTATTGCTGGGTGTAAAAAAACGAATGAATGACTGCTTCAGTTTCGTGTTTGTTGTGCGCTCGTTAGGATGTGCGTCAAAAGGGTCGCGTCCTGTGTGTGTATCGTCGTCGTCGTCGTCGTCATCTAAGTCGTCGTACCGCAGTAATCGTCGTACTCGTTGTTTTCCATGTCGCGCGCGACACAAACGCCATATCAAAAGCAATTTAAGTTGCATGTCAAAATTTTATCATTTATCGCAATTATTGTTAAAAGGCGGTAATAAAGTGTAGTAGTAGATTTTGTGAAAATTGAGTGATTTTCTCGTTGAAAAGGAGAAAAAGAAAAAATTGAAGAGCAAAAATAAAAGAGTGCCGACGAATATTTTTGTTTGAATTGTGTAAGGTGCAGTGGAGAAATGTGAGCCAAGATTTACATGAAGTTGTAGAAAATGAATAAATGATAAGAATAATAATTGAAGAAATGTTGAAAAAAAGTTGTGTGTGTGAAAAGTATTGTTGCTGAGCAATAAACTAAACTCGATTACCGCACTGCTGCACAACGTACTTGAAGAGTGTACAAATTATTCGAATTTAAGGTGCTTAGCTGGTTGTAGTAAAAATATTTTTTAAAATATTTCTAATAACTATAATCACAAATTTTTCATTGCATACTTTGCGGGGGCGTTCACACTCCCAGGAAGTTTTTTCCCTTCTCCCATTGCTTGTACACGGGAAAGGGAGCAAAATTCCCCGGGAGTTTCTATTCAGAATTGGCTTGATATTATTATTTCAATTGCTGTAAACTCACAAACACATACGCCCACGTCTTCACAGCTCACTGCGGTGTATTTATCTACCATGTTTATGACTTAATTGTTGCCTACTTTAAGGCGTTGTAAACCTAAAATAAGAGTTTTACTTTACTTTTGCGCTGATTTGTGTGCACAGCTCATGCAATTAGCTGCAAGCAACAATAATTAATTGCATTGCCATGAACCAGCGTAATTTTAAGCAAATACAAATTTGAGATTTTAAGCGCCAGTGGGAATGTGTATTACTATCCTAGAAGTTATGCTTACCACATTCATTTTTCTGCTGCGCTTCTGGCCCACTATCCCCATTGCTTGCTTTCCATTTAGCGCTTAGAACATTCAGCTTTGCATGCCTTACACAAATAAACTAAATTTACAACGCTTAAGCGCCTAAAAATCTGTTGCAAAAAAAAAAAAACTACATCCATTTAGCATAGTTTACGTTCAGCGAGCATGCGAAATGATTTGCTGCGTTGAAGAAAGCTTGTGAGGGCTTGTGAGGCATGTGCGGCAAGAAAGAAGTGTGTAAGGAAACTAAAAATTTCAAAGCTGTATGTAAGAAAATTTGCGTTGACCACAGCTTGACTTGACTTGATTGAAACGCACAGCAGGCGGGCAAAAAAAAAATTTAAAAAAAAATGTGTACAAAAGGAAAAAATAAGATTTTTCTTTGATAAATAATAAAAGCGAATGGCAGCATGCAAGCGCGCACACAAAAGGCAACACAATTCAATATTGTAGAGGCCAACAGCCAAACGCTATAAAAATCTTTTTCCTTGATATCCTTCGAAATGGCAGCGCACGCCCGCTTTTGGCAACATCTGGCCGCAACAATGTTGGCGCGCGCATTTCTTTTAATGACCTCTCGCTTGTAGTTATTTTGGTATATTTTTTTTTTTATTATTTGCCAATTGCCAAAGCTCGTTTGCCGCTTGCTGGCTGCTTGCTTGTGCAACTGTTGGTGTTTTGTCTATTGTTGCCTTTTGGAAATTGTTAATAAAATTTGCCTGCCTTCTTCTCGCCATTTTTATAACATTTTATTGCGCACATTTTTATTTTCAAATTTCTTTGGCTATTGTTATTAAATTTTCGTTGCTTTCTTATTTTTAAAAGCAGCCATGTTCTATTCACTTGCATTACATTTTATTTTTTGTGTCTGTCTGCACCAGCTATGCTGTTCTCCCTTTTTTTTGCCGCCTTTGTCCTTCTTAGTAGCATTCACATTTTGGTGCAACCACAGCCACTTCATATTTTGCGTATTCTGTGGATTGTATAACTGTTTACTGCCGTTTAAAGCTGCAATTTTGCCAAACTGCGCTTGCTACAAACACACTCCAGAAGTGTGGCATGTAGAGTGTGGCGTGTGCTCCAATTGGGGTTTAGATTTCAATTTGCCATATGCCACTCACTGGAAAAGCTTGCTGTCTATTTCCCCCACACTCTTCAGCGCCCAATCCTCGCTCGTTCTGCATTAGTCGTCACAGCCGCTTTGTGCGCCTCAAAGCCTGGCCCATTGGCCTTGCTGCTGGGCTGCATGTCTGCCCAGCTGTCTGCCTTCCTGTCTGTCTGCCCGTCAGCCAGCCTCTTTGAATGACGATTTGACTACTTGCGCTTCCTTGTTGTGACGCTTTGCTGTTGCGCTACGCTATGCTATTTGCATTTCTTTACTATACCCATCCTCGTCTCCTTTCAGCGCTAGTCAGAGCATTTTTGTTTAAAACATTTCATTCATTACATTGGCCTGGCATTTTTTGTATCTACATATATTTCCTTTTTTTATTTGGGTGTGTTTTAGCGTTTTTCGTTGCTGGCTGGCATTTGTTTCGCCCTCAGCATGTTTTGCATTTGACCCAAATTCAACAGCATTGCCATTACGCTTTACTGCCACAACGATTGCAGTTATTTTTTTGCCAACATTCAGGCTCATCGTTTCTCGTATCACTGCCGCGCACAGACACATAACCACACACACACACACACAAACACACACGGTGGCAGAGAGGAGCGCGCGCGGCGCAGGCATTGCATACATCTACGCGTCATTCTGTAGATATATTTAGGTGTCACTGTGTTCGCGTGCAGTTTGCCGGCTGCCTTTTTGCCTAATAATGTGCTAAACTCGTTGCCACACATTTAAATTGTTGTGGCAGTCAAGTGAAGAAGACACCGAAAATAAAAGAAATAAATAAAAAGGAAGTTTAAAATAAGTACGAAAATCACAAAAAAAAAGAAAGAAAAAAAAATAATAGCCAGCTGCATTCTGTTATATAAGTGAAAATGAAAAGCGAAAGCAAATGCTTGTTTCTGTGTGTCTGAGTGTGTTAGTGCGAGTGCCATTGACGGTAGCGGAAATGGAAATGAAGCTATAAAAATGAAAATGTTTAAAAGCGTGAAAATAATTGCGCTACTAAACGATTTGCCAGACTTTTGCTGTTTTATTTTCTCTTTTTTTATTTTACTTAGTTGTTTTTTTTTTTGTATGACTCTACAAACATTCTTTGTGCCACCGATTGTTGTCTGCATTTGTTAATTTCAATTTCGTGGCACTCGCTTGCGGCTTGGCCTGGTTGGTCATCAAGTGACACCAACGGCTTGCTCGCCAGCTGGGTTAACTCAATGTTTACTATACACTCACACACATTTATACATGCGAGTATATATTTGTTTATCGTCCACGCTGCTAGGCAGCTTTTTGTCTGCTGCAGCGTTTCTTTGGCTGTTTTGTGGTTTTACGACTACCGCGGCTGCAAGTCGTAAATATTACTTTCAGTAATTGCCTACACAAGGTTGAGATTTTTCTGTGTACAATACAAATGTATATTTTTTCTCTTTTTTTTTTGTTGTTTGGAAAACAACTATTTCTATTGCTCGCTGCCATTCCAAGTCAAGTAGAAATGGAGAAAAAGCGAAACGCAAATAATTTATTATATGTAATAAGCCTCTGCTAGACTATTTTTATAGGCATTCTAAAAGCTTTTGGCTAAATTAGTTTTTCCACCATTGAATTAGCTAAAAATATTTATTCCAAGAAATACGCTGTGCCCAAATGTAGCTGTGTTGCAACAAGTTTGAGTCTAAGGGACGCGACTAATGAGACTGTCAACAAAATGGCGATAAAGAAAGTTTTTGAAAAAAAAAAAAAATGGTGTATTAAATCTTCTAGAATTTGGTAAAGTAAATATTTGTCTAAAGTGGCAGGAACTACTGCTGCAGTGATTTCCGCTTATGATATGCCAGAATCCAATAGAGTTGTACAAAAATTCTCACATTGTGTTTAGATAAGATTTTAGCACGCCCTATTGAATTTTTTATTTATTATACCGAAAGGAACTGGAAAAAATCACAAATCAATTACGACGAAAAAAAAAATAAAGTTAGAAACTTTGGACCTTTACACATACAATTGTAGGAAGAAAATTTTACCTGTCTTTGGATGGTTTAGAAGATGTTAAAAATTGCTTAGTGAAAAAATTGTATTGACATAACAAAATTATTTACGCAATCGAAGGGGCATGATAAAATTTTAAATTCTGCGGAATAATGAATGTCTTTTTTTGCAGCAAACTGCTATAACTGAGTGAAAAAAAATAAAAAAATTAGATACCAAAAAAAAACGTGAGAACAAATTTATGTTGACTTTGATTTTTGTATGTTTAAAACGGCTTCTATAGCGTTTGTTTCTAGTTTGACGAAAATGTAAATAAAAAAATACATCACCCAATTTCATAGTTGTAATGCCAACAAAATGCGCAGTTTCTGATTCAGTTTTTAGTTTGAAGTTTTTTTTTTAATTTTAGTGAAAATAATTCTCTAAGAAAAATTGCATTAAAATAAAAAAATTGAAACTGTATACAAAATTTAGATCCAAAAATTTTTTTTTATATTGCATATTTCAAAGTAAGAATTTCAAGCGTTTTATGTACATATATGTATGTGTGAAAAAATATTCATTAAAATTGTAATTCAATTTATTTTTCAAACTACAACGGTAACTAGTAGTTTTATGGAAATTTCATTTATTAAACTATTATTTAATGGGCCAAACAAGTGAATATACATGAAAATAAATTTTGTATAAATGTTCTTTTAAGCTTGGGTTTTTAGGGTATTTTTTAAATAATTCTTCATACTAAAAGTAAAAAAATAAAACAAATTTAATACATTTATTTATTTATTTTAAGTACATTTATAGTTTTGTTAAAATAAGTATATTTTATTCTTTTTCGTGTTTTCAACTATAGACGTCTATTGTATTAATAGAAATTATATGAGAAGTAAAAACAAGTGTCTTAGAAAAACCGTGCATTAAAGTAATTAATTCCAATTTTATAAGTCCACTTCTTTTCTGGACTTCGAATATCAAAGAAATATATTTAAAGGTTTTTTTATTTTTGTTTTTCTGTATATAATTTCACTTACCTTAAATAATGCCTGTAAAATACGTCCCAGCTGAAGAAGAAAACAAATTGTTATTGATTGAGAAAATTTCCTATTGTTCACTTTATTTATGATTCATTACGAAAAATTATTTGTTTTTTATTGCATAAAAACTAAGGGTTTAAGATGGAGAACTAATATGATTCCAGTTCATATGCAACCTAAAACGCCATTACATATAAATTACACTGTCTAGTAGTTCAATAGCAACACCGTAAACGTTGAATTATTCTGAGAGTGAACATCGTATAGAACATTTTTGTATTTGGTGCACAACTATGCAATTAAGAATTCAGAACGTCATACAAATTATTTGTATTACAAATACAAAACCTTTAAGAGTTGCAGCCTTAAAACCTGCGAAATCTACACACCGACCTGCCCTTTTCATTTCGTCACCTTTGCTTGATATTCGTAAAATTTTCTTAAAAAGTGGCAAGGTAAATTAATTAATTATTGATGTCTTGGGCAGAAAAATTTAGAATAAAAAAAATAAACATTTCTAACAAAACGTCAGTAGAACTTTTTATTGTACCAAAAACTACTTAAAATATTGCACCTAAATTCGAAAAGCCTTTACTTAGCATAGAGGACTAAATAAGGACTACTGAAAACTAAATAGGTGGCGCCGAAATCCAATACTAATCTGGTATTTTGGAAACAATTCTGCGACTCAAGGATTTTTCCCCTAAAATCTCAAATTAACATATTTTTCGTTGATTAGTTTTGCATTTAAGTCGATAACATACCTTCGCTAAATGTTATATTTAACTACTGGACAACCCTGGGAGCCAGCAGTTTTTATTGATTGTTAGATTAATTAATTTGTTATTTGTAAAAATTTGGTTTATTTATAGTGTAATATATTTTTTGCCATTTAATTGCCAGTATTGCAACATGCTTTGTAGAAATTCAAGCTCTGTTAGGAAAAGCTTACCGTATATTTTAATTTTCATTTTATTCTACTCCTTGGTTAATTTTCGGCTAAAGAAAAAAAAAAAAAAAATGTTATGTTGAGTAATGTTGTTTTTTCCTATTAATTTTCCCAATAAAGCGATCGGCTTTAAGCTCAATAACATTTAAAGTAAATAGTAGTATGGCCAAACAATAACACATAAAAATAGAAAATGTACAAACAACAACTACACAGTTAAGTAGAAGAAGCGGCAGTACAGCCGCACTTGAATGGAGTAAGTTTTGAAGGGAAAGCAAGAAAAATAACAACAGCTCACACAGCGTAAGCTTAGCTGAATGCGTTTAGTTGCCGGCTTCAGTATTGCGCATGTTGTTGCGGGTTCGACTCACGCAGAAGCCTAGAAGGAAGAAGTCTGATGAGGAAATGTGGTGATTTCCGAAACAGTACTATAACTTCTAACGCTTTGAGTAATGTTGTGTTTTCTAATATTTTTTCCAATAAACCGATCGGCCTTAAGCTCAAATATATTTAGAAATAAAAAATTTTTGTTTGTTTATTTTGCTTTATTTATTAGTGCCCCTATTCCATCCTCAGCATGAATTCAGTCATATTCAAAACTAAAGTATACATTGATATTCTTCCTTAAAAGCCCATATGTTGCTTGTTATCGAAAATGTCTGTATGCAGTATTGGAATGGGACATTAATGTATTGCGTAATATTTTGTTCCCATACTTTACGTACTTTCTTAAAAAAAATTTATTATTGATTTTGCTGTTTTTGCAATTAGTGTTACAAGCCAACAATACCATGTTTATTTTTAAATTTACATATTGAACCGCTGTATTAAAGGACTATAACACTGTCAAACTCTTCGTTTGAAAATTACGATGTATTCGAGATAAAGCGATTTTGCTCATCCCTTGTCAAGTCTGGAAAAAAAACGCCACTGCTTGTGACACAATGCCGAAACTAGTTTGACTCAAAATAAACTTTACAAGGACGAGGGTCAATTTTTAAAAAATGCAAACAATTTTTAAAGTTCGATGAAAAAATTATCTTAAAAACAAAAATGAAATTGGCGGGCAGCGCTTAAATTTACAAAATGCTAAAATTTAACAAAGTTTACACTTTGTTCTAATAAAACAATAAAATTGGCGATGCTCAATATTTTCATTCATTAAACTTGACATTGCATCGTCAACAGTCTTAAAGGACTCTTTTGAAAAATCCTCTTTCCAAAGACATTGTATTGGTTGCGGGATTTGCAAGAAACGCATTTAATTTTTGAAACTATTATTTTCAAAAATGTTAAGCATTCAGGAATTGGAGGACATTTGAAATGTTCAATATAATGGCTTACACATGGATTTTTAGAAACAGTTTGAGAAACAAATTTTTCGAAATTTTGTTTTATGCTATTCAAAATTAATCTTGGGGTTTCAAAATCGGCCAATCTTTCGCTTTCTTTCAACAAATTATTTCTAAAATTTCAACAAATAAATTTATCTCTTTACTATTACTATGTAGACATCGCATTTTTATAAAAAAAAATTTTTTCGAGCAAAATGTGTAGGAAATTTTATATTTCTATTTTAGTTATGACGGTTCACATTATTTAAACAAATGTTTATTAAGTAACTATTACTAATCCCAATGCGCCTAAAAGTAATCACCAAACAAATGCTTTAAAATACATTTTTAAAAAGATGCACACAAATTTTAATATGTTTTATTTTCAAATAATTTATTATTATATTATTTTTGGTTTAAACTAGATACTAAGTGCCTGAGGCAATAAATTCCGATCTCATGAATATTTTATGAAATGCCTGTCACGCTTGAGGCGCTCAAGTGAAATATTTGTTTTAGGCAAACATCAACAGATGGCCACTTTAAAAATGGTGAAGCTTAGCTAGCAAAGGCAGTAAACAAAAAAAAACAAGAAAATTTAGTAGCAAATATACATATAAAAAGTGTAACGTAACAAAAAAAAAAACAAAACGAGCTCGACAAAATGAAAAAAGCGTAAAACTGCTGAGTAGCGAACGAGTAGTGTGGCTAGTGTGCGGCGCAATCACAGCAAACTACTTGCAATTTCTTGCGTTTTAAAATTTGTGGCACGTGCCCAAATTGTAAACTTGAGGCAAACAGTAAATTCATTGCCGCAATGGCCAAACCGCAGCCACAAGATGAATGAAAGTGGTTGTAGCCAAGAGGGGAATTATTTGTATGAGCAAAAAAAAAATAAAATTAAAAAAAAAACGCAGCAACATAAGCAGCAAGCAGTAAAAAAAAAGCAGCAATTTTCGGGAAATTCGCTTGAGCCAAACCTCCTGCAAGTTATTACATCACAAAACTGCTATTGCTTCGCATACTTATTTATTCCAATTTCGGTTTTCTTTCATTACATATATTTGTTATTTTAAGATTATGCTACCTACCGGCTGCCTTTGTTCTCTCCTGTAGCATTTTTATAAGGAGCATCCTTACAATGAACAAAGGAAAATGTAACAACGTCCATAAGTCGGCCATAAGTTGAAATAACAATAACATGGGCTGCGCATTGAATAGCGCCGCGTTCTGTTGCAAACCCACACACATACACACACACACACACACACATACACGTTTTCTTATGAGCCTTCACTGAGGCTGAAGAAATGGGTGAGTGTTGCGCGATAATACAGCATTGCTACAGCAACAAAAACAAAAAAACAAAACACAGAATAACAACGAAAGCCAAGTGACCTCCAGAGTAAAGTTAAAATGTAATAGCGTACAAAGCAGAAAGAAAGCTACATAGCTACGAGCTTAAGCGGCCAAAATAGCGAGAAATCATTGCTGATGACTGATAGATAGTGAATCCATTTGTGTGCTTGTATGGGAGAGAGTGGGTATGTGTTTGTGTATTGAGCAGCGAACTTGATTATTAAAATTACCAAAAAAAAATAAAAAAATATAAATGTGCAGCTTTAAGGCATTTGAATGCAGCCACCACTGCAAAGGAAGATCTTTGAGCGCCCAAATGAATTGCATTCACTTTTGTATTTGAATGTAGGTTTTTAATGTTTATTTTTTTACTTTGTAAGTCTTCTTTATTCGCGAGTTGCTGATAGGTGCGACAACAGCAATAATAAAACTCATAATAATAAGCGATGCGACAACTATTAAAATAAACTATTATTTGCACACGTGTGCGTGAAGCTATGTATGTGTGTGCGTGTAAATAAATGCGAACCCATCTCATATAATCCACTATTAAGGCGTGTGTGTTGCATGTTGAATGAGATGATGAAAAATAAAAGTGTGCTCGCTTTTGTGTGACACTGACATCGAACAGTGTGTGTCTTTCCACAGAGGAAAGAAGATTTTTTTACTTCTTGAATTCGAATACGGAAGAAGTGGTATGAACATTTTTTCGCGAAATTTTTTAAGAACTTTGATTACCTTGAAAACGGAATTCATAATATTTCTCTTTTTTCTGATAACATATAGAGAATTTCCCTTAATAATTTACACCTTATCAAAATAATTTGATTCCAAAAATTAAAATTTTTAATTGAGCCATTGGACGCACTTTTAAGTACAAATGCGAATATTTTTCTTTCACTATTTAATTATCTAAATAATAATTTTCTTATTTTTGCTAAAAATATGCCAAATTTAGTTTTAAAGCAGCCCGTTTTTATTGAATTTTTTTCAAATTTAAATAAATAGGATAACTATACAAAAAAGCGAATGGTGAATATTTGAAGCTCTTTTCAAGCAACATTTTTTCAAAGAAATTTTTAGAATATACAGTTTTAAGTCTATATTACTCTTATGCAATTAAATGCAAGTTTTAAGCGACACAAACTTATTTAACATTTTTAAAATTTACTTTATTCTAGACTTCAATAGTTAAATATAAACTCTGTTCATGGGTTTAATGTATGCGTGAAACGTTTAGGCTATTTTTTGCAAATGAATAAACGATTTTAAATAAAAATTCTAAGTTTTTTGATGCTAAAAAGAAATTTAAAGAATTTGTAATATTAAAATAAATTGCCTTAATGGTTGTTAATTTTAAATAAATTAATGTGCATAGTTTTTACGATCCGCAGTTAATAACGTTCTCAGAATATGTTGAAGAACGTCCCAAAGTAGCATACAAAATTGTCCATATATTCTTTCAAAATGTAGTTGGAATAATTCAAGATCGACTTTTTGTACATTTATATGAAAACGTGTCAAGCGGGACTGCGAGAGTGTTGTTGTGTTTTAACTAACCTTAAATGTCGTATTTGAAATTCCAATCGATTCAGTACATTTTTTATTTTAATTAAGCAATAATTGCCCGCATGAACTCATTTTATCGCATCACATATTGACAAGTTTAGAAATTTATATCTCTTTTAAAAATTGAAAATTTTTTTCAGTGAAATGGTCACTCGTATTTACTTACTTTTAATAATTCAGATAACAATTTAAATTTTTCAAAACGAGCTATACAACTTTTGACTTTTAAAGAAATTATCTAACCCGAAAAGTTTGGAAATAATTAGTAATAATTAGGTGCTTTAATATAAATATTTGCTCAGATCAGTCAGCATTTACAAAAATTTAAAATTTCGCTCAACACTTTGTTTGAATATTTTGAAAAGTTGAGTCTTCAGTTTTTTTTTTTTGATACATTTCGTGAAATTTTTCAAATGAGATCGAATATTTTTATTTCATTTGTGGAGTATATTTGTTTTGCTAAATTTATGCGGCTCTTTGTTTTCTTATAGCAAAAACAAAAGAAATTCATTTCGAATTAAAAGTTTTTCAGATGAGTTTGTGGAGCAAAGAAAAGTTAAGCTAGAACGATTTCCGAAGATGAATTTTTTCACGAGTAAACATGATTTTTAATAAAATAAATATCATTGTTTTATTTTGCAATCATTTCTTAAGTACAAATAATGCCAAGGTCCTTAAGACAAAAATAATGGATCTTAAATCTTTTGTATTGCTCGATAGTTTGTGCTTTTGAAATGCTAAATCTCTGTTCGATATAAATCTTGCATTTTCGTAATTCGTATTTCTTTTTCTTTTTCTATATCTCTGCTTTTTGTAAAATAAAAATTATAGTTTCTTCTTACTTTTCTAATTTGTAATAATGAATTATGTGTGTATATTACAATAGAGTGTTGAGTTGAAGACGATTTTGTTTAAGCTAAAATTTATAAGTTCCTTAATAGCAAAAATAAAAGAAATATATGAATAGTTATACTAAATTTAAAAAAAAAAATATTTTTTGTTCGAAATTATTATCCTTTGCTGGTTTTTTTTTTTACTAAATTAATATAATTTAAGTAATATTTTTTAAATTGTTTTTATAACGGATTATTTAATTACACTCAACATAATTTTCCGTTTTTCCAGATGTCTGTAATATCTTCTCTTACGAACATATTTTTGGAGCTACTCAATTTAATTTATTTTCGATTAAATAAATCACAAATATAAAAAGTGTATCCACTTCTTTGATCCACTGTGCCTCGCATAATCGCTTGGACAGCTGCATTTTTGGGCTTTTTCCATTTGCCAAGCTTGACGTGCACACAGAGCGTTCTAAAGAAAATTATAACTTGAACTCCTCGACAGTTTGGAGTGGGTGTTTTCTTTTAGTGTGTGCCCCTTGAGTATGTGTCACAAAATTATGTAACTGTACAAATATGTTTGCGAAACGTGCAACAGACAAATGTGAATTGACAGAGCAAAGTTGGTCGAGTAGCTTTGGTCCATTTAAACAGGCAAACACATATACACACATACACATACGCATACGCAAGCAGGCAAACATTCGAAAAACACTATAACCCAATTAACTTCCAACGGTTCCTTTGGAAACCTATAGTGGTTAAGATTATAACTTGTACAGTAGCAATCGTTTTCATCAATAAATCGGCTTTAACTAATGCTGAGAGATTCAGTTCAGGAGGAATATTTTCTAGTTCGAAAGCAGCCCTTCTTCAAGTAATACCTTCACACTAAGTTCAGAGCGGGATATATGTAAGTCCGAGTCGATGCGGAATGTAGTTATGTATATTCGAGTGCCATGTGAAAGTAAAACTGCTCACTTTTCAGTTAATTTTTGAGCCATAAGTGGAAATCGTCAAAACTTTTCCAGTTTTTGCCTGGAAGAATATTTGTATTGAAATTCTTTTAAAATAATACAACTGAGTAGATCTTTTCTAATTTACTGTCAGTTGTGAGCTACTTTGATACAAAAAAAAATATTGTAACGAAAATATCCATTGATGGCATTGGTGGCAGAAGCACTTTCGGTCTTTATCTGATCGCTACAATGTGAGCGTTGGGGACCGACTGCTGTATCCAGATCTATTTAGAGATATATATTTTTTTCTCAACGTCTTTTTTTTTCAACCAACGAACTGTTTGAAAAAAGTGTAGCTTTTTTTCTTCAGATTGATACTTTAATCACCTTAACGGCAAAAACTCTAAGTAAATCCTAGTTTCTTTCCACTTTGCCTTTCTAACTCGCTAGAAGAGCTTCCACTTCCACGAGAAAGTATTACATCAAATACTTTTAATCTGGCATGTTTTGTATCAATTCTGAAAACATAAATTAGTAAAGTAGATCGCCATCTTGTTTAACCAGGTTACATATGTGGTGAGGGCAAAATAAATTCTTCTTCAAGATATCATCTAAAATAATGTAAGGTACACCATAAACTCTTTTGATATGATAGTCGATATTCAGTTTAAAAGAGTCAGTGAAATCTTCAATCGCTTGGCACTGAACTACGGCTGATTATTTAAAGCAAAACTATTGAAGAAATTTAGTGCTATAAAGATAATTAATGTATGTGCGTTAATTCGGAGCAATTCTGAAAACAAATTCTGAAAAGAAGAAGAACAATTGCTTTGGGTGATATATTTTTTTTAAAGCTTATATGTATATAACACTGTTGTCTGTCAGAATTGGGTAACTGTAATAGTAATTAAGGATCACATTAAAACAATTTCTTAAAAATCATTTTCTCCTATTTAATTAAGATATCTGAGAATTTAATACATATGATCACATTATTCAGCACATCATAGCTTCAGTCGTTTTAGTTATTATCCTTATTAGAAAATCAAATAGAAACGCTACTTCAAGTTTTAGTAACAAAAGAATAATCATGTGAAAAACATTATTCCATATAAACTGGGAATTTCACGTCCACTTAGTATGTTCACATGCACATAGTCTTTCATTTTCACAATGTATGATTCTAGAAATTAATTATATTCCAACTAGACTTTTAAATAGGTCAGAAATTTCATTAAAATATGTTCACAGTGAAAATTTCCTATTTCGCATTGATCTTACACAGTTGGCGACTCTCTTTAAATTTTTTTTTTTAACTTTAAAATTTTATTGTTAACATCATTCCTGTTGCTCCGTTTGCTTTTCTCATTTTGGACAAAGTAGCATGAAATTTTTACTAAAATAGCCATTGTTCAGGAAGACAAATAGCCTAGGTTAGGTTAGGTTAGGTCAGGTGGTAGCCCCAAGAATTGGGCTCACTTAGACTAGATTTAAAGTCCATTGTGGTACCACTGGTATAATTATACCCTATTTTATTTTAACCTGAACAGAGACGATACCCACCGTAAGATGCATATATATATTACAAGAAGCGCCGCGAGCTCGCAATGAAGGTGCGCAACCTACTTATGTTTACCCCACAGAGCCTCTCTGGAGCATCGAAGAAGTACGATCCCAAATAGCCTAATGCAAAAGTGACATTATGAGAAGACAGCATTTTTGTTTTACTAGAAAAGACTACTTTTGGCCACAATTTGATCGAAACTATTTTTTCACTACAAGTTAGCTGGTTAAGATAGCATTTGACAAACATATAATCAGTTATAAACAAGTTATTGATTCAACGCTAGTTTTACCAAACAGTATATCTCCTACTTATATATAAAACCGAATCCATATCTACTAGTCAAACAGAACTCGAATTTATTAAGCAAATGTTTTTTTTTTATTTAATAAGAACTGTAGAAAAAGATAATAAGCTGAATACGTCCACTTTTACACTTTTTATACATTTTTACATACTTTTATTTATTTATTTATTTATTTACAAATATTACTCTTATAAATAAGTTATAGCGTAATATTAACAGGTGCTATGGCAACTATGGCCTTCAGCTCACTTGCAATGTGATTTTAGTATAGTATTTATATAAAAAACATTTCAATACACTTATCTAATGCGTAAAAATGTCGTATTTAACATATCTATTTATACTTAAATTTTAACCAAATAGGTTTAAATAACTGCAATATCTATTTTTACCACAAGGGATAACTTATATGAGGTTGTACAAATTACATGATTTTATGAATTTTAAAATGAGATGTATATTATTTACTTTTATTAAGATTTAGCTATCTGCAAACTCCAGAAAATTTAAGTTCGCGTTGACTTTTACTTTTTAATTTTATGTTTGTAATCGTTTGACAGCTGATTTATGTCATTTCCAAACTTGTTGCCACATATTTATTTATGAAATAATGAAAGTGCACAGATTTTTCAGCTTACTACATACATAACTAGTAATTAGTTTTTATGCATTTGATAAAAATGGGGTGTTTTTTTTCGCAATTATCGCAAAGTAGTTATTTAAAAGTTACTTTAGTTTTAGCAATTGATATTTTTTGACTTCGGGGAATTTTGGACACTGTGGAGAAGTGGGTAGCAGTGCGAGCTATAACTCGATATGCCGCCGAGTTCGGGGATCGCTTCTCAGGCAATCTCCAGGGCAAGTAAAGTTTTAATCATAGAATAAAACTTTGTTTTTTATTATCGAGAGTATAACTGCCATGAAAAAAGTTCTTTTTAAATATACTCGTATTTGCCATTTGCAGTTGGCACAAAACTGTAGGTCCATCCATTTGTGCTATAAGAAGTTCGGCCAAACACTGACCGAAATAGTGTAAGCGCTAATTTATTATTATTATTATATTATAACTTAAACAAGTGGCAGCATCTTTTTAATTATATTAGTAAAGATTTTTTAAACGACATTAATCTTAGCTACATCTCAATTAAAATTTAATTGAATGTGCTTTTTGTAATGAATTTTATTAAGCAGATGGCAACACTCTTTTAAATTTGTTTTTAAATTAGGTTTCGCACCATTAGTACAATGTGACTAATTTTTTTAATTTAATTGAAATTATACAAGTGGCAACTCTCTTTGAATATGTGTTCTTAATGAAATTTGTTAAATCTCATTGGTTAACATCTTTATAATTTTTTCATTAAATTTGTCATTTGAATTATATTTTACGTTTTAAACAGGTGGCAACACTCTTCGTAACTACTTAAATAAAAAGTTATCGTAGTATTTTTGCGTGGCAACCATTTTATAAAAATTATTTTAATAAAAAAAATTGGAAACAGGTGGTAACTCCTTAAAAAAAAAATTGTAATACACATTTTTGTTTGCTAGAAACCCATTTGCTGAACTTGTGGGCACGTATAAGTTTAATGTAGCTTCACTTTTTAAATAGGTGGTAGCTCTCTTTAGCCAAATACACTACATCTTATTCCAGGATCTAACTATCTATTTACATAGTATGCGTCAAATATAAGCCATATCCGTTTAATTTCGAATTTTGCAAATATTTAGGAATTTAAAATCAAGCGAAATGCAAATCTGAATGCTCACTGGGAAGCGAACAGCTGGTACATACCAATGTATTTTTGCGTGCAATTCCTACTAGCCTCCTGCGATGATGGCGTGTAGGTGAGTGAGTCTTTGTGTATGTATGTGTGTGTATGTTGCAGGTGTCTGTGGTATGTATTACTCTACGCTTGTTTGCTGCACGAACAGTTGCAGCATCAACTTCAATTGCTTTGCGACGTGTGATGCATAATAGTGTAGCATGCGGCAAAAACAACAATAATAAAACAAAGACGACACACCCACAAACAGAAGCGCACGACTTGTTCTTTCGCGTGTGTGTGTGTGTGTGTGTGCGAGTCTTTATTTATGGCTTTTATTATTATTATTATTTCTTGCTATTCAATTCCACTGCATTTATTTTACACACATACATACATAAACATATACTAGGATTTCTATAGAAATAATTTTATTTTATCGCTTTTCGTTTGCTTAACTCATAGCTATCGTTGTTGTTTTAAATTGTTTCATTAAATTTCGTGTTGTCACTCACTAGTTTTTCACTTTGTTTGTAGTACATTCGAGCATTTTGTGTGCATTTTTTTTTTCTTGATTTTTTGGTTTGTCGGTGCGGATTGCGCTGCTGTAAGGCGACGGCCATGCAACATGACACAAAACATTTCGTGCAACATATGCTGCCAGTTGGATGGTGGCGGCGACAAGAAAAACTCATGCAACCTGCAACTAAGCAAATACTTGTAGCGCACAGTGTGTAAACTAACTGGCAACAACAACAACAACCTGCAACAATGCCACACTAGCCGCACTTGCCGCACTTGCCGCTCACATGCAAGCGCCCGAGGGCAAGCGTACAAGAAAAAAAAATTGCTAGTTTTTGTTGGCATTTATATGATATTTTGCACTTGTGTCATTGCATTGCATAGTTAGTGTTGGTGTGTTTTCCCTGCGCACACACTCAAACACAGACGCTTGTATTGGTGTGCGTGTAATGTTTTTTTGTTTGTAAATTTGTCTGTTTGCTTTTTACTTGCAACTGAACTCAAGTGTTGCAGTCTTTGCTAGCGCTGCTGCTGCTGCTGCTGCTGCTTCTTTTTCTTCTTCGGCCATTTCTTGTGAACACGCCTTGAAATCTTGCACATCTTCTTCAGCTTCTTCTTTTTCCCAAATGTTCTCTTCTGTTGTTGCGCTCTAACTAAATTACATGGCTTTTGTTGTTGTTTACATTGCTGCTTTTACTGTTAACAACAGCCCTTTAAATTGCTCATAAGCAGCGTCATCAGCTGCAACACTTCCACCATTATTGCCACTGACTATTATTGTGATCACAATCATTTTTGTCAACATTGTCCGCATTGTGTACCTACACAAACACACACATACACACATACACATGTAGATATACAAGATACATTGTGCAACATTGCAGTTTCCAGTTTGTTGAGCAATTTTTTGAAATTAATTTCTTTTGGCAAAATTTTCAGCTCTTGCAATTGGCAATATTTTTATAATTGTGTGGTTATCTTAATTAGTGTGTGTGTGACATGCAAACGCGTTTCGATATTTCTGTGGTGCTTTGAAATATTGAAAAAGTTATCGTTTTTGGATTTTTTTAGGTAAATAGGTCATACGAATTTTTTATTAAGAAACGCTTTGTTTATTTTAGTGAGAGTCTTCTATTCATTTTCGACTTCTATACAAAGATGAATAATAAAAACATTGTGAAACGCGATTTGACTTTGGATTGGAAGAAATAACGAAATATTTCCATTTAAATGTTGACTAAAAATTTATTAATATTTTCTCTTGTTGTCGTTTTTTTTACTACATTAAAAAAATAGTAATGGCAGCTTGAGAAAGGATTTGGTGTTGCTTCGAATACTGCTATAGAACGCGACAAACAGATAAGACAGCACCATGTTGACAATATATTTTTCCTAAATTTAAATTTCATTATTTTGATATTTTTAAATTTTGCATAACCACTATTTAAACGAAATATGCATATTTGTTATTTAATTTTTATTATTTTAAAATTTTTTAACAACCACTTTTCATACAAAATTTTCAAAATTTAAGAGAAAAAAAAAATAAGGAAAAAGAAAATAAAATCTTCTACCATAAAAACAGGGCGAAAGTAAAGTGAAAACTGTTTGCAGTGTTCTGTTTAGTAACCCACTTAAAATTTATATTATATAAGTGCATTTTGGAAGAGGCTACAAATTAATTTTATTATTAATAACTTATTTTAGTTGGAGCGCTTTGCAATTGACAATTAAAATATTTATTATTTATTTATTATTTATTAACAAACGTGGAACAATAATATAATTATTTTTACACGAAAAGAGGAGCACTGGCTGCCAGGGCCCTCGGCTCAATTCGGCTTAAAATAAAATATTAGCATTTGCTATTAACAAAATAAATTCTGCACTCAAAAAAAGAACTGGAAATCCTGAGAAACAAAGTTTGAAATCTTTATGAAAATTAAATGATTTATTTTTAATTTTCTATATATTTTAAAATTTTGGTTTACATAGCTTCAATTATTAGAATTTCTCCTTATAGTTGCAGTTGCTATAGAATTAACCTTACGTGTGCGTGTGTGCGTTTGAGGCGAAGATGGTGGCTTTGCAGTTGAGCAGGGAAACACCAAACGTACGAAGAGCCTATAAATAAGAAGGTTCAATTATTAAAATACCTCTTTATAAAAGCAGTTGCTATATTACATTTTACTTACGTATGTATGTTGTGCCTATGCTTACACACATCTCTGCTGTAGGAAAAAATCTCCAGTCGATCGGCGGTGGAAATATATGTACATATATGAATATGAAATTATATACATATGTATACCTCGCTACGCTGTCTGGGAAGAGATATTCTAAAAATAAATGCATTTATCACTGATGTAATCACATAAAAACAAAACTCAAATTTACTCACCAGCTTCACGGCCAGAAAGTGCCAATATTAAAATAATATCGCACAGAGGGGTTTGCTTTCTATGTGTTGTGGTAAATTACACTGCAAATAAGGTATATATAAATTTGTAAAACTTACCTAAATTCACACAATCACAAAATCAAATATCAGTTAATAAAAAAATAATAAATTAGACCAACGAGTCAGTGATGCCAACTTTTTTTTTGGTATGAAGAAGTTTACAATATACTACCATTTCAAGTAGAAATTGTAGAATAAGCAACATTCTTCATGAGTTAAGAAGCCAATATGTCATGCGGAAATGTGTAAGCTGCTTTATTACAGAACCTTTTATAATTGAATCATGAGATTGCTCGATATTTAGAACAGCAACAACGATAGCCTCATATTGTGCGCAGTTAAGAGCATTCAGAGTATTTTAACTTTTGAAAGCTCTTACTACTTACTACAGCCGCACCATTCTCTTCAGCCAGTGAATATATTCGAATTCTAGAAATATGAAAAATGGTTTGTTTTCCTATCCATATTTTTAGGCTAAGAGCTGCAACTGAAATATTTCAATAAAACAGAAAGATTTTTTATTAAATCTAATGCATTTTTAATAAAAGTAACGAGACACATATTCAGAAGAGTAAATAGTAAAGAAATATTGACAGTAAAATATCAAATTAAGGTAACTGACCACCTTTCAACTTTGTTGTTTAAATAACAACGATTTTAACGACTTTCTCATTTCCTTGACATTGGGTTGCATATTTAAAGGCTTAAAACAATACTTAGAATAAGAGCCTTTAGACTTTTTTAGATGAACAATTTCGCAAATAACTTACTTAAAAACACCTGGGAAGAGATGTAATATTTGATTGCGATTAAAAAAAAATGTGTGTGAACGAAAGTCCGTAAAAAAATTGGCGTAGTTGTTCAGATTTTTATACAAATAAAATTGTCTTTTCTCTTCCTGCTTAAACCGGTAAAGAACCAATAATTGGTTGATAAGTAACTAAGCGCACAAAGTTACCCAAAACTGGTTATTAATGGTAAATCAATATTTTTGGGAGCATTTGGCAACTTTTAGGCATCGATTCTTATTCTATTCGATACGACCTACAAACGAAATGGCATTATTTTCCTTCATATCTAGTTCAATCTTCTTAGAATCACTGCGTTATGAAGGATAAATATTTTAAGGGACAACTCACATGATTTCATGTTGTATACGAGTACACAGAAAATAGAAGTACGAGCATTGGAAAAGTTCAAACAACTGCATAATTTTTCGCTCATCTCTCCGGAGTATACCAACTGAGTTTTGTAAAAAAGTTAGTTAACCGTCTAATATGCCTCAAAGGAGATGGTGATGCAGTTGCTCCTTAATTATAAACCTAAAAAATTTTAAAAATGATTATTGTTAAAAAAAATCGATAAACGCAATTGAACTTCTGTATGGATTTTCGAAACTTCTAGCAGAACAAAAGTCAGACGCATTTGAATAATTTTCCGTAGACTTTAGTTCGAGATGGATTTGTTATTTAAAACAAACTTTTTTTCGAAAGCCTTTCAAACACTTAACCTCGGTCAGTGTAGAGTAGATTAAGCGCAGTTTTGATTAATTCTGATTTCGACAGGTGAATTGGCAGCAAAAATTTCTCTTGGTGGTTTGCAAGCAGTCTGCTATATTGCTGAATTGCATCATCAATCTGATAGATATACAAGGTTCAACTTATGAAATTGTAAATTCAGTTTATGATTTCTTGAAGATTTTTTCGTTCATATAAAATACCGCAATTTTCCGTACGTCAAGTCAAATAATTTCCTATTTTAAATGTGCTTTAATAGCTCTAATTCAGCTAAGCTTAATGCTTTACAATAAATCTTACAGTTGTAGTTGTAATTACATTTTATAGGTATGTATATACATTTTTACGTATATAGCACAATAAAATATAATAAAAGTAATAAATCTAGTTACACAAATATATAAATATGTATGTACGAGTGTATGTATGGTATATATATGAGTATATATTTGTATGAAGACCGCTGCTCTGCGTATATTCATTGTTAGCAGCTTTACTGCCTAACTCGTCGTATTTATTACATTTTATTTCTTTTGCTTATTTTTTATCTTCAGCTAAGTATATTTACTTTGGATTAACAGTCTCTTGCACTGCTGTTATGCAATTTCTCTTACGTTTACTCAACATACATAATTTGCACAGTGTGTTAACGCTGGGTGTGGATATTTTTATGAATTATAAAACTACAATGTATATGTAAATATGTACATACCTACAGTGTATATGTAAATATGCATTGTGAGATAGCAGGCGGTTGCGTTTCTCTTCATAAATAAGTCCAGCTTCAGAAAAAAGTCTTTCGCTATACACACTGGTGCAAGGAGCAGAAAGGTAGATTTTGACAAACTTTGTTAAATTTGGGTAGTGTTTGGCATTAGATGCCCACCAAAAATAAGGGTCAAAGTTTTCCATAAAGGCGATCTTTTCTTCACCGGTGCCATTTCTCGTTGCTAAATCTTTTAGACTTATGTGTATATGTTCTATGTACTTCAAATAATAAGAGCACAAATAAAATTATGCGTTATAATTTATAACCTAAAAACAATCACGCACGTGTCTGCACTGCATGCAATCGACACAATAATAAAATGAATGATACAATTGTTAACTTCACTCATCAACGAAAAGACCCGAATCCTACCGAGTCCACCCGATCGTTCGAGCGACGCCTACGCAAACGGCTAAGTTTCGCCGGATATTCGGCGGCCGGATATTCGGCTATCCGGCCACTTGGTCGGCCGAATATCCCGTATCCGGTATCCGGCCAAACTGCTATCCGTTTCATCTCTACAAATAACGCTTTAAAAATTAAGAAAACATTTGAATAGCTAGTACAGCTATTGAACTTTTAACGAATTATTTAAACCGTTTGCCTTAAATCTGTAAATTTATGCAAATGAACTATTTTTTATTACAATGTAAATAATAACCCTAATAAACTATACATTTTAAGATTTTTTCTGCTCAACATATAATGTATTAAACAATTATTGTTATTATGTTAAAATTGAGAAAATTAGTATTTTATATTAGCAAAATATATAAATTTTTGTTATTGTTTGGCCATATAGCTATTTAATTTTCTAATTTATGCTTTAATTTATTATTGTATGAATTGTTATAATTACATAAATAAAATAAATAAAGTTTTAATTGTTTATGACCTTTAATGCCAATTAGTAAGTAAGTTATAATTTTTCTCAAAAACTAATCGGCCTTAAAGCTCATAAACAATAAATATATTTTTTTGTTTGCAGAGGTTGTCCCTAATTACACAAAATTTTTATGTTTGATAAATGCGCTTCATTTAACCTTTCAAAAGAGCTCTATTTCATATAACTTAATTTTTGTGTGATAAACTCAAACCGCTCATTCCAAATACCTTCGTTCATTACCTACATACATACAAATGTAATACACGCAATTTTTTCCGCCTCCAATGATATCAAGATTCACATTACTTTTCTGTTTTTCTGTAAATAAATTAAAATCTCATTCCATGAAGTGACTTAGCACACTGTGCGGCCGCTGTGCCAGTTTAATGACACCATCATTGTCGCTGTCAACTTTAAACGTTAAACGTCGCCGCCAGAGTCGTAAGTCTTCAAACGGATTTACAATGTCTTCTTAAACATTTGCGCGCACTTGCCTTTCATTTTGTTTTTTAAGATTTAGTGAATGTTCTTGTGTTCAAAAACACTTAAATCCATACACATAATTCTTTATGATATAAATATACTGGATGAGTTGCCATTTGGGACACTCCGAATGTTTTTTTGCAATGAGGAAAGTTCAAGAAAAAAACATATACATATGAGTTGTTCTGAGGTGTATGAAGTAGGAAGAACTATAATTGCAATTTGTGGGCTAACCTAAAACAATCGATACCAATGGACAACATTTTTCAAAAACAAATTTATGCGATATGAATTTTTGTTAGGAAAATCCTTAGAAGAATCAAAGGGGTACTCTTGGAGTCAAAAACACAAGCAACTTAAATTGGTATCGGTTCATGAGAGACACCAAGGCAACGAGTATTTGATCGATTTTATTTTGAACACTGCTATCTTTGCACTTACGTTTTCCAAGGATTTTTGAGCTCAATGAGGAAATTCCAGATAATATTCTAAGCGAATGATAAGCACTTCTCAGGTGCCTAACAGCTCAGAGTTGTATGTGGGCCTAGACTTAGTCCAGGTGTTGGGCTACATTAAAAGCCTCTTGGTATGCAGCTATCTGTCATTCACAATTGATCACCAATAAGGCCGTAAAAATTATAATAAAATATGAGTAGGAGGCAGCTATACAGAAAAATTTAAATCGATAAAAACTCTTCAGACATTAAACAATAAAATAAAAAAGTATGTGATGAAATTTTTCTTTTCAATTACTTTTTTTGTATTAAATTCGTTGTTGGGTCTTCTAACACTATTTACTTAGTAATCTCTTTCTTCCATCACTAACAGCGCTAAGAGTCATGCGCAGTTATTGTGCGATTATTTCCGCACTAAAAGATAGGCTCAGCATTTACGCTGTACATATTTCTCATAAGAGTACCCTGTAGGAAAGGCAGTCGATTGTAATTTAGAATTGATTTTTAGTTGTGAAGAAAAAACAGTGAAAAGAAGCAAAATTGAGAAAGAAATATCACTTAAAGAAGGTTGTTGAAGATCTACTTTTCTAGGTTGTTTTTAAATAGAGAATTATATTTCCCTCGATCTTCATACCCATACTAGATACGTAACTGTTCTCCGGTTTGGTAATTCATTAAAAAGGAAAAATAAATGTCTTAAAACAATCATGCAATAACAGTCGACCACAGCTTGAAAAACCAACTCTGCTCTTGATTTCCTCATAGGCACACACCTCTTCTTCAAACACCTATCCGACTATGAGACCACCAGTGACCCAAACTAGTTTGAACAAAACACCGAGTCATTCACCAGCAAACCGGATGTTAACGTCTTTTTACTCGTCGTTTACGTTGACGGGGCGAACGGTAGTAGCGTCTGTATGACATGACCTGCTTCTTAAGCTTCTTTCTTGTTGCTGCTACAATTCTTTCGCTGATGCACGAAACAATTTTTCTTGTACTCATTCTACCTTACACTTGGCGTATTTCTTTGCTTCGTTCGCTCTGTTTTTATTTGTTATACGATTTCTTACTTCGCTCGCTCGCTCATCTTTTGCTTGTATGCTTTTAATTTCCTCAAACTCATTCTCTGCACTTGTCTTTGACCGCGGAAGTTGTTGTCATCGTCTGTCTTTAGTCATCTTATTGCTGACGTTAGCTTCTTGTACGCTTTAGCCGCCTACACCTCCTTCACTGGCATTACTGTTTGCTGGCACAACAATGCCATGCATCCGTTTTACACTTTACACCTCCCCGCCCTTCCCCTTTTGGCGCATCACAGACAGCCGACCAGCATGTTGACTCGCGTTGACGCTGCTTTCCACTTTGCTGAGTCCATTGCAGCGCCACACAATTCGGCTCCTGCTCGGTGGTAAGCTACATGGCTCAGTGTAATTGCTTTCGCTTGGGTGTCATATTTTTATTTTAATCGGCCATTGGCATTTCAACTTATGTTTTCCGGCTTTGCGTTGGACTTTTGTTCTCGATTGTTGTGTGTGGGGCTTCCTCAACAATTCCGCTTGGTTTTTTTTTCTTCTTGCAGCTTTGCTGCTTGGTCTGTAACAAAAGGCGCTGAAAATGACAGCGTATCGAGGCATTTAATTGCAATTTTTTCTCTGTTTGGCCTGAAATGCATTGTTTGGTCGTGTAGAATTTGAACTGTCAAATATTCCACAATGCTTCTTATTCGAATGCCTTAAATTATTTTCTTATTCTGCAAATGATTAAACATGTTAGACAAACATCTTTTAATATGAACTGCGTACTTCGTTTGGGGAAATTAGTAAATTTTAAATTGCAAATGCAAATAATTTAAGTTTGCAACATCAAAAAATAAAATGCCGGAAGTAGAATGTCGGCCTGACAAATATTTAATTTACTCACGCCAAAGCGTATATTTATTTCTCTAAAAGCCTTAGAAAAGTTATGCAAATAAAACTTGATGGATGGATTTTGATGATATTTCTCATGCTTCAACCAAAATTGTAAAACTACTCAAGAGTTTAGTTTTATAACTCCCTTTAAGATTACTGTGCATTAAAAATACGTTTTTTTTCAATTAAACAAATTTCTTAAACGATTTTTTGTCTAAATAAATGTGTCATAAGCAGACAAATACAGTACGATGCGCTTTTTATGTTTAGACAAGAACACAATACAACCTACCAAGTTAAACGAATTTGTAGCCTTGTCCGCAAGAAATACAGAATAAAAAATCTACAGGAATGGTCTCTCTAGATGCTGAGGAATGTATGCATGTGTGTATTTTTGTACATATACATATATTGGCGTGTACCTATACATATTTATACTTTCATATCAAATAAAGTTAAAAATTTTGTCTGCTTTAAAATTAAGGAAACTTATTTTCTGTGAATTGTGCAATAACTATGTTTAATTTATAACGTTTTTTCTAAAAATAAAGAATATCAATCTATATAAAACTCATTTTAAGTGTGTTCATTTTTCGCTCTAAAATAATGGGTTTTTTGTGAGTTGCTCTTTATTGATCAGAAATAATCATTCTTTTATGAGTTGTAATTTTTAGATCAGAAATAAGCATTATTTTGCGATTATTTTCGATTAAGTTTTGAATAAAATGCTTGCAAAAATAACATAACATTTTTCGCATTTTAGAGCATCCACGCGCGGTTGAAGTCACATTTCGAAAGTTTTTAACGCTATTCTCAATCACACCATACAAATTTTGGTGAAGAATGATAATTTTTGACTTTTACCAATGGCAATGTATGTAACAAATTTGTTGCAGATTTCAATAACGCTTATTGAGGTAAAATTATTTTTTTTCTTAATATCAATTTGCCTTAAAAATATTAAGAAATATCGAAGTTTTTGCATTTTGGACTCTTGGTATGAAATACAATTTTGAAATAGATGTCAAAAATGCTTTTAAAATCAGCTGAGGTTCCTTCGAGGCACTGCAATTACAAATTTTTTTTTTTTTTTTGTTATTGCAATATTTTTTAAGCGATATCTATGTCTCCGTTAATGTATTGCTGATAAATAAAACCTATTGTATTAAAATACAATGGTACAGATATGTGAACGTATGATTGCTACAAATTACATATATAAAGTGAATTCATAGCAACACGAACGCATAGAGAGCGCAAGAAATTAAAAAAAATTATTATGAATGATTTCAAGCATTGATCAAATTGCCCAAGTTTTGATGGCGCTTCTACTTAAATGTCTTAGCACTCCTTTTTATGTTTTTCGAGTTTATATTTAACTAAATTTAGGCAACCGCACTTGCGATGATACGTCATACAGAGTCATACTCAGCGGCGTCGGCAGGTTCGTGCAATTCGGCGTCTTAAGCAGAGTGGAAAGCACGAATCAACTAAAAAGATAATTAGTAAAGTCGGCAGGGGAAAGATTTATCTACAATTATTACCTTACAATCATTGTGTGAAACGAACAACGTTTTAGTGACGTTTCGCCACTTAGCTAAACTCCTTTCTACTAAGTGTGTTACACGCCCCTAGAGGCAGCTGTCAAGTGTGGAAGGTGATAAATGTTCGTGCTGGAAGGGGTTAATGGAATGTTTATTTCTAGCAAAGTACTACAAATTTGACGAGGATGATAAGGAAAAGAAAGTGTTTAGGTGTGTACATATACAGGCATGCACAGATATTTATATAGATATGTGTTTATGTATGTATGTAAATCGAAATGGGCTGGTCGCCGGTGGCGTATACGTAACATATGTAAGTGGCCGTAAAAGCTTAACAATACCTTTGAGAATGAATGTGAAGATAAAAAAAAACTGTATAAGGATATTGTTCAAAGGTAATTTTTTATCTCTCTGCATAAAAGCTTCAAACTCTGTACAAGTTTCATAAAAGTTAAATAAAATTGCCGTAATTGTCATCAAAACTTTGTAATCTGAATAACTACAAAAATTTTGTGTATACAGTTTATTAGCTTATTCAATTTTAATGCCATAAAGTACAAGGTACAACTGGTTTAGTACTGCCGATGGTTTATTAAAATTTTTTTCTGCCAAGGCTGATTGAGTAATTTTGGCAATGTTGCGAAAAAAAAACAAAACCAAATCAACTGCATATTTAAAAATTAAATTAATTTAAAGTTTTGGCGACAATTTTTAAAATTTCATTTAATTTATGTGATACTGTTTAAAGCTTGAAACTTTTATTTATATATAAAATAAAAATTAATATAAATTTTGTTTAGATTTTTTATTGGCGTTATAAATGAATAATAATTCACAGTTTTAATGAGCACAAGACCAGTTTATTGAAGATTTTTATTGGGAAAAAACAATAACATTTTTTAATAGTAGAAGTTAAACTACTTCTTCATAACCACTTCTCCCGGGCCTTGAACCTAGCAGCAAGGGTGTTGCAGAGCCAACACGCTACATGCTGTGCTACGCTAGCCGAGTGGACTATTGTGTTTATTCTATCTTCCTTAAACAAATCAACTATAAATATATAAATATATACATATTTATAAGTTTCAAATCATAATAAACATTTAGACTTTTTGACTTTTTAGATTCGTCGAATATAAAACTTGAAATAAAGGTGGCGTTCGTGATGAAGAAGAATTTCCTTGCATTAAATTTTTCTAATTTTAGAGAAACAAGGTAGTGGACTTATGAATACTTTTATAAATAATCAGGAAATATTGGCAGCACTAATATTTAATTCTAAATTTCATGAAATGTGTTACAATAATATTACCAAATTTTTATATTTTTCGCTTAGAAGTTTAGTGCTTTAGTGAATTAAGTTTATCGTATGTTGTTTTATAAAACAAATCATCGTAAATTTCGTTCCTTAATTGCCAACAAGGATAGCATTCAAAACTGTTTCGTGATAAGTTGACGTTTTGTGAATATTTTATTTTAATTAAAATAAATGCTTTCGTTTTGGCAAAGTGGTTCCACGACTAAATTTTTGGGAGAAGAAAAGTTTGTTTTAAGCAACTGAGACAGCTCCAAAATGGTTCTGAGATAGGCTCTTGATGGTACAAAACTCGACCTGAATTAGAGCAAAAGTGATCACAAAATAGTTTCAAAATACAAATGTAATTCAAAAAAATATTAAAATAGTTATATATTATTGACATAACAAATTTTTTCATTCGTTATTATTTTAAAAAGAATTTTTTAATTCTCAAAAACATTTGATGACTTTTCTAATATTATACCACCAAATAATTATTATTCGAAGTCTTTGAGGGGACCTAACCGTAATCGAAATTCGACAGATGCATCAAAGCTAAATTTTTTCTTAATTTAACTTTTTTTTGGCTAGTCGCCTTGTTCAGTTAGAAAAGTTTTCCCTTATGAAATATTGAATTCAATGTAGCTGAATAAAAAAGAAGTTTTAGAGGCTTACATTTTCCAAAGTTCACAAACATATATATAACAAGGAATTTATTCAATATCTTTAAGATCTCAATCAATTTTTTAATAGACAAATTGGGGAAAATTTAAAATGCTTAATATTTTCTTTCTTAAAATTTATTTTCTTCATTAAGAGATAATAGAGAATTCGTTGTGGCGTAGTTATTTAATTTTTTTTTAAATAAAAAGGCTGTAATTGGTGTTACTATCACTATATGTTATACTGTCACCTGTAGCCTCCATCACACACCAATTCTAGCCGTAAGACTTATATTTCTATGCAGCTAGAGGTTCTGTTGGTGGGCATCTGTTGCAAAACATTAAAAGTTTCGAGACAAAAACGAGCATGCAGCAGTTAAAATCGCGCTAAGGTTGAAAAGGAATTTCAAATGTCAAACCGCTTGCCACGGCAGAACACAAAATGAGCACATTTCAACCAAATGTTGCACAGTCAGGGACCAACTTAACTGCGGCAACACAGTGGTTGCATAACCAAAGTACGCTGCACAGGAAGCAACAAAAATGTTCACTCGCAGTAGTCAAACATATGCTGCGTATACGCTTAGCATTGCCATAAGCATGAACACACACACAGACAGCTGAGCAAAAGGCGAGCAAAGAGCGAGCAAATTGTTGAAGCTGGCGCTTGTAGATGCAGCTGTTGTTGGTCGGCCAAAAATATGTGGCAACAGATTTTCGTGCAAAAAAAAAAACAAAAAAACAAACCAACTGAAACTGAAACGAGTAACCAAAAAAAATTTGAAACTGTTAAAAAGAATTTGAAAAGACTAAAAACTTACACGCAGCAGCCGTGCGCAGGCACACACACACACACACACGCCACTCAATTTTATATTGTAAATAATTTCGCATACATATTTACATACATACATATGTATGTATGTATGTGTGTATGTGTGTAGGTGAGAGTGAGTTTGCACCTGGTCGCTGTGTGGCGGCATATTTTTTATGACTTTTGCAAGGTAACTATTACATAGGACCAGCGCGCAAAGCTGCCAATTAACTTTTCAGCTGCTGGCAAAGCGCCTGAGTGTGTTGTGCGTCAATTGTGCATTTTGTTGCTCTCTTTGTTTTTTTTTTTTTTGAGATTGCAATTTTTTACAACTTTGTAATAAAACCTCAAAGTTTTTGCTAACAAGGTGATAGTGGGTTTGTTGTTTTTTTGGAAAAATTTTTTGCTTAAAATTTGTTTTTTTTAACTTGAATGCTATTCTTTGCATTGCTTGTGACTGTCGGCTGTTTTCGTAGCAATTAGCTGTCGTCGTTATTATTTAATTTATCCATTTCGTTTAAAGCAAACATTTTTTTTTAGGGATCTGCTATTGAAACCGATGGAATTATTACTGGTTGCCTTAAGATTTTTTTCCTAACCGGTTTTTAAACTATTATAATTTTAACTATAATTCAGCACTCTTTGGCAACGTTTTTCAATAGTACATTTGTTTTTCTATAGTAAAGTTTTTCTGTCTTGCTTCGCCACTAAATACTATAATTTATAAGTTGCTAACGTTAGGATAATTTTTAAGTGAATAGTCCATGACTCTCATTCTGAAAAGATAAAAACAACAGGCAGTAACCAAATTTTACAATTGTTTCGAAGCTTGTTAGGACGTCGCAAACCCAAAATCAAACTTCCATAATTTTCCATAATCAGCTTGCTTTTATTTTAAGCTTTACTTCAGGCTTTTGAGAGGGTTACTTTCAGCTCTATAGGCCCGCTAAACTTTAATGTAGCTGTAGATAAATTACATCCGGTCAACCAGGAAATACGATCCTAGATACTGCTTTCTTCTTTTGCGTAATTTTCCTTAATACATAGCAATATTTCGACCACAAATTCAGGTAGAGGACTCCAAAATAAAGTACACGTGCATTGTCGTTTTCCAAGCTTACGTTTGAGTATTATTGAAATACGTTTGTTGAATTGTATTAATTTAAATATTAATTATTATCAAATAATGCGGATAACATTATTGAGGAACATTTTAATGCTAAAACCTTGTTTGTCACTTATCTGAAAAATTAAAAACAGATTCCCACAATGAGTTTTAAAAAAGTGACAATTTATTTTTCACTTAGTTGCGAAGATTTGGAGTCCTTTCAAATTTAATTGTTAGCCGATAGAATAAAATGTTTAATACGCCCTGGTTTACCTGAAAACTACACTTATTACACTCTTACAATATTTCGTTTTTATTCAGCTAGATAGAGAATCAGCATCACAGAAAACTTACATAAGTTTTTTTATGAAAATTAATACTAAGCAAATTTTTTCTTCTGAAATTTATGAAATAGCGAAAAATCTGGAATATAATAACTCTCAACATTTTTTAAATACTGCCCATATTCTCAAAGTATTCAACTTTTTGGTCTGTTATTGAAAACACTTAAAAGCAGAGCGAAATTTTACAACTCAAGGAATACTTGATGTTCTTTTTTTTTAAAGACTTTTTTTGATACGCATTTATTCCTTTTTTATGAAAGCGAGGAAAAACCCAGCTTTTGAGAATCTAGGTAGTTAAAATGATCCATAATAAACCATCGCCCAAATTTTACATTGAACTGTTGAACTGAAGAAAATTTTGGTTGTATTCGCTTTTATAGATATTTTGGCATTGACATGCAGGAACCTATAATTATTTAAAACAATATGAAAAGGAATACTTCAAAACTTGCGAAGGGTAATTGTAGCTCAAAAAGTCAGAAAAAGGGCAAGGTGTGCATGTGTCTATGTACAAGTTATCACTGATTTTTGCAAATTTGTTTGCTGGCAGTTTCCTCTATAGAACGATAGAACGCAAAACCACGACTATTTTTTATATGGAAGGTATTGAAGGAGAGCGTCCGTAAAAAATGCCAAACACAGTGTTAATTCCTACCTATTCAAGAAAATCATAAAAATGTTTTTAAAAAATTATAAAAAAACCGAAATTTTGAGAAATGTTTCTACTATATTTATAAAATTAAAAAAAAAGATTTTTTATTGCGGTTTTTTGGAGAATTAACGAAGATGTTTCAATTGAAAAACAACTTTAAATAGTTGGAGGATAAATAATCTGTACAAATGTTTCAATGTTTGGGCAATAGTTTGTGAACAGAGTGTACATAATGTCTCAAAATACTCTTTCAGTTTCCTCATTTTATTAACGCAGTATTATTTTTTATGGTACAAAGTATAAACAGAATCTTTTTAACTCAATCTAGATATGTATGTAGTATATGGAATATAATTTAAAATATTTTTTTAACTCTTTTTTAAATGAAATTTGTATTCTCTACTTGCAGAACCCACGTCAAAAATACTGTATGCCAAACTTCTTAACAAGTTAGTTATAACTCAGAACGATTCATAAAAAAAAACTAATGGCAAAAGTCACTTCTAGAAGAAATAAAGAAACCTATAAAATCAAATTAATTGAACAATAGCGATTAACTTAACGATGAAGCCATTTAAATAAACGCAAAAGTAAGTGAAAAAAAATCTTAGCAAAATAAAATCAAATGAAGTTGTAGCGATTCAAGCTGAAGGCAACAAATATTGACGAGTCCATCAACAAAAGGCAAAGCGAAAATTTTCAAAACCTTCAACACCAACAACAAGGTGAATTAAAACGGAAGTGAAACCGAAAAAAAGAGAAAAGAAAACTTGCTGCTATTGAAAAGCAACTTTAACGATCGTTAATTAACCGGCAAAGTAACCGTCAAAGTAACCGACGTCGTCACCACCAAAAGAAGGCAACTAAAGTCGCGTTTACGCGAGTCCGCGTGCTTATATATGCGTGCGTGTGTGTGCATGTATGCGTGTGAGCTTATAAGTGTCTAGCAAACAGGCAATTTAGCAGCGGCAAGACGTCGTTACAAGCACAGCAAAGGCACAGCAAAAATGACGCTACGCATTTCAGCGAAATATAAAAATCATCTTGGCCTCATCATTTACGGGTTTGCGGCGTTGCTATTGCTGTTGACAGCAGCGCCGCTGGGCAGTCAGGCGGGACGCATATTTGGTAAGTGTGTGAGCGAACAAAAATAAACATGTAATTAGAAACGAAGTTTTTTAACATTTCTTTTAGAGTTCTTTTCTCTTTGATTTTTTTTGTAATTCCACGTATATAACAACTTCTCTTACCGACTGTGTACGGGTATGTTTTGGTATTGTGCTGGTTGTTTGTTTTCTTAATTAACTCACAATTACAGCGCGGAATTTTAATTAAGTGTGCAATTGCGTGGATCGACTAAGTATATGTACCGTTTATGCTCACACACACACACACACACACACACATGCACTCATACAGATATTGTTGTGTGAAACATTTTTCCCTTGCTGCCATTCTAATAAATCGACTGTATTTATTTTTGACATATTTACCTTTCTCACACTCGCAACTGTCTGGCATAAAAGCGAGAGTTCGTTAGTGCCTATAGCTCCATGGCTGAATGTTAGTACTACTCGCGCGCCGTTCTAGCCTCTCTTTGATGTTTTTGGAAATATTCGGTTTTGTGGTTACGCGTGTACAATTATGTTAACATTTGCATATTCGTTTAGCTTTTTAGGCATACTCGTATGGTTATGATTTAAATATGAGACTCCCCACGGGAAAGCGCTGAGCTAGCGACCAAATTTTTCATTTAATAAAAAAAAAATGTATGTAAAGAAAGGCTGCTTTTTAGAATTACGCTGAAGAAAATCCGCTTTGTTTCACAATATAAAATTTTAAGAATAGAACAATAAAATTCCAAAATAAATACTATCGCAGGAAGTTGAATACCGGAAGCTAATGAAATTCAGCAAAGAAAAAAGTTAGAGTAGAAATAAATCAAATTTAATTAAATTTTTTTCAGAACTAGTTCGAAAGGTCTTCAAACCCATTTCGGGAACAGTTCAAGAACATGATATCACCATTTCGGTACTTGTTTGTTTCCTACCACAAATTAACTTTGTACTATTCTCCAAAAGGTTTCTTGGTCTGGTTTTAAAATATTCCTCAAATTGTCTTGAAATGATATCAAACAATCATTTGAAAACGTCTCGAAATGCTCTTTTATTAGTTCCAAATTAATGCCGAACGAGCTCGGGAACATTCCAGAAATAAATCTGAATAGATGCCAAAATGTTTTCAGAATAAATTCCAAACTAATACCTAAGTGTTTCTGTAGTACACCTGAAATAGTTTCGAAATGGTCTATAACTAGTTCCGAGGTAGTTAACAAAAAGTCGTGACTAAATTACAAAATGCTACTCAAATAGGTTTCAATTTAATGCCAAAGTAGGCTTAAATTAGACCAAAAGTTGTTCCGAAACTGACCGAAAATATCCCTGACTAGTTTCAAAATGGTTGCACAGGATTGATGGTAGTAAAAATTTCGAAATACATTAGAATAGGGAATGTGACAAGTCTTAAACTCTGATCGCATAACTTTTACAGGAAACAGCAAAGTTAAAAAAAAAAATTAAAAGAAGAATCAAAATAAATAAAAAAGAATTAGAATTGTTCTACAGCTTTAACGCAAATTCTGTCAATCGAAAAACTCTTATCAATAATAATTAAAAATGTATGATATTGCTCCTGTACTCATCAATCAACGCGAAGAGCAGAGTCCATATTACGTACGACTCTTTGCTTTTTTCGGACCGAATAAAAAAATATCAATGTACATTTCACCCTTTTATCGGATACTCTTGGTTGTCATTTGTACGAGTCTCTGATTAACCGATGATTCCTGGACGTAGTGTGATATTTTTGAAACATTTTTCAATAATATTATCAATTATAGTAAAAATACATAGGTCCTTAAAGTTGAATAATGATTCAAAGAAATTCTGCCATATAATGTTTCACGGTTTACTATCTCGCTCAATAGAAGTAAGCTTGAAAAATTACTTAAGAGTTACGATGTACATATGCAATCGACTTAATAACGTGTGTATTTAAAAAATTTTAAAAGTGCTTCTTCATTAGCATATGCTTTACACTTTCATTTGAAAAAAATCTACAATGGCTGGAAGAATCCAATTGCCTAAGAATGTAGGAATATTAGTAAAATAATTATTGGCGAACTTATTCGACAATGTAGAATGTCATGGAACACCGAAAACGTTTCTTCCCCAAACCAAACTTGACAAGGGAGGACAGAAAATCATTCCAACATATGTACATCAACATTTATTTTCGTTACTTCTCCAAATGTGTTGTGGCATATATGTATGTATGAATAGTTATACATATGTGATACAAAATTCAGAGGTTGCCTCATTTCTAAGAAAGTTTAAAAAAATGCTTATTTCAAATTTGCAATGATTTTGAAAGCACTGATATAATAAATTTCCTTCGGAATATTTTATACATTATTTGTTTGAGTGAGTTCTAAAATTACCTTGGTTTTCTCTACAAGGAATGCTCCATTCGTGCGTGTACTTATATTTTTTATGTATGTATGTGTGTATATACATATAGATACTCGTATATGAGCACATTATTGTTTTTTTTCCTTGCCGCTGATTTGTCAATTAGAAAATAAATACTGATTTTTGTATGCGGTGAGGGGATTTATTAATTAATATCACTCATTTAAAATTCCACCTACTCAACTCAACATACTTGTACAGTATGTACGTAAATGTGTTCTCAGGCATTTTGACCTAATTGCATACCTGTGTATATAATTAGTAATTACGCACTTACATACTTGTACATGTCATGTTGATAACTCGTGAACATGTATTCATAAGCTTAGTTTTTTTTAAAAGTATTTCGTTATATACAATTTGATTATTGGTAATTTTTCGAATTAATTATGTTTCACACAGCGACAAGGAAATATTTTAAGTTTAGTGGAAAATAGTAATTACAAAATATTAGTGCGGCTATTTAGCGTTATTATTGTACACATGTTTAAATCAATATTTTGTTATAAAAATAATTAACGGATTAAAGTGGAAAGACAAATGTGGATTACATTTGAAAAGTGCTTAGCGTGACAATGAATATTTGTTTAACTGAGCCTTTTTGTAGGACTTAAACATTTTTGTAATTGAGCGTGTGTCCTCTCTATTGAAATAGTTATTCATTTGTTACATACTTACTTTTGATTTATTAAAAATTCATTAATCGCAATACATCTAACAGCTATTGTTGTTATCGACGCTTTCTATATTATCGGCAGGATTGTTTCTACTCAAACTATTCGTTATGAAAGTCGTACTTGAAAGTTTTTAAATAAGCAAAAGATTTTGCCACTTTTTAAAGGTACATATTTGAAGGTTGAAAATTTTCCTCAATTTAATTATAGACGAATTTATGTTTTCGGAAAGCTTAGTTGTCGAAAGTGTTTTGATTTAGTTTCTTTTCACTTATGCACACAAATAAACAATTCTCTTGAAAATTATATTATTATTATTATCAGATATTTGGAAGCCGCGAAAAATCCACAAAAATAATTATTTGCTCTAAATTATAAAAAATAATTACTGCAGTAAAAATTTAATTGCATTTTAATAATTTTATCGACCCCACAAATTGATAAGTTCAATTTAAAAAATGTTTTAAAATTTCTTTTTATTCGCATGCTTTAAGAAAAACAATAACTGCGCAAGTTTTTAACTTTACACAAAAGTTAAAATAATTTTTCAAAATTTTGAACTTAAAATGTTTAGATTTTTGGAGTACGCAGTTTTAGTTAGTACATACAATTTGTGGACAATATTGTGTAAGTTTTAAGCAACTATTCGTAGAATAAAAATAAATGATAGCCAGTTGAAAAACATAAATACCAAAAATCATTTTCCCGCTGGTACTATTTAGGCCAGTCCCTGAAATTTAATTTTGTAACTGAGTATGTTGAGAACAAGTGCGATTAGTTCTCTGAACGCGCACTTTCGAATCCTATCAGACCATTATTAATACGGTTCTTAGTAATAACTCGACTGCTGCGCCTACTGGCGGATAAATTTGTTTGCTACATGTTTTCATAGCTTCCTACTATTCTTTATACTACTTATGGCAGTTTTTCTTGTCTAAAAAATACAGATATGATGAGTTTATTTAAAACAAGTAATGTTTTTGTTCTCACTATCAAAAGATATATAGAATATGACCGAAATTGGACTAAAAAGCTTCTATTCCTTGCACAAAGACAAACTTTTTTGTGATGACTCATACGCCTCGAAACGACATTCTTAGAAAAACAATTATTAAGAACCGCAATGCCAATATTTGTTTAAGTACTAATTTAGTTAGCAAAAATAAGGATTGAATTTAAAGAAGGGGACGTACAGAACAGTTAAGTAGTTTAGTAGATTTAAAGATAGGCGTTTTCTGAAAATTGCGAATTTACTTTATAATTAGGGATAACACGGCTTGTGAATCGGTCGTATTTCTTTAATAACAGAGGAACTTTTGAAATAACAGAGGAACTTGTGAACGCACAATGTTATTTTCTTAACATACCTTTCAGAGTTGTATTGAAATACGAAAATTTAATATGGGCAACAATAACAACAAGTTTACAGCTGTTGTATTACAATACGCGATACGACGAAATACGCCCAATAACACGCCTTGGGAACTCCCTAATTATGTATAGCAGATTAACAAAAAAAAGTCCGCTTTGACAAAAAAAAAAAAAATTACCACTGTCGCCAGTTGTTTAAGTAAAGGTTTTGAGGACAATTTTCTTTCATTTATTTATTATTATTAATTCGTTGAAAGTTCATTAATCATTGCTCATTTATAATTACCTTGAGTAATTGCTCTACTTCCAGTCGATAATATAATTTGATGAAATTCACCACTCAACACTTTTCAAATTGTTTTTTTTTTTTTTTAATTTGTCAGCATATTCTTTCAACATACATATAAGTACATACAACAACGAATATAATTACTAAGCTGTTTATTGAGGGACCTATACAAATTTACATTATTTAGAAGTTTTGCCTTTGTTTAATTAGTGTTTGTTTAACGAGTTGGCTTTTTTGCTAATTTAAAGTGCGTACCCACAGCGAATTATGTTCATATACAGTTTTCAAAATTCAAATACTCATATTTTTAAAAGTGTGTAAGTGCCTTTAGGTACTATTAAGTAATACACATTTCCCGCATTAAATTTCTGCGGTTTATATAATTTTTTCTGCACTATGCTTTTTCATTCCATATTTTTCATATTCCCCCAGGGTGTAGCGCTAACATAAACTTCAATTACCGTAAACACCCTTTACAAAATATTATTAATGCAATTACATGCCAATATGCAAGAACAATAAGACACACAAGAACACATTAAAATTTTTAAATGTCATTACAATAATAAACGCGGACTAACTGTGGGAATTTGTGTCATCAAAATAATTAGTAAATAATGATAAATTATTGCACTTTTCATAATATATGCCACTCCTCTATGTACGTGTAAAAGTGTATGTATGTATGTGTGTGTGTGATTATCTGAAATCTCTTTGCATATTTATGTGTTAGTAAATACGACTAACACAGGCTGTCTTAACAACCAAACTTTTTGCTCTGTCACATCAAAGTAATACTTTGTATGGAAATTCTTTGCTTTGCTTTAAACTGAAATTAATTAATTGGTGCCTGCTACACTTCTCAGTGGTTATTAGGGAGTTAAGCGCAAAACAAAGAACATCTTAATGAGGAAAAATGTATGATCGATGCATTTGAAAGACAAAAGAAAGGCTCGTTTAGTCTAGTTGTGCCTTGGAGGAAGGATTGAGATATTTCTCAAAGATTATATGTACAAACTGCATGAGAAAAAAAAGAGAAAATAAACAAAGCCTTATCGGTCCATCATACTCGTAGTTAGATAACATGATTAATTATGTTTTGCATTGATATGAACACAACATTTTTCTCGTTAGGGAGTATTATGTCAATTTTTACAGTGTCATGGAATTCAGACACGGAAAAAAATTGTTTTGAATATGATATAACTAGTGGCAGTCATGAACTCTGAGACAACCGGGATCCCCTTAAATCTCCGTCTGAAAAATAGTGAGTTTCGGTGCAAAAGCAATGATAGAATTAAAGATGCAGCAATATACCATGTCAGGTTACCAAATTGCAGCTTAAGTGGGTCGGAACATTAAATTCGAAAAAAATCGATTTTTCTTTTTTGCTTAACCTCTTCCAAAACTATCTAAAACCATATGTGTAAAATATAAGCTTTTACTCCGAAGTGGTTTAAAAGATATTTCAAGTAATAAAGAAGTGCGTCGACGAAAATTATTCTTTCGTTGCAATTTATCAGAACTTTGAAGCGCGTTTTCTTAAAACGATATTTTTTCTAATAAGCATGCATGAAAGCGCAAAAAATATCTCACCTATTAATTTAATTCCAATTCTATTTTGTATAGTATGGAAAACTGTTCTATGTGAACCAAAGATATGAATAATTATATTGATTTTTGTAATTTTCATAAATGAAAATATGCACAAGTTTAACGTAGAAATTCGATTTCAAAGTTCAAACTTAGAAAAAAATTATTAATTTTCAGTTTTCATTGTTTTTTTGATGTTCATATAGACTAGAAAAGTATTCGAATTAACAAGATATTTGTATTTACGGTTATAGTTAAGAATTACGTACGCTACTTTGCACGCCAATGGACGGTATTAGCTGCGTCACGGTATTTTTCAACATTTTTGAGTGCTTCAATCATGAAAAAATACTCTTTAAAAGAATTGTCTACAAAAAGCGACTTTTTTCTGGCCGCTAAATAATATTGCTCGTTGACTCAGTCAATATGCAAATTTTTCATGTGACTTCATAAAAACAAATTTATAAGATGATTTGATTCTGAAACTGCACTTTCTTGAACTGGCTACAAAAATGTGGACGGATATTTAGTATTGTCAAAAAATTGTTAAAAAAAATATTGTAAAATATTCATGGAGCTCTGGGCTGACTACAACAGATCAAAGACAGTCATACAGGCCCTTGCCGCTAAACGAACTCGAGTTAGTTTAGACCTGAATAAGACCTTGAATCCATTTTGAGAGTGATTTTTGTATATTATACAGTGTTGTTTCGCTCTAAACAACATATCTCGAACTTATTTCAAAGTGAGCACTTAACTGGTGGCAGAAATTTTACAAAAAAAAAGATGTGGAAACTATATGAGGTTACCTTTCTTTTGCAGAAGATTCACAGTATATATTTCCGTTCTGTTAATGTACTTATGTGTTTTCGTTAGAGCTGTTTTTCCAAAATCAACCGTATTCGCAATAAATTATTTTTTATTTTATTTTATATAAATTACTTTACACTGTTAATGCAGGTTTTTTGAGTACACAAATAAATGCATCAAACAGAAAAAATTTATTCAAATTGGTTTTCAAATACAATATTTTTTTCATTTACATGAGATACTAATTTGCTCGCTGCACATAGTAGTCTCCCTGCAGCTTGACTAACAAATAAACCCACAAAAGAACCGCAAAAATTAGGCCAAATGTCATTGCAAGCGCTGGACAAAGAGTGTCAAAAAAAGGTAAGAAAAAACTCGACAAAAGCATGTAAATAATGTCCAAGTAAACACTGCAACGCTAGTAGATTGTAATGAATGAGGCGAAGCGCCTAAATGTAGGCAAGCTACATGCCATTGTGCAGCTGTCTGCCAGCTCGAGATGGAAGTTGAAAAAAATGCAATGCAGAAAAATAGTTTTTATTTCTTTTGTTGTTAGTTAACAAACATATGTAACTACTTGTACAACAAACATATGCACTTGGTCCTTTACAGCGGCAAGTTGTACTTTAATGTTTGCTATATAAAAATAAATTCTCTACATTTAAGTACGCTTTGCACGTTCACGCCTACGAATGAGTAAACATTTTTTTGTTTGTTGTTTTACTTTTTCACTGCAGCTGTGGCGTTAGGCCACTTAATGTCATTGGCAGTTGGCGGCAAACAAAAAATTGGAAATGAAATCAATAATGGCGGTTAATAACTACAACAGGGCGTTCTTCTTTGTGTGCGTTTTTTGTTTTGTATCTGCAACTCTTTATAGATTATTTCATTTTATAGGACATCAGCATTGATGTAATTGAATTTTTTGTTGTTTTTATTGATGCTGGAAAAAAACTAAGGAACATATTAAGTTGAAACGCTAGTGTTTCATTTGAAAAATAATTCACTGTGACATAATTGTTTAAAATTAAAACATACACTGAAATTGCGAAAGAGTAAAATATTGGCGCTATTACTGCAAGATACTAATATTGGCATTTCAATTGGAGCCACTTGCAGGGCCGGATGTACTCAAGTTCCTCTGTAATCTATGAAAAATGCCGCCCAATTATCTTGCACCTACATGAAATATAATTAAAACGTATTTTTACGTACACAATTAACAACTGATTGTTTAATTACATGAGAATAATAATATTTACACATACTTTTAACATATGTTAATAAAACTAAAAATTGTCTAAACTTGTGAGTTCTAATACAGAATTTCAAATGCAAATACGTCTGATTTTTTTCTGCAAACTGAGTGATCAAATTTTTCACAATCCATGCGTAGCAGTTAATCCGACTCAATACACAGAATAGCTTAGCCTACTTAGTCGATTTCGGCCTTTTATTAATGCATAAAAACTGGAACTAACTAACAAAGCTGCGATATATGATAAGGTGAATAAAGTAAACATTCTTCTTTCACTACATTTTCTTATAATGCGTTAAGTCGTATCTCTCTTGTCGTTAAGGTCCAATAGTTGTTGACGACAACTCTTGTCATTCTTTTCTCACATAATCCGGTGTTCCTCAGCGGATATTTTGGGCCCATTGCTCTTCATAATTTTTAAGAAAGGTATATCTGAATATTTAAACTTCTCCAACTTCCATCTGAATACAAGATGATTTGAAAATTTTTAACACAATTTCGAGCTTTTCAGATTCTTCCTAACTCCAATTTAATGTTGATAATGTTGTGGCGTGGTGTGATAGGAATCGACTTCATTTAAACATGAAACAATGCTCTCATGTGTCGTTTTCTAAGTTAAGGGAATTTATACCTACCTCATATTTTATTAATAACACTCGACTCACATATGTATGTGAATGAAATCGCGAACTGAGTTGTAATATTTTATTCGAAATTTACTTTTCTCAATTACTTAAACTACAGTATCTTCAAGTCGTATTCTACATTTGTTTTAATTCGACGTTGCGGTTCATATTTAAATGACGCTTACACTTTAAAGGTACTATTCACTTCACTAGTGCGGTCTAAGTTCGAATAAGCATTATTTATGGTATATAGAGGCCATAACACCGTTGTCATAGTTATAAACTAGAAGCTATACTAAATAAGTTTCTTCGTTTTGCTCTTCTTAGAACGATAAATTTCATTGAGAACTTGTTTCTGGTATAGTTCAAATTGCGCGTTGATAAACTGAAAGTCTTGGGAAAGTAGAAGGAATATAAAAATTTTCAATCTGCTTCGTTTTTGTTATTGTATTGTGGGGTAATCGATTCTCCAAGTCTCTTAGAGCGTCTTTATTTCCATATTCTTTAAAGAGTAATGATTTGTTCTTCTTGGAGCGTGCTAGGAGTGTTAATGCTTCTTTTGCCTCTTTACTTTGAAGTTTAATGGAATTTAATCAAGTCTAAAATTCTCCCGCTTCAGATTTTTCGTTAACTAGGCAAAATTTTAAGCAGTTATTTAATAAATAATTTTGATTAGTCTCATAATGTATAACTTTTTGCTTCCGCCTAGTCATATTTAGTTTGTCAGAAATCTTGTGTTTTTATACTAATTAAATAAAAATATAAATACATGTATTACTATTATATGAAACTATTATATTTTGCGAGAGTAATTGAGTAATTCACACTTTATTTAAAAAAAAATTAAGGGATACTTTTTAAAATAAAAGTAAGCGCAAAAGTTGATGGGGTTTATAATTTTTTGTCAAGTGTTACATAAAGCTCTATTCTGTAATGTGTCTTGTGAAACTTTTTTTTTTAATTTTATAATTTCTTAGAGTTACATTAAATTTCGTTATGTTAGAAGAAGTTTGATATGCGACGAAAAAGCATAGTCACTCCATAAACTTGTAATAATGCATACAATTTTTGGAGAATTACATTCACTAGCGAGTTTCCAAACAAATTCCATCTAAATATTCATGCCATTTATTTTGGTATATTCCAAGCGCTATACAAACTAATACAATCACCCGCATACAGAAATGCATACAACTGTACAAGTAACATGTATGCATAAATAAATTATACGTACCTACATATGTATATAGTATGTATAAACTGCCATACATGCAATCAAAAGTAATTTTATAAAGTAAAATAGCGTAACCATAGAGCTGGTGGTCTGAATATTCTGTGTAGTATAAAAAAGTGGGACAGTTAGACAAAGTTAGACATAGGCTTGGTGACTGGTTAATAACTAGTGCAAAATGAATGCAAAGTGGGTCGGTTGATATTTATATAATGCAAGTAGTGCGATCAACACTTTATTTATTACAGTTTCGTTAATAATATCAAAAGTTGTGTGATAATATTGCTGTGTACGAAATGCTTTCAGGTCTTTCTGGAAATAATTTAAAAGTAATATTTCCATATAAATTTATTATAAAACAATTTATTCCGGATCACGACTATGTTACTGCTATAAAATTCCGACAAATTGACTATTTTTGTTTATATCTTTTTGTATTTAATTTTCAAAATTTTCTTTATTAAAACATAGTTAAAATCTTTGTACCGAAATCAAAATAAATCAAAAATATTTTTATCAGAATTTTTTGGATAATTTTTAGTTTGCAATTTTATAACTCAATTTAAGTATAAAATGGTGCAAGCTTCAAGCGGGTAATGATTAACGATCAACTTTGATACTTTTTTTGTGTAGACTGTGACGTTTTTGAGGACAACTGCAGCAAAAAAATAATCGAAATTCAGCGTCAGTTAATACTCGTTTGAACTAAAATTTAATTATAAAATTCTATGAATTGTGTTAAAATATATATGCATTTTCGTTGTAGCTATCTTGAAATTTGTTAAATTGTTTTTGAAAATGAAAAACTTGCATTATATATTTTTGATTACTGAATGGTCTTATATTTGAAAACGAGCCTAGTTAAACTTTAGTAAAAATCAATATGTTGTAATAGTATAGATTTGCAGAAAGGCATTTACTTCAAGAACTTCAAGTATTAGTAAAAAAAGACATATGTACATATGCAAATTAAAATAATTAAAATATTATCTTTGAGGTACTAAATCATTTTCTTATTTTCGCTGTTATTAAATATTTTAAATTTATTTTTATTTGTACTTGTACATGACTACTTATTTTGAAACTAGTTTGACACTGTCTTAGTTTTAAACTACATCAATTTACTGCAGGAAATTGCTTCACGCTCTTGCAATGAAATATATTTCGGAATCGAGTTAGTTTCGTGATAAGCTTGAAACTTTACCAACTTCAGCGTAGCTTAGACCTCGACGACAATGCAAAATAAAATATAGTAATCCGCTAGGTGGCGCTTTATATGTGTAAAACAAATTCCTTGTGAAAAGCCATCAAGGTGGCGCGCTAGTCGGTTTTTTTTTGTTTTAAAAAATCTTTATCAATGGTCCACTTTGGTTCACATTAAGAACATTTATCTACAAAATTGTATTGCTTTTTTTAAGGCAGCTTACGAAAATAATTAACCGAAAAGTGTCGCAAGTGGTGATTTGTAAAAATCAATTTGTTTCACGTGCCTTAGATTTTTATACTGGGTAGTCTGCTAGCACAAGCACAAATTTTTCGGCTGCTTGCCAACGCTGATGGTTTGAAGCTGCTGAGCGGTGGCTGTTTGTGTCGCTTACTTTTCGCATATTTTCCGCTTTCGCAACAAATTCAAACAAACAAAGAAACGAACAAAACACAAGCACACCATCATCGCGCGCACACACACCAAATGCACTTTATTAACACACGGATGCGGAACTTAAATTGTTACTTTCTCTATTAATAAGTGTTCGATTGTGTGCGGTTTGTATGCAGGACCTGGTGAATACGAGTATTATTAGCAAGCATTGTGCCGCATCATTGCCGAAAAATTCTAAATTATTCATTAGTCCAGCAGCGATGCTAATATTCAGCGCTCGCTCACAGGCAAGTCAGGCGGTTTTCTGAACATAGTTGTAAGCGTGTGTGTGTGTGTGAGCTCTAATAACAAATGCACACATGAGCTTAGAGTGTTAATATGTGAATGTTTTTGTGTGGCTCTAAGTGCGTTGCAGTTAACAAACTTTGCTTTTGTTTAATTTACCTTTACGCCGAGAGCAAACTTGGAATTAGAAGGTAACGCATACCTTGTATAGGTGTTAACTTGTTGTTGCAAGTGTGCAAGTGTGGAAAATACATGCATGTGTGTGTGTGTGTTTGTGCTATTCACAATACCTTTAATGGGCTTAAGTGATTTCATTAATTCGATTGCTTAGCAGCAAACACTGGCAACACGGCTTATTCGAAGTGTGTGCGTAGATAAGAGGGCGATTTGATAAGACAAACTTTAAACATCGCACTGCTGCCTTTAACTGCTTTCTATTGATAAATAACAGTCAAATTTTGAGCATGCAGGGTCATTAAATTTATGCTTGACAGCCAATGAAAGCAGGGAACCTCTTGAATTTCAGCAAGAATGGAAAAAAGTGAATTTCGTGTGCTGATTAAGCATTTTCTTTTGCGTTTAAAAACGATCACCGAAACCAATAAAACACTTGATAAATATTATGGAAACACTGCACCATCAATTTCAAGGTTGAAAAAGGGGTTAACTGACGAACAAGTGGCATATTCTCTAGATTAAGCCTCATGCGACTTCAAAACTCAAAGAATTGGCCGGGTGGTTTTTGCGTTAAAGCAAGAGGTCATCACAGAAATAAACGCTAATTTTGAGAGTCTTGAACAAGAATATTATTTGGAAGCAATAAAAAAATTGGAAAACGCTGGACTAAGTGTATAGAGCAAAAAAAATAGATTACTTTGAGAAATATAATGCTTTTTTGCCAACAAATATATATTTGATTAAAAAAGGCACTGACTTATCAAACCGCCCTGGTAGCTCGACCAATTTCAATTAACGTCGAGAATGAAAATATTTTTTTCAAAAAAAAAAAACTTCAATAAAATTTTGGGAATTTTTTTTTATTAAAACATGACTTTCTTTTTCAAACTCATTAATTAATAAAAAATGTATTTTTATAATTTTTTTTTATAATTCTCTTTTTTTAATTTTTTAAATGTTTTCTTTATTCTTTGGGTTATTTGCCTTTTATTTACTTTCTAAGATTTTTCTATTTAAATTTAATTTCACAAAGTGTATAGACTATTTTCATTCAACAAGAAGTAGATTACCCAAATTTCTAAAGCTTTTAAAAAAACGAATAATATTTTTATATAATTATTCATATATTTTTATAAAAATATTAAATTTTTTTTTTGGTAACCATTCAAATTAGATATAATAATTCGCACGTTTTAATTGCTCACGATTACAGTTGATTTTTGTAAATTTTTTTCTAAAATTCTTCCAGAATTTTTTTCATATAAAAAAGTATCGAGCAGGCGTTATATGAATGAAATTTCGAAAGATCGTAGTAATAAAAAAAAAAAAAATAATCTTTAAATAACACTTAAAATGCGTTCATTTTGTTTAAAATTGTCTGAAGTATTAATAGCGGAAGGTACTGATTTTCGTTATATAATTAACTGAATTTAAATAAAGCTCAGCAATAAAAAGACCAAAGAAAAATCCATGTATTACGTTTTATTTTTGCTTTAAATAAAAAATATAAACTTCGGTTTCGAGTGTGTGTATGTACGCAGTCTAAATTTTTCAAATTAAAATCATATAAAGATTTTATGTATATGCAAATTTTATTTTTTCCATTGATGTATTCGTTTGTCACAATTTGTCACTGACTGCTCGCATGCTTTTGGAACAAGTTTAATTAGTGTCGAAATAATTGCAAATTAAAAATCATTGACTCACATGCATTAATACATATTTATCACCGACAACACATACAAACGCGGCATATTTGTACATTTGTGTGGCAAGTTGATGGCCATCCAATGCAATTATTTATGTTTTAATTTTTGCGCTGATTTTTACGATAATTTAATCGGAGCTGTTCAACTGTAGTTCTGTTTTCGTTGCATGTTTTTTTTTCGCTTTAAATTCAAAAAGAAGATCTGCTTGTTAATGCGTTTTTTTTGTTATTTAAATAATAAATATGTAAGTACGTATCTTCGTTGCGCAAAATTAATATTTGTTTACAATAAAGTAAACAGAAAAGTTAATTATCAGGCTTGTGCCGAAATTCACAGGAAATATGTTCACTGCAAAATTGAAGCTTTGAATAAAAATGCATTCAACTTCATGTTGACGGAATATTTTTAATCAATGATTTTATTTCTTTCATACAAAATAAATTTTTAAATAAATTTCATAGCGGAAATAATTAATGAGATTATTTGAACATACCTCTATATACTCGTATATATAATATGATGTCTTCTCAAAGGATTACAACACCAGTTAACTTAGACCATATCTTACTTATACGTTACTCGTATCACACACTTTTAAATAATTTTATTTAAAATTAAAAATATTTTGAGATTTAAATTGAACCTTTTAATGTTTAAAGTAAATTTTATAATAGTAAATCAATTATTTTTTTCTTAAAAACCCTTTTCAAATTATTCTGTGACACTAAAATTTAGACTGGTTTGCAAGTGTGGGTTTAGCGGAACATTTGCGAAGCTATTTCTCGATAATAAACTGTTTCAATATAGAACTTTGAACTGCTTACTGATCATTAAAACATGTTTCACATCTGGCCTCGTGTGGGAGATCCAGAACAAGTAATGTTAGAAGGCTTCCACTGGTTGTTCGTAAATGTATAGTCGACTGATTCAAATGCTGCTGGCAAGCGATTTGAGGACCCTGTTACGGTTGTGCGTGCGGAGCAAGAGTTCAATTTGTCAAAGTTAATGCCCAAAATTGCCCAGTCTTTACCGATGTTCCAGCTTTAGCTTCTCATCTGTTAAATCTTTCTTAGAGCAACGATAGGTTAGACTAAAATTAGACATGTGGTTTTTAAGAAGAAATAAAACGTATATAATTTAATGCTTTGGCCAAGAAGTTAGCTTTATTAAAAAGATAAGAATTTGCCATTATGTTTTAAAAATCATTTCGACTGGCTCGAATAAATTCCAGCCGATAGGCTCACTTTTCGACCACTTTTTGCAGCAATTGTGGCCGTATGGCAGCAATAACGCGCTGAATATTCTGAATATTCAAGGCGTCATAAAATGTCAAAACAAACTGAGTGTAAATCAAGTAACTCCGAAAAAAGTATTGCCTCTTTGAAAACCGCACGTCAAAAAAAACACACTATATCTATGTATATTGACAGAGTTAATCAGCTAAAGGAAGTGGAAAAAGATGTAACCATTCAATTCAACTCTTCAACTATTTGGACTCATAAAGCAATAAAAGATATTCCGTATATAGAAATTGAGTATCTTTGATCTGCTGGTGTATATTTCGGTTTTATCAGAGCAAATGTTTTCCCATAGATATCGCGGCGGAAATTTTAGCGAGCTTCCTTGCCAGACGCACATTTCTTCACTCAGCATAAACATATCTTTCCTGTAAGGGCTTTAGCTTTGGGTTGGGAGAAATTATATATTCTTATGATAACGAACGTATATTTATTTCAAAAACGATTAACTAAGTTGTCATGCTTTCGCCAAGCTGTTGTTTAAGGATGTAAATTATTATGCCATCAGCGCTTCCGCTTAATATTCTGGCATGAGCAGGTATAGCGCGTATATTTCATTATACGAGTACATTGTTTTGAATCCCTTTTTTATTATTGATATATACATATATCTACTCCATTATATTTTAGTGAATAAAAAAAATTTTTGGAATAATATTTTTAACTTTTAGAGTTTGTGAAGTGAATTTAGGATTTAGGTCTTTTAATTTTTGTTTCAATAATTTGTACTCGTGAGAATGATACTTTTCAATTTTCATATAATATAATGTTTAAATTTATTTATTTATAATTTAATTATTAATTAGTTTGTTATAATATAATTTGTTCTACTTTTTTATTTATTTTAATAAGTCCTTGTAATAATTTTTTTTGTAAACATTTCTAATTTTTTAGATTAAGAATTATTTTTATAAGGCTTAGCTTATTAATTTAAACACATACTCGTATAACTTGTGTCAATGAGTCTGTAAAAAAATATAACAATTATATTCATTTATTTTTGTTAAATATTTTATATAAACCCGTAGCATTTACCATATATCCTTCCCGAACAGAGCCCCTGGGCGTTATTGCCTATTCGGGAAGGATATAAATGTCGCGTGCTTTATTACCTTCTATAATGGGCGATATTTCCCATACGAAAAGCAATAACGCCCGCGGAAATATTTTCTAAAAAACCCAAGGAAATAATCCTCGTTGGTGTTTTTTAATATTTGTTGTGATTGTGGTAAACAAACTCACTATTTGACCTTCTATACGACTGTCGATCAATTTTCTTCCATAAGTTTCAAATTCCTTTTGATGTCTGTAAGGTATCAATTCGCTTTTTTCCCCAACTAATATATACATATGTATATATACATATATATAACTTTTCATATATGAGTAATATTTGTGGATAAGTTAGCTGCTTAGTTTACAGTTTAAAATAGCAAACTCTCTGAATATGATACGATAATGAATGAAACACTTCAGGGAATTAATTAGCTCTTCATTGTACCTGACAACTCATCGATTCGTGAACGTGTTGGTGTGCATGTATTCAATACGTATGTACATAACTATGAACTTTCATATACATATACATATATAAGTAGTTAGTTAAGATAATGTAGTTAGTGTTGTAAAATCGACAATAGTTCGTTAATAATAATAACTCTCGATGTTGGCAGTCGCACAATTAGCGATGATGGCACAGTGCTGATTGTGGCAAGTTGCAAGAAATTTATTGGTGGGAGCACGGGGGCAACAAACTATACATTGCCACTTAAAAAAAAAAAAATGTGTACATATCTATAATCGACAATGTAAATTATCATTAAAAACATTACTACAAGTCACTTCTTTTAAATATTTGTTCGCCAAGTGCTAATAAAGTCATTAGCTAAGTAAGTAAAAGCAACAAATTTACAAGCTTATTACCTCTTGCTGCAGTTTTATTACATTTGTTGCCATTCAAAGCTTCTACTTTCATACATACTTACACATACATTCAGAACGACTTACTAGAATGAGAATGTGGGAGTTTTTGCTGTCAGTTTGCAAATTCAATTTACCACTAATAACTAGATTATTTTCGTTTCCATTTTCAATTCATTTCTACTTTTCTATTAAAATGTCATGACAGCAAAATACGTGTATATGCATATTATCTATGTGGCATTTCAGCTACAAAAAAAAAAGCAATAATAACTACTACGCAAATGTCAATAAATATTGTCCGTTCTCCGCGCATCGCAACCATTTTTATGACCATCGTTGGCTTGTTTTTCACTCTCTGTCTCTCTCTCTTCTGTCTCGTAATACCATCTAATCGCACTCATTGAATAACGTTTGGCGTTTTTATTTTTTAAATAATTAATATGGAAAATGGAAATGCTCTTGCGTTTATTTTCACTGCGTTCACTCGCATACACTTACACACACACACATGCGTACCCGTTTTTGCACAAAATTACTCGTTCGGTTTGGCCCATGGCTTCATTCTGCACTTATTGATGAGCTGCCAGCAACGTTGCGATATTTAATTATTCATATTTAATGCGCGTTGTGTGCGCTCACAGTAATGTCAACAATTGTTGTTGGACGTCATTTACTTACTGTCTCACCTGCTAGAGTGGTTGTAGGCAATAGAGTGAATGTGTTGGTGGCATGGAATTTAGTCAACGGAGCTGTGCATTGCATCCTGCGGCTATAAGTATACATACATACATATCTAAAATAGCTTATGGCCTGCTGTTAGGTACTATGTATGTAGACACATACATACCATATAATATTTGAATCATTGTTTTATTTTGGTAAGCTTACTGTCACTATTTGCGCTTCACAGTTCAGACATCTCGCGGTCTGTGGCTGTCAGTACAGTAGTTTCAAATGATTTCGTGTGTTGCTAATAAATGAGTGTAAACTTTGTCAATCTGCTAAATACTGTTTCTTTTTGCTATTTTTATTTTAATTGCATTGTCATTTGCGTCTAAGTATATTTAACAATAATTTTAAATTGAATTAAAAAAAATTGTTTTTAATTTCTTTTACCACTCAAGAAACCCAAAAACTCCATAAAAAATACTCATTAAAATAACTAAAGTCAAATTCTTTAGCCCTTACAAATTTTGATTCGCTTTTTATTTGTCTTTTTAGAGATATGTTAGAAAATAATGCATCACTATTTTGGGAAAAGGGCTGTTCTACACCAAAACTTGGGTAGCAAAATGAATTTTGGTACATTATTTCTTCTTCCCATTTTCTCTCTTAGATAAAGCAAAGACAAGCTCTGCCATAAACTGACTAGTTAGCGTATGGGACAAACTTATATTCAAGTTCTTCTATTTTCTATTATTAACAACACATAATTATTTAATTAATTTCATACGATTATTTTTTTTTTCAACTACTACCAAGCTTTGAAAACATATTCTTTATATAGGTGTTTGACTCAATTATTTTAAACCGGTTATGTCAGCTTTTGCTTACATTTTTAAGCAGTTTTCTAAATCTTAGATATTGGATAAACCATTTTTTTTTGTGTTTCCAAAACCGATGTTTTTTCTTAGATTTCAAAGTTTAAGTATTTGAGGAATAATTTAAATATATCTTACAATATATATTTATTGCAAGGGAAACCTTAAAGTGTTTATTAATTGCAGTAATGATAAGAACACAGTTATTTCAATCGAATTAGAAAATACCTTTAGAAATATTCAAAATCCAAATAAATTGCAAAAAAAAAACCAAAAAAATGGCATTTAATAAGATTATTTTTATATTAAAGATCCGACTATATAAATTAAAGATATGACGGAAATATAAAAAAACAACCCTGTCCGAAATTGGAAGGTGTACGGTGATTGTTTTTTCTGATACTTGCAATGAAAAAATATTGAATTTTTTGATAAGAGCTCGTTTTATTTATTTTATTTTTCTTTGAACTTAGATAAATTAATTATAATTGAGATTGTTTTTAATAGTACTTAATTCTTAAAATTAATGTTTTTCAAATAAGTCGAAAACTGGTTATACAAAAAAGGCGAGCTATTGAACAAAATTAACATACACAACTACAACACTGTGCGCCAATTTTTAAGCCAACAAAGATAGGCATTTTATGAAAATGCATTTGTTCAAGATCAAAACGTTTGCTTCTGAAATGAAAAAGGAATATTCAATGTTAAAATATACAAAACGGAAAGAAAAAAAAAAGTTATTTTTAAGAAATCTATGAGTTTAACATCTATTATGTGATTACCTTTTTTATATTTTGTTTTTTTTTTGAAAGCTAACTTTATTTTGCTTTTATCTAACTTGAGAAAGTTTGGTATTTTGGTTGTTCTTACATAACTAAAATAAAAAAAAACACTCCCACCGAATCATGCGGATACCGTACATGAAATATTCATTGTCACAGCAACGCCATTACTCAATTAAATTATATAAAACAATACCATTTCACACTCCCTGAGCTGTGCCATGATTCAATCGATCAATCGATTGTGAAATCAATCAAGTTTCGCCTCCTCTCTGTGTGAAAACTAAATAAATAAATATTCAATAAAGAATATTCACAACAGCTGTGCCGATAGTTGACGCAATAGTTTCAATGCTCTTTTGTAAGTAAATACATATATTCATTAGAAACAATTTTTGCTGCTTGAGTTGCGTATGTGGATATGAAGAAGGTTTTAATATTTGACTAAAATACATCAACTAAAAAAAAACAACCAATGAAACAATGAAAGCTCATTATTTCTTTATATTGCACGAGTATTTGTAGTAAAATGAACCAAACTTATTTACCAGTTTTGAGCATTTTCGTATATAAAATGCGAAAGTTTTTCTACCTATTTATACAAAACTTTTATACAAAAATGTGAAACGTTGAAAATATTTTTTTATAATTAAAATATTTATACACCTACATATATAAATTATTTAGTTTTTCATTGCCTTTAAAATAAATACCCATCAAATTATTTTAATAATCGAATAATTGGAGCACCTTGTCAATTGTTACTATGACCTAATCCTATTGGTAAATTGTCGCAAAAAAAATATACATTACTTAAAAAGTTTTGAAAGGTTTTTGGCTTCAATAACGTAAAAGCTATTGCTTTTCTTTATGCATAAAAGCTTTTTTGGTATCACATAAAAAAAAAAAATTATAATAATAATAAAATAAAACGTTGAGTTCCAGAATGATACAACTACAGATATAATAGAGATAATATTCGTACTGTTAATAATATTAATTCCAGTGATAACCACGACAGTATCAGCTTCAGTACCGATTACGAATACGAAAAATGTGTCAATTATTTGAAGCAATTCAAATGCGTTATCCGAAATGATAGTTATAATTGGCAATAAAATGACGTGAATGGTGATATGCATAACGGAAGTATGTCTATAAAAAATATATTTTCAGGAATTTTTTCTGGGCAATTGCCGCTATGATAAATAGCAGTTAAAAAATTATATTGATATGAGTGCCAAAAAAAGAGAGATTTTTTTTTGCATCAATGGCAATAAGAATATAAAAAGTTAAACAGAGCAGTCTCTAACAATTATAAGTGATATCGAGAAAAATATCTATATGACTGATCTTTTTCATCGAGTTTTGGAGTTTTTTCCTAAGTTCGTTCCGTAATTTGCTTCCAAGTAATACTTAGGTGTTCAGTTTTTTTTTTATCTTATACTACCTCCTGACATTAAAAACTATTGCAGAAAATGGGTTGTGTGTAGCGTTCTCAATGTGACGCCCCAAAAGTACGTTTGTGTTGCAATACTTTCAGACAGTTTGAAATTTAAAAAATTTATTTTTGGATCTTTCACAAAAATATGCCATTTTTCGTTTTAAATTCATCAGTTACAAGAAGCCAGTTCATGCTCTATAGCATTGATTTCCAGATTAAGAGTAACTGCAATCAAAAAAGCATAGTCCTTAAGGATTGCTCTATAGCATTGATTTCCAGATTAAGAGTAACTGCAATCAAAAAAGCATAGTCCTTAAGGATTGTCTGAGTAAAAACTCATTTTAAACAAAATTTTTGGCAAACCTCTTTACTTTACATATCAATATATCGCACAATGCTGTCAAATACTTTGGTTGTTGTTTACTTGAAATGATTTACTTGCTGTGCTTGGTGGTTTAAAAATGGCCAAGGTAAGCAATTTGTAATAAATTATTTAAAACTTGATTGCTGTCAGCATATGAATAAATTTAGAGAGTCTGTTAATCGTAGAACGCAAAATCACTTTTGTATTTGGTGCTACTAAAAATAATATATTATTTAGCATTTCATCAGTGTTTACTTAAAATTTCAAAGCAGAACTAATTGGTATATTTTTCTCTTTTAGACAGTGGCCACCTGTAAATTGAACAAAAGCATATACGAGCACTTCTGTATTTCTAAAAAAACTTAAATAATTTATTACATCAAAATTGCTACCAATATTTTCAAAAAATTATTATAACTCTCTTTAAGCTGGGAATTCGAAGCTTTAACGCTGCGAACATATATAAACTTAAATATTGTTTTTTTTTTACACAGTTTGGCATTTTGGGCATTTGCGACTAGCTTTATTATCATTCCAACTTTAGAGCAGGCGCTAAGCGAAAAAGACTGGATGTAACTAGACTAAGACAGAGATAAAATACATGTTAGATTTAGGCCCCCATAATTTTACTTTAAAATTAAACCAGAAGCGTTATTTGGTTAACATTAATATGAAATAAAATTAAAGCGTAAGTAAGACTAAAAACGTTTGTACAGACAAAATTTGAGAAACGTCATTTTATGAGTAGTTGATGAAAGAGTCGTAGTTCAAAAATTATTTGAAAAAATAATTGGACAATTATGAACGTTTTGGGAGTAAAAAGTTGACTTTCAATTTTACAATAGTTGATCTGTTTTCGGAACTTAATCGCTGATTCATTAATGTAATTTCAATGGTCTGTTTTAGTAAGGTGGCGACAAAATAAATACAAGTATAAATGCGAAATGTTTACTATTACTTTCTTTATTTCTTATTTATAATTTTTTTTATTTAAAGTACAAATCATATTGACCCAAATACGAAACTCAATACAATATTTTTATTTAATAAAAAACGCATCTAATTTTCGAATTAAAAAATGTTTGGACAATGTTCTTTTATAGCTCATGCAATTCTAGTATAGTATAGTGTAAGTTTCATTTCGATTACGTTGACGCTTGATAACATATTTGGGTGGTTTTTTTTGTCAAGGATATAGTGGTTTTTCCATATACAAATAATATATTCAAGCAAATGCGGCAAAAAATTACAAAAACCAATTTTAGTCTTTTTACAGAAAGTTGATGTCCTACGAAACTGCAGATTCATTAAAAACTACAATTTTTTTTTTAAATTATTGTATTATTTTAAATTGGTTTAATGTAGCCCTTATCGATATTTTAATAGAAATGTCGTTTTGCCGCCAGTTTTGACATTTCTAAATACGTGCACATAAGTCTTATTACTTGTATTTAGAATAAAAAACAAATAAATTCAATATTTTTTAAAGATATTTTGATTATTCATTGTATGTCGATGGGAGTTTATTTATTTTATTTTTCGAATATTTTTAAGTTTGATGTATTAGCAATTGATTTCGATGCGGCCAGCTGCTAGTAGCTTCACTTAATTTTAAATGTTTCAAATTCTAAACTAATTCACTTGCGATTTAACTTTCGCTCCGCAAATAACTACAACTAACCATCACTGCGAGCACTAGTATTAATTTATTTCACGTTACTTTAGTTTTATTACCTTTTTTACACATTCGGACCACTGTGCAACGTTAAGGGAGCATTCTAGTTTATTTGAACCTATAATTTCATTTACTGTACGCAACATAATAAAATGCTTTCATTTCACTAATTTATTTATTTTTCCCGACCCTTCGTTTCTACACACTACATACTCGTATCTGATTTTGAATAATTTTACATATTCACACAAGTAAATATCGATTTTAAAATTACCACTCAGCTAACAACGAAGCCACTTCACATGCCATTTATGTGTGTGTGTTTGTATATACAACGTACATATGTACATACATGTGTAGTTGTCAACCAACAATTGTTTGCTATTTGCATTAGTTGTTATTTACTATTTGATTGTCATATTAATTCAGCTTATTGCTATGCCGCCTTTTGGTTGCTCTTGTTGTTGCGTTCATGCTATGACGCCTGCGCGACGCCAACAATGAATTTTCCAATACGAAATTCAAACGCAAATCCGTCGCTGGCTAGGCGGAAGTGTAGGCTAGCCAAATTTGCATGTAAATAAATAGCCAAGAGTGAAATTTAAGTACGAACGCGAATAAATACCATAAAACAGTGGCGGGATTATTTTGCTTTTGAAGCTTTAATGTTGCTAGGAAAATGATTGCGCCAACGACATTTAAAGACACGTACGCTACGTCGGTTTAAGTGGAACATTTTTTAGTTAGTAAACATGTACTCACAAACATAAATATTTTATAACGTACATTTCGCTGCTATGCGCCTATACTCGTCGCGCTAATTTCCAATGCAATTGCGACACATTTATTGTATCTATGCCACAGAAATGTGTGAAAGTTTGCCAACCACAACAAAAAAAAAATCAAAAAAAAAAATCATCATAAATGCCCAAAACAATGTTGTAACAAACAAACCGAAAACTGTCAAAACAAATATCCAACTAAAAGCAGAAGCGAAGAAAAAACTTGCAAGCTCGCATGCCAATTTCGGCCGACTGCTGTCTTGCTGTCTAGCTGTCTACTCCTGCCAATTTCCTCAACCTTATCGGTAACTAGTTGGGGAGAAATAGTAAATAAGGCAAGGAGGCGCTGGTAGAGCATAGAATTGAGCGTGAGCGGTGCACAAAAGTCACATGTGTACTGTCAGATATGCATATCATTGTGCTTTTACTTCCTCTATTGTCTTTATAGGTACACGCGCACTGTGTGTGTGTGTGTGTGTGTGTGTGTGTATAATGCCACATAAGAGACGTACACAAAAACTAGTCACAACACCGTGCATTCAACTTAGTTCGAAGTCAAAAAAAAAACAAAAAAAAAAAATTGTCACCGAATTGACGCTGATATTCGGTAGTGGGCCACAATGTCAGTACCAGCTGTTGTTGTTATTGCTATCGCAGCTGCCGCTTTTGGTGGCAAGTTATATCACATATGAAAGTTATATCAGCGCCACCTCTTAGCCGCCGTCAAACTGTCTTAAGCTCGCTTGCTCACTCTCGCTCACTCTCGCTCTCTCTCTCTCTATCTCTTTCTATATATCTTCCTAAATCACTCCCTGGCTGTACTCACGTATGCATAGTTACATGTTTTGAGATATGCCGAAATATGCCACTAGCGGCAGCTGTCTCGGCTTTTCTTTTGCCAAAAAAGACAAAGAAATATCAAAAAAAAATAAACCGAAAATAGTGGAAAATGAAAATTTTGCTGGCAAGCGAATTGATAGATATGCAGATTAATATGCCAATAGGGCCACATTTAGCTGGTGTGTTTGAGGAATGTCAGCGTTAAGAAAACGAATTTTCACACACACAAAAACAAGTGCACTATTTACATACAAACTTCGACATAGACGACACTCAAGTGGCACCAACAGAAAAAGAAAAGAAAAGTAAAACAAAAAAAAAACATGAAATGGAATTGTTTATGTCGAAAATGATTTAAGGCTATTAAATAATAATAAGCGAATTATGGAAATTAGATTGCTAAGTGTTGAGGTGGTTCACAAGTACAGCCAAAAATATTGTGGGCCATTTACGTTTGCTCCTTTTTTTAAAACGCCCCCTTCAGTGTTGTTGAATTTTAAATTTAATGCATTTCATACAAAAATGTGTGTAGTAAAACCTCCTTTTTCCTCCTTTTTACACACAAGCTTGCAAGAATACATCAGAGAGTGTCTTCGTTTGATATTACCGTCGATGATGCTCTTCTGACTACTGACAAGCAGTGCAAAGTCTGATAGTAAGGGATTTCATGTGTTATTTTTCAGAATATGCCTCTCTTTCACGTATATCTGAACTGTTGCACCTTCTTAGATTTTTAGAAGTTATGTACAATAAATCCGTAATTTAAGTTCGGTGACCGCAATGATATTTGCAACTACAGACCAATAGTCAAACAGAGCACTCTGGCAAAGCTACTCGTTCACATTCTGCAATGTAAATTGTTCGGTAACTTTAAGATGAAGATTAAGATTAATTTCGCAGGGTGATATACATTGCGACAACCTAAAAGATCTTTTATGATTTCTATAGCGTTGGCAAGGCAATTGTTGAATACCAGCAAGGGTTTGTCTTTATTCGCTGGACTTATTCAAATTTAGCCTTAGTCACAAATGTAATTGTCAATGCTTTCGGCACTCGTTCACAAGTCGACGTCATTTATACAGACTTTACAGAAACATTCCACAAAATTCATCATTTAATACTGTTACGGAAGTTAGAAATATACGGAATCTGTTGGAATTTTTCTCCACTTTTCTCTCAGGTCAGGAATTCCATAAGGTACTCATTGTGGGCCTTTATTGTTTATTATCTTTATTAATGACTTACCTCAACAATTCAAATTCGCCAAATTCTTATCTAATGTTTGACGACGATGTGTTACTAAATATTTTATCTAAACTCGATAGTTTTGTTGGTGTACTGACAATAACTTATTATCAAATACGAATAAATGTTGCCTTGTTTCTTATTTGAAAAAGATAATAACCACATTTTTAAACTATCAACTAAATGCTTGCTCTCGAAAGCGTTCTTATGAGATTAAGGATTTGGATGTCATCTTTGAAAGCAAACTCTCTTTCTCAATGATTGGCTTTATTTGGCGTCACTCTGGAGACTTTAAGGATCCTATGACGTTGTAGTATATAAATATATATGACTTTGGTGAGAAGTCGTCTTGAGTATTGCTCATTAATATGGCATCCATTCTACGAAGTACACTCATATAAATAATTTTGAAGAAGAACTTGTTCCTCGCTCTTGTTTGCCCTGATCAAAATTATTTCAATATAATATTAAATGCCCTTAGCTGTCTAATTTATTAATTCCCCATATTCCAATGCATGATTTTAGGCATAATACATTATTTATCGAAGTAACTCATAAATAAAGTTTGTATGAAATAAATTTAAATAATAGTTTTTCAATTATTTTTGGAAGTTTCAGTTGGAGTTGGAGGGAAGCTTTATTTATACGGTTTTTTTGTTTATGTAGCCGGCCGCTGTTGGTCTTCAATGTTATGTACATAAATGTTTAACTTAAATTTTATTTTTTATCACATAACTTTAATGAATTTAAAATCACCACTTTCTTTCGGATTTGAAAATATATTTCTAAATTGGATTTGCTAATTACTCGTAAAAAATAAATAAGCCTGCTTTAAAATTGGTTACTCCGACAATGTCTTTAAGTTCAATTTCAAATAAGTCTCGTCGTTCATAAACACACACGCACATTTTTATTTGCCCGTTTTGTCTCATGTAAATTATGCGAAAGGAAAATGTTTTTTTTTTAGTTTTTTTTCGCTTCGTTTTGGAACTTTTTTCTTTTTATAAGTTTGAATGCCATTTCTCTTCTTAATTCGCGTGACTTGCAATTAGGTGGTTTTAGCTTTTTTTGGCGATATCTCTTCTTAATTATGGCTATTACGTTATTCTCCTACTGGACGTTTGTTGATCCACTTGGGCGGCCAATACTTGGCTTATCCTTCACTGAGCTACCTTCATTAATGCGCAAAATAGTCCTTCATGCCGCGTCATCGGATGATTTCACTGACTTTCGTCAACTTTTTATAACTTTTTTGGGATTATTGGTTCGTTTATGTCTCTTGAAATTTCAAATTCTTTGTTATAGAAGTGTTTCAAATTGAAATTAATTGTACGAAAACCCAAAATGGCGGGAATTGGTCACATTACTTCATTGGACAACAAAACAGCTTACAAAGAATTAAAAAAAAAAAAATATATAATATAATTATTAATATTAAAATGCAATTTTTAGGAGCTTAATGTTACTATTAAATTTACAATTTTTGTCTTCATGAATTATTTTATTTTCTTGAGTTAATAACACTCGCTTTGTGTAAGCATATATAGATATCTAGTTATACTTACAAGTATTTACGTACACACATTCCAAATAACACATTCACACTCATGCAACTCATATATGTAACTCTACCAATATTTGAATAATTTAACGTTATTCATCAAAGCTCGTTTGTTGTTAATTAGGTTTTGCACACACAAAGAAGTTAAGCACATTTTTACACTAATGCTAAATATTGAGCATTTAATTGAATGCCAAGCGCACTAAATCAGCGCTGCACTCCAATCGAATTGCTGCTTGCCGTTTTTGCTAAAATCCAAAATAAATAAATAAGTAAACAGCTTGTGTGAAAAAAAGAATTTTTGCAAATATTCATAAACATTAGTTGTTCAATAAACTATGAAAGTAGTGATTTTAATTAAAAACCTGTGCACTGTTGTGCACACAAAACTGCTATTAGCTTTATTAATTAAAATATAGCAAATCAATTATTGAAAATATTGACGAAAGTACACAATGGAAGCGTAAAATTAAATGTGAGCGAAATGCTGTTGCTCCTACTTTGATAGTATGGCAAATAATATATGAAAGTTTATAAATAAAAACACGAAAAAAAAATCAATCAAAACTTTTGTGCTTTCATCAATTACTGAGGCAAATGGCAACAAACAAAAATAACATGAAACAACAACCACTCGTACGCGTGTATGTGTGTATGTGTGTACGGCAATAGAAGTTGTTAAGTTAGTTTGTTAACATTTTGTTTTGTTGAAAAACAGTGAAAAGCAAAAGGTACAAAGAAATCATTTTATGCCAATTATATTTTTCTCTAAACAACAACAATTTTATAGTGGTGATATCAGCAGTTCGCACAAAAATACTTTAACGAGTTACTGCGAACGCAGCAGCTGAGCTACAACAAAAAACAAAAACAAAAAGTGTGTGGGATAGGTATTACGTTGCCAATGCTTTTGTTTTGGGTTCTCACACGCATTTACATTTGTTTGTTTTTAGCTGAAAATGCAGACAATGCACATGAAACTGATTTAATTAAATTTTCAAATAAAATTTATTTCCATAACAACTGACGCGAGGTAAGAAAAAATGTATGAAATGGAAAAACTTTTAAACTCATATCTATGTATGTATACGTATGTACGTATGTACATATGTTGGTGTGTATGAAAACAAGCACATACATATATTTGTGCTCGTATACTACATAATTATTAATATAGCAATTAAGCGGATCTCAAGTCGGATATTCAATGTGGAATTCTTTGAAAGTGTAATTGATAATGTTTTTCCTTGTAAAAATTTTAATGAGCATCGCATATTAGAAGTAGTGAACAATATTAAATTTCATCAAATAAAAAAATTAAATAAAAAAATAATAATAATAATCCCAACGGTTTTCACCCTACATTCCCGCTCCACCGCCGCGACAGACACATCCGCATGACGCATGAACTTTTTTCATACGCAGTCCTGAGCCATGGAAGGCGGGTGTTGGTTAGGTGTCGAAAGCTACAGACAAAAAAGTTCATCAGCTGAATTTAAATTAAAATTCTTTTACATAGTAAAAGTTGTATTCAAACGTAAATGTGTATGTAATCAATCATTTACAAAGTATAGTATTCTTCACGAAAAAAAGAGTGAGTCTGATATATCAAAAGCACTGTAGTAAGTTTTGAAACTCTGACATAAAATAAGGAGTGGTTCGTATAATTCAAAATATTTTTTAAAAGGATTTAGAAAAAGAGGTCGAAGGAAACATTGCACTTCACTTTGGCCAGATAAAGAAGTCAAACCTAACAGTAACTTTAACAAAATTATTAAGCCTAACATTTCTCTGCGGTAGAAAGATTATTAAGTTCTAAACGATTAATTTAGGGTAGCAGGTTATACTGGGAATTCCTGCGAAACTCATATAGGGGAAAAGCAGGAATTAATTTTAAATATACTCAATCTTGTCTGAGTAAAGTTGATATCGAGGGTTCCAAACAATTCTAGTATTGGCCTTACCAAATTTGTGACTTCTTTTCACCAACGTGTTCAAAGAGAAAAATTAATACAAAGTGGTGTATTGTACAACTTTTCATACGCGCCTATTTCATTCACAACTGTAAGTTTAAAGTTTGCTGCTATGAAATAAATTTATTTTAACGGCACTAGCCTGAAATTACTTTATCTACAGGCCGTTCATTGGTTTGCATATTAAAGTTAAGCTTTAAGGTCGATTCATTTCATAGAAAATGTGAAAGAAATAAGCACAGCGCGAATATAGCTTCCTATGTGAAAATAGTTTAGTAAGAGCTTAACAGCAACACAATTTTAATAAGCTTAAAATTTTTCAATCTGAATAGTTATTAACATTTTTTTTTTAAATTCGAACATCACACAATTTTTATATATTTTCAGTTCACAAATTATATTACAAACACATAATGATAGATTTAGGCACTTGATTTTTCTTCTAAGTAATTAAAATTATTTTTTAAGTAAAATATGCTTAATTCTCAAAAAAGAAAACAATAAAAACCCATTTTTTAAACTATTTACAAAATGTACAATAATTTAACTAAATTTCTTAAAAATGTTGAAGTTTTCAAAACAAATTTTTAGAATTTTTTTAAGTATGCAGTTTTTTGGCTCATTCAATTTTAGTAAGAAAAATCGCAAGTTCAAGTGTCTGCAAGTTATCACTGATTTTAGAAAGTTTTTTACTGGCAGTTTCCTCTATACAACGCAAAGCCGCGATTATTTTTTATATGGAAGAAATTTCGAAAGGCGTCAGTAAAAAATTGTCTTAAATCAGCTGTAGCCACTAGAAACTTGCCTTTCGTTATATTAAAATTTAATGAGCGACATATCTGTTTACCCAAAATATTCAAAAAATTTTTTTAAAGTTCACTCATGTCAACGAATATTACTTTCTCCAAGAAATGTTTCTTAAGTTGTCTTTGGTATAATGGAAAATATGAATTTTTCGAACCACGTTCACAAACACAAATGTTGCATAATGACTTAAATTTTGTCTTGCTGTTTTACGACAAAAAAGAATTACTAGATCACCACGGCGTATGCGCAACCTGCAATTCACATCAACAATGCCACACTTTTATATGTTCATACATTTGTATTGGGTGCCAATATTTCTTCCCTCCTAACAATTCGTTACTTTGCTTGCTACTTTTTGCTATTGTTTACGACAGTACATCAATTTTTATTGGCAACCTCTGACACATGCAACCCCTTGCCACTACCATTCGCTCCATCGGCGGCGCACATTATTGCCAGTATTGTTCCGCTGATGCGCTGGGCGTGTTCTATTAAATACTTGAGGCGTGCATTTGCAACTTAGTTTGGCTCACTAGGCAGCCTAACTTACTGAGTAAGCCCTAAGCTGTCTATATCTCTTTGTCTGTTTATATCAATGTATGTTTGTTTGTCGGACTTTTTGCCTGCTTAGCCATTTGGCACTGCACCAAGTATTTGCTAACGAGCTGCAGACAAACTAGAAACAACAACAAATATATAAATATTTTTTATTTTTTTTTTTTGTCGGCATGTTTTTGTTTATTGGCTTTGATTGGTGGCTTTGATTGTTGGCTAGATAGTTTAGCATAGTCAACTTGCACAATTGTAGTATATACAAAACAGCCTCTACATAACGTGGCATTTGAAAATTTGCAATCAAATAAGGCAAAAGTGGTGAATTGATTGCATTGAATATAATGGCAATAAATTAGATTTTCGATTGGTATTGATGCCGTTCAGTTGGAGACTTAGCAAACATCGAGGAATGTTGGCGCAGGGAAATTGAATATCGAAATCGTTAGCAAACATTTCACGTTTCGCAAGAATATGAATACCTTAGTATACATTTTTAATGGAAATTGAAAACTAATCTAAAATATTTTATAAACACATCTTTACACAAATCCTCTATTATGTGTCAAGTCCCTGTTCAAATATATGAAAAAAAATCTGTTAAATTAGACTCGGTTATAATGCACTCGACTTATAATAGACAAAAAAATTCGGTTTTTGTGCTTTAAGCCGGCAGCTCCAGCTTCATATTTAAAAAGAAAAAATATTTCCCGAATTCCCTGAATTCAATCAAAAGAAGCAACCAGTCTCTGTAGCAGAAATAAAGTCACTGAATTTTTTCAAAAACTTAATTTGGCTCCATTATTTTCATAACTTTATATGTTTAAGAAATAAAGCACAAGTAATTTTCTTTTAGAGTTTTTAAACTTAATATTCTAATGAGATGTCCAAAATCACTTAGGCGGTTAATGCGTCAATTAATTAATGACTATTGTGACTTCAGTGGACAACTTGACGCGTTTAATAGAAGTCCATTATAACCGGATTGTACTTCAATTATATTATTGAGACTATTTGTATTATCGTTTGTTTGATGTGCTCAACTTCTACGCCATTGGAATTTATTCTCAATTGACTCTGCGTATAATTAAAATAATATTTTTTTTCCTTCTTTCTGGGTATCTAAGTTTAATATATTACAGAGAAAATCGTTTCAAAAGCCTTTACAAAAATAGTTTGAAAACAAGTTATTTAATTTAATTTAAATTTTTAATAAACTCTCAACAATCATCTTTCGTTAGCTGACGACTTACTTATTTGTTAAATTGTATGGAAAACCACTTTGGACTAAGAATCAAGCAAATATTTGTGATTTAATGAAATAAAAATAACTTAACTTAAATTTTTAAAAAAGTTTTCCCAAATTCTATTGTTTGAAATTGTATGTCAAATCAAGGCAATACAATTTGAAAATCTATTATTGCCTAAATAGCATTTGCTGACCAATTTCTTTTGTTATTTTTTGCAATATTTCATCTAAGTTATTAACTTAAGTCGCTTGAAAAAAGAATATTTGTGATGTAATTTTTATTTAACGTTTGAAGAAGGTTACAAATCTCTTGAAAAATATCTTAAAACCGAAAGTTCCATAAATTTCTTCTGATTGTCACTCACACTGCGTAGTTTGACGTGCCACGTTATTTTAATTTACTTTAACTTAAGTTCCCTGCAAAAAATCAGGTTCAAGTGGACATTAATTAGTCGCAACCAAGTCTCAAGCGGGTATAATTGTAGATAAGTCCTAGTAGTAAACGATGAATTGATATATGCACGCGCTTATGCAACAAAATTTTGTGCGCGTCGTTGGCATGTAAGCAGAGCATTCGCTTAGCAACCCCTGGGAAGCGAGTTCGATTCTCACTCACTAGACTGATCGTCATTTATATCCATTTGGGTATAGAAGGTGACAATTAGACTCTTCATAGGACATGCTCGAACAAAAGGGAACAGTTCATTCCATACAAAGAGATCAAAAGTTGTATTAGTCGCATGCTCCTTTGCGATTATTTCCGGACTCATCCGAGACTAATCGCCTTTTTTGCAGGGTTACTTATTTCCAATATTGAGCTTTGTATACAACTCTCAGGAAAATTAAAAAATTCAGATAAAATGACACTCAAGAATTGAAAAATAAATTTTCTTCTCTACTTTTTTTTTAATCAGTCTGAGGCTCTCAAGAAAAAATTTTTTTTTCAAGACAATTTACAGCCACGCCAAAGTACTTTTTAAGCGACATGAATAGAATAATGAAAACTTTTTCTGGTAATTTTTCTTGACAGCAACATATTTAAATTAAAATTTAAAAAAAAATGAAAGGAATACCCATTTTAAATACATGGCAACGCCTTGGGCATAATTTAATTACTATAATTGACATTTTAATTTAAATTTATACATTTACCATTAATTTAAACAGGTTAATCAGACCTTTTATTGCAATTTTCGACCCAAAAAAGATTATTTGCAATAGCTTTGTTTGTTAACAACCACACAAACATACACTCACACTCACACAACCACTTGACCAACTGGCACACATGGCGTTTGTGGACAAGTGTACTCGTACAATACCTCATATTCACCTCATTGATTCACCTAATGTGTGCCTAGGCATGGTGCAGCACATACATATAAACTATTTAATGGCCTGGAAAGACTTTTGTCGGTATTCCCATGCGTCTCAAGTTCCCTTTGCTTTCATGGTCTAAACTATGAAAAGCTGCCATTTCGTTTTACCTCAAACTGTACTTGAATATATCATAATATCAACACTTTTGTGAGCAAACAAACAAACCAACTAGTTGGTGAAGGACAAATGGGAGTACTTTACTGCAGTGGTCAGTAGGAAATTGTTTAGGGAATACAATTGGGATGATGAAAATAAACAAAAAGCAAACTAATTGAATGATTGACGGGTGCAATTTTTTCACTTCGTTTTGGATTGTAAAAAAGTTTTAAGTTCACGTTATATTTCCGTACTTTATTGTGGCATTCATTTCCACTTTCGTTTGTAGTCTGTCACTTGATTTCCCTACTGGGTACTTGGGGCTACTTGGTTGATTCTTTGCCCTACATAAATGTAAAGATTGATGTTGAGAGTGTACCAAACAAATATAGACACAAATCACAAATGTGACAACGGGTAACACAGTAACAACAACAAAAAGCACAAATGCTACAATAACTGTTTTATAAATCAAATAGTAAAATGTATAACTGGTTGAATGAATATAAACGTAGAATGTAGTATGTATGACACTGGTGGTAAAAAAGTATCAACGATGTTTGAACTAGTTTTGGCAAACTTTCATTTGTTTATTTAGTATTAAAATTAATAGTTCAGCGCATTGCAGTAAAAAAATGTATGATTCAGCATTTCGGTTTAAAATAAAAATGTTAAATAAAAATTTCTTTGAGTACACAATTTGGTAATCCATTTATTTTATTTAATTAATAATTATTAATAATAGAATCGCAATATTTTGACTAGTTTTGGGAATTTCTTCTCTTTTCATTAAAGGCATGTTTATAAATTTTAATACTGATTTCATTACAATATGTAGAAATACACAGTTCAACTTTATAAAAAAAAAAGATAAAAATTCATGGAATTGTTTTAAATTAAGAACTCAAACTAGTTAATTTTTTTTTGTACACAATTTTGCAAACCTTTACATTTTTTTAGTTGAAGTGCAAGGTTGAAATGCCAAAAATATTTTAATGATTTTTGGTAATTTTCTTTAAATGGCTGTGCTGGTAATTTTTCTTCACTTAAAAATAAACTTCAAACGTACTTTGATTGCGTTAGCAAGTCATTCAAAAAATTGCAAAAACCAACATCAAAAAGCATTCGTCTACAATAAATTAAACGTGCTACAAAGCTGCTTACTTAGAAGTATTATTTATTATAAATGTGAAATTTCGGTTAAACTTTTTAGAATTTGAAATTTGGATTGTTCACATAATGTAAAATTTTGATTTAAATGCTTTTTTTTGTAATGACTATTATACATTGACATTAAATAAACAGAAGGAAATTAGTTGAAACTTGTCATTACGTCGCGTTTTTTTGTTTTCCACCACCACTGTACCTGCTGAGCATCCGGCCGACAAAGGTAATGCAAGGAAGCAGAAGTAAAAGTGAAATTTTCTGCAGATACGCACGAATAGAATTGTAGAAATCATAGCACAAAAAGCACAAAAGTACACCTAAGGCAAAGGCAGAAGCAGTTTAAAGCGCAAAGGTGTTGCCAAGCTTACAGACCAGAACGGACTATGCATACCAGATTGAACTGCGGCAAAACCTGGAGAGCGACTGATACCCACCTTTTATTGTGCTGCTCGCTCTACGACAAATGCAATTTTGATATATTTAACGCCTGCAGATTATTTATGACCAAGATGTGTTTTCTCTTTCTTCAAACACGCAAACATATTTTTCAGCATTCCCTTTTCATTTGTTCCTTGCCTCTGTGCTTCGGCGTTGAGTGCACATTCCAATTTTTCGCCATTTGTTTGTTTTTTTTTCTTGGGAAATAATGTTTTTTATGTGGGGTGTGTTGGAATGCGAAACGATTTATTAAAATAGGCGGGCGTATACAAAAAATACAATGTGGATTATTTATGTAAAGATATATGAATATATATTGTATATATATATATGTGTGTGTGTGTGTGTGTGTGTGTGTGTGTGTGTGTTGTGTGAGTGAAATAGTGTCGAAAAGACGTGTAAAACACTTTGTTAAGTAGGATTTTTAAATGAATTCTCATTTTGTGAAATGCATGCTTGAATTGTTTATTAATGTGAATGATTTTTAACACCGTCCTTATCTTTTCTGTGACAGCTTCCCTTTAGGCAAGCAGACACTTAAAACAGACATATTTTTTAACTGTACGAGTGTGCAGAAATATATAGTAAATGGCCGAACGTGCTTTTTAGTGAGTGAAAATTGTATTAAAGTTGATGAGAAAGTGTGTACCTACCTAAAATATTACATTATTTTTTATATAGTTTTGAAGAAAGTAACCATAACCACACCTGAAACAACGATCATGATAAGAATAATAAATTTAGTGCAAAAATATGTAGCACAAAGTATGAACATTTGATTTATTTTTTCCTTCGATTTGGCGATTCAAATCTTCATTTCTGTATAATAATAATAATAATAACAATAATAATAATAATAACAATAATAATAATAATAATAATATATTTTTATGATAAATAATCACCTCAATTCCTTTTTACTTTCAGCTCAATAATTTCTAATAGCTTAATAGTTAGGCCTAGATATTTCAAAAGCCTTCAACAAAAATCTAAGGCACGTTGTTTTATTGCTTGGACTTGAGGAACTACAAAAAATCGTTTTTATTATAGGCGACAAGGCAGGTGAAGCCATCCAGATCTACACCGCCAAGTTGGTGGTTTGTTTTGCGACCTTAATTTTGAGAAAATATCCAAATCGACGAAAATATAAATCAGACAATTTCTAGTTCCAAACTCATATTAACTCATATTATTCAATACTTGAGGTATTTCTGGGATTAGATAAAACCGAATAATGTCCGATCGGTCTTACAGATAAAATATTCAGGAGTTATGGTGCAAATCATAATATCTGAACAATCGTTGGCTCGTTTTTCTACAACTATTTTGAGGCTGGATGCGAAGTTTTTTTTTTAATTAGCTGCCCAACCTCGTATGGTAGATTTCAATTTGGATCGTCGCTTTTGGCCAAATACTTTTCTTAAATAATTGAAAAGTACCGGTTGTAGCTTCCTTTGCACTTTCTTCCATTGAAGGTAACCTTGCTTCAGCTAATAATTTTTTAACAGGTGATGAGGGGAATGGAATTGAAGCTACAACGAATTGCGTTGCGGTACGGGGGGCACAGTTTTCGAAAAAAAAATAACTTTCAAACATTTTTTTTTAGAATTTTACTATATGAATTGATCAGACTTTAGTTTTAGGTATCTCACAAAAATTTTATTTTGAATTACGACTACAACGTGTATTAAGTATGAACCAAGTAAAAAAATAAATCAAACTTTCCGTTTCTAGCGACACTTAAAAAGTTAGTTTCTCAGATATTTTGTGCCAGTAATATTTAGATTTGTCTCACGTGGCCGCTGTGGTCGAGTTGGTAGCTATTACTCGATATGCCGGTGAGTTAGAGGTTGGAATCTCAGTCAGTGCAAGCAAAATATTAATCATAGAAAAAGTTGTTTCTAATAGCGGTCACCCGTCGGCAGGCAATGGCAAACCTCCGAGGGTATTTCTGCCATGAAAAAACTTCTGATAAATAACTACATCTGCCGTTCGGAGAAGAATATTTATGTGGTAGAATATACACCACAAATAGTAGGAGAAGCTCGGCCAAACACTGAGTAATATAGTGTAAGCGCCAAATTAGTATTATTATTATTATTATTATTAATATTAAGATTTTTCTCACTTGGTGAATATATGCAACGATTACAAGAAAAATTGCACCTCATCTTGATTATTGCTGGCATCTTCCAAGTCTTGTTCATGTAACCAAAAAACGTTAGTTAATATTGCAATGTGAAGACAACCCTGAGGCATAATTTTCAAAACATTGAATGTCATTTTTATTTTCTTGTTTGACTGATAGCTAAATGTAAGAAGCACTGCGCAGCCTAGAAGCTTATACATATGTATAAATCTTGTATATATACTTGTATATATTTGTATGTATGCGATTGTGTGTCCATACGTTCATTTTGTGCTTTAGATAGCAAGGAATGTATGTATCTATATGTACGTAGATCAAAAGCACAACGAATTCTGCATAGCAAGATGGCAAATAAATTACGCAAATAAAAATCTGCAGGATGTACCAAAAAGAGAGCACAAACAGCGAAAGCATATAAGTGAAGACAAAGATGTGAACGATGTGTTTCAATCTGCCCGCACTAAGTGAAAGTACCAGACGCTCTGACTGTGTGTATTTACATGCACACATATACGAGTATGTATGTATGTATACACATATATTCCCGCAAAGGTGTGTCCTTAACGAATAGGTACGCGTATAAATCTCTTGTACATTCACGTGTTTGTATATGTATGTGTATATGTATGTGTACAAGCATTCGTCCTTTACGCCATCGGCAAACGCATCGAAATGTAATATTTTACTTGCCTTATCGATAGTGCAAACAATGAAGTGAACAGCGAGCAAATAAAAGGCGAACCCAGTTATTTGGTTCACCACAGCTGATGAAGCTGGCAACAGCAGCAGCAGCATAAACAACAACTGTAGCACCAGCGTTGATGCTGTCAAATGTCAACACAAACAACAACAAAAACAACAAACATGGAGTACAACAACTATGATATGATCAAAAATAAGATGAACAGCAACAAAGTCAGTCAGTGTATCAGCCAAAGCAGCAATAGCAACTGAAAGTTTATCAGCTACAGTAAATGTTGCGAACAGCATAGATAAATGTTTGTGTGTGTGTGTGTGTGTGTATTAGTCTGATGTGAATATCTGAATGTGTGAGTCAATATACATGCATACATACATATATTTATGCTTGTGTGACTATAAACGTTTTGTTAGAGTTGTGGTAACCGCAGTGGATCACAATAAATAGCAGCTATCAATTGTTGATTTTTGTGTACTCAAATGCATTGTTGTTTTTGTGATTGTTGTTGTTTTTTTTTTTTGTGTGCATTGTAAATACTTTGCCATATCCAAGTGTTTAACCACAGTGAAGTGGTGGCTTTGCAGCAAAGTTTTGTAAAAGTGATTGAAGTTCTTGCAGTTAGCGCTGATGGCAGAGCGGAAAATTGCAGAGAGGAAGGAGTAGAAGTTTCTAAGGAAACAAGAAAAGTACTCGTAAAAGTGTCCCATACAAGTATATGTAGTTCTGTCACAATAAACAAAAGTTTCACTTTCCATATTTTGCAGCTAAATGAGAAAACATAAATTCTATTTACAAAAAAAAATTTCTGAGAAATATTGCATTTTGGACCGAAACATTATTTTCAGGTTCAGACGAAATGCGGCTTACATACTCGTATATCATTTATTTTTAAAATTATTTAAGTGATAAGAAGGATTTAGATATACACATAGATTTAGATTCAAACAAAAGACAAACACTTTAAAAAGTTGAATGTTTGCATATTGATTTGGAACTATACATATTTTGTATTAAATGCGAACGTTAGAAAATGACTGTCAACACTTCTCGCCATTATTAACTTTAAAATATTGAAAAAGTGTTGGGTCCCGTCCGATGTTTTTATTATCAAGCAGAGTGAATTTTTAAGTTCTGCTTTTCGCTTTTTTACATAGAATCCTTCTTAAATTAAACAAATCAAATTAATTAAAAATAATTAGCATTAAAATTATTATTTAGTAATTTTGTTTTTGGTTACGAAACATGCCATCGGCTGTTAGTTTTGATTATGCTTGAATTATTCCAAAAAACATTTTCGAAAGCTCAGTTTACGCAATTGGTAAAAATATTGCATTTTGCGATTGCGATAAGGGCTTATATTGCGAATTTTTTTAATATCCAAACGTCAACAATTCTTATAAAAATAAAAATATAAAATTCAACCATAAATACTACAATTAAATATATAAAAAAATCAATTAAATCCATTTAATTAAAAAAATAAAATTTAAAACCAGAACTTCAACACATTTTTTTTTACTTTCTCTTGTGGTTTGTGGACCATGCGGAAGTCACATATTCGATAAAATTAATCGTAGAATGCGTTATATAACGAACGGCACAATGAAGTTGAAATCGAAAAGAAATATGCCCAAACCTATAACATGACCAGAATTTATTTTTGAAAATTTAATTTAACAAAAATTCTGGTTTTGGCGCGAAAATATCGATCTATTGTATTTAAATTTTCGAACAATTCACAAACTCCGTACAGGAATTCGTAAAGTAAACCATTCCATATCGAATACTTAACAACACTAGGAATCTGTGTAATTGCTCTTGACCTTCGCATCGCATTGAGTTTCGAATCCCAATTTAGCGGAGATGTACAGATGATTTGCATAGAAAACGGAAGGTAACGGAAAGTTTAGTTGTACTTTTTTTCACAAATTATACCACAAACACATATTGACACATTTGAAAAATTTATTTATCCTGCAATTATTTAATACTATTTTTCAATAAAAAGCATAGTTAATTCTCTAACGAACACTATTAAAAAAAGTTGTAAATAAAAATAAAAATGCAGAATACATTTAACAAAATTTCCATTTTTATCAGAACTTCGAAAATTAAATTTTTTTTTTTTAAATTTTTAGGTGTTACCTCTAAAACAGGATACTCAAAAAAAATTAAAACAACAACTTTTTTTTACATGTACGAAGTTCTGATAAAAATGGTTATTTATGGTTTTTCTTAGAGAATGAATCACTTGAAAAACAATTTTAATTAATTTAAAAAAAACTGTCCAATATCTGTCAATATGTGATTGTGCTACAATTTGTGAACTGAGTATATGTATGTGAAATATCGACATTGATACGGCAATCCTGGTCAACCAAAACATAGACCAATTGTTAGATGTGACGACACGCCAAAACGATTTCCAAGGAGACAGAAGGCCATATGTGGTCATAGGCACAGGAGTGGTGTAACTCCATTTTTGATTTTAAATTAAGTTTAAACGATTTTAAAATGATTATTTAAAGAAACTATTTTAAGTTGTTATGTCAAAATAAAATAAAATTGCCATATAACACTTCTGCTCCCAAGTGGTAGCTTCAGCTATGAAGAAAATAATTTTTTTACTAATTATATCACACAAATTTAGTAAGACAACTCATTTCAGCTAATTAAACCGCAGAGTTTCTGTTAAAAAAAAATATACAAACGAAATTAGAACCGCCATTTTGCTGTACCCCGCCCAACCAATATACACATTTTTACGCTCTAATTTGCTTACATTCTTAATTATACTATTTGCATTTTATTGCGCTATTTTTCAAGAGAAAAAAATACAAATTTTTTTTCTACAAAACCCGTACGACAACTTTCTTTTAAAATTTAGTGCTGTTTGTACATATTTCTTATCCGACAAATAAATTAGTCACCTCCACAACTAAAAAACAAAAAGAGCGTAGAGAAAAGGTTGTTTACAGCTTGCGAACGCCTACAACTCCAGCAATTCATTTGCAAACTTTTTACGCTTCCAACAAACATAAATCCACTTAACATTCACATTTTCTCTATGCGCGCGCCACTCCACTGCATAGACTAAATATGTTTGTATATATTATGTATGTTGTACTTTTGTGTATTATATGAATTAGTGCCTGAAGCATATTTAAATATCCACGCCGAGAGCCTTCATCATCAACATTTAAAAGTGGCAAAGACAAATATAAACTGCAGCAGCCGAGCAGAGTTTAGCATAAATAATAATGAATGCCAAAGGACAGTCGACAGTCGCTGAGGCGGCAAGCAATGGAGTAGATGGACCTAACAGCAACAACAAACGATGTGCTACTTTAATGCGTTGTTGAGTGAAATATGTAAAAACTTTTCGTTTGACATAAATATTACTTCTTTATCTGCTGCGTGTACATAAAAATCTAAGCGTTATTTACAAATACATAAATATTTGCCACAAACCAAGTGTGTATCTTTTTTATGATCATTGCTGTTGTTAATTTAAGTGCCCCAGCATTTGCAGTGTAACAACAATTTATATATAATTTTTTTTTTGTTTTCTTTTTTGTTCCCCAGCTCAATTAATTAAGTTAGTCTCCCTGCCATTTGGAAAAGTTTGTAATCAGCCACGTTCTGGTATCAATCAATTTAGCGCCTGAGGACCAACACAAAATAGCTTATGCTTCAATAAATTTTATAAACTTCTGAGACAAGATAGGCAATGGGCGGAAAGTAAAATAAATTATGGGCAACCCATTAGGTTGTAAAGAAAATTTTATCGGCCGTATAACAAACTAGCAGATGCGCTACGAATATGTTATAATTATAATGGGATTTATTTGAGGGGTTTTGATTATTAGATGATTTTGATTGCACACATATAATATTTTGTGTATATATATGTATATGCTTAAGTATAATTTACGTCTTAATTCCTTTATCAAGTGGTGATAAAAATTGTAATAAAATGAATTTTCACATTATTTTAATCAGCAGTGACCTTAAACGAGCATTATTTTCAACCGCAAGGGCTCAATTAATTCAAAATATTTTAAGATGAAATCACGATAGTAAAACATTAATCAATAGAACTTGATTACTTGGATTAAATTATATATGATGGATGCATACTCCAGTATTGACCTTACTGATGTCGATATGACTGGAGTTATTATTAAATTATGTGGGCTCATTGGATACGCATAAGGAAATAAGTATATAGTTGTATTCGGGAAATAACAAGACTCCAGAAAACGTGTAAACAAGCTAACAATAATTTCATTATCACTGGATAGAGTGTTTTGATGCTTCATAGGTGACGGGAATCATTTTATCTTTCATTTAGACTTTAATAATAATAATAATATTAATTTAGCGCTTACACTGTATAGCTCAGTGTTTGGTCGAACTTCTGCTATCATTTGTAGGGTGCGTCTTTATATTATACCACAAATGTACGGGCCTACAATTTTGTGCCGACTCAGAACGGCAGATGTATTTAATGAGAAGCTTTTTCATGGCAGAAATACCCTCGGAGGTTTGCCATTGCCTGCCGAGGAGTGACCGCTATTAGAAAAAAACTTTTCTATGATTTAGATTTTGCTTGCCCTGGCTGGTATTCGAACCTCGAACTCAGCGGCATATCGAGTAATAGCACGCACCGCTAACCACTCGACCACAGCGGCCACTTCAATGTTTTTCTTAATTTTTCATATGTTTTTTTTTCAGGTTACAGATCGAAACATAACACCGATCAATCTTTTTTTTTTGGATTTCTGTTCTCGTACTAAAATTCTGATTCTATACATTGGAAAACACTAGAATTTCCCTCTCTAGTTCCTAATGTTTGCCTTTGTCTCATTTCAATAGCTTTACATTATATTTACATTTACAATGATTTACATTGAACAAAATTGCCCTAGTTTGTACAAAAGCAAACCTTGACAAAAAAGAGTTATTTTTTCCCTTATTATTGGCGTAGAAGAAACTAAAATGTATCGTATAGAAGTCAGACCCAAAAATCGTGTTAACCGGGGAAAGTCATTTGGATATAAAGAATTTTAAAAATCACACACTTCCTTGTTTTCTGCTGCACGTTCAAAATTTAGTTGACTAACTTAACAAAGTAAAATGATAACTTGGCTGTCTGCAAAAGGATAAAATTGCTGTATATTGGAAAAATTGGTAAAATTGCCGTAAGTGGATGAAATTATTTGTGAGTTCGGTGCAAGTTTTTACTACAAAATTTTATTGAGAAAGCAAAAAGAGTCCAACTGGTAGAAATTGTAAGTAGCTGCCAGTCCAGAGGTCGTCTCATTTGCTCTAAACTCATATTTTTGTTTCTGTACTTATGCAAAAACTAGGCGAGTAAACGCAGTTCACAAAATTTTACATGTTGTAAGAGAAATTAGAATCAGAACAGTACTTACAAAAAAAAAATAGTTATATATTTTATAAATATGCGTTTCGTTGACTTTCCATTTTGTTTTCAATTAAGTGTTTTGGTTTAGATTTTTTAAAATCCACTCACGTGCTAAAAATTCTCACTCGTCAAATATTCCTACTACCTTTTAAGTAAGACATAATCTTGTTAACATCTACATAGACGAGCACATCTTTGTACATAGAAATGGACATAGAAAAGCTTTTAAAATGCTTGCTTTACATTCTCTATTACCTACCTACTTGGCTATGGCAAAGCGTACAAAATCAACACACATCTTTTTTTTCACATCAAATTTTACAAATTCTACATATACGAGTATAAACTAAACATCAAATCGATGTTTACACTCGCCTCTCTGCGGAATCAATCAAATCGACAAACACATTTCTTAGCCATGGGCGAAAAATTTAAATGTAAATCACCTAGCAGCGAAATATTTTATTAAATCGTATGATTTTTGAGCTCTGCAACATCGCACACACACACATACGCACGCGCCACTTATAACCGTTACAAATTCAATATTTTCCGCACCACAGCCAAACATTATTGCAAAGGCACAAAATTATTTGCCATGCAACGAGGCAAAATTGCAAACATTGCGAATTTGAATAGTAGATTTACATACATACATATATACATACATTCATACACATATGAGCATTTATGGTTGTATGTACTATGTGTGTATGTATTTGTTTTTGCCTAAATGGAATAGAATCTACCCCGAGGATTTTAATCTGTTTCCGAATGCCATAAATCGGATTGTTTTTCCATTTGAACTGAATGCCTGACTTTGCCGCGTCGCCACCCACGCCCACAACAACAAAAACAAGAACTCATTTGATTGCAGGTAAATTTGCGCGTATTGTTGCTTTTGCTTAAGCGCCACTGTTCTTTTTTGGCTGTTGGCTGTCGGCTTGGGTTACTTTTTAGCTTGCCACTGCTGAGTCAAAACAGTAGCAACAACAATGGCAAAAACACGTCTAGGAAAAAGTAGAAGATCTGGCAAGCTTCGCTGTTACACTTGGCTATCAACAGATTTAAATTAAAAGCATCCTGGAGTGGCAAAAACAACAACGATAACTTGAAGTAGTTGTAATGACAAGCAGCAGCAAACGCAGCACCTGCTGGGGTGGAGAGGGCGAGGACCACCCACGGCGTGGGCGTAACACCTTCGTCGTCAGCAGCAGTCAGGAATAGTTGAGTTGAATTGGCTTTTCGCCTGGCGTGCTATTTGTGGGGATTGGGGGAAAGCAGAGGAGGTTAGATTTTGGGTAGGAAGAGTGCAATGCAATAAAAACAACAACAGTTACAGCAGCGTAAGCTTGGTCACTTTTGCGACGTTCCTCAGTCGAAATTGTAAATGATCAAAACGCTAAAACTGCAGAGGAATGGCAGACATATACAAAAAAAAATTTACAACGACAAAAGCTTTTGGCTGCAGGGATGAAGTCCAAATTCATTGTCATTGTCTTTCCATCCTAAAGACACACACACACACACACGCGCTTGCACTCTGCCGCCTAGGCGAAGGGCAATGGATTTGGCTTGGCTTTAACAGCAGGAAGTCGCGCAGTAGCTTAGTTGTCATAATTTACTTTGCCACCCGCTGAGAGAGAGTTGGAATGTATGTTACACCTATACTATAGATTCTATAGTCAATCGAGCGTCGAACTCATACATGTTTATATACATACGTATGCATGTTAGGGTGGTTCAAATATGTATTGTGAAAATTATATTTGAAATTCTCCATCAACAAATTTAAAAATTTGTATTCATGCACTTTTTATACATAAGTTAAATAAACAATTTCTGGAAATTTTTGATTATATTCTTACATTTTTGGTCATCACATATTTTTCGATGAAATAAACACCACTTTAATCCGACCAAAATTTGTGTTGGGCACAAATCTGAAGTTGACCGATCGGTGACGTTTTGCTGACGGTTGCGTGATTGACGGAACTGGTTTGGCACGGAGGCGGCTTAATGTGAATATTCCTATTTAATTTTCCAACAATGATATTTTTTTGAATAATGTTTCTTTGAAGTGGCTGAACTCTGCCATACCGAGACTGATGAGTGCGGATAGATATTAATAATTTCTTAAAGTATTTTGAGGTCGTACTGAAACCTAAAAGTTTTTAGAGTTCGTCCAAAGAGCTGAAAGTTTCCATGTAATTTATAAAAAATTAAAATATATATTTTTAATCGGTGAAGTCAAGCACTCTTCAGATGACTGCCAAACTATTAACAAATTGTTTTTTTTTACCATTTTTTAATTTAAGTATTTAGTTCTAACTCTTTAGTTGTATTGAAAGTTTACGATTACTGTATTATTAATGCTTTGCGGTACATGTGTACAACAAAAGTTAGTATTAACAATTTTCCTTAAAAAGAAATTGTTGTTAATGATTGGAGTTTCCTGACGACCAACAAAGTTTATTGACTGAAATTTTTATTGAAACTCAAACAAATTTTGTGCGCTTCGAGTGATTTTTAAAAATTTTCTGATTTTTTATTTGAAAAAAGACCATAATTTTTCAGTATAAAGTAATACAAAGAAGCTAAAGAATTTAAATTTCGACTTTAAAGTTTTTTTTTGGACCACCCTAATACACACACTTATGTAAAGAAGTACAGAGTGCGCGAAGTCTAAAAGACAACAGAAATGAAAGCATTGAACGGCGTCATACTAATTTTCATTACACAAAAAGCATTTCGCTTTCAGATAGCCGCATTCAACCTGGAAGGAGGATCAGACAAAGTACAATCCACACACATCCATATGTACAGATACATATGTTCTGCTTGCTTAACCTTCTAGTTTGCTCTCGCTATATGAGCTGTAGGCAATTAATTTATGTTTTTTTTTTTTTTAACTTTCATGTATGCACAAGTGAACGGAGTGTGTAAGTGGTACTACAGACTTCAGCTAACTACTACATTTACAAACACTTGTCTATAGGCTGATAGAATCAGACGGCTTTTTGCACGCCAGCTTAGCTGCTAGTGACAGCCTTATTGGTCGCTTGCAAAGCAGTATGGCGGCGGCTTTTCGTTTATAACTAGTGTGCGATAGATAGTCAGTGATGTGGAAAGCAAGAAGAAATATATTTTGGGCAAAAACAAAAAAACGTGAATTAAACTATTCAAAGATGTAGAAAAACCAATTAGTGTAAGTGTCAGCTAGCGAGAAAATAAATTTTCTAGAAGGCTGTATCTTTGAGTTTTTAGTGCTCCAACTTCAGACTCTTAAATTGTAGGAATTTATATTTGTGGTTGAGTCTTTACGTTACGCTTAACACAAATGGTAAAATAAGCTCAGGCATACAGCGAGCTCCAAATTATTAGCTTTATTAATTATATTCAATAAGTCAAAAAGAGTTTTACCTTCTAACAAATGCTATAATTTTCAGCTAAATTGTTTCGAATTCGATTAAAAATATCACACAATCTATAAGAATTGAAGCTTCAAGAGTGTTAGGTTAAATCATCAACTTTACATTCAACTTCAACATTTTTCACTTTTTATAAGAATTTGGATTATCAATGCTAAAATTTGCTTAATTTTATGAAAGCATTTTTGAAGTAAAAAGTTGTTTTGTACACTTTCGTCCGCTGGCTCATTTCCAAAATTTATTGAGTTAAGTTTACTTGCAAAATTAAAATGATCTTCGATAATCCTCTAGATATTTCGACATATATAAGAGTTATTGAATTCTAAACTACGAGGCAGACGAGCTTTGAGGAAAGAAAGTTCAAAGCGCTTAAGAAAAGAAGGAAAATAATAAAATCTGCTAAGCCGATTAAACCAAGAGTAGCGAAACCAGAAATTTACATGACGTCAAAATATTTACCTTTTGATGGACCAGGCCGTGTAGTGCATGAGAAAATTTTGCACACACTAAAAAAATTGGACAACATATTTTTTTGTTTTTATTTAAAAAAAAAAAAAAAAAATTCTCGAACCAAAACCATATAAATAAAAGTTTTGAACTTTATTTTCTTTTTTTTTAATTTTTTAAGAATTCTTTTCCTGTTTCCATATAATGTTCGAACTTCGAACTAAATTTATTTTTGTGTGGACGTGAAAAAAAACGCAACATTTGAGACTTAAATTACTTGGGCTATAAAACTGCATACCGAAAAAATTTAATTTAATAAGTAATTTGTATTGTAACTTAAAAATTGTTATCAAAGCGCGAATCGGAAGCTCAGCTCTTGCGACCGCCCAACAAGATTTCCACGGATTGGAAACTTGAACTTTTCAACCACTTTTAAATTTCTGTATGTTATTTTAAAATTCGTCGAAAGAAAAAAATTTAATAAAATATAATCTATATAAGCCTCAAATAATTATCGATGTTAGCTTTCGAGCCTACATTATTCAAACAAATTTGGTGTAAAATATATTTCTTACGCCACAATATACATTGGTGATAAAAATAAAAAAAAAAAAGGAAACGCATAGTTTGATAAGTTTGCCTATTTTATTTATTTATTTATTGTCTAAAATTTTTTTTAAGGTCTTTCTAATACTAATTTTTTTGTTGTGTATTTTTTCTATAAAGTTTATGCTTTTAGTTATTAGCTTGAAACTAGCATTTTAACATTTTCAAATTTTATGAGGCTCAAAGCGAATAAGCAAAACAATTAAAGACAAAGTGATTTGAAATTTAAGTCGCAATTTAAGGATTATTTAAAATAACTTTTGTACAATCTTTGAAATATTAAATGCTGTTTTCAATACAATAAAGAAGTTTTTTTTTTAATTATTTAAAATAGAGTATATTTACCTATGTCCCTCAATATAGCTGTGATACGGACAAAAGTGCTCGTGGCACATACATAAATACGTATCTACAATTGTTACATACAAACATACATATATATATATATATATATATATTCCTATCTAATACCAATCAAGTTGGAGTCCTTCGCAGAGCAACGTCTTTCTAAGCACACAACCCACAACTCCAACTGCATCATTTTATGCTTGTAAATATACATATATGAACGTAAAATATTCACACACACACACACACACACTTATACAAATTATTAGAATCTGCGCGCTGCAAAAAAATCTGGATACTATTACTCTATGCCCCGCAGCTGCATTTCACTTTACAGCCTTCCTTTGAACGAATTTCATTCTTGCTCTTCCTTGGTGCAGCCACTTTTGCCAGAAGCGAAAAAATTAATGCTTTAGCACACCTGACACACCAACAACTATAGTTCACCGCACCGACTGCGCGCCCACTCCGCACTTCGGCACTTCACCATTTCAGCACTTCATGGGCTCATGAATTTGAGGCGCATTTGTAGCCACAGCATAAATTGGTTTGAAAATTTTATTATAACATGCATTCGTTCGTATTTGTGTTTATGTGGGTGTGTGTGTGTGTGTGTTTATGCAATGCCATGCATAAAGTATAGCCTAAGGTGAATGCAATCACGCTTCCGCATGATTTGAACAATTTTCGGCAGCACTGCCAGCTGTAGAAGGAGCTATGGTCCTGCTGCCATTTTTATGTAGATTTTAGGAAAGCAAATTTATTTTTTCTATCATATTTTCTATTAAATTTCCCCCTCCCTTTTTTATGGCTTGGTAGAATTTTCTGAGTTGTCTGAATTGTCTGAACTGTGGGCCTTCGTCCCCATGTCAATGAGTTAAAGTGGCATTCGGCGATAAAAGAAATTATATAAAGCTCAGGTTAAATGAAGCGGGCGGCATGTAGCTAAATTTAAGTAATGTAGTAAAGAAAATTACTACCATCTACAAATATTGCTGGCGGCAAGTTTTTGTGTGAGCCATGAGTCGACTAGCTATGAATCCACAGCCTTCGCAGTTCTCTGCCCCAACGAGAAGTTCACTCAATCCAACTCAGCCTGCCAGTGGATATATTTGGTTAAGAAAATTTCATTTGCTTTTATATGACGACCGCTTAATGTTTATATTTTTTTTTTTGCTTGGCATAAAATATTCTAGTGTGTTTTTATTGAATGTTCGGCGCTGTGTAAAAAAAAAAAATTAATACGCATGCATGTGAAGAAATATAATATTTTCATACTCTCATTCATATGACAATGGGGAAAATCTGAATTACTTAAAACGTGCTCTGGAGATTGACGATGTGGTCGTTGGCGATTATGCGCATAACATTTGATGATGAGTTCCGCAACGAAATATTCAGGTTTATCCGAGTATATATTTATATATATAGAATAATGAAACAGCGCTGTCGTAAATGAGAATAAATGCGTACCCCGCAGCATTTTTTATAACTGCAAAGGATCATAAAATATGAAAATGATTTGCTGATGTGGCTGTGGTTATTCTATATTTTGATTTTTCTTGCCCTTTTGTGGCACTAAGACTGTTTCGCGATTTAAACCGAATCCAAAGAATTTCGTCAATTGTCTTTCTTCTGTCTGATATAATTCAATTTTTGTACTTAGCGGTGTTCGGCAGTGGGAAAAATTGTCTCCAATACCGTCACTGTGGCATCGAAACCAAAAGAAAATTACAGGCAAAGAATATGAGTTATAGTAATAATATAATTTATTAACTTTTCGACAGAATTTGAAACTAAGTCTTTTTTTTCTATTATAAAAACTAATTAAAAGCACTTACAAAAAATATTTTAAGTATTTAAATAAATCTTGAAAGAAAATTATAATTCTTTCCACTCTATGCTGAAATGCCTGTCAAGTTTTAAACATTTATTTCGTTTAAATGCAAACTGGAAATATTTGGAACGGCAATAAGTACTTGTTCTGCTCACAGTACATGAACTCACCACTATTAAATGCATCAAAGCTAAGTTCACCATACCTTAACTCAGCACACCTAAAATCCACATACTTACCCTCCCGATATCTTAACTCACTACACTTAAAATAACCATACCTGCGCTCATTAATTCGCTCAATACTCAATACGCTGGCCATATATGAACTCTTTAATTGACGACAGCTAAATTCACCATAACTTCTCTCTTTACTTTATCTCACCTCTTACTCCATTTCACCTTACCATCCCATAACTAATATCACGTCACCTTAATTAAGATTTTTATAATATAAGTCTCAAAATTAAAGTGTTTAAATATGTAAACAAATGAAAAATGAATGAATGAAAAAAAAATACTTTTATAATATGTTTGCAAAAGATTTTACTCGAAAATTTTGTAACTATTAATTGACTTTTGTTCTTTGATAAGAAGCAAACATGGAATTTAGAAATTGTGAATTTTCTGCAAGAAATAAAAAATATTTTAAAAATTAAAAAACATTTAAGTAACATTTATTTCTGATTTTGCTTGAAATTAATTACCTGATTTCGTTATGATTTCAAATCTTTATATATTATATATATATTCTATTGTGCAAATTTATGTATGTTATGAAAATCGTTGTGGGTCGTTAAGGTAATTAAAAATACTGCAAAATATATATATTTAAGTAGAAAATAAGTTTTACCATTTCAAATTGAGCTTTAATTCCCATAAAAATTATAATTTTGGTGACGAACCATTAAAATTGTTGCCGTGGACAGATTTCATCTATTTCCAGTTTTCTAGTAACAGTTACGATTCTTCCTAAATTTTAGATAAAATCCATACCAATTTATATTGCCACTGCCGCGTTCAAAAATTTATTAACGTCCTGAACAAAGCGCATGGATAATGGAGGCAAAAAGCTCACCCGAATTTTTTTTAGTTAATAAAGTAAACATATGACAACATAAAATATGTTACTATAATGCATTCCTTCCACACGTTCTTAACAAATACATATTCAAGTTTTTTGGCATACAAGTGACAATCAATTTGCGATAAGATGCATGATGATTTATTTAAAAAAAAATCCTCAACAAAGATAAAATTATGCATTTATAAATAGAAGGAAAGTACATTCTACGTTAAAAGTATTTCTCTCAGATTAAGTTTGTTCAAATTACCATTTATATCCACATAATTTAAACTACTATTATTCTTGCAACGGCAGCGGAATTTTCAGTTGAAAAATATAAAAACTGCGATCAAAAAGTACACAAAAAAAGAAAAGAGAAAAAGAATGTGATACATAAATATAAAATGAAAAAATGACAATTGAATAGAGATGCCATATTGACTTGCATATTATAGCTTAAGAACATAATTCAATAATAAAAGGTTTCGTACTTAAGGACAGCTAAAATCTGACACTCCTTAACCTATAGTTGTATTTTGAAAGTACGCAGAAAGGGGGAAAAATGTGATCCCTTTTAGGGAAATGTTAGTAGAAAGTACTAACTAAAACATGTATTAAAATACAATTTTTTTGCTATTTATTTAATTTATATATGAGCAAGCTTATACCTGCGATATTTTACTTTGCTATTTTACACAAATAAAATGTATAAAGAATGAAAGTTTATTCAAATATAAAGTTGAAGTTGCTATTTTTAATTTAACTTACGTGTGTGAGTGCCTTCGTGATTGTTGTTTATATTTACAAAGCACCAAACGATCGACAATGGCAATGTATATACAAATATATATATTTATATTCTGCTGCGCTAACTGCGGAAATATATTTAGCAAATAAATGGTTTTATCATTAATGTATAGAAATAAAAAAAACTGATATCTACTCAACAGATCCTAGGCAAGGATATCCAAACAATATCGCACAGAAGTGTTCGCTTTTTTCAAGTGATGGTTAACTATGCTGTAAATTAAAATTTATTTGAAAAATTGCAATATTTTTAAGAAATAACATATTTTTTTAAAACTTACCTGAATTCACGCAATTACAAAATTAAATGTCAGTAGAGAAAAAATTATAAGTCAGACAAACGAGCCAGTAATGCCAACGCTTTTTTAAGTATGAAGAAAATTTCAATATACTACTTTTACAAGTGAAAACTGTAGAATATGCAACATTATTCATGAGTTAAGGAGCTTATTTGTCATGCGGGAAAGAGTAAGCTGCTTTATTGGATAACCTTTTATAATTGAATCATGGCTTTAGAAATATTTCCAGCAATTATATTAGCTATTCATTCAAGAGTTTCTGAAGATGATATCAAATTGAGGTTAAATATACTCTTAAACATACATCGAAGTTTTTTTAATTTTGGGTCTAGAGTTTGGCAAAATAATTCACAAAAAAAAAAAAAACGAATATTAAAAAATATAACATTTATTATATATGCATATATGTAGATATGTATATATGTGGCCAGAAAGAATAACAACCAAACTTAATTCGATAAGAAATATATAGAAGAAGAATTGAGACTAAACTATGCAATAAGGTTTATTTAAAATTAAATTTTTAGTGAAACTTTTTTTGAATTGTCTAAATTTAGTAAATATATATAAACTAAGCCCTGAGTTGATCATTTTAGTTAATTAATTGACATGTCATGTGTTATTAAAAATACTCCAAATTGAGTTTGGCTTTTATATACCATTTTTGTTTATTTATCAAAACTTGCTTCGTTCCAAGGTTTGCATGTCAGAAATCGTGTAAATGCACCTACAGATTTTTGTGCAAATACAGCAAAGACTTCATCATATACGATATTGTTTGGCTAATTCATCACTGGTGTATCATAAATGTTATAGAGTTGCATTGCTGTACGCAACATTAAAGTTTGTACATGAGGACGAACCAATTTTTTCCGGAGTAATTCGAGTTCATCACTTAATTCTAAACAAAAAAATTTCAAAAAACTAAAACTGAAATATGAAGTTTGATTGTCTCAGTTTTGAAAAGAAAATGCATTTTTAAAAGGCAAATACATAACACTGTTTTTTCTTTTGAAAATTAGTTGCATCAAATGTCCTTTTTAGAATATAACCTGCTCAGTTTTCTGCGAACAAATAACACCGCACTAAAGTACATACATATGAACATATACATATGTATTTGAATGCTGTGAAACCAAATCAAAATATATATATATATATATATGTATATGCATTCACCTGGATTTTCTAAATTGAATACTCAAGGTTACATATGTATTTTGTGCAGAATATAATATTATTTTATTCAGAAAAATTTGGGTCACAATGTTAATACATACAAACATATGTTAAATAGATGTATACAAATATATATATATATATATACGTGCACATGCATATAAATTAAACGTATATGTATATACATACGTATAAATATATATATGAATATATTTCACTGAATGTCATTTAAGTTTTCACTACCTCCATTCCAGCCAATTTTATTTGCGCCACTTACTTCATGAGTATATACGTTCGTATGTATGTCCTTGTATTACTTCCTTTCAGCTACTCATCCACTTTTCCATTCATTGAGTACTCTGCCCGACATTGAAAGTCCTCATGTAAACATTTCATTCATTAATAACAGCAACGAGACGAATCTTTGCTTCGCTGCCAACTGACTAATTTGTCAGGAATGTAAATATGCAAATGAGCGATATTAAATTCTTACTCATCTTATGCAAATAAATATTTAAATATGCATATGTTTGTGTGCGTGTGCGTGTGTGTGTTTAATGTATGTTTATGTCAGTTTGAATAAAAGTTTTTATATCTGCTGTCATAAATCAATTTCAAGGAAGCTTTTATTTGAATTCTTTTAACGAATGAATGTCTGTATGGAAAAATAATATTTTTGAATGTGGTTCTGCTTATAATGAAGACAAATATTAAAGTTTTAAATTAAAAATTTTGCAAAATGACAATAAAAAATATGTGCAATATTATAAAAAAATATATGCAAAAAAAGTTTTATTAAAAAATCAAATTCGAATAAATTAAGTTGGTTGAGTGATTCTGCATTTTGTGTGCATATTAAAATATAAAAAAAATTAACTCATAAAGTAGTATGTATGAATGTAGGTGTTATACAAATTTTCCTGGAATTAAACAAAATTGGATTATATTTATTTACAGCGAAAAGAATAATCGATAGATATGCTTTTTTCTAGCAATTCCTGTTACAACAACGGATATATTCGTAAATCACGTATTTAAAATTGGTGAGAAATTAAATGTTGTCGCTAATCGTAAAACTTTAAAATTAGTTAGATTTCTTATATGTGAAAACGATTGAAAAAGTGTCGACTTCCATAGTTCTTTCAATATCGCTGCCAGCATTGTTGTTGTTTTTTTCTTAAATATATATTCTTAGTAACTCATTTGTTATTATTAACGATATAATCAGTGTTATCGATATACGATAATTCTGGTCGTAATCGCTAACCGCATCGACATCTCAATTTATTTCTTAAAATCAAAAAATGTTGTCATTTTTATCGATATATATATTGAATAATACATCGTAACCGATAAAAATATCGTTCATTTAACTATCGATGTTATTACCATTATTATAATTTGTATAGTTAGATAGTATATCTTATGATTTGCTATCACACACCAAGTTTGTCTATTCTTAGCACTACAAATATCGCTATCAGTAACTTATCACTTCTACATCACTTCTAATGCTTACGATAATTTTCTGATATTGTTAATGACTTCAAAATATCTTAAACTCAGCTTAAAGCTATCAATTTATTGTTTAAATATTAATCGTGAGTGGTAACGATTTTCATATCGACATCGATATCGTTAAAATATTCAGTATCAACAACGTTAATGTAATCATTTATTGTAACTATCGGTAGCGTTATTGCTGTTCTTATCGATATGCTTGCTGTATTTATTTTGAACTAAAGCTACTTTAAATATTTAAAAAAAAAAATTTGTGAGTAAAAGAGGCGATCTAGGGACTACATTTTCTACACTATGTTTTCTTAAAGCAGTATAAAATATTCTTTACTTAAACACCCCGAACATCTTGAAGTTTCAAATATAAACTCAATGTCTTTTTTAATAAGCATTCCTCCTCATATTTTCACGCGCAAATAATTCATAAGCGTTAAGTAGTCGTACATGAAAAGCACCGACAAAGCAGCTAACTAATACCGTAAGACACTAGATAGTGGTACCCACAACACTAAACTGCCACCAGCCACCAAGGACATTCACTTTTCGCTTAGCACTAAATCAACATCAACAGCAACAGCAACAGCAACATCAATAGCAAAAGCAATGGTAGTAGCGGTAAGACATCAACCATGATGAAAATAAAGTTAAGCAAACTGTGAGAAGATGAAACGAGCAAACAGGACGGGCGTGGCATTAACGCTGAATGAAAGTTTTTAATATTTAAACTATGCCAACAGCGCACAAATACACTTAAAAATGTTTATACTTGCAAACATACTACATACTGTTGCATATACATACATACATACATACTTAAGCGTAAAATCAATAGAGTCCACGAAGACCATCAAGTTGTAGCTTTGATATGTCTTAAGCAACTTGCATCTTTTGGATGGATTTTTATTATCCAAAAACTATGCAAGTGCTTCTCTCACAAGCTACTGACTGCCAGCATAGTTGTGGCATCTAGTTCGCCTCTTTGTATGTATGTATGTATGTGTGCATGTGTGCGGTTTTGTGGTTGCACCTAAGCAAAACCCCCTACAAATCTACAAATAAATATATAAGAAGGTGTGTATCGGGTAAACTGATAGACTGCAATGCAATGAATGTGCGCGAAGACACAATTTTCAGGCATTCAATCTAACTAAGTCTCGTCGGTCGGCTATGTTGCAACTGTGGCGTAAATCAAGCGGGTCGCCTGCAAGGAATAGCATTCGCTCTTAGTCGATGTACATAGTTGAGAAAGATAAAGATGGCAACAGAAAAATTGCTTAGACAGCTGTTTTATGCTGCAACATTCACTACCTAATGCATGGTATTTGTTATTTAGCGTGATTTAAGGAGCACTTTTTACCTCATTATTTGCTACTCTTTGCAAGTTAAAACGAAATTTGTTGAAATTTTTGGGTAAAATTTTTTATTGCTGAATTTCCAAGATGAACGCAAAATTTAAAGCGCATTTTTAAGGATGTGCAAATGGTTTGTGATTACTTCGGTACACCTGATATTTTACGTGCGAAAGTAAGACTACCGATAAGGACATTCAAATACAACTTCACTTAAAGCGAATAATAATAATTGGATGTCATAAAATTGGCAAAACACTGCGACCACAAAGATCGTTTATATCTTAGTGACACGCCCTTAACATCCACAACCCCAGGAATTTACAGCCTCCCTAATGAAGGCGATAAGGTCCTTGGTAGCCGCATTCCTAACGTAAGAGAGGTCAGCTATGTATTCTTTGAAGAAGGCCGGACATTTGCACAAAATATGTCTCATCGTCTTCCACACATAAATAGTCGACATTCTGTCTCAGATTTGTGTCACTCCTTACAAAGTAATACGAAAGAGTTGTAATTGCCTAATGCCAGCTATGACATTCCAGTACTTGGCTCGCTCTGAGTTCCTGCCAGTCCGGTATGCACTTTTTGGACGTGGTCCAGCTGAGGACGCAAAATGGTTCCGGTCATAAGAGTATGAATCTATCACAATTTTTTTTTTACAAATAATGCAATAAAAATTTGGTTATAATTACTTAATAATTGAACAATTTACCATGGTAGAAAACAAAATATATCGCTGAAAACATGCATCTTTAAAACATTATTCAAAAAGGAGTGAAAAAAGCGGAACATTTTTCGCTTTTTGACTACATTTATTAAATACATTAAAGCTGCCAAAAAAAGCGAGGTTAAATATCAAGCATCACCTAAATTAATATTAGCTGAAGAAACTTGTAAAATAAATATAATATCCACCGACAAAATTAAATGTTTTGTTCCACCAAAAAAATAAAAAAATGTATGCTTTTACGGAAGGAAGAGACAAAAACTGATGTTCACACTTTCTCGTTTTATTAAGAGCTACAGATGAACACACGAAACACAAAATTTTAAAAATTATGAAAAACCACGTTATATAATGTTAGCTCAGTTTTAGAGTAGAGAGTAAAAATTGTATTAATTCTTAATCAATTGTTTTAAAACTATACTGAAATATTGCAATGAGTCGCCTAATATTGATAGTTAGTATTAAATGAATAAGGTTTCAGCAAGGAGCTTCCCTTGATTACAAGAAACAGCCTATGAATCAAATAAAGACTTTCTTCGGTGACTAAATAAATACCATTTATAAAATCAGATTGCGCGATTTATATGGCGGTTACCTTTTTCTGCTAACTTTCATGAAATATGAAATATAAAAGCTCCTTCGAAACACTACTGACTTATCTGATATACATAAGTTCTCAAAAGTTCAAAAAAACCAATTCAATAAATCGAATTGATAAAAATAATATATGAAAACTTGTAGAGTGAAGCCAATTATTTTACAAAAACATTATCTGGGATAACGATTTCCACTAAAAATCAATTGCCTTTACCTTAGAAATGTAGTCAAGTTAGCAAAAAAATATATTTTTTCGATATCTTTTTAACGCGGTTCTTTTTAATGAGATCGACTGTAGTAAACTAAAACTACCTGTGAGTGACTTAGAAAAACTCATGCCGCAGAATTGGCGTTCCCCCGTGGAAGCAAAGGCTTAAAATTAGATTTTTTTACAGTGTATATCAAAACTTTTATATTCATATAATCTATGCTATATAAAAATCTGATTAAAAAGGGTGTTAAACTTGAAACAGAACTGAAAAAAAAAAATTACACCAAGTTTTAAAAAAATAAATTTTTAATTTCTAAACATAGATTTTAATTTTTTTCTTGCGTATAAAATATCCACATATGTATATCCGCTTTCGAAACTTCCTATCTGTTGAAATAAATATTAAAAATCAGTCATTTTTTATTATTTCTGTTAGCTAAAATGAAATGCAGATATAAGACTGCCTTACTTCTTCACTTGTTTCTTTCTTTGTCTATATGCTGTTCAATTTAAATAAATTTTTTAGCTGCATAACTATTATAAACTTAAGTCTCGTCTTTTTCTTGTACTTTACAAAATGTTTGTTAGATTTTTAAATAACATTAGATACCTTTGAACATAAAGTAGATGCTTTTTTAAAAGGCTTTTTAAACTAATGTGTACTTTTCAGCAAAACCATTATAATGCCGGTGATATCCGTTGATGTTTTGCAAAATTGCGAAAAACTTTAAAAATTTGATACTTTATAAATGTAAAAAGCAAATGTTTCGCAAGACCATAAAAAATACATGCAATGATCATGCAAATGCGCCTATGCGCCTAAAAGGCTGCTTAAATACTGCTGTGAATGAAAGTTACAGACTTCCCTAGACACAAGCAGAAATGTAGAGTTGATTTATGTGCATGAGTTAATTTTTTGGCAGAATGAACAAATTGATTTCCGAATCAATTTAAAATCATTTCACAGCCATATAGTGAGGACTTGTATATGCCAGTGCTAAGACTCAAACTGAAATTAGAAAAGTAATAAAGCTTCGCTTGCCTTACATAAGCCACGTACAACTGCAGGGCAATAAAATTAAAAGAAATATCAGCACATACAATAAACGTACGTAATCGCACTTTACGGCGCACACATTTTCGTGCAATAAATAAAATAAAATAAAATTTTGACGCCTGCTCGAGTGACAACATCACTGACTCACACTATGCACAGCAAGCGAGTGCGAGTACGAGTGTAACTTTTTATAATTTAATCAACATGAAAGCTTCCGTGCCACACGCTTATCAGCTACTGGCGACAGCATCACCATCAAAGATATCAGTCAGGCGGAGAAATTGGATGGTCGCTCAACCAACGCCACCGCATTTCCATGTCTCTGGCGAGCCAGAGTGTATTTGATGTTGAGCTAGAAGGCTAGCACGCCCTCGCGATTAGTTCAAATCACGCGTATGTATATAATTGTTTTTTGTTTTTTTTTTTGAAAGCAAAATATGTATGTATGAAATAATTGAAAGCATAAGCGAACAGCTGCGACTGACGCCATCAAGTCTGTCAACTGCCAACCGCAAGCAACCAGCGCCGACGCGGAACGCATTACTTCACTCACTTGATAGGAATACGAAATATTTACTTTTATTTTTGTTGCGCGCCATATAAAGATAAGTAGATAAGTGTCAGTGGCACTGGCACTGGCGACGTCAACCAATGTCGTATGCCACTAAATTTTATGCGCCTAAAAGTATGCCACCATCGAGACAAATGAACATACGTACGAACGTACGAACGAACGACGTTACTCTCTATGCCATTTTGCCATAAATGAGCGAATGACTTTTCCAAATGCGAATGTGGCAATAAAGTGGCAAGTGTGTGGCACACTTTATGACACATACATACATACACTCACGAATAAACACAATCAAATTTACATACACTTATTATATGCGTAAGCGAAATGTTTATGCGTACTTATGTCGTATACTTATTTTTTTTATTATTGCCGACTTTTAGGCGCACAATCGCTGCAGCTTGGCGTAGATGAAGTTTATGTCGAAATGAGAGCATTCATTTTTGTTTTTATGTGTGTTAATTTGCCTGCGATTGCCACGGAAATCATACATAGCATATTCTTAGGTATTTCGCCATTTATTAAGCATTTATGCTTCATTTCATTCTATTTCATAGCCTGTCGCGCATTGACGGGCAATTTCATCAATTTTACGTCCATTGCCTGCCACACTCACTGTCACTTGTTTACTCAATGCAAACATTTTCGGTAGCTTTTTAATGATGCTTTGCGCGTTATCACAGCCCAACTTTAGTACGCAGCTCAGCTGTGCTGGCGTTGTCAATCGTTAGCTAACATTTCACTTTCTTTTCGCTTAGGTTTTCATGTGCAAACTTTGTTTTGTGCGTCGAAAAATCATATCAACATTTTTTTTTCACCGTAATAAGTGTCAAAAAGTTTGGCCAACATATAAACAACCGAATTTTACTTTTGTCTCCATGTGCGCTTTAACGCGTTTTTACAATACCCGCATGCAGCGCACATCGTTCGTGCGTTTGTATATGTATATCGAACACACACACACATTCACGTAGACGCATATGTCTTTTGATTTACATTTGGCATGGCTTGTTGCGACAGCGCCCATAAATTTGAATTTCTTTGCCTTGTCTCGCCGCGGCTTAACTGCGTCCCTTTGTTTCGTGGCTATCCCACCAATTCCGTCTTCTTTGTGATCACTTTTTTTACAGTCAAATCCGTCGAATTTTTTCTTTGTATGTACGTGCGTAGGTAGGTGGCTCAAAATTTAAATTCCTTCCACACATTTTAGCTTTCACACTTTAAGTTTGTTTTCATGTTTAATTTTTCATGCTTTCACATCTGTCGCTTTCTTTTATCGACCTTGCTGCAGCTTTAACCCGCATATCGGCTTGATGTCGCTTGTCCTCATTTGTCGTAGTGGTGTCAGTACATTTCGCCTTTCAACATTTTTGAGCTCTTCGATTTTCCCTTGAAGACCTCAAAAGTTCTCGTTTTACATTGCGTTTCCTTTTCTTACAAGGTTCTCATACAAAAAAGTTATTTTTGCTCATCTTCGAAATCATTTTATTGATCTGAAGGCATACTTTTTGGCGGCTTTTTTATATCATTTTACTTTTCATTTATTCATTCTTTATTTACTCTATTTACGCATGTATGTATCATACCTTTCACACATTTGAAATCATCAAAGTGATATTAAAATAAAAGTCAACTGAAGAACACACACATATGTATGTATGTTACAAGTGAAATTGCAAAAGGAACAATGATATTAGAATATGTGTTGATAAAGAATGTTTTTAAAAATACCAAAATAGTACTTCCACATTTATTGAAACTAATTGCCAAAACATTTATTGCACTCTGAAGTAAGTAGTTACCTCAAATTTCGGAATGTCTCAACGGATTCTTGAATAACAAAATAGCTTATCACTGTTCTTCAATTTGCAAGAACAGGAATATCAGCTAGTCAAAATTCATGGAAGTATTAAATGTTTATTTGCTTCAACTGCTCTGTGTGACAAATAACTTTTGTTGGATTTGATTTATTTTCAAGTCAGTCAGGGAATATTATTTTTCAACTTCGGGTTTTTGCATAAACATAGATCCTTGTTCGTATTATAAACAATTTCAAAAGAAGACTGCATAAGTATGTATACATAACTTTTTTTTTCTTGAAAATTAGATTAAATTGAATGAACGCCAACGGCCGCAGAATTTTTTTCACTACTGAATTTTCATGCAAAATCGATTACTTTTGATTTGTTTCAATGTGCAGGCTTGCTTCTAAATAACGGTATGTTAATTGTCGATCAATCTCATTCCAAAATGAATTTAAAGAAATTGAACGGTAAAGCGTTTTTGCGAATAAACTCCATTAGCCAGTTAGATAAACTAGGTGTAATGCCTTAGAGCCAGCTATTCCTTCTGTTTCTACAAAAAGAGGTAGTGCTTAGGGTTTTTAGTGTTTATTCGCAAAATCATTTGCTTCATAACTAGCGTAAGGACGAAGTCGATGAATATAAATGTGGTTAGTCAAACCCAAAGTTTCGGTTACGGTATTAATATCAGTTACCCTTAATTTTCCTTTGAACACGCTGCTTACCGATCATAACTGAGAGGTTATACGTATCCAATCGGTAATGGGTAGAGCGAGGGCCGGGTAAAAATATATATGCAGGAGTATCTCAATACAATACAAAACAAACTTCTTTAATTCCAAGTAATGCTTGTTTTTCTACTTAAAAATTATTCAAAACTACTAAAGCAACAACAAAAAGTCGCAAGAGTAAATTGTTTGTTTTTTTTCAACTCATTCATCTTGCATGTGTTGCCCATATACATACTATTTATATGTGAACGATTGTTGAAGCATAATATTAGATAATATTGTATAGCTACAAAATTTCATTAGGTAAACGCAGCATAAACGTCAAATTGATCTCAACTTCGCCAGAGGTATTTTGGAAGTATTTTATTTTTCTAACAGCAATAGTGGCCGCTGTGGTCGAGTTGGTAGCGGTGCGTGCTATAACTTGATATGCCGGTGAGTTCGAGGTTCGAATCTCAGTCAGGGCAAGCAAAATGTTTTCTTATAGCGGTCACCCCTCGGCAGGCAATGGCAAACCTCCGAGGGTATTTCTGCCATGAAAAAGCTTCTCATTAAATACATCTGCCGTTCGGAGTCGGCACAAAAAACTGTAGCTCCCTCCATTTGTGGTATAATATAAAGACGCACACCACAAATGGTAGGAGAAGCTCGACCAAACACTGAGCTATATAGTGTACGCGCCAAAATTATATTTATATATAACAGCAATGTTTGAAAGGCGCATTGTTACATAGTATAAAATAAAAAATATTAATAACATAAGAACAATGAATAACCGAATATCGAACGTAAAAAAGTTTTAGCGGTCTCTGCTTGGTGCTTTACATACTTAACGCAAATTGAGTACACATTTTTTCGATGAACAAATACAGAATCTTGTTGAAATGCAATACTTTTCGCTTGTCAAAATTAGAAAATCGAAAAACAGAACATTAAATTCTTACAACTCCATAGCTAACATTTCATAAGAACATTTAATGTGGTGCTCACCAAAAAAAAAGTAATGAAATAACTAAACAAATTGTTTTGTTTTGCAATTTGTTTTATCATTTTCGTTAACACCATTAGTCTCATAATTAAGTATCTAAGCTCTCGCCAGATAATAAGCTAGTTACAGAAAATATGTATAAGAAATAAAAACTTGAATGCGTAAAAGTTTATAATATTTTGTTCTGTTTAAAAAAACTAAAAAAAAAAAAATCATATCGACCTTGCTCGGAATTTATTTATTTGTAGAGAAAGAAAAATTAAAAAGCAATGATTGTCAGCCAATTGTTTTAAATAAAATTTAATGAGTTAAAAAACTAGACACAAAAGGTTCTAAATTTTTTTAAGTTTGAAACTTTGTTAAATTGTTATAAGATTTGTAAAAAAATTTACCATTGTGCTCTAAATGGTTTTAGTTAACGAATTCAATTTTATAGAAATGAAATAGCACAAACGAAATATTTTAAGCTTGTCAATACTTGTCTATCTTAAAGTTATGAGCTTTATTTATAAATATTTCATTTAAAAAAATGCCCCAGGTTTCTAATATAAAAAAATTTTAACGAAAACTTGTAAATATTAAGTAATTTACACATTGTTTCTTAATTTATATCATTCATGGCTTATTGTTAAGGTTAAACCATTGAAATTTTCAGCGTGGCTTTACGTGGTTGTAAAAAATAAAAAAAAATTGTTGAGTGCATGTCGGTCAAAACTCAAAACAATAGATAATTGCTTGGATAAATTTAATAAAGAAAAAGTTCACAATTTTTTTTGAACTCGAGGCCATTTATTGGAAGACTTTATAGCCGTTATTTCGGGGTTTACCACAACTACTCAACAGACTTATTTTTATTTAATTACATATATTTATTCTTCACCAACTGGCCTCGAGCTCAAAAAAATTGTCAATTATTATGCATTTAAAAGGCAAATAAAAACTAAACAGGCATATATCTAAATAGTTAGCTAGAGAATAAGTTTTGATTGGATATACAAATTGTACTTTCCAGTGGTGCAGTTATGTTAGATTCATTCTGGAGTATGCTCTTTGCATCTAATTTTTTTAATGAAACTGTGAAATATATCATAAATACAGCAGTCACAAATATTTGTTTAAATTGTGCGATTTATAGTCACGCGCCAAATATGTTTTAATATTAATTTTTATTTTTATTTTCAATTTTTCCTTCCCCTCCAACATTTGTCAACTTTATTTACATACGCAAATTTACCACAAACGCACGCGCACGCATACCACAAATGCCAATAAATATGTACGTACACGAGTATGTTTGCGTGTGACCGCAGCATTGCTATTGACATTCCTTTGATTACTTACTCGTACATGTCGTGCTGCCTGCACCAACATTTCCGACCAGTGCGCGACGTTAATGCACTCATCCCGGGAGGCATACAGACATTTGTCAAAATTTTCCTAAATTTAAATCAACGCATGCAGAGCTTTTGTTTGCGCAAACATCAAATCATTAACGCCAGCCACGCAACTTGCTCTTAACACTGCATGGCGTACAACTTCAAAGTCAACTGGAGAAATAGGAGGCGGACGAGCGTGAGGGTATAGCTAAGCAGTGAGGGGATTGCTATTTTAGGGCACAAATGACAAATAACTTTTTTGTATGTATGTATATATGTATATATGCGGTAGTACTTATGTTTGTACATATGTATGTATATGTATATGTACTTCCTTCCTCAACCGGTTTGCGTATCGTATTTTTATGCCACTTACGTGCCAAGAATGCGTGAATTTCAGCAGCTTGCAGCGCGAACCGGTGACTACTAGTCAGGCAATATGCCATTCATAACATTCAAACCATCATTCACTCAATCAGCCATTCAGGCATTCAACCATTCAGTGCCCCACTCATACCGTTCAGTTAGTCAATGCCTTTTATTGAATTCTCTATGTATACATTGTAATGAAATGATGAATGATGGCGTTTTTGATGCCTTTTGAATGCGAATGGGTAAAATTTCTGCATTCCGCTCACTCATTTTCTGCAATTTTTTTGTTTTTAATTTTTCTTTTTTTTTTTGCATTTTATTCAGCTGCAGTTTTGCACTCTACGCTGGCACACATTTTGTTTTAATATCCGAGTTGTATAAATAAGGGTGAACTTGTGTTGTCATAAAGTCAAGTTAACGGCGCACGCGCGTACCAATTTTGCTGCGCACTGAAATAAAAGTGTAAGAAGTGTTCTTTTGTATTTGCATTTTCATTACGAACTACTGTTGCGTGTAAATTATTTGGCTCGCTACAAAATAAAGCTTTCTTCCTTTAAGTGCATTCGGAATGTTACAATTCTTCTCGTTGCTTGCAATAATTGCAAGGAAATATTTTTATAACTTTCATTAAATTGTTATGGCATTTTGACTTTGTGAGTATTTTGTCTCATTCAATTTGTTTGAAAGTTATATGTAAAACAAAATTTTGTATACATTAATTTTTTTTCTTAAAAACCCAGCTTTTCTTAAATCCACAAATTTTAGGATATTCGGTTTTTTAATAAATTCATTATTTTCTATATTCCTAAGTTGCAATTGACGTACTATTGAACCTGAAAAGAAAGTAAATTTTTTTTTGCGGTTCTACAAAAAAAAATCTATCTCTGCCTAAGGCTTTGTAAACTCTTTTTCTTTCATTAAAGTCGATATTTGATTCCGAAAAATATTGTTATTAGACTACAAAGTAAGAACGGTAAAATAAGGTTGAATTGTGGTAACCCCACTCAGCAATATTTCGCGATTTATAATAAAATTTGATACATTTGATACAGTTGGCAAAAATCACTAAAATCATATTTTTGGAATATTTGCTGTTGCTGTTTCCTACAAGGACTAATGTGATGTATTTCAGAACAAATTTTCGGAAAGATGACAGAATTTTTTCTAAACTCCAAACAACTGTCTATTTTTGAAGATTTAGAGACTTGGACATCTTATAAAAATTATTTCTTATTTAAAATATGAATTGAAATACCAGTGTTTTATTAAAAATATATGTTAAGTAGAGAAAACTCCTTACAATTTTAGAACCAATTCATTCTAAAAACAAAAATGTGGCCATCAAATGGTGAAACTGAGTAACATTTTTTTAACTGGCCCGTATCTGAGCATGGGAACGTAGTGAGCAGAGTGAGTGAAAGTTACGGGAGATGATTGGCTGCTGACTGAGTTGATAGTGAGGTCAGATGAATTTAAAAGATTTGTGAAGCAGAACGAGCCGAGTTAAGTGAGAATTTGGAGAAGAAATCAACAGGCAATAAGGTTTTGAGAGTGAAAAGAAAGTGGAGAGGGTGTAATGAAGCAGGCAGCAGAAGAGATGCAAGATATGATTGACGAGAGCCAGCTATTATTTATTTAAAAACATAGTTAAAAAAATAATATTTTTTTTGAATATTTGTTTAATTGTAAGGGTTCTGATAAATATGAGGCTGATTTTTAAAAAACGTAAAGTTCTTCACTACTTTCCTGTTTTGTGCTTAGGTAGTGTCATCGTGAGACACACTTGGCAGCTCTAAAAACTTCGCTGTCATACGGCATGCTTATAAACTTGTCCATCATCTATTTACGCAATTAACTGCATTTTCTTGTGTTTTATTTTCGTTGTATAATTTCATGCATTTAACTGCCAAATAAAGTGCAAATAGTTGCGCACTTTAACTGCTGCAATGGCCGAACATAATTCAACTGTCATGCGAACACTTTTTATTTCTTCCTCACAGTGGTCACGCAAACCAATTCACTTCCACTTAAGGGTCGCAGAGAGTTGCGTGCTATCTAAATGACCCGCCCCGCCGGCTATCGCAGCAATGAGCTTTCACAGAAATAATCAGCTGGCCATAAAGTTGTCGCACATAGTAGTAGCTGAAGTGTGGCATTGCAAACAATTGTCTGAATATGGGTTGCTCATTCCAAATACTTGTGTTTGTATACGAGTAGGTGTGTTATATACTTTTTATTTGCTATTTGAATCCCCAATTCAATTCCCTCAACTGGTTAATAATAGTGTAAGAGTGTGTACTAAAATGCAAGAAATCATCACACATTGTTCTGCGTCAGACTTAAGGATCCTGCATTATACATTGACTACCAAAGTGCTGACATCATGTCGTACTGACGTGCTGACGTGCTGACATTTTTAATGCAACATTCATGAATGTTTACGAGTATATTTATGTGCAACAATGGCAGTCAGCAGTTAATTGCTCATTAAATGCAAAGTTATAAGAAACATTGTTTCAAGCATTATCGCATGACGAATGACTAACGAACGGACATGTGTAGTACAAACATTTCTTAAAAGTAAGTATGCTCGATCAAAATCAAAGAAAATGTCATTTGTTAACGCAGCGTAATAATTCACCAAAAAGAAGTATTTGAGAAATCTGTATTTATATAGCGAAACAATTTCTATTAAGGATTCTTCAATGCTTCTTTTATTAAACGAAATGCGCAAAAATGAATAAAAGTGTGTTACTGTAATGACATCATTGTAGTGTAACAAATCAGTTCACAAATATGGCATCGCATTCTTTAAGATTATAACATTTGTATACTCCGAAATTTATGTAATGTCAAAAATGGTTTCGCAATAAACCCAAACTGGAACAATAATATTGACAATGAAAGCAAAATGAGAACAAAAGCTTGTGTTTGCGCCCATTCTTTGCGAGTATTCAGTTCGCAGAAGCTTATTTCCAATTCCGTTCTCGGTTCGAGAATTAAAAACACCTTCTGTATTGGTTTGTTTTTGATAGAGAAGGCCAATTAGTTTTCTGCTAGGAGGCTTTCTGCTTATCGTTCTTTTTCTATTTAAAATGTTTCCATAAATATTTGTATTACATTCTCTTTGAAAACCATTTCCTGAGCACTCCCAACAGTTTTGTTATTAATTTTGTTTTTGTCTTCGTAATCGCATAGCGTTTAGACGCTTCTTATTTGTTTTCGTAATATAGAAACTTTTCTCGTATCAAATTTATTTGCAGGATTATTATTGCAGTCGATGATTATTATTTTCTTTTATTGATATTGAAGCACATACTTATGTTATTATTATTGATATCGATGTTGATATAATTGTTCTTCTTCGTATGTTACACTTAGTTGGAATCTAAACGAAAGTCGGGTTTGTAAAGTAAATCTTGCTGATAAGAAAGGCCTGAAATTTTCTATTACTGAGAAAAAATTTTATGTTTTTTGTATATTTTACGCCCGAGTTTTTAATCAAGCAACTACGACGTGGCAACCAATTTCAAGATCTATTAAGGCATCGGTAGAGGGTCTTTATTTCCTTCCAAATGCTACTGACTGTAGAGTTTGAATTTGTTTTTTTTTCGTGAATTTGAAACTTTTCCTCTATGCCAGTTTCTGCTCTTTGTTTAAAACTGCGTTGAGTTTTTTTTGTTAGTAACTAGGTTAGAATAGAAAGGCGACTTTTGATATTTTCTGCAGGCTAACACCTTATCATGTTTTTAAGTGTTAAACTCAGGTGTTAAGGATGAAAGGAGGTAAGAGGGATGGAAGAATCTGTACCTTCTCGTAAGGTTTAAGGATACTGATTGTTTCTCAGTTTAAGTTCTTTAAATCAAAAGGAGGATAATTTTTTGAGGGGAGAGTATTTTCGGAATTATTCCAGTTCACATTGAATGTATTGTTTTCGACGGTTCGATTGCGGTAAGAAGTATTGGAGCTTGATTGTGTTATAGTGGGGATGGGATCGCTATTTTGTAGGTTTTTTTGAGTGAATTATGTTGCAGGAGAGTGTAACTGGCCTGAACAAATTGTGAGGTATGTGTGTTGAAAAATTAGTTTGGCTATTATTGTTTAGAACTGAAAGGTTTGAATTGCTTGGCGGTTAGAGAGCGCCATTACGAGCTCCAACAGTTGAAGTCGCCATAAAGGATTATTGCATTACTCAAATCATTATTACACATTAAAAATATTCTAATAAAAGTTTACAATTAAAATTATCATATTTCTGAATCTAGAAGTAGCATTTTATAAATGTGTTTTGCATGTTTTCTGAGTATGTTTTTGAATGTATCAGTTTTAGATATAATCAGTAAGATGCTTCGCAGAAACCAAACAATTCTCTTCGAGCATTAAATTTGTGCGGGCAAGAAAGAGTAAGGCGTTAATGTTAATGAAGACACTTGCTCTATCAAAGCTTTAATTTATAGGACTATTCTAGCAAGATAATACAATTTACTGGGGTATTAAAAATTACCATTCAGTAACCATTTAACCATATAACCATATCGTATTCTACGTTCATTGTAACCAGGTACATTTTGTAACCTGTGGAAGAGGAGTGAATTAAAAGAAGCTGTTTAGTTTTGTGTTGATAATTTAATAGTGTTGTTTCTTTAATTTTAACTTATAGAAAATCTTTAAGATAACGAGAAACTTATTATTTTGATAGGAAAACAAAATATACATATATTCACATTTATACATTTTCTGAAATTTTTTTTTGCTTTATGTCAAATCTCGTTGTCAAAATCTTGGATGTTGTCACTGTTTTGAAAAACTTTGTAACCAATGCTCTAGAATACCAAATTAACTTCCGGGTGTTATAAATACGTAACAAAATTTACTTTACCAGTAACAATGAGAAAATTAGTGTATGTACATACATACATACATATTAAGCAACTCATCATGTATGTACATACCAGTGCTGTGCATACGCTAAGCAACTCATCCCAACTTTCAATTAAGTGTCAAATGACTCTAAAATAAACAGTCATTTAATATTTATTGATAGCTTAGGTGAAAACAAAAATCATACGTAACAACAAAACTTGTACTTTATTCTTCTACAGTTAAATAAAAAACAAAAACAAAATCAACTCAATAATAGGCTGTGCATAATCTAATCAACTTTTCAATATTTTGTATAAGAGCCGTTATTTTTTATAACGGCAGCACATCTTTTGGGCATTGAGGCAATTAAATTTCTTAATGTAGGTTTTTCGATACTTCTCCATTCTTTTTTAAATCCTTTAAACAAGTTGTCTTTGCTTGTAAATCAACTTGACCCCAAGCGCCGTTTGACAATTGCAAACAAATTCTCGATAGGATTCAAGTCGGGTGATTGTGCCGGCCAATCAAGAACTTGAATCCTTTTCGTCCTAAACCAATCTTTAACTAACTTCGATGTGTGTTTCGGATCGTTATCCTGCTGAAACACCCAACGAAGTGGCATACGCCATTCTGCATAAGGGAGCATCTTTGTTTCTAAAATGTCCTTATACATAAAACGGTCCATTTTGTCCACTATTTTATGTACAGGGCCAAGCCGATTTCCCGAGAAGCATGTCCACACCATGACATTTCCTCCACCATGCTTGACAGTCTGTTTACAGTAACGTGGATGTAGTCGATCACCTTTCTGGCGCCTTACTGTACACATGCTATCTGAATTGAAAAGGTTCACTTTGACCTCATCGCTAAAAAGAACACTATTCCACTTTTCAACCGTCAAATCAATGTACTTCTTTGCGAATTCAAGACTAAAAAATACAAAAACAATATTGTTGTTGTTGTAGATGTTAATTAAAAATAACATACCGTTTCTTCATGTGTTTTTTCGTCAGCATTGGTTTTTTAACGGCCTGATAACTTTTTAAACCAAGTTTAATTGCATGTCTTCGTATGGTACTTGAATCGACATTCAAATTAAAAGTTGTTTTTATTTCTTTCGAAGATATGAATGGTTTTTTCTTAATCAACTTTTTAATATTAATGTCGTCACGATAGGAAATTTTTCGTGGTGGCGCAACTGTGTTTAGTGTTGCAACACTACCTGTTGTTTTAAATTTATTAATCCATCTTGAAACCATGGATTTATTAATATTTAATGACTTCGCTATAAGAGCTTGACATTTTCCAGCCTGGTACAATGAAATAGCGGAAGATTTGAATCTGTTATCGTACTGAACGCGCTGCATATTCAAATGTAATAATATTAACACAATTGAACCCTTGAGACGACTAAACTGCACTGATCTACTTAATGTGCGAAGCAAACAACTCAAAAGCATTGTAGAAGAACTGTTATCTAGTGTTAAAAGAGAATATTCAAATTTATTATAGTACAGTTGCTTAGATTATGCACAGCCTATTATTGAGTTGATTTTGTTTTTGTTTTTTATTTAACTGTAGAAGAATAAAGTACAAGTTTTGTTGTTACGTATGATTTTTGTTTTCACCTAAGCTATCAATAAATATGAAAACGTTTACCTGATGACTATTTATTTTAGAGTCATTTGACACTTTATTGAAAGTTGGGATGAGTTGCTTAGCGTATGCACAGCACTTATGTCTTAAATTGCAAGTAATATGGCCAAATGGTTCACCGATTAAATACCCTATTAATTTTGTACCATGAATATATGTGTGTAAGTAAATGAGCACTGCAAATGGTAAATGCTTGCAACAGAGTCACAAAACATGCGAAAACTTAGAGATATGTGCAAGTACATTAATATAGATGGCAACAGAAGGTGGCACATATGGACTACCCATACATATACCACACTATGCACTATGTATGTATGTGTATAGTAATCAGGTCCCTCTTGCGCTGAGGGCACCGATCGACCACAGGCAATATCATCAGAAACAGAAATCAGGTCGTTTAGTGAATTTGCTACGTGGCGAGCCAATGTCCCCACATTGTATCGCATTTGTAGTGACATTTTGACAGTGTCTACCGAATATGGCACAAACGCAATCATCGTCTTCTAAGCGAAATCGACGCATATAAAATATAAGCTATCTCATCATTGTCTATGCCGTTAGGTGTTGCCAGCTTTTTGATTTCAAAAAGCACCAAAAGCAAGGAATATTGTGTTTTTCCTTACAAAGGCGCGATTCATTTTTTTTTTTAATAAGTTTTTTCATATGAAACAAAAATAATCAAAAAATTCGCTGCATTTATTTAAGTCGCTTATAATGTAAAATAGTATTTAAAAATGAATTACATGCAAATCCTTTAATTTTTTTTAACTCAAAGAAGATTTCATTTAAGTTTAGAGTCTCGCTGCTACTGACGACGCCTAGCAAAAAATCAAAATTTTCTTAAAAGAAGAATTAAGGAAGAAGTAAAATTTGTTCAGCGACTTCCTTGACATTAATGTGTTCTTTTCTTTTGCAAAAAAAATCCCCTTTTATCCGCGTCCTGATTTCCAGAGTACAAAACACTGCACTTAGTCTGAAAAGCAGTGAGTTGGCAATGCTGCTTGTCTTCGTGTCTTCGTCAGTGCCATTGTGTGATTGTGACACAGCAATTCTAATAATCGCATTAGCTTCTATTGGCCCGTTTAGCTTAATAAGAAATGTATGTACTCTAAGGCAGAAAACAAGCACATACATTCCATTGAAGATTCATAGATGACTGCCTAAGCATTTTAGGCATACACCAACACACATATATACATATGTTTGGTATGTGTATACCTATATACTTATAAACATACATACTATACAGACTCATCTTAAAATCGCACAATATATTTATATACATTTATTTTTCTTTTATTGAATTTGTATTATAATCTATATATATGCAATAGCTTTCTGCGGTTTTGAATCGATTAACAACTAGTGCCGAAATAGTCGTAAACTAGTTCTGAAAGTATTTCAAAATAGTCTATGAATCATTCTTGGAATGAACGCGAAGTAGTAGTTCTTAAACAGTCCCGCTTAAGTCTAAAATGGTGCAGAGCAAGTCACGAAATACTTCCGAAAAATTCGTATAATAGTCCTGATTTCACACTGAAATAGTATCGCAATAGTCCTAGACATTTCTCGAAATTATCCTGATCTAGTCAAAACGAAGGTCCAGTAATTTCTCTAAGCAAATAATTAAACGAGCCTAGAAAAGTTGTTTCCACTACTTTTCAAAGAAGACGAACTTAGTAATTAAATAAATATAGTCAAAATCTCGCAATAGAAAGTGCGGTAATGTTTGAGGTGTATGATTTGCAAATGTATTATAAATTCTAGTATGTGCGTTAATGTGTTCAAGCTGGTGTACTCATGTACACACATGCGGGGACGGATCTATGGGGGGAGGGGGATATGAGGGAAATTACCAGCTTGTGCATTGGAAACCTTGGAAAGTTGTGACAAATATTTTTATCCAACCATTCCCCTTTACTAAGAATATTTTGTGGAATTTGTGTCACAAGCAACAAAAAATACTGGTCGGTATAGCACTACTCCATATTCATCATGATATTGTAGTGAAACCAGAAGGTATCGTCGAACGGTTTGCAAACCTTGGAGCACACCGAATGGTTTTGTAATTCGTGTTTCAGTAGTCAGCTATTTTTCGTCTATTAATTATTTAATAAGAGTATATTTTTTACAAGATGGTGAGGTTCTGCCATCCATGCAATAAGATATACCAAAAATAAATTTTATCTTATAACTTGAAAGATGATTTAAAATTTTTTTAAATATGTGTAAAAGGTGTTTGAACTAAAATAAAATGTGATAACTACATATGTCATATCTAGACCCGAAAATTGTTTGACACATAGTGTCCCCCCCCCAAAAAATAAGCGATCCGCCCCTGACACATGTTTCACAATCATATAATTAACTAGACAATATGCAAAGAAGTAAATATGTATATTAACGTTTAAGTATGTGAGTATTTGGCAATATTTAGTGTAATAGATTTTCACGATTATGACAAAGCTATGATTGGATTTGGCTAGCAAAGCCTTTCAACACACTCAATACATGCACACACATCTAAACATACATATCTACTTAATCGAAATTTCTATGTGTATTACAATACCGCTACAAGGCGGAGCGAAACATAGCTGCGACCACCATCGTCTGTATTTCGCTCATAGCCGCAGGTTTAACTACTCAATTCGGTTGACCACATATTCAATTCGCCTGTTTGCAGGTTTTGCCTGATGCTGAGAGATTACACAGCTGGACGCTGGCTGGCTATTATGCCACACGCAAAAGCCACAGTTTAATTACAACCGAAGCTAGTGGCTAATCATTTTCCGAAATTATGTTGAGCTTCTGCTTTAAAAGCTTCAAAATTATTGTAATTAAATTATAAATGTAAACATACCATAGGTAGTAAATAGTGACTAAATTCGTTCATATTTGTCAAAGTGTGCGAGTAATTAATATAGTTCGTCTGATGCAGATGAAGTAGGGTTTGATTGTGTTCAAAATTATTAAAATATGTTTATCAATGTGTGTCATTTTCTTTTTAATAAAAATTACAAATATTTTGTAATTAACACATTTCCTAATTGTAGTGGTTGCCAAAACAGGTATCGTATAAATCAAATGTTATCGAACTATTGCCAATTTTTTTATACATATTACAATGTTGTTAACACAAAATGCGAATCAATGTAATCGTTATTCGTTTCAATTCAAAGTTAGAATTTAGAAAAAGAAAATGGATAGAAAATTTTTGCAAACATTATGAGCTTTTTTTTTGGGTTTTCCTCTGCAACTTTTATGTGACAAGAAACACTAACTTTAGTTTATAAACTGCAATTGTTTATGATGGTCTGTTTGCGAACTCACCAAATGAAATCCACATAAAGAGTTCGCCGCTAATTGTTAGTAGTTGCTTTAATAGTTTGCCTGAATTAAATCGTAATTCAGACCTAATTGAGCAATAAAGAGATGAAGTGTTATAGTATTAAATGGGTTTTCAATTAAAATATCGTTAAAGCTCTAACAAATGCTACTAAAAACAATTTTTTTTAATTTTATAAAAAAATGCAGAAAGCATAAATAAACAAGTGAGAAAAAGGCTATGCCGAAGGCTTCATACCTTTCATCAATGGGCGAATTGTATGAGAGCCATATGTTATAATTATTCGATATTATTATTTTGCCTGCTATAATAGTCCCAATAATAATTAATATTTGTGGAAAATTTCAGGTCTTTAGGGCTTTTCGTACTAATTGAAATATTTGAACAATCGGTTGTATGGCAGCTATATGTTATTTTTATCAGAGCTTAATGATTTTCGCAGCTAAAATAGTTGTCCTAATAGCTATTAGTTTTGCAAAATTTCAAGACCTTAGCTGATGAAATGAAGGAGTTTTGGCCGAAAATGCAATATCTGAGCAATCGGTTGTATGGCAGCTATATTTTATATTAATCCAATATGATTTTCACTACTACATTAGTTCTCACTATTACCTATTCTTTGTGCAAAATTTAAGACTTTAAATGGAGGGGTTTTCGTGCTAAAAGAAATATCTGAACAATAAGTTATTTGGGAGCTATATGTTATGTATCTTTGATCTATAAGATTTTCACTGGTCTTATAGAACTTAGTATAGCGGACCTTCTTGCATAATTTCAGAGTTATAGCTTTTAAAATGACAAAGTCATGAAGTAAAATATGAAATCTGAACAATCGTCTCTTATATACGTTATAGTCGTCCGATCTGGCCGGTAACGACAAATGTCTAATAAATTGTAAAAAGGCATCTGACTGCCAAGTTTTATTAAAATAGCTCAAAAACAGAGGGACTAGTTTGCGTTCAAACAGACGGACAGCCGGACAGACAGACAAACGGACAGACACACAGACAGACGGACATGGCTAAATCGATTTATCTCGTCACTCTGATCATATGGGTATACTTTTTGATGGGTCTAACTCTTCTCGTTCTTACAAACATCGGACCAAAGTTAATATACCATTTCCTTGAAAGGTATAAAAATACATCTAAATTTCGAACTTTTTAAAAAAAATTTTTTTAAATATTTGGGGTATGCAGATATGTAGCTTATTTTATTTTAGTAGAACAATGTGCAAATTTTGTTGTTTTGTTGCTACGAATTACCACTGATTTTTGACACTTTGTTTACTGAGGCTCTTTAGCAATTCCCTCCATATATGTAAATAAGAAAATTTAAGTTGTGCTATAATATATGAACCGATTATATTTATGAATTTTAAAATATATTGTCATATTTTATAATTGCAAATATTTTTTTATTTATAAAATAGTTCATTCTTTAAAGAAAACAATATAAACGCCAGTAACAAACTTAATATAAAACGTATGTGATTACGAATTATTGTTAGTACACATAATAAAGCAAAAGAAACTGTAAGATTTCATAAACTGAAGCTGCTCGTTGATTTTTTTATAATTTTTTCGTCTCATGCTCTACCATATATTTAACACAAAAAAATCTCAAAAATAAGCAGTTATTTTATGTTCATTAAAACTTGCAATTTATTTTACCAAAATTGAATAATCTATTCAATTAAATTCTCGAAAATTTTGATTTTCTTAGTTCGAATTTTGTAAGAATTTTGAGTAACTTGAGTTTGTTAGGTTTTCGTTATAAAATTAACTACACTTTAATTTATAAATTAAGGAAACATAAAAAAATTAAAAATTAATTTCAAACGTCGTCACTTAGTCGGTGTGCTACAGTTTTGAATACACTTCAATGCAAGCATTTCGATATTTTTGTCGAAATGAAAGCAAAAAATCAGGAGTCAACCTGTTGTTTCTTAAATGTGCTGGCAATGGTGGAAGGTCGTAGTCGTTGCTGAGAGCCCTCAGCATTATTCGCAGATATTGCCTTGTTTGAAAGTGAAAAACCATTTTTTTCTAAATCAGTAAATAACTTTCGTACGACTATCTGAAATTTTCATGAACTTTCTGAGGCACCTTAAATAGATATAAACGATCTCGCCTGAGCAATATCTAAATATGAAATACGCTCTCTTATAAAATGACTTTAATTTTTCTCCGGTTCTGCATTCCAGAATTCCAATAAACTGCGCACCCCAGAAGGGATGCAACTACTATCCTTAACCGTTGTAGTGCAAATAAAAACAAGTCGTAACCAACTTCAACGAGCTTTGTACTCTTCAACTTATTTTATTCACTAATAGTGTACGCCTTGCTTCGGAAGCATAGCAGCAGTGGTCAATAAATTGACTGATATTAATATATAACATACATATATGTATGTATGTATCTACGTAAATCGAAATAGATGCAAACAAACACACACACATACGCTACAAAAGGTTTATCTATATTTGATAAATCGTTTGAAATACCCAGCTGTTCGATACACATACATACATACATACAAATATATTTTTGCATATAACTAAAAAGAATATTTATATTTGCGCATATATTTCCATATCATCGGGATTTGTTTGCTATGCCTTAAATTACATGCTGTCTTACCCATGTTTATTGGCCATTCTGGCAATACATAAACGCACACACTCACACATACACACACATGCACACACATGCACACCAATATTTACTAAGCTGACATATTTAATTGGTGGAAGACAGCATCAACAATAAACGTTTTGCCTTTTTATGGACACCATTTTGGCTTCAATGTGTAACTCACTCCGCTAGCGTCTGTTTGGTCCAAGTTAAACGCTCGTTTCCCTATCCAATCACTCCTGCCATCGCTTGTACAGCAGAAGTCATGCATCTGTAATAATATCCGTAGGGTATTTATTGATTGATTTACACCCTGTATAAAGCTGCTGCTGTGGTCCCACAATTTTATTTTTTTATTTCTAATTTGGTTGCCTTTGTCCAGTATGCAACTCGACGTCCTCTGGTAAGTCAGTCATACAAGCTGCTATGACGCATCGATTGATGACCATTAGATATGTGTGAGTATGTGTGCATGCAATATGTGTCTGTGTGTGTGTGTGTGTGTATATTTTAATAGTACTTTACTCATATTATACATATCTGCTGTGTTTTGTATTTTGGCTCTCTTTTGTTTTTTATATTTAGCATATCTCTTGTCTCAGCTTTATTGATGAAGGACTAACAAAGGCATACTCACATGGTGGTGTTATGTACATACATGCATACTTACATACTCGCATATGTATATTGCAGAAACACATTTTCAATTTTGCAATGAACTACTCCACTAGCCACTGTCACCTTCTTTTGCCTTTTTTCCAACTTCAGCTGCTGCTAACCCACTGACATTGCCCTGCATATCTGCGGGTTTCACTTTGTTCCTCTACCACTGTTGTGTCCTCGTTTTGTGTTTCTTCGTTTGCTCGCACATATTTAAGGATAATAATGATTGGTTTTTATTGGACTTATTGAATTCGTGCATGTGCATTATACATATATACACATATATGTATATGGACTGCTGCTTACAAACGTACATATGTATGTGGTGCTTATCACAATTATACAACATCCAGATATTAATTTAATATGACTGCTTGGTTTGTTTTTTTTTTCAATGATATTTAATATTTCGTTAATTTAATACAAAAAAACATCATTCTACATATAAAAAAAACTATATGAAACTAAAAAAAAAAAGTAACTATAAAAGTAAGTTGCGTACGTATAAAGGCTCATAACTCGAGAATGGAATGTCCGGTTTAAGTAGACTTTTTATTAGCTGTATTAGTCCTTGCCCAAGGAAAATTGTTATGGATGGAAAACCTCGATAGGTGGCGCTGGTGTAACTAAAAATAATAATTATATTCCAATTGCAATCATATTCTTTACATGTATTGGTAAGGGGAATTAAAATTAATTAGATAGGTGGCGCTGCAGTCGAGTTATTTATTAAAGTCGTATTACTGAACACATTTTGATGAAATTTATGTCGTGTTCTACTCGAACGACGAAAAGTTGTATGGAAACTATACATCTTAACTGAGACAAAGAAATATTGCTTTTATATTCATCAAAGCTGGATTTTTAGCTTTGAAAATTTGCCAGAAGTATAAAGAAAAGTAGGAAGCTACGTAAACCTTTGCGAAATTTACACGAATAAATGTACCACTGAATTCAAAAAGTGTTTCATTTACTTCTTGTATATTTTGGGCGGGACGAAGTTCGTGGGATCTTTTAGTTTTATATAAATTTATTAGTAATTTTAATGCGCATTGTATCTATCTTCTTTGCTAATTTTTCGACTTTGGTCTTAAGCATTTTCAGTACTTATAAAAAAATATATTTTTTTAGTCCCGACTGAATTCGAAACATCCGGAAATAAAAAAAGGCAATACCTATAAAGAAAATTTTATATTAATTTTATTTTGCCTTAGGCGCGGAAAAATAATATTTTCTATAAATTAAAGGCAAATAAACTATATAAAAAAAATGTTAATGGGCTACTAAACTGCTTCCTGAAAGAAAAAAATCTAAAATAAAAATTGCTTTTTATATTTAATATTCAAATAAGGTAACAATGATTTTTGATCTGGAATTTTATAGAGTATGTAATTTTATATTACATAGTATTTTATATGTAAAAAAAAATTGTTAAAAATCTACAGTAATTTGTAGTCACTTAAAATTAGTATTAAAAAATACACACAATTTAAAGGACTTTAAATTTGAATGCGGAAAGAGATACTTCTAAAAAAGTTGTAAAGAAGCTCAAAATATTTACGAAAATTCATTTAATTATTTCAGGTAATTAATGAAATTTAAAACTTTGTTTTCTTAAGGATTTCGTTCTGTATTTTAATTGAAAAAGTATTATAATATAAAATAAGTTTTTGTTAAGTTTAAATGATTTACAGTTGAAAAAAATTAACAACAGTTTTAGTGGTAGAAGTTATTGACTTCTAATAAATTAAATAAAACAAAAATGAATAGTTAAAAACTTTTCCAATTTGCGGGTGACGTATAACTCGGATAATCACTATGCAAAGTAGTTGTTCACACATACATACGAGTATGTACATATGTATATACGAGTATGTGGTTTAAATAGTAGGATAACAGCTTCGCTTTTATTGTCTACTTCTACTTTTAATACAAGCGTACATAAACACACATATAGTATACATATGTATGCGTGTGTGTGTGTTTTTCTATGTTTCCACATTGCTGCCTGAGCTGCTCTGCAAGTGATACTCAATACTCGTTCTCGACTAATGGCAGCTTTGTTGAGGCAAATGCGAGTATTTTGCATCATTTTGAGCATTAAAATGAAAAATGTTATGGTTATTTGCTCGTTGTTCATATAAAAATGTCAAATAATTTCAGATATTTTTGGAAAGTTATTACTTCTACATACACTTTTAAAGGCCATAAGTGTATAGAAGTGAATACATATGTACGTACGTTGTTATTGAAAATATACTAACAATAAAAAATAATTTTATTAAAAATTTTTATTTAATCTCTGCACAAAGCATAGATATTCATTTCGTGGTCATTAAATTGTTTTTGTACAGAATATAATACTAACAATAAAGTGGAAACAGGCAACCATTCTCTTGTTATGGCAATATTGGTAAGGTAATATCACATTATGCGAATGATTTTAATTTATTTTTTCTTAATGCCAGATGTGTTTTTACATATGCAAAATTATTTTAAAATATAAAGTATTGGTAAATGTTCTACATAAAATTCGAAATGTGTATACGATTCATGAAAGTTTAAGTTGGTTAATATTCAAATTAAAGCATCATTAAAACTTCAAGAAAATAATATTAAAATTTCTTTAAATAAAAGCAAATACAAAAAGTTTAAAAATGTATTTTAATGCAAAAGAAAAAATTTAAATTTTGGCTTTATTGAACATGATTTTTATATAAATATTTTTATTTTAAATTACGTTTTTTTTTTCAGTCTAATGCTTGCAGTTTTATTATCAATAATAGTTAATTGAGGAACAGGAAATTTTTTGGAAATGGTTAAGTAATGCAATTGCACTTACCTTAATTTGACAATAATTTTTTCATGGCTGAAAAATGGGTTGTATGTTGGGCAAGGAATATCATTTCCTTGCAAGGTTGTGAGATATTTTTTAGTTTGATTTAAAACAACTTTATTCTTGGTATTCTTGACTTGCTATAATTGTTAGTTTTCTTTCCATTCGTTGCTACTTGGGCAAGGATTTTGAAATTTAATTTTATTATAATTCCTACGCTTAGTGTATTATATTTTGATTAAAAGTGGAAACCTTTGCGGGACCTTGGAAATGGCCTTGTCATTTTTAACAGCAAATAGGGGCTTTTTGTTAACGTTTTGTTCTCAATCAAAAAGTAATTTGTGCAGTGTGTTATTATTAGAGCCTGGGGGTTGCGGCAGTCTGGTGAGGGCTTCTAGAATTTTAGTAGCTAAAAGACCGCTATATGGTTAAGATTACAAATTTAACTCTTGACATTAAAAAAACACCGTTAACAATACTGAGAGCTCAAATTATTTTGTTGTTCCGACCGAAAATTATACTGACACAGATTTGACAGAAAATTCGTAGTAAATTGTGCATTGAAGCTGTACCCGCCTTAGACCCAATACCTGTTGCACCTCTTTTTTTGGTTGTTGTTGGCTCTTCCGAAAGATAATACAATAATATACACTATGTTCACAAAATATAGCACAAACACATATTGAAACAATAAAAATATATTTTTTTAATTGTATAAAATATGTAGTAATAATTTATCAAAACTTCATCAAAATTTCGAATTTCAAAAAAACTTTTTTTAAATTTTTCAAATCTATTCTAGTAAAACAAAGTGCAAGTTTCTAGTGGCTACGAATAAACACTAATTTTTGAAAAATATTTTACTAACGCTCTTTCGCAATTCCTTCCATATAAAAAATAATCGCGGTTTTGTGTTATGTGGAGAAAATTGCCAGTAAAAAAATTGTCAAAAATCAGTAATGCATAACTTACAGAGACCTAAAATTTGTAGTACTAAATTCAAATTTTTTTTTTTATTTTGAAAGTTCGAAATTTTATAAAATTTTGTTCAAATATTGCAAATTTTGTAAATATTTAAAAAAATGTTTGTTTACATTTTTTCTTAGAGATAAACCATATTTTATTTGAAGAATAATTTTTGTGAGTTAGAATAAAAATAAAGTGCCCAAAAGGCAAATTCAGGAAAACAAAAGGTCTCGAGTAAACACAGCAAAGTACAACACTTGTTGTTGAAGAAATGTCTAGCTTTTACACACTTGAAATTAAGTAAGCAGATTACTGAACGTTTTTCTTTTCCTAAAAATTTTACTTTTTAACCAAAGATTGGCAAAATGTTTTCCGACTTTCAACTAAATATTTATCTTTAGGCTGCTATAAAAAATCAACGCTCTTCATAATTTGCTTTGCTCATAAATAATTTAATGTTTCCACATACGTTTTTGAACCTTGAACTTGACACACCACACACACACACACACACATATGTCACTCACACACGGGCGCTTGCCAAAAGACATGTCCCAAAAAAATACAGCAAATTACACCGACAGCAGCACTACACTCATATCATCATTTCATCATTAGCTGGTGCAAACTTTCCGAGAAATTTTCAATTCACCACAACGACGAGACGCCATTTGTGTCGCTTGCTTGTCAGCGGTAATCAGCAGCAGCGAAATAAACTTAACCGCGGCGCGTTGTGGCGCCTGCTGCTTAGACTCATTTGTCGCCACAAAAAAAAAAAACACAAAAAATGTCGCTAACGCGCTGCTATACGACTGTGACTAACATAATTCACTGCCACACACACACACACACACACTTTTGAACATATGGAAATCCATACATCACTCGCACGCAAACTTAACCGCATTCACGTTCTTGCAGATCACTTGATGCCAAATGCGCAACGTTCTTTTGCGGCCGCCGAAGCGCTGCTGCTGTAGTTGTGGCGTTGATTGCTGGGTGCGGAGGTGACTGATGCCAATGGTAGTGTCGTTACGCTGAAATTTCAGTGCTTATCCTTAAAATGTTTACACACATTAGTGCGTGTGCGTGTGTGTGTGGTTGTTGCTTGTTTGCGTGTGTACGTTAGCCGCCACATGCACGTAGGCACAATATGTGACATTGCGGTGTTTTTGGTATTTGACGCAAACAACTAGCACACCGAATCACACAAAGGCGGAGTGAATTTCTACCAGATGCATGTATGTATGTATGTATGTTGAAATGTTGCTTTGGCGTCAGCAGCTCCATGTCATCTGCCTACATTGTCATGCAACACTGCAGCGACGCATTACAACACCTCTTGTCTCATAGGTGACACAGTGCGTGGGTTGTGGAAAGTTTTTAGGAGTTTGTAGACAAAGCGCCTTTTGTGTGTGTTTGTGTGCGTGTGTGGGAGCAGTCACGTCTTAACCGCGCAATATTTAACATTGTTTTGTCAAAGTAAGTCACAAAAAAATTTAAGATGTGTAACGGGCGATTCATTTCGTGGTACTTTCTAGTACAAAGTTCTTAATAGAGCGTCCAACCGCGAGGTATTTTTGTCGACATTTCCTCATGGTTGACATAGACCTGCACGTTAAAAACTTTGACTTCTTGGAAAGCTTGCAGAAATTTCACTATTTTCGAACCAAACCTCCATAATTTTTTTTTCCTTATTGCATAAAAATTCCCAGTAATTCAAGAGCTGCCAGTATTCTTCTGCCATATTTCCCTAGAAAAGATACCATCATAATTTAATTGTGAATAAGGACATGTTAACGAGCCACTTGATGACTAAAATTAAAACTCAAAGTCTCGTCAACATTTGATTCCAAACAAGATCACGTTGCTTGCCACATAGCTCGTTAAATCAGGGCTTTTCTGTGAGAATGCATCAGTAAAAGTCTATTTAAAAGCTGCGTGCCAGTGAATAGGGCGTCTAGAACAAGTTGGACTATTTCTTTTATGACTACATATTTCATGCTATGATCAAAAAGAGCGTAAATTAAAAAATGTTTGAAGGTTTCACATTTAAGGCGCCAATTAACCTCTAATGAATCAAAAAATATTAAACTCTAAATTGATCTTCTAGTTTTTAATTGAATTTGTATTGAGTCTTAATATAAATGTCATCCTTTGCTTTTATTCATCAACAGATAAACAGTATCAATTGTCGCTAGTTTCTTTAAGGTTCAATATTGAATTCGTTTTTTAAATACAGATTGTTTATTAAATTCAAAAGTTTAATTACAGATCACATAGCTAAAACGTTTTGGAATTTCCAAAATTGGCTCTTTAAATATGTGTTATGCCAACGAAATGTTACAAACAAAAAATTTTAATTTTCAACACAGTTTAACAAAAATCTTAAATGTTCCAGTTTCAAAGGGTAAAATTACGCGTTTTTTTTAAAGAGTTTTGAAAATTTTGTTGTGTATAAAATTCAGTAGTTCTTTTAATTTTTACTACAATAAAGTCTTTTTATTAAAAAAAAATCGAATATTTAAGTATGGTAAAAAATATTTATAATTAACCAGAGTTGAAAAAAATATATAACTGAGAGGCTATGAAATTTAGAGGTGCGAGCAAAAAAGAAAATTTTAGTAGAAATACTGACAAAGAAACTAAAAATTAGCGTGATGATGAATGTTTCGATCTCAAAGCGCTTCACACGTAGGAAATTGGCAATTTTGTATGTGGAAGTACAGGTAGACTTTATAGAAGGGTTTTTTTTTTAGACGTGTGCTTTTCAATGAGGCAATGCTTTTTTCGGAGTTGGTCTTTTTGACAGCTGTTACTTAATTTATAATAGGAAACATTTATTTGGTACAAGGGCGGTTTGATAAATCAGTAACTTTTTGAATTTTCCCACGCAAAAGGTAGTAGTATCTATTAGTACACTACTTTAAAAATTCGAGCAAACTGAGTAACTTAGTTTATACTTGATAGACATTAAAAGCAGATAACCTCTTGACTTTTAACAAAAATGGAAATAAGTGAATTTTGGGCGCTGATTAAGCACTATACATATTTTGCGTGAAAAAACTATCACCAAAACCAAGGAAAGGCTTGGCAAATACTATGGGAACACTGCACCATCAATTTCAATGGTTAAGAAGTGATTTACTGAGTTTCATTGTGTTCATTTCAAAGAGGTCGTAATACCAGAAGTGAAAGATATTGGATGAGCAGATAATGAGGCGGCTGAGGCTGTAGGTAACTCAACTGAGCGTGTACATCACACACTCGAGCATAAGTGCAGGTGCAGACTAAGCCCCACGGGACTATTTCCTATTTCCAAACCTGAAGAAATGGCTGGGTGGTTAGAAGTTTGGGTCAAAAGAAAAGGTCATCACAGAAACAAACGTCTATTTTGATAGTATAGAGAAAGGCATTAATTTGGTATGTACAAAGACATTGGAAAAACGCTGGACTAAAGGTATAGAGTTAAAAGGAGATTATATTAAGAAATATAACACTTTTTTGCGAAACAAATATATTTTGTTCAAAAAGTCACTGACTTATTAAACCGATGCATTTCGCATTACGTACATAATTTTGTTCAAATGCGTTGAAATGAGTCATTTCAGTAATGCCAATTTGAATGGAGAAATGCGGCCATAATGTTACAGTCAAGGGGGAACGCTATAGAGTCATGATTTATGAGCTTTTCGTGCCAGAATTGGAGGACGTTGATGTGGACGATATTTGGTTCCAACAAGGCGGCGCTACATAACATACAGCCAACGAAACAATCAATTTATTGAAGGTAACTTTTGGTGAGCACATTATTTTGGGTCGTGGGTCTGTGGCGTGGCCTGCAAGATCGTGCGAATTAACACCGCTGAACTATTTTTTTTGGGGTTATGTGAATTCGCTTGTCTATGCAGATAAACTTGAGACGATTGACGCCTTGAAAGAGAATATTCGGTACGTTATTGCTGACATACGGCCCCAATTGCTGCAAAAAGTGGTCGAAAATTGCAATTTATTTGAGTTAGCTGCGGCGGTCACTTGCCCGAAATCATTCCTTAAACATAATGGCAAACCCTTATGTTTATAATAAAGCTAAATTCTTGGCCATAGCATTAAATTATATGCGTTTTATTTCTTCTTAAAAACCACATGTCTAAAAAAAAACACCCTTTATATGCAGGTATCTCCACGACAGCTTGGTAGTAGTATACCAGCAATCAACATTCACTTTACGTTCGTCGTCTCGCCACGTTCAGGGTAAAACTCAATTATGAACTCTCGGTTTTAGTATTGTTTTTCCATTTGTTTGCCGTTGTTCAACGTCACCGAGGGGAAATGATTCTGATTCCTCTAGAATTTTGTTATATGAAATTTCCATATTTGTGGTTATGACATTGCAACAACAAAGCGTAGATACATAACAAACGCAATAGTAATTTGAGAACAACTGCAATAAAAATAAAATAAAAACACTTCTGCAACTATGCAATGTGTAAGTCACCAAGGCAAGCGCCTTTGACAGTTAGAAGTTGAAGGGTTTGCCGCAAAGCAAGCGAGGCATGTGAATGACATTCTGTTGCGCTGCGCAGTGATTTTGTTTTGTGTTTGGGTACGTGAGTGTGTAGACAAATCCAAAGATGGCTATGCATATGTCTGAATATATACTTGTGTATGTACATATATGTATATATATCATATTTTTTGCGTAGGTAGTGGTGGGAGTTGATAGTGCTTTATTTTCTATGCATAACTTGGAAGATTTTGAGTTAGCGAGTTAATATCGTTACTCGATATTTTGAGTAAAAAGAATATTTTTTTGGGTTACACTGAAATGTGCACTCTTTATTCATAATCGTTAACTAGCGCAAAGATTTTTTTAAATATACTTATTTACTCGTTATACTTTTGTGATATTTTCATTATGAAACCTCTGTATTTAAAATTCGCTCAAGATTTATTGTGCAATTTTTTTAAGTGTAGCGATCAAAGTTGTAAATGAAATTTAAAATCTTGACACTGTGGATGTTCATTTGCATTCTTTTCAGAAAAAAAATTTCTTGATACTTTCAATCGATCCTGTGACTTATTCTTATATTTACAAACATAAAGTATTCTTTCTGGAGAAATATGGAAGCTTATATTTTATAAAAATGTCAAATATCAATGACTTTTTTTTTGATTTGTTACAAAGTTGGACACTTCAGTTTGTGTGGTCTTTTTTAGGGTGCCTGATTCCGATACAAAAATTTAGCTGACAAATAATAGCATGAGATAAATGAAAGCTAAACGTTTGAAATTTTTCAATTTCGGCTGTTTTAAATTTATATTAATGAAATAAAAAAAAGTGTATAGCAGTTGTATGCAAGAAATTGCGAAGCCTTTAAATCGCAAAATAATAATTTCGATATCTGACTGCAGAGTTTTGACTTTGCTGCATTTCAGAAGGTGCTTATTATAAAAAAAACTTTTTTTTAAACTTTGATAATGACCTAAAAATGGTTAAGAAAATAGCTTGTAGGTATTTTAAATCTTTATCAAATCCTTATCTTTATATACACTTTTAGTTTTCAACACCCAATAACCGTACGCAAAAATCAAATCAGAATACGCGTAAAAATTAAGTAGAAAGCGTTAATAGCAATAATGTTACTCATACGCCCCGGCGAACAGCTGTAATATATTTATCTACATACATACATATATCAGAGCTATAAAATAAATGTGAATTCATTTGAAATTTTTAGCCGATTATTTTTTAATACTAATTCGTCACTTAAAACCCGTAACCAGGTGCAAAGAAAAATGTTTTTTTTTTTATTATATAAATTTGTACTTCAGTGTGAAATAGCAGGTAAGCTTGACGTTTGAATATGCAAGATGGACAGTAGATAACAGAAGAAGGTGAATTTCAGTTCATCTTCATAGTCCGCTCTCTTATTTATCATTTATTGCCAGAAATGGCTAAACATACCTGATGCTATGACAAGCGATAGAGAAAATGAAGGTATGAGCTAGCAAATTTTATAAGCAGCAGCCCTTTCACCAAATAAGTGCGGAAATGTATGTGGCTCGAACCCTGCGTTGGGTTTCTTTTTTAACAAAGACCTTAGAAAGTGCTGGAAAAAAGCTGAGTCTTTTTGAATAAGAAAATTTTTTTCAATAAGCATTTCTTGAAAGTGTTTGCGTTTCTTTAGAGGTGTAGACAGAGAGCCTAGAGGCGCTTTCTTTTATCGCAAAAATATGTTACATTCTTACATTGTAACTCTTTTTTTATACTGTGTCTTACTTTTACAGTGCGCTAAGTATAAATTTCGGTTGAATTTTTTTACAGCGTGGTTGCGTTCCCAGTTTCGAGTAGAGTAAAATTTAAATAAAAATAGAAATCTAACAAAAATCCACATAAATAAAAGCTTTTTTTTAAGAACAAAAATGCTACACTTCACTTTAAACATAATTTAATTTTAATAAAGCGTCAGAAAAAATTCAATTACTTAAAAAATAACTATCAACCAAACTTTTAAGTTTGCAAAAATTAATTTCTGCTGGCTAAAAAGGACTTAAATTTAATATTGTAAATTAAAATAATACCCGTTGACACCTTATTTCAATTAATTTACATCCATGCACCCTTACAGCTTAAACTCGTAATTAAGTATAATACATACATATGTACATATATGAAATCCTATAAAATTACAAAATATTTTCCACACTTTTGCCTGCAGTGTTGACACTTTCGATGCTTGTCATAGTAAGTGCAAAAATAAATTAATATGTGACTCATCATTCGCAAAAGAAAACAGAAAAAAAGAGTCATTACGAAATTATCTTATTAACACATAGCACGAAAAGTTTTGGCACAAGACCTCGCCCAAAAAAAAAATCTATTATTTTTAATATTATTATTTTGTGTTATTAAAAAGGCAATTATGCATAAAAATGAATAAAAGTAGCACTCGAACCTCTGCTGGCGCAGTTGAGGCTGCACAAATATAAATCAACGTCCATTACATAAATATGAAAAATAATAAAATCAGAAGCCATATCGCAATATAGAAAGAGCACTTTAGACGTCAATCAATTAGCTGATTGCGTACTGCGAGTAGTACTTATACATTATACACAAATTAAAATGATAGATAATAACATATTGAAAAGCAGGGTATGAAAAAAAAAAAATACGAGCGCAATTAGCAAGCTCACTTTAATAAAATAATAATAAATGCGGATAAAGTAATAAAACCATGACCAGAAGTGCTCTAATTGAGATATTTATTTGTGGGGCGGATTTACGTGTTTTTGTTTGATTAAATAAACATATATGTATGTATACATATGCACACATATTTGCAAAGTGTAATGAATGAATAAGTGATGGTACCACACTATCATCAAATAAATTCTTTATTTGCAAAGGTCGCTGCTATTTCAGAGTGTAAATTATTCCTATTAACATTTGATTATTCATCGAAATAATATATCGTGATTGATAATTATGTATAGTATACTTAAAAGCCTTCCGTGTTTGATTTCTAGAATTTTAATTGAATAAACGGATAAATGGAAAGTAATCAAGCAAAGAATAATCATTTTTGAATTTCGAAATTTTTTGTTGTATTAATAGTTAGCATAATCACTTTTGATTTTCGAAACTTCTTTCTTTTATGATTAGTTAGACTTTTCTGTTGTTTTTGTTTTTTTTAATTTTTCCAACAAAAATTGGCCTTTAGCTCACTTAAAAATAAATAATAAAATAAACTGGTCAAAGAAAAAAAAAAAACAAGAAAAAGGGTCTAACTTAATTCATTCATTTATCATCATAGATTAATCGCTGTCCGATTAGTCAAAAATCCTGAATAATTGCTATTAGTTTTCTATTTATGTAAAGTCCATATGTAGAAGTAGACGAAAATTTCTAATATATAAACACTTTTTTATTTACTTCGAAAGACAACTCAAAGGGAAATTAATAAATTTGCTCACATTTCAATTAACTTCCTTTATTGTGTAAACGGTTGTTACTGAGGATCTGCTTAGATATTACTGAACCGATTGTCAATAGTTTTTTATTTATTTTTTTGGTACTCCCTCCTGTTGCCACGATGTATTGCTTTAGATTTACGTACAAATGTTTTAAGAAAAGCATTAATGTATGGTATATTAGAACATAGAGATTCGAAAGGAAAAAAATTTGTATTAACTTTTAGTAGGTCAGTATGCATTTATGGCACAACCGCTTAGAAGTGTATGTGAGAATGAGATCATAATTTTATAAAAAAAAAAATGTTGATATCATTCGTAAACCGCCATACATGTTTTCTAAAAAAAATACATCATTCCCGCTATCCATCACTTGTTCTAGTCCAAACTTCTTAAAAATTGGTAGAGTCATCGGATCTTCCAAGAAAAACAGTCACATCTATCAATGTTTATATATTAGGCTCTTTAAAACTGAGTTAAACAGGCTTATTTCATTGAACTCAAATCTCATTCCTGATCCCAAAGTACGCATATAGTATTTCTTATTGCTTTTATTTAATATGTATTGTTTTTATAGTTATTTAAATACTCGAATATCTATAATGATTGTGATAAGTTTTCACTAATTGCTAGTAATTTTTAATATCTTTTGAATAATTTGTTTTTAATAATATTTTAAAATTAGTTCATCAGGAATGTAGCAAACATTTTCGAAGAACTTAAAAGATAAGCCACACTTACATCTGCAGATCTCACTTAGCTAGCTAAAAATCCTAATTTTCGCGGATAATAATCACATTAATTTAAATAAAAAACAAAAAGAAATTTCACGGCATTTTTGTCTTTGAAACTCAAATCAGTAGTAAGAAACAACATTGAAAAACATTGCGTCTTTTTTAATTAAATATATTGCACAAAGCAGTTTGTTATTTATAGAAATCAACCATAAAATTTAGCTGTTTAATAAAGTTTCTAATGAGGCGATGAAGTGAAATCAATATTCTCATACATATGCCACCCAAACAAATATTTGCTAACGAAGCCAGCGTTTTAGTGAATACATATATCGACGGTTGCCAATGTCAAAGCCAAAAAACTTTGGACGACGTGTCTGTCGTGTGTGTTTAATCAACAAGCAAAAATGCTAGCAAATAGACACACGAAAACAGTATTTGTGTAACCGCATTTGTTTACTACATTTTGAATGCATACATACATACATATATTCATATACGTACACATACATACATACATACATGTATACACGCTTACATGAGAATATATTGAGGCTTATTATTTTATGTGTTTGGGTGTGTGTGTGTATGTACGCTGTTGGAAAGAGGTGACATTTTTGATGCCAACAATTGATTGCAGCCATTTGCCAGATCTGTTTTTATATACATATATACAAGTTTTTCCGCGTATCTGCCAATCAACCCAGTAATCAATTCACGTTTGGTTCAAGCGCATTTGCGTTATAAATAAGAACCTACCCAGTAGGGAAAAAAGTTAAAGAGTATTTAAAAGAGTATTTATACGCGGATAATCTAAATTTCTCATAATTGTTTTGAGTAGAAACCTTACTTTTTATATACATTTTTTTGGTTATCTTGCCCGTTACTGGCCAAATATTTTATATTTTCTTCCTTACTTAAGTAATATGTATTCTAATTGTGAAAAAGAACGACCAATGAAGGCGGCTTTCAAAATATGAGCTTTGCAGAAAACTTCAAGCACTTGGCTTAATTGTACAAATTCTTAAATTGGGTGCAAAGTGAGAAAAAGAAATGCGGCCGGAGGAACATATTCTTAGAAAGTAAATAACAAATGTGACGAATAGAAATTGAAAAAACACCACGATAAAAAAACAGCGAGGTTGGGAAATATCGATTTTTGCGAGCATCGCTGTTTGCCAAAATCAATTCTTCCGAATCCCTTTCTATAACAAAAACCAATGTTTCAAAAATTTACATAACAAATAATTTATTGCTAGATAGATCCAGCGATTAAATTTGTTAAATAACAACAGGTTTTAAACTATATTTGGTTTTAAGGAGCATCTGCGGTCAGAAATTAGTTGTCCATCGGAACATGCGTTCCGATTCGCAGGATGTGACTAACACACACATACATATATCGTGTGTATATGTTTCTTAGAATATCTTCGTCGTTATGCTAAAAATTAAATTCATTAATTTTCATTTCTTAACAATATAGATGCAATATCTGACCTCTTTGTAGTTGCTTTCGCTGCAATTTGAGTATTCAATTTTCTAGCACAATTAACTATCAATTGTAAGCATTTTACTGGAAAACAAATTGCAAATAATTATAGGAAAAACAAATTGTGAAAATGTGTCAATAAGTGGTCGTGAAAAAATTAGTAAACAGAGAGTACTTTCTTTGACATTATTTCCCTTTATTTTTTTTACCAGATGTTTAATTTCTAATTTCCTATTTGGCAGTTTTTGCCTAGCTTTACTATTTTACAATAACATACACATATTTTACAATATATTCAAACGCATAACGACGCATAACAAAATATGTTTCCATGTATTTGTGTATGCAATTAAGTCCATTTACTTTATTGACTGTTTGATTTGTGACAGTCAAAAATAAATCAAAGACAATTAAGCTTGAATGGATACTTGATGTAGTACTAGGTTTTTGCTTTTGCTTTCTATGTATGCAAGTGTGTGCATGTGTGCAGGAACGTGTGCAGGACTCAGTCCACGGGGGTGGGGTTCTGAATTGAAATTTAATATACGAATAACGTTTGATAAATACGATTCCCTTCTTTTCATATACATTAATTTGCCCACGTGGGGTTTAAACCCCCAAAAATCCCCGTGCATACGGGCCTGCATGTGTGGTGTGCTGCCAAAACTAATGCAAATGGATGTTTGTGTATGAAATTTCTTTTACAGCGAAATTCATTTAACAAAAATACAATTAGTGATTTGCCTTTAGTTTTGCTGCGGCAATTAATGGAATTTAATTATTTATAAATTTAAAAAAAAAAATATTAATTATGTGCTTAAAGGCTTTACTCAAATTATTTTCGACAGCAAATGCATACTTGATTTATGTGATTTTAGAATTTCATATTATCTAGTTTAACTGTTTTGAATAGAAAGCAGAGTTTTCCGAGAAATGTTTATTTGAAGTGTATCTTTAGTTTAAATTGATTTCAATATAAAATCATGTAAGATATATATCCACACGCACATGTATATGCATTTATTTTTAACGAATATTTTGCTAATTGGATTATCGAAATCGGTTAGTTTTTAAAGAAGTTATGTACATTTAAGGTTGGCGCTTTGAAAGAAAATGTTGCACAATTTATAAGTGTCGTTAAAAACAAGCTTCAGAAAATCACTTACAACTTTTTCGTTAATAAACAAAAATGCATTTTTAAGAGCGAACGAATATTGCTCCATCGCATGAATCACATACATTGTTTGTTTTTTTTTTCCAGTTTTGACGATGCTTTTTAGGGCGACTGATCGGCACAAATAAAAAAAAAATTAAATAAATCAACCTGTGTTATTTTACAAATGGCTTAAAATTCCAAATTAGGAGAAAAAAATAAATTTTATTAAAAATGTGCAAATATGTAAAAAGTTCTTATTTAACTTTTTAAGTTACGAGTATATGGACAAATACTTAAAAAAAACATTATTCTATTTTAACTTATTCATAGTTTTTTTGGATAACATTTAAATGAAAAATTTAATTTTTTTTCATTTTCCTGATATCCTTCCTAATGGATTGTTTGTTGTTAAATTGTTTTTAAATTTCATTTTTAATATTTAAAAATACTAAAGAAAATTATTGTTTGTTTATTTTTCTGTTGGCCTAGTAAATGTTAATTTTAAAATTTTTATTGAGCTCAAGGCCAGTTTATGGAAGATTTTTGTGAAAAAAGATCAACAGTGGTTATGAAAAATAAATTTAATTAATTTAATAAAAAGAAGTCTGATGAGGAAATGTGGTGATTTCCGAAATAGTACTATAATTTCTACCATTAAAAAACTGTTGTTGTTTTTTCACAAAAATCTTGTATAAACTGGCCTTGAGCTCAATAAAAATTGTAAAATTAAAAAAATTATTTTTAATACTTGAACACGTGTAACTAAAGGATTTCGGGTCAATGTATCATAAAACAATACTTAATTTTAGATTTCACCTCACAAAGATGTTGCTGTTCTGCGAAAAATAGTACATTTTCTACTCATTTAAAAAAATCTTTTTTTTATTAAGTAACAAACAGTTACAGCTTGCACAGGGCATCGATAGACAATTTTTGTATGAACTATAGTGACATCTGAAAGTGGTCAAATTAAAAAATAAATATTATAATAGGATTTTTTGACCCCAAAAACCTTTAGTTGCACTTGTTCAATGATAAATTAAAACTGCAAAATTTTTTTTTTTTACAATTGCCGGTTGCTGGACAAACCATGTATTGTAGAGAAAACCTAGGGTGACCCGAAAATTCTGACTTCTGATTCGGATTCAGCATACCCAAAAGCTTTATAAACCGTTCAGAAACACGGAGGGGTTTTTAAAATCTTCAATTTTGTTATACCGTGTTATTGGAATGCATCCTCTCATTTTTATATTAGCATTTCTCTTCGCATTATCTATGCATAAATCTCAAAAAGAATATATTAAAATCCCCATAAACATCTGTGCTTAATATTTGTGAATTGTAAACTGCTAAAACACTGTTAAAATTATGTTATGTTTAATTTCATTGGCTACAAAATATGTACTTAACTACGGATTAGAAGCACCACCTCGAGATATTCGAATTTCAGGCTGCTGCATTGTGTTGTATTTATAACGTTTACATTTTTATATGTTTAAAATCACTAAAATAAAATTGTATGTTTAAAAGTAGCTACAAAAAAAAACTTTAATTGCAGCAGTTGAAACAAATACGGAATTACAATCATCGCAAAATCGGTGCCAAACTTGCTTACGACACACTTTTCGCTGAGTCAAACTCGCTTGCCAACTATTTTAACCACAACGCTGTTCTCCACCTACCCACCTACACACACACACACACACACACACACACACACACAAACAAACAGTAAAACTGTACTTGCTATCATTTTGCACTTAAATAATTTTATTTGCAAATGCAGCGCTGACTCCACAGCGCTCCACATCCACCTGCGCAGCGATGTCTTTAATGTGTCAATGCGAGTGAAATGCGTTCATACGCCCTATATTTGAAAACATTACGCAGTTGTTTTTGTTGCTATCGTATGACAATTTTGTGAATTTTGCGCGCTGCAGCTGTTTCTCCTGGCGCAAGGAGGACTTTTTTAAGTTGCGCCTTGTTTGTTGTTAACACCAGAAAATGTCGTTTCGTCAGCAACAATGCAACAGCATGTGCAGCAGCAATGTGCGCCCTTAGCTTCTTTATCCACAAACTCACACACGAAGCCACACATACACACACGCAAACACACATTTGCATTCGTTATCAAAGTATTTGCCTCACGCACATTGTTGCCACACAAGTGGTGGCAACATTTGCATTGCTGCGCTGCGCTTCACAGCTGCCTGCTGCAAGTTTTTAGATAAGAACAAAACAACTGCTGCCACTGAACTGTGGCACACACACACTCACACACCAACACAACTACTCTTAGTGCGGCAGAAAGTTTAACTTTCGTTGTGTGTGTTGTTTGCTAATTGTTGGCGTTGTTGTTGTTGCGTTTACACGAAACGCTTGGAGTTTGTCTCCGGCTGTTGTTGAGCGTCTCTAATTGATAGTAGTGAGTGCATTCACATGTGCGCTATTTTTGCCACATTTTGTAGCAACGCCAACAACGAGCAGAAGTACAAAAAAAAATATAAAAAAATTACGCCATGCGCCACAAACCTACATACATACATACTATACATACATACCGTGCAACGTGCCACATGCCATCTCGCGCGCTCTTCACAATGCTTGCTCCAGCATTATTATGTACTTTTTAAGTAGCAATTTGTTGTGCTACATGTTGCGTAATTGCATGACTGCGGGCGGGTGTGTGTGTGTGTGTAATTTTTGGGTGGCACTGTCTGTTTGATGCGTGCATAATTTAGTTAGAGGAATTTTTAATGACACAAAATGGAAGGAAAATCTTGTGAAATTATGTGTGCGAGTGCGAGAAGAAGTGCGGGTGTGATTGTGTATGAATTAGTGTTCTTAGTTGGAAACTTCTTTCTATACCTGTTTTGCTGCAATTTTAGAACTTTGCTGGATATTATAGCCGCACATTTTTTTGCCAAGTTTTCAAAATTTATTTTGTATTTTGTTATTACAAGACCAGCATTTTTGAAACAGAGGCCGTAAAAGCATAAGTTAAAAATTTTGTGGGAAATTAAAAAAAAAATAATCATCAAATTCCTCACATTCTTTTTTTTTTTTGAGACTTTTTGTAATAATTTTGAAAATGTGCAATTTCAAATTTTATTGTTTGAAAATATTTTTTACTGACGCAAGCTATTTTTTACTAAAAAGAAATTGCGGAATAGCCCCAGTTAAAAAAATATGAAAAATCAACTGCGATGTGCAGTCATTTAAGACTTACAGTTTTTAAAACAAAAATATTACATATTACAATTCTACATAACTGAATACCAAAAGAAAGTTTAGGAAAAAATTTGGTTTAGTATGCTCAAAGTTTGAAATTTGAGTTTCTTTGACTTTCGCTTTAATTTAATTTAATTTTTGAAAAAAATTTCCGACAGTGACGAATAAATTTCCAAAAAATGTATTTATGTTGTAATATTTATGTAATTATTCGAGTTAAAGTAAAGTAAGTGCAAGAAAATGTTTGTTGATTATTATTGTTTAATATTGCTTATGTTTATTATGTTCATAATAAATAGACTCCCTGAAGAAGATGTGAATATGCATCGAAACGCGTTGGAGGAAAATATAAACATTTGTTTATTCTCTATAACCGGCCGTTAAGCTCCAATTTAAATTAAAAAAAAAACGGAATTAAACTTAAAACTTGTCCCTAAAATATTGTTATCAAATTTCCGACTTTGTTAAACAGTTTTTCTTCACACAAAACATTATAATATGCGAATTAAAAAACTTTAAAAAACTAACGCTAAGCTATTGGAAACTTTTACTTTTTAAAACCAAAATTGAATAGCCTACAAAATCAATTACTCTAAACTATTCTTAAAGAAAATTTGGAAAAAAATGTGTCTATTTTTGAAAATTAGTTGAATAATGCACAGTTTAGGGGCTTGAATACGGCTCTCAAGAAATATCGCAACAAATATTTTTCATTATTTCTGTTGCTCGAAAAGAACTTTGCCGTTGCTGTAAATTTTCTGGAAAAAATAACTAAATAACAGCCGCACTTGATTGTAGTAAGTTGTCAAGGAAAATGAGAAAATAACAACAGCTCACACATCGTAAGCTAATCTGAGCCTGTTTAGATGCTGGTTTAGTTTAGCGTTATGTGGTGGCCAGGGTTCGACTCCTGCGGAAGTCGTGATGAAAGATGTCTGATGAGGAGATGTGGTGATCTACGAAATAATACTATAACTTCGACCGCTTTTGCAATAAAAATTGGCCTTTAGCTCATTGAAAACAAATAATGATATGCAAGCTATTTTTTCTTGAGTTCTTCAGAATGCTTTAAGAATTTTTTTTAGAAGAAAATTGCTTTTTCATTTCTTGAGTGCCATTTCATATGAATTTTTGATTTTCTTTAGAGCTGTGTTCTAAGCTTAACTGAAAAACTAATAAAGTACCTTTTTTAACAAAATGGTCAAAAACCTCTGAGTTTCCAAAGATTTGAAGAATTTTCTTTCATATAACCAGTTAAAAAATTGCATTTAACCTTTGAAGCTAATAAACCTTTGCAATCACGGTATATGTGTACAAAATTTCTTAATGTTCTGGAAATAAATGCAAGAAAATGTCTGGGTTGCCTTCGTTTACAATTAGGGAAGATATATTGTGTTGGTAACGCTATGAAAGTTAAAAAAAAAACGAAAGGAAGTTCTCTATTAATTACCAGATCCTTAGGATATACGCTTCATTTGCCACTCATATTTTTATAAACATAAAACGCATTCATTTCGAAATAAGTAAATAAATAAATAAAAATAAGTAAATATTAAAGTCATTAGGGTTAGAAAAAGATTTCCGAATAACTTAGTTTCACCTTTTAATGTTTAATATAGTTTACGGGTGTAGTTATGGTTTCCAACATGTACTTAGAGAATAGATTCGAAGAGATTTGTACCCGTCCACTACATTGTCGATTGGTGAAGCAAGAAATTATGCCTATAAACTCTTAACAAAAAAAAATGTACTTTGTGATTCTGGGTTATGAACTTTTAAAAGAATTCGAACGCGCCTTCAAGCGATCATGCGGCATCTAAATATATATTACAATAAGGAAAAGTAAAGTAATATTTATTCAATTGTTTTTCGGAAGCCTTCAGAGTAGCGCATATAATTACAAGCCACTGAATGAAGCAAACTTTTCATTTCGACAATCTAAGCTCCAGTATTCAACTCCAACCAAAGTCTTTTTGTGCACTCAAAATTGATGATTTGTCTGCCTTATAACCTCGCTTTTCACCCACTGATATTAAGAACAATACATTTATTTGGCAAGCATTTTTTTACTCCACAACAGCTTGTAAAATTCTTATAAAGGCCATGTTTTACGGTGGTAAAATGTTTCAAAAGCTATATGTGTGCAATAGTGTATTAATAATTATGAAAACTATTTCTAAAAACAACTAAAAAAGCAGGATAATTTGCCATACAAGCCTATATTCCAGTTTCGTATATATAGATCAAAGATGACAGGGTGGTTTTTAGCACTAATAATAAGGAAGATACTTCTCTTTTCAAAACAACGCCTACTCACCTTAAAAAAAAAGTGAATATAAATACAATTAGAAAATAACAGGTATGGTTTTTTATAAAATGTATTTATCTATAATAATATGAATTAATTAAAATTTTTACAAAGAAATATTTTGCAACTGAAGTATTTTATAAAAAAAATATAAAAGCACTTAACAAACGAGAAGCTAATCCATAATTGCTCACAACAAAAAAATTAATGTTTTTTTTTTAATTTTTTAATAAATGCATTTATATATGTATACACAAACCTACATACGTATTAATGAGCGTTGGCAAGTGTGCGTTGGCAGTTCCTTTTCACTATCACACATGTGAACAAAGCACATCGACACCATTAACTGAACTTGGCAGAGATTCGTTAAAGCCAAACCAACACACACACACATACAAAGAAGCCCAAAACAGTAGCGAATATTGCTGACAGTGAACAGCCATTTGATTGTGTTGTGCCATTATCTTTGGCGCTTTCTACACTTGCAACTTAAATGAACTGCCCTCTGTGGGACTCACTTTCATTGGGTAGCGCTGTTATTTTCGTTATATCCTTGCTTGCTGGCTATTTGGCCTGCTGTCACTTTTTGATAAGGGTACTTTGAGTGCAGTTTGTGAGTTTGGGTCTCTCTTGGCGTGCCACAAAGCGCTGCAGCAAATGATGTCGTTATTAGCGTGAAGTTCGGCTATGCGTGTCTGCATTAAAAGTTTGCAGTTTGAGATTTTTTTTTGTGATTTTGGGGTTGACAGCTTTGTTTTTTTGTTGTTTTTTTTTTTTGAAACAGCAAAAAGCTTCTAGTTTTCGCGTCCCTCAAATGTTTTGAAAATTTCGGACCGAGACTTGACCACAAAGTTGGTCGCCAATGTGCGAATGGCGCGCGGTTGTTTTGACAATTCAAACGTATCAAAAAAAAAAAAAAAACGACGGTCAGCGTTGAAAATGCATTTGGGAAATGTGCGCGACAAATAAGCTTGCTCCAATGTAAGTCGACGAGTATAGAGGAAAATACAAATTTAAATTAAATGTTAATCAAAAATAAATATATAATTATTTTATAAAATTTTTTCTTTCCGTTTTTTTCTAGCTAAAAGTATTTATATGTTTTGCATCAACCTTTTCTTTGTTGCTATTAGAAAAAAGCTTTTAGTGAAAATAAATACGATTTTCGGTGTCTAATACTTGCACTCTTGCATTATTGATTCTTTTTTCAGCACTCACACCACTGTTTCACTTTCGGTTGATAGCTTTTTTCACTTGTGAACATTTAAGCGCTCGGAGTCAAAACTTGGTCAGGTCCATTTGAGAAAGATTCGGGAAAAGCTTGCCATCCCAATTTGGAACTATTAAATAACAACTTCATAACCGTTCCAATACTTGTTTGGTATTATTTCGGAACAAGTTCGCGACATTTTGAGGCCCATGTTTGTGTCTGGTTCTGGATCATTATCAGGGTAATCACAAAATTGTCTCGAAATATGAAATGGGAAAGAAAAGAAAATGGTTAAGATATTTGAAAGAATTTTTAATTACATTATTTTTGTCATAAAATATTTTTTCAGGTTTTCCAGAATTCTGTTATGCCTCTGAATTTAGGAAGATATAAGTATGTACATACATTTATTTGTCACTTACGAGTTTAAAATATGAAAATGTAAACGTAATTAACTTGCGATATAAAACGACTACAGTTTTAGTAGGCTGTCACATTTAATATGAAATGTGTGTTTTTATCACTCCGCAAATATAATCAAGAGCATTGATTTTCTCTAGTACAATTCTTCACTGGATGTCATAACATCAGACATCGTTTTAAAAAATGATAAAATAAAAAATATGTATAATGAAAATGCTACGAACTATCTTGGTACGGATGAAGTCGAATTTATTGCAGTTATTTTAAATTACGCCCAGAGGTTCAGTGCTAATATGTTCACTAAAAAGTTTGATGAGGCTGTAAAAGTGCCATTGCAGACATACAAATCTAATTTGAAAAGAGTTCTTATTACACAAAGAGCAATTTTTTTTTTGCTTAAATAGTTGTCTACACTTACTGGCATATTAATGCCAAAAAAACCTTTCGCAAGGCTGATGTAGCTGCTTATTCGAAATTCAATTTCAAGGAAACAAGGTGAAAGAAACATCTTAGTCATTGGTGCAATTTTTCTTCTAATGAGAAATCTCTTCTTTTCTGCAAGGATAAATGTTCTCTCGCCACTTTACTGGGCCGAGGTAGTTGTGGGAAACTTGAACTTGGGAAAGGAAGAGCTGTCTTAATGTCGCTGCCTCAGTTCGTTCATGTAACTATTTTTTAACGACTATTTCAAGCTGTCGTCATTCGCTTCTAATGTATGTCTGTAATTTTGCGAGTAGGTTTTTTAATTATTTATTTATTGAAATATTTTTAGCTGTCATTTAGCGAGAGAAAACATATCAAACCAGTTGACTATAACTTGCTGACAGCGAAAGCTACCTCATCAGCCGAATAAGAGTTGTTCATTGAGTTACAGAAATGAGCTACTGGAAGCGGAGGGTAAGTTGAAGAAGAGTCTGCTTGTCTAGCAGAATTCTAAGATTGCGAATGAAAAATCCCAGTATAGAGTAAAAAGGGTTGCCTTCACTTTTGCGACTTTTGGAACAAAAGCCTTACCAACCCATTTGCTGATAGAACGAACCTGACTAGAAGAGTTGGTGTTTCTGTTGGGAACTCTTCAGCAGAAATTAAGAATTTGACAACACTGAAGTGCATTCAAAGCCATAGTGACCGCAATAGAAAAAGCTGTCCGTAATTATATTCACATTGCAAAGCTGATATTATAAAAACGGTCAGCACAGGTCGTTCCTGAAATATGTCGTTATTTCCTTAGCAAGCTGTGATTAGCCATTTGTTTAGCTTTCTAATACGCTCACTAACATTCTCCTCATTAACCTTTTTTTATTTTTAGCTTTAATAATAATAATAATAATTTGACGCTTACACTATGTAGCTCCGTGAGATATTCAAGAACAAAAACTTAAACTTGCCAATCTTATAAAATACAATTTTATGATAACTATAAAAAAAAGGAATGTATGAAAAACTTTGGTACACATGACATTAAAATGCCGAATATTTAATCAAAAAAGCTTTTGTAATATATTCTAATTAATAAAATATTTGCTCATTTATTGATAATAAAGCATTTCTCCTGTACTGTGCCGTGAAAAATTTATTTAATTAGTTCAATGTAAATCTAAAACTAAATTATTTTCCAAGCATTAATTATTACCAATCAAACATATTCAATCAAGGTATAATTATATTTCCACAAATAGCTGCAGTAAATAAATAATCAAATGGCAGTTAGTAGCATTTGCTTACAATTACTGCCAGCAAGATACACACCGAACAATCCGCTACTTTATATACATAGAAATATGTATGTTTGTATATAAAATCCACACAGGTGCTTACAAATTTAAAAACATACATTTGCTTCAAAGTATATGTATCGATATTAAATGGCAATAAATCCAATTATTGGGTTGCCAATTTTAGTCATTCATAACAGGCTTACGAAAATGCTACCAAATTACGCTATTAAGCTTTAATGACAGTGACAATAACAACAAATGCTTAATCATTACTTTATAATGTTCAAAATACAGCTCACACAAATAGGTAGGTTGATTGTTGTATTTTAGCTTTCATATGTGTGTGTGTGTGTGTGTGTGTGTGTTTTTGCATTGCAATGGCAATCATGGCATAAATATGCCTTACTTGATTGTTGCAATTGTCGCAGATGCCACATTGAAATTACAAATGCAAACACACGAACACATCCACACAGATACGCCCAAACAAATAAACAAGGCTATACATTACCCGCAAATACCAGGAAAATGTATAAATTTTGAAACAAGTGACTGTATGAATGTGTGAATGAGTGATCGAATGGATGGCAATGAGATTGAGTATGTAAATGAAAATGAAGTGAATGCTCTACGCACTAAAGCTGCCATTGAAGATGTGGTTGCAATGGCAATCAAGCGAACAGTCAGTAAATAAACTAATGAATGAATAAAGTGGCAGAAGACCGCCTCCAGATGCCAGCCACCAACCATCAGCCACCAGCCACCAGCCACCAGCCACCAGCCAACAAACGTCCGCCCGTCTTAGCCAACACTGTTTGCGGTGCAAACAAAATAGCTGTGCAAATATATAATCGATTTGAGGGTTTTGTAAATGCCTAAACGACGCACGACGACGACAGGTAAATTAGCTAGTAGGCGGCCTGGCAAAACAATTTCGCAAATCGAGAAATTCTGCCAAATTGGCAAACAAGCGGTGGCGTCGTTGGCGGCAAATGCACAAACAACAGCAAAAACACACATAGCCTGAGTGGCAGTCGTGCAGTGAAAATTAAAATGAAAATAAGCTTCGCAAAACATCCAATTTCAGCACTACATACTTAGCGAGTGTATTGGAACTAGTGCAGAATGTATGCAGGGTGATTCAATGTGTACTCTGTTCGTTCCAAACGTTTTTTATTACAGTCTGAAATTTTTTATGAAATAATATAATAATATAATAACTATGGAAAGAGAAATCTTTTTAAGCAAAAACTTTGACATTTCTATCAAAAATGCTAACTATAAGAGAGTGAGACCATATTTTTTAAGTTTTCAAAAAAAAAAAAAAAAAATTATCTGGACAGTTTTAGGACTTATTTACCACTACGTCGAGATTAGTGTTATTGAGTGGATTTAATGTAGAAATGGTCCCAAACTAATCCTGAAGCGTTCCAATGTTCTGTAGCCTTTAACTGGTCACAAAAAAGTCCGGTACATTATCCCGAAAATGCATTAAACTTGTCTCGAATGGACATTTGTGACTGAAGGTTTTCGGGTCAAGGCAGTCAAGAAATTTTTTATGAAATAATATAATAATATGATAATATGGAAAGAGAAATCTTTTTAAGCAAAAACTTTGACATTTCTATCAAAAATTCTAACTATGAGAGAGTGAGACCATATTTTTTAAGTTTTCAAAAAAAAAAGAAAATTATCTGAACAGTTTTAGGACTTATTTACCACTACGTCGAGATTACTGTTATTGAGTGGATTTAATGTAGAAATGGTCCCAAACTAATCCTGAAGTGTTCCAATGTTCTGTAGCCTTTAACTGGTCACAAAAAAATCCGTTACATTATCCCGAAAATTCATTAAACTTGTTTCGAAATGGTCTCGCAGTAGTCTAAAATAAATCGCGAACTACTCTCAAAATTGTGTCGAGAAATTCCCGAACTTTTGCCGAACTAGTCACGCAATGGTTTCATACTAGTTTCAAAATATTGAATTTTGGAACGATTTTCGTCATCCCTTGTCAAGTGTGGTTTTAAGACAAGCCGGTTTCGGCGTTGTGCCATCTTTAGTGTCGTATTTCGTTCTTCGTAGTTTCAAAATACTTCCCATAAAGTTGTGCTATTAAAATTCATGTGGGTGTGGTGTGCCTCTTGTTTACTAATTAGGAAAGAAGTACTTACTTTCAAACCATCTTAAAACCACCTAACACTGAAATGGTTTAGAACTGGTTCCATGTATCAACAGAGGGAGAAAATTATCACTACTTAAGATAGCAGCGCATTGCAAGCGGCATTGGCCACTTTTCGGGAATATATCTTCCAACTGAATGATTGAGAAATCATTAAATATCCACATCAATAATAATACAGTACATCAAAATTTAGGATTTCAAAAATATTTAATCCTTTTTTTCTCAACGGTGTCTAAAGATTTTGGATCCTCTGAATCCGTATCAGAAGTCAGAATTATCGGGGCACTCTAGGGTTTTCGTTGAGTACGTTGTTTGTCCAGATACTGGCATTTGTAACAGAAGGTTTTCGGGTCAAGGCAGTGCACCCTTAAGTGTGTATCAGAATTTTACGATATCCATATTTTGCCACATTTTTACTTAAGTTTTATTTAATTTTATATAAATTTAAATATTTTTTAGCTAAACTATATTTCATTATCTAATAAAAAGCTAATAATTTAAGTTTCTAGCTTTATAAAAGTTCAATACAAACTTTTTTTAAAATTCATAAATTTTAAAAGAAAAAAAATTTAGTACTTTTTAAAGTACGCAGTTTCGTAGTTTATTGGTTTTTGGTACATTGATGTTTCAGTTTCAATTAGCTATTAAGAAGTAGTACAACCCCATAATTAGTTTCTTCTCCGCTAGTTTTAATCTAACGCGTTTAACTGCAGGGAGTTTATTGCTGAACGTTGTTTGGAGATCTGCGTGCTTGTGTGTGTGTGAGTGCTGGCAATTCATTAGTCACACATACTCAACTCATTTACCGGTGGACGTGTGTTTTGTTTTTGATTAATTTGATTGTGGTTAGCAGGTGACAACAATTCCAAAGAGCCGCAAGATGAAGCATTGTCGCTAATAAAATCTAATGACTTAAATATGTGTCTACTCGTACTTGTATGTACATACATTCAAATGTTCGTATGTATGTATGCGAAAGAGTGACAAACAAAATTACAAGATGCATTTGACCAGCGCCAAAGTGTCAATGCATATTTTATGGGTGTGCGTTTGTATGCGTTTACAATAGATTGGAGGCAATTCATTATCCAATAACAATAAAATGGTCAGCCGCCAGCTGACTGACTACAAGTGCGCTCTCTCTTCTCTCTCTCTCTCTCTCTGCTTCTCTCTTTTCTATCACCTTCACCCATTTGCAGTTATGTTGTTGACCGCTTGGCCCATTTATTTCGTGCTCAGGTAAGCATTCATGTCGTCAGTTGTTGCTGGTAATTACTTGTGCGGTCGGCCGATGCGAGCTATTTATGTCAACAAGCGTGTTACAAGCGCTGTTACCACCCGTCCCCATACAAACATACATATGTTGCACGTACTCTGGTTATGTGTGCTTGTTTTTTTTTTTTCAACAGCATCGCCAAATACAATGTACTCGTATGATGGCTATTGAGGGCGTTAAACTATTAATTATGCGCATTGGTTGAAGTTCATACCGCTTGTGGTGCTGCCGGTGTAGCTGGTGGGGCAACATGTGGTGGGCGGTTTCGATGGCATTTTACATTTTACACAACCTTTTAGCTGCTCAATTACGCATTCACTCAATAATACACGAGCAACGTGGTAAAACATTTTTAATTTGCGCGTAATGTTTATTAGATTAAAGAAAATGGAAATAAAAAATGTTAAATTTAATGTTGGTGGGGAGAATTAAAATGAAAGTATGGACCATGCTTGATAAATTTGCTTTTATGCGTAATACTAAGTGTGGTCTTATTCATTTTATCCAGTACTAAGTATATTTCTTCCAAATTTTTTTGGTCTTGGGGAAGTATTTTTACAGCTTCCTTCTTCTTTTGCTGCAGAGTACTCGTTAAACTTAAGCACCAATCAAACTGTAAGTGTCTCAACTCCGCGTCTCTTTGTAAAGTTGTCAACAAAAATCGATGAAATATTCTCTCATAATGCACGGTATTTCTTGCCAAAATCTTCTATGCTAGTGGTGTTTGCTAGTAAATTAAAAAATTTCGCCTTAAAGTTTTCCAAATTTAAGAACGTAAGTGACGCAAAAAATCCTTATAATATTTTTAAAAGAATGCGTATTACAGCGCATATTAATCTCTTGCACCAAAAGCTTTTATCCCTTTCGCAGAAGATTAATTATAAATTAAATTTATTGCATAAAAATATTATTCTAGTAAATACTTAAAAAAAAAAAGGTTTCACCATACCAGAATATTCCAGTTTAACCCGTTAGCCATACGTGCCAGTAACAGTTCGAAAAATTCAATACATTCACACATTTTACTTCGACTTAACTCTCTAAAAACCACCATTAAAACAAATTTTTATAAAAAATGTAGAAAACATTTATCAAACCTTCATGAAAATTCCGACCATTTTAAATAAAATTTTTAGAATTTTTTGGGGTATGCAGGTCGTAAGCTCAATCGATTTTAGTTCAACAAAGTGCAAGTTTCTAGTAGCTACGAATCACCACTAATTTTTGACAATTTTTTTACTAACGCTCTTTCGCAATACCTTCCATTTAAAAATTAAATGCGGTAGTACGTTATATAGAGGAAACTGGCAATAAAAAATTTAAAAAAATTAGTTGTAGACATTTCAAATTAAAATTTACTGAGCGAAAAAACTAAATACTCAAAAAATGATTAAAGATTTATTTTAGAAAGTTCGAAACATTGATAAAATGCTGTTAAATCATTATACATTTTGTAAATAATTTAGAAAGCGGGTGTTTCTGTTTTATCCTCGGGAATGAATCATATTTTACTTAAAGAAAATTTTGAATTAAATAAAGAAAACAAATTGTGATCGAGCGATGGAAAAAAATAGTTTTAAGCGATGACAATGCACGTTAAAAAAACAACTCAGATTTTATGGCGCCATTTTTTTTTTTGTTAAGTGTTTGACAAACGTTTAATTCATAGTTTTAACACCTTTGAATAATTCACAATAATATGCCACCTTTCGTAGTATCGATAAATATTAAAAATTCAAAAACTCTAAAATCCGACAGTTCTATTTACTGCGCAAAATCACGAAACAGAGACAAATTTTAAACTTAAAACATTTTTTTTATGATAACTTGTAATAATTAACATTATATAAACGAACGATACAACTTTAAAAAACTTAACAATTTTATAAAATGTTTATAAGAAGAATTGGTTTAATGTCATATTTGTGTTTGTTCAATAATAACATGAGCTGCAGCTTTTTTCCTAACAATAGTTATTTTCGACATTTGCAGAAAACATTGTTTTCTTGCAGATGTATTCTGATTGCCGTCAAACGGTGCGAGTTTTGTATTCTAAATAACTGATTGAATCTAGTATCTGTCGCTTCATTATAAGCTGTGACGATAATTCCTAGTTGGTCTTTTATTCCTACATCCATCACCTAACAGCAGCAGGAATATACACGTATGTGTGTTAAAATCACGTATGCAACCAAGCTGCAAATATCTTTGATTTAATAAGTGACAATTTAATAACATATTTGATTGATTATTATTTTTGCCAGAGTTTAAATTAAGTGTAGGTGTTTACAAAAAAAAGCTCGTAAACGAAATGTGTTCATAATATTCGATAAAGATGCTTATAAAATGAAGACAGGAAAGAAAGCTATATATATATATTTTTTAATTTTAATTAAAAATTCACAATGGTTTGAAATATAAATTCAAATTGCAATTTTACTCTTTTTAATTTATATTTTTGCACTCTAGAATTAAGCCCAGTTTCTGCTCCTATTATTTCCACTCAAGTTTAAGATTTTTTTATTCCCTTCAGGTATACTAATAATTATTAACTGTTTTCTTTAATAACATAAGCAAAAATTCAGAATTTTTTACGCCTTGAAACTTTTAAGGAGCTTTCCTTTTATCAGTATTTCTTCTTAAAACGGCAAGTTTTTTAACTAAAATCTTTGTTCTTTAGTAAAATCAATATTATTATTATATTTGTCTTTATTTATAACTTTTATTGTTAGTTAGTCATCCGTTATATAATTTCCATAATTGTTTCTTGTGCTATAAAAGGTGTTAAACTTTATTGTACTAATCGCTAGCTTAATAAATAAAATGAAATGTAGAAAGGAAAAAACGAAATGCAACCATAAATACACGGTTTATAAGTAATTTTTTTTTTGTGAAAAGACAAAATAAATAATTATTAATTGTAAAAAAATAAATAAAAAAATTTATAATTTTGGCTTATAACAATAACCATATCTGTTTTAAAGTCGTGGCAGTAAAAACAACCATCTAAAATAAAATTAATATGAAAAACACACGATAAGTTTAGTTGGCAATCAAAAAGCCCCAAAAGACTTTGATAACTTAAAATGAGAAATTCGTAACCAATATATTTTGGAAAATGCATAAACACTCAAAAGGCATTAACTTATCTGCCAATATGCCGCACCACCAAACAGTTAGCCAAAGGGGAAATACTTGTCTTGCGAAAATATTTTTTTCAATTTAAATTTCAATTTCTTTCACTTCCTACAACGCGATACACTGCTGCTGTTGCTGTTGAGCTTTGAGCGTCAGCATTTCAAACTTAAGCTGCCGTCTCTTGTCACAAAGTAGCATCTCCCGCTGCGCTGACCCACTGCCCCTTCTTCGCCGCTCTTTCAACATCGCTCCACTCCTTTAAGTTGCATCATTCGTTGACGGCAACTGCACTTAAATTACTTCAATTTAAGTTTTGTTGTCGTTTGTTGTTTTAGCTAAGTATTACTGCCACTGTTGTGTGCTCTGGTATTTCACGACATTGGTTTGATGTGACGCTACCACCCGCTAGGCTGCCATCGCACTGCACTTTCTGTTGCACTTGCCCCACCTCCACTGGCTGTTGTACGCCTTGTTGGCCAATGCTGTAAGCCAACTTCCTCTAAATTTCCGCTTCAACTTCCAACAATATCTCGTCCAAAATGCGGCATACGCTGGGATTGTGTGTGAATTACGCGCGCATTTGGGCAAAACGCTGTCAAACTGTGCTTGCCAAATTCCGTTACGGCTTAACGTCATTCCACCCGTTCGGCGGCGTGGCGCTTCGCTTGCCTGCAGCGTATGCTTTTCACTTTTCGCATTTTATTAAATTTTTTTTTTGCTTTTGTTTCCTCTTTTGCCCGCTTTGAAAGTCGTTTCTCTTTCTTATCTCGCGTTGTCGCTTTCGCCGCTATTGCATAACAATCGCATTCGCTTTCAGCGGCGTGCGCCTTAAAATATGCTACTTTTCATTTCGTGCTGTGGCAGTGGGTCGCCAAAGAGAGGCTGTGAGTGTATGTGTGTGTGTTACTATTGTAAAGGCGCACTTTTGGTTGTTTCTGCTTCTGCTTGCTGTTGTGTGGTATTTTATGTTCGCGGCAACTTTTCTTTGATGCTGAGCAGCGTCTTATTTAAAGTTTTCTACATCTTGCTTACTTTTTATAATTCATTGCAATTTTGCGCATTAATATTTTGGCAACTTTTTTTTTTCATAGTGCTTTCACATGTTTGTATGATAGTATGTATTAAATAGCATAAATTTTTTCTTGCAAAAACACTGTTTTCTTTTAGTTTTGAGCTATTTTTTCCTTCCCTTGTTATCTTTTTTTTTTGTTCCTTCTCTCGCGTCATCATAACTTTAAATATTTCTATTTATTTGCGCACAATTCAGCAGCTGTGCTGTCTCGAGCATATCCTTCACTGGCATTGTCCTTTGCTGCATTCAAATTTATTGATTTCCGTTGCATTTTGGCATAAATTTCAAAAGCAATTGTTGCAGAAAGCTTTTACTTAAATATAGAAAAATAGAGAGCAAATTGCGTTGAGAAGTTAATTGAGCATAAAAATTTTGAATAAAAATTAATTATTTAATTTTAATGGAAAACGCAGTCAAATAAACTAACAAAAAAAATCGTAAATAATTATATGAAAAATATCATTTACTAAATAAAACTAAATAAAAAAAAAAAAATTGTTATTTTTCTAAGAAATCTAAAAAAAAACTTGTTATTTTTTTTTAGTTTTAAACTTGGATTTATATGGTTTATATTAGAAAATTAACTGCATCTAAATTGCACATTCTAAAAAATAAATGAATGAATATGAACGGCAAGCTATGTCATTTTAAAAGCTGTTGCTATTGATATGTGTAATGGACAACGGTTCTCAGGAGAACTGATTGAAACTGTTTGAGTAAGATTGTGTTGATATTCGCAGTTCAACATACTTTCTGTATTCCTATGTGTTGCCGATATTGAACACCTATAACACACTTAACGGTCACACACAAAGGGCGCTTACGAAATGTTGCCAAGTACGTTCTAATTACCGTCGTCCATTCACACCACGTAGTCAGCAGTCATGTGGCTGTCTATGACTTAGAAATTTAAGATATAAATAGGTGTAAGGAAAATAATAAAAAAAGTTCTGTTAATAACCACATAACATATGCAAAGCACTGCATTCGGATACAAAATAAATTTTTCTATTAACTATTACTACTCCTTGCTTTGCTTTTTTCTCTTGTATATGGTTAAGGTAACGCTAATGTTTACGTCAAAATTAAGAATAGCGACGGCTAGATTGTTGATTAGAATATGCTGGTAAATTCTTTTGAAGCGTCGATGACTGAATGGGCACAGTTTAATGTTTTGAAGTGGGTAAGACCGCACAAATGCTAAAATTAAATTTTTTTTTTTGCTTTTAAGGTCAACTGGTTTGTGGGAAAATTATAAAGCAGAACTACAATAAGCAAAGCGTTTGAATTTAAAACGTTCATTTGGACACAAGAAATACATATAACTTCTTTGCTTAACAATTTCCGAACAAATTTTGAAATAGTGAACAAACTATTTTCTTTTTTTTGATTTCAACTCAGAGTTTTCGATTTAAATAGGCATTAAAATTCAAAAACAATTGAACAATGCTTTTGGAGAGACTGAAAACCTTTGAAAAATTTGGTCAGTGTATTAACCAATTTCCATGAAATGAGTAAAAGTTTCAGATATTGTTAATAATGTATTTCTTTTTATCTTTAAAATTAACGTAGCTTACATTGAAATTCATGCATTTTTTAAAAATTACTTAAAAAAACTTAAATTAGTACAATTTCAATGGCATCACTTTCATGAACCGAACTTGATTCGTAAGAAAATTGATATTTTAGTTTCCTCGTTTCGATGCTTTTCTTGTATGTAACGAATTATGCCCTGTTTGAAGCTTCAGCTTTATATCTCAACTCTATCGCTTCAAAACCCTCTTCTTTGAATTCAAAAAAGGTTGGTTTTACAACGTTTCATACCGCCGTGACTAGCAGAGCAGCAGAATCCAGTGGCGACAGTTATACATCGCCGTGGCCTACAGCGAGTTGCAGCATCAGCGCGCCCTAAACCTCAACGTTTTTGTCAAAAGCTATGATAATTCCAAATTTGCAGGCCAATGAATGGCAGACTGTTTTAGTCATCCAAAAAAACTTTTACCCCAAAATCTGATAACTTTTAGTCTTTAAAAGCATACTTTTTGAACTTAAAGTTCTTCTTATGCAAAAGGTGTCTGAATTTGAAGATTTATTGGTAAACTTTTTAAAAAATATCGATTATACTGGGGATATTTGGATGCATACTTTGAAGATATTCTGTTGTAGATAAATATTCAGCATACCATTTTTTATCTTCACACAAGAAGAGATGTGAAATCGAAAAAAGCCGCGAGCTAAACAATTTCTTTGTAAGTAGTTATAACCAATGATATTTAAGGGTATTCCCAAAAATTTATTTTTGAACTTAGAGCACTATTAAGGTTCATATATAAAAAACTCCGCATTAAAAGTCTTTCTAAAGTATGTGATTTGTACTACAGAATATATAACTTCTATTTAGCCTTATTTAGCCACTTGGAAGTTACGGTACTCTTTTCCGATCTTTATTTGTTTTTTTATTTTTTTTTTATTCTAAAATGTATTCTATATTTTATTTTTAGAATATGCTAAGTTTCTTCTTTTAACTAAAATGTTCCAAGTTTTTTTTATCTAATTTCTCCTCATTTGTAGATTCGAAAGCTTAAATCTCTACTAGATGGGTTCCACACTGTTTAATAAAATACACTCCATGGAATGTTTTTAAAAATTTTTTTTTTTTCAAAATGAGTTTAATAGACACCGTGACTAAAAAGATGTTGTAAGAAGTTGTGTTAAACTCAAACAAAGAGTCATTTCGCCAACTTCGCAAAGAAAAAAATTATGAGCAAAATCGCTGAAAAATTCACCAAAAAAATTAAAAACTTGATATTTCAATTTAGTTATGTTTATATGTATTTTTCTTTAATATGTTCAAATTTATTTTTAATTTTTTTAGAGAAAAAAATTCTGTAATATTTATTACTACATACATGTATAGATAAACTAATGCGGCATGTCAACCAGTAGCTTTGAGAATAATCATCACTTTTGTGGCCGAAGCTCGTCATGCGCCTACCCTCAAGCACTGAAATTTCTGCAACCTGCCACAAGCTGCGATTGCCTAGCCCAGAGACAATGTTAAAAGCAAAGTATACCGGCATCCTCCTTAAATTTTTAAGTTTGGTAATCGCAAGGTTAAAAAGCCATAATAAAATGCAGACTGGAGAATATTGTCATTGTTCTAATTATAGGGAATTTTAAATTTTATAAAAATTTAAATCGAAAAGGTGTAATAATCTGCAGCAAACTTCGGTGAGAAGTTTCAAACGCCGCGTCTCCCCCCATATTGTTTTCTTGTTGCGCCACTGGCTGGATGCAGTTATAATGCTGTAGTAATTGGAAATTTGCATGGGAGCACTAATAAACAAATAGAGCAGTACTTTGGCGTGCCATAAACACTAAACGGTATTGCATATACTTATTACTCATACGCCATGTACCACCGCTGCGGGCCGTTCGGTCTGCTAATACGCAGAAAAACCGGTAAATAAAATGTTAAAGACGGCGTTAGCGCACAAAGCAGCCGAGGTAAACCAACATTCACACTAACTTAAATATTAAGTCGCACATGATTTTGCCCTTCTAACTGCCTACAACAATCTAAATATACTAAAAGTATAATGTACAAACATACCAGTACTTACATACATATGTATGTATGAGTGCGCATAAGTCTTTCACTTGCCTGTTGTTTACATTGGTAGCTCATTGTTTTCCAAAGTTTTATCAATAAATTTTAAATGCCTACGCACAGTCGGCAGTCGACGTAATTGTTGTGGAACGTGCCATAAATGCTGCAAAACAAACAAATTGTAAAACACTCAAGCACAAACTAAAGCACATTTGCATACAGACTGTAGACTTTGTGTACTTTTTATATAAAAAAAAAAAAATAACTAAGCATAGATCAAAAAAAAAAATTGAATAAAAAACCAAGGCGACAGGCTGTGCAAAAGAGTTTAATAGCGAAAGTGTGAAAATCAAGATAAGGCATGAAAGTGTAGTGGAAAAGAGCGAAAAGCGAAGGAGGAGGGAATTGCGATGCGCTGGGGACCAAGTGCGACAGGCGGTGGCAAATAAGAGCGCATTAAAGTCGCTATTAGTACGCACACATGCTGCGCCTCGAGTGCTTACTTTGCTGGCAAGCGCGTTTGTACACTTCAAAGCGTTTTTATAGTGATTAACATAATTATGCGACAGCCAAGAATTGAAAAGTTGTGACTATTTATTTTTTTGTTTTTTTAAAGTCTAGTATTGCTTAATTGCTATGCAGTTAATTCTCAAACTAAAACCAAAGAAAATCTCAGCTGCAAACTAAAAAAAATAATTGAAGCGCATATTCACTTGCAGTTTTAAAATACAAAAAAGTGTAAGTTTTCAAAGGCTTTACATTTTCTTTAAATTTTGACAACTTTTATATCGATGGCTTTGCGGTGTTTCTTCGTAAAAAAAATATATTTTTGTCTATTTTAATACTTGAAAACTTGTGCAAAAAAAACACATTTAAAAAGTCTAACTTTTAATTTTTAGTACTAAAATTGGCTGGACTGCAAAATTAGATACTCAAAAAAATTGCTAAAACTCTGAGCAAAATTTTGGAAAATTGGATGCATTTCAGTGGGATACAAAACTGAATACTCAAAAAAACACTAATTTGTTTTGATGCAATTTGATTAAATTATGAATACTAAATTTTGTATAAATTTTTAAATTCATTTTATACTGGTTTTTTAGTAATTGAACGGCATTTTATTAAAAAAAAAATAAAACGCAACAAAATTTAAAATAATTTTTATATTAGCTGTGCTTATAACCTTTAGATGTTCTGTATAAGCAACTCTGCCTGCATTTACTTATCTCCATTTCTGTGAATACGCTTACGCTGTGCGCTGTGCAACTTACAATGCGGCAAGCACTTCGGTTGTGGCGGCGCTACTTGCGGCTTGCGCGTGTATATTTATATGCGCACACTAGTATGTGCAACACAATGGTGTGTGTACGAGTATACAAATGCGTGCAACTATGTTTGTCTATAAGAAGTTTATTTATGTGGATATTCTTTTTTTTTATATATTTTTTTTTTGCTTCAACCCTTATGTGGTTGCATTTTAAACTTATAAAATGCACTTTTCACATCCTCCCATGCACTCACGCACACATACATACATACACCTAAGCAGCAGCAGCACTAGTAAAAATGTTGTATGCGCCACTCGCACAACACCCACCAACCGCAGGTGCATTAAATTGCATTTTAATGTTGGCGAAACTATTTCAGTTGCACCCTCGCTTACATATTCACGTACCACAACACAAGCACACCAGCGCCAGCAACACCAAACTGTAGCAATAGGAACTTCATCTACCTGTGGTGTAATTTTCTGTACGAGTATGTGAGTGTGGTGTATTTTCCCTTGATTTTCTGTGAATTTTTTCGTTTACTTACATATTTATTAAAGTAAGCGAGCGCAGAAGTTTGTGCAACATGCTGCAACTTCCTTGTGTGCCCGTAACTATGTTTTAACTGCATAATTTTATACTTAAATGAAACGTTTTTTGTTTTGGTTTGGTATTAACTTTGTTTTGTACATACTTGTGCTTTAAAAAAAACATGTACACTTTTATTAAAGCGAGCAATTACGTATACGATCTTTTTCATAATTTTAACTAATCTGTTGATATATATATAATAATTTTTTTAAGTGCTAAACAAAGCTGTTTAAAATTTAATAACTGCTTCTCTATACTTTGTTGATCTTATTAATCGATTTTTTCTCTCTTTCTAGGTAAGTTTGCTGAATTATAAAACTGTGACTTTAAAAGGTAAATTAGTTCACATAAGTCACATAGATTTAAAACCAATAAGAACTTTTCAGCATTTTTTTTTTTTTCAAATGGACTATAGATTTTTTAAGCACATTTACTAAGTCTTAGTTTTAATTTCCTTTTCTCATTCAATAATATTGTATTGAGAAATTATAAATTTTTTATTCTCGAGAAGGCTACTCTAAAATTAATTTCAGTTACAATTATTTGAAACTGAAAAATCAAAGTACATTTTGTTCAACCATTTTATATATTTTCCTAGTTATAATCAAAAATCTTTTTTTAAAAACAACACCAACTATTGACGTTTTGTAAGAAGCGTTAGGCACTTAATAAAAATCAAAGATTTGCCTGGAATCAAATGCGGCAAAATTAGTAAAAAAAAAAATACTGCTATAAAATGTGATAAAACAAAAAATTTACCGGCATCCTGAAACAATTGCATCATCGTTGTCATTTAATGCTTTTATAACAGTGAACTACATGCAATAATAGATATCCACTATTGCAAAAGTTTTTTTTTTTTTAGATAAACCAGATATTTTTAAGCCATTCTTAAGAAAATCTAATTATTAATTTGTATTTGAATTGCTAAAAAAAAAGAAAAAACGAAATTTAAAATACATAAATCGATAACGAACTTATCTAAATTGGTCTGATTTTTTAATCTATCAGATTATTTCTTATTTGATAATTTTTCAATTGAATTATTTTTATTGATCAATTAGAGCTGTTAGTTGTCAATATCATATAATTTGTTTACCTCTAATTAACTAATCTAGCACTTTTTTTCATACAAAAAAACTCTTGGTTTTTAATCACCTAAATACTTAATTGTGCTGTTCGTTTTTCCAAACAGAAGATAGTTGAAAGGGTCGATAGCAGTAAATTAAGAGAGTCATAATTAGGATTAGCACTATTTGTACTCATAAAAATAAAATTATCATGAGCCTGTACGGCATCCTATTCAAAAATAATTGTATATAAAATAATCATATGTTTATAATATTTATTTTATATAAAAAACAGAAAGAAATACATTTCATTGGTTATACATAGAAACAAAAAGTTTAATTTAATTTTTAAAATCTACAAATCAACACGATAACTTATGTTTGTTTGCTTTTCGAGTCGAAAATAAAATATATAAATTCTTCTGGTCCGGCTGTGATTTAAAGAAGGCACTGGCTTGTCTGAAGCGTTTTCTGTTTAAAAAAAATGTTTGTTTATAATTGTCTTTATACTTTGCTTTGAACACAATCGCATCGACTGACACCAAAATTTCATGAAGTGTGTTTATAAAATATATTTCTCAGTGATGGCAGTGGCAACTGTTATGGATGAGAAAGTAAATCAGTGCTTTTTCATGTCAAAGGAATAAACAAATTTTATGGAAAGAGCAGCAGTTATACATATACCCAATCAATTTAGTATTTCATTGAGTGCTCTTATTAAAGGTGTAATATTACCGTAGAAAAAAATTTCTATGTTGCAAGGCGAGTTTCTATTCAAATGTATTTCCTACTAGTATTTTCTTCCACTGATACGACTGAACAAGTCCAGCAGGATTTATATGCTTTTTTGAATCGCGATTCAAGCTTTTAAACAATTTAAAAAATGAATTTTGAGTGAATATGAAAATTATTTAAGTCGAGAGCAGTTTTAAAATACTTTTTCCGTATGCAGTTTGACACAAAAGTAAAGCTATATTAACGAGTAATATGAGAACTTTTATATTTAAGCTTAGTTTATCTGACACAAAAATAGTCTGACATGAGTCAGTCTAGTTGAAAGATATGAAAATTATATTTTTGATTGAACAAATTTCCTTTAAGACTCATAAAATGTGAACACTCAACAAATTGTTTAAAAAGATTTTATAAATATGTTCTCAGATATATAAATGCAAAGGTATATATTTACTATATATGTATTTAGTTGCATAGCAATCTTACTACAACAGACATTCTTTATTTAACTTTTAAAGCAGCTTTTGCTTTTCATTTAAAATGAAGGTCACTATTTTCAAACTAAACATACGCATCTAATTAACAAAGCTACATAAATACTAATTCACAAATATTTAGTACAAAAATCATACACAAAAAAATAAAACAACAAATTTCACGCTGCAAATAAAAATATATATTTTTTTTTATAAAATTGCTGTTCACCCTTCCGAGTGTTACATGCCGTAGCATTTCCTTAACATTTATAACTTTACCGCTGCGAACATCAACCCTCCTCACACTCAGCGCCGCCGCTAAGTGCCACTTCAGCTGTCAGACTGTCGCTTTCCGGCTGTCTAGTGCTTCCGCTATTTTCATTTGCCGTGTTCAGCTAATCTAAATCTTTTTTTTTTTCTTTTTAAAAAGGAAGCTCCACTGCCGCTGCCATTGCCACTACGAATATTGCCACTTTTTCTAGCCACGAATATTTGTTTTGTTGCCATTGCTGCCTTTACACTGTTGCATTTAACTATGATGTACGCGCACATTGCAACATGCAGCGGCAGCAGCAGCTTTCAAATGAAAAGAAAACAAAATATAGATTCATACAAACCAATGTAGATGTTAAAAAAAACCAGAGTTTGTTTTGTAAGCGTAATTTACTTAGGCTTCTATGAGTTCTAGCGGCAGCCTCAAAAAAGTGGAGTGCTGTGGCAAGCGCGAATGTACATGCCACATGTGCGTGCACACGCTGTGTCCTATTTTATGTGCAGCTGCCTACGCGGCGACACCATTTACTTTAGCAACAAAAACTAAAAGTATATATATACATCTGTACCACTTTATTGCCGCCAACTGTCAGTCAAATGGAGTTGCGGAACGCCTGCGTCGAGACAATGGCATTTGAAAGTGCTGCCGCTAATGCCACAACACTTCTCCACCCAACATCCTCAGCGGCGACAACACAAAGCATCCGCGGCGCGCCAGCTAAAATCACAGCAACCAGCCAAAGTGGACAGCTGCATATTTCTTTTTTTTAAGGAGAATGTTGCTAAAAAATACTCAAATTCTATTTTAAAAGCAAAAATGAAAAAGTCAAAGTCTGCCAATTTTCTGTCATACCACCCACACCCGCGCCAATACTTTGCGCTCTCTCTTAAAAATGGCTTTTATTTGTGTGCGCTGCTCTTCGTTGTTTTTATGCAAATTTTCTCGTTGATAAATTGCGTGTCGTCATTTGTGCACAAGCTGTGCCGCCACCGGGTGCTCAGTAACCCCCCTCAGTGTTGGCAGCTGGTTCGTTGCTAGCGTTACTAAATTTTTATCTTTCATTCTTTTTGGCTTTCAGCGCTTTGCTAGATTTTCTCAGCAGCGCTGTCGATGGCTTGCTGCATATTTCGTGGGCTGAATGATTCATTTGTTTGTTTATTGCATTCATCAGCGTTGGTTGCATTCGCAGTGGTGTGGGTTTGCAGCAGACCTAACGCGCGATGGCTTGAATATTTATAATTTTTTTTATTTTTTTATTTTTCTATGCAACAACTTTTTTCTAATGTTTACAGCGCAGCATTGAATTTCCACTTATTTGGCAAAATTTTTTGGTGCAACATTTTATCATAACATTTTGAGGCAAAAACCAGCAGCCTGCTGCAGTGTACATATGTTTATTTGCTGGCAGCCAGATAAGTATGTGTGTGTTTGCTGTGTAAGCTTGCGTTTACGTGTCGACTTCAACAGCTTTCGCTCGCTGCACCATCAGCATCACTATCAGCAACAGCAGCAATCATCATTCATCTATGCTCTGTCGATTCTACACTTTTCGGGCTACATATAAATGAAATGCTTTCTATATACATATGTATGAACAGAGTTACACACAAACGTATATATGTACATGTATGTACGTATGCGTGTCTGCATTTGCTATTACTGCTTTGACGGCGTTATCATTCATTGTTGTTCCTATTGAGGCAGTTGTTGCCATTCTTGTTGGTGCCGCTGCTGCTACTGCTGCTGCTGCTTCGCTTCAATATTACATTTCCATATGACCTAAATTTTCCACTGGCAGCATTGTATGCCTCTAAAATTTCTGCGGTTTAGAATTTCCTCTGCGTGGCGCACCGCGTGCTGGCACTCGACTGTTGTTTCATATTAGAAGTGCCTGCCTCACCGGGCACTCAAAATATTGTCTGTAACTCTACTTTTATGATTTTGTTTTTCATCTAAATATGCGCACATACAAACGTATATAAATACTTCACAAGTTATTGTGGTTTAATATTTCAGTAAATTTTTTGTCTATTCAGACTTGTTTTCAAAGGCAAAAAAAATCGTTGTCATAAATAAAGTATGATTTTTATTGCAACATTGACTGCGCTTGCAGTAAGTTTCGATCAGGAATGTCTAGTTAGCAGTTATAAGTTACTTTTATATGATTTACGGTTAGGTGATCCTAAAATTAGGTGCCACGTACGTATATCGAGCCATAACCGCCAAAATGGCTTAACCGACAAATGAAAAATTTTAGAGAAGAAGGCTGATTCTCTTAAATTTGTCGCAGAGACAAAGCGCATTTTAAAAATATAGTCGCGTTTTGAAGAAAAACAACGTAAAACTTGTATACAAAGCTGCATTTAAATGTGAAGCTTAACTGCGGAGAAAATTTGCTAAAAAGCACCTTCTGATTAAAAAAGTGTATTTGTTGCTTACGTCCTTTTGGCGGTTATGGCTCGATATGTTCTCTTCAAGTTAAAAAGTCTGTTGGAGTTACACAAAATTTTCAGTTGGTAGTTACTGTATATTTATTGCACAACAATTTAAAATTTTTTAATTTTAAATATTTCACATTACACTCATGTACTTTAATCAAAATAAATCAATTTTGTAAATTAATTTCTGCAAAGTACAAGATTTTTAAGCAAAAAACCACGACTTTCTGTGGCAATAATTTACAATATTAAAGTAAATAATTATATTCTGATCTTTTGTTGTTGTTGCTTCCGACATGGTGTGAAATGATTGGTTTTGGAACGAATTTTCACCATCCCTTGTCAAGTTTGTTAATAATAGCTGGGAAAACTATTGAAATTATGAAATATTTCAGTTCACGCGCTACTGTGGTTAAAATTTCTTGTGGTTTTCTGGACACTTTCTGAATTACCAAATTATATTTTTAGTAGATACTAAAAGGATGTGGTAGTAAATAGAAATTTAGATTTGCTGATTGCAGGTAATAGTCTCAGCTGCTCATCCAACTAAAAAAGTCTACAGAAAATGTTAGTATACCCCTTTTATGGTAAGGCAAGTTTTTATATTTGCAAATAAAATTATTTGTTTTGCTGATGCTCAAAATTTAATTATTGAGAAGAGGAAAATTTTAAGAAATGCGAAAGGAATGCGAAAACTCATGTTTAATAAATGTTTGCTTTAAAGAAACATCGAAAAGAGGTGAAATACTTGCCTCTACCGCCATATCATGCCAAAACATTTTGATTTCAATGTACAAAAAAAATATGAATTAAAAAAAAAAAATGTTTTTTTTTACCCTTCGATGAGACTGCAATCTTAACTATTTGGATAAATTCAAAATTTTTTTTGTTCGATTTCTCACGAATAAATAATACAGAAACGAGCATAACATTTTCTCATTCGATGGCTAACACTTATAGCAATGCAACCACCAGTTTTTTAGGCAGAAAAAGTTCCTGTCAGAATTTTGACATTGCCAGCTGATGGTCGTTCTGGAGAGATGGGTCTAACCGCTTACTGTTCGCAATCAGATTATTCATATTTACTTTATTCAAGTTAATTATAAAAATAAATATGTGTATTTAAGCGAAAATAAGTATTTTTTTTTTGTTATAAGTCAAAAAATGATTTTCATAATAAATGAATATCTCGTAAATGTCTCGGGCATTTGTTTTTAGTTAAAATTTTATTCAAATTAAAATGAAATATTACTATTTTTGTATAAGGAATAAATTTTTATTCGTTTATAATTAAATTCGAATAGCGAATAATATTCCAAACAACATTCAAATATTTTAGAATATCAATTAAATTTCCATTCGCCTTTCAAATAGCAATGAGAATTTCCTGTTATTCAAGTGTTAAATTCTTGCTGGCAGAGGTGTTTGTAAGTGTATTGGCATATTAAAAAATTTCTGCTTTTCAGTTTAAGAATAGTTTTCATTCATCATTTTAATAATATTGTGTTGCGAGTAAATTTGCATTAAACATTTAAATAATTTTGATTAGCAACTCAAAATGTATTCTAATTATTTCGTCCTTGCACCATTAAGTTTTTCTTTCCAAACAAAAATATGTCATATGTTTCTCAAAAGCCTCGTAAATTTTTTTACAACGCTTCACATCTACATATATACATTTAATTAAATATTTATTCAAAAATGGTATTTATGAAAGAGTTATATTTTTATTATTAAAAAGTTTTTGATCAGTTTCAATATTTGTAAATTAATATTTGAAAAGAAACCATTTTAATTTGTTCGAAAATTGTAATTTCAATTTGGACAATTCAATGCTAGCCACTCCTCTTTCATTCATTTGCATTTCACTTTGACTGCAGTAACTAATTAATTAGTGTTATTTATTTTGAATACAATGAAAACACATGTTTGCATATCAACAGACTAAAAGTTCTCCCCATTTGCTTAAAAATGCCCATTGCGACTGCAAGCCTGCCAACAACTAACTCAAATTACTTTAAACAAAATGAAAAATAAATGCTGTTGCACACCTGTTGTTGTGGTTATTAGAAAAATAAATCAACCTGACATAATATTCGTATGCATTGTAACAATGTTGCGTATACGCCATGCGTTCTCTCCCAAAACCACCAATGCCCAACACACACAGATAGCCTAAGCCAGGCTCTTATACTCTAGTTATCACGTGTGTATTTCGTGAGTATGAAAAACAAAAGCTTTCACCAAACAACAGCTGCATGCATTTTTCAAATGCATAACAAAATGCGAAACGACTAATATGATGCAATAAAACTACAAAGCAATACAAACTTACACATTTACATTTGAACAGGCAGACGGCCAAACATAGCCACACTTGCACTGAATATAAATACATACTCATATATATACACACATGCATACAGTTGCCCAATCATGGAGGGGAAACACGAAAAGTTGTGGCTTTAGCGCACTTGCTATGCGAGCTTGCTTTTACTTTGGTTGCTGCTGATATTCGCTGTAATTAGTTGTTGAAATTGCAAAGCTCTGGCAGAAAATCTATTAGAGTGATATATGATATGTGCGTGTGTATCTGCATACATAATTTACTGTATTTATTTACGGTTGAGGAGTGCAAAATAATGCATGTACGAGTGTATATGTGAGGAGAGACAAACGCGCTTTGTTGCAAATTTTAGTTACTATTATATATAATCGTATGAATATACATGTGTGTATGTTGTTATATGTTTATTCAATTTGATGGACTGCATATTCACGAAAGTGGCTGGGAGTTACAGCAAACAGATCATATTTTCCAGATACACCACCATTTCGATTGTAATAATGAAAGCGACACTTCTGGAGCAAAACTATTTTACTACTTGCGATTGAGAACATAGCTTTGTGCGACTCTTTGTATGGTATGTGTGCAGACTTAGTAACTAAATGAAGTATTTGTCGATTAAATTGAAAGCTAAACACGAACCGATGGTTGTAAAACAAAGCGAAAGTTATACATGAACATTACATAAACATATTCCAATGGTTGATTTAATGTGGGAAAACGCAATTTTTATTCATCAGAAGTCGCTACTTTGTTTCTCAGTTGATGAGTTTTAATAAAGATTCCAAAAAAAATACAGAAAAACATAAATTTGTATGTATTTGCGGGAGTATGTCTCACTACTATGAGATTGTCTTATTCTTTTAAATTCTAGCTAACACACTCGAAAATCAGAGAAGAGTACTAATATTATTATGAATATGAAAACAAAACGTATGAATATAAGTATGAATATGAGTAATAATTTGAGAATGAATATTAATTTGAATATGGATGTTAATATTAATATTAATATGAATATGAACATGAAAATGAATATGAATATCAATGTGTATGAAAATGAATATGAATATGAATGTGAATATGAATGCGTATAACAATATTTATATGAAAATGTATATGAACTTAAAAATTAATATGAACATGAATATGAATATGAATATGAATATGAATATGAATATGAATAAGAATATGATTATGAATGCTTATAAGAATATTTATATTAAAAAGGTATATGAACTTAAAAATTAATATGAACATGAATATAAATATGAATATGAATAACAATATGAAAATTAACATGAATATTAATTTCAAAATGAATATTAATAATAATATGAACATGAATACGGATATGAAAATGATTATTAATGAATATAATATGAATAAAAATAATTCTGTCACTGCCTGTCTTACCTTAATTTCATATACAGTTGTGAACACTATCGCCGATTCCTCATTTTACTGATCAGAAGCAGTGTCAAGGAATTCTACTAACCGTTTGCCGAGCTAACGAAAATTGTTTGATTGCTTGTCTCAAGCTAAATACAGATCATTTAGAAAGGTGTTTTCCACTTTTTGTACAGTTTTGTGTCTTATAAGGGTCCCTAAGAAAAATTAACTCGAACCCATAGCATATTGTGAAGTTAGGACTTTTTATTTTTCTCTATTTAATTTTCGACATTATATTGTTTATTATGATTTTCTTCTGATTTTCCGACAGGGTGGAAATTTGATGTATATTGAAACGATTTTCCGTCATCCCTTGTCAAATTGGTTTTCGGCGAAAGCGACACTGAAGCTGGCACAACGCCGAAACCTGTATATCACAAAACCAAATTTGACAAGGGATGACGGAAAATCGTTCCAATATACATCAATTATAAAAGTCTTTTAATAATAATTATGATGGTTAAAAATATACAAGTTTAATACAGTTAATTTATAAGACGTTTTCTGGCACTTTTTGTATATTTAAGGTACTAATATTTCGAATTTTGAATTGAGCACTGTTTCACACCAAAAAGAAATAAAAAAAACGAATTTTATGGAGTCCTGAACCAGTACCGAACAAGTCCCGAACGGATACCGAAAATATTTTGAACTAGTCACGTATACTTTTATAACATACATACATAAAACTCAAAATATTTATATATTTACATTTTAGTATCTATCAGCTCAATTCTGAGTCGACATCAAAATGTATATACCAGCAATTCATTAAGATTTTCCATATATTTTGTTTAAAAAGACAGAAAAGGAGAGTGGCTCAAATCCCTCGCCTTTTTAGTTTTTACATTTGCACATCTATATTTTAGATAGTGAGTGCAGATGTCTAAAACTGATTATACTCAAAAAAAAATATTTGTTTTTTTTACCTGCAACTAATCGTTTTTTCCTAGCCTCGCCATATATTTACCTCTCAAATCTTTCATAAATATCTCACTTGCTCGACGCATTAAAACAATTAATTTCGAATTGCCCGCGATTATTTTTCTTATTTAAATATTTAAATATTATCATGGCTATAAGGCAGGCGAAAAAAAAAATAAATACCACCTATATAAAAGAAAGAAGTGGTAAATAATTGTAAAATCATAATGCAAATTTACTGTCATTGCATCGCCGGCAGTGTGGAGCTTGTAATTGACCAAAACAATGGAAGCAGTAAAATATTTGCATATTGACTTAAGCAGAAAAATATGCAAGCCTCGAAGCGCTCTTTTTCATGTACATTCTGCACTATTCGATATTTGTACATAAATACGAGTATAAATATGTACTTTGGTATTTTTGTCATATTATTTATTTGTTTGTCAACATAAGTGCCCAGCGTTGCAGGATATACTCGTACTTATGGCAGTTTGGCGCCCACGCTCACCGACGCCACAAAACAGTCCGAATGGTGGGAAGTGGGAATATATTAAAAAAAAAAAAAAAACACTAATCGTACATGAGTACGTGTGAGTGCGTAGTGTCGTGCTGACCTTTCGCTTTGTTTGCAAAAAAAATAATAACCAACAACTCTATGTGGGTAAGCTCTTCGCTCTATCTCTCTCTCTCTCTCTGTCGCACTGTCACTGCCACCCGCTGGACGATAGTCATACACTCGAATACATATATATGAATGTATGTTTGTATGTGTGTCGCTTTGCTTTCATAAATGCACATCAATAATAATTTCATGCATTTTCACTTGCATGTGTTTGTTTGCCTGTGTCCGCTGGTCCTTTTTCAATAAACTCTACGACAGCGTGCATTTTATTACCTTTCTCTTTGGTTTTAAGAAATACATAGATAAATGTATTGAAAGCTCAGAGAGGACAAAAGTATAGATGTGAATGTACAAATACACACACCCACACATACACACAGATACCTATAAAATTTCTGAAATGCATAAAGATGTATGGACACCAGCGCCCACAGCGTCGCAGCGTGTATGTGAAAAAGAAAAGCATTTCGTTGTCATCCTTTAAGCGCTTTTAAATGTATTTACGCAAGTGCATTGATAAAGTGATGTATACATGTACATATGTAAATATGTATTTATGTATGTATGTATCGATATACATATATTCATAGATACTATATTAGGCTGGGTCCAAAGCTATGCTTTAGATGATGTTGTTCGGTTAGAATGGTATGTTTGGTTAGTTGGACTTGTATTGTTATAGCTTCTCTAAAACACTTTTTGAATATAAAGTGATGAAACAAGTACAATTAATTCTATTAATTTATATACATTTTTTAATATTTTTTTTTATTTGTTGTTTACAGTATCTTACAGACGAAAGCAACATATATTAATCAAGCCAAAAAAGCAGATGAAATATTGTAATTTATAATAATATAATAATTTTGCGCTTACAATATTTAGCTCAGTGTTTGGTCGAGCTCCTTTTACAATTTGTGGTGTGCGTCTTTATATTTTACCACAAATGGAGGAACCTACAATTTTGTGCCGACTCCGAACGGCAGATGTATTTCATGAGAAGCTTTTTCATGGCAGAAATACACTCGTAGGTTTTCCATTGCCTGCCGAGAAGTGACCGCTACTAGAAAAAAAAAAAACTTTCCTTTGATTTACTCGACCACAGCGGTCAACCAGAGTTACTGTGAATAATATTGAAATTGAACTAAAGTGAAAGGATAATCCTTCTGTTTTATAGAAAGTCTATACTAATAAACATATGCAAATATTAATCTATACAACATGTTTATTTAACCGTAGGAAATCTTAAGCATATTTAAGAAACACTTTTCATACACATTTAATTCTCTGTAACGATAGTTGGTCAAACGGTCGCCTAATGTTAGCGACATACTCCAAGTCAAACGTTAAAAAAACACTGTGTTTTGCTACGATTGAAGCTCATTTAAATAAAATAAAGATCGATTAAAATAAAATAAAATTTACAGTCGAATATAGCTTCAAAATAGTGAGACTCTGTTACTTTTTTTTACATCTTATTAACATTTGAATGCTCTTTGAGAGACGCAGCCACGCGCACCAAAGATGGAGATTTAATCAAATCTTTAGAGCAGTCTGTACTTATCGACCTGTTCGATATAATTTTTACAATTTTCCTCGAAATATTGGCATATTATTTTGGTTCAATTTGAGAGTAATAAGATTAAATTAGTTCTTTCTTCATCGAAGATTCAAGTTATTGTACTTCTTTTCGGAGAATTTCATCTTAAAATTTCTGACTGTATTGGTGTCGGCTTCAAAATCGATTATATGTGAACATTTTTTTCGGTTTTTTCGAGGATCTCTGGTTTAATAAATATTTGGTCGCTAATGTTTTTACCAGGCTTAAGACCATAAGAATATAATTCAATGACGGCGGACATCAGTCTTCAACACAGTGCGCTTGATAAAACCTTATTCGTGATACTAAGTCGACATTTTCAGCTGTAGTTGGCTTAGACTGTAAGATCCCCTCTTCATCATAAAGACAAATTACAATTGGCATGAACAATCAGTAGACTTGAGTTCAACAGCTGGTGATCGACCATCGCTATACGCATCATTTATTGGCATTTCATTGTATTTTCGTGCGCTTTTATGTGACTTTCGTATAAATTGGGACTTGAGTTTTCGGTCAGATGTATTTGGGATGGACATTGGATAATTTATTTTATTTTATAGTTTTTAGAGCGGAAAATATGCTCCACACCTATTTGTTATTTTGTATTCTTTTCCAGCTTATTTGGTTCAATAAAGTTAGATAAATGTATTCGCAGCTGTGAAGATATATTTTGGATAATCCTTAAATATTTGTTAGCACGCTCTAGGGTACACTAAAATAAAAAAATAATGAACAGTTGGTTGGCGTTAGTTCAGTTGGGCGGTGAATTTAGACATAATAAATTCAGGTGTGAGGTGAATTTGGATCTGGTGAGTTAAAGTGTGATTAGGTCGCGGAAGTTTCCATCCCCAAACACACCCGTTTGAAATTTTTCCGTTCCAAACCATTTCCGTAGCAGTTGGCAAGTACACTTTTAAACGATTCACCCTAATGCACATTTACTGATTATTCTTGCATCAGCTGACAGGCTGTGGAAAAATTACTTGCATCTCCTTTTTTCCCGCGCTTGGCATTGCAAGCGGATATGTCGCTTTCGGCTCGCACGCTCTTTTACTTTCTCCATTTCACTTATTTTCTCATGCAGACGCATAACGACGTACGATGTGTATATTTGTTTGTATAAATGTGTATAAATAGCCGCAATGCCATTATCAAACACGCTGATTTTCTTGGTAATTACGATGCGTCAAGGACAATAATGCTCAGCCGAGCGTGGCTTATTTCGGTCGCTGAGAAATGTGTGTGTGTGTGCGCGCGCGTATGTGTATCTGTGTCTGGATGTGTTGGCGTGTTTATATGCGTGTGCACGTTTGTCATTGCCAATCTCTCTCCCGTCGGACGTAATCTCGTTTTTAAGTAATGCAATAAGCCATATTTCTTTTTCAGTTATTTTTCGTTTTCAGTATTATTTTCTTTTGCTCTGCGAAAATCCGAGAAGCACACACATTTTAAAATAATGACTCAGAAAACTTAAACTTTTTTAATTTGAACAATGCTTTAAGTTTTATTGCAAAATAAAAGGCGGTGCATTTTACAGTTTTTTTAGATCAAGAAAGAGTTGTTTCATGTTCCATTAGTATGTAATTAATTTCACTCCCCTTCTTAAGAGTGAGTTATTCATACCTCATTAAATTCAATAATATTAAAATTAAACAAAAATTAAGTTGCTTCACAATTGTTGGGGACTAAACTGAACTGTGTGGAAAAACAGTTATTTTTGTGTATACAAAATAAAAACTCGATAAAATATGATGAAATATTTGCAAATAAAATCCATGTAACCCGTTCGTATGAGAGCATATCACATTACTTTCAAACGTCTTTAGGACGGCAATTTTTTTTTTTCTGCTTACCATATCTGAACTCACCACACCTAAATTAATATCTCTAAATTCATGTTACCTAAACTAAAGCTTTACTCACCAAGCATTAACATCCCTAAACTCACCACATCTATACTCACCACATCCAAGCTCACAAGCCCAGAACTCAGCACATCTTAACTCTTTATACTTCACGTTTTAATTTAAACGTATATTAAAACAAGTTTGTATACCATATATGTATGTACTCATATAAAAAGCAGAGAAATTAAAATTAAGAATAAATTAACGCATGTTTCCTCTAAAGGCACATACTTGTACGAGTATATACTTGAAAGCGTCTATTTACTTATATCTATGTATTATGATTCATATCAAAATTTCGTACGTCCTACATCCTGTTTCAATCACTTATGTATCCTCAATTTAAACTCACAAAATTAATTTATAAAACAAATAAACTTATTTTGAACACAATATTGATATTTAATTATAGTATTTAGACACTTTATATATGCATTTACGTATATGTTGTTGCTGGCAACCATGAAAATATATCAGCTATGGACATATGTTAATACACAAACAACATACACAATAATTCTATTTTCAACTAACCACCCAATTTAGCTAAAACAGCCAATATTCTTTAACTATTAATCAAGTTTGTATAACAATATAGTCTACGTTTCTTTAGCAAATATTATTGCACGTCTCCACACCAGTCTATTTTACTATGCACATACATACATATTTATGTATGTACCTGTAGTTGCAGCGACTGTGTGCTACTACATCAACGATATTGTAATTAACTTTTCATGTAAAATTCTATCAATTTTAATTAAGTTTAACTTTGGAAATTTTTCCTGGGTAATATCTTTAATACACCGCAATAACCAAATGCTTGTTTGTATGGTGGTATACAAACTTACATTGTTTTAAAAACTGTATAGTCAATATGTAGCCATTGAACAGGCAAATAGAGGAAGATGCCAACGAACATATGTATGAGTGTAAGTTTATGTGGAAGAAGAGAGCTTGCACCGAGTTTAATGAAATTAAATTTATTTGCCACCAATGGCTAGACAATCGATGAGATTTTATTTTTGAGAGGGAACGACTAATGGATCATGTCAAACGAAATGACATAGAGTTTGAGTCGTTTGCATGCCTCAAAAACACTTAAATGAAATGCGCAGTTTTTTACCTTCTGCGAATTTTCTTCTTTGATGGAATATCTTGACAAAATTGTTGAGGTTTTCAAAATATCTTTAAAAGCCATACTTTTTTATGGTTTCGAATTAGTTAATTAAATTTTGTTAAGTTTCCTAGCGGCCTTAAAATGTTAATAATTGACAATTTTATTGAGCTCGACGACAGTTTACGAAAGATTTTACTTGGAAAAAACATCAACAGTTTTAGTGGTAGAAGTTATAGCAGCTATTTCGGAGCTCACCACATCTTCTCATTAGATTTCTGCTTTTAATTTAATTTTATTTTTCCTTCATCACCGCTACCCAGAGTTGAACCAAGGAAACTCACATTGCAGAGTCAAAACGTTACATGCTGAGCTACGCTTGCCGAGTGGACTGTTGTTTTTTTTTCATCTTCCTTAAACAAACTAACTACAAAAAGGAGCCGCTATTAAAATTTGCTGGCGTCGAGTTCAATAAAATTGTCATAAAAAAAAAAATATTGCAGCCAAAACAAATTTAATAATATCAAAATTTAACAACTAATATATTGATATATGAAACATGAAAAAGTCCATAATTTCTGAAAAACTGTACAAAATAAAAAAATAAAATTGTATATAAAATGAAAAAAAAAATACCAATTGAAATAAGAAATAATAAAAGTATGACGTAACCTATCGAAAATAAAATATCTAATATTAAACACAATTTTATTTTTCAAATACAATAAAGTAAAACAAAATAACTGAAAATATAAAACTATAAAGAAAAACAAACACATAGTCATAGCACAATATGAGATTTAAAAAAATAAAGAGTATGATGAAGCCAACTAACATATACAAAAAAAAATTAATTGATAACTTATTAGGTACAAAAAAAACAGAGGCTTAAAAAAAAATAAAAAAAATTTAATAAATTGGAAAAAGTATATAAAAATATTCAAAAATAAACTAAATTTATTTAAAATACAATAAAGTTTAATAGAATTAATTATACCTTAAAAAATATATAAAATGTGTATACAAATAAATAAAAAACAAATAAATATTCAATACTAAAAAAACACTTATTAAAAATAATTTACAAAATTTATAAAATTTAAAAAAGTAAAATAAAATTAATTTAATAAAACGAAAACAAATTAAAAATAAAATTAGTTAAATAAAACGAAAACAAATTAAAAATTGGTAACTGAAATGAAATAACTTAGCACGAAATAAACTAAATTTAAAGGAAAATTGCTTAGTTTCATATTATATTTTTAAATTACAAAAAAAAAAAAGATTCCCTTCAAGCCACGATTTCATAAGAAATCGGAGGAGTATCAAATGTAGTTTTTAGGCAGAATTTTGTTTATAAACAAGGTATAACGAGTATTAGAGTTTTAAAAATAAATTTGTTTAAAAAACACTTTACAAGCAATTATCAAACGCTTCATGCAATTTTCGACAGAAATTTTTAGACAATTTGAAAACCATCACTTGAGAAGAAGATTTTGTTTGCAGTGTTTACTTACTAAACATTTTTAATTGAAGATTTTGTGACTTAGTTATCAGGCATCAGTTGGTTCATTACAAATACTATTATATCTTAAAAAAGTCACATTCCAAATAATCTCAATTCTAACATAGAAAATATCGGTTTTTGGTAAGATAAATATATCTATATACAAAACTAAAACCATTCTCAATTCAAAAAATAATCAAATCTAATAAGAAGCGTTATTTTTTTTTTGTGATTTCAGTAAGAAGCACCCCATTCGTGCTAACCAAAATAAAGTTTATCATTTAAGCAAATACAAATTTTAACACAAGCTAAAACCACGCACACTTTAACCAAAATATATTTCGATATATCCACAATTTAGCAATCTAGTAATGTATGTATATAAACATTATAATAATTTTACTTTATTATTCTCTTGCTTTGAACAAAATATATTCCACTCAAGTGCACACCCGAAAAATTAATTAAGCGTCGAATAGAAATTGAAAATTATGCAAACATTCTTAAAAATTTACCACAAAATTGCATGCAATTTATAATGAATTTCTATTACTACTAGCAGAGTATTGAAATATCGCAATGAATTATTTCGCAATAAGCAGAATACCAACAAAGAGATTGTGCGTTGTCAACGACGAGAGGAGACAAACTTGCTTGTCAAGCGTTGCTGGTGCACCTCGTGGTATGAGTAACGTTTCTAATTGTAAGCAATTAAGTAAAACAAAGTGGCTATCCCAGTCGCAGTCATAGTGAAAGATACAAAATGAAGAAGAAATAAAAGCATAGAAATTGAAGAAATAGCAAGAATTTGCATTGAACCGTTTGATAAGTTGTGTAGCAGCAAAAAGCAACAAAAGCAGTAAAGTCAAATTAGCAACAAAAAACAAAAGGCATTAGCTAATTCTTACAAAAGGTCGTCAGCACCTTATTTGTGCTGCAAAAAAAATAAAAGTTAAGTCTTAGAAAGGCAGCAGACAGCTAAATGCGCAATCAGATAATGAAGACAATTTACAAAAATTTTTACAAAGTCTTTACACATTAAACTAGCAGGAATAGGAGAAGAAGAAATTAATGAGAGAATGAAATCAAGTATTTGATTTATTTGCTATGAACGCAAATGGTGCTTTAAGTTAATTAACTTTTGCGTATTGATGCTGATTTTCGCAACAAGTAATTATGTTAACAAAATTTTATGTGGAAGTGCGTTTTGGGTTATCTAGCGCTAATGACTTTTCCTTTTGACTTAACTTGTTTATACAGCTTTCGGACAATTAAGATAAAGCTCGTTAAGTTTTCGCCAATAATTGTAAATACAATAAATATTTTAAAATCTAAAAAGTAAGCAGTTCCCACATTTTAAATTGCTTAATTTTGTACCCATAACAGTGATTAACAAGGCGTATTTAAATTTTGTATTCTGACTTATTTAAAGTGAAATGTGTACTCCGCGCTGTTACATTGTTCAATTTGTAAATAATTTTGAGGTGTAACTGAGAATGAATAATACTTATCAAGTTATTTTTATATAACGTCTGCATAGATTCGTTGCAGGATTTCAACGTACACCTAATTTCAATGTTTGAAGAGGATAACTATTTTCAACAAAATATTTTTTAGAACTGTTACAAAATTTTAATCAAATATTAACTTATCTAATACTTCTAGAGAAGCTTCCGAAACTAAGAGAGGTATACAAAATCTGATCAATACTCAACTCTAGGCAGACAAGTTGTAACTATTTAAATTAAATATTTTATAAAATACTTTTTTTCATATACACCAAATATAAAAATTTATTTACAATCGCTGCTTGAACCGCATGCAAAATAATCGCTATGGCCGCTCCCAGGTGAATGGCAATTAGAAACTTTCCCCACTTTCTTGGGGTTCTGCACATGGAATCCTATCCTACTCCTAAAGATACTTTCATCATGCCCTAAATGTGTTTTTTGAAGCAAAAATGAATAACCAATAACATTTGTAGCTTAAATCAGTTATATGACTGTACAAACATATGACATAAAACACAAAACTGATAATCAACCTATGGCTGATGTTAAAAAAAGCAGTATTTCTAAATAATAATAATAATAAAAAAATAACAATTTAATCACCTAATCAATATCTTGTAAATATATTTTTTCACTAATTATGTTATTCCTAAATAAAAAGATACAAAGACATTAATTTGTTTTATGTTTATTTCTTCATTTCTCTGATCATTCATTGTATTGTTTTAAAATAGAAGCATATTCGTACATACTCTTAAAGGATATTATCAAAGTATATTTCTAAAAAATAATTAAGTGAATAAAACAAAACTTTTTAAAGAGTTATATCTGACACTATAGATGTTATCACGTTTAATTATAAGCACTTGACTAATACCTACATATTCAAAAATGATATGCGCGAGCCAAAACATAAGTTCATGCACGAATGCTGATCGAAATCGCTCTGATAGCCACCAACTATTTTGGGGATATCGACAGAAAGAAGTTAAACACTTTCGAATTCTGACATGATATCAGTTCATAGGAGGAGCACGTCTATTTTGATATATTACTTGTCCAGAGACGTAAACAAAAATGTAGCAGGAAAGTACTTTAATAAAGCGTTCCAAAGCATTGCTAAAAAACGAAATGTATTTCAAAAACATTATACGTGAAGGATTGCAACTTCTTTTAAACTAAAAATAAGTGTAGATATATTTAAAAATAAAAGTGAATATAAATTGTAAATTATCGTATTTGAAAGATATAGAATCTAGACACAAGTTTCCTTTATATCGAAAATATTAAAAAATAAATTTATTGTATTATTTTTAACTTTTTTAAGGGGAATAAATTAAAAAAGGAAGTAAGTAAGTAAGTAGAACACATTTTCCAGTAGTCAAAAAAAATTTACGAATTTCGTATAAAATTTGACTTCAATTTGAATTCTTTAATAAATCTTTGAACTTACTGAAATTAAAACAAAAAATTTACTTAAAAGTGCCATCAAATGTAGCCTACCTGGCTTAACAGAGTAATCACAATTTTAAATTTTGGCTGTGGCTTCGGTTATGAAACAGCAAGTGATCGCGGTTCAGCATTATAGTCAGCTAGTAAATTTTGCGATTTTGAATTTGGTCTAAGGTTTTTAAATTATTTCAATTGAATACAAATAAGACATAATAAAATAAAAAAAATAAAAAAGTTGTAAAAAATACTTATTAAAACAGTTATAAAAGAAATATATGTACTTAAATTAAATAAAAAAAATTATATTTATCCATCTGCCAATACTCAAACTTACAATATCTTGCGTGGAAAGTAAGTATTCTAATCGTTTCACAAAAAACTAGCATACAAAAAAAATACATCTTACTTTGCATATATATTTGTATATGAATTATAAAGACAACCTTTTTTGATTTACGTAATTTGCCTAAAACCAAAAGCAATTTTGTTTGCTTTATTAAGCAAGAAAATGTCTAAGCCTTTACATCATTTCCATATTTTTTTTTTATTTTAGAACATTTTTGAAGTGTATTTATTGAACTAGTTATAATTATATTTTGTTTGCTAGTTTATGTATCACTTAGAAGTATGTATATATAGCTAACTTATTGATTTACAATAGTGCCTCTAATTTTTATAAAATTTAAGGTAGGGTCCTTAAGAAATACAATAATTTGTATAACATTTTATAAAATTTCCTTATTAGGATAAATACTATTTACTTTATTTGACTATTGTTTAAATAGAAATTAATTTAAATTTGTATCCTTTTTAATAGAAATAACTGTTGCATACATAGCTCAATTTGAAAAAAATCTAAAAAACAAATATTATTTTCAAATTGGCACATGGAGCAACCAATAGGACAAGCGACATAAAAAAATTCGAATGAAGAACAATGCTACAAGTGTGTTATTTATTTTTTCGTGACTAGGTTATTATTTTAAAAAATGTAAGCCCTTTTACTATCTGAGTATATATTTGAACGGAAATTAAAGAAAAAAAAATTACCTATGCAGCTGTACTCCTACGACAATGAAATATATAACCCTATTTTAGTATTACCTAAACCGTGTTCGTTTGAGTGTAGGTCAACCACCTACTGCTAAATTATTCTATATTACTCTGTGTTCTTACAAAATTTGCATATGCATTATCATTCCACTTGATTAATTATGCAATAAATTATTACTAATTTGAATTATGCAAAGCTTAGCGCCGAAAAACTGCCCACAGAAATGTACATTTGTACAAACTAGTGGCAGTTCAAAGGGGATCACCGTCATGAATGTAAGGTACAGGCTTATCTTGTATAAACACACTTACACATTTTGGGCGTAAATTACTAATCAAAACACACATGGGCTCGTGTATAGAGTTAATAGTATTTTCACTCTTTCGTGTAAATATTTATTTTGTTTGCTGTTTAAAAATCTCAACTGTAATAATACAGATAAATTGCCTTAATGTCTTGTTCAAATGTGTGCTACCCAGATTTTATCTTTGTCATTTTTTATTGGCTAAAAATAATATAAAACAGTAGTGTTTACCAATTAAAACTTTCATTCGGCGACTTTTGAGTACTTATGGACGTTAAGGTGATGACTTAAGTTGAGACAATCGTTTAAGTGTCAGTGCCAAACTGAAGTAAACAAAAAAAAAAAAACGAGAACAAAATAATTTATCTTGCATTTAACTACTATAGCGCAACCTCAATTTTGCAATTTTTGGCAATTTATTTTTGATTTATTTAATAATAAATATTTTCCGTTAAAGTTAAGATTAATCTTTAGGAAAATTCATAAAATATAAACGTCAATCTTTGCACCAGAGACCCGTGCATTTATAACTTTTATAACAAAAGTGGTTAAAAAAATTAATTTTTGGACTTTAATTGTATAAATTTAATATAATAGAATAATTAAAACAATTAAATAATAACAATTGAACTAGGTCAAATATGTTTAAAGGCCGAAATAAAAGCTCTTTCCTAGTAATAAACAAACCGCTTAAGCAAATTAACTATATTTGGTGTCAATGACTTTTAATTTGGCTTTATAAATATTTGGCTTTTTAAAAATTTAACTGTTATAAATAGTTTAAAAAAATGAAGGACCGTATTTTTATTATTATTGGTATTTTACAAACAAATATGGAAAAATAAGAAGGATCCAGGATAGTTGTCCAGAAGTTGCTGAGCTCAAAGGAACATTGATAACTTTATGCAACAACAACAATATTTTAAACCATACAAAAATAAAAATAAAAATCATTACAAAATAACAATTTTTTAAATTTAGAAAGTATACATTTAAAATGTGCCTAATAATTGATTATTTTTCTTCTCTCGATATATGGAGCAAATGTAATTGTATAGCACAAAATCCATTTAAAATAAAAATTTTAAAAAATTAGAAAGTATAAATTCTAATATGCGTTAGAAAAATAATTGATTTTGAATTTCTTCTATACAAAATAAAATGTTTCTTCTCTCGATTTATGGAACAAATTTAAGAGCACATATGAAGCACAGTCAACTTAAGTAAAAATATTCGTTGTTGTAACTTTTTGTATAGGATGTACTTCCCTATATATAAACTACTATTTCTTTAAAGCGTCATTTAGAAAAAAAAATTTGGTCAAAATATATTCTAAACTTATGAAATTTTTTAATTTTTTTTTAATTTTTTAGCGAGCATTAAATTAAAATTTTTAGTCAATGAACTGTATTTCAGTTGGAAACTATATTAGAGAATATGAAATCGTCGCCATTTATCAATGTGTACGAAGTTGCACTACAGTTTTTGAACGCAATGTTACTAAGACAGTATATCAGCCTAAAGAGATCACATATTTTATTTTTTTTCTTTGAATGAATAAGCAATAAGTACGTGAGGTATTTAGATAAACGTCGTCGAGTTATTATAAACCTAAACCATCTTCGACGCAAGCTTGCCGCTATACAGCGCCGATGTAGGCCAAGCTCGCTGAGTGTTTTGCTAAGTATGCGTGAGTATTTGAGACAAAGCGAAAATGCAAGTAACGTAGGCGACATAACAAAAGGAGCAGAGCAAAGGAAAGAAGAAAAAAAGAACAAAGTGGCTGAACTAGGTTGACTCAAATACCTACCATCGATGCCAGCGTCAGCTCAAGTATGCCTTTAGACCAAGCTAGCTATGTCGCTGCACAAGCCATTAATAATGTTGACTATGTGGCCTGAGGATGCAGAGTAGACAAGGTGTCTACAACAAACAATGATATATTAAAGAACACACGCAAACGAAGTCAACTAAATGCAAAAAAACAAAAAAAAAATGCGTACACACACAAATAACTAAATAAAGAAGTGTGTTTACATTAATGTAAAGCATATTTACAGGCGCAAGAACCAGCAACGAAAATTGTCTCGCTATTCGTGCCGGTATGTGTGAGCTAAAGATGTATGATTTGTTTGCGTGCAGAGGCACTTAAACACACACACACACACACACACACCCAAGTGCAGTTTCATGCGTCGATAGACTTTTGCAAAGGCGCACGCCCACTTTGCGTCGCTTCCTTTGTCTTCAGCCTCTTTTGCCTTTTGCATTTTGATAGACTTTTAAGGTGTTTTTGATTTGTTTGCGGGCGGTAAACAACAGTAAAAGTAACAGCTGGCAGCTAATATATTAGCGTTTTAGTAAATTTGTTTGGTTGCATGGAAGTGTGCGTATAGTTTGTTAAACGCTTACTGCCTGATTTCATTCATATAATAACAATATTAATCGGCTTTGCGTGTTGCGAGTCAGATGTATGTGCTTTCATACGTTTTTTTTTAATATGGGAAAGATCATACTTATATAGCATCAACGTGTTTTATTAATAATTTTTAATGTGTAATACGTAAATGTTTTTAAATAAAATTTAGTTAGAATTCTTACATAAATGATTTTAAATGTGTACTCACCATACGAGTGCACCCAAGTTACAAACTGGGTAAAAAAAAAGTTTACAAATGTTCATTTAAACAACATATTTTCTAGTTTTGTATTCCATATAGTTTAAGTGTAAGTGCAAGTTTTAAGTGCCTATTAATTACTATTGGATTAAAAATTGGTTGTACTTGCTTTGAATTTATATTAATCTTCTACAAAATTTAGAAACTTGAGTACTGACGGTGCATAAAATTGTTTTGATTTTAAGATAAAATATTGTTGAGATTCCAGCAATGAATATTTACCAACCAAAAACTAATTTTTGTAATTGATCAATTTTATTATGTCGCTAAAAACTGATTATTTCTGATAAACTAATTAAAGTTAAATTAAATTTTCAATTCATAAAATAACACTTAAATGAAATCAAAACAAGTAAAGAAAGCAAAATTGGGGCAAAATTGAATTTTATATACCCTCGCAATATATTTTTGTATGAGCGGTGCCATGGAAATTTTTCATAATTTCATTAAAAAAATAATTTAATGATGTCAAGGACAATGCGTGTAGAAAATTTAGTGACGATATCTGACACTGTTATTAAAATACAAAAATTTTATAAATTGCGATCGTGGGCAACTCTTTTTGCATTTATTTGAATACCACCAAAACGATCACATCATTTGTTGATCCATTTCATTAAAATGCCTTATTTGAAAATCAAAAAAATTTGAGAAATAAATTTTTTAATGGTATTGTCGATACACACACTTTTTTTTGTTTTTTGAATTTTGTTTCATTCGCATATTTCATTATTTATTATATATTGCACACTAAAAAATGTGTTGTTTTGAAAGTTTTACCATTTTTAAAATAGATTTTTTTTTTACAAAAACAGTATCATATTTTTAAATGAGAGTAAAGTTAATGTTCATTTGATCATTATACAGCTTCAGATTGCGGGCCTGATTATAATATTATTATTTCAACATCTTATCAAAATTTTAAATGTTCAAAGAAACTTTATATAACTTCTGAGTAAGAGTATTCGTCACGTATTAACTAGTAATGCGATAAAGTTCAAGTGTGAAATAGCTACAAACTATTTACTTTTGATTTTTGATTATTATTTAACAGTTTTCAAAAGCTCTTTCATATATTCCACAAGAATTTTGTATATGGATTGTATGAAAATCTCTGTCAGTGAAAACATTTTAAAAAATTATCTTTAATTTGTTGCTATTTAAACTAGAAATTTGTTAAAACAAAACTCAATGAGGCACAAAACCTTCTACTCACTAAAATTCCCAAACCGACGAAGCAAAACCGGCTCAATGCACAATCTCGGCTAAAGAAAGCTTCCTCTAATGAAAGAGCGAATATACAAAAAATCAGTTTTCATTAGAAAAAAAAAACTTTAGTTTTTCAAGACAATCTGCTTACCACTTAGCCTACTTAGCCTTTTATCTATGCAAATGCTGCGAGCACTGCAAATGCAAATTTCATAACAAATCTGCAAACAAGACAAGCTTTGCTCGTTCGCAGAGGAACTTGGCAACACAAAAGCAAATATGCACTCAGTAAGATTTTTGTAAAATTTATAAATTTCTTGTACTCGCACAAATTAACATGATTATGCAGGCATGCATACATATTTATTTACTTTTGTAAGTAAGTAAGTAGAGCAATTATGTTTTCCGATTATTTGTCCAACTGGCTGGCTGACTGTTCAATATCTCGTAATTACATATGCAAATTGTCGCCTCCGAGCTACTTGATTTGCATTTATGTTTAAGCGCATTCACACACACACACACACATACATATGTTGTGAATTTACAATAATCATTTGCATATTGCTTGTGTGTGTGTCTTTTCTTTCAAAATTATTAAATAATTTTCTATAGTAATTTGTAATATATTTCCTGCTCAATTACTTGGCTTTATATCTCTTTATTAGTAACGTATCAATGATTTTTGTGCAATGTAGTGATACTGTTGTAAAATATTAATTCATATATCATAGTTGAATATTGCTTTCAGTTATTAGTGAAAAAAAATTATTTATGCATTAATAACGAACGCTTTGCAACTAATATTCTGAAAAGCAATTTTTTTTGGTGTATCATGTCACTCATACGCACCGGTGGCTCCGAAGTTTGTATACAATTGAGATATGTAACAATGAGATATTCAAGAAAACCAAAGAAGCATGAAATAGTCGCTTTTCAATTATTACTGCAAATGTGTTGAAATATTAATATTTCTATCTATACACAAGCAGAGTATCAGACATCATTCGGTTTGTTCATATTTTAATTTAAATAATTAACGAATAAATATGTTTATAATATTTGTGACCAAAGTATTTTTTTTTAATTAATTAAAGCAATGGCGCTGAGTTCCTAGTCTCAAAACTAAGCCCGGGATTGCAAAAGCTCCAAATCTATTTCAGTCTTGAAAAGGCTCCACATAAAATTCATCTGTCATTCCAATTTAGGGACACATAAAAACACTGAGCTCTATTCAAATTATTATAACTGATGCCACCTGTTTTTGAAAAAAATAAACTGTAACCTTTTTTCAGTAAATTTATTATGAATACAAAGTAAAAAACACAAAATTTTTAAAACGTTTTCTCTAAGAGGACGCTACGACCAACGAAGGTCATCAGCTTGTCTGTGTAGGATTTTAATGAGGACTTAATATTCTTCTTTCTTAGTAACGAATCTATCGACACCACAAAAGGTAAATATGATATTTCATCGGCATATGGTTTATTTATATTTATTTTGTATACTTTTTTGTTCTTATTATTGCGGTTGCTTATAACGTGAATAGGATAGTAAATTCAAAACCTTATTTATTTTATTTAGGGTTTGAAAGTCGGCCTGAAAACCCATTTTTTTAACTAACAGGTTAATAATTTGCAGAGGTTATTGAATATCAGAAACCAGGCCTTAGGGAAAATTAAGGTTGGTCAACTAAAAATAATAATTTGTAAATAAGGTGATGTTAAAATTAAGATCAGTATTTTTATATCAGGCTATCTTTAAATTAATTCAAATTAAGTCATTATCAATCACTTGTCAAAAATAACGAAAACAATCAGTATATAGTTTGAAAATAATAATTTTTACTTTATCGATAACTCCGCGATACTAAACAATGTCCCTCCAAGCAATTAAAGTGATCAAAAGCAAAGGGCCAAAGTTATTATTTTTCTTGGAAAAATAAGAAAATCATTTTTATCATTACTTAGTCCACAGACCTGCTTACTTGAGAGGCATTCCATACTATTTCAATGAAAACCCGATTTGTTTTTTTTCATTTTAATTTAAGTTGAGTATGTTGTAAAAAAACTCATAAGATAGATATATCAGAACGACCGGATTTTAAATAAAAACTTTTTTTCAAAAGTTATACGCCTTTAAAAATCTTAGGTGTCTCGGCATAAGCCGTTGCTTCATAGCTCGCATAATATTAGTTCTATCAAAGAAACTATAAAGTACTTTTTATGGACAAAGGGTTAGAGATTTATAAAAAATATAAGTATTCAAAAAAATTCAGTAAGATGATCGGCCATTACTCAGCGATGTGATTTGTGATGTATATACAATTTTTTTTTAATATATTTGGTTTTTTTTTATCATATTTTGCTTGCAGACAGAACGATTCTCTCCACAAAACAACAATATTTGTAAGATAAATTTATGTATGGAATTAATATTTTTTTCTTTTTGCTTCAAACCTGGGAATAGGTGATGAAGATAGACGAATAAGTCTGAGTAGATGTGGAAGTCTCGGAAATAGCAGCTCAATCTTCTTTCAACAAGACTGTTGTCTTTTTTTTTTTTTTCAAAGTAAAAATCTTCAACAATTGTTAGTGATAAATAAAATAAATCATTACATATCCACTATCTATACAAAAACTACTTTTGGGTAGCTTTTAAACACTGAGATGTTTGAATAAAAATGTCACTTAAAATTTATCTTTAAATTGATTTTGAGAAAGGGAAAGCAGGAGAAACTATTTGAATTGCCATTACCACACAGGCACTAGTAATTTAATTAATAAATTCTATGTTTATTTAATGCAATCTTGGTATTAAAACACAAATCAAGAAATAAATGGCAAGGCAATTAAGCGCATTTTACTAAAGAACACTTCCGTTATGTGTGTCATTGCGATGAATCAGTTTACTTAACAGTTAGCTGACTGCAACAAATTGCGGACAAGTAAAGCTAAAGGCTTGCAATTATATGTACATATGTATGTATAGCGTGTTTGTGTGTGTGTGTGAATGTGTGTACAAACAATGCCTAACACTTTATCTGCTAGCCAACTATGCGCTTGGTGAAGTGTGAAGACAAGTTGATGCGCCTAAATTTATGCTTACAACTAACTATATGCTTAGAAGTATGACATTTGATAGCTCGAATGGCAGCCCTGAAGGGAAAATTTAGACCAATCTAAAGCATGTTTGTTTCATAAAGTAAATAAGCCACACTTAACTATCGCTTTTATTCAAATTATTCCGCCCATAAAAATGCCGCAAAATTAATATTCACGATTAAATACACTCGTTAGCGCCAACATGCTTGGAAGCGCGTTTAAATTTAAAAAAAATTCCACTGCAACCACAGTGAATTTTAAACCAAAATAGCCAAACATGTTGTGTTTTGAATGAAATAAAGGCTTTTGAAAAAGAGTTGAAGTAGAAATCAGACGCATGTCGGTATAAAAATTGGCGTGGAACTTCGGGTTGCTCAGAAACTGCTGTACGCAGGATGAAGAAAATAGCTAGGAGGTAGGCAAAGATTGAAAAGAAAGCTATGAATATAAACACCAAAGGAATAGGCTCATTAAAGAGCATGCCAAAAAACTAAAGCAAGATTTTTTTTATTACAAAATTCGATTGCTCATTTCTTGAGGCAATGCCACTACAAAACTTATGGCAAAAAAATTAGAAAAAATTCCTCAAATACCCTTCTTTTGACTAGTAATTTCAGACTACTCAAATAAAATGTATATTACCATTTACAGCAAACATGTTCTGCATAATGCAATCAATTGTTACAGAAAAAGCTAGTTAAATCCTTACTTAGGTAAAAACTAAGCTCCAGCACCATCTGGCGAGTTTAATAATATTTTGTATTATAATTTTAGGCGCAATGGTTGTGACAATAAATATGTGATGAATTGTCTCGTTATCGTAGAAATAGCGTATTAAGTACATTTCAATATTTTTTTTAAATTCTGAAAATAAAACTTTTGCAGCATGGTTTTAGGCATGCACATTAATTCAGACAATTGTGAATTGGTGAGTTATAACCAAAGCTTGGGAAATGTGCCGTAAAAACTGTTGCCCAATTTTTTATTTTGTTCTGTGAAGCCAAAAAACGATTTTATAGTGTAGCGCAAGTGTGCCGAAATTCGAGTATTACAGAACGCGTATTGTGTATTATTAAATGTTTATTACTAACTCCAAGTTAACACAATATGTTTATAACTACACTTATTCTGACAATTTTTTTTATATACAGAGCTCCAACTAGTGGTTAAAATCAACTACACTATCAACTCATTCATCACTTTTCCGTTAGCCTCGCTTCCCTGCAGGCCTTCTTGTGCTTGTTTTTGTTTGCTGTATAAGCCAACTTGTAAAGTCACTTGGTGTTGATGTAGCACACTGATAGCGGCTTGTCGGGGCTGCTGTTGGCAACGACAACAAAAACAAACATCAGTGATGTCCACCTCAACACAAACAATTAGTTGTAGTCAGTTATTGCCGCTGACAATCTTAGTCATGTTACTACCACCGAGTCTCGCACATACACAACAACAACAAATATGCACTTGCTTGACAAAGACTCATCCTAGCTAACCATTCAATGCAGCATATATACATACATATGTATATATGTACATGTGTGTGGGTGTATGTTGGTGTGTTATCGTGTCAACAGCGATTCATGTCGTCATAACAACGAAATTGCTCAGCGCGCTCCATCAACTCTCCGCTGGCAATTTCTGGGTTACATTGACTGCTGCATTTTGTCAGAGTTAATGTTGTTGTTATCCTGCTGTGGCAGCTGTAAATACCTTATATGAACTTATATAACATATGCAGTTATGCATATTCGTATTCTCTATGTGTGTGTGTGTGTGTGTGTGTGTTCGCATATTTATGTGTACCTATGTGTGTGAGCGTGTGCTGGCTGTTGTCGTTATTGTTATAGCTTTACAAAATAGTTAATACAATAATTTACATTTAAAGTGTTATCTAGCACAGTATGGATGTATGGATGTATGTATGTATGCAAGTGTGTTAGTATGGGTTCAAGAGTTTGCATATATGCGTATAACGACAACTGCTAAAGTTATCTCTCGAAAAGGTGAACCAATTATGCATAATTTTTCCTTTGTTAGTGCAAAAATTAAACGTTAAATCAATAAAAGGTAAGCGTTTACTCAATTTGTGATTGTTAATAGCCTGGAGAGCCGATTGCCTGTTGTTATTTAATTTATAACATCCGAACTACAGGTTTCTATTGACTTAAGCTACGTTATCTGAAAAAGCTTAAGTTCAGACGAGTGAGAAAATTATTATCAATCACGAATACGCGCATTTTATTTATTACTACTTTTAAAATATTTAATCACTTCATTATTTGTCATCATTAATTAACGTTGCTTTATTTATTTTGAATTATTTTTAAAATTTATTTATTATTTGATTAATAAAGTTGTATGGTTTCTTTTAATTATTTTCAATTTTAATGAAAAAAAATGTTAAATTTTTTGATTATTTCAAATTATTAAAATTTTTTTTTGTTTTTTTTATAACTTAATTCAATTACCGGTTCATAAATTTTTTTTTAATACACGATTAAAATATAATTTGAATTTAATTATTTTCAATTATTATTATTTTTTATCATGAAATACTCTAACTTACTACATAAAATGCCTTTTTATTGGTAAGTATGTATGTATACACAAATTTTCGTATTAAGTATCTAATTTTTAAATATGTCAAAATATATTTAAAAACTCAGCTTTTAATTGTAAAGTACTTAAGAACAGGTTTTTACTATAATTAAATAATTAAAAACGATCAAGTTATAAAAAAGTCATAAAAATAATAATATTAAAATTTTTAAAAAATTAAAACAACTAACTAAAAAAATTAATTTTTTGCATGATTTCAATTTTTGGATTACTTAATATTATTTATCAAAATCTAAGAAGCATTGTTTGGCCGGTATTTTTAATTATAAAATTTTTGTTCTCATTTGATTTTTTTTTTTTGAAGTTATACAGTAAAATTGCAAACTAATGATTACTTATATATATTAATAATAAACAGTTCTGTATCAAGCACTAGAAGTATTCTTTTTTGCAATTAAAAATGAAACGATGCAGTTTGGTTACTAATAAAAAAATTACCGTCTTGCATTCAAACCTCGCATAGTTACATTGTTGGTTCCTACCTACTGAATTGTTTAATTTTTTCTAAATAAAAATAAAATAATTAATTTATTTTAAATAATGAAATTTAAATAAAATCAGCAGGTATGCATTCGTCCGATCCTTTTTCAATAAAGATCCTGTTTGAAATATATTGAAACTATTTTCCGTCCTCCGTTTCGAGAACAAAAACGACACTGAAGATGGCCCAACGCCAAAAAACGATGTATCACTAAACCGAATTTGACAAGGGATGACGGAAAATCGTTCCTAAATATATAACATTTCCACCCCTTCCGCAAAAAATCAAAATATCCTCTTTGAGTTTGAATAACTTATTTAGCGATCTGTCAACTCCACTCGCTTTGTTTTTATTAAGCCATCCTTTCTTTAATTCGTATTTTGTCACACTCAATCAAGTCACCAACATTATTTCTCTTTAATTTCTTATTGGGCGTTTTCCTATCTACCACTTTATTTCCTTTACTTGAAGATAGGGAGCTCATTCAGTCATTTAAATTAATTTAATTTTATTTAAGTTAATACAACTCAAGGCTCTGCTTACAAATCTGACAATACGGATTTTATGTGGCGCCTCAACTATCGATGAATTTCCTAATCAGACAATGACGAGCATGAGCTGTATTTTGATTGAAAAGTACTATTATTAACTGAAGGGAAGAAAAATAAATAATCAGAACTTGTCAAAATAGCGACATACTATTATCTTTGCCGCCTATTTTCGTATACATATTTATTTATGATTAAACTTTTTTTTTTCTAGTTGAGATATGTACCTATAATGTTTTGAAAAGCTGTCTCAACTAACTCAGTTTTGACAAACATTTTTATTTTTATATTTATAAATATATGCATATTATATATCATTCATTTTCCAGCCACTCAACATTAGTCCAATGCTTTTCCGCATGTCAAAACTGTGAATGAGGTTCTGTAGTTTGTCATATCTTATAATAATGTCAAATCACATATGCATGTGTATACATATGTGTGCATCTACATATGTAAACGAGTATAATAAACTACTCATATCACTCGTACCCGCAACAGATTGGAGATTGTATACATTGCGGCTACTAAATTTCTCATTACAACTTGTCTGACTGCTACAACACTGACACACTTTGGGAGCATTAAGTCCCATATCCCATATTAGTTATGCGACTATATAGCGTTTATGTGTTGACTTGATATATTCCGGTCCATTGTTCATCAATCACAAGGCAAAAGCAGCACACACACACACACAAACACACACAGCATACTAAAACATACGTGTGCATACTTAATTTGAAATGTGTAAGGCAATTGCATAAATATGAGAAAAAATTGATTGACACTTTTGCTTGGTGCGCTAGACATTTCGTGGATGTTTGACATATGGAAAATTTCATAAAATTAATGGATATAGGAAATTTCTGAGTACATTGAAGTTATGTTGTAATTTACCCTTTCTAGATTTGAAAAATATGAAAAAGTTTTTCGTAAGGAAATTACATACTCGTATGCTTCTTTTCTTAGGTTTCATTAAATACTTTTGTTACGTAATTGTATGACGAAAGGCGTTAGTTTGTGATATTCGAAAAGTAACTTGTTTAGAAAATTTAGTATTTTTTTGAGTACTCTTTAATTTTTATAAACTCATTGCATAAAACTTTAAAAGAGTCATAATTGTTATTGAAATGTATACAAGATTTACTTTACTATCTACGCCTAAAAGAATGTTCACTTTATAGCTAACTGAGGCCCATTTCTTGATTTAGAAATGAACTAGAAAACAACATAATTTTTCTCTTTAAGATCTGTTAATAATTTAAGAAATATAAAATCAGGAACCTAATCGAAAAGGAAATAAGGTGGAATGTATTTAAAAAAAAAAGTCTATATTAAGTGCCTAAAAGTATACTACCACTTACTCATACTAATGCGTACTCATCTTATATATATGAAAACATTAGAGCAAGTGGAAGCGCTTTTGTTTTCGATTCAAAAATTTGTAGGAAATTAAGTAATTATTGCGACTTATCCATTCTTTATTGTTATTACAGTTCTTCTGTTTTTATTTCCGAACTAGTTTTAGGCCAGATGGCGATTTTTTAGTTTATATTACGGAAATGGTTTGGAATTAAATTCTCGAGAATATTTCTATATATTTTGGGAGTAAAAAGGGATCGCATCTGACCCTTTTAAATATTTATTCGGGAACGACTCTGAACAGTGCAAATTTTAAATTAAGTTTTTTAAGTTCTAGATCATTTCAAGTGTGATCAAATGATTTCGAAAAAGACTTAAATGATTTAAAAATTGTGTTTGATGAAAGGCATCCGATATTTTTTCTACAAATTGGAGCACTTTAAACAGAGCGAAAAAAATCTCTTAAAATGCTATATAAATCAAAAGAATATTTTGCAATTTTATTTTTTGATTTTTTTTCAGTAAGAAACCGGTCTTATTAATATTAGGATTATAACCTTTCTAATATTATTAAGAATGTGACCTGTAGAATAGCGATGAAAACCTTCCCCTAAGTTTATTTTCCCTCACTTTCTTTGCCTTTCATTAAGATCTAGTAGAAATTTGTAGAAATAAGACGAGAACCTCGTCAATATAATTACGAAGGAAATCTTTGTTTTCATTAGAATTTCCTCTAAATTTTAATAGTTTGAAATTAATTTAACCTAAATATATTTAACTATACAAGTTTAACATATTATTATAATAAATTTAATTTCTTGTTTATTAATATAACACGTTTTACATGTTTGCTTATAATTTTTATAATTTATATTCTGGTAAATCTTATACTTATAAGTCATATTTTTAAAATTACTATTCTTATAATTCTAATAAGTAATTAAGCGTCTGCTTTCCAATATTTTTTCCCTATATATCTTGAACGTCCTTAATTTAAACTTAAAAGTATATTTGCGGGCCATTTAAAAATTAAAATTTGTGGTCAAATTACTTAAAATAATATGCATAAGTGCACAAGGAAGCGCTGTTTATTTGAAATTAAATGTTTCGAAAGAAAAAATATTAGACAGTAAATAAAATAACCAATAGCATTTCAAAGTAATATGTGATTCAATAAACACAAGTATAAAGTGCCAAGGTACATTAGATATAATATAACATAATAGCTTTAACGTAAATATACAAAAAAAGAAACAAACATGGGCTCTATTAAAAATTAAAAGTTTTTCTAACTAAAAAATTCAATAGGATTCTAGTTAAAATAAGATATCATTATTTATTTACTTTATATGGTTTTTTACATAAAAATACGATTTTTTTTCTCACAATTACATATTTCGGACAAAATTCTATAAAAAAAAATAATTAATACCTTTGTGTCCTTTACTGCAATATTTTTGCAACGTAGATGTCATCGTACAACTCATACATTGCTCCATCTTCGAAAATATTCTCCGCTGCAAAGGCGCAAAGTGTCATAACTTCGTTGAAGAAGACTACTCTCGAGAATCTCAATGATCGCTAAGTCTTCTCATGTCTTCTTTTTTAGATATTTTCCAACATCTGACGTGTTTTTAAATATTGCATAGCCCCATTAGTTTAAAAATTGTCGGATGATTTTTTAACAAGAATATACAAGAGACCAGTTTCTTTGAAACGCATACAATTCGTAAGCCTTCTTAGACATTGTGATCCATATTGCATATTGCTTTTAGGGCATTGTTTCAAAAAAAAAGTGCCATTTTCGTTTGATTGTGTCGTTCTTTGTCAGCATTTTCGTGTTCATTACGCTGCTATTCGTAGAGCAATATAATATCGCAAGTGACTAATGAGATCGGTTGAACATTTTCTGGTAATCATTTTGTATTGAATGCATGTTTATAGTATTATCAAAATTTTGTATCACCTACACTGCAGTACATATTTCAAAAAATTACTCGCAACTTTTCCTACTTAAACAGTACACTTTCAGATCATTAACTTTATATATGTTTTGAGATTACATTTTAATTTATACTGTAATAATGTATTTTCTTCAAAATGTTCCATTTAACTCAAAACATGCTACTATTTAAGTCGCTTTTAGTATAAGTACTCACTTGATTTTTTTTCCACTCCACCATATTTCGGGTGTCTTCACCAATTTCGATGCTATTCAAAAACTCAACCATCGCCACCACGGCCCCAAACAAAGTCCAACGGACATGCTTAGTGCAAATGTATTCAACTTCAGCTACTTCGAAGCTAATAAACTTAATTGTTTTGGTATTGCGTCATTTATTATGAGCATATCTAAATGCCTAAGTTCATACGTTTTACTAAGCTCCTAGACTGTTGGTCTTTTCTTTTCCCCCTCACTTACTTCACAACGGTACTTACTTACTTATTTCATAGCTTCGTTATATTTTTGGTCTTATCCTTCTCTATGCTACAGACTTTAGCAATAATTGTCACCGCTTATGATCCATAAATAATTCCAAACGATTTAATGTAAATATGGACTAGCGCCTTTCAACTCTATTTAACAAAAGCGGAGCAGTTAAGCTGAACTGGCGCGGCAAGCAAGGCAAGTGAGAAACAAGTGTGAGAAAGAGCAGAAAATTGTATTTGGCTGCTTTGTAAAGATACCACCACCACACACTTGCTATGGATATTTGCCTCGTTGTGGAAAATATATTAGTTGCATTTATCTGGCGCTTTTGGAATTTGTGGCACACAAAGTAATACCCGAATACATATGTTTGTAACCGAATCGGCCGCAAAATAAATTAAGACACATTAAATGTAAAATGGTGTCGTATTTGTTGTTCTCGTATTGCTCGATAAAATAAAAAAAAAACATACATAACGGGTGATCCATCTGGAGCTTTTTTTTCAATAGGAATTTTTTGACAGATGACGCGTGACTCCTGTCAAACTGCCATGGTATTTTTGTTTAGTATTGTTTGTCATTTCATCATGGAAAGACATCTATATTACCAAAATCAATGTGAAAAATGTTTTTCGTGCACTTTTTTATGCACTTTTTATGGTCGTCATAATCGGCCTACTGAGCGCACCATTCACAACTCCATCACCAAATTTGAGTCTCAATTTATTAAAGGTTTCACGATCGAAATGAATTTTTTTTAATTTAATTCAAAAACAAGCATCCGATGGATCACCCGTTACATACTTATATACATAGATATGTATACTCGTATGTGTAAAAAAACATATGATTGTATGTATTGTTTTTGAACTACAGCGCTTTGAATTGTCTTTCTGCCGTTCTGTTGTCATGGCGCCATTTTGCTGAGTGGTTAGTTAAATTTAGATATTTTCTGCTTTGTATTTGAGCATTTCGGTTAAGGCAAGGACATGGGAGTGAAAGTTGTGCTGGAAAGCACAGTTGGAGAACTATAATTTTCTTTACAACTTTGATACGAAATCATCCAAAGACAATAAAATAAGCTGCTATCACAAACAAGTATGAATACAGCTTTAGCAATCGATTTTTCCATTAAGGCGGTTTTTGGAAATAAATTGCGAAGGATCTACTGATTTAAAGGTACATGTTTTGACTTTAAAATTTTTGTATTGAATTCATTTTTTAGCATATTAGTTACTCTAAAAATAGAATAAAAAAAAATTTTGCTTATCGTACTCGGGAAAGCATAGCGGTATGTTCACTGAATAATTCATTAAAAAAGTTTTTAAAATCAGACCAACAACTTTTATGAAAAGTCTTACTCGGCAGTTAAAAAAAAATACTACTTTTGGGAAAAAACGCGTTTAAAGATAAATTACAATTGCAGAATAATACAATTTCTTCAAATCCTTAAAGAAGTTTTAAGTTTTTTAAACTAAAAGTTACACGTTCTATTATGGTTTTTTTTTTTTCTTTAAATATATTCGCGAAATAATTTGCTATTAAAAACGTTTCAACAATTAAGAAATCTCCATGTGATTAATTATTTGCTAAATATAGGTTAATTTAGATTACTTATTTTCCATCTGTTTAATTTTAATTATTTTTCAGTTAAAATTCAGTTCCTTTTTTTAATAAAATTCTATATAAATTAGAATTTAAAAACAAGTGCAAGACTTTGAAATATTTGTAAAACAAACCTTTTATAAAATTACATTTTTTTTAATAATTTTAAACCTTTTTGTGAATGCAGAAATTAAAAAAGTTTAGTTTTAGTACAATTAATTTCATGTTACAGGTGACTATAAATTACTATTGACTTTTGAAAATTTTTTTGCAGGCATTGCAAATTTGCGCAATGAACTCAATAAAGTTTAAAAAAAATTTACGAAAAAATGCCCAATTTAAAGAAAAATTTATAAATTTTTAATTATTTTGGTAAGCACGCAAAAGAATTTAGAAAAGAGTATTGATGAAATTTTGAAAATTTATTTATTTTCTACTAATTTTGATACTTGATTTTGTTTACAATAATTTTAAAAATTTTGTCTGCAATATAAAAAATTTTGTATCAAATTTAATAAAAAATTCCTCATTTTAAACTTACCATTGTTCTATTTTAAGAAAAATATCTTTTGACAAATAAGAAACTGTCAAATTCCATTTCAAAAAAATGCAAAAAAAATTTCAGATGATTTGGAGCTAAAATTTATTTAATAAATTAGCTTGAAAAACACATTTCACGTAGCTCTATCTGCTGATTTATAAAACCATTTTGAAAGCATTTTTATAAAATGACAACAGTTTTCTGAGATTGCCACATGATCAGACTTCTTTTATTTATGTAATATTCATCATCGCTTCCCATGTTTGAACGAGGAAACTTCGGGTTGCTGTGCTCCGCTTGTCGACTAAATTGTTGTGTTTTTCTAATAAAAAAAAATATATATTTTATGTAATTTAAAACTATAATTATTTTGTTATTAAAATTTTTTAATAGTAGTTGAGGCTCTGAGCTTTTACGCTGGTGCGTTTTTTAGTGTTCTTAATGTGAATAGCCTTCAGCTCGTGTCTTGACTATTCAATTAACAAACATTTTCTGACAGTGCAAGGTTACAAATTTACAATGACTTTGAAATATGATAATATTTTTATAAAAATTAAGATATTTATTATTCAATGTTCAAATCTTTTCTTAAAGTTCAGGCTTTAGTAATATTCTTTTTCTTTTTGAGTGCTTTGCAGTCTCTATCAATTGACATCTACGAGTATAAACGAAATTTTGAAATCTTATAACTTCCATTTGCAAAGTAAATTAGTTTAACTTTTTATTAATTTAATGCAATATTATTACGAGATTAGGTTACGCTTTTGCTAAAATTAAATAATTTCTTCCTTTAATTATATTTCCAGCTACTCTCATTGAAAACTAAATTTCACTACGCAAAAACTTTCGTAACAAATAAGATAAGATATTTTCCACTTTCGGCTGCTCCACTTTTGTAAGCTGAAGCTGCACTTGATGTTGTTTCAAGTAACTCAATTAATTTTGAAACTTATCACAATAAGAACAACAACAATAAATAAATAGACATGCTGTGCAAAAATGCACAAAATGCATAGAATGACAAACTTAAGAAAATGAACAAAATTAAATCTAACTCAAAAACAATGCAATTGCCAAACAATTGAGCGTTATTGTTCTTTTTGCGCTTTTGTTGCTGCATTTGTTGCTTCGTTGTAAAATCGAACTTTATATAAAGCAACTAAATTAAAGAGACAACCAATGTCGCTGACACTGGTATTGTCTAAATTTTTATTTTTTGTTTTTTTGTGTTTTAAGAGTGAACTAGAAGGACAACCAGCTCTAAGCAATCGGCTAGTGAAAGCGGAAAATGAAAAACCTTAAAAAAAAAACCACTAGCAAAAGCAGAAGAAGAGCAAATGCAAAACTAATTAAATTCTCTTTCAACTCAATGCAGCTGAGTAGTCGAGTCGACTTGCCGGTTTTTTTAATTTCTGGCGGTCGAATAAATAAAATTCACAAACAATTTGACTCCTTTCGGTATACGCATAACGACGTATCTCATATCTAAGAGATTTACCAAATGCCGAAAAGTGAGGAAAAGTTACAAAAATTATATACAAATTTGTTCCAAGTTTTTAATATTCTGCACTGATTTTTTTTTGCATGACACATTAAAAAAATATCATTATGACAGCACTGCGATCTGAAATCTTTTGATTTTACGGCACCCAGTGAATACCGAGATTGACGAAATTTTTAAATCAATTTTTTAGTAATCTTTATTCTTTAGTTATGTAATTAAAACCATATTAAGCAACATTTGAAATTATCTATAACCTTAAAAAAGATCATAAATTTAAATTATTTTGAAGGAATTAGGCAAACAAATACTTGACGAAGAGCTTTCAGATTTTTTTTGAGTTAGCAGTTTAAAAAACGATTTAAGTTTCGTAAAATAAACTGAAACTTTTTTTTGAATTAAGATTGCTGTTATTTTAGGCGCTTTTCAGGTATTTTTTTCAAGACATTTTATACCGAAAAAAGTCTGTTACACTGTCAGTAAAAGAATCGCCGATAACCCAATGTAATTTTCTACAAATTCAAACTTGGATTTTAGCATATGAAATTTAATGCGCTAAACACTAAAAAAAATGAGAAAAATTTTATACCTTTTTTAAATAATAACATTTTTTCAAACAATGTTAAAAAATTGAAGCTCGCTTCTTATAACGTTTTTTAGAGAATGAACTACAACTTGAACACTAGAAATATAGGAAAATCGGCCCCCAATATCAAATTTAATTTTAAATTTGTTTATTATTGCTTTTTAAGCCGTGGAAAAAATTAATTATTTCATTGAAAAAGAAAGCACCATACTTTTCAAAAAATATGTATATCACAAGATAAGCATACTTTTACCCAGTTTAAATGAGTGGGCAGTATAACTGCATACTCACAAAAATTCTAAAAATCCTTTATGAATATGTGTTATCTAATGAGGTCATCTTTTTTACATTTTTCAATTTTAAACATTTCAATAGAAAAGAAAAGTGTTCTCTAAACTTAAATCGTTGGTTTTCTTACAAATATTAAAATGCGTCAAATGACCATGGCAGTCATTATAGTATTCACTAAAAAATAATATATACAAAAAACTTCTCCGAAACTTCGGAGACTCTGGCTCGGAGCTGTCAAGATCTTTGCGCCAAAAAATTACCGAGAAATCGGCATTAGCATTCTGTTGCTAGAGCAACAAAAAATGTTCAAGCAATTTGCGAAGCAAAGCAGCCGCTGGAGGCATGATGGATACGCAATGAATTGCTAGAAAATGCCTTTATCAGTAATCAAGCAGCAAAAAGACAAACAAATCGGCATTGCCATGCGACAGCAACACAATTTCAAACTGCAGCTCAGCTGCAACTCCAAACTCCTGTTCCCAGATTCAGCTCCACATACAGCAAAAGCCAAACAAATCGAAGCGAAGTGACGTTGAATGTAATTTCATCCACAAAATACCAGCAAATAAGAGAATCGTTGCTTGGATTTAAATAAAAAGTAAAAGCTAAAGTGCCTGCAACAGCAACAACAAAAACAACAACAAGCACATTAAAACCATAATAAACAATGTTTATAAACAAAACGCCTGAAAATGGATGAAGCTTGGATGCGTCGGAATAAAAATAAATCCCAGTCGGTTAAAGTCACTTCAAGAACGTCCTGTATTTATTTTCGCTCGCTCCCTCGCTCGTCGACTTTGTTCTTGGTGAAGGCGAGAGGTGTGTTTGTTGCTGTTGTTGTTGTGTTGTTGCTGCTGTTTTTGGCAGCCACACTGTAATCACAAACACAATGCCAATCGATACTTGAACAACTCCTCATTCGCTATGCTCAAGTGCAGCCAACCAGCCAGCAAGAGCCAGCTAGCTCCACTTCAGCTGCTCCAATTGTGGGTGTATGGATGTGTGTGTGTGTGTGTGTGAATGCAGCAATTGCTGGCAGTGATGTCGTTGTGGCACAATGCCACATTTATTTGCACGCACACATGCATACATACGCGCAGCCAAATGACCCACTTTGATAAAGTACAACAAACAACAAACAACAGTAGCAGCAGCAGCAAAGTCAGCAATTGTGCTAACAATAACAAAAACACTAAATTGCTGCAACAACAGCTGTTGCTTACCCGTTTACTCGGTCGGTCGGTGGGTTGGTGGAATGGTTGGTTGGTTGGTTGGTCGTTCGCTTGCCAAGTCTGTCCTATTTATCATTTCCGTCGGTTTTGGAGCGAAAGTCATTGCACAACAACGAGCACTGTCAGTGGCAGACAAACTTGGCACGGCCGCCAATGTGCCAAGCGACACACACACAAACACATTCACATAAATACATCAAAATGCACCTTCAACCGCGCACAGCTGCGCAGCAACCGGCATTTAGCAGCCAGATTGAACAGAGACATGCACGAAAGCAGGACGGAGAGAGCCAGGCATTACATGGCTAATGTGCATGTATTTGTATAAGTGTGTGTGTGTGCGCTTATATGTTTTGTCCATATGTTGTTGTTGTTGTTGTTGTTGTAATGCAATGTGCTGCTGCTGCTACTGGCGCATTTGGAAATTTAATGACAGCTTTAAGTGTGGCTATTTAAAATTTGAATTATTTCTGGCTATTTTAGTTGGCAAAACACGAATAACCCCCCGACACGAGGCGCATAGCACAATAAAGATGGCGGCAATAAAATGGGGAAAATGAATATTTCAGAGTGATTTAGTGCCATTCGGGTTTTAATAATGGATTTCGCTATTTAGAGCAAACATATTTTTGCACAAAAATGAACCTGAAAACAAATGCGCTCTCTGCAAAGTAATGAAAGCTGGCGAATGCAGCAAAAACATTAAATTAAATATGTTCAACGGCAAATGTGCCTACTCGTAAATGAAACTAAATTTCTCAGTTGACAAAAAGCCTTAAATGCCTGAAAATTGATTAATGCATTAATAAAAATTAATTAAAAGTTTTACGTTCCTTGCAAGTTAGAGAAACTTATTGTTTTGGTCTTTTGCCCATAATTAGTAGCCATTCTGTAGTGGCTAAAAGAGAATTTCCGTGGCGAAAATGTTCGTATTTGAGACTAACCATGTCGGAATTCAGTATGCGGTTTCAGTCTCTGATAGAGAGAAAAGTGACAGTTTTAGTTGATTTGGATACCAACCTCTTTGATAAAAGCTCTTAGTCTCAAAATAAAGTCACTAAATTGCGATCAGGTGATAAGCAATGATCACAAAAAAGTTAAACAAAAATACAGACTCAATACAAAATATAAAAACGCAAGGAAAGGCAATATTCTCCAACACCAAGTCTCAGTAAGCTGCCTCAATTCACTCGACAAGTGTCACTAATATACAGCTAGTTCTCAGCAGTTGAGAGATATTTAGACTACATTAACACTAATTATATACACCGACTTCTCGAAAACATTTGACACAGTTACACACAAAATACCTCTATGGAAATTTGAAAATCTTTGTTTCTATTAATTTTTTCTCTCTTCGCTTAAACCATATTTGTCAAGTAAAATCTCTTTTGTTGATATTGAATCCACGAAATCGCAAACGTTTTTGGTAACTTCAGGTGTGCCGCAAGGCAGCATTCTTGGTCCCATTTGAATTAATGTTTTCATGAATGACGTTGGTTTATGCTTCAAACACTCTGCATGTTTAACCCTTATGTACAAAGCACCTCTCAATCCCCTTAATCGACAAGGAGGTGATACATAATTTTGATGCAAGCAACGTTACATGTGTCTTATACTCCAGTTTGTGGGAATGTGTTTTCACAGGCTGCCATACGCTTGGAACGCTATTTGAGAGAGGTTTAATGTGATCCTTTGTTAAGATCAGTCTAACGTACAATGATTTAAACCATTTCATCAGTGATAAAAGATTTAAAAATCTCAACTAAGCCCATTGATTTATTTTCCAGTGTGGACCGTTGTTTGGCTCGCGGTGTAAATTATGAGCACGTAATGTGGTTGGATGAGCCTTATTTTTCATCCATTGTATATCCTTATTTTTTTTTTATAAGTATAAAGTGTGCTGACTACCATGTTTATTTATCATTTCTTCTTCATTATCACGGTCACCACTATCCAATTCATTAGCATTATATTCAGTTTGATGTCCCTCTGTGTATCAGCAGCTACTTCTTCAAAATGTTCATAATCAGGTTCATCTAAAACGCTGTCATGTAACGGATCACCTTCATCCGCGTCATCATCTTATTGGGCATTTGTTACTCAAGAAAATCAAAAGAAAAACCGCATTGAATTCCCTATCAGAAGCAACTTACACAATCAATCAAAAGCATTAACGCTTTGATTCGACTTACTTTTCAAAGCCTAATAATGTCTATCCAAATTATTGTTAGTTATCCGATACTTTGCGTATATTTTGTTACTGTATAATTAACTTTGGACTTACAAACATTCCTCTTCTCTTTAATATTGCTTAGAGAAATTCCAAAAAATGGTGGTATATTCGTATATATCTATCGTCTGCATAAATTAATCCTTATGTACAGACGATTTGAAACTCTTTCGCAGAACCTTCGGCTTATTTCATATTTTGTTATTGCAGAAAGGAATTGAAAGCCCTTAACGCTTGGCTTTTCAAAACAAACTGCATCTTAATATTAGTAAATATTGTCAGATCACTTTTTCCAAGTCCATAAATACGCATTCATCAACTTATTCTGTTTCAAATGGAGCGCTTGCTTCAGTTAATAATTTAGCGATCTTGGCTTAATTTTCTACTCGTCTTTTACGTTCGCTAACAATATTAAATTTAATTTCATCTCGGGCATATACTAACCTAGCTATGCTAGTGACACATACACTAGAAAAATCTTATTTATTTCTTTAGTGCGATCGAAACTGGAGTGTGCCTCAATCATCTGCACATTTCGTTTTCATAATTTATTTCATATTAAACTTCTGAGATCGTATTGCTATCGCTGTGCACCTCTTATAAGAGGGCTCGAAGAGTTCAAGAGTCAAAACTACTTGAAAGCCAATATCTTGATTTTGCGAAACCAAGGTCACTATTTAAATAAATCAAATGAAATTTAATTTATGGCATACAGTGGCGTCGATTTGCTGAAGCAAGTTACGCGCGCCAACAGCACCATAAAGTCTAGAACTCAGTTTGTGATTCGAGCGAAGATTTCGATAATACAAATTGTGGTTTTTTTTCCTTATAATTTTTCCATAAACCAATCGGCCAAAAAACAATATGGCCAAATAATTAGATCGGGACACAGTTCATATCAGATTTAATGCATTAAAACATCTGAGATGCAACATTTGATATTATTAAATGTTTTTTCGGCTTCACATTCTCTGTTTTCTTTTAAAAGATACGAGAACGCGAACACTAAAACTTGAATATTTCTATAATGTAAATGCACAATAAACATATATACATACATATGTGTATTCTAAAAATTAAAAAAGAAAACATCAATGCTCAATCGCTTAGCTGAATTTCTAAAATATCATCTGCTTCAAAATTGGCTTTCTAACTGAAAAGATTTGGCAATTATAGGGTTTTCGTGACTTTTAATTGGAACGGCTTTGACTGTTATGTGGCCACAAGGAATAAAAACTAATGTCGATTTGGTAAGAAATATATGAAAGAAGAAATGAGACTGTGAAGTATTTTTATTGAAACTACCATTGAATTGTCTAAATTTAATAAAGAAATATAAACTAAGCCTTGATTCAAATATATTTTAATTAATTAATTGCATTTAAAGTGGTATTTTCAAAATATTTCAAATCTAGTTCAGTAGTTCTTCCTTGTGGCCAAAGATTTCAGGCAAAACGTTAGTAAAAGACCTGATGTACCCTTATTTCTTGGAAAGCTACATTAAAAGTCCATAATTTTCCATTAAAGTGTTTTGAGAAATAAAAAACAGTGGGTATAAGAGGCTTTGACTCCCACCAGCTGATAGCGCAGTGCAAGAACTACTTCCATAATCTCATTAATTCACCGTCATTCGTTTAGCTGAAGAAAATTATATACGTCTTGCGCTATGCATATTTCCATTACATTAAACGAAGATTTATGTTAAATAAAAAAAACATTAAATATGTATACATATGTGAGCTTTTCGAAAGTATTTTATCGCTATGACAAATAAGCTGCGATATTTTTTAGATTTTAAGCATGACTTCACTGAAATTAAAATTGTCATTTAAATACCAAAAGTATTCAGCCATGCGCATACACTTAAGATGCTTTTTAATTGGGTTTATTTAGAGGGAGTTGCACGCCTCCATCCTTTTCCCACCGTCAAATGGTAAGCAAATCGTCAAGTTACAACAGCGAACACGCACAAAAATCATTAAATTTCATGTAAATAAAATGCGGGACATATAACCAATTTCGAAATGCGACACAAATGTGGGTCGGCGCATAGGCACTTCCAGTGTATGTGTGTATGTGTGTCGGAGTGTCCCGGCGCATATCTGCATATGTGTATATAAAAAGATATATTTACACGCGTTTTATTAGCTTTGTATCTGCGTGTGTGTGAAAATTCGGTAAATCTTGGCAATGCTGGTATTTTTAAAAATAACTCTCAATGCGAATGGAGAGACGCGTAAATATTTATTTGCATGGAAATGTATTATTTTCCTTTATGCGCCTTTGTCTAGCAACGTGTACAATGCGTTTAACAATTATAGCACAACCACATGTTCAATTTTGAACAAATTTTTCCGTTTTATTTTGCTAACAATAATTTAAAATTTAAATACGTTTGGTTTTTCAACAACAACTTTGTGAACACATGCTTTAAATTTGATATAAAAATTATTAGAAAAAAATACAAAACTTCTAACATTGTTTTATCTTATTAATTTTAATAAAAAAAAGAGTGTTTTAAATTCCTATAAAATATATTTGTATTTACCAAATATTACTCCGGGGAAGAAATTGGTAAAAAGACCAATAAAAATAATTTTTTAAATCAATTTATATATGCTGCCAAAAAATCTAAATTTATAAAAAAAATTGTTTTTAATATTTCTTTTTTTGATATGCAGTTTTGTAGTTCATTAAATTTTACCACGATAAAAGTGAAATAAAAATTCCGCATTTGTATAACATTTATATAAAAGACAATCTTCAAATATTGCAAAAAAACTGCAAACTTTACAAATAAAATTGTATAATTTAGTTTCGAAAATGATGTCTTTCGAAGAAGAAGGCGCTCAACTTACTTCACGGAAGAGACTGTTTCGCGCGGTCTAGCACAATACTTGTTAAAAATCAACGAATTGGGGTAGGCAAATGAAACTTGTACTTTGTCCAAACAAAATTGAATGGGCCAAGCATTTATTGTAAAACATTAAAGAATTTTTTCAAAAACACATATAAATTTATACATATGTATATTTTTAGGTAAAAAGCTAGAGCTTTAAATATTGGCAACTAAATACACCAATGAGAAAAAAAAAATGAAAAATCCAAGCATCAATTATTTTTAATGCCAGTGTATTTATGTGTATGATTGAAAACCAGCTTTCACTCTACCTTATATTTATGCTTATTAACTTCCGCTGCCATAGAATTTATCTTGAACATTCACATCTTTGCAAAAAATAATATAAAACCACCTGCATCCCTTAAAGAGAACGACAAGCGACTAGAAAGCAACTTGTCAAAACAATGATACCTTTTCTTGCACCTCATTTCATTTCGGCCTCACTTTTCTTTTCACACACAATCGGTGTATATTTCAATTCAGCGCGCAAGCCACACTCCGTCATACAATATGCCACACTTCGTAATTTTATTATTTATTTCCAGTAAGCCGTGTAAAAGGATACATTGCACGCCACTCAGGCAATACACACACACAGTCGCATAATAACAGCTACTTGATACAGAGGCGAGTCAGTTGAACGCGATACTCCCTTAAATGAAGTTAAAGAATTCATGCGCTCACTGTCTTCTTGTTAGATACGAATATTGTTGATTTTTGTTTTGCTTGTTTGGCTTGTTTTTATTCGAATTAACAGTGCTTTTGCACTAGCTCTTGTTTTTAATGTTTGTTGTTTTTGTAGCAGTTGTTAGTAGTCTGTTTGCTTATGCGTACGTGCGCGTGCCACTGGCGGCTTGGAAGCGCCTCAAACGCCACGCGAGCTTTTTCCACTCAACTGCTCATCCGTGCTGCTGCATGCGTACGTGCCGCTTCCGCTGCTGACCTGCTCCATTGGCAATCCGCATTTGCACAACACCATCACCATCACCATCACCACCACCAACAACAACAACGTAGCTACGTTTGTTGTCTTCCATTTGGCATTTGTATTTTTATCTCTATTTCCGTTGACCATCATCCATTCAACGCTTTGCTTGTCAACTGTCTGTCTATTTAACTGTATCACTGCGTCTCGGCTTGTCTACTGTATTTCCTGTTGCTTGCGTCGCTTGCTTCAGCGGCACCGTTGGTTGCCTTGTCTGCGGCAGTTGCCACGTGCCGCAACGCATGTAATGCTTTACTTTTAATTGGATAATTACTCATCTACTTTGACAGAATTTCAATTTTTATGACTGAATGCGGATGTGATCCTCTTGCGAGGTCCTTTTCGTCATTGCTTAGCTCACTTGTATTTGTGTATGAATATGGTGGATATTTAATAAACGAAAGTTGTCCATTGCATTACATATTTTGTATACGTGTAATAAATACAATTTACCCATAAATGAACGTAATTAGATTCTTCATAAAAATCGGCAATGTTTGCCATAAAATCTGCGCTTTTCAATTAATTAGCTAAACATTAAGCGCCGCCGAAACTCAGCCTGTTGCCGGTGATTATATTTATTTTATTAGATTTTTTTAGCTTACATTTCTGTTCCATTATTAACTGTAGTGAGCGTTTTTCCTTTTTGTATTTATTTAAGTATTAAAGCAAATTTTTTCTGCATAAAAGATTGTTTACTAGTAACTATGAGGATACGAGGGTAGAACATTTTGGTTTTGATTGTGAATGTTTCCGAAAGGGTACGAACATAATTAGGTGATTCACAAGGTGTCATAAAATGTCGTGAAGTTGTAAGGTCATACAATTTTCAGTAGTTTCAATACCTTTTTTTTTTGTTTATTTTTTTCATTTCACAGAAAATTTATGTAAAATAAAAAAACTTTGAATTTTTCAAATTTTATGACTTTATGACTATACGACGCTTTAAGACACCCTGTGAATCACCTAAATGTACATATTTTGCAATGATTTTCCGTCATCCCTTGCATAGTTTGGTTTGAAGATTATTCAGTTTCGATGTTTGTCTATCTTCCTTCAAAAAACGACTCTGAACATGATACAACGACGAAACAGTTTGGTCTTCAATACTTCAAAAGTGTATCGTGTAGCAAATGTGTGAGTCTAAAATAGCAGCTGTAAAACTGAGAATTGCAAAATATTTTGACTCCGTTCGGCAAATATCTAACCAACAAGATGATTTTAGCGACCCTATTGAACGTCAGAAAATTCTTGGCAAACGAGTTGCGTGCTCTTGAGGGACCGACTGCAACAATCAAGGTTTTGTCTTCAATAGAAATGCACTGGCTATGAGCGATCTTAAGGATTTGGTATTATATGAATTTGTTATGAAATTACAATTATATGAAGGAAAAATTAATTTTTTAACTATGTTTTTCATTACATTAATTGTTAGAAGAAAAAAAAAAGAAATTTATGTATTGCAAAACCCCTACGATGGATCCAAGAGAATTGTATTGCAAGCATTTAAGTGTAAAATTCTTTTGAAACGGTTGAAATTTATAGGAGATATGTATGTCATGCACCATTTTTAAAAACCGTTTTTTAATAAAAATGCGTTAAAGGTTTCTATACATATTTATGATTGTTTGAAGTAAAGTTACGGTTTATTACCATTAATCCGCAATTCCGCTCCCATAAACTTGACCTTTTTGTGTTTCTTTGGCTATTCGTTCTTCTTTCCTGCTCGCTAACGCCGACTTTCTTGCATTTTTCACTGCATCACTCAGCCAACTGCCTGCAGAAGTAGCCCGTTGCGCATCAGCATCCTCCCACGATTTTTTAAAAATCTCAAGGTGGCTTAACGCCTTAAGGAACTTATTGTGTTATGTCTCAGTATACAGATTTAGTCAATATAGGCAAGAAGGCAAATCTTATGTCAGCCTACCTAACGACTAAGTGTTCTTTCAGCTTAAAGAAGATGAAAAAATGTTGACCGATCTTAGAATCTAAATAGAACTTCCGTATTTAGCTCTCTAATGTACCATATGTTAATTCTTTTTGAGATAAATTCGGCTAAAGAAATATGAGTTGACGTCAGATATAGGAAATATATTTCGGCTTTGCCACTATTTGATGTAATTTTTAGGTGGTCTGCGCTCAGAACTGGTAGACTAGGTCATCAAAATATCGTAAAGAATTACTGGTTAGATATTTTTAGACATTTTTTATATTGAATCCACCGACAGAAATAATGTATACGGTGTTGTTCGTGTCAATAGCAACCAAATTCAAAATTTCAAAGTTTACCACTTATGTTCATTTATTTATTTTTTAAAATTTCGAATTTAAAGTCAGTTGATTCTCTTACTTAAACTATATAAATTCAAGTTTAAAGCTTTGTAGAAAACTAAAATAAAATCCAAAAATGTATATAAAAAGATTTTAAACTTTTTTATCAGAAGCGTTAAAATTTTTCAGTATACAGCTTTTTAGCCGATTTGAATTTGATATAGCAATGCTAAAGTTTCATGAGGCTAGGAATTACAGTTGATATTGTGCATTTTCTTCGAATTTTATGGAAGAAAATCGCAACACCCTTGACAAAAAAAAAATTTTAAAAAGTCAACGGTAGTTCCTAACCAATTGAAACTTTCAAAATGTTATACTAAACCTAAATGGGCTATAAAACTGCAAATTCAAAAAGATTCTAACATTTCGTTATTTGAAAATTGCAAGCTCCTTCCCTACTTCTAATATCACATTAAAAGCTGTATTGAAATTTTATGAAATTGTTAGTGAAATTCAGAGTCTCCTTAAAAGTCTGGCACCTAGTTTTTTTTACCTGTAGCAGTCCGTAATCCAATTCAATCCGTTAAAGTGGTCACAATATTGCGCTTATGAACGAGTGTAAGCAATCGCGGCATCCATTGTGCGAATAGCTTTTTTATATTCAAATATTCGTATAAAATGTAATGTACCCGCTCAGTTATGATGCCATCTCCGGTCATCTAATATGTTTCCATGGATTGTATCGATGATATTAGGTGTAACGATCTCTTCTGGCTGACCTGAAGGTTCGGCGTCACTTGTGCTAATACGACCTCAACGGAACTCGGTAAACCGCTTCTTAACCATTGAAATTGTTGGTGCAGTGTCCCCATAGTATTCATCAAGACTTTTCTTGGTTTCTGGTGTTTTTACTCAAAAACTTGTACTTCATCAGCACGCAAAATTCACTTTGCTTAATTTTTGTTAAAAGTCAAGATTTTATCTGCTTTCAATTGCTGTATAGCATAAAACAAATGACTCAGCTTGCTCAAAATTTGGCAGTTTAAGGCGGTAATGATGAATTTAAAGTTTCATTTATAGAAACAGAACTAAGCATTAAATATCTCCTTCGGCTGGTCAAGCTTTCCGACTGGAAACAACTAATTACCTATAAAAATTTTTACAAGAAAAAACTGCATCACAGCCATCCTTACGTCATAATTTCCAAATATACGAGTATAAAAAAAATTGCATTGTATACTCTTGCTACTTCCTTTACGCCAGCAATATACCCTTCAGCGCTCATAATAAAAGCCAATAAACACCACTTGAAATCAATGAATTTGCTGCAATACTTTTTGGTTTTGTTCACCGCTTTTCATTGTTTCTTTAATTCTCTAGTGCAGCATTCTGTTGGAAAGCGCTCCACTTTTGTTACGCTACTTTGATTGTGGCACTTGCAACATACTACAATGTGGCAGCAGCATCGCTGGGGTGCAATAAAATGTGTGATATACGAAACTTGTTGGACCTCTGTGCCAAGAAACAAGCAAGACAAAGCAGAAGAAACAAGATATTCAAAGAAAAATGCGCAGCATTGAAGTTGCGTTCGGCAACACTAAGTTGCATTGTTGGGAGTAATTCAAGTGTAGCGATGCGATGGTGTATCGAGCGAATGAGACAGCAGGGAGTGAGACAGAATTTTCATTTCATTATTTTGGAGATTTTAAGCGCCATGCCAAAGTGGAAAAGATACATATAATGCGATTATTTATAAAATTTCATTATATTAAGGAGAGCTTGTAAGAAAATTTAAGCTTTTTTTCTGTGACTTATGTTTGTGATATTTTTTATTTTAAAATAATTTAATAAACACAAAAAAGCGTAAAGTTGTCATCTTGCGCACAAACGAAAGATTTAATACTTTCCGCACTAGAAACTCTTCAAAATTTAAATAACTTAGTTTGAGGAATGTGATTGTGTGCTTCAAAGCTTTAAAGCTCAGTACACAGCTCTAAAGAAAATCAAAATATTCATATAAAATGACACTTAAGAAATGAAAAAAAAATGTCTTCCATAAAAATTTATTCAATCAAATTATATTAATTAAATTATTTCTTCAAGAAAATAATTTACAGCAACGGCAAAGTAACAGACAAAATAAAAAAAATATTTCTTGTGTTTTTCTTGAGAGCTGTATTCAAGCCAACTTTAAGAAATGATTTAAGAAATTTTTATAAAAGAAATTTTCTTTGAAGTGAGAGAGAGTTGTATACTAAGCTTTTCGTATGATGACTAATTGTTTTTTTTTTTTTCAATACAGAGCATTTCGTTTAAATATTATTTAACGATAGACACAATCATAAGGAAGAACTTGGGTATCACTTGGACATCCAAAAAAAAAAGACCGCTCATACATATTCAATACAAAAGTATTTCCTCCATTTTTTGAAGAAAAAAAGAATTAGGAAATAAACTACACAAAAGAAGAAACTTCAAGAAATCGACCAGCGCATCAGAAATGACGCGCACTCAAGCAGCACATCCGCTAACGATTGCCTCAAAGTATCTGCTCACCGCGCACGAACATACACACACACACACATGCAAAGAAACGTGTAAGCAACACCAAAAAAAAAACGTTGCAAAAGCACGGCGCTGTCCACAGCGGAAGCCCATGCTGCAGCTACAATTGAAGCAATGACTTGAACTTACTGCCTCAAGGGACCGATTCAAGCTGGCAGTCATGCTGCCAGTCAAGCTGCGACTAGCCAACAGGAAACTGGCGTAGAACAATCAAAAAGGGCAGGCCGAAGACTTGGTTGGTGAAAAGCATAAAAGTTGCAGAACTAAAATTAAAAGTATATTTATCGAACATGTTGCTAGCAAAACAATGGAAAGTAACAGAAAGAAAGTAAATTGTAAATTGCTGCAGGAAAGTGGGTAGCGTAGGGTAATACAATTGAAAGCATCATAGGAAGAAATATGCAACGAAGCTAGCGGAAATGGCGGGGCGAAACGGAAGCGGCTTTTAAGTTGGCGCTGAACGAAAAATTAAAGTAGAACAGCGCACAAAATTTCTTCGAGTGATGAAAGATATGATACGCTGTAAGTAGCTTCTGTATACTACACCTCACAAATTACGAGATAAATAACAACAACAAGTGGCGAAGTAAAGTTGTAAAATGAAACTACAAGCAATTTGCGAGCACAAATGCCACGCCATGCCACGCCATGCCACTCATGAAAATATGTACAAATTGTATTTAGCTAATAAGCGGCGCCGCATGGTCGATTTAAAGTGGCCACAAAGTACCAACAAACACAACAACAACAATGCGTAATAATAAATGCAATAACCATTTTTGTAAGTGTCACAATAGCAATAACAATAATAAGAATAGCTTGAAGATAGATATGCGCTGTGAACTAGTCGAAACTGACAACCTGTTGATACGAACCGAACGCAGGTCATTTAACGCTTTGCATTTTGCTCCAAATCATTCAACAATCAAAACAAATGAATAATAATGATTTGACGCTCTGTTCGGTGGTTTTGTTGGAAATTTTTTTTTTCTGTCACTTCAAGCAATTTCTTCATCAATTTAGCACTCGGTTGTCACGAAAAGACATATCTAAGGCAAAGGTGTTTAAGATGAGTTGAGACGTTCGACTCACTGATATACATATATGTACATTAAATTGTTTTATGTATATAACATACATACATACATATATACGTGTATGTTTTTACATATATGTGTAATATTTTCTGAAGGCTGAGTGAGCGATTAATATGAAACCGAAGAAGTGTGGGAATCTTATGTCAAACTTTGAAATCCCTGCCTAACCCATAGTTTTTAAGTCCTAGTTACGACTTTGTTGAATGAACGAAAATCGGTTCCGAAATACGACTTTTATGAATAACTCGACTCTAGCGCCACCTATCTGATTAATTTTTCGCAGATATTTTTTTCTTCCCCTTACCAATACATATTAAGAATATGACTGAAATCGGATTTTAAATACGATTTTCAGTTATAACTCGACACCTGCGCCATCTATCGAGTTTTTCTTCCTTGGACGAATACAAACATAACCTAAAAAATCAGACAATCTACACCCGAGTTATGGGCAAAAACAAAGAGGTGCAATTGAAATTTGGGAAACAACTGTTAAGTAATTACCGATTACCGTTATATTCCAGTGGAAATGGGGTTCGGTTTTCTCCGACACACGAAAACAATAATTCGCCCGATGCTTACTTACTTATTTACTTAATTGGCTATTAACCGCCTAGGCGATTTCTGTCGAGCTTAGCACAGCACGCCAGTTATTTCTATCTTTCCAAGGGTACCCAAGTCCTTAACCGCTTGGTCTTTTCAAAGCAGAGGAGGCCTCCCTTTTCCTCTGTCATTACCAGCGGGTACCACATCGAATACATTCAGGGCTGGAGCGCTTTGATTCATCCATATGAAATGACCTGGCCAACGAAGCCGTTGTATCTTAATTCGTTGCACTATATCTACGTCGCTATAAAGCCCGTACAACTCATCGTTCTATCTTATGGGGTATTCGCCATCGCAAAGACGCAGAGACCCATTAATATTTCAAAAATTTTGTTCTCGAACACTCTGATGTCTTCATTATACATGCTTCAGCGCCGTACATAAGGACTGACATAATGAGGTGGTCGCTGTTGTCGAGTTTGTAGCGGTGCGTGTTATAACTCGATATGCCGCTGGCTTCGAGGTTCGAATCTCAACCAAGGCAAGTGAAATCTTAATCATAGAATAGCTTTTTTTTCTTATGGCGGTGACTGCTCGACAAGCAATGGCAAACCTCCGCCATTTCCGCCATGAAAAGGCCTCTCATAAAGATTGTACATCTGCCATTCGGAGTCTGCACAAAACTGTAGGTCCCTCCATTTCTGGTATAATAAACAGACGCACACCACAAATGGTAGAAGAAGCTTGGCCAAATACTGAGCTATATAGTGTAGGCGCCAAATTATAATTATTATTATTATAATGAGAAACTTATAGAGTACGATTTGTGTCCGTTGAGTGAGGACTTTACTGCTAAATTGCTTTCTCAGTCCGAAGTGGCACTCGTTGCCAAGAGCTATTCTCCGTTGGATTTCGAGGCTGATATAATTATTGATGTTAATGCTGGCTCCCCACTTAAACAATCAGCTGATTTATAAATTTAAAAATTATAAAAATATCTGACCGCGTAGTTAAAATTATCAAATCGGAAAGATCATCAGCTGAGTTGTCCAATGGCATGGCGGCTACGTCGCTTCGTGCTGAAATGTAATGGAATTCAACTTAAAAAACAGAAATGTGTGCCTACAGCGCCACCTGTTGAGAATTTTTCGACTTTTATTTTTTCCTAAACCCGCAGAAAGAAGAATCAAATTTGGTCCAGTCGTTTTCAAGTTTTGAAATAAAATTTGTTTATATTTAAAAATTAGTTGTACTGGTATAAGATTTTTAAAAAGTTCAGGAAAGAAAATATTAATATATTTAAGAAAACAATAAATAATTTAAATCATTCTAGATATGGCGCTTGTCGTAAATGCCAAATGAAATTAAAAGTCCAGAATTATTTTTATTCTATACGCAAATACTCAAAGCGCTGCTCTTTCAGAATTAAAAAATAATTATTTCGGAAGTGGAAAGTATGCACTACTTTGAATGCGTACTTTTAGAAACACTCAGCTTATTTTGTTAACAGGAAAACGTTAGAAACAATTAATTCAATGCTAATAATCAATTACTCTGCAACGCTTCTATATCTTTACACACAAATTAATACTTTAGTAGAATTTGTTAATATAGAATTCTTTAGACATAATTCCACTTGCAATCTTGTTGCAAATATGCTTACGTCAGATAACTGTATCATATTTTTTTTATTATTCTTATTCATTACATGTAATCCAATTGTGTGTTGCTAATGGATTCAACCCCTGTACTTTTAAAAAATTCATTCTATTTGCAAGTAATCAACCCGCCACCACTCGCCGCAACCGCGCGACCCTCTTTGCGACCACCACCCACCCAGCACTTAGGCCTTTGTGCGCACACTAAGCTTTTATAAATTCACAACAGATGCTGGAATTAAATTTATTTATGTGCTTATTTTCACAAGACAAAATTCAAAAGACACAAAACGAAACGAAATCAGGAGAATAAAACTTGTGCGCTTTGTTGGCCTCGCCTTTTATCGACATTTGTTTCGCTCTTTGTTATTGCTACCACCAATTAGTGAGTGAAATCAGACGTAAAGATGTAAGGATGCGACAGATCCTCACATTGCCATTGTATGAATGCGCAATAGCTCACTCAGCAGCAGCAGAACGAAAACCACTAACAACAACAGTCAGTAGCAGTGTTAACAGGAAAAGGAAGAGTAAGAAAAATAAAATAAAATAAGTCGAATATCAGTTAAGTCGGCAGCACCGTAACCACCACCATCATTGCAAATAAAGATGAACATACACTCATACATATGTACTCGTATTGATATGTATGTATGCACCACCAACTGGTCAGCGGAAATGCTGCTGCTGATTTTTGATCTCGTTCCCATTTGATTATGATAAGCGGCAATACAATTAATATTAATTCCTTTTGTCTGTCGCTTATTCTTTGTCTATATAAAGTATGTTGGTTGTATGTGTGTGTGTGTATTTGTATTTGTGTGTTGGGTGCATGGTTGAGTGCAACGTTCACCTCCAGGGTTGCAATAAAGTTTAAGTGGTTTTGCGTGCGCTCGATTACAGTCCTTTCACCGACAATTTTCAGTGTTTAAGAACAATCACAACAAAGATGTGACTAACAATGCATTGATGGCGTCCTGAGCTAGTACAAAAGAATATGAGCAATAAAACACAAAAATTGTTGTGCCTGTGTGTTGCCACACTCGATATTCTAAATAAAAATTACAGATTGGTTTTCCTAAAAATCCGTACGGTTACACTTCTACAGAAGCGTTCAGAGTTTATAAGGAAGTGTATTTTTTTTAATCGCAATTTTAAGATCGGCACCAGTTTGTCAAACTCAGTTGTATATATCTTGGAAATTAAAAATATAATATAATACATAAAGAGCCATAAAATAATAATCCTCTAATTTTCTCCTCAAATAATGATAAAAATGTTTTTCAAGTTTTTAATTGCTTGTATGTTTTAAATTATATTCGAACGATTTCGGTACTGTGCCATCTGATGACAAAGAATCGCCTCAATAAACATCAAAATTCCACTCTGTCATATCAGAGAAAAATTATTAATAATTAAAGAAAAATATTTTTTTACAAAAATTCAATTAATACCTTAACTCTACCGACATGAATCAATATAAAAAACTTTGTACAGTATCCAAAAAAAAATATATCTAAAATTTAATAAAACGTATTTACATAAGAATTCTTAAACTTTTTCTCAAAATGTTTAGGAAATTTTTAAATAACTTGTTTTATAACATTCTCCTTTTTACACTTTTTTTAGGCTATTGCTCATTTTCTACCATGTAGAATAATTTTTTGTTCATGATTTGTACTGAAGAGAATGCGCAAGATACTCTACTAAAAAATTTTTTAAAATTTTTCATTTATAACATTTAACTTTTAAATTTCACGCCCTCTCGCGCAGGAGGTGTGGCAGTTCTTCAAATTTCACCACACCCGCGATTAAGTCTTTCTCCAATTAAACACCGGACAATAACGAATTCTAGCGGAATCGGAGAGCCCCCACTATTTGTGCGTGCTGATGATATGGAATCGCTACACTGTGCGTCATTGTCATAATAACAACAAAGGCAATAACTACAGCAAAAACAGAATATTTGTCAAATGGCAATGTAAGCGTCGCATTTTACAAAAGGATCTTTATTGTAATTGTGGTTTTTGTCTCGTTTTTTATCAACTTGTATGGAATGTCGCTGCACCTTCCCTCTTTTTTTTACATAGCTCTGTGCTCTTCCGGTCGCTTATTCAAGTATGCAGAGTTCAAAGCTACGGCAGCAACTTATTTTGCTGGAATTTATTTATATTTCAAGCAAAGCTATTCAAGTTTCCATTTTATTTCAATGATTCATAACTACCTAAATAATTTGTGTGCAATAACAGATCCGCTGGGTTAAGCATTTCTTTCGATTGCTAATTTTCCTGTTCCGTTGAAGATATTTTTGAAACACAACAATCTAAGACATCGCTTTTATTTATTACTTGCTTTTATGAGCTGTTAGATAGAGTGAGTTGTGGTGGGGTAGATGAGATGAGTGCAGGTAAAGCAAGGGTATGATGAGACGCAGAAAGGAGTTGGGGTGAAGTGAGTTCAAAGGAAAAGTCTTAAAATGAGAGAAGGTCAATTCAGGTTATGTGAAGTGAAGTGATTTTACGTGTGATGAGTTTAGACCTTGGTGAGTTAGGATATGATGAGTGTAGGTGTGGTGAATTTGAGTGTGACGTGCTTAGATTTGGTGATTTAAGGTCTGCCGAGTTTGTATATAGTGAATTTAATTATGATGGACTTTTTTGGCGTAGGAACTTAGGTGTGGTGAGTTCAAAGGTCAGTTTATGTCATGTGCAATTGAATATGGTGAGCTATGGTATGGTTAATTTGGGTGAGGTTAATTTTGTTGTGGTGTCCTTAAATACAGGAATTCAAGTATAATAAGATGTAGCACTTGCTGGCATCCGCAACTATTTCTGTCTCTCCATATCGATCACCGCTATTGCCGTCTGATTTGTGAAGTCGATTTTTCTTTTTAGTCTGTAGTTGTTAATTAAGTAATTTAATTCCAAATCATAGAATTTTTTCATAGGAGTGGTGAGTTTAGAATGTTGGATCAAGTGTGGTGTATTTGGATGTGGCAAATTAAGGTTATGTTTAGATTCGTTAGATGTCTTCAGCTTCCGTGTAATTAGATTTAGGCGTGAGGTGAATTTAGTAATGGAGGGTTTGTGTGTGGGGTGTTTAGGTGTGGTAAGTTTAAGCATGAGAGTTTGGGTATGGGGAGAAGAAGAAAAACTAACTGCCATCTCCAACCCTTTCCGTGTTGTTCATTTCAATATATTTTTCATCGCCATTATTTTCGCCTTTTCTCGTAAAAATAATTTTTCACTTAACTATCGCAACTTAAGATTATTATTATTAAAGTAGTATAGCGGTAAAGGATGGATATTCTTCCGAATTACTAGTACCAATATGTTTCCACGGCAGAACTCTCGAGAGATGAATTATGCACTCCTACCTATGCTTCTCCCTGTTCTCTACGCTGATTACTTACAATGCCAAGTTAAACAGACTCTTTGGGGGAAGCGTCAAAATTCTTTCGACCATATCCCTATATTGTGCTGGTCCACTTTTGCACAGGCAAATCTAGTCAGCCATTTATTATCTGGTAATTTCTCTATAAAATTGTCTTTAGGTTGAATCTTTTAAGGACTCACCATAAAGTAGGTGTTTTTTGGTGAAACGATTCCGAAATAGTGAATTTTTTTTGGTAAGCATGGATTTGTTAGTTTTAAATGCAGAGTTAACATTTTTTTTTTTACAAATATAATCACTTAGTATTTCTTATATTTACAAACAAAATGTAAAAAAATCTGACGTGATTAAAAAGTCGTTGCCTAGCATTAATGTTAAATGTATGTATGTAACTTTCCCTGCAGCACTTGCTTTTGAAAATGTCTCAATTTGATATAAGAGTAGCATGTTTATGCAGCTGACTATTTCACGAATGTCAAAAAGCATTAAAGTATTTACTTATCAATGTTATATGCACTCGGTTAAATCGCACTTACATAAGTGCACATTGTTCGCAATTTGTAAATTTCATCCGCATGTTCGCAGGCAAACGTTATGGCACGCAAGCGTACGCACACACACGCACACTTGAGAGCGTGTTGCATGCCACAAGGGTGTTCGCCACACACTTTGGGGCAAATATTTGATTTTATTAATTGGCCGCTTCCCGCTTTGAATTCTTACACAACTTTTATTTGTTTAAGTCTCTAAGCTGCTGAATTCTCTAAAAAAAAATGTTGTTTTCGTGTGACTCATCGCTGAAATAAGCGGTTTTTTTTTGTATTTGAGTGTTGTATTTGTGTCGAAAAGGGTGCGTGTTGCACGCTTGTACGTACGTACTCGTATGTACGCAGCATGTGTCTATGACAAATTACGTTAATATGCAAATAAACAAAAACCCAAAGAAATACAAATCACATCAAACGTTTGCAGCTCTTTTTGCGCTTTGAAAAACTTTAAAAGACACTGTCATTTGCGCAAATATTTAAATTTGTCCCGCATTAAAATGTTTTTTTTTTGTTTTGTTCACACCCTCGGAGACATTTTTCCAGCACGCTTTTAATTTGAATAACTTTATCGCGTCAGCATGTCAGTATTCTCTCTCCCTTAGCATTCTACAAAAAGAAAGGAGAAATGATTAATTAGTTAAATTCAACAATTTTACTTAGTACTTTTTTCCATCACCTACACTTCCTTCCTCATCACCTACACTACGCACGCGACATCTGCAATCCACTTCCGGTGGATTTAATTAAAGTAATGAACAAGTGCACATACACAAGCAACCTTTTTACTGACGCGTACATATCTGATGGGTATCCAACTTGATTTTGTACATGTAAAATTCATTTTTCCTCTCCACTCGTTAATGTGTCGTACTTTTGCTTCATTTCAATCTTGCTTTTGCTTTGAGTTCAACAGCAATTGATTCATTAAACATTTCGTTGTTGACGTGAGAAAATTAATGTATGTATGTACATAGGTAGGTATTGGGTGCTGAGTCGTGCGTGAAGATAGAGAAGGGTCACAGGTGTAAGTTTTTAGCATTGTGGAGCGAAATTTAAAAACACTCCTTAGCGTAATCAGTTGAATCAACGCTGAGTTAATTATTTCGAGTGCACTCTTACTCATCTGCTTTTTTTTGGTTATGAAATATTGACGTTTATAAGGAAAACTTATATTTATAGTACACCTTGCATATCAGTCAAAATAAAAATAACATAAATTGGATTTGGAGTTATCCTCACTTCTTTACTAGAACTAGGATAAAATATGAAAGAAATGCAGAAAGACAAAATTTTATTATTATAAGTATAAATATCAGAAAAGATCTTATAACTGAATTAAATTAAATCTGTGAAATTAATTTTTTATAAAGCAGTATGTTTTAAATATTTGTCGGAAGTCATTATATAATTAAATTGCAAGGTATAATATATTAAAGGAATAGGAAATATGCCAGGGACCGTAGTGGTTATGAAAAAGGCAATAAACAGAGCCTTAATTTTCAAAACATTATACATAAATATGCGTTTAACAATAGATATTTTTTTTAATTTTCTCCACAATTATGTTACATGTTGTTATGCGCATTGTAATGAAATTTTGTTTATACTAACCTCAATATTATTCACCCTACAAAATAATAATAATAATAATTTGGCGCTTCTCCTACCAATTTTGTGCCGATTCCCAACGCCAGATATATTTATGAGAAGATTTTTCATGGCAGAAATACCCTCGGAGGTTTGCATTTGCCTGCCGAGTGGTGACCGTTTCTTTGGTAAAGATTTTCCTTGCCCCAAATGAGATTCGAACCTCGAACTCAGCGGCGTATCGAATTATAGCTACCCACTCGACCACAGCAGCCAAAAAATGTTTCTACTTTAATTTAAATAAGCAGCGTAAAGCGACGTTCAGACAGAGCCAATTAGTAAATAATCTACTTGTATTTTAAATATGCAAAATTGACTCATTAACTCAATGAAGCGTTGTCTGAATGGGCTCCAACTGCCATGGAATTCAAGAAAATAAATCGTATATTCTTAAATTAAGCATTTCTCATCAATATGTTTTTACGATTTTTTTTCCGTCATAAAATAGTTCAAATTTAGCTTTAATTTTTTCTATCAAAAATAAAATGAATTTATTCACTTATTCGACCGAATCAAGGCGAATTAATATAACGTGTAATATTCCTATAAGCTGTTTGCTTGTTCTATCTTCGCCTTGCGCGATGAAAGTGTAAAAATTATAATTTTGGCGTAGAATACGTCTTACCTTACGGTATGGGCACCCATGTCAGATTGTTATTGTTGTAATCTCTATTTCTTTAATTATAAGGAAACGGCGCGATAAATTTTCGTTTGACATACATTTCATATTGGTTGATATCTTCCTAATATTTAAATTTCTCAAATGAAAATTTTATAAACACATCCAAACAAATATGTGTGTGGTGTTTGATTGAGTGTGTAGTAGTGGTCAATAGACGTTCATTTTATTGCATAATTTTAGGCGGGAAAATTTAAGTAGAGTAAAGGCAGAGAAAGCGCTGCCAACTACTGCAAAATAACAATGGTGATCTTCCCCGTTGATACAGATGTCAGTATGCTTATTGGTGGTGATTTTAACACAGAAATCACTTCAAATACTAGATAGGCGAAATTTATGAGCGATACGTTTAATTTGGAATATATTCGAAATGATGCTCCCACAACTATTGATAACACAACCATTGACTTAGTTTTTGCGAGAAATTTAAATGTTAATTTAAAAACATATTTATCCTATTTTTCCCATCATAAGCCTATATTCTCAAAAGTAACTTTCAAATAATCAAATAGATTTGGGTATGTTATTTATCATTTATCTTTACTATTGATAACTACCATTGACTTCGTTTTTGCGAGAAATTTAATTGATAATTTAAAAACATTTTTATCCTATTTTCCTATCATAAGCTTATGTATATCATCAAAAGTAACTATCAAATAAAGAAATTCATTTGCTTGCATTATTTATCATTATAAATTATCATTATACATATGTTTTCTGTCTTATCGGATGGCGTATTCTACGTTAAACTTAATGGCCGTGTCTCTGACACAGCCTCCTTCTTTTTTTTTACATTTTCAATTTCTGTTGACGTTCGTGCTGGAAAATTCGATGTGTTGCTCTTTTTTAACATATATTATAAAGATATTTGCTTTTTGTGTCAAATTTGGAATTCTAAATTCTTTGTCATTCACACCACAAAATACACAAACTTTTTTACTTGCATGTGGAGTGTACCATAATGAACGAATTCGCCTTGGATCGAATAGAGCAATTAAAATTTACTGTATTTTTGTTTTTAATCAAAAATAATTTTATTATTCGTATAATCAAAACCATCATGCTACTATATTCAAACATTAAAGTGACAAATTCTTTCGATGTGACTTTATTTTTGGACTCTAAATATATGTATACTATATGTTAATATAATTATCTACCAAAATAAGTTTCAGCGTCTGTTTGTTGAAATTCAATGCGTAGATGGATTTATATAATTTGTTAATAATTCGTTGGAGCGCCAGCTAAAAATATTAAATTATGCACTCCTTTCACTTTGAATGAATAGAAAATTTGCAATAACTTAAAACGTATAGGTTTTTTCAGCTGAATATTTTATCATCCCTCATTCTAAGCAAACTGTACTCAATAAATGTAACAGAATTAATTAACAGTTTAGTTAGACTTGAGCTCACAAGTATAAAATCTGCCGACATAATTTTTTATACTAGCAATCATTTGTAACGTAGAAAAGTTTCGATCAAAGCCTTTAGGCATTTTCCAATAAATGCTACGATATTTTTGAAGATGAATTGTTACTTCAGTACCGAAGAAAATCGGTGATCATTGAAATTCTTTGCAAGATATTATTTCAAAAAAGTTCTTGTTGTGTCTTCGTTATTTTGTGTTGACATAAAACATTTCATTGCTTTTATAAATAAAGCTTGGAGCTTCAACAAACTTCTACAATCCTTAAGTTTTAAAATTTTCACAAATTCCAAAATTTTGAAAACTTATTTTAATCATTTATATTGCTTATAATGTTCTAACAACGATACTGTGTGAAAGACTTAAAGTTGTGACAAATCTGCCATTTACTATTGACCAATAAAAGCTCCTATGACAAAATTTTAATTGGCTACAAAAGTATTACAGCAATGTAGGGTACCATTGAGCATAGCTTTTAGTTCGATTCAAATCGGGAAGGATCTCTCGAAGCCGTTCGAAATTAAACGAGGTTTTAAGGAAGGTGGCTCACTATCAGGCAACTTCTTCTATTTGACGCAGACAAGCGTAATAAGAGCCTTGCTATCTGAATCACAGTAGTTTATAAAAAACTGTTCGATACATTCGTCTAATACCTATGATATTGACACCATTATAACTATCAAGAGGGCATAGAATTCTTAAGCATAGAATTCTTATGTCTCTCGACCTCAACATTTGACACGGAGCAGTTGTTGGTGTACATAAAATAATACTTGTATGTAAGTAAAATAGTTATAAAATAAAATGTACACAAAATTTTTATAAATATTTTAGGATTTTTATGCTGGCGGTTTTCAGCATTTTCAATAAGTATAAAATTGTTATTAATAATCTCCAAAGTGTAACACATTAAAAAAAAAATTGTGTTAAGTACAACGCATTATATGCAAACATATATGAGCAAAACATATTCAAAATTTTTCAATGTTATCCCATATCAATGCAGTGCACATTTTAACAAAACCCTTTATATAGTTTGGGAATTTGTAGAATATTAAAAATGAAAAGTATGTATTCATGATATATTCAAAAATAATTTGAATCTTTTTTCAAGAAATATAAATATAAAATTTAGTTCATTCTCTGACATAAACAATTTTAAAACTTTGTAGAAAACTTAAGATATTGATTTTTTTTCTCAGAAGTGTTAGCATTTTTTTTTTAAGTATGTAGTCTAATGTGAAAGTTATAAGTGGCTATGAAAGCTAGGGAAGCTTCTCAGAAAAAAAGTTCAAAATCTACAAAGTTTTAACATTGCATACATAGTGCTTACCTTAGAAAATGAAATGAATTTTAATGGAAAATTCCAAAATATATATGTATGTATGTATATACATATGTGTATACATATAAGTGGTCATTTTGAACTTGATTTCTAATGATTCAAACAGCACCGTATATGAAATGGGAAAAATGCTTATATGATCACTTATTCTTAATAGCCTCCCTCTACTGGAAAAGTCAGTAATTCAATTTACTACCCAAATAAAGTAAGTTAAGTTTTAAGTTTCTCTGAAATTCACAAATTTTTGTAAGTGAAGAATTTACTTTATGCGGAGTTTTTGCACTCTCGCTGGTAGTAGAGAAATTTGCTCAAAATCAAGCCAATTGCATGCATATAAATGTTTGTGTCGAAGTTATGTATGTACGTATACAATTCCAAAAAAATAATTACGCTGAAAGGAAATTAAACCGAAAATTACCTTAACTCAGATATATTCATGTTCGTGCAGCAGCAGCAGCAGCAGCAGCCGAATCATCAGCATTAATGCCATTGCATATAATATTCTTATATGAATACAGGAAATTTTCTCTGCCATCAGATTTAGGTATACTAGTATCTATGTAGAGTAAGTGTGCCAGTGACCGGACACTTAACTTTTTTTTCAACTTCATGCTCAAGTTCGCTGCAGGCGCTTAATGATATCAAAATATTTGATACAAATTCGAGACTTTTAACAAATTCAAAATCGACTTTTTACGAATAAGAACTATTGCTTTTATAAAAATAGTTTTTGTGAGATATGTCGTATTTGTCCAGAGACCGGACACTTTTTCTAGTGAGCGGACATCAACGATCCCGTGAGCGAATACTTGTGTTTTTTAATAAAACATAATGAAATCTAAGAATAACAATAATTTTTTATTTAAATTATTAATAGAAATTCATTGAAATATTTTACATTATTGAATAAAAAATTAAATTGCTTTACCCGTCCGTCCGTCCGCCAGTCCGTAAACACGATAACTTGAGTAAAAATTGAGATTTCTTAATTAAACTTTATACATATTAAGGCTCTTTGACAAGGGTAGGTTGGTCCAGAACGGCTAATAACCACGCCAACCTTCCATATAGCGAAAATTTTGAAAAATTCTTTTCGCTTTTTCGGTATTTATTGGAGCAAATTGAGTGAAATTTAATATTTAGAGCGATTTTAAACAAAGAAGCGGGTTTTATGAAATTTTTCAAAATGATTGTAGCACCGCCCATACAAAACTACATGGCAAAGGTATAAAAAAATTCGGTTTCAACCAAACTTAGCTTTCCTTTTTTATACTTGATTATACTGTGTTCAGAAAATCGTCCTTTTTAATGGGAAATCCACATTTGCAAAAGTTTAATAACAAATCAACAATCTCTTCTGCCTTTGTTAAATATGATTGGGAACCCAACTTGTAGGGGAACTCGGGTACCTTTCCCTGCCGACGATCTTGGACTTAAGCAATCTGTAAATAATGACTGCTTTTCGGTGGCCTAAAGCATTGTTCCGTATATCTTTAAATGTCGTCTCCATATTTCCCTTATCTCAAAACTGCTTAAATTAAAAATGATTTATAGTAGATTTCTAGTAACAGGACACCACGTCCGGACACTGTAATTCACCTTCAACTCGATTTCATTAAGCGGACAGTTGAATTTATTAACAATTTGATTTTTGTTTTTATAAAATTTGTGGCACAAATCATTTATACACCATTTATTACCCAACCTAAATAATATCCAACACATTTCCACGCATAATAACTCATAATTATTACCTCTAAAAACCTATGTGTCACTAGCAAAAAAAATAATTTTTTCGCACTTTGCGTAGGTGCACCAACTAAATTCTCTTAAATAAAGTCAGCGTCGCCATTATTAAGAAATGAGAATTATTAAACCGTTATAAATGAAAGCCTGCTCCTACTGAATTTTAGTTTAACATTCAACTTTTAACGGGTTTGTTTTCGTATTTTTAATAAAACACGTTTGTAGTGGCCGGTCACTGGGTGGTGTCCGGTAACTGGCACACTTACCCTATGTACATATATGGGGGGAAGGGGAAAAGAGGATTTACATTCGTGCGCTGGAGGTATTTTTAATTTTGTCAAGCAATTTCGCTGTTCGCTTGGCTTAAAGCGTTGCTCCTTAATGAGTGCCTGAGCAAAGTGAGCCTACAATGTTGACAATAATGCGCACTCAAACACAGCATAAACCCACATATTTACAACCATATGCATATTTGTATGTAAGTACGCTCTTATATGGAAGTGTGTGTAGGAATACGCGAACAAGCATTATGGCTTGTAAATGACCGCGCGCGATGCAAGTGTGTACAAACGAGTTTGTTTGTTTGTATATTTTTTGCTTGAGCTTATTTGAGTGCATTGCAGCTGCAATGTGGGGCACGTAAACATTATTTAATGGAGATTTAATTACATTTACAACCTCAAGAACACACACACACACAGACACGCAAGTTGGCTTCTCAACTTTTATACAAACGAAATTCACGAAAATGGGCGACTGCAACTGCATGCAACAAACATGCAACATACGAGGCGCGCCCAAACAAGGCAGGTAAGCAAGAAAGTTATACCAAATTGCAAATAAAAAAATAAGAATTAAGGGAAGCGCAAAAACAAGTGGGGCAAAAGCAGGAAGCGAAAAAAGAGCGGCCGCAGCAAAACAATAATATGCGAAGCACAAATTGCCCAAACGTACGAGTATGAGTGTGACTATGTGTGCCGCTAGTGTTGTTAGCATATTTTATTTTTCCTGTTTTTGCTTTTTCGGCGATTTTTTATGTGCCGCATTTTGCGCTCAACTCGCCAGCTTCCGTTTAACTGCCCGAGGCGTTGACTTTATAGACGTAGAGGCTTTATCGTGTTCACCTGCGATTGAGAGAAAATGTACAGGAACTGTTGGTGGGTGGGCTGTGCGCGAAAAAAAGTATGGAGATATGTGAAGGAAACAGTGGTGGCTGGTTTAAATATGATAACGAAATTGTGCATACCAAGAAAACAAAAATGCCAAAGTTGTTTGCGTTGATTACTTAAAACGGAGAACTAAAACAATAGAAGTGGCACAACTCCGTTTATGATCTGCTTGCAAATGAAAGGGGAAATCCGGAAATTTTATTCTAAATTGGTTACCGACAGAAAATATTAAATTTTGTTGTTTTAAAATAGGTTCGTTTAAATAAATTTAGCATCATAACAAACTCAATTTTTTTCATTAAAATAATGAACTAAATAAAGGTTTGTAAAAAGTGATTTAAATATATTATTATTGGCGCAAGATGGGCCCTACCTCCACTCTGCGTTCACATACTGGCATCAGTGTGTTTTTAGTCAAATTGATTGATTGATAAAGTAATTCATTAAGTTAGTGCTTGATTGGTAAGATCCAAAGAACGCTTGCCTTAGAGGAGTTTGCTCTGAGCGCATTTTTTTATATCGAGGAGAGTTTCTGTAAATGCTGCCAATGATCCATCGCGACGGCTCTGGTTCTCAGAACTCATTTAGAGTCAATAAAGGAGTTGCGAAGGAATTCTCTTTTCCTTCTTATTTTTCTATGGTTTCTTTTAGTGAACGACATCTTAACTAAACTTCAGGGAAATGGTAACGATATCTTCGCTTACACAGATGAGCTTATAACTATTGTCACAAGAAAGCTCGGCTGCACTGGATATAAAGCTCAAAGTATGGTATCACGCTGGTGTAGCACTAATGACTTCATTGTTAGCCAGCAAAATGCTGTGTTTGTACCTTTTACAAACAAAGTCGGAGTTCCCATATCGACAAGACTCTTAGTAAATGCAACTGAGACTAAAGAGACTTGAAAATTTGTTTACTGGAATTCAGACCCCACTCTTAGTTCATAGAATGGCTTAAACGTACGATTAATTGTCTTGTCCAACCAAGGCTTTAAAGTCACTCCTGTGGTATGCCCTACTACAAATTAATGTGCATTCTGTCACAATTTCAAGAGCCACGCAAATGGAATAAAAGAACTGATGCAACTCAATATAAGAATTTACTACAAAAAAGTTCTGGACTTGATCTCAGAAATGTACATTGGTATAAAAACGGATCCAAGATGGAGCAAAAACCAGATGGAAATGCCCATTTTATTAATACATATCCAGACAGCCAGACAGCTACCGATACCCTCTGCAAAAGGAGTTATCAATTCTAAGGTCGTACATGCTACGACACTCTTCAACTCTTGAGAAAGAGACACACGATGATATTTTGAACACGACGGAATTGAGGGAAGCGATATCGCTGACTAACTGTCTATCATTATCGAACCGAAACCGTTTGAGTAATAAGTTGATATACTTCGAGGTTTATAATCACTGTGATGATAGAATTAAGACTTAGTACCGGAAAACGGTAAAAGACGTTGAGGAAGCCAAATTATTTAAATCTAACTCTGCTTGGAAGCACTTTAATTTACTGAAAAGAGTCAAAATTATATTACATACTGAGATGTAAAGCCGTCTATATCATCTAGAGAACATTACATTTGATTGTTCGGCGCTGGCCAGAGGAAAATTCATACCAACCTCGAACGCGTCAGAGAAAAAACTTATAGTTTTCAGATATTCCGTAAAAACCAAAGCAGCTCATGGAGGTAATCTTATATGTTTTATCTAAAAATACAAACTGTCAACACTTGAATTTTATACCACATCATTAAATTGCCAACTGCAAATGCTGCGTTGTACGCTGCCAAATTGTTGGCCTCTTACAACATTTGAATATTTGCAACTTGCCTAAGCACATCAAAGGCTTTTAGCAACCAAACCTTTATTCTAGATGAGTATCTGAGTTATAGACATACATACAGAGGTTGGACAGCACTTGCATTAAATACCAGCGCCATACTTTTTCTGTCTCTTTTTCTCTCACCAAGCTAGTGAGGTTTGTTTTTACTCTTTGCTAGACGCCCGCTTTTTCTTGTAATTAAAATGAAATAGCCTGCATAATGTGAAAGTAATTAGTAGTACGAATGATGTTAGCTTGGCTGCTGATGAGGGTATCACTGTTTCACAATCACGCACATACAAACGCACGCGCGCAAACCTGTAAAGCACTTCAAATTTTTAGCAACAAACCAGCGTTTTTTTTTTAACTCGTTCGCCATTTTAGTCAAAGCCAAAGCTTGATTTACCTTAGCATTGACGCAGTCAGCCATCCAACCGAGCCAACACCGCCAATTCGGCTGCCTTCATTTTACAACCGCTCTGCTAGCTGCGCCTGCGTTCGTTTTGATGCGGTTCCTGTGGCGCTACTGCAATTCGCTCTTTGCCACAGCGAAAACAAAAATATGTACTTCAAAAAAAAAAAAAAGTGAAATTTAAATAAAATACTACATATAGTTAGAGCAAAAATTATTTTCACATCCCAAACGTACGGGTGTTTACCCGTTGTTGTTGCTCCTGGCATTGTGCTCAGCTGTGTGGCACGTTAATTAGTGCGCGGTTGCAACTAACGACGACGATGACGGTGCCGACGACGGCGATAACTTTGCTTTACTTCACACATACGCTGAACGTCATAAATTTTGGCGCTGATTGCGACTTTGTTGGCAAGACTGCAAAGTAAATGATCGTATCATTAGTTGGGCTACATACATTCCTATTCATTTGTATATACATACATATATAGTTAGATTTGGCTCAGAGAAGCGTTTCTATTTACTAGCGTGTTGCCTTGTTGTTCTTCCACTTGACGACATTGGAACTAAATTGTGCTAGTTTTGCAAGAAGCTTAGTAGTTGACTGCTATTTTGGGAATTCGTAATTGCTCTGTAACAAACAAAATATCTCACAACTTGCAAATACTTATAAAACGCAAATATGTATCTTTGAAAGTGAAATAAGTTGCACTTATAGGTCTTGACTTTCACCGATTTCATGTAAAAACTATGTTTATGTAACCGAGATATGTAGTGCACAATTAGTAGATAGGTAGAGTTTAATACATTGTTGTTGTTGTGTATGGGGAAATTTTTATGTACTAAAATTTTGGCTTATTTTCTTATTTTGTAATCAAATAATAATAATAAATATTTCAGTCAGAAAGGATAAAGATTGACACGTGTTAAATGATAATCCTTTGTTCCCAACAACTTTTTTTGGAAAAAGTCTATTAATAACAGAAAAATGCGGACTTTTATTTTTTTAAGTTCAGTTAAACTTGGGAAAATATGTCTTAAGGCCGAAAAAAAATCTTTCTTAATAATAAACAAATAAGACAATTGAACAAATTTATTAGTAAATGAAAGAGGATTGAAATAGCTTTTAAACTGGAATTTCTAAATAAAAAAAAAATGATTTCTACTTTACATTTAATTTTTTAGAATATATGTTTATATGGATTCCCGATGATGTCGAATATTCAATTTCAATTTTTTAATTATCAATTTTATATTGGGTACAAGTAAATAATTTATTTGCATAATTATACTTCTAATCATATTATAATTATTTTATAAATAATCAGATTATTGTATTTTGTTTATAATTTTATTTGGTCATGCAAAATAATATTTAATTTAAAAAAAAATATATTAATAGGAAAAGAAATTAGAAATTTCAGTTTGAAAGTTATTCAGTCCTCTTTCATTTGATACTAATTTTTTTTTATTTATAGATAAGCAGTTTGTTTATAGTTAGTAAAAGACTTTCTTTTCGCACATAAAAAGGGTTTAGTCAAGTTTAACTGTTATTGCTGCGCTGAAAAAATAAAAGTCGTGTCAAAATCGGTAAACCGTTGCGACTTTTATTTTAAAAGTTATAAAAGTCCGGGCCCCTGAACGAATATGTTTTTCCGGTTTATGGGCGACCCATAACAAAAGTTAAGACCAAAAATTTGATTTAACAAACGATTTAGCAGAAGTAAATTTTTTCTCATTGTTAAAATATGGACTTTCTAGAGTTATAAATAATTTCTTTATATATTTGCTTTTTCCATGATGCAAATATTTTTAGAGGCAGTTTCACTTTTGATTTTTTGACTGAAACAGTGTTCGATGGCAGATGCGCAATATTGTCACATTTTTGAAATAGACATTGGGGTTTTTAATATAATTTTATTGGATTTTAAACACAAATCGTGTAAAATCATTAATTGGATGTACATTTTTTCAAAAATGCAGTGGCATTTTATTGATGAATGTAAATGTACAATTTGTGGCATAAGTTCTAATAGAGTTGAAAAAAAAAAACAATTTAGTGAGGTTAAAATCAAGGCTTATAAGATTTTTTAGGCCTTAAAGCTACATTTAACATACATGCGATTTTTTAACAGGCGGTAATTGCTTTTTGGAAAATGGCAAGTGAAATTTGGAATTCAATTTCTCAAAAAGGCGACTATAGATTTTGTGAAAAGTCTCAGATGGAGAATAACTGCATTATTAACTTTATTTGTAATATTTTCACATACAACATTTAATTAACCGTGGGACAATAAGAAAAAGATTTACAGATATTACGATAAAATTTTACAAATTTAAAAATTTTGTCCTAGGTAAATTGAGCATCTGACAATATTTTTCCGAGTGTTCAAAGCACGGAATTTATATGAAGAATTGTCGTATATATACAAAATTTTTGTGATATACGAACGACCCAATTTTGTTCAATATCTTGGAAACTAAAAGAGAAATCCAAAAACGGGTACGCCATTTAAACGATCCTAATTAGTTTAGTATTACTGCATTGTTAACCAAATTTGTACCATTTGTCACTTACGACATTTATTTATTCGGGCTACGATAAATATTTAAGTCCTTTGAGGCAAGCGATTTTAAATCGCCTTATATACATAAATGCAGCTTTGCACATATTCAAATTTTATTTCTGTTGTTTTTCTTTTTCTTAATGCCAAAATATAGAGGAATTTTTTTAATAAGAAATCGGTAGCACGAAAATCCGAAACACTTTTTCTCTCAAATGGTTATAATGGCGTCTGAAATGAGATAGTGAAACTACCTCTAAAAATTATTGTATCATGGCTTTTTCCCCGTATAAAATACATGTGAAATTTTTAACCCAGCGCGCTCCCCCTAAATATATTTTGATTTAGAACTTAAAAAGGCGTATGGTGAGTGAAATAAAGTATTTTTATTTTTTTTTTTTTTTTTTCCATCTTAGTGCGTACGCATACAAAAGTTTGAACGTAACTTTTTTTAGTTTCTTTTGCTTTTTATATAGTTTTTAATTGGTTTTAATGCTTTTTATTTATTTTACGTTTCTTTGTATAATATTTCATATGTTGGCACTCCAATGAGTTCCGCCCACATACATATGAGGAAGGGTTTCCGTCCCAACAATGATACAAGCAATTTTTTTCTTGAAATCTTATTTGTTTGTGTATAATTTATACTTAATTTTTTTATATAGTCTTCTTGAAACTCTGTACACCTCTCTCAGTGCTGCTCCTATCTCTCTAACCGTCCCAAATAGTACTCGGCGTATTTCTATGCAAAATAATTGTACACGAAGATGATTGCCTCCTTATTTAACGAAAATCTCTGTCTTCCAGTCACGCAGTTTTTAGAAGGGGGAACAAAAGGAAGTCACTTGTGGTTAGGTCTGGTGAGTATGGTGGATGGCCAAACGGTTCAAAACGTAATTCGTGGATTTTCGTCATGGCAACTGCTGAGGTGTGAGACTGCGCGTTTTGGTCTAACATGAGCAAACGCGGCTTTAATATGTGACAAATATGTTATTTGAACACTTTTATAACCTCTGCTAACTCTCTCACTTAAAGCGTAGTTTTTGAACATCGCGAATTTTCATCATCTTCGAAGCTCTTACGGCCACGTTTAAATTCTATTGATCGAAACTTCGCTGTGGTGGGACAGTCCCCATACACAGAGTCTAACTTATCTTAGACTTGCGTAAGCGTATTGCCTTTCGAAAATAAAAACTTAATGACAACTCGATAACATTTTTTTTCCATTTTCACAAAACCACTCATGCAGATACACTCAAATGACTGTCAAGCCAACTTAAAACTGCGTATCCAAAATGGCTAAAGCTTTGGTGAGTTCTTATCAAACGACCCTATGTTCACATTAAGGTCGGAAAACTTTTCACACACCCTCGTACCTGTAAGGAAGATGCTGCTGAATGTAGTCTTAAACCTCCAATGAAGAAGATTATTCTACATCATTCACTTTCATCTCATTATGCATAATTTTTATAACTTCTCTCCCTTCAAGTATTTTTATTGATCGTTGGAAGATTGCAGGCATTTTTCTAAGTTAACATCTCGGGTAATTTTTTAAACGCCTTTTGTTCACAAGCGCTTGGTAGCCATTTCTGATGAAACTTCTATGCACAAAATAATTATACATTTTAATTAAGTGGAATTCTCTTCAAAAAATACTCTTTTAAATAAGCTGTCGAATTAAATAATTTAATGTAATTAAATCTTAAAATTTATAGCAACTTTGCAAAATTTTTTTTTGATCGAAATTATTTGCATACATTAAATAAAAACCAACCAGATTTTCTCATAATAATGGATGTAAGTGAGAAATAATTTGCTTTTTAAGGCTGTAATAAAAAATCAGGAATTCTGGTAGTTTATTTCAAAACGTAATAGAAATGAATTTCAGTTGACCGGCAGCTCTTAAAAATTAAAAAAAAAAATTACGGTATTTACTCTATTCGTATTAGTCATACATACGTACATACTTACATACGAAAGTACTCGTATAATCTAATTCAAATCGGCAAACATATTTCTTGTAAAAAAAAAATCACACTCACTCTAAGCGGTAGACGACCCACCAAAACCACACCAGCCACCTTCCCCACGGCATTGGTTGGCCGAGAAATTGTGAAAGCTCAACAAAATTAACGTCTATAAAATACCTGTCATCAGCTGCTACTTTTAAATAAAGTTCGCACTGTAAAATTTGTCAAATTTCACGCTGTCACCCAATATTTTGCTTTTTCTCGCGTTAATTTTTTGGGAATTTGCCACACGAATTTCAGCAACATTTTGGCCACATTTCACAACGAAATACGAAAGCCAAAGCATTTTGCATATTATTAACTAAATAACCAAATGTGCGACCAAACCAACCAACTGGCTACGATTGTCCTTGATTTGCTGGCAGTAGTTGTTGCCGCTTGCCACTTGCCCATTTTTCCTCATGCTGCCTGCCGCCTGCTGTCTGCTCACTGCGATTGCGTTTCGTGTAATTTATGGCTTTGTGCGAAAAATGCTGAAACTGCCAAATGCCAGTTGTGATGGTCGGGCGGCGAATGACAGTTGGATGGGCGACAAACTGCGTTAGTTACCTAAGCACAAGCAGGCCTACTCACATATACTCGTACATGTATGTATGGGTGCATGTATGTGTGTATGTATGTACGTATGTATGTGTTGATGAGGTGAGGTGGGGAGGTGGGGAGGTGGTGTCCCCCACATTGAAGGCAGTTGATTTGCGTTTGGCAGCACGAGTTTTGATATTTTATGAATCGCGCAATCTGATGAGTAGCCGAGTTTAATTTCCTGATAGTTTTTCAATTTAAAATCCTGACGCTGGTGCTCGCTCGCTGGTGGTGCGATGCCTGAAGTATCTGAAGCGAATGGTTTTCGATTGATTTTGGGTTTTTTTTTTGTTTGTTTTTTTTTGTTTTTGTCATTGTTCATGTCGGCGGTTGCGTTGCGCCGATATGCCGAAATTAGAATGTCCAGCGCTTTGTCATTTCGGCCAGCATAATTTTACAACGCGAAACATACACACACACACACACACATGTGTACATGTGTTGATATTGTGGTATGTCACTTGTTACACGCGCTCATTATCACTGATCACACTCAAAAACCAAACGCCGCAGCCGCCCCCGCTCATCACGAGCTGTGTCACATTTTGACCACAAACATTTGCCCAGCGCTCACTGTGATATAACCAAAAGTTTATTTTAGCAGCACATTTTTGGTTTATAGTTGTTTTGGGCCCTCAAATATCGGCACATTCATATGGTATTAGTTTATATGTATGTACTCGCATCGGTGTGCCTTATTGCGGATTTTCAGAGTTGATTGTCGTCATTGGTCTCAATGGTTCATTTGCTATAATTTTGTTTCGCTGCCGTTTTTTTTTTTTTGCTGTTTTTAATTACTCATCGCGAATTTGTGCGTCTATTTTATACTCATTAGCGCAGAAGCGCCATGCGTTCGATATTGGATTTGCGATTTTCGTACGCTTAAGTGTGCAGTGAATTTCGCTATTGCAGTTTTCGAAATGCCATCATTTTGACAAAATAGAATTGCAAAATTTCGGTTGAATGACATTCAAAGATAAAATTGGTTTTGAAAGAGCCTGTTAAGGGTAAAAATAGCAAAGCATTATTTCAGTCTTCAGGTATGACTGCGGGCGTAAAGGATTCTGAAAAGGAACTGGCTGGTCATTTTAATAGCAAAGTTGCAAAGTCTATTGGCCGGTTGTAGACCGTATGCGATCTGGGGAATTACTAAATAATACCACCCCCTGTCCTCAGCCTTGATTGGCGTCCTGACCGGGTACTGCTCGATGGGGATCCACGCTGTAAGGCTGGGCATAGTTTCTGACCCAACACTATCTTTCCAGCTGTCATGATTTCGCAAGATTCAGAATCAAACACCTTGGCTCGCACTTCGTTGATACTCCCGAAAGGCTTTCCATTGGTCGATTATGGACCTTCATAACGAGCACTCCGGACTTCTCCTAAAAGATATATGTATATGGGCTGCCACTTAACCTAACCTAAGCAGATATATGTCTTTGAGTTTATTTAAGGCCAGTGTGGTAAATATCTTAATGATTACTGATACATTTAAAAAAACGAATAAAGCTTTTGGAGAATACATTAATCTCATGATATTTCTCCTACTAATTTTTAATACAATAAAAAGCCAGTAACAGGTGTCTGAAAATTACTGCTGAATTTTGAGAATTATTTTACTGACGGTATGGCGCAGTTTTTTTTTACACATGGAAACCCGTTGTATAGATTTATGGTGTATAAGCCACATCAAAGTCTTTATATATTCATTTATTTACATATATAAATTAGTTAAGTTGGAATTCTCTAAATTCATTTCATTTTATTTATTTATGGAAAATTAGATACCAATATGTAATTTAAATTGTATTTGCATCAGTGCAAAAAGGGATCAAAAATAGTACTTAACTTAAACCTATAACAAGTCGCGAAATATTCCAGGAATAGTAGCATGCTAGTACTTAAATGAAACTTAAATAGTCCAAAATAAGTCCCAAAACTCCCTGATACCAATCACTCTAATCTATTATTCTTAAAATATCGATTTACAATTAAAGCTTAGTGCACAGCTATCAAGAAAATCGAAAAATTCATATAAAATGGCACTCAAATCAGTCTAAAGCACTCAAGAAAGAAATGTTCTAATATTTTTTTCTTTATCAAGCAACAGAAATAATGAAGAATATTTCTTGTGATTTTTCTTGGAGCTGTATTCAAGCGTCTACAACGAAAAAAATTCAATATAATTAGAGCTTTTCGTGACGTCACTACAACCAAATTTGTTCTTATAGTTATAGCAATAATTGCGCTGCACATTCTAGAGTTTCAAGATAAAACTTTAGTAATGATAATAATTTCTGTTAATTTTCATTTTATCATTTAATTTTATAGTAAAAAATAAATAACAATAAATTTGTATACACTCTTATTTTCAGATGTAACAAATTTGGAATATGTGAATGTCGTTGCTGAAGCCGGCAAGAATGTTACCATTCTATGTCCGGGAGTCACTGAGCATTCGCTAGTTGATACTTTGGTCTGGAAGACCTCAACAACAACAATAGCGCAATTTGCTAATCGGATACAACATCTGCATAGTCCGAGAGTGAGTATTAATAGTAATTTGCACTAGTATTATAAAAAATATGAGCATATATAGTATTATTATGTAAGAACTCAAAGAAAGTACGTAAAACGGTTTTCGTTTATTGAATCAATCTAAATTTTCGTCAGAATAATAAAAGTCGTTTGAAAATAATGATAAGTTAGAAGAAATTTTAAAGTCATAGATGAGATTATTTTAAGAATTTACATATATGATAAAAGTATGTTCATAATAGTTATCTTCAAAGACGTTTATTTTGAGACCTATATACATATATCTATTTGTACATACATACATACATGTATACATACTTATATTTATATGATAAATAACAAGTCTTCTCACAATAATTATGAACGAGACAATTTTTTAAGTCCTGATGGACGGAACTTATTCAAGACCAATTAAAAGTTTCGGAACCAGTTTGGGACTGACTCGGGACCAGTTCGGGCCTAGTTCAGAACGTTTAAGGCAACATTTGGGGACTTGTTCGTTACCAGTTCAAATTTATTTCGTGACAAGTTGGGGACTTGTTCGAAATCGTTTCGGGATAATACTATTCAGTAAAATTTGTAGAGTTTTACTTGTATTGTCATTATCAAATTTTTGATACGACGAACATAACTTTTTTCATATATAGAACTTCCTCTAAGTCACTGACCAAAATATTTACCGCGCTGATAATTATTATGAAAAGACTTTAATAGTATAAGTTTAAACCAAGTTTAGTTAAACTCAGATTAAATTTAAACTTAGTTTTATTGCGCTCAATTAAATTTGTTGCAACCAAAACGAAGTAGTCAACAAACAGCTGATAAATTAAACTCGTACATTTGCCATTCGGGTTTCGAGTTTTTGTATACTTTACAAGTTTTAACAAAACTTTATAAACTCAATAATGGAAGTTGAATCGAAATTTATAATCACTTTAAAAATTTAGGACAAAAAAAAAATTTGAATTTTGAATTTTTTTTAAATGCAGTTTCAATTCATTCCCTGCAAAATCTACTATTACTCAAGAAAAGTAATTAGATATTTTACAAAAAATAAAAAAATAATATTAAAAATTAACAAGAAAAAAATGGAAAACAATATTAAACAGTTTTTTAATAAATTGCCATAGTAAAGTAATGCAATATAAGAAACTAAAAATTGTTAAACTACTTACACAAACACACGCAATATTTTGCCAACTAATATTTGCAACAGCAACGAAAAGTGCATAAAAAATAAAGAATAAGTACAACTGTAAATGAATTTGGTATAAAAATATTGCAATGAATTATCTTAGCAATGTAAAATGAAAACTATGCAAAAAAATGCTCATTTTTTTCCATGCCAAAAATCTCCAATTTTAAAAAAAACATAATTTCCAAATATATATCGTTATTTGCAATTCAATAGTTTTCAAAAGCTTTGCAATATATTTTGCAACAAAAAAATAATGAGAATCTACACTTTCAACTTCTCAGGAGAAAATAACTCAACATTTCATAAACTGATAAGAGCTTATTCAAACACAAAAATCAACTTTATAACTATGTATGTATATTTGTAAACAGACAATTTTGCCGGAATGAAATTTTGAAAATAGCAAAATCCATTTCGCTTGCAGAATCAGAGCCAGATAATGCACTTTCATGATGTGTGAGTATGTACATATAAAATAATCCTAGCTGTTAAAATTGTTAACTTTAACATACTGCCAAGAAAATTTGAATTAATAAAATACCGAAATCCAAAGGTAGTTATAATGACCAGCCAGCAAAATGCCTGCAGCAGTTATGCTGAAAAATGCTCATGAGAGCAGCCGGAAAATAAATTTTTATGTACATGAATACGTTTGTGTGTGTGTATGTGTAAGCAGATATTGGTACTTTGTTATATTATTTTTTTTAAGTTTCATTTTTATGCAAATATTCCACAAATACTAATAAAAATAAAACTTTATTAAGCTTTAGTGTGAAATAAAATTGCTGAGAATTTGACTTATTTTCACAATGGCAAACTAGAAACTACAAAAGTCAACGGTTAAGTATTTTTAAATAAGTGTGTATTTGTACGTTTTAAGATTACAAATCCACGTTTCCGTATATTTGTAAATACAAAAATGTAATAGCATTCACTTCAACTAGTTTCGGGAATTTTGTTAGTTGCTTCGTATTATTCGCTGCGAATGGAATACTGAAATAGTTGTAGTAGTAATTTGTAATAGCTTTAAAATGTGTGAGTGTTTTCATTTGGTTTTTATCCAAAAATATCGCATATTTGTGTCCTTGACTATATTTACGCGCAAAAAGTATTTCCGAAAAATATTTTTTTTTCAATTTTAAGAGATATTCGCTTTAAGAAATGCTGCAAATTAAAAGTTAAAAAAATTCAGAATTTTTGAAAGAATGCAATTTGGAAGAACTTTCTCCACATGCTCCTGGTATAAGTATGACTAAGCAATATTTGTATAATAACTTCGAGATTTTATTTCTGATTAAAAAATTATGTTTTTTTGTTGGGTGTATACTGGCGCTGAGTGAACTTAACGGACGTTTTTTATTATAAATTTGATATTTATTTTGAATATTTCATAAATTTTGGTGATTTACTGTAATGATATGCTGTTCAAAATTTATGTATTCCTTTATTTTTAATTGCTTTCAGTCAGGTTCTTTACTTTAAAAATGGATTGTTTGGTCATGTAGAAAATTACGCTTAATTAACCCTGCATTGAAAATATTATAATAACAATAAGATGGAAAGCTTTTATAATTGAAGCTTTAATTCGAACTTCAAATAGCAAGTGTTTCAGTGAAAACCTTTCCATGGTTTCTTAATGCCACACGTACTGACGGCAAAGGAGGAACATTTAACGAAAATATAAATCCCGATCCCGCCAGCACTTCTAGGCTCTTGTTTGGGCCCATTGTGATACCACATGTATAAGAAATTCCCTACTCAAACCATCGTGTACATAGATTCTACATATTTTAATACCTGGCGTGCGTTTACCCTGATCAGGTGTCTCAAGTCGTTGAAGAACTCGGAACCTAAAAATTGTCTTCTCCTTTTCCATAGTGCGGGACTTTCGCATAATAATTCCCTTAGAGTTTTAGGCACTTTCTCATTTCTTCAGTTGCTGCAGAAGACATTGTAGGTTGCACCGAGACTTTCTGCATGCCTTCTAATCAGTCTCTGAAATATTGTAAGTCTCATAGCCAAGCACAGCAAGAGCAGATCTAGCCACATGCGTTTTTCCAACAACCACTAGCTTCTTTAAGAAATGGATTCCTTATAATGAATTTGCAGGTATCAAACGACATACCTAATCCCTTTCAGCGTGACAAAAGCGCAACACCTAACTCATTTACAATATTTGTTGACTGGCTCTCAAATATTTGTAGTCTTCACGTTAGGCAGAATTAAATATTTACCAAGAAATGAATGACACTCTGGAACTTTTCGCAGCATCAAGCAGCTGTTATAAAATAAACTGAAACAGTATCTTTTAGATACATATGAAAAGGAACATACATACATAAGTGCTTAGAAAATTGGAAGTATCGCTGTCGTACAATATTTTAAAACATATTTTTCAAGTATATGAGTATTTCAAAAAGCTTACTCCCCTAGTAAATCATATTCTTCCGGCATTCTTTATCTTTGTTTATACAATTTATAGTGTGATAATAACTGACGTATAATATGTTTTGTTACCGATATCTTTCCAATTCTGAACCGCATATATTATTTATATTAATAATAATATTTGTATCGAGCATAGAACCATAATTTACGTTAACGATATATTTTAATTATTCTCTTTCAATTTGAACAACAGCGGAAAGAGAATAGAATAAGAAAAATATTGTTATCGGCAATAATATCATTCCGATATATTTATTTGTATACATTTATCACAGATTATAGCACAAACATATATTGACAGATTTTGACACTTCATTATTCTTCTAATTAACTAAAATAATTTTCCAAGTAAAATATGGTTCATTCTCTAAGAAAAAACATAAGCAACCATTTTTTAAACTATGTATTTACAAAATGTACAATGATTTATCAACATTTCATCAAATTTCAAAAAATTTTCAAAAATGGCATTTTAAATGTTTTTTGAGTATGGCTCACTCAATGTTAATGTGCGTAAGTGCAAGTTTTAAACGTGTACAAGTTATCACTGATTTTTGGAATTTGTTTTACTGGCAGTTTCATGCATAAAACATAAAAGAGCGTCAAATAATATATAAAAAAATCAATGGTAATTCTTAGCCACTAAGAACATTCACTTTGTTTTTCTAAAATTTAATGAGCTACTTACGATCTGCTTACAACAAAAAAATGAAAAAAATTGTCACAAGTTCGAAATTTTGATTAATGTTTTCTCCTAATTTTTTTATAATAATTCACAATTTTATTGAGCTCGAGACCAGTTTATGGAAGATTTCTATTTGGAAAAAACAACAACAGTTTTTAAATGGTAGAAGTTATAGTACTATTTCGGAAATCACCACATTTCCTCATCACACTTCTTTTTAATAATAATTATTATTCATTTATAAAGGCAATAAAAATACTAACAAAACTAATTTTTTATAAAATTTATAACAAATTGCTTATTATGGTATTTATTAGAGAATCAACGATGTTTGAGGTGCAAAATAATTGCAGGATAAATAAATTATTTTTTTAAATTATTAAAGAGGTAATTTAATTTAAATAAATTGTTCAAATGTGTCAATACGTATTGGTGCTATAATTTGTAAACCAAATGTATATGTACATATATATATCGATCAGTTAATTTGATTATGATGAACTAAATTAAATTCCGCAAGGAATGTACATAGGTACAATTTTATCGGATATGGAGACTGCAATATTATTTAATAACACAGTGCTACAATACAATCGAGTACAATAAAAAACCGGGATCGAAATGCATTGAACGCAGTTGCAGCCTATTGACCTTTTTTCTGAAAAAATTCCGTGCCTTTGACTAATTTTCATAAATGAATGCTTGTTTTGTTTGAATTTGTAGTCACTTAAATTTTTAGTTTAAAAAAAAAAATACGGAAAAACAGCTTTATATGCGAAAAAAACTTAAAAAACTTAAAATTGAGATTGCTTCGAAAAAATCACTTACTCGGTTTGTTCAAAGTCCCGTTGAAAATTTAAATTTCGAAAGCGCAAACGCTGACCTTTCTAAAGCCATATTAAGCCATAATTAAGAATCGTTTAAAAAATGGCTATGTTAAAAAATGTTAAGTACTTAAAAACACGAAAGATAAGTTTTTAAGCGTAAAAAAATATTTTTAAGGACTAGAAAATGTTTAGAACCCGGTTTTGTATTGTACTCGACCAGAACAACAACCTCCACCATGCCACTTAAAAAAATCAAAACCACCGTGTAATTTATAAAAGTCCACGTTTATGAAACGCGATTGCCGCCGACATTTGTATGTATATTAACCCTTAGCAAACCTTGTTTCGGTTGATGGAAGTGATTCAAGCAGAGATAGTAGATAATCTAAGCTAAACTCCGAATTGAATAAATATACTTTTCTATAAAAATTGCGTTAGTAACATTCGCGCTAACAAAAGCAATAGATAATTGAACGTCAGGTCATCGAAAAATGTGATCACTGCTACTAACTCTCACATATATTCTCCATAAAGATCGTTTGGAAAGCAAAATTTTATTAAACTCATTTCATCCTACGCATCCTACGCATAATCACTAAATCCTCATACGACGACGTACAATATTTCATTTGACTTTCATCCTTCCACGCGATAGTTTCACACATGTGTGACTCGCACTTAACCCACTAAATCAAGTCCGGTGTGGATATACCTCATGTTAGGCTGTCAACTAATACCTGCTGTAAGTTTACCTTGTGACTTGGTAAGAGCATTAAAGCAACACTTTGCTCCCGCCATCATTGCGACGCCGAGCGCTTGCTGTGCCACCAGAAGCTTAGTCGTTGACAGGAACTCTGGTGCCGCGCCGACGTGCGGTATGCGGCATGCGGCATGCGGAGGACAGCAGCTCACCAACGCCATGTACACAAATCATTAGTTTAGTCCATAAAACAAAAGTTAATAGCTTCCCAAGGGGTCGAAAAGAAAATACACCTGAGTTGAGCAGTTGCGATATAGAAAGAGCGGCAGCAAGTGCGGGGCGCATGCAAGCTGAGACGACGACGACGCACATGCATGTTAAACGTGTTCTCGTGTTGCCGAGCGCCAAAGACGGCAGCGTCAAATGTTATAGGCAAAGTTGCAATTGCTGTTGGTGTAAAATAATCGAAATGACTTGAAAGTGCAAAGTTCTACTAGTGGTCGGTCGATGGAGAACGCCTGGTATGGAGTGTCATTGTTTATACATTTGTAGCGTCCACTAGAGAGAGAGAGAGAGAGAGAGAGAGAGAGAGTGACAGAGAGTGAGAGAGAAGACTTCATAAGTGGTGAAGGAAGCGTTTGCTTGCTTCCGCTGCACCTTTACAATTGTGGCCGAAAGTTGCTTGGCATTATTTTGCTGGTTACAATTTTAAGTGTCCCAGCATGATATTTAACACATTCTTGCCACAGGGCATGCAAGCCACATTATATACGAGTATGCAACTGAGTGTATGTGTGTGTGTGGAAAATTAAATGCACGTGTCAGTGACATTGTCGTGTACACCGACAACAGTAGTTAGCTACCAAGAAATAGCCATAGTTAGTGTATGTCCCCAGTGCACTTTTAATAAGGTTGTACTTGTAAGGAGCTTGGCAAAGAGTTAGCCGGTGAGCGAGCGGAGCAGTGCAGAGCAGGAAACACTGTTGCGACTGTATAGAACAATAAAAAGAAGCTAAGGTAATAATGTGGCCGAAACTTTTAAACCATTTTCAGTAATGATGAGCATTAAAATTGTGGAAATGTACAGAGACATTTGCACACATCCGCTGTGGATGAAGCAAGCAGCCGGAACCCAAATTACATACAAGTACATATTTCTAAATAGATATTTATTTGCATTGTTGCAAATATTGTAAATGGAAGTAGAAGGGTGAGTCAACAATTTACATTCGAAAACGGGAACATTCCTACAACGCTCTAGCTACGGCTATGATTAGCCTCATCGCCTGATATTTTCTGTAATTATAGAAGTTTCTTTAATTTTACGATGATTTTGTTACTGTGTAAAAAAATATATATATTTTAAAACTCGCGCCTCTTAGATGAAAACAAAATATTATAAAATGCGTACAGTTGTATGAAAGAACTTTTTGTTGTTTCCTAAATTTCAGTTGGAAATTGAAATGCTAAAAAACCGGAAATATTTTTTTATTTTATATTATAAAAGACAATCAAACAGTTCACAAGTTAATTGAAGCGGCACGCTATTATCAATTACCTTTATAGGTCCCGAATTGTTCGACAAACTGAGAAAAAATCCTTTTTTTTTTTTAACTTTACATGGAAAATGTTTGTTTGGAAAAAACGAAAGCCCTCAGTTAAGTTACTGTGAAAATCAAACTGGTCTGCAGTACTCCGACGCCTTCTACGTGCCACGAAATTTTTCCTGAAGTAAGACAAAAGCCATTTATTTCCTCACCAGTGAAGAGCTAATATCACAGTAGCAATAAATAAGGTCTAGAGTATTCCAACGCCCTTTTGGGATATAGCACCTAGGATTGTTACATAAACACAAAACATTCCTAAAGACACAATTCTTTAAAAAAAAATTATATAAATAAGAAACAGAAGTATTTAAAATTTTCCAACGCACTGCTCTTTAAACCAGTTCTTTATTTCTTAATTGAAAATATAAGTAACAAGTCTTTGTTGCGGTCCGTGAAAATGTTTGATATTCCGTGTTGCAATATGTAAAAGCTCGAAATTACTATATTGGTATAATCTCAAGTCTCAAAATGAACTAGAGATTATTGCTTTTCCTCGCTTTCACGTTATTTTCCTTTGTTTTTTTTTATCAATTTTTTGTCACCAGTTCAAAATTTTAAGATTTTATTTTGAGCCTAATGAATGCCAACTGGTCTAAAGTTGTGACTTTTGTCTCTATTAGAGACTGAGACTGCTTAATGAATTTGGGCATAATAACATATTTCTGATCAAATCAGTACGCAAGTAAGAATTATTTTTATAGAAGGTATTTTTGTAAAAACAAATATATAACTTCTTACTTTATATACAGACATTTTTATATTTGAAAATAAGTAGCAGCGAGGATACTTAACTGGATGATGGAGAGAACTTAGCATCGCCGGAAAACCTGAGAATGTTTAGGAACATTTTTGCGAACATCAGCTTGAAAACTACACTCTGTTTACATTTTTCCCTATTCAAAAAGAAAGACTTTGGATCTAAATAGTCAATTTGGTCATTTGCAATTTACATAGACTCTCTGACCCACCCTCATAAGTAGTGCCGCATGTGGGCGGACAACAGCTTGAGCATGGCGGTGCAACAAAGCTATACTGAAGTTAGCTTCACTGCTTCAACCGGCGGATTTCTGCCATCAATTACATTAACAGCTTTCCACTCAACACTAACTACCTTGCTCATATGCGCATCCGGCAGCAAGTTAAAGTCGCGCTTACGAACAAACCATAGAATGAGCATAGAAAACTATTTGGAAGTATGGATGGTGAGTGTTTTGTGTGGGAGAGCACACTAAGATGTTGCGATGAATTTGAGCGCGCGCGCGGTGCATTATTTTAAAATTTATGCTAGAATTTTTATTTTTTATTTTGCTAACTTTAGTAAACGCAATAATTCCTACCTGAGCGCGTCCTACTCGACGCCTTCGAGGGGCTACATGCAAATAAAAAAAGTTGTCCGGCCTATCGTTTTCAACTAGTTTTAGGCAGCGCCACAGTCGAGCAATCAGCGACAGCGTGCAGTGGGGCAGCCAGACATTGGGCCAACTAACGAGCCCAGCAAGTGAAGTTCAGCCAAGCAGGCAGTCTAGGCAGCTAGTTAGCCAGCGAGGCGTGTAACCGAGTGTTGTCGGCGTCGACACCAAACATTCAACAGCAGTAGCGCCGACACTGGCGTGCAACTTTCAAGGCAGCAGCAAATAGTTTATTTTGCCACAATCCTTGCTTGCTGTGGGCTTGTTTTTTTTTTTTTTGTTTGTGTGTTTTTTTAGTCAAACTTTTCCGAGTTTTCAAATTCCTGCAAATGACAAATACATACAAACTTATGAGCTTGCATGCATAGACAGTTTTAGTTATAGGAAATTCATATCCAAGTTAAAATGTTACTTGCTTGCCGCATTCAAGGCCGTACAAAAATATTCGTTTCATTTCAAAAGCTAGCTGCGCGATAGATAAAGCGCGGCGAAACGTTTGGCGTGAAGGCGAATCTGCCAGTTAGTAAGCTCTCATATTTTACTCGTAAGTTTGCGGAACTCGACAAGCCTTATCATTTCCCCGCTGCAATTTACTCCTTTGCCAGCTTCTGATTTTGCTGCCTATTTTGGCTTTGGCTGTGGGGTTTGCTTTGCTGCTTTGCTGCTCGCCAAAGTGTGCTCGGTTGCATACTTAAGGATAAGAGTTGTCGGCGTCTCAACGTTGGTTGGCGAAAAGTGCAATTGTGGCTTTGCAAGCGGCATGAAATTATTATCGCTGTCGCGCGCAGCCAAATTCAAGCACATATCCACACACACACACAAGTACACGCACAAACGCACACACACACACACACGCACACAAACATAGAATGCATGGAAAATTACTTGACATTAATTAATTAATTTCAAAGGCAATGTAAAGTTTTACGAACTTGCGCAGTTTGGAACGGGCGGCTGTTGGCTTTGTCGGTTTTACTTACTTTTCAACATTTTCCTTCACTTTGGGAAATTGGAGCGTCAGCTTTGCTTGGTGGTCGTTTATAAGTGGTTTATGAGCAGCGTTTGAACTTGTATTACTGTTGGCGCGTTGCCTCTACTATTTGCATTATAATTACTTCAAACATTTTAGTGTTATAATGAAAATATTTAATTATTTTAAGTGGTAAAAATATTTCTGCAAAAATTCGTACTATTGAAAATATGTTTGCTTCTGTGCGACAAATCCAATGATGAATTTAACACAGACTTTCTTTTTGTGATTATTTTTAGATTATTAATTCTTTTCCAATCAAATTTAAAAGTTAATATTTCACTCCATTTTTCTTTACAGATACAACTACTCTCGGATAATTTTGGGCTGCATTTCAATCCAGCCATTGCCACCGATACGGCAGAATACTTTTGCCTAGTCAATGATCGTCATATACCGGAGGCGATTGTGGACTTGCTGGTGCAAGGTGAGTTTATTGAAATATATGGCAACTTAAAAATAACTTACCTCGAAGATAAGTTAACGATATTCAAATAAAAGATATCAAACACGCAATTAATATAATCACCCTAATGAATAATGATTACACAGTCACATTAAATTTTAGAAATTATTAAAAACCTTACAACATTTATGCTTTTGCGAAGAATTTTTATTCCTTTTTTTTTTTAATATCAAAGACTTTAGGCGTGAGCGATCAGAATTTGTTAACTTAGCTGAGCTTAGATATTTTATATGTATATTGTTTTTGACCGCAAATTTTTATTTACAGAAAAATTGTAGCACGAAATTTCAATGAACATTCCGAATTGTTTGTCAAATTCCGTCAGAAATTTCAATGAAAATTCCGAATTGTTTGGCAAATTCCGTCAGAACTAAGAACTTCATATTAAGTTATTTTGTGGACCCTCAATGTTGATATTCCCTACTTTTTATACACAACACTGCTTATCATATTTATAAGATATTCAGATATTGATCTTTTCTGTAAATGAATTTTTCATTGTTATTGATGCTGAGTCAAGAAAGTTAGGTGTTTATTAAATGTCGAGACTTGAAACTGTTTTGCTGCAGAACCAATTTATCAGCTGAATGTATTATATTAAATATATTTTATTTGTTATTGTTTGGTCATATAACGAATTATTTTAAATATTCTTCAGCTTTAAGGCCGATTAGTTTACTTGGAAAATTATTAGGAAAAAACAACAAAACTCAAAGCGGTAAAAGTTATAGTTCTATTTCGGAAATCACCACATTTCCTCATCAGACGACTTCTTTCTTCTTGAATTCTGCGGGAGTCGAACCCGCAACAACACGCACAATACTTAAGCCGGCAGCTAAACGCATTCAGCTAAGCTTACGCTGTGTAAGCTGTTGTTATTTTTCCTGCTTTCCTGCTATGCCCTGATAAAACCCCTCAAAGACGTACTTCCAAACGTACGACAAATTAAATAAGTTCGTTAAAGGCAAGTAAAGATGATTAATATAATACTACTTCGCCAAATATTATTGGAACTTGAGCAGAGTTATAAGAACAAAGTCTATAAGGTACGCTTGTCACTATAAGAAGACGGATTAACAGAATAATTTGAGCCGAAAATATGGGCAATCATGTTCGCAATGATCTGATTTTAGCTTGACACGGTATTTTGGACGGCATACGGAAACACGTGTACTCTACACTTATCAATTAATAGATATCGTAAAGTCAAACACTTTAGCAGCAATTCAATTTATATCAGGGACAAAATACCTCATACAATTACAATACATATCTGCAACGTTCAGAAGTATTTCCAAATATTAATGTTAAATAAAGTTCACAGTCATTTTGCTACTTCAGAAATCTTTTACATTTTTTGGCAAACCTTTAAAATAATATTACTTTTTTTTAATGCTAATCAAATGAAAATATTTATATATTCTTTTATATTCCAGACGTTCCCGATCCACCTGAGCGACCGCTGTTAATAAGTTTCACATCGCGTTCGGTGAATCTATCTTGGGCGCATTCGCAGCATCCGAGAAATGCACCAGTGACGCATTTCGTCATCGAGACTCGGTAAGTGTTAATCACTCATATGCATATAACCTTATTAATTAAACGAATTTCTAAAACACGTTGTCGCAGATTTTCGTAGGATATATTCAACAAAAATTTTAATGCGTTGATATGCCATTTTAAAAAAGTTTCAGCAAAAGTTCACTTATAAAAATTGTGCGCTAATAATCTTTACTAAATTAGAATCCAATTTCAATCCAACTCGAATGGCATTACAACAACATATAGATATTTTAAAAATTTAGATCGAACTTTTACGAGCTCTAGGCAGTTTTAAAGACGTCATGTGAATTTAATGGACACTTAAGCAATATCTTTAAATTTTTATAGAGAGTTCATAGTTAACGCTGAAGGGCGTTCGATTTTTCTCAGAAATCTCTAAAGTCCGACTTTGAATTTGACTACGTGTGTGCCGTTTTCAAAGCAATACATTTTTTACATTTATTTTAATGTATTCTAACTTGCATATTAAAAATTTGTGTGAAAAACGTGTCAGTATTTGAAAATATTTTTAATCTTTCTTTTTTTGTTATTATTTTTATTTTTTTGCATAACTACTATAAGACTGATTCAGAAAAAGCACACGAAACTATGACAAAAATATTCACATCTGAAACACAATCAAAACTATAATACAAATAGCTTCCGCGTACTGTGAATGAGTGAACAACTGATCTTTTTCTATTTCACTATTTAAAATAAATCATTTAGATTTTCGAAGAATTATTAAAAAAATGCCATAACGCAAGTTTTGAAAGCATCGCAAATCAATTTCCATATCTGACCTAAAAGATCTTTATGATAATTTCATAAAAAAAAAATAAAAAGATTTGTTACTGGCCTTTAAAATATGCAAATTGCTAACATTTTACAGCAAGTTTTTTTTTTAATGTTTTATTGAATATGGTGAATGCTAATGTGGTGCTCTTATTAAGTGCATACGAACATTTTAAATTGTATTAACAAAAAATGTTTTTTTCTTTTTTGATTCCTCAGCTGCGCGCTGAGGTTGGGCTTTTGGCTTTCAGCATATTCAGCTATACATTCGTCCACGCTAGAAAGTTCGCTCATATTTTTAATATATTTTGAAGTGTATATTCTTGAATTGATAAGCACAAGTTTATACATAACAGTTTGTATACTTACAAATATACAAGTATGATGTATAACTGAAACACAAGTAAGTTTATTTATGTCTATTCTCACATTTAAGATCCTTAAATTCTCGTCTTCTCAACACAATTTCCATTTCAACTCATTACTAATTGAGAGTACTCATTTGAACGTACATTTGTATGTAGTTATACATATACTGAAACGCAGTTATGCAGATATAAATACATACAAACACACTACAATATGAATATGTACATACATATAAATATATCACAGTTATGTACATTGCTTGCCGAAATGATAAGATCACCGCATATTGACAATATTTTTTTCATGTATTTAATTTCCATTTTATTTAAATTAACGTACAGTTAATTCTCTAAAAAACTATGAAAACTTAATGTTTAAACGTTGTAGAAAATCAAAAAAAAAATATTAAGCAACTTTTAATTTTATTCACTTTTTTCAAAGCATTTTTATTACTTTTTTGAGGAAAAAATTTATTTCAACTTGCTACAAATTTCTGCTAAATTTTGAAAAATTATATGATGAAAAAATTTGTTAAGAAAATTTAAACGAAAAATCTACCTCATACTTGCAATGTGTCGCATTTCAAATAAATTTTTTAAAGTCTCACTTAAGAGTTTCAAAATTTTAAAAAAATTTTGTTTTTAATTTTTACAGTCAAATTTAAAAAACAATATACCTTAAATTGCATTGTGTCACATATCAAAAAAGTTTTAGAAGTCTCATTTAAAAGTTTAAAATTTTACGAAATTTTTTTTCTAGTTCATTTAAAATTTGAATGGCTTAAAAAAATTGCTAAAATTTTCATTTTAAAGTTTGAACTTTTCAGATTTTTTTTTTAATTTCTTCCACTTCTAGACAAAGTTTAATGTCTGAGATTTTATGGTTTTGTAAGAGCGTGAATTTTGGTTTAATTGAACCAAAGATACTGCCACAAATTTAAACTGATAATGGGATATCGGGTTTTGTGTGCGTTACTCGAAATCAAGTCTACGCTTTCTGTGTTCACTAGAATGTTAAAAGTTTTTTTTATGTGTGGGCACTAAAAAAAAATAGCATACATCTTCCAGAATATATATACAGCTTAAAAATGTATAAAATTAAAGAAGAATGCCAGCCAACATGAAAAAAATATATAAAAGTTTTGCTTTATTTTTTTATAAAAAATTTAAGTTGTGTTGAAAGTTCAAAAATTTCTAAAAAAATATTTTTTGTTATATTATGTCACTAGTACTGCTTTGGAAAATTTTTTTGTTTCTATACTTTTCACATTTTTCTTTCATTTAATAGCCACATGTATGTGTCATAAACTTTGTCTGTATACTCGTATGTTGACCTTATCATTTTGTCTAGCACTTCATGAATAGATATGTATATGTTTGTATATATGTATGTATATACCAACGACAGAACCACTACTTTCGAAGTCTCCATTTAACTTCCTACCAGCATTTTTACACTTCCGCACAATCGCGTGATTCACACACATTCACACACACACACCGGCACCCATATTCACCAGCGAATTCTTCAACTCTGCTGCAATGCAAGCAACCATATAAACGTAATCGTAATGTATTTCCATTTTGTGTGCATCATAAAGTGTATTGCATGCCCAACAGCATCGCGACATGTTGAGTGCATGGCGAGCGAGAGATGCAAAGATGAGCGAGCGCAAAATATTCATGCCACTAGGCAGTCAACCGTGCAACGTGCGTACCAGCCGCCGCGACCAGCCTCTGCTCAGCCATTGCAGTGCAATCGCATTTGCTGCAATTTAATGTGGCTGCAAGTCCCCGACGAGCAAAGTGAAACCATAGCAAGCAAATAAAAAAAAGGTGGGGAACATAATGGAAAACCGGAAAAAGAGTTTTGTATTATCATTAAAAGTGATAGTGGGAATGGTGAGCTGCTGCGTTGGCTTGTGTCAACGTGCTTATAAGACACACACACACACACACACACGCACACAGCAAATAGCAAATAGCAAACCATAGCCGCTCACCCACCAATCCATCAGCGCACCATCAGTAGCATCAGTGGCATCAGCGCCATCAACGGCATCGGCGACATCGTCGGCGGCATCAGCATCATTCGCTATCATCAGATATATCAGCAGCTAACGTGATGACTTTCATTTTAATTAATATGTTGAGCGATGACTGGCGGCAAGGGACAAATGGCATGGCGACGTATCGGTACATTCTCCTACACGCAGATATTCCTCTGGGATTTGTGTGTCAGTGTGCTCATATTTATATATGTATATTTTATAAATGCTATGTTGCAGTGCAAGAAACTAGCGCGAAAGTGGTGTCCTTGTATATTCGTTGTGGAACTAGTTGGCATTTCGCCTACGTATCGAAATATATATACTAAGAGTTACTGGCCTGCGTTTTTTATTTTTGCTTGATCGTATCTTTCTTGGTGAACGTTTAATGCGCAAATCATAACCTGATTTTTTCGATATTCCAATGACAAGTAGAGTGGTTGGATTTATCTTTATTCAGTTCCAAATATCCACATTATATACATTTTGCAACTTTCAAAACTGTTTTACCCTTTTACTCTAAATTAAATTATATTACCCTGCTTAACATTTTTTGAAAATTTTAGTATTAAAAATATGTTCGCATATATTTGAAAATAATTTGATCTGATGTTATTGGCATATTTTTTTATACTTTAGTTTATATTCATAAGCAGTTTAGAGAGCCATGCAGTTATTCCTCCAAAATATCTCTGAAAACAAAACACATTTTCTTTCACAATAACAACTGTTGTTGAAATAGTAAAAGGCGTGAACAATGACTCTTAATCCCTACATTTTCCATATTAGTTTTTTTTTCAAATTTATTTTGGCTATTTTAAACTTGCTCTTTAACACACTAAAATAAAATACCATACGAAACTATTTACTTAAAAATAGTTTAACTACATTTTTTTTAGTTCGAAATTTTCTTTCTTCTTCTAAAGCTTAAAAGAAATTAAATAAAATAGTAATATGGCCAAACAATAACAATCCAACACTTAATCTATTAAGAGTTCAAATAAAATAAGTTTCTTGAGCGCAAAAAATATTTTTTTTAAATTCATATTAAACACAATCGCATTAGGTCAAAGCTTCTTCAATCAACTACTAAAAATATATACTGATTACCAGTTTGGTCCATATTCTTATGAAAATTAACTAGTTTCTTTCATATAAGTAATTTTAATTTCACTCAAAAAATTAGAGCGCGTTTAATATATAAATAGTTCACGGATAGTAATGAATAAAATTGTAAGACACCATAAGTAGGTAGTAAGAGAAAATAATCGTAATGAGAACAAGAAGTAGAAGAATAATAACCGCTTTTGCTGCTTGAAAATTAATGAAATGAGAAACAATTCGGAGAAAATATTAACCTACAAATTCAGTCAAGCGACTCTATGCACAGCCAAATAATAATATACGACATACATATTTATATATGTACAAACGAACTCGTGCATAGATATGCTACCAGAAGGGCATATATTATATTACTTAGTGTGTCACAAATTCTTTTAAACCTGCGATTCAGTAAAGACAAGAATGGAAAGAGAAAATGGGGTTGCCAAATTTGGAATGTTTGCCTATTAAATATTTGCAAATAGTACATGTATGCATGCATTTAAGCAGGCGGGGATACAGGGGGGTTTTGGGGGTAAAATTTTGGAATGTACATATATGTATTCCATTCAATTATTGTCTAAAAAACGTGAATTTCAAGTCGATGAATTCTACCGTAGAGTTTTGATAATTTTTTACCAGCGACTGCCGTAATTTCTTCCAATGAAATGCATGCGTGTCATGAAAAAAAACTGCGCAATTCTAATGTGAGTCTCTAGCGACTTGAAGCTCGTAGGAACTAAAATTTAATGGACTACAAAACGGCAAACTCAGAAGTCGAATTATAGAACTGTTTATAAAAAAATCAATAAATACTGAAATAATACATTTTGGATAATTTATTTAACCGCAAATTTTTTAAAACTATTTTTTTTTTCATAAACGCATCGTTTGAAATTTTATAAAAAATGTAGAAGACACTAACCAAAATTCCATCATAATTTCAAATTTAAAAAAATGTTTAGAATTTTTGGGGTTTACAAATGTGTAGCTCATTCAATTTACATATTTTACTTGAAACAAAAAATTTAATTAATTTGAAGCAAAATAAAGTGCCCACATCTGTCAATATGTGGTTGGGCTTTAACTTATGAACATCGGAAAGGTAACAAACTTGAGTTTTGAATAAAGAAAACAAAAATAATGTAATTTAATTACCCCATTTATCGCCTTTTTTTGCCTTCAACCTTATTTTTTTAAGCAAATTAATAAACTGAAACATTATTCTTTATGGCTTGAATTTTATATCTTTAAAAAAATCTCTTAATTTTTTCACCTGCACCTGTTAAGCGTTAAAATAACAACTGTGTATAATAATTTCAATGTGAAAAACATATTAAAACACAATCGAGAGTTGAAAAAAAAAATTATTTTAAAATTTATCAACATGAAAAATATTTCGGCCCGAGAAACAAGGTCAGGAAGTAAAGTCTAAGTTTCACAAAGAATATCCAAGCTCTCTTTAAGTTATCCCTTCTGCTGGTAACTTTTAGATGTAGCCAAAAGATTGGCCTAAGCGCTTTGCATAAATGGCAAAATGTGAAACTTTTTACATAAAATTGCAACAAATACATGCACATGTACATACTTCTCTTCCCAACAACAAACTCAACCACAAATGCAACACATGTATACTTAAAAAAGCGGCAAAGTAAAAGCAAAATAATAATCGAGGTATCCAGAGAGAGAGAGAGAGTGCCAGTGCGAAAGTGAAATCCACTGCTAGTCTACTGGGTCCAACGCGATGTAAAGCAAAAGCCGCAATAATGTCACTCAATGCTTATGAAATGTTGCCAACTATTTAACGGTAAAGCAGCAACAAAACCAACAAAAAAATAAATATACGAGAATTTTTTACACTACTCCCTGGCGCTCTGCTTGTCAACAAACGCACTCTGTTAAGACGCAAATGTGCCCAAAAGTAAGAGATGCTAGGAGAATCGCATAAGTAGTTCTGAAAAGTTCTGAAACCGGAGCTTCGCTGCTCAACGTATTAGGGTCACCATTTGCGTAGCAGTGTTTCTTCGTATGCTCACTGGCAAGAGTATCTGTGGTGGTTTTGGGGAACTCAATTGGCAACTGGCTGCAGTTGTTAGTAGGTGCGCTCACATTTCAGTAGATATACAAGGAAAATTTCCATGGTGCACTGAAGCTAAGTGTGTGCCAGAACGTGGCGTGTGGAGCATTTACCTGCTCAAGACACTAGCAGAAGTTGTTATAAAACTCAATACGTTGCTGCAGCGTGCCAAGTAATATGTGGTCTGTTTCGTTTATTGGAAAGCGCTCATACGCAATAATGCGCATTGCCCTGACACCAGTTTTTTGCGCACCGGAGTTACCTGAGTCTAACGCGTTTTGGGACTGCTTTTTCATCTACCTAACTTTGATGAGGCCTCTTTTGGCCGCTTATACCTGAAAAAATATATTTAAATATATTTATTTATTTTTTAGATCTTCTTTAAGAAGTGTCTTAACCGACTGCCTTTAATAAATTTGTTTTCGTAGAAAATTTTAAACTAAAATCCCATACTAAAAGACTGACTTACTACGGAAGCGTTTCTTGCTGCAGATGTCTATTGACCGTTACGAAATTTTGTAGCTGTAATGGGTATATGACCACCGGCCGAGATGTTGGCAAAATTAAATCTTTAAGGTGCGAGTAGCGTTAATTCGTGTAAAACAAGGCCCATTGTTATATTTTTTTATTAAACAGTTAAAATCAAGTTTTAAAAGGCAACGGTGACATCTAAAGAACATTCTGTTAAATTTTCATGGAAAAATATGAAAAATACAGCAATGGCAGCAATTACTCTGGAGCGTCTCGGAAAAAAGTTGAATTGCGGTGCCCCTCATAACTCGGTGCTGGATCATCTTAAATCAAAAAATCAAAATTATATCGTTAAATAATCGCTTTGCCCACGTAACGCTGGGGAGTTTTTCGAATTTTATTTTTTTAATTTTTGGGAACACTTTGAAAAAAAAAACGCAATTTTTTGCAAAAAAAAAATCAGTTAATTTGTTTTTGTAATACGAAAAATATTGACAAATTTGAAAATAACTCTCCAGTGTACCTCGTAAATTATGTATAGAAATAGTGTTCAAAATTTCAAAACGAGCGGTGCGGTCGTTTTGAAGTTGTGAGGGGACCGACTTTGAAAACGTGAATTGTGGGAAAAACGCTTTAAAGTTGTGATCAATAAGACACTATGCATTCATTTAAGAAAAAACAGAGATGTAGCTATTATAAGAGAATATATAAAAGTGAATCCATAATTATAATTATTATAGTAGGATATAAACTTCTCGAGTTAATTATGAATGTTATTCAAAGTCTTATATTATAAAAGTATTTTTATTATATTTATAAGTAAGAAAAATTAGTGCCGACATGATGTCAAAAAAGTGAGGAACTAGTCCCGAAACTAATCCCGATTTAGTCCCGAAATAAAGCCAAAAACTTCCAAAATAATCCCGACACTTATCCCTAAATAATGGCAAGAAAGTCCCAAATTTGTCCCGAACTATTCCCGAAACTAGTACTGAAATGATGCCAAAGAGTCCCAAAGTAGTCCTGAAATAAAGACAAAAGAGTCCGAGCTATTTAGAACCGGTCCTTTCCATCAAGATTTAAACATTTCTTTTCATTCATAATTATTGTGAGAAGACTTAAAATATACATATGTAAGTCTGAAAATGAAAGTCCTTGAAGGCTTAAAGGGGTATTCTGGTCTCTATTTTTTTGTATATCTTTAAAGTTTAACTATTTAAGAATATGTCTACAAGACATGAAATAATTACTATGTACTCGTATTATACATGTTGCTTAGGTTAAGAAAAAATTTAGTTTAGTCATATGCAAATTAATCGAGAAACCAAAAATGTATAAAAACCTTTAACACCAGTTGAGCCCTGGCTTATTTACGTAAATTAAAAGTATGAAGTTTAAATCAGACATACATATATGGTTTTTAATGTTTTGTCAAACAGTAGCACACACATTTTATTTTTATTTATATTTTCTTTTATTATAATATTCCACTTACTTTTCCGATTACAGGGATTGCAGGTTTTTTTTTGGCATTTTCCTTTGACTATTTAATTCAATTAATAAAAATGCGTAAAAATGTTCAAGTTTTTAAACACACTTAAATCCTTTGTTAAATAACTGCAAGCGAATAAAGCTTATATGAAATTTATAGACCGCTGAAAAGTCAACAACAAATACAACAACACCGCTAAAGCGCTTTTATTAACCACAATTGAAGCAACGAACGACAGCAATAAAAACAAAAATAAGAGAAACGCGATTAAAAATTATAAAGCTTGATCTTACATAAGCTAAAGCATGTAAACAGGCAACCAACCAACCACCGCGAAAAAGGCCAATTTTCAAAATAACGTAGCCAATCTGGCTATGTGCCTGTAAGTATGCAACGAATATGCCAAGCCGGGTTGGCGCTTCATGTTTGTGATTTATGTGCGGACGTGTATAGCTGGACTAGCTATATAAATTGCTGAAACCGAATAAAAATAGTTACTTAAAAAAAATAGTCAACAAAAATGTATTTAATAAATAAACAGCAGCTTACCAACTACAAGTGCGGCATACTTGGTGGCGGTGTGTGTGACTGAAATGGAAATTTCCCTATATGAATGTGCTTTTATATTTACAGCAAAACATATAATATGTTTTAAAAGGAGTTAATTCATGATGCTAGTTCACATATTTGCGGTATTTTCGTTGAAAAAAAATTAATGGAATATGAATTAGAATGCAGAAATGTTCTCGCTTCACAAGTATTATGCATACATAAATATTTAGACGAAATTTCGAAAGAATATGAATCAAACTATTCATTCTTTTATAATAAATTATATTTGGTTCCAACTTTCATGATTGCAGTTGGTCAGCTTATAATTCAAAATAGAGGCATTCAATATTTTACTCAACAAATACAAAAAAGTGAGGAAGGAATTTAAACATAAAATAAATTACCTTTATTTGATAAACAAGAGTAACAAATAGTCTGATGCATATTAATACCATAAGTTATTACATATTAATTTGTAAGCAGCTTTATGTGGTTTTGTTAGCAAAATAATCTAAGATAAGTTATATGTAATTTTGTTTGAGCAAAGGGTTGAACGCGATTAGTGAACTTGTTCTCAACCAGCTTTGGGACTAACAGCAGTTGATAAGCATAAAGTTTAAGAAAAATCTACAAAATTAATGTTAAGGAGTGAATTTTTTTTTTGGCAACATTTCATTGAAAACAGAGTGATCTAGATGAAATAAAAACTATAACGTAACATTTTCAAAAAATTATTACTATTTTTAACGTTAAAGATGAATAGCAGCGTTTTTTCATCACAGTGGGTTGCGTTTCAAAGCACATGACGTCTAGAAGAAATACGAACAAAAAAAGATTTATTTGAAAGAATATGGCCTAGCTATTCAGGGTTAGAGGAAGAGTCGTTGAAACTTTTTAAAGGATTAAAAAAAATTAGAATAATGAAAATCTAGACTTGCTAAGATAATTTAATAAAACCAAATGAGATCGTACGGGCGTATACTTCTTAAGAAATTATGTTTTTAAAAAAGCTATTCAGGTCTCTTAAACATGAACAAATAAAAACTTTGAAGCATTTAGAAAACTTACTAGAACACATTAGAGAATCGTGATTTTGAATAAAAAAATTGTTTGGATAAAAAATATTAATTAAAAATCAAATTTAAACTTTGAAACATGAGCATCGAATGAAAAAGGGTTCGTGAGAGCTGTTGTCCTATTTAACCTTATTTATTTAATTAATAATAATGACTGGTTTTTGTGCATGTTCCTTCATGATTTTTACATGAGACTTCAAAAAAAAAAGGTCTTAGCTTAAAAAACTGGAAAAGCAATTTTTTTTTTAATAAAGAACATATAAACCTGTGTAACTTAAAATTTGAAGCCAACTTCACTTAGCGTAATATTTAGATAAAAACTTACTTCAATAAAAAATTCTACTCAATTCCTCATATACTTGTATACAGTTTACTTCTTCAATCTCCTGTTTTAAATATGTATGAAATCAAAGCCTATCGTAAAAATAAATTTTTTATAATTTTTCCAATAAAGGTGTAAACTTTCATGCACTTCTGTTTTCATAAGAAAAATGGAAAACAAAAAAGAAACGTAAGCCAATATCCCGATGTGGGCAAAAGCTCTTCATTTGAGATTTTTAATCGAAAATAATTTTTAACACGTGTCCTATACATTTTAGTTGTGCTTGTTGCTCAGCAGTTTTAAATTTGGTGGAGCATATTCTCGTTAAACATGTTATCTCTCTGTATTATTTCACCCTTTATCTGAAAGTTCATCTTCATTGTGTACCTTACAATTAGTTACAAATATATCAAAATTCATTGTTCATTAAATAAAATAAATTAAGTCTGCTATAAACTTTAATTTTTATCAGATCGTTAAAGTGAAATAGTTGCCCATATGCTTTAATTTAACTACATACGACAAGTCTTCTTACAAATGGTTAACTCACTCTTCATTAAAATTTGTACCGGCAGGTGCTTAAACTAACGAACAACCCTATTTGACGACAATACAAACCATTTTTTATTTTGAAGATATCGGCAGAATATTTGAAATCTTGATTTAAATTCTGCAATTTGGTTTTGCCACCATTTATTAATAATTAAATATTTTGCAACATATATTTTTCAATAAAAAAATGAAGGTTAGGTTTATTTTACTATTCAGTTGACGCAAAAGCAATGGAGAGTGAGGCATACAACATTCAGAATAAATATGGTTCGTATATCAACAGGGCGTATGAGTAACATTATTACCTTACTAACCTAAGAGCGAAGCCAAATTTAGCGCGTAAATAACAATAAATTGTCAATGTCGAGAGACGTATTTTTTTGCACTTCTTAAAAAATGTGACAGAGTTAATTTTGTTGTTCTTTAAGACAAAAATTAAGTGACATTACATTTCAAATCAAAACTCAATTTCATTAGCCTTTATATACTACATACATTACAAATATCTGACGACGGTAACTACATTTTATCTCGCTAATAAATTCGTGGATAAGCCATCAAAACGTTATTTATATGTTGAAACATGTTTTTCATAAACTTATATTGATTGAAATATTACAAAATCTCATTTGCTATTTAATCCTTTTTTGAATCAGTTGGATACATTTTTAATTAACTTAGGGTAACACCATTCTAAAAACACTCTAATCTTTATGCACAAATTTTATCAAGTGAAATTTTCGGTAGAGTTGAATTGGTCGTTTTTGCCAACATTCACGTAACTTTAGTCGCGACTAAAGTGAGCGACTAAGAGTTCAAATATTTGCATAATAAATAATCATATATTTAAACACGAGCACAACTGCATAGATACATATGCATTCACAAAAGCTTTAAATGAAATATTTAAATGTGTTTGTATATTTCGATTTCTTTCAAAAATTTTACATTCACCTAACGTCGCATTCGCTTATTATCAAAATGCGCTTATTTTCCCATTCATCTTTTTTACTTTGGTAATAATTTTAAATAGAATTTATTATTTTCTGCACGCTCCTCACCTATAACCTATTCAATTACTTACTTATTTATGTTTGTGACGTCATGTGTGTGCGCATATGTTTTGACCGCATCTACAGATTATAAAAAAAAAAATGAATTTTACATTCACGCTACTCAATTCGCTTTGATGCTGTGGTAATGTTAATCCTCTTTTCTACCAGTATTTATTGCAAAAAACTTTGAGCGCAGACATTTCAATTGAAATGGGAATAGGGTTTTATGTAATTTATTTGAATTAGTCATAAATACTTTTTTCATGGTCTAGTAATTGTATGTAATGCGTTGGGTAGAATTTCTGAAATTTAAATTAATTACGAAAATAATGTGATTAGATGAAAAATAATGGATTTTATTAGTTTAAAAACTTATATTCTGAGATATGAATTTTTATAAAATAAAAAAAAAATAAAAAGCAGTAAGGAGTGTCGACGAGAGGTTCGTCACGTAATACGTATAAAATTTTTTGCATACTCAAATCAAAATATTTTTATAAGTAAATAAATGTGTATTTTATTAACTGATGGTCTAAATTATTTCAAGCTTAATAGCGAGTGTGTTTTAGATTAGATGGCAAAATATTTTTACATGTATTATCCAATGAATTATTTCAAAATAGATTTTATTAAATGATTTAGTTGACCTTTATACCGAAAATAATTATCTAAATGTTTTTTCCAAATAATTTTTCCCAATAACCGATCGGCCATAAGCTCAAAAATAATTAAATAAAATAGTCATATGGGCATAACAAGACACAATTTTTTAAGTGTTCAAAGACTTGAGACTTATAGAAAAGTCTTCTAATAATAAATATGACGGAGAAAAAAATTGAAAGTAGTAAAGTATGGGCTCAAAACACGTTCGATGCTTTTATGGTTCGGAACTCGTTCGGGACTATTTCGGGATTAGTTCGGGACTTTTTTGACAACATTTCGGGACTCATAGCGAACATGTTCAAGACCAGTTCATGGCTAGTTCGGCATTATTTCGGGACAAGTTCGGAATTATTCTGGAAAATGTGAAGTCGCCTCAACTTTGAAAGTTTCTTCCAAAGGCTTAAATTGTAAAGCTAAGAGTTTCACACATACATACATTTGTATTAAACTTCCGTATTTAAATTATGTTTAATCAATCCTGCTTTACCGAAATTTTTGGCCCCCGAGACATCTCAGATAACCTTAACTTAAAAGTCTCATATTTTTAAAAAGCAAATATTTGAGAATTTAACTTAAATGTTTTACTTATATTTTCAGTGTCGGCGAAGAGGGTTCATGGGATCAAGTGCCACAAATTTTAACGAAGTCAAATGCAACATCATATCAAGTCAACGAACTGATACCTTTCACCGTTTATAGCTTTCGCTTATTGGCGGTGAATAAATTGGGTATTAGTCCACCGTCCAAGGAATCATACTACATTGTTACATTGCGAGAAGGTAAGTCAATTTATTACAACTTAAATTAATTATGATAAAGGAACAAGTTTTGACTAAAGTGAAATGAGATGCAATAAAAAAAATATCGTAAAGAGAAGTTAGTTTTGTGTTATACCGATTAAAAAACGAAAAATAATTAACAAGGATTTGTGCCCTTGACGAATACAAGAAGGCTATTTTTATTACAGCATCCAACATTAAAACTTGGAAAGAATGCATTAAAATTTGTTTGTGAGTTTTTAATAATAAACCTTAAATAGCTTTTAGGCGATTTTATTGTAAAGTTTTGTATACAACGAAATTTAAAAATTTTAGTTGAAAAAAGGGACCGCGTCGGAAGATAATTGTTATTAAGTGAACTGGCTTTTTTTTTTCAAAACTGAAAATGTTTCGAAAACTATACATTCGAAAAAAATTTTACTTTCTCTTGGGACGCTTCTGGTTTTTTTTTAAAGTTGCGTTAAAAGGAAATACACAATTTTAACTGAATTTTGGTCAACCAAATTCTGCTGCAGTGCAGAGCAATGCTACAATACAAAACTTACATATCTACACCAAAATTGCCTTTAATAAAAATAAAGAAAATGTATGTATGTACTCTCAATTTTATGATTTGATTGATCTCGAAAGTTGTTCCACTTTCATAAAATTTCATTTGAATCTTATTTTCAAATTTTAAATTTGGAACTTATGATCAAATTCTGCAGGTCAAAATATTCTAACTATTTTCAAACGTACATAAATAGTTTTAGACTTTATTTCCATGAAAAATTTGGCACTTATGCCGCCCACGAAATTATATCCGAGCTGGGCGTAGCATGTCAGCTAACATACTCCTACAAAAAACACCAAGTGTATCAAAATACTTTACCGCTTTGTTATGGAATATCTTTTATTTTTAGTAGGGCATAGTGACAAGACAGGATCGCCTGCTCTTTATCGGTGACTAAAACCTTTAGATCCTTGAGATCCCGCTCCTAACCGGTCGGATGAAAAGACCTACTCTAGATCTTCACCGATGAGACATTTCGGAAGTTATAGAGCTCTAGTTTTCTTTTCATTTACACTTGGAGATTTTTTGTCCATACACACAGCATTTTCTTATCAGTGAAACAGCTGGATATAATTTCACTGCTAAGTATCTCTCTTGCAGGCACTTTACTGCCCATCTCAGCTGATGTTCACGCTTCTTCGCCCTACAAAAACAAGTAAATAATGATGGCACAACGCCGAAACCGGTATGTCACAAAACCAAATTTGACAAAGGATGACGCAAATAAAGATTTTATAGAGTGTGGATTTTGTTTGCAGAGCGACGACTTTACTGGACAATTACCTACACAGTTCATAGTAGCACTTGTTAGCAGGAGAGAATTTTGGTAAGGCTGCATCTTAAGTACACGAAGTCCTCTACTTTTCCGCAATTCTTACATTCAAAGGTGATGCAAGTGTTAAGACGTGAAGTCGCTGATAGAAAAGTGTACTATGTTTTGTCCTCCTTCAACTCCAAACCCATTTGCTTTGCGCGGTTGTTAAGACCCAATGAAACTGTTGTCTTTCGAATTGTCTTCTTCAATAACAGATGCTAGAAATGTAATACTTTCTGAAACCTCGTTTGCTATCATATCATTCGAATAGTTATTTTCGAATTATGATGAAGCTGGACCACCTGTCTTGCGTTATTGGTAGATTAATGCAATACCAAAGTCTTCCAAGCCTTTAATGAACATACATCATATTGTTGGTTTCCGCTTCATTATTAAATTGACAGCCAATTAAGGGCAACAAGGCACAGCAAAATGTCAAACGCAAGAGTATTCAGAGTCAAAGGCGATTAAAGCAACACATATTGAAAACAAATGAAATACCTTGACTGCGTATACAAAAGCGGTTATACTAGTATTTGTCAAAGAGCTATTCGAGGAAACTTGCCAGTCAAGTGGCTAAATGACCAATATACCTTTGCTTGCTCTATACATTCTACAAGACACAATAATTCAAGCACAATATTTTACTTTGTGTGTGTGTGTGTGTGTTTGTAATTGCTGAATTATTGCCAAAACGTATATAAATGAAGCAGCAAAATTTTGCGTATAAAGCCAGTGTTATGATTGAATGTCGAGTTGTGTGCACTGCAAAGCGCCCAAATGTATGCAACCACAAATGTTCAAAATTTGTGAACGTACATATTCGCTATAAAAAAAACACACCCACACTCAACTCCTACTGTTGGCGACCATTTCAGCTCCCTGCTATCGACTATAAGCAGCAATGAAGCTACAGCAATATATGGCGTTCCATTCAAGGATATGCGCCAAATGACAGTAGCAGCAGAAGCAACACTCAACAAACAACAATTATTGCCGCAAACATGAGGGCAAGAGACTATGGAAGCATCATTAGCGTGTGACAGGCTCACCTGTTTGTATAACGAAAGCAACAACAACATGAACATGGACATACTCGTACAACAAACAATGTGATATCTATCGTCTTCACATCACCAGGCATGTGAAACCCGCTCTCCCTCCTCCCCCCGCCGTACAGGGAATTTTCCCCTCTATTATCCTAGAAGCAACCAGAATATTGTGTGTGACTCGATTTCATGGCCGTTAACCAGTTGGCAATGTATTCGTGACTGTTGGCGTTGCGTGACACGCACATCCATCTGCACGCCTAATTCTACAAAGGATTCCTCACTTGGCAAGCGGATAACAGATGGCTTGCTGTCTGTTTGCTTGGCGCTTGTTCTGCTATTGGTATTCTTGTTTTTTGTTGGGCAACCACATTTGTGCCAACTGTCGCCTAGCTTATTCTCCTCTCTCTCTCTCTCTATCTCTCTCTCTCTCTCCAATGCAGCTACCTCTTAAGTTGCTGGAAAGCGTTCATTTACGCTCGTTGCGGTTGCCACTTTGTCAACAATTAAGCCGTTCATTGTTGGCACACAAACACACATACGCACACACTCGCATGTGGTTTTATAGATATTTAGGTATGTCCTTACGCACGCATCGCCAAGCAGCCAAGCGTATAAATATTGCTTTGTATTGCCGTGTAGCTGTAGTTTTGCATGTGTGTTCCGTGCGTGCGTTCGGTTGCCACAAGCATTGAATGCGGCTCTTGAATGCGGCAAATGAGCTGCCATTGGTTAGAAAGGACGCAAATTATTTGCCAAAAAGTTTTCGCTTCGCGTGCGCACACTAACACAAACACCTTTCTATGTATGTATGCTTATATGGAATTTTTTGGCGATGAAGATGCTATTAGATAGACGCAAATTCTTATTTCGTTGGCAATTATGGCAATAAGATTTTTGGGAGAGCAGTTCGTGGTCAAATTAAATTTTATTAACACAAAGTAAGCAAAGTAAAAAAAATACGGTGCCGATTATGCCTTTATATAAAATATTTTTGATATTTTAGCAAGAACAGAGCTAAGGTAAACTTTCCTTTTGGAATAAGAATATGGAGCCACAAAAGCGCTTACAAATTTTTAGGTTCGCCAAGGTGGCCGAAGCTTAATTTTACTGAGCAAAAGACAGTTGCTTTAATAATTTTTATAAAAAGGATGTTCGAAATATAAAGCTCGGTTCTGCATAAAATTTAACGAGAACTCGCTTGGAGATCTGAAAAATTACCACTCTCAAGAATGTTTACATTCGAAAGACCTCGACACAGGCGGGGAAAGCAAGTCAAGCATGCGGTCAATCATTGCGCGGTGTAAAATTATGCCGTGCTAAATTTAGCACGTTTATTCATTAACGTAAACTCATGTAAACGACAGTAAAAAAAATGAATCAGTTTTGAAAATCGTAAAATATGAACCATTTACATGCATTTTTAACCATCATACGCTGATGCTACTCGCATTGTTATTCATGTTTGCATAAAAGAAAGGCTGTTTATTGCACGAAAAGGGTAGATGCTACTATCAAATCGACTAGCGGTTCTCGGATGTCGCAACTATTGTTTCATTCGCCCATGCTGAAGGCTATCTTACTCTATTTAAAACTTCGCATTGAGAATGCCCTTGAATAAAAATTATATGTTTAAGCATATTTTGTGAACATATCCCTTACTTTTAGCCAAGAATAGAGCCACCTTTGAGTAACATTAAATAAATGGACAAGAAGCCTGCTATACATATCAGTTGTTTTTTATGTACAGTCATTTAGCAATAATAATATTAATTCCATTGGTATTTAGCCTTCATTCCCGCCCAACCGACGCGAGGGGTGCTGCCACATATGCATTGCATATGCAGAGCAGGTGTTTGTTAGGTGTCGTGATTTTAAATTATTCAGCTAAAGAAAAAAGTTCATCGACTGATTTTAAATTTAAATTATAAAGAAGAAGGCACAAAGTAGAATGATAGAGAGGCACAAGCGAGAGCGCGACAATCAATAAATTAATTTAGAAATTTTAGTAAAACTACTTAGCCGTTGTAATAACTAAGTAGCATGTAGACACTATCGTTAAGGAAAGTGAATACCTAGTGCAGGGTCGTGCGCGGGACTCAGCCCACAAAGGGGGGTTCTGGATGGAAATTTCATTTACGAATACAATTTTATAAATACGATTAATTTTTTTCATATAAGTTTATTTGCCCACGTGCACACGGCCCTAACTTAATGCCTGCAAAGTTACTGACTAATAGGCGTCTTAATTGTGACTCAACGTTTGCAGTTAGGGATGAAAACAATATATCGATATTAGCTATTTCGATGAATTTTTTGTGGAAAATATTAATATATTCCATCGCGAATGAATTTTGTAAACCGATTTATCGATATCGGCAATATTTTTTTCCGATACTACGATATTTATGTTTGAAAGAACCTTTTTTTCCTAAAGACGTTTTTTTATTACTGTACTCGTAAACAACTTTGTTGCAATTGATTACATTGAAATTTACCTAATTAAGTACTTTTTTACGGAATAAGCAAATTACTCTTTTGTTTAAATTACATATTTTATTTTAAGTTTTAAAGAATTGAGAATAAAACTCCAAAAAATTATATACTCCCACATGTACTTTTATGGGCAATATTAACATAGAAAATTTCATTCAAATGACAAAACCTTAAAGTCTTCCACCGACATTCAATATCGATATGGTAACGACATTAATATTAACAACAACAAAAATTAATCAATGATTTGATATTTTATATATATATTACATCCCCAGTTGCAGTATTCAGAGCACCGATTGCTGAGCAGCACAGCCAGTTGTCAATTCCCACAAACCATTAGCAAGTGGTCTGGGATTCAATGAAGATGACGTATTGCAGATAGAATAAGCAATGTATGTGAAAGAAGAACATTGCTTAAATGTATGTATGTGAAAGAAGAATATCCAGCAAATTCAAAAATCAACTTTTTGATATAAAGAGTGTAAAAATTTAAGTTAGAAATTTTTGTCTTTCAAAAATAATTTATGTAAACTTTTGAATAAATTACTTTTTGTTGTTTTCGGCCTTATAAATTTTTAATAATTGACAATTTTATTCAGCTCGAGGCCTCTTGTTGTAGTTGGTTTGTTTAAGGAAGATGGCTTTGCAACTCCGAGCTCCTTGGTTCATAGCCTTGGAGAAGTGGTTATGAAGAATGAAAATATATGTAACTAATTAAAATGAAGAAATCTGATGAGGAAATGTGGTGTTTTCCGAAATAGTAATATAAATTCTACCATTTAAAAACTGTTGTTGTTTTTTCCAAATAGAAATCTTCCATAAACTAGTCTCGAGCTCAATAAAATTGTCAACTTTTGAATAAAATATTTCGAACAATTGCCACTCTTGTTGGCAAAGATTTGCATCAAACCTTTTGACGTGCAGGTGTAAAAAGGAAAAAGCTAAGTTGCCCATATTTGATGATAGCATCTCCTGTGTGTTTCTCATTTTTAACTGTGTATGAATTCGTATTTTATTAAATTTTAATATTTAATTGTATATGCGGAGAAAAGTGATGACATTTAATAAAACTTATCAAAATTATAGGTTTTTGAAAAATATATTTTACTTAACGGAGCATTTATAAAAATTAGGTTTATTTTTAGCAATTCACTATTGAATTTTGTTTAAAGATGTTTGCTCATGTTCATTTGCAATTTACCAATCCTGATTTGAGGCCAATTATGTGAATATATGTTGATGATGAACTACTAGCTTATAAATAGCTCAGGGGTTTCGTTTCAGTTTATATAAGTTAAAAAAGCAAAAAACAAAACAAGATGAAAGAATTCGTAAGTTTTCTTTGTTCAAAGGCGCAAGATAAAATGAAGAAACTAATTTTACATTCTTATTGAAATCATTTTTGTTCGCTGCTTCCCAAAAGTACGCAACTAAAACTCTTCTATACAAAATAATTATATTAAATCGGCTTATCAATTTTTCAATACAAATATTTTTGCTACTTCTCGCAATGCAATCAGCGGAATAGCTCATACCACTGACCCCCTCAAACTTAACTCAACATCAAAGTCTTCAACTTATTTGCATTAAATTCATTCATTTATAAGGAGGGCTGGGCTAGACAGTTGATGGCGAAGCGTCAAAGCGAGCTCAGTGTCTTCTCACCTTACGCTTCAGTTAGTTCAAATGAAAGGCAGATCATCGAAAGAAAGAAATAAACTGAAGAGGAATACTTTCGTTTAGTGGGTTAAAAGGTGAAGAAGCAGCAAAAGTAGAGGCGATAAAAAGCGATAGCAACAAACAAACTTTCACGTACGTCAACACACTTTCAAATGCGGATATACCGTACTTGGTTGAGGAGGGGAGTGTAAATGCATAAAGCAGATGGAAATTGTAGGTATAGAAAGTGGCAGGAGAAAATACTCACTTAATTGGAAATAACACTTACAGCCAACAGCGTAACCAAATGAAGCATCAACGTTAGAAACGAAGCGTTGAGATGCGAGTGAGTTAAAGTCAAGTTAAGATGTGGCAGGACGAAATTCATGCACTGCGCGCTAGGAGTGTGAAGGACAACGTGATGTAAGCATACAAAAAAAAACATAGTACACTAAGAAATTGGTAACTAGTATAATACAGGCAAATGGTAAAGAGAGTCGGCAAGCAGCTTGTGGGAAACTTATGCCGACGCATGACAACTTGACAACGCAACTCGCGATTCGCGATGCCATACCAATAAAGAAAACACGATGTTTTAAGTCACTGTGACACCCTGAAATTGTGGTGGTAAAAATGTGAAAGCAAAAGACAAATGAGTATAGGATTACACTTAATATGTTGGTCGGGGAGTGGAGGGGCACCCAGTTGAAGTTGAACCCTTGAGATGATAACAATTTAAAGTTAAAAAGCGGATAGGGTAAAGTTTAAAGTTGTATGAATTTAAGTAGTTTTTTTTTTGTTTTTTGCACTATGAAAAACCAACAAACATTATCAACAGTGATAAATAGAGTACCATTGATGTAGCTTTACAAAGGCGTAGGTTGGATGAAATACCGAAGGTGCTGTTGCCGTGGCTTGAATTCGAAAAGATTTTCTTTAATGGCAATTCAAGCAAAGTAAATGGTGAATAATTTTTTCAATGTATTTAAAAATTAAGATAGTTTTTTAGAATTTTATTTTGATATTATTTTTATTTAATTTATATGAAATTTCGATTCAAGTGCTTTTCATTCCTAAACGAAAACATTATAAGTTCAAGTGTCAAACTTGAGACAAAATTAATAATAGGTAATTCAATAAATTTTTATCAAAATTTCCAATTTTTTTTAAATTAATTGTTTGTATAATAATTTGAAAATTTGGTATATGTATTTGGCAAATTAGAGAGTGCTATGTTTGAGTGCTGTGAGTTTAGAGGTGGTCGATTTATATTTTAGTTATTAGTATGTGTAGTATTTAGTAATTCCGACCAAAGAACTTAGATTACATTTAATTTAAAAATCTCGTTCTGTTCCGCTAACAAATTATCTCATATTAAACCCTCATGCATTTATATTGTATTAAGATCTAACAGGATTTCGTTGTGGTGAAATATGTTTAGATAACTTATAATAAGGAGCGCCTGGCAGACGCAAAGCCTTTGTATGTTTTCTGCTGCATGTTAGATATGGAGAGTTCGGATGTGGTGAGTTAAGTTGGGGTATGCTGAAATGTAAGGGGATTAGGTATGATAGGCTTATGTGTGGTGGATTTAAGATTAGATTGGAAGATGTTATTTATGTTAATTTAACTTTTAAAAAGATTGGCAAATTTTGGTGTGGTGAATTACGGTGTGGTGAATTTGGGTGTGGTAAGTTCGGGTATTGTGAGCATAGGAGTCACTTGTTTCCGTCCCCACCATACCCGACGGTGCCAATAACTTTACATTCACTACGCAAATTTCAATTCGCTACAGCCGCCAAATGAGTTTTACTAAAACAAATAGGTTTAATGTTTTGTGATACAAAAAAGGAATTTTATAAGAACTGAGATAGAATTATTGAAAGCTCATTGACATTCTACAATGGACTATTTCTCCTAAAATTGCTTGCTTGCAGATAAAATTTTCCGATTAAAATATAAAGTTTTCATTTTTTCTATACTAAGTACTACATATTTCTACTGAACTTGTTATATAAAATTGCAAGTGATAAACTCTAAACTATACATAACTAACGCACATTCTTCACAACTCTGATTCATTTCAGCTCCAACTGGCAAGCCAATACCCACCACTGCCCACAACACCTCCTCCACGTCCGTGTATATATCGTGGAAAGCGCCACCAGCCGACACAATACTCGGAGAATTTCTCGGTTATCGGATAACGTATCGGCCGCGGGATCGCAATGACACCAAAGAGATTTACATACGCGACAACACCGTCGAGGTAAGTGAGGCATCGGCCGCATAACGAGAAATTCTTTTTTAAGGCGTGAAAATTGCTAAAGCATTAAGTTTATTGTGGATGCTCTAAATTTCAATGAAATGCTGCTACGAGTAGCAAAAGCGAGCTATGTATCATTCAAACGCTAAACGTGAATGTTGTGTGCACTATAAAATACATAGCCAACTAACTGTGAATGCATGCGTATCGCGTGATATATGAATATATGTACATAGTATGTATGTATAAGTATTCGAGGTTTGTTTGTTTGTGAGTCCTTATACTTCATTGTAGCCACCTTTGTCTGTTGATATACGACTACATCTGCTTGCCGCTTAGCTATATGGTATAGATATGGTATGTGTACGTGTGTGTCTGTGTTTGTGTATCTGCGCTAACATCTCGTCACATTGTCTCGTTTATCACCTGCGCCTCTAGCACCGACACACAAAAGCTTTGCGCCAGATTGCTGCAATGTCAAACGTGCATGCCATTTGTTTTCATTTGATTGCCATTGTTGGTGTCGCCTTTGGCGTTGTACACGTCTGTCAGCATGGCCTAAAGCAAGGGCCAACGCAAACACGCCCCCCCGCCTACTCACTGAGTAAAAAAAAAAACTTACCAAGCCGTTTAGGCCTATTCTGTGAATAAAATTTTCGGCTTTGCCGGTCACACCGCAATCGACCAACAATCAAACATTCCAACAGTGGAGAGCCAAGGCATTGCTTAACGCCTCACCCCTCCGCTCTTCAGTTCATCTAATGCAAACACGGACATCAATCGATATATTCAACCTCCAGTAAGTAAACAACACACGCAATCGAATAAAACTGGTCCGTTTTGGAATGGCTCAGTGTCATGAACAGTTGATTCAAAGGTAGTGTTTGTGGATAGCACTTCGACTTTTACATGCATTAATTATTCAACTGACTCAGTCTTAGCCATAATTCCTTAAAAATATTTATTGATCGCGAGCGTTTGTTCTTATTCTCCCATATTTTGGAGAAACGTATCTGAGGTCCTCTATTAACCATATCAAGAAAGCTATTTCATCTATAGTGAGCATTGATAATTTCTGTATTTGTAAGAAAGATCAGCTTAAATTGATTTTTTTAAGGCCAGAAAATAACAAGAACTAAGTTTAATCAGTCAGAGCTTCCAGCGACGGGTTTGCGCATTTTTCACGGATATTTTTTTTCAAGGCTTTTTGAGACAAACTAATGACTTCAAGCAATGACTTACCTTTTATTATTTGGAAAAGAAACAGTTTCAAAAACAAGTAAGAAATTTATAAAAATATTGTATTTGCTTTATATAACAAGTTTTTGCATTCTCAGCTACTTTTGTTTTTGGGTAGCTTTAAAAGCAAACATCTCCAAAACTATAACAGATACAAGGAAAATAAAACTAGATCAGAAAATTTTTGCTTTTCCTGCCTTACCAAAGCATCCAAATTATTTCTTGTTTTTGGTGCGTGATTTATTTATTTCCACGACAAGAAATTTATGTGGGAGCCATTTCATTGCGTGGAGCCAGAATTAACTACAATTTCATGATGATGCAACGCTGTTTACTGCCGGGATGTCACTCACCCCGCACAAACTAGCGAAATGTGATCGCCCAACACAACTAACACTCACTGCAACTCCTATCATTGCCACAATTGTCGCCTGACCAAGCAACACTGTAGTTAGCCAAAAAGCGATACTGTCATTGCCATTCGCTGCCCGCATTCTCGCTGTCACCTGCCGCAGTCATTTCGTCGTTTTAATTCGCCGTCCTCAACCACACACCGCCAACTGCTTCTTCGTTGCCGTTTTGTAATTCTTTTTTTTTTTGTTTTTTGCCCTTAAACCCAAAGCCTAAAAGTTTTACTTACAATTTCCGGTGTCGTTCGCTTTATTCGCTAGCTCATGGGCGCCTAAATAAAATTGTTGTACAAGTGTTAGCGCTGTTCTTGTTGTTGTTGTTAATGCGGTGTTTTGTTGTAGCAATCTGAATTGTTCTCACACTTGTTGTCGCTTTTGTTGCCTTAACGAATAGTTACCAGCTTTTGGTTTTGTTTTTGTTTTGCTTTTGTAGTGGCGCAACAAGCACGCGCGGCTTGTGGAAATTTATATTTAGTGTTGTTGCAACAGTTGTTGGCTCATTTTGTTGGTTTGGGTATTAAAAGCTGCTGTTTCTGGCATTTACGTTGACAACTTAGTTAAATGCCATGCTAAGCGTTTAAAAATGGCCTAACAAAAAGAGGATTGTGTTCCAAATATTAAACGGTAATTTACGTGAATCCCGTAAAATCGCGTGCAAATCCAATCGCTGACATTAGAATCGCAGTAGCAACACTGATGGTAAGTGGTGACACAAAAAGAGGCATATCACGAATGTTGGTGGCAAAAGAGCGCAATTTTTGCAACAGTAATGAACATGGAAATGTTAAAGGCTTTGAAGCATTTTATAATTTTTTATTTTCGGTGAACATTTATTTATTGAATTAGCCACAAATCTAAGGGTGACAAAATATGGACATTTAAAGAATAAACAATGCAATTATCACACTTTATCAGCTTTGAAACAGCTATTTATTAGGAAAAGGGTAAAATATTGTATATATTTTTGAACTTATGAGTTCCTATCGGATGGTGCTCAATATAATTCCAAACAATACGGTAAGAGTTGCGTTTGGTTGATACACGAAGCTCCATCGAGTGTCCACAGTTCAGCACAGTAGATCACCAGTCAGCATTCTAATTCTGCATAGGTTTGGTTTTGCTCGGCCTTCAATAAGCCCACTTATAGGTTTCTACTATATCGCTTAAAACTCACATTTAATTATATAAATGTGAAAAAAAACAATAAAGAATCAATGGAAAGTAAATTTATTTATTACTCGAATACTTTCCGCTATGCAAATGAAGGTCTTGATAACAGCCTGTCTATCAAAACGATATTAACTTGTCGGAAAAGAAAAACAACCAGAGTGAGTGATAAAATTCTGGTAAAAACTTCAGAGTGGTTCGCTTCACTTAAAGTAATTTTTTCTAGGCTTCAGAAAAAGAGGTCGGAAATACCTTGAAACTACGAAGGGAACTTTCCACTTTACTTCGATCAAAAGAGGTGGGTTAGAAATCAAGTCTTTCAATTAGTTGACCAAAAATAGTATACCTAATATTTCCCTGCGATTATAAAGGGATGGAACAATATAGTAATATAGTGATTACCAAATTCTTTTGACCATCGTTATACAAATGCTTTGTTGGCTGTAACATTGATGTGTATATTGAAGTTGATGAAAGTTTTTACCTGCGGAAGGCGTATTGATTTATTTCTAAGCTAGGTAACTAGGAAACCCACAAATTGAAAAACAATTTTTTTTATTATTTTAAATTATCTCTGCATATGTTATGCATTTAAAAGTGAGTTGAGTACGTACATAACTCGAGAATGGGTTGCCCGATTTAAGACTATTTTTAGTTGTGTTGATATTTGCTCAAGGCAAAAATGTTACGGAGAGAAAACTTTGATAGGTGGCGCTGATGTCGAGTTATAACTAAAAATTGTATTTGTGTATAGTCAAATTTTAATCACATTCTATAAATGTATTGGTAAGGGGAACCAAATCATCTCTGTGAAAATTTACCAGATAGGTGGCGCTGGAGTCGAGTATTTCTGAACCGATTTTAATGAAATTCATGTTGTATTCTATTTGGATGATGAAAATTGGGTTTGCGAAAAAGTATGCTGCTCTGAGATATACAGAAATCTATACGAAATATTGCTTTTATATTCATTAAAGCTGCATTTTTAACTTGAAAAATCTGTCATAATTGTTAAGGAAAGTTGTAAGCCACGAAAACGGAAGCGAAATTCAGGTGACAGTTTCATTTTGCGCATTTAATACGTTTACAACATAATTCAGTAAGTGTTTCATTTAGATCTAATAAATTTTGGGCGGGACGAAATTCGTCAGGTCTTTTAGTTTTTTTCTCTAAAACAAAAAGAAAACAAATCATTCTCTATAAATTTAACCGCATTCTCATAAAAATTCAATATATTTTTCTTGTTTTCATTTTTAAAGAAACTTTTTAAATTAAAATTTTTAAAGAAACTTTTTAAATTAAAAGAAATTTTTTATAAAGCTGAGAATATGGATTTTTATCGATTTATTTAGTTAGTACCTGAACTATATTTAAATGGAAAACTAATATGTTGTTGTTTTATAATTTTTGAACGTAGTTGTATACTTAGAAAAATCGATAATAAAACCTTCTTCACTTGTAATTGCACCCGTAAAACAAAGAAATCAAGCATTCCAAGTTAAGCCTTTGGAACTCTTAAAGGAAAAACATATTAAAATTGTTTAAGGAATTATTTGCGACTAATGCGTACTTGCATATATTTCATTTAACATAAATTTAAGTTAAGTCCATTAGAGCCCCTGTTTCAATTGAAGTTTTCAAGTTAAAATATTTAACATGAAAAATTTCACAAACATTCGCAGCCGAAATGCTCATTAAACTCAACGCTGGCAAATCATAAATTCCAACATATTTTAAACGATTATCTTTTCCGTTTTAAGGAAAATATTTTTACCTTTCAAATAAATTTGTAATGCGTACAAAAATACGACTCAATTTAAATTTCAGGATAAAACATTCTAAATTTAAACAACTGACTGCGCTGCGAAGAAAACTCCAATGTTGTTGTTGCCGCTCCCGCCGCCCAGCGCATATAGAACGTTTTGTTAGGCGCTTTATTAGACTTTCATACTATGATTGTGAATATTTTTCTTTTTTAACGTTTATTTGCAGCAAGTGCAATTGCAAACTTATCGCGCTTACAATATATCCTGAAAATTATCAGCGATTATACTCACGTACGAGTGATGCGAATGAGGGGGAGAGAGAGAGAAGAGAGTGAAAAAGGGAAGATGGCAACAGCGTGGAGTGCGTTTAAGGCGCACACAGTCGCCGTCGAATAGTGAACTGCCAGAGTCGTTGGAAGCGCACTGATGGCAATGGCGCCACTGCGCCAATGAACACTTACTAAACCCCTCCCCCTCTCCAACACCAAACTATGCTGGCGCTGTAGCAACAGCAGCAGCGGTGCAACGAGGCAGCGCGTTCCCAAGTGCATATTTTTCGGAAACGCGCACACTTATCGCGCCTTTAGCGCAAGCTTTTCATTTTTCCATTTGCTACACTTTTCCTGATTTTATTGCAGCTTGCAGTTTTTTTTTTCATTTTTTTAAAATAAAAAGAAAAAAAACAAATAAAAGTTACCTTTTTAGTTTGCATACACTTTGATTGTTTGCGCCCTTGTGCATTTGTTCGCACACACACATACTTTTTTAGTTGCTTCTCTTTCGTATTTTTTTTTTTAGAACTATTCGCTCTTTTTATTATTTGCATAACACTTTGATGCTGAAATATTACCCTGCGAGGCGAAAACGTGCAACTTCAATTTTTTATCGCAACATTTTGTTCCATGTGATTCGCAGTGGCACACGAGGCAGCGTGGAAATAAAAAAAATTAAATAAAAATTAAATGAATTTGAATGTATGTGTGTGTGTGTGTAACTATAACAAAAGAAATAAAAAGATATTTTTATTATATCTGCCGCCAAGACTACTCTGCTGCTACTAACACGCCACAATTGCCCCCAATGCACATTTGGCGGCACCAAACCGTTTTTTAATGATGTCTGCGCGTGTTGTTGGCTCAGCGATGTGTTAGTTTTACTTTACTTTACGCGTATGTGTTAGTTTTACTTTGAATGCTCACAGTTTGAGTTTAACATCGGTGTATACTCATAAGCGATAGCTAACATTCGGAGCCTTGTTTTTTTTTTCGACAAAAATAAAAAGATATCCATCCGGATATAACTATTTATTTCGAGCAAAAAAAAAACCACACACGAATAAATAACTAGTTATCAAAAACGCTCAAATCTCTCGTATAAACTATGGCATGCAAAAAAAATTATACAAACAAATATTACATATTTGTATGCAATCTTTATACTTTTCGTATCTTATAAGTTTCATATATTTTTCGTAGATATTTTTGTAAGGCTGTAACGCGGTTTAAATTAAGCTTGCAAAAATATTGAAAAATAAACTAAACTAAATATTTTATGCTTTCTTCTTTAGATGCAATAACAATTGGCCTTTAATCGACTGTTTTGTACTGCTTCAATTGCCAGTGACAGTTGCCAGTGTCAGCTAATCTACGCATAAGGACTTAGAAATTGTTCCTTACTCTTATTGAAAAATTCGAGATATCGATTAACTGCATTCAGTTGCAAAATGGCATGAATCTTTATGTTATTCAACTGACTTATGAATTAGCAAGTTTGCCATCTTTGAAGTTCTAGACTACAATACAACGCATCTTGAGTTATAACGCCAAGTATATACTTTGTTCAAAAATTTTAGCATAACTACATTTGGGGGCACTTAATTTTTCTTCTACTTATTTAAAATTATTTTTCAAGTAAAATATGTTTGTTTGTCTTTTTGACTGTCGGTGCCATTTCAAAACAAATTTTCTTTTTTCTAAATTCGAAATTTTTTAAACATTTTTTTTATTAATTTTTATTTTTTATTAATTTATTTTATTCTCTGTTATAGATTTCAATCATTTAAAAAAATCGAGTATTTATCAAGTGGCCGGGACATGTGTTCATGGTTTATTTCTTATTTATTTGGTTTTTTATTAATAATTAAACAGAAGAGTTTATTATTATAATAATGTAATTTTCAACTTTTATTTATATAATCAAAGAACAAAAAGTTGTAAGAGCTGTCAAGTACAACAAAGAAAAAAAGGACAAGCTCAGAATGATCGCTGGTGCAGTACTAACGGCTGCTGAAAATCCCTAGTATTTTCTCTAAAACCAACTGGACCGAGCAGTGGCTAACATCCGTCTCAAAACGAGGTGTTACGAGCTCCAACGGGACTGACAATGGCCCACAATTTATTTAAATTACAATTGTTCGTCAATCGGTGTCATCGACGATCCATTAAAGGGCTGACAGATGGGCAATGATATCTGCTGCTGTCAAAAGTGTTTATTATTAAAATATAGCTGCAAATTAAACCAAATTATAAATTAAAAGGCAATGCAATCCTAAAGATTATCGCAAACTGCTTGGCAAAAATCCACAACAATTTCACCAACACTACTGCGTACTATAGACTTGCATAAGTTCTATATTCCAAAGCGAACAATGAGATAGCCACTATATTGCTGTTCACCTTTTCAATGCCCACAACTTTTCCACAAATTTTTCGAAATGTATTTGTCTTGAAATTAAAATTTTCTTTGAAACGATTTTCATCCTTTGAAGGTTCGTCTGGTTTCCAAAAGTAACTATAGCGATCATTCGTGGAATAGTATGCATGTGCATAAATTATTTATATCGTTACAGCAAATAAAATAAACTCACACATTTGCATTACTTCCTTTCTCTAAAGTCGTGAAGTGTAACCACAGAAGGCTTTAGCATCCTGCTAAGAATTACGTATGTGCCAATGTATTGCATATTTTATTAAGCAACTTTAAGATAATAATTTTAAGCTTTTTTAATACGTAATGATTTTATGCCATTTAATTAGCTGCCAATGTTATTTTCCTTACTTGCCATGTTCAGCACAATTTCGTTTGTCAAATCAGCTGATGTCGAAATGCAGATAAGTGTCGTATGTCAGGCCTAAAATATTATGCAGATATTTGAGCTTATTTTTTTTGCATAAGTGCCCCCGTCTGTCAGTCCTTTTAGTCAAATCCTGCGAATTTACGCTACTGTCCAGCGTTCTCTACACTGAGGCGACATTATTTTGTTGAAATGGACTGACTGCATTCCGTTTTCTTTGACAAGCTGCAAAAGTTAATAATAGGGCCTAGGAATTTAATTACAACATATAGTAATTACATATTTATTCACGTCATTGCCCATCCTACCTACTCATCTGTTTACAATGTGCGAACTTGCATGAACGCTTGGGAAATCTTGAACTTTCCGGTCTACCACAAACTCAATTCAGTCCAATACTAACATATTTAAGTTAATAAAAATTCTGTGTTAAACATACCATAACCACCGCATGTCCTATGTCATCAAAGAAGGTCGAAATAGTATTCTTATTTATATTATTTGTGATTAAGTTATACTCTCAGTTTAATCATTGGTTGTACTTGCTTATGTTTTGTGCTAGAAATTTACGAAAATTTTCCAAGTGTTGCATACAAATTATTTAATAAACGCACTTTCCAACAATTATGTGAGCAACAGTTTAAAGAAATATATATTTTTTTTTGCACTATGCTAATGCGATTTAAGCTTGTCGCTGAGTGGAAATACACTTTCGCAAATATCAAAACACCTTTTGTTTCTGTGTTTGTGTTCGCGCGTCCTGCGTGTATATGCGGTTTGGCGGAATATCGTTTATTTTCTCATTTAGTAAATTTAATTACGAAGTGCTGCCAGATAAAGTGCAACGGTTCAGATAATTCAAAACAAGTATTTGTGAGTGTGCTAGTAAATGCTATCTACATACATACCTCGTTGTTTAGGCCAACACATCACCTACAGGCAAGTAAAATTTTCGTGTATATTTTTAGGCGCACACAAGTGTTAATGCAAAACGGCTATGACACATATGACTCTGTGTGTGTGTGTGCGAATTTTGCTGTGGGTGTGTTGTGTCTCTGAATGAGCTGCTTAACCAAATGAGCTTTGGTACTTTATGGTTGGCCAGTTGAAATTCGGTTTTTCTCATTTTCTCCAGCTAACTAAACCATTTGCGAGCGGTTGTGTGCGTACAAACGTGTTTAGTCGTATACAAGTATGAGTGACCGTAGTGTTACTGCTTTTGCTTTGCTTATAATTGCGTGTATGTGTGTGTGTGTGTTCGTTCTTTAATTATGGCAAACGTTAGTTGTTGCTGTGTTGGCAACCAAATTAAAGCTTACTTGCAAATCCTTAATTCAGCATAAAAGTAGTTAAGCATCAGAATTTGGCAATGGAGCTCCGGCGAGAATTTGTAACAAGCTTTATGTAATCGCTGCAAATGCTTTGCGTAATTCGCAAGTTAAGCGGCAAAACGTTATAATTTCACTGTAATTGAGTAGCTGAAGGGAAATTATTAATTTTTATTTTAATAATTTTAAATATATTTTTTTATTACATTCTGAATAAAATATTATTGAAATTTCTTTTACAGAGTCATGAAATCACGAACCTCGTGACTTACACGCAATACAAAGTTACTGTGCAGGTTTTCAATCCCGAAGGTTTGGGTCCCGAAACTACCATACTGGTTATGACAGATGAAGGAGGTGAGTCAAGTGAAATTAATTAATTAATTGCATATATAAATTGTAATTTTTTAAGTTGATTGAAGAGTTGTAAAAACAATATCAGAGTGTTTAAAATGAAAATCTCAAATTTAAATTCTTTATTCAGTGTAAAACTGTACTAAATAAAATGTAATTTAATTTTTTGCTCGAATTTTATTGAATTCAATGGACCCTTACCAGCAGTCTTCGGTGGTTATAAAATGATTTTAGAATAAAAATGCGACCTTAAATGATTTAAATGCCTCGATAGTTTACAATTTTTTCCAGTTAAGCAAGAAAAAATATGCGCGCTTATCAATGGACATTTTCGTAATAAATTTTGTTTTATTTTTATTTTCTTGGTATTTATACCTTTCTAATTTTTTTTTTTTTAATTTTTTTTGAAAAAAAAATTTTTGAGCATTGTAAAATCATCAATAAATTTTTTGACTTACAAGAGAATGAAACATATATTTTTTTAATCCAGTTACTGACTGAATATAGATGAAAATAAAATAAATGCCGGATTAGCTAAAACTTTTTTACTATCAACAAAACAGAAAATGATTAGATTATACAAAAATGCAGTACTTCACTCCTATGCCTTTCCGAAGAGTGAGGGTTGTTTTTAGATGTTTTCAGTGTTCTGTCGTAATGACATTCCAGCAACAGTCAGCAAGCATTTAAGGCTTCCACATATGCCTTGGTAACGCCGCTTAAATGCGGCACTAACCTGGTTGAAACGTTTTCCATGTTCTCCGCTCACTACTCCCATATTTTTTTTTAGTAAAAAAACCTTAGATGACAATGCACTATGAAATATTTCAACATCGTAAGAAGACATGTTGTTTCAAAAAAAAATATTTGGCGACCTCGATGAATGAGAGTCAGGCCTCATTCACGTTTAAGCACGATAAAAAAATTCGGATCATTGATAAGCTTCTTTACATCTCTGGGCTTACAAATATAACAACTTCCTTGAGTAAAGAGAACCAGGCTTTCTTTTGTCCATAGTCTTAACAAATTTTTTAAACAAACCATGTTTTCTATGCAGAGTGGATAGAAGAGTTTTTTTTGGGCACACTACCGATTAAAATTTTTTCCCTTTCACAAAAACACCAGCAGAATTTAGTGTACCTTAGTTGCAGGGCTACTATTACTTTATAATTAAAACATATAATCCACTTCAAATTTTTATACGAGTATATAATTTTATCCAATCAAGCATCTCATAAAATACATCTGCAGTTCGGGGTCGGCACAAAAACTGTAGGTATAATATAAAGACGCACACCACAAATGGTAGGAGAAGCTCGGCCAAACACTGAGCCATACAGTGTATTATTATATATAATTTTATCCAATCAAAGTTTCATAACTTCATCATTTTATTTTAAGTTAAAGCTATGTGCTAATGGTATAGAGGGTAAGTTGTTGCCATTATACGTATGAAGGAGCACGGCTTTGAGACTTTTTTTTTGATGATTCTATGAACAATCCCCACTCAGTGGGGTCATGTACTTGCCCTTATTTAAACACAAGGTTGTCAATGTTGCTTCAGTAAACTAAACTATCATCTTTAAAAAAACAATTAACTTATCTGTGATGGAGTTTACTGTATTTGCACACGCCAACTACTTCTTCCAATAAATTCTATTGTTTTAATAGGGATGTAAGTAGCTCCGAGATTTCCTTTCGGCCGAGGTCATCGTGACGCTGCTCCTTTATTAGTTAAGGAGTTTTGTCGTTTTCGTCGGCATGAAAATCTGACTATAGTACTTAAGAACAAGGCTCCAGGCTAGGAGATGACAATGGTTCCTTGTTTTTGTTAGTTGATGGTTGTATGGCGTTTTCTTTCTGCCTACTACATCCATTTAGGTACGTTAGGCTGAAATAACAATCGCTAAGGTGGTCTGTGGGTTCTCGCCAAATGGCTGGCAAACTAATTTGTATATCATTTTCCATCTTGAATAAAAACTCGCACTGCATCAGATTCAACAAGACCTTGTTTAAGCATTCGACATGTTTTATGACCTTGAAGAGACTAAGCTCAGAACGCTGAACGTTTTTACATATAAATTTCATAAAATCGCAAGAAAAAATTAATCCAGTGTTTTCAAGTATGAGCACAAGCAGTTGAGTTGCTTTTACATTGTCAGTCCCCCCTGTGCATATCCTATTTGAACATAAAAACTGATACCTCAGAATTTTCTATAAAAAACTTAAAAAATAAATTACTCTATTGAAGTAGAGTTGTAAATTTATGTGCTACATTTTTCATTCGAAATAAATCGAAAATGAAAAGGACTTCGTCGTTTCGACGGAAATTAATTTTATTTAACTAATTACTAAGTTTTAATTTTTACTATACCAACACTAAAATAGTCGAACTTTTAAACTTCTACGATCTTACAGTTTGAATGAAACGATGGCCGCCAACGAACTCCAAAGTGAAAAAAAATAGTTTATAAAAAATATCTTCTGATTTTCATTTTATTAACAATAACTTATGTGCCGAAATATTTGCTACTATTAACTTAAATACCGTAAGCCCAGCCAACTAACAACTCTTACTAGCAAACAACTGTTACATGCTTTTTATTAAAATTTGCTGATATACTTGTAAACATAATTCCTACGCGCACTTCCTGCCTTCAAGCCATTTAACTACTCAACTTCTTTCAGAAAAGAACGAAAACGAAGAGAATCACAGCGTTTACAAAAAAAACATTGATAACATAGTCGTAAAAAAATCGAAATAAACATTAGCCAAAGCCATTATACAAGCTATGTTTACGCAGAAACACAATGTCAACATAAGCAAAAAACAAAAAGCTGCAAGTAAAAAAAAAGCAAAAAAAAAAAATCAAAACAGAGCACTATTTTTCTTAATGTTTTGCTTAGGAATTTAATGAAAATAAAATCCATTCGTTCGCTCTCTAGCTTTATTCCGCATTCCTTTGTGTGCTCCCAGCACTTGTTAGTTTTACCTGGCGTGCCATATCCTTTGACCGCACTATTTGTCTACTTGTGGTATTGAAACAAATATGTGCGTCACGCTTTTTGAGTAGCATGAGGAGCAAGGGGTAACGAGCGGGCGGTGAAGCATAACACACGCACTCCAAACGCCTTCAAGTGAATTGAAGTGAGTCTATATGAACACTAAGTAAGTAGAAGAGAATCCTTTTCAATGCTTAATGCAACTGCCAGCAGGGGCTTAAATAAACTAGCCAACAACAAATTAAACATAAAATGAGATGTCAAGAAGTTAAAAACCGCTACAGTCTAAACATTGACTGCAAGAAAATATGAAAAGCACCTTTTCAACTAAAGTAACTAAAGTATTAAGGACGTTTCATAATAAAAGGGTAGTATAATAAGGAAAATAATAGGCAGACAGCAGAAAGTGCAAAGAAAGCAAAACTAGCCATTCGTAGGCGCTAAAAATGCTACTTATTTGCTATGTTTTTGTAATTTGAAGCAAGCGATTTACTTCGGCTAAACATAAATAAGGTTAAAGAAAACAAACACATTCCAATGCCTGTATATACGTATACCCTGTAGTCAAATATACTACATATCTCTAAACTACTTCACAACTAGTATGCATCGCAAGCCCCACTAGTTAGCCAACTGTTTTTTTTTTAGTTAGAGAGGGCAATTGTCAGATTTGGATCAGAAATGTTCAAGTCTCATACTAGTTCAAAATATACAAGAAAATATTAGTCAAATTATGGACCAAACTTACCAGTACTATACCTTTTCAAAATATACAAAGAAATATTATTCCTTAGTCTAGTAGACGAGGCTTTATACACGATTATACAAGTAATTTATGTATACAAGTCAATCTTTTAAAAAAAAAAATAGGCATGAATAAATCGTTTTGTATTTGTTAAAAGTCTGTTTGATTTCAATCAGGAAATTCTAGTTGTAAACTAGTATTTTTATACACTTCATGGAAATGGTATATTAAGTTTGGTCCAATGTTTGCGAGTACCAGATGAATAAAATTTAGACTCATCAAAAAGTATACAGAAATGTTCAGAGTGACGAGTTGATTCGATTTAGCCATGTCCGCCTATCAGTCTGTTTGAATGCAAACTAGTCCCTCATTTTTTGAGATATTTTAATGAAACTTGTCCTTTTTTTTTTAATTTATAAGACATTTGTTGGAACCGGGCAGATCGGACGACTACAACGTATATGGGAGCCGATTGTTCAGATATTATATTTTGCTCCATAACCCATGCAAAAAGCTTGCAAAAAGGTCCGCTATTATTAGTTCTAAATATATAAGCAGTGAAAATTTTGTCAATCAAAGAAATATAACATATAACTCCCAAACAACCGATTGTTCAGATATCCATTTAGCACGCAAACCTCTCTATTTAAGCAGCTGAAGACTTGAAATTGTGCGCAAATAAAAGCTATAATGAGAACTCTTTAAGCAGTGAAAATCAAGAAAATCGGATAAATAGAACCGATAGTTCTGATATAGCATTTTGGGCCAAAACTCCTTCATTAAATCAGCTAAAGACTTGAAATTTTCCACATATATTAATTATTATTTGGACTTTTATAACAGTCAAAATCATTAATATTAAATTAATATTACATATGGCTCTCATACAATTCTTCCATTCATGAAAGCTATGAAGAATTCGGCATAGCCGAAGAACGCTTTTTTTACTTTTTTTTTACTTGTTTCTAACTAGTTTAGCGTTTCACTGCCGTGTAAGTAAGCAGTGATTTTTTCGTTGAAAAACAAAACTAAAATATGTTCACATTGACTACAACAATTTTGTTGTGCCCTTACGTTGACTTCGATTTCATAAAGTAAAGCCATAATTTCAGCTCAGCCTCGCCAGGTTACAACTCAAGCAAACTGAAAGGACAAAGGCATATTACTTTCAAGTTGAAAAGTCATAACTCTGTGTCTGGCCTAACTAATGTTTGCAACGTTCATTTTTCATTTCATAATACGTTGGCATTTTTTTTTTTGCAAGTGATTTTGTATCATCGATTCCGTTTCGAAGCTTTATGAGTGCCTTGCGGCATCGCATTTGTTGACTAAATATGGCGAATTTCTTTTGTTTTTTTTTTTTTATTTGCACTTTTTCTTTATTTGTTTGTCAGTATTTTGCGCTTTCTTCTATAATTTTGTAAAGGACTCTGCTGCCACTATAGCCGCTGCTGTTGCTGTTGCTGTTGTTGTTTGTTTTTGTAGCGCGTACTCGTTCGCATATTGAAGCGTGAAGGTCTTTGCCATGCCACCCGCATACGAGTACGATAGTTGTTGAATGGTAATTTAGTATACTGGAAATAACTGTTGACACGCTTGCTACAATAGTGCAAAAAATATGTTGTGCCACATATGTGTGTGTGTATAGGTATGAATGCCACTTCAAAAGTATTAATTTCAGTTGACGGCCCGCTTAGGCCAAGGTCTGCCACGCTCACTGCTTCGTATTAGAAATTCGAGTAAAATGAACAAAAACCGCATTAAGCAAAGTTCAATAAATACGTCAGGATTTTGTTTGTTTTCTTTTTTTTGCTATTTTTTTTTATATAATACCTACTCATTTCTTTCAAGAGGCAAATGTCTATTTATTAGCTGAAATATTAATAAAATATGAGCTGCTCAGGGATTTAATATATTTTTGTCCTTGAACTGACAACAAAACAGAGAAAATATTTACATTAAATAGAAGCGAGGAAAGAATATGAAATTAATAACACTGGCACCAAATAATTTAGGGCGGCAGCAAATTTTTAGGTCTCAAAATTTTTTTGAATCTTGATTATGTTTCGATTTCGTTAATGAAAACACAACAAAAGGAAAATATATTGTCAAAATGCGGATATCTTATATGTAGTAGTGACAAACATTATGGTGTTAATGAATAAATGCTGTGAAAATATTCCTTAATCCTTAGTTTAAAGAAGACATCGTAATTAATCTTACGAAAAGTACCAAAAAATGTTTTTCCTTTGTAACAAAAGTTTATTAATCATCACCAACTCCATTACCTTTTCAATGCATATGAAATGTTTACTACAAAAAAAATCAGAAATTATCTCCTCGTTTGTGTCAAAATATTCGAACATAATAAACTTTTTAAAAAGTAATAGCGCACTTTTGTATTACTCAAAAAAAAAAAAAACAATTTTTCTTTGCAGTAATTTCTTTCGCCTAACTTGGCACTCTTCTTCTGTGAGTGATTACAAAAAGTAATTTTCATTAAAGTCAACTTTTAATGATAACTTCGCTTAACGAATTCTTGTCAGTAGACACCATAATTAATCAAGCGAATTTTTGAAAATCCTTTACAGCTCCGCACACACACAGACACCCACACTCGTTAACCTATGCGCTTTTATGCTCAAGCAGAAATTATAAATTTTTATAATGTACCATACATCAAATTCAAAGTGTAAGTAGGAATGGAAGTGTACTTAGGCTAACCGGCACCCTTCTGCACTCATTATTCGTCAACATACAAGCAGCACCGCCTAGAGGTGCGTGGCTTATTTTCGATGTAAACTCATTACCGTATTTATTTCGTAGCTGATCCCCGCTTTAAGCACACAGTATCCAAAAATCTCTTAAAAGCTTTTTCGTAAACTGCTTTGGTAGCAAACAAAACAAAAGAAAAGCGAAACGACAAAGCCACACACTTAGGCTTCTATTTAAGACGTTTTCTTTTTTTGGCGAGTCGCTGAATTTTCTTACCCCCGTCACCCTTCTATTGGTGGCTCGTGTTTGTGCCTTTGTTTTGTTCGTAGGCACCGCTGGCAGTTTTTCCAAGAAATATGTAAATCTTATCGTAACTCATAAGCGCAAACAGGAAAAAGTTGTGTATGTGCAAAGAAAAGTTTTCTTTAACTTGACGCTGCAACGGGAAACATTGAAGCACTGCAGGTTGAGTTGCGAAGGTCGACGTGAATTGTCACAGCTGTCAAGCCGTCATAGAGTGTCAGCTCTGTCATATGCGCTTCGCTGTCTATGTGTGTGTGTGTGTGTATTCCAATTCGTTGGTTGTTTTTTGTTGCTGCCAAAATCCTTTGGTTTATCAAATGTTTCACTTCTTCATTTTTGTGGCTGTGGTCTTGCAGATTAAGGCTCTGAGACCAATGTGCTTAACGGCAAATAAATTAGTTTTGTGTTTTTTTTAAGCTTTTATCAACTTCAAGTAAACGTAGTAGCAAGTTATTGTTTTTACATAAATTAAGATTTGTTAATCTTTGCTGAACCAGGGCAAAAAAAAGGATGTAACAACTTATTTGGTAATTAAACTCAAGGTTAATTAAAAGAGATGAATGTGATTGAAAAAAATGAATCGCGTGTAAATTGGTATAATACAGAGCATTTTCGTAAGAAAAAATTTATATTATATGTTAATAATTGAGAAGAAAGTTGGTGGCATTTAAGAGTATTTAATAAGGTTATATAAACCTAAGCATCTTTTGAACGGATGGAGTTTATCTTGGTAATACATTTGGCATTTGTTACATTGAATTTTATTATCAACGTTGCCGGTTGACACAAGCATTCCTCTTTGAAGGATATTTCAATAAAATTATTTGCCCGATTTAAAAAATATTATTTTTGTATATTCGGTATTGTATATATATATTGTATATACGTCGGCAGTTCATTATGACAGTAATTATTAATTTTGAATGTTAACTTATTGATCAGAGAAATATCTTCGAGCTATCAATGGAATAGTGAACTTATATATTCAGACGCAATTTTTCTTATTTCTTCTTGAAATTGTTAAGTAATTTAAAAGTGATTTTTTTACTTAACCGCTTTTTTCCTTATTGAGTATCTTTAAATTCAAAAAAGAAAAGTTATTTTGTTTTAAAGTTAAACTTTCTCAGCGAAAGCAACGAAAACGGTTGTACCGAAAATAGTGGGGATGCCAACAAGTGGTCCTTTTGCTCATAATAGTTGAACTCACCACACCCTAGCTCACTATAACTGAACTTCGCGCTGCTAAATACACTAAAAACTCACTACGTAAAAACTCAACACACCGAAGCTCTACACACACAAACTCACCACACTTGAACTCACCGTACCATCTAAACTCACCACATCTTATTTCAACATATCTGAACTCATCATACCTTAACTCAAAATTCCTTAAGAAACCACTCCTAAACTCACCATATTTAAACTCATCGTATCCGATCTCATTATCATGCCTTTAGTTTTCCTCATTTAAAAATAATTCAAGAGAAGAGTCTAATATAATTCGCCAAATTTTTTTTTTTTTTTTGAAAATGTCGCGTTATACATATATTTACACCAAAGTTTTTCAGCTCAAATTTGACCACATGGAAATAACGTATATGTTATGTAATGATGTGTGCCTTTCTAAGAAATGTCATTAGACAAGATTTCTATTTGTCTATACAATTGTCAATAGAAAAGAAATGTAAACGATTTTGAGAGTTTTTTTCAGTTGCTTGTATAGAGTTCATGAAGAATGCACCGCCCTCGTCAAAAAATATAGAAAATCAACGGCAAAAGGTTAGCTACAAAATCGTGCAAAATTTTGTATATGAATTTGTAAGTGTATTTATGCAAAATTTAATACCATCAAAGAGAAAAACTTAAAATATATATTACAAATATTATCGATTTAATTTAATTCCTGTTCTGTTTTTTTTTTTTTGTGTACCTTTATTTTAATTTTACAAATGCTCCCATTGCCATCACTGCAAAAAATTAATGAGACATAATTATAGAAAAGCGATGTCAATACCCGCTGCCATACTTACAATTTCCAAACTGCGCTTGCATTGAGCGAGTAGAGCAATGCACGACTGTCTTAACTGAAATGTCAATATTTCATAAAGAAGTGAAAAATAAAGCAAAATAATAAGTTAATAAATAAACAGCATAAAGACATTTACGGCCACATCAAAAGATTAACAATGGCAAAGGTGAGCTTGTTTTTTATTTCTTACTCCTTTATTGCTTTTCTTGTTTACTTTTTTGTAACATATTCTCTTTCCTCTCTGTGTCTGCAAACAGCCAGCTTCAGTGCCATTCAGCAATGAACTTCTTGGAGCACATTACGGATTAAACAAATAACTTTTTTAAAAGAAAAACCAAAGTACATTTACAGCATTTTTTTTTAACTTAAGCGCGGATTATTTTAAAAAAAGAAAAAAAACAACTACAAGCAAAATGAAGATGCGCAAATAACGCAAGTATGTATGGTACATAGCTCCAATGCAAAAATGTTAAGAAATATTTTTTATAACACATTTCACATATTTTTTCTTTAATAACTTTTTATGTCAGCATTTATTCGAAAAAAAATGCACAGCCGCAAATCGAAAGCACAATGCGAACGTAAAATGCAGCATCGGGCATTTTTTAAATTCTCTCCACAAATGTTACTCATACTACGCGGCGTACCGCATTGCCTTTGCGCCAATGTGAGCTTAACACTTCGATAATGGCAGGTTCCTTTATTTCCTTTATTCCTTGACTGGATGCCGGTTCCCGTTTGGTGCTTTTGTTCGCTTCATGCACCCTGCTAATACAGCTGCCTGGTCAGCTATTTCATGCACTTTTGTTGTGCAACAAAGTGAAATTCCAATAAAAATTGTTTATTATTGGCGCACCTCACGCAGTAATGTAGACGAGCACATTGGCAAGTGAATATTTTCATATTTATGGATTTCCGTTGCTGAGTTTGCAAACGAAATTTATTTGCAATTTTTTTTTTATTTTTCATATCTGAGGTGTTGCAAATGCTAAAAATGTTTGTAATTTAAAAAAAAATCATGTTTGTACATTTACTTTTATTACGCATGCATCTTCCTTTAATATTATTTGAAAATGTTATTTAAAGCTCAATCAATTTTAATCAGTTTTAAGTTAAACAAAATCATAAATAATTTTTTTAAACTCTTTTGTTGATAAATTTTGGGAAAATCGCTTACAATAATCTTCTAAATGTTGGCTGGAATAAATATTTTTAATATTTGTATAATTTTGTATAATTACGTCGAGTTTACTCGCTAAATAATAAATTGCACTGAACCGTAATTGTAATCATGAAGTGAAGTCATCGATAACGATTTTTTTTTATTATAAAATTTTTTCCATAATAATTGTAGGTAATGTTTAAGTCTTCTCATTCATTTTATTTGAGAGTTATATTTTAAGTTTATTACAATAATTGCCATGGTCAAAGAAATTTTTAATTCCTAATAGACGTAACTTGATCAGGATTATTGAAAGACTGGTTCAATATTTTTTCGGAAGCAAATCAGGCCAAGTCCTAGGCTTTTTCGGGACAAGTTCAAGAAGAGACCAGGAATATTTCGGAGCGAATTGACGAAAACTTAAAGAAAATGTACCAAAATTTTAATAGATATGTACGAAAAATGTACCCAAAGCGTGATTTAAATGTACCGAAAAAGTAGCAAAAATGTATTGAAAAAGTATCTTAAAGGTACCAAAAAGTACCGAAATTGTACTGAAAGAGTGATTTAAATGTACCGACAAACTAACGAAAATGTATTGAAAAATTTTCTTAAAAGTATCAAAAAGTATCGAAATTGTACCGAAAAAGTATCTCAAATGTACCGAAAAGGTATCGAAAAAGTAACTAAAGCGTACTGAAAAAGTATCTTTGAGGTATCAAAATTAATCGAAATTGTACCGAAAACCAAACTCAAAATATACCGAGAAGTACCGAAACTTTACCGAAAAAGAAAATAAAATGTACCGAAGAGAAACTAAATTTTTTTTAATTCTTTCGGAAATTTGAGTGACCTTTTCAAAACTCTAACATAAAAAAATTATTATTCTGGGTGTCACTACAATAACCAGTGTAACTTTAAACAATCCAATTTGAACACCAAAAAAAAAAAAAGATTTTTTTCAACAAAAAACTCTTTGCATTCAAATGTTAGCGAACAATTTAATATTATTTTGATATTATGCTTTTCAGTCGCAAAAACGGTGCGAGGAAATAACTGCAGCTGAATAAAAAATTGGCTGCTATGCACAAAGGACAAATAAACGTAGATTAACTCCCACAATCAATCATAAAAAATATGTTTTTTTTGAACATAACTACCACACATAAAGCATAAGCTTTACTTAACTGAAGAAATGCCGTATAAAATAATCGGAAACAAAAAAAACATTCATTTCATCAAAGATAACTACAACAACCGAACAGCAGAGTTCTGTCAGTTAACTTAATAGCTACATTTTGCAAACTTTGTTTCTGACTTTTGGTGGCAACTAATCACCCAGCAACATTTGTTCATTGTGCATTTATAACCTCTTAATTTTTTACTATCTCTTTTGCACCTTTTAATTGTAGTTTTTGCTCATTAATTTCCAACATTTATGTCGCATCTGCCTTTACCTGTGCTTGTACGTGTATGTATGCTAGTGTAAGTGTGTAAATGTGTGTGTGTGTGTGTGTGTCCAAGTGCATTACATTCTGTGACTTTTATGCGGTCTTTAGCTGATGTTCCATATATATTTTTTTATAGCTTCACTTTTTCCCTCCATCATTAACAAGCGCTGACAAAGAGCTAAACCTCAAAAAAAAAACCTGCTAGCGTAAAAATTAACTGAAACAACGTCATAAAAATTGAGTGGTAAAAAATGTAAGGAACAAATTTCTTAAAAACAAGTAAAACTAAAAGTTCGCCAATGGGAGCGGCAAGTGCGTGATGCTCCGGAAGTTTCTTTAAACTAATACCGTAATTACTGTATTCAAATAAAGATTTTTTGCTGCGAAAAAAAGAAAACAATATTTTTGAATTGTAATGCTAACTTTACTACTTGCATACTTTTGGGCTCGAAAATCCACATTTTGTAGCAAATTTTTGGAAAACTATGTAACTTACCACAAAATCTCGAAAATGTTCTATTTAAACCTCCTAAATTCGCATTTATGTATATTTTACTTACAAATTTCTCTTAAATAAATATAGATAATTAGCTCACAAGGTATCCTTTTTTATCGAAGTTTTATAAAAAAAATTTTTATAATTTAAGTATGAAAGGCAAATACCCGTGAATTAAAAATAAATAAATAAAATATAAAAAAAACTCAAACGCTTACAGGCTCACAAAAACGTGAAAATAACATAAGATTTTAGTTACTTTTTTCGAAATTGCAGCATTTGCGATCGAATTAAAATTAAAAGGAGATTAATACATTTTCACACGAAAATTCGGCTCCCGACTAGCATTAGGAAAATATTGTTTGCTGCTATTTTAGTATTTTTGTAAAATTAAGGAGAATAAATATTTGAATTATTTTATTTCAACAATTGAATAGCAGTTGTCGGCGATCAAAAACTAACTCACCGAAATGACCGGGCATGTGAAATCTATTTTAAAATTATACAACATTTTTTTTTGTGATACAGTTTTTAACTGTAGCTACGATGCTAAGTTGTTAATTTTTTCATTATAGTTAATATTATCAAGCTTGTCGACTGTTTGATTGGCAAATTTCATTTGGACAACTGCATTATATAAATTATTAGAAGTTGTAGCCGCAAATTACATTTACAGATAGTTTGTCCTATGGCACATTCCTACAAATATGTTTAAATATTTTATCCAACTGTTGTTAATGTTCTAGCAACTTTTTCATGCACAATATCGAAACAGATTAATAAACTATGCTGGAATTTATATTAGCAAAATGTTCGTAGTATCAATATTCTAACAATGCCATCCCTAATGTACATAGATGTAGTACCCTGTAGTACAGGTCATTTCGTTTCGTAACCACGTACACTCACACTCGTTAACTTCCACTCACTATTTGTTCATGCGCCATCATTTTACTTTCCCCCACTTACATTATCTGCTATTCTCGTTTAATGCGCAAACGTAAAAACTTTTGTGGTTACTTTAACATTCTCCACATCTACGAGTACTTTGGCATTGCTACTATGAGCGTTATTGGCATCTTAGCTATGTATATACATATGTTTGTATGTATGTATATGCATATCATTTTCACAGCTTCTTTGAAAATGTCTTAACTTTTTTATTTTGCCACAAACCTCACCTGGTTGCTGTGCTGCTCGGAGAGTAGGCGAAGCAACTGTCAGCGTAAAAAGCAAATAAGCATAAATCTTGCAACAGATCGTCGTTACATACAACATAAAGCTGACTTTCAGGCAAACACCACACACATATGTACATACATTTACAAAGAAATTAGTAGTATTTGTATTTCTGCATACTCAGCAATTATATACACTTTTTCATGACAGTCACTTATCAAGTCACAAAGTAAACGCTTTCGGCCGCATTTCAACTTTTAGCAACGCCCACCACTGTTTTCTTACCTCAATCGCACCGCCTTGCCACAGAAACTTAATGAACACGCGCATACATGACTACACACACACACAGACGCAAATACAATTGTAACGCCAATGTAATGTTAGATGTAATTAATTTTAACGAAAACTTCAACTTGCCAAGTATCTATAAAGTGTTAACGCCCAGCAACGAAACGCCTCGGGAAATGCTTCCACACCCGCAAATGCCAACAAACATAAATGCGGGCGTCAAATATTAAGTATGTATATTAAGTAGATAAATAAATAATGAATGCTGGCTGCTTGTTTTTGTAATGAGCGATATTTAGTTTGGAGGTAATAAAAACACGCCTCGAGCACTTTTCGGGATATTTAAAACGAAATGTTAAGATATATTTGCTTACCTTTTAAATTTTTATGAATATTTCGTTGGTGTGTTTTAATTATGTTCTACGCCCTTTCTACTTGCCTTTGAATGGTGTTTAAGTTATCTTATATTTATATGTAAGTAATGGATACATATACACAAATATGCCTACGGGAATTTATTAAGAGCATAGCTTCGAGGCGCTTCCTTCTTAGTTTAGCGTTTTAATAACCACAACTTAGGTCTAAAAGGAGCCTTCCACATAAAACTTTGTCTGTCCCAAGTTCGATGATATAAGCCTGAAGCTGAAAAATTATAGGAAGTATCTGGGATAGTATCCTGGATAGTAAATTGTTCTGGTTTGATGGCGCAATGGAAAGCATTAGAAAAGCTACAACGGCACTTTCCACTTGCAAACTATCTCCTCTAAGATAGTTCTAGATGCTCAGAAAAGAATGTAAAGAAATGCTCAGAATACGTTTAGTCAGACACACTAAAAAAAAGTACAAAATCATCATTCCGACGGAAATTTCTAAACAAAAATGCTAAGAAGAAAGCATAACCCTTAATTTTCTCCATCTATCAGCCAAACCACCTTGAAGGCTCTAGACTTATTAAAAGACAACACAAAGTAGCCTTTAGTCTATTTAATGAGTTGTTTCCCGTCAGTGAATCGGTAACTCAGACTCCCATCTCCAAAAAATTAACTCACACTCGCACTCATGATTCAATTAAATTATGGTGGTTAATATTTCTCCATATAACTCTCCCACTTCGCCACACTAGCTGCTTCAATCGTGGCTTAAATGCAACAGCGTTACTCAATGTAACTCAATTTGCAAACAATAACAAGAGGATATGTCTTTTAAAAATGGCAGACATTGGATGTCGTGGTAAAAAAATTTGTTTTTTTTTATTAGCATTTTTAATTGTAATCTGTCCGTTGGACAATAAGCAAATTGTATAAAAATTGTAAGTAAATAACAGGAATAGGTATTCTCTAGTGAGCCTTTCTATTATAGAAGTAGAACTAACATTAGGTCTTTATGCAATATTTCACTTTGATATAATCTTTTGAAATCGAGATGGTATACCGAGGACATTACATATTTTCACTCTTAATGATTCATTATTGTCGAGTAGATTAGTAGCTGATTCATTTTCGTGATATCTCAATCTTTGAAGATTGTTTTGAGGTAATCTCACGATTTCTTCCCTGACAAAAGAAACTTTGAGGTCTTGGTGAATGTACGTTGGTGACATACCACGGAGCATTGGCAATACTTCTTGGGACCTTTTTTCATTATTTGAATTATTCGCAGTACGCCAAAGTTGCATAGCGTATATCCAAATCGACTTCAGCATAACTTTGTACAGAAGAATTTTATTTTCTAAATTCATCTGTGATTTTGCTACAAGTAGCCAAAGTTGACCTTTCGTGGAAATTTCACTTCACAGGTCTTTCGTGACAACAGCAATTTGCTCATGGGTTATCACTTTTTTTTTAATATTAACCAATTTCCGTTAATTTGCGATACAAATTGCAACCCTGTCATCAAGTTTCAAAATATATGTCGAATGAGTGTAACATAGAAAGAGTCAAATGAGTTATTTCACTGAGTTGGCTCCTTAAATTGAGTTGAAGTCATTGAGTCAACGCCTGTAAATTTGTTGAATTACATATGCCTACTTTTTATATTAGAAACTGCAAATAACTAAAATACCAATCGATAGATAAATTAATGGAATGCTCTCAATTATTTTCCGGTTCACGTAGTGCCTATTCGAACTAACTACTAAGCGTAATAAGTATTTGTATTAACACATTTTGGTCAAACTTTCCCTCTACAAATACCTATTATTGATTACACACTCAGGCATTCGTGGTCAATTATTTTAAAGTTACTCGTGAATTTGAACATTAATTTTATGGAACATCAATATGAAATGGCAATTACATTACCTGCAGCAAAACTTTCCATCCAACTAATACCCAAACAATTTCACTTAGCTGCAGACATTTTATTTACACCTTCAATTACGCTCACTCTCATACACACACACACACATACATACCCATACACACTTACTAACAGTAAAACTGCCAGCTACTCCTCGTCCACAATCATAATATATGTATGTACATTCAACACCAACTATGTTTGTAAGCGTATATTAATTTTCGTAATGAAATGGCGGTTTCGGTTTTAAAATCCATCAACTTGATAAATTGTTTCATCTTTCGACGCTTTCTGTACGCTGTACGCACACACGCGCAAACGTATGTAAACTACTCAGTTACTCACTCTGTATATATATGTGTGTGTTTTTTTTTTTTTTTTTCGGTTACGACCAGGGAGGAGGAATCTTCATAGATACGAGCAGCCCGTGCTGCCCGCATGCCGCAGGCACCTACGGACTAAACCCAACCTCCTTCGTACGCTGTGTGTGTGTGTGTGTGTGTGCGTGAGAGAGTTTAAGGTATTGACGTTGTAGTGATCTATCAGCTGTGTGGTTAGCGTTAACGAAAGCATTCCAATCCAAACATTTCGAGGCAGACAAAGAAGGCGGCCATTCAGAAGGAGCGAGTGTGTGGTTAGAGAGGAGAAGGAGGTAATGAAAAACTGCGGCATACTGAACTATTCGAAAATAGTTTGAAAATTGCAAAATGCGTAGTAAATTTTGTTTTAGTGTCGGTTGCCAGCCATCCATTTTCTTTTTTTTTTTTTTTGGTGTGAATTCTTTTTTTGCTCTTGGCGATTTTGGTGCTGTTAGTTTTGCTTCTGGCTGATTTGCGCAGGTGTTACAGCAAATAGATTAATAACCGTTTGTTTAATTTTTTTACTACAAAAATAAAAGCTTAAAATTTCGCACTCATTATGCGCTAATTATATTCAATTTTAAAGGATTTTACAATAACTAAACGCTAGCATGCAAGTCATTTGTTTTCGAATATTTTTTTTTTGTTTTGTGAAATGACCAGAAACTTTAACTTACTTACACATTATTTTAAGATTAACGAGTGTGTTAGTTATTCGAACTTAAAGAGGAGTATGCATGCCGTAAGCTTATCGTTTAAAGCGAAATTTAATAAAATTTAATTATACAACTGGAGCAGTTTCTTTTCTAATAAAAATATATTTTATTCTTTAACACAAATCAATGTTATCCCAAGTTAAAATTTTCTAGAGTGTTAAAAAATACATTCAAAGTTTCAAGTTTTTCTTCTTCGAATTTCTTGATATTTTTTTTTTGGTAATGGCGTTTTCTGCTCTCGAAATAATATTGCCCCGTTTTTTTCAGCCCTTTCAAGGCGTTGCCTGTCCATTACCATTTCCTACATTTCCCTCTAACCAATCAAAGTTGCATTAATTTCCAAAAACAAAACGCCATAACTTTCATGTGGCTAATAACTGACAAGTTTTATAAATTTTTTTAATGCTTTCTGCGTGGTGGAGTTAAGGGGTGGTGGAACTTTTGTATGTATGTACAGCTAAAATCTTACGTTTCATTAATTTTCGAGACTTTTTAAAGAATGTTCGTAGAATTTCGTCCTCAGTCAAATCAATTCGATTGCGAATATTTAGCGAAGCAAGTCCATTGAGACGCTCTTGCCCCTTCGTATTTCTCAGATAGCTTTTTATTCTCTTAAAAGTTGAAAATTAGCATTCTTAAGTTGTTGTGCAAAATCGATTTCCGGTTTGTGTATATTTATACATAATTCACTAAAAAATAAGTCTTGCCGGAAAAATTGTATAATCAAAAATAGTCAAAATTTGTGTATCGCATTTTAATCAAATTTGGTAAAAATATCTTGCTATACGCTGAACGATTAAAATAATATTTAAAAGGATTAAGGTTAAATCCTTGCATATTGAACATTTTAACAGAATTAATATTTACTTAAATGTTAACTAGGCAAAATTTTAGTAACATTACCGGAGTATTAAATCCAAAACTTTTGTCTGACTGAGAAAACTTTGCAATGTGTACTGGGTTGTAGCTAACTAAGTACAAATTCAATTATCACACAGCTAACCAAATCTCTTTTTGATGCTGAGGATTTGCTATGAGAATACGGTCTCAGGCAAACGAATACACTTTTCAGCAGGAATATTTTAGATTTCGTCGAAAAATTATGAAAGAACAATTAAAACTTTTGTTTAAACAGCAGAAAATACACAAAAATCATCAAAAATTTCCAGAGAACCATATTGACGTATAAAACCACAGCAGGACAACACGCTCATTCAATGCAGATCTATGGTAATACGTACCAATTAGAACCATTCGGAATATGCAGCTGAAGACTAATAAGACTATAATCTACAGTCTGACAGTAGATAAACTTTAGGAAAAATTGTAATCAGCAAATTTAAAGAACTTAAAAACAAAGTAAATGAAAATAATCTTCAACATACAACGTGTACGAATTCCTCATTTCTATGTACTTCGAATGTTCTATGAAATGCCTAAAATTCTTGGGACAATTTCTATAGTTCACTAAATAAAAATTTTATTACCAAAATTTTAAATTTATAGCTCAGTGTTTTGCCAGCTTTTCCTTCCTTCAGAGGTTTGCAAATGTATGCCGAGGAAAGTTGGTCACGGGATTGATTCAAAGTCCTTTTCTTTTGGCAAAAATTAATTTCAATGTCCATTCTCGTGTTTCGAGGCACTTTAAACCCCGTTTTCTGGTTCAATCTTAAACAAATTCTGAACTGAATGAGACATTCCGGTGCTTGTGTCAGGATTGTAACTTGCTTTCCAACACCTTTAACATCAAGAAAAATGTGCTGTCCTCCCTCTTAAATTGATTTGCGTTAGTATATAGTAACATTTCGGTCAGCTGATGAATTAAATTTTTGTGTAGCTGAACTGTTTGAGATCGCGACACTTAACAAACTCTTTCTCGAATCGGCACAACCATATTTATATAAAAAAAATCCGTGCGTCATGCGGATGCGCCCCTCGTTATCGTTGGGTTTATTATTATTATTATAACCGCTATTTGAATAACTTTTCTATGATTAATTTTTACTTCAGATTCGAACCTCGAATTGAGACACCCATCGGGTTATAGCACGCAACGCTACCCACCAAAATTTTTACTCAGTCTAAAAAAACACTTTTTGTCAATAGCAATAAAGGAAAATTCTTCTACAAATATGTGGGATTCCAAGTGAAAGAGTTCAACTACCATTTTAAAATTGAAGCTTTCAGGCAGTGCAGTGGTGCTAAGTTTATCTATTTTTCTCTATTTCACTTTAAGGATTATTATTAATATTTTTTATTTTAGATCTGAAAAAGACAGAGGTTAACAGCTCTGACTCTATAAACAACACATCCATACACTTGGCAGTGTTGGATCGATTTCATTTTGCAGCTCAACAAATCTTTCCAAAAAAAACTATTTAAAAAAGTCGGTCGGTGATTCATTATTTTTTCTTCAACTTCATTTCCTTTCAAACTATTTGCGTCCTTTCTCTTGAGATGTCTAGTTCGACAAAAATATTGAGCGTGTCGATTATTTCTTCTCTAATATTTTTAAAATATGGTGGGTGACAAATTTCTACTTTTCTTTTTAAAATTTTTTTTTATTGTCTGGTTCTACATCTTCTGAACATTTTTTTTTTTTACCGAATCATTCAAAAGCGTGGAGTAATGTTCTTTCTATATCCAAAGCGCATTTCTGATGTTAGTAATCAGCTCACATTCGCAAGACTCGGGTTTTTTCCGTCTGTAAACTGTTTTACGAAAAATACGCTTGCTATGCGGCTGATTGCAGCGTATCCCTTTAGAATATACATTATTTTTACCAGTGAGTATTTTGGGTTCTTTGCAACTAAAGCTTAAACCAGTTTGCTGTTATTCGATTTAAACCTAAATTGAAGCTTTCGTTCTGATACCGACGAAGTTCGCAAAACTCGTTTTTAAACTTTTTTTCACCTGAAAATTTAACATTAAATAAAAACATTATATTACATTGTGGTTTCGACCAATGCAGCCTAAATAAGTATTTTTAATTTTTGTTTTGTCAATTTAGCTAACGAACGAGCAAATGTGATAATCTTTTTTTTTTATAAAATTTTGCAAAAATACGATTTTTTATTACTTTGTACGTATTGCTTATTTTTAAAGCATTACGGAGCAACTATTACCAAGCGTGACGTGAGCATTCTTTGTGAATCTTTTTTTTTTAATTACAATTTCATCATTTAAACTTCGCAAAAGCTGTGTTTTCTTTTTTTGCATCTTTTGCTTAATAAAAAAAATTGTTGAACGAATAAAACAAATTTTTCATAAAAGCTTACCAAATATTTCCAGTACATTGAAATTAATAAAGAGCTTGTAGTACCTGTACCTGTACCTGTTGTTAACTGCACACACCTGCACTATTACACATTTTTGTCCATTAAAGCTAGCTTTTTCTATTGTAAAAAATATTAACGCATATGTGCTGCGAGCAGGCATCAAAACTTTAGTAGCACCTTTTGCTTTGGTCGTCTGTTGGGCCTGCCTTAGTTTTCGTTTTCATTTTTGTTTTCGACTTTTGCTTTATTTCTTTTTAACTTTTTATGCTTTTGTTTATGTATAAACAAGAGTGCAGATTTTTCACATGAATGCACAAGTGCAAGTTTATGTGTTTTGTAGTGTTTGTAAAAATATTTTATTTGCAACACTACACGGTCAGCACAAACAAATAAATATCAAAAAAAAAGTTTAGCAAAAAAATGTTCTTCTATTTGTTACAATAACTAAAATATGAAGTTTTTTCTCAAACAAACAAAAAAAACACACCAATCTACAAGCGCACAAATAGTTTAGAAATAAACTGTATATATGAAATTCATACTGATACGCTAGTGGTAAAAAAAAATTAAAAAAAAAAAAATTTACACAAGAGACTCTTCAAACCAGACAATAAACTTCACTTTCACAAAATATGCACTACACAAGCTGCAAATAAAAATAGTTTATCATGCGATGACGTACAGTTATAATTGGACGTTTTTATACACGCTCTCTCACACACACACACACACACACATAATATTTTAGCATTTAATTTGCACACAATAACAATTTGCTCTCAAGTATCTACCTATGTACTTACTGTCCGGACATGCGGACTTTTGGGAATGTTTGTAAAGCGGACTACAGCGTGAGAGTCTCTGCAGAGAAGTTGTCGTTGTGTTTAATTACTTTTCATCGGGTTAACTTAGTTATACAAAATAATTTTTTTTATTTGCATACTTTTTTTTTGCTTTTGCGTTTAAATTTTTTACTTACTCACTCACATAACGATTGTCGTTCACTTGATTTGTTTAGTGTAGCGTTACACATCACTCATACTACGCCTGGGCGGCTGCGGCTGCAAATTTTAAGTACACATTGAGCGTGTATTTAAAACTCACTTTTATTAAGTTGCACATATTTCCATAGTCATCAACACAACTCCTTCGGACTATAAAACTAAATAAACAAATACAGAATATCTACTGCACAGTATGCGTTGCAAGTGATAGAAGATAGACGTGCCGTAGTTAGTTCTGCAAAATAAATTGGAATTTTAGTAGAAATAGCAGGTGTTTTGTGGGGTTCCGCCACACAACATACCGAAGAAGTGTCTAGGAATCTCTTGTAAACTTTCCGGGAGTCAGTGGTATTGGTTTTTCGACGGGAGACCCAATAAACTCGCGTTTATAAAACTTTTCAAACTTTCTTCTTCTTTTTTTTTTATAAATACGCGCGAAAATAATAAAAATAAAAAAAATTAGTGAGAAAATATAAACGAGACAGGTAAGAGGCTTTGTTTAATTGTCAACTACAGCTGATCTTGTCACCCCAAGCAGAAACAGTGTAATCAGCTGTTAGTGAAGTTGCAAACCTTATAGTTGCAAAGGCACTGTAGTAGTGTAGTAGAAGATCACTAGGGTAGGTCATAAACATAAAAAATAAAAAAATTAAAAATAATAATAAAATAAAAAATAAAAATTTAAAAAAAATAAATTAAAATAAATATAAATTAAACCAATTAAAAAAAAAAAAAAAAAAAAATTATAATTATTAATAATAAAAATAATCAATAGTAAAAATAAAAATTGAAACTAACAGAATACCCAATAAAATTTAGTAGTAATAATAACAATAACTAACTATACGATCTAAATAACTTCTGATATATAACATACAAATAATAAGGCAAAAAGAAAAACTTATATATGAGTGTTACTAGGTCGCCCGTACAAGGGCGAAATATCCCAGAGGATGCAGGTCCCCCCCAAACAGGAATTAGAGGAATAGACAGTGGATTGTTAAACCCGCTTGCAAAGCGTCCCAGGCTTGCATACTCTCCGCCGAAGTCGCTGCCATGTTCGCCGGTTCCCGAACAACCGCCCGCAGATCTGCAAGGCCCCGCATGGGTCAAGCTAGGGGCAAAAATATGTGAGCTCCACGGCATGATGGACGATGGTAAGAGGAGGTCAGTAAACCAGCAGATGCGAGATTTAATCTCCGAGCTGTCGATACTGTACGAAAAAGTAAAGACCGACACCCGTTCAAAAGCTATAAGTGTAGCCTCGCAGACTACTCCAAAAGCTTTCACGAGCAAGCCGCAGCACAGAGAAAGGAGAGAAAATGAAATGCAGCATGGTAAATTAGTTGAAGCAGGATATGAGAGAAAAGCAAATGGCCCACATGAAGTAACAAAAATGGCTGAAGAACCCCAGTGGAAGACAGTACAGTCTAAAAGAAAGCCTAAAAAAGCAGTACGGCCGGACGCACTGATTATTAAAAGTAACTGCGGGGGATCATATGCAGACGTGCTAAAGATAGTCAAAAGCGACCCACAGCTTAAGCATGTTGGTAATATGATAACCAAAATCCGAAAGACGGCTAGCGGGGACCTTATACTCCAATTAGCAAAACCCACCGATACGCACACTAACGAGGTACAAAGTGCGGTTAAATCCGCGCTAGGTGAAAAGGCCTCGGTGCAAACGCTAACAGCACTAACGGCGATTGAAATAAGAGACTTGGACGAACTTACAAGTAAAAAAGAGTTGTGTACCGCCTTGGAGCAAGAGTTTGAAGGGATACAGTTTGCCGAAACTTTCGTGAAGTCACTGAGAGGTGCCTACTGCGGAACTAAAACCGCCACTCTATTGGTCCCCGTTCCAGTAGCAAACAAACTGCTAGCAGCCGGTAAAGTGCGAATCGGATGGGTAATTGCCCGTATACGCGCGAAAACACAGCCAATAAAATGCTTCAAATGCCTGGAGTTTGGCCACCTCTCGAGAAATTGCAAAAGTTCGGTCGATGTTAAAAACACATGTTTCAACTGTGGGGAGCCGAATCACAAAGCTGCTGAGTGCAAAAAAGATTTAAAATGCGCAATATGCTCAAGAAGAAATGCGCCACAAGTAAAGCACAGAACTGGTGGCAGAGAATGTCCTTTTTACTTAGAGGCGGTTAAAAAAGCACGAGCACAATGAAATTTCTGCAATTAAACTTAAATCATTGCAAGGCTGCACAGGAGCTTCTGGAGCAGTCGATAGTAGAAAAGAATATCGACATAGCAATACTAAGTGAACCGTATGAGATCGGAAAAACCCCACTGTGGGCTAGTGACACCAACGGAAAATCAGCGGTATGGAGCTGTGCTAAAACGCCTTTTGCGATGGAACAACTAAAAGTGAAGCCATGCTACGTTTGCGTAAAAATATCGAAGCTATTCTTATACAGTTGTTATATACCGCCTAGCTACAGCCTTACTGAATTCGAAACCGTCCTAGATGGCCTGGTTGGCGACGCGAGAGGTAGATCCCCAGTGATAATTGCAGGCGATTTTAATGCATGGGCCCGAGAATGGGGAAGCCGATATACAAACGCCAAGGGAAGGGCTCTTCTTACAGCATTATCAATGCTGGAAGTGACGCTTGTTAACACAGGCGATAAACTTACCTTCCAAAGAGATGGAAGGGGATCTATTATCGATCTAACATTTGTAAGCAATACAATTTTCAAACGAACGTCGTGGCAAGTAAGCGAAGATTATACGCATAGCGACCATCAAGCTATTATATTTTCGATAAAAAACGATGAAGGGGCACAAAATACCTCGAGTGTAAAATCAGCTGGCTGGAGGCTGCACACATTAGACGAAGAAGGGCTCAAGGTGATGGTAACCGACATAATCCTCCCAGAAGGAGCAATTAATATGGCACACCACCTAATAGACGGAATTAAAGTAGCTTGCGACGCCTCCATGAGAAGAAAGTCCATATCTTTCCGACGCCCACCGGTGTATTGGTGGAACGAAGAGATTGCGCACCTACGCCGACAATGTAACAGCGCAAGGCGAAACTACCAAAGAGCCAGAAATCGAAACGCAAACTTTGCGGTGCAGCAAAGTGACTACAAAGAAAAGCGCACGGCGCTGAAACGGGCTATAAAAGCCAGTAAAACGAAATGTTTTCGAAGTCTATGTGACAGCGCAGATAAAGACCCCTGGGGTTCAGCATTTAAAGTAGTGACTGAAAAGCTACAAAAGTCGATACAACCGAAGATTTCATGCCCTAGAGAGTTGGAAAAAATAGTAAGCGCACTTTTCCCAGACCAACCACCATTTGAACGGGAAACATTTCCGCCTATAGAGTACGAAACGCCTCTAGTTACGGCAGAAGAAATTTTAAAAGCCGTTAAAAGCCTTAAAGAGAAAAAGGCACCAGGTCCTGATTTGATACCGAACCACATATTGAAGCTAACTGCAAATACCAACACCGAAGCGTTTGTACGGACGTACAATGAATGTCTTAAAGAAGGTATATTTCCCCCTATATGGAAGCGCCAGCGGTTAGTACTCCTACCAAAGACTGGTAAACATCCAGGAGACCCGTCCGCATACCGCCCAATATGCATGCTTGACACAGCCGGAAAACTGTTCGAACGAATCCTTAGCGATAGGCTGAGCTCAGAAATTGAAGCAGGGGGAAACCTCTCAGAAACGCAGTTCGGCTTTAGAAAAAAGCGATCAACAGTTGACGCGGCTATGCTTGTTAAGAAGCTGGCAGAAGAAGCGATAAGTGGAGTAAGATGGAAAGGCGGATCTAAGAAATATTGCTTGGTCATGACACTTGACGTTAAAAATGCGTTCAATTCCGCTAGCTGGAGGAAAATTATCGAATCTCTCCGTGGCTTTCAAGTATCAAGATATTTGCGAAAAATCATAAGTAACTACTTGGAAGATAGAGTCCTAGTATATGATACAGACGAAGGCAGCAAAGAGTATAATATAACCGGAGGAGTTCCTCAAGGATCCGTTCTTGGACCATTGCTCTGGAACATTATGTATGACGGCATTCTGCGCTTGCAAGTACCTAAAGGTTCAAAAATTGTTGGTTTTGCAGATGATATAGCGGTGGTTATTGTTGCCAAGCATATAAAAGACGTGAAGCGAGAGGCAAACCTCATGACTGCACGAATTCAGACATGGCTGGAAGAAAATGGCCTGCAGTTAGCCGAACAGAAAACTGAGGCAGTGTTAATTAGCAGCAGAAAAATCCTAGAGGTTATTAAAATTAATGTCGGAGGACATGAAATTGTTTCAAAAGCTGCCCTTAAATATCTAGGCATTATGTTTGACGCTCGATTAGTATTTAAGACTCACGTACAATATGCGGTCGAGAAAGCAGAGAAGGTGGCAGCAGCGCTAACGAGGCTTATGGTAAATAAAGGAGGTCCTAAGCAGAAAAGTAGGCAGTTGTATGCAAGCGTAATACGCTCAGTACTACTATACGGGGCACCAATCTGGTCGGCTGCGCTTGAAAAAGTTTCATACGCAAAAGAAATGAGATCACTTTTTCGACTTTGCGCTATACGAGTGTGCAGTGCATTTAGAACAACCTCAGAAGAAGCGGCGCTAGTAGTGGCTGGGCTATGTCCAATCGAGATCTTGGTTAAAGAGGCTGTAGAAACCCCACTGAGTATTGCTGAACGCGAGGTGGTCAGGCGAAACTGTTTGCGGATGTGGCAGAGGCGGTGGAGCGCTGCAGGTAAGGGACGCTGGACGAATAGACTTATTCCTTCCTTAGATAAATGGTTAGATAGGCAACACGGTGAAGTAGATTTCCACCTTACCCAAATATTGACAGGTCACGGCTGCTTTAAGTCCTATTTATACAAGTATAAACATGATGATGACCCTTACTGCACCTTCTGTGCAAATCAGGTTGTTGAAGACGCCGAACACTGTTTTTTCGTCTGTCCGCGGTTTGCAATTGAAAGGGATGACTCGAGCACGAAGTTGAGGAGATCGCTTTCGGTTAAAAACCTTGTAGATACTATGCTCGAATCTAAAGAAAATTGGTCCGTTGTTTGCAATATGGCGAACAAAATCATAACTAAACTGCGTCAAGCGGAGCAACTCCGCAGAAATTCATAGAAAGGCAATAGGCCGCTCCCCCTCCGCGAAGTAATACTTAACGGTAGTTCCACGGAGCGAGGGAAACGGAGCAGGGGTGGGTTTTTAGTGCGGTGAGTCGAAAGGCAAGTCCCACACTTCGGCTTTCAATGCTTTGTGCCACCTCTAGGAAAAAAAAAAAAAAAAAAAAACAGTATGCGTTTCACAACTATAGAACAACATTTTTCGACAATTTAGCAGATTTTTTTATTTAAATTTGTGTTTTTATAAAAATGGAAAAAATCGTCAGAACATTTTCAAGCAATTAGTTACATGGCCGCTGTGGTCGAGTGGGTAGCGGTGCGTGCCAATATGCCGCTGGGTTCGAGGTTCGAATCTCATCCAGGGCAAGTAAAATCTAAATCAAAGAAACAGTTTTTTTCTAATAGCGGTCACCGCTAGGGAGAGAATGGCAAACCTCCGAGGGTATTTTGGTCATGAAAAATATTCTCATAAATAACATACATCAGCCGTTCGGAGTCGGCACAAAAATTGTAGGTCCCTCCATTTGTAATAGAATATAAAGTGGCACCCTACAAATGGTAAAAGAAGCTCGGCCAAACACTGAGTTATATTGTGTTAGCGACAAATTATTATTATTATAGTTACATATCCCGCTGAAATATGAAGTTTGAAATGGTTTGCGTTTTTTTTTTTACAAAAAAAATATATATTTTTTCGAGCTTAATATTGCTCATAATTCAACTAAGCGCTTTTATGGATCGACATTTAAAATTCGACGAAACTATATTTTGCTTGGTAAACACAATTATTTTAATTCTAAGAAAATACTCTTATTTTGAAAAGTTTAAAAAAATTGAATTTTGTATGAAAGTTCGCATTCAACAACAAACTCAATTTTAAGTGTAAAATAATAAGAATTTAAAAAACAATTTTTTTTTAATTCCAAATTTGTGGAAATGCAATCGTGCGCTACTCACACTAACACTCAATGAGCAGCTTCAATTTGAAACTTCTGCCCAGCGTGTCTCAACGCAGCAGCACACACACATATTTATATTTACTTATGAAACCATGCGTATATGCTGGTAGCTAAGCTTTCTTAATTATTACAGCTTTTGTTTTTACTCTACAATTTTTTTTTTTTTCTTTTCAGTTTTAATTTATTTTCAATTTTCAACACAACGCTAACAAACGATTTGCTTGTCATAGTCAGTTTTTTTATGCTATTTAATTTTTTATTTCATGTTGGTTCGATGGTTTAGTTGCTTGCTGCTTCAATCAATTAACTTTCAATATAAAACAGTTTATGGTCAAATGCTTTTGAAAATCTGTACAATGCACTCATACTCAGTTGCAAACCGTTTTGGCCAGAACACTTGCTGTGCTCTTTAAATCAAAAGGAACACGCATATATTGGGAAAGATAAAGAAAATGCGTTTGGTTGAAAAAACAAATTTAACAAGAAATATATATGAGAAATTTCATAGTGAAATGTGCAAACTATTTGTGTGTGTGTGTATGCAGTTGCTTAGGATGGCGCTGTTATGGATTTAAAATTATACCACAAAAAGATTTAAAATTATTTTTAGTTAATCTAAGCTCTATTCATTTGTCTATTAAATTTTATGTGAAAGGTAGTAGCTTACCTCTGTATTTCAATTTACACTAATGTATGTATGTATATCGCATATTCATTTCAGACAAAAATTCACTGGTATAAATAAATAAGCAAACAAATATTTAGAATGCAAGACTAGTTTTCTGTTCTTTTGTTTTTTTCTTCAAATATTTTCAACATTTACACAGATTTTCATTACATAAGTAACTTTTAGCTTAGGTTTTTGCTAACAAGCATACACACTTTCTTGACACTTTTTCTCTATTGAAAGTAAAATTAAATTTTAGAAAGTAAAAAGTAACTTCTATCTTTTTTTTTAATTAAATTTTTTATTGTTTTCAATATTTTGGAGCTTGACTTTATCAATGCATTTTTTCGATATTGATATATTCACAGTATTTATAAATTTAAATATTTATTCATTACAAATTTAAAAAAAATTTAAATTAAATATATTGATAACAGTTATATTGATACTTAAAAAATTTAAATATTTGCTTCAATAATTTAAATTATTATAAGCCGAAAAATTTAAGTTAGCGAACTAGTTTTCTAAAAAAAGGAACGTTTTTATTTTTCTCAATTTCAACTTTTTTTAACAAATTGAGTAATAAATCCTGTTCAAAAAAGTTGAATGTGGGAAAAATAAAAACCCGACACAAATTGACAAATTTTGTTCAGTTAGTTTTCTTTTATTCCTCTCAACTCTTTTTTAATTAGAATACAAACGATTGTCTCACAAAAAACTTTAGTAATACAAGTCTTTAACTTTATCGCGATATTTACAATAATTAGACAAAATTCAAACATACGAAAAATTGGAAATATCCAGTTAAGTGTATTTATAAATTACGGTGAATTAAAAAAAAAAAAATTTGCTGAAACTCTTCCGCAAATTCTTTCGCGATTTTTCTAGAAGAAATAAATGGCAGAGAGACACAAAACCTAAATAAACTAGGAATATATTCGCAAGAAAATATGTACTTTAAAAAGGGTATTTATGTTTTCGGTTTTTCTTAGAGAATACACCGAATTTGACTTTAAAAATAATTTTAATTAATTAGAATAAAAATAAAGTGCCAAAATCTGTCAGTATGTGGTCGCGTTATAGTTTTCTGTTTCCAACGCGCACTCACACTGTAACTGCCCGCATGATGAGAGGTGGAAAAATTTAAATACTTTCAACTAAGCTACACCGATTTTTGAGAGACTTTCCGCTAACTTTTGTTGTATGTTCAAAAATAGTATGTGGTAGCACAAAGGGCTATATTATTTAACTAAGTTCATATGATGCGATATATGTTATGTAGTTAAAAAAAACTGATTTTAACTTAGCTATAGCTGGCATATAATATGTCCATGTACATAGTTTATTTGTGTCAATGTACTTGCCATCCGTCAATTTCTTCAATCAACCATTCCTTTATTTCCACATGACTCAAAATCGCAGATCAGTCAACCACTTACATTCTTCCGCCAAAATTCAGTAATCAGTCAAGTCATCAGCAACTTAGCCACTCAGCCGACCAGCGTATTCAATGAAGCGGCCAACAGATAACAGACAAACGTTGCCAAACGACACTGACATTGAATTTTTGCTATGTCAATGTCATTTGTTGGCACACTACTGGCGGACTGACGGAATTAACGAATGCACCGCAAAGTAAATTCGATACGAATAAAAAAACAACTAACAAAAACAAATAATGTTGGTAATGAAACTGACGACAGAATAGTGACAGTGACGCAGCGCTTTGACTGGCCGGAAGGCAGGCAGCGAAGACAAATGACAACAGGACTCTTTTATGATGGCGCTTAGATTGAAACTTAATCGGGATGACAGTGGTTTGGGTGTGTGTGAGTGTTTACGAGCAGGTATACACGGTGACATGGTATAGTGTAATTGAAATAATAGACAGATTTCTGTGAGTGATATATGTAGTACGTGATAAACATGATATGGCAATGTTTGTACGAACACACAATGATTTGCAGCAATATGTCACTTTTTGTGGCCTAAACAACATTCGATGGAAGCTCGTATTTCCTTTCGAATCTTTTGTATCTGCGATGTATATTTGTTTGTTTTCAGAATTTGTAGGTTATCTGCGTTGTTAGCCTAATGGTAGTATCAGTTCCATGCACGAAGGTATGTATGCATGCGCATGATTGGCAACAGATAGTTGTGAGGGCACAAAAAAATAAACAGCGACTTCTGCAATTTGAAAAACAACGATTCTTAGCGCGAAATGAATGAACGAAAAAAAGCTTTCAGCGCGCAAAACAGCATCGAAGTGCTATATATAACAAAGGGAAATTGGAATAAAAAGCAAATTTCTGCGAAAAGCAACTATTTGAAGAAAGATGGAAAAGTGTAGCAAAAGGACTAGCCGCTGATCGTAAGTAATAAACTGTTTAAGTTAAGAACGACAGTTGTGGAAGAATTTTGAAAAGAAATCATGGTTATTTTCGAAATTGGCTTAGATGGCAAAAGACGGTTGACATCATTGCAGAAATCACAAAATCCCATATACCAATTTATGGTAAGTTGATTGGAAAACGCTGTATACGTTTGGAGCCACGTATTGCTTCAAGTGCAATGAACATCGAAAACATTAGACTAGTTGGACGCAGACTTCCGAAAGCTGGAAGGCCAAGTCAATTGTCAAGTTCTTAGACTTGCACTTTCGCATGATTGTAAGGTAAGTGAACTACAAAGTGCAAGTTAGAAAGTTGTGATGACTTTTGCATAGTCTGCTCTGTATGAAAATATATATTTTGCTCGGTTCTGACTATGCCAAGCATTTGGCACTTATAACAACTGTCCCAAAAATCACCGAAGAATTGAAAGTTATATTTTCTGACATATAATTCTCAAAAGAAATTGTGCATAATAGTTATTCCTTCAATTCGATCTCTACCGACTTTAAACAACTACTCCAAAATACCATCCTCGATGGGTTTTATGAGTTTCAAGCCGCCTTATATGTATATCTTCTAAAATTATCTTCGCTGAGTATAAACATTTTATAATCAGAGAGCTTGTTCCGGATCTCTGTCCGTCAATGACCATTCAAAAACATAGTGAAGTATTTCATAAAAAAAAAAAAAAAAGGAATGGTCTGCAGTTCTGACTGAGCGCTTCGCATTCACGTATTTTTGTTTTCTATTTCTACATTCGTAGAAATAGGTAGGTAAGACTTGTGCGATGATATTAAACTGTTTAATAAATCAAGTGCTAAGAGGAGTTGTTTGTTCGGACAGAGTTGAGGGACGAGTTGGAAAATTATTTACTCTCCCATGTGGTAGCAGATTTTCCTTGTCATCCATATACGGGTTCGAACATAACATTTTAGTTTTAGAATATATTGGATGTATAAATAAGTTCGTGCGGTTTTTTTATGATGAAAATAAAAACTTTATTGAGAATAATTTGTTAAATAAATATTTACTGTTCAATATTGTCCGTCGGTAGCCACTACTTTTTCCCATCTATCTGGCAAATTACAGATTCCGGATTCGGCTTTCCATGAATCGAGCCAATTTTTGACTTCATCATAATTGAAGAAGTGCTGGTCTGCCAGGCCATGAGTCATTGGTCGGAAAAGATGGTAATCGGAAGAAGCAATGTCTGGGCTATACGGCGGGTGGGGAAGGACTTACAATCGAAGGGTTTCCAAGTAGGTTTTAACGATCCAAGCAACATGTGGCCAAGCATTGTCTGGCTACAAAATCCAAATCCATCCTACCTTACGGATCATTTTCATTGCTTTTTAGCGATAGCAAATGGTTGCTTGAGTGATTCAAACTTTGGTGGCGCTGCGGGTCGTTCTTCACCTTCCAAAATTGGCACTTTTAAACCGGGAGCATGGTCAACATAAACTTCCACTAAAATACGATGAATTTCGGTAGCCTTTTTTTTTTGAAGTAACACTGCCCGCAAAAACACATTATTCGGTATAAAAGTTGACATTTACGGAGCACACAGAAACAATGGTGTTTACTCTTCAGCGAAATGACAGATACCGGACAAGAACGCCTAACGAATACGCTACAAATGGCGGTATTGGCCGATCAAACAATGGAATACTAAATTAGTAGCGACATCTGTTATCAAAACCGCACAAACTTATTTATACACCCAATATAAGTATTTGTAATCTAGAATGTCAGGATTTTCAATTATAGAACCAAAAGCTCAGTAATGATCTGGAATAGTGAAAAAACTGCTATAAAAAAATTGCACCACCTTTGGCAAACCAATATGATGTTTGTTATCATGAAATAAGACCAGAACGAAAAAATAAGGGCATTTTCAAAGTGTTAACAACTTTTTTCATTTTGTTCGCCTGCGTAATCAGCGACACCCTTACGCCATCAGTCAGTGGCCCGTTGAGATACCACGAACGGAACCATTCAGAATCCTTAACGAATCTCGTCAGTCCTAGCCTGCTTCTAGAAAGCGACGTATATTTGCACCGAAGATTAAGAACCGTCTACTTCTCTTTATAATTCTTGCAGCTTACGATCACATCTGAGCCAATTTTGCGAAGAGATCTTAAACAAGCTCGGTTGAAAGCAACTTGCAACAAGTACCAAGTGCAAGTTCGTCGGCTGAACAGTTAGTTTCAATGTGACCGTGAAGCAAAATGAAGTTAAGCCTCTCCAGTTTAATCTCTAAATATTCGACAATTTTTATGAATCTTAATTGATATAATTTTTTATTGTTATTTCCGAAGTGGTGAGTTTCAAACCTTATACAAGTTTGGTTTCATTCTTAGACGTAACAAACATTCTTTAAGTCTAAATAGACATCACTCGTATTCACTCCTTCGGATGTTTCTCACAATTTTAGGTTAATATGAGTCGGTTAGATAGCAACAGCCTGCATCTTGGAGTCGAAATATAAACTTAAAAATTCACTAACCGCATTTGTAGCTGTCCAATTGCAATGATTAGATAACTTTAGTAACAACATCAACATCTTTACACTAACAAATGCTTTCAACGCTGCAAAACCACCAACATTAGCTCTTTTTCACTTAAATCCCAGGCCTATTTCCTTTTAAGCTTGTTCTTCTCTTCCTACAAAGTATGTAGTATAAGTCATTTATGTATGACAACGCTTCATCAAAATTCCAAATGTTTCCCCAGATTATGCAAAGCTTTGTGAAAGTTGCAATGCAACAGATTTCCATAAACATTAAAATAAGCATACCCTAAATGCAATATAAACTATATACTCGTATATATATGAGTATGCATGTACGAGTATGTATGAGTGTGTGTGCAAAGAATGCATATTTGCATATCGTTAACTAAATGGCCTGAACATTTGCACACCAACACAAATGACTTGCAAACCTTTAAGCAAATGTACATATTCGCTTGAAAGTTTTTTGTAACTCGTTTTTTTTCTCTCGCTTTCAAAAAAATTTTTTGTAAATGCAGCCTTTTCTTTGTACATGCATGGCTTTGCACTGGCTTCGACCATTTTGCATAACAACACTGCAGATTTTGCTTGCAACGCCCACATTTACATAACATTATACATGATGCACTTGTATGCACACATTAGTGCATATGTACTCGCATATTTATGCTTCCAGTTGCACTTCCTTTAAACTTACTTGATGGAATGTCCCTTGAGCTGGTGCTGGCGTGTGTGTGTGTGTGTGTGTGTAGCTCGTTTCTTTGCATAAAAGTGCAAATCTTATTTAACAATATCCTTCATATCCGCAACATATCCGGTATGTATCAGCATCTTTTGAAAACACACGATGCCAAGTCAAAGCGCACAGCATGTATGTGGAAATGAGTAAACGAAGAGGGTTTATAAATAAATGTTAAAGCAAAGATGTAAAGGGATGAAAGCAAATGCAAAAAATTTTCAAAGGACACCTGAATGGCGTGTTAAATAAATATTTTTTTTCTGTGGTCATACGTAAGCAACGACCAATGAGCTTAACTTTTGTGTGGCTTAGATTCTAAAACGCACGTCCAGCTATATGAACGTTCATGTTTTGTGATTCCATTCACATGATTTTTATATTTCTTCTTTTGAAATTTTTTATTTAGTTTGATGTAAAAAAATGTGAATGATTAATTTAAACTAAACAATTTCTAATTGCGATTTGTTGAAGTTTTTTATAAAATAAATTCTAAAGTCCTTTAAGTTTGGTCGATTACCTGCGCTTAGGAAAAATAGTTAAAGGCACTTCAATTGGCGTATAAATACATCGCCACGATTAAGTGGCAATTATTTATATAACTTCCTATACCTTAAGGAACATACTCGTATATGTTTTTTGTCGAAAAATGGCCATGCCTATTGAAATCAACAATCATTTAAATTTATTTGACTACATGCATAATTAATACTGACAATTTGCTATGCTAAATTAAATAAATGTATACTGATGATAAATGTACATACATATAAGGCAGTATATGTATGTATGTGTCCTTTAAAATTTATTCATGAGTGTTATGTGGAGCATCGCTAGCTCACTATTCATACGTAGCATATTTTCAGGCACAATTACATATAAAGCTGATGAAATACCAATAAATTTAACAGGAAGATGAGAAAACGATGCTTTATGTAAAAAAAATTACGCATACGCCAGGGCGAATGGTTTAAGTTAGGAATATTAATTGTATGTATGTAAGTATTACTACTCGTCATACTTGATACGAAGTTTTGCGGCGAATAAACTCAATGAAATAATACACATAGATAATTGATGCCTTCGCTTCCATTGATTTTCCTTGTTTCTTGTTCGAGAAGAGATAAAATCGGTTGTTCGAATTCGAAAAGACTAACTTTATGCAACAAGTTTATTCAATTACGCCATTTGATCACATAATCTCATCGCAATGCACTATCGCATCACAAAGTCGAATCACATCAGCACATCACATCACATCATCATATTTTTACATCACAACACATATCATCATCACTTCATCACACCAAATTAAATCATCACATCAACACATCACATCAACACATCACATCAACACATCACATCAATACTTTATATCAACACTTCATATCAGCCCATCACATTAATGCATCGCATCCCATCATCATATCACTAGATCACTTCACGACATCACATGACATTAAGCTTTCACATCATATCGTCACATTATATCGTCATATCAAATCGTCCCATCATATTTCACTTCACATCATTTCGCGTCAAATCATCAGATCTTATCACGTCACACCAGCGCATCACATCAACGCAACTTGTCAAATAGTCGTACGAGTATATAACTTCATCGCTCATCATACGTAATATAAGATGACATAACTTAACATAGCACAACAAAAATAAGAAAAATGTTACTTAAAATAACATAACTTAACTAATCAATACGTAACATAAAATAACATAACTTAACATAGCACAGCAAACATAACAAAAATTTAACACAAAATAAAAAAACTAAATATCTTCACAATCTACAATTTTTCTCGCTTTAAACAAACAATCTATGTGCTCACATATACATATATTTGTACTTGTTATTTATTTTTTACATAAAATCTTTCAATGTACTCCAATCCCGTTTTGCATTAGCTGCTTTGCTTTGCTTAACTGAAACAGAGAAAATGTTGCATAAAATCAGCATAGCAGTGTTTTGCGTAATCCCCCACTGACAACGCCTATAAGCAAGAAAGGAACTTTGAAAGCCGTTGATGTGGAAAAAATATTCCAACGCACACGACGTATACGCAACCTCGAATCAGCTGACCATTCCTGCCTTCATGACCAAACATTGCCCGCCCTTTTATGTCATATTTGCATCAATGCTGCCTTAATTCGCTTATAATTTGTATCTTTTGTTTGGTACTTCATTTGTGGCGCTTTCTTTCTTCTTTGCATTTCTCGTTACGCTTCACGCCCTCAAGTAAATATTATCTGCTTAAATATAGCACTTAATTTATTTAAATACGCGCCACATTCACGCGATAATCCCATTAGCATAGCGGTCACATCCACTGCAAACACACCGCCTTTATATCTCAACCATCTTTTCACACACTTTAAAGAAGTTTCAAGCGCAAAATTTTGTTCGTCACCGCGTGAGCGACCGCGCATTAACCAAACAAATCTACCAACTTGCAAGCGTCCGTTCGACAGAATAGAGCTCTGGCGCCACAATGACAGAAAACAAACAGGCAGGCAACAATAATTACAAGACAAGTATGAAAGGCGAAAATTGGCTGCGTTGAAAACTTTCAGAAATTAACAAAAACTTCTGATACCTTTTATGGTGAAAATTTTGCACAGTCGCACCTATAATAACTTGTCCTTTCTCCTTAAATCCTCTGCTGACGTGAATTTTCAACGGTGCTTGCCACGTACGTAAATCGTTTTCGCTACGCACACTCATTCGCCTTTTATGTTGCCTGTTGCGTAAATCCAACACGAAAAGGGTTTATACTCTCACAGCATAAAGGGAATTAACATCTGAATGTTTTTTTTTTTATTATTTTGCTTTTACATTCGGTCCTTTCCATCCGCAATTAACATATTTAGTTTACTTTAATCCTTTCACAGCTCCGTGCGGGGTCACCAAAAATAGTGCCAATTATAGCGGCATTATAATTTATTCAACGATTTGCTTTATTGTCAAATACAAAATATCAAGCAACTGCTACAGGATTTCCTTGAAGTAGGTGCCTGAATAAGGAGCGGGGTGGTTGCCACGTTTTGCAATTGCTTTGTGAAGCCAGAGTTTTGGTTTAAAATATGGAAATAGTTTTTTTTTTTTTTAATTAATTGCTCAGTGAATATTTGCGATTTCAGCAGCGGTGTCAGTTGAAGTGTTAAAAATGGGTCATAAATATTAATAAGAAATACTTATTTTTTCAACATCTTGCTTATATCGCAAGTGCATCGAAGAATTTCAAATAAAAAGAAAATTAAAACTTGTCAACGACATATTTCAATTTATTCTGAGCATCAAAACTGGTTCTCTTTCGCCAACTTCCTTTAAAATAAATTATAAACATGATTTTTTTTTTTAAATAAAAGGCACGTATATCTTTTACAGTTTATAGTATACGTTATGAATTATTTTTTATATTCACGATAAGCATTAATTTTTCTTTGCACATTTGTCTACTGACTCTTTATTAGAAAGTAATTTCTTCCATTAGGAGGCTAATCCCTCAGCGACAATTTTGTTGCGATACTGATTTTGATAAACTTTGTACTTACAAAGCCATTTTCTTCCCCACTGATATAATAACGTTTCTGAATCTTAAGACCTTAATATCTACTGTGGCATCAAATTTAGTTTAACAACTAATATTAATTAAATTTTTCTACTTTGCACAGCGGAATGCTTTTATTGCCTGCTAATTCATCAGTCTTATACAAATAATAAAATTAAAATAAAAATCTATTATATAATTTTGGCGCTTACACTATATAGCTCAGTGTTTGGCCGAGCTTCTCCTACCATTTGTGGTGTGTGTCTTTATATTTTACTACAAATGGAATTTTGTGCCGACTCCGAACGGCAGATGTATTTAGTGAGAAGCCTTTTCATGGCAGAAATACCCTCGGAGGTTTGCCAATGCCTGCCAAAGGGTGACCGCTATTAGAAAACACTTTTTCTATGATGAAAATTTTGATGCCCTGACTGAGATTCGAACCTCGAACTCACCGGCATATCGAGTTATATTACGTACCGCTAACAACTCGACCACAGCGGCCACGAAAAAAACTCTCTTACAGTTATAAAAAATAAACCATCCTCAATAGCATAAGAATTAATTTAAATACATTTACAGTCAATTTTTAACAAGTTTTCATCAAAGTTTCAAAATTTAAAAAATAAATTACATTTTTAAAGTATACAGCTTTATGTAAAATAAAGTGCAAATTTGAAGCGGTTTCAAATTATCGTTTGTTTTTAACAATTAAGTCATTGATGCTCTATTACAGCCTTTAACTTATAAATTATCTCGATTATGCTTTGCATGTGTGGTGCAAATAAATGGTAATTTATTAACGCAAAATTGCATTTGTACGAACTAAGCAAAGAATTTAAACTTTTACGTTTTTTTAATTATTAGAAATTTTGTATAATATATAAATTTTAGGTTTATATTAAATTTTTTTAAAGTGAACTTGAGCGCTATAAAAGAATAATTTCTTCGAACGCGCAAAGTTTGACGGAAAATAAATTAATTGTTTTTATAACAAAGATTGGATTAATTTAAAATTATTTGGCACTACTGGAAATCGACATAATAAAATGTTAATCACACCTTTACAAATCCTTTGGTATTTATTTATATCTTTAATCCTTTAAGTAACGCGTTTGAACTAAGTTTTTCAGTTTTCTGCTTGCTGAATCTGCCGTTACACAATCTTTTATTAAAAATATCAAACTTAACGAATTTTTACAAACAGTTTTAACTTTTATGATAAAAACACAATAGCTTCCTTAACTTCACTTTCTAAGTCTCCATGATACTCCATGTGTCGTGTTGTTTCTATGATAAAGATTTTTAAATTTTTTACAAACGACAGCAAACTGGTGAAAAAGGGGTTAACCCTTATGAAAATGGATCTAAGGATTTTTAAAGTAATCCATTACATTCTCAAATCCCGGTATTGTAATTTTGCAAGGAACCTTCAAATCTTCTTTGTTCTTTAAAAAAGTCGATTTTATTTTTAATTATATAAATTCCCATTCCAATAGCAACTTACAGGTAGTTAAATTCAAGTTTCATAATAACCACATACACCGAGAAATAAACGAGCAGAAAAACGGAAAACTTATGCAAAATGGAAGATTGTAACGACAAAATCAAAGCGAACCAAAACCAGACAACGCAAAAAAACCGCGCACAACAAAAAACTTTAATAAGTCTACAACTAGTTTTTCTAACCAAAAAGAACCTGACCAGCTGCTGCAACAACAAATTCACTTTTTTGCTTACGAACATTTGATGAGTTTTTAAACTTTCGAAAATTACTGCAAAAAAAGTTTTACGCGACAGCGTTTGGCGGACTAAGGAAATCAAGCTAAGTTTCATAAAAGTTTTTAAATCGGCTACTCCTTTAGTTTAATTCTAACCCATTGCCAACAAACACAAAGGGGATAAACTAAGTAAATGTAATGAAGGATCAATATGGAACAGCTGCCATCATTCTCAGCGTATTAGCGTTATTTATGCAGTTGAATTTTGCATTTCACATCAAAGTGTTTGTCATTGCGAACATTTCGAGTTGAATGCATACAGCCACTTAAAGACCGCTAATGTCTGATTCTTTTAATCGGAATTTTTAATCAATGCACTCGTTTGTGTATATTTTATAGCCAACTCGCAACGTCTACAAATAATTGTCCGCTGGATATCAAAGGCAAATTTAGGTTTAATTAATTTAGTTGATAGCTTTATTTTAAATTGTTTGTTTAAGTTAAATTGTTTGTATTTTTTTTGCTTAATAACAAAGCCTTTCTTGTATGCATAATGTCAGTAATAATGTCAGATTCTCTTTTTATGCAAGTATCTTTCTCCCTGAAACTCACATAGCAGCATTAGTTGGCCTAAAACCAAAATGGTGAGCTCTCAGTTAACTACATCGCCTCGTTTGTGTGGCCATTACCTATGCGATACGCACATACAATTGATGCACTTGGCATAATCACAGGCATCCCACCACTGGCTATAGTCATCGGAAAGAAGGCTCATCGGAGCGCGCTGAGACTGCCGAATCTTAGAAGCCTGAAAAGTGGAGACTTCAGAGAGCATTTGTGTGTATTCAACCTGATCCAGTTTTCAATCCTGATACAGTTATCAAATCACAGAATCTATCCACAACTATACTTTACCAAGACTTCTGAGGTTATAATACATACCTGAAAGGGACACCTGTAAGGCGATAGTGATAGCAATCAACAAAGAATCGAGTTGTGCACTCACTAATGTCTTCGCAGAAGGACTAATGGGCCACAATTAACATCATGTCAGACAGCCAGGCAGCCGTAAGGGCACTAGACTCAATCAAGACGGTGATAGACAGTTGCACAACGGTACTGGACTTATTAGGAACCATTAACAGCGTTACTCTGCGGTGTGTTTCGTCCGGGTCACGAGGGCATGGAGTTTTTAAGGCACTCAGCCGTTCTGTGATCCTTCCAAGGGATACACGGCAGAGCTGCTAAGAAAGGGGGAGGACTCAAGAATATCAGCCCAATGGCGATCGCCAAAGGGTAATACACAATCCAAGTGGTTCATCCAGGCTCTATCCAGAATATAGACAACGACAACCTCCTAAGTGCTTAATTTCATAAAAAGCCTTAGGACGGAGTGACAACTTAAAGGGTCAGCACAATATGTATTATTAATCTCCCTGTAGGGGCATTTCATATCAAGCGGACAGGAAAAAAAAATGATGCTTTGGAATTCGTTCATATATTGGGTAATTGTACTTGTACTAGGTATGAAAGTGTACAAACAATCTTATTTTTATATGATGGTTATTTGTCGAGTTATGAGCTTCTAAAGAATAGTAAAAACAAAAATTATGTTTTTTTAGATAATTTTTTCGTACTGAACAATTTTTTTTTAAATATGAAACTTCTCGATTTGTATAGAAAATTTCCTGCGTTTTTAAAAAATTAAATCAATTTGCAAAAAAAAATTTTTATTTTCTTTAAATTTATTTATTTTAAAATATAGCCTCATGTTTTAGAAGTTTAAGAGTGGAATCTCTATCAGTTAGGGGGTATGTGAATTTGTGCACATACACCTCGCGCTGAGTATGACGCTAGGCGCTTGGTTGTAACCTTCGGTTCATGTGAAAAAGACATATTTAGTAAAACCAGTATGAAATTTTAATGAAAATATAACAAATTACAATAGTAGTAAACTCAGAACATATTTACTTTATAACTTTTATAATTTTACATTGGGAATCTATGCTAGAACTCTTTCTTTTTACAAGAAGGCCTTCGGTTGTTGGAAGAAAGGCATGCAAATTTTTAGTTCCTGGAATGGCAATTGCAGAATTAAATCTGGGTTGTCATTAGCCACACATGTTTCATGCGTATTTTAGTTTTTCAGTAGAATTTTTTTATCGTTTCACTTTGTTTAATACGGCGGTACGTTCAATCGCTACTTAATCGATTTATCCTCCGCACAGTTTCACATTATCGACTGAAATATTCCACAAATATATAATATTCCATCTTAAAATATGTTTAGAACCGAATATTGTGAAACATTATAATAATGAATTTCCATAATCTTAAAATTTTTTAAAGATGTTTTTATACTTACAGTCGTCATGCCGTGCCATGAGAACAAGGAAAGTAAAAACAAAACGGGCACTTAAAATGCGCTAATCTAAGGACCGGCTATTACACCTGTGATCATTGCGAATCGGACTAAATTTTTTCATTATTATACTCAATTTTTATTTCTTTTAACTCAAATATAAATAAATTGCAGTAATATGCGTTTTTCGAACAATTTTCGTCTTGGCTTCCAACTCAACAAAAGAAATCATAAATGTCGATATTATAACTTTTATTGCGATATCCAAAGTGATTATTCACTGAATATTATGGTTATCTCGAAAACAAAGCCTAGCTCACCACTCCCCAAACTCCCCTACCACAAATTGAGGGACCTACAGTATTGTGCCGACTTCGAACGGCAAGTGTGTTTTATAAGAGCTTCTTTATGGTAGAGATACCCTCGGTAGTTTGCCATTGAGATTCGAACCTCGAATTCAGCGGCATATCGAGTTATAGCACGCAACGCTATCAACTTGACCACAGCGCCTTACAAATATTTCCAGCTTACACGCCAATTTTTTTGACATAACCAAAAAATTTTAAAATGTATACCACATAGCAACCAAAATATTAAATTTTAAAATCATAGCAAAGATTGGGAAGCACTTACTGAGTTCAATTTAGGTACAATGAGTAACTCAACTTTTTTCGAATAAATGATCTTATTATAGAAATGCATTTGCTTTTCACATTTGACCTCTATTTCCACTTTATTTTTTATGAACCTATCAATCAAAGGAGGGAATAAAATAAAAATATTTTCCTGCCTACTGACATATTAACTAACTTAAAAAATGATTCGCAAAATATATATTGGTCGCATATTTAAAAAAAATTTAATAAATTTGCTTTGCATGGAACGCTTAAAATGTTATATTATTAAAAGCTACATATATTTGCATCTAAGATGCAACACCTACGATAATTCAAGGATGTGCATATTTTTAAACATAATTTTTGTTAGGCAAACTGTAAGTATTTACGCAGAGAAGCACCACTTGTGTTAATATGCAGACACGTGTCGAAAATGTATATCCGATTGCAATCATACGCTAGGTATTCTCGATATACGAGATATATAACTTTCAAGCCTTTAAATTATGTAACCACAAACTTTGCCACTCCATCATTAAAGCTTACCCAAACTTCCCGCCAACCCAACCTCTCTTAATACAAACCCAGCTTCCACAATCAACCAAAATATCACGACATTAATAAGTCATCTCATATTTTCTAATAATAAAATCATGCAGCCAAATGAAATTTGTATCGCTTATTGATGACTTCCACGCTCAGCGTTGTGCGTTTACGTCTTGTTTCGCTATTAATATGACAGCGGCGAAAGAAAAAAAATATTATTGAAAACTTTCAACGCTTACAAAACAACAAACAATTACGCTCGAAAAATTCATAAAGAAAGTGCAGATAAGTTCGCAGCGAGGGGAATCGAATAAAGGATGAAAAGGGGCTTCATAGTAAGCGCACAAAAGCTAGAAAGCGCTGCCGGAAGTGGAAGCTTCTTCGATTTATTGTAAATCTCACAAAAGCGCGCAATCAATTTCACCGCTTTATCGCGGCCAACAAGAGTTAACCGACCGCCTCCCACCCTTCCTCATCCAACACGTCTAAAAGCACATAATAGACGCGCAAGATACAGAAGTACAAAAATACAAGCGTTTGGTAAAGGTTACTGTAGCGCGTGTCTTAACATGAAGAGGAAACGGAAATAGAAAGCGATAAATGGAGGACGGAAAGGAGTATAGAAGCATAAAGCGTTGCTGCACCATTGAAGAGTTAAATGTTTGCGGCTGCAGGCGACGACGGCGGCGACTGCGACGACTTATATACACACACATGTACATACATGTGTATATACATATCTACAAGCGTACATACGAACAAGCATAGAATTTTCTTGCAGCGAACGCGAATGCGCGATAATTAATTTCATTTTCAATTGCTTGCGCGTAGCAAAAAGTGTGAGAGGAAAGCACAAATAAAGCAAAGCACGCGCCGAAAGAGTAACAACAGCCATAACACTCAGCAGCAGAAATTTTGCGAACAGATCTATTGCAGCAAATACATACATACATACACACATTAATCTCGCTAAGGCAAACAAATAAAAAAACAAAAATGTTCACTGAGGAAGCCAAACAAATGATGCAGAAAAATGTGAAAAAATTGCAAACTAATAGTTTTGAATTAATCTCGCTCATTATAAAAACGGTATCAATATTTAATGCTTTCACTCCGCATGCCCGGATGTTCGTAAAGCGCATTTTTATTGCAGCTGCAATTCTTACAGCTAGCAGCAAGCTTATTTTGCAGTAATACTTTGGACAGAAGTGAGTGGCTAGGAAAATTAAATGGGAGTGTGGAATAAAAATTTACGAATGTTCAAGCACCCAGAAAATAGTACAAAAAAAATTCTCAAACGATTGAGATTATATTATTTCGTAACCCAGATAGTACCAATGTACTAAATATAGTACGCCTAGATCATGTCGCGTCATGCTCGCATTTGAAATTTCTCGTTAGCGCGCAATGCAACAAAATGTTCATTATGCTTGCAGCAGTCGTTAGACATACATCGCACGTTGGTGGCAGAGTTAAGATTTCGTGTTTTTTCTTGTCGAAGTTTGACAAAATTGCAAAATGCAAAATTTCCATATACGGTTCGAAAGGTAAGGCAATATAAAATATTATATAAGATAAAAATTGAAAATTTTATAGGTAGGTTGAAGAAATATATCCAATATTTCAGTATAATATGAAAAACTTAGGTTTTTTTAAAAAATGTTATCTATTTTGGCTAAACAAACTAGGGTGTACTATATTTAGTACATTGGGACTATATGCGCTGTGTTTGTCATTATTTCATAGGGGTGTTACACTTAACGAAGTACTTGCTATTTTGGAGGATGACGATGATAATGGGAATAGAGTTGAAGACATTTGTATTTTTCCACCAATTAATGCAGCGGATGAATTGACAGATGAAGACTCCGGGGACGAGGACTATCTGCAGATAGATAACCTTCCAGCTTCTCAACTGCGGGCTCCAGCAGAAGTTGAATTTGAAGGAAGAAACGCCGAGCATACTTCATCAGATGATTCCGATGACGACTTGCCATTGAGCGAGCTAGCAAAAAAGCAGAATCTTCGAAAACGTAAGGCAAAAAAACAAAAGAGATATAACTGGGTAAAGGAGGACTTAGAATTTTCTGTTACGGATTTCGAGGGACCTCCATTCTCAATGGAATCGGAAAATCCTCTAGAGCTCTTTTTTAAGTTTTTTGATGATGAAGTAAGAGAGCTAATTCGGACTGAAACTAACAACTATGCCCAACAAAAAAACATCAATGCAAACTTTGAAAAGCGCGAAATTTTAGCATTCATAGGAGTTTTGATATTGAGCGGATACGTATAGGTTCCAAGAAAAAAAATGTACTGGGAACGCGAAAAAGATTGTCACAATGACCTGATCTCAGATGCAATAACCAGAAACCGATTTTATATGATTTTTTCCAATTTTCATGTGTGCAACAATCAACATTTGAATACTGATGACAAGTTTGCAAAGGTAAGGCCTTACGTGACAACTGGCCAGATCGGAAGTTTCACTCACTGAGTGGAACTTATACTCAACCGGAACAATAAGGGAAAATAGACTAAAAGATGCATCTCTGTTGAACTCAAAAATCATGAAAAAGGATGATCGAGGATCCTACGACTACGCAAAAATCTCGGACGAAAATATAATAGCAGTGAAGTGGCATGATAACAATGTAGTTTGCCTTATATCAAACTTTGCTGGAGTACAACCGGTTCATACAGTAAACCGTTACTCACGACGGGAAAAAAAATATTAGGGTGGAGCAACCGTATCTCATAAATATGTACAATGCCAATATGGGTGGAGTAGATCGTTCCGATCAAAATATCAGCCTATATAGAGTTTCAATCAGAGGAAAAAAGTGGTATCATTGTTTATTGACCCACTGTATTGACATGGCTTTGCAAAATGCATGGCAATTGCATCGAAAACAAAATGAAGACATGGACCAGCAGAAATTTAGGAGAGTCATTGCAACTACATTACTGCAGCAAAATCGGAAAGAGCAAACTTACCAAAAAGGACCCAGAGGAAGCTTGGAAGAATCAGTTTTACGCTACGATGGCATGAATCATTTCGTGGTTCACCAGGATAAGCAAACTCGTTGTGGATTTTGTCATGAACGGACCACGACCAGATGCTCAAAATGCGATGTTGGAGTGCATGTAAAGTGTTTTATTTCATTTCATACTAAAAATTAATTTTTTCGTTCACAACGCATATATTCCCAATGTACTAAATATAGTACGGCCTTAAAATCCACTTTCATGAATTAAATGTTTTAAAAAAAGTTTAGACATGTCTTTTTAATCACAATTGAAGTCCAAAAACATAAAAATTATTTTGGTCACCTTCCCGATTTTGCATTGTTAATTATTTGATACAAACCGTTTTCTCAAATTTTGCTTAACCATTTTATTCAATTTGAGAATGGGTTGAGAAGCACTTGAGATAAATCCTCTATTAATTTGTCAAAATGAAAAGTAGATCTTTCATAAACATCATATGCAGCTCAATATAATTATTTCTAATAAAATATCTACATAATATTTTGTTCTACCTTTTTCACGTTTGAAAAATTTCATATTAAAAAAGGGCTTTTTAGTTTGAGAAAACTAACAACGGTTATTTGAGATACATATGAGAATAAACATTTGAGGTTTGAGAAACGGACTGTTTTCAAATACATCTCAAGTTCAGATTTAAGAAAAAAGTTTATTGGTTAAGTACATAAATACAATATATACACACATATGTATATATTTGAAGCTATATTCATCCTGTTCATTCTGCTCATGAATAGAGGTCATGGGAGAGGAAAAGTGTATAACAATGAGGTAAAAAGAACAAACACGTCGTTAATTTGGGTGTGGGGTATTCTGGTGAGCGGAGTTTGTTTAAGGAAAATTCCAGTGTGGGGAGTTTAAGTATGTTGAGCTAAAAATGTATGGTGGGTTTAGTGTGGAAAGGTAAAGCATGGTGAATAAAGGCGAGGTGAGTTTTGGGTGTGATGAATTTGGGTATGGTGAGTTTGGATGTGGTGAGTTTGGAGGTGGTGAGTTTCGATGTTTTCTTCTAAGACGTATGAGTTCGGGTACGATTTACGCCGCATTCGCCAACTTCATTAGGCTTAAAAATTAACTCACGAGTTAAGGAAGCTCAACAATGATAACGAGACAAGCGCCATCAATAGAATCTACATATATACATACGAATATATTTATATTTACATATATGTACATATATACAAATGCAATAAGTTGTTCACCACGTTAATTTGGTTTCTATGGAAGGTACCGGTGGCATTATTACCAGTATAGGCAGAGATGATTTTTGTGCAATATTTTGCACAAACTAAAGGCTTTTTTCTTATTAAGCACAAGTAAAAATTTGACATAAATATATGTAAATATGACTGGCCGCACAGATAGGATTGTCTATGGCACATTTCTAGTGTTTCTAGTTATTTTTAATTTTGAGAACTTTCATTTTGTTACGATTTCTGAAATACAACGAGACTTTTATCATCATATTTATCAACATATTCTGGAATATTTGAGTATTTGTTTTGAGTGATTTCTGTACCGTTAGGGTGGGGACTTATTAAGTACTATTTCAGGGCCCTCTGAAATGTACAAAACAAAAGTATATTTCGCGAATGTTTCAAGATTTTGTCGAGATAATTTCTGGAAACACTTCAAGAAGTGGTTTGACACTAGATCAGTATTGTTTCAAGGTAGTAAAAATAACGTCATGCCATGATTCTGAATAAGTCCGGACCTATTAACAAAAGGTTCCAATTAATTTGCTTTTTTTTCTGCTGCTTTTGTAAGATTGCAGTAACTAAGTAATTTATTTTTGAAAAAAGTAAATATCTAACTTTTAGTTCTCAGTTCTAATTGTATGGCACTATTTGTCTAAGACAACTGCTGGTCGCCTTACAAAATGCCAGCTTAAGTGTTTCCTAATTTCGAGCGTTCAGTAGTTAATTGTCCCTTGGCGTGGGTAAATTCCATTCGCGTGCGAGTTGCAACGAACGACGCTTTTAACACACGTTTCGTACTTCGAGAAATCACTTCCAAATTCTGCGCTTCAACTACGTCCGCTATTGTACTTACCCCTCGACCCTCATAAAGCAGACGGATGCTTCGCTTTAAATAGCACTTTTCTTGACAATGCCAACCCACATTTGCACGTCAGTGCAATTCCAGTCATAAAACAATTGCAAGCTCTCTCTCTTGCAGCAAAGTTTGGCTACAATGCAACATTCGAACGATGTGGGTGTTGGACGAATGAAATCTTTTATGATCAAATGAAAAACCCAAATGGACGAAATACTTCACTGGGCAAATGTTGAAATTGAAATTGTAGCTGCGTGCACTAACAAAATACGAGTATGCTTTTGTCATCGTTGCAAGCGTTGCAATATTCTACTTGCCCCACAACACATATTCGCTTGCTGCTTTTCCGGCTTTCAAGACGCCACGCAACCGAACGAAATTGGGATTTATTTGTACAGCGAAAGCAGATTTGTTGCAAAACACAGTGGTGGCATAAACCGAGTGCTTATAAATGTGTAGTCTAAATACGTATGCACAACTGCGTGTCGTTGCAACATTGTTGCACTGCCAGCAAGCAGCATCAATTTCCCTCACTTTGTGTGCTGATGATGGTGCTGCAACAGCCATCGCTCCAGCTGCCAAAGCTCGTTCGACTCTCGTTACCTAAACAGCGCAGGCGATTATTACTCATTGTTGCGTTTCTTGTTACCATTGCGTTTTTACTGTTGTTGTTTTCATTTATTTATTTTCTTATACAAGTTAACATTCATTTTACCCTTGTGGATTTGTGTGTGTGTGTGTGTGTGTGTTTGGGCACGTTTTGCGAAAATTGCAATGGCTATGATTTTATTGGCTACTTTCGTTGGTTTTCATTCCATTGCTGCTGAAATCCGATGCTCGAGTTTAATGCGATTGCATTTATTCGCTTTCTGTTGCCGCGGCATCTGCTGCTTTTCGCTTCCTCTTCTACTTCCTAAGCTATTTTATACAACAAATCGTTCGTTCGTTGTAATTCAATCCGATGTGTAATTAGCAAAAGTAATTTGAAGGATGCCAAAGCAATGCAGTGAAAAATTGTTGCAGAGAAAAATTTTAGCTAAAAATGAAAATAATGAATAGCAATGTATCGAGATATATAAGTATAAGAATGCGAAAAGAAAAGTGGATTGCGCCATTATTGTTTTCATTCAAAATAAAAATGAAAAGTTTTGATCGAATGTTGCAAATGTAAACACAATGCAACATGACAATAGATAGTAATCAATTTGTTTGAAAGCAATTTCGAATTAAAGATGTTTTCCCGAAAGTTAAATTTTGTTTCTACCTGAAAGCTTATTTTACTTAAAGAGCAACATCAGCTTCATTTGTAAACCTTTGCCTTTTTAGGAAATATTAAAAATAAAATTAAATTCACTTATCTTACTTTAAGTCCATATTTATTGGAAAAGGTGAACAAAAAAACAAAAAAGAGTAGACAGGCGTTGCAGCTGCTTTCACTTAATTTAAAAATAACTTATTCCTGATCGCAGATATAACCAAGTTTTTTCGTAATGACAAGTCCACGCGGCACTTAGCTAAAGGGGCTTTATATACTAAAAGTATAACACAAAAAGTTGACAAAATCGGTTTATTTAAATGCAATCTTCGCATACAACCATAATTAACAACACCATGTAAGTTATATTTTTAAAACTGATTTGGAATGTTATAAAAAAGAAGCAAATTAAATTTAAAAAAAAAATCTTATCTTCATTTGTATAGATTATTTGGAATATAGAATTAGGAATTTCATTTAAATTTATTAAAATTTTACTCTAACATCCACGGATTACAGAGACCCGACGATACAGTATTCGTAATTGTTTTCACATCATTTGCGCCGAATTAAAAATGTGTGCTCATTAAAATATGTAAACAAGAAAAAATAGTATTGTTATTTTATTTAAGTAACTAAAAAAGTCTCAGTTATAGTGATTTTCACTTCAATATAAAATATTTTCAGAAGCACCTTTGTATATTCTGAAATTTGGCAATTTATTTAAATCCAATAAAAATTACATACTTATTTAGTTTTATTTGTTCAGTTTGTATACCAATAAAATTTAATACAAATTGAATGAAAACAACTCTATCCCAATACAAAGAAAAATATAAAATAAAACATAAGCTGTTGTCTCTATGTCCATACAAATAACCAAAATCAAAATTTATTTATTCGTTGCTCTGAACAATACAAATTCTTGCCATGAATGTAAAAATGCAACGTAAGTAAAACAAACATATGTACAAATATAAATCTAATGAAATCAATTCAAATATATTAACATTTCAAAAAACACGCACACACACATATCAAAAAAAAAAGAAACAAATCACAAAAATGCTATTCACAGACAATAGATACAAGCGTATAAATATCAAAATTGTAAGTTTTCACATTGTCATATTGTCAAAAGCAAGCCGCAAGCAAAATAACGCCAACACATGCGTGCACACGTATAAACTTATTTAAATATATATGTAGATAGATATATATGTTTATCCGTATCAACGACAAATAACTACAAAAAACAAGAGCACACATTGCGCACTAACAACTCCAACACGCGCCAAAAACGCACGGATATTCAAATTTCAATTCAATTGCGGCGACAGAGGAACTAAAACAACAACAGCAAAAACAGCAAACTCACGCAAAAAAAAAAACAAAAAAATAAAACGAATCATAAGCGTAGGCGACTGGGCGCTTGCCTGGAGGCAACAGCTGTCGAGCTATAGCGCTTTTTTCACTTCTCCAAGATATCGTTTTCGGCATTTCCTGGCACTGTGCACTGCTTTGACAATTTTCGCATTTCTTCATTTTATTTGCGATTTTATTTACTTAAGAATTTATTTGTGGCCACGGTTTGTGTAAATTTATTTTACACGATTTAAAAAAGAGGAGGTTAGCAAATCGGCTTTTCAATGCAATTCAAACAATAATGTTTTGTAAATACTTTAACGAAATTTGGAAAATATTAACTTCTACGGCGCTGAATGCTTCACCAATCGAAAATACCCAAACTTTCCTTCATAAAAATATATACTTAATTACAAACATATTGATGTTATTCCTTTCGGCGCTGAAGTGGTGATATTAAAATTTATAATTTAATCGATTGCAAAATCGCCTCACAAGACTTAAAGTGACAGTTTTTTATATGTAAAAACATTTTACGGCAATAATGTTTCAATTAAAGCGATTTGTATATAAACTTAAAATCTTAAAGTTATAACTGGCAAAAACTAAATCGTTTGTGATATTTTAACAAATTTCGGCAACATTATTTTATTAAAAAAAAATACAACAATCTGCACAAATGTTCTCTTAAATTTCAAACGTGAACAAATTTATGTAACTTTTTTTGTGCTTATTAAGTTTTATAGACCACTGAAGTTTAATTGGATATTGTATGTATATGTTTCAAGTTCGTGCAAAATCAATATAAATTTGAATGAATTTGAGCTGACAGCAATGTAATTTTGCTTTTTGGTGAGCATCATGTCAAATACCATTCTAGCCTAACATATAAGAAAATTGTGTTTCAAATAATATAATTAAGGTTTTTTAGTAATGAGCTTGCATTTTAAAAAAAAAAGTGAAAAGCCACTAAATATTTTACGATTCTTTTTAAGAAGTGCAAATCCGGCATTAAAAAAATTCTAGTGGGCTCAAAGAATTCCTTTTCCGCAACTTAAACCACTTCAAGGAAACCTTTGATAAAAATTACCTAAGCAAACATGAATTACCAGCAATTCACAACCAATACAAACTTATTTTATTCCATGAATTCTAAACCTTGCTTCGATTTCATATGCCGTACACTTTTCCTCACCAACAAGGTTTTCTCTACACATGAACCTCTGTTTTTCTTAAAACTTTTTTACCAGTTTTTATTTTTGAATAGCTCACGTACGCTAATGCGACAAAAACGCCGCATCAAACGTTTGGCAACGTGGCTGTGGAGAGGGAGTAATACTCGTACAAACGATTCAATGCCATTTTCCAAAATACTTGCAAGTGTGAGAAGGCGGAAAGAAAACAAAAAATAAAATAAATAAAAAAATAAATAAAAAAGGAGAAATAAAATAAAATAAATGTGAATTTGGAATTTGATTTTGGGAAAATATGCAAACCAAATATTATTTCTAACAAATACCAATGAAAGCCACTACAACAAAGAGCACAAATACAACAATGGTTAAAATTGTGTGCATGGAATAAGCAAAGAAATTTCGCTTCGTATGTTAAAATGTAGGAGTTTGTGATAAAGGATACAACAATATGGCGGTGTCTTTTTTAATATTTGCTTCAATGTTTGTATAAGTATGTATATGTTATCTTCATATGTTCTGAATTTCTTAACACGTATGAAAAGCTTTAAAAAATTTTATATTGTGACACAACAAAACTACTCAAAAAAATTCTAAAATTTACTTAGCCAAAGAAAAGTTTGTATGTTGGATCGTTTTCACCAGAAGGACTTGATTAAAAGTAAAATGATATACGGTGTGGTTTCCGCTGTCAAAATTTCTCAAGTTTCGTATAAGCTTTTGTAAAGCTAAAAGTTGAAATAAAAAAATGTTGACTCTGTACTTACGACATTTGGCTACTTATAGAATTTAGGTCAGAATTCTTAAGAAATCTCACTATATAATTTAGCGGAAATTCACAATTTTAATAATATAAATGCACTGGTCTTCAATCAATTGAAAAAATATAATCGTGAAATAAAAGAAAGGTAAAAATAATCTTTAATTTATAGTCTCAAACTTGAGACTTGGAATGACAGAATGGCAGCATCACTTTCCATTACTCCTTTTATAAATACCAATACACTTTCCGTCCGATTTTGTGCTCTTGATAAATTATCTAGCGTTGATAAATTATCATGGTGTTGATGAACTTTGGCGCTACATTTTTTTTGCATTAAATTTTAATTAAGAAAAATAAAGATTTTTAATCATTCAAATGCGATTACCTAAACTGAATTTCAAACATTGTTGAAATTTAATAACTCTAAAAAAGAATACTTAGAACTTTAAAAATTTTTTAAGTTTATTTATGATAATCTCGATTATGCGCTTAGTAGAATTGCGCCGAAAAAAATTACAATGATCAACAGTAACTTATCGGTACTTATAACTTGCCATTAATCAACTAAATTCGAAACAATTAAATGACTTTGAAAATCTTTTTAAATACAAATTTTAATTAAAACTGTAGTTGAAAGTTATATCTTCTTCTTTTAGTGGTTATTTGTTAAACTTTTGTTTTATGAAATTTGTTTGATATTTTTGATATGGCAAAAAGTTAATTTAGAGAATTCAATATATTTTAACCGAAAAAAAATACAAAATTTATAAGTGAAATATATTTTTTGGCATATTTGGTGCGGTTATATTTATGAATTCATTTATAGCAAAAACCATTATGAATTTGATTGAATTCTCTATGAAAGGCAGTTATTCGTTGGTATTACTAAGAAAGGCCTTAAATATCTTAACTTAAAACCTCATCATTGGTGCTTCAAAACTAACTCCGAAGAAATTTTGACTTCGAAAATAAAATCAAAAAAAATAAATAAATCCTTGAAACTATGCAACGGTTTTTGGCTGATCTTCACCTGAATAAACGAAGTGGATTTCATACAGCATCAATTAACATTCGTAAATATTTATAGTATTTATGCGCAGTATTTCACTTTATATCGTATGTTGTTACATACAAACCCATGCATAACATACATGCGTATACAAAAAAAAAAATATTCATATATGTACATATTGTTTGTATCTATTCGCATTTTATCCTCCACAAAACTGTCACTTGCTATGCTCATGTTGGCGTTTGGTCGGCGAATCACTTAGCACTGAACAAGGCTATCTTTAGCTGTTTGTTATTTGTTGAATTTATTTGTGTACTCAAGAAAAGAAACCAGCCAGAAATCGTTTGGATTGTGGGAGTTCTTGTTTTCACTAGCGGTTGACAATTGCCAACGTTGCTTCGTTGTCAGTTTACCAAAGCGTGGTAAGCATACAATTCCACGGACAGACACTAACACATACACAGACACAAGCAAATAAGCTCTTGTATAATTTGGCAGACACTTTTAGGAATGAACGCCCACATACACACACAAACACACGCACAACCAAACGAGCAAATGGCACAGCGGCAGGCGTGGATTATTTAATTTTAAATTAGAATTTCAATTGTGTTATTTTTATTTATTGTTAGTCTGTAACGGGTTTTTTGCGCTTTTCTACATTTTTTTTAAACTGCGCTTATCTGCATGAATTAAACAAAAAAATTTTAATTGTCCAGAAGCTTAATGACAACAGCTAACTCTTGCGCTGAAATGGCAATATCTCGTTAGGGGCAGCCACAAGTTCTCTTACAAAGCATTGTTTGCATTGATTGCTAAGCGAAAATTGTCTAAACAAATTTCAACTGTTACATCGCTGATTGTTTTGATGTTTCCTTTTGCGAGATATTTATGGAAAATTCGACGGCAATACAAATAAATAATCAGCTGATTAATGTGTGAGTGTGTTCTTGCATTAATGCCATTGCGGAAGAATTTAAACTAAGTGAAGGGGAGAAGTTTTTAGACGTCAAATAGTTGTGAGTCCAGACCAAAGTAAAATTGCATTCTTGTACTTTTTCTATATGGTATTATTTGATAAAATTGTCTTTAATAAGTCGACAAAATTTATATTTCATTTGACATGTTACAAATTGAATAAACATTCTTAAAATTATTATTTTCAAGTTTTTCTTGTCATCCATGCGAATGCAGTGAGAATAAAATTTACAAAACTCATTTTAAACTGCTGCAGCGCAATAAGCTAAGCTGTAAATTTTATATAAATAAACTAACATACGATTGCATATAGAGGCAAAATTTATCAACACAATTTTTGGCTGCTATGCTTTATTGACTCTGCACCCAGTAGAAAATCTCTTAAGAGTGCATTCATTTACTAGACACTTATGATACTGGCACTTTTGGAATGAGTGAGTTAGTGACTAAATTCACTAGAGACTCATACAATATTAAACCGAAAGGCGCATACTTATGTAAACATACTAAAAAAAATGTTAAAATAATTATTCAAATAGTTTTTTTAGGGCAAAATAACACTTTGGAATAAAGTGAGTGTTTTATTCTCGAAGATGAGCAAAAGCATTAAAAATTCTCAATAGAAAAAATTTTTAATTCCCTACAAAAGTCTCTCCCTTTTTTTGCTTCACTTCCTTATATATTTTTTTAACAGTTCGAAGCTTCTACGTAAAGAATAATCTGAAAAGTCTTATATTTTCTTCTAAAACAAAAATAAAATAGCTTAATTGTGCTGTCTTATTCGGCAGTGTTTGAGCTAACTATAAGACACACAGAAAATGGACTTTCAAAGTTTTCTGAACGCTGCGACTTCATTCCTGAGCAAATGGAAAAATTTTCCGCTAAAATATCCTCCAATAGCTTCTTCTCCACTCACATTCCCCAAGGGAAGGCTGAGGCAGTTTGAGATGGAAACGGTTAGTATCTTCAGGGATGGATCGAAGCTGGAGTGAGGGCTTTGCCGAGGAATATTCTCTCGAGGACTTTCCATCGGTTACATCTGAAACAATATCACACATTAGGGAATGCTACGCTTGACTATCAGCTTTTTTGGCAACTAAGATTGAAATATTTTGGCTCGCATCTCCTCAATAATTCTGTATTACTATGTACAGTGGATTAAGTTGCATTAGTGGTTGCAATATTGCTTACCTAAGTTACCAATAAATTTCCAAAATAATTTTTAATATTTTAGATACTACTTTAGCGAATGATTTATTAGTTCAGTACTTAAAGATTTCACTGCTTGGTTTTTATACCAATATACACAAACATATTCACACAGATAATATTGATGCATAGTTTGTTTACTGTTAAAAATTCGACACAGCAATTTTTTGCTTGCTAGAATTTTTAACAAACAAAGATAATAAAATTATTTTTAAAATTTTTACCAAATACGATAGAAGCATTGCTGCGCATCAAATGTGCAAATCCAATAACTAAAACAAATAAAAACATACACATAAATAAATAAAGTCAGATGAACAATTTAGCTATTATTTGTTACAAGATATTTTTGTTTTTGTATAAATATCGAAGAATTAAATTCAATATATCAAAATGACAGAAGCTATTTTTAGAAAGCATCTTGTTAACTTGAATCAAAGCATGAAAAAGGAATTAAAGAAATATTAATTTTTTTTTAAATAAACAACGACTGGAAAGGCATACATTATTTTGGAAAAAGAATAACTAAAATAAATACCTGATCGCATGTACAAAACTACTATTTGCAGCTGAGTAAATGGCCGAAATAAATTTCTTGTTTACCAAGGACTGAGAAAGCGTTCCGAATTCGGTTTAGTTCTGTACGAAATCAAAAAGACATATCAATAACGTTCTCGCAAATTAACTAAAAGGTAAGAAAAGTATTAAGAACAAAATCAACTGAAACAAATTTAGCACAAAAAATTTGAACAAAATTGCCAGAAACAACCTCAAAACATACGAAAAGAGAACGAAACTTTCAAAGCACGTTTTCAACAAAAATGAGAAGGAAACTTTTAAGAACGTTTCCAATTAAAAGCAAAGTATCAATAACATTTTCAGTGAGTATCAATTAAGTACAAATCAATGGAAATCTTTCTATCAGTGTAAAGTTATTTGATGTTAGTTTAATTTGAACTTACGTGAATTGTTTGATGGACCGTAAGAAAGGAACCAATGTCGCATAAGAGCCCTTTAAGAGAAAACAGACATAAGCAATCTTGGAAAACATTAAAGCGATATCTAGCAACTTATAGGGATTCCCATTTTAATGCAGAAACTGCCAAAAAAAATAACCACTCAATGCATGTACATCTCAGTCAAGAAGGAAGGATGTTTTTGATTGTGTAATTATAGATATAGGAATAATAAATTAAAATTTATACAACAATTTTCTAACTTTAGATGAAGAATATATTCTGAACATTAAACAGAAATTGTGAATAAGGAAATAATTTGTATTCCTCAATTAAGTAATAGAAATAGACATTTTTATTCATCGCATTAAAAATTTAAATAAATGTTTGTTTATTTTTCTGTTGGCCTAAAATTGTAAAATTTAAATAAATGATTGAAAATATATTCTCGTTGTACGTAATTTCATAAATTAGTCTTCTCGTAATCGCTATATAATTTTAATGGAATAGATCTTATTGTTGATACATGTACATGTACAAAGGGTTTACAGTTAATTACATCAAGGAATTACGGCGAATTTAGTTGAAATAAAATTCTATCGATCAAACGACAATGGACAAGGAAAATTTCGACTTAGTACATACAAACTTTTACTATTTTAAATTTTCAGGTCTTTCATTAATTTGTTCACTTCTTTTCATTAAATTATCTTCAATTATCGTCGCATTTTATGAACGAACCCTTGAAATTAAAGTCGGACCACAATCACTTTTGCCACTTTATTCGTCGTTAATTTTAATACAACTGAGAGTAATCAAAGTTAAGTGTTCAGCATCAACTGGAAATCTCCACGAAACCACATTTTTTTTTCGGTTTATAGAGCAGCAACAAAGAGGCAGATACTAACAAAAGCTGGGTAAGCGCAAGAAAAAAAAAGCAAAAAATCATTGTCCTTGACACAGAATTCACATAAATTTACAAAGTTAATATAAAAATGCTGACAGACTTTACAAAATACGGGCCTGCGCGCGTTCGTATGTGTGTATATACATATATTTGTGTGTTTGTATGTGTGTATACACACACACACACATGTTCGTCTATAGCGCTCGATTCCATGCACTGCAAATTGAGTTTTCGCACAATGCCCAGCCGAACTGGATGAAAACTGAAACGGAAAATATTCAATTAAAGGCGACAAGTTGGTATATACATATGTATGTAAAGATGTGTGTATTTGTGTCGATGTGTTTATATTTGAGTGTATGTATGCATGCGAGATATTGTATATGTATATGTAAGTATGTATTTAAGGTGTCTCACACGAAACAAAATCCACTTCCAAGCAAATCCAAAAATGTGGAATTCTATGAGTGTAATCAAAATAGTTCAACTCAAGTTATTTACATATTTCAAATTTTATTTTCCGTAAATATGTTTTATAAGTAACATGAAAGAGCATATGAACCGAGGCGTATTCATAAAACGTGATAGCGAATTGGGTTTTGTGTATGGCTTGCGACAACATATTTGTACAATAATTTGGCATTTAATGCTCTTAAAAGCAAAAATAAAATCATATTATGATGAAACCTTAGTAACATGTAAAATGGTACTCGAGTTTAATTTATTTATTATAAAATAATTGAAAATTTTAACAAAAACTTCATCAGAGGCATTCATGCTATTACAATCATGCAATTTCAAAAATAGAGTTTTTTTTTAGATTTTCATATAAATTGAGTAAATTGTAGAAAAATTCATACAATATGAAGGAACTCCCGGAAATGAAGATTTTTTTTTTTAGTTATGCAACTTCAAAAATTTAAGGTGTCTCGGCGCAAGCCATTGTTTATCATTTCATAGCTCGCAAAATATTTTCGAGTACATTTTTACAGACAAGAATCAGAGAATTATACATTTTTTTTTATAACTAACAATTTTATTGAGCACGAGGCCAGTTTATGGAAGATTTTATGTGAAAAACCACAACAGTTTTTAATGGTAGAAGTTACGGTACTATTTCGGAAAACACCACATTTCCTCATCAGACTTATTTTTATAATTGTTTACTTTTATTTAATAAATTATAAGTTTGTTCTTCACCATCATATAATTGTAGTTTTGAAAAAAAAAAATTGTCAAAAAACAGTTATAACTAGTAGATACTTGAAACTTGCACTTTCTTAGACGAAAATTGAATTAGCCAAAAACCTACTTACTCAAAATGACTTCGAATAGTTTTTTTTATAAGTTCGCAATTCTGATGAAGTTTTGTTAAATTATTATTAATTTTGTATTAAATATATAAAATAATTATCCTAAACCCCGCGGCTGCGTTCGCGTGAAAATTGGGAATGGCATGATATCTGTATTGCTTTGTTGTCAAGGATATCATTATTCACGATAATAATAAAATGGAATAGTTAAATTGGCAATCGACTTTTTTTTTATTGACTTTGTAAATCACTAATGATGTAACAACATTTCATAAATATATTATCTGCATAATACTATTTCGTATATCGTTACATTATTCTAATTGAAATGAAATAATCATAACTATTATCTTCCATAGACTTTTATTTCATTTTAATGCACTTTGGTAAACAACTTTATTTGTTGTATTATTTTTAGCATGAATATATAAATTTCCTTGTTTGCCCACCCTTGAGCAAGCGACGTTTAACTGACAGCCCTTGCGATTTGTTAATGGTCATTGCAAAAGCTAGGCGAACCGAAAACTGAAGTCTTTTAAATTCAACAGGTATGCCGGAAGGAATGAAAGGAATGTGAGGTATGAAGACATCTTCACCTGCCGATGTGCCAGACAAAATCGTTGCTTCAATGATGTTATAATGTAAATTTTTGACGGTCAGTCGAGTTCCATTGCACAATTTAGGTGATCTCAAATTTCTTAACATTATTATTGCTGATCCAACTTTCACGGACATAACGAAAAAGAGTTTCCTTTTTTTATATATAGATTAGTTTTGTTAGAGAATGAACTTTATTTTAAATGAAAAATAATTAGAAATTATATAAATTGTAAAAATGTGTCAATATATGAAAGTGCTATAATTGTTTCGCTGACTGTAAATAATCGGCATTTTTCAGTCATCTATTACAAACCTTTAAAGATAAGTTTCATATCAAAAAAAGAAGACCTTTAAAAGTTGTAATCATGTTAAAATGTTGATCGAATCGACCGAATAACAGAAACAGAAATGGTCCGTAAGGACTAACTAAATTTAAAAAAATATTTTCCAGTCTTGCTTAATATAATAAAAATTAGATATATAACCGCCTAGGGGTTTTAGCATAGCACAATAGCTAGTTCGGGCGCCAATTGGAGTTACCAAGCCCTTTACGACTTGGTCTTTTCAGCGTAAATAGATAGAACGAGTATAAGAAGTTTTGCAGACTTACATATATAAATATATATGTATATTTATGGAAACATCTGTTCATATTTGTAATCAAGCCAAAAGCTGTCAGAAGCAAAAGCAATTTTTGAATGATTTATTTGACGATCCTTTTAATGCAAACTGTTTAAAACCTTAATCGAATTTCAATTAATCGGAAAAAATAAATATAGCAATACTGTTGTCAAAAAATTAAGAAGTAATGAAACTTTGTTTAAAAGATTTTCTACCCGTTTCCTAAAAAGAATTGCGAAGCTTTTCTGTTTAATAAAAATAAATTTCAAAAATATGTTGATATGAAAAACATATCGTAGTAAACACTTTTGAACATAGCAATATATTAAAAGTTGACTCCCTTTAAGAAAAATATTTAAAAATGAAATAAAATTTGTAGCATTTAATGAAATTAATTGTTTTTAAAGCTTAATATTAAACTGATATTGAGCAGATCCGCGGTTGAAAACTAGTTACTAAAAATATTTATGGAAATCCACAAAGTGCTTGCTTGTAAAGATTTGTGATATATATTTTGTATTAGAACATGAAATATTCAATTAGTTTGCGGCAGTTTGCCTATCAGTGGAGTTGATCTCTTACATCTCAAGTGGACTTTTGGGGATAAACGCGCTTCAAAATTTAATAAGAATTTATTCAAATATTCGCTCTCAACCATACACAAATCAAAATAAATTACTTAATAGGCATTTATATAAATTATATTGCCACATATTCCCATGCCAATAATAATACTTGTGCAAAACGAAGCGTAACAATGAGAAATTTTTTATTAGATTTGCTTTACCTTTTTTAAAATTGATTTCAATATTAAACGCCAAATAAAACGATAAACCAGCAGACATAAAATTACTTAGGTAAAAGTTCATACAATGCGATAAAATGAAAGAAACTTACAATTTTGATTTTAAAACTCCCAATTTCTTTGAACTGCTTTTGACAGCGTTATTTCATCAATATGATTACGCATCGCTGCACCGCCGAGGCGCTACATTTTCAGCTCATAACTGCAAGCTATAACCCACATATGTATGTATGTATGTATGTATGCATGTATGTACTCATATGCTTATGCTATGCCTGTGTGCCGCCATTTCCATCAGATATTGAATATCAGTTTCCTTGACATTAACCTGAAACGATTACAATCAGAGCGTGTAGCTCAAATTTTCGATTTATCATCGTTCAATGAATGCATACATACGCCATACACACACACACACTCTTGTAGTTAGCAAGTATTTGACCTAATTTTTTTTTTATGTGCGAATACAATTCTTCGCCCAATTTCTTTATGCCCTTTGATTGCTATTTGATGCATGAGAGTGATTGTGCGTAGACAGGTGAATAAATGAGCAAATGTGGAAGAAAAATTTTACTTTTTCAACAGCTGTGCACATTTTAATCTTATTTGAGATATATATATATATTTTTTATTTCAAACGTAAGATAAAAACAGTTTCCAGTTTCACTTTCTTCCCTCCATTTTAATTTATTCAGTTTTATTCTTTTGTATTCATTTGGCGATGATTCTCAGATTTGCTTCTTTCCTGAAAAGAGCATATCATCCGCAATTCAAGCGAAATCAAAGTTAATGGTTAGCGAACGAAATATGTGCACAAAAGGCGGCTGATTGCAAAAAAAAAACAAAATTGGACCAGTAGTGGCAGTGTACCAAACAACAAGCTCGTTTTCATTCTTGCCACCTCCACCGCCGCTCAGGTGTCTTTAAAATCATCAGTGAATTTCTCATCAAATTCAATTTGCCGCTTTTGTTATTTGAATCACTTATTTTTCTGCTGCTTTTCAACTTTTCATAATGCTTCTTTTTCACTTTGCGTACAAACATCTATCTCCGTCTCTATGTTTCTCTCTCTCTCTCTCTATCTGTCACGCTACCCAACTCATTGAACCAAAACGCGCCAAACTGAATTCAAGCATGCGGCATGAACCCACAGCTTCTATTCTATAAAAATGACACGGTCCCCGCACTTCCTACCTGCTTTTAAATGTGCCAAAATTGTCTTCTCTCCTCGGCTACGTCGCGCAGCCTACCAAAACTCGGCCGAATAAACAAGTTTGAATGTGTAAGTACGTCAAGCAAATTAAAAAACTTTTGCGGCATACTTTTGTACTTTCACTTCCTGCATTGATTGATGAAACGATTGGAAAGAAATTATTTTGCCTCACTACCTCTCATAAAAACAAATTGGACGATGTTCGTTGAGAAGATGACACGATTTATTTAATTTTTTTTTCCTTGTTCCATAGCAAGAGCTTTTTAGACTGCAATAAAATTATATGAGCATAAAAAGCACTTTTCAACGGTATTTGCGTGTCAAAAATTGATAATTTTTTTTCTTTTCCATATTTATTTCAACAGCCTTCAAAACTTTATTACTCATGCCAACTCTGAGTTTGTGCGCCGCAAATACGAGTATTCAAAACTTGGCTTCACTGAGTTAAAAAAAAAATGTACAAATATAGAAAAACTTTCGCTTACGTTACTCCTACTACTTCTTTGGTCAAATTGAAATGTTGAGAAATTTTTATCAAGTTCGACTATCAGTAAAAAATCAATTTGACTCACCACAATTGGACTGGTGGTTCTCCAAGTTTCGTTAGCTGCACATTAAAACGATTGAAATTGATAACATCCAGTGGTGTGGAAACATTTGGGTAGATTTCAAATGTTTCTTTATATAACTAATTCAATTTTCTAAAAGCTTTAAATTAAACATTCAAAAATGTTGGTTCTCAGTAAAGTTAAATAGTTCTGTGATGAGCTCGGGGCAGAATAAGAGTGCTGGTTTTCCAAGAGCGTGAAATAAAAACAATAGAAATTCTTTAAAAAAGTGGTTTATCAAAATATTTCCTGGAACACAACTTACCAACGTCTTTCGCCTGTGAGGATCGCTAATAGAAGCGACGATCATCGGCTCTTACACAAACTTCAGAAAGTTAGAAGTTATGAGCATAGCTTCTTGACGAAAGTGATAAGAGTTGCATTGCAAATTATGCTTAACTATTTCTGTTAAGATGTTATTCTTAATCATCTATAAGTAGACCTAAAAATCTTGCTATTTCCTTACGGGTTTAAAAAGGTGGTGTGACCACCCCAACGAAAGTTGATACAGCAACTAAGTGTATTTCGGTGAAAGTCGTTTAAGATATGTTTGTATACCATTGACTGCAGTGGTTGATCTCTGATGATTTAACTACCCACTTGCACTCCATACAAAGTAAAAATAATCGGAATAGTCGGAATTGGTTAAAATTTTAGTCCTAAAACGATAACGTCACGGTCATTTCATAAATGACTTCGACAACAATTTTTTGTATATTTTTTTAGCTACGTAGATAAAATAAAGCATAATTTTGTTGACAAAAACAATTAAACAAAAAGTCATCGCAAAAAAACCCCAATTTTCTGAAATTAAGAAAATACAAACTCAATATAAATTATTTGTATATACTTTGTTGTTATGTATCAGTTTCTGAACTTAAATCCTCAGAGGAGCAACTTTTAACTGATCTAAGTAAATAGTTACATGCTTTAGTTTCTTTTTTTTCAACAATGATGTGTTATTTTGTTTTAAGTGCCTTCGAGATGAAAATAATGGTTCCGACAATAAAATCAAGTAAGCCAATTAATCTTTATCGGTATGTACTCTTGCATATCTCCGAGTATGAGACTGCCGATATTTTTTAAAGTTTTTATGGAAAATCTCTTAAACTTCTTCAGATGGTAAACCTGCCAAAACACCTGAAAACAAATAATTAAAGACGTAATTTAATATCATAGAAAATATGAGCTATTGGTAAATCAAACAACTAGGCATGTTTTACCAACAAAAAATTTCTGAATTAAAAGGTTTTTATTTATTTCCCACACAAGAGAAAAATTGTAAAAATGTTTAATTTTCAATTAGTTTCATCTTTCTGAATGAAAGCTTTCTTAAAACACTTTCTTTTGACACCAATATCGAAATATTTCACAAAACTTGTGTATAATGTATTAAAATTTAACTTTCAGACCAGGTGGCAAACTTCAGTAGAAATACATTTGCACCAAAGCCTTACTAAATTTTTCCATAACATACTTTTGATCTAAAGTTAGATTAGTTTTAAAAAAAGTGAGAGCCGTGATCTCAAAATAATGCACATTGCATAAGCTGAACTCAATTTCAAAAGCCATTACTCCATTCTAAATAACGTCTCTAAATGAAAGAACAATGGAAGAAGAACGTATCTGGTCGTTTTATTTTGGTTCAATAATTAAACATACATATATCTTTGTTTATTCCATCTCCATCTGCAATAGTTTCGAACACTCAAATTCTAAATTTTTCTAATACTTCTTCAGCATACTTTCATGCACTTCTTTAGCTACTCAGTTCCTTTTGCAGGCTTTGGATAGTTTAAAAAAAAACTCAACTAAAAATATTTCGTATTGGATTGTTGAATTTCTATATTAAAAAAGCGTATTGTTAAGAGGTGCAAGATCTACTTAGAATGTAAAATATATATTCACATCCCTTGCAGGTGTGTCCATAGAAAACATATTGGTATATGAACTCCATTTTATGCACAAAATATGACTCGCAGTAGTCAAACGATTCAAAAAATCTGTATCGATTCACTTGAAATTGAAAATTTATAACGTGTTTACGAACAACAATTTTATTAGATGACGTCCCTAATTTAATAATGGATACTGATTTATTTTCATAATTATATTTATCAGACTTCTAACCAGGCAATGGATAGGTTTTAATCCGCTAGGTGGGGCACTTCTGTAGAAAAACATTGCAAGAAAAAAATAATCCGCTAAATGGTGCTGAAGTTGGAATATTCGCAAATCTGCTTATATGGTACGATTAATCAAAAGTTCGCAGATAATACTCTGTAGACGAAAAAAAAACTGGTTGAGTAAGAAATGGATCAGTTAAGAGGCGTTGAAGTCGAAAGCCCTTATTTAGTTAAAATTAAAGAAGGTAATACATATATGGATATAAATATTAAAAAAAAACCTATAATAACTCAGTTTACGCAATAGTGGGAGTATTTGCAGATAAATTAATTTGATATTAGCAGTTTATGCTGCATTTACAGAAAATTCGTATATTAGGTGGCGCTGCTCACGAAAATATATAATGACTTTTTTAATCAGCACGTCTTATGGAATGAAGCCCTATAGTAAGTATGGAGGATTTCCAAACAAATATATGCCAAAATAGAGGAATAAGGATTTATTCCATTGAAATGCTTATTTGTTTGAATAATTGAAAAACATCGTTAAGAAATTGGGATACTCTATCTTTCTTTTGATAATTTTTCAATAAATAATATTGTCTATATATATATATATATATATATATATATAAAAGCATGAGGTCTGAATAATTTTAATTTTTAACTTTACAGAGCAGCAAGCAGTTTTTTTAGTTATCAATTTTCTTCAAACTTCAACTGGTTTCAATTCGTCCTAACTTTAGCTGAAATACACATAAATATTTTGATTATTCAAATGCATCAAAATTCTCCATAATATAAGCACGTAAGTTCGTCACTTTTTAATTTATATGCAGCTGTCTAGGGCATCCTTGGCGTATACGTAACACACTTTTTTGCTAAATTCAAAATCACAACATTCAAATTCCTTCAATGCCCATTACTCGCGGGGCAGATATTTTCAAGCTGCGGCACATTTCAAAAAGCCACAAATAAATGAGTGAAGTTTAAGTGCTTCAAAACGTAAATATTTTGTACACAAACGCGCGTATGTACGTACATACATATGTGTATACCCGATATGATAGTGAGTTTGACCATCGCGACTGTTGTACTCCAACAGATGCATAGATGCGAACATTTCGATTTATATTGCTGTCGATGATATTCGGCACATTTGCTATGTTTCCCCTCTGTATAACTCGTTTGTGTGTGTGTGAGTGTGTATTCGTGGAAATATGCGTTATAGCGTTCAGTGTCCATGGCATTGCTGCTTCGCTAATGGTTACGAGTTGATCACTAACAATGAAATATTAAATGTCATAAGTCATGGTTCGGTGAGTAAAGTGTTGCTAACGCAGCAATTCGGTGAAATCAGGTGGACAAAGGTTTTCGTATGTAGGTACAAGAGCCGAAAAATTATTCAAATTGGCAGTTAATTTTGGAACAGGCGCCGATCGTAGGAATATATAGATATGGATTAACTATGTATTTTAAAGTAACATATATAAATTTAATTAATTTTATTATAATATTTTTGTTTCTTTAAAATACTCAAATGTTGGAAATGTAAGTGTCTATTCAACGAAGGAAATTGAAAGTAGTTTTAACAGAAAATTAAATCCAATATAGTTATTTCTAAAACAAAATAATTAGTCATTTAAAACATTCGGCAGCGAGGAGTAGTAATGCTGACTAGTATTTATGCGTCAACTACTTAGTTAATACAAATATTAATAAGTATAAGTATCAACAATGAGTCAATAACAGTCGTATATTACACTATATTAAGGCCTAAACTAAGAATTATAAAATAGAGTTTTGCGTTATGTTTTTTAAAACTTTTTATTCTACGACCGTAGCCAAACTAGGGCAGTTTTTAAAGTAATTTATGTTGAATTGAATTGAATTGAATATTTGTAGAGTTGCTCCTTGTTTAGAATATTGAGGCATCTTTAAATATGATTTGTCTAACGCCTTGGTAAAATCAATAAAAAGCGCCGACTTCTAAATGTATTCCTACAGGGTTTCCATTTATTTTTCAGGCAAAATTTCCAACAAGTTGAGTAATTTTTTTTTCTCTTTCAATATTATGACCGATTAAATTATACTTTTCTGAAAATATTGTCGTTTTTTTGCGGATAATGCCTTTTACAGCCGTGCTCCCAGTTTCACATTTCAATTCCACAATGTGATTTAAAAAATTTCCTGTGAAAGAGAATAAGAGTGCTCCCAATTTCACAAATTTCTTCGCATATCAGGTCATCCCTGTCACACATAGCGGTTATCGTTGTGGTAATTCACAAACAGCTGTGGTTGAAATTTCCCTTTCGGATTCAGCTCTGTATGCTTTTTTGAGCAGTCATCAGCAAAACACTTAAAAATAAGCATATTTCCATGAATAACTACTACAGAATTGTCATAAATGGCTTCTACCAACATCAAAGAATATTTCAAAAATTATTTAAATCGAAAATAATTAATGTTTTTGTCATTTACTTTTCATTTCACATACAACCAAGCATTCGGATTCAATTCACAAAAATGTTTGTAATTGTGAAATTGGGAGCACCAAACATGTGATTTCAAACCGAATCCACAGGGAAATTGGGAGCACGCACGGCTCTTTTAAACTATTTTCAAAAACAAAAAAAAATTGCTAAGGAGCATTAATTTGAGTAGAAAGATCTGACTTTTGAAGATTTGGGTACGCTCTCGCAGGGTATTACAGATATTTTTTTAAATGTTTTATAAATCGATGGTTAACACTCTTTTTATATATTATTCTGCAGTATTGAAGAAAGTTATTGAAAGTTACTATCCAATAACAATATCCGATTTATCTCTAAGCATTGACAGAAAAGTTAAATAAACTTGAGAAATTTTTTCGTTAATAATTTTTCCATAAAAGCGGCCTTTAGCTCAAAACACTTATTTGATGACTAAAATTTTAAACTATGCAAATTAAGAAAAAAATATAAATTCACCTTTCATTATTTGAATATTTTATTAATTAAGTAAAAATTAAATTTATGTGTTTTTTTCAGCATGTAAATTTTTTACAATCATAAAATTAATTCATTATTATTGTTTGTTTTTTCGTTGACAATTTTTCCATAAAAATATCCTTTATCTCAAAAACACTTATGTATTTGATGATTTCAATTTTAAACTATGCAAAATTAAAAAAAAAATATGTATTCACATTCCCTTATTTGAATATTTAAATAATAAAATAACAATGAAATTTATTATTTTATTTATTTTGTTTTTTTTTTCTCCATGAACATTTTAACAAGCAAAATATTAATACATTATTGATTTAATTTATAAACGCTATGAAAAAGTTATAAATTTTGCAAAAAAATTGTATTTAATTTAAATAAAAAATGGGTATTTTCAGTTGGAATTAGATAACTTCAAGAAAAAACTCAACTGCCTTAGTGAAAAGGCAATTTTGGTGCCAATCAACAATGTTAATCTATTTTCCCATTTTTATACACTTGGGCAGAAACAAAAAGGCAAGTACATACGATACGAGTACACATTGGATTCATATGAAACAATTTTTTCCGCTACCAATGCCTTGCATGTGTATGAACTACTTTACTTCCATTTTTCCACCACTCTTACTATTAATAAAAAAAACAAGAATATACAATGGAATTAACTTGAGAAGGCATGTGTGCTATTTACATTAGTCAGTTTATGTATTTGCGCAATCCCCTCTCTCTCACACTCTTTGACTTCACAAAAAAGAAAATGTTTCAAAACATCTTCTGTAATCCTTATCACTTTTCATTCGAGTTAAATTTACACATTTGCCATGCTTGCTTAGCTTCGACGGCAATAGATTTCTTCTGGCAACTAAGCAACACCATTGAAGTTTTCCCCGACGAGCAATAAAACCGAGCTCTTACGCTGGCTGCTCTCAACTATACAAAAGAACACGCGCAAAGTCTCATCTTTAAAAAAGTATACTCGTATGTTTGCTGCTCGTTTGAAAGCTTCAAATGCGTGTGTGTGTGTGTGTGTGTGTGTGTGTGTATGTGTAAGAGTATAAGCATGAGCAGATTATAATGTAATCCTAGCACTAGCTGCTGTTAGCAACTTTCAGTTACACACTCCCTTTGTGGATGAGCGACTGAGCTTAAACAAAAAATCGGAAGTTAAATTATGCGTCGTACATACATACGAGGTATGTATATATGTGAATATATTTTTTACTTATTTATTTTTAAATTTTCTACTGTGTGTATACACTTCTTTAAGGCACACGCTTTTGGGTTTTTTTCTAAACCAATAATTTCAACGTCCATTTACTGTCATCGCTTCACCTACACACAAGCTCTACCTGTCTCGAATTGGTTAGCTCTCTATGCTTGCTACCGCTTTTACTTACAGACATACATATGTATATCAGAACATTAGTATGCTTAATATTTCTGATAACTTGCTTTTCATATGACTTTAAAATAGTATAAGAGTATATATATAGATTATAGATTAAACTTCAGAAAGATTGTGTAAACTTAGAAGTTACAGAACTTTGGATATTTTGTTAGAATGGGAAAGAAATGTAGTATTTTAATCAAACTATTGAATTTTATTTTTCGTTTATTTATGATTATGAGAAAGAAACAACAAAACTCCGAGCGGTAGAAGCTATAGTACTATTCCGGAAACCAACACATCTCTTCTTGGCTTACGCGAGCGACGAGCCCACGACTTCAACTTAAGCTCGCAGCTAAACACTCTGTGAAAGTTTACGCTGTCGTTATTTACTTTCTTTTCTGATTTTCTCTTTCTAAATAGAGATTTTTTCGCTTTTATTTGCCTTTAAAAGCAAAGAACGATGTTCGAAATAACTTAGAAAATATATGTTGTCATTTACAAAGGTCTGAGAACAAAAAAGTACGAGCTACATGTATAGCAAATGGAGAAATCTGTGGATACGATGCTCAAAAAGCATTTACTCGTATCTCCGACCAATAAACAGGTATAAATATCAATACAAGTGCTATCTTTAGAAAAAAAATTTAATAAATTGACATAGTAAAATATTTTCCGATTGCAGGTTGGAATGTCAAAATCTTGGAACATACAGTAGCTGCCGTTACAGATTTCGAGCGACATATTGAACTACGTTACAAAATCACCAAATTATATATTGTAACAAGATGAAAGAATATTCGACTGATCCAAGTGAAAGGATGTAGCAGACTTGAAAAGGAGTTCGCACGAACACTTTTGTTGACGGACTATTTAATATGGTTGAACGTTTTAACTATAGGCTTCACTTAAAAAGGAGCATTGTTCTACGAAAAAAATTCAGAACAACGGATTTTTAGAAGAACAAGCACTTAAAATCTTTAAATACACTTAAAATGTCCTTAACGTCGTTCTAACAAGAAGACTACAACGAGCCTCACATCTATATTTGATAAGTTGATCTAAAAATAATTGCAACATAAGAACTCTTGAGTTGTGCACCAAATATAAACATAAAAGGCAATATTGTAAAGTATATCTTAAAAAGAAATGTAAAAAAAATTCAAGGACAAGACTGTGAACGGAAAAAATTTGACACAAGAGATTTTCGCGCTGGTTCTCTACGAAGTACTTTTTCACACTTTTAAAATGGTCAAGAGGAACGCCAAAAGTGGAACAGTTGTTTTAAATTTCAGTTGCAACAATAAAATGGGTAAACAGAAATTGTATTCTTCTTACATATACAAGTTTAATCAACGCCAACGCGTCGTGTACTCAAGTAACAAGTTTGCAAATATTTATTTTAAAGATGCAATTTTTTTCTGTCGTTTTAAATATATAAAATTGTAATTTTTAATAATGTCAAAAATTTCAATACATTAATAATTATTTGTTAAAATTAATTTTTTTTATAAAACCAAAACCAAAAAAAAAAATGTATTCCAATTAAAATATACTCTGTTCACAAATTATAGCACAACCACACATTGACAGATTTGGGCACTATAATTTTCTTTCAATTAATTAAAATTACTTTTTAAGTAAAATATGGTTCATTCTCTAAAAACAGCTTTTAAAACCCTTTTATTAAACTATTCACAATGATTTATTGCAATTTTATAAAAAAAATTAAGTTGTTATAAAAAAGTTTTTATATGTTTTTTGAGTAGGTAAGCAATTTTTTTAATCATTAATTTTTGTCTGAGTAAGTGAAATTTTCAAGAGTCTACAAATTTTAGAAATTTGTTTATTGACATAGAACGTTAAACCGGAACTATTTTTTACATGGAAAAGTTCGAAATTTATGTGAATTTTTAGTTAGCGTTTTCTACATTTTTTATTAAATTTGAAATTTTTTTAAATGATCTTTGTTAGAGCATTGACTATGTTTTATTTGAAAAATAATTTTAAATATTGGGAGGATAAATAAGTTGTTCAGATGTGTCAATATGTCTGTGTTCTACAATTTGTGAACAGAATGTACAAATTATTATTTAATTAACAAAATAGTAATATTTTACAATTTTATTGAGCTCAAGGCCAGTTTATGGAAGATTTTTTTGTGAAAAAACAACAACAGTCCATAAACTAGCCTTGAGCTCAATAAAATTGTAAAATATTAACATTTACTAGGCCAACAGAAAAATTAACAAACATTTATTAACAAAATAGTTGAAAATTTTTCAATTGTTTTTTAAACTTTATTCAATTAAATGAAAACAATGTATTTCGAAAGGTTGTATCTCTATTCAATAGTTGTTTTTTTTTTTGAGTATGTCTAAAATATATTTCACTTTCTACAATTATTTTAGTATTTAATTTTATTGTTGGCAAATGAAAAAAATATGGCAACCTTATAAGAAACATTCTTCTTTCACTACCTATCTGGTATGCTAGGTACAGCCATTAAAATGAAGCACCCTAATGTACATATGTATATAAGTGGATCCTTCATTTATTTTTCCTCATTTCTGTTTGCTCTAGTTTTGCACTTTTTTCTAAGTTTTTTTTTCACTTTTTCATCTTTTCAGTATCCGCTTAAGTTGCGCAAATATTTACTATGCCATTGATTTGGCACTTATATGTCGGCTCAGCGTTCAACTTTTCGCTTACTCATGCGGCGCTGCACCCGCGCCCGCACTCGTGCCAACTCCCACCAAACGCCAAGTTTGTATAAGCGGCTGGCAGAATTTCATTTTTATTCACTATTAAATTCTTTTCATGTGTCTTTTTACTTTGATTTCATTGCCTTCGCTAAACACACACACACACAGTGTCATAAAAAGTGAAATAAATTGGAAAATATCGCATTTCGAACGTAAACTCTTAGAATTTGCAAGAATAAACGCACACATACACACGCGCATGCATACCTACAAAGAGTCGCTGCAACCAAAATTACACAAAACAATCGCACCGCCACGAAACACTACTGGAAGAAGCCCACATAATATTTATTTAATTTTTTTTTTTACTATATACGAGTATGTATTTTGGCTTTACAAATACAATTGCCACTTTAGCTTATGTGTGCGTTTTGTATTGATATTTACGACTGTATTTCTATTTGTATTGAAGCGTTTACGCTGTTGCTTTCAAATACTTATGCGCAAGCAATCAGTTTGTCAGCGTACATACATATAAGCATCGGCATTTCAAGTTTCATTGTAAGGGAAGCACTAAGAGAAAAATTAAGTAGATTTTGCCAATTCGAGTATTTGCAAAACTCATTTGATGTTTTAGATGCAGACCAATCGACAAATGAACACATGCGTATGCACTTATGCTATTATTGTTTAAAAGTTTGTATTTATATATGTACTTAGTAAAAGTTCTCAGAATTTATTTACTTACTAATACTTGTATTTTCCTCTTATTTATTTGCAGGTGAGTTTCCTTTGGTTGAGACAGCTTACGTTGCTAGTTGACTCGTGTGATGGAAAACACAAATTTGGACTTTTGTATTTTAGGAGTTTTACAGCAGAGTGGCATTCCTCAGTAAGCACAATAATAATCCTCCGTTTTGTATGTAATTTTTTTTGCACATGAATCCTTGATATATACTTTGTATTTTAGGCGATTTTGATTTTCAATGAATGCACGCTAAATCAAAAATATATTTAGTTTATTTTAGTCGAGAGAACATACAAATTTTTGCGAGCAAGTAGTAACAGCTACGAGTACAGTAAACAGATTTACCAGAAATACAAATTTAATTTATAATTAAAAAGACGATTTATTTATGTAATATTGTTTTCTTCTTTTCTTGTCCGACAGGGTGAATTGTTGATATTTGTTGGAACGATTTTCCGTCATCCTTTGTCAAGTTTGATTTGGAGACAAACCGGTTTCGGCGTTGTGCCATCTTCAGTGTCAATTTTCCTTCTGTTCAGTTTATGTCTGTTGTTCCTTATTTATTTTGTTTTTTTGGTCAATCGTAAATGTTAACAAATGTTAAGTGTCCTGAGTATAGGTACCTAAAGTCTCGCGCGGTTAGAGTCCAAAAGGCGACAGAACAGGTGGATAGTCATTTTTTAATCTCAAATTGTTTGTCTACATAAATACCACTAAAGTTGAATTGAAGGTAGTGTATTAATCGCATTTTATAATCCAACATCTTAATCTGCTTGTTCAGATTTTCCATAATTTAAGCGTTTAAGCATAAACCAAGAACGCCTTCTAACGCATATTCGCATTAACCTGACCAAAAAAAATTTCAGCTGCAAATATTTTGAGTATAATTTAGACAATAAAGCTTAATGTTTTATTTCCAAAGTATTTGCTTCTAATTATTTCACAAAGAAATATATATTTGATGCATGTTTTGAAAAAAAAAAAAAACTTTTGTGTACAAAGCGTATTTGTGTTCCCAATTAAGGGATTGATAAAAATATCGATCATATTACATACAAGTTTGATAGCGAAATCTATAACTCCACCGGAAATGGCACCGACAGTGGAGTGGCAAAGTTTTTGGATTGAATTGGATTTTAAGTAGTTCCGAAAAGTTCAAGTTTCCCCAGCACTAAGGCAAATTTGCGGTGTTTGATTTATTTGAAAAATTTCAATTTAAAACTAGGTAACAACCCGGTTTTGGAGACTAAAAAAACCGATTAATTCGATATTCGAAAAATCAAGATTTCAAGGCTGGACCATCTATGAAAATTTGAGAAATAAATTCTTAAATAATTTGCAATGACTAAATATCTAGCACATTTCTATTTTTATTATTTCTTACATAAATTCTGGTAAAAATATTGTAAAAGACATCAGTCGGAATCACAATTCGGGCAGATAAAGTAGCTTTTTGTGAGTTTAGCGCACTTCAAATGCACTTTTCTCTTCTCATTAACATTTTCATCTGAAGATGACTGTCTCTGCACTTTTTTGGGTGGGCGACCTCGTTTAGCCGGTGTTTCAGTGGCAGCCTTCCTTGTGATTACTGCTGGCCGTTTAACAGGCGTCTTTTAAGCTTTTCGCTTATCTTGCTTCTCGTGCGATATATCTAAGCTTTCTGGCGAAGTCATTTTCAATGTAGCAGTGAGCGCACTTCCATTTGAAAGTTTTGGGCATCGCTGGTCTACTGCGTGTTTTGATGGAAATGTCACGAAAGTGAAACACTAAATACGTTATTAAAATGCTAGTCCACTTCCTTATAACGTAATTTACCGTTGTCAACGTTTCACGGTATCCAACATTTTTATAGCAACGCTATTTTTCTGCAGAAAAAAAAATCTGGTGGTCCAACCTTGACTACAAAAAATGTCCAACCATTACGACATGCGCCATTATCAAAATGGTCTTTATTATTCATCATTATTCAAACAGCACGTTCCCTGTCGATCGTACTCCTACCAAGAGTTGTAACCTTTAAACAACGCCTGTCAGAGCACATATGTCCTTCTTGTTCTTTTTGAGAAAAAGTTTATATTCTGTCTTATCCGATAATACACTTTGTTTTTATATACGAGTCTATCACAAATGCGATGTACAACATAAACTCGCGCATCACAAAAAGTATGGAAAAAAGGCAAAAATAAAAAAACTGAAACATCAAACACCAGCTTGTCGCAGTTTTATGTTTGACGTCTACTTTATAATGCAATAGAATTATAGAGAACACCGGAATAACCGAAAGACTTGAATTATAATTATTCAATCCCATTCCTATTTCAAAACAACTTACTCAATATATATCCACTAAAGTTTTAAAAACCAACCACAAGGCAAATGGAATTTTTTCAATATTTCAATATCTGTCAATATTGACCTCTTCTACGCATGCTAATAGAATAAATATATTTTAAGTACTAATTATGACTTTGCAATAATGTTTGCCCATATAATCCACTCATTAATTGTCAGTCGGTTGTATTTTAAGCCTACTTAATGACTCTCTATCTCTTTTAATAACAATCGAATTAACTAATCTCTAATTAAAGTAATATTGTGTAGGTAAAAATGTATGCATATACAAGTATGTCTCATATATGTGTATGTGTATGCGTAAATGATAACAAAAACTTAGTCACTTTTATAATGTTTACATTGTATCGCTCACGTGTGAAAAATGTTTATTGTTCAATATTTACACACGCACATGCACACACACACCAGCCCATACTAAATATCAAATATAGAAAAAACTCCACGTGATTTGTGTAAAAACCCTACCGCCACAAATGTCAACACAAAATAATTAAATGAATTTCACATTGCTGTGTGTGCGGCAGAGAAGGGAACTGCAACAGTGCGCACTCATACATTTGGACATTTTTGGCTTTAACGACGTTAAAGAGTACATTTTCTTTTGGAAATTTTGACTATTTTGGTGCTTTTGCAATAACAAACATGAAAATATCTATATTTAAAATAGAAATTTCTGCAAGGAACATTCATTTTTTTTAACATATTTTGGAAAAATCAACAAAGAGATAACCTCGAAAGTATATCAAAGAAAGACTTTGGTTTCGTTTTTGTTCCATTTTCCGTCAAATTTGGTCGGAATCGGAATGAAAGACACTAATATACTATGCATCGAAAGCGAGCATTTATTTTTGGTTTTTAAGTATTGTCTCTGATTCTCCGATAAAAATTGTTGGAATCGAAAAGCAGAAGTGATCTGAAAAAAATTTGCCACACTAAGGGAGCGTACAAAGTAGTACGTAAAACGTGGGATAAATATCAAAAATTAAACAAAAATGTACCGAACACTTACGAAGTATACCGTAAAACTCTATACAATGTGCCAAATATATAAAAACTATAGCGAACAGTACCGAAATTTCTTAGAAAAAATTACTGAAAAGTACCGAGAATGTACCGAAAATGTATCGAAAATGTACCGAAAATGTACAAATTCCAAAAATCATTCTGTGCAACTTATGCATTCTAAATTATGCATAACAGTACCAAAGACGTACGAAAAAGTTTCAAAACTGCACCGAATACTAAAGGAGTGTACCGAAAAAATATATAAATTGTGAAATTAAGTACTAAAATTGATACGGAAAAAAATTATAAAGTACGGAATTATGTATAAAAAGTGTCAAATAAAGTATCGAAATTGTTTCGAAAAAATACCTGAAAAGTACCGAAAATGTGGCGATCTAAACTCAAAATGATCTTAAACAACTTTTGCGCATTAAAATTTATAAATTTTTTTCTACCGCATAATTTTAATGAGCATTCCTTTATTTTACCGTAAATAAAACTCTTTGATCAGCAAATTAAAAAATATTGCGAGCATAAAGGTTTCAAGCTCATTAAATTAAAAAAAAAAAAACTGTTGCTTTTTGCGACTTTTTGTAAGAGTAGGTATGAGCGCGCATATCATAATTAATATTTATGTTATTGGAATCACATTGTTATTTTTTTGGTTATCAAATTAATTTTTAAAAATACATATGTATATATTTTATATTTATGCAAAACTGCATTCAAATGAAAATTTTTATTTTTTTTATTTGTACGAGTTTGTATAATAATTGTTATATTTTTCATATGTTGTTACTCGTATTATAGGTTCCCTAAGCTACTGTCTTCAATTTAAATGAAAAGATAAAAGTCGCAATTTATTCATGTACGCCCCACTGTGCGCCATACGCAACCACAACAAGCACTTAATTAGTTATTGACAATACATTAAGCTTGTGTGAGAGATACTGAAATAGGGGCGTAAATCAATAAACCGTTTACATGCAGTCACATCAATATTAAAGCACAATAAAACCCTACTAACTAATAATTATTATTAAAATAATGATAAACGTTTTAAGTGAGCACACAAAGTTGACGTGTAGGATAGTGAATGCAGGTGTGTGCATCGCAATTTCATATGCAAGAAAAACCAAAAAACTACAGCACATCCATATTAGCTGCCTAAAGTGTACGTATAGGTATGTAAAGTGTGTTTGTTTAGACATGTGCGTTTTAAGAATAAATAAAGCGCATAAAATTGAATGCTATGGCCAAGAACTTAACTTTATTATAAAGACAACAGATTGCCATTATGTTTTAAAAATGCTTTCGGGCAAGTGAGCACCCTAAGGATTTTATTTTCGACCACTTTTTGCAGTAATTGGCGCCGTATGTCAACAATAACGCTCCGAATATTCTTTATCAAGGCGTCTTGAAATGACAAACCAAACTGAGTATACCATAAATCAAGTAACAGCTATCAAAAAGACCAACTCCGAAAAAAGTATTGCCTTATTGAAAATCACACATCTAAAAGAAACACCCTTTATTTGTGTGTTAACAATCAATTTAAATAATTGACGTTGTAAGGGCATTAAAATATTTTCCATAAAATGACCGTGCGCGCCATATCAACTTATATACATAATGTATGTACGTGTCAGCCTAACTGCGGCATTACATCAATGTAGCCAACGTTGCATGATTTTATTAAATTTTCACCACAACAAAGTCAATTTATAAACATAAATTATAAAATTAGCGCTTAATTAAAAACACAAATCGTTTCATGCAGCAATTTGCTATTTTACTAAAAGTATGAGTGGACGATATACATACATTTGAGTGAATGATGTTTACACACATGTATATACACATATATGTTTAAATGAATTATATATTTTTAACAGATACTTATGTGAAACTGCATATGTTTATTTAAATTATTTAAAGTATTTAAATATTTAAAGATATAGACCCAAAAAAAATATTGTCACTTTGAGTGAGTGACAATGCACCTTTTGAAAAAGTAAAGAAATTATTGGCAGCTGATTTTCAATATTACATTGGCGTTTATATCACCTTAAGATATTAACAAGATAATCAATGGAATATTTGTGGCAAATGTAAAACGAAACATTGTTCTTCTTTGAAGACATTTTGCAAATTTCTATTAGTGACACAAGATGAAAACCTGTCAAATTTAGATTTCTTGTTTCAAAAGTATTTGTATCTACATATACTGCCAATTATACTAATAAGGGTATATATTTATCCAAAAAGTTCTTTATGTATTCATATTTTACATTTCAAGAAATATTTTTGAAACTTTACCATAAATAAATATAAAAAATATATAGAGCACCACGGTCTTTATTTCCTTGTTCAGTCATTTTTTTTGTTATTTTGATTTTTTATTCGGAGGAAGAGTAATAAATACTTCAAAGCAAGTAATTGTATTATATGCATTTTGTATGTTTTCAGATAGTGTAGATTCTAGTAAAAAAATATTTATTTATACTAAAAAAATAATATTAAATGTTAATTATTTACGCATTAGTAACTGGAATGTACAACAATTTTTTTTTTCTAAACGACAGAAAAAATTTTTGGTGCCGTATAATCATTTTTATAAATCTGGCCTCTTATCACTTCCCTTATGAGAAATACAGTTCACAATTCTTGTTCAAAATAAATTTGTTTAAACTTAAAGAGAATTATTTCTTTTCAGTTCAGTTTTTTTAAATGATTATGATTTTAATTTTTCAATTATGCCTGCCAATTTATTGAAAATGGCATATATTTAGAGTTCTAAAAATAATCCGATTTTGATATGTCGAGTTAATGTAAGCTTAAAGATATGGAAAAAGACTGAAGTACAGAAATCGATTTTTTTCGCCTAAAAAGTCTTTGTTATTTTTAATTTAGCGTCATTTTCTCGGCCACACACTGAAAACTTCAACTACCACATCTGCCTCTTATATTTGACGTACTAATAAATATACTCACTCGCCTTAAGCTGCTGCGAAAAGTATACAACGCATTTGGCTGGAAGCTGTTAACTGGCCGTACACAAAAGTATGCAACATAGGTTCTCTATGAAAATTATGCCTAAAAGTATGCAATATTAAGCGACTTGCATTATTAACTCAAAATTTGTTTCTGCGATTTAATATATTTTTAAATTTTCAACGAATTTAAGAAGTAAATTCCTGAAATCAAAGCTCACTTTTTAATTCGGTTACTTGTGATAACGATTTCGAGTTAGCTATTGATTGCCACAGCCCTATTATGTATGAAGTTGATTTAAGGCAACTTTGAATGTAATGTGCTTTAATGACTCAATAAAATAACATTCTATTGGCTTTCTAATAAATAACCATTCGCGATTTTAGCGAAAGTACCAGCGGTCATGAAACTTGGTGGGGATGTTAAGAGATGCCATCTCCATCTAACTTTATCAATGTCCCACTTTTAATAATGTTACTATTTAAGAAATTTGTGATTCTAGTTTCTCCACTACCACCAGCAAATTTTTCGTGAAAATGACACATATATTTCGTGTGTATATAGTACTGTGTATTATATTTACTTTACATTATTTTGTATATGTTTTCCCATCTTATATGCTCCAGTTGTAAGGTACTTTACTTAGTAACCAACTCTGTAAATTATGTTAAGATCATGGTAGAATTTAACTTATCATACCTCCTAAAATAAATAAATAAATACAATAGAACTTTGTATAGAATTTTAAAACATATTTTGCTTAATAAACGCTTTTATAAATTTGTCTAGAATATTAAACACTTTTCACAAACAAACATATTTATGTGTCAAAAGTAAATATACCACCATTAAAGAATTACACGCAAAAATACTCTGCTAGGCCAGGGTTAATATTTTAAAGCGCGACCGAAGGACGCTCACACGGACAATATATCTGCTTTAAAAAAGAAATAGAAGTAGCGTCCTTTGGGTAGTTTAATTTACTGATTACAATTAGTCTTTTTTTGACATATTTTCGTTATGTGTTGCGGCACTGTATTTTCATTGCATTGCTCCACCAACGAGAAACTGAGGTTAAAAATGGCATTTCTCGTAATAAGAGCAAATTAGAAAAAAAAAAAAACTAGAAACTTTCGCAGGGTGGGACCTTCAGGTTTAGAATCAGGAGAACCTCCTCTACCCTCCCCCTTTATAAGTCGTTTTTTTCCAAAGCCTGGTTCCTTATTCAAAAGTTTTCCCTTAAAACTAGACCACCATTTAATTGAGCTGTCGCATTTTACGTAAAACAAAGAAAAGCAGTAAATAATTATGAACAAATGAACGATATTTTCTTCAATGTCAACTCTGAATTAATAAGGAGTTTTTTTTACAGAAATTCCGTGAAAAAATATGTGAAAAAGTTCTTTTAAAATTTAAAGTTATACAAGAAAAATTACTATTTCTCGCAGCGAATTTCAGTATCACCAAAATTCAAAATCTCAGAAATACACAAACAATTGTGGAACACATTTATCATATAAACGCACATAGAACATATTCCATTTAATACTCTTCTATGCTTTTAATATATAGCACGAAACTTTTAATGAATTCGACCGCATTCAATTAAAGCAGAAACCCAATTTCGTTTAGTGCCTGCCCTTTGGCAAGAAAAGCAAATTATGCGAACATGTGTTTAAGCAAAGAACACATACACACACAAACACAAAATCATACAACTCTTAACCAAACCTGGACAAAGTCTAGAATGGCTGAAAAGTTGCGTATACGACGCGCTGCTAAGTAAAGCGGAAAGCTAGAGGAAAGGCGAGAAAAGTGTAAATACTAGAAAGAGCGAATAGTGATTGACGAACAGCATGACACATTTATGTACTGAATAGTGGTTTAGGGCATAAGTTGTGAGATCGTTGTGTGAGGCAAAGAGAAATTGTGAAATTTCAAAGCATCGCCAGCAAGTGAAGAAACAATTTGACGAAACAAACTGAAAACAAAAGCACGACACATTACTTACTTACTTACTTACTTACTTAGTATACTCAACCACTTGTATAGCTAGCTAAATCCTCTCGCTCGATGCTAACTTTAGCATTATCCTTTTGAACATTTGAGCGCTGCTGCGGTGTGACTGTGATTTCTGCCGTCGACTGCTGTTTAAGCATTCAATACAGCACGCATGTAATTTTCTGCTACATACTCGACTAAACACAGACTACAGATTGACAGCGTACAACACATGCAAACATATGTTTGTGTACGTACTCGTATGTGCACTTGACAATAGTGCGGGTATGCCATTTAGTGGGCGTTAGATTCGATGTGTGATTTTCTCACATTTGTTGTCAATTGACAGGCACAAGCAAACACAAGCAAGTGCATGTACGTTTCACTATAACACAATGCATGTGTGCGTGTATGTATGCATGTCTGAGAAAGTAGCGACAAAATTGTGCAACGACAATCAATGCTGTCAACGCTTTACTTTGACGAAAGCAACAGCAGCTCAGCAGGCGAAGAGAGAAACAACGGCGGCAACAGCAATTATAACGTTGACAGGAACAATGACATCAGATAGCAGACAATTGTTGCAACTACATGACGAAAAATAACAACACAATGCACAAACAAAAAGCAAAATCGATGAAAATGATGTAGTTGCCTTCAAAACCAAGCAAAGGCGCAAAGGCAAGGACTTGCAATGAAAATATTTGCAGCATATTAATATACATGCAGTGATGTAGAAAAGTGTTCTAATTTTTAATTGTTTTTTTTAAGAGTAGCAAAAATGTTTTACTTGCAAAATATACTCAGAAATTTTATACATAAAACTATTTTATTGCACAAAATATATCTTATGAATAAAAGCTGCAAAGTTTAAATAAAATTTGGGAAATAAGGAAATTTTCACACAAATTTAAACTATTCAAATTTGAGTTTTTAAAAAGTTTTCGGTACGATCTTTAATTCTGGCATAACTTAGTACAAGTCGCAATTGGCTTAGACTACAGATTGATATTTGTGAATTTTGCGAAAAGTTATTGACGAAAACTTTTTCGCATACCGAAAATATTTTTGGGAAAGACACTGCACATGATGAACGGCCGGCAAAATGATTTCTTGTTAATGCTCCGCAGCCAAAAAATAGCAATTGCTAAAACTAACTAACTTTTAAGTAACCACAACTGTCAATCGATTGCAAACATAAAATTAAAAGGAAAAAGAGAACAAATCTAGGTAAAAATCTATAAAAAAAGGTTAAATTGGGCGTAGGTATGGTAGGCATGTGTTATATTGGTAACGTATAAGTAGGAGATATGCGGTTCCGCAAACCTGATAACATATATGTAAAATACTATTTAATATCAGGTTTACTTGTAACGAAAAAGTAAATTCGAACAAATTGTGGCCAAAAGTAATTAGATAATTGTTACTTGGTACCTCATACAGCGGTAGCCAAAACTGATTTTTTTTTTCGCCATTGCCATGCAAAATTAGTAAATATAAAAAAAATAATCACCACTAGTGGTTTTAAATGCAATTTAAATTTACTATAACTTTAGCTTCAATACATGCAGAGTGGAATTAAACAAAACTTTGCCATTTTATAAAAGCGAAGCCTCAGAGCTCAATAATTAAATTTAATACTCTAGAATTAAAAAGGGCTTTAAAAACGCTTACACAAACAATTGCTAAACATTAAAAATAATAAATTTTAAATATAAATTAAATTTAGTAAAATAATCCTTTTAAAGATTTGATTAATAGATAATTTTTTTGTTTAACTAGCTAGATTTTCACACGATATTAGCAAAAAATTAATTTATTATTGAAATCAATTCCAAAACCGCTAGAGAAAAGTAACATTTTAACACTTTTGTGAGTCAGTTTATATATTTTTTCCTTAGTTCCCATTAAAATTTATTTCATTTTCCTACATTTAAAATGCAACTGACGATTTCTTGCAATGCCAACCAAAACTCTATATTCCTTTTACGTAAGAACCTCATAGACCTTGAACGTCGATATGTACTTAAAAGTGATGGTGATAACTTTCGTGTATGTACTTAAATATGTATGAGAATAAATATTTACTAATATGCGAGTGAGAACTTCACAATTTTCAAACTAAATTTAATTAATCAATTATCTTGACACTCTAGGATAACACGTCTTAATTTTAATTCACACTATCAAACCATTTGGTGACTATGCACTTGTGAAGTCCACACATAGACAATGTTACAAATATATTTCAATATATATATCTACTTTTATTCCTTTGACGTATTAATGCGGCAATATATTAATACACACACAAGCAGATCTGCTATGGTGTGAAATTTAGGTAGTTTTCGTCTGCATAGACTATTTGCTAAAATATTTTTAATATTATCCTTACACACACACACATTCATATAAGCATGTAGGGATGTATATTGCAATACATGAAGGAAGTGACGGAAGAGATGCGTAGATGGGAGGTTTAATTCGAGTTGGAGTACAAAAGCGAACATATTCGGAGTATTGGCTTTAGATGTTGATGAGTATGTACAATACGTAGTCATGTTGGGGTTTTTCCGGGCATAAGGCTTTCTACACAAAACTCTACGTTTAACATTCTGTATTATTAAATTATGATCGCCAAAAATTGTGCACTTTTTATGTCTACTTTTATAACATCCATAATCTTAAACTAGACAGAAAGGCTTAATGTCGAAGACGTTGGCGAAGAGAAACTGCATGATGAACAATCTACTAAGCATAGATTTTTGTTATGAAAAAGTAAATTTGTATTTTATCATAGACAATTCACCCAAAAAAATGGTGACAAGTCACCGACAGCGGACGCTGTTAAAAGAGATTTAAAGAAAGATATGAAAGTCAACGTCTGAGTTTTATTTTTAAAAGTAAGATCAAAGATTTCAATTTCGAAAAATTCCATAGATATTTTATATCCCTTTTTAAAGAAACGTGCAGTAAATTACCAAAAAAAGGGTTTATTTTGTTGTTGTCAATCACAAAATCTCACAATAAAGACTATTTATTGTTCATTTTGTGGAAAAAAGTTGGTCTTTTTTAAATGGAGTTTTCATTCGGATGAGCCAAAAATTTGGTCAATGTATTTGGTAGTAAAATTACTCATACGCCCTGGCGTACATAAGAACTGTACTATGGTAATATTTCCCAGACTATCTTTCTTGTTCTGTTCAAAAAACACGCAGAACATCAACGCCTTTCATTTAAGTATGAAATAAAATAGTGTATGATTTTTAAAAAACTTTAAAAGCAATTTAAAAAAAAGAAGGAGGCTGTGTCAGAGACACGGCCATTAAGTTTAACGTAGAATACGCCATCCGATAAGACAGAAAACATATGTATAATGATAATTTACAATGATAAATAATGCAAGCAAATGAATTTCTTTATTTGATAGTTACTTTTGATGATATACATAAGCTTATGATAGGAAAATAGGATAAAAATGTTTTTAAATTATCAATTAAATTTCTCGCAAAAACGAAGTCAATGGTAGTTATCAATAGTAAAGATAAATGATAAATAACAGACCCAAATCTATTTGATTATTTGAAAGTTACTTTTGAGAATATAGGCTTATGATGGGAAAAATAGGATAAATATGTTTTTAAATTAACATTTAAATTTCTCAATGGTTGTGTTATCAATAGTTGTGGGAGCATCATTTCGAATATAATCCAAATTAAACGTATCGCTCATAAATTTCGCCAATCTAGTATTTGAAGTGATTTCTGTGTTAAAATCACCACCAATAAGCAGTAGTTGGCAGCGCTTTCTCTGCCTTTACTCTACTTTAACTTGCCCGCCTAAAATTATGCAATACAAAGAAAGGGCTGCACGAGTACATTTAAATCGCCCAACAGCAAACACTCAAACAAACATCACACACATGTGCATGTGTTTATACAATTTTCATTTGAGAAATTTAAATATTAGGAAGATATCAACCAACATGAAATGTATGTCAAACGAAAGCTAACATCTTCATTTGACTACAAAAAAAAAAAAAAAAATTAATCGAGCCGTTTCCTTATAATTAAAGAAATAGAGATTACAACAATAAAAACCTGACATTGGTGCCCATACCGTAAGGTAAGACGTATTCTACGCCAAAAGTACTTTTTTCTAACTACAAGTGGTTTAAATTCATTCTATTTCCTTTTCATCAACTAACTTTATTTATATGGCGATGTCCTGTGAGCGAGTCAATCATCCGACTCTGCATTTGATTTCAAACACTTTCAAATATATTTGAGAGAAAGAACATCAAAATAACTTTTTTCACAACTGCAATAAAATGTGTTTATTTCCAGCTATTTTAAAACTGCTTTGTTTACAACTATTTTAAACTCAATTTTTTTTAAACTTCTTTTATTTATACCTCCTTTTTCCAACTTTTTTAAAACTCATTTTATTTTATAGTTTTTATAAAATATATTTACATATGTATTTGTAGATAAACTTAACCTACTTTAACACGTTTTTAATGTAATCTAATTCAGTTTTTTCTGCATATGTACATACTTCGTCTTTATCGCCTGGATAGCCTTGCGAATAATCCTAGTTTTCGTTACAAAAAGCATCTAATAATGATAAAGGAAGACTAAAAATATTTTATATATCACGCATTTTATGGGCTCGCCTACTGTCATACCTTTTAAAAGCGAAATTAGGAAAAGCCTTTAATCTTGTTTTTCTTAATCATAAAAAAGGCAAGAGTTATAAATACAACAAATTTAGTAAACCGACTTTGTTCATTTTTGAATAATAAAGCCATTTTTTTACACATTTGTATTTACCAAAGTATGTTGGCAATAGCTTTAGTAAAGCTCCATATAAAAGTATATATTTTCAAAACTAATCGAAGTAAAAAAACAAGTTTTCTACAGGTTCCAATTAACCAATTCAAATATTATTGTTAGTAATATAGCCAAGCGTAGTAGAAAAATATTTTTAAAAAATTTAGAATAAGACGGCAGATGTGACATAATAAATAGTAGCCTTCAAATGCAACTTTTATACTTTAAAATTTTGAATTTTTGAGTTTAATTGCATCCAATCTAATATATCTTTGATGTGTCTTAATTATCAAAAAAAAAATAGTTATATATTTGCTTCGCTTACTTACACAAACACGCCAATAAGTTAAGATATTTATAGCAGTAATTATGTTTGGTATTTTCAAAATACTCAATTATTGATTGCGTGCATTCTTGGTATGTGAATTAATTGTGTTGTCTACATTGAATACACGCATCAACGAAACAACACATCAAGCGCAATCACACTGATTTGAAATTAAAAATGTGTTGCAATATCGAATGTTGATAGTAGTGGCTTTCACATTGATTAGAAATGAAAAAATAATTTTTACGCGCTACTTCTAGAGCAACCCTTAAAACAATGACTTTATTTCCTTTAGGGAAGATTTCGTATATTATCCTACTTGAAATGAATAAAGAAAAAATAAGATCAGTAACAAGTCTCATAAGGAAACCTCAGTTTTTAATGGAGTTATTAAAGCTCGATTAATTTACACTTCTTAACAAGTTGATAAAATAAAGTACTCGAAGTCATGATATAAAAAAAATACAATATGAAATAAGCAGTCCAGTCTAAGCAGATGCTTAGTCGATATACTCGTAGTTATTGTTATCGTTATGGTATTCAAAAGGTGTCGTAAAGTGTCTCATTGTCGTAAAATTTTAAAAAATATAAAATCCCATGTTGTTATTTTTCTTACTTTTTCTGTGCAATGCAATAAGACAACAAAAATAAACTTTAGGATACCGAAAATGTGTATGATTTTACAACTTTATGATATTATAGGACACTTTGTGAGAATATCCTATTTATAGTTACCGATATCACTGTTGCTATTTTTATAGTTATTATTTGAGGTATTGTTATCGTTATTATTATATATTCGCTTTCGTTTTCGATATCATTAGCATTATCGTTATCGTTGTCGTTGTTGTTGTCGTTATCGTTATCGTTTCCTTCACCGTTATTACCATGGTTATCGTTATCGTTACAGTAACCATTATCGCATTTGCTTTTGTTATCCTATTTCTTATCATTATCGTTTTCCTTATATAAGTATCTATATCGTTATAGTAATCGTTATCGGTTTTACTATCGTTACCGTAAATGTTAACGATGGCTTTACTAACATGGTTCTGACCATTATCTTTAACGATATCGTAAGCGTTATCGTTACCATTACCCAGTAAATATTTTCGATGAATCTTAAAATGAGATATTTTTTAAATCACGCCTTGTCTCAAACCTCGAAAATCAGTTTCCAAATCTATCTTAAAACATAGCGTTCCATACCAAAAAGCATTTTTTTTAATATTTGAATTTTCCTTTATTTGCAAATTGAGAAATGCAAAATCAGAGAGTGAAGATATATTTTTCAAAAGTTTTCAATCCCGTTAACGTTATCGTTATCGGCACTAGAAGCAAAATAATCAAACCAAATAGCAAGGCAGAAATTCGGTTCCGAATCTTTTTTTAGGACAGGGACTATCAAAAGCCTATATTGGCCAAAAATCAATACACAAAATAATCAAGTCAAGAAAAACAGTTCTTACATCTTTCTTTATTAGATATAAAATCCTATTCGCTTTTCACATGAAATATCCCTTACTATTTGAGTGAAGTGTTGTGAATCAACATCAAGTCCAAATTTTCTCGCACTTTATGTAATTATTTGGCTTCAAAAGTGGGCACACTAATAAATTGTTGCTGATTTTCAATATGAGTGAAATTTGTGTAGCAAACTACTTTTGCATTTTATGCCAATTCTTCAGCACATAAATGAAAACCAAATGCACTACGCAATACAGAAAAGTAACAAAAATACCAAATTTACAAGTATCAAATAGTGGCAGTAGAAGTAGTGAAAAGATTGGAAATGCATTAGCATGCGAAAGTGTTTATGAGACTCTGTGATTTTGTGAGTGTGTGTGTGTGTATGTGTATGGGTGTGTGTGTGTGTGTGTGAGTGCAAACGCCGCAATATATGCAAATATTTTATGCTTACGTTGCAATTTGCACAGCTGGCGGTGGCGAGGATGTTGTGGTTGTGGCAAAGTTAAGTATATTGATTTTATTTATTTATTTTTCTTTTTTTTTCTTGCTGTTGCATTTGCCAGCAAAGTACTTGCACTCGTACACTTTAAGTACATAAGCAGTGGCATGATGATGATCCAGAAGTTATGAATAGTACCAGAATTGTTGAGAGGATTCGAGTGCGTTTGTGTGTGTGTGTGTGTGTGTTTGCATGGCATTCATTCAGTAACTTTAGAAAAACACCAAATTTTCAATATTTCTCCCCTGCAATACTTCGTACACACACACATACATACATATAAACGTACTCGTACATAGTTCACTGATACTAAAGTTGTAGTACGAGTATTACTGGCAATGCTGTGGATCATGCCGACTTGTGAAACATTTTACGAAAATTCATAAAAATCCATCATTCATATTTTTCTTGCTCGACTTTCATGCAAACTCCCCTAACTCCCAAAAGTACACTGAAATATTTGGTAGTTCGCTTTTTTGTTTTTGTTGCTTTTATATTTTTTTCGGTTACATTTGAAGTGTATTACGAAACTGCATTGGAAATTGGAAGCGTATGCAAACGCTAGTAAAGTTAACGTACTTACGTGTAGGCTTGGGCGTGAGCGCATGATTGTGTGGGTGTGCGCTTGTGTTTTTATTTTCTCTTGCGTTTGAGTTGCAGCTCATATACATACATACATACATAGCTTTGCAAAAACTAACGAGCTGACGCAAATGCATCATTAAAGTTCAGGAATCCGACCACCGCTTCCGAATATTTTTGCATATATGTAGATATGTTCGTACATGTTAATGTACGCATACACTGGCGGCTAAAATAAAAGAAATGTGAGATTTGAAAAAGATTTATTTTTATTTATATTTTTATCTCATTTAAAAAAAACATTGAGAAAATACAGTATATTCCCTAAAATATCTTTAAAACCGAATTTATCAAGTTTCAAATTTTTTTAACGATATTTTAAAAAATTTTAATTTATACTTTTTAAATAAAGAGTTCAATTTTATTACAGTAAAATGCAAGCTTTAAGTTTCTAAATATCACCGCTGAATTTTGAATTTATTTCTTTGTCGAGGGTATTTTTAATTTTTCCTGCTATATAAAAATAAATTTAGTTCGAACTTTATATGGAAGCAAATGCGGTAGCGAAAAAATTTCAAAAATCAGCGAAAATATTTACTGTCTTGAAACTTGCACTATGTCCCACTAAACTTTCATGCGCCACAAAACAGCATACTCAAAATTTGTATTTTAAAAAGTTCAAAATTAAAAAAAAAAATTTTTTTTACATTTTAAAATTTGTTGCAAGTTTTTCTTGGCGAATAAACCGCTATTAATTGAAAAATTGTACAAATTAGATAAAAATAAAAATCAACAGTCAAATGTACTCCAAAATGTCGCCTTGCTATTATTTTAGCCACCAGTGTTTGTGTATACATATATAAATTAAAATTTCCATAAGAGGCAGCTTAGCAAGCGAGTAGCGTTGAAGTTACAATTTTGAAGTATGTTTTTATAATACATACATACATACATACATACATACATATATATATAACATTCCTGTTCACAAATATGTTTACATACTTTGTACTCGTACACTTGTGGGTTGTGGCTTACATTCTGTTGGCTGGTGTTGATAGCTGAGCAATGAAGCATTGCATTTTACTTCTCTAAAGTCATACATCAAAATCTAAGTGAGTATTTATGCAATGAGTTGAGGCTTAATGTGTGTGATGCGTCAAGAAACTTCAATCGAAAATAGGAATTCATAATTTTTGCTACCACATACATACTACACACAAATGTACATACTTGTATGTACATATATTTTAATATGTTATTATATTTGTGGTGGCAAAGGAGATTTTGTGTAAATTTACTTTAAACAAAAGCTCATAAAGTTTGAGTGCTTTTCTATGTGAGGTATTCTTATTTTTTCTGTAAGCTCTCAGGTGTAAAATATGAAAATCACATTTATGGTAAATTTAGATTTTAAACACTTAATTAATATATTAAACACATATTGCAACTGTGTAATAAATATTATTATTTATTTTAAAATTGCTCAAAATTTTAGTTCCAAACTTTGCTTTTGTAAAAACTAAATGAAGTTATGAAGTTTTTCACTCTAGCGTCGGTTACTTATGCTATTTTCGTGAAAACTGCTGTAAATCTAGAAACAAACACCATTATAATAAATTTGCGTTGAAATGAGTTGCTGAATTTTATTCGTCATGGTCTGATTTCTTAGGGTTCTGTGAGTGGCTCTGTGGGGCTTTGAATAGCACCTTTCAAGCCAATGGTCGGGATGGGTAGAGAGGCAGCCATCCATACAATGAAGCGAGCTGCTAGGCATGTTATGGGTTTGAGTCGGTAGGGCCATAGTTTTGCTTTTGTAGATTGGGTTTTTTTGTTGTTTGCAAGTGAAGTACATCTTGTTAGGGCTGTTGGCTGACTAGGAGGATTTTTGCCCAGTGATTACGTATAGGAACCACACGAAACTGAAGCTCCGGGTATCAACGCAAGTGCACACGCCGTGGTCACTGGGCCTTGCCACAGACACTCCGTCCCTGGTTGCCATGATCATGGTATCATATGTCGGCCAAAGCGGACCCATAACACGTTCAGACGTTAAAGTTACCGGTAGAAATTAGCAGATGACGTTTTTGAAGAGCGCAAAAATAAAAATTTGGGGATCATTAAAATATTAAAAATTTTCACCACCTTTTTCGCTCTTTCAAGATTTCTGCTGATACTATTTTGTGCCAGGTAAATTCTTACTAAATGATGCTTGCGACTATTATTATTTGCCATAAACTGTTGGTGAACACACCAAATAAAATCCACACGAAAAGCTCAATACAATTTCTTAGTGCTTTAAAGTATACTGCTTATACTTTGCAAAGACTTTAAGTTTATCAACGCACAGCTTGAACTATAGGACGGAAATTAGTCAGAGAAATGTATCGATCTCAGAGCAAAATGAAGAAACTTCTTTTGGATGGCTTCTAGTCTACTACAATGACAACGGTGATATTAAAAGCATATTTTAGCTTTGCCCACGCCAGCGAAGTAAATAGTACCTTTAAAGTATATGAGTCATTGAAACTGAACCGAAATGTGGAATGTAGAATAAGACTTGGCGATGATGTAGTTTAAGTGATTGCGAAACGTAAACTGCGAATCAAAAATTACACCTACATAAGTCCACGATTTCATTCACAGAAATGAGTCGAGTGATATTAATAAAATCTGAGGTAGACTTAAATTTCCTAGACTTTGAAAACGACACATGAGAGCATTTCTTAATGTTTAATTGCAGTCGATTCCTATCACAACACGCTTCAACATTATTAACATCCAATTGCAGTTAAGAAGAATCCGAAAGTTTCGAAATTATGTTAAAACTTTTCAAAAATTCGTCTGCAAACAAGAGGAAATTGGAGAAGTGAGAATATTCTGATATATAATCAATTCAAATTGTAAAGAGCAATGGGCCTAATATACCGCCTTGCGATAAAAGAATGCGAAGAGTTGTCGTCAACCACTACTACACATTTACGATAAGAGAGATACGACTTAACCCATTTTAAAAAATGGAGTAAAACCCAAAACCCAAACAGTTTAGAAACTAAAATTGTGAGAGTAACTTTGTCCAACGCCTTTAAAAAATTAGTATTCACAATATCTACTTGAAGTCTATCACTGAAGGCAGATGTACAAAATTCAGAAAAAACTGCAAGATTGGTGATAGTTGATCGGTCAGCCATGAAGCCATGTTGGTTAAAATATTGCGCTTTACTGCAATAAATGCAATTGCTGTTTCGTTATACATTCAAATCTGGTATATACCAACATTGTAATATAAAATCTAATAATAGTTGGTTATTAGAATAACTATATTTTAGATCTGATTTCCTGTTGATTAAAGGATACAATAAACTCTGTTCACAAATTAGAGCACAACCACATATTGACAGAATTCGACACTTTATTTTTCTTTTAATTAATTAAAATTTATTTTTCAAGTAAAATATGTTTCCTCCTTTTTAACTATTTGCCAAATGTACAATGATTTAACACAATTTTATAAAAATTTCGTACTTTTAAAAAAACGTCTCTATTATTTTTTTGAGTATGCATTTTTTTGGTTTATTAAATTTTAATATAAGAAAGTGCAAGTTTCAAGTGTCTACAAGTTATGACTGGTTTTTGAAATTTTTATTTACCGGCAGTTTCATGCTTTCAAAGCAAACGGCGATTATTTTTGATATTGAAGGATTTGAGAAAGAACGCCAGTACAAAAAAATTTAAAAAATCAGTGGTGATTCGTATCCACTAGAAACTTGACTTTGTTGAAATTTTTTTCAAAGTTGATAACTGTTATGATTGAAAAATAAATTTAATAATTGGAGGATTAATAAATTGTCTAAATATGTCAATATGGTAGCTGTGTTTTACCAGCATTAAGTTTTATTTTCCGATTATGAAAATAATTGTGCTTTTTCTCTTTTGCTTACTATTTCGTGAGCAGACTTATGCGGAAAAAAACCGATATCTTCAATATCTTCAAAAAATATACATTAATAAGAAAAGTTAAAAAAAAAAACCTTATAAGATTGTTAGAAAATTTTAAATCTATGAGCTTAAATATTAGTCCATTACGTCAAACGGAGTCAAAAGCTTTTCCAACAGCGAAAAGAACTAAAATGGTGGACATTTACTTATTAAAACCTTATTTAAAGTGACTACATATTATTTTTATTTCGAGTGTGATTCTGTGATTTCATTTTTATTAATAAAATAATTTAACTTTTTTTTTAATACTTGCGCAAATATTTTGCCGAGACTACACAAAAGACTTATAGGTCAATAGCTTCCTATTTCGCTTGAGGGTTTTCCAGGCTTTAGTGTTAGAGTTTCTTTTGCCGTTTTCAATATCATCGGAAAAGTAATGGAATTTGAGGTATAACAATTTACTAATTTAATTATTTTATTTTTTAAGTATGCGTAAAACAAAAAATGCATCGTAGACATTAAAAAATGATCAAAGAATCTTCTTTAATTCTACTGTTTTATAGTCCGTTCAATTTCAGTATAAAAAATTAAATTTTGAGTGGCTTACAACTTTCATTCTTTTTTTTTTAAAACAAAGCTCGTACATTCAGTACTAGTTAGAAATTGTAGAAGACCGCCCATAAAAAAAATTCTCAAAAGGTAACCGAATTATGCTTGACTTCCAACTTGCACAATAATCTTCAAAAATTGTATGTGCTTAAAAATTGCATACTTAAAATGCTAAAAACTTCCTTGCTATAATTTTTAAATTCTACGAAAACATTTCCCTTTAAAATGAGACTATTCCTTAAAATACTTATAAGCAAAAGTGTGCCTATTGAAATTAAATTCAAACTATGTAGTATATTGACTACACATTTCACATTTCCTACTAAGAGTAGGAATGTAAGCCGCTCGAATACCATTCAGACACTGACCTTCTATTATTTAAATGTATGCAAATTACAAACACATGTCTGTATGTTTGTATGTGAGACTATAACTTCTAATTTTTCACTACACGTCAAGAGGGAGAATCAAGCAATAATCCGAATTTCCTGCAATTCTCATAAACAAAGAATACAGACACAAAAATACATTAAAATTTTTGCTACACATTTGCAAGCGTCAACAGACAAACAATATTCACAGACCAAACAGCACTGACAATTCTTTCATCTATATGCCAAATATTTGCATTTCAATTTGCGCCACCTTTTTTGCCAAAGCGAAAAGGTCACTCCACAATTCAGCATATCCCGTAGAAAGTGACAACAATAAATGAATATACTATTCCATGCGTCCTACGTGTGATAGCATTTTATGTATCAGAAGTCAGTGCGGTTAACCACTGTACACACACGTACAACAATTCACACTCACAGGCACACAATATTTAACTAGCCGCATGGACAACAACAAGCTACAATATTCGATGAGTTGCTTGCTGGCTGCTGAGCTGTTATTTGCTAGCTTAAGCAAGAGTAGCAACAGCTATGACATTTCGAAACAATTTAATAATGACCGAGCAAAGCAATGTCAGAATATCTAGCTTTTCATATGCAGGTAGACATGCGTGTGTGTGTGTGTATGTGTGGGTACTTGATGCAAAATCAAGTAAACATAGAGGCTGCAAAATGTTGCTCTAAGCAAAAAAATACGAACAACGCAACGTTGGAAGCAGCTACATCCATTATTACATACACATTCACACATTTTAAGACATTTCACCCTCAAATTTCCATTTTTTTAACTGTCGGAAAAAATTGCTTAAAGTTACAAATGGTAACATTAGCTAAAAATTCACCAAAACATTAACTGGAACAAATAGTAACATTAGCTACATGTTTACCATAATAAAAGCCGCATAAGCGGAGATAAGAGTAGTCGAGCTATTGTTCAGTGAAATTGAACAATTATATTAGTGCGAGGGAGACGGCGCGTCACACGTATACGAAAAAGTTGTTAATATTTTTACACAGCTGAAACAAAATTTGCTAATTTTTTTAACTGTCTACAAGTGAACGAAACCTGTATGTTAACCAGATTTCTAGCTGGTAGCTGACTTGCAGGGTATATGTACGAACAATATTTTTGAGTGTGAGAGTAAGTTTGAAATAACAACAATACAAGTAGCAATTTTCCACATCAAAAGTCTTTTCACCTTTCTAGTAAGACCGTACAAACATACCTACATACATACAAACACACACACAGCAAGCATATTCCTCTCATTGCCGCAAAAGCTTAGCAAGCAATGCATTGCTGGAGTTGTGATAAGTTTTGCGCTTTTGTAGTTGCCAGCGAGGCTGTCCGGCTTAGTGATGCGTCGTGGCTTTTGTTTTTATTGCTCTAGTCACTCACAATGCTGTTCGATTATTCATGCACTTGGCAGCTGATTGAAATGCTATTGTGATGAGTTATGTGCGATTGCGCAGACAAAGTAAGTAAAAAAGTTAGACTTGCTATAAGAAACATATTTACTTGAAAGATGTATGGAAAGTTTATTGATTGTCCTCGAAGAAAATTGAGGTGTAAAAACGAACTTGCATTGTATTTTTTTTCCTTTCAAAAGTCTGATGTAGTAACTATGCAAAATGATTCGACTTCTTATGGTTGTTAGGTATTCATTATTTTTAAGGCGATCAGTGTAAAATTTCTGTATACAAGTTTGAAGACTTATTTAAAGCTTTCAAAATCATTCCAAAATCAGCTGGCTTTAAAAATTATAAACATTGGAAAGCCGAGCTTTGGAGGTTTGGCACTATCACACTTATTTAAGTAATATCTGACGAGTCTAACAAATGTTCTGTAGAGGAGAAATGTTCTAAACATTTTTAATATACTTACATATACATATATTTTTTTAATTCGTTGGTTTAAACAGAGATCATAAACGTCGTTTCTTTTTGTAAAACTGTAATCAGCAAGCGACAATGAGTTTATAAACATGTTTCGGCCTTTAAGTAAGTGTGATTTAGAAATAAAACCAACTTAGTACAGCATACTTAAGTAATAAATTATTTCTTTATATATTTCAACTAAAGTCATTCTAAAAAAATTCAATCCACGATTTCTTCCAATTTCGTTTAATACTTTTTTAACATTTTTTCCCTTGAGAAGAGGAGACAAGAGATGTACGCTATATATTTAGCGCCATTGTAGAAGCGCTATTAAAGTAAAGTTACAAATCAGCTGAATTCTATACTCATGTAAAATTTTCCAAGTTTCCCCCTAATATGAAATACCAGTAAAGTTTCTGCAAATATCTGTTGTAGCTGTCAATGCATCGATTGGAGAATGCCACGATAAAATCTCAACTTCATTTTCTACATCTTTGTTTATAAGTGCATTAAGTTGATTCAGAAAAAAATGTTGTTCATTTTCATATTTCAAAAGTATATTGGCCAAAAACCCGAATTTCATCAAATAAAATTTCGCTAATTGTAGTATTTTTATCAATCAATTTTTTTAGCAGGATCGAATGATGCCAAAGAGATATTCATCAATGCATTCCAGCTGGAGCTAATTGTCGTATCCAAGCTGTCATATAAACAAGTAAAACTGTATTCGGCTATGAATGGAAGTATTTTATTTATTAGATATTAGTGATTGCTATATAATAGTCCTAATAATAGTTAATATTTGTGTTTGAGTTTTGGCCGAAAATGCAATATCTGAACTATTTTATATATCTTTGATCTATATGATTTTCACTACTTCTATAGAGCTTAGAATAGCGGAACTTCTTGCAAAATTTCAAACCTTTAACTGCTAAAATGAAGGAGTTATGAAGCAAAGTATTATATCTGAATAATCTGGCCGGTTCCGACAAAATCTGACTGCCAAGTTTCATTCAAATAGCTCAAAAACTGAGGGACTTGCGTTGAAACAGACGGACAGATGGACCGACAGACGGACAAACGAACATGGCTAAATCGACTCAGCTCGTCACTCTGATCATTTCGGTATACTTTTTGATGGGTCTAACTTTTATTCATCTGGTACTTACAAACGTCGGACCAAACTTATTATACGATTTCCATGAAAGGTATATAAACTTGCTTGCGCTTAAGCTTCTACAAAAAGCTTTAATGAACTCTGAAAAAAATATTTCCAACAAGTTTTTGCCTTGGGAATGGAATAATACATTTAATAACCAATATATGTATGTAAACCTTTCAATTTATGACTACATGCAAGAAAAACAAGTTAAGCAAATTAATTAAAATTTTTTCTCACACAAGCGAGTATCGATATATACCGATATTAAAATTAAATAACTGTCATTAAAAAGAGTATTCTTAGAAAGATGGTCACCAAAAATGAGAAGAATGTCAGGAGAATCTTAAAATATTTACATATACATATATTTTCATAACAATGCTTGGCAAAAAAATGTTCAAAAGTTTGTTTTGAAATTGTTTGCCATGTGCAACTTCAAGCAAAGTGAAGCAAAATTTGAAAATTCAATAGAAGTTTTCTACATTTTTGGATATAAAAGTAATGAAAAAGATTTAATTTGTTATTGTTTGGCCATATGTGTAACTATTTATTTAGTTTAAATTTGGTTTTTTAGGAAAAATCAAAGCGGTAGAAGTTAAAGTACTCGAAGATCACCACATCTCCTCATCAGCCATTATTCTTCTTAGCTTTCACGGTAGTAAAACCCATTTAAAAAAAAAATTATCTCTTTCTTCTCTTAACATTCTTTTTTCATTTGGTACTCATATATCTATGTATTATATATTTGTTATTACAATTTTTTAATATCATGTCCAAGCTGAAACTGAGAGGTGCCTTAAGAAAATCTGGCGTGCTTATAAAAAACTGAAAACCAAATTTACTACCGTTGAGTTATATTGTTGCGTATATATAATTAGTAGTTATTCAGTAATTATGAAAACTAGTCTGTCAAATCTGCTTAGCAGCTGAGCAACTGACTTTTTCTCGAACTCTCTGTAGTACTTATTTCCAAGTTTTTCGGGAATCATATATATTTTATAGACAACCTATTGCAAATTTGCTTTTCTACTCATTTTCAAAAGTAGTTTTTTCTGCGTGACGAACTCCACTTTAGATTCAAGCTGAAGAAAAAGATATTGTTGATCTAAACGTTTTGTGATCTTTAATATAAACTATTTGAGCATCAAATTTTTTCTATACTTTTGTGACACCTTAATGCACACCTGTATGCACAATATGTGTAGAATGTCACACCTCAAAACACATGCCTGCCTGCTTAACGCTTCACGACTACCTGCTAGGCAATTGAAAGCTTTAATCATGTTTTCTGGTGATTTCCAAATCTGCCATTGCCATGCGGCAACATAAGCTGGTACACACTCATTTATGCCATAGCATGCCAAAACGCACAAACAAGCAACACTTTTACAAGTTTGCTTTGCTACGCTTAAGTCTTTCATTTCGCAACGAAATTCATGCACACGGTTTGTTGAATGTTGAATGTCCCCCTTGCACTTTTGCATCGCGTAACATCTTCACTCTAGCAACGACAGTGTACGAAGATCAGCACACTATCGAATAGACAAATGTGTATACATACTTACATACATACAAACATGAATGGACGTTTGACTAATACAGTTGCATCGATGTATGTTTATGCAGAGCATCCTCATATTGGCTGTCTTCCAGTTAGCCAATAGCCAGCAGCTAGTACTCTCGTTCGGCAACGTAATAAAACTGTCATTAACAGCGTGCCAAAGGTGGTGCCACGGTGCGTGCATACGTGACGGCACCTACATAGTGGACCAAGTTGGTAAATCAGAACGGCAGTTGAACGCTGCATAATTGCTGCATTGTTGGTAATCTTGCTACGCTTAGACTTCAACATAAATGCGTTTGTATGTTTAATGTTTCATGTGTATGCGAATGAGTCTTGTTACAGCTTTCGGCCAGCCCTTAGCGCGAACACTCAACAACTAATTCACATTGCCTCATTGCCACACTAGCAAACCAATTAGAGCCAATCTCACCGATTGAATACCGAAATGGAAGGCATGTCAAAAAAGCGCATGCTTTCATCTACCCAACAATGTATGCTCGAATATTTCATTGTTAATTAAAGCACTTTTTAAACTATTCTCCACCCTTTTAGAAATTTCGATTCAATGTTTTTAAAATATTTTTAATTTTAATTTTCACATTTCCTGTTCTCATTTTCTAGTCCGACTACCATCGAACGTCGAAAAAAAAAAGAAGAAGTCATTAGAAAGTCATAAGCACCTTAAACTTTTGCTGTGTGCCCATAACTTTTGACTTTTTTCCTTTTTCCAAAGTGGCTAGCGTGGAAAAGTTGGAAAATATTGTCACACACACACGCGCACACACACAGAAACTGAGGCATTCAAGCTGAGCGTACCATAACTTTAGTGTTGGCTAATTACTTTTAGTGTATGACGCAGAGTTCTGTACATATGAATGCACGATAAGGTGGTACGAGAAAAAAGGAATCGCGCTGATTTTTAATTTTTTCTATTGTGGTTTTTTTTTTCAAATAAAATCTCTCAAAAACTCAATAAAATTTTTCGAAAACTTTTTTTTTAATCAAAACATTTTCAGATGCCGCTCAAGGTTAGGTTAGGTTAGGTTGGAGTGGCTTAGCCTGAAAATAGAAATGCCGGTTGTGACACCACTGGCGTTAGCCATTGCATTCCCTCCCATCCCTTAGAAATTTAGCCATCCTTTGCGTTTAATATAGAGTAGAAAGTAAGGAATGCCTGCCGAGTTCAATCCGGCCAAACAGTCCACGAAGTAATATTTGAAGAATTGGTTGTGCATCTTGGCCAGGCCGGGTCAATGGCAGAGATAATGTCCAATACTTTCCACCTCTTCCTCGTTCCGGCAGCTGCGGCAGCTGCGGCAGAAATCATGTTTTATAAGGCAGTGCCCGGTTATCACTTCTACCACTTACCTAACAGAGAAGCGGTCCAGCCCAGCGAGAGCTTTAGACTGCTTCACAACAACTACTGGCCAGATATATCAGGTGTTATGACAGGTAGTGTCTGAGGCTCACCTGAAACTTACTTTCTCCAAAAGCTCAGATCTTAATTTGTGTTTGTAGGATGCTAGAGGTATGCCCGCACCCAGGGCAGAATTAATAATGGTTATTTCCGTATCTTTTCTTGCCAGCTCGTCAGCCAGGCAATTGTCAGGAATGTCTTTATGGTCAGCGACCCAATCAACACACATAGAACACGGACGGTTTAGAGTCCTACTGCACTCAATGGCTTCCTTGGAGGTTGTACCGCAATAATATAAAGATTTAATAGCAGCCTGGCTGTCTGAGTATATTGTTATGCCGCGTTCTAAAGTGGCGTGAGATATGACGCTATGAGCTGCCTCTATTATTGCATTTAGCTTCGCTTGAAAAGCACTAAATTGGTCCGGTAAGCGAAAGCTGAGGTTTAAATTAAATTCACTTAAGTGAATCCTGGGTCTAGGTCCACGGTACCTACCCACTCGTTCCTATCTGGGACACTTATGGAAAACTTATTTTCCAAACATAAAAGAGGAGTAGTATAATCTAGTTTTCTTTGGTTATGTGGCAGTCTCCGGATCTAATATCTCTCCACGGCTGGAACGCATTTTGCCTGGCCGCACTACAGCCTGTCAGAAACTTGCCATAGAGATTCACCAGTGGAAAATTTAACATTATTTCCAGAAATTTGGTGAGTAAAGCGGCCAGTGCTCTTGTGATAAGCATTGAGGCTGCTCTCTCTACTCGCTCTAATTTTGCTCTGGATAAAGTCTTGCTCAAAGCCTACCACCATATGGCGACCCCATAGAAAAGAATGGGTCCTATCACAGCTACGCACATCCAGTGTAAAATGCGAGGATTTATTCTCAATTTCTTTGTTAGAGCGGTCCTCAATATTCCGCTTCCAATCAAGCCCAAAGTCTCCCATACATTTTCAGCAGCACATAAACCAATTTTTCGTAGAAATGGTATTGAAATGTGAAAATTAATTTTTTTTATTAGAAGTCTCCATTTGTTTTAAGTATTACTTTATTATAATTTATCAACCAATTTTTTAACCTTACTATTTGTATTGTATCTGCCAAAATTTCATAGAAATCCGCATTAAACGCCCTAAAATGAAGTAAGATTTAAGAATGGCAAACCACTGCTTATTATTTTCTGAAAATTCTTGAAGTGAATATTGTATTTAAGAATACAGTGCGACCCCAACTTCTAAATTGCAAAAAAAAATCCCGCAATACTTTTAAGTACCACCCTAATGCACACACCTACATATGCGCTCTTCTCTTGACCATTTTTGGGGAGATTACCGATTTTCATGGCGATACGGAAGTGTTGATGGTTGGCACCGAAACTTTTCCGAATATACGGGACTATCAGTAGAATAATTATATAAAAAATGGAAAAAATTCCACAAAGTTTGTATCAAATTCACAACGTTCGCTGCTAGTTGTGGTTATACGAATATATGTATGTAGTGAATTGAGTTGAGTGTACGTGATCACGCTCAAGGTTACGCAAAAATTTAACTTTTTTATTTCACTTTCATGTTACTTTTCAGCACTTTAGCGCATTTCCTGTAACTCTTTAAATTTTTTTTTAACATACTTCCATTAATTTATTTTCTCTTTGATCGCCCGTTTTTTATGCGTTTTTATTGCTTTGCTTCTTGCCATATTCTTCGAGTTAACTTTTATAAGGCTTCCGGCTGCAAAACTTCTCTAATCATTCATTGACGCCTTGCTAGCCGACGTGGTGCTTTAAGTATTTGAAAGTTTCTGCGACGCTGCAAGAGCAGCAGCATAAGTGCGAAATACGTGCCTTGGTTTACGGCTCTTGCTTTGACTGAGTTTGCCGTTGTTTTTTTTTTTTTGTTTTCGCATCAATATTTATTTTATTTAGTGAAATAACTTTTTTTTATGTTTGAGCCAATTTAAAAAAATTGTATCGATTTTGGTGTTAAAAAAATACAAAAACAAATAGCGCAGTGAAAGTGTGAAGTAGTGTTTCGAAGATCTTTTCCATAATAATTTATAGCTGGTTTGTTTAAGGAAGATGGATTAAACACAACAGTCCACTCGGCTAGCGTAGCACAGCATGTAGCGCGTTGGCTCTGCAACTCCGAGCTCCAGGGTTAAAAACCTGGGAGAAGTGGTTATGAAGAATAAATTAAATTAATTTAATAAGAAGATGTCTGATGAGGAAATGTAAATCACCGAAATAGTACTATAACTTCTACCATTAAAGGCTGTTGTGGTTTTTCCACACAAAAATCTTTCATAAACTGGCCTTGAGCTTAGTAATAATTGTAAATTATTAATTTTTTTTAAAAGTGGGAAAGCTTGTTCGTACCGGCCTTAATACACAATGTTGAAAGTACTTCATAATCTAAATTATTGATGCACCAACTCAGCTATCAATTTATCTCAGCTGCATTTTATATACAAATGTTGCTAAATATTGGTATTTTTTAGCTGTCATCCCAATGCAGTTGATAGGATTTTAACTGTTACATAGAAGCAAGTTATTGTATATTATTATCTTTAATTTAATATTTTAAGGAAACCGTAATTGGTGTAGAAAAAGTACTTCCATATTCCACTTTTCATTAAGTTAGGTATGTTTGTTGTTTTCAAAAATGCAGCATTTTACTCGATTTCATCAAAAAGTAAACTAAACTTTTAGATAGTAAGCTTGGTTTTTTCAATATACTTCTTCCAAAAACTTTATATTAAGTAATATTTTGGCAAACCGATACATTCACAAATCTGATTCCCATAGAGAGAACTTCATATAAAATGAGAGTGGGCCTCGGCCACGATATGGAAATAAAACTTCATTTAATTCATTTCTAAGTCCTTCCATAATCATGAAGCATACATTAATGCTCCGGTTTTCACTTACTTTTAACTATTTTATGATGTAAGCAATATCAAAAGTTTTCATTTAAGATTCTCCTGTAAACGCGACTTTAATTATTGATATTTTCCAATTTTCACTATCAACCACCAGTCAAAACAAAACATATGTTTTTAATATATCAGTGTATATAGGAGCAACCAAAAGTTTTACGAATTTCTCCATTTACTTTTGATTCATCTGCCTTGAAATCATTCAATTTTAAACCGCGAAATAGTTGCGATTTAAAAAGGGAATATTTTTGCTATTCTGAAAATGGGAGCATGACTGATAGTGCTAGATTAGGATCAAATTAACGTAGCCTAACAAAAAATTAAATAACATTAAATAATAAATAAGATGCTTAATTTTAAATTGATTAAAATGCAGTTTTAGAAATCAATTTTATTTATGACTTCCTTTGTTTTATTTGATGCGGTGATGTGTGGAAAAATAAGATGAGTTAAAGTACCGAATGTTATGCGAAAATGGTTGACGTGTGTGAAATTCAGGTGTGGTAAGTTTGGAAAAAGTAAATTCACGTGTGGTGAATGTTTAGAAAAATGACGACATTTGTCTCTATAAATCTTGACGTCTCACTCAAATCGAAGGTCTGGAAGGTAACAAAAAAGATTACCAATTTTTGAGCCAAATAACGATGACTTCATCTAACTATTTAACTCGGCAAGTCTCGAAATCTTAATTGAATCTACTAGAAATACTCATTTTACCAATCATATTTATAAAAAGAGCTAAGTTCTTAAAGAATTTAAATAAATTGTAAAATTAAAAAAATAATAGAAATTGTTAAAAAAAAATGTAATTCAGAACTTTACTTGCAAGTTTAACTAAATTGATGAAAGAGTTTCCCTTATTAAATTGTAATATCGATAGAAGTGTGCAGTAATACTCCAATGACAGAATTAACAATAAAAATAAATGAAAATAATAATAATAATGAAAACAGTTAAAATCACATTTTTACAAAATAACTGCAAAATATATGCATAAAACTCATATAAAACGATACCCTCAAACGCATTTTCAAAAAATTAATATCACTCGCATTTCAAACGCCGACTGTATCACAACCGCCCAGCAGTGCACTCGCATTATGGTATTCAACCAAACGCAGTTCATACATACGAGTACTTCAAATATTTTTCACAATTTTTCGAATTTGTATTTTCCACCAGTCTGCGTCATTAACTGCAGCATTCTGTGAGCCATAAGCGATTTATTACGCTCTGAAGAGCATTTGTGAAAATATGCTTTTTATTGATGCGATTAAATAACTAGTCATGTATGTATAAGTACTTATGTATGTATGTATGTACGTCCATTTGTATGTATGCACATCAATACTTTTACAAACGCAAAACTCATAAAAACACAAAAATGAGTGCTTTTCTAAAATAAATCTCAAATTACTTTAGTGTTGTACAATAGCATTTGGAAAATAAAAGCACTTTGAATAAAATGCATAGAAAAGCAATCCGCTGACAAATGGCAAAGCAATGAGTGTGTAAAAATTCTATGAGAAGTGTATGTAATTCGCACATTTACTACAAATACACACAAATGTATTTAGTTTTTCTTGGCAGCTTTTTTTTCCATGCATTGTACCATTCAATTGGCTGCAAGAATGCGTTTATGCCAAAAACTATGTATCTGTGAGATACAAAAGCATGCTTTGTGTGTTTTTCTTTATGCGCTGCTCGTCAAGACTTGTAAGGACAAGATATTTATCATTGATGCGCTTATATATGTATGTATATATGTATATGTTAATACTTATTCATGTCGCATACAATTGGAACACGAGTGTAGTTACATACATTTAAATCTCACTCCAAAACTATAATACAGCGTCACAAAAATTAATTTCAAAACACAAGAAATGATCATTAGGAAGCTAGGAATCCGCGTCTAAAATCTTAAAAAAAAAACATGTGACAAATTTTGTATGAAGGAGTTTTGTATACATTTGCAGGCCACGATTTTAATGAAATAACAAAATTTAAATATTTTTTTTTAATTCGAAATTCTTATGAAATTTTGTTAAACAATTGTTAATTTTACGAGTATAATATACAAATTAAACAAATGGATTCTTATTGAACATATGTATTAGAGAATGAATTATGTTTTAAATGAAAAATAACTTTAAATAATTGGAAGAAAAATAAATTCTTCAAATGCGTTGACGTATTCTTCATCGGCCTGAAATTGTTTTTCATGCCTTTCTAGATCTTTTAAAAATATCCTGACGTCAGAGAGATTGTTTTACATAAAAAAAACTTACTTCATTAGGTTATCGTGCAGTATATGACAACTTTCTTCTTGTATTTAAATTTTATTATTTGTGAATTAAATTTGTTTAATAAAGTACAACTCTTTAAGAAATGTTTTGCATTATTTCTGTTGCTTGAAAAAGTACTTTGCCGTGGCTGTAAATTTTCTTAAAGAAATAAATAAACGAGCATTTTTTTCTTGAGAGCTTAAGACTGATTTAAGAAATTGTTGTAGAATATAATTTTTTTTCTTCATACCTTAAGTGTTATTTTATATGAATTTTTAAATTCTTTTGAGAGCTGTAAACTAAGCTTAATTGAAAAAAAAATTTAAATAAATGAAAATAAATAAAAGGAAATAAAGTTCGGAATGTAGTCTACCTAGAACTATAATTTTGAATCGCCCTGTTTATTCATACACACACATACATATGCAAATGTACGTTTGAAAATAAAAATCAAAAATAAACAATCTTCACTTCAAGTGCTTACTTTATATCGACGTGGCTGGCACAGCAGTTGCCAATATTGCCAACTCACTTGCACGCAGTCGCTTTAATACTTATATATATATGTAGAAGTATATTTATTTTCACGCACACACTCAAACGCCCAATTTCGTTGCAATTCGGTAACGTCCCGCCACACAAATTACCGCCAAGCTTTACTTTATTGACAGCATCGATTGTGGCAAAAGAACTGTTGAAATATTTATGATGTGGCAGATTGCTCCTATTGCGAGCGTGTGATGTTGTTTATGTGTGCGTATATTCAATTCATTTCAACTTCGCTTTCTTCATATCAGACAATTTTTTCTATCGCTCAAAGTAACGCTCTGCCAGTGATTTTCGAAAGAGTAAAGATGAATTTTTAATGGGACATTTTTCTCTTGTAACATGTGTTGAAAAAAAATATACATAATTGAAAAATTATTTTGGATGCGTTCTAGTGCACATTTTATTTAAATTAAGAAGTTCTTATAAATACTTTAAAGTGTTATTATAACATGAGTTTTAATTTTTTTTTTAGTCTCGAACTTCCGAGCACTAAATTTTTTTTTAATATATAAAAATTATGTTTAGTTGCACTTAAGGTCTGAATTGTAGCTATTTAGTTGCCAGAACCCCACAAACAAATATATATTTTTTCGTAACTAGATTATTGCGATTGTTCATTCAAATAATAGAAGGCATTTTCGCGCCATTTTATAATTTAAATCATATTTGCTGTATTTAAAATGCGATAACTCTTATATAAATTTGTATGGTGGCTTCAGTTTATTAAAACAAAACTCTTATAAAGCCAAAATTCAAACAAACTATAAAAAAATTCAACAAATTTTTGTCAAAACTTCTAACTCAAAAAAATTTATTTTTCTTTTGGTACACTATAAAACTTTATATTATATTCTTTTCCAAAAAGGTGCAAGTCTCAAGTAGCTTATGCCTACCGTTGATTTTTCGTTTTTATTATTTTGCTAAATATGTTTTTTTCATGTTTTTTAATGAAATAAAGTGCGAAGAAAAAATCTGAAAAATCAACTTCCGCTTTAGGCCAATTGAACTTGCAACTTTTGGCACTACAATTAAATTTATTACAAACTGCATGTTTTTAAAATTCAAATTTTTAGTACGAAAATCGAATAGAGTTTTTATTTGAATTTAAGAAGAAAAAAATGTTATTTAATTTAAACCTCGGGTTTACGAGTATATTGTTTTCGTTTAAGAATGAACAAGATTTTGATTTAGAGATAAAAAATATAATATAACTGTTTCTAAATAAGCCTAAGGGGTCTACACTATAAATAGGCGTCCCTTAAATACCTTAAATTATCAGTGATCTTAGACAAAAATAAACTCCTCCCACGCATTGGTTCTTTCATCCCCTTTAATGGTCACCTTGACGAGGAACAGAAGCAAACCTTCGAAGTTTTCCGTCCAACGGCCCATCAGTACAGATAGATTGTTTTCTGTTTCCGTTGATGTGCCTGATTTTTATACCAGACCAGTAACTTTATGAGTTTGATCGATTTTCTGATTAAGAACAGCGCCGATTGAGATGTTTTCTGCTTTAGAATTAGAACCATTCATTGGCGTCAGATTATTAGAACCGGTGCTCAGGTACTTTCCGTTTCAGTTACTTTACTCTTAAACTCTTTTTTGGTTTTAAGTGTAAACGTTAAAAGTTGCAGTTGTACTTGACTATTTTCTAATCAAGGACTTATAATTATAATTATAATTAAATTTGAATTTATTTTATTACTCCTAAAAAATTCTCATTGTTAAATTCAATATATTATGTTCCTGAACACTTTTTTTAATTTAACCATTTGCGGTGACAGCTCATAAAAAATTAAAGAAAAAACCTACATTAATAAATAGCTACTGTTGCTGAGCTCTTAAATGAAGGGTCTTACAAAACAAAAATATACGAAAATGACAATGATTTTTCGTAACAAATCGATATTTGATGATCGTAAAAGTCAGTTTTCTGACAGGGAATTTATAGGAATAGCTTATAAAATTTATTGATAAGCTTGGTTTTCGAGAAATCGTAAGTAAAGGCAATTTTCAAACAAGACGATGAGCTATGAATAGCTGAAATTGAGGAAGAGGAAATATGTTTGCCTGTGTACACTTAAATAATACATACATATGTATGTATATGATAAAAAAATGTTGATGATTTTATGTATCAGAGGAGAGTATCCAACCCCATAGCCCAAAGCAAAACACAGATAAACAAGAAGTAGAAAACTTCAAGGCACTTTTTTTTTAATATGCGCAATTTCTGTATATCTGCTTAATCGCATCTTAAAGCAGTAAGTTGCTGCTATCTCCCACTGGCAATCAAATTTAATATGCTCCCGCTAACAGCAACTCAACCTTGGAACTAAATTTACTTATCATTAGAATAAATCGCAGCTCATAATAACAACTGCAGCGAATATAAATTTCAAAGTTGTTAGCGATTGCATGCAACCATTGTGTGTCTTAACAATTACTTCAACAATATAATAATTGCACAAGAAACATAATCTAGAGCAACAGAAACTTCTTTTTAAATTTCCTAATCGCTTTTCCTTGAACTCACGCTCAACACTTCCTGCTCGCTTGAGGTGACCAAGCGTTGGTGTTGTAATCAAGTCGAATGTGCTTCTCATCGCATACATCCTGCTGAGTTCACGCATACGCCCAATCATTTCTGACACCTGCTCAACCAGCATGCTTAACCTTTTTGTGCTCCCAACTACTTACAGCACACAACAACCAACCAACATACATATAAGATTCACAATTGCACGTGTGTGTGTGCGCGTACGTTGAAGCTTATGAGTGCACGCAGACTATGTTTTTATACATTTTTAAATGCAACCCACAATTTGAAAGGCATTGAGACTATTATTAAAATTGTTTACAGAAGAACAGAGGAATAGCAGCAAAAGAAGCAAAAGAAAATTTTGATGCAAACGAAAGGGATGCACGAAGTGTGGCGAGCATATCGTATGGCAGCGGAATAGTCAAGTAATGAATTCCATTTTTATATGAATGCGTGTTAGTCGAGGGGAGTGAATGATTTTACTATCGCACACACATATATACATGCGCATATATGCTCTTATAATTGTATCCTCGACTACGATGGCAGCGAAATCTTCCTTCTGCTTGTGTGTGTGTGTGTTTGTGTGCGCTAGTGCGAGTATTTCTCTTGTATGCGGCCTTCGTTAGGGTTTCACCTTCAAGCAGTTTTCTAGTGATGTGGTGTGTACTAAGGTGTTCCAAAAATCAAAATGAGGGGGGAAGGTAAATCATAATTTAATTGCTCGCACTCTCTAAAATTGTTTTATTACAAAAACAAAAATGTTCCATGGCCTTTACTAAAAATTATTTAGTGTTCGCTAAATGTTCTCAATGGTTCTCATGCATTTCAGAAAGAAAATATATAAATGGTAAAGAATATTTAAAAACCAAACCACGACCTTCCAGAGTTTTCAAAGAATATTAATCTCAAGAAAAACAACTTTTTTACTCAATTTTTTTAATAAAATGCAAATATGTCAATACGGGTTTTGTCAAAAAATTTACATTAAACATTTATTATTACGCAAAACCTCTACCTATTTTATCATCCATCTCCATATCAGCCATTATGGCAGCACAGTTTAAAGTTTCCATTGTGTCGACTTAGCATGTGTAAAAAAAATTACTATGAAACATAAATTGAGTTGAAAATGTGTAATAAACTTACCAATCTGCGCAATGAAAATTACTTTTATTGATATATTCTTGTTTTCTTCTATTTTTCTTATAATGCTGATCATTCACAATGCGTAACCAGCTGTCAAATTACTTCCTACTTTCTTGGGCAATTTCTTAAGGCCTTTATTATTTATTTATTAAAAAATTAAAAAAAAAATTAAAATGAAACAATTGTTATTTAGTATGTAATCACTGGTGTACTTGACACAACGATTTAAAGTTTTTCTTACCAACAAATATAATCTTTCTTTTAAAATATAATAAAAAAGAAAACATAAGAGCTCTTTTTAATTATAAAGCATTTATGCTTTTATTTTATGACATCAAAAGCTCATCATGAAACCGTCATTAATGAGCAATCATGGTTATATTGAGAGAATAAGGTAGTCAAAGCGAAAGAAAACGGACTTTTTGGGATAGCGCACTAGTGGTCCGACATGATCATGAAACCGACTATACGGGATTGCTTTCGCATTTTATCACAGAGAGGGAGGTGGCATATAGTAGTATGCCTCACTCCAGAAAACCAAACTCGCCCTTTCACGTGTGTGATAAGGGATTCAGAAGCGTTTTCCAAGCGCCGAACGTTTTTCTGTGAAAAAAAAACAATAATTAATTTACGTTGTAGGCTATTTTTTCTCTAGCATTTACTGATTACAGCCTCTATCTATGCACTGATTACAGCCTCTGTCTATGCTCTAAGTTCAGTCATTATTTCTTCACTAACAACTTGAAATACATTTAAAACTTTATTGTTATTTATTATTAATGAGATCACATTTTCTACGTTACGGCTAGCCAGAATTAAAACTTCTTTTTTGTTTCTTTAAAATGAAAAAGAAGGGCATACAATGCCACAGGAGCCACACGCCATTGTGTCATCATGACCATACTTAAACAAGTACTCTCGAAAGCACCGATGTCCACACAGAAGTTGGGTCGGTCATGTAAAAATCAACTTCACCATGCGATCTATTAAGCCAAGTTTTAATATTCGAGATGAACCTGAAAGTCCAGCGACCCGACGTAGACGCGTCCCACTGTGTTGTTGCCATTGGGTGAGGCCTAATTGGATTTAAGCTCCAGTCAAGTATTTTGAGAAGGCTTTTACATTGGTTCGGGAGTCAAGGTGTTACGCTACGTCTCGCTAGCCATCAGATTAGCTGATATTGTACCAGCGATAACACAGGCCGGATAAGGCGAGGATGTCCAGAAAGCACAACAATTTCGCATAGCACTTAGCTGAAAGATTGATATTACTTTATTAGCATACGACTTGAGTTGTAGTGAATGACCTCAGACAGGGATAATCGATTTACTTTACTCAAGAGATTTATTTTATTCTCTATGTATGTAATGTTGCCTATTGCCTATTTTTAAGGTGTTTAAATTCTTCAAAAAATGTTCACATTAAAAAGTGGTTAAATCAACTTTGCAGTCATTCAAAGAGAAGCAGAGGTTGCCTATAATTTTTATTAAAACTTGTTATTAGTTTCCTATTTAAAATACATGCGAAAACTTTAGTGCTTAGGTGAAATATTTTTTTTATACGGAGCATTGCTAGGGGAATCAGAGCATAAAAATTTTTCCTAACTTTTTTTTTTATGACCACCTTAATGTTCACATGTATGTATACCTGTATGCACATGAGTAGTTGCTCGCACTTATCTAAACTGTTATTATTATTGTTATTATTTTCTTAAAAAGCAAATGAAGCAGCTTATAGCTAGCAACATACATAGTACATACACAAGCAAGGAAACAAATGTACATACTAGTACTTATGCGTAAGTTTACTCGTCAAATTTGCGCCCATCCTTGCCCCAGTTCCGACCCTAGCCAACCAAAGCGGATTTCCGGCTTCCGTTAACGTCTTGCTCTACGTCGAAGCGAAGCCAAACAAACCGACAGCATGCCGACAAGATGAATGCAAATGCGCGCGCGTATGTGTGTGTGTGCCTATATGTGGCTGTGTGTATAAGCGACTTGTGCTAAGTTCTGAAGAAATAAAAAAAAACACAAGTTAGGGTAAGAGCAAAAGCAAAAGAATTGAATTTAATGTCGAAAGTGCAGCGCAAGGAAGAGTAAGGAAATGCAAAGAGCGTCAACCATTGCTTAGGAGCAGCCTAAGAAAAAAAAAGAGGAAATGGTTGTAAAAATACTATGGTAAAAAATAGGAGAATAAAATCTTAAAAAAAAAACAAAAACTCAAGAAGAAGAAATGCCAAGGAGCAGCAACGTGGAAAGCGCATTCAACAAAATTAGGGCAAACATAATCTTTGTCGTGTCATAGTTTGCTTTCCGGCGCTCACAAGACACTCAGCCACTCAACTGTGCTTGCTACGAGTGTGTGTCATGCAGTTTAAGGTTATGCAAATGACCCACCTGCTGCTTACATGGTAGGGGTTAAGGGGGCGCAGGCGCATGGTTGGCACTCTGCGATACGTTAAAGTGCAGCGGGCGCGCATTTAGTGAGGTCAGCCCAGCTTAGTCTATGATGCTGCATGAATGTATTTATATAGCACTTCTTGTTTTGTAACTGCTTTTCCAATTCTACCTTTTTTCTTTTTTGCTCTTTTTCATTGCAAACGCTCTACGCACTCGCCCTCGAGCTGGCGCTAATGTTATTTTCGCATAGCTGGTCAAAAGTTTGCATGTTTACGCTGTTCTGAGTTGCAGTTTTCTGCTGTTTTAAGTGCGCGTGCTTGCTAAGGCTTTTTTTTTTGGTTAAATTTTTTTTTTTCATTTCAACCTTAACGCTATTGCTTGCGCGACCTTTTAAAGCAATTTTCTGCAATGATGACAGTTATTTAATTTGTGTGCATCGCACTGAAGGTTCATTTGTCGAGAACATTGACAAAATATTCAAATTTTTTTTTGTTTGCGAAACACAGAAGAATATATTTTAAATGAGTTTTAATTCACAACTGAACTCTTCGTGCCTTCAAGCTTAATATTTTTTCGGTTTATTGATGACTATAGGTTTACTTTATTTTAAAATAACTCTGCTTCTAATTTTTTATTTCCTTCATTTTTTTTTTCGACAATCAACCATTAAACTTCTTTAGAACTCATTAATGTGTCTATGCAAAAATAATGTTGAAACAACTAGAAGAAATTAAGAGGAGCCTGAAACGGTGAGGCAACACCTATGTGAGTGTCCCGCACAATGAGCAATGAGGAAGAAATTCTTAGGATCAGAGTTTTTAAACAACTTAAGCGATTTGGCCAGGGTAGAGGTACGCAAATTTATGAAAATTTCCACATCTAGGTTCGAGTAGGATGTTTTTTGATCCGCGTGGTACTACAATGGACCTAACAAAGCCTAATTGTGCTGGTGAGATCGCTGACAGCCACTTCTGCCTAACCTTACTCACTTGTTATAAGCATCATTTGTTGAAAGGTTTCCAACTCAGTAACAATATATTTTTTTGTTAATATAAATTATTGTATAAGCCCATACAGCGCCAACTCTTCCAAGCTCTTTACGACTCTTTGCCGTTCAAATCATCTTCTTTCAGCTGAGAGACCTAACTCGCTCGCCGAGTTTAAGTGCAAAATATCGAAGACCATTTCAGAGAAACTGCTATGCTTGCATTATGGATATAGGCAAAAAATTTAGAAGTATTACAAGCTTTGCACTTTCATTACAATTAAAGTGAAAACGAGGCAAATTTGTTTAATGTTTCTTTTTAATAATTTTAATATTTCGACGTAGTGTACATTAATATTTCTTATCTAACGCGGTGCAATATTAAATTAAATTTTATAAATAAGGTTACAGAAAACTTTAAAATGCATAGCAGTGACTTTGCAGTCTTGTAGCTTTTAATTACCATTAAAGCAGCAATGGACAACTATTTTTGAACAGCTTGTAATGAAAATTAATAAATTTCTACATTGTTATTGGGTAGAGGGACGCTACTATGTAACTCGATTCGAAAAGAAATTTATCGAATTAAATTTAATTTTAATTAAAGTAGCAAATATAAAAAATGCGCATTCGAGCAAATATATTTTCCCACACATATAAAACGAAAATAAATGCAGTAAATGAAACCAAAGGCCGCTTGAATTGCACGCATTATCTTTACTTGTATATACTTAATGTAGATATTAAGCAAATTGCTCACTCGTATTAAACTCTATCGCCATTAAGCTAATAAATAAATTTCAACGTCCCTTAGAACAACAGCATACGCCTGCAACCTATTTTATAAAGCCAACTAATAGTCGTGCAGAAAATCCAGAAAAAAAAAGAAGGAGAAAAAACGAAAATATGCCAGCATTTATTTAATCACTACAAGCGCATTATCTGCGACTAACTCTGCGTTTACACTACTTCCTGGTATTTGTATGACAGCCACTGGCCCAACGAAATCCAATACTTCACTCTCAACTAAGTAATTACAACTTGGGAATCTCATAAAAATTGAACAACGGTTTAACGGGCGGGTCAAAGCCAACAAGTTTCGCACAGCGCTTAAACATAATCCCAGCACGAACAAACACACAAACATACTGAGGCAAAAAAACAAAAAAAAAACCACTACCAATGCAGGCGAAGTGAGTATTGAATTTATGCGTTAATATGGAGTACTTATTGCCATTGTATATGAGCTTAAAAGTACGAGCCACGACCATACACTGTAGCTGTGAGCTTCTAGCTAGTCGTTCGCTTTTTGGGCTGCACACTTTTAATTTGTATTTACCTGGCGTTGCGCCACTAAGCCACCGACCATAAATTTCAACATGAAAATTAAACCGACAGAGCAATTTCAGTTGTAAATCTTCGCACATCAATGGTGTGGAGTAGCGGGTGGCGTGCACCGGTTGGGGGCGGGGGGAATGAGGTGGTGCTCGATTTTGCGCGACAACAACACACCCCCCCGGCTAGTTGGTGCAAAGAACAAGCAATAAACAAACATACACTTATACATATGTATATATATGTTTGTTAGCAGTTAAAGTTGAGGCAGCACAAAGGTAGTGCAGCGCAACTGTCCGCCAGCCAACCCTTGCAGGTGTGTTCATAATTTCCCCAAAGCTGCACACACACACACACACCCACACAAGCACACATGCGAATGAGCGTAACACGAAACAAACGCGCGCGTTGAGCTTCGAGCAATGCCAAACAACGAAACGGAAAATATTCGCTAAGGCATTCAGTCTACAACAACAGCTAATATTTGTAGCTACTAGCTGCTTCGGCCATACTCCAGCGAACCACGTGCATGCCTAGGCTTGCACTTCATTTGGAAATGGTTATGTTATGTGGGGAGTGCGGTTTGCAGCAAGTATGCGCAGCATGCAACATCCCAGTTATTCAGCGGTAATAACACGCCACTCTTGCTACCTCTGTCTCACACTCGCTCTCTCTATTTCAAGCAACTATGTGTGTTCAACTGAGTTGGCGTTCCTTTCAGTGCGGCTTACATAGCAACAATAACTAGCTAGGCGCCCCCTAGCTAGCAAAAACAAACAACAAAAAAAACCGAAGCAAAACCACTCCAGTTCACCGGCCGCAAATGCAGCAATAGCTTGGTGCAAGTACGAGCAGTACTTGCAACATGCCACACTGTGCGAAATGAAATGTGGCCGCTAAGAACTTTCAAAGCTGGAGCGCAGACCAGCAACACACACAAGGCGCCGGTACGTTTTGCTGGATTAATGACAAAACGTAAATCAAAAGTCGGATGGGCAAGCGTGCCCAATACATACACACACACACACACGCGCACATAAGAATGTATTTGACAAAACAAAAACAAAAAAGAATTACTCACTGCGTTCAACTGCACTGTGGCAAATAACCTAAGGTACGCGAATTTGATTTGTTGTTGCTGTTGTTTTCGTTGTTGTTGTTGTTGGCATTGTCGTAGTTTAAATTCCAGCTCTGTTCATGAGCGAACTCGCCAGCGTCGGTTGTAATTTCCCTTCCACACGCTCTCTATCCGCTCGCTTCAGCCTCTTCCAAATAAGCGTCCGCTGATTGCGCGTTGCGGTGGAGCTGGCGGTGGTAAGAGCGCGCTCGAACGTGCGATCTTTGTCTAGAAAGTATCATCATAATTCTTGACGCTGTCACAGTGCCACAAAATCCATAAATGAGAAAGTAAATGAAAACAACATTCGGTGCTGTGAGACAATACAGCCGGTTAGCAAGGCAAAGATTTGCAGGAGTCTGTGTGTATGTTTGTGCGGATGTAGGCGCTTTAGTGTGTTAGACTCAAGTTGTAAATGCTTTGATAAAGAGCTCCTTATGCTCCAATTGCCCATAAATAGATCAATGATAAGCTGCACTCTTGCAGCCATATTTGAATCGATTTCGTACGTTCATATCTTATAATTATAATTAAGTTTTAGTTAAACTTACGTGGACCAATTAAATAAGCCATTCCTAGGCACCGAATCACCGCCATTCGATCCCGAAACCTCATACATGCACAGTTAATATCCAAAAGTATTCAACCTTAGACTCGGAAACACCTGGGCAGCTATTCAAATAAACTCAATCATTCGTATTTTCAATGCTGACGAACTCTTCCTATTCATCTAGCCTCACCAGCTGGAGCTGTATGGAATTTTTTCAGGGCTTGAGTACTTTGACTTCGTTTCTACTCACGACATGACCTAGCCAATGAAGAAGCTAGATCTTAATTCGTTAGTTCTTCGTGCCATTGCTTGCGGAATTTGTTAAAGCAAAGACTTAAAGGATCTAAATATTTTCGATTGAATACATCAAGGATCTTCTTTTGGATTATTCTGGACTTCGTATTACATGTATCTGCTAATGACTCGACATTCTGAAACGAGCTGATGCTATTATAACGCTAGGTGAAGAAAATTTCAACAAAATATTGATAGTCTCGGTCTCGCTGGTAGTGAATGTTTCATACGGCCAATACAATTTTGTATCGCTTGATCTAACGCATGCGACAATACCTTCTCAAATGTTTGTTTCGAACCCAACCAAAATGATTGAAATGGACTTGGCTCCAAGGAAATTAATCGAGTATGTGTTTAGTTGCGTGATCGTGACGACCAGTTATTGAACCTTCGCCGTCGGATGGCGCGGTCACCAAATTTATATCTCACCACTTCGAGCCTTGTCTCGATTGTATGCCGCTTAGCGCCATCTCGTTAGAACTATGTAAGTCTAAGATATAACGTTGCAGCATAACTTTGTACACAGAAACTCAGTTAACATTGCTCGACCCAAGACGAATTTATACAAAGTGGTAGCAGCAGTAAAAATACAATAACTTTAATTTTCGCTTATTGTGCTTGTACTCTCTGTATCAGAAAATCACAGCAATAGAATTAGACATAAAATACCATTAGCCGAATAAAGCTGAGTTAACTCACATACAATACTTCATTCAAATTATTGGCGCGCTTTGAACAAAGCCGGAGTGATATGAAAATTATCTGAGAACTAACTTTTTCAGGGAAATTACCCAGTAAAATACACACATACTATGTATATCCCTAAAATACTAACATTGCTATTAAAAATTTAGAAGATCTATTTTCCTTCGAAGACCGCAAGTGAAATAATTTCGTTTGTCATTTTGACCCACTGTTGGTTAACCCTATTTACGTACATCCTATTCTCTAAAGAACGAGTTAATAGTTCAAGTGTTTTTTACTGTCGTTATTATGTTTATATGTGTCAAACACGATCCACGTACATTTTTTAACGAAGCATTTTATAACTCATCACATAAATTAAACGTTCGTAACATTTCACATCAATGCATTTTGCATGCAGACAAGTACTATGCTCGCCATTTTTCTTTCTATGCAAACATATGAAACTGTAAGTTTGATTGTTGAACGATAAGTCAATCAATATGTACCTACACACCAGCATACACACATAAATACACAGGAACTTACGAGATATTACAATTTAAAAAAATGTCTCTGTTCAATACATTTTTCATTTTACCAACGAGATTCAATGCATAGAAATGGATAATTTTCTTTGATTAATCACCGCAATTAAGTTTATTAGTGGTAGTTAAGCAAAGTAATAAATAATTCATAGCGGTATCGAGTGATAAAATAAAATAAAATGGTAATCTAGAAATAAAAAGATTTTTATAATTTTGCCTTAATGGACGACAACTAACTTCAATGAGACTTGTCTCTTTATGATTTTGACCCATTTTCTGCTTGATATTTGACTATAAAGTTTAAAAGTTTGGAATATGTGTTCATAAAACTTGGAGAGATATAAAACATTTAAAAAAATATGACTACTTCTTATTTTCGCCTCGTTCTACTTGCTCTACGTGTGAGCTAAGGACAAGGAGCACATACTAAGATAGTCGATATGATAGAAAGCGAATATTTGCTTTAATACTTCTTAATTCGCAATAAACACGTTGATATGCCACAAAAGACAACGCTGAACATTTTTTGATTTAAAGAAGAGCCGCTCCTTCAAAATGGATGTAAAATAATGGCGGAGGTCGAATATGATTAACTACGTGTGACTTCTATCACTGTTAGGAGTAAAGATTTAACCTCTCTAACAATATCCGATCTACTTTCGATTGAAAAAGATTTGTAATCGCCAAATCGAGGTTTTTGTTAGCATGAGGCTCATCTATACAAGAGCTTGGAGATAGTTAAGACCATCATTAACCTCACTTGGCCAGCTGACTTACTCTCCCGGGCCAATAGAGAGCCGTGCAGTTTTCTAGAGGTAACTTCAACTTGACTATGAGCTTTTTGATATCCTTAAATGTTATGACACTCACAAAGAGTCAGTCGATGTCTCTTCTAAATTAGCTACCTTTGCCTGAACTGCATTCTTGTGATATGGAAGGCTAAATTTGATGTTCATGGAGAGATTCTTAAAAAAACAGATGCAGCAAAATTTAACGCAATTTTTTATGTCTGAGCACCAATACTGCGGACGATTCTCACTGATCTTCACTATCAGTGATGATTTGCAAGTGTCTAAATATGTTTGAATGTCCATAAACCGAACTTAATAAATTTCTAACTACCTACCAGCTTCATTCATATTTTTCTTAAACAACTGGTCTAATACAGTTAGAAGATTGATATCTAAATTTTAAAATCTTTTTCACCAGTTTACTGCAAAGATGGTGATGAAGTGTAGTCGATGGTTTGGTTCATTGTCATTGTTCATTAAGGTAATGAGGATAAACTCGCAAGCAAGAATATCTAAAATGGCCTTCGTCAACATTATCCAGAGATGAGAGAGTTTCTATAAGAAATCATACTAGAATACTATTGATCGCTTTAGATAATCCATGGGCTTATCAAAGAACAACTCAAAAATTAATAGAAATTAGAAATTTATCGGCAAGTATGCTGGAAGTTTATACCTTTCAGTAAGAGTGACGAATTAAGTCCTTGAATGTCACGAACTAGAGGGATTTCAGTGAAATTCAGAGAAAAAGCGCCACCTTCAATCATACTAACTTCTTTGTCAGTGAGCTAAAAAATTAAAAAAAAAAAATCGCCTAAGAATATTGAGGAAACTTGTATAAAAGCAATTTGACGAAACAAAAACCAATGTACCAAAAATTTCACACACCATTTTGACCATTTGACTGAAATGTCGGAAAAATGTGTGTGATGAAGTGATAAAAATTATTACGCTTTTCCTTAACAAACTAAGCATTTTATTTGACAATAACTGCGATGAGGCGTATAAATGACATTTACACCTGATTGAATGGCAGCTTAAATAAGTGAATGAATTGCGGAAGGAAAAATTAAGTTAACCCAAAAAAGTTATTGTTAGTTGGTAACGGCATTGAGTGAGGTGAGGTGAGCGTAGGGTCCAGCTGTTGTATTATTTTATTGCGGATGTATGTATGTATGTATGTATTTATGTATGCGTGCAAGTAAGCAAACAAAGCTATTAAAGGCAAAAGCGCAAGCGGACAGAAAAGTAATAATAAGAGCAGTAAACATAAAATCTGTTTTAGTAAAAGCAGCTTGGAAGCGTGGAGAATGGAGATTGAAGATGGATGCCTCGTCTTTTTGTATTTTTTTTTTTTTTTTTAGCAGGGACGTGAGTGTTTGTGTGTTTCTGCGACCGCGCTTGCTTGCCCGAATGATTGATATACCATTTCGGATTTTAGGTGCTCTTATGCGCAGTCAATGTTTTGTTTTTTTGTTGTTTTGTGTTTTGTGTGAAACAACAAATTTATACTTTGACTTTTCTCTTGACGTGACTCGATCTTGTTGCCAGCGCAAATGGATTGCTTTCTCATTTATTATTTTTCGTTTAATAAAAACATAAAAATTTCAGTTAAATCTATAAAGTTTTGCATTGGCAGTCTGTTACTTATGCCGCATAAAAATTCATATTCCGCCAGTAAATTTGATGCTTTCAAATACAATAAGGTATTGAATAATTGGTCGTTAAGTGCACATGTACCCACAATTGGTATTTGGTTGCGGCTCGGTGGCAAAGTGTGTGTGCGCAAAATGAGATAAAATTATTGTAATAGCATTTCAGTCACTGTAATTATTATTATTATTTTTTTAGTATTTAAATGGTGAGAGAAAAGAAAAGATAAATACTTTTCTGGTAAACGCCTACTTTTATTTCTTGTTCCGTGTTTTAGATTTGGCCGTCTAATTTGAAAAAACCGTAATAATATTTCGTAAAGAGTATTTTTCTTATAATATACTCGTAAAATGTGCTTAATTTGTCGTATTTGTTTGCCCTTACTGAGCTATATGGACAAAAAAGAACTATATATGTATGTATACCCAATTTCCCAATGTGCATTTTGTTATTGTAGCAGCAATTTTTTTGAACAAACTCGAGAGCAATCAAAGTGACCATTGACGTATTTGGAAACGGTTTTTAGTTTCTATCCGCTCTCTGCCGGAGATGGACACACAGAATAAAACTTAATCTCACAGCACAGCAAACAAACTGGCGATCGATATTTTAGCAACACCATTAATATGATTCTTGGTGAAGATCACATTTTTATGATGTTTACCTAATACGGAAGCTTGTCGAAAAACTCAAAGAGGCAAGGAATTCAAGTCATATTTTCTGGCTCTGACGCGCCTTGCAGAGGAAACTGCGGTTCACCTCTTAAGACTGATTAATAATACCTGATGGAAACTTCAAATTTTACTCTCCACATACAATCTGGCTATTTTTCTGATGAAATACTTTAGAAGTTTTCCAAATAATTCTTCGTTCAAACTAAAAGAAATATCTGAATAAGATCGATGACTTGGTAAAAAAGGGGGTAGAATAAAGTCTAATGAAATAACTATTATCTGCCTGTGTAAAAATAAACGATGTTAAAGTATTTTGAAACAGCGAGAACAAAAATATGTTGGTACACAACTTGACAGGCAAACAACGTAAAACTATAAGATCTCGCACAAACACTCAAATATTTTAACCTCACTTAAAAGAAAGTCAACAAAATATCAACTCCGTTTTACTTAGAGGGAAGGAGAAGTCAAATGAGGTAAACGAAATAGAGGTGTGATGAAGTAAGATCAGGTAACATATTTTCAGGAAAGGAAAAACTGTTTAAATAAACTAGTTGGAGAGTATTAACTTGCGATAAGTTTTAGTCTTGCAAGTTTATGGAAGGTGAACTTAGACGTTATGTTTTATATAATTCTGAGCTTAGGTAAGGTGAATTTAAGTATGTACATATGTAGAAGAACCAGTAATTTTTATATAAACTTACACTTAATAAATTTAACATAAGGTAGCATAACATAGCATAACATAACATAACATATAAAAACATGGGTTTAGACGTAGTGAGTATAGAGATCGTAAGTTAAGGTGTTGGGAGTTCAGATATGGTGAGTTTAGATATGTTAAGTATAAATATGTTCAGTTTAAATATGTTGAGTTTAGGTATGGTAAGTTTAGGTGTGGTGAACAGAAGAAGTTATTATTGCTATTCCCATCCATTTTCGTTAGCACCATTCTATTCTGCACGATTTCCGTCAAATCATTTGCATGACATTCGCCATAATACAAAATTTGCTTTAATAATATTTTTTGTACTCTCCCCACATTGGCATTCGCACCAAAAACTCCAAGAATGTATAAAATAGATATTCATCACACGCCAAACTATTTTCCTTTGGCGTAGCCATTCTCGACCTTACCTCACCAAACCCAACTTAACCGCCTGCTGGAGTTTCGAGGAGACTTTCGCTTTGCCATACAATCAAAAAGCAAGCACTTACCGCAATCAAATTGCTGTTGTAGCACTCATATACTCGTACCTCGTCATAAACAAATCCAAATTACAAGTTTTGCTCAACATGCAAATAGCATTGTTGTTATTATTGTACATATCCTAATTATTATTGTTGTTACACGAATCGTGCTTACGCAATAAGAACATTTCCCGAACACCAGCAACATAAAAATGTAAGTCTAAAGCTACAACATCGAGCCCATGAAAGCATGAAAGTGAAAAATGGATGGCAGAGCGGGTGAACGTGTGTGTTGCTGTTTGCGGCATTTGATGTTTTTGTTATTCAAGTAAACGCTGGCAGGCATCATAAAAATAAAATCAGCCATTTCGACTGCATTTCCTTCGCCCATGTCGACTTAACTTTCGCTTCTTGGCTGCTTGTAGACCGTGCTTCGCCTACTCTTTCTTTTCATAGCCTACCTAAGGGCGTTGTGTGCGTTAATTTTTCTCATTTCTTTTCCGTTTTCCCATTTTTTCAATTCTTCTGGGATATTTTTTATGTTTACGAGCTAAATATTTTTATTACGCAATCATATACTAAGCGCTAATGCTGTTGGTTTTTTTTTTTGTTGTTGCTCGCCTTCTACTTATTTTGGTGTTGTTGAGGTAGCAGCGCCCCAATTCTCGTCTCTTTTCCCCCGCTCCTGTGTGTTTTGGCGCTATGGATGTTCTGCATTGCCACTCAATAAATTAACGTTCATTTTTAGTGAATTTTTGCTGCTGATAAGCTTTTGGCTTAACTTTTGGAATTGTTTTATTTGCTGTTTTTTAATTTTTTTTTTGTTATTTTTTTTAATTCTGCCTACTGCAGTATATTTATTTATTTAGCAAAACTCTTATATGCCTACCCGCATTGCAATATTTCCTTGAGGCTCCCTACTCAACGCTGCCGTATTAAAACGCTTCGAATTTTTGTCGCTCGGCAATTTGTTAGAGTTGATGGCCAACACCTTTCCTTCATCCGCTGAAATTGGAATTACCTCGTTGGTTGGCAGTAATTAATTAATGCTTTGCAACAACATAAAACAAAACAACTTGTACGCTCCTTTTCTGTGAATTTATTTTATTTTTCTTATTTTTTAAAGCTTTTCGGCATTTTGCTTTCTTCTTGTTGGGTGAGCCATTTTTTCGAAGAACGAAGGCAAATTATTTTTGTAGGACATTAAACTCTAATTTTTTATCGCTTGTAAAATATATGAACGCTTTAAATACTTAAATAAACTTTTATTAGTAAAGCAGTTAATAGTAAAGAAATATAACGTTTGGCATGGTAATCACTATATTCAAAAATAGAAACCATTAAGTTGTTTAAATCCCGTTCAATATCTGCAAATATAAATTTATAAAAGTTTCAATTACTGCGATAAACTTTCAAATTTATTTTGGACTGGAATTCTGGAGAAATATATTCCGAAAAATTTTGCTTTAAAAAATGATGTACTTTTCGGTACTTTTCGGTTAAAAATTTTATTTTGAAGACAAAAATTAAATATAAGTAACTTTATTTCTAATAATTATTAACAATTAAGTGGCTAGTGATGGTTGTTTCAAAAATTAAGAAACAAATTAATATGCATGAATTTCAAGCTGTTGAACAATAAGGGCTCAAATTCCATGTGTTGAGATAATAAACCTTAAAAAAACCAGTTATATTGTTATAGCATCGGTAATAATCACACAGCTTTAAAAATCTATTTGAAACAGAAGTTTTTCTTAAAAGAATAATTTGTATTGTAAACTCAGAAAGGTACTGAAGATAACTTAATTTAATAATATAAATTTGATAAGATTTTTATTGGCCTTTGAATGAATAATAATTCACAATTTTATTGGGCTCGAAGAGAGTTTATGGAAGATTTTATTTGAAAAAAAACTTTCATAAACTGGTCTTGAGCTCAACAAAATTGCGAATTATTATTCATTTAATAATAATTATAAAAAAGGGTTGCCATGTAAATTATTTAAAAAAAAATTAACATACATATATTTCAAGTTAAATTTAAAAACAAAATTATTTAGAATCAATAAAAAATATCTAACTCTAAAAAATCTACAGCAAATGCATAAGAATCATATACAACGTTTATTTCTGCTAAAAAACTTAAATTTTCAATCAAATATTTGTATTACATATTATTGATTTTTTAAGAAAAACAAAAATTTTCTATTGAAATAAATTTTATTCATTAAGCGAAAAATTTAACTACATTAAACTTCTTAAATCTTAATAAAATTTGAATTCTTAAGAAAATAATTATATATAAATCATTGACTACTTTAAAGTTTTAAGCACTTTATATCTACCAAATCTCGCTGAAAATTGTGTAAAAAACTGCTTTTACTTTTAGGGTCGACTGAATTTAGACTTTAGCCACGGGCCATTATTTGCTTTTCATGCAAAAAAAAGTAACATCATTAAAAATTGTCAAATGATGAATGCGTAGTAAAATTCGTAACAAACATTTCAAATGATTTTTTAATAAAAAAGATACATTAGCTTTTCGAACCAAAAAAGTATGCATATTAAAAAATATAACGCATTTTTCCGAAAAAATATATTTTATTCAAGTCAAGTGAATAGTGTTTGATTTATTCGAGCCCAAGAAAAATATAAAAAAATTAAATCTGGTGTTCAATTGATACTACCTGTTTAATGTACCTTAGCTGAAACAATGAAAACTGTATTTTTCCTTAAAAAAATCTTTAACTCGAAACAAAACACTGAATTAGGATTTAAGAAAAAAAATTTAGCGCAGACACAATTTGTATCCTCAAACGAATGAGTATATTTTTATTTAGTTTAAAATTTTTTTTTTTAATTTCCTTATTTGATCAGTTTACTGATCAGCTCGTATTTTCTCAAAACCGCCGCTTTTTGGATAAGTTCTCAGCAGTTTTAATCTTTGTTTTTACTTGTATACTTTTACGAAGCAACGTTTTTTAGCCTTGAGTTATAGTGAGAGTTTTTTCTATAAACAATACAAAAAAAGCTGTAGAAATCCCTTTTTTATTCTTTTTAGAAGAATAGCCTCTTATACTATCATTTAAGTTACACAAAGCTAAATAGTTTCAAATATTTGAATGCCTATTTTCTAGTCAACTGTCTTGTTTTCCTTTAACAATGATTGACAATTAGATAAATTAACAGATATAAATAAACATTTAATCACACTCGAACTAGCTGAATGCTAATTTGGCGTAAATCTATTCCCCATACTTCGGTCAAACGCTATTGAGAACCAAACCATGTGACATAACATCTAGATTAGCTGGCAAGGCTTCGTATCATCCGACATACATACTTAGTAATAAAACACATTAGTATTATAGATACTTTAGAGTATAATTGTAGTAGTACTTATGTATTTACATACATTTGTGTTGCATATGTGTGTTTTATTGTCAACTAAGTCAAAGCTGTTTTTTGCTTTTATTTGTTCACATATCGACCTACACTCTCAGCCTATTCTACGTTCAAAACACAAAAGTTCAATATACTTTTAGTTAAGTTTAACTACCATTAGATTCCTATTGAAAGACACTTGTTAAACGTTGACATGTCGGTTCACAATTAGCTTGTCATATCGCCAGCTGCTTGCTGTCTCACCCGTTAAAAGCGTATAAATATGCTAGAGTAATATTGTGGAATGCTTGTTTTAGCTACACACACAAAAACACCGTTGCATAAATAGTATGCACTTTTGTGTATTAACGTTTCATGTTAATAACCAATATTACGACAAAATTACAATTATGCACGCATACATTAGTAAGTATTTAGTAGGCGTCACTGCGGGCAGAGCGAATGAGTGGCGTAAAGTTTCGTGCGCTAGGGAAATATGATTGCGTTGGGAAACGGTAGAAGTAGGTACTAGCTCGCTGATATTTCTAAACCATAAAAGTGTATGTAATACAATCGTTCTCAAAATATAACACTAAATTGGCAATTTTTAACATTTTTTTTATATTAAATTTTCAGTATTTTTGAATTTTTTTCATAATTTTTGTTCCTTCGAAAATCACTTTGCTGTTGCTGCAAATGTTTATGAAGAAATAAAAAATGGTTACTTGAGAGCTTCTCACTGATTTGATAAATTTAAAAAAAAAGATGGTTTACTTGTAAGCTTGTTGAAACTATCAGCACTGTGCGCGTAACGGCAAACAAGGAGTCTCATGGATTTAAGCAGAAAATTATAAAAATTAATAAATGGCGCGTTTGGTTCCACCCTAATTATGTATTGGTATGCATAATTGAGACATATGTAGCACTTCAATATCTAACTATTATGATAATCGAGCTTTCGACTATTTTTCGAAAATCAGGTCATTCAAAAAATTTTTTGTATTACAAGGAAAACCAACAAGAACAAGAATATATCAAACTCGTTCCTCAAAATCGTATTAACTCAAAATTTATGAGATTTGAAAATTATATCAAAAAGTTTTCCGTTTATTTATGTAACTTCCAACAAAGGCCGAATATTTTTTTGTAGTTTGCTAAAAAAACCATTATATTTCATTTTAGATCGTTGAATTTATAGTACTGAAATCCACATTGTGTTTAGCGCTTTCAGATTAATGACATATTTTCAGTTTGTTCAATTGGGAATAATGTAAAAGTCTTTTGGCGTTTAATTTTTTGAATGAACTTCGCACTGCTGTGAAAAGCTAAGATATAAATATAAAGAATGCGTTGTAGAAGACATAGATGTATTGAACGTAAAATAATCTTTCTTACGAACTCGCTAACGCTTATGTTGCAGCTGGTTCGAAATAACAACTTCTGAAGGCGAGTAAAAAGCCTTTGAACATTAAAATTGTTTCATGAAAAGGTAAATGGAAACGTATCGGCATAATAATTGCTGTTAAAGTAGAATATAAGGTATGTAGTACATTTTAAAAGACAAGAAACATTAAAATTTTAGACAATTTGATTTCCTGTACAGCATAAAAGTTGGAAAAATTTCAGTAAACCGATCCTCTGAAATAAAGAAAAGGTCCGCGATTTCTCGCAACAATTTTATTTTGCTTCGCAAACGTAATTCATTAAGACTTTGTGCAAATATCTTCGCCACGCACTCATCTTGTTAATATTTATACCCACAAAACTCATTCTACACATTTTTTGCAAATTTTGCAGAGATCGTTGCAAATTTTTGCAATACACTTGTGTGTCATATATGTAAATGGATGTGGATAAAAGAATTTGAATTTTCCACGAAGAATTCCGGCGATGAAAAAGCCAGAATTGCATTTTAAATCGCCAAAAATTCAGATAATTATTAGCGTTAGGAGTTCTAGAATTGTGTAGCATTCTAGCGAAAGCGAAAGCGAAATCTGAAAGCCGCACCTCAAAATGCTGCTTGAATGTGTTTTTATCGAACTTATAATGGCTTTGTGTCGATGTACGAAACTTCCTGAAGCAGTCGATTCGGATGTGATTATTTGTGTTTTCCAAAAAGCTCTGTCAAAGTTATATTTTCTTTATATTTCTTTTTAATGATTTTTAATCAGCTTAAAAAACCTACAGATGGTAGTGAATTTTCTGGAGATTTGAATACGGAAAAAACATTTTTCATGTATGTATGTGGTCGAAACACACCTGCTCCCTATAAACTGTGATCACCCTATTAAATTCTCACATAATCCGAATGTATATATTCACATCATTTTATTATTCATATAAACATGTACGTAGGTTTATTCACGCCCTCCTAATTTTTTTGTATCACATCCTCATATTTTTATCTAATCGTTAGCAGGAATTTCATATAGTATGCGTGCAACTGTGACGTTAATGTGCTCTTTATTAGTTTTAGTAGCCATTTTATATTATAATATTGATATGATAACGTTTAATGATTACATTGCATGCAGGTTTGTACATATTATGTGTACATATGCACCTATAAATGTATATCGTTTACATATGCAGTTTGTGTAATAAGAAAAATATTTGCTTCAATAATTGCAAAACGGCCAAATCGGCGAAAACTGAATAAATGGTATTTAATGAACATATTATATGTAAATTTTTTGTATCCATATGAATCTGTTAAGATTGCAGTTGATTCAGAGAATTTTTTTAAGAAAAAATTAACAAATTCCTAAACACTTATAAAATTTACAATAAATCAAGTGAGGATCATGAAAATGTCAACCTTTCACAGGTGATAGAAGACAAAAATTCTACCGGTAAAATTTTTCTCTAAATAACTAGAACCTCTACATTTTGAAAGCGGTTTGAATCCTACGTTTTATAAATTTTTTTAGCTTTTTTCATGCTTCGACTATTTCATAAATTGATAATTTTTAAATGATAGTTTTTTCAAATATTAAATTAGCACTATTAGTAAGAGATAATAGAACAAAATAAACTAGCCATTGTGTTGGAACACTCTGTATTTAAATATCGCCAACGCTTATCACTTTAGTATCATGGGAAAATAACTTCGTGATTCTCTTTCTTCTACTAAAAAAGTTTTATCATAAAATCAATAATCGATAATCGTAGGCATTTATACACACATTAAGGAATCGTTATTAATGCTGATAAAATTAAAAGTGCTGTGTTTCAGTTTGTGAAAAACTATAACAGAACACAAATAAACTTTAAAAGGACTTTAAGGCAAACCGCAGTAAAAGTGATCTAGAAAATGCGGTAATTTGTTTTTATTTATTTCTTTATTAAATTACATCACGTGTACATAAAAAAAAAAAGTTTCGGAGTTCAGCTAAGCTTACGCTGTGTGAGCTGTTGTTATTTTTCCTGCTTTCCCTTCAAAACTTACTCCTATCAAGTGCGGCTGTACTGCCGCTATTTGTACTTGATTGTGTAGATGTTGTTTGTACAATTTCTATTTAATTAAAATTTGTTTTATTTCATTTAATTATACCAATTAATAAATAATTATTAATTTAATTATTAAATTTATAATTAATTTAATTTTTTAACCAGCTCAAAATCAATATTTAAGAAAAAATGAAATACAATTTTTTTTATTACTTATAATTATTTTTTATTTCAAATACGAAATTTGGTCATAAAAATATAAAAATATGTTCTTATTGTTTTATTAAATTATACAAATATGTTATATGTATACTACTAGATAATTTACATTTTTAATAAGCACAAAATCAATTAAAAAAAAATATGTTTTCGAATTTAAATACGAAATACACATTCAGCTATAGAAATAAAAAAATATTTTATTATTTTATTTAATGATACTAAATAATCTTATACTAATTTGAATTTTTAATTAGTACATAACAAATATTTTAAAAAGGGTTTTTTTTTATTAAAAACAAAAATAGTTATGATATATAAATGTTTTTATTAAATTACTTTTTTATTATGTAGATTTAGAATTATATAAATAAAATTTTTAGTTAGTAACAAAACCAAACAGTTTAAAAACAGTTTTTTCTGGTAATTTTATTAAAATTGCAAAATTTCTTCATGTTGCTTTTTTTTTAATTATATCTATTTAGATTTGTAGTTAAGTGAAATTTTTAAAAACTTGTGTATTTTCTTGTTAAAATATTTACTAGTTAAATTTTCAACTAGTAAATCAGAATTTTAATATCCTTTCTATTAGTAATTAAATATAAAATATTTGGGGATAAAAAAATACAATCTTATTCGTTATAAATTATACAAATAAAATTTTTAATATGTCTTTAAAAATATCAAAATTTTCAAAACTGATTTTCGTGTCTTTAAATACAAAATATTTCGTTATTAAAGTATCACAATTTTCATTATTATTTTGAACTATCAGCTTGTAAATATTTGAAATGCTCATGAATGCACATGAAACACAGCTGCTACAGCCAAACAATTTCGCTCCGCTTCGTTCAGTTTATAAACAGATAATTTGTTGTTATCAACACAACACACAAACGCCCGATTGGACCAGCGAAGGCGAATATGCCCGTTGCCGCCGCACATACACCGAAATTACATGTTTCGCTCTGTTACGACGAAACAAAACAACACCACAGTAAATCATTCGCACTGAAAACAAAAACACAAAAAAATATACATACATACATACACACATAGAAACTATCTACTGTTCGACGTAGCGAATTAACCTTTCAGTTGAATTCGCCGTCGCGACGTTGATTTGAACAGTATGTCTGCACATTCGCCGCTGAGTATCTCGTTCACAAACGCTGCGCAGCGCATAGAAAACGAAACAAGGAAGCGAAGAGAAGTGAATTTCGAAGTAAAATGTAGAATCGTGGAGGACTGGATTTGTGTATAGAGCTTGTGGATGATTTCTTCCCAAAGGCGTTTTTCGCATTGTGCACAAAATTCAAAGCGAATACAGGCAAATTTGCAATTTGGCAAAAGTGTAAATGCAAAATTAATTAAATTGTTGTGGAAATAGATGCACAAAAGTGTGAAAATTTAATGTCGAAGTGAGAAACGTTGAAAGTTTTGACTCGTATCATTGATAAACAGCGAAACATTTGAAGGTGCAGTCAAATTTTTAATCAGCAATTTAAGGAAGCTGACACACAAATACACACACACTTACATACCCGCTTACAAGCAGACACACACACACTTTCTGTGTGAGAGATTGCGTGCGTGTGTGTGCAACATCAAGTCGTGTGTATGCGTTTAAAATTAAAGTGTACACATAAGTAGACAAAGGAAGAAAGAATTTCTTTAAATTAAACTTCAAATAAAAAATAGTGAATGATAAAGCATGTGAAAAGGTTTCAACAAACGATAACTGTAATGCGAATGAAAGTCAATTCAAATGGTAATGAATACAACGCTTGCTGCTGCTGCTTTTGATGCTGTCTCACAGCCAGCCAAGTAAACCAGAATTTTTTTTTTGGTTGCAAAGAAGACTTGTTCGTTTACAAAAGATTTTAAGCGTTGTGTAAATAAGTGAAAAGTAAATGAAAAAAATAATTGAAATATAAAATGTTTTTAAAGTAATAATAATATATATATCACCCAACTGCAATTGTATGCAATTTAGTGCAAAAGTAACCAACCCACACTCCAAGCAAATATAAAAAAAAAATTTAAATTTTATGCTTGGCGCTTGGTAACCAGAATTTAGTGCGACAGCTCATAACCATTGTGGTTCTTATTGTTGTTTTGGCTAGCAATTGGACACAGCGGCTGGTCATGCGATGAACCTTGTTCGTGATGATGCTGTTGTTGTTTCTTTGATAAAGGTGCTTACTGCTGCCTGCCTGCTGTTGTCCACCCGGCTGTTGCCCATCACACGCTCTTCCTCTACGCCCGTTTCTTTTTTTTTTCTTCTTCTTTGTATACCTTTGAAGAAATCAATAAAAAGAACTGTCAACTCCGGTGCGGAGGGTACCAGTTTGGCACCAGTGCTGCAAAAATAGAAAAAAACAATAGAGTCACTGCTTTTTCACTACTCTGAGTTAATTGCTGTTGGCATTGAGCCCGCTCTAACGCATGCTGCAGCTTTGAGTGGCATGTTGCACGTGCTATGCTGTCATCCCACTCTTGAGCGTTGTCGCACTGCCGCCACTAATGAATTCGCTCTGCAAGCGCTCTGCTCTGCATTTGTGTTTACAAATGCTTCTTGCTAATATTTTCGCTTGCTTATTAAGTTTGGAGTGTGGTTGCTGTTTCTGCGTTTTCTGCTGCTTCTGCTGCTTTTCTTTTACACCTTCGCCATCTGCGAGACCTTTGCCCAGGTGCATAGGTTTCTTGTTTCTCTTCTTTGCTCACGTTTTTGTTTATGTTTGCGTTTTATGTTAGCCACTTTCTGATTGGCATTTAGTTAGAAAAATTATTTTCTTAGTTGTTAATAATTTTTCTTTTGGAATCGTAGAAAATCTTTTCTTGACATGTATGGTTAAAATAAAAAAATTATAGCGCCCACTCCAGTCGAGACATAGCGCTGTAGAAAACCACAAAGTCTAATTCAAAGTGGAGTGTGTCAGTTATTTGACATAGATTAAATGCTGATAGTCAATATTGATGAGATAAATCATATTTATTCATATTGATATGACGTAAATGTATTAATTATTGTATGCGAAGCAGCGCTAATCGGACAGCTGCATTTGACAGCAGCGAAACACAAATACACAAAATCAGCAGAAGAAAAAAAACTGTCCCAAATGCAATCATATTTATTAGTCACCAAAAGCAAAAGGGCAAACGCCTTTATTTTTGACATTTCACTCACATGCGCTCTCTCCTACGACACTCAGTTTCTGCACAACACGCTCTCTCGCTCGTTGTCTCTCTTGGCATTTCGCTTCAGGATTGCCCAAAATTTTAGCTCTTTTATTCGCTCGCTACTAAATGTGCTGTATCCTTTTTTTGTATGTCCTTTTTGTCATCGCTTCCATTTTGCAAACAGTCATCTATCCATTCGACCGCATTTTCCGCATTGCGATAGAGGAAATCTGCATGCAAATCTAAAGCCAATGTACTGCAACAGCAACTAATGCATTACACACGCACACACAGACGCTCGCTCGCTGAAGCATTTATCAGCGCATACAATAGCCACTCACGGGTTGCATGACCTTTGACATATATTCTGCCTATGATGACCTTTTCGTCGTCAGACACAATACGTACATGGCATGCGAGCGAAATGTCTCGGCTTTTATGTATCTCAAAGTTTTTATGAAATTTATTGAGTAGAGTTGTTGCTTTTTTTAAGGAATATAGAAAATTATTCAATAAAGTCACAACAGAGGCTGATTAAAAAATTTGCGCATCGGGCCTTGGCAAGTGGAAAAATATGAGCAGCGAATGCAATTTGAAACTAAGTACATTACAGGAAAACTTAGGGTAGTTCAATACAATACGAGGGCGGTTCGCTAATTCAGTGATTTTTTTAATTAAATATATTTTTTTCGGCAAAATAGCGTTATATTTCTTAACAAAACCTCTTCTTCTATCTATACACTTTGTCCAGCGTTTTTCAAATTTTTTTTTATTCGTTCCAATTAATAACTTTTCTCAAGACCCTCAAAATTGGCGTTTGTTTCTGTGATGACCTCTTCATGTCACCCAATCCTCTTACACTTCAGCCATTTCATCAGCTTTGAATGCTTTAAATGAATGCTGGATGGGGTAGCAATTTGTAGCCCATTTCATGGATTTTTGCCACTGTACACCCGCACTTGTGGTCGAGTGTGAGCAATCGGGCACTCATCGCGCAGATAGCTTTTCATATACCTAAATTTTCGTGTAAAATGTGTTGTACCCGCTCAGTTGTGGTGGGTACAGCCTTAGCGTTATCGATCTCTTTTTGGCGACCTGAACTTTCGGCGAAAATTGTGCTGATACGACCACAACGGAACTCAGTAAACCACTTCAAGCCATTGAAATTGATGGTGCAGTGTACCCATAGTATTGATCAAGCCTTTTCTTAATCAGCACACGAAATTCCCTTTTTTCATTTTTGTTAAATGTCAAGGGGTTATCTGCTTTCAATGGCTGTCAAGCATAAACTAAATGACTCAACTTGCTCAAAATTAGACAGTAGTCTATTGATAGTTAGCAGGCAGTTAAGGGCAGCTGTGATAAATTTACAGTTTTTGTGCGGGAACTTCAAAATTCACTGACTTATCAAATGGCCCTCGTCGCATCAAATCATTTACTAATTTTATAGAATAATGCTGAATTTTCGTACTCGCCTACCAAACAGTCTTGAAATTCTGAATTTGAGAAATATTCATCCTAAGCATACTAAATTCGAAACGGTCTCTAAGCTCAGGATTTTAGTATAATAAATCAGTTGTTCTATGAACTTTACTTTTCCGGTCCAATGAATAGTAGGCTCGGTAGACAATTGAAAAGCAGAGTCCTTTCTCGACAACTGAAAATCTCGCTCTACAAATCCCTCATCATGCCCGTCCTTTTATATGCCGCAGAAACGATATTGATTAGCGTTGAGAAGGGGTTGGTGGGCATTCGAGAGAAATGTTCTTCGCAAGATTTTTGGTCCTGGTACCGAGAAAGATGGAATGATGAACTGTATGAGCTGTATAATGATATGGACATAGTCTAGCGCATAAAAATTCAACGACTGCGATGGCTTCCAATCGGCACCCATGGGTGCACAACGGAGGCAAGGGCATTCACGAATACACTGAAAAGACCAAGTGCAGAAGGACCTGTCTTCACTTGGGTGTGAATAATTGGCGAAGCTTTTTGGTCTCGGCCCAAACCGACAAACGAGTGTAGCGCCATAAAAGTAGAAGAATAGATAGATAGAATAGTACTAGTACCCAATTTTAAGTCACAAGATCTAGGCAAATTATGCTAAAGCGGAATATAATCTACAAAAAATCTTCATATATGTACTTATGTGAATACATTTTTTTGCAATATTATTTAACCATTACCAGTTTCACATCGCAGTGCGCATACCTTTCTATTTTATCGCTTTAACGGCATCTTTTATTGACCTCTTCGTAGTGAAAGAAATATTATAATTTCAATTTCTTGTTTATACGATTAATAGTATCAAATTAAGATATACATAAATACATACATATATATGTGTATCTATATGTATCTGTAAACAATAAATAAATAGTACTTAATAGTCAATGGCTTGCAACAACAAAGGCAAAACAAGTTTTAAGAAAAAAAAACCCAACTTTCATACAAACCGCAAAATGAAAGAATAAACAACAGTAATCATCAATAAATAGTAAATCTTATAAATATTTACTTTTTTTTTAACACAATAAGGCATATGTATGTTTGTATGTACCATATGTATAATTGTTTGTGTTATCGCAGCGTAAGAAAACGCTGAATAATAAATAAAGCAAACAAAAAGACGGAACAAAAAAAAAGCACATAAACAAACGCGTATGGCGAAAGCAATAGAGAAATGATGTCAATGTAAAGAGTAACAAAAAATTTCGCTATTAGTTGATTCGATTGGCATAATTCATTTAGTTTGTGGCTCACTTTTGTTGAGGAACGATTTTACCAATACGCATTCATAACTGCCTCTCACATACATACATACATATATACTTATAATACATAATATATCCATATACATATATGGTATGTATTTGCAAAAGAGTGTTTAATAAAAAAAAACCTTATTATACACGACTTTTTCCAAGCTAAAGTATTTTTGCTAGGCAATTTCGGAATTAAAAATTTTTTTTTTAATACTTTATTTATTACTACTACTTTTTCAATACTTTTAAATTTTTGTTATATCCTTGGCACTTTCAGTCAAACCTACGCCTCAAAAACATTGAAATGTCACACGTTAGAATCTGAATAAAAACAAATATCAAAATCTTTGTGCAAATTTTTTTTCCATATCCAAATCATTCAATGAATACAAAAATTCCATTTAATATCAAAAAAACAAACTTTCCTTTTCACAAAAGTTGATTTGCCAATTAGTTTCATTGAAATTGTCAACAAAAATTAATATAAAATAAGCTCTTTTCAATTAATTCACTTTTACATTTAGAATTCAACATAATTTCATTCAGCACTAAAACAACAAATTAAATCTAATTTGACTAATTATTGCTGCAACAATTTCAATAAATAAAATTTGTAAATAATTTTTTTAGCAATTTAAAATACACATATCAAACCATAGCATAGCGACTACAACAACAAGCAATCAAGCACAATGTTAAATCATTTTGCTGTCGATAAAATTTAATTTCATTTAATTTCAATTTTATCAAATGATTGTTAATTTTGTAATGCATTTGATGGCCTCGTGAAATTATCTTTTCATTGCCGCTTTGATAGAAACTTAATGATATTAATTTGACATATTTATGAGTTTGTTTAATAAAATAAATAGTGGCGAGTTTATTGTATTGTTTCTCCTTTTATATATTTGCTGCAAGTTGATTTAGTTTAAAAATCTTTTGCACTTTCATGTTTCACTCAGTTGCATAGGGTGTATATGAACCCTGCAGGAAATTTCGATATTTTCAAACTGGTATTTGTATTTTTTTTTTTTTGTTTTTTTTTTTGATTCTGTAATAGTTGAAAACTTGGTGGCTTCAAATTAGAAATTGTGGAACTCCTCCTTACGTTCAGTGTGATTTTTCTTATTGATAAAGTGAACTAGATTTGTAACGTTTACTGTGAATATTTAATTCTGACATTTGGAAAGCATGATTTGCAGTAAAATTTTTCAGATGGCCTAAAAATATTTTGGCCCACTTCGCTATAAAAAAGCGACCATGAACTCTCTAGAAGAATATGATATTTAAGGAATTGAAAGTTTCATTTTTTTGATAGCAAATAGAAACTTCAGTTGTATTATTTTTTAGAAATAATATTTTTTTTGGCCTTGACTTGGAATTAAAAAAGTATTGTATTCACTGCAAAAGGATTTAAGCTTTAAAAAAATTGTATTTTCCGGGGGCAAAATGGTCTTATTTTATTTTTTTATTGTATGACAGCATAGTTAGAGGAAATACTATCATTACACAGGCATAGAGACTATTTGGTGATACGACTATTACATTGAATGTCAAGTGGATCAGTAAATTGTTTGCCATTGGACATCTGGGAAGTTTTCACTTGAATTAGTAGCTAATCCACTTTTCTGACGAGTATCCCAATACCAAAATATTCGTGGACATCAAGATAATACAATTTAAGGAATTTTAAATTCCGACTTCTAAATGTTACGAATTTTGCAATATTTTTTTTGGAATGCTTCCATTGATCTTCTCTCCAAGAACTTCTTCACCATATAAACATTTAAAATAAAGCTTTTCAAGCGACTCCAGTACTATGATTAGCGTGCAGTGGCTTTCAGCACTTTTTTCTAATTAAACTTGCAAGTGCATGGAGGTAGTGGAACAAGTTTTTTATGACTTATTTACGGCGCGATTTTTGTTAGTCATTCCCGCAATGAGAAATAAATGATCCCAGCACACTTGGATTTTTATATGTACATATCTATGTATGGTTGTGCAAATGTACTCTCAACTGACAACTGTAGCAAATTAAAAACTGGTTTATTTTACATAAAATAATTTTATTAAAAAATTTCTTAAAGAAAAACGTCAAAAGCAACTAAGTACTTTGTAATGAAATGCAGTTTCCACTATCTACAGCAACTTAGAACAATGATCGAGAAAAATTAAGTGCAATTACATTTCAAATTAATGAATCCACGTTTAAAAATACACCGCTCAAATAACACTTTAAAATTTATGCATTCATTCGTTATAGAAGCTAATTGTTCCGTTTTAAAATCGTTGACTTTCCATTGAAATTTAATGGACGTGGAAACCATAGCAAAAACAAAGTTCAAAATTTTATTTAGACAAGTTTTTGTTAAACAAAATTATTACAAGATCTTATTTCAAGGCGAAGAGTATTCGCCAGATCATGAAATAATCTCCCAGTTCATTTTTGGTTTTCAAAACGAAAAAAAAAAATTCTATCGAATGATTGCCAAAAATAGAATATTTGTGTGTGAACATGCACTTATTAATAGCTTTTTGGAAGGATATGTTTCGAAGAAATAGAGCAGACAAAAATGAAATTTTTCATAAGAATTCAAACTTTGGCTTTGAATATGTTAAAAATCAGGGACCGTAAATAATGATTATTGTTGCGATTTTTAAATGACTAAATCAATCACTTAGAATATACATTCCAAAAAACCGATAAGGCCATATTAATCCTTTTTCGACGATCCTATCATTTCCATGATGATTTTTTAATTTCGGATTTTTATGATTTTCTTCACCGATAATGATTAATTTTGATAAATTTTATAATAAATAATTAATAATCATTATTTTTGAGCAAAAAAATAAAAATCTCAAATAATCATTATTAATAATTTTTATTTTTTTTGCTAAAAATGTAACTCACTTCATGTCCAAAATATGAAGATTACTCAAAAATCATGCAACGGAAATGCAACGAATTAAGCAAAAAACTTCATTAGAAACCAGTGATTTAAAAGTGAGTTTTATTTTGAGCAAAAAAAATAAAAATCATTAATAATGATTATTTGTGATTTTTATTTTTTTTGCTCAAAAATAATGATTATTAATGATTTATTACATAATTAATCAAAATTAATCATTATCGGTGAAGAAAATCGTAAAACTCAATGTATAATCATTATTACGTGATTTTTAAAATAAAACTTATAATGATTACGGACCCTGTTAAAAATAGCTTTAACGAATATTCCATAAGAACATTTTGTAATTAAAACTTTTCCGCAAAACAAATGAAAAAATTGGAGGGTTTATTTTTGTAAATTTTTTCTCTAACATTTTTTCGTTCGATTTTGAACTTAATTTTTAAAATTTTATTAAAAACTCAATAAAATTTTGAACGAATATTTGAAAGCATTTAAAATTCAAAAGAAAAAACATTACAAAAATTATATTAAAAAAATTAGAAGAAATATTAAGCGTACATGGGTGGGTCAAATTGACCAGAAAACAATAATGGCGTTAAAAATTGCCAAAATTCATTTAAAAGCAATTCATTCCCCCTTTTTTTATTTCATTGAGCAAAATGAAAACATATACTTGGAATCAATTATTTCTAAAAGAAATATACAGCACCCAAATATACTAACAAATTATATGTTTACATTTTATCCTTTAAAATCGGACTCTAAATTGAAAATTTGTGAAATATCGCTACTGATATTTAATTTATATATAGAGAGAGCTTGCAAAATCTTACTAAAGTAAACTTTCATCGAGAAAGGAGAAATATGAAATATTTGCGACCCAGCCTAATGAGCAACCGATTGTCAGCAAAGAGACTGTCGAGGGCACATCTGCTGCACATATGGGTGAGGCGTGCGCCTAAACCGGCAAATATTTTTTTTTAAACCTATTTTTATGCTTAAAAACTTGACATTTCTTCATACGTGAATTCGTACAAAGACAATTTTATTTCTTTATGCCGCATTTATCGCACACAATTCGTTCTTGTGCCACACACACGCACATGTTCGTCTGCTGAAATGCAACTAAATCGCAAATGAGACCCCATTCGCGAATGAACACGATCGGCAGTTCCGTTGAACTTATTTGAACTCAAGAAACTAAATAATAAAAATAAACTCAATAAAAAAACAGAAAAAATTAAATAAATAAAAGTAAACACTCCAGCGGAAGACAGAGCGAAAGCAGACAGCGCGAGCGCGACAAGCATAAAAGACATAAAATGTGAAAGATTAACAAAAAAAGTACATGTATATAAAAATCAAAAATTATTGTAGCAAGTGAACCGCCTCTTCAGCATAAGCGCTGACGTGAAGAACGTGAGTCACGCGCACTACCATCGCGTCGTACCTCAGTCGTTCGCGCATACACGAGCAATCAGCGCGACCGCAAACCAACGCGCCAAATAATCGCTGCGATCGATGTCAATGCTTTTGTGGTTGTAGCGCTTCAGTCATTAGAGCGCCGTATCGGCGCGTACGTGAATGAAAGAAGCGGTGCGTTCAACGGAATTGAAAAGTGTCGCGAATGCGAGTGTTTTTTCTTGTTTGTTTTGTTTACTCATTTTACTTCGCCTTGGTGCTTTACAAAATAACAAATGCTTCCGGTTTACGTTCAGATTTCATTTCCACTTGCTTCATTAAGATGATGCGCATGAAATTTTTAATTTATGATTACCCTAATTGCAGTTGTGATCATTAGATAAAATAAAACCGCTAGTAAACATATTCATAATTACAAACAAACATATATAGCACATAAAGTGTTTTAGTTGAAAGATGCTAAGCAATAAATTCAAGTGTATCGCGAGTGCAAAATGATACGCTACTGAAATCATTCCAGCGAGAGCTTACAACGAGCAGCGGTGTGTGTATTAAAGCGCGCTGAACACGCACGCGCGCGCACCTTCGAGCGCAAAGCAACTCAACACAAAACCAACAACAAACAACGAACAACGAACGCACAAACCCACCCAAACATCCCCCGCCAAACAAGTCCTACGCTCCACAAAAAAAAAAAATCATCCTACGCCAGACCAGATAGTAATTAAACCACACATAAAAATGCCACGCCCACACTTCGTTGCGCGCCTGCGCCTACTATTCAATCTCTTACTCTTCGCGGCCATTATCGGCGAACATCGCGGCAATGCAGCTGACGTTGTTGCCATCGATCCAGAACTCTCATCACCTTCGCCGTTCACCATCGCATCAACCGTCGTCGTCGTCGTCGCAACATCAACGCCAACACCAACACCCGCAACAGCATCAAGCCGCACAGCGTCAACACCGGCCGATGCGCGCGGCAGCGGTAACAGCGCGACGACCGCCAGCAATTCATTGAATATGAATGCTTACGCGGTGAACAGCGTTAGTTTGGACATTGACAAGGAGACCGCTGCTCTAGCGAGCGCTAGCGAAACCGACGAGACTGAGACTGATTATCAATTACCCGTTGCTGCGCCTACCTCACCGGCCTCTGTGGAACAGCAGGATCAGCCGCTGGTGCCACCCACTACGCTCTCCTTTGCCAAAGTCGCACCCGCTAGCGGCATGGGCGGCGGCGGCGGCGGCAGTAGCGGCGATCTATTCAACGGCGGCAGCATTGGGGGCTTCGGTACGGGCGAGGGCGATGGGGAGACGGCCACCACTGCCGGCGATGCGACACCGCCGTATGCAGCTGTCGACGAGAAATATGGTAAATATGCAAACGAGCGCAATAATTTTTCAATTTAACAATGCGAGTTGATGCACACATACATATACATATAATATATAAATAATTTTGTAAAGAAATATACGTTGACATGCATGTTAGTAAGTAGATGTCCATCACGCAGCCGTCTGCTGCGGTTTCTCTGCCACAGCAGCTGTTTCAATTGCCACAGCAAATGGCTTTTTAGAATTTGCATTCCACACAATTGATTTTTATGAATTCTCCCTGTTTACTTGTTTTCCGATTAAAAGAATATATGACTACTGCACATACAAGTGCATACATGTTTAGACTCTCTGCATAATATACATATACTTACATAGTTCAGCTGTAATTCAATTCATTGCAAAGAGCATTATAATGTTTTGTAATCAATTTGTTGTCGCTGCTCGGCTCAGCAGCGAACAGCAATCGCGCGCTGAGTCACTAAAACTTGCCAATGGAGCGCTGTGAGCATTAAACATTTTTTTATTGTAGTCATTTTTAATTTATCTAAAGTACGAGTATATGAGTTTTTAATTAAGCTAAGTATACTAACTAAATTCTCATACAAAAACCATTTAAGCAAAAATTGAAATTTTGTACAGTATTCATTAAAATTATCAAATTTTAAAAATGTGTCATCAAAATGTCTAAATTTATAAGCGAATTAAAAAAAAAATAGTTGAAGTGACCGTTGATTTTTAAGAACGCTCAGTGAGCATTGCGCATTTGTTCCATATAAAAATATATTTTATGGAAAAATTGAGCAACACCATCGGCGTAAAAAAATTTTTTAAAATCAACTGCATTTTTTTGCCGGCTAAACCTCCGCCGGCTAAATACTTTGTTAGACTAAAATACAATTTTAATTTTAAAATGTATTTCGGTCTTAAAGCTTATTTCGATTTAAATACCTAGTGACAAAAAAGGCGCGCAGTCAAATGAAAAACAATACGAAAGGAATTTTAAAAACTTACAAGTTATTAATAAATTAAAAGCAAATTTTTTTTAAGTAATTTTTCTTAATTTTATTAAAAATATAGTTTGTTCGTATAAAATTCTCATTTTTTTTTTTTAAATTAAAAAAAACCATAAAGTTTTTCACTTATAAGTAGAACTTTAAGAAAATTCTCTGTTATGGCATTTCGTAGTCAAACTTCTCTTACTCAATTCTCAATAAAATTGTCAATTATTAGTTATTTAAAACGCTATTAAAATCTTAACAAAAAATAATAAACATTTATATCTTAAATTAGTTCACTCACTCTAAAAACGTTGCAACTTTTAAAATACATATTTCTTCTCTCGCGATTATTTCAAGGTAATTGTTATTTAAATCTTTCCGCAATAAGTATCTGCACTTTAAATTTGTTTTGTCTCGCCAGAAAAAAAATTTCAAGGCAAATAACTTCTCTTTATAGTTATCTGGAACTTTTATTTTTTTTATATCTAATAATATCTTTAAATAGTTGATAATACACGCAATGATAATTATTAACAAAATACGTAAAAAATGTTCAGCTTAAAATAATTAACCCGCGAGACAAAAATAAATAAAACCTCCAAATAATCGTTAGCCTTAGCAGACGGAATTAATATTTACACCATTCAGTAATACTTAAAAAGTAATACTTTATTTTATTTCTTATAATCGCTTTGTTGCTACTTCTAACCATAAGTTTCATGTTTCTTCGCGGATGTACTCTTTAGGGACTTTACAATTCTTTAATTTGTTGAATTATTGTGAATCTTGTACAAAAATATAAAATAAACTTGCTTTAATAATTCTCGATATAAATAAGTGTTAGTTTGTCAAAATCAGTTTGTAAAGTCATATTTCATTTATGAATATCGAGACGAATTCTTCCCAATTTTACGCAAACTTTTTTGTCCATAAAATCCTTAATAGAATTAAATATTACTTCAATAATCGCTACAAACAAAATTTGTTTTGTAAAATGGGTTTAATAGTATAAATAAATCAATGAAAGTCGTTATTTAAAAACACACACAAATAATAGTAAGCTAAGATTAAACAAAACACTTAGTAAGTACGCTGGATTTTTTTTTTAAATTCTTTTTGTAGTATTTAAGATAATCTCCTTAAATGAAAACGTTTGGAAAAATCGCATAGTACATATGTAAATAAGCAATTTCAATTGCATTCGCATATTCATTTTCGCGCTCGATTAAACGCTTTAAAGCGTAAAAATTCAGAACAATACTTTATTGCGGCCACAAAAGGCAATTTAACTAATTTACACGCTACTAAAAATAGCCCCTAAGTTGCATTTATGCACAGTGTCGCATTTATCCACAGTAGTGTGGTTCAGAAAAAAAAAATATAATAAAATCTTAGTCTCATTGACAAGCGTACAAATGTTTGTGAAGAATTTTAAATATTTTTTTTTTCTTAAGAACTTTCTTCATAGCCCCACCAGCGAAGTCCGCTTAAGCGCTGAATCGGAACTAAATGCGCCGTTTAAGACCATTCGTCAGATAAGTAAGTGTTGAATATTAAGCTAAATTGTATTTTAACTCGAGATGGTGAAAACGGCCCTAAGAGAGTCTTCGAAAAGAGTTCTGTTAATGCGCGATTCCGCATTCCCAAAAAGTTCAAGCAGGTAAAACAAAAGGACTCTGCTCGGCCTCCTCTAATCACTAATGATATTTTAGAAAAGCACTCTTTTAATCATCGTTAGCGTAGTGTTTTAAAATTATTTTATTAAATTATAGTTAATTACTTTCTTGCGGTATTGTTGAGCACTCAATTTACACTCCATTTTCACTCCATATTCAGCACATTCACTCCCGTCACTGCCATGGAAGCCCTGCCTCGGAGCACTTCTGGCTGGGGCTGCTTGTTTCGACATTTTCTCTACATAAGTTAACAGATTGTTTAATGGATATTGAAATGTTTTTTTCTGTTTTCCTAGCCATCGACCATGGCTAATGTTCGTACTTATTGTAAAAAAAAAAAAGAATGGATGCGTGTATGATAATGACAACATAAGCGAACAAGTAAATTAATGTCATGCGACTAAATAAATGAAACGTTGTGATTTCCTAACCTGGCAGACGCCCCGCATCCTTCTCAGCTTTTTTTTCACTTACCGTTGCACTAAATTCAATTTTCATGCTGTTGGTTGCTACTCAATTGCGCCGCGGGTCGTTACGGATCACATTTGCATAGCTATGTTTATACCTTCAACCTACTTGCATACATACATATACACATATACACATTTGTATGTGTATGTGCATGTTTTATGGTATTTTTCTGCGAGCCTATGAAGTCATTTAAGGTTTAAGTGCTGAATGTCATCGCGGTAATTGGCATTGCTTTTGTTCATTTTCAAAGAAGCTTTGTATCTTACAAGCAATTAATTTTTAGTAGCGTGTTTTTTTTTTTACTTTTTTGGAAAAGAATAACAAAAACAACTGAAATGCACATATTTTTAATGTATAGATATACGGCAGGCACGCGCACCTGGCATAAATATATAAAACGTTTCAAAACAATAGCACACCCACTTATTGAGAAATATCGGAGTTTTTTTTTTCCAAAAAATCTCCACCGAAAAACCAAGTTTCAAGTTTTATGCAAAATTTATAAGAATTCAAAAAGTTTTATCAAAATTTCAAACGCTTTATCTCTAAACAAGCTTTGAAGCCCATTCAATTAAAGCATAAAAAAAAAATTGTAAGTGGCTTAAAATTTCAATAAATTTTTGAGATTTTTTCTAATGTATTTGCTGCCAAATAACTTATAGAAAAATCTATTTTAATATGGCCTAAAATGCGCTACAGCCTTGTTAAAAAATTCTTAAAAATCAACAATTTTAAGTAGCACACGCTTGTGCTAGAATTAAGTAGGCGACAAAATTGCATACACCAAATTTTTTAAAATTACAAATAAGTATTTAAAATTGTGATACAAAATTCGTCAAATTTTTTAAACATTTTTTGCTGAGTTTGAAATTTTGATTAACATGACTTTAAAGAATTATGAACTAGATTTTGCTAAAAAGATTACAAAAAATATTTAATATTAAAACGTAGATAATTTTATTAAAACTTTACTATATTTTTTCTATGAACACTTCTGAACGTTCATATTTTATTGTGCATCATTAACAAGCTCGGCTAGCTGGCCTACTAACAACTTTGTTGCACTTACAATTTGCATTCTCGCGGTAATTTCAAGTTCAGCTTAGCCAGCCGGTACGCTTCACTTACGTTTGTGTAGTGTCTCATTATTTTTTATTTCAATAAATTATTGCTTTTTTTAATGTTTCTGTTGGATTCAACAAATTGCTTGCGTGATTTATAGCCAGTTAAAAAAGTGTTATTACATAGTATTTACATACGAGTATGTATAAATTTATATACAATTTTACGTTAATATTTAACTCACAGCCAATTTTTGAAGCGTTAATGGCTTTGTATTTACTTAAATAAAATTTACTTGTAGTAAAGGTCAAGTTTATTGACATGCTAGAATATATATGTATGTATGTACTAATAAAAACAATTATAAATATATTCGAATACACACGGGCCATACATTGAGTTTTACTTAACTTTGTAAATATATATTGCAGTTAACATTGTAACTTTACAATGTGTAGAATAGGGCCACCCAGCAAAATGCTGATAGTCATCTGAGCCGTCATCTGCTCATTATTGTTGCAGGAAATTTAAATAGTTAGGAGCTTAAGTGCGACCAGAAAAAACTGATTTTGAATATTAAGTTCATATCTATTGGATTTTCCATATATTTTACAATAAAGTCAACCTTTGTTTAATTTTCATGTGGATGTGCCGAAGTGTCAGTCATGCAATATGCTATTCTACCCGGCTGTCCAGAAGAAGGACGTTCTGAAATAAGAGTCCAAAATTAGTTTTTTTTCGAGGTTTTTTGGGGCGGTTTTAGTCAACTTCAAAATTAATACGTTTTTCTGAAGACTCTTTGAGTTTTGCCGTAATGCTCATTTAAGCCAAAAATATTTAAGAATTATCCAATAAAGACTACTGTAAGAGCTCATGTATGACTCCGAAAATCTTAAAAATTCCGGGAAACTCAAAAAACCACTGAGTTCATCCGATTTGGAGTTTTAATAGAGTCGTTTTATTGTACTCCTTACAGCGTGCCTCGTTAAATGAAAAATCGCCTATTTTGCCCTCTACAAAGAGCTCTTTTATGAACGAAAAAGCTTCGATATAATTTCTTTTTCTCCGAAAGGAGTACTTTAGAATTGCTTAGTCGGGCAATCAAGTGTTGTAGGGTAGTTTCGATATCGGACAGAGAAAAATTCCATCAAACTGAATGGCATTTTTGTTAGTTTGATAGAAGCGTTGTTTGTTTGCCTGCCCAGTACCCAGTTAGCGTGAAAACCTTTTTCTTGATTTCTTTTACGCTGGAACCCCTGATGATACATACGTGTGTTCTTGTTAAACTTTGGCAAACTACTTAAAGAAATTTTTTTGTGGTGTGATAACAAACCAAGCGAATTCATAGAGGGTGGTATATTAGCATTAGCTAATTGCTTTTTCTATCTTCGCCTAGCGTTTCAAAATAGTTATTTTGTTTACATTTTCAATTTTTATTTAAGTTCATTATGGAAAATACCATGCGTTGCTCGTTATAATGACATTAAATTGATTATTTTTACTATAATCTTCAGTACATTTACTTTATTTTTGTTCATCTATGTTTCTCTGACATTTTCACCGCAAAATACACAAAATTTAATTTCGTGAAGAATAAGTATACCTTGAATAATTGCATATTGATAATAAAGTAAAAAGTCAAAGTTTATTCCAAAATTTTTTCTAGAACACAAACTTGTGAATAAAAATACTTTGCTTAAAAAAATTCTAAAAAAATTCGTTTCGTACAATTTTTTACTTTATATTTTATATTTATTGGCTCTGTTCATAAAAAAATACATAAACTACACATAAAACACTTGAAAAAAATATAAAAATAATTTGAACTTTATGCAAAACTTACCAAAATATTCGATACAGAATGTAAGCAATTGAAAACCCCGATTCCAGCTGACTCACAGCGAATACTGCGCATGCTTATGTGTACTATCATAAAAATCTCTTTCGACACATTCCTTCTTTTTCCTACAACTTGCTAAAACTTAGTTTGTATGTATATGTCCTAATTCTGATGTTGACGCCCAAAAAAATTAAAAAAAAACTGCATATCGAAACATCTTGACGTGATAAAAAAAAATCGGCCAACAGGAGTATATTCAGAGTATCAAAATCTTCATATTTAATGCATAATTTTCGAAAGGAGGACTTCGTTGCAGACCAGAGATATATACATGTCGTCAAAGGTAATAATTGCGTCTCATAAAATATTTAAACATCTTTATGCGATTACATATACATACGCAAATAGCTCTATGCGTGTGTGTGTCAACATTACATACTTCCTTCCAAATAAAATAAAACTAACACACAGTTAAAAAACGTCAATCGAAAATTAAGTTTGCAGCGCACGTTTCACACATGCAAACATTTGTATGCTGTAGTGTAAATACTTTTTTGTAGCACCGAAAATTGACAGTTGAGCAAATGCCGTTTTTATTGGCAAAAACGCAAAAATTGTCGAATTATCTATAGCGAAGGGTTTATACGTAAAAAAAAAATAAACGAAAAACTAAACAAACGAATATTTAAATTAACAGCCAGCAAAAAAAAATTCGTAAGCACGTAATACACACAGCCAATAAAAAATTAAATTGCATAAAAATACAATCAAGTTCAAGGCTGTGTGCTGCGGGTTTTTTTTTGAATACTTCGCTCTCTGCTTTTTTTCTGTGGTTTGGTTTTTTTAGTCTCAAAGCTCAAAGGCGCATTTTTTCCGTCACTATGCCCGAATTTTCGCATTTTAATTAATTTGACAATCATAATATGAACATTTTAAAGCTTCAAAGCGTAATAAGCGTATCGGCATTAATCATGTACGAGGTATAATTAAATTTTATGACAAGCAGTTATAATACTTAAATTAACACGCGAATAAACAATAAGCCTACACAGTAAATACGACACGTTTTTTTCTTGCAAAAAACAAATTTATGGGGGAATACATGTTGAGTATGTAAGCAGCTTTGTTATGGAATTTATTTCTCTGAAGTCTGCTTTGATTTTATATATTTTTTCTTCAAATGTAAGTTTCCCAAAAATAAATTGATGTATTGATTTTCAAAAGGTCATTATCCTCTTAAGATTTTGGGAAAAAAAAAAGTTTACTTCTAGTTACTAAAAGGTTTAGGTTTAAATAGTCCAACCATGTGTCACACAATTTTCGCTTTCGAAATAAAGATATGGGATATCAAAATAAATCAATTATTTGACCCAAAGTAATTCGCGTAAGTAAGGATTTTACCATATATAAAAGTATATAAGCACACAAAAAAAACTATTTTGCGAAAACGAATATTTTTGTGATTTGCTTCACAAAACAAAGTTCATCATCTCTCCCTTCTAAAAATGTATGAAAACTCTTATTTAGAACTCCTAAAACTGCTTTTTGTTCAGAAAAGAAAATATTTCTTTTGCCGACCGGTGAATTTTTTGGTAGAACTAAATTATTACGATGTGAGCAATAAATGTAGGCGAATTTCGAGTCTTTGTCAAACATAGATTTCCATATGTTCGTTATCTCTCCACATTTCCATTAATTATACTCTTCAATGTTGTTATCAAAATAAAAAAATTTACTTTATATTTTTACAGCATTCACAAGTCTGTTCGATTCATTAAACCTCCTAAGAGTAATCAAAATTGACTTGAACTAATTTGAAAACAGAAATGCCATTTTACACATTTATTTTGCCAAGTCTCCAATTTCTAATTCTACTTCTTATTTTATTGATGTCACTCGAGCAAATATTTAAGATCAATTAGCTGAGTTTGGAGTGATTTTTGATTCTCGATTTTTATTTTTATTTGAATTATGAATTATTTTCTTACTCGTCTTTACAAAGAATTTACTTATTAAATTTTTTAAATTTTCATGTACACTTCGGTTAGCTTCATACTCACATATGATACATTAATCTAGAGACCACCTTTATGAATGTCACTTGCTTTGACTTGAGCTCAATTAAAAAAGAAAAACTTTTATACGGTTTACCTTCCATTCAGTCAGTTTTATAAGCCCAACTTTCTCATACAATTCCAGTTGTATGTTAAACAATCTGATGTCTTTTAATAAAACTTGATAGCATTAGTTTTCGAGTTGGCAATTGCGTTGCAATTGACTTTTTATTCCTACTTGAACGTATTCAATTTAATATCCCTTCCAGAAGCTTCAGCAATCGTGATGGTTTTTAATTAGAAAGGATTAGAACTATCAACATATCCCTTTAAAATGTTCTCTGGAATAATTTAACCAGCTCCCAAATAGTTTCGATTTAAATTTTCATTATCAAAAAGTAAGTCTGAGTTGATGTTAAAACTTTAATAGCATTTTATATGTATTTGCTAATTTCAGATCAGATAAGAAAACTTATATGTAGATGTAATAGATTTAAATAAATAAAATTAAATAATAGAAATAAAAATAAAAAAGTCGAAATTTGCAAAATATCAAATAATGTACAACTATCCAAAATAGCTCGTAAGATAATTATATATTTTATTTTAAATAAATATAAAAAACGTCGTATTATATATTTTTCTCACATCACATCACATGATTTTAGAAATAGCTAGCTCTGAAAAATTAGACAATATGTGTTTGGTGTATTTATATTTAATGATTTCTCAAATAGCGGCCAACACAAATGCAATATAACATTTACTTATTTCCTTTTATTGCCAAACTTGTACGAGTATATACATACAATAAATAAAATATGAAAACTGAGTATAGACAACATTTCCGCCTAGGAATAGCACTTGAGTTGAAATTAAATGGAAAGTCATTTATAACAATTGAAGACGCTTCAGTTTGCACTTTGCATTCATATACAGTTTTTTTTATATTAACAAAAAGGCACATAAAAATAACACTCACTTTATATTTGCAAAAGCCCATACACACTTATACATATGTACGAGTATACTTGTATGTTTTATACAAACATAAGCACTTTAACGCCTTCGGCATCGTTTTTATATCGCCTTTGAGCTGAGTGATGCACTTGAAATTGTCAGTCATTTACAATAAAAATCTTTGCATACATCTTTTGTTTATTGCACATTTGTAAGTGCAAGTGCATTTACTTCACTTCAAATTTACATATATGTATGTATGTATGTATGTACTCATACATATTATGTGTAAAAACGTATATAAATAAAAATTTGCGTTTCCTCTAATCATTTATAACATTTATATATTTAAAAGTAAGTATTTAATGTTAGCTCGTTTATAAATCTACAAAGGCAACATCCGTCGTTGTTTAAAGGCATAAAAAGTAGTTTCCATACTATAGAAAAGCCTTAACTAATTTTTTATTTTGAAATCAGAATTTTACAAACTCTGTCAAACAGCTCACGATATATCTTATAGACATCGAAAAAAAATATGTCGCTTAAATAATAACTTCAAATAAACCTAAAAACATAATATAATAACTTCAATACATCCAAACAATTTGGAAAAATTTGCAAACGCCAATTTAATTTTTTGCAATGTAACATTACATTAAGTTAAACGATATGTAGCTTATCCATGCGTTGCGTCAATATTCTAAAGAACTTTCAAATATAGTCGCGTTTGTGATTTCCATAAAAGCAAATTTAAAATCTACTTACCTACATCAGACATACATACATACATACCATCACAACTTATTCAAATTCATATCAATAGCTAATGGCATTTTATATTCTCGAAATAATTTTGGCTCTCTTGTTTTTATAAACCCTTTCAAGGCGTTGCGTGTCCATTTTCCAAATTATTAGACATTTTTTAGGAAGGCATACTAATATTAAAGTTGCATTGTGAGAAGCCAGCATTTGTTTCAACAAAAAAAAACCACGCAAATATAACAATTTTCTTTGTTTTTGTAAAATTATCGAAAAAATGTATTTCAATGTGTAGGCTCTGGTATAAAAAATTAGTTGGTCTTAACTTCTGTTTTTTCATTGCATAGTTTTTATGTCTCTTTATAACTTCAAAAATGTAATTATCGTTTCTTAATGATATACATATATAAATTTAAAATTGCCAGACTAGCTTGGAACAACGCTTCCTCCATTTACTTCCTCTCAATTAGTCATTTAAGTATACTTTCAGATTACTTGAGTGTTTTTCAGGCAGAGTTGCAGTCAATTGGCTTCTAAAGTTTTAGTAAAGTAGAAAACTCAATGGCAAATGAAATATCGTCAAACTATTCAGATTTTACTTCCTATTTCACATCGTATTAAGCACCCAAAAGCTCTATGGTGTTAAAATTCTTGCTTTAAAAATATCAGTGCCGACAATCTTATTGGCACCGCAAAATATTAAAAAGGCACACAAATGCATAAAAATATATTAACCTCATACTGAGGCTTCTTTTCCTTACAGCTGTCATAAAATTGTCACACCTATATTGTAATTATTTCTACTCCTAAAAATATACAACAAACAAATTATTTTAAACAAACAAGAAATATGTAAGCAAAAGATTTGGTTTAATATGTTACAATAACATTTACACTTCGCAAAACTAGGGATATACGAGTACAGGAAAAATGCTTTAATAAAGTTTCTGCCTGACGTGGGCATTGTTTTAAAAGATTTTAAAATTTCAAAGGTATATGTAGATAAGAAAAAAATGTAAATAAAGTTATGCAATATCTGATGGCAATATGGATATTTAGAAATATTAAAAAATACTAAAGAATTGAGTGAAACTAAATTTTTTTTTGGATACAAGCACGAACTAAAATATATTTTTTATAAAATTACACTTTTAGATTCTTGAGAATTTCTAATAGTGATTTAAAAAAAAATGTATGGTATACACGCTATATCTACTAGAGCTCAGAAGTAATACATGCCTCTTTGTTTTTATTAATATATATATATATAATATATGTTCATATATAAATGTATATGAAATTCTCCTTGCGTCTTTCTTTTCATTTGATATGTACATACGTATTTAAATTTTATACTTTTTAAAATTTCTAGAATGTTTAAATTTAATGTTGTATATCCTTTAAATCATATACTATCATCAAAAACAAAACTTGAAATACACTTTTACTCTATTCGACCCTTAGTTTCATCATTAAATGGATTTTTTCTTGTGTTTTTTTTCTTTGTTTTTTCTTACGGTATTATCTATCAATTTTTAGGCGCAATAGTTATGTATATACATACAACAGTGATGCTATGATTTTTGTGCTAGTCGTAAGGATAGGAGGATAAATGCTTACACATGTATTTAAGTAAACAACGGTTGTTTTCTCAATTCCCAGTAAAAGTTTACTGCATTTTGAATTTCTCAACTGCATGCATAATCGTGCCTGAAAGTATGCAACGCATTAATTTACAAAATTCGCTTTAACTAGTGCTTTTCGAACGGCATAATTCGGGCATTTTTTTTTATTTTATTTCGTTGCATGCGGCCAAGACGACGTTTTATACATTATAGCACAACCCAACAAGAGTAAGTGCTGTAAAAGTACATTTATGTATATGGCAATTCGGCGCAATATTTTATCTCGATTTAGACTTTTTTACCATAATCCAGTTAATGAGTCTTATTTATATAAGTTAGTATGAAATATTAAAATTTTTTTATGAAATTTCAAAATTCATCTGCTCAAGTCAAATAAGATTTTTGGTCGAAAGCTCGCAGATAAGTATATATGTACATATACATAAGTAACTTTTCAGTTTTGTATCCTTTGGTCAGACTTATTTCTGTCTTGCACACTCAACGGAGACCGTGCAAAAATTGTTCTCACAAATTAATTTCAATAGTAAAACAGCAATTAGAAATATGCTTTTAAAATAAAAATTTCTAGAATTTACCGCAAATGATATATGTACATACATTAAAAAAAATATATCCAAGTTATATACGATTGAAAGGAATTCTTAAAGCACATGAACAGTTGCTTCTGTGGACTTACAAAGTAACTTTTTTTGATTTATGTAGATATATATCTAATGAATAATTTTTGAATAATTTTTGAATGGAAAATGTTATTTATGGTGGCTTTTCAACAAAAAAAAAATTACAATGGACTGCTTCGAAAGCCAACAAAAATGCATCAAAAACCCAAAATTTGAATTTACATGAACTGCCACATCTTTGCAGCAACTTCGATCGCTGAACTTACCTGTTTGCCTATTTTTATGCTTTTATGAATATACAAACCAGCGTAAATGCTTGCTTGTCGTGAATCAAATTTACAACAAACGCAAAATGTGTACGAGTTCAACAAGAAAGTTGCGCCAAACCATAAACCAAACCGAGAAACTTTGTAAAACTAAACAATGATTATACTTTTACTAACTACATACAAACAATAATAATTCCCGCAAATAAACCACAAATTTCAAAGGTAAACAAAAAGTTGTAGCGCTCGCAGGCACATGCGACTAACACACACACACACACACACACACAGAAATGTAAATGCAAATGTTATAAAAAGGATATATTTAGCTACAAATAGCGGCACTAACTAGCTAATGTGCAACGAGCAAAAAGTAAACAAACAAACGCTCACGCTGCTGGTATGCTTGCCAGCAGAATAGAATTTCCTCGTAAAACAAAACTTCATATAATTTTAGGCTTGTTCGCAACATTTCGTGCAAACGTACAAATCTATGTGTGTGTGCGTGTGTAAGTTTTTATTTAATGCATGACAGCTCCACCTCTATCGTGTCGATTTGTTGCTAGGAAATTTTTGCACCTACACACAACTAAAATTCCAGCACACATGCGATAGTAAATAATCGTATGTTAAATACACACACACTAACGTGCGGTTATGCGCAAATATTTATCAGCTGCCACAACTCAACAAATCCAACCTGCCACAGCCGCTAATAAAGCCAGCGTTGGGCGCTGAACGACACTTAATTAACTGTTTCGCCCGCCAAGAGGTATGCCAATTAACTAACAGCCACGAAAGCGACCTAAAATTTCACGCACGTTTCGAATGCCGCTTTGTAGTTGCGAAATGTGTACAAACACGTAACATTTGCAGTTGTTGCAAATTTTTGCTTATTTTGAAGTTTTCGAAGTAATTGTAGGAACAATTTTCCTTAAGTTACAACAACTTAAGTCACATGAAACACTTCTTTGACAGCGGCGATAAACTCCGACAGCAAGCCACGAATATGTAGACACGAACACGCAAAGTCCACGCAGTCAAATTATGCGCCGTGCAGTAAGCTACACTAATCAGCTATCAGGTGTAAAAGATCGCGATAAGCTGTCAACATCAGCGGAGCGGCAACGCGATTCGGATGGAGTAAAATTATGTTTGCTCTTGCGCCTATTTGTATACTATAAATACATTTTTTTATATTCGCTAATGTTCCCGAAAAGCCATTACAAAATGTCCACGCGTTTTCATGTTTCCAAAATATTCTTCATCCACTTTGTTTGCGGAAAATACAACTCAAATAGTAATTATATTTAATTACATTTTTATGTGAGCGAGTTGCGTGCGTACCTCGAAGGTTAAATAAAAAATTTCGCAGTTAATTTGTCACTACGGGTTGAAAACGTTAGTTAAGTGTTTCACAAAAAAAGTAAATAAATATAAAATTATGTAAAATAAAAGAATTAAAATAAATTAAAGAATTAACTTTAAATATATTAAAATGATATAAAACTAAACGAAACAATATTAAATAAATCAAAAATATATAAATTATAATAAAATTACCAAGCAACTAAACAAATATAACTTGAATTAAATTTACTGTAATAAAAAAAACCTTAACAATATGAAATTTAATTTAAAATGAATAAAAGTATATTATTAAAAATATTTAAATTAAAAAAAATTAAATTAACTAAAATAAAATATAATTAAATAAGAAAAATTAAAATAATTAATTATGATTAACTAAAATTAAATTGCATTAAGCTGAACCTAACATTATTAGGTTTGTTTTAATCATTAACATAAAATAAATTAAATTAAATTAAAATAAATTATATTACAATGAAATAAATAAAAATTATTTAAAGTTAAGTAAAAAAACTAAATTAATTGGAAAAAATAAATGGAAAAAATATAATATAGTTAAGTAAAATTTAAAAAATAAAAAAAAATTAATAAAACAGAAACTTTATAAAACAAAATTCAATAATTTAGCTTATAAAATTAATAAAACGAACACATTAAAAATTAAAACAAAATTCAATTATTTAGATAACATTAGTAAACCTGTACAAAATAAAATAAATTAATAAAAATATTAATTATAATTAACTAAAATTAAATTGCACTAAGCTAAACATAATATTATTAGGTTTAATTTAATTATTTTATATAAGATAATTTAAATAAAAATTAAATTAAATGAAAATAAATAATGTTACAATGAAATAAAAAAAAATTATTCAAAGTTATGTAAAACTAATATTAATTAACTTAAACTAAATTAACTGAAAAAAAAGAACTGACAAAATATAATATAATTAAGTAAAATTTAAAAAATAAAATAAAATTAATAAAACAGAAACTTTAACAAATTTCAATAATTTAGCTAATAAAATTAATAAAACAAAAACTTTTAAAATGAAAACTAAATTCAATTATTTAGCTAAAAATAATAAGCTATACCAAATAAAATAAATTAATAAAAATCAAATTAAAAATTAAATTTAATAATATTAATATTATTATTAAATTAATTAAAATTATTATTAAATTAATAAATATTATTATTAAATTAATTAATATTATTACGTTGAACTAAATTAAATGAAAAAAAACTTAATAAAATTATATTAAAAAATAAAATTTTTAAAAATTAAGGAAAATTAATTACGTAGAAATATAATAATAACAATATCGTTTATTTTTTAACGATTGCCACTTAGTTATGGGTGGCAGCAGGTAAATCTCGGGGCAAAAATCTGAGTGGATATATGTAGAAATGGATCAAAGTAAGAAAAGGTATTGATTTTTGTTGACAAATATGAAATTTAGACTTAACACAGACTTACCTCCCCTTTAAACAAAATATCCTCATAATTATCCTTAAACTTCGATTGACTCTATTATACTTCTTCTGAACAACGTATGCGTTCGAAGGCACTTACTCAAATTAAAATGCATAAAAGCAGTCATTTTGGCACCCCTGAAAAAAACTTCCTGCCTCTTGCTAGCTTTATTTAACTATTTTATTTACTCGAGTACATTCGAGCACATTCCTTCTTCGTTGATGGTCTCCAGACCCTTCCCAAGCATGTGCATTTTGAAAAATGATGGTAGCACTTCATTGATGACAACCTGACAAAATAGTCACAGACACACAATGCATTGAAGGAAAGCGTTGGTGTGAATTTGCCAAATTTTCATTCTCGGCCCTGGGGCGCTTACACATGCACACATGCTTGCCTTAAATCCATAGTAAGGGAATGTGCCTGACGGTGATGGCTCTTCAATACTGACAACATTCGTTTCGCTACTTCTTTTTATTATTCACTTTCTTTCTTTTAAAGTTTTTTTTTGTTTTGTTTTGGTTGACTACTTGAAAAGTTACATGTTGCCATTGCAATTGACAGCGAAATGTTTGTCAACAATACACTCTGAGCAGCAAATTGCGATTTACTTTGCTTCTCATGGAATGCGGTTGAAGTTGCTAGATGCTTTTGACAGCGCTGTAAATGGTTGATGTTATTTAATTTTTTGTATATATTTTTCTTATTTTTGTCATTGAGTGGCGTGATTACACATATGCATGTACATACATACATACATATGTAAGAGGAAGACAGAAAAACACTGAGTTTGAAGTAGCAGCATGTGCGTAATATCGAAATCCGCTCGAACCAAGTGCGCATTCAGTTTGACGTCATACATACTTGTATATCAATTGCAGTAATGCTGACGTTATTCATCATTCACCGCTTTACCTATGGAGAAAAGATGTTTATATGAAATTAATAAAAAAAAATGCGTCCCACATTTTTTCACTTCCCTTTAATAATACACCCTTACAAAGGAATTTAATAAAGTGCGTGTGTGGGCAGCACTATCTTATCAATACAATGTGCTTCGAAATTATAAGGTCACATACATATTTATAATTATATTACATATTTAGTGATATTTAATTTTAATTGTTATAAAATTTATTCTCTTAAAGCTTGAATACAGCTCTCAAGAAAAACCACAAGAAAATTTCCTTGAAGTAATTAATATACGAACATTTTTTTATTAAGAGTTGATTTATGAAATTGTGATAGAAAAAAATGTCTTTATTATTTCTTCATTTTATTTGAATTTTTCAATTTTCTTGAGAGCTGTGTACTAGGCTTTAGAGAATGCATATCAACTCATGTTTCAAACCTTGTACAAAGCTGAAAAATAAATTAGCACTTGTAGAAAGTTTTCGATTCAATTTCTTTTGTGGAAAAATAAGTTCTCCACATTATTCTAAAAAATTTCATTTTTTTTTAGTGGTTTATTTAATAAAGACGAAATTCGAAGTGGCTAGAATTTACTATTGTTATTTGGCAACTTTTGTCAACTTACAATATTGCACAGTTTTCCCTACAAAAAATCTAAGCTCGTTACAGAGAAGAAATTGCGGTAGAGCGTCAGTAAAAAAATGTTAATTAACACCAGTCTTGCACTTAATCAAACTTGTTCACTGTTTGCAAAAATATGCCAAAATTTTTTATTAAAAAGCTTAAAGTTTGCTTTTTTTAATTTTCTGTAAGGTTTGGTATTTGGGTTTATATGATTTTTTCTAAAAAAAGAACTGTTTTTGATTGCCAAATAAATAAAAAGAAAATGACAAAATAAAGTAATAAATGGCGATCTTATAATTTTGAAACAGCGTTTATATGGAAGTACGTGGAAGTATGTGCGTTATTTTAATTCACAGAAAACTTTGCCATGATTTTATTATTTTTCTTGTAGCTATTCATAATTTATCGTTGGAAACTTTTCAATGGTAAATAACTATCTTTAATTGTGAAGTAATATCGATGTAAGTATTGTTTCAACTGAAATTCGCAAATAATTTTGTTCACTACATTCTCTGGCATCCATGCAGAACTTCCACTGAATTTTTAACTTTTCAAGCACAGATTTTATGTTCACGCATATTTGATATTTTCGCAGAAATATAAAGCGATAAGTAACACAAAATAATGTTGAGCTAAAATTCAATTGAATTAATTAATATTGTAGGAGAATGAAAATTATCATCATATTCTCTTTTTATGCTCTAAATTTTTGCGAAAATAATTAACACTTGTTTTAAAATAAAGCTTTTAACGAATTAAGTATGATTACTTAAGACTTAATAGTTTACCGGAAATGCACAGTCATCAACAACAAAAATCTTTATTAAAATTTATTTGTTTAAAATTGCGCCAAAAGCGTTAAATTTTTTTGTATCATTTTTATTCACTACAAATAAATATTAAAGAAGACAATATGACTTCGATAAGCGAATACAAAATACAAATATTTTTGTATAAAAATATGTTTGCTTGTAAATATAGAAAACTTTATTCACTCGTAGAAGCAATAAATAGTGTTCAAAATTGTCAGGTGGAATTCAAAATTGAGAAACTAGGAGGGCACCTTGAAACGGCACTAATTTGAGATCAGTTCGGTATATTTTAGTTTTGGGACCACTCATGACTGAGGCGATGAAATACCTAAAATGTACCGTAAATGTACTGAAAAAATATTGAAAGTGTAACGAAAAAGTAACGTAAAGCTACAGAAGAAGCCCAAAATGTACATAAAATGTGACAAAATAGTACCGAAAATGTACCTTAAATGAACCTTAAAGTACCGGAAAGCACGTATAGCCTACGTTTAAGGCATCCTGAATCTAGCGCTAAGAGGGTGACAACTTTACACCGAAAATCATCTTAAGCAACGAAATTCATTTCCAATTCCATAGAGATTTTTGTGCCTAGGCTTTTTGCTTTCGCTTCTGGGGTACCGAAAATCGAATAAGAGCCATTATTTTCGATCACTCAAAGACTACAATTTTATGCTCACTTTGTCTTCCTTTTGGGTGCATTGGGTGATACAAAATGCTTAGAAATCTTTTTCCTGATCGTCGCATCAGCAGCTTTGTTGATTTACACTCTCCGAAAAAAAGCGGAAAGTTTAATCGTTCTAAACCTAGCTGTAAGCGATCTTTTGCAGACACGAGTATGTCAACAATATTTGGGCTTTTGAAGCCTTCGCAGAGATTATCTGTCAATAATGCTAGAAACTTTCGCCTCAAGCTCTGCCAAAAGTATTAACAAACGCCATAAAAGGTTCCTGTAAAACCGCTTACTTGATTTCATCCAAAATATTAAAACAGCAAAAAGAAAATAATGTTTCACTAAATATGTGTAAGAAATTACTGGCCTACATTCTGTATCCTTTTGTTAAGCTTATCTAGAGTTAAGATAGTTTTGATTGGAAACAATATTTCATAGAATTTTCAAACATCTTTTAAATGATCTTTTGATAGCAACTTAACGCAATATTACATTTTTTTATCCAAAATCAAGTAACTGTCATAGAATTAATTACAATTACTTAAGAAAATATTTTAATTCTCAAACACAAATTCATTATAATAATATTTTAAAGAGTAAATCATAGTTCAGATGCTTGTTATTTGCTTTCATGCGCAACCAAATTTCATGATTTTTTTTTGTATGAAAACTGTGTCCAAATAACACGACGAATGTTTTTCTGTCGGAAGTCGTGAAATATTCCAAAAAAATTTATTTATTGTCCGTTTGACTAAAAATCCAAATATACTCATACAGTCCTTAAAGAAGAGCAATTGATTTTAAAAGTTAAAAACCAACGAGTTGACTAACTTCTTAAGTAAAAAAAAATACATTTCCGAATCCAATAGCGCCGAAAATAGTGGATTGCCAATTTTAACAGAAATACTCGAACATATTTATATACATACATATGTATGTACATATGTATGTACATATATCCACTGCTCAATGAAATCTTTGTGAGTATTTTCAATTACGTTTTCCTAGCAATATAATAATATTTATCTGCCAGATTACCACACACACATAGCATAGACTTAACAACAACTATCAACACCTCCTGTGCCACACAAATCATGTCATTACCAGCCACATTAAGTTAGATGTTATACAAAAGATCAAAACTTGAGGACTCATCTGTGTTGTCAACAACAAACTGCGTAAATATTTGACAAATGATTGTGACGGCAACAAATCATGGCAATAAGCAGGCAGGTATCAGTTTATAAAAATGTAAGTGGCAAAAACAAAGTAAAAGTTTCATGTTACGCGGAGTTTAGAAAGCAAAATAATATAAAAAAAAAGAAAGAAAACGAAAAAACGGCTTCTACGGGAGGCCAACAAAAATTAAGTTTATATTATGTAGATATGTATGTATATGCAGCCTATCACATGCTGAATATCTGTTCACTTGCATACATACATAGTTATACATATATGTATGTATCTATGGAAGCGATTGTGGTAAACTGTGCAAAGTTTTGTGTTCTGCTGTTTTCTGCTTTTTACTTTTCTCTTTTGCTTCCTTTTGTTTTTGATATTTCACTTAAAATCATGAATAATGAAAATGCCATGTCAAAAGTTGCTTGTCACTTTCAAATCATTTCAACTCGCCAACTTGTCAAACACAATTTATTTTGGTCACATTGTTGCAACTAGAAATGTGTTGCTTAACAGAATTATACGACATACATTTAAGATAAATTTTAACGTTAGCTTTTTCTTTTCTTTTAATTCTGATATTTTTTTAATTTTTATTTTAAAAAAGACTTGTTAGTTAGTCTGATTATTGTTTAACCAAAAACTATATAGAATAATATATAACAAATTTTCGTTAAAATTTCAAACTTTAAAGACAGTTTCAAGAATATTCTGTTTCTGTCTCGTAAATTTTCGTATGTAAAAATGCAAACGGAAGTAGCTACAAATTACAGTCGATTTATGACAATTTTCTTAAAAAAGTTCTTCAGTTATTTCAGTTTTTTTATATGGAAAAAATGCTACACCCTCGACTAAACAAATTTTCAAAAATAAATGGTTGTTGTTACTTCAAATGTACTACTTAAATTCACTTAAAATGGGCTACAAAAAATTTTCTAAAATATTTCATCAACATAGTCATTTCTTTTGATCATTAACTGTGATTTAATTTGAAAATATCAAATATTAAATAAAGTTAAATAAAAATTTGTTAATAACTTGGATGTCCTTAAATAATGATTCGTAATATTTTTGTACATACATATGTATAACAAATAATTCTCATATATATTTAAAAATAAATTCAAAATTATACTTCCATCATTGCTTATCTCAAACTAAATTACATTTCTGTTTGCTATCAATCTCTACTTGCCTTCCCCAAAAACTTTGTTTGGCGCAACCATTTTGTATTAACAAGTTAACTCGTGCAGAGCGCAGATGTTGCATGAGTGTCAAAAAAAAGCGTGTGCAAAATTTATGAAATTTACGAAAAATTATTCGTAAGCGATGAAATTAATTAAAATCAGCATTTTATTTGCTTTAATTTTTCATTTATTTTAAAATTGCTGCAAAGTCAAAATTGTTTGCTAAAAACTTTAAGTTTCTGCTGAAAACTCCTCTGTGCAACTGAGCAGTTGCTAACACTTCGTGATGAGCAATCAGTTAGCCGTCAGTTTATGACAAGGCTTTAATGTCTGCGCCAGTCGTTTTTAACATTTGGCCGTTATAAAAGTTGTACTTCTTAAGTCTAAGTCCAGCTATTCTAAATACTTAATTGTAAGTAAGTGTGTAGTCGTGTATGAACATATGCTGGCTGTTCAGAGATTTGTTGCAAGTTGTTGTACGTGTTAAAGTTGAATTTGTAGCTGGTCTGCTGACGTGCCAGTTGCACTTGGTAAGTTGCATAACAAAGCCGATGAGTAAAGCAAAACAACAGACAACTTCAGTAGTAGACTATTAAAGCGAACCTAGCGCACAGTGGTGCTGATGTCTGATGTTATGGTTGAAAATTTAAGCGAAAAAAAAGGAAATAAAAGCAAAAACCGTAGAGAAAAATTTGATAAAATGTTTACATTTATTTAAAATATATTTGGTTTTTTATTTTAATTACTTAACAAAAATAACTATCCGCACTTTTCTAACGATTCACTCTATTGATATTTACTGCGCCCGAAAGTTGACTAATAATGTATCGCAGAAAACTGTGTTACTTAGGGCCAGTTTTTCAGTGCTGGTTTAAACTCAGTTTAAACTAAGTTTAGTTAAACTCAGTTTAAATATAAACTTAATTTCCTTGCGCTAGTCAGCACACAGCTGATAAGTTAAACTCTGTTTAAAGTTGACTGAAAAACTGCATACTGAGTTTAAACGACAAACAGAGTTCAACTTGCACTGAAAAACTGGCCCTTACTCTGCATTAAAGAAAATATTCTTCAGCATAGTTTTAGGCACAGTAAATATCACAAGAGTAATGCGGAGATATTTGTGATGTTCGTCACCATTCGCCAATAATTCTTCGCTTAAAAATATGCCATATAAAATGTATATTAAACTTTTAAGAAATGCATGGAAATAGTAGAAGTCAAGTTTAATATCGGTGATGGAATACGGAAGTGTTCTATTGGGATAAATCTCTTTTGCACAGGAAAAAATACGATTTTAAAACAAGAAATATGTCAGTGAAGGCAATTCTGTTTTGCACATTAGGTTCATTTTTCAAATTACTTAATTTTGTGTCATACTTTTAGGCGCATTAATATTGACGTTAGTCAGTCAATCAAGCTGAGTTTCATTTAAAGAAGTTTCAACATTTGTTCATATTTTCTATGTGAAAATTTTTGTCAGAAAAGCTTCAAGCTCACTTCACTGTACTTAGCAGCGTCGTTAAGTTCGAACATGTTTCTTATGAAAAAGGCTAACGTAACTGATAAGGCTGTGTCTTGTGCCGAATCTTGCAACTCCAAAGTTATGAATCGTCTTTGCCAGCCTGCATGCCTGTAGTATCTCCTTTTTGATGTGCATCACTTCACACGTACTGGCATGCACACACACACACACACACACACACGCATGCTATGTACAAGGCTTGGTCAGCCGTTGCGCTTTTTGCTTATTTCCATCGAGCACATTTTCTTCGCTCCTGCTCAGAGTCATGCCATCATTTTCTTATTTCTGTATTTCACTGTCATTTACACGGATTTTGCTAAGTCTCGAACACGCTCTCCAACTTTGAAGCCCCTCCAAGTTATATAAACACACATTTCCACTCATCACCATATCTGGGACACACTGTGACGTTTTGGCTGCGCTCAACAGTCGCCTTTCAAGAGTTGCATTCCAATCCACAAATATTTAAGATATTTGTAAGTGGTTTATGGTTATTACATATGTATGTATGTAATTATATGTAGCATATATATATCGAAGTATATGTAACCACATATATTTTACGCAGATATATTTTACAATTGAGGTTTTAGCTGTTTTTGATTCCCATTCAATTTTTTTTCGCAAGGAAGTTGATTTCCTTGGATGTGCTGGCGTATGAGTAACCTTCATTTACTTTTGCGATCTCTGCGAAGAAATGCCAGAACATATACATACATAAGCGCGAATCGCATTTGTTGCAAAAATTTGCCACCTTGCTAATTGCTTTTGTATGGAAACTTTCTTGCGACAAAACTGCACGATTGGAAAAAGTGTTTGCTGCCATTCCTTGAGAAGTCAAGAAAATTACATTTAGGACTTTGAATACTTCAAGCAAAAATAGTATATCAGCTAAATCAGTGTGGAGTATTTAGAAAAACAAAAAGTTCATTCGAAATGGGTTCAAACATGTTTTCGATTTCGCTACTTTGTGGCGTTGCATAAATCTTCTTCTCTATTAATAAAAACACATTAAATAAAAACTAACACGCTAGGTGGCGCAGTAGTCGAAGTATGCATATAATCGGTATTTTTGATTGATTAAAAACTACGAGCATATAAACGAACAATGAATTTGTGGATGGCATGAACTTCCACCAATATTCAAAATTATATTAGTTGCATATGTGGCAAGGCAGTGGATGTTTTTTAATCCGCTGGGTGACGCTAAGATATTTTAAAAATGCGTAATTATGATTTGACACAGTTGAAATTAGTAAAGTAATTAATACTCACTTTTAAAGACAATAATTTCTACGCAAAATGGATCCGCTAGGTGCTCCGCTGTAAACTCATTTTATCACATTGTAAAAAACTAAAACAATCAACACATAGTCATCAAATTTTCATATTAAGAGAGAATTCGAGTTTTTTTTTTGAGTAAGCAATATTATGGTTACGAGAAGAAAAATATTTGAGAAGGCTTTATTTCGAACAAAGCTATGGTTAATGAGCAAACATATAAATATTTAAGAAAGTGTTCTATTTTAATTCTTTCATATTTTGGGTAAACAGTTCGTTTTACTTTTCATACCGGTTTTGTCCAAGAATACCGTTCATGTAAGTTTTCTTTTAGCAACAATGCAAATTCTGTTTTTTTTTTGTATTTCAATACCTTTAAAATACAAATCAAAATGGCGGTCTTTTAAATTACGTATGCTCCATAATCACAGTGCTATCAAATTTTCGTGCAAAGAACGTTTTGAAACTTGCATACTTTGCATGCTTTTAGGCTCTGCTTTGAATTGTGAAATGTAGTAAAAAGTTACTATGTATTTTCTATAGCCTCAAAATATGCTTGTTATTATAGTTACCATAGCTATTCCATGCGACAACGAAAAAGTGGCTCAAATGAAAATCTGTGCTAAGCAAATTAACTGAAATCGATTATTTTTTTAACGTGTACTTTTTTAAATGTATGTTATCTCTAAATATTAATACTCTTGTACGTCAATTTCATTGCACTTTCAACAATTATTTCAAGGCGCATTTAAATTGTCGAAATTCTGCTCATAATTTTCTTAACATTATATTATTTAAAATTGTTTAAAGTACAGTAGAAGTTGGCTTATTACAAATTTGTTCGCCCCATAAGCAAACTTTTTCAAATGTGCATATACAATTTATAACTCACGCATATCTAAAAGTTCTTTTTCAGCAATAGTCAACAAATTTGTCCTAACAACTGCTTAGACTACACATGTCTTTACAGAAACTATTGCAGAGTTTACCCAGCTGTAAAACAAGTTAGCACCAAAAACGAACAGCAAATTATATTTAGTTTGACATTGACAATTGTTTCACATATACATATGTAATTATGTACACTCATTGTTAAAAAAAAAATTGAATTTCTCGCCAACCTTTGCTTCTTTTGACGTCTCTATTTTAGTTAAAAAAAAGTTTTTCCTTTGCAATAACTCGTTAAAATTTATTTAAAGCATGCAAAAGTAAAATAGGTGTAAACATTAAGAACAGCTTATACAAAAATAAAATAAATAAAAGAACTTTGGTACCGCTCTGCGGGAAAGCATTACATTATTGGTACTATCCATCCATACTCGCATCATTTATACACCCAACCATTTTGAGATTTTTTCTTAAAAACCCAATCCTCACTTTTTCCGCTGGGCTAAAGTCGCCATTCACGCCACTACTCCATTTGGATGAAAACCAACAACGCTCGCATTGTTGACGCTTTCCACGCCTACGCGCCAGTGGCACTATCATGACATATCCATAGCACAAACAAATTTGTGACTTTTTGAAGCAAATAATTTCCGCTCGTTTGCCAGGACATCAAGCGTCGTTGCCACAGCATCTCATCGCACAAAGTGTACATATAATTTTACGGTTTTACAAAGTAAAGGTCTATCGCCACACTAACTGAAATGTATACGTACATATGTCAAAGCAAGCGGTAGGAAAAAACAAACAAATAAACAACAACAACGTGAACAAGAACACCACTTGCGTAGCAGCAATTACAAAAGCTGCTGCAAGTGCTCTAAAAATAAAAAAGGACAACAACCTCGCTTGGACGGCGCGATCACAAGCCAACAGTCCACAGCCAACAACCAAGAGCAGCGAAGCCAAGTGCTGCGCCAGCTGATTTGTCTCACTGCGTGACTTTTTATTAACGACCATGCGGTTGAGTTCAGTCAGCGAGACTCGTTAAGTTGTATGCGCCAGCCAAGCTGTTGTTAGCCAGCAGTCAAGCAACTCGAGACTGCAGTCGCCCTGTTTGAGTTAGACAGACTTTTGTTTGTTGGGTCTCGTTTGCCACAACGTACAAGCACAAACACTCTTTATAAACACACACACACACACTCCCATATACACATAAGTTATAAGTATTTTGTGCGTGTGTGAAAGCAAACTTGTCAACCTGTTCTGCATCTCACACTATCCTGCTTTTGCTTTTAAATTAAAGCTTACACTCTTTGCGTTGCAACTTTTCTAAAAGTACGCAGGTGTGCGTGTGTGTGTGTGTGTGTGAAGGAGTACATATGTTTATGCACGCCAGTGCAACGTACGTGACATTGATGAAATTTAATGCTGCTAGTGATATCCGCCGCATGTCCTTCACTCTCACACATATACACTTACACATTAACAATCAGCCATATGCAAATACAATGGCGTTAAGCGCACTTGCCAAGCATTTCTAAGCACACATGCACTCGGATATGCATATGTATGTATGTATGTATGTATGGAAGTGTGTAATTATGCTTGCATAGACGGCGACAGTGGCTTTGTACTTCCGCATTTTTTTGTGGATATGCTATTGTTCCGCTTTGTTTGACTCTTGCCACCTTGCAACATATACTCGTAGCAAATCCCTTTGCATCTTTGCATGCAACCTCACGCACTATCATTTTCCAAGTTCTAGCTGAGATGGTATTCAAACTTTGTACTTAAGATTACTGCAAATTCTTAAAAGTGCTGTCGCTTGGAATATCTTCAGGGCGCACAGATGGCGACTTTCCAAAAGAAATTGCAATTAAATTACTCTCTTTTTTTCTGTGATGATGAAAAATTTGTCTAAAATTTATTTTTGTTATGGAAAATACTTTAGGTAGTTCCGCTCTTAACTGCTTCCAAATCTGTTTCTAGGTAGTTGATCTCATTTTGAGTTGTTTTCTAGCTTTTTTGAATTGCGGATTTCCAAGCGTTTTACTGTAAATTTTCTTGAGCACCTTCTACACGGCTTAAATGAAATACAATGTCATAAAATTATATAAACCAGTATTATGAAGTAATATTAATTTAGTGTCGGCTGTTAAAATTTGGTATTTTTCTTTTTAAAAATCGGTTTTCGCCTACGATCAATGCATGAGTAACGTTAGAATTTAATCAATTAGTACACTCAAAATATACGAAGACAATTTGCTAATTGCCTCAATTAATGCTATGTCTGTACGCCGCTTCAGATGGCACTACGAAATTAATTAACGGATTTGATCCAAATTTTTATAATTATATTCCTTGCATATGTGGCAAACAAACAATGTATATATAATTTAATCCACAAGGTGGCGCTGCAGTCAACATATTTAAAAAAAAAACCGTAGTTTCGTAGTTAGCTTTTACGAAAATTTGATTTGCTATGTGGCGCTGGAATAGGGATTTTTAGAGGGCGCGCATTTAAGTTCCGATTCAGCTGAGAAGAGAAATATACACTTTCATATACTTACGAAGAAAACTACTTGAGTGATAAATGGTTGCATTAGATGGCGCTGAAGTCGAGTTATTCGGAAAATTTATATTTGTGATTTGATTGAGTTAAAATTTGACAGCTAAACTTCGTATCTGGCTGGTGGCGCAATAATCGGGGAACAAATAAAATTTGTATTTGTGGAAAATAAAATGGCGCTACAGCCAAATTAAATTCTATATACATATACGAAGGTGGTCTAAAAAGTTCCCGGCCTAACAATGACTCAAGAAATTTTTTCTCAATTTTTTTTTCTTCATTTCACGAAAATCTCTGTCCTCCGATAGCAGTTTTTTTGATGAGCGAAAAGAAGTCGCTTGGGGCTAGATCTAGTGAGTAAGGCGGATGGTCAAGCAGTTCAAATCGTAGTTCGTCGATTTTCGCCATGTCAGCCGCTGGATGTGAGACGGCGCGTTTTGGTCTAATGTGAGCTCAAATGCAGGCTGTCTGAATAGAGCTTTACATTCACCCACAAAATACTTTAAATAACTTCTAGTTATTTTCTTATAGCTTTAACATTCAAGAACAGTTTTAGGATATTTTCTTCTATATACTTCTGAAAGACTTGTCGGACTGCTTTTTATATAATCAGAAACAACTTCATGCTACACAAAATATCATTTTGCTTAGATAGGGAGACCTCTGCAAATTGTAATACCATAGCTAGAAAAAAACCCTGACTAAACAAGCGCCCAACTCGGTAAAAGAAATCAACATTTTATGTCGGCTTAAATTAATTTCACCATCCCTACGCGTAACGCTCACAATAAGGCCATCAGTTTGTACACAAACTTCTGCAAATTTAAGGCAATTGTTTATCAGTTTCGCACTCTGGTAGAAAATAAATGAAAGATACACAATTCAAAGAAACATTTACGAGACAAGGAAATTATTTTGTATTTCGTATGATTTCTTCATTAATGAATTGTGTGTTAAGTAATGTGTGACACCATCCACAAAATGTAAGAATTGTTGTCTCGGTGACGCCAAAATGCCATCGCTACCAAATAATGAGCACAATAAATACATTTGTGTGCACTTCCTAAAAAAAACGAAGAAGAAAAGTGCCAACAAAGTGGACTGACGCTGCAAAAATAGCAACCGCGCCAACCGTGACAGTGACTTGCGTTATCTAACGAGTTGCTACCGTAAGCTTAACGAAGATAACAGTTTCATGAACAAGAACAAAACAAAAGCGAAATGTAAAGCTAAGCAACATCTGAAGATTTATCTGAGTTGGCTGAGCTAAAGAAAATACAAATCAAATTAGTCCTTAAGGACAAGCATCCTCATGTGGAGGAGAGCTACATACATATGGGGCTACATTTTCATATCGTGATGTGCGTATATGAATATATTTCTTTTTGTGCTTTAGACACACAAAGCTCCACTATGAAATCTTTTCAAAGAAATGCAAACATGTTTCGCAAAAAGTTAACACACACAACGAAAATTAGACAGTAAATAAATAAGAAGTTTGCTATCACAAGAAGGAAGATAAAAAAAAAAGCTGACAATATGTTGTTCACATTTTAATTGTTGACAGCATTATGAAAAAGGTGAGTGTGGTGATGAGCTTCCAACAGACAAAATAAAAAAATAACAGCATACTTATAGGGATTGTTGCTTAGAGTGCAGCAGGGTTGATACTTATCCATGAACTCATGCTTACCCACTCACCTCACCTCTGATATTTAATCAGTTAATACCCCATGATTCGAATAAAATTTCTAACCAGATGATGTTAGCTCCCGAATAATATTCACTATTCGCTGCTGCAATGTTCAGTGAATTATAGTAACTCCTTATGCCGTGTCGAATTGAAGTCCTGCAAGATGTCTACTTTAGTTGGCAATCTATTTTTTCCGAATAATATTTACTATTCGCTGCTGCAATATTCAACTTTCGAATTTATTATAATGGAATGATAGAGATGTTCAGTTAATTATAATAGAAACTTTCTTATACACGGTGGAATTCTTTCTTATACCGTGTTAAATTCAAAATAAATTTTATTTATCTTTATTATTTTATTAGACATTTATCAAAAAAAAAGAATCTCTTCAAATAACCGACGTACAGAGATAAATGAATAAAAATCTATATTTGTGCAATATTTGAAGGTGAACAGGAGGAATTGAAATGTATTTGAACTTTTATATTATATTTTCAGTATTGACAAAATCTTGTACCCGCCTAGTGATATCCAAAAAAAGCTCGATAGCCTCCCACAACGCAACAGTTTTTAAAAGATTTCCCATTTCGCAATTACATTTCTAAAGTGAAAAGTCCTTGTGTGAAAATTCATCTTTCCAAACCCAACTGTTTGGTAAATTTTTGTGAAAACGTCTTAAACTCAAGTGCTTTGATAACAGTAGTATACACCCTATTTTTAAAGTGAGAAGTGATTTCTTTTTTTTTAGTATATCTTCAGATGTTAGAATATTCTTCGTTGAAAACGGCAATCCGATGACTTGCCAATAAAATTTGTTTACAAACTCTTAAAACCATCTTCGATTTTCAACTTAAGAAAAGCGGAATAAGACACTTTATTTTAGATTTTACATACACAGTACTCCAGAGAGGCCACTACCTAATGTTCACTGAAGTAAATCTTCTAATATTCATTATAATCCAGTTGTATTTCTTCTTCTTCCATGTTCCAAATCATGTTCCCTACTAATGTGGCCCATTTCATATTTAAAGGGATAGATTATAGGGATTAATTATATGTTCCTTAACAAAATCTCTCTAAAGTTAAGATTTAAATTTTAAACAAATTCTGGTTAGCTATTTAACTGCGTGGTTATAAAAATTCTAAATTTGAAAAGTGCAAGTTTCGTTTTTCAAAAAATTACGCTCTCTATCTTTGTTTATTGACGCTTTCTTACCATTTTTGCCATACAACTTATGCTCGAGATTTTTTTATAAGAAAGACATTTCTAACCTGTAAAGCGGTACTAAAAAAATTCTAAACAAATTTTTTTTTTATATATTTATATACTTTTGTATAAAAGTTTGTGGAATTTCTGTAAATTATTTTTAAAGTAGGTATAAAGTAAAATTAAATGGTTTCTGTCAGAGAATTATCTGTACTTAATTGGCTTTTTAACTTTAAAATCCTAACCTTCGCTAGCCTCCTATAATCCTTTAGGATTCGTCGATTCGACCAAAACTTTTAGGTTGTTTTATTTTCATGCATTAGTTTAACTTTTCGATATATGTATTTGTTGAGCATGTATGTATGTGTATCAGTTATTGAAATATAAAAATTAATTGTATTGCACAATAATTTACATTTATTGAATAACTCTTTTTGAAAAGCACTTACCGAAAACTAAAACATCAGATTTTCTGTCACGTACTCGTGAAATTTGTAGTAACTACTATATTTGTAACAGAGCCGTGGACTGACGTTAGCAACTTTGTTCATATTTTTTAAAGCTCTTTTTGTTTTTTGCTTTATTATTTGAAGTCAAAGGATTTTATGATGTTTCCATACACTTTGAGCATCGTTTTATGCCTGATTTTAACAACACCATTGCAACAGCAAATTTTGCGATGTGTGAAAAATTGCATTTATCCAACTTATCAAAACTGCAGCACAATCTCCGCATTGCCTTGCAAGACTTTGTTTGCTTACTTCTTTAACTAAAATTTTTACAGCTCTTGAGCATGCTCACACATACACATACACATACACACAGATACTTACATAAAAATCACACTACAAATACATATATTGTGTGCAATTTTTTTTACTTCAAAATCCTTCCATTGCTCGCTTGTTTGTTTGCTCTTTTGTAAAGTCATAACTTCTGTCATTTATGTGTGACAGCGTACAAAAGCTGTTTTGCTTCTACTCTATACGTAGTACACACCACACATCCATACACAAACATATAGCGAATGGCAACAGTACAATGACATTGTAACAAGCCCTAAAGTGTAATTGTCATTCCTATTACCAGTGCATCAACTGCTAACGCTTCACTCGCATTTCCTAGCAACTTTATATCTCTGTTTCCCTTCTCCACCTTGCTTATTACGTACTATACGAGTGAGTATGTATTGTCATTTCTCTTGCTTGCAGGCAAATTAAATGCATATCTACAATGACAATGTGCCGCCGTGACAGGCAACTCAGTCGAGAGTCACAAAATAGGAAGCAAGCAAACAAATATCACTGGCATCTGAAGTTGCTATGGACAATGTTTTTTTTTTTCTTCTTCTTCTTTTTTGGGCTGCTGCGCTTGTCCTATGAACGCAGTGAGTTGGGTGGGTTGCTGTTAGGCGGTCGTAAAAAGCTCTGATATTTGCTATATTATCTCACTTTAAGGCTGCAAAGGATACTTTTCTTTTGCGCGTTGCTCAATAAGTGCATGTTGTTTCCGTCATTTTTTTTTGTCCACCTTCCTACTTCCTTTCATCCTTTCCTCTTTGCCCCCAGCCGTTTTCAATGTACTTGTTTCTTATGCAATTTCCAGGTTGCCCATTTTTTAATACTTTTGTTCTACATTTTAATTGTGCAACAGCGCATTTATTCACTTTGTCGACGATTAAATTGTTACTATTGTACCAATTGCGCATATTTATTTGCTTCTCGTACTTGCTACGCTTTTGTATCCATGCTCTTTGCATTTTTTGTACATCACATTTTTTTCGATTGTGTACATCCCGCTTCGCGTGTCAGCCGCTGTGACATTAATACCCAAGAAATACTTTAAAACGTCATGTAAAACGTTTTGCGTCAAGCGAATAAAGGCAGAGATGCGAATACAAAAGTGGTTGGAGATGCGGAGTGAAAGCTCGCGTAAACTGTTTGACACGCCGTTGAATTGTTAGCTTTGTTCTGAGCTTGTTAACTTTTCAATTATTTTTTATTTTTCTCGGTTATATTTTTTTAAACGCGCATCACTTCTGTAATTTTTATCTTTTAATCTGATATGCTTACTTTCGTCTTTTGTTATCTCTTAATATATTTTTTATAATTGTCTTATTATTGCTGAGAGTTTCTTCTCAAGAACTAATCAAAGATTTTAGATACGTTTAAGGTATTTCAATTTAAAACCTCCTTCAAAATATTTAGCTCTCACTATGGTTAAACGCTGAATGAAAATTTTTAAAGTTGTTGTAAAATATAATCTATTTTTATTTGCAACGCCCAGACAAGAGCTAAACCTCGTCCACATAGAACTTTATTGTTGGCGTTTAAATATTAGTGAAAGTAATTTCTCGTAAACATGCAGTCAAGATTTTGTCAGGCAAAATCATTTACAAATAAAGTTGATATCTACATAAAGCAAAATAGAAATTGTTACCTCGAAGCATAGAAGATTTTTTTCTACCTTTTCCTGTAATATCTTCCCAGGAAGTACTTTATTTTTTGAGTAACTTAAAAGAATCTTTTAAGGCTGGCGTCGATTCGATTCCGACTTGGCTCCTCAAAAACTTTGCTAAACATATTTATGAACCCTTAACGCAGTTATTTATTCATTCTCTTAAGCGTGGTGTTTTTTCTTCAGCTTGGAAAGAATCATTCATTATACCCCTTTATAAGACCGGGAGTAGGTCCTCTATAGAAAATTACCGCGGTATAGCTAAGCTTTCTGCTATTCATAAATTATTCGAAGCTATTGTTGTTGACCATTTAACGTATTTCATATGCTCTACAATTTATAGCACACAACACGGGTTCTCTAAGGGTAAATCTACCGTTACAAACTTGCTTGAGTTCACAACTCATGTTTCCAATGGATTCAGAGAATTTATGCACACTTATGTTATATACACCGATTTTAGTAAAGCATTCAACAGAGTAAGTACTCTTTACTTACCCATAAACTCGATCTCCACGGTTTTCAACCTAATCTTCTTCGTTGGATATATTTTTTATTGTTGCTGGTGATGTTTAACATTTTAGAAAGTATCATTCTGTTGAGGAAATGTCTTTACTACAAGCTGATTTAAATAGCATGGCTAAATGGTGTGAACAATAAATAACATGCCACTAAACCTTAAACAAAGTAAAGTAAGGTGTTCTTCTCGCAGTTCATCCAGCTCAGTTCTTATGACATACATAGGTAACTATAACTTCTAACAAGTGTTTCACATTGTTGATCTTGGAATTACAATGGGCCCAAAATTCAATTTCAATCTTCACATCAGTGTTACAGGGAATATGAAACTATTATTTAAACCCGCTTTAACAAATTTTCGTTGGGATTCTCAGTACAACCTGCCGTCATATTTAAGTCGTTTAAAACTTATTATATCTGTGGCCTAAGGAGTATTTTAGTAAAAATATCCACAATCATCAGTATTTGAGTTAAATAGAAAGAAGTCTTGTTTGTAAGAAGTAATAAACTTCATAAAAGTAAGTACAACTTAAACTAGAGTAAGGCGCAAAATTTTGTGGTTATATTTTTAGTACATACTAAGAATGGCTTAAGATTGATAAAAATTAAATTTGATTACTCCAAAAACATCAAACTTCTCTTTTAATTTATGTATTAAAACTTTAGCCAAAAAACTAAATTTTTTTTAAATGATTGAGCACGAAGAAGCTGTTTTCTATTTTGAATTACAATTTTTTAAAAGCGTAGCACCACAAAAATTAAAGACCCCTCAAACTTTACCACAGCCACAATATTATGACACAGCTACAGCCACACAGTTTAGAGCATTTAGAGTATCTTAACTTTTGATAGCTCTTACTACAGCCGCTTCATTCTGTTCAGCCAGTTGCTGGGAAAATGAGTCGAGTAATAAAAAATCTATATACTAGAATTCTCGAAAAAAATATCGTTTTTAAAATCATAGAATTATTAATTAAGAATTATAAAATGATCCGCAGCTTATGTGAATCAAGACTCTTGATTTAAGAGTATAGCAACGTGTTTAGAGGGAGTGTTTTGAGGTTTGTACACCCCAAGCTTTCGAAAAAAAATCAAAGTTTGAAAATACCTTTTACCATGACCGAACTTTGTGAGGCTTTGTGATTTATCTAAACAAAAATTAGAAAGATAACACTGATATAGAAACAAAAAAAAAATTACAGGAAACAAACAATTTTTTGTTGGCCAGTGTAATGTTGTTTTTATAATGTAGCAAATAGGGTGCAAACTTCATGTGCCTTAATATTAACACTGACTTTTGAAAAGTGCTTATTTTGCTTTTGAAAGAAATCTGAACGATATACGTAATTGAAAGAAAAATGGAAAAATATTTTCAAAAATTGGCGATATATTTATATAAGACACTTGAAACTTATACATTATAAGATAAAAATTTTGGGGGTTACAAAACTTCATAGTTGAAGTAATTGCATCACTTCTGGTAAAAAAAAAAGTTTAAGATTTGAAAGAAAATAAATTGTATCACTTCTGATAAAAAAAGTTTGAAATTTGAAAGAAAATGTATTGATTTTTTTTTTAATTTTTCACAAAGTTTAAAACTGGAATTTATATGGAGAATTTATTGTATTTTAATTTAAAACTCTTAAAAATATAAAATAAACATAAATGACCAACAATGGAGAGTGGAAAAGTGGAGTATTTATAAAAAATTAATACCAATATGCTTAAATGTATTTATTTACTGTGAATTCATATATTTCAATATTGAAGAGACCAAAGTTTGTCGTAAAACAGCCTTACATCGTCAGTTAATTGAAAAAAAAAAATCAACTTGAAGGCGAATCGAAAAAAAATCAAGTTACCTCTTATCGTAACACAATCTTTTAGGAATACCTTTTGTATTTTTGAACAGAAAAATGTCTCACTCTAGCAGCATTTTATTTTGGCCATTTCATATACCTTTAAGAGTGGAGCCGTTACGGTTGCACATGCATACATTACTATGTAGAGCCATTGGTTCATCAATTCCTCGTCATCGATTTACCAAAAACGCACAACAACCTTCAGCGTCTAAGGTAAATTAAAAATTAACTTTTTGAATTGAATAAACGAACCAATTGAAAATAAATACCTTATCAATGTGAGGTCTATTTTCTTTTTATTTTTAAGGTATATTTTTTGTTTTTCACAAACAACCTTGCTTCATATTATTTCAGAAAAAGTTAAGCTGGCAATTAAAATCATTTCTACAAATATTTTTTTCTTCACATACATAAATATGTATATTGAATGACCGCAAGTACATACATAGAATAAAAGATAAACGATAAAATGAATACGAATGATCACAAAAGTCCAACTAACGAAGCTGTCACTGGCAAATGCAAACAATGCAAACTAGTTAAGACAAGCGAAATTGAGGTGAAAGAAAAATATTTGTCTCTCACAAAGTATTATAAATAGCAGTTGATATTTCTTGCACTTAAAAGTATTTGTGTGAAAGTGTGTTGAATTGCAAACACATGTACAGACACACACACACACACACACACACACACACACAAATGAAGAGGTAATAAAGAAATGAAAGAAAATAGCGCATAAATTGAACAAAACTTTGCGCCACTTCCCTGCGCTTTTGAACGTCGTCCAACATTTGTGCATACAAATTTAGCTTGCAATGTCGTATTGAATTTTAAAATAATAGAAAACTCGTATACTTTGTCTTTGCACACAATTCACACACACACATACATGCATGTGTTGTGAGGTCAGTCGTACCTCCGGCAATTGGTTGGCTGTATAGAGCTGAATAGCCAGGCAGTAATCGTTAGCAATGCATTCGATTGTCCTGGCATGTGGGGCAGCTGAAATTAAGTTGCTCGTATTTTTTGCAATTTCCCTCTTGCTGCCACTTTTTATTACGTATTACAATAACTGGTAAGCTTTTTTTTTTCTTCATTTCTGCTAGCACGCAAGGGTAACAGCAGGCGAAGGCATATACACCCAAAACAAAAAAAAAAAAGAAGAGGTAGAAAAACGAAAAAAAGTGTAGTAGAAAGGGCACCTACGAGTATGTAGCACACTTGCAGGTGAATGCTGAAAAAAAATGTATGCAGCATTTGTAGCATTCAAATGTGCTTCATTTATTGCTTAATTGATTTTAATTTCAATTTCTCTTTCACTACTCGCTTGCCACTGGCGGTGTTGCGGCCGGCCCCACGTTTGCTTGACTGTAACGCTTGGCAAGCAAACACACACATGCACTCATTTGTACCCCTGCAATTGTATGTTTCTATAGAAATGTGTAACCATACATATGTACATACAACGTAGCGTTTACTTAAACAGGCATTGGCCTGTGCCAAGGATGCCGCTGAGTGGCCGACTGGTTGGTCAGCAAGACCAACAACAACATATTTTATTTATGTACATACATACAAATGCAAACAATCGCGTGCCATGTTCCGCAAACGCCCCTTGCCTTTAGCCACTTGATGCTACCATCGACCAGCAAGCAGAGCCACTTTGCTGCAACACTTGTGCACAAATGACGCGCTGATTCAATACCATTTCCTGTTGCTGTTATAAATTTGCACATCCGTTTCCGTAAGCATTCAAGCACAAGCGTGTAGAGTGCACCCACACATACAAACATACATACATACAAACATACATACATGCAGCGTCTTTGTAGTGCGGCTCCTTTACTAGCATTGGCACTGCGCTGAGCTAAGCTAATTTATTTTTTTTTAGTTTGCTTCTGCTCGCCGTTTCTGTGCTAAATTAATTCCTTTCTTTTTCTTTCATCCTGTTCATTCAATTGCTCTCACATTCGATGTGTTGTGGATTTATTGAATTGCATTCGAACAACCAAGCGAGCCGCTACATTCGCGCACTGACGGGGGGAGCATAGATTGTACAAGGCATCCTTGCATATTTTGAGGTAGTTAGTTGTAGATATACGAGTAATGCTCTTACTAATGCATAGTTCATGCACAGTGAGGCTAAAATGATCGTATTAAAAAAATTTAATTTAATTTTCAAACGCTTATTGCGATTTTCTTATTGAACTTTTAATAACAAAAGCGATTAGATAATGGTTTAATTATGAATTTAATTTTGATTTGATAATCATGTATATGATATCTATTTTTAAATGTTTTTCATTTGAAAACAAAAGTAATACTTAAAATCCGCATTTGTTTCTTCCTTCTTTATATATGTAAATAATGAAAAAAAATATACATACATACATATATTTCGAAAAGAATAGGTATCGAAGGTATGTGATAACAAAATTAAATATCTTTAAATATTCTTAAAATTTGATCGATAAAATAAAATGTAAAAATTTTTTTTTATATGTAATCATTTAAAATGATTTTTTGCTTAGAAAATGTGTAATAACAGTAGAGTAGTTTACAAAATTTTTCCTGAAAAAAACTACAGTCAAGTTTCATGAACCACGGAAAGCGCCACATCTTCGCAACAAAATTGTTTAAGTCTTGACTAAACATCGAACCCCTTTTCTTCCTAATGCAAAAACATCGCAAAAGCATATTGATGTTTGTTCTTGTTTTCCCAATCATTTCTTTAAACCGTTTTTTTTTTAATTAAAATTTTTCCAAAGTAACTGTTTTTTTTTTAGTTTTATTCTGAGCTAAACTTACATCGAATAATCGCTATACTGTCCTTGACCAAATTATGGATTTTTAATTTTTTGATCGCACTTGATCTTTAAAGCTGAAATTTGTTTCAAAAATTATATGTTAACTAAATATTCTAACCAATTTTTAAGCAATTTTCAAGATAAAAATTTAAAATCGTTCAATTTGTTAAATACTTATATTAGATAATAACAAATAAAAAGATACTAACAATTTTTATTTAAAAAATTTTAAACCCAAAAACAGTGTGCATTAGTTAACTTAAATCAAAGTTAATTATATCTACTAAAAACTGAGTGTAATAACTCACCTGTTATGCAATATTCCAAATGATACAGATATTTCTAGTAGTAATTAAATGTATTTAATTGTAATAATTAATGTGTACAATTTAATGTCCAAGAGCTCAATCAAAACCGCAAGCGCACAGTTCAGCTAGTAATTGTCAATTGTCGATTCTTCCTCGATACATTAATCGACTATCGCTCACACATACATGTCCAGGTCTCTACATCTCTCCCTTATTTTTGAGTCTCCTTTTCCATCTCTGAAATCGGAAGCAGTGTGGATTGTTGGTGATGACCAGGTTCTGTCTTTATGGTGTAGGTGCTGGTGATGACGATATATTTTGTGGAGCTCCGTCGTCCTTGGCCTGTGTGTGTGATGTTGACATAGTTGAAGTCGATGTGGTTGGATCTCCGGGGTGTTGACGTTCTGCTGTATTTGTAGCGTTAGCGTTTTTGATAACTGGCAACTTTTTGATATGGCTTATGTTTCTCCTGAAGGTCTTTCCGTTTGCGGAAACTGTCACCTCATGTCCATTCACTTCTTTTACTTGATACTCGGTTGGATCAAAGGTTGGCGTGACCTTGTGCGCGAATACAACATTACGCAAAAGGACTTTATCCCCCACTTCAATATCAGGTTCCTTCGCACCACGCATCGTATCAGCCTTCTCTTTCCCTTTCCATTTGTTTATCATGTCCAGATCTCTAGCCGCCGAATCCATCATATCTTCCGATATGTCCTGTATGCCCGGAATCTTATCTCTGATGACGCGATTAAACATAAGTTCAGATGGTGAAGACCCTGTTGTACCGTGGGGTGTAACGTTGTACATTAGCGTGAAGTTTTGGATTTCCTTTTTGTAGTCGCGCTTGTTGTTATGTGCTATTATCAAACGTTTTACCAGCGACCGGTTCATGTTCTCTACTTCTCCATTGGCCTGTGGCCAATATGGTGGTGTCGTGATAAGTTCTATATTGTGGGTTCGACAGAAACTCTTAAACTCTGAGCTTACAAATTGTCTGCCGTTGTCCGCTCTTAACGAATTTGGTATGCCCAAACGGCTGAATATCTCTTGCAAAATCTCAATTATGAATTCAGAGGTAATTCTCTTTGTAAACTTGACCTCTTGATATCGCGAATAATAATCGATTAACACCAGCATGTATTCGTCATTTAGGAGCGGACCCAGAAGATCCGTGGCAACACATTGCCAGGGCCCATTCGGGAATGAGTGCCTCTGCATTGGTGCTGGTTTGTTTGGATGAGATACCAATAAACAACTGATGCATTTTTTTACAAACGATTCCGCATCTCTATCTAATAGTGGCCACCACACTTTTGAACGTAGTCTCCGTTTCATGGCCGATTCTCCCGGGTGTCCTTCGTGACCCAGCTGTAATGTTTTCTCCCGCAGAGTTTTTGGGATGACGATTCGAGTTCCTCGGAGTAATATGTCGCCCACCGCTGCTAATTCGTGTCGGAATGGGTAATAACCATTAGCTTTGTTGACCGACCATAAGTCATTCTTAACAAACGATATGGCATCTACCAGTTCCTGATCTTTGATACCTTCCGTCGCAATTTCGCATATTCCCATAGCTGAAGGTGTGGCGCTCTCGATTATATGAAAAATGTGATAGTTGTGATCATTATCAAAAGTGTTTCCCTTTTTAATTTTGCATAGTCTTGACACGGAGTCAGCGATATTCTCCTTGCCAGCGCGATATATCACCTTGAATTTGAACGGTTGCAGCCTAAGGAGCCACCTTTCTATCCTGGCGGGTGGTTTGGACGTCGGTTTGAAGATTGTCTCCAGCGGCTTATGGTCAGTTACTAGTTCGAATTCCAGGCCCATTAGGTAGTAGTAGTACCTTTCTACTGCCCATACTAGTGCAAGACTTTCTTTTTCCGTTTGAGAGTACCGCTTCTCCGTGTCTGACAAACTCTTACTAGCGAACGATATGATTTGCGTCTCGCCCGAACGATCGATCTGCAATAGTACTGCACCTAAAGCTACGGGACTTGCGTCAGCTATGACTCGCGTTCTTTTCTTAGGGTTAAAATAAGCAAGAGTAGGTATTTCTGAAAGCGCGTGTTTAAGTTTATTAAATGCTTCTTCTTGGGGTTTCTCCCACACAAATTTACAGTTCAGTTTCAACAAACTTCTTAACGGTTCAGTGGTGTTAGCGAGATCGGGGATAAATTTCCCTACGTAGGTTACTAGTCCTAAGAAGCTTCTCACTTCTTCCTTCGAATGTGGCGCTCGGAATTCTCTAATCGTCGTGATTTTATTTGGATCGGGAGCAATTCCTTCATCTGACATTAAATGACCTAGAAATTTGAGTTGTCGTACCTTCCACACGCATTTCGTTTCGTTTAGTAGCAGACCATTGCTTTTGAATACCTCAAGCACTCTTTTGACAGCATCATCGTGTTCTTGCTCTGTTTTTCCGTATATGATGATGTCATCTATATAGTTTAGTGCGTTTTTGCAGGAGCATAAAAGCTTTTCAGTCACACGCTGGAAAATTTCAGGAGCTGAGTTTATTCCAAACATCAGTCTCTTGTACTGGAAGAGGCCTTTGTGCGAAATAAAAGTAGTGATGTGACGGCTGGACTCATCCAATTCCAGTTGGTGGTATGCCCATTTGAGGTCAATCCTTGAGAATAGTTTGGCTCCTCTCAACTTCGACATGAACGTATCAAAGGTCGGTAGCGGATAGTTCTCTCGCAACACAGCTTGATTTGCTCGACGCATGTCTATGCATAGCCGCATTTCGCCTCCCTCTTTGAAAACAATCACTATTGGTGATATCCACGACGTGGGCCCTGAAACCGGCTCTATAATATCCTGAGCCAGCATCTGGTTTATTTTATCTTCGACCTGCTTCTCTAATGCTATAGGGACTCGTCGCATTGCCTGTTGTATCGGCTTGACTTCTGGGTTTATAGAAAGTTTAATTTTTACCCCCAGCATCTTGGGAAATGGTTCTACTACATCCACTCGGTTTACGTTCACTCCTAGTTTCAGGACTCCTAATTGCGTTGCCGTGTCGCGTCCCAATAGTGATTGACATCCATTTTCAATCACGTAAAAAGTAGCAATTCTCTCGGTATTGTTAATTCCTATTGGTGCGTCAAATACACGCAAAACATTTAAAAATTTGTTCGATGCATATGTTCTGAACTGAGTGGATGAGTCGTTACGTTCATTCCATACAACCGCTGCGTTACTTTTCAACAATTCCCAATCGTTTTCGCTCAACAAGTTAAGTCGTGTGCCTGAGTCAATGATCATTGGTATGACCCAGCCCCCCACGTTACACTTCAGGTTTTCGTCATTGGACCCATCATTTAAAATTTTAAAACATTTAAACTCTCGCGCCTCTTCTTCCTGGTCGCTATCATCCTCAACGTTTCGCACTTTAAATGATTCTGTTTTCCGTTTTTTCGGGGAATTGTGCTCGCTTCTGATGAACTTTCGCTTTTTAGTCTGACATTTCCTCGCAAAATGTCCCACCAAACCACATTTGTTACATTTCATGAATCTTGCTGGACACTTCGAGTCTTTTGCTCCATGGCCTTTACGACCACATCTACTACACTCGTCGTCGTCATGTTTTCTTCCAGGTGTTTTGGTTGAAATCCTGTTAATTTTCTCTTCACTCGGTTTAGTAGACATTGATCCCGATTGTTTACCGATTTGTTCGTAGATCTGACATGACTCGGCTATCTCTTCAAGGCTTTGCTCTTTTTCTAACAATTTTCTTTTCAATTCAACGGGAGCCCATGAGTCGATAATTTTGTCTTTTATGCAAATTTCGGTAATTTCCGATTTAGTATTGCCAAACTCGCACTTTGACACTTGATGTCTGAGACGCAACAAATATTTGCTAAAATTTTCGCCCTCAATAGGGGACAGGTTCCGGAAAAGGTGTCTCTCAAAAGTGGAGTTGCGTTTTGGGGAGAAATAGTCGTTCAGTCTATCTACTAACACTTTAAAGACATCAGTCTTTTCGTCGGGTTCAACCAGTGCAACTGGGATATTAAATGCAACTTCTTGCACCTGTGGTCCGCCCAGGTGTAGCAATTTATTCTTTTTCTTTACTTCGTCGTTTATGTCTTCTGAACGAAGGTATAAAGAGAAGGACCTGTACCATTTTTCCCATTCTGAACGTATCAGTGCTTTGTCGATGTTATCACACAGAAATGGGCGAATTTCGGTCATTTCGCCTAAATGTACGTTCAAAATTAATCTGTGTTTGTGAGTTTTACCCAATTCGTGTTATTGTGGTTGCACTCGTATCGTTGCCAAAATTTAATTTGTCACCTTTAGCTTTTCTTGTTGCCGGCGAGATTTAACTCGTCACCTTCGATTTCAAATTGTAGCGAAATTTAATTCGTTCCCCTTTCTTGTTCTTTCTGGAGGCGAGATTTAACTCGTAGCGAAATTCAATTCGTCACCTCTGATTTGTACTCGGTATAGGCGAAATTCAATTCGTCCGTCTTACGAGATCTGAAATCAGATAATTTAATCAACTCAATTAGTCTTTCACTCTTTTCTTTATGTATGTGCACAATTTAATGTGCTATTTTAAAGTGTTTTTCACTTTACCTCAAACTACGTCAAGTTCCAGTTGCTTTCCCTTGATTACGCAACCCAATGTAACACACTCTAGCGCAATATCTGAAATTCAGCATTTATTCGTTATCCCTAGCCTGAGTTCAACGAGTATATATATATGTACATATATATATATATTCGTTCGAAAACACCAAAGAGAATGGTAGCAACTGCCGTTACTCAAATTTGCCAAACTTTTATTTTTAGTGTCTCGATCCCATCCTCGTCGCCAATGTAATAACTCACCTGTTATGCAATATTCCAAATGATACAGATATTTCTAGTAGTAATTAAATGTATTTAATTGTAATAATTAATGTGTACAATTTAATGTCCAAGAGCTCAATCAAAACCGCAACCGCACAGTTCAGCTAGTAATTGTCAATTGTCGATTCTTCCTCGATACATTAATCGACTATCGCTCACACATACATGTCCAGGTCTCTACACTGAGGTTTTAGGAAATTATTTGCCAACCGGCTTTTTTAAATTTTTTTTTTAATTTAAAACGTTCTGATTTTGAAAAACTTTTATAATTAAAAACTTAAAATTTTTTGGACCCTTATCAGTTAACTATATTTAAAAATATTTAGCAATCAACGATTTATTTAGCAGTACAATTTTAAATGTTTGAATATTTAAGTTAACTGTAATTTTTGTGAAAATGCATATAAATCCTGTAGGTTAAGTTTTTAAATAACCATTAGAGAAATATAAATAAATAACGGTCAGAGAAGAGATTTTTAAGGTAAAAAATCAATGAATATTAAACTTTTTATAAAACATATCAAAGAAATCATTGTGAAGCGATAACATCGCAAATTCTCAGAACACTGATAATCTATATCATCTAAAGCTTTTCAACCTCCTATTGGTTTGAGCAAACCCCCACAAAACTGTGCCAATTGCATCTACTCTTTGCGTTGTTACATTGATTTCTCATAGCAAAGATTTATCGTTTAGCACTTGGTGCTGATTATCCCAACCTTTCAAATTTACAAACTTAATATACAATTAAATACGATTAAAGCTCATCAAATAATCGCTGCTGCCGCCGATATGGTCCTTATATACTCGTATCATCAAAATTCTCGATATTTCCAATATTGTCGGATTTTTATTATTTAACTATATTTCCAACTTTCTTGTGTAGCGCTATCGACACTGTTATCGACATTATTGTCTCTGTTAGTATCATTGTCGATATTTTTAGCGCTATTAATATAATTAAACTTATAGATTTTTTAAAAATTAATTTACTATTAACAATTTCCAATCACTGTTCATCTGCTGCCTGCCCTGTAAGCTTGCCAAATGCCAAAGTGGCTCTTTTGGTAATATCTCTTTTGTCTGCACCACACAAGCAGATTTCATGTACGAGCAAACCTATGTACATACATATGTATGTATGTATGTGTACCGCCTGTGTATTGATATTTAAGAAATTGTACTCCCCATTGATCTGACTGCCCCTGCAGTAGGCGCGCATAGGAGTGGGGTCGCTCATTTGTCATTTGAATGAAATTTACGCCTGTGGCGCTATGGCATCAAGCCAATGAACCCACACTTTTACATACGCCATACAGTTATAAATCCATAAATATATGTGTGTGTACATGTAACGAAGAGCTTACAACGACACTGCAATGTAAAATTGTTGCCATTTAAATCATTTCTGGGATTTCAATTTATAGAGTAATGTATAGCTACACAAATAAAGTGGCAATTTAAAAAAAAAAAATTAAAAAGTTGTATGTACATTTCGTATCATGTACATTCGTATGGGAATAAGTATGTACATTTCACAACAAAAATATAACCCATTCATATATTGACGAATTCAAATGATCAGCTTTTAATTTATATTTTTTAATTAAAGTCCAGCGAGTTCTCTGAAAAAAAAACGAAATTTTCCAAGTTTATACAAGATTAACATACACATTATTCTGAAAAAATATTCATCAACAAAAAAATTTAAAGAAAATCAACGATAATTTTGTGCTTTTTGAAGATTTTGTTCAATAATATACACATTATTCTGAAAAAATATTCATCAACAAAAAAATTTAAAGAAAATCAACGATAATTTTGTGCTTTTTGAAGATTTTGTTCAATAATATATAAAGTGCTTAAAAATGGCGTTATAAAAATATGATGAACAAAAGCAACTTTGAAAAATTATTATTATTATCGTATTCACAGTTGGAGACTTGAGTTTATACCGACTAAAAAAATTACAATAAATTTGGAACAATAAACTTAAATTTAAAATTTTAATGCTCTTACCCGCCTAGCATTGTTCTGTATTGAACATTATTGTTAGAAAAAATATTGTAAGTTCCCTGAAAGCACTCCAATTCTCGTTTTCAACCATCAAAATGATGACCCATAAAAAATTTGGTAATATCTAAATCAAAAATATTAAGGAGAAGTAGCGTGAGCAGTTGCAAAAATAATAAATGTTTCGCTCATTTTCAACAAATCGGAAACTTTGAGCGCTTTGTGAGTTGCCAGAATATTTTTTTTTGATTTCAAACAAAAAAATAACAGTGGTATTTTTTTCTACGTATTGCACACAATGTAAAAGAGCATTAAAATTCCGACTTTACTTATTTTGGGACAGCCTAATGTTAAATTATATATTTTGTGTTTAGTGTTTATTTACTCACATCCACCAATTTTTTTCACTCAAATCTTTTGCTTTAGTTTTCTCGCCTCCAATGTTGGCGTTCTTTGCTCTTATTTGTCGCGTCCGTTCAATTTGTGAAAAATGTATTTTATGCTTTACAATATTATCCACGTAGGTAGTTTTCTCTCTTGTATGTTTGTCATATGGAATGTTTTTTGCTTCGTTGGTCGTCGTTGAAGACTAAGCCCATCAGTGGAAGTATGTTTGTTTTCATTAATGGGCACAATAACATATTGATTAAAATCGCTTGTTCCTCTTATCCAGCGCTTCCATTTATTTTAATTTCATCACGACCTCGTGCTGTAAATGACCACTTCGATCATTTGACTACGTTTGATCCTTGCACAAATCGAATATAATTGGCCATTTCCATATTGGCTAGAGCTTACAAAACTATAAATGCTGCTTTTGCTTTTCATCAGCTTTGTTAAAAGAAAGAAAAGCACACAAATGAAGTAGTGTTTTGTATACATAAATACACACATACACACACATACACAAATCAAGTGCACATTGGCGTGCTTCACTTCATCATTTATCTACAATCTATCTATTATTTTAGTTGTTGCTCGATGGCTTGCTGCATTCACTTTGCTTCCTCCACGCCGCCTTTACCCTCGGCATTTCTTGCACTTGACTGGAATTTAATTTGAAAATTGCTCTCATTCTATGCACACAAGCACAGCTGATTAAATATTTGCTATCTTCCTAGGCATACTCGTACACGTTGTGCTGGGGAATAAAAGTTGCAATTTTGATTTCAAACTAGATATAAAATGTGTCCAAAGCTCATTGTCGGAACTAAAATATACAATAGCTTTTCAATATGCTGCTGCTTTTAGTTGTACTCATTCTTTTTGTACATATCTCTATATACATATGTATATGTGTGTATGTACATATGTAGAGCCAGCACATGAGCAATTTCGTTTAATCAAACACTTTCACACACACACGCGCAGTGTGTTCTATTGAAAACGCCTCAAAATATGCAATGACATTCAGTAATATTTTATTATTCCATTCGCTCATCAATTCAACTCACTTACTGCTTGACTGCTTGCCAGCCTCTAAAGTATATACTCGTTTATATATATATATATAAATTTTTCTTGGTATTTTTTACTTGCTTAGTTACAGCCTACAGTTGTCTACAAGCTGTGACCTTGTCCCGCCGCACCAGCCAATCATCCACGCTCGCAATATCCTCCCACTCTTGCCGCTTCGCCTCTCTTGCTTTTCTTTGTGCACACGCTTCATTATTATTCCTCTGGCAACAGCCTTTTTCATGTCAACTCAATGATTTTTTCCACTCATTTCCAAAGTGAAAATTCCACTGGGCGTGTTCTATTTAACCAGCTACAGTCAAAGCTATAGAACATTCACAAAAAATGTATAAAAAAAAAAATAAAAATTAATTCAAAGAAAATAAAATGAATTGTTTAAAATTCTCTCGCAATTTTTTGGCTTTCAAATATTTTAGTCTCTTGTCGGTGCTTTGTTATCTTTGGCGCTTTATTCGTTTGCTTAAGGCTTAAGGCTTTTCGAAATGAGTTTGCTCTGTGCGTATGCGGGTGTGTGTTCGTGTGTTTGTATGTGTTTGCCTTTAACCTTTTAACTCAATAGTCAAGTGCGTTCTTATCTTGTTTACAATGCACTAAAACCTCTACAGCCGCTGACCTTAGAGCCAACGCTATTGACTTGTATTGTCGAGTAGAAACTAAACCGAAGATGATCTTTTATATACATACAAATACATGTTTAGATATTTACTCGCTTCAAAGTACATATATGTATGTATGTATATGTTATTGTATGTGCTCCTGAAAGTTGTGTTGCCTTTACAGCCTTTTGTTTTATGTTTCTTTAGTTAACTCTTCATTCTGGTTGACTTTGCCTGACTTTTAGGGCTTGAAACACTCAAAAAGCATAAATTTGAAATATTTGATGGCTTCTTTGTTTTTGATACAAATACTCAAGGGTTGTTAAAATTTTACACTCTACCTTAGATAAATACATTTTTTGTAAATATCTGCGTGGTATGGTTGAAATAATATTTATAAAATCAATATGATTGAAAAATGTATTAATTTTTGAATATGTATTTATGTGGCGTCTGCTTTAAAAATAAAAAAAACTTACAATTTTATCTTCTATTAACTTAATTAATTTATTAAAAATACTCATTGCAAAAGTCTTCAACGCACTTGAGTTCATCGATGCTTGTACAATGCTAGAATTCAATAGTAGTATATCTGTTTTTTTTTGTTTTTAGCTATCAGCAGCATGTCAGATTATTTCATTTTAAAGTACTTTCAAGTTTGAGTTAAAACCAAGCATTAAAAATTTTACTCTTTTTATAATAAAACGATTATTAAAAAAACAGCTTTTTTGAAATTTTAAACTTTTAGTAATCTAACATTTTTTAACAACATTTGTTGCGCAAAAACATATCTTTTTAATTCCTTAGATATTCAGCTTTCAATTGATAACCATATAATAATCATATAAATATTATGTTAGAAACTGTAATAGCTTAAGATGTGATAATTTTTAAAAGATGGATGCTAACTAAAAGGTGCAAAATCTTAAACGCAGATTTGCTAGCATTTAATTCGAATTGAGTTTAATGCTTCACTTAAAATTTGCAAAAAAAAATGTGTACTATATACAAAATTTTACATGTGACATGTACCGAAACTTAGCCGAAATATTCAAAAGCATAAGATAATACTTTCGAAGTAGCATCTTTTGTTCCCAGTCTTTATATTTTAATAACTCGAATTATACTGCAGACCTTAGATCACCAAAAAAAAAATTGGTTCATACCAAGAAGAAACAATCGTAAAAATATATAAAATAAAATAAATTTCTTCAAATGATAATATGGAATACAAATTTTATGAAGAGCATTTCATTTACAAAAAAAAAAACTTTGTACACAAAAAAAATAAAAAAATCTGATTCTTCTTAATATACGAAGTAAGTTAAAAAAAATTTTTTAAATCAATTGTAAATAATAGAGAAATTTGCAGCAGTTAATAAATATTGAAATGACAATTCTAATATTATCGTATATTGATTCACAAAAAAGGGCACTCTTGACAGCAATGAAGAACTGCCTTTGACATTACACCTTGCTGCATCAAACGTAAAATTTACTTGAGATTTTGAGGTATCTACTTAGTTCTATTTTCTTTCTTTTTTTAAGATTTCATGAAAATTATGTAGTCAGTTCTTTTAATTTTTAAGTAACCAACATATTTAAAATAAAGTTCTAAAAATTTTACAGGAAACTAAATTAGTAAAAATGTACTTCTCTCTTACGAAACAGAAGTATAAACTTGTATTTAAACTTATCGATATAAAAAATTCAAGACTCATGTGCTTTTTCTTCTCTTTGCAGTGCCAAGTAAACCATTGAATTTAACCGTTTTAAATGTAACATCCACCAGCATTACGATGTCGTGGTACCCGCCAAAAAATCAAAATGGTGCCATTGCCGGCTATCACGTTTTTCACATACACGAAAATCAGACGGGTGTAGAAATCATGAAGAATTCACGCAACTCGCAGGATACTATCATCATTTTTGAGTTGCCAAATTTAAGTAAGTACTAAAAATTATTAATCTAACTATAGTAAAGTCTTGAAAAATTTATTACTTAAAATGATGTTATTATATTTTGTTTGCTATAAAATTATATGGAAGACTTTTGATAAAAAGTGACCTTAAAATTTGTCTGAAAACATTGACTTATTGTTTATTTTTTTCTTAAATTTGGATGCCCACATCGATGATTGAATATACGATTTTTCGAAAATCTGATATTTGTTAGACTCACGTTGCATTGTAGAAAAACCAATTTTACTTTTTCCAATGAAATAAAGTTACTGCTGTTATATTTTATAAGGCTTTTCATGACTGTATTTTACTTTAAGATTGTTATGCTTTTTGGTGTCTTTCAAACAGTTATTGTATTTCATTAAATACTATTAAAAAGTTCATTGTCAACCTTTAGTTGTTCAGCATTCGAAGCCCTAAATATTAAAAACTTATATACAAATTTAGAAACAATGCTCCTAAAAGTATGTACCAGTGCATAAACACAGCGCGATTTTTTAGAATTGAAGATTGAAAATTAAAAAACCTTATAACTTTTTAAAGATTAGTTTGAGGTGCTTGCTTTGCTACTTGAATGCCCTTAGACTATTTACTTTTCCTCTGTAATACCACCATAAGTAATAAAATCACTCGCTGTCTTCTAGGGTTACTCTGAAGAGATTTTTCGGTCTACTTAAGTAGTGAGAAACTATGTATTTTAGCATCAGTCTTGCAAAACACTGAACCACCTTAGATAATGATCTGTGTGCAATCCACTTACTCCTACTTTAAACAACGGCACCAATACGTAACAATTACGGTGCTTAGCCTCACCGCTTAAGCTTCAGTGGAAAAATTTTCTGAGAAAACCCCAAAGGTAAAGCATTGACAGCTTAAGAAGCTGCCAATCTACAGTGGACCAGAAAGATCTTACGGTAGCACAAGTCACTCAACGTTTCTTGAACTTAGGAACATGCGGCCCATCTGTCAAAGGGTAGACCAGCAGGTCACGCTCGTTAACAAAACAAACAGAAGTCAAAACGTTCATCCTCAGGCTCCACAGAGAAGTTTTTAAACTCAAACCTTTATTACCTCAGTAAATATAAATTTTCAGCTGTAATTTTTCTAGGCATTGCGATTGCTAACACTCAGCGATTTCTATTAAATTTATAATATGTTTGCAAATTTTGCAACTTACTTTACATTTTTAAAATTTCACCAAACGAGGATTTAAATGGTTTAAAGAGGATTTTCTTAAAAACTAATACTGCTTTCCATCGGATTACCTGCAAACCAAATTTGGAAAAGAATGACGAGAACTCTTTCTAAGATTTTTCTCTAAAATATTTTCACATCGGTAGTTGTTAATATCTTATCACAAACTCTGCTACCTACAGTTTAAAATCTTCCCCGAAAGGCAGATAATTTTTAGAGAAGCTTTTCCGTGGCAGAAATACAACGTTGCCTGAACATTCCATGTAATTTGGCAGAAATACAGTCAGAGGCTTTTAATTTTACTGTGTGGAAGTGTGACCGCTATTAGAATAAAATATTTTCCACAACATTATATCTTAACTTTTATATTCTAAACATAAACAAAATAGATCCGAAAATCAGTTTTTTTTTATCTGAGTTCCTCCTGAGAGTACACACTGACTTTGTCATGCTAACGAAAAGTCAGCAAAACTTTATTTTAATCGCCTGAATAACATTAGTATAAACTACATAATCAAGAGTATGTACTGTCACATTTCTATGCAAAGACATAAAATATACAAATTAATGCAATCTTCGAGTTCAGTATGCACATTTACATATTCGTATAACAAAGTATTATTAAATTTCAAATAAATCATATTCAATTTATGCAGTTAAGCGCATAGATTATCTAGCTTGTGGATTATGTTAATGATTTTTTTCTTCTTTTCACAGCAAAAGCATAATGAAAATATAAACAAGCAAAAATATATGAACTCATTTATAATAATATAAAAAGCAAATATGCAGCTTGCCCATTTTGATACGCTTCTTTGTTAGTAACAAAAAACAGCACAACATCGATTAATTCGCAGAATATCAAACGTGATATTGACTCAATGTATGTATGTTAATAGCAGAGATAGGTGTTCAAGATTTATTCACAAATTTTCTGTTTTTGAAGAAATATCACATTTTGCGTGTCGAATAGATTTTTCATTATTCGCTCAAATGTCTCACTCACACACACAGGCTAAGGTGGATTCTGAGATAGAGACAATGCTCCTGGCGGCTTTTGAGTGAATTAGTATTATTTACGTAAAATATGTAAAAAAAAATGCATTCACAAATTTTCCATATTTAGCTTAGTAGAAAGCCCTCAAAAAAATCTAAAAATTCATATAAAATGGCAGTCAAAAAATGAAAAACAAATTTCTTAAATCAGTCTAAGGTTCTTAAGAATAAAAAAAGTCGGTATTTGTATTTCTTTAAGTAAATTATCAACAACGGCACAATTTTTTTTTTTCAATCAACAGAAATAATGAAAAATATTTCTTGTGATTTCTCTTGAGAGCAGTATTGAAACCTTATGAATGTAAAATAAATTTCAAATTTCAAGCAAATGATTTTTACTAACGAATGTAAATTTACTCTTATTTTGCCGTTATTCAATTATTCATTTTTCTGATAGCGTCCAACACTGCCTTGTTCGTCCATTTTTCTTTTGATAGAAAACCAAAAAATTAACAAATCTTACTTGGAGTGTAGTTTTCGACGACGTCCGGTCTTAAGCAAGAAATGATTCCAAGTTCAAAATGACTGATAAAGAAAAAGACGGTTTCTATAAAATTGCATTTTTTCGTCAGAAACTTTTAGAAAAAAAAAATATTTTTAATATTTTACATGTGTGGGGATTAAGAAGTGGCTAAGCATGAATTTGGATTTAAATGTTAAGTATCATTTCTTATTATTATTATCATTTCTTATCAGGCACAGTCTTAAATACTATGAGCCCAAGAGAATATCTTTGTTTGCCAGATGATAATAGGCGTCCTACAGCTCTGCAGTTCTTGTACAAGTAGCGAAGGAACGGTCTTCGTATTAATCGATTTTACCCAAGAGATATTGCTGTTTTGTCAAAAATACCAGAAATCGGTGTATCGATGTTAGAATTTGTTTAATTTTTTCACTTCTATTACAATCCAATATTTGGAAAAATTTAATTTGTATTTCTAACTTAAATAAGATATCAATATCTTTAGAAATATATTTATTTAAACAAGGCTATGAAGTATGTATGTATAGCTATGTCGCTACGTATAACCATAAATAGCTACTGACCGACCTCCCAATGCCATTACATCGAAATACACTTTCCAATAAAGTCTCGCTGCCAATTATAATTATTTCACTTCCATTTGCAATTATTTTTGTCCGCAATCTAAAACTCAAGTTGGCAATTATTTGATTAATTGTTAATGAAGCTAAAGACGCCAAAGACGCCGTAAATTTATGAGGGAAAGCTTTTAATGATTCGCCCTCCACTGGCAAATTATTTCTCACACAACAGATACTTCAGCTGCACACTTAGCATTATTATTGGCGTTGCCATTCGTCACTTAACGTTCTATTGTTTTTGTTATTGTCGTACGATTTCCTACTAACTTTTTTTGTATTTAAAATTTTTGGTTAGCCAACTTTTAGGCGCGCTAAGTGTTCCAACACAATCAGCCAAATAAGTTCGCCAATTATTGATGAAAGTAGCAGTTGAGCATTACGGTCTTTAGGTCTCTTCAATTGCCTTATTGTTTTTGTTTTGTTTTTCATTGGCATTTCATTGGTGTTGATGTAATTATAGCTTCAAGTTTGTGTACAAAAAACCCCCGATAAACCAAATTAACACTTGCGCTTAATTGACTTTGAGTTGAAGCATGTTACTTTTCGGCAGCAAAAAGTTTAAATGCAAAAGATTTTCAATGAGATGCTGTGAAATTTATTTAAGTGTATATAAAATGTATGTATGTATGTACAAAAAAAGACAGACTATTATTGGATAAATAATTCCTTTTCAAGTGAATGAGAAATGCCTTATTCTCCACTCGCTTTAATAATTAATGACTTTTATATTTGTTTGTGCGTGAAAAGATTTGAAATAAACAAACTTTGTCGCTTATCAGTGTACCACTAATACACATACGTTGTATATGTATATACTATATATATTAAAGAGGAAAGGAAACGTACTTACTTGGACTTACTTGGACACTCATTTCGATACAATAAATTTAATATTTCAAAGTTACTAAATTTTTGGCCAGATTTAAAAAATAAAAAAAATTTTAAGTGTGTTTTGTAGACCTTTTTTCATATAATGCAATAAATGTAAACCCATTAGTATGAATGAAACGAAAACAATTTCAAAACAAAGTTTTCTAAAAATGGTCAAAAATTTGTGCAAATTTTGAGAAACTTGAAGCGTTCAATTGATATGTTGCTCTATAAAACTGCATTTACAAATTTCTTATGGAAATCTTCCTTTTTCAAAAAGATGTATTATTGTAAAACATTTTAAGCCTATCTAACTAAATTCTCAAACCCAGGCTATTAACATACGAGAAATATAAAAAAAAAAATTAAACGTAATTCCTTCCCTAAATGTAAATGTGTTTAATGCAAAATAATTTGAAAATCCGCTAGATTTTGCGGAATATTTCCCATTTAACTCTAAGAAAATAACAAACTAACAGATGACGATGAGCTGAATATGAGCTTAAAGAACAAAAGAAATTTTAATCATTGCATGAAAATTTTGTCCTTTAAAAATTAAATCAAGATCTCTAGAATATTCACATAAAATATAATTTTTATAGAAGAAAATTTCTGTAGCATTTCTTGTGTGTCATTTTATGTGAAGTTTTGGATTTTCTTGAGAGCTGTGTACTAAGCTTTATTCAAAATGAACGAATGAATAATGAATTAAAATGTTTTCATTATTCAAAATGGATTTTATGATGAATGAAAATATTACTTGTTATCTAAAATTGTTTAACTTATAAATGAAAATTTATTCGTCTCCAAAAAAAACAAAATTACGTGCAGTTTTTATTTATTATTTATAAATTAACTCACTTAGTTGAGGTAATCTCATTCGACTTTAAATATTTAACTCCATTTTAAGTAATTTACTGATTTTCATAGTTTCTCGAAAATCTTCAAAATAATACTTTTACACTATCTCTTTTATTGTTGTTGCTCTAAAAATGAAGTTGATTTTGAGTTGTGCTTGTGTCATTGGTAACACCTAAAAAAAAACAAGACCTGAGGGATCCATGAAGAAGACAGAGAGTTTTTTCTTAGCAAAAATGTTAGTAACAAATATGTCAATTGAAAAATGTTATCTTTTTCTAATAAGACATTAATCCAAATAAATTCTAAAAATATAAACCTACCATACCCCTTAGCTAATTTAAATTATAAAAAATCCCTGTGTGGATGAAGAAAAAAAAAGGTTATTGTTCCATTTTCATTCATATAGTAATTACACATAGTTGGAACTTTTATAATTAAAAGTATAATACATTTTTTTTTTATAATCCACCCGCACTTTTGCTTTCACTGCTTATGAAAAGCATGATCTAAATTACTTACGTCCCCTTTACTGGTATACCCATCATGAAACGTCGGACACATCTTACTTTAGTACTTTCAGGAAATCACTGGCCAATACACAATAAATAAATACAAATTTTAAATCGCCCGTTTAATACATATGTAAGTGCCTTAGAGAAGGTGCGAGTGCCTAACATACAGTTTGTCAAGAAAATCTTTTTACAAGTCCAAAAATGTTCGTTTTGAATCTTAGATTGTAATTAAAATGAAGTTAAGTAGTTAAACGCATTTCAATCTTTTACCCATCATATATGTAACATATAAGCAGTCATATAACAGAACCACTCTTGAAAACTTTGTAAGGAAAGAATGACAATAGTAAGAAAAAACAAAAGAAACCACTTAGATTAGTGTCAAAAAAATATTATTACAAACTTCGTTTTATGTAGAAATGCACAAATTTCCCGATTCCAAGGAATTTGAATTAATACAAAAAGTGCCGTTGACCTCGCCACGTCATCGCTATAAAGACAAAAGTTAGTACTGAAGTGAACATCAAAGAATTACGTTGCATATTTAGAAAATACTTTTTTATTTTGAAGTGCCAGGTAAAATTCAGCTAGTTTATTACTGCTTTTATGAGGGGATAGTGTTGCAGATATATCATATTATTATTATATATTTTCCCTAAGCAGACAAACTGTGTATAACATAATTAATCGTGCGAAGAAGGACGGATAAAATTTGAGTCTGGTGTTGATATATTACATGAAACGGTTTGCCAATTACTTCTAAAACACATGCATTCCTCACGAGTATCGCGAAAAAAAAGCTATTGTCACAAGTAAATATAGAAAAGCGCCTGTCTGTCGCCACAAGTCATAATTCCCAAAGCGATGCGTTTTGAGAAGATGTTATTTTTTGTGACGAAACGAAAATTTAGCTTTACTATAAAGAGGGGCCAAATAGGGTGTGGCGTTAAACCTTAACAGCCTTAAACTAAAAAAAAAAAGAAATACCAACATTTCTAGCACTGGAGTTGGATATCTTGTTTATATTTAGGGTAATATGGAAGCTACGTAATATCTAAATATTTTGCGGTCCAACTTACGAAAGAGTGCGTCTAAATTTGGGTTAGAAGGAAATAAATTTAATTTTTATCAAGATAACGACCCAAAACATAAGGCGCTTATCGCAAGAACTTGGCTTCTCTATAACTGCGATAAAGTACTGGATGCACCTCCTCAGAGTCCAGATCTTCTCGCAATAGAGAATTTGTGGGTACATTTAAAAAAAATGGTGGAAAAGAGAAATCTGAAGAATCAAAATAAATTGATACGCTATACACACAAAGTAATAAAATTAATTATATTAATACACTACTGATTTTTGTTTTAAATAAAATATAGTATGTAAAAACATTTTCTTAACACTGAAATTAATGGATTTTTTTCTTTTTTATTGATAACTTGAAAGTGGTTTTTCAGAAATTTTTTTTACCAGTTTTCGTGTTTTATAAAAACTTTTTTAATAAATATATATTATGTAAAAAAATTTATATTTATAAAAATATACTCAATTTACAACATTCAGTTAAAAAAGTACACTTTTGTGCTTGTCAATAAAAACATTTTCTAGACAAACTATATTTGAGCAATTAATTTCGCTTGCTTGGCCTTTATTTCATGCATACCTTGTCGCAAGTCGTATGGAAATTCTGGCTTAGGGAGTTGTGAACCCCAAGTTTTTAAAAACTCTTAAATTATTTAGAAACCAAATGCACTTTTCTCGAATAAATATATTTTTAATTTAATTAATGCAATGTTCCAATATATACAAAAAAAACATCTCCTCTCACCGTACACATGCATATGTATGTATAACTAAATGAAGAAGTCTCAATATAACAATGCACGCCACTCGCACCCAACTGCACTACTCTGATGACCCACCCACAGTCGGCGGAGACTCCATCGCGCTATTTGCATGGCGCACCAGCAACAAGACGACGCGACGGTAGCCGCCCGCCCTTCAACGCCAGCCGTCAGTCTTCGTAGCAGTTTTAATTTACTTTCATGTGAAGGAAAAATAAAATTAATTTGCAACTGACAAATTTGCATAAAAAACTCACACACACAGACGCACTCACGCTGGCGTACGCATTCTTGTCAGCTTGTCAAAGCATATTTGCATAAGTGACGTACACAAGTTGGCCTGTGCGAATGTTTGTGTGCTGCGTGTGTATATGTGTGTACCTCGCTGCATTGATGCTCTTACAAGCAATGCTAGTAATTAATTTGCCTCGCCAGAAAGCGCAAAAACAAGCAAAGAAAAACGCTTACGAAGAAAAGTCACTTTATATGCATTGTTTCTTGGCGGGCGAGAAATAGTGTAAAGGGGTATCAGTCATGGAGTTTGCCTGTGTGCATGTGTGTGTGTGGGTGTGGTGATATGAAGCGGGCGCGTTGCCGAAAAATATGCAACGTTTCATGCAACGCAGCGGGACGAGCGTCAGCGTGAAAGGGTGAATCAACAAGACATGTGGAAAAATTGCTAACGAAATTTGCGACAAAGCAAAGATGCAGGCAAGTTCAACAAGAAAAATACGAGAAAGGGGTGGGGGCGCCCTAGGGTGATCTGAGATCTGTATATATCTGTGTGTGTGTGTGTGTGTGTATGTGCCTGTTGGCAACCAGCATGACGGGCAAACGCTGACGCAAACGCATTTTGTTTAATTAATTACTAACGGCATGCTTTTACAAGACAGCGCACACACATATACATATACACACACACACACACTCAAATAAAATGCGCATACTGCCGTGTAAACCCAAACAAACAAACACATGCCACCACATCTCATTTCCCCACTGTATGCCAATGCAATTTTATAATTGCAGTGTTTTAAAATTTAATAAAATATTTCTGTGAATTTCATTTTTTTTTTTAGTTTTTTGCGAACGTAGTCTGCTTTTCAGCGCTGTCAAAATTAATTACACTATGCGCTGCCTCACACATGCTCGTACGTGAAGGCATACCTTTCGTACACATTTGGCTGTAAAGTTGCCATTACACAGGCATACATATGTACATACATACATACATATGAATAATTGAAATTGAAACTATATTTGCCATATCGCTCTGGCGCATTCAACATTCTGCATAGAGTTTTAATTATTTTAAGCTACCTTTTTTAAATTAAAATTCTTCATTTAAATCTGTGTACCATGAGCATTCATTTACGTGTACACGCCATCTCAAAGGTGTAACCGCAGCACTTATTGGCAATTTTTGAAAATTTATTGTATAATTTTTTTTTTTACTTTTTATAACTTTCAATTTAAATACAGTGTATTTTCTATCAAATAAATCAAATAAAGACAAGTTTCGGTATTTGTGGAAAATTTAAAAAAGTTATAAAAACTTGTTTTAGAATTTTTAAAAATATTTAAATTTATTGAATATGCAGTTTTTTAGCGCATTCAGTTTTAACGTGAAAAATGCAAATTGTTAGTGCCTATAAATTACAGCTGATTTTTGGCAATTTATTTACTGGCGTGGTTCAGCACCTTTTCAATATAAAATAATCTCACGCTTCATTTGTGGAAGAAAGTTATCGCAAAATGTTAATGAAAATTTTCTAAAATCGACGATGATTCGTAGCCACTTCAAGCTTGTACTTTATTGTTTTAAAATTGAATTGCAGGCTCGAAATAAAAATAGAAAAACTGTCTTTTTAACAAAATTTTCTTTAATTTTGTTTCATAAAGTTTAAAGTTTAAAATTTGTACGTTTTGGATAGAGTTTTAACTAAAAAATAATTTAAATTAAAATCGATTGTCCCATTTCGAGCGGTTATTATGTTGATGTGTCGTTTATAGACACACATACATACATATATTTGTGTGTTTCATAGCAAATATTCTGTCGCACTTTGTCAGTTTTAACGCGCTTCCTTAACGCTTCATAGGCGACAAACCAGCCTCGCATATTTTAATTACATTAACTAGCAGACATTGGTTCGCAAACCAAATTGTATGCAATAACATGTTTGTCATATACACAAATTTTTTTTTTTAATTTGTCATAGCACTGGCATTGCCTGAGTTGAGTTATTTGCGCTGGTAACTTTTTATCTTCTCTGACAACCACTCTCGCACTGCCATAATTAACGTAACACGGTATTGTTAACAATCTCTACATGTTCACATAGGTATTTACAATTCGAAAGTTCGCACTTTAATTTGACTGCCATTTTACATTTGTTAAAAAGCTGTCAGTCCGCTTTGCCTGTCGTTCGGTGGCACATTATTGAGCAATAAAAGTACTACAACATGCTTTAAGCAAGCTTGTCCGCATACTACCAACACACAAAAGAGTTTTGAATAGCAACCGTCGATAAGTATTCAACTTCGCGCTACAGCAAATCTGCAACATAAATGATTGAAAAATTGCTCATACGCCATGGTCTACACTGACATTGGCGCTCTTTGTGTGCGTGTTTAACACGCAAGCATCTTTACTTACACACCAACACACACACACACAAGCAAAGAGACAACTCGACTCATGCATCATTACTTGTTTGGCTACTTAACATAAACACTTATTAAACGAGTGACATTTTTCAACATTGAATTAATTGCGACTGGTTATTATCGTTGACATTTTCCTATATATGTATGAAAACATATTATGAAAGTACATACAAGCGTACATTTGTATGTATGTATGTGTAAATTATGTTGCTGTACGTATGAAGAATTTTAGTAAAAAAAAACATAAAGATGAATTCGTGTGCTACAGTTTGCGTGCAGTAATTGCCAACTGGCCACAACTACTTCCATTTTGTTTAATTTTTCATTCAATTAAAAAGTGAGTGAATTGTAGCAAGCATAAAAGAATGCAACAATTTAAACAACAACAGATAAACAAGCTCATACACGTTACGAAAACTGACAGTTAGTTCAACATACGACAATGTCGGAATTTATTGCTTTTTAATAATTTAATACACTCATCGCTTACAGCGCTGGACTATCTAAAAGGAAATCACATTCACCCGGAATATAAAGCGCTTACATACAATTATACGGATACACTCTATCTCAATATTATAAACGCACAAAATATGACAACTTGCAGAAAATATTACGGTTGATATTTGCCACTATTCCGCAATTTCTTCCTAAGAACTCACGGTCGAAATTTGTATATATATATAATCCTCCTGCATAATGCGCTCAGTAAAAAAATTCCCAAAAATTAATGGTCACATGAAGTTTGCCATATATTTTACAAATAAAAAACTGCTTATTCTAAATATTCTATTTTTAAAATTTAATAAAAATGCTGTGGATTTATGAGTAGCGTTTAATTTGAAACCAAAGTTTACTTTGTTTGCGTTAAAAAATGATGATTTTTATTTTAATTAAACAAAAAAAAATTTCAATTTATGGTGCAGCTATAATTTCGCGATGGAATTAAAAAAAATTCAAATGTTTTGGTGTGTTTGTATGATCGTGCTTGCAAAGAATTCAATACTACACAGCTAGCCAATTTAAAAAATCATGTTCTTGCATTAATATAAACAGTTCATATATCAATATTAAATAACATTTAATTGCATATGCAAGTTTTCGATTTTCATTAAATACATAGATATTATTTGAGTGGTTTAAAAAGTAAATATAAATAAGAAGACTTAAATTTAAAATTGTTATGATATATAGAAGACTCTTTAATAGGTTGACTTTTTAGGCTTTGTATGAAAATGAGTTGAATTTATTTTTATTTATTCCATTTTTTCAGCGATGTTTCATAATTAATACACCTAACCAGTTTTTCTATGCCTTCCGGCAAAACTTAATCAAACAATTTATTTGTTTGTCTCTCTCGTCTCCTTTGATGCCGGTGTAACCCGGCATCCGCATAATTTTGACTGAGTTTAATATTTCAGTTTTTTTATACGATTTTTAAAAGCACGAAATCTTACAAACATTGTTATCAACAAACCCTAATAAGTAGTAATAGTGCTTGTTGAGCTTTGAAAACAAATTTCCAAATTTAGTTTTAATAAATTTGAAGCATTTAACATGAGTACTTTTAAACAAAACGTCAAAGAGAGACTAATTAAATTTTATTTTAATTGAAAATCGAATGGAGCGCTTATGCTGGTGTATATTTCTATAGTAGATAAGTAGTATAAAGTTTTCTAAAAAATGTTCGGCTCCGCATTGAGCTCATATCTGCAAAAAAATCAAAAGAGGAAACCACGTGGGTTTTTTTAAAAACTTTCATACTAAATACTATATTTCTTTAAAAATATGCTCTGCGAAACCAATCATATATTGTTGTTGTATTTTTTTTTTCAATTGAACTGCTCCTCATATCATATTTTCAATTTGTTTTATGCGGCTGGTAAATGATGCAATATTTCGAAGCAATAGCTAATGATAAAAGATTGTCATCTAGATTTTAAGAAATCGCTTAGGAATTCTACTTTTTGTTTATATTTATTTAATTTGAATTTTTTTGGAATATTTCCATAGTCACTGAAATTAATCCACATTTTAAAAGCAAAAGTAAAGAGAAAGAACTATGCTAGAGGAAATCAGAAAATAAAGTGATGGTAAAATATTAAAAATTTACTGCTGAGCAGTGCCAAAAATTAAAATTAAACCTTACTGCCAAAACTATTTTAAAGTTATTTTACCACATATGTATATTGACATTTTAATATATTTGTGAAGCGAGTTATTTTCACTATACCCAAACACATACAAAATTATACATTTATTTCTGTGTACTCTTTGCTTGTTAGTTTAATATATTAAAAAAAAAAATATGAAAATATTTTAATATCAATTTAATTGTGTTTTTTTAATACTATTTATTTGCATACACTCTTTACAAATTGTAATTATTTAATTTACAATTTTTCATCTCTTTCGCATTTTTTTCTGTCCATTCTCCACAGAGCCTTTCACCGATTACCGCGTCATTGTTCAAGCGTTCACCATGAAAAATGAAGGCAACCCCTCCGATCAGATTGTCCAGCGCACCGATGTCGCCGGTCCGAGTGCACCGTATGTGGTTAACCTGACGTGTCACTCGCAGGATGCCATCGCTATACGCTGGCGGCGACCACACGAATTTTACAACACCATCGATTTTTATATAATTAAAACACGCGTGGTGGGCCAGGACTCGCATCGTGACATTCGGATCAATGCGTCGGCAAAAGAGTTGGAAACGGCGGTAAGTCAATAGTGCTGAGTTAAATGCGGTGAAAGAAATAAATGATGGCGTGTTGTCGTGTGGTAAGGGGGAGGCGGTAAAAAATTTACTCAAACTCATACATACAGACAAGTGTATTCAGAGATTTATAAAATATATATTTTCATGATTCATAAATTGATTTGTTTTCAAGCTGTAAAATGTTTAACGCTGAATATAATATATTTAGTAAAACAAATACTTTTTAGTGCACCTTCACGCAACACATAGACTTATACATCCATCCCATTTCCGAAATACTCTGTTAGATTATGTATTAAATATTGAAAATAATGCTTCGATGTTTTTAAACTACTACTAACTAATATGAGAGTAAAAATGTTTAGGTATGCATATTAAAGTAAAATAGATTTTTTTGTATTATTCGATAGTCTTAAAGTCGTCACAATAACATAGAATGTCAAAACTGTAAGCTAAAAACTAAATTAGTTTATAAAAACAGAGTTTTGAAAAGCAACGGCTGGTCTATCCAAAGGACTTATTTTGTAAGTGAAGAAGGATGAGCGGAGATATGAAAATTTTAATTTGCTGCATATTCCTTATCCTTATCCTTATCCTTATCCTTATCCTTATCCTTATCCTTATCTTTATCCTTATACTTATCCTTATCCTTATCCTTATCCTTATCCCTATCCTTATCCTTATCCTTATCCTTATCCTTATCCTTACCCTTATCCTTATTCTTATTTATATCTTTGTCCTTATCCTTATCCTTATCTTTATCTTTATCCTTTTCCTTTTCCTTATCCTTATCCTTATCCTTATCCTTATCCTTATCCTTATCCTTATCCTTATCCTTATCCTTATCCTTATCCTTATCCTTATCCTTATCCTTATCCTTATCCTTATCCTTATCCTTATCCTTATCCTTATCCTTATCCTTATCCTTATCATTATCCTTATCCTTACCCTTATCCTTATTCTTTACCTTATCCTTATGCATATCCTTTGTCATGTTTTTGTCATTCTCCTTTGCCTTATCCAAATCATTGCAGAAGAAATTTTTGTACTAAAAATCTGCATACGCGAAAATTTTTGAATTGTGTTATAATTTAAATTTCCTACATTGTTTGGAGCTTAGTTTTGTATGGTTTGTGTTAGAGAACGAATTGTATTGTAATAGAAAATTATGGAAATTAAATGAGCTGAAAATTCTGATATCAATATTTGCTGAATTTGCCATTTTTTGCTAATTTCTGAATGTGGCTAATAATTTCCATCCGGTAAATCTTTTCCACAAATTTTTCCAAAGTATTTTGTATGTTTAACAATTTCAATACTAATATTCTCTAGTAAGTCAGCACTAGACCACAGTAATATGCAAACACACATTCAGATATCAATTGTTTTTTACATTTAAAATATATGAGCACTCGTTAAATTAACTTGCGATATGAGTGAGAAGATATTTACATACGACACGCATAAACTTGAAATTCGAGCATATCATTAAATCTAAAACCATAACCACATTTTGTATAGAATAGTACAGATATTACATTTACATAAATAAGTTTTTATGTATTTGTGTGTATTCGCATACATCGACGTTTCAATATTTTTCGGTTAAGAAACCAAATGCAGAATTTTTATACACTTTTTGTTATTTAGGATATGAGAGTGCAAGCAGCAAACGAAAAACTAAAATAAATAACTTTTGCTGCTCGCCTTGTTGACGCTGACTCAGAATTTCACCAGCAAAGCTACCACCCTGACTGCGGTTCATTCGAAAATCGTAAGGGTTTGTATGGCGAATATGAGAAAAGTAAACTAAAAAAAAAAAGATGAGTAAGCGAAAAGAAGAAAAATAATGGGAATATTTGCAAGTTGCTCTATAGTCGGTGCAACGTTCAAGCTCCGACCCTCCTCCCCCTCCCTCTCCCCCTTCATAAGTATAAAAGTAAAGCAACGAAAATGCATTGATTTTTTATGTAAACATCCTGCCGCATAACTCATCCATTCACCAACAAAACGATAAAATTTCTCAATTTTTATAATATTAAATATTTTTTTCTTATTTTCAGATGATACTACAAAATCTAACAACACACACGGAATATGAAGTCAAAGTTGCAGCTGCAACTCTGAGCATAATAAATCCAAAGAAAATCGTACTGGGTAAATTTTCCGAATTGAAAAAGGTAAGTCTTCAACAACAAAAATGCTAGTGCAAGTAAGTAAAATAAAAGTAAAAACGTTAAAAAAAAAGTATTCGCGTTCTCAAATATAAGTGAAATTTTTGGTTTTTTTTTAATTGTTAGTAAGTATACATGTTATGGCACTTAGAAGAGTTCACACGGTGAGTCAAGCAAAAACGATGAAACTCGACTTAAATATACACAACGAAAACAACTGAAAAGAAGCCACCAACTATACCATTTACTACGCCAACAACTCTTTCAATCCTTCGGAGCAACTTTTGAGGTGTTTTCGTTTTTTTGTGCTTTTTGATGTTTTTAATTTTTTTTTTGCTACTCTCGAGTTCCCATCTCAACAAGATATCCACTGCTTGGCTCAAATAAATTTCATCGAAATACTCGGTTAACTGTGTGTGAATATGTAAAAGTTTGCCAAAGTTCTTGAATTACCCGAGCAAGCAATAGATATGAACAAAAAAAAACAAAACGAAAAAGCCATAAAGTTGGTAAAAATATGGATAAAATGTCACGCCAACTAAACTTCGTTTGGCTTTGTTTGCTCTCAATTTTTTGTTTTTGTTTGCGCAAAAAGGTGATAGTTGAACTGTAAATAAAGAATGGGCAAAACATAATGTTGATACGCCCGTGGAACCTGTCAGCGCATTTGGGTCATCAGACACAAGCATCGGATAAACATATCATTTTCCTTTGAAGAATGCAAATGGTAGTAGGTGTAGAAATAGTGCAGATAAGCTGCAGGACTTAGTGCATTATGGATATTAAGTCGAAAATTCCAAACTGTGAATTAGTTTTTGTAATGCATTTTTTTCAGTGAAAAGGAATTGCAAACCCTTTGTTGTTTGCATTCAATTATGTAGATAGTCAAAAGAATTTTTTTGTATTAAGTGGATCCTCTACTCAAAAGTCCTGAAATCGAACGGTTTTTTTTTGTGTATATGTTTTGACTTTAAAATTTTTGTATTGAATACCAAAAAAAAACATTGTCGACCTTAAAACGTCCTTAACTAAATTAATGTTGAAACTGCATGGGTCCCGCTTAAGTAAAATTCTGGCCAGTTAGGTAATCTGTAATCAGAAATTAAATATTATTTATAATCACAGTTACGTTGGCTGTGTTTTCCCAAGACTAAATATTTTTATTTCGCAAATTGTAAAATTTATGCAACGATTTGTAAAAAATTTCAATATTTACGTAATTTTTTTGACATATTAAAGACTCTAAAAATAGAAGAAAATATAATTTTGCAAATCGTTCCTAAGAAAACATAGCGGTATGTTCACTGAATAATTCAATAAAACAAATTTTGAAATCGTAGGAATACTTTTATGAAAAGTCTTACTCGGCAGCAAAAAAAAAAAACTCCTTGCAAGAAAAGGCGTTTAAATATATATTACGGTGTACCATATAACTTGATGGAATGATGATGGCATGCAAAGGAATGTGATTTCTACGAAATTCTCTCTGTGAAGTATTCTCGGATACATATAGATTAAAATTAAATTTAAAAAAAAAATTCTAATGGTGTTCGTTAGAGAATTTAAATTGCCCAAATATGTCAATATTTGTTTGTGCTAAAATTTGTGAACAGAGTGTATAACATTTGTTTTTCCACATAATCATAATAAGTTGTACAGCTGCAAGCTCCAGTAAATTACCAAAATGAAGTATGCAAAATTTCACTAAAAACCAGCTGTGTAAACATTAGTTATTTGCTCGAGTTAAAAGCGCACAAACTAAGAAATATATTCGCTTGAATATTCAAAGTAAAAATACGCACGCATGTGTGTATCTGTGTTTAAAAAAAAGGCTTTTATTTCCTGCAACAACTACAATATGTTGTGCACTTTAACTGAGGTAGCAAAATATGAAACTTTCAGGCAGCAATAAACTTCCGCCAGCTAAGCCACATATCATTACAACACAGCGCATCAATCATTAAAGTCATTCCAGCTGATCTACCTCTTCTAGTATCTCATCTATGTAGTAGCTAGCTGTGCACTTTGTACACGCTGCTGACAGTCGCTTAAGTTGTCGTTTATTATAGTGTAGCTAGCTAATAAAGCGTATAATCAAGCAACAAAAAATCAAGTGCTCCATCAACAAAAATGCTCATCAGATGCGCTTCACGCGCCAAGATGATGTTTGGTGACAGAGACAGCAAAAGCAAAGCGTAAAGAAAAAATTGCATCGCTAATACACTTTTTTCGCTAGTATGCGTGTGTGTGTGTATGTGTGTGTGTTTAAAGTGGTTGGAAATGTTTTTGCCGCGAGAAAAAATGTTTGTGGTGCAAGAAAAAACTGATTTGAATTAATTGTTGCAAAGTGTTGCTTTTGTTGAAAATTTCTACAGAACTTCATCTCCGTACTAAGTAGTATCGTTCCTATAAAGAGCACATCGCTGCAAGTTGAGGTACAGTTAAGTTTACCAAATGTTTAGCTGGTTAATGGCAGCACCGTCTTCTGCTTGATTGCTGTTGTTGATACAAGCAATGTCAACAACAACTCCTCACGCTGTTGGTCGTATTAACTTTTTAAAACGTTTGCTGACAAGTCCTCATTGTAGAACCTTTCGAGCATATGTACATATGTGCATACTTACATATTTATAGCATACATACAAATGATAAACATGTTAATGCAAATAAGCATACCCATTGGTCTATTGTAGCATAATTGGTAAATTTATTTCTAAGCAAATAACTCTACCACACTTTCACAAGAGCGATTGAAAGTTTTTTCCTTGAATCTATCAACAATGTAATTGGAAAAAATAAGGAAAGCTAAATTCATGCGAAGCCGAATTGTATTGACCGATCTCGACAATTTTCTACACTAACCTTCCCTGGCCAAAGATGAATGTATGTATGTATGTGCCAAGTTTTATTAGGAAATAACAATTTTTACTCAAGATATCGTGTCCACGGCAGACAGTCAAGGTTAAACCGATTCCTCTTCTCATTCTGATATTTTTGATGTATAAGTATATATACCATATGTCTCTGTCTATCTTGATTATTGCAAACAAAGTTAATATACTCTTGTGTATAAGTATGCTTGGTTATAAAAATAGTTTGTGCCTTTTCGATCATTTTATACTACTGAGGCATTTAAAGACTATTTTTAATTAGGCTGTAATTAAATTTGTTGTGAATTCGGTTGAAATTTTAATCGATTATTCTGGGTAGATTGTTCGAATTTATGTTGTGTTAGTAATGTTATGTAATCTAATGTAATGCTTTGATACGTTATGTAATGTTATGTAGTATTATGTAATGTTTTGTAATATTATGTAATGTTATGTAATGTTACGTAATGTTATGTAATGCAATGTAATGTTATGTAATGTTATCTAATGTTATCTAATATTGCATAATGCTATGTAATGTTATGTAATGCTATGTAATGTTATGCAATGTTATGTAATGTTATTTTATGTTATGGAAAGCATGTTAGGTTTAATAAGGTTCGAGCTAATTTAAAACAATTGAAATCGTTTTGAAATGAAACTTTCAATAAATTTAGCGAATGCGAAAAATATGGTGCACATGGTCATAATTGGCGAAGTCAAGGAGTTGTTCCCTTACTCACCATGTCTGAACTCACCACACCTAAAAATACAAAATTTGAATTAACCGCCAATTGTAGAGATTTGTTCATTTTAACAGTTACAGAGTGATTTTGTTTGGAAATTTTGTTATTGATCTGAACTCAAAAATTCTTGACAATAATTGAATGCAATACAACTAAACTCACCATACTTATACTCACCCTACCTAAACTTACCACATTTGGATCCAATATACACCCCACCTCATCTCACAACCCCTGACCTGCCTTCTGTTCCACGCATTTACCGCACTTCAAATATCAAATGAGCAAAGCAATTCATATATATAAGTTTTTAGTTAATTAGCATAGTAAGTAAGAATTTTGTATTCATTGACGGAATTAATAATAAATTAATAAAATGAAACAAGAGATATTTCACGTCCGAAGCGGGAGCCATTCTACTCTTTTTCCGCCAAAGTCTTAGAAGATTCGCCTTGCCAATAGTCGACAAAATTTTCGAAAAGCTCATCGTTTGAAGAAAAAGTTCGTGCAATCGCTTTCATTTAAAAATATCATAAGTAGGAGAAAATGAAAGTTCTACTGGGTTCAAAAATGTTTGCTGCTGTTAGTCAAGTACTCGTATACAAAAATAAGAAGTTTTCATTTTTAACTATTTTCTTCATTTTCTCGTGTAGTAATTTTATTACATTTTTCTTTTTACTTTTGTGTGTTGGAAAATGTTGTCTTACACCACATCGCATTACTGCCGCTGACATACATATAACATGCAATATATTTTGAAACGTAATTTTCCACATTTTTCATATTTTATTTTAACTCAACCCAATGGTTGCCAGAACTTTATTACTTTACTATATCATATCCGTTATACCATATCCGTTATACCATTACCACCCCCACAGTTGAGCGCTTCACCACTACCCGGATGAAATGGTACAAAATATATTTTCTTTTATTTCTCTATTTTCGACTAATCATCATAATCCTTCAGCATACCTGACACGACCGTCTGTTTTTGCCACTTTTACAAATTTATACATTTTTGTTGCCGTTGTTGCCGTTAATACTCTTAGCCTGTGTATATGTGTGTGTGTGTGTGTGTGTGTGTGTGTGTGTGGGCGAAGAGTTGAAGTGCTTGTTTTGTCCTTAGCATTTTGTATTGCTTGTTTTATTGCCCATTTGTATATCATGTCGCGGCTTTTTGTTTTCCACTTATGTACATACATATATTTTTATTTTTCGCTCCGCACTTCCATATGCAATCCTTCATATGTACGTATGTATTTATGTATGTATGTGCATTCGGTTTACTTGTAGTTGCTATAGTTTCAGCGCTTCCTGGTCACGCTAACTGCCTGACTGGTTGACTGCCTGGCTGCTGTACTAAGCCGAATGGCTGTGTCTGATCTCGGACTGCTCAGTAGTACAATGTTGTCGGTTTTTGTTGCGCCGCTGGTCTTGCATCTGCCGGAAACATGCAAAAATCGCTACATGCTATTCTAAAAAGGGGAATAATATGCCTTAATCATGTTGCTAGGCAAGCAGATGCGCTCTAGCTTTGCCGCTAATAGCGTGATTTCGCTTTGTCTACTCTGAGTGACAGTGCCTTTTTGTATTTATACGATTTTTTTTTTTAGTTTTCTCTAGCAACCTTCTCATAAATCTTAGCCGCTTCCGGTCATGGCAGCTTTCCATTGCCATTATGCGCTTCCGTTTCACCTCAACATTCAGCGTAGGTAACTTCGCTTATTTTATACGCATTCACCTATTTACCTGTCTGCACGTGTCTCCATTTAATTTACGAGTATGTTAAGCCATTTCAGTTCATTCATTTTTCCTCTAAACATTATTTTCAGTTTTGTCTTTGGTTGTTTTGTTTTGGGCACAGTTTGTATGTTGTCTCATTATAAAAGTTTTATGTGTTTATGTTTGCGGTTGCTATGGGTAATTTGTGTTGACATTGCGATTAGCTAGCTTCAAGACCTCTTATAAGCATATAAACCAACATTTGCGAAAAAAAAAAAAAAAAATAAGCACAACAGGCAAACACATTGCATTTGGATGCAGGAGAAACGAAGTTTAATTTCCAGTAATTATTCTCATATTCCAGGATTTATTCCATTATGAGTTTTAGTTAGATTTACGTAAGATCTAAGCTCTAATGTGTTATGATTATGGTAGGAATAAATTAAATGAAAGAACGCAAATAACTAATGACAGTACATTAGCGATCACAAGGCATAGTCCATTGGGTTATTTGGTGAGAGGATTAAATGTAGATTTTTTATAATATCTACCCCATCTCGTAATTAAAAACGCAGCTAATATTTTTAATTTATATTTCATTTAAAAAATTATATTTCTTCTCAAAGAAAACTTTCATACAAAATGAACATTTTTAATTATTAATATTTTTTAATTTGTATTACAATAAAGTATACAATTCAAGCGACAAGTTTCAAGTTTCGTTGATTTTTAATAATTTTTTTTACTCTACTCAAGAATTTTATTTGGACTAAAAAATTTTATTTGGATTAAAAAAATCAACGGTAATTTTCAGCCACTTGAATCTTGCTTCTTATATGTGTAGGTTACACAAATGCATACTCAAAAAATTATTTAACAAAAATTTTAAAATTTGAGGGGAGTTTGTTGAATTTATTATTTTTTTTGTACCAACTTCCATTTATGTGATTTTTTTTTTTTTGAGAATGAATTTATTTTAAATGAAAAATAAATAAAAGAGATATAAATAGTTGAAATTTGTCAATATATATTTTGTATAATTTTAATAGTTATTAAAATGAAACAGCTTTAATATAAATACTTTGGTGGCTATATAAATACTTATTCACAAAGAAAAATTTTAAACTCAATGAAGCGCTGCATATTTATATTTATGTCTGACTATATTTCTTATCAACTTAAATATTTCTTAATATTTTTATTTCCAATCTTCCATCCTCAAATAGATTTCTTTGCAACCCAATTGTGAAAAAATTCAACCGCTACTACGTCAATCGCACAACGATTACAATTTGGCTGTTTTGGTTGGCATCATTTTCAGTTGTTTCGGAATTGTACTCATCGTTATGGCGTTTTTCTTATGGAGGTAAGTGGTGTTCCTGTAAAAAATTCGAACTATTACATTACTTTTTAAATCAATAATTATTTACGATTCTTTAATAACAAGCTAAGTACTAAATTTCGCTTAGGATTTTCGCTAATACCTAGAGCTTTAATAAATTAATATGCATAAAATTGGCTAGATTTAAAAAAAATATTTATTTTGCTTTTAATTTGGCCTGTCAACCTTAAAAAAAATAATAATATTATTAGCCATTATTTTTGTAAAATATTTTCATTCTTTCATCTGCATTGATTGGATTTAAGGTAGTCTATTGCCAGTCCCTAAAGATCAACTAATTTGAGAACCTCAATTTTTGATGCCAAAGTTCAAATGTCACGTTTTCAGAAAGACATTTCATAATAAGATGGAAACATTTTCAGATTAGTCTAAAATATTTTAATCCACGAACTTTTCATAGTGTAGGTTGCTATTTATTTAAGTCAGTTATTTTACAAAAAATGATTTAAAAAACTTCATAAATTAAATCGCAATCTGTATTTGATTGTAAACTATAAGCAGAGTTCGACTCCATAACGTTGTTGTATTTATGTTAACATAAGTTAAGAAAAATTAGCAGAGGATACAGAATCAATTTTAAAAATTGTTTACGGTCAAAGTGAAGAGTCAAATTTTTCAGCAAAGGTAAAAGAAGTACGGGTAGTGACCTAAATTCAACAACGATGAAGTATTTTTAGATCGAATACTTTCATTCAGCAACACACAAAACAAAAAAAATTATAAAAAATTTTCGAATATTTGTTTTGATTATTTATCTTCTACTAGTCTTGTCTCGAAATGCAGGTGGCCCAACAAATGAACTGCTAGCACTATTTTTATAATGTTCTTAAGAAGCCATAAAATCTCTTTTAACTTTTTCCGAAGTTTCCATTACATACTCGTATACATACATAGTATGAACATTTATACAATGCTGTAACGGCCGCAAGTTTTGTAATCTTTATATATGTATGTGAGAAAAATATTGCTTTCTACTTATTGCAATTGCATTTTCCTTAGCAGATGGCTTGTACTCGTATAGCAAATAAAACCAGCAAAGAAAATGCAATAAATTTTTTTAAATTGTAAACTAAAAGTGTGGCTGTGGTCGAGTTGATAGCGGTGCGTGCTATAACTTGATATGCCGGTGGGTTCGAGGTTCGAATCTCAGTCAGGGCAAGCAAAATCTTAATCATAGAAAAAGTTTTTTTTAATATCGGTCACCCCTCGGCAGGCAATGGCAAACCTCCGAGGGTATTTCTGCCATGAAAAAGCTTCTCATTAATTACATCTGCCGTTCGGAGTCGGCACAAAACTGTAGCTCCCTCCATTTGTGGTAGAATATAAAGACGCACACCACAAATGGTAGGAGAAACTCGGCGAAACACTGAGCTATATAGTGTAAGCGCAAAAGTTATTATTATTATAAACTAAAAGTGTATGCCGCCATAGGGTAGTGAAATAAAAAAATTTAAAAAAAAAATAACAAACAACAGGAATATAGTAGAAATTACAAAATACCAAAATATGTAAGAATATCCAAACTCATTAATGAGCTTTATCTACATACGACAGAGCGTTTTAAGTATGTGCAGATAAAAATGCAAATTTAGTTTTCTGCTCCTCCTAATACATTTTTTAGATCCTTCGATAAGTTTAGGTATATCCCCGACAAAACTGTTTTGTCTTTGTCAAAAAATAAAACTGAAATGACGTTTTCACTTCTTCATCGCTTGGATTTGTTTTTACGAAATTTTTTATTTAATTTTTGAGAATAAACATATATTAATGCCAGGTTGTCTAGTCGGGGCAGTAAATTGAGTGCTCTAGAATATCGAAATCCCACTTTACAGAGAAGCTTATGCAAAACAATTCTTAGTAATACCAGATGCTCGTAAAAAAAAACTTTCAAAAAGGGCTTCAGTGCATATTGCATCAGTTATTCCAGTAAATTCTTCGAGCGGGGTTTCTTTAATCAAATATCTTTAAGTATTAGTTTATCACCTTTTAAAATTATTTTCGAAGTGGCGGTAGTTAAAAAACTAATCAAATACTCGATTGCGAGAATTTTTGGTATCAATTTTTTATTCTAAATTAGTCAATTTCCTCATTAAGATTAAAGAACTATTCTCATTAATAAATAAAGTCTCTCATTCTGTGAACTTAAAAATTATTATGTTCATTCTCTTGTTTAAGTGAAATACTAAAATTTCTTTAACCATAATGCCCCTTTTCCTAATTCTTAAATATTCGAATGTTTCTTACGCTTCTACATGGAGAGGGGTTTATACTTAAGTACTTTTATTTACATATAGTGTGAATGCGTGCGTACATACATACAAATGTATGGAAACTGACAGTTCGTTAGCCACTTCAATTTCACGCATAGTTTCCTATGGCTTGTTCACAACTGTTCGGTGGGTGTGAACTTGCAGAGTGAATTTCCACTTGTCTTACTTTTCAAAGTGCAATGTTTCGTTTTTATTGCTTGAGTGTTAAAATTAAATGCATATTTATGATTCTACATATGTGAAGTTTATTAAATGGAGTCGAATGGCACTTAAAGTATGAAGATTGTTGGAAAATTTAAAAATATGTTATAGCAATGGTTGTATCAAGCGTTAGATTTTAGATTTAGTAAAAATATATTCAACCATATATTGCAGATACAAACCTACGCATAATTTAAGATTAGGCCAATTAAAATTTCAAATTACTGTATGAGTGATAAAAAAATTATAAAATCCAAGTGTACACTATGTGTTTATCCACCAATTATTTTAAATTTATTTTCAAATAAACATCGTCAATTCTCTGACAAACACCATTAAAAATATTTTTTTAAACTTTATAACAAATGTAGAAAACATATATGTATCAATATTTCGAACTTTTTAAAAAAGAAATTTAGAATTCGGGGTAAACAGATATATAGCTCACTCAATTTTAGTATAAAAAATGCAAGTTTATAGTGTCTACAAGTTATTACTGACTTTTGACAATTCTTTCCATGTAAAAAATAATAATTCCATCCATGTAAAAAATAATCGCGGTTTTGCCTTGCATAGAGGGAGCTGCCAGTAAAAGATTGGAAAAATAAAAGAAAACTTGAAGACACTTGAAATTTGCGCTTTCTCACACTTAAATTGAATGAGTCAAAAAACTGCATACTCTAAAAAATTCCAAAAAAATTTTTTTTTTTTTAATTCGAAATTTTGGTGGATTTTTATAAATCATTGTGCATTTTGTTAAGTTAAAAAAAATGGGGTTTGAAGGCTTTTCTTAGAGAATGAATCATATCTTACTTGAAATATAATTTTAATTAATTAGAAAAAAAATAAAGTGTCCAATCTGTAAATATGTGGTTGTGCTATAATTTTTGAACAAATATAACTAAATTTAATAGCCTAATGTATTTAAGTTTATTATCTTTTTTTAAAGGTCTGTATTTAATTTAAATTACTTTTTTTTTAATTTCCATATATTTTAATTAAATACTTACACGCCAATGTAATTTAAATCCTCATAAACCACAGCTAGCCTTCAGCACAGCGCTTTTCCCCAAAATGTTTTATATGAACTAAGCAGCAAAAATCACCTTCCACAAGTACTTTCACCTACAAAGCCAAAGCGTTAAAGTAAAACCAGTCCAAAGTAAACGCAATTCAACAATTCAAGTACTATTTGTATTTATGAAAGTTTTCATTCAACTTATTTATAACAGTTTCATTATTTTTATTGCACTCGTTGGCGTCGGAAATTACTAAATTGCGTTTTCATTACATTTTAATTTTCAAAAAATAACAAAATACAAAAATTTAATACCTAAACAAACGAAAACCTCAAAGTTCAAAGTGAAAATTGAGAATTGCTAGGCCATAGAAAAAAGCCTTTGGACAACATTTCAATGCCTCTCCTCGTCGATTGCTGTGTAAATTGTTTGGCGGCAAAGGAAAACCTAAAATCATCAACTAATTGCATTGCTCTTGCTGATTAAATACTTAAGGCTTACTACTGCGTAGATACGTAAATACTTACATATATAATTTTCTTTGTGGCGTGCATGTAGTGGCGAGTAATAAAAGTGCAGCGTTTTTGCGTTGATTGGCAAACGTTCGGTGTTTTAACTAAATAAATAAGCAACTAACAACTAAATTTGAGGAAGTTTTTTTTAACTTTTTCATAAGGTGACTTTTAGAATTAATTTCCATCTAAGATTTTGAGCTGTCGATCTGTACATTTCTAGCAATTTTTGGATTTTTTTCTTAAATTAAACCAAAATAAAAACGATCGCTTTGAATAAAATTAGCAAGGTTGTCCTAAGTTTTGTGAATGTGTTAAGATTCTAAAAATTTGCAAAACTAATTCAGCACTCAAAAGTTGAAGTTTTCTGCTCACTACTGTAGTAGGTGAGTACGTTAAAAGGATATAATACGAAAATCAACCTATGTAACTTTAAAAGTGTTAGGCAAATATAGTCAGCTTTACTAGCGAAAAAGTTAAACAAAGTTTAGTGGCTGGTTGGTCAGAAGAAAGAGAAAACATTAAAAAAAAAAATGCTGAAAATCTTAAAAACTTACTATGACTTGCTTTTTGAAAAGCAAACGCTACGCACTTGTGTTGATGATGAAATACACTTCACTTTTAATGAAAGCAATTTTAATTGAAAATTTATTGAAAGAGAGATATTTTAACAGTGGTCTAATTACAAGCAAAAACCTCAGCACAAACGAAATGAGTGAAATTGCTCAAGTACAGCTTTGTGCGCTAACTTAAAATGTGTTAGCGTTTTTAAGCTTTTGCTGAAATGCAAGTTTCGATGACTTATGATTTTAATTATTTCATGTAAATTTTGAGAAAATAAAAACACAAGTGCCATTTAAATTTCTGGTAAAACGGCTTTTAGAATATTTTTTTAATGTCATATAATGTCATAAGTCAAAACAAATATTTTATTTTGGAAGAACGAGTGGAAAAATATCTGAGCGAATAACTATTATTATATAAATAGTAGTTTGTAAGAAAATCCTTTTTATTTTTTTAAATTTTCTTAAAGATCCTAATATAATAGAAGAGGAGTTTTTGAGGTGATACAAAGAAATTTTTTCGAAGCAAGAAAAGCTATAAAATGTGTTAAAAATTTCGTGTTCGCATAAAAACTGTAAATTTTTGTATGTTTATATTTCCTCCAAGATCAGGCAAAGTTTTTTCCATTTTTGGAGTAGATGCTATTCTAGGAATACTAAAAAACAGGAAAATTTGTTACCTTTCTAATGCAATAATTCACAATTTCATTCAGCTCGAGGCCAGCTCTGCAATCCGAGGTTCATTGGTTCAAAGCCTGGAAAGTTCAAAGTGTGATTCGTATTTTTCCGAACATATCTTAAAAACTAAACAAATGTTAAATAGTATATGGATTTTTGTTGCGTATGTATGTATATAATTGTTAGTTTTGAACTGAATCTTTTACAAAAATTAAATCGATGAAATGGATGGCAGAAGTCAAAAAATGTGGTCAAAAGTCGTAATAAAAGTGACACTTCCCTGCATTCAAATATACTAAAAGTAAACTACTTCATAACTAGTATGCATCGCAAGCCCAACTAATCAGCAATCTATCTTTTTTACATACAAGCAACTTGTATTTTTAATATGGGAATGTCCTACGAGATGTCAATTTAAATTTTAAATTTTTTTTGATCGTTGTAAGCGGTTTCTATGCAATTCAAGGCGGTTCTAGAAGTGAAAACAAAATACACGGCTTATAATCTTTTCGACTCTGCTGCTGCTGCTTTCTGTTCTGTGTACCTTCTTTAATAATAATTTTTTTTTTCCAATTTCTCTAGTTGTAGTAGTATTTTTTGACTGGAAACCACTAGAAAAAGTAAATTTCTTGAAATTCTTCGTTTATGTTTGTGTGGTAAAAGAAATGCCAAAAAGAAATTGAAATTGTTCTTCTATTTACGCCGACTTTCCCTATAAAAAGTCGTACGTATCGTGAACTATTGTGGTATTTTATCGTTACCCGATACCCGATACTTACTAAAAGTGTCGAATAAAATTCTCGAAGCTACTCAAAATGTATCTGAGCTGTACACGAACTTGTGCTCATAAGAACTCTGTTCAAATTAAAAGTTCCATGAGTATTTGCAATTCAAATATATTTATTCGCGTTCCCTTAATAAATTAAGCGTTTTGCTGAAATCGTATATTTTTGAAGTATAACAAACTTTAGAGTTAAAGAGTTGCTAAGTTGCCTCGATGTCACTTGGAAAACGAAATAAATACAAACGAATATATACGAGCACATGATGTTATTGAGTAAAATTTTTAAACTTTAAAAGTGTAATCTATTCTTACGTCTTCATACTCGTATGTTTTATGTAATTACATACATATAACCCACACGATACTTCGAACTGTATTTGTTTTACGCCATGCACAAATTTTGGCTTCTGCCAATTTTTTATTTTTTTTGATATTTTTCATTTCTCCATGCAGGTAGTAAATATTTCCATTTTTCCGCAGTTTCAACTTTTCTTATCATTGGTTTTCCCAAAAATTCTTTTTCGGGCTTTACTTTGAAAGAAGCGTGCCAAGAAAAGTTGCAAAAGTTAAAAAAAAACTCTAAATAAGGACGAACACATGCGCGCACACTCGTTTTTTTATTTTTCTTTTGCAACTTATGTATTCATATGTAAAATATATATATGTGCGTCCATGTGTGTGTGTTAGCATGTTAAGAAAAAGTTAAATGACTATGTGAAAATTGGAGTATCAGCAAAATTTTGTTTTGCCAAAATTACGAGATAGACTTTACACTGATTGACACTGACAGCGCAAGCAAGAAAACAAAAAATATGAATAAAAAAAAGCGGAAATTTTAAAGAAAGTATGGCAAAAAAAGAGTTAATAACACAAAAAGAAAAAGTAAATGCAAAGGCAAGGGAAGAACCTGCTTGCGTCAAAAATACTACATTCACTGTATGTATAGTATAATTCCAAAGTCCTGTCACAAAAGGAAATAGAGTAGTCATCCTGGTAGCTTTCACTGCTTCAGCTTTTAGGAAACTGTTTTCTTTTTTTATTTTCTAAAATTACAATTTTTTCGCATCGCAAAAAAAGGTATATCTAAATCAAGCTAAGACATGTTTCTTTCTTTCGTGTTTCGACTACTACTTACGATTTATTGCTCACGTATTGGATGAACCTGGCGAGATAATAGAAAAATCATTTCTATAATTTAATTTACATTTTTTTCAACTTAAGTAAAGTTGATGATGTAGGAAAAATTATATACTTAAATCCTAGTTTAAAAGTTTGTGGTAAATCACAAAATAGCCTCATTCGCAGATGTTTAAACAATTTTTTGAGTTTGAAGGTTTATAGGCCGTTTAATTTTCGACAAAGAGTGTGCAAGTTTAAACCGGCCAAGGATTATCGTTGCTTACTGAACGTGCTCTACAGTTTTTCCTATAAAAACATTTTCGGAGAACCGTCGATAAAAAATATTTTAAAAACCAACGGTCGGTCACTCCAGCTTCGCACAATTTTACTATAAAAAGTTCTTAAAACTTAAAAAAATTTCCATATTGCATTTTAATTGGATCTTAAACCAAGTTAAAATAAATTGTCAACATTTTTCAAAACAAAGCACTACTATTTTTTCGAGCACGGGTGTACATAAGTATGCGAAACTGCATGTAATTAGCAAGTTAGCTGAAAGTTTAACTATTCATTTATTACGAGTATGATAATTTTCTTAATAAACAAACGTCTTTTAATGTTTGCTTATTAAATTTCAACTCTTATTCTTATCAACAAAGTAAATTATTGCATGTAGTCTTAGCAAGTTGGCAAGATGGTATTGGGATTGCCCCACTTCGTGTGAAACAGCTGATCAATGCAAAATACACTGACGTCATTCATATCAACATGTTTGATTGTATATATGCAATGCATACGTGCATAGATTTGTTTGTATAAAAACGCTTTTATTAAGCCACTTAGCATGCCAGCGCACTTTTCTTTGCTGTCAAGCAGCACAACAAAGAGCGCTAACATTCGTTGAGAGCGCCAAGAACAAGTTAAGAGTGTAAATGAGAGTGAATGTGAATTTTCATATTATAAAATTTAACATTTACAAAAAGAGAATTCATTTCTTAGCAACAACAAATTTCTTTTATTATAGTTGTATGTCCTTCCCGCCGCCCTCACTTGGGTGAATTCTATTAAATTTCTTGCTTCTAGCCACGGTTGCCACTGAACACATTTTTCTTCCTACCATGAGTTGCTTGGAAAACCTACCAAAATATTTAATTTGCATGTATGTATGTTCGAATACAATGTCATTTAATTCATTTGAGAACATGGTACCATTTTCCTCATACAACCACTGGAATTACTGCTGCAATTCAGCTTTTGGTTGTTTTATATTTACTTTAAATAAATAATATATTTTGTTTACGAATAGATTGTTCTCAAAATTTAGACAAAGAAGAAAAAAGGAGGCATTAGAAGCTTTGAAAACAGTCAAGACAAGCCAAGTAACTTAAATAGCTGCTTTTACATTGGCCCAGTCATTTTAAGTTTCCTTAGATGCAAAAACAAAATTTTGAATATAATAAAAATTTAATTCACAAAAGAAATTAACACAAACTGCAAATGCAATTTTTAGTACTGAAATCTTGAAAATCGCCCATTACTGATGTGTTGCTATCAATAAAATCCATCAGTAAAACCCCTTGAGGCATAAAATTTATCTGATATTGAGTCACATTTGCGGTTCATTTGAATGCCGCAACTTGTAAAATTCGTTTTTGAAATAGAGGATCGTGGTAAAGAACGATTATTTCGTCACCAAATAACTTCAAAATCTAAAACGTCTGTTTGCTTTCAAAGAGAGAAAAATTCGAGTTCCGCACCTCACTACATCTGGTTCTGCATTTTGAGCAGCGGAATGAAGTTTTTGAGACCACTTTGACTTCAAACCGGTTCATGAATGATTCTAAACATATTTGTCTCTGAAATACCATTAAATATTGTAACTCCTTTGGACCCTCGCGCGGCACACTCATTCGTGAGCGGTTGGCCCACATACCATAAATATATTTTATTTTGTAAGCAAAGAAAGAAAAACACACCACAATTTAAAATATCTCATAATTTTACCAGGAGAAAAAATTTAATAAATTTTGGTTGGAAAAGTCCACAACGGCAACCCTACTCCCCTAACTTGACTGCTCTAATTGAGCAGCGCACATTCCTCAAGATAAGCACACTCTCCTTTCTCTCCACCCAATACTGGACTGCGCCCCTCCGGCGATCAGTTCTCACCAAAACTTTTGATAGGACGCTCTTTAGTTCGAAATTGAAATTAGCGCCGTGTGCATCAAATAACGTATTTCACGCTCAATATTTGTGCAAGTTTTTTTTTTATCCTACTAATACTCAGCACTTACTCGTATACGTATTTATAACATATCTGAATAGTTTTATTGTGTTTTACGAGTAAGTACTTCTTATGGCAGACACACACGCGAATGTGAAGCGCCCGCCCCCCGCGCAACATCCACCCACAGCAGCTGACAGTGGTTGTGGTTGTGCGTCGCCACGTCCGTTGGTGTCGCGACGAGTTTGCGTCAAAATTCAAATTTCTTAGTGAAAAAGGTGTATGCGTACTAGTATTTTGAGTTCTTCTATTTGTTAGCGCGCGCACAAATTACCACTGTATTGTTATTATTTTCGGCGTTTTGCTGTATTTGTTGTTGTTTTATTACGTGCGTTACCATTTTTGCGTCGTTTGTTTATATTTTATTTCCAATTTTTTTTTGTTTTTGTTTCTTGTCTGGTGACTGCCGCTTTAGTGTGTGTGTGTGTGTGTGTCGTAGAACTGGCTGCCGCATGCCAGCAGCGGTTTTTATGCCGAGAGGGGTGGAGGGGTGACGTGAGTGCACATGCATTGAAAATAGTAAATGTGACTTTTCGCTTTTTCTCGCCGAATGCCTGCCTACATTTCGAATTGCGAACGCGTCGTGTAAACTCTGGCTGTTTATTTATTGTACTGCGAGTTGCCTAGTTTTTCGATTCACAATTGTTTTTTTTTTTTTTTTCTTTTTCACCCAGTTATTATTGCTGGGCGTGTGGCGATGGGAAAATGACGCAATATTTTGCAGTGAAAATGTAAAAATTTCTCAAAATAAATTCTTTGAAATTTTAAGTGCAAACGCATGTTAAAGCAAATAAAAATTCGCAGTTTCCGCTGCCTCAATGTAAATAAATTCTACAAAATAAAGTGCATAGTAACTCCAGCGGTGATGAATGCCGCTAACAGTGTTGTTGAAAAGTAAAGTACTCCCACAAATGTGTGTATATGTACTAAATATGTAGTGGAAAAATAAAAATTCAACAAAGTCAGAAATTGTGCTAAAATTAGACAAACCCGTGCAAATACATACAAAACTATTCATGTGAACGTGCAAATAGTTGCCAAATATTGAAGTGTGGTCATTTGGAAAACAAAAATTTTTTTATTCCCATTATTCCTTCCGCGCGCAAGTGCATTTTTTTTGCTGATTTAGAAGGAGAAAAAAAAAATAAACAGAAAATCATTCAACTTTTCGCATTTCACCTGCTGCCAAAATGTCTGAGAAGCGTGTATCTGTTTTGGATGCTACGCAGCAGCATAAAAAGAAGAGGAAGCGCGGCAATTGGTTCACGTAAGTTTGTCGTGCCGCTCGCCTGAGTGCGCGCGTACTCCAACATTTATTTGTGTATTTTTGTTTTTTGTTTTTCTTTAGTGTCACATTTTTTTTTTAATCATATTTATTTGTTATTCGCTCTCCGCCAACATTTACATATTCATGGGTTCGTGGTGTGTTTATTAGAGCATAAAACTTAAATAAAAGGGAATTTTATAAATTTGCTGCGCAAGCAAAGAATTTATAATGAATTTAGTCACCTTTGTTATTATTAGAATAAAATGGTGTTTTTTTATGCGGCTGATTTCAAGTTGCGGTAAATATCAAAAACAGTTTTGTTGTAATTTAAAAAGAAAACAATCTCGCAAAATGGTATAAATCAGAAATCTAGCGAGATAAAACACTTAAAATTAAAGTCTTCAAATCGTTTCTAAGACTGACTATAATTTCTTGAGAATATCCACTCCACTATAGGATTTTCAATTTACTCCTTGTCTAAATTATAAGGCCATTGACACAGTTTTGCAGTTTATATTTTAATTTATTTTTTCTCAATTAAAATACAGTGCATTTTTAACTAAAAGTAAAATAGCTCCAGCTTCCAAATTGTATAGGCAATTCAAAGACGTTCAACAGCCTTTCATTAAGAATTATAATTTTAAGTTTAAAACCTTGCAAAATATTTTTAAAAAAATGTTCTTAAATTTAAGAATTGTATTTTTGTAACTCGTAAATTTTTGTAAAAAAACTTGCAACTTTTAAGTTTATACTAATAGCTATTGAATTCTCGATGTTTGTTTTTATGTGGAAAAAACAGCCACCTTAAAAAAAATGTTTTGAAGTTTTGAAATTTTAAAACTTTTATGAAAAAATTACATATTTGAATATTTTATGAAAAAAAAAATATTTGAAATATTTAAGAAAATATCTTGTACTTTTCTAAGTATGCGCAAAGTTTAAAACTTGAATTCAGATGGATTTTCTTGGAAAATTAACTTTTTTTTTAATAAAATAAATTGTCAAAATTTGTCAATATGTGATGACTTTAAATTTTCAAGACACGGAGTTTAGTTGAAATAAATATTTAGTTAATTGCGCAATTTTAAAATGAATTAATTTTTCATTCAATTCACATTTTGAAAGTAAACGTGAAATATAGAAAAATTAGCAAAATTTTTCCAAAAATATATTATTTTATTTTTATTACTTATTTAACATACGAGTTTGTACATATAACTATAGAAAAAAAAGTTTGCAATGATTTAATGTGAAAAGGATCTGCTTAATAAAATTAGCTATTTTTTAATAAAATATCCGGCGATTTGAATGTGAGAAACATGCTTTGGTTTGTAATAGGCGACCATAAAAAGTCAAAAATACTATGCGGTGCTTCACTAAGTTCTGCAAAACCCTTGCATGGTGCAAGAACTGCAGCAATTGCTAAGTTTTTTTATAGGAAATCTCACACCAGAACATACCAGTGGCGCACAATTTTCACAACACGATTTTGTTTTGTGCAGCTAGATGCTCAACTCAGCCTACTGTTCGTCGTACATTTTTGCTTGATTATTGAAATTTATATGTTTACTAGAAATCGTTTATATGTATAACCAACCGATCAGGGTGACCTTTTTAATCATAAGCCTATCGTCATTAAGTTACAACGGGAGTTTCACTCTTTAATGAAGATACATATTATGTATAATCAATTTGTTTTGGTTTGCTGGATGTCTTAATTGAAACTTAAACTAAAAGTATTAATCAAAAGTCAATAAAAAGTCAGTTTGTAATTGATAGGCATATGTATGTACCTACTTATTTCTGTACAACACATACCATACATATAAACGTGTGTATACCTTTTAAAGAACACAGTCGGCAGGTTTCTTGTATCGTAAAAAAATTATTATTTATTTATTAATTGTAACATACATACGTGTATGTATGCATGTTTGCATGTGTATGTATGTAGTAGAGACGAGCAAATGCCCTTTTATATTTTTGTCAGCTGCTTTATTAACGCTGCTTCCTTCCTTCTGAGCATTTTTGATCGAGTTCAGCGGAGTATGTCGGTCGTTTCTTATTCTTCCCAGCTGTACAATATGGCTTCGAATACTCGTATAAGCATTCAGTGCTTTAGTATTAATTCGCAGCACTTACTTAATAGAACTTCACCGAACAATTGTCAACTCAGAACAAAGTAACATTTGTTGTCTTTCTTGTAGGCAATTTTAAATAATGTTTTGGGTGCGTCTGATACAAAAAAAATTTAAGTCGCGTTTTTTTTACAAATCAATAATGCCCGCAAGTATTTGCGATAGTCATACATAAGGTTTAGTGTTGTCACGCATTGTAATTTCGTAAAATAATAAAATTAAAAAAAAATGAGGAGGAACATTTTACTAAGAAGCATTTTCACATTTCAAAATTATCAATTGGTTGGCGATAACTAATTCATTCACAGTGAATTGTCAACCATTTGTTATCTCTCCTCTCGCGCACTTGTTGACGATTAGTTAACAAACAGCTGTCTGAATGTCAAACAGTTTATTTTTAGCAAAATATCCAAATGAAATTCTCGTTAAAATGCCAAAGCCTTCTCTGTAGCATGACGGACAATTTTCCAAATATGACCCTGGGTTTTATATTTTTTTTTTATTTTGGATGGCTGCGAGCTGTTTTCTCGTGGTGATACCGCATTATTTTAGTTTAATCGCAAAAAAAAAATCGTTTCTCGAGAAGTTCATTAGCTTAGAAATTTGGAAATTAGCAATTGATACCCTTTGGCAAACGTTCTTTGAAGCCAGCAGTGGCTTCCGCCATGCAAGTCTGGAGAAATATTTGGGCTTTTTGAGTACTTGTCGAATTATTTCATACGATACCTCTGGCAAGCTTTCTGGTACTAATTTGAGCATTGCTTTCAATTATATGTATAATCCTACTATATTTAGAACTTTTCAGCGCGGCTTATAATATTGTAGATGGTTCTTAGCTTTATTGAGAAAATTTCTGCAAGTTATTTTGTTGATTGTTCTTTGTAATAATTAAAATAAACCAACTGGATAACGTTGCTATCAATGCGCTTTCCTGGTATGTTACAATATCAACTCCAGCTATACTGCGTTGGACGAGAACTAATAATACGCTACATATCAATTTTCCCAGAATTTCAAACCGTTAGTTTTATTTTTTTATATAGATTTTATTATCGCCCACTCAGAATTTGCAAACAATTAATTGACACTATGGAAATTGTCTTTTTTATTTTTATACTTTTTCCCTCTTTCTTTCACTTAGTGAAGTAGACTTTTTTTTTATATAAAAGAAAGATATAAAAGCAAATTAACTGAAAAATTAATTAAAAAAGAAAAAAAATATATTCGCTTCCTAACTCAAGCTAACTTCAAGCTTTCATTTTGCAAACATTTACTTGACATACTGTACATGTTTAGTTCCGCTATGCGTGACATGCCAAGATATTTACTAGGAAACTTCCTATGTACCTGTGTTTTTACCTACAATTTCAGCAGAAATCTAAGAAATTCTCTAACATTATATGTATAAAATACGTATATAAATATTTATAAATTTTCTACACGTAAAATTGTCATATGTGTAGATTTATACAAGCTGATTAGTAAAACAAAAAAACAAGCAGGAATGCGTAATAGAAAATTTGTGTAACAAAACAAGAAAACACGTACTTTATTGATATGTATGTATGTACATATATACGAGCATGTGCCTACATTTATACCAATGTATATTTCTTCAAAAACACCCATAATTGTATTCGTATTTGACACAGTTGTTCATACACATATGTATATATATCGGGTAAATAGTATAATTTCCTACGCACTAACTTAGCACACGCACTCGATTCCTCTTAATTAAGCGTAAGTGGTTGCATACGAGTATACATATTAAATATATATTAAATATATATACACATACATACATGCATATATACTTATGTTTTTACTCAGACACAAAATGTATGTAACTTCGCACACCTTTCGCGTAACTTTTGAAATGTCAAATAAAATTTGTTCACTTGTATCCGATTACCCAGAAATTAGCACAAGTTAATAAAAATTTTAAGTCTGTTGAATTTTGATTTGCTAGCGTTTTTCTTAAGTGACATTTCAATTGCAGTGGTACCGATAGTAATGATTTTACAGAGTTGTATATAAAGGCTTTTAGGGGTATTCACAACTTTCTTAACCTTAACATGTGAATTCTTATATTGTTAGTTTTATTTTCTTCAAAAAAAACCAAATAAATGTAGTTGAAATACTAAAACCACCCAATAAACATTTAGGCTTGAGCTCAACTTGATGTTAAGTTAAGAACTAAGGTACTTCTCAAACCTCCAACGTTGTTTCTCAAGTGCATCTCAAGAGCATTTTTTTTGTATGGCATTAATTATGATTCTCAAGTTGAGAAAAAGTTAGTTGATCTCAAATGTGATTCTCCAATTGTTCTCAAACATTTAGTAGCAGTACTGAAATAAAAATCGAAAATATATTTTCTTCCTTTTGAATTTAAAACACCGTGAATAAATGTAAGTAAATTCATTATACTCGTACTTTATTGATTTTGATAGTCATATGAAAATACCAAAAAAATGAGAAGAGTTGGAGAAATACGTTGGACATCAACATGGGAACTATGAATTTCTCCAAGGTTTGAGAAATATTTTTTTTCGTTGGAAGTTCGAAAAATGTTTGATAATGGAAAGGAATGTAGGAATGTAGAATGATCTAAAATAATTTTTTAGGTTATTGTAAGAAGTTTCCGCTGGAGTTCAAATGAAGTTTTATTTATTAGGTATACAATAATTTTTTAAGTTATTGTTAGAAGTTTCTGCTGGATTTGAAATGAAGTTTTATTTTTTAATAGGTTTTTTCTATACAGCCGGTCGTCGTTGGTTTTCAATTTTATGTACTTACATATTTAACACACAATTTTCTTTTATAACCCATAACGTTAACGAATTCTACCACTTCCTTTTTAGAATTTGAAAATGCATGTTAAATTGGGTTTGAGCAAGGTATATTTATCTTAATTATCAAGATTTATTTTCATTTGATAAGAACAAACATATTTGTTAACATTTGATTTGTGCTTTTTAGTGAAAAACTATTTTGCTTATAAAATGAATATGTTGTAAATTTGTGTTATATTTTTGGTGCCCAATTAGAATAGAGTTAGGAAAGTGCGTTACCTGCAGGTGATGGCTCGTAAAAGGCGGAGCTTTTTTCTTAAAAGTGCCACAAGAGCCACACCGAAAGATTTTTAGCAAGAGAAACAATGTGATGTTCATGGACTATTTCGCGACTCTGATTTCTTTGCTGGCGCTAATTGCTAATTCCTTGTAAAAAATAATTAAGCCTGCTTTAAAATTTTATAACAAAATGCGATAACAAATATTTCACAAAGATCAGCTGTGGTTTGTGCGCATACCGTGAATGACCCTACTAAATACATTAATAGCCATTTATTGTTGTTTGACGGTTGGCAGGGCTGATAAGTTTAATTGTGCAAAGCATAATCAGCGTTAAGTACGTAAGTAGGTTTGTGCGAAGCTCTCAAACCTTATGCAAAGTTGTGCGAAGTATGCATAATCAGCGCTTAAACGTTCGCATATGTTTTTATTTTTCTAATCTCTGCAACTCTGAAATTGTCAATTAATATGCGTGTGTTGATAAAAAAAAAGATAGATAGATATACATATATGTAGTATATATGAGTGTATGTACAAACCCAAATTGCCGTTCGCTTCACTTTCCTTACAAAGCCGTCTGCCGCTGATAACAAGCTGATAGCGTTCGCACAAATGCTGTTTTCATTAGCCTTGATAGCTTTTGCCGCGGGAAAAAATTTTAAAAGATTACAAATTAGTTTTTGCAATTTTTTTCATTGCCACTTTCGTAGTTGCAGATATTAAAAATAAATATATTTTTTTAATAGCTTTTATTTAACTTGTAATCTGAAAAGCGGCGCTTAGCTTGACTAAACTACAGTAGCTACAGAAATGAAAGATATATCAAATAGAATATGTTGAAGTGTACTAAATCGATTTGTTAGTTCTTGAGATATTTGCATGGAAATATATAAAAATTTTCGTATTATTTTTTTTATATATTAAAAGTAAGATTATAGTTTATTTATTTATTAATAACAAATTAGCTTAAATAGATAATCTTATAAGCTAATTCTGCCAATAATCACTTACTCTGAGTTGGTTTACAATAAATTAGATTCGTGCTCGGCCCACAAACTAGACCTTGCCTTTAATTACATTACGCGCTATGTTTACAACCTGAGAAAGTTTGACCACATATCTACTTGGAGATCTCAACTGCTTGGTTGTGATGTTTTTGAGTATCAGAAAGCTCGAAGTTGTATCTCCTTTTTCGACTTATCTCAACAAAAACACCTTCATATCTCTATGACAAGCTCATATTTTGTAAATCCTCTCGCTCGTGTAATCTTATTGTTCCTAGTTTTAATTATGTTACTTCAACAAGACTATTCTTCGTCAATGCCGTGCGTATTTGGAACTCAATCCCTGCTTCTACAAGAAGCAACTTAAACCAAAGCAACTACAAGCATATTCTTTATAACTATTTCTCTTCCTCTAATTCTTAAACTGGCCACCTCACTACTTATAAAACTAGAACTATTCTAAGTCAATTTTAAGCATACATTTAATCTTAGTTTAATATTTCTTAAATTTTTATCCTTATACTTATTATATTTTGTCTTTATTTTTTACTTTTATTTTTGTACTCTACCTTAATCATCCGTTATTATAATTCCCTTAATTGTTTGTTGTGCTATAAAAGGTGTAAAACCTTATTGTACTAATCGTTAGCTTAATAAATGAAATGAAAATGAAATGAAATTGAGTTGAAGCTTTAGCGACTAGGCCTTAAGCTTAATTTTGTGCGGGGTTAGATATATATATGTGTTGTGCATGTGTGTATATGTATTTACATTTTATTATAATTAGGTATTGTGTGTGTTTCGTATTCTTTTTTTTTCTTATGTATATGTACACACGTACCTAGTTTTAGATACGATGGTAGATATTGGAGGTTTTAAGAAATTTCATTACTAGGAGCATATTTTCTTTAGAGGGAGAGGAGATGATTGAAAGGGGATCTAATTCCCCAAAGATTTGGTTTCTGTGTGTAGAATAATTAGGACAGTGTTGTATTAAGTGGTGTATGGTGATATTTGTTTCGGTTGCAAGTTACCGGGTTGGAGTTGTTCATGTGGTGTCCTTGGGTAATTTTGGTGTGCCCTAGTCGCAGTCTTAAAAGTTTTATTGTGTCGAGTCGGGAGATTTTGTCAGTGTCAGGTAGTAGATAGTCTTTGATTTGGTTATTAGTTATGATTTGTTTGTCGATACGAGTGGTTAGTATCATTCCATTCTGTAAGTGTTATCTTCGAAAAGTGTTGGTTGGTGTATTTTTTAATATCTGACAAATTATGGTTGTGCGTGCTGTAGGTTGGCATTTGGAGTTCTTGTTTGGCGGCACGGTCCGCAAATTCATTTAATATTATAGTTGTTTCTAAGGAAAACAAAAAATCGTTGAGTCAAGCACCACTGGTTATCGAGGTTAATAAGCTCGCAGCCGACTTTTAACCATTAAACTATAAACTTGTCTAGCTTGAAACCTGATTTAGCTCATTTCGCGCACAACGAAAATGATTTTTATTTTAATAAAACTTTAGTTAAAAAACTAAAAGCACGCTTTTATGACAACGTTAAATAAATGAAAAAGCGTGTTTTGAACTTCATAAACTATTATTTGGACAATTTAACTTAAGAAAGTTTCAATATTATTTACTACTAATTTTTGGGGTAAAAAAAAAATTTTTCTTTCTGGCACGGGTCGAATTTGACCCGAGCACCGCATATTTCTTTCCTTTTTTATACCTTTCATGGAAATGGTATATTAACTTTGGCCCGATGTTTGTAAGTACCAGATGAATAAAAGTTAGACCCATCAAAAAGTATACCGAAATGATCAGAGTGACGAGCTGAGTCGATTAAGCCATGTCCGGCTGTGTGTCCGTTTTCCGTCTAATTGAACGCAAACTAGTCCCTCAGTTTTTGAGTTTTTTGAAAGAAACTTGTACGTTTGTCGATACCGGCCAGATCGGACGACTATAACGTATATAGGAGCCAATTGTTCAGATAGTATATATAGCTTCCATACAACCGATTGCTCAGATATTATATTAAGCACGAAAGCACCTCCATGTAAACAGCTAAAGACTTGAAATTTTGCACAAATGATAGCTATTTTAGTGATGAAAATTATTAATATCGGATAAATATAACATATAGCTGCCATACAACCGATTCTTCAGATATTGTATTTTGGGCCATAGCTCCTTCATTTGATCAGCTAAAGACAAGAAATTTAGCACAAATATCAGTCATAGTTAATTATATAATAGAAGATTCATGAGGGAGTGGATGGCAATTAAAGGGCGGACCATCTCCCAAAAAAAGGGGCCCTCAACCGTTATGCGGTCCTTCTAAGGGATACACATCAGAACTTCTGAGAAGGTGGGGGCACTCAAGAATCGCAGCCCAATTGACGCGGTTGTAATTATAATATAAGTTGAATTTAAGAAATTCTTCGGAACTAATGAATTGGGTGAATATCAAAGAAAGAACGTTATTTCACTCAAAAAATTATACATAAACTTTATAAATGCATGCACATAATATTTATAAATATATTTTTTAATAAAAAGCACTTTTCTTTTTATGTGTGTGCGTGTTAGTGTTAGCCGCATTTGAACTGCTCGATTTTCCGCTTATTTAAGAGTTTTAAATCACCACAATCTGTTAAGTGTTACTCTGACTATTTGATTTGGCAATATTTAACTAAAATATTTATACTCATACATACATATCTGCATAACCGCTTAAGAACTAAATAACCTCAACATCAAACCGCAATACTCGATTCAAAATTTTACTCACTCAATTGTGCAACTACGTAGTACAAAAGCACTACAAAAGTTCACAGCTCAACCTCATGTTTTTCTCACATTTCACTTCCCACAGCCTTTTTTTTTAACTCCTTCCTCCACTTCCTTATAAATATGGTGTATGTATATACGTAATACAGCTGCTGTTATCTTATTCATAATTCTTAATATAAATATTTATGTTAAAACTTAGTTTCTTAAGAAACTTTAAGCCAAATGGTGCGAAGTAAAACTTTTGATTCCATTGTTAAACAGCTTACTTGTTATTAGTTCATCAATTGTTGAGCTTAAAAGATTATGAGCTTACTGCTGCTGTGAGTTTTAACTTCGAAATGAAAAATGTAGTTGCACAAATAAAAAGAAGAGGTATAAAATGAAACTAAAATTGTAATAGTTGCAAAAAACAAGAGTACTATTTACTTCATTTAATATATTCGGATTATTTTGAATATTTTATTAGGTTTTACAAATAATTTGAATTCATTGCAGGGTTTTTAGGCAAATATACTGACTACGAGTGAAAAGCTGCTTAGCACTTTTTTTTACAAATTTTAGATTTTATTGCAAAATGAAAGGAAACTCAAATATTTCCAAAGTTTTGTCTATCCAGTGAATTAGTACTATTTACACTCTAAGCCGATAATAAAATTTCTGTGTATTGGTATTTTTTGATGTTTTTGTTTAATGCGTTTTATTTAAATACAAAGAATTCTCAGTTATTGCTTATTACTCGTACCTATTGCAAACTTATATGTGTAGCAATTATTTACTTACCTGCGCAATTCACTTTTCACTGAATTGATTTGCAATATGTAATTACGTAAAATAGCAGGCGTATAATAATGGAAGATACACTCGCACATACGAATTATACATATATGTGTGTTATCACATTTTTTATATGTCAATAAAATTTTTGTATGCATTGAGCTGGAGGCCGAAGTGGCCCTCTTGGAAATGAGTAGCTGCAAAAATCAAGCGATTTCGATTTAATCTTTTTTAAATTAGGGAGTGCTATGACCAAACCAAGATCTAAGCATACAACCAAAAGCAGAGAAAATTTTAAATCAGCTTGGAATGGCTCTACTTAGAAATTGTAAACTTGCAAGTGAAATACAATATAACATTAATGCGAAGCTTTACTTCCCATGGCATTAGAGTCATCTGAATTGCATGGCTTTCACACTCACAAAGAATAAATAGATTCATAAGCTTATCGGAAGGTAGATGAGAGTTCGAAAAGTTTTCGATTTGTTTCCCATTCTTGTCATTATTTGTCATTCTTGTCTAAAGTAAGATAAAATGTTCGAACACTTTTTATTTGTCTGTGCACCTTTTTCAAATTCTGCACAAGTTTCCAGAATAAGAATTTATGAAGAGCATAGCATTTGAGCCATTTGACTCCCGACAATCTATTTTATTATAGTTTTTAATCAATTAAAATAAACTGGAAGATAGTACTACTTGTAGAAAAAAAATTACGCTTACGTAAGTGAGAGCATTCGTTCTGAACACAATTTTTAAGTAGACGCTGTTTTTATATAGCAAAAATCATTTTCGCTCGTTTAGCTGGGAAACAAAAATAGTTTTAGCGTTTTCTACTGATAAACTAAAATACGAATACTTTTTTTTCGTAATAAGCACTAAATGGAGTCGATGTATATAATCATGTTTGGATGCATACTTTTAGGCGCAGTAATTATGACAAAAGTGATATTATGAGTTTTAACCCCCTATTCTAACGACTATCGCCTAAAACTATGCTGGCACATTTTCTCTTTCAAGTCCAAGAAAGAAAAAGTACGTTTAACATTGTTCTTAAATTGTTAATCAATTGAGTTTTAGGCGCGGTAAATATAAAACAAACTTGGTGCGATGATTTTGTGATAGTGGAAGGAATAGAAGGGGTTGGGATTGGCTCGTCGAAAGATTTCGTTGATGATAATCGTTTTTCAAAAAGTTTATAAGCAATTAAATTCGACGAAGCGGTTTCTATTTCTACAACTATTACAAAAATTTAATACTGTAATGTCTGCTAAGCCTAAAAATATGCTGCAAAAATTGTTTTTGATGAATATCAAATGCACAGAATCTATCAGAATCATTATTACAATAGTAATATATTGATTTTTGCGTTAGCCAGAAGAGAAGAAGGCTGTTAAAGGTCACTTTATTTTGTTTTTTTTATGACAGTGAAAGACTTAAGAAATTAGCAATTATGTATATACATATTTTGGATGAAAGTGGGCAAAACCAAAACTTTCAAAAAATCGCAATAGTGAACGGTAATATTTAGCTTTTTAAAATTTTTCGTTATTATACTTAAAAGAAATGGGAATGTAGTTTTACATACCCAGAATTTTTTTTCAAATTCAATTTGAAATATTTGACAATTTTTCTTAAATATTACCCAACTTTTTATAGAAAACATAACCAAAATATTTTATTAGAAAAGTATTGCGAAAATTGTAAAGAAATATCGCGCAGGTTTGCGACGCTGTGTGCATTAAATCATTTAATTTAAATGCAATATTAATGTTCAAAAGTTTCTTTGTAGTTGCAGGAATTTTGTAAATTAAATGTCTTTTTTCCTTACTAGTAAATGAAAGTAGTCATTAGCCAATGCTCGTTTTCACAAGTATAATACGAGTAAATGTATTTACATAAACATACACATATTCAAATACACAGATATCTTAATGCTGCCTTAAATTTTGAATTCATTACAACCGCACCGCTTTATTTTATTTATTTATTTTCAAGAGAATGATAGTAATTTTTAAAATAAAATGCTAATGTCCAAAATTTACTAACTAAATACCACATACGCACTCACTCTTCTACTACGAATGCACACATATTGAAGATTTTACCTGACATACACACACACACACAAAACACACACAAACATTCATGCATATTCTATAAGCGCAAAATAATGGCGAAAATTAAAATGCAAAATATGAATAAAATTGTGTGCGGCAGAGATGAACATACTATTTGTATGCGTGTGCGTGTGTATGTACATATGTGTAAGTACATGTAACTATGTATGTATGTAATACGAGTACACTCATATGGAATTGAAATGCTGCATTGTGTACGGCGTAGGTGAAGTGAGCGGAGGTGAAAATAAATGAAAGCGATTTTTATGCTAAATTACACAACTTGGCAAACTGATATGCAGATCAGTGTGTGGAAGTGAATTTTTACGCTCGTTTATATGCACTTGCACACAGAAACACACACACACACACATATGTAGGCACAAGCAAACATTTCTCGAGCTCTTTGTACGAGTATGTACGAATGTATGTGTGTTGGTGTTTGGTGATTATACTACATATATGCGAAATTGTATGAACATTATCCTTACAATTTTTTTTTGGCGGCGCACATAACTTTGTGTGGATGCATACTTATGTATGTACGTACATACATATATAAAAAACGATTTAAATGCCAAATTTGCTACACTGCAAAGCAGTTTTAGTTGTAAATGCGAGTGTACATGAGTGTATGTGTGTGTGTGTGTGTGGCAGGTACATAGGTGAATGCTCAAGCGGTTGTTAGCAAAATCTATGCATTATTTAAAAGCAAAAATTCAGCATCATTTCGTATTTTAACTTTGAATCGCAAGATACTATGGATGGGCATGCGCGCGATAACTTCTTCAAGGTGCTATGACAGCTCTTTATTTAGCACTTTGAACAAGATCCCTGTATGTTCATAGTGTCATGCAAGAATTTAGCTAATTTGAGAATTAAGCTTGAAATAAATTGAAGAAGACACAACATTTTTGATATATGTATGTAAGTAAAATCAAGCAGCGATCTTTGAATTTTAGATACTAAAACTATTGATACTTGCAATCAAATTCAAAGAGAAGAATGTTGAATAAGCTATTTTAGCAGCTAATTTCCTTAAAAACAAAGCTACACATATCACAAGAAAAAATGCCATCACGTCAAGATTTTGAGTAATTCAATTTTAAATGTCGCGAAAATTTGCTGACAGACCAAAAATTTATATTTCAAAGCGTTTTTAGCTGCAAAATTTATTATTGAAAATTTCTTACGATGACTTTAGAAAAAAAGTTTTTGTGATTTAATTTAGCACATTTGAGCGTCTGACATATTAGAGTGGCCATTTTTGAATTTTTTAAATCTAACTCCAGTTTCTTAAAGGGCAACCACGAAATTCATGTATAGATAGTAAATATTTATTTAAGTTGTCTTCACACAGATGATGTCGCCGACTGATGTGTGTGCCTTTAAAGGGCAAAAACATTTATATTATACATGCAAATATGTTTATCTTCTTTAAAACTTTTCGTAAAATGCTTCGTTAAAATGTAGTTGGTCTCACTGAAAAAATTTAAAGAAAGAGCCAAAAAATGACATTGACATGGACACACTTCAAGTTCTGGCGTAGTGCAATATTTTGCACAAAAAATTCATGCTCAGCTTCAAATTCTACAAGCGTCACCTGTACCTCTTTTCGTGGTCAGACAAGTTAAAATTTCGACTACTAAAGCATTTGCAACGGCTTTGTACGAGTTTGAAAGCAGTAAACACATACAAATTTACATACTCATGCATACACACATAAGCATGCACATGCTTGTTCCTACCAAGTATGAAATTACTCTTGATTTAAACGTAAAATTTCAAAGTTGCAAAGTGTAATCAAATGTGTTTGGCAGCATTTTCATTGGAACGTGTATGGGAAATCATGTGAAATGCTGATTGCCAAATTTCACTTATCCAAAGAGCAAATATTCTAGTAAAGTTCTGCTTTTGCTTTTCAATTCATACAGCACCCACATGAAGCTATGATTTTTGCGGTTCATTAATTACTTCAGGAATCAATTTCGTAATTTCAAAATGCAACGAAAATCTGGGCTGTAACATTTTTGCCTCATTGCGGGAAATCAAACTACCATTTAGAACTCATTTAGTAGCATTGATTTTTTGATTTTTTTTTGTGCCGAGTTTTATTTTGTTTGCTGAAGCAGTTCTTATTAATTTCAGGAGCACGTTTGTTATTAAACATTTGTATATGCAATAGTTGGCAGTTCGCAGAATTTTATATTAGTTAATTGAACTTTTGTAATTTGAAAACACAGATGCATCATCTCATTTCTGCCTTAACATGTTATAAAATTTTTTTGGGAAAATAGCTTTCTTACATTGCTACTCCCACATCACGAGCATTCACAGAATGTGAGAAGCTAATCTTTTTGTAAAAATAAAATATCATTAACCTTTTCCTCTTATTAAAATTTATGCAATTACAGATTAGGAAAATCTATAATTTACTTCGGTTTTTAACTTTAAATAAAAGATTTTGCTTTTTAACTCGAGCACTTAAGTAAACAGGTTTTTATAAAGATTCTTTCCTAATATCTTGAAAAATATTGATCGGAATATTTTCTTCGATAGTTTATATTATATGCCAAGGATGTAGCTATAAATTATCTTTATATTAAAAAAGATCGACTTTATTTTTAAGATTTAATGTATTTCTAAAAAGCAATTGTCGAATTTTTTTCATTATGTTTAAGCTTTCTTTGTAAATGACAATATTTAGTAACCAAAATTTTATGTGCATACTTTTTAGCTAAGTTGAGACCTAAAAAGTCAAACAACTCAATAAAATAAAAAATTTATTATTTTTTTCTTGTCATCCTAATTTATATATGTTCAAAATTTTTCTAGTGAATAATAATGAGAAAGTCAATATTTCGTTTATATTCGTTTAAAATGTTCATCAACAAGCCTCAATATTAAAAAAAATTTTGCATTTCCATGCTCCAGCACGCGCTTCAACGATTAAGTGTCCAATAAATTACATTTCAACTTGTAGTACAAATATATTCAATCTCACAATTTGTATAATTTTTTATTTTATGATATAGTGTTCACAAATTTTTACGTAAATGGCTGTTCCTACTCCAATGGAAATCATGAAGGTGAACCGGAGCGTATGAGTAATGTTCATAGTTCAATGAAATAAATCAGCTTTTACAAATATACTGGCGCTAAAAAAAAAGCGCATCATATTAGCTTTAAATCTTTTGTGCCACACAATTGAATAAGTGGAAATTTTCTAGGAAACTCAGATTTTTACTCAATATTTGTTAATTAGATAAATAAATAGATTGCCTTTATCGACGCTGCATGAATATTTTGCTACATTTGCAAATATGCTTTTATAGATATGTAATTGCCAAAAAAAAAATACGCTAGTAAAACACTAAGAAAAATGTCTGTAAATTTATCTATATACACTTTTTTTGTCTAGTTTCTCAGTTATCGAGCATAAAAATTGTAAAATATCAATTTAGTGCGAGCTTTTGCCTCTCTTGGCAATTAACCTAAAAAATGTTGGTCACACTTACTTTTGCCAAACCAAAAAAAACATTTAAGTGAACGTTCTACTGCTAAAATTTTATTGACTTAATTATTAAAACTATATTATTTGTTGTTGTTCATTAAAAATTTTTATAACTAAATTGTTAATCAGCAGCGCTCCAACTTTCATTTGGTAGCACACAAAAATCAAAAAAATTAATTTTAACCTCTCTTTGTCTGTATTTATTTCCCACAGGTATTGTTGCTGTGTTATCTTGTTTTCCTTCCTTTTACTAAATGCAAATTATGAAAATTATAAAAAAAATAATTAACTACACTAATTGCAAATATTTTTTTACTCATTAACACGCATGCGATGAAAAAATTGTTTCCATTCAATACACTTTTAACATTTTCAGCGTTTTTCTCTTTCATTTCCTTTACTGTAATCTTTTTATAATTTATTTATTCTTCTTTTCCGTTCCGCATAAATTACGCCTTGTTTAGTGGAAGTGCTTCTCTGCTATGTATATACCCACCTTTGTGCAGGCTGCTGCTTAAGCACACTATTAAGCTTTTGTGTATTTAAAAATAAATACATACAATATTTATAATGAATTTGTATATACTTTCATCGGCATCGCTATCCGATTCCTAAGTCTGATTATGTTTTATTAATTTTTTTTTATTTGCCAACCTTTTTAATCATTGCTTCCGCTACTAGATAAACAGCTACACGCAATTGTATGTGCATAACTACGAGTGTGTATGTATGTATGCCTGAAAGACCTTTTGTATTTGTTGCAACTTCTCGTTTTGTTTCATAGCCATTTTCATGGTATTTAATCTAAGCAATGTATCTGCTGCCACACTTTTTATAATCATTATGGTTAATGAACTAACTCGGGCCTTTATTAGTTCATTGCTTTATTGGCTACTTATGAAATGATGGCGCAATAGAATGGTTTTCAATTGAAATACATATTTGCATAAAATACTTAGTTCTTACTTTATTTTTTTATTTTTTTCACTTTTGTATGCAGCAGTTGAAAGCGCTATTAAAATTGCAACACTAACTAATCGTAAAAGTGATTGCTCCATCATGAAAAAATCATATTAATTAAATTGAATGTACCGGGTGTCCTTTTAAAAATACACGATTTTTATTTTGTGGCAATTTCTTTTCATAGATGTGCCAGCTCTAAAGTTGGCCAGCTTATAATATGACTATCAGCCCTATGATATTTAATCACGTAATTCAATTTTGAGAAACAATTTTGAGCTTTTTAGTCAGGCTTTAAAAGAAGTAAGTTAAAAATTTCAGTTTGCTAGGCGAAAGAATCGTCAGCTTATCATTGCGTTCGGTAAGAAATACGTATATCGGCTTATATCTCCGTTTCGGAAACCAATTGAATTGAACGGAATTTCTCTTTCAATCAACGAACTGTAAATTCTACTAATCAACAGTTTATTATAAAAAATATGTTTTCAGTAAAGAATTATACAATATAATGAATGCTTTTTATGATAAATTTTTCTCGTTTATTTGTAACAAATTCAAAGCTTATTTCATAAACTTAAAGACACATCAGTACAAATGTATGTCAAAGTTAAAGCCATTTACAGAATTAAAAAAAAATTAGTTATCGAAATTACGATAATTTTTAACAGAGTTTGTATAAAAATTCTGCCTATGCCATTTCATGGGATATTTCACTTTAGTTAAGTATTTAAAGTTTAAGATAGCCGAAACATTGTAAGTTTTTGAGCAAAATACTAACTCAATGTCATTCAACGAATATCTAATTTCTTCCGGTATGGTGAAATAACTCGAGATATTCTTCGTAATATACATAGGTTCTTTGATAGTAGTGAAAAACTCACCACAGTGAGAATGGTGACTTTTACCAGTGCATCAGAATAAGGCCATTTGCACAACGGTAACAATTCATTCAATGTCTAACGAAAGATTACGTATTTAACGCGGCGCGTTTTTCTTTTTTGCAATTCCTTGAAATTTCTGAAGTTGTCAACGAGTCAAATTTTCGCCAATCACTATAATCAGAAGATGTGTCAGCACTAACTCTAAAATGCATATTTTATTTTAAAATGAAATCAAGCAAATTTGTTGGGACACTCTTTTGTTTAAAAACATATTAGAGTGGAGTTTTATTTTTTTCTACTCACATATTGATCTACTTTCAAAGTGTTTTCAATAATTGGAGTAGCATTCAAAGCTTTTAACGTAGCAAGTATTTAAGTATTAACTCACTCTACTGTCTGTTAGCATTTTAGCATTGATAAATATTTCACTGTATACATAACATAAGTAAGGTAAATGTCCCAGTGTTTTTTTCTGATTGAAAACAATTTTTTTGAAAGTAGGCAATGTTTACAAGCCATTGTGTTCGATAAATATACTATGACAAAAAAATATGTTATAAGCAATCGAATATAGAAGGTCTGTAGTTGTGCGCTATCTCACATGCCGCTTAAGCAGGCCGCTTAGACCGACAGCGACTCGCGTGTGTTTCGGAGTATGAATAACGGTTTTATGTGTTCCCGCAAGTTACATAACGGTTTTTCCAGTTCTCACAAAGAGTTAGAGGTGAATTAGTAATATATCATATCTGTTATCTTTAATTAAATGCATTTAACACTCACAAGTGACAACTTGTCCCAGTGATTGATCAACAAATTTAGGTAATCACAATAACTCGAAATCGCAACTCAAAACAGTACAAAATGAAAGCAGAACAAAAAAAATGAATGCAGAGAAGAAAAGCTTAATGATGAAGAAAATAATGAAAATAACGCCGAACCACAGAAGCGAGGACGCAAGTGGAGTTCTGAAAAAAATGTCAATGCTTCATGTTCTTCCATACCCAAAGTAAAAAGTTCCCAAATATAACAAGAAAATTTGTAATTTCTTTTTCGAACATTTTCATTTTCATAAATGCTTTTGCGAATATTGTATTTCAATTTTTGTTCATCAATCACATTATAATTTTATAATATTTGTCTAATTGACAATAATAATAAAATTAATAATGAATACCACTATTGATTGACAAATAAAATGAAAAAATTTAGCCCAAGTGAAATTGTCTTTATCCCTCAATAACAGTATTTTACCCATAAAATGTGATTTTTTTGTAAAGCAAGCTACTGGCATTAGAATAATAAAATGGTGGGCTAAGATTTACTATAGGTCGCTAGATTGTAATTCATTCGAAAATTTTATTTTCAATTTTTTGTTGTTCATTCAAATGTTTGAATACTAAAATACTAAAAAATGTATTGCGGACTTAGCTACCGTTACATACTCGTAGATTCGATTTTCATAACATTCATAACATGCGTTCTGTCAGCATTTTTAACACTTCCCATCACTTTCGCTTTCTTTATCTTTCTTCCAGCAGGAAATGCTTTCATGCCGCCTATTACTACTTGGACGATCCGCCACATCATCCCAACTTGCCACAAGTCGACTGGGAAGCGCCCGTTGAAGTTGCTGGCGAAATACGCGCTGCGGTGCCGGTTAATGAATTCGCCAAACACGTCGCCTCGCTGCACGCCGACGGCGATATTGGCTTCAGCCGCGAATACGAAGCTATTCAAAATGAATCGATCGACGATTTGCCCTGCGAACATTCCCAGCATCCAGAGAATAAGCGTAAAAATCGCTATCTCAATATAACAGCTTGTAAGTGAAATAAGTTCACGCACAGTTTACAAAAATCGAAAAAATTACTTTTAAGAAAATACTAACCATTCACCTCTTACATGCAGATGATCACAGCCGCGTACACTTGCACCCTACGCCTGGGCAAAAGAAGAACCTTGACTACATTAATGCCAATTTCATTGATGGCTATCAGAAATCACGCGCCTTCATTGGCACGCAAGGTCCATTGCCCGATACTTTTGACTGCTTCTGGCGCATGATTTGGGAGCAGCGTGTTGCTATAATTGTGATGATTACGAATTTGGTGGAACGTGGACGGCGGAAATGCGATATGTATTGGCCAAAGGATGGCATTGAGACTTACGGCGTTATACAAGTGAAAATGGTGGACGAGGAGGTGATGTCCACCTACACAGTGCGCACGTTGCAAATCAAGCACTTGAAGGTAAAACAGGTATGCCCCGATTAGGCTAGTAGGCGTTTATAAATCATATTTTAATATATTTCATAGTTAAAGAAAAAGAAGCAGTGCCAGACCGAGAAAATTGTATATCAATATCACTACACCAATTGGCCGGATCATGGCACACCCGATCATCCCCTGCCAGTGCTGGACTTTGTGAAGAAATCCTCGGCCGCGAATCCCGACGATGCGGGTCCCATTGTGGTGCACTGCAGGTACGTTAGTGTTTCTTCACACTTAAAACATTTAACCTTAACCATTTTGTTTCTCTCTTTCCACAGCGCCGGCGTTGGCCGCACTGGCACCTATATCGTGCTAGACGCCATGCTAAAGCAAATCCAACAGAAATTAGTCGTCAACGTTTTTGGTTTCCTACGTCACATACGTATTCAGCGCAATTTTCTCGTACAGACCGAGGAACAGTATATTTTCATACACGATGCGCTGGTCGAAGCGATCGCCTCGGGCGAAACGAATTTGCGCACTGAGCAAATTGAAGAACTAAAGAACTACACACCCTATCTGGAGCAACAGTATAAGAATATCATACAATTCCAAACGAAAGACATACACATTGCATCTGCGATGAAGCAGGTGAATTCGGTGAAAAATCGTGGTGCCATATTCCCGATTGAGAGCAGTCGCGTCCACTTGACGCCCAAGCCGGGCGAGGAGGGCAGCGACTACATAAATGCGTCGTGGTTGCATGGCTTTCGACGATTGCGTGACTTTATTGTTACACAGCATCCGATGTCGCATACCGTGAAAGACTTCTGGCAAATGGTTTGGGATCACAATGCGCAAACCATTGTGCTGCTGTCGTCGCTGGACGAAATTGTAAGTAATAAGTGATGGGTATAAAGTGTGCGAATGAATATACATTTTTTTTTTTTTTTACTTTCAATTCTTACGAATGACACATTAGCTTTTTAAGTGAACTACTATTCTTATGTTCTTGCAATGTCAGCAAATTTAACATGCTCTTAACTATAATATTGGAAACAAAATTTTAGTACATCGTAACCTTAATTGCACATTCTAACGCTGGCATTTACTTCCCCTTCGTTTTGCAGAATTTCGCACAATTTTGGCCAGATGACACGACACCCATCGAAAGCGATTACTATCGCGTTAAATTCCTTACCAAAACGAACAAGAGCGATTATGTTAGTCGTGATTTTGTCATTCAATCGATACAGGATGATTACGAGCTAAATGTAAAAATGCTACATTGTCCCAGTTGGCCGGAGATGTCCAATCCGAAGAGCATTTACGATTTTATTGTCGATGTGCACGAGCGTTGCGCTGATTATCGCAATGGACCAATTGTTGTTGTGGATAGGTAAGTTACGCATTGATTCACATGCCGTCACATGCACATTAGGGTGGTAAAAACCAGGTTTAGTCGGAATTAAAATTTTCTCACGCCCGAAGGCGTAAATACCGCTCTTTTCTTTTATTTTAATCAAAATTAATTTTTTCCTACAATTCGAAAAGAGCTCTTGTTAATTGTTACGTAATACTAACAAAATATTTTTAGCCGCCAAAAAATACAAATGTTAAAAAAAACCGTTAAGGATTTTAATTTTTTTCATTCAAAATAAGATTATTTTTAAATATACATACATACATATATTTTTATATATTAACTATTTAGCAAATGTGGAATTGCGTTTAAATATTGACAAATTTTTCACGTTAAATCTTTTATTTTTTTAATTTCCGGTAACTTATAGCAGCGACATACATACATATGTAACTATTATAAGCCAAAATAATAAAAGTCAATCAATTATTAATTTAATTGTTCGATAAAAACTGTTTGAGTAATCATAACCATTGTTCGAAGACCTATATTATCAAGGTTTTTACATATGTAAGACTAGTTCGGGACCAGTTCGGACAACTTCGTTACAAGGTCGGGACGTTTTGTCATCATTTATAAAATAGATCGAGTTAGTGACTTGTTTCAAACTGTTCCGAAAATGGTCCCGAACTAATCCCGAAATTATTCTGAAATGGTCCCGAACGAATCCCGAGATAAATCTGAAGATATTAATTCACAAACTAAAAAAAAATAGTTTTTATATCAGATTTATTAAGCTTTTAGGAATTTAAGAATATACAAGCCTTTATTTCGGATTGCACTCCTAAACTAGTAGAACTACCACATTCAGAATTTATTATATTAATTTCCATATTTACATACATACATACATCATATGTAATGTAGTAACTTACAAGTATTTAATTTGCTCAATAACCATTTTTACATTTATTTAATCTTCATTTCATCTCTCATACAGATACGGCGGCGCTCAAGCATGCACCTTCTGTGCCATATCGTCACTGGCGATGGAAATGGAGTACTGCAATACGGCGAGCATCTATCAGTACGCCAAGCTGTATCACAATAAACGACCGGGCGTGTGGACCTCCAGCGAGGATATACGTCTAATCTATAATATATTGTCGTTTTTGCCGCGCAACTTACAGCTGCTCGAACGTACAGCGTTGCGTACAGAATTCGAGGATGTGACAACGGCCACGCCGGATCTCTATAGCAAAATCTGCAGCAATGGTAATATAAATGCCCAACAAAATTGTAACAATCTAGTGAATCATTATAATAGTAGTAGCGTAAATAGTAATAGTATTAGTAGTACAAATGTGGTAAATGCAAATCGAAATGCAAACACTTGCAACAATACCAACAATACCAACAACACAACAATCACAAACAATTCGAATACAGATAATACAACAACGACACCACCAACGATGACGCCCAATTCGAGTGCAAACGATATACAATCAATGCCGCTTGCACAGCAACAGCAATCGCATTATGCATCACAACAACAAACAACACAGTTGTCGCTCAATGCGATGCAATCGTCACAACAACCACAATCACAACTACAACCATCAAATCGATATACACCACCGCCACCACCATCAAATTCACAGACACCACCACCAACACCAACATCCTCACCGTCATCGTTATCAACGCCTACACCACCACAACCACAACCCCCACAACCAGCATCGCCACTATCAGCCATAGACGCATCAACAAATCAAACTGCAATAACACCCGATTTGACCAACATGACGAGAACCACCAACAACACTAAAAATTGTAATGCTAATTTAGTTGGTAATGCTAATCTAATTGGTAATGCTAAGTATAGTGCAAATTCCGCTAATACTAATACTACTACTAATGCTACCAACACTACTGCAACCAACAATACAATACCTTATTCCAACCCAACCAACAACATCAATTCCAATCCAATTAACAATTTTACACCCAAACCACCACCACCAACAACAACAACACCGCCAACTACACCCAACTCCATTGCTGCTATTTCCACTAATGGTGAACGGTTTTCTCTTGTAAATAATATGCACCCCAACCTACAACAACAACAACCACAACAACAACAAACGCAACAAACACAAATTGCGTTTTTAACTGACGCTGTCGCTGATCTCCATGTTTACGGCGCAAATGACAATGTAACAACAACAAACGCCGACAATAATGGTTATATGCCAACGCCACCACCACCACCGTCCGCATTCGAAAATGACGCCACGGCGACTCATGGCCACCATCAACATCAACATCAACACCACACCCACCACCATCATCACCTTCACCACACCGTCCAACAATTGGATGATGCAATTGACGGTTTGACGCCACTACTTCCACCGTCGCCACCGTTGCAAAATTCTAACTCCTACGCGAACGCTTTCACACCGTTAACAAAATCCTCCTCTAATAATTCTTTGTCTCCGCCAACTCTGGCCACTGCTAAATACTTTGGTAATGGTAATGATAACGACAACAATACGCATGGTAATGGTAATGGTAATGGTAATGGTTTGTTAAATACCAATACTAACATGAAACAAATGACAACTACAACAACAACTAAAGCAGCGACTGTTACAGATGCTCAAAGTTTAGATATCGTAGGTTAGGATTAATAAAATTTATTTTAAAATTATAAATATAGTATGTAAGTAAGCTTAAAGTAAAATGTATTAACTTAAATAGACTAACAAATTATTTTTATGTTATGAGAAAAAGTAAAAACAAAAACGAGAAGCGAGAAGCGAGCAAACAAAAACCAAATGCTCGCAAGCCCAATTAAATAAAAAAAAATTTTCTATAAAAATGGGAGTAGAAATCTGGTAAATTTGTAGTATTTTATGTATGTAAGTTAAAGCGAAAGGTAAGCAGCAAAATTGAATAAATATTAATTTTTAATTTAATTGTTTAAGTATTTTCTATTTGTTTTTAAGTAGAGTTTGTAAGCTACAAATAAGAAATTTTTGTATTGTTGCTTTAAAAAGTATGTCGATAAATATTTTACTATTTATTCTATACGAGTATTTGTATGTATTTTATTGTCTTACACTAATAACAGTGTTACTATCTACCAAGTATTTTAATACAAATATGTATTTAAAAGCGGTGTTCCAGCAATTTTTGTTTTCAATAATTTCGTATTATGAAAACATAAAAAAATATTTAAGAAAGTACTAAGTAAGGCTGGGAACCCGCTATGAAATTATACTATTTATTAATTAATCAACTGTGTTGCTCATGTGAGTTAATTATTTTAAAATTGTACAATATAATTTACAAGGAAATGTCCATACAAATATACTTACATACATTAGATTTTGTTGCGTAAAAGTTTTTGTTTTGCAAATGTACGTACACAACCAGTCTTATTCTTATGAGCGCGTGTATACCGAGAAAAAAATGTAAAAACAAAACAAAAAAATATATATTTAATTATCTTACATCACAAGCGTTTCAAATACGCTCATTGTATAGTCATAAATTACAGAATTCACAAAAGAAAAAAAAACAAAGAAAATTCATCTCATATGTTAAATATAAATAGTTACATACCCAGTAGCTTTAGTAAATATGCAAAGTAAATAAGAAAAATCACAAAACTGAATGCACTTCATTGATTTCTGCGTGTAAGTACCTACCTATTCGTAAGTTAAGAAAAATATTCAATGTATTTCCTCATCTTTTTTATACATGAAATCATAACTTCAATTTCTTCCTGCTGTCACAAAACCATTTTTTATACTTTGTATGTTTTATAACTAGAAACATCACTTCTTGTCGACATCGACCGCAGCATTTGTTGACAATTGAAAGAAATAAAAAACTGTAGTTAATTTGTAGTATTCGAAGCCGTCGTCGATTAGTATCCGGAAATAAATTAGACAGTATTTTCTATTTCCCATTTTTCTTTGTAAATAGGAAATGAATTAGGTTTTTGTAAAACTTTCAACTTTCAGCTAATATTTTTCGCGTTAAAACTTGGAAATAAATCCTTAAGATAGCGAACATTAGTCCAGCACAGAATTTCCTTCGTTGCAATTTTTGAGCTAAATGAGATTTAGGGATTAATCTTTAAATATTCCAATATTTTTCTCGACATGACAAGTAAATCTGCATTTTTTCCCAATCTGGCGCCAAATTCACTCGGAAAAGTCCTGAATACACACAAAATTAACCACTAAATCGAATACTACTGATTTAGCGCCGCAAAAAGCTGCCCAAAGTCTTACTAATTTGCTTCAAAACTTAACGTGAACTCTGTTGCTCGACGCTTCACGTCTTTACTTCTCTTCACTAACTGTAATTTGTGTAAGAGGATAAGAAGGAAGCTTATTCGTTTATTAAAGTATTTGCCTTTTTTGCCATATAAACAGAATATAAAGAGGCAAGTAATTGCATCAGCAGTAACATTTCTGTTAACAGCATGTTGCTTAAAAATGTTGATAATATCGCCTTGTTTCAAATACATAGTTGAGAGCATTGATGCGAAAGACGGAAACATGTTGCAGAAATATATGAACGCAACAATGTTTTAGGTACTTTCAGTTAAATGTTCACATAGTATGAAAGTTTCCTGTTTAGAAAACCCGCTACATTGCAATCAAAAAATTCAGAACGAGTAAATTGCTTTCAAACTGTACAACAAAGTATTATTAATTTGATAGGAATGCAAAAAAAAAGCAGTCTGAGGCACGAGTTTGAATATATTTATAAACCCAAAATTTTAGCAAAACCACTTTTTTTGACTTAAACTAGTTTTACTTTATATAAAGATGACTTGTGAAATGGGTATATTTGTACATATGTATGTAGTATCAATATTTGGAAACCCGAAAATACTTTCCACTTCACTTTACCCTCCTATTTTAAAGCAAATATCAGATAGATCCATCAAAAGTCTTTAATTAACCATTGTGGACCAAATACTCGTACATAAATACCAAACATAAATATAACGCAAACAAAATATTCCGAAATCTTAAAAAATCGTTAATAGCTTCTCATATTTATTTCGATTTTTGTCAGAATAACTTTCAAAAATCTTGGAGAGTGGCTGACACGAGCTCATAAGGAACTCTCTAGAAAATTCTGAAATTAATTAATTTTAGAAAACTCAGAGAGTTATAATATCAAATTTACTAAGTCTTAGAGTATTCTGTATGCAATTTACAAAAATGATTAGCCTTAACATCGATTGCTCAAATCAAATACGCGTCAATTATCAGTTTTAGCTACCTGTTGTACCAAATTTAAAATATTACTTTCATGTGGTTTATAAACTGATACAAAATTGGCTTGAAGTGAGTCTTCAATTTTCTATTTTACGGGATTATAATTTTGTTTTCGTAATAGCATACATAAATATATCGAGTAAAAAAACTGCATGGAATCCGAAGTCCGTCAGTCGTAAATTCTATAAGAAAAAATTTTATTTTATTCAAGAATATGTCTTAATTTCGGCAAAAATGGATTTTAAAGAAAAATAAGTTTGAACCTTTCTTTATTAAGGTAACAGCTTGTATACATTGTATTTAAACTTTGTAGGTATTTGCAACTAAGAAAAAACAAAAATTGCATTCAAAACTTAATGTCAATCAGTGTCCTTGTCTTGTTTCTCATTTGTGTATATTCGTCCGTCCTCATACTTTCCTTTCAGCACAAATACATACTACAAATTTATTCACAAATTGAAAAAAAAAAATATAAAAAACTAGTTTTTAAATGCACCAAAAAAAATATATGCAACTCTAGAAAATACAATTAAAATTATTAATAAATATTTAAGAAGTGTAAAAAATAAATTTAAAAAAAAAATATTCATAATGAGAGCGAAGACGGAACTTTGTGTACAATTGTAAATTTGATAACTGTAAAAATACATTATGAACACATATATACAAACATACAAACATACATACATACATACATACACAAAAACAAACAAACAACATACAAAAATTAATTTCACAAAAACAGAGTTTTACTAAATAAGTACATACATACATACATACATACATACATACATACATACTTACTGCATAGATAACAAATAATGATAAGCAAAATAAGTATAATTAATAAATATTTAGTGAGCAAGATGTAGTGAATCACGAAACATTGAAATCGGAAAATATTGAGCGATTGCATTTTTGTAGTTTTGCACAAGAAAAATAAACAATCACCGTAAATTTAAAAAAAACAAACACAAATAAAAACAACTATGAATAGTAACTGCACAAATAAAGAAATTGGAAAGTAAATCAAATTTGAAAAAAAAAACAGCACAGACCACAACCATTCAACTTATCCATGTAAGCAACCATTCAAGAGTGCTCAGCAGCTCAACGGCTGCATAAACTCACTACTGTACATACACACTTACATACAAACAGACAGACATATGTAGATGCATAGAATTAATAGATATTTGCAAATCAATGTTAAATGAAGCGAAATGTGTGAATTTACGAGTACATAATTTGAATTTACGAATTTGTATGTAAATAGTGCAATGATGTAAGTACATACAACATACATATAAGTATAAAAATAAATAAATAAAAATTAACAAACAAACAAACAAAAAATGTGCATGTTACTTCAATAAAACAAGAGCAAAAAAGTAATATGGCTATGTGCGTGAACAACTTGTGAAAATTAAAAAAAAAAACTCAATGGGAAACGAAATGAAATTACAAAAAAAAAAACAAGAAAAAATCCTAATTGCCTAATGTTATTTGTGTATGTATGTAAAATGAATGCGAGTTTAACAAGCAGGCGCCGGATATCGCACGCTGATTTTAGCGCTTTCAGCTGAACAACAACTGCCCGTTTGGTTAAAAAGAGCCTAAAACACTGAGAAGTATTATTCATAATTAATTGATTTAATTAGCATTTAAGTTTAGTGTAAGCTAGTTTAAGAGATAATGCAAAGGAAAACTGCTAAGAAAAAATGCTTGGTATAGATATCGAGAGAGTTTCATTTCGCACAGTCGTTATGTGCTGTAAGCTTAGTGCGTAATTTTAAACTACGTCTATGTACCGAAGCTTTCTTAGAATACAAATTTGTAATAGAAAAGCAATTGGCAAAACAATGCACGCGCTATTATATTTTCTATTAAAGTAATGAAATAAAAATTAAATGAAACTCTTAATCGGTTTATTGAACTCAGTCTGGTAGCATAGCTACAAGGTGTCGCAAAAGTTGAAATCCGTTGTCGCCTAGCTATAATTTTTTTTTTTTTTTAGTGGATAATGTGTTTTTCTCATTTCTAAGTATTCGTTTCCTTTAAAACTGAGTATACAGCAGACACTCCGGAAATGAACACAAAATTGTCCTCTATAAAAATTTCTTAAATCAGTCTGAAGCTCTCAAGAACAAAATGTTCGTATATTTATTTCGTCAAAAAATTTTATAGCAACGGCAAAGTATTTTTCTTGAGATTTTTCTTGAGAGCTGTATTTTAAGCTTAAGCCGATGAAACGATTCGCCGCACAGTGATCTGCACTCCTAGTCTATTTAGATGGTAGTAATTTAAGCTCTTTTATTATATTTCCCATTTATGTACATATATCAAATTTACAAACAGAAGTGAGTTTGGCCCTGAAAAAAATATCAAAAGTGAGTTGAGTTTTGAAATTTTTTTTTTTAACTAGAAATGCAAACCTTAAAACCATTTCTTAGTATTTCAAATTTGAGCGAATTTTTTTTGTGAATTTCCATGATATTCCTAGCATGATTTCTAAACAATAAAATGTTATTTTAAAAAATTTTTACTTACGACTTTTTTTTAAAGTGTAACAATTTTACACTTTTCCAAAAGCAATTTTTAAGTGACACTTTCTTGTAGAACAAGTATTTTTCGAGGTGAGGACTCCTATTAAAAAGCATTTCTTATTAATACAAAATTTTCAGTTTCAATATCGGAAAATAAAAAAAATTTCAAACTATTTTAAAACAGTTATTTAACACCCCAAGTACCTCAAAACTACAAAGTTTAAGAAAAATCGCAAATTATTGCAAAAAAAAATTTTATGAGAGATTTATAACTAAGAATTAAACTTTCAATGACCATTTACATTTTTGCTACTTTTTCTTACTTTCGATTAATATTAATATATTTAGCGTATCATAAGTGTTACTTTCCAGCGCATTTTGGAAGCTTTAAAATTGCTTCTGAAAAATTACTTTCAAAGTTCGCCAAAATCAATTGACGTTTCCAAGTATAAAATTAAGATTCGAGATTCGTTATAATCTATTATCTGATTTCTTAATTTTTTTCGTCATCTACCATTTTGAAATCTAACAATAGATTCGTAATAAGCGACACTGAAAGCTTTTGTATAACAAATTTTTTTTTTTTTTTGAAACATTGATTTTTTATTTTGTGTTTTATTTTTTCGCACTTTTGACGAAAATTCTGTTTCTCTCAAATCAATGATGAGCAACATATTCGGGTGATGACTTTTGCACCACTTTGTAGTTTGACAGAACGAAGCAATTTTTTAGTTTGCCATATTTTTCGATTTCTATACAATTGTAATGCAAATATTACTTTCAATAAGCTATGCACATTCATTTTACTGATGAACCAAAATTGAGCTATACACATTGTGTATAACAACAAGTGAGATATCTTATTTGTCAGTTGCTTTTGACAGGATACCTAAGATGGCGTTTGACAGGATACCTAAGCTGGCCGCCAATATGTCGACAATTACGAATGGCCCGAAGTAGGAAAAAGCTGATCTGAAAATATTTTGGGGGGGCTTTCAATTTTTTAGGATATTTTACATATTTTGAGATATTCGATTAATATCCATTATAAACATAGAAATAATAATATTGGGTAAAATGTTGAATGCATTTTTATAAAGCCATCGATAGCACAATAGATCTTTTTTTTTAGGCCGCAGCGCTACTATGCCCTGATAATAATAATAATAATAATAGGCTATGATATAATTTGAATCAGTGGAATCATAAAACGTCAGGGGTTTAAAGTGCTTCATCGATTCTCCTCTTTTTCTTTGCCAAAATATCTAGGTCACTAGTAACCTCAATATCTCGAGATACGTCTTCAATCTCCGTAAAATAGAAAAAGACCGTTCACTCGGAGCCACCGTGACTGGCAACGTAACACTAATTTGAAAAATTCGGTAAATGTGTTTGTAAAATTGCATATTACGAAGGCGGTTTGATAAGTCATAAACTTTTAGAATAAAATATACTTTTCGGCAAAAAAAGCATTCTTTGTATTCCAGTTACTCGGTAATAATTTTTAATTTTTTTGTCTAGAGTGAGTTTTTGTGTGTGCTACGAATTTGAAAACACGGTTGAAATTTTCTGAGACTACCGATTTTTTGGGGGGAATCCAGACACCTAGAACCCCTCCCCTGTATCCGTCCCTGCATTCGGGTAAAATATACGAGGAACGCCAGGGTTGCGAATTTACTTTGCAAAAACAGGTGATCTCAGCTGTTCCAAATTTTGACGTTTATCGAAAAGATATCTCACTTGTTATTATACACAATGGCTATACATACGCCTTAAACAATGCTACAGATATTTTATTGTATTTATTTTGAAAAATGTTTCGCAAACAGTTTTGCGGAATGTTGCCAAAGTGAAGGGTCTATAGCCAGCTCCTGTATCGAAAGATAATAACATAAATTCGAAATAAAAAAGAAAAGTTTTCAAAAGGCGTTGGTAAAGGGTTTTTCAATACGGACGCTACAAAAGTAGACCGATAGGGACAGCAAACGACGCCATATTTTTTCCCGCTCTCTTGACATTTCACTTCAGTAAGGTTTGCCATTTCATTATGGAAAGAATACGATCCAACGAGTCGAAATTATTAAAATTTACTACCGAAATTCGGAGTCAGTGGCCTTTAAGAGCGCTATGTGAAATTTATGGTTAGGCTCACTTCTGGCTGAATGGCTTTGTCTATAAGCAAAATATGCGTTATTGGTCACACAGCAACCCACACGTACTCAATGAGTTACCATGATAACCGAATATTTTTTGCCCGAATTGATTGATATGGACTTGGACAATATGTGGTTTCAGCAGGACGGCGCCACAAGCCACACAGCGAATGCCACAATTGATTTATTGAAAACCAAGTTTGGTCAACGTGTTATCTCACGAAATGGCCCAGTCAATTGGCCGCCTCGGTCGAGCGACTTAATGCCGTTAGACCATTTCCTGTGGGGCTACGTCAATTCTATGGTCTATGCCAACGACGATTAATGAACTTCGTACGAATATCGAACGTGAAATTACAGCAGTATCGGCCGATTTATGCTTGAAAACTGTCGAAAATTGGGTTTAGCGTCTGGACTTCTGCAAGCGTGCCCGTGGTGGCCATGCAAAAGAAATCGAATTCCATACATAATGTCATCGAATATACTTTCGCAGGAATAAAGAATTTCATTGATATCCAAAACCGTTTTTGTTTTATTTAAAAAAACGTTTGTAGCGTCCCTATTGAAAAAACCCTTTACTTTACTAATTAACTACTTTGTATTATACTTCGATAAAAAAAAAACGATTATCGAACTGCTTATGGATAAATAGTTATTTTCCCGAACCAATTGGCGTAACAAAGCACGACTTTTGATAATGAATGTAATTCTACAACTTCAACATATGTACTATACATACAAACACATACACATATACATATGTACTTCAACATTCATGTATTGATGTGAAATGGTTTTTAAACAGTAAAAAATAAAAACGTATAAATAAATAAAGAACACAAAGTGGAGAACATAATTATAACTATGAAAAGGGGAACAAAAATGAATGAAATATAAATTAAGTAACTGCTAAGCGTAATGAGATTAAAATTATAAAGATATATATTATAAAGATATATATTATAAAGATATATATTATTTAGTATATACAAATATATTAATGAAAACAGAAAATGAAGTGAAGTAAATAAAAGTAAACTAAAAAAAAAAATATTTGAAAAATGTGCGTTTTTCTGCATAACCAATAGCACACCACGTATGTACATATGTAAGTTTGTAAGTGTTTTAAGTTCAATGACAATGAAGGTGAATCAAAACTGATCACTACTGGTAAGTAGAAAATTTACAACTTTGAAATGCTCTTCTTTAGTTTAAAAGATATTTTTAAGCTGGTGTTGTTATATTCGTAAACTAACTCAAAAAATTTGTGTTGTTTGATATTTTTATTTCGATTATTTTCTTGAAATACATCTTTTCTTTTAATTTATACCTAATTCTTAATTAGTTAATATTAAATGTCAGAGTTTCTATTGAGTCGCAGATGTTTAAAAAAAAACAGCTTATTAGTAATTTGATTAGCCGTTAGTCATTAACGTTTAGTATTAATTAACAGTGCTTTCGAAATAAAGCACTTTTAAATACAATGAGTATCACTTTATCTTCCTTCAATTGCTCTTTGCATTTCGTGCGGGTCCTGCACCGCTATTGAAAATTCCAATTTCAATATCCCATGGTGACTTTTTGCAAATGCACCGGGCAGCCATTCTAGTTTGAAACTGTTTTTATATTCCTATAATGCAAATAGAAAGTAGTTTAATTCGAACAGCCTTACATTTAAAAAAATACTTACACTTCTGCCACTTTCGAACCAAATTTTTGTTTTATACAGTGATAGTTTGGGATAAACGCGCTTGTGCTTGCCGTCAGCTGCTGGCAAAATGGGTTGTCTTACATACGGCACAAGCATACCTTCTGCATTGTATTCAAAAATACGTTCGGTTTCGAGTGCAATCTGATAGATAAAATTGAGTTTTTTTTTATTTTTTGAAGAAAATGCTAATAATTTTTTGTGTTTCACTCACATTTTTTGTTGTAAATATTCTTCGCACTGTGGTTGCATTTGAAAAATACCAAACATACTTAATAAGTCCCTTGTATTTTCCAGCTTTAACAACTGTAGTACTGGTGGGTATACGGAGTTTTGTGCCGGCGCTAAAACGTTTGCTAAAATGTGCGAATATTTCCTGTAAAACAGAATCAATGAAATTCTTTGGTTAATTTGAAAAAAAAAAACATGTAAAAAAATCAAACCTCATGTACATGAAATGTTTGTTCAACATTTCTTTCTTCTACAATGCTGATGCTTTCATTGATAACTTCAATAACATAATCCAACCAGGCTGAAAAAGCAAGCGATGGTTCCTCTATATCTGGCATTTCACTGTTATCATTCGTTTCCTGTTTTTCCGACTGATTTGTTCCATTTACAATTAGCGATCGCTTTGCCGGTAGCGGTGGAAATTTACGTGTATTTACTCCGGTTATCAGCTCCGTTACTTTAACAGGATATTTCTTAACCATGGCAATAGTTGGTAGTTCAATTGGTGGTGCTTCAACAACTTGATTTGTTTTTAGTAATGAGTTATTATTGTAGTAAGCTGCATGATGTGTTGCGTTTGGTGTTTTGAGAACGGGCGACATTTCATTACAGTCGTGTTCCGATATCCTGCTGTTCAATACTGGAGCTTCCAGTATGCTTATGCCATTACCCAGCCAAGTTTGCTCCTGTTGCAGGGTGATGTCGTCAGTTGTAGATAGGTCTATTTGATCGGTTAGTTCAAATTGATCCATTAGCTCGATTTTACAATCGCTCAGTTCTAAGTGTGCTGTGGCTACACTGTTTACCTGATTCGATGACACAGTTTTGACATCATTTAGAGAGGGCTCATTTTGTAGTTGTATGTCTTTTACGTCTTCTGCCGTCACAGCGAAACTTAAACCTAAGTTGGGATCACCAGTATGCAACAAATCGTTGGGGTTTGTTGTTAAACTTGTTGATATGCAACTATCCGTTATATTTTGATTTTGGAAATGGTTCGTGGAGTTGGGCGGATAATTAAGGATAATATCTTCGAAGTCGGGAATATTCTAAACACGTGCGGAATTATGATTTGCATTATTATGAGATGGAATTAAAAAATTGTATTACTTACCTCATCAGACAAAAAATCGTTATTGTAAATAAATATATCATCTCCTTGGCGACTCTCACTGACCTCCATGTCGAAATTACCACCAATGTCTATGCTTAAACCAAATAGGGCATCCTCTTGCGTAGAATCTACTATTGGTGTTTCAATACTCGTAGGCATCCAGTAGGATTTCAAAGCGCTTGCAAAATTCCCATATGCCGCTTTGCCTTTACGGTTGCTCAGCACAGCTGCTAACACCAGCAATATGTGATCACAAACTTCCTCTTGCATCACCACTGAATTGTCTGGCTCAACTATAATCTTTAGTTTTTTGCAGGAGCAAGAATAATAGCATTTGCGTGTAGATATACCATTGCTAATGGCTGTGACGTGTAGTCGGCCAGCGGGAAAAACTTTCGACTCATCACACTTCACCACAAACAATGAACTAGAGATGCGCTGCACTGCAGGCACTTTCTTTTCTTCTTGTTCGTAAATACTCCATAACCGTTCTTTGTGTTCTTCGTCTAAGCCATTCAAGTTCCATAAGACATCGCGCGAGATATTGTATACTTCTGCTTCCAATACATTTGGCGCATTACAGGCTAAAATATGTTTGCAAAACGCCGAATCGTTTGTACCACATGAGGTGCAGCTGTAGCATTGAAAAGGTTTGGATTCACGTCCACTTGTGGCGTTGAATAGTACAAATATTCGTGGTTGCGCGTTTTGCTCTTTACGTCGCAAGGAGTAGAGTATCTTGTTTTTTTCCAAACTCTCTAAGCGTATTGGGTCTAATGGTATACGCGAGCGCAAAGCATCCTTCCTCAATTTACAGTCTTGATTACGACAGATAGAACTACGTACACCGTTTAATTGACCACATCCCGTGCATCGCTTTGAGCCCCTTAACGAACCTCGCGCTATCGGAGCCGGCAAAATTTCAAAACTTCTTGGTATATTTACCAAATCAGCACGCACTTGGTTTATCATTCCAGGGCTACAGTAAAAAGTTTATTAACTATGACACGAAGTTTACGATGCACAAATTCTTTCATCTGATTTATAATAACCAGCGCTATTCCTTCATTGGTTTGATATAATCATAATTCTTTAAAACAAAACAACCAATATGCATTAAATTTCTAATCTAAGGCAAATTTCGCACCACTACACAGTTTCTCACCAGACAACCAACATATTCGATGTGTGGGAGTTTCACTTTCCACCCAAAATAGAGTATCTCACCACACAACATTGAGGATGTTACCACAAAAAATAGAATTGCACCAAGTTGCAGCACACAATGGTGGCGAAGAAAAAACTCAGTGGGTTTAGCCTACAAAACAAGACTAACCGAAACGGCAAATCCCTCAGTTGTTTCGGGTATTTACGCTATGGTATTACTATTAGTACACAATGTGTAAGCGGGATGTACATATTGTGGCGATATTCCAAAACACGAATGACATACGAAAGAGAAACCGAGAAAGAGATAGAGACGTCGAGAAAAAGCAAATAGAACAATCGCAATCGAGAACTTTCGATAACGATCGATAATGTTCTAGAGCTGCCACAGTGTACGCAGCTCGGAGTATAAAAAGGCGTTGCCACGCCGTTAGGGAATTCAGTTTGTAATTAAACCTTGAAGAGTAAAGTTGTAAAGTTGTAAGCTAAGTGTTTTAAAGTTGCGAGTGCGCAAGTACAAGTATCCGTGAATTAAATAGCGTTCTTAAGTGTTGTCAATTATTTGTAAACAAATAAAGTTAGCATTAAGGAAATCCGAGCGTGTTTTATTTAACAATCCAGTGGTCGAACCTGAAGGATTTAGGAAATCATCGGCGTTTCAGGGTAAAAACGTAACAATTGGTGTCAGAAGTGGGATTGTTAAATAAATCCTAAAGGATAATAGCGGAGAAAATGACAAAGATTCAGGATCTGAAGATTGAAGAGCTCAAGCAGGAGCTGGAAAAACGTAATTTAGCAACTTCTGGGAGAAAAGCTGAATTGGTATCACGCTTGTGGGAAGCTATGGAGCAGGAAGGAGTTGAAGTTGGCAACCACGAATTTAAAGGTAAACCTGAGGATACGGAAGACGAACGCAGGATGGTTGAAGAAAAGGACAATGCTGCTAATGGATCAACAGCTTTAAACATGAACATGTTATTAGCTAGCATTTCACAGATATCATCGCAGATATCCGCACAATCATTGCAACAGTCTGCGGAAATTTCAGCTCTACGGGAGCATTTAAGCAACAATAATGCAGTATTACAGGAGAAGCAGGATCAACTCGAGGAGCGGCAGGATACATTTGAGGCCAAGTTAGATGAGATTGAGGGTCGTCTTCGTAATATGCAGCTGAGTCGTACAGCTATTTCAGTGAACGGTCCTAAGGTAAAAACTCCATCTTTTGATGGCACAATTCCTTTCCAGGTTTTCAAGCTCCAATTTGAAAAAACGGCTTCAGCAAACAATTGGAGCATGGAAGACAAGACTGCCGCACTATTCGTAGCACTAAAAGGACCGGCAGCTGAGATCCTACAAACTGTTCCCGAGCGTGAAAGGGATAACTACGATGTGTTAATGGGTGCCGTAGAAAGACGTTACGGTAGCAAGCATAGGAGACAAATTTACCAGATGGAGCTGGAGAATCGCTTGCAGAAAACAAACGAGACTTTGCAAGAATTTGCTTCCGAAATTGAGAGGTTGGCTCATTTGGCTTTTGGAGATACATCTGGAGAATACCTTGAAAGAGTAAAAATGCAGAAGTTTGTCAATGGAATACGAGACACATATACCAAGAGAGCAACATATGCGAATCCGAGAACAACGTTTGCTGAAACTGTCTCATATGCCCAAACCCAGGAAACAGCAGCGCTCTTAAGTGGTCCAGCATATAAAGCACACCGAGTAGAAGTAGAATCACCGGATGTTATGAATGAAATGCTTAAAACACTTAAGGCGATCGCAGGTAAAATTAGTCCTGATTCAACAGGAAAAGAGATTGGCACTGGAAAATGCTTCACATGCGGAGAAGCTGGCCATTTTGCACGCGAGTGTAAGACGGCTTATGACAGACGTAAGAATTCAGCAGGCTGTATGCGCAGAGCAGACGAACAGATTCCTAACCAGTCGTTAAACTAAAACGAGCCAGCCAGAGAGGGCGTAGGCTGGCTCCTGCAATTGAATGCCCTAGAATCGATACGCCTCGAATTGGCAGGACAGCAAACAACATCACTGTTTGCGGGTATGTGGACGGACATAAGCGAGTACTAAGTGTGGATACGGGAGCATCACATTCCATCATTCGGTCAGATCTGGTCACAAAGGAGGTTAGATCCTTATCTGGAGCAAAGTTGAGGACAGTGACTGGTGAGGACACGCGAGTTATAGGAGAAGTACTCTGCAAAGTTGCGATTGGGAATGTGGTAGTAGTACACAAGTTTATAGTAGCGGAGATTTTCGACGAAGTCATATTGGGTATGGACTTCCTAATGAGTCAGGGAATGAATATCGACTTGGGTAAACGGATGATGACGAATAACAACGTAAAGGTACCACTTCGCTTTGGGCATGACAGCCTATTCAGCAGCAAACAAGTGGTCTTGGAAAGTAGTTCTGAGCGGGCTTTTGGCTATCGCAGATCGGAAGCGAACCCTGCGGATAAGTGGGAAGTTAACCAGTTGAAGAAGTGCCAGCAGAAAGATCGGCATTTGAGAGTTATAATGCATGGGTTGTACATGGGTACACGGCCAACCAAAGAACAAATGGCAGCGGAAAGTTCAATCGCAAAGGCGTATTGGGCGCAATGGAACAGATTAAGGTTAATATCTGGATGTTTGTATAGGACTTGGGAGAGCGGGGATGGCCAATTTTCTCGAAATCTCATAGTTGTCCCAAGGGTAAGAATTCCCGATGTTCTCAAAGAATTCCACAATGGACCGAGTAGAGGACACTTGGGAATCACGAAGACCATGGAGAGAATCAAACAGAAGTTCTATTGGGTTAGATGTCGACGATCGGTAGCAGAGTGGATCGGCAAATGCACGGGGTGTGATGCATCTAAGGCACCGAAATCACGAAGTCATGGTCAGACAAAGTTTAAGCGTATTACGACGAATGTGTCCAAACCATTTCCTACGAGTAAATTAGGGAGTAGGTCAGCAGTACACGAAACAACGGATAAAAGTCCAGCAAAGGTAATTTTTGACAGTGAACTTCGGTTACCAAGCTATCCAAAGTTTGATGATGCGCGCAAGAATTGTAAGGAAACGTCCAACACCCTGGAGGAGGAGTTGCGAGAAGTGCATGATCTTGTTAGGCAGCGTACACAAATTATGAGTGAGAAGATGAAGGCCAGGTATGACAAGGCGATGAATTCTAAAGAATTCCACGAAGGAGATTTGGTGCTGTTGTATAATCCACAACGAAAGAAAGGTTTGTCCCCAAAATTGCAGTGCAACTGGGAAGGTCCGTACAAGGTCATAAAACGGCTAAATGACGTGGTTTATCGAATCCAGACAGTTGGGAGACCTAGGAACAAAATGAAGGTATGTAGTTCATTTGGAAAGGCTTGCGTCATTTGGAATAGTTAGTGTGTCTGATCGGGACGATCAGACTTAGGTGGAGGGCAGTGTGGCGATATTCCAAAACACGAATGACATACGAAAGAGAAACCGAGAAAGAGATAGAGACGTCGAGAAAAAGCAAATAGAACAATCGCAATCGAGAACTTTCGATAACGATCGATAATGTTCTAGAGCTGCCACAGTGTACGCAGCTCGGAGTATAAAAAGGCGTTGCCACGCCGTTAGGGAATTCAGTTTGTAATTAAACCTTGAAGAGTAAAGTTGTAAAGTTGTAAGCTAAGTGTTTTAAAGTTGCGAGTGCGCAAGTACAAGTATCCGTGAATTAAATAGCGTTCTTAAGTGTTGTCAATTATTTGTAAACAAATAAAGTTAGCATTAAGGAAATCCGAGCGTGTTTTATTTAACAATCCAGTGGTCGAACCTGAAGGATTTAGGAAATCATCGGCGTTTCAGGGTAAAAACGTAACAATATATATAATTGGCATACATGCTTAATTGCCTGAGTTAAAAAGAGATGTAATGTTAGAGTTTTGGGTGGAATTGTCAACTCGGTCTTAAGAATTTCATAAAAACTTTACCTGGAATATCTGGTAGAGCTCTCTGGTATATCGTACGTTATTTAACCGAGAGTGGTTTTGCTGGGCATATTTGTTATAAGCGCATGTGGTAAAGTTTTGCTATACTGGTGGTGCGAAAATGTAACTGTTGCTTTGCCGACGTCATTTTCATTTGTAGATATGTATGTGCATAAGGTTGTTATGTTTTAAATCGAAATATATTTTTGACAAATGATATTCACTGAGCATAATTTTTTATTAAGGACAACATTTGTATGTAGTACCCTCATTGTTTTCTATTAGCTTGACTCCGATAGTAGTAGTGGAAGCACCTGTGCATTGTTATGTTGACACCAAACAGAACATAATCAACCTTGACTTACATCACTTTCCAAAATACAAATGACATGTATTTATGTTTATACATACATATGGATATGAAAATGCATATATTAATGTCCGCCATTCCCGCCCAGATGCCTCCGATAGGCACGCCGACGCCATAAATCCTAAACTATATTATTCATAAATTGAAGTTGAAAAGATAACCGAGTATTTGAATTCTCTATTTCAGTTTAGCGAAAGTCGATTTCTTTATACAAGTTAGCGATACAGTTATCGATTTCGCTATTCACTTAAAAATTATAACGATATTCGCTACCATTATCATAATCACACAATCGTTGGTATCATTGAAAAAATAGTTAGGCTAACCAGAGAAAGTGTCAAATATAAGTTCTCTGCGTCTAACAAAACCAGAGAACGTACATGAATGTAATGTACGTTCTCTGGTTTAACTGATATGGCAGCACTCGTTAAATTGCGTGACCAAAATAGAAAAAAGCAGAATAAGGAAACCATAATAAAAGTTACAATCATTTATTTTTAAATTAAATAAATATAGTACAACTGGAATTTACTCACCTGGCCTTAAACGCTGTCTGTCCATTGCGTACAAAACTACATAAAAATAAAATATGTACCTTTTCCTAACTGTTGCGACGCTGTGTCTGCTGTTGACTATGATCGGTGACCTAGTCAAATTGGTGAGTTGCTAAATGCTGGATGCTGGTGCTGCGGTTGACACGTGAAACCGAATTAATTAACTTTATTACACAGCTGCAGTTGTCCAAAATATTTCGATGTGTTTCCGGTTCTGGCTCCAAAGATGAGCTGCAACAGCAACTTAAAGAAGCCCGTGAAAAACTAGAACGTGTGCGCCAGTCCTCTGCTGCCACAAGCCACTACACCTACACGGTTAAGCTAATGCGTGCTGAAAACGAACTAAAGGCTATACAATCAAAAATTCACAGTAACGGAAATATGCAACGTCTTAAAGGTGCCTCTGTCGAACTTATCGTTAGCTACCTTCTTAAAGGAATCATTTCATTGGCGCTATTTATTATAACTATACGTAACCGATATACGCCTGTAATTATCTTTAACGAAAGCGTAAGTTTTGAACCGATTGGTGCTCTCTTGAGCTTTCCGACCGGTGAGCATAATGCAATATCTGTACCGTTCTGGGCTATGTCGTGCAACAGTGCATTCCGGTTAATATTAAATGCCCTAAAACGAAAGTGATTTAACTTGATTTGAAAATGACAAGAATGCGACCGCAGTAAATAAACGACGATCACATGCTTGCCATATTACGACTGTAACAGTTGAGTTAGCTTTAATGGGGTGCAAAACAAAAACCGTAGTACCGTAAGAATTCACAGCTCCTCTCGAAACCAAGTGCTCTGAACTGCCATACAATTAATGCATTTCATTACATTATCTCTTATTTAAATTGTATATAAGTTTATTTATTGTGAAATAGTTTGCAGCGTATTGGATTAGGTACTTACATATGTATATGGTTTCTAATAAAAAAAAAAACGGTTAATAGTTTTCTTAATAAACAATTGGAGGTTTAAATTAGTCACTTTTTTATTAATAGAAGTAAATTTTTCAACTGACACACATACATGTTAGCATGTCATTCTGTACTTACCTGAGCCTTATTTTGCGGTTTTCATTAAATTTTAAGCTTAGGCTTAATATACCCTTTGCTTACATCCCACCAACTGTTCTTTCTAACGGAAAATTATGTCACTTTGTGTTTGTTTAAGATTTTCATTTATTGGTATTTGTTTAGCCAAATTTTATTTAATCACGTTTTTTTGTGTGCAAAATACTGTTTTGTTGAAATCAGTGTGCAACTCAGCCAAAATGGTGCATAAGTTACGAAACCGTGATGTTTGCAATACTTCACCTCGCCCCAATCAAAATCAGAGTGTCTTATTTGGAACCAAGCAAAGGAATGTTATACATTCTACACCAAACCACGACAGGCGAAGACAGCCAGACAATCTTGGCAGAGTAAATTATGAATGTTATCTCGGCAATTAAACACTGTAATACATTACAAATAAAATTACGCTTTAGCTCAACCAGAGACAGGTTTCTAAGTTGGATAATATAAGCAGTGTGGAAAGGTTTCATCCCTATACATTTAATCAGACGCAGGAAGAAAATACTAATCAACGCTCAACCATTTTTGCTGATTTGAATATCTCGAAACATGAATTGAAGTGGCATCAATTGGTTGACGAGTACATATTTTCACATACCTTTAAAAAACGGAAAGGTGTATCTTTGTATGCGCTTAAGAAGTCACTTAAGGAAGACCATTCGAGCAATCACAATAGGTGTAAGTTCGGCGCTTAAATATAAGCTTAACACGTGTACAATTTTAAATACATATGTTTATTTCAAGTTTCCAAAGCTGTATCGCGATATATTTCATTTTGCATTGGCACTGGGAAATTACAGCAAATTACAGGTCATGGAGCGTCTGGTACGTTTCGATTTAATCGAACAATTCATAAAAAATACGTGCGCCAATTTGGAAAACTACGTAAAGGTTTGTCACTCAAACGTAATATATTAATTGTATACTATATTTAAGAAATATCTTCAGTTTCATCGCAGTCCCATATTATACAGAGACGATCCAACAAACTACCGCTACACAATACAATAGCATAAACCAGTCTTAAACTAATAAAACTGATAAATGTGTGAAAAATTTAGAAACATCTAATAACCACTTTGTTCCGTCAAAGTAGTTAATTAAGCTGTTCAAAAATCAATCATGGGTTGACGGAACATTTACTAAGTCAGAAATCAAATTTGAGTTTACATGAAAATATATTTATTTCTTAATCAGCCGAAAACTTTACAAATAAATTAAGTTTATTGATTTATAGTCAACCGTAAGAATAACACGTTAATTTAAAAATCCTTTTCTAACTGCGGGCTGCATAAATCTGTTCATTAGCCAGACAATCAAACTCTACTTGTGCTTCTATCCAACTAGCTACACGTAGTAGCATATCCTCTTTTAGAGACTGGCTCATCAACTGTAAGCTGATTGGTAGTCCGCTTTTTGAAAGACGTATGGGAATGGAAATGGCTGGTATGCCTGCCATATTAGCAGGCTGGGTACAAAAATCTTGCATTGCGCACTGATCACGATTGCTAAGTGATATGAAATCGCTATACAATGGTGCCTCAGTTAATGTAGTAGGAGTGAGCAACACATCCACTGCGTTTTCGGCTTCATTGGGTGATTCAAATACATGTCTAAAGTCATTTGAAATAAGTCTTCGGACACGTAGTGCTTTTTCGAAATACTTTTGATAATTTTTTTTTAGTAGAAAATAGTTTCCTGTTAGTATTCGGGTTTTCACTACAGAGTTAAAACCTTCGGCTCGTGTCATTGCATATAACTCTTCCGTGCTGCTATCATTGTCGGCTCGGTGTCCATATTCGATGCCATCATATCGCGCCATATTACTTGCTACTTCACATTGATTTAATATAGAGTACACGAAAATGCTTGTCGCCGTGTTTGGTAAAGACACTTGCTTCACATGCGCTCCACCATCTTCTAATAAGTCAGCAACTTTCATCCATGTTTCTAGGACTTCATTGGAAATTCCTTCACAATGGTATTCTTTGGGTATACCAATTCGCACATTTTGAAGTCTGATATCGTCAACACATGGTATCTGTATTTTTTTAAATGGTTTTCGTAATGTTGTTGAGTCCTTAATATCGGGACCAGCAATTGCATTAAGAATGTCAACACAATCTCTAACGCTCCTAGCAAAAATTCCAGGTACGTCCATGGAGTTCACTAAAGGTATGAGACCGTGGCGTGATACAAGACCATAGGTGGGCTTTAAGCCAACAACTCCGCAATATGCCGCAGGATTGCGCGTAGATCCACCAGTGTCCGAACCAATGGCGCTTAAAATAAAATGCATATAAAAATTAAGTGCAATAAAAACTAGGCATAATCACAAAATAACTTTATTTAGAAATGAGAAACTTGTAAGTTTCTTCACGAACCATAACCGTTAAAATAAAACTTAAATGTTTCTTTAGCAGTTGGCAGCATGGTTTTTAAGTCGTTGGCAACGTTGACATTTCGCTGCTGCGTCTGTCACATATTTTGAGTGCAAAAAGCTAAACAGACCATTTACCGTCGAAAATTTTGTGGTGATTTTTCACGTAATTTTTCATTTTAGGAAAATGTCGGCACTTTTTCGATTAGCGAATCGCAATATGCTACAGCGTAGCATGACGCTGCAGCTTTCGCGTTCCATAAAAACCTCACAAAAGAAGGATGACACTGCCGCCGTCATTGCACCGACTACCAAGGAAGAATTTGCTAATCCCAGTCCAAAGAACTGGGTGAGCTATGGATTCGACTACAAAGATGAGGTAAACGATCGGAATACCACAAAGATGAGCTTTTTCGCCGCTGTGACACTTTGTTTGGTTTGCGGCACACTTATGTGGTCATATTCGCCTGATCCACTGCTGCGTGATTGGTCACAGCGTGAAGCTTATCTTGAATTGCGTCGCCGCGAGCAGGCTGGTGTCGATCCTGTAAATCCGAACTACGTGGATCCTGCCTCATTTAACCTACCATCCGATGAAGATCTCGAGGGTGTGGAAATTATTATTTAAATTTATGTAATTAAAAATTGTAGCTAAACTATTTTTTTTTTGTTTAAGCGATATGCCACTTTTGTGCTATGTTATGTAATAGAGTGAGATTGCTGCTAATGCACTGTCTTAGAATTAAACTAAAACTGCACTTTCGAAAAAAGGCTTTTTTGAAATTTTAGAACAAGGAATTTTGCCACACACGAAAGTGGGGCTGAAAATAAGTAATGGAGTCTAAATAATGCTGAGTGCTATTTCAGGTTATGTTTACAAAAACAAATGAGGGCCAAGGAATGAAAAATACGAGAGAACAGTGTTGCATACCCTTTGAATTTAGGCTAAAACGATTACGAGGATTACATACTTATACATATATACATACATATAAAGTTCTTTTTTTTGGAACCTTTAAAATTCGAAAAATCAGAACTTTACTAGAGCTCACATTTGAAATTATGGACATTACTTACGCATAACAAATACCCGCAGCTACTGCAATCGCTGAGCCACCAGAGCTTCCACCGGCAATATGCCATTTCTCATTGCTTAAATCCTGGCTCCACACATTTTTTGTTGGCCCGTATATGGAATCCACTGTGCCAGACCCCATGGCAAATTGATCCATATTTGTTTTGCCTATTAGCACCGCTCCCGCAGCCATCAGTCGTTCACAAACAGTTGCATTAAAAGGTGGACTATATTCCGCTAGCATTCTAGATTTGAGAAGAAATAGTCTGCAATTATAATTATCATTTATAAAACATAAACTTACTTAGATGCACAAGTCGTGTGCAGATCTTTCGTGCAAAAGTTATCTTTAATGGCAATAGGAACTCCATCAATAATCCCTAGCTGCTCTTTGTTTTCGTAGCGATATCTGGACTCCTTAGCTTGATGCAAGGCTTTCTCAGGTGATAATCGTATAAAGGCATTTAAATGTTTTAATTTCACAGCATCATCCAGCGAGTGGTCCACGACCAAACGTGGCGAAATACTGCCATCCGCATAGCAGGTCGACAGCTACCAAGTTAATACGTACTAATATGAATGAAACACCGACACATTTTAATTCAAACTCACTTGTTTTATGCTCAATTGAAGATGGCGCTTCATAACTCTTCAATATATCTACCTTCCCCAACAAACAATGGATGAAATGTTATCCAAGCAGCACAAATAAAAACATGGCCGTAAAGCTTAGCATAAACAGCTGATTAACTTTTTTGCTTGTTTTTTTTTTTGTTCTTATCCCAATTCCTGTTTTCGTATCTTTCCCCTTTAAATAATTTCGCATTTGACAGTCGAATTCTGCAATATGTAATTTTGTCCTTGGATTGAATATTAAGTACATCTAGATATACATACAATTAACATATAAAAAAGAAAAGTTTCATTGGTTGATAAATGAATCGGGAACTAGTGGAAAATATCTTGACCGTGCTTAAAACTTCTACGGACAAGAGTGTTGTGATCAAGGGCCTTGTGAAGCTGCGCACGGATGTAGTGAAAGACCATGATGGTATTATACTTTTCCGGTTAGCTGGCGGGGTGGCCCCCATGGTACGCTTCCTTAATAAGCCACATGAGAAAATTTTGGAGGTAGCCTTGAGTATACTTGGTAACTGTTGTACAGATGAAGACAGCTGCAAAGAGGTAAACATTCTAAGTCATTTCGCCAAATTTTTTAAACTCTGCTAACTTCTCTTTATTTCAAACTATAGGCACTGCAGTATAAGGTGGCTTTTCCGCTCACTACCATTTTGAAATCCATTCCTAATCCAATTATACAGTGTCGCGCTTGTCGATTGCTAGGAAATCTTGCTAAAGGCTTCGCCAGCCAATTACTCGCCGCACACTGCCCTGCCATTGCCCAAGCCGTTTGTCAAATCATTACTGAGACGAGCGATGTAAACACGCGTCTTATGGCCTTTCGGGCCTGTAGATTCTTGCTGCCAAGTCAACAATTTGCGCAACACTTTCTCGCTGCGAATGGTTTCGTAATAATGATACGCATTTTAACTGCCGTAATGAAAACAGATGCACCTGCTACCCCACAAGAAGAACCAGTTAGGAGCGGAGAAGTTCGTGGGCCTGCAATCGGCCTTAAAAACAATCAGCATCGGGAAAAATACTTCGAAGAGGTGGCGCGAAATCTGGAAGGTGTACGGAGTGACATATTCGATCATGAAATGTTAAAAAATCAACCTCGCGCATTGGGCGACTACGCTATGCCGGTTGAGCGTGCTGCCTTGGATCTGGCAGGCGAAATATTTAAATGTTTGTTAGTGTTGGCTGAACTGCCGATTGGGCCGTCTGTTTGGAAGGCAAGTTTCCAATATTAATTGAAAACAACATTAATCACATATGTATGTATGTATGCCACTAATCTGGGTATTCATATCTTTCGTAGGTGCTAAGTAACAGTGGTTGCACTTTTGCACCAATCACATTTTTCATTACCGAAGAAAACACACAACGCGGAGTTGCTTTGAAAATCATTTCCAACTTTTCTAAACAACTGGATGCATTTCATATGCTTAGCTCTGCGGATGCAGTGGTGGCCGCCTGTGAACTACTCGTTGCAGAAAATATGACAAGACCTTTAACAGAAAGCGAAATACGTCATTGTATTCATATTATCTGCATGCTCTCTCCAGATGCCTGTAATCGTTCCAAGATACGACGCTCAGGCGCATTGCGAAAACTTATTTCAATGGTTCGTGATTCACAATCAAATACGGAAAAGTCTCAGGTAAATACCGTTTAATCACAAAAGAGAAAATCAAAATATACATATGTATGTACATCCTAATTGCAGATACTATATTTGTTGAACAATTTTCAATATGATAATATGAGCATGGATCTGATGCTTCGAGAGGGTCTGGTGCCAGTAATTATAGGTGAACTCAACACTTTCTTAACCAGTGAAGATGAATATCATAAGAAGAAACGTGAAGAAAAACAGCAAAGTTCAAAAAAGCGCAAGCTACCAAAGGATGTTTGTGTAGAATCCAAAAACAAGGTAAACATTACGGCAACGAGGTATGGACAGAACAAAAGTATATGTAACACCCTTTAATTACAGTTGATCAAAGTGCAAGATAAAGTATTTCTCATCGATTGCGAGTCTCCAAGCAGTTCGCCTCGTTCATATAATACACCATCGAGCCCTTGCAGCTCTCGCAGCATGTCGCCTGTTGGTAGCAATACATTTAAGTTAGAAGGTAAACATTTGGTAAAGAATTTAAGAATACGATCGATTCTCAACCCAATTCGCTTCTTTTAGAAGATGGCTCAGACGATGAAACGTATTCGCCCGTTTGCAGCGATGAAGAGGATGATGAGGAGGCGCCTGTTGAGGCAATTAGCGAAGCAATATCAGCTAATGTTGCTAGTGTCGATGATCCTAATTTACCACTTAATCATGCTGTCAACAACATAAGTGCTGCCGATAATTCGGAGATAATGAGACTGCTAGACATTGCCTGCCAAACAAATGAGACAATCGAAGATAATGTGCTCGACAAGGAAGAAGACGAGGAGCAGAGTCAAGATGTACCGTACCAAAAGTTACCACAACTAGGCAATATGCCTCGAAGTACTCTGGATCACTTGGAAAACCTCCTCTTCCGTGTCACGCTGCTCGTTAACAAACGCGGCGAGTTGGGCAAACCTGAAACTATGAATACGCTTATCAAGGCCATTAATGTGTTTGGTGCTAACAATAATTTTGCTAGCTCTCTCACAAATATATTGCAGTAAGTTGTGCACTCATGTGAAGTTGTATAGTTGTTAATCAAATTTTTCTAATTTAAAGGGAGAGTCAGTTCTTTGCCCAGGTTATTCGCAGTGGCATAGCGCATCAACTATATCAATTAACAAAAAGTGAAGAGGTATATTATATAATTTTGTTTTCACATTTTGTCCAGAAATTTTAATTAAGATGAGCGCACTTTTTTAGATAAACAAGGATGGTTTTGGCTTTTTAGTAACCCTCACCTGCGTCGGAGAGTCTAACTATGGTAAAGCGGAACTAGCACGCTTTCTTCGCAGTGACGATGAATACGCTCAAAAACGTGCCGCCATCACTGTCGCATATATAATTAAAAGTCAACGATTATTGTATCAGTTCCTAAACGATGGAAATGCACTTACTTTGCTATTACAAATTATTTTAAGTAGAAAGCAAGACGAATTTACAGCAGAAGCAGTGGACGCGTTGACTGCAATGTCGAAATATGCTCTTGGGATTTCAGTGCCTCGCATCAGTGAGATTATGCGCGCTGGTGAACGTTATGAGGAGTACGTGGATAACGCAGAAAGTACACTCCATGAAATTCGTGATATGCGCTTTCTAGTACATACAAAAAAAATTGCCAACAAGTCAAATATTACCGAGGATACAGTCATTACTGCACCTGACGACGTTGAGCAAATAGTCGAATTTAATAAGGATTTGCTGTGTAATACAAGTGAAGTATTCAACACAATGTTGAACAGCGATTTCAGAGAGCGAAACGAAGGCGAAATACATATTAGCACCTGTTCAGTAAGCGGTTTGAGATATTTTCTCAACTTGATTGTGAGACGATCGCAAAATCTTAAATACAATATACCAAGTGTGCGTAATTATCATGCTATACTTGAAGCTTTCGAAATGGCACGCGTTTACATAATTAGCGAGATGGAGGCATTCTTGCAACAAATGTTGATCGGGTTGCTGGATGACTCGAATTGTTTGGATGTACTCGAATGGTCACTTCGCAACTACCACACGGAATTAACCGAAACTGTTATCAACTACTATTTGTGCTCAACTTTAACGACAGAGGCCAAATCGAAGCTATTCCACACCGCTGACTATTCTGAATATTCCACAGAATGGTTCCAAATGATCATCGATGCGTTATTTACGCGCTGCCGAAATGGTTTTTAAATTTTAGTTACATTTTGGTATTTTACTTGTAATCCGTTATCAGATAGTCGCATGACATAGAAGGAGCTCGTAAATTAAGTAAATAACTATTTATATTGTATTCTTCGTGCATACACAATTTGCGTATTGTTTTAAATTTGCTAAATGTTTGTATGAATTCTTGTGTATTGATATAATGTCAATTTCATGAGCATTTTAAGTTGTCTACTTACGGTGCAACCTAATATATTAAAATTATTAAATAAATAGATTGAGTTGAACTTACACATTTGTAAAATGTATTGCTTAAAAGCAAACGCATGAAATTATTATATTAAATTTATTGTTAAAAAAGAAAAAAAGAATTTCCATTTCCGTGTGAATTATCATATTGTGCCGTTCTCAATTTGCCAAGTGAAGTGAACAAATCCGAGTGAAAGTGAAATGCCGAAAATTCCCGAATTTTAACTAAAGAGTGAGAGTGTGGTTTTAGTATTTTTAATTACATGCAAAAATGTTTCGTCTAAATTTTTTGTAAATTTACGTATGTATGTATGTATGTATGTACTGAATACCAGTTAAATCCTACTAGAACATCGACTCCAGCGCCACCTGGAGGATACATTTTTTTCATCTAGGTGAGTTGTGCTTAAAGTCTTTAACTTTAAAATCAATGCGAAACCTGATATGAACTAACAACTATGACAACTACAACATGGACACACTGCGAAAAATTATTTTTGAATCCATGAGAGCTTCTAATGGCCTAAAAGTTCTTTACAACGCCATAGAAGAGTTAAGTTCGTTTTGTTGGTGTTTTTGTTATTGCAGTATACAACCGGCTGAAGTGACAGTCCTTTGCCGGTTATTCCTTTTAATGTTAAGTTGTGTTACAGAAATTATAGTTATAATTAGTACTTTGGAATTTGTTTAACGTTCATACTTACAGTTAATATCTAAAACAGAATAAACATCGTCGATCTGTAAAGAAACTTCAGTATCAATCTGTGCTGGGAACTCCTAAGCTTTTCTTTATCTTCTCTTGTCCGACCGGGTGGAACGATTTTCCATCATCCTTAGTTTCGGCGTTGTGCCATTTTCAGTGTCAATTTTCCTTCTCTTCATTCTCTTTTGTTTAGACTACAAACTGCACTGTTACCATATCCACGATAAACTCAAGAAAATGTATTTAAATCAATGCTTGAGACACTGAATTGCTGTTGTTCCACGATAACTCAATGAACGCTATCCTATTGGCTTTTTCCCAAAATGTACCTAGAAAATGCTCTATGCTGTTAAAACAACTGTATTTTAGCTTTAAAAAAAAGAGTACGCACTTGTTTTTCTTGTTTTATTAATGTACTTTATTTCAAATATACTTTAAATTTAGCTTACATACTTGTGTTCGATAAAAAACGGAAATACATACATAGAAAGAAAAATATAACCTCAATTGCGTATTGCTTTAACCAAGTTAATATACATTGTACTCAGTAAAAACATCAATGTAAACCGAAAAAGGGACTCAACAAGTGTTGTAAACTTACTTTCGCCTAAACAGCAACAGTTTCTGTAATTTACAGTTAATGAAATGGAATACATCGCATGCGTATTTCATTCTGTAGTACAAATACACGCTATACGCCTTTTTACTCAAGCAGTACTAGTATGCATCGGTATTTGTGGTGCATACAACTTTCTTTTTTTTACTAAATATATTTTTAATTAAAAAATGTTTAATAAGTTGCAATTTACAATGGAACAAATTTTATTTTGTTTCAATTAAAGAGCAAACAAGTGACAAATCCAAAAAAGTGTATTTCTGTATTTAAGTTTTGTTTGGCGAGAATTTTATGTTGCTTTGATCGGCTTAAAAAACTGCTTTATTTTTAATTTTTTTTTTTTAATTTTTGATTGAATGTATTTCGCCGGGTAAATTATTTTACTTAATGGTTAACTTTTTGCATTATGAATTATTATTGTTTATTATATGTATATGTATTGTTGTATGTATGTAGTATTATTTTAATATTTATATTTATGTGTATTTATATTACGTTTAGCTGCGAAACTACGCAAGTTTATTTTTTAGGTATTTTCGTTTTCTTTCTTTTCACTACTTATCCAATTGCATCTGTATTGCGTCTATTTGCTCTTGCCAGTTTTTCGCTATAGCCGCTATCTCGTTTTGAATTTATTTTATTTTAATTTTTTGCGGTCATTTCACATTTTCGTATCCTTGCCGCCCTGGCCTTTATAATTATTACCAATAATTACATTAGCACTGGCAGTTATCGGCATTACCATTGCGACTGTTACGATCGGTATTAAGGCGGATTTGATCAGGAAACTCGTTGTAAAGTTCAACCTTTGGTAGAAAAATGTCCCAATTCAGTTTAATAAAATCAACATAAAAGAAATTCAACATTTACTCACATCGGCTTCCTGTGCCAGCGCATTCTTGGCAATGGTCTGGAATGCCAATTCAACATTAGTGCCATCCTTTGCCGATGTTTCAAAGTATGGCAAATCATTTTTAGACTGACACCACTGTTGAGCACGTCGTGTCGAAACCTAATCGTGGAATAGCAATGTCACAATTTTTACAAATACTCTCATTTTGTATTTTATACTGCATATAAATGGATTATACCTGTCGATTGTCCATGTCAACCTTATTACCCAGCACTACGAATGGGAAGTGATCGGGGTCTCGGGGACTGGCCTGTATCAAAAATTCATCGCGCCACGAGTCGAGATTTTTAAATGAGTTCGGTGATGTAACATCATAGACGAGAACACAGCAATCAGCGCCCCGATAAAAAGCTACGCCCAGTGATTGGAAACGTTCTTGGCCAGCTGTATCCCAAATCTTCGAAATCAATGGAATGCATTGTAATATTTAAATTGCATCAAAATTATACATTTATTAAGTGCACCACTTACTTGCATTGTGACTACTCGGTCATCAGCAATGATTTCTTTTGTACAGAAATCAGCGCCGATCGTTGCCTTATATTGATTTGAAAAACGTTTGTTAATATATTGATTCATGAGTGAAGTCTTGCCGACGCTGCTATCACCCAAAATGATTACTTTCAGCAAAGACTTCTTGCGCGATGCCATTACTGTTTATTTCGTTGTGATTCCTATCGAACTTTGTTCTTCACTGATCTTTGTAAGTGGAGTTTCGGTGATAAGCCTGAAATAAATATAAAATTGCAAATGCTGAGTCAATAAAATATTTACATACATACCACCCCAATTCCCTACATTTCTAAGCTGTTGATAAAGAGAAATCAAAATTTAAGTGGTACAAATTTGCTTCAAAGCAAGTTATAGAATTGAATGTACATACGAGTATGTATGTATACACATGTGTGATCGCATATACATATGTACATATATATTTATATATTGTAAATGCATATTCACTTGCAGGGCAAACATCATTGGGCACATACATACATACATACATACATATGTAAGTAAAAATGAATAACATTGACGATCGATGAGTCAAATGGAAGGCAGTTATCAACGATACTAAACACTGCGAGGAACAATTAAATTATTTTGTAATTCGAGACTTTTTAAATTTATGTACATTGGTATGCACATTTGTGCATAAATATGTATGCATGTAAGTATACGGCGATAATTCACACTGATAAATTCGGAAATGGAAGAAATTAGGGAAAAGAAGATTAATTATTAAACATTTTGCAATCATAATGCTGCCATCTCTACAGCTTCATGTTAAGGTTTCCTGGGCTATTATTGCTCTGAAAAACTCTTACAATTTAACTTCTGTAACAAAAGTTAAAATTTTTTTTTTATAAAAATAAACTGTCTTCTTGTATAAACATATTGCTGTGTACATACAAATGTACATATGTATATAAAACCATGCCGTACAAAAGATAAGCTTTATCACAGTTATTGTGCAGAAATATGGAGTTTACTTCGATAATTATAGGCATTCAGGCTATACAACCATATCAAAATACTTATTTACCAGATAGGATATGCTGAGTGCTTGTATATTAATGTTGATTATTTTTAATTGTAAATGGATTAAGATAAATACGTTTAAAGAATAAAAGGAGCATCAAGAATAAAATACAAAAAAACCAAGCTATCATATATCGACTTCTATTTAAGTCTCTGGATTCTTTGCAAATACTATAAGGCAATAGTACATTAGTACATACATACATGCAATATATTATTTCATAAGCTGCCCTTGCGTTATAAGAAACTTGCACAAACACCCACAATGTCGAGATTTTTTATTTTTCCAATATTTTTATTGTTTTATGGAGAACACAGATATTCTCCACTTTAAACCTATCCACGTAAGTGCATAAGTTGTTTGTGAACAGGAGGTTAGGCAACTAACCAGAGTTTACTGTATTTATATGTAAACTTTCTTGTTCAATTATTGTTTGTTGGAGTTAAACTGCTCTTTGGCTTTTCCACCATGTTAAATAATCAACACCTTGGACGTCTCGCCTTTCAATGAGTTTTTCTCTTCCCGTTTTTTATTTTTAAACGCGTATTTCGCTTTTTTTACTTCTACATCTACAACCTTTACGCCTCTAATTCAATTTAAATCATTCTTAGTTGCTTATGAAAATTCTTTGCTTTTTTATACGCGCTCTTACCTTACACGTAATTATCGTCTTTTCTACAATGCTGCTGATTTTAGAGAAGTTTTTGTTTGCTGACCACAAGCAGGAAAAATTCGCACAAAATATAAATATGTACATATGTATATTAATTACAAATAATGAATAAATCACACACAAAATGACTGACAGCAATGCGATAAACACACACAAAAATTAAATAATCAGTGTGAGAAGAGAAAACGAATGACGAATTGTGGTGAGTTTAAAGCGATGTAAACAATGCTACCTGATGATGTAAACAATTTTTTTTTTACAAATTCCTTTACACCTTACACAAAGAAGTTACATAAACTTTTCATAGAAAATATAACCCTTTTCGATTACAAATTCTTATCCTTCTAATAAAGAACGTTACCAATGCCAAAATTAGAAACCTTAAACTTTCTTATTACCCCACTTGTTAATCTAGACGAACTAAAATATTAAATTAAAAAATTTATTATTTATATTATTATACAATTCTCAAGCAAATTAAACAAACCATAATTCGATAAAACAGCTAAAACTACCTTTCTTCAATATTTCCAAATCAAAACACTTCGTCCTTTGTCCGTTGAAAGTAACCATAAACAAATAGTTCACATGTTGTATAGAGCAACACATGTACAGGAGACAAAGGAAAGGAGCCATCAATTATGCCGAAAAGGCAAAAATTAGGAGTTCTCATTTTGACAGCTGTCGAAATTTGAATTGAAAATGGCTTACACATTTTGAGTTAGCTTAAACGACTAATTCAGTGCAAAAAAATAAACGAAGGCAGTTTTTATTGCATTCTTATTTTTATATTTAACGCTCATATAACCGATTTCTATAGAGTGGAAATGACAAGAAATAATTTTTTATCATTTTCAATTTCTTTAACCTTGCAAGCTTTTGGCGTACAAGACCTATCCATATATCGCCTTTCGCATATATAATTATATCTGACAACACTGCAAGTGGTGAATTGTTGCCATAAACGACGAAACATAAAACAAAAGGAAACAAACGTTAAAGAAAAAGTGAACACGAGAAAGGAATAAAATAAAAAACAACGCAATTGACTTGAAAACTTGAAATTGTAGTCTAGAATGCGTAAACATGAAAATATATATTTTCAATATACGCCGTTAAATCAAGTTATATACATACATACGTATTTGCAAACCCATGACCGTACCCTATTAGATTTGATGCACCAGGTTACTAAACCAAGAAAACTATATGTATGTCAACAATTGGTTTTAATTACGTAGCACTTTTTCACAGCACTTAAATAAATTTCTCTTTTAATTGCTTACTAATAGCCTTTCCATCAATATATGATTAGTCGATTTTACCACATTTAGATAGCGAGTTAATAACAATCAATTTGTTTGTCTAAAAACAATTAAATTCTAGTTTCACTTCTATGGGATATACATCTTTATTACCGTACACATACTTTAGCACAAGTTTTATAATATTTCCAGGAGCTGGCGAAAAACAGATGATTCACAAAACACTTTTATTCATAAACCTACATTAAATAAACTAAGATAAATGAGTTGCCAGCTTCGAAAATTTGTTGCTTGTTGTTTCATTAAAGACGCTAGAGGGAGATTTTCATTGGGTGGCGCATGGTTGCATTTCAGAGGCAAAGAGAAGCTGATTAAGGGCCAGTTTTTCAGTGCTGGTTTAAACTCAGTTTAAACTAAGTTTAGTTAAACTCAGTTTAAATTTAAACTTAGTTTTTTTGTACTCAATTAAATTTGTTGCAACCAAAACGAAATAGTCAGCACGCAGCTCATAAGTTAAACTAAGTTTAACTGTGCCCAATCGGCCGTTTAAACTCAGTTTAAACTCCGGAATAGGAGTTTAAACTAAGTTTAAACGGCCGATTGTGCTCGGTTAAACTAAGTTTAACTTATCAGCTGTTTGCTAACTACTTCGTTTTGGTTGCAACAAATTTATTTGGGCGCAAGGAAACTAAGTTTAAATTTAAACTGAGTTTAACTAAACTTAGTTTATACTGAGTTTAAACCAGCACTGAAAAACTGGCCCTAAGGCACATAAAACAGGTATCAGAAAAAGGATTAATATTTTAATTTTTTTTTTATTAGAAAAAATTCGTAGTGGTCCTACACATGTCAAAGTTTGTTTACGTTCTTTGTTTATTTACATTTTGTAAATATTGTGATTTTATTTTGAATATTCGTATCAGAAATATGAAAGTGATATTTGTGTCACAAGTTTCACGAATCAGTGGCAAAGATCCAACTGGAACACAGCGTGGTATGCAGTTGTTTTTAAATGGCTTGGTTTGTTCCGATTTATATTCGGAGTCAGATTGTGTTGTAGGAGTGCCAAGAACAAACTTAATGCCAAACTCTTTTCTCTTGCTATATGTATATTCCATCGCCTTTTATGAGAGTGTTTTGCATGCATATATGTACATATGTATATGTAGACATGTATGTTGACAAATTCTGTTGCAACCGAATCTGTGGCGGATCCGAAACTAAATGCTGATGGACGACCTCTTTTTTTTTTAATTTGCGATGGTATAATTTGGTGTTTCCGGAGTGTAAAATTAAATATAAAAACGTATTGGCAAATGCTTCAATGGACTACTGAGCCTTTGCAAACTACATTTTAACGACTTTTGATACAATTTTTGTTTTGACAACTCTGGTTTGACGTATCATCGACCAAACACAATAACAAACTACATGACAGGGTTGTATTTTCTCTAATGATTTTACCTTGTTAATATGCCTTGCTCTGGTTCGCTGCAATTTTAACTGACAAAATAATTCATATTTAAAATAAAAACATAGGCCACTTATATTTTTTCAGTCTGGCTACGCTGCTGGCAAGCTTCCGGTGCAATGGAGGAAATTAGCTGTGCATTGCTTTGGCGGAAGCAAAAGCGTATGGGTTTCGTTAATATACTTTTATTGGCCCTAGCGAACTATTAATGGTTTATACCTCAATTAATTATTCATAATCATTTACTAGCGTCATCTCCAAAAATTAGTTGGTATATGTAAATACATGTGATGATACTCGTACATATTGCATACATACATACATATGTACACATGTATATATGTACATAAGTGTACAGAGGTCGAAATCCAGAATTCAATAAGAAGCTGCGCGATCTGGTCTTAATAAGCGCCGCTGCCTAAAGCGATTAGCTCGCCATGCAAATTAGGGCAACCAGTGCTAACAAAATCTTTCCCAAAACCATGCCATTATATACATACATACGCGTATATACTTATGTAGCTAGCACTAGAAGGCTATTGATTAAGCGTCCATTAGCAACACTTTTGTTCGTACGTGCGTATCTGAATACTCATCATATCAAGTTGCTAGCGATGGCATGTTGTGCCATCAACAAAGCAAACTGCCAGACATTCAACTGGAAGACAGGCAAATATGCAACGGGACATGAGTTGTGTATATTTTTGAATTCTGTTTTAAAGTTACGAATTCCTGCTTTATTTGGACCAGTAGGCAGTCGTTCAAATTGGCACAACAACAAACACATTTGCAAATTTCCTTTTAAGCCAAACTAAGCAACTAATTACGAAAAATTGGCTCATTGCATTGCAAAATTACGCATCCAAACGAGTGTATGAACACACATTGGAGGAGCGTTGATCAAGCGTCGCGGTGTGTCACGATTTTGCCATTGACGAATCCAGGCGTTTGGTGTGCATCATCATCAACGCCAGCGTTAACATCCAATGCCACGCCCGCCTGCACGTCCCATATGTTCACTTAAATACACATCCGCACACAAACGTAGTATGTGCATACAAACCCTGCAGGAATTGAAGCTAACGTTATAGTAACTTTAAATTGCTTTCAAAAATACTATTGCTGATTATTTTCTGTATATTTTCTTACAAGCAAAATAGCTACTTTTGTTTGGCGAAGGCAAAAAAAAGTAATTTTTGGATACCTCTGCATGAGGTGGCAAGTATAAATTATCTAACTACTTTTGGCCACAATTTGCTCGAACCCTACTTTTTCACTACAAGTAAACCAGTTATTAGATAGCATTTTACAAACATATTATCAGTCGTAAATATCTTATTGATTTAACGCTGGTTTCGCTAAACCGCATATCTTCTACCATATAAAACCGCAACCATACCAACTGGAAGAACAGAACTCAAATTTGTTAAGTATTTTTTTTTTTAATATAGGAATATGAGATAAACATATATAACATTAAATTATATTTTGATTTAAATTAAATTAATTTCATGAAATATTATTTTAAAATTAAATGTACAATGTACTCGAATTAATATAATTCAAGTTTTTAAATAGGCGTTAGGCATCGATACATAGTTTGAGTATATCTAGTTAAATAATTAAAAAAAAAATAAACCATATGGTTAAGATCGTTGACATAAAATATTTTTTGTAATGAAATAAACTTAATCCAAAATATTTTAAAAACTAATGATAAGCATTATTTCTTAATGCAGTTAATTTAACACATTAAAATTATTTTCGTTTTAAATAATTCTTAAGTATACGCGCTTAAAATAATGTACATACTATACATATGTATATAATAATAAAATATTTCAAAACATAGCAATTAGTAAATTTATTCAGTTTTGATTATTTATTAATTTCAGTCAAAAGCCTAAAATAATGAGCAACCTTTGCTAAATTTTTTTGTATTTTAAAAAGTTTTTTTTGTTACAAAATTAACTGCAAATTATTACTATTTTAAACGCAGTTATACATTACAATGATATGGAATATTAGAAATAAAAAATTTGTAAATTAAAAATAAACTACAAGAAATTAAATAAATATCAGAAACTTTACATATATGTATAAAGGTTTGTACATATGTACTTATATGTATACATATATCGATGCAAAAAAATATTAGCAGCTGGGTTTTGTTTATTTCATCTTTACTTTGCTGCTAGTTTACATCGATACTCCTGATTTTCGAGCGGCGGTTTTTGGTATGCTTATTTTGTGGAAGTGTCGTAATTCACTACAGAGATCCTTATTTTGGTCTGGACGATCGATTGCTGCTGTTTTTATACGATTTACATAGAAAAAAAGGATAAAAATTAATTAATTTTGCTAATTTAAGACTTCTTCTAATTTTAAATATGTGCTTATGTGCATATGTTTATATGTATTTATGTACATACCTACCAAAGTATTGAAAAACTGCTTATGCTCTTTCAAACCTGGTTTACCATGAATTTCATATATGTTAACTGCAATTATTACTTCTGTGGTAAAAATGTTATCCAATTTTTTAGCGATTTTTCCCCCAGTAGCGCTTTCAGTGTCTTAATCTATATAATGAAATAATTAGAATTAGCATTTTCAATAAACTTAGGATAACTTACTTGCTTTTCTTAATTTATATACTTTATTTTTTGTTTGCAATCGTTTTATAGGTGTATTATGTCATTGCCAACTATGTTGACAAATCTTTATTTTATGAAGTAAAGTAAAGTTTTTAGATCGTTATGCACGATTTTTCAGCTGACTAATAATTAGTTTTCATGCATTTGATAAAAATTGTATATTTTTTCGCAATTATCGCAAAGTAGTTATTTAAAAGTTAGCTAGTTTTAGCAATTGATATTTTTTTACAGCAGGGTAGGTTTACTCGTATGTACATATGTATGTGTGTATGGTACATAGCAGCTTGCCGTAGCCTTCGCATACTCGTATTCGCACTTGCGCTTAAGACTGCGGCTGCATCTTCGTCAGCTTTTGAGCCAATAATTATGGTTATTAATCGGCTGTGGAATTGGCTGCTAATTTGCAGTTTAGTTACAAATTCCTGCCGCTGGCGTGCAATTATGGCCTAAATTATAGCTTAAAAATAAACAAAACGCCGCATCGAATGTCAGCCAGTGCGCTTTAAGTGCAATGCGGCCAAAGGCAGCAAGAGTAGCAACAGCCACCAAAGGCAGGAGCATCAGATCAGAACGCATCGCAACAGCATCAGTTCGTTCGGTAATCGCTTCGCATCGTGTTGAGTAGTGAATGGTTCTGGCCTTTAAATCTTCATACGTATGTACATATATACATACATAGCTATGTGATACGCATTTATGTATGTAGCTAGTTAAATGTATGCATCGCCATCAGACGTGAAAACATTATCGGTTTTATGGGATGAACAGTGTCTGCGACCGCTATTGTGACTCCAAAGACTAATGTGTAAAGCTGATTCGCCACTTTTATTTACTAATTCTTCAAGCTGCTGTTTGGAGTGGAGAGCACCACCGAGCGAGTTAAGGCTCTCTTGGGAGTAAGAGTTTCGTTCTACATACTTACGTACATTGTTTAAATATGTGTAAAAAATAGTTTTGTAACTCAGTACAATTACATATTTATTTTGTTCTTGATTTTATGCTCTTTACCCAGCTGTTCACACCAGATTTTAAGCGCTTGAGTGATACAATTGTTGTTGTTTTTGCAGCAGGTTTAGAGTTGGTTTGTGTCATGACGATCCTGCCCGGCATATCCAAAGAAAGACAGGATTAAATATGGAGAGGTAGGCTATAAGAGTTAGAGAGACATGCAAGCCGGACCCCGTCCGTGATGGAACATTATTTGCACCATTTTAGAACTCTTCCTTCACGGACCCAGGCAGAAAACATAGAACAACTTCCCTTATTCGCGCAACGGCCTCACATTTCAGGAGAAGGTGTGATGGGGTCTCCATGACTAGATCGCTAAAGCGACATTGGTCACTAGACTAGATCCCAATTTTATGCATGCATTCTTTAGTCTGCTGTGACCTATCAGAATGCCTGTTCTAATTCGAAGCGTTGCCTAAGGTTTAATACTTCCCTAGCAGTCACTTAGACTAGAAGTTTTGAAGTATTGTTCCAGTACTGTTCCCTTGGCTTTTAACTCTCTTTCTTGAGCGCTTTACAGTGAAGGTTTTATTCTACCGCAAAGAAAGTCTCTGCACCTGTAGAGACTGAGGTAGCCGCCGTTCTAGATAGATGGTCCGCTATCTCACTTCCCTCATTGCCTCTTTGTCCTGGTACCCACAGTAGATTAATGGCATTGATTTCAGCCAGGGCATTAAGCTTTTCAATGCTTGGAAGATAATAGGGAAGGTCCCCATGGACATCGAAAGTCTAGTTCTGGGGCCATTGACGCCTGCTCCTATATCCCCCGGAGTCGAGACCTCCGTATTCCACTGCAGTGTGTTCTTGCCTGGGCACATCTTTGAAGCTTCTATCAAAAGTTATTACCTCGTGTGTGTCATCTCTTTGAAAAGGGCTGGAGGAAGTTGGAATCGTAGCTTATCTTGGTTTTTGGATGACAAAACCATCTCTCGCAAGGTGCCCCTTGCTACCTGTTCCATGTGGATTTGAAGCGGCTCGAGCTCAATAATCACTTCCAGTGCAGACGTCGGAGACGTGCGCATTGCCCCCGTAATACACACTCATACTTATTGAAGAACATATATTGGATGGCGAACTACGGCAAATCTACGACGGGCGGTACTAATACTATCCACTACTTCAAGCCTTTAAAGTCTAGAATACTTGAAAAAGTATTTTGCCGTTGATGTAAATTTTCTTAAAGAAATAACTATACCAGCATTTGCAAGGTTCTGATTGATTTTAGAATATTTTATAGAAGAAAGTTTCTTTTTCATTTCTTTTATATGAATTTTTCGATTTTCTTGAGAGCTGTATACTAAGCTTAATATGAAAACATGTGAAACAAAATAGTGTTTCCGCTTGAACTGTTTCTGACGAATTTTCGCTATTGTTTAAATGCAATTGGTTTTAATTTCTATACATTCAGGGTAATTTCATCCAGGGTAATTTCATATTTCTGATTCCAACGAGAGTCCAAAATGTACTTTACTCTGATGATTTATGAACGAGTTGTAGCTCTTATTATACGTAAATATGTACATATGTATATGAGTCCATAATGTTATTTGTTTCAAATACCCAGAAAAGCGTCATGTGTATTTCTAATTCTACTTTATATGACTCTTAAATTGGACTCACATCAGCATGCCCTTAAATTAAAGGATAATCAATCTTTTTCGACTATTTCATAAGCAACATTTTAGTAATCCTCTGAGTTTAAAATTAGTCCAAGATTTTAATTTTCCTTTGTAAAAAGGTTGTACTCGTTTAGGAGCATTTAATGCATGGACAAAAGGAAAAGATAAAGTTGTTACAAGCCCATTAAACTCACAGTTAGAACAAGTATTGTCTAACATATTTGCTAGAGTATCTATCCCCAAAGCGGTCGTGATGAGCTGGCGGTTTTTAATGTGCCACGTTCGCCCATTTGGCACTTACCGTGCGAGCGAAGGTTCTTCTCCACTTCAGCTGCGTTGCCCAATAAAGCAGCGCGAATGTATTTGATGGCTTTGATGGTGATGACGTTTGTTTGGAGCTGTTGTAGCGCCCATTATCGATTTATGATTACCAGCTTCAAACAAACATGATTGCTTCGCGGTTGATTATCACAAATTTACAAGTTCTCTTTCACTGCCAAACTGGCAATTGGCAACAACCGCATTGCTGGCCTGCCAACTTAAGAAAAATGAGCTTGTTAACGCTTGATGATGATCGTAGTTAGTGTCTGCTTGTATGATCTAAACCATATAACCTGCAGGCAATCGTCGTCATCATCGTCGTGCTGCACCTCCACGATGCCATCCCCGCACTCCCACGGCTTTCTCGCTCAGTTTCCCTGTATCTACTTGAATATGAAGCTTGTTATTGGCCGATTGGCTGGTAGTTTGCTTGATTTCTTAGCTCGATTTGCTAGTTTTTGTTTTTGTTGCTCCGCAGTTGGTTTTTCTTCTGTAGTTCGTTGGTGTTGCCGTAACACACTCTTGTTGGCGCATCATTAGAGTTTTATGTAAAATTACACCACGCCATGATAACACATAATCATTAGCGTCGTTGATTTACATATGTATGCATGTTTGTACAATGTATGTATGTATGTATGTATGTATGATAAACACACATGCTACAAAAACAAGACAATCTGTTGCCGTTGAAATTGAGGTGAGAAATGCTCGCTAGCAGGATATGGAGGGTGAGTCAACAGTGCGACAAGTTTAGAAAATCTAGACTGATTCTTGTGAAAGGGAAGAGAGTATGTGCAAATACGAAATTGGTAATTAATTCAAGAAACTTTTATGCTGGCTGATAAGTCAATAGATTTTTTGTGAATGAAGGTATCAGCTCATGAGATAATTATGACAAAACTCACCTCAGTAAACTCATTTTATGTTGTGTTATTATAATATCACCACACCTACAATCTTTACACTTAAACACCTAACAACATAACTCTCTACTAGTAAACTCACCACACCTAAAATAAACACTAGTAAACTCACCATAACAATACTCACCACACTCAAAATCACCACACGTGAAATCTCCACACTTTTACTCTGCTTACGTCAACTCTCATTACCTTACCTTATAGCGCAGTTACCCACCGACGTAGAACGGCCGTAGGTGTCAGCTGACGCGACCTATCTTATGGGAGCGCCTTGTTAATGAAAACTCACCACCGTAGAATTTTCGTGTTGACGGAGAACTTACGTAGGAAATCCAAACGAATTTGATTTTTTCCGTAGAAACGTATCAGCTGATTGTTCTCTCTCTCATCATTCTCATACAAGGTTGCCACCGCGTACTTTTTGAAATCATTAAAATGTTAGTTTCCAAATACTTGAAATATTTTTAAATTATTAGAAAAATACTACCGAATATAGCAGATTATAGCATAATATATTATTTAAATAGGTCAGCACTTCGATTTGATCATTTACATTATAAAAAAGTTAACTAAAATTGTAATTTTATGCAAAAAACATATGTATGTTTATATAAATCAATGGCAACATTGTATAAAAGTGAGCGAACTAAACCAAAAGAAGCGAGTTGTATGCAATGAGAGAACAGCTGATTTCTACGCTAAGGCTACGGTAATGAGTTTTTGTAAAAATGAGATTTTACCACCGTATACGCTATGCTACGCACACGTTCGTGGGTAACTGCGCTGTTAGAAATGCTTAAGAGAATTCCGCAATAAGCTGTTTTTTGGTTTTTATAAAGTTCAAAGTGACATCCTATTGAGTAGGGTGCAAAAAAAAATCTGAAATTGTAAAAACGGGGGAAACATCCCTTGCTTTTAGACTCTCCACAACGGTCAGTCGTCCAAATGAAGAAAAACAAAGCAACGATTCTGTCCCCAGAAAAATGAGAAATTCAAGGAAATGCTGTATATGTATCTACTCATTCTTATTTGTTAGCAACATCTATTGGCAGTGACGAAATGTACATGGCCCACTGTCGAATCAATTCACCTACATACAACTTCTCGTATTGCAACATCAACGTGTGCAAAATGAATGGTAGCCAAAATTGTAGTGTTTACCGAAGCTGGCGATGTTATTAACAACAATTGTTTTAGTTGTTGCTATAGTTTACACACATTCAGTCATTCATGTTGCAGCGCTTGAAGACGTTGATGCTGGCGTTATGATTTGCTATACAAGTATGTATATTTGTTTGTACATATGTAGGTGTTTGGGTGAATATATGTAATTGCATAGAACGTAGAATGAAACTCTGTTAGTTTTCTTGGTGTGGGTTTTCGTGCAGTTTAGTTTTCATTGTCAAGCGTGCAAACAACCTTATTCTCTCCAATGGATAATTTGCTAATGCAACACAAAAATTGTGAACGGTGAATAGTGAACAGTCTGAATGGTTTGCAAGCAGGCGCTTTCCGCTAATACTCGTATGCGCCCTATTCCAAACGCTCGACGCAGTAGTCAATCGATCACGTTTCAACGAAGCCATTTGCTTTTCCAACGCCGCTCACTGCTAGACGCCACAATAATTATGGTATAGTAGTAAATTTGGACTCACTGCGCCCTCAAATGCTGCCACAAAAGTAAACACATGCTCTGCTGTATGAAGGTATTAACTTTGTATGTATGTATGTATGTGTGTGTGGCTATGGAGTTAGGCACATACATAAACATATTCGCATGCAATTGGTGTGCAACTCATACCCACCTATTACACCTAATCGGCGGCGTGCTGGGTTTGGAGTTTTGTTTTTCAGTATATATTTTCAAAAATTTGGCTTAAGACGCCATTCGTGCCCCACTCAAGTGGCAATTATGGGCTGAGTATGCGCCGAATTTGGAATTTTCGTCGCAATTAGTAGAACTCTATGTGACTCACGCCCAATAACTGACGATGCGGTATATTAATAGTCACCAAACATACTCATACTCGTATATGAAAGTCTCTATGCCACACTCAAAAGCATATTCAAAGCAAAGCAAAGTATAAGTGCTGTTGTTGTTGTGTGTTATTTCGCTATTTTGTGTAAAAATTTTAACGTAATTAATTTAAAAATTGTGGTCACGTTGTGGCAATTTGCGACCACCCACGCACGACTTTTCATAGCTGTGCGGCATTAGCGAAATCACTGAACTTCTTGGCGTCGGTAATTGCTTTGCTTATTGCACTATCGTTTGCTTAAGTTTATGCACACTCTCACACACACACACACACACAAACAAAGTGTCCAAAGTACCGGATGGCTTATATGGCGAGTAATGTGCGATTGCATTCTAATTGCGCTTTCAAGTGCAGAAAATTGTTAGCCGCAGGTTATTTGTTTTTCAATTGGTGTATTGAATTAGTTGTTTTAGTTAGTTGAGTATTTACTGTCCCAACATAGATTACACAGCGCAAAAGTGTTTTTTACGCATGAGAAAATGTACTGAGATTTTTTAGTTACTAAAAGAGGAAATTTCTTGTTTCCCGAAGCATTGTTAACCTTTCTTTGGTGTTCTGGCCAGTCCAGGGAGTGCTGAGCCCCACCTCGCGTCCACCTAGTTATGGACCTGCATATACATACATACATATATTATTTAGTTTAATTAAAAAAAATGTACACATCTTACAGAATTGTTCTCCGTTGCTTGATCCGAGTTTATAAAAGAAAATTATTACTCAAAGTAGATTACTTCCTTTATTTATTTCCTCGAGCATACAATTCAAAGCGATGTCACATTTCAATAATGCCCGAATTCAGTAAGCAGTCTCTAATAGAGAAAAAAGTAGAAATTTTAGACCAGTTTACATAATGTCCGAATACAGTAAGTTGGTATAATCTCCAGTCTTCAAATGAGCAAGAGATTATAGCTTTTCCTCGCATTCTTTAGTTTTTATATTAACTTTTTTGTGACCCGCTCATCACCAGGTCACAATTTATGCCCGAATTCAGTAACTTCGTATCATCACAAGTCTCAAAATGCGCTAGAGATTATTGCTTTTCCTCGCTTTCACGTTTGTTTCTTTTGTTTGCATTTTAATTTTTTGTGACCTGCTCATGACCAGGTCACTATTGAAAGGCTTTATTTTGAGACTAGTCCCCGTAGTCAGGAAGCAGTCTCAGTCTCTAATAGAGACAAAAATCACAATTTTAGACCAGTTGGCATTCATTAGTTTCAAAATAAAGCCTCTAGTATCAAAATAAAGTTTTAAATTGTGACCTGGTGATGAGCAGGTCGCAAAAAACTAATATAAAAACAAAAGAAATAAAGGTTTATGCGAAGAAAAGCAATAATCTCTAGCTCATTTTTAGACTTGGGATAATACGAAGTTACTGAATTCAGGCATAGAGGTTTTATTTTAAAACTAATGAATGCCAACTGATCTAAAATTGTGACTTTTGTCTCTATTGGTGACTAAGGCTGCTAACTGAGTCCGCGCATAAAGCCTCTAGTCCCAAAATAAAGTCTTTAAATTGTGATCATCACAAAAAATTTAAACAAACATAAAAACGTGAAAGCGAGGAAATGCAAAAATCTCTAAACCAAATTTGGGGACTTGCGATTATACCAAGTTACTTGTTAGGACCCCAAATATTCAAAATAGTAGCAGAGCAAGCTAATGTAGTAAATATTGTGATATATGTATGTATTTTTACTATAGCACCCGCTCAAGAAATTTATGTAAAGTTGTTTATTTTTTACATAACTTACAGCAATTGATATTCTTAAATAGTTGCCGAGATTTCGGTGCATTTCAATAGCAAAGTCAATTATAAAAAAATGTCGCGATTAGGACACTCGCGAATGCAACAACTATACGAGCGTACCAGCGCCGGTATTTATGCGCGATTTCTCATTCCTGACGCAACAAAGACGTGTTAACATACATTTAAAGGGTGGTTAACAATCGCCGACTACATATCGTATTTTCATCGAGCATGCGACTTCCAAGCACATTCATGCATACATAGTGAATACGAATCTGCACAAACAATGTACATTTGATCATACCCGCACACACACACACACACATGCACATAAACACACAAACTTCAGGAGTAGGATACTGGCTTTGCCATTTAAAAAATGCGCTGGCAAACAAATTTCATGACAAATTAACAAACAAAAGGCCAGCAAACGACGCATTGCCGTTCGCCGAGCGGACGACAAGACAGGCTGCTTGCGCTTTCATGTACTTGTAAGTGCGTTGTCGCCTCCTGTCCTGCAGCTACGAGTGAAACACCAATTCCATGGTCAAGTATGTATGAGCTTAAACAAATGCATAAACGATTGACTCTGTGCGCACGCGTGCATATCCACACAGACATACATACATACTTACATAAATGAAAATATGCTTATTTGCCCGCTGATAGCTTTTGGGCGAAACAATCGCTTGGGCAAGTCAGCAAGCTGGCGGACGCTGTAAAAGTGGTTGGAGTCAATATATTCCAAAGTTCCAAAGGAATTCCGCAAATAATTGCGAACAAGAGGAAAACTTATGGCGACGAGTAATTTGTTGTAGAGTACTTGTACATGTGAATGTACATATGTATGTACGAGTATTATGTGCGAGCGCGGTGGGTTGCGGGGAAAATGCCAATGTAACAGCCGCATATATCACGTGCTGCATGCATTTCAATGTGCAACAATAGCAACAACAACAAAGTGTAGCTACGTTAAACGAAAAAGCATTTGAATGCAAATAACAAATCGCGCCAATAAAGTAAACTCAACGACGACGTCAACTCACTCGCCAAAGCGCAGAGCAGTTTGCACGCATACAAAGAAAACTTCAAGCGAAATAGCAAATACGAATACATACGAGGGTAGTTTGACAATTCGCAATGACTTTTAAAATTCTCTGCAAGTAACAGTAAATGAAATACTGGCACTTTCAATTGCCCATCTGTTAATCAGGCCTGTTCTGCATTTCGATTTCGTCTAATTTGGTCGGAATCGGAATATATGTATGTACATACATATAAATCCTTTCTCCTCTATCAGTTGTTAGTTTCTTTTAATCTTTGTGGTTCTGAATTTATTTTATTTTTTTCGGGCAATCAGAGAAAATACTTCAAAGTCAACAAAAAGTTCTCGCTTTCGATGTATGTCTTTCATTCCGATTTCGGCCAATGGTTTTCGGAATTGAAATACAGAACAGATCTGAATATATAGATTACAGCAAAATTTTAAAGAGGCTGTGCCAATTAGTTTGTGTTTGACAGCCATTAAAAGCAGACAATCTAGTGAAGTTGAAGAAAAATTGATAAAACTAAATTTCATTTGCTGATAAAGCATTGATTTTTGTTAAAAAAAAACCATTACCGAAACCAATCAATTTCAATGGCTCATAAGTGATTTAGTGAGTATCGTTGTGGTCGCTCAAACGAGATCTACTCACCAGAAATCTACGACAAAACTCATAAAATTATTTTGGATGATTGGCGAATGAAAGTGCAACACGTGGCAGATGGTCAAGCCATTTGAGCTAAGCGGATGCATCATATTTTACTTGAATATTTATGCGGCGTTCAAACTGCGCTTAATTAAGTCAATCAGCAAATTTTGTCCATTCAAAATACACGAAGACAATTTGCTGATTGCCCCGCAGTTTTTTTAGGCGCGATCATTGTGAACCGATACGATATGGACTTGATGCAAAAAATTATTACTACAAGAAAAAAAGTAATGCCCCAAAATGACACGGTTGCACATGTAAGAAGACATCACAGAAATAATACAAATTCCTACCGCATTCGCCATATGCACCAAATATAACACCCACATCGACAACTAATTGTATCCAATTCTAACGAAATGGAAGGGCGAAGAGAAATTTAAGTCGAATGAAGAAGAAAAATACTATTTAAAAGTAATAAAAAAATTAACAAAAACGCGTTACATATTTTTTTTTTGTTAAAGTCACTGATTTGTCAAACTACCCTCGTATTTGAATGAAAGCCTGAAGAGAACCGGTGCTTGGTCGCGATGATGACAACGCAATCGCGACGTCTGCTGACGACATGTTGTCTCGCTGGGACGTCTAAGCCAAACAACGAAATTGGAGTCAACTTTGCTATTCGCATAGGTGAACAACAATTGTTGTAGAATTGTTAGCCGAGAGCAAAGGCCTCTGGCGCAGGCGCAGGCGCTATAAACTAACGTTTTCCAGTTGTTGTTGCTTTATATTTCAAAGGCACAGAAATAATTTATGACTCGTTTTTGAGTGCAAATCTTTGCGTGAATATTTGTTAAATCAACTTTTCTGAATTTCGTATCTCTCCATGCGTTCAACAGGCGTCACTTTGAATGCACAATTTGCTTGAGTTACGGCGCTTGTAAACACACTTTAAGGATCCTATTGGTATTCAGTTGCAAATATGCATGAGTACAAACTGTGGAAGGCAGAGTTGACAGAACGTGTTGAATGACTTGAACTAAGCAAGAAGCGAGTGTCATATGAATTGGTAAAATCAATTTGATATGCATTATGTAAATATAAAAAGTTTTCGTAATGAAAGATACAAAAATGAAGCAAAAAAGCTTTCAGGTTAAATGTTATAAGTAAATTTCATTTGAATTTATTTATTTTGTAGAGATCAGTTCACGAATTTGATAGAACCAGATTCCTACCTAGCCTCGAAATGGTCCAGACCAGGTGTGGAAATTTTCCCGAAATTATACAGAATTAGTCCCGAAATGGTCTTGAAGTAGCTCTGGAATATTCAAAAAATGTTCATTTGAACACAAAGTAATAATTTATTCGTTTTTCTTCGTTTTTCTTCGATCACCTGAGCAAAATTGTTTCTAGATACATTAATTCCACGCTGAATTTTCGTGAACTCTTGAAAACCTTTAGGGCTAAAACACTTCCAATCCATTCGAATGACATAATCTATCTCTGGATTCTTAAACAACTGGAATCCATATTTAACAACTTAAATTGATTGGAACATTAAGCGAAATATGACTGAGAAACCGGGCATTAGGTACTGGTTCTCTTCTTTCGGTACAAACGAATTTTGGGTCAACTAATTTTATTCAGTTGTTCGCCAAATGATTTTCATGAGATGGTGGCGGTCGTTCATTATACTCCTAAGTTAAAAAATTTCATAGTTTCTGATTTTTGGTGGACTGCTTGTCAATCACCTGTACGCCTTTAAAGCCTCAGCCAATCAGAATGAAACAATTTGACATTCAGTCCGTCAAACGGAAAGAAATCAGCTGTTCTGACAACACCAACATTTGTGAATTCAGTTTGGTTATATTTGTAAGATTTGCAGAACATAACTGTACAATTATTTATGCTAAAGGCAAACCAAAATGTCAAACAAAAAAACAACACAAAAAAAATCGCGAGCTTCTATAAATTCTCTCACTTACTTACTTACTTACCCAATTTTATCTTTGCTGCTAAAGTTTGCTGTACTTACTGCTAACTCGGATGTAAATATTTGATCGAGCACAAGCGTTTGTCTTTTAAACCAAATTTCAGTGGTTTTCTTTAAAGCACAACTAGTTAAGGAATCTGGTTGTTTACTCTATAACAATGTAGAAAAATATATATTATAGGTATGTATGTGCCATAAATATATGTACTCGTTTACAAATGTGTGATCGCTCACTGGTGGCGTTGCAGCCGCCACTTTGCATGTCAACCGTCTGCCATGTTAATAATAAGCGACCGCCGCACGTTGTCAAATGACTTGCACACAAATTTATCGTAAATGCCATCAAGTCAGCAGCCATCTAAGCTGACTGGGCTGGGGAAGATTGGACCTGGTCAGGCCACGCCAAGGCACTCCAAGCCAGCAGGCACAAGGTGGTCAGAGCGACGCAGGCGCAAGGTGACGTGCAACATGCGTTTCGGGCAGCCAGTCAACGTTATAGCAGTACTGCATCTGTGCATGTGCATTTGTATGAGGAAGCTGCTGGTTAACTGGATGCTGTTTCGCTCATTTAAATGCCACACTCACAAGTGACAAACGTACATACAAAAGGTGTGCAAGCAATTGTCGTTGATGCTGATTCTGTGGCGGGCTACGCGTTGTCTTGCATTTAATCCGAGTTAATCCCTTCTCAATTCACAGCATTTCGTTTGACTTTGAAACTGGGATTACATGGCACATGTGACATTATGGCAGCCACTTATATGTATCTACACACATACATACAAAACTACAGGCTGTTATGGCAAAGCGCATTCGTATGCGTACATTAAAAAAAGAATACATCACAGTTATGGGCTTCGTTAGCGCATAGTGTTTTATTTCACTAAACTATGGGGAAATTAAAAATTACTTCAACTGTACCAAATTGCAGTTCATACAAAAGAATAAATTTTAGGGTGAAATTTTTTATCGCAAGATTATTTGAAATCGTAACAAACCTTACATCCTAATATGATTCAGTCAGTGTTATATGTCCCGTTATTTGACTAAAAATAAAAGCTGTCATGTATTTCCGAATACATTTTCGTTATACCTTACCATATTCGATTTGAAAACAAACCGGTCTTCACCATGTTGGATGACAAAACGACTTTCCGAAAGACACCATTTTCGAAAGGGTGAAAAAATAATGCCCGAAAGCTCCTCCGTGCGGTTTAGGAAAAACGTGTCAAAACATTCGAATCCTAGGTTCGTTAAGTTTGGACATCTTAGCGTAAAAAGCTGCTTACTATCAAAAAATTAAAACTAAGTGGTTAATAGCCGCTTCAAATTCGAACTTCTAATAAGATCATATATATCAAAAACAGAATATGAGAATAAGCAAGAACCATTGCTGGGACTTCATTTTGACTAAAATTATATTACGAAAAAGCCATTAGTGATCTGAAGTAAATCAATTTTTATTTATTATAAGTTAACTTCTGCCATCAGTTTTATATCTTTACAAAGGTGTCCACCCACTTGTTTCTCCAATCGAAACTATCAAATAACAAAATTTCTTTGAATTGTCCAGTATTCGCTCTCTGAAAAAGCAAATACTCACCAGAGTAGGACGACGAAAAACTAGCAGAAATTGGAAGGTTTGCGCATAGCTGATTAATTTCCTTGAAGGTATTTTATTTTGTAAAGGATTTAAGCCAAACAAACACATTTCAAATAGATATCCGTTATCAAAACAGCTTTGAAGTTTTTGCAAGTACAAATTTGTACAGTAAAAACTTCGTTCAAAATAAAATATAATCACTCTATCAATACACCATCTCCGGCGAAGCACTTTATCGGAATTAAAAGCGATAGTTAAGACCTTCTGTTAGATAAGCAAGCGCTGAAAAGTAAGCTGAATTGTAGCTAACCGCCTCTGATATAAGCTGATGATGGTGCAAACAGCCCTTAATAACTTAAAAACCCAAGTACAGAGGTAATGTAATATGAAAAATTTAAATTCCGCTAGGTGGCGCGGAAGGTCTATTTTGTTCATATTCAGAGCGGGTCTATCTAGGCTCACTAGATGCCGCTGGAATCGAGGGAATAAAAAACTCTTATGGGGAACATTGCGCAACAAACATAAATTGGCAACTTTACAAAAAATACAATGCAATCCGATTATAATGGACCGCATTAAATAGTCCATCATAAGCGAGTGTACATAACTCCACCAGAATACAAAATTGTGTTTCAGGCGCAGTAAGTATGACAAAAGTTATGAGGAGTCTGAACGAAAAATTAAAATTAAAAAAAAAAAAAAAACTGATGAGTGACTTTTATAGCCTACCCCAGAAACTTATTATTATTTTATTTGACATATTTCGGATAGGTAGGGATGAATCGATACAAGCAAATCCAAGTACAAACTCGATACTTTTCTCAATTAACCAAGTATTCTTGTACTCGATACTTTTTAATGCGATACAAATAGGTATCGAAAAGAAAAGGAATCTGAAGTAGAAGTGATTTTTTGGCAACACCATTGAGAGTTGGTTATAACTAGGTCTAAAAAAGGCGCAAAAATTGTCTGTCTTCGGGAGACTAAGTTATTCCTTATCTGTCACCAACTAAATATATCATCTTTGAGAAATAACAGAAGCAACCCATTTCTCAAAATAAGTTACAACTCAATCAAAATCTCGAAACCTTGCAGGAAAACACTTGGAAAAGTTGTTGTTTTTGGGAAATATAACAAAAAAGGAGTAATTTTCTTAAACTTATTTTATTTGAAAAATACTTTATCTATAATTCTTGTGAAAATGTATTCCACGGTTTGTGAAATCAAATGCTGTACAAAAATAATTCATGTTTTAAATTTTTTCTGAACAAGTTTTAAAAGACAAATACTCTTGTAAGAAGCATATTTTTTGTGAAACCAAATACAATAACTTTGGAAAATATGCAAAATCGTAGTACTTGTATCACGTACTCGATACCTTTTCGATACTAAGTAGTAATGATTTGAGCATTCAATCCTTGATAGTATCGATTTATATCTACGTTGTTTGCTTCATAATATGGTGTCTTTACTTATTTTGAGTCGGAAAATTACACAAAATACATTTTATTAAGTTTGTTTATGAGCTCCGATTATAATGGAAAAAAGCCATTTTGCGTTCATTAAATGGGAAGTCTATTATATCCGAGTCTATTTGCAAAAAGTTCTTTTCATACAAATACATAAAGCGATATATGTAAGTGGTTTACACTGTGTTTTTCTTTCATACGATTGAAGACTAAGAAAATTAAAATGTATGCGTTTTAAGTAGCACCCAATCAAAATAGCAACACGAAGATGTGTATAAAAGTTACACACTAGAAAAAAGAAGGACAAAAAATTACATTTTCAAAAAAAAAAAAGAAAAAGACGCTCCAATGCTATTAAAAAAAAACATAATTTCTTTATTTTAAATATAGTGATTTAAACTTCATATACGCGCAAAATAAGAAATTTAGATATTTTCGATTGTAAATTGTCACACTGTATACCATACATAGTACATACATATCTCGAATACTTCCTTATTTTACTGCATGCGTACCCGCCTCCAAGGCGTATGCTAATTTTAAGCACATTTCCATATAACTAAGGGCATGCGCCACCACCTAACAATAAAATCAGAATTGTATAGGAAAAAGAATTGCCAGAAATGATGCCAACAAGGCAAACTTTTCACTTGAGACTCATAAAAATTGGCAATTGTTGGCCAATTTCAGCTGACAGCTGAGCTAATAATGCATGGCTGTGGTACGCATGTATCTATGTATGTACATATTTATGTACTTCCGTGTGTGCATGTACATACATACATAGGAGTATGTATGCATAACAGGAGCAAATTAAATTTATAGCCCATTGGTTATGCCTTTACATAGCGTTAGACAATAATTATATGTTTATTGAGAATTTGTCGCTTGCTTTAAAAAAATCGCACACAAGCATACTTACATTTGCTAATACAAACATATGTATGTATGTATGTATGTGTTGCCACTGAACAGCCTCGCTAGTATGCACAACAAACAGTGTTGCACGCGAGTTAATTATGTTGTTAACAATGTGTCCACCTTCTCATGAGACTGCGCTTGAGACTGTGCCCTTTTTACTCCTTATTTATTTATTTTGTATTCTTTTTTATTTTTATTTTTTGCGAACTTTGTGTAATAATATACGACACGTTTATACACACACACACACATACACAACACGCCCCACATAACTCATGGGAAATAATTAAAGTATTCGCAGCTACATAAATATGTACATATGTATGTATGTTGGGCATAGCGCACTAAGTTGATAGGGATTGTTGCATGCCACAAAGCGTGGTGGCATCCTAACTCTGACGCTGTCATGAACACATTCACCCGGGTAATGTGCACTCGCATAAGCGCATAGAAAAGTGAAAACCCTTTGCTGGTGGGGTTTGTAACGCAGCAGTGCAGTTGACTCACCTGCTGCGGAAGTTATTGTTATTGCTGGTTCTAACTGCTACATACACACATATGTACATACATACATATGTTCATAATTATTAATGCAACGCAAACAATTTGCCATTTACGTGATTTCTTTCACTAATTGCATGGAATTGTGTCACAAGAAAAGTCAAATGTGCAAACAAATGTATGTTTTTTGTATGTATGTATGTATGTATTCGTACGTGAATGCGTATAATTTCAAAAGAGGGTGTATTGGGTCGCGTATACCTCTTCGAAATGTTTTCCAATTTTCGATTTACGCGTTGTCTGTAACTCTGCAAATATCTTGGTTACTCTTCAGTTTAAATACAAGTTTTATATAACAAAAGATAGCTTAAACTAAAATAAGTAGAATAAAACATCGAACCGTTAAACTAACGTTAAAAAAGTGGACGCGAAAATAAAAATATTAAAAATAATTTTAAAGTTCAATATCTTGAAAACAGTTCAGTATTAGATATTCGGTCATTGAATTAAATAACTTAAAAATGACGAAAATAAAAAGGGAGTGCGCTTGGCCCACATTATAGAAATACAACTCCTCTTGTTAAATTTCTTAAAAGTTTTATAATCATGATCTACAATTCATAGTTACCATATACTGAACTTAATCTAATATAAAAAAATACAGGCACGTCTGTTCTGCATTTTGATTTCGACAAATTTGGTCGCAATCCGAATGTATAAATCCTTTCTCCATGATCTGTTGATAGTTTCTGCAGTGCTGTGAGGATCAGAACTTATTCTTTTATTTTCTGCATTCGCAAATTTAAATTGATGAAATCACATTTTTGGAAATCAGTTTTTTTTTTATTATTTTTGTCTATTCGTGAGTTGACGTGAGGAGGTGCGAGTTAAGCTAAGTATATGCAAGTGTTGTAAAGTGCTATAAAGGAAGGATAGGTGTGGTGAATGTCGGTCTTGTGAAATAATTAAAGGTGAAGTCAGTAGATGAAGGGTGAGGCGAAGAAAGTTTACGTGTGGTGAATTTACATCTAGCAATTTAGATAACGCGACCTGTGAAGTGGTGTGTTTTTCTATGTAGTGTCCTTAGACGCGGTGACTTAAGATGTGGTGGGTTTAGTCGGTTCAGGTTTGGTGTCTTAAGTTGTGGTGAGCTCAGTTATAGTGATCAGGAGAAGCACTTATTGCCGCACCCAACCATTGTGGTTTTCACTTATCCATTCCTCACGATTTGTGGAACATCATTTCGTAAATGCATTCGTAATGCCAATTTTTAATTTACTACTGCCGCTAAAGAAATAAGTTTCACTTCACCTTTAACGATCTGGGACGACTTTCCCGCTAACCTCGTATATAATAATTATGAAAAATATAACAAAATTTATTACCTCTTTGGGTCCATTTAGCATACGTTTTTTTGTTTTCAAATATCTGTTGGTAGTGAACCTTGTAGTTTTAATCTTGGCTCTCACAACTGCACACGTGTGACGTCGCGTTGCGCTAAAATTGTGCACAAAAATCCTCTCTGATTAGATTCTATTAGTTTTGTCATAATGCCTTAATTTTGGGATAATTTTTAGCAGTTGTAATACATCTTCCCAAAGTAAGTCTTTCACGCAACAAAAGTCTATACGGGCCACTAACTTGAAAGTACGTTTTATATTTTTCAAAAGACCAATTGAAAGATGCGATGTTGGCAGGCTTCTCATGCCCATTATTGTTATTTTATATATCTATTTGAAAGTGTATATAATTTTTTCAGTTTCAAATAAGGTGAATACTCGTACAATCAAATGTTTAGTATTGTTGCAAATTTTAATTTCACCACTCCATCACCGCACCAAATAGATTTAGATGTTCATTGATTGTTATTAGAGTCTACTTGGTTTTCCGCGTGGTGAAATAGACCGAGAAATCTAACCACAAGATACGAAACGCTGTAAAGCTTCTGTGTTAAGTACGTTCTTTGTATTCTTTCAAAAAAGTTTTTCACTATGAAAGTTCATAAGTAAAGCTTTTGATATAAAATTGTAGTGTCAGAATACGCAACGGTTTTCTGCGATCTTACAATTGTCGTTTGAAAGGCTCTGAACTTTCCTTACTAAATTTGATATTAATGTATGTCACACCTGTTTTTCTGTATACAAATACGAGCATATTACCCTCTTATTCTTACAATTTACACAAATTTGTCTCACATCTATTGTGATGGTTGCTACGCCTAAAACTATGCCTAAAAAAATGATTTTAAACAAATAAGTAATGTAAAAAAGGTTTAACTTGCTTCAATGTATTTTAGATCAAATCTTAGGCACAGTAATTGGGTGATAGCGACAAAAATTTGATGTGAAATACTTCTTTGTTTTTCAAACATTTCTTAAATGCTTAAACTAGAATTTCTAGCATGGTTTTAGGCGCAGTATATATGACACTAGGAAAATACCTTTTCAGTTTCTGTTGATATACATATTTCATACAAGTATAGAAGTGCCTAAGAGATCATAAATTAGAAAATTTTTTATTCTAGTTTTTTTGCTGTCATGTTACATATGTATTTGTAGGTTATTTTCAAAAATATTTGATTGGTATTTCTTTTAATGCGATTTTAATCTTTAAACCTGCTGAATACTGAAATCTAGTAACTGTCCTCCTCAAAATATTTTGTATATTCTGCCACTGCCAACTATGCTGTTCATATTTACTTACATATGTATATGTATATGTAAGTACAAATAAGTGCTATGAAAGGTGGCGCGCTGATGGGGTCACGCACGCGCCGCTGATAAGACATTTGGTGAGCTTGACTGGCAGTCGGACAGCTTACAGCCACAGCGCACAGCGGAACACGGTAAAATAATAAAGTGACGTAAATCATAAGCAAGCTCATATACTCGTACGCTGGCAACAGTAGTGATAAGTGGCAACTGGCAGTTGAGAAAATTAATAATTTGCTCCTAATGCTAAGCATTCCTTTCTCTTTCTCTTTCTCACTTCCTTCAATTACACACCTTAAACTGCATACTCGTATTGTTGTTGGTAAGCCATTGTTGCTATTGCAACATTGTACGCTCCTCTACACGCTGACGAGGTGGTAATTTATGTGTTGCAAGTAAGCCGGTAAGTTGCAAGTTGTTAACTGCAAATAAATTTTGCTGCATATTTAAAATTCTACTTCTCAGCTCCTTGTGTCTCACTACAAGTTCAACTGCAATATCTTCTGGCTTGTCTCTTCGTCTTTCCGCGTGTGCTTCTACTTTGTGTCATTAATATGCACACATTCAACACTGGTCGACGACTGGCTTGGTCACAATCCACTAAACAGTGCATTTCCCATTGCAGGCAGTTAGTGAATGAAGTTGAAAATTCTTCAATGAAGCCATCAACGCTTCTTTTTCTAAGGAGTGGAAGAAGTTAAAATTTTAAGGAAGTGCCACTGAAGCGTGTGCTTCTTGTGGTGCTGTTTAATTGTGCTTTAATGCATATTTGTGTACTCGTTTTATCCACGCCTGCTTCCATTCCTCAGGTATATTCCAAGGTATTGAGTTCGAAATCGACAAAACAATCTCGGTTTTCTGTAAGCGGAAAAGAAAACTAGTAGGTCTCAAAGTGTAAGCTGAAGAAAAATCAGAAAGAATTTTATGTCTAAGACCGACTTGGAATCAATGACTATACTCAGCTTTAGTCGGTGTAGAACTAGCATTTAAACCTACCGTAGAAACTACGTTGAACATGTAATCGAGGAACGTCTGTGCAGGTATTATGGAAGTCATGAGTACATCAGCAGCAGCTAAGAGGAAGCAATTAGATTCCGTATACTCTGCGCTCTTTACAATAATATCGTTTATTTCTGTTCGCATTAGTAAAACTAATACCTGGAATCTATTTTGGATATCTCGGCTAAAATTTTCTATACTGACTACTCCAGCACAGCTGCAACAGGCTAACATCAAATGCTTTGCTACTTTGGGTTCAATGATAAAAGCTTTTCAATCGGAGGTCTTTGCTACTCATTAAATACTTCAGAGGCGGCCTGGATAATCTGCAAAGTGTTAGAGGGATAGTCAATTAGAGTCAGAATCGACAGCCCAGCTACATTTTGAGCTTGAAAAATACTTTGAAATGTACCTCTGGGTACTCCGTTGAAATGGAGTTAGCTTTAATTCAAATGAAACTGAACTGCCGAGCGGTTGCTCTTTGAAGCATCTAAATTAGCTGCAGAGAATTGTAGATCTACATAAGTCTAAAAGGAATTGTCGGGCGTATCGGTGATCTCACGAGAAAGACCTACAGACTTGGGTATCAATGATGACCCGGCGGGCATATATTGTGTGGAGCGCTAGTTTCTATGTACTTGTTCGGCGTTGAAATATCGTATTTTTCTTTCAGAAGTATTGATAATGAATAAGCTATCTTCTTTGGCAGTCAAAGAGTTACTGAAGTGTGTTTAAGAATCTAAAAAGTTTGTGCAAGAAAAATTAAACCCCACACTCTGCCAAACAACTACATTTGCATCCAGACAGAGATCTATACTTTAATAGCGCAATTAGGCTTTCATATATAGAGCATATTTATTCTTGGTTGATTCCCAGGCTAAGCAATATCGAATAGAACGACACTATGGTCGAAGAAAGGCAGGAAAACGATTTATAACCTTTCAAGACAATACAAATCTGAAGTAAGAGTTCTCACTGGGGCAGAGCAGAGTACTGCCATTGGGCCAATGTACGGAGGATGACATACATATATCAACGAATTTGCTTTGTACACACTCGTGGAATGTAGCTTATTTGAATTTGATCCGCATAATTGTGGCTATGTAAAAATAAAAATATTTCCGATTTTACAGCCACTAAAAATTATGCAAAATTTTTGTTTTGTCTAGTAAAAATGTTCGAGGAAATAGGTGAAATTATCAGCCGTCCAAAATTTGGCTGTGCGAGTTGAGAATGTAAAAAGCTTTCAAAGCCGTAGAAGGTTGAATTCGCAGAGTATTTAGGTCTCAAAAACCTCAGCGAACAAACGGACTTTATTCACAACTGAACAATGATTGGAGATTTGGCAGACCGGACTTTAGTTCGTTGTTTTACAAATTGCGGTCTGCTCTTGGGGCTATACTTGCACTATATGACATCCAAATGTTGAGTATCTGAAAATTGGGAAAATTTCCAAATGCATGAGAGGCGTATTGCACTCGAAGATAGACTTAGTGGTGTTTTTTTTAAGGCAAATGACCATTTCGAAAAGCTATCAAATTCAAAACTCAAAATTTCACAATGAAACAGCTCCAAGTGAATGTCTTCCCTGCCGATATGCTGCCTACGAACTCGGCTTCTTGCTGTCTTATTTGTTAGTTGAGTTTGAAGTTGTTGTGATGCAGAATGTCTGCTCCCAAACACCAACAACAATGCCCAATTTCCCCAGCATAAATATCTACTTAGGTACAAACATACATACATACATACATATGTTTGCATGCAGTCATTGACAGTCATTTGCCAGCAAACGAAGCGTGAATGCGACCAGTTAACCATTCAAGAAGTGTTCATCTCATTGCGAACCAATTGTGCCCAACAACAATTCAAGCGCTCATTCGTTCAGCCGTCCATTTGTTCCAACTGGCAGCCATTGAGCCACTGCACCATTGAGCGAGCCACTGCTCAGGCAGCAGTAGTGATCGCAGAGCACTCGGTTGCCCGGCAGCACAGCAGCGTTCAACATCGATTCGTTATGATTGCATGTTAAATGATTCCCGCTGAGTTATTACGAGACAAAATCCTTATTTATCGCCTTCTGATTTATTTGTAAACGATTTTCCACCTTCTGAGAGCTGTTGTTTTTGTGCCACCCGTCGCACGATCGACTGCATCGTTACAGTTGTAGTTGCTGTTGTTGTTCTTGTGTTTGCTTGTGCATTCGCATGCTTGTCGTCGCTTGTGAAATGGCCAAGGCTGTTTTTGGTGCATCCTTGGCCTACACATTTAATCCAACTTTTTAATTTATATCGCTCGTACACACACACATACTATGTACATATGTATGTATGTGCGTATCAGCTTGAAATTGTTTGCTCCACTCAGCCTGTCTGCCTTGCCTTGCCTGCCTGCCTGCCTGCTTGCCTGCTGTTTCTGCTCGCTTTCTACATGTTTTGCCACAGTTTGTTCCGATCAATGCTTTTTTGCTTTTGTTTTAGGGGGGAAAGGGGGTGTTCGGATTTATTTCGGTGCGAATATTTGTATTGCCCGCTCATATCTGATGCCCACTCAGGTGTTCACTCGCCATGTGTTCAACGGCAGGATACATTATGCAGTGCATGTTTATGTTTATGAGTGTGTGCTTCTGATTTTTTTTGTTGCTTTAATGTTCGTGTGAAGAATTTCGTGTTTTCTCATTTCTTATCGCAAGATTAAGTTTAAAATTGTTTGTTCCCTAATTTTGACATATTTATTTTTGAGTCAACTTTACATGCATAAAAAAATATGCACTTAGCTGGTAAGCAAGTTCAGTTAGATAAGGCTCTACGCAGAAATCACATTAGTCGAAAACTTGAATTGCAACAATATATTTAATTTTAAAATCTAATTTTTAATATTCGCTTATAAAGGAAATTTTGTTGGATGGACGAGTCAATAATATAAAAAAAATATTTTTTCGTTTGTTTGTGTTCGACTACTGTTGTTATCATTTTTCCAGCATTATCCAGTGAATGAGAAAAAGAACGGTAAAAGTTTTTTCGCGACTCTGCCGGCTGCTCTTGCCACCTCCTTAAAACCGCGTTTAACCAGTCTTGCTTCCCCAATTTCGGCCTCTTCAGCACTAATTACAATGAATGCCTGCAAATAAAGGACATTTTAATCAAAATTTAAATTATTTTAAAAAACTCCTTTATGTACTTACAGCTGCTAAGAGAAGCACAGTGAAGCTTACAATAAGAAAGTTATTCCTTGATGTTGCCATTTTGACTTGAGTTGAGCGAGAATCAAATGGTGGATAATTTTAAACCTTGTACGCTTCTTATTTATACTAAAGTTCTACCGTAGTAAATAATTTACAGACACGATTTTCAGCGCACGCTTAGCATGTTTTACAAAAACGTGCAAATTATTTTTGTAAATTCCAACATAAAAATTGCAAATATCGTTGTTTGTGTATATCTGTCTCATTTAAACCCTATAGAACTAAATATACCGAAATCGGGACAATTTTTCCTAAAGTTAGTTTTTATTAATTTAGGAAATTTCTATTTTTTGTTGAAATTTTACTAAATAAATGCATTTGTTATCAATAAAATATATAAGTTATCTCTATATACATATATAATTTTTTTTCGGCTGAATCGATTTGAATGAAATTTTCAGATGTTGGGATATGTTTGGAGATTGAACATAAGAAATCTGTTTGCTGGTCGATGTCTGGAACCGGAGTTATGACTAAAAATGTCACTCACACTGTAAAGAACAATCCAAAGTATGTTTGTGTGCGAACTACTTTTTTCCGGCTGGATCGATTTAAATGAAATTTTTAGGAGACTTTAGGATATGTTTGGAGAGTGCATATTTGCTGTCTGATGTCTAGGACCGGAGTTATAACCAAAAACCCGCGAAAATTTTTAAACAATCACATGCGTAGCGTAGCGCGTCACATGCATTGTGGAACAAATACAAAGATTACATGGCCGAAGATGTTTTACTTATGGCGCGAAATCGAACATCGAATCCAGATTTGGTGCTAACATTGGAGATGTTTAATGAGAACTCTATATTAGTTGAAGACCTTTGTCTCACGATTGCAAACAAAGCGTCAGTACAACTTGGCATAACAGCGCCCAATCGCCCAACGCATGACATGTTAGATCGTGAATTGCAACGCGAGCAAAATTTCGAACCCGTTAAATTGCGAACATTTGTGCAATCGGAAGTAATGTTCGTAATGAAATAAGTTATTTCTTAACACCGTATTTTACCTTCTTTTAATTTTGCTGCAGATAATCTGGGGAAAATTGTTTGAATGCGTTTGAAAGCATTTCCTTGTGTATTTAAGCTTTTAATAACATTTTTCACCACGCCCAACTTAATATGCAGCGGTGGAAGTATGGCCTTATCTTTTGGGACAAGGGATTCATGGATAACATTTAAGTCACCAATAATATTTTCATTACGTTCTTCGAAATATTTAATATGATAATGGCCGCTGGTAGCACGTGAATCCCATTTACAAAGAAAGCACATATATTTTGTGTATCCTGTTTGCATTCCAGTTAATATTGCAATCATTTTGAAGTCTGCGCATACTTCCCATTTATATTTAAAGTATTCAATTTTATTTAAGAGATTTGAAATATTTGCGTATGTTTCCTCCTTTTTTGTGGAATACGCAACCGTGCTGATTTCCATTGTGCAGTAAAACTGCTTTTAAGCTGTGTTTTGAACTATCTATAAATAGTCGCCAAGCGGAAGAGTCCAGTGGAAGCTTTAGATATTTTAGAACCTCTTCCATACTGCAACAGTATACAAGTTCTTCTGATTTTTTAAAATAACTTTCCAGATCGGCGTGTCTTTTTCTTGGCGATGTAACTTTTGCTGCTTCGTATGTCATTATCGCGTAGTGCCTTTGGCTTCTACCAAATTTGTAATTTACGCAGAAATATGTAGCATGTATCTGATTTGTGATCTTCAGGTTCAATCCATATAATAGGCGCAGAAAATGGCAGCGCCTTAGTACCGCCTTTGTACCAGGTAAAAAGACCACTTTCGCAAGTAGTACATACAGTTTTTGGTATCCAAGCTTCACATAAAAATCGTATTCCAAAGAAAAGAAAATATGGTTATTCAATTGTAGGGAATATCTTTCTTCTGCTTTGATGGTGCATAAAATGTCCACAAATAAAACAAAACCAATCTCTTAATTTGCAAACAGAATCCGCCATGCTTATTTAAGCTTTAATTGTTCTTTTTTTATATTAATTTTAGTAAAAATCACACCCGATATGTACTGCTTAGTAGCTCAATTATGCTTAATTTTATCACACCCGATTTGTAAGTCACAGCTGATTTGTAAGTCACAGCTGACTAGACGCGAGAACTCAGTGTTTGGCCCGGCCGAACTTGACGACGTTTTCACCTGCTTTGTATATGTTGGCGTGTAATTTTGCCAATTAATCGTAAAGAGCTTTATTTACAACAATGGTGTCTTTGGTGACCCCCACTGAAATTTTCCGCCAACCATTTTCGTAGAATATTTTAATCCTTAAATGTACTTTTTTAAAGGATATTTTTTGATTTTCTCGAAAAAAGGGTCAAATTGACCCATAAAGAGACCAGTTAGAGGGTTAAGATCTTCCACAAAAATAATCCTCATACAATTCCACAATACAACTCTGACCATAAGAATTCTCTCAGACACTAACTTACAACATTTTTTTCATATAGTATAATACTCCCTTCGACCAAAAAATGAAAACTTTGACCCACTGTAAAAAAAAAAACTGGACCATAAGTTTGTTCTACAAAAACGATCTACTCAACATACCCTTTCAGAATTATGGGGTCGCTATTCTGTTCCAAAAATGCTGTTGGACAGTGTTATTAAATCGCAAATAATGGCATTTTATCACTGATAGGTTAACTCAACAAAACTTATTTACCCCTCGCATTTAGCGAGTAAAGGCCATTGCAACATTGGCAATAGCCTTAAATACGAAGTCTTTGCAGAAGTTTTTGTATATTCTTATAAATTTGAAAGTTACTAATACGAATATTTTTTTGCTTTTGAAGAAACAGACAATTTCGCAAGCTTTTTTTTAACTACAACTTTTTGAAAAATCTTATAGAAACCAAATATATTTTGATAAAAAGGGTAATCTTTGTCCCCTCTTTATTTTTTAACACCAATATAAAAAAATCGTTTTATCCTTCAGAACTTTACAAAATAAAAGAATAAGCTTTATATTGTTATGTTCGCTTAAAATGTGTATTGGTGGTTGACTACTGTTGTTATCATTTTTCCAGCATTATCCAGTGAATGAAAAAACGAACGGTATAAGCTCTTTCATGACACCGCCGGCTACTCTTCCCAGGTCCTTAATCCCGCGCTTAACCAATCTTGGTTCACCAATTTCGGCCTCTTCAGCACTAATTACAATGAATGCCTGCAAATAAAGGACATTTTAATCAAAATTTAAATTATTTTAAAAAACTCCTTTATGTACTTACAGCTGCTAAGAGAAGCACAGCGAAGCTTACAATAAGAAAGTTATTCCTTGATGTTGCCATTTTGACTTGAGTTGAGCGAGAATCAAATGGTGGATAATTTTAAACCTTGTACGCTTCTTATTTATACTAAAGTTCTACGTTAGTAAATAATTTACAGACACGATTTCAGCGCACGCTTTACATGTTTTACAAAAAACGTGCAAATTTGTTTTGTAAATTTTAACATAAAAATTTAAAAATATCATTGTTTGTGTATATCTGTCTGGTTTAACCCAAACCGTGTATACTTTGTTACAACATTTTTCACTCCCTCAACCGATCACTTACAAATTTCCTGTTACCTCAAATAACGATTTTCTCTTTTTGTGATCAGTCAAATATTCGGTGAACTGATTTCAATGGACCGAATTCGGGACATTTCTGAGTAAAGAATCCAAACATAAAAATTTAAAAATTAAAGACGTAATACTTTTTCCTTAAGTTAGTTTGATTTAATACAGGAAATTTGTTTTTTGTTAAAATTTTACTAATTAAATGCATTTGTTATGAATAAAAAATATAATTTATTTATTATAAAATCATCTTTCTGTTAGCACTTTAGTTACGATTAGACAAAACCTTAAACCTTTGTCCGAAAATGTTTTCAGAACACAGTAAAATTCAGCAAAAACTAAATCCGTTGTCATACTTTTTTAGTCAGTGTTGTTGTTTTGTCGTTCTGAAGTCCATGTTAGTCCATTAGACCAATAATGTTCCTAGTTTAAGACCCACAATTGGAAATAATATCGCAAATTTATTATCCCAAAATTAAATGTATTTCGACAGATGGTAATTCGCCTCGTATAACAAAAGAGCTGATGAGAGTGGAATTTTTGAGGATGATCCCCGGCTTAGTTAAAGTACCAGCGCTGATATACATCGTAGTTTTATCGATGAGAGAGATTTTTAGGTCAAACTAGTACTGTCGGACTTCCACAATATTCACTGTGTTAAAACGCGATACAGGTACAAAAGGCCTCAAAGGCATATTTCTTACAAAGATGATATAATAAAGTAGACAGCTTTTGAAAACAATTTCATACACAAATCCTATTAGCGCAAAACTTCGGCCGTACATTCAAAAGTACTCGTACACTTATAGCTTAAACACAATGTCGGCGTACGAGGAACTTTTCCAACGTCTTTTCGCGGCGATATATTTATTTAAGTTTATTGCCGACGCTAGCGCCAGCGACCAAAAACGATACAATATGACCTTTTATTGAGTATTCTTTGGTTTAAAAATCGAAATTAAAAAATAATAATTTATTTTTTTTTTGTGCTGAAAAGTATTAACTGTGTTAATTGAAAAAACTTTTAAATTAACTCTTAATGTTCTATTTTATGGTGTTGTTTTCTGATATACATTGGGTAAAACTTAATATTTGGAACGATTTTAATCAAAGAAAGAGAATATTTATGATTTTTTAAAAAATGACCGTGGCACCGCCTTTACAAAAATACATCGCAAGGGTAAAGTTCGGTTTCGCCCGAATTTTGTTTTCCTTACTTCTTCATTATAAAACTTATTCATTAGCCTTTATTTGTTGAAGAACAAAAATATTTAAAATAAATAGTTATATGACCAAACAATAACAAATAAAATGTATAAAAAATAGTTGTTATCATGGATTTACGTTTGTATGTAATAAACTTCAAATATTGGTCTTATTTTATATTTTTTTATAAAAACACAACAAAAACGTGTATTAAAAATTGATTAACGATGAAAGCGAAACGATTGGTACTTTTCACTGATATTTACAAATATCTCCTTTCAACGAAGATTTTGCATTCTTGTTGGAAATATATCTTTATTGCGTCACAGGTATTGAAAAACGTTGTACATTGAACGATAAGGTTAAATTAAGAAGGAATCATCTTATTGAATCAGTGTTAATTTCCGTCGATCTGCTCAAGATGTAATGAATACTCAATTTTTTTTTTTTAACAAATGACGTTATATTATGATTTTACTGTTAGATATTTAACCTTAATAAAATATTTAATTTATTTATTTATACAAAATTTATTTATATAATTGAATTACATAAATAAACCTTAAATTGATAAATATTTACCTTCTCGATCCCTAAGAATATCTGCTTGACTTTTTATTACCATAAACGCATTTTTGAGACTGAAGAAATAATGAACAACAAATAACATCTGGAATTATTTCTGTTTTAAAACTAAATACAAATACAATGCAAGTATTAATGTACTTATGTACGTATGTATAATTATATTTCTGTTTGTATGTATGTATATAAATAAATTTATTCTCACTTGTTGAAATGAATTCAAGCCAAGGTAACCTTAATTTCGCCACCATGTGGCAATCCATTCGCGATGCACATCTTCAGCTCGCAGCCATACATACAATAATAGTAACAACAGGAATAACAACAATAAGCAACAAACAACAATATCAACAGCTGCTGCAGCATCCGCAATCGCAATAACGATTAATTTGTTCGTCTTTATCACAACGTCGAGCGATGAGACGATTCGACGCGACGGGGCTAACAGCGTGTTTTGCACACCTTATTATCCAGCCGATGACTTTGTGGACAGCTCAAGTAGATTGCAAGCTATACTCCGCAGCGTCTCAGTCGCACTCTCGTCAACGAAACAGAAATGTTAACTAATAGAAGAGAAAAAAGAAGCAAAACACTTTACCTACTTACTTACTTACTTACTTATTTACTTACTTAACGACTTGACCGCTGCCTTGCCATGCCACACCACATTTATGGGCTTATATTAATAAAATAAGCTTTGTCAGGCAATTTACAATGCATTTCCACGACCAGATTAACAGCTCAAAACAGCAACAGTGAGCTAAGAACAACAACTAAATAACAACTGTACAAAAAGCAACAAATAATAAACAACAATTTCAGCTAAATGAATGCTTGCTGTGCGATGTTAATGCCAAGAAGGTGAGAAGAACAAATCAACAGGCAAAAGTGGGGAAGGAAGGCGCATTGCCTCGAAAGGAATACTTAGTGCTGTTGCTGGGGATGAGAATGGAATAGCCAGATGTGCGCTGAAGCTGTTGTGGTAGGAATAAGTCAGGCTTAGTTGGGGCAGGCAGAGTTATGTGGAAGAGGCTTTGCTGCTGCTGGTACTCGCATCGGAATGGTGTTTGTTCGTTAATTAGTGAACATATTTCGTATAATCGGCGTCATATTAGTTATAAATTGGATAAAAGCGCAAAACGACAACTTAATTAATTATAAATTCTCGATTTGTTCGCAGATGAAATGAAAATTGCTTGCTTTTGTTGAATATATTTATAGAGGCATACCTAAGTACTTAGAAAGAGGAATTATGGCGAAGGTGTCTATTTAGTTTGAACTTTTAGATGTCTGATTTCAATGGAGTTAGTAAGGTTATAAATTACTAAATAAATTGCAGAAGGTCGTCTACATATGCATTAGAATTTACTGATTCATTCAAAAGTTGTTAGTAATCTGTGATTTGTGTGACAAATAAGGTTTTATGGTACATTAAATTTCAGGTTTTTCAGGTGCCCAAAATATTTCTTTGACTTTTTGACTATTTTGCAATGTAGCTTCTTCAACGATGTGAGCATGATACACATTTTTTTAGAGGTAATTTCACTTTTACTTTTTTGACAGAAACAATGTTCGACGGCAGACTAAATATGATATCAAAAAACGAATAGTCCCATTTGAAATGACATGATATATGGATAATATCTGCATTATTAACTTTTTTGAGAGATTTTAAAATTTTGTCCAGAACAATTTGAGCTATTTTTCAAAACACGGAATTTATATGAAGAACTTTCGTATGTAAGAAATATTTGTGACATACGACTAAATTTTACGAAATCGCTTCGATCTTGATAATGCGACAAAATTTTACTCAAATCTCTGAAACTTAACGAGAAATCCAAAAATGAATAATGCCATTTTAAAGATTTTAATTAGTTTATTTAACTACATTATTAACTACAAATGCAGCTTTGCACATATTCAAATTTTTTTTTGGTTGCCTTTGCTTTTCTTAACGGCCTAAAATATATATATATTTTTTTTATAAGGAAGTGTTAGCACGAAAATCCGGAACACTGTTTCTGTCAAATGGTTATTATGGCGTCTGAGATGAGAGAGTGAAACTATGTACATCTAAAAATGATTGTATCATGGATGTGAGTAAATTCAAAAATTAACATAACGAATGCGACGAAATTGACACGACGAAAATTATGTGATGAAACGAAATGGTTGGGAACGACAATTAGTACTTCTTTTACTCTCTACAACTCAATTCGCCTGAACTCCACCCACCTAACTTACCATAAATAAACATCTATAGCGGCGGTGAGAAATTGAAAAGACAAATAGAAATGGTTGAAGGCGGCAACAAGTGCTTCTTCTTCTCACCAAATCGAAGCTTAATTGGCCTTAGCTCACCACACTTAAACCTACTATACCTTAACTCGTAATATATAAATTTAACACACATCCAAGTTTACCACAATCAAACTCCCCACACCTAAACCCACCAAATCTTAGCTCACCTTACCAAAATTCACCACATTTCAATACATTACACCTTAGCTCATCACACCTTAATTCACCATATACTCGTATCAACCAGCAAGACCTTAACTCACCACACGTAAACTTAACACATCTTACCCCATTTGACCTCACCTCAACTTATTTTACCTGATCTCAATTCACTAAACCTCTCCTTTCTTCATCTCACCACATTTAACCTTACCTCACCTCACTTAATATCTCAGCTAAGCGAATCAAATAACATATTCATGAAGTCTTTGTATGTTTTAAATTGTGATTTGATCAATTATTATATACATATGTATTAGGTTAAGTACATCGTTACTATGAATTATGTGTCTGAATTACGGAAATATCAAGTAGATCAAAAAATAAATGAAGAGCAGTTTCACGCAGTTCCGACTCACTCAAAACAATTTCTAAAAATTCTACGAAATAAGTTTAAAATATTAATGATTTTTTTTTAAGTTTCTACAGTTTTTGTTATTGAATGAACTAAATGAACTTAACTTAGAAAATATAAACGATAGTTTAATTGTCAACATGTTTAGAAAAATTTATACTTAGACCAAAATGTCTACGTTCAACTGCATTAAAAAGTTTTCAATCACAGATAAATCTAACCTTTTAAAATTTGAACGATTTTTTAAATAATTTAAAAAACTCAAAACACAAAATTAGAATTGAGAATATAGATATAGGATTGAATTATTATTTTAAAGATTAAAAGAAAAAGAAAAAAAAAACGTTGTTGAGGCATCCCAATTATTTATTTATAACTGTCACAAATTTGTATTAAACTTTTGACTTAACTCAAATATTACAAAAAAAGCACTCCAAATATTAATTAGAAAATTTAACACATTCCCTAATGTTCGGCAGCATTCTTATACACGCTTTTAACCAATATTCTTTCAACACAATCGTTATCTCGTACCCTCTTAAGTCGATGTGCAAATTATCGCCAATTTAACGCCAGCAAGCGCGATCTCTGCCCCATCTCTTGCAAATTCGAAACAGCGTATTAACCTTTTCGCGAGATACTCGTACACTGTGCTTTGTTGCAGGATTCCTAGAATTTCGCACCACAATCAAATGTACGTGTACGTGTGTGTGTATGTATGTGTGTGAGGTTAACCAACAAAGACCACGTTCATATCGATGCCACCGCCCAGCTTGATATATTGCCTCGATCAAAGCTGATGATCATTTGTAGTTCCTTACGATTTTGTTGTTGGCGATTTCTTGTTACCCTTTTAGTATAGCTCCTTGATTGCAGCACATTTGTAGTTTGTATTACAAATTTGTTTTTCTTTTTCGATATCTTTCACTTTCAGAGTTCTTTCTCAAACACACTCGCTTTTGCAGACATACTTGTTAAAGTATAAGAACAAACTGTTCTTACCGCTGCCTGACTCACGAGAATAACTTAGCGCAATTATTTTAAGTAATAAAATGAAAAAGTATGTACTTTATTAATATATTACAATTTAATGTATTAATGCAAAACGGTAAGAAAATTCCTATCTGGCGTAGGATGACGTAGGTTTTATACTTGTATTTGCGTACGCTCTGTGCTGAATCCAAAAATGTAATGGCCGACAAATTTATATTGTGCACTTTGCTGCGATCCTTTTGACAACTCTTATTGCCAAGGCTGCCACTCGCAACAAGATAATACTTAAATCGTTACAGGGTGACTAACACCCCGCCCCCCGTGAATCCTCCCAGGATTCACCACCAACAATTAACTTGGCCAAGCGGGAAGCTGGTCTGCGTAGAAGTCCAGTTGTGGTCTTCACCTCGACGACTCGCACTTGCCCATCTTTGGCTGGAAAAACTTGCGTAATGCGACCACGCAACCACTGACTGCGAGGAAGCGCTGTTTCACATATTATTACCAGGTCGTCAACTTCAAGTGGTGTGGCTTTACCTTGCCACTTGGTGCGGCACATTAGTTGTGGCAAGTATTCCGTGGTCCAGCGTTTCCAAAGCCGGTCCTTGAGATTCTGGGCAATTCGCCACTGCTTCCGTAGGCAAACCCTCTCGTTAACTGGATGCGGCGTCTGGGTCGAGTTCACGCACCCTAACAGGAAGTGGTTGGGTGTTAGTGGCTCGTCTGATTCATGCGATATAGGCACATCGGTTAGCGGTCGCGAATTAATAATATTCTCTGCCTCTATTAGAACGCTTTGCAGAGTGTCAACCTTCGGTGCTGCTTCTCGTAACGTTTTCTGCAATAGGCATTTGATGATACGTATCAAGCGCTCCCAACAGCCGCCAGAACTTGGATTCATCGGGCAGTTAAAGACCCAGTCGATGTTGTATTTGCTGGCCTCGACTTGTATACGATCGGTATCAAACAACTGCTCGGCAGACTTCAGCTCTCTTTGTGCGCCAATAAAATTAGTGCCGTTGTCACTCCTTACTCTGACTGGTGTACCACGACGATTTATAAAGTTGCGTAGGCATAAAATGAACGCGTCTGTGCTCAAATTTTCGCTTAACTCGATGTGGGCGGCCCGGACTGTTAGACAAGTAAAAATTACGCCCCACCTCTTCTCTTTGCGCCTCCCGATGGTAACGTTGAACGGACCAAACAAGTCGACGCCCGTATATGTAAATGGGCGCACAAACGGAGTTACGCGGTCGGCCAGCAGCTGACCCATCATCGGTTGGTTTGGCTTCGCTTTGTCGATGACACAACGCTGACATTTTTGCTTAACCTTCTTAAGCAACGATTTAACGTTCGGTATCCAATATTTCTGTCTGACATTATTGATGGTGACTGCGAAATTTTGATGATGATTTGCTTCATGATACTGTTGTACGATTAACGCTGATACGATGTGCTTCTGTGGCAGCAAAATCGGACGTCGTGCTTGCATGGGTAAGTATGTCGCTTCATCGATGCGGCCGCTCAGACGAAGTATACCTGTTTGGTCGATGTACGGCGAAAGCTTATACAGCGAACTTTGCTTGGCGATTTTACGTGCGGCTGTTAAATCGGCGATCTCACTTGGAAAGCTTTCATGTTGAACTATATGATACAATAAATGCTCTGCTTTTTCAAGTTCTGCTACTGTAAGATTCGACGAAGTACGTGCGGTAGAACTTGACTGCTTTCGAAGGAGAGCCTTCGCTCGCACAACCCAGGCCATCACGCGTCTTAACTTCGCAAATGAACTGTATCTTGAAAATTCGATTAGTGAATTTCCGGGCTGCACCAACAAGACGGCCGTGATTATTTCTTCTGGAAGGACCGTAGTCGCTGTAGTCAAAGGCGAAGGCCAGTAGGCTTCATCTTGCTTTAAAAATTCGGGACCTCGCACCCAACGACTGCTGCTGTCAAATCTTGGTGGACTTAATGGGCGAGTTGCTACATCAGCTGCGTTCTGACAAGATGGCACCCACCGCCACTGCTCTTTGGACGTGAGACTTAAAATTTCGGCGATTCGATGACCGACGAAGGTCTTATACTTTCTCTCCGATGAATAAACCCACTGCAAGACCGTCTGTGAATCGCTCCAGAAGATTGCTCGGTCGATATTGAACTCGTGACTGTCCTCAATTAGATTGTACAATCGAGCGCCCAATACCGCCGCCTGTAGCTCGAGCCTCGGGATGGACATCAATTTCGTGGGCGCCGTACGTGTTTTGCCCATTATAAAGCTGACATCGACGCCTCGCTCGTAGAGTACACGCACGTAACTGACCGCTGCAAATGCGACTTGACTCGCGTCGACAAAAATATGAACTTCGGCCCTACCGCCATGTATTATGCGCGGTGAGTAACATCTGGGTATCTTGAAAAGTCGTATATTGGGAAACTCTTCCCACCAAACGAACCACCTCGTGCTGAGCTCCCTCGGCAAAACATCGTCCCAGCCCATCTCACACTTCCACGTCTCTTGAATGAGAATTTTAGTATTAATTAAGTAATCTGCTAACATACCAAATGGATCGAACACCGACATCACGATTTGCAACAATTCTCGCTTTGTCGGAGCTCGCGTTCCGTCCAGGACTTCTTTTGGCACCCGATGAAACTTTGTTTGAAACTCAAATGTGTCTGCGCTGGTGTTCCAGTATAAACCGAGTACTTTCGCTGCCTCTCTGTTGCGCTCCATACTGACAGCTTGTCGATCTGCTGATGTTGCGTGGTTCAGTCTTTCCTCTACTTCGGCGCAGTTGGAAATAAAATTCCTCGAATCGAACCCTGCTTGCAAGTTGATATTGACGATGTCTCTACTGATACGTACAGCCTCTTCTACTGTGTCGAAGCTGGTAACTAAATCATCAACATAATGCTTGTTGATGATTGTAACGGCGGCTTCTGGTAACTGCGTTCGGAAATCTTCGGCGTTTGTGTTCTTAACGTATTCGGCGATGCATGGCGAGCAAACAGCACCGAAGATTAAAGACGTCATAACATATTCTGTAATCGGTTGCCTAGTATCCCCATCTCGCCACAGATATCTTTGAGCGTGCTGATCGGCCTGGCGAATCTTAATCTGCGAAAACATTTCGCGTATGTCTGCTGAAACTCCTACGCGACCCTGACGAAATTGGAGTAGAATTCGTATCAACGGCTGTGCTTGTTCAGGGCCTTTCATCAGCGCTGAGTTGAGTGAAACGTTGTTAACTGAGGCTGCAGCGTCGAACACGATCCGAAATTTATTTGGCTTATGCTGGTTGAATACGGCGAAGTGTGGCAAATACCAAACGTTTTGACTTGGCTCGCTGATTTCGGCAATGCTTAACTTTCTAGCATACCCGTTGCTTACGTACTTCGCCATCTCTTCTTTGTAACGCTCACCAAAGCAAACATCGTTTTTGATTCGCCTTTCAATGGTCAGCAGGCGCTTTTCTGCCATCGCTCTACTTTCAGGCAACTTCGGTGGGTATGTTCTCCATAGTAAACCGGCTTCGTACTGTTTTCCCACTCGTTTGATGGTTTGCTGCAATATGGCTCGTACGCGCAGGTCTTCATCTGACTCTAGTTTCGTTATTGACGGCTTAATTCCAAAACTGTCTGATGCAAAATATTCTCGTACCAAGTCGTGTAGCTCTTGATGCTTTTGCACGATCATAACTCGTGCGTTTAAAATTTGGGATGACTTGGTTGGGCCATATGCGACCCAACCCAACGGTGTCTTGGCGGCTAATGGGCTCTCGAAGTCGGCTTGCACTGTCGCTGTAGTTGCACCAAGGTATGCGTGTTTTAACCCAATCAGCAATACTGGTTTCATATGACCGTAGTTTTCAATTGGCAAATCGCAAAAATGTTTAAAATCTTCTTTCTGCAATGACTGTGCCGGCAAATTTAGATTTTTGACCGTGTACACCTCTTTCAGTGGGAACTTCTGCTTAGTTGCACAATTTTCAATTTCAATATTGACTTTACAAGCTCGTTCGGTGACTACATTATTGTCATACCACTGAAGCGTAAGTGGATACAACTCACCCCAGGCCCCAAGAGATTTGGCTACCTCGGCTTCCAGTATTGAGATTGACGAACCTTCGTCAAACATCGCCAGTATCTCCCGCTTACCATTCGGACCGTATATGTTCACAGGCAAAATTTTAAATAGTTGACCACTTGTACTTTTTTCGCGACAATTCAGAAGTGGCTGCACGTTGGCATCCCTCAGTGTGGTTGAACGTGGCGGCTGCACTATTGCATCTTCGTTGTGTAACAGCTGGTTATGGTAACGCTGGCAGCCATTTATAGTGCACTTTCTTCTCGAACGACATTTCAGTGTACAATGCCCTTTACGCAGGCAAGAAAAACATAGCTGTTTTGCCTTGACTAGGTCCCACCGCTCTGGAACGCTTGCTGAATTAAAGGAATCGCACTGTGAAACCATGTGGTTGCCGCTGCAATTATAACAGGCAACTGAATCCTTAGCTCGGTCAATGTGCATTAGACGCCGCGGATTACCCAAAGATGTAAGCTGTCTGCTGCCTTGCGTACCTGTTGTAGGCAACAAGCAAATTATTCTCGCTAAGTCGCTAAGCCATGCAGAAAAATTTTCTACTGTCGGATACGGCTCTATAGTAGATGCGTGCTTCGCCCACTCGAACTGCCGAGCTTGCGGTAACTTGCACACCATTTGCTCTAATAAAGTAACGTTAGCCAAATGTTGCTGACAATTTGCTGACTTCAAGAATGCAACAACGTTTCGCACCCTTGAAGAAAACGGTACGATCTGCTCTGGCTTGTTTTCTGCTATTGGCGGGAAATTTTGCAATTTGCCGATTTGAAATTTAACCAATATGTCTGGTCGGCCGAACCTGAACTCGAGCTCGCTTATTACGTTCGGCACGTCATTCGGGAAAATTAAAAGGGCTGCTACTGCTTCTTTGGCGGGGCCAATGAGACATTTTTGTAGCCTCATCAAATTTTGGCGGTGACTGTATCCAAATGCTTGCGTAGTGTCGTTAAAATTTGCAAAAAATAGCGGCCACTCTTCGACATTTCCGCTGAAAGTCGGCAAATCATATAGCTTGACTTGCGAATCAGTTGCTACCACGACGGACTGACTTGCATTTCTTTGTGCTGGCTGCACACTTTGTTCTGGCGCAATCTGTGGCTGTATTTCTTCGCGAAGTCTTACTATATCTCGTTGACTTTCCACAGTGCTGTGCCTGAGCTCCTCCACGGACGCCCTTAGCGCATTTAATGTGGCAATTATCGCATTCGCGCTGTCATCTGTAGCTGCACCTGCAACTGCTCCTGTTTGCTCATACATATTTTCTGACGACGACTCTCCTTCGCTACCCTGGCTGCTGCTTGCACCGCGTGCTCGCTTTCTCAAAAAATATTTGCTGGTCTCCGGCATACAAAATGGCCCAGTCCGCTTGTCTTATTCTCTTTGTTCCCGTGGTACCACCGACAGAGCGCACAAGTATAAAAATTGTTAAAGTATAAGAACAAACTGTTCTTACCGCTGCCTGACTCACGAGAATAACTTAGCGCAATTATTTTAAGTAATAAAATGAAAAAGTATGTACTTTATTAATATATTACAATTTAATGTATTAATGCAAAACGGTAAGAAAATTCCTATCTGGCGTAGGATGACGTAGGTTTTATACTTGTATTTGCGTACGCTCTGTGCTGAATCCAAAAATGTAATGGCCGACAAATTTATATTGTGCACTTTGCTGCGATCCTTTTGACAACTCTTATTGCCAAGGCTGCCACTCGCAACAAGATAATACTTAAATCGTTACAGGGTGACTAACAATACTATACATACAACAATACTTCTGTTTGTGAATTTTATATATTCTTGAGTATCCCAGTAGGGAGAACAAGCTCTTTGGGATTTAATTAATTATTGAAAGTTACTCAATCCTGAATTCTCCTTTGCTGAATTGTGTTTCAAATGGAGAAACATATTCTGTTTCTCCATATTTATTTCTCCAAAATTCTTTCTTAGAAAAAAATTGGAAAGTTTTGATAGATCATCAAGAGGTCTGTACTTGTAGACTCGTCAGACAAAGGTGATTCTTAAAAAGAGGGCTTGATTTTTTCTTCTCAAATCATCGCCGTTATAATATGTTCTCTGTGTCTCTCAGTTTTAAGCGGGCTGATGAACTTCAATGTTTGTAAAAGGACTAACAAAAAAATTAATCCACATATCATCACCGTGTTTCCCGTTTATGCCACAAAAATACTGTTTCGAAGTCGTTGGCTTTTTAGTAGGTACCCTGCAACTTACTTAACCTTTCTACATGCCAATGTTCGCTAGTTGTTGTATTTTGTACTAGGGATGTTAATATCGGGATCATCGGGGCTTGCTTTATTTTTGTATAAAAAAAATTATGGCATTTATTGCCACGAATTCCGGAACTATAGTTTAAGATTTCTTGAATGTAAAGTGTAGGTGGGATTTATTATAAAATAAAACACAATTACAATACATATTTAAATATTAATAAATAATATTACGAAATTTTTAACAAGTTTTTATTTCTGTTACTTATGTTATGTTTGTTCAAAATTGGCAAACGCTTTGAGCCTTCTTTCTGATGTGATAGAGATTTCTTTGGGCGACGCAAGAGTTGTATTTGGAGTAGCCACACCAACTGATTAATTAAGCATGAAGAAAGTTGTTTCTGTAACTAAAAATTTGAAAAAATATTTGAAATAAGTATAAACTCTTTTAGTATTTTTTCGAGTATACAATTTAGTAGCTTATTAAAATTTTATGCTGCTTTGAAATGGAAAAAAACTGCACAACAAGGTTAATTAAAAAAAAATATAAAAAATGAAACGTTACTTGAAAACTTGGAAGTTATAAAAGCATGTTCTGGAAATTGTACGATTTAAATTCGGTACGATTTGCTAAGTACTTTTGCAGATGCTGCATTTAAAAATTCACGGTTATGATATTATAATGATTAATATTACAAATGTATACATCTTTTACAGTTTCAAAGTAAAATACTTAGTTCCTTCATAAGAAATAATCAAAAATATTTAACAAATCGTACCGAATTTAAATTGTATGATGTTCAGATCATGCATAATAAAACTGAAATAAATGAGCTGAACGTTTGATGATTTAAAATTTTTTTTTACAAAGTTTGAAACTTTAGTAAATAGGGCTTATGTTGGATATTTAACTGTATTTCATTAGACAAAACAAAGATAAACCAAAATTTAATAAAATAATTTCCCCATTTTGAGTAATTTAAGCAATAAATTTTTCTTTCATTTAATTTCAATTGATTTTCAACTAAAACACAGTTCACTCACTAGCAAAAAGCTTTGAAAAATTTAATGAAATTACATAAAAAATTCGAAAAAAAATAATGTTTCTTCTAAAAAAAGCAGTTATAAAAATGTAGATTAATAAAATGAAAGATTTAAATGAAAGAATTACTATTGACTTTTTATAATTTTTTTTTTGTCGATGATGTTAAGATTTTTTTTCCTTGTGCTTCTGGAAGCAAAAATACTTACACAATTAGCAAAAGCTTTCAGAGGCTTGAAAATTTAAAGGGTTATTCATAAACATACTCAAACAAAATCAAATTTTGTTTTAAAAGTTCGAAATTTCGTTACAATTTTGTTAATTGTAAAGTTTTAATCAAAATTAGAATCTTAGGTTAAAGTGATTCCAGTTAGAGCATGAACTGTATTTTAATTCAAACGTAATGGAAATTAAATTAAAGAGAAATTCATTGTGCAAGTTAGACAATATTTTGTAGTTCTATGTATTTTTCGCAGAACAAGTGAGCATAGAAATATTTTTATTACCAAAATATATCCGCTAGGTGGCGTGAAAGTACAGATTTTGTTAACAGCTATTTACTCTCAACTTCGCGTTCATATTTGAAACATGCATTGACGACGTGAAATGAAAATTGTATGTAAAAGCCAAACAAATTTTTTAAAATCACGGGATTGCTAATAAGTTTTATATTGGCATCCCTAAAGCCTACATTTCTATATACTCGTACATATGTTATGTATGTATGTACGAAGTTATCCCTATCAGCAGCAGATATGTTTCGCATCTGCATTTGCCACTTTGTCTGTCTTGTTTCGGTTGTCTGCTTTCTGTTGGAATTTCAAGCTTCCTAAATTATCTTATAACTTAATTCATTAATAAATTTATGAATTGCCTGTTATAAATTGTTGAAATTTATTATCGTCTCCTCACTGAATCATGTCGACCTGGTCCGTGGCCTGCCTTAGCCATCACCAAAGCCTACAGCGAATTGCTTGCCAACGTTTGCTTTACAAGCTTACTTTTATTTGCTGTTTGTTGTTTTTGTTGTTGTTGTAGTGGCTTGTTATCGTCAGCTCCATTGTTGCCACATTTGTATTACTATGCTATAGTTGTTATTGTTATTGTTGTGGTGCATGTTGACACTGAATGTTGTTGTTAATACATACACACACACATGTATGTACATATACTTGTGTACTAATATAGTATACATCGTCTACAACACCAACTGATCTCTACCAATTTCATACAAAAAAAAAGGGGTGGAAATATTTTTCTTGTTTCAGTTTTAGTTGCGCTGTTCAACGTTTAAATGAGTTATCAAGGATTAGTGTATATATTCGGGTCGCTTTTGCTTTGTGTGTGATTTATATTTGAATGCCTTTAGAAGATATGTATGTATGTATGTATGTACTCGTTTAGTAGATGCGTATGTAGTATCATTATTCCATCCAAACCATTGTCTCCATTCAGGTTGCATATCTCTATTTGGTTTCCGTTCAGTGACATTGTATCTCGAACATTGATTAATTTGACTTTTACGCGTTTATTTTCATTGATTACTTAACAAAAAATTTCTTAAGCTCGTCTTTTTTTTGGAATTTCTTAACGTGATTTAGGTAGCGCTTATTAATTGCATTCAATAAATTTTGTGTATTTTAAAAGAGTTTAATATCTTATTAAATGGTTATAATTAATTGTAAAAGCGCATTTCAGTGGCAAACCCGATTAGGGTGCGCAAACGATTAATACTATGTTGAATAAATTGTCACCATAAATAGGTAGTCGTATTTTAAAATTTTAGTAAAGCCTTATTATACATGTTAGTCGTGTTATTGACTCTAAAGAGTAACCAGCTAAAGAAGGATTGGTTAAAGATGAAGTGACATATTATGCATGAATGTAGTAAAATGTCGGTATACTTGTATTAAGGTAATTTGATTCACGGCTAAAAATCATTATGCATATGTTTATGTTGGCCAACGCCTTACAATAAGCGAATATTAATATACTTATTGGTAATAATTTCGTCTTCATTTTGTATGTATAGTATAGTAGTATAGTAAAATAACTATGTATTTTCTTCAATTTGTCATCTTTTAACTATTTCTATATATCTACTATATATAAGCTGTTTTCATCATGACAGCTCAATCAAAACAATGTGTGTTGACCATTATTAAGAAAAGTCGAGCTAACATCTGTGGCCCCAAGGAATAACAACTAATCTCGATTTTGAGTATTTAAAAAAAACCACTTTAAATGTCAATTTATTAACACTCAAGACTTAGTTTATATTTATTTAAGATCATTGGATAATTCAATGATCACATAGTTTACAGCCTCATTTTTTCTTTTATATATTTCATACTCCACAGACACTCGCAAAATATTCGAACTAATAAAAAGTGGACTTCTTCAAATTAATTTTTCGGCTTTTAGAACTTTTTATATTTTTAATGCATTTATTCGTTTTATTAGCTTTTAGTCTTAAAATTCCTCGACTCGGATACGCGTCGATTGTTACTTTCAATTGTGCTCATATAAAGAAGAGCAAGAGTAAGACGTATGCACTTTTTTGCATCCCTTCTCTATATTGTGCGAACAAAATGGCTTTCAAGTACTTGTTGATTAAACAACTTTTACAAAAAATTTAATGCGCCGTAACTATTAAAAAACTGCGCGTTCTGCGCGGGTGTGTATTATTGAATCTTTCAACTACCCACAGTCTTGCGAAGTACAAGAGTTTTTCGTATTTTTCTGGCAATTATCTTAAAAGCTCTTTTCTAGCTTCGTAAGGAATTTTAATCAATAGCCCCTGAGGGTCACATCAGTCATCGAGAGTATGAATTTCGGAATAGTAGTCACACACAAACCAACTGGATTAAGCGAGCATTTTGTTTGCTAATCGTCTTACTTCAACTATTAAGATACTGCATATGAAAACTTAAGCTGCAGATGAATACTCGTACCAAAAAATGCTTTTTGCAGGAAAAATTTCTATACTAAATTTTTGGGTCAGATAACCAAAAGTCTTTCAAATAGTCATCTCTGTTAGCGTGCGATTGTCTTTCGAAAGACTTGAACTATCTTATTTAATTTTACAATATCAGGCTTAGTTATCTTTTGTTTTTTTCGTAATAGGAACAGGGTAGTGGAGCAAAATATTATATACATCGACGCTTGATGTCGCTCTGACATTACGGCTGTCTGACTTTGCTATTATCTCAAATGCTGAGATCCTAGGTATGAAGAGGACCTGTAGGAAACTGAAAGATACTTGAATAGGTATTTTTTCTGAGAGCCAAGTAACGACCTTGTTATTAAGCTTGGCGGCCGCGTCAACTCACTCGCCTGGGTTACCGGCAATAGAAAATTACACGGTAAAGAGAGCAATTGTCCGAATGGCTAGAGCTGAAGCCTTTGTTGAAGAATAACGAGACAGAAATTATAAGTCACCATCTAGTAGAACCAAAGAAAAAAATATTCAGGCACTTATTAAAGAAAAAAAAAATCACTCAAATCAGATTATGGGGACCAGGTTTATCAATTTGAATGCTAAAGAAGTGGTTTGCTAAATGTTGCAGTGGTTAGCACAAAAGATTTTGAATGTTCTGAAAGGTAAAATAGGCTGAGACACCCGTAACATTGGAAGACTATCCTTTTGTTGGCTGGAGGGTGATTTTAAGTTTCGGTTATGGATGCGTTTCGAAAGAGTTTTCAACAAAATGAAAACTACGTTTGCTTATATTTTATCGGAAATGCGATTGTTGTTATAACTTCGAAGGACTGTATGAAATTTGATTTGTGAACATCTGTGTAAATCTTAGGAAATCATTTGGTAATTCAGTAGCATAGAGAAATTGTTCTAAAAAATAGTCAGTAACTTGACTATAAACTTTTCTGTGCGACAAGCAAGGGTAGAAAGATTAAGAATTTTCAAACGACTAATGTAGGGTGATAGGATATACCAAGAGTCCCTGCTAAAATCCCTTAGCGCAAAAACTTGATAGCCACATTAACGTTGTGAAATATACCGAAAAAAAAAATTATTTTGACCATCGTTTAACAAATGCAAAAACACACAGAATTAAGTTTGCAAAATTAGAAGAAATTTTAGATCATTGTTATATGGGGTCCCGAAAATGTTGGTATTGGTCCTAAAATTGAAATAGGATGTGTAAAACTCTCGAATTGAACCCGAATTAGTTCCGAAACAGTACGGAACTATGCTCAAATAAGTCAGTACTGGTTTTGAAAAGATATTTAAATAGTCCCATAGTGATCCCAAAGTAATCCCGAACTAGTTCCGAAAAGTTACGAAAAGTTCCGCAGAGTCCCAAAATACTCGTAAACTGATGTCGGAAAAATCTCAAAATATCTCAAAACTATTCAAGAAATCTTCTTTTGTTCCAACCACTATAAACTGGTGGTTCTCACTTTAACAAATTGCACAAAAAAGTATTTACACTAGGCGAAAAAAAAAACGTTGATGAGCTGTAACACTTTTGTACTCTGCAGCCAACTGCTTACTTGAAAGCTCGCTAGCAACTTAAAATACTTGATTCTAAAAAAAAAATTAAAAAAAAAAAAAATCACGTCCCCAAAATAACTGCCAGTCTCAGTAGTGTCAAAGCTAACTAACTACAAAGTCTGAAGTTTTTCCTTAAGCGCTTAAATCTCAAACGAATATTTATAAATGTTGTCTTTTATGTTTTACGTTGATTTTGATCCGATTGAATAGAGTAAATTGGTACATATGTATGTATGTATATGAACATTGTTTTTACGATCGGCCAATCGGGCTCATCAACATAACTCTTAAACCCAATCTTGGCGCGCTCAACAAACAACTTCATTTGGCATTTACGATCTCCGCGATCGGTTACCGCTTTGTTTTTTTTTTTGCAGTCATAAAACGAAATGAAAAGACTTTCAACGATTTAAACCCTAATTAAGAGCTAAAAATGCGCCATAAAGTTTGAAACTATACTAGTTTTTTTTTATGTAAACAACGTTTTAGTGTGCCATTTGTGTTCGGACACATTTAAGCACATATTCTCATACATTTGAAAAAAATAAGTATGTTTGTACGTACACCCATGCTAGTTTTTAATCAAACGACGCTACGCAGACTCTGCAGCTTTATGGGTTAACTAGCAGACAGCCAGCAGCTCGATTGACCGATGATCTGCATCAGCACTGGATCTGTGTAGTTTACACCGATGGATGATACCTGAGCATTGACATACATAACATACATACTTATGTGTGTATAGGCAGTATGTTCAAGTATAAATATACGTCTCTGCTTTGGGCGACTAATACGCATACATACATACATACATCCAGGTTCTTCTGCAATCGTACTTAAGGCGCTGAAAAATTTGCCAGCACATAAATAACATTTTATTGGCAATTTACCGTGCGGCGAAATTAATGTGCATACAGTTTGCAACATTGGTAATTTATGCAAATAAAACGATCGTAAATTTGTCATTAAAGCGTTTATTAAATGATCGTTTATTAGTCTCGCTGTACAAGAAAGAAGCACAGTCAAATGATTGTGAACACAAAAAAAAAACTCCAAAGGAAGCAAAAACGAAAAAGAAAAAAAAAACGGAAAACAGAAAGTATTCACATTAACGACAGTTAACGCAGTTAAAGTGGTTGAGTTTTTGTGAAGATTCCAAATACATACATACGTACATATGGCACAGTGGGCATGAAGTGTACAAAAATGGAGTAAAGGTGACCTAAAATATTTTTTCTTGTACAAAAAATGCTTTAAAATATTGCACAGTGTCATGAATAGAAGTACAAATTTCCAAAAATATTTGGTTCTCAATAGTGAGCCAAAAACATACGAAATTTACAAAAAAAAAACTTGAAAAAAATTTAGTGTTGACTTATGCAGAGTTGTAAAAATTCAAAAATTCTTGAATACATTATTATTTTATTGCAGCATTAAATGGTTATTTACAATTGTGTTCGAACATTTTTTTATTGCATTTTCTTAAAGTATATCCTTTTGAGTGTATTTCCTCCATAAAGATCTGAGCACTAGAGCCAAAGTTACAGCTGTGAACAGGGCCCCCCTCTGAATGCCCCCAAGTACGTGCAAAACTTTAAACGCGATTATCTCAAAATGTTGTTTTAAAAAAATCCCGTTGCGGCGAGCAAGATTTCTGAAGAACCATGATACCTATCGATCTAATTTTTTGCTGACTCTTTAAAAACTGCAATATCTCATACTTGAGCGAAGGAATTTTCATTTGAAACAAACGGTTTTTTTGGGTATGAAAAAACTGAATTTTTTGACAATGTTTATTTCGCTACATCCTTCGTTCAAGTACGGCGTTATGATATAAACTAAAGAAAACTTTTGTTTTTTTTTTATTGCAGATTATCCATTGCCTACTTATTATGCTCACCGCAAAGCGTGTAAGAGAAAGAGTGTATCATCGCAACAGCTGTAGTGCCAACAAATGGGCACTTTTTTAATTTAAAAGTTTAATTAAACATCTTCGCAAATAAAATGTTTGTTTTTAGGACGTTTTCAAGACGCCTTGAAAGAGAATATTCGGCGCGTTATTGCTGACATGCGGCTCCAGCTGCTGGAAAAAGTGGTCGAAAATTGGGCCTTACATCATTTTAAAACATAATGGCAAACCCTTATCTTTATAATAATGCTAAATTCTTTGCCATAACATTAAATTATACGCGTTTTATTTCTTTATAAAAAACCATATGTCCAAAAAAACCTTTTTGCAAAAAAAAAAATTAAAAAAAAAACGAATTTTTTCAGAGAATGGTAATGCAAAAATAAATGGAATTTTTTTTCAGAGCTATACACAATCAAAATTTGATATTTTTCATAAAATTTTCTAATGCTAATGCAAAATTTTAATTGTTTTTCTCATTTGCATTAAAGAAAATTATTAAAAAAATGAAAAAAGCTCATTAGCATTATTTTTTTATAATCAAATAATTTAAATATTATTCCGCATTTAAAAAAAATAAATGTATTTTTTTGCATTACAAGTAAAAAGATTTCTCAATTTTTCATTTATCACTTAAGTGTAAAAAAAAAACCTCAAAGGATGTCTTGTCATAACTATGAGAAAAATACATATATTGGTTGTCACTTGCCTATGAGATGCATATTTTAAGGCTTACTTTTTAGCATGGAATTGCGCAGTATACTTATCAATAATATTAAAAGATCAAAAATATCTCAAAAATGGTTTACTATCCGATTACTTTGAAGTAACTGAACAAACTTTTTGAGAAATATATATAAATATAATGCGCAATTTTAAACGACTGCGAAAACTTCTGCGCCTGATAGTATGCTTCAAAAAATTTTATATAATAAAAAAATATGGTATATTAACCTATTTTCAACTTTTTAGCATGTCCATCTCTTGACTTGTCAATCGGCAAGAGATGTCTTTCAAATGAAAGTATAGATTTTCATGGTGATTGTGGGTTAATAAATATTAAAAGTTTTTTGAACGAAATTTTTATAAATTCGGCTTAATATACATATGTATTTTTGTATTTTTATTCTTGATTATTATTTTTAATTTTTTATATTACTTATTGATATTAAATACGAGTATATCATATCACACTGTAATTTGTTGATCCCTCACAAATTACTTGTAAGTACGCATTTTCGAATGTATTTGCTAGCGTATTGGTGTCAACCTCTCGGCCAATTAATATTTGTTGTGCTGGCGGCATTGAAACTCTTGCTAAATCCCCTTTCCACATCACCCTACACTTTACAAGTGTAAAAAAAGAGAGTTAAATATTAAGGTGCAGCCTTAAATTAATGTCGTTGACTTTGCTTTGTTCGTTTAATAAATTAAGTGACTAACAGGAAAAGGTTTACAAGTTGGCAGTTATTTAATGTTGTCCAATACACTGGTAGTCAAGTAAACATTTGTTAAGTGATACGAGGTGAATGTGCAGGAGTTAAAAGAAATCATTTATAAAAGTCTGATTAAAACTGCAAATTAGGTCAATAAGGGATTTTAGTCGATCTTAGTGTGGAATGCTAAAGCCTAATGGTAAATAGGTTACTATTAATCATTCTTACAGAGTACGTTCTATGGTATTCTTGTTGCTTAAATATTTATGATTATCAACTACTTTAATGAATATCTACATAACGATTTCGAATAGTGGCAATAATTTAACCTTAAAAATTCTTAAAGTTCTAACTTTAACAATTAACTTAAACATATTTAAAAACACAATGGTCCTGTCGCATATTTCTGGATGAAAGTATTTTAAAAACCCATCGATATGAAGTTTTCTTAAGGGGGTCGGATCATTTAAATTGAAAAAAAAAAACAATTTTTCTTTTGCTTAATCTCTTCCAAAATTATCTAAAAACATATGTGTAAAATATTAACTTTGATTTCGAAATGGTTCAAAAGATATTTCAGACAAGTGCGTCGACGAAAACTTCTCTTTCGTTGCACTTAATCAAAACTTTGAAGCGCGTTTTCTGAAAACCATGATTTTTCAATTGGCGAGCGCACGATTGCGGGAAAACTATCTCACCCATCAATCTGATTAAACTTTTATTTTGTAAAGTATGGAAAACTGTTCTATGTGAACCAATGATATGAATAATTTAATTAATTTTTGTAATTCTCATAAGTAAAAATATACACAAATTTAACGTTGAAAATCGATTTCAAAGTTCAAATATACGTACAGATTTTTAATTTTCAGTTTTCATTGGTTTTCTGAGGTTCATATTGAGTAAAAAAGTAGGAAAAAACTATACAGGCCAGTTCTGTTCTTCATCTTTGATCGGAATCGGAATACAAGAAATTGCTATACATCAAAAGCGAGCTCCTGCTTTTGGTTTAAAAACATTGTCTCTGATTCTCAGAAAAGAAAATAATAAGTTCTCATTCTCTCAAGTTCTCAAACTAACAATAGATTAAGGAGAAAAGATTTATACATTCCGATGCCTACCAAATTTGTCGGAATCGAAATGCAGAATAGGCCTGATAAAAAATATTTCCTTTTTATGTTTATTTCTATTTATATCAATTTTATAATTATTATTATAATGAATTTTCATCCTCGTCGTTGTCAGTTTGGCCAGAAACAAACTCATTCTTAGCATCAATCTCCTCGTTATCATTAAAATTGTCTCTGGCCACTCTCGTAGCGACATTAGCTATTTTCAAACACTCAACGAGCATGTCGATTTGAATTGTTTTTTAGTTTGTTTTTCTTGGGTTTTTTTCACCAAACCACACTTCATATGTTTTTGAAAGAGCAGTTGTTTTCTTAAGTTGTTCCATTGATTGCCTGAGTATCCACCAAATATGACAACAAATTTTAAAACCATAATGTGGTTGTAAATATTTAATATATTTATCTTAATCAGCTGAGAATGTGCTTTGTTTCATGTAATTTTCATCTAGTTCTAGATTAATAGCTACCATACTCTGATATAGAGATGATTACATGGTTTATCTCATACCGCTGTTTGTACAATGCCATTGTTTGAAGAAGCGGTCTAATTATTTCTAAAATACATAAATCAGAGTTAATTACCCCTCTTAATATGTCTGCAATGAAAAATTTCTAGACGCTACTTCAGACATCAAATTTAATTAAAACTAAAATAGAACTCTTAGTAGTTCAATCAAAATATGACAATGGACTCCAAAGAAGGTGACCAACTAAAGCAGACTTGAACTAACTTCATACCTCGGACACAAATATTTAGAGAGTCACTGCATGTGAACTAAAACTGCGAGCAAGAAATGTTTTGAGTGCGCCTTATGCCTCTGAAAGCTGTTCTGATATTTCAAAAACGCATGCCACAGATGAGATGGAAAATGATTAAGAAGCGTGTTCTTTTGAGTGTTGAAAAGTTATAGGGACTATAAAGAGAAGAAACCAATTCTTCAACTCCTGTGTAAATGATTCAAATTTTGAAGCATCAGTCAATGGCATCTAGTACCATTGTTTCTTGTTGACCTTAGTGTTCTGAACAAATTAGCAAACCAAATTCCGTAGTTCGTCCTGTCATCCTTAGATATTGAAAATTAAATTCGAGTTCGGCCAAACGCTCAGTCTTCCGTTTCTCAAAAAAATTCGTGCTATCAAGAAAATTTACAGCAACGGCAAAGTATTTCTTCAGGCAACATAAATGCTAAAAAATATTTCTTGTAATTTTTTCTTGAGAGCTGTATTTTTAGCTTAAGAAACTGCAAAAAAAAATCGTGATGCTCATTTTTGGTAGTAAGGAATAGTCTAATACGGCGACCCAAAGTATTGTATATGAAAATCAAAGAAACACCAAAGACAGGGTCAAAATGGCAAAAGCAATGGCGAAACGAATGAGCAAGTACTGATCAACATAACTGCTACTCATAAATATCAAAAACAAAAAAAAAAAATGTGTATTTATGAATTGGACTTGGCTTGACTTTTCAAACGCGCACGAGGTGGAAGTGCAAGATATTTTGCTAATGTGTTCGCATTAAAATATTTTATGCGCAAGCGCAAACATAAATCAATTTACGAAGTGAAACTTGAAGTAGAGGAAGTGTCAGATACGCATGTTTGTGGGTTTCTACAAGTAAACCTATCTACAAGAGCAAGCTAGTAGCTAATACAAAGCGTAACCATGCCCTCTAGTCCACACACATTCGACCAGTTGACATGAAAGGGATCGCTTGAACGAGTGTGATCGGCGATCGGTGGCAACAAAGTTGACATCTGAAATGCAAGAGGAGTGACATGGAAGCTTGCTTTGATTCACAAAATGATGTTTAATTTTTTTATTTGTTTCGCGTGTTTTTTTTTTTTATTATTTCTTAGTCCGGCAAACGCCAGCTTGCCTGTGCCGTCCTTGCACTTTTTTTTACTTTTTGCTATTTGTTTTTTGCTCTTTTAGTTTGTTTTCGCGCACAAATTATGAGCAGCAAAAGGCAGTTATAGTTGATTTTGATCGCATCAACGCTGATAAGCACCCGTTTGATGCTGCCGATTCTACGTTGGAAAAGTCCGTAGGAAACAAAAACAGCACAGAGGACGCGTGAGAGCAACATCGCAACAATTTGAAGCTGCTTAAATGCAGAATTAATTTTTAATCCTGTATATTTTTTGCGTACTAACATCGCTCTGCGTTTTTTTTTTTTTGCAGACATTTTGAGCAATAGCTTCTTGACAGCTAGCAGCGCCAACTTTTGCTGCTGATGACACCTTTTTGTCCGCGTCGCTCGTTTTGACAGTGAACATTGTCGTTTGCGCGCTAACGGAGTGTGAGTATTCTGTTCAATGCGCCACTCTTCATAAGTCAGCAACATGTTTTACAGAAAGTCGGTTCAAAAAAACAAAAAAAAACGAGAATGTTCCAAGAAGCAGATAAAATACTGAAAATATCAACAAATCAACGACGATTGTGTCTGAGGATCTCTCAACGTTTGGAGCGCTTAGTACCAGTGGGTTGTGCAGCTGTATTTTGTTTTTGTTGTTGCGCACTTGGTGTTGGCGCTGGCCACAAATTGGCTACATGTATTGAACAGCTCACCGCTTGTTGCCATTGTCTTTGTTGATTTTAATGCTAATTTTAATCATTATAATGATAATGCAGCAGCTGATTTGCGCTGTTTTGGCATCATTTGTAAGTGCGATTTATCTTTCCCGCACTTCATTTGCACACAATAAACTATATTTTGTGGGAATTTTTGCTGGCAGTATTTATACTACAAATTGTTGTAAAAGATTTGTAGCAATAATCCGGCTACTATTGGCTACTATTTTTTCGAACACAGATAGGAGTATGTGACCGTCTTCTATTTTGAAATATCTTCAATCATAAACATAATCTGTAGTCCCGAGTTTCGATCTAATTTCATCATCATTCGAAGAAAATTAAATGTGAGTAAAATGCTTTTTCTCTCAACTGGCAAGGTTTATTTGATTTTAATCGAAAAGTGACTTATTATTTTTGTAGTAGTAGCAGTTGGATCCTCTGCTACAATGAAAAAAAAATACATTGTCGGAAGAGCAACTGGATTTTCCTTCCCAATGCCGTCTATGATATTTACCATCGCTTGATGGCAGTAAGCTATGAAGGAACCAACAATTGAGAGGCAATTTATAAAACGATAGCACAAAAAAGAACTATGCGGACGGGTTGCCACAACCAGCGAACACTATCGTCCAATCGGATTTCTTAATATAGGGAATAAGGTAGTATCGAGCGTGTGATCTAAATGGACTCTATCGTGCAGTCTTGTTATTCATCCGTCACCCAGATATTCACGCCAGCTCAGCGTTACCATCTCTTGGCACAAGAAGAGTTTTCCCGAAAAACTAATACAGAAATGTATAATGATGCCGTTCCATATTTACCGCTTCGCCCCTTTTAGGACGGATCCCTTCGAGTCGTTGTCAGATGAGATGTACCTTGTAGTGTTTGAGAGAAAAATTCTTAGAAAGATTTATAGACTTCAGTGTTATTGCGACGACGAAAACCGAAAGCGTTGGAACGATGGCCTGTACAAGCATTACAATGAGATCCGCTGGCTATAGTCATATATAGGTATGTGTGGGGGCACTCCATCCAGCCCTACAAGAATTCGGCGTCCTTTGTACCCACTAATGGTGGCATAGAAAAAGGAATGCTTCATGTGCGTTGAAAAATCCAAGAGGAAAAGGACTTGGATACCCAATTTGGGCCAGTTAAGGAAGGACCAAAATAGCTGGTTTACTAAGCTGAGCTCGGCTAAAATCGCCTAGGCGGATACAGTGCCAGTAAAGTAAGTGTATCTTTAAATATGCTCTGAACATAACGAATGCATCGTTTTCTTTTGCTCTCGAGAGGCGTATATAAAATTGATTTTCAAAAGAGGTGGCAGTCTACTACCACGGTATCTTGTTTTTCGTTTTAGGTCCATTTGATCCAGAATTTCGATGCCTAGTTATGTAGACAATTTTCTCTGTTAGTTGATAAAAAAAAAACAAATTGCAATTTACGGCTTTTTTATGTCTTAAAATCGTTTTAGCATTTCTATGCGAGAATTTGCTGAAAGCCTCGCGAGTACGCATAAATCATTCGAATGAAATGTTGTGTTCCAATTTTCAAAAATGATTAATTAATGCTTAATAACCGTCATACGGTAGTGCGAAAAGGCATGTGGCTAAATATCCGTCGTACTGAGCGAACAGAGCGAACAGTTGTGGCATGTTGCACGGCATGAGCCACGCAAGTGCGCAGAGTTGGACAAGAATGCGAAACTTATTATTTAATTTAAAAAGAAACCTTAAAAAATCAACAACAATTCGCAATATTATCCTTCGTCGTGCGACTAACGGAATATGTCTGGCGTCTTTGCATAATTATGTTTGCATGTTGCGGCAACGTGTGGCGCGTTTCGGCTGTTGCTGTGCTACAACCGTTTTTTGTTGTTGTAATTGTTTTTCTTATGTAGCTACCACTTGCCATTCTGTGCTGTAGTTCGCATGCAATCGCAACTACATACTTTGCTAATGATCCGGAATCATAAGCAAAAAAACAAAATGGTTTTACCAACTTGATTCGCTCATGTTGATCATTTAAAAGTGGCTTAAAAGTGAATTAGTCAGTTCTTAACGCAGCACCGCAATATCGTAATGAATCAAGCGATCATTAAAAAACCATTTAAGAGACAAACTGCAACGGTCTTGACCATGGGCGCCGGCAGCACGGTGCAAGGGGGTGCACTTGCACCCCCCTGCTATGAAAGAAAATAGCAGAAAATTTTATTTTTTTATTTTTTTTTATTAAATTATTGTTTGAATAAAAACTGAAGGCGTCGAGGTTGCTGTCCAAATGTATTTATCACCTATCATGAAGTAATTAAATATAATGTATCTATACTTTAACCAATTTTTGTGGTAATAAATCAATTAAAATGCAAGTAGTGAGTCTTAGAATTTTTATCAATTAACGAAACTTAATATTTTTATATCTCTTATACATAATCATTCTAGTGAAAGTAATATTCGAGTTTAATTAATGAAAGAATTTAATTAATGAATGATATATTGCAAATTCAGTTGAGACTTATTTTTTTACTGTATTTTAAGAATACTGGTATACTATTTTGTTAATTATTATGATAAACAATACGATAAATAATTTGGGTAGAAACACCATAACAACATACCTGGGCTGTCTGGTCTGTCTGTATTCAATTTGGATGTCTTAATATGAGATAAATTATATTCATCGGAATGATGATTCCGTTTTTTACACAAAAAACGTCTTATGTCACTCATAACTTGAATAAAAAGTAATAAGTTAACCAATAAATTGCCTAAAAACGAAGATGAGTCACTGTTTATACAGATTTATTACAGACAATTAGTTTGCTCCTTATCGACAAAGAACGGCAATTATTAATAGATACAACTAAAATATCATGAAACATGAACTGACGCAATCGCAAGTAGCGAAGCCCTCATATCCATTGCGTGGCAGCGGGGATTCCCCGAGTAATAATGCCATCCATCGACTACAGATAGCGTTTAAGGAGAGGAGAGGGAGATTAGGGATGTCAGTGGCAAAAATACATCGATGTATAACATCGATGTATCGATACGGACAGAGTTTTCATATACCATGGAAATAAAACCAAACCAATTTCAAATAATTATACAAACTTTTATTTTAATTTACTCAGATTTATATAATACATATTTTAAAGTTTGAAACTTTGGTTTTACATGGTTTTGGTAATCGTCTTTTTACATAAATTGCATACTGCGCAATATCTATTTTCTTTTATGTAAAACCTCCACACAACACTTTTCGGCGCCATATCGATTTCTTTGAATTTCAGAAAATTCGATGTAGTTGAGATGTCAGTTTACAGAAAACATCGATGTTCGATGCATCGATGCATCGACTATTTGTACATCGAGTGGAAAATTTTCGATGCATCGAAGCAAAACATCGATGTTTTTTCGACATCCCTAAGGAAGATCAATTTACCAAAAACAATTTTACTAATTTTGTTTTACTAGCATTAGATCAAAAGTGTAACATTATTAGGACATGTCAGTTTATTACATATGATTTCCAATATAAAAGTAAATTTTCTATAAAACAATGCAATGAAATCCGCGTACGATTTAAATTTTACATTACACTCATTCTGCATTCTATATACATATGTATATTAGATCATAATAGTGTGTAGATGCAGATGCACCTCCCTGAAAATAATCCTGGCGGCGCCCATGGTCTCGACCAAGAAGGAGATACGGCGAAAGGACCAATAGGAAAATAGAAAGGAAAACTCGATACCGAAATGATTAGGATGATGAGCTGAGTAGATTTAGCCATGTCCGTCTGTGCGTCTGTCTATCTAAATATTTGAACGCAAATTAGTCCCTCAGTTTTTGAGCTAAATGAATGAAACTTGGCAGTCAAGGTGCCTTTTTATAATTAGACATTTGTCGGAAGACTATAACGTATGTGGAAGCCGATTGTTTTGATTTTATATTTTGGGCTTTAACTCCTCTATTTGCGCAGCTAAAGGCCTGAAATTTTGCAAAAAGGTCCGCTAATATTAGCTCCAATAAGCACGAAAACCCCTCCATTTAAACAGCTAACGACTTGACATTTTTGCACAATTAATAGTTATTTCATTTGTTTTTTTAACATTTACTTCGAGTACGGAAGACATTACTTTTAAAAGTATATGCATTATTTCAATTAGTTCTGATTGTTCTTAAGCTGTCATTTAAGCATATCAAACCAAAAAAACGCCAAGCAGTGAGTTCATCATTTGAATTCATGTACTCCGCCATCGGTTGATCAATATGCAAACACATTTTTATGGGGGTATTATAACTTTGTTCACATAACGGTTGCTTGTAACAGCATAATAGAATCAAGATAGATATAGACATTTATGTATAGACCAAAATGCTCAGAATGAAAAGACAAGTCGATTTAGCGATGTCTGTCTGTCTGTCCGTTCGTACGTCCGTCCGTGCAGACGATAACTTGAGTAAAAATTGAGATATCTCAATGAAATGTTGGCACGTAGATTGCCCTTTGGACAGGGTAGGTTGGTATTGAAAATGGTTAAGATCGGTCAATAACCACGCCCACCTCCCATATAACGAAAGTGTCTGAAAAATGCATAAACTCCGTTTTTTCGGTATCCATTAAAGCAGATTGAGTGAAATTGGTATTTGGAGCGATTTTGAACTAAGAAATTAGGCATTTATGTAATTTTGAAAAATGGGCGTTGCCACGACTACTTAGGAAAAAATGTCTGTATCTCAATAACGGTGTAAGGTATCGTCACAAAATTTGGTAAACAAATTTTCCACAATATCGCAGTTATCATCATCATTTTAAAACATAAGAATAATCAAAATAGCTAGCATCGGCAATATACTTAAATAAATCTATCGCCGCGAAAAGACGTTGGACGAATTTCGTAACACGCCTGGTAGTGTTTTTTATTCACGACGAACCTTCGCGACGAAAAGTTCCTCGTCCGCCGACATTGTGTTTAAGCTATAAGTGTACGAGTTCTATTGATTGTACGGTCGAAGTTTTGCGCCAAAAAGAATTTTTGTGTATGTAATTTTTTTTTTTCATAAGTTGTCTCCTTGTTTGTATCATGTTTGTAAGAAATATGTCTTTGAGGTCTCTTGCACCTTCTTTTCTAAGAACATTAAGGCATATTTGGTTAGTTTTATTCCAGCGATTATATGACGTTTATTGCTTTAAATATTATTCAGGAATTGAGATATATTTTTATTACGTCCTGTAAACGATGGGTGTGTTGTAACACAGTGAAAATTGTTAAGGTCCGACAGTACTACTTTGACCAAAAAATCTCTTTCATCCATAAAACTGTCGCAAAACTTTTCGACCCGGCAGAATGGCTATCGCCCAGAATAATAGCAGCGAAAACTATTATCCAACGGCTCTGGATGGAAGGAACAGAAGAAACGCACCTCCCATCTCAAATTGAGCACATTCCGAAAAAATCTTAAAGCAATCCAAGATATTAAGATTTCACGTTGGTTACAGTTTAGCCCCAATAACTGAATCCAAGTGCATGGTTTCTCAGATGCTTCTAAAAAGGCTTGATTCACTTGCGTATACCTCAGAGTTCACCATGGCGAGCCTGCGACCTATCACTTACTCGGAGCAAAAAGTAAGGTCGCTTGCTAAGCCTCCCGCACTCTGGCCGAAAGACTCGCAAACTACCCATTTCCTCGAGAACAAAGACAATTGTAAGTATTTCACGTAGTCAAAAACACTGTTCTCTTAGAGCGCTTCTCATCCTACTCAAGAACTCTCAGAGTAGAAGCTTTTTTTATTTATTTATTAGATTTATATATATGGCTAAAAATTGCCTATTCCACCATCAACGACATTAACACGGGAAGAAATAAAATGAGGAAAAGCGCATCTCATACGGAACAATCAACAAAAATAGTACGGTCAAACGATCGCAACGTTAAACTCAGCGAACCCCATTAGCAAACAATACTCATTATTAACGCTCAATCGCTTTGTGGACGAGTCAGGTCTACTTCGCGTCAATGGACGTTTACTTATGCTGCTCTAAGCTGTAATGAGCGGCATTCAATTCAACTCATTCATTCAATTCAACTCAAAACTATGCTCTCTAATCTTTGATTTCCTTCACTCAGTATTATTACACCCAGCATTACCCTCGAACGCTCCACTTATTCGCTCCCGTATTACACAACAGGTGTTGACTTCGCTGGTCCATGTTTAATGAGAACCTCTTCTGTGCGCAGATCATGCCACACAAAGGCATATGCGTTTTTGCATGCTTCTCCACAAAGGCCATACATCTCGAATTATGCTCTGATTTAAACTCAGAAGCCTATAAAGCTGATTTCGCTCGATTTGTCGGGCGCAGAGGCATACCTCATAATTATTATCCGCTTTCCTCGAAGAAGCATCCGCAGACACTTCCAATAAATGATCTCTCATGGGAAGCAGCAGTAAAGATCTTCAAAATTAATTTTACCAAAGTTACCGGAAATCAGAAATTACTTATGGGGAGTTCAATACTCTACTGGTCTGTATTGAAGCAGTTTTGAACTCAATGCCGCTTTCTTCTATGTCCCAAGATCTAGACCACTTGCAAGGCCTTCTTCTTCTTTTATGGCGCTACAACCGTTTGTCGGTTTGGGAGACCAAAGAGCTTCGCCACTTCCCTCTCTCTTTTGCTAGGTTTTGCCAATTATTCACATCAAGTGAAGAAAGGTCCTCCTGCACTTGCTCTTAACAGGGTATTCGTGGATGTCTTTGCCTCCGTTGTCCCCCCGTGGGTGCCGATTCGAAGGATTTTTCACCGGAGCATCATTATCCATACGAACGATATGGCCAAGCCATCGCCGTCGTTGAAACTTTATACGCTTGACTATGTCCATATCATTATACATCATTCCAACTTCTTTGGTACTTGTCGTTAGCGCAACCAGGATCATAAATCTTACGTAGAACATTCCTCCCGAAAACCCCAAAAGCCTTCTCATCGCTGTTGAGCATCGTCCATGTTTCTGCGGCATATAAAAGGACGGGCATAATGAGGGATTTGTAGAGCGAGATTTTCGTACGTCGAGAAAGGGCTCGGCTTTTCAATTGCCTACCGAGCCGAAAGTAGCACATGTTGGCAAGTGTTATTCTTCGCTTGATTTCGAGGCTGACGTTATTGGTGGTATTAATGCTTGATCCAAGGTATATGAAATCCTTGACTACTTCAAAATTGCAACTGCCAACAGTGACAAAGATACTTCTTTATCTAAGGTCTTTTCCAGAATTTGACGTGCTGTGAATATCTGGTCAATGATGGATTTACCATGCCTGAAGCCACACTGATAAGGTCCAATCAGCAGGTTCACATACGGTTTCAGTCTTTCACACAGTATCGTCGAAAGGACCTTGTATGCGATATTTAGAAGGCTGATCCCACGGTAATTGGCGCAAACAGCAGTATCACCCTTCTTAAGGATTGGGCAAAGTACACTGAGATTCCAATCTTCTGACATGTACTCTTCAGACCAAATTGTGCTTAAAAGCTGGTACATGCTTCCTACCAGCTCTTCGCCGCCGGCTTTGAACAGAACAGCCTGTACCGCATCTGCCCCAGGCGCTTTAATGTTCTTGAGCCGTATTAGTGCTGTTCTCACCTCCCCATGGTCGAGTGGAGGGTTTTGTTGATCATCCCTAATTATTGTTCTGGGCTTCTCTTCTTCAAACGGGTCACCAGAGTTCGCGTTAAGTAGCGTTGAGAAGTGGTCCCTCCATACCTCAAGTGTGCTCTGTACGTCCGTTACTATATTTCCATACTCGCCTTTGCAGGAACCAGCCCCGGTCTTGAAACCACGTGTCTGCTGCCTTATTTTCTGATAGAATTGTCGGGCCGCATTCCTGCTTGCTAGCATCCCAAGCTCTTCGCACTCACGCCTTTCCGCCTCTCGTTTCTTCTTCTTGAAAATACGTCTCTCTTGGTTCCTCTTCTCCTGGTATCGCTCGACTGTTGCACGCTTAGTAATAAGCTGCAGGGTGGGTGAGTATACTGCTAATTTTTATATGCAGCAGCAACGCGGCACTCGTCGTCATACCAACTGTTTCTCCGTGGCTTGTAGTACCCAACCACATCCTCCGCAGCGGTACATAGAGATCGGAAGATCTTATCCCGTTGCTGTCCGTTGCCCTTGCAGCTTTTCGACGTCGAACTTTCGTCGCGACACTTGATGAGCGTTCTTCAGTGCAGAGCGGCGCATGCGGACCTTAGTTGCAACAAGGTAAAGATCCGAGTCAACGCTTGCTTCTCGGATAGAACGATCATCAAGAACGCTAGAAGCGTATCTCGCGTCGATCACAACGTGATCAATTTGGTTTCTCGTTTTTTGATCAGGGGACACCCAAGTGGTTTGGTGGATGCTTCGGTGTAGGAATCTGGTGCTACTCACTACCATGTTTCGCGCCGCGGCGAAGTCGATCAGCCTCTCTCTCTGTTGCCAGAGGTATTATCATGAAGGCTGAATCTGCCGACTGTTGGACCAAAAATGCCTTCTTTGTCCACCTTAGCGTTAAGGTCGCCAATCATAATTTTTTCATCGCGTCGGGGGCAGCGCTCGTATGCTTCATCTAGCCGCTTGTAGAACTCATCCCTTCCGTTATATTTTTCCTCCGTCGGGGCATGCGCACAAATCAAGCTGATGTTATTAAATTTCGCTTTGATGCGGATTGGGTCAATTCGTTCACGGATTGGGGTGAACCTGGAGACGAGGTCTCGGTGTCTCCGCCCAACCACAACTTCTTCACCAAACTTGTGCGCAGACGCATGGCAGCAGTAGTAGACGTCGCATGAAGCGTACTTTTTGCATCCATGCCATGCCGTCCATCGCATCTCCTGAACTGCAGTGATGTCAGCCTTGTATTTTTGCTGGACATCCAGCAGTTGGATAGAGGCACCTTTCCTCGGGTCGGGACATTCCAGGTGCATATTCGTAAGCCGAAGTCCTTGTTTCGTTTGCGGGGGTCGTCAACGTATTGGGAGGTCATAATCCGAGGCTGTGTTGGGCTTTTCAAAAATGATTGAGAACATTTATATACCAAGCCGCTTGCTCCAAAAGAGACGCCGCTTGCAGTCGCACCTCCTGGTGAATAGACGCTGCGAACTTTAGTGAACCCTTAAACCGAATATGTCGGAGTGGCTCCACTAAAGCTCCCTCTCTATTAGCCGTACCTCAAGGCTCCATACGGGGTGGGTTACCGTATCTTGCACATGGGTTGATCACGTTGCCCCGGGTGCACGAACGTGGACGTAAGAGTAGGGATTGCAAGGTCTAACCCCAGGTCATTATCGACGCGGAGACCCAGTACTCTCAATCCCCAAACCGAACTCTGAAAATCTCTCTATTTTAAACAAATCCCTGAAATTAAGAGCGTTGCACGTTTCCACATTTATTCCATGTTCCCCAATATGTCTGAACTTCATGTACGTTTTCTCACCCACAACATCCCCCGTCACGAGCGCTTGCGACTAGACAGATAACTGTCGTCATTGTGGATTAGCTCATCACACCCTACTACATCGACAATCCTCCACACCTCGAGACCACAAGCGGAAAATGAAAACAATTGTAAAGCGAAACCTTCCCCTCCGACTTACTGAAAGAAGTAGGCGGAATGAGACCAAGCAGCCAAGACAAAACCAGCGAATGGTAGCATCCGTGTGCTTCTAAATAAAGCGCAATAAACACTGGAGCACTTACCTAAAACATGTAACCATATTTTTTCTCACTCCACTATTGGGAATTACTAACTCATATGAGTTCGCCTAAAAACCTAAGGGCATAAAAATGTATACATATGTACGTATAAAAGGTGCACTAGGAGGACAACGGCCCTAGTTGGCTATTCCTTCACGCACACACAATTTGTTATTCGCGCGTTCTTAGATATTTCAATTAAGTTCTATTGCATTATAATTAAAAGGATTCTTGAAGTGTTTCATTTAAAGTAAAAATAAAACTCTGAATTCGTCAAGTCACGAATAGATGCGAATTAGCATCTGTTGAAATACATTTAATTTTCGAATAACAAATTTATGATATTATTTCAAATTGTGGGTCTTAAACTGAGAACATTATCGAATGGTCTAACATGGACTTCAAAACGACATAACATTTTCGGACAAAGGTATAAGTTTTCATCTAATCGTAACTAAAGAGCTAACAGAAGGATGTTTTTATAATAAACTAGCTAAACCCCTACGCGCTTCGCTGCGCATTCGTTTGTCTTAAAATTAAGTTTGTCGTCGCGGAAGTTCAAAAAAAAGTGATTGAACCCCAAAAATGGTAATTTTAAATCCAAAAATGTAACACAAAAGATTTTGGTATTCAACTTGATGTCGAAAGGAAAGGAAACAATTTTTTGTATTCAAAAAGTAAAAAAAGTAAAAATTAACTTTTATTTACCAAACCTTCCGGTACACAACGTTTCTTGTTTTGTTACCTTCTGGTGCGTAAATAAATACCTTTTTTGGTGATCCTACTCGGGAACATTCGACGTACAATCGCAAAGGCAAGACGAACGGGAAATTGAAGGCGCTTGAATTCGAATGGCATGTCTGTTGGTATTATCGGAATGCGTGGTATGAGTACAACTTCACCTGCGGATGTACCGCTTATTATTGCGGCTTCGAATTACTTGGCCACAATTTCTTCACGGAAAGTCTTGTGCCATTGCGCAGCGTTGGTGTTTTAATATAATAATAATTTGAGATCCAACTTTCAAAACCAAGCGATGCGGTGGCAAACCAGGCTAATCCAAAGAATTAAAAAATTCAGTCGTATAACTCACCACTTCGTCTTCATTCATTACAATCGACAGATTTCTACGTTGTGGCCTCCCCTGACAATTTTTTCTTGAATGGCGTAATTGATTTCATTAACATGTACATCCTTTGGTGCCAATATTGCACGTTTCCTTAACCAATCATGCCGTCTAAAATTTTGAATAATATTTGGAAATACACTCTCAATCAGTAGCTATGTGGATTGTACAAATGCACAAAAATTCTTCGGTGTGATCAAACCAGTGGCAGCATCGGATGGTACGTATATTTTTCCCTCTTCAATCAGTTGCAATTGCTACGAAAACTGGATTTCAGATCGATCATTTTGGATTTGTAAATGCATGTTGATAGTAAGAGTGACTTTTTAAACATGCTGCCACAAAATCGATGATTTTAAACATGCATTAATATCGTCAGCATGAGTTGATCTAGTAATGATTGGTAATGTTTGACGAAAGTCAACGGACAGCGATAACAAGACTCCACCGAAGAGTTGACGATTCTGACATAAATATTGCATAGTTCTAGACGATGCAAGTGCCAAAGCTATTTTTCGTTCCGATCGAATTGTTGCCAAAATTAAGGAAATCAAAAACGTTTTCCCTGTACCGGCACGCCGGGTGCATCCAAAAAGTACAATCCGCCAGTATTATCGGCAACCGCTTCCATAATTTTATTGTATGTACGTTTTGGCTGAGCATTCAATTTATTACATTGCGAACATTACTTTCGATTGCACAATCGTTCGCAATTTAACGGGTTCGAAATTTTGCTCGCGTTGCAATTCACGATCTAACATGTCATGCGTTGGGCGATTGGGCGCTGTTATGCCAAGTTGAACTAACGCTTTGTTTGCAATCGTGAGACAAAGGTCTTCAACTAATATAAAGTTCTCATTAAACATCTCCAATGTTAGCACCAAATCTGGATTCGATGTTCGATTTCGCGCCATAAGTAAAACATCTTCGGCCATGTAATCTTTGAATTTTTTCCACAATGCATGTGACGCGCTACGCTACGCATGTGGTTGTTTAAAAATTTTGGCGGGTTTTTGGTTATAACTCCGGTCCTAGACATCAGACAGCAAATGTGCACTCCAAACATATCCTAAAGTCTCCTAAAAATTTCATTTAAATCGATCCAGCCGGAAAAAAGTAGTTCGCACACAAACATACTTTGGATTATTATTTACAGTGTGAGTGACATTTTTAGTCATAACTCCGGTTCCAGACATCGACCAGCAAACAGATTTCTTATGTTCAATCTCCAAACATGTCCCAAGATCTGAAAATTTTATTCAAATCGATTCAGCCGAAAAAAAATTATATATGTATGTATATAGAGATGACTTATATTTTTTGTTGACAACAAATGCATTTATTTAGTAAAATTTCAACAAAAAATAGAAATTTCCTATATTAATACAAGCTAACTTTAGAAAAAATTTTCCCGATTTTGGTCCATTTAGTTCTCTAAGGTTTAAATCAGACAGATATACACAAACAAAGATATTTGCAATTTTTATGTTGGAATTTACAAAAATGATTTGCACGTTTTTTGTAAAACATGCTAAGCGTGCGCTGAAAATCGTGTCTGTAATTTATTTACTACGGTAGAACTTTAGTATAAATAAGAAGCGTACAAGGTTTAAAATTATCCACCATTTGATTCTCGCTCAACTCAAGTCAAAATGGTAACATCAAGGAATAAGTTTCTTATTGTAAGCTTCGCTGTGCTTCTCTTAGCAGCTGTAAGTACTATGAAGGAGTTTTTTAAAATAATTTAAATTTTGTTTAAAATGTCCTTTATTTGCAGGCATTCATTGTAATTAGTGCTGAAGAGGCCGAAATTGGTGAACCAAGATTGGTTAAGCGCGCGCGTAAGAAGTGGGGAAAAGCATTCGGCAAAGGCGCGTTTAATATTATACCGGTACTGCTTGACATCGGTACAGACATGATCCCAGGCCTACGACAATAATAGTCGAACACAAATAAACGTTTTAAGCGAGCATAACAATATAGAGCTTTTTCTTTGTTTTTTTTCTTTTAAGTTCTGAAGGATAAAACGTTTTTTTTAAAATAGGTGTTAAAAAATAAGAAAACTTATGCGACGGAAGGGGAAGAATGCCTTTTTTTTTAAATATATTTGGTTTCTATAAGATTTTTCAAAATGTTGTAGTTAAAAACAAGCTCTGCTGCTTCCATTTTAACAGTTTGGCAAAATGTTTGAAAACACAAAATTGTCTGTTTCTTCAAAAGCAAAGGTTCTGCGAAAAAAAATATTCGTGTTAGTAACTTTCCAATAAATAAGAATATACAAAAACTTCTGCAAAGACTTCGTATTAAAGGCTAGTGGCAATTTTGCAATGACCTTTACTCGCTAAATGGTGTGAGGGTTAAATAATTTTTGTTGAGTTAACCTATAAGTGATAAAATACCATTATTTCCGATTTAATAATTAATGAATTATTAACAATAATAATAATAAGACTTATCTTTTGCAAGCGATACTAGGCAGTTTATCGTACGAGTATAGCGTGGAAAGCAACAACAAATATAAACGAGTTGAGTTGAAATAAGCGGATTGAAATAAGCTCGCTTAAAAAATTGACGACCTCATTGAAAGTGTTGGAGAGTGAGAAAGTTGTGCTATTGTAAGTAAAGTAACAAGGGAAATTGGGAAATTTTCGCTAAACATCAAAAATAAGTAAAAAAAAAAACAAGATAGAGCAGCCGTAAGTAAAATCGCCTCTTATAAGAATTTGTCTTTTTTTTGTTTTGCCAGCAAATTTTACAAACGACCATTAATTTGGACAGACTAGTGTTGTAAAGTGTATTCAAAATATTAGAGAGTTGATTATAAGCGAGTTGGGCGTTCTCTTCTTAGTCGCTTACAAAAGACGACCACTCATAATAATAAATGGCGCTTACACTATATTGCTCAGTGTTTGGCCGAGCTTCTTCTACCATTTGTGGTGTGCGACTTTTTTATTTTACCACAAATGGACGGATATACAGACTTGTGCCGACTCCGAACGGCAGATGTATTTAATGAGAAGCTTTTTATTGGCAGAAATACCCTCGGAGGTTAGCCATTGCCTGCCGAGGTGTGACCGCTATTAGAAAAAAAACTTTTTCTATGATAAAGATTTTGTTTGCCCTGACTGAGATTCGAACAATTAAACAAATTAATTACATTTTGGCTTCTTTTCGAAAATTTTAAGAATATAATAATTGGTCATGGCATGACTTATAAATTAAGTCAAGTATCGAAATGATCCACGCAAACCTGTCGGTCGTTTATTTATTCCATACAAAAATTAGGCATAGAACAATGCTTTCACTCACTTGTTTTTTTATTCGCTCCAACGCTGGAACTTTATTTATTACCGTGTCACCATTAACTAAGTAGAACAGAAAAGTAAACATTTACAATTTTTAAAGACATGCAATTCATATTTGCAGATATATGATAATAAAAAACAGATATACAAAAATAAGGATTTAGCAATTTACAATATTAATTAGTTATAAGATGTAAAACTTATTTTCGTTTCAAAAATAAACTTCCTTTCGAGCCTTTCTTTCTTTTTTCCACTTTGCCTTTCTACGACACAGCTTTAACACAATTTCGGCAAACGTCGAATTTTTCATCTAGCAGAGCGACGTCTTCAGGGAAATTTCGCTCACTAAAACACAATCACGGCGACAACGTAAGCAGCTTGAATGTCAGCTGGTTGGGTGACCATATTGAACACTTACAATGAATATATCTAGTATGAAAAATGAAGTTTAACAAAATGTTCCAAATAGCATTAAAATTTAATTTACAAGTTTTTTCAATTAACACAAATAGTACTTTTCAGCAAAAAAATAAATAAACTTTTACTTTTCATTTTGGATTTTAAAACATAAGAATACTCAAAATATGATTATATTGTGTCGTTTTTGGTCGCTGCCGCTAGCATCGGCAATATACTTAAATAAATCTATCGCCGCGAAAAGACGTTGGACGAATTTCGTAACACGCCTGGTAGTGTTTTTTATTCACGACGAACCTTCGCGACGAAAAGTTCCTCGTCCGCCGACATTGTGTTTAAGCTATAAGTGTACGAGTTCTATTGATTGTACGGTCGAAGTTTTGCGCTAAAAAGAATTTTTGTGTATGTAATTTTTTTTTTCATAAGTTGTCTCCTTGTTTGTATCATGTTTGTAAGAAATATGTCTTTGAGGTCTCTTGCACCTTCTTTTCTAAGAACATTAAGGCATATTTGGTTAGTTTTATTCCAGCGATTATATGACGTTTATTGCTTTAAATATTATTCAGGAATTGAGATATATTTTTATTACGTCCTGTAAACGATGGGTGTGTTGTAACACAGTGAAAATTGTTAAGGTCCAACAGTACTACTTTGGCCAACAAATCTCTCTCATCCATAAAAATGTCGCAAAACTTTTCGACCCGGCAGAATGGCTATCGCCCAGAATAATAGCAGCGAAAACTATTATCCAACGGCTCTGGATGGAAGGAACAGAAGAATACCACCTCCCATCTCAAATGGAGCACATTCCAAAAAAATCTTACAGCAATCCAAGATATTAAGATTTCACGTTGGTTACAGTTTAGCTCCAATAACTGAATCCAAGTGCATGGTTTCTCAGATGCTTCTGAAAAGGCTTGATTCACTTGCGTATACCTTAGAGTTCACCATGGCGAGCCTGCGACCTATCACTTACTCGGAGCAAAAAGTAAGGTCGCACCCTTACAGACGGTCTCTCTCCCAAGACAGGAACTCTGCGGTGCAGTTCCTTTCTCTAAATTATTGAAACCCAGTAGATCTAGGCACAAAAGCAGCGAAACCGCAAGACCGCGTACACCGTTCACTTTAGTGGAACGGCCCAGAATGGCTTGCTAAGCCTCCCGCACTCTGGCCGAAAGACACGCAAAACTACCCATAGTCAAAAACACTGTTCTCTTAGAGCGCTTCTCATCCTACTCAAGAACTCTCAGAGTAGAAGCTTTTTTTATTTATTTATTAGATTTATATATATGGCTAAAAATTGCCTATTCCACCATCAACGACATTAACACGGGAAGAAATAAAATGAGGAAAAGCGCATCTCATACGGAACAATCAACAAAAATAGTACGGTCAAACGATCGCAACGTTAAACTCAGCGAACCCCATTAGCAAACAATACTCATTATTAACGCTCAATCGCTTTGTGGACGAGTCAGGTCTACTTCGCGTCAATGGACGTTTACTTATGCTGCTCTAAGCTGTAATGAGCGGCATTCAATTCAACTCATTCATTCAATTCAACTCAAAACTATGCTCTCTAATCTTTGATTTCCTTCACTCAGTATTATTACACCCAGCATTACCCTCGAACGCTCCACTTATTCGCTCCCGTATTACACAACAGGTGTTGACTTCGCTGGTCCATGTTTAATGAGAACCTCTTCTGTGCGCAGATCATGCCACACAAAGGCATATGCGTTTTTGCATGCTTCTCCACAAAGGCCATACATCTCGAATTATGCTCTGATTTAAACTCAGAAGCCTATAAAGCTGATTTCGCTCGATTTGTCGGGCGCAGAGGCATACCTCATAATTATTATCCGCTTTCCTCGAAGAAGCATCTGCAGACACTTCCAATAAATGATCTCTCATGGGAAGCAGCAGTAAAGATCTTCAAAATTAATTTTACCAAAGTTACCGGAAATCAGAAATTACTTATGGGGAGTTCAATACTCTACTGGTCCGTATTGAAGCAGTTTTGAACTCAATGCCGCTTTCTTCTATGTCCCAAGATCTAGACCACTTGCAAGGCCTTCTTCTTCTTTTATGGCGCTACAACCGTTTGTCGGTTTGGGAGACCAAAGAGCTTCGCCACTTCCCTCTCTCCTTTGCTAGGTTTTGCCAATTATTCACATCAAGTGAAGAAAGGTCCTCCTGCACTTGCTCTTAACAGGGTATTCGTGGATGTCTTTGCCTCCGTTGTCCCCCCGTGGGTGCCGATTCGAAGGATTTTTCACCGGAGCATCATTATCCATACGAACGACATGGCCAAGCCATCGCCGTCGTTGAAATTTTATACGCTTGACTATGTCCATATCATTATACATCATTCCAACTTCTTTGGTACTTGTCGTTAGCGCAACCAGGATCATAAATCTTACGTAGAACATTCCTCCCGAAAACCCCAAAAGCCTTCTCATCGCTGTTGAGCATCGTCCATGTTTCTGCGGCATATAAAAGGACGGTCATGATAAGGGATTTGTAGAGCGAGATTTTCGTACGTCGAGAAAGGGCTCGGCTTTTCAATTGCCTACCGAGCCGAAAGTAGCACATGTTGGCAAGTGTTATTCTTCGCTTGATTTCGAGGCTGACGTTATTGGTGGTATTAATGCTGGATCCAAGGTATATGAAATCATTGAGTACTTCAAAGTTGTAAATGCCAACAGTGACAAAGATACTTCTTTATCTAAGGCCTTTTCCAGAATTTGACGTGCTGTGAATATCTGGTCAATGATGGATTTACCATGCCTGAAGCCACACTGATAAGGTCCAATCAGCAGGTTCACATACGGTTTCAGTCTTTCACACAGTATCGTCGAAAGGACCTTGTATGCGATATTTAGAAGGCTGATCCCACGGTAATTGGCGCAAACAGCAGTATCACCCTTCTTAAGGATTGGGCAAAGTACACTGAGATTCCAATCTTCTGACATGTACTCTTCAGACCAAATAGTGCTTAAAAGCTGGTACATGCTTCCTACCAGCTCTTCGCCGCCGGCTTTGAACAGAACAGCCTGTACCGCATCTGCCCCAGGCGCTTTAATGTTCTTGAGCCGTATTAGTGCTGTTCTCACCTCCCCATGGTCGAGTGGAGGGTTTTGTTGATCATCCCTAATTATTGTTCTGGGCTTCTCTTCTTCAAACGGGTCACCAGAGTTCGCGTTAAGTAGCGTTGAGAAGTGGTCCCTCCATACCTCAAGTGTGCTCTGTACGTCCGTTACTATATTTCCATACTCGCCTTTGCAGGAACCAGCCCCGGTCTTGAAACCACGTGTCTGCTGCCTTATTTTCTGATAGAATTGTCGGGCCGCATTCCTGCTTGCTAGCATCCCAAGCTCTTCGCACTCACGCCTTTCCGCCTCTCGTTTCTTCCTCTTGAAAATACGTCTCTCTTGGTTCCTCTTCTCCTGGTATCGCTCGACTGTTGCACGCTTAGTAATAAGCTGCAGGGTGGGTGAGTATACTGCTAATTTTTATATGCAGCAGCAACGCGGCACTCGTCGTCATACCAACTGTTTCTCCGTGGCTTGTAGTACCCAACCACATCCTCCGCAGCGGTACATAGAGATCGGACGATCTTATCCCGTTGCTGTCCGTTGCCCTTGCAGCTTTTCGACGTCGAACTTTCGTCGCGACACTTGATGAGCGTTCTTCAGTGCAGAGCGGCGCATGCGGACCTTAGTTGCAACAAGGTAAAGATCCGAGTCAACGCTTGCTTCTCGGATAGAACGATCATCAAGAACGCTAGAAGCGTATCTCGCGTCGATCACAACGTGATCAATTTGGTTTCTCGTTTTTTGATCAGGGGACACCCAAGTGGTTTGGTGGATGCTTCGGTGTAGGAATCTGGTGCTACTCACTACCATGTTTCGCGCCGCGGCGAAGTCGATCAGCCTCTCTCTCTGTTGCCAGAGGTATTATCATGAAGGCTGAATCTTCCGACTGTTGGACCACAAATGCCTTCTTTGTCCACCTTAGCGTTAAAGTCGCCAATCATAATTTTTACATCGCGTCGGGGGCAGCGCTCGTATGCTTCATCTAGCCGCTTGTAGAACTCATCCCTTCCGTTATATTTTTCCTCCATCGGGGCATGTGCACAAATCAAGCTGATGTTATTAAATTTCGCTTTGATGCGGATTGGGTCAATTCGTTCACGGATTGGGGTGAACCTGGAGACGAGGTCTCGGTGTCTCCGCCCAACCACAACTTCTTCACCAAACTTGTGCGCAGACGCATGGCAGCTGTAGTAGACATCGCATGAAGCGTACTTTTTGCATCCATGCCATGCCGTCCATCGCATCTCCTGAACTGCAGTGATGTCAGCCTTGTATTTTTGCAGGACATCCAGCAGTTGTATAGAGGCACCTTTCCTATAGAGGGTCGGGACATTCCAGGTGCATATTCGTAAGCCGAAGTCCTTGTTTCGTTTGCGGGGGTCGTCAACGTATGGGGAGGTCATAATCCGTGGCTGTGTTGGTCTTTTCAAAGAGATTGAGAACATTTATATAGCGAGCCGCTTGCTCCTAAACAGACGCTCGCTTGCAGTCGCACCTCCTGGTGAATAGACGCTGCGAACTTTAGTGTACCCTTGAACCGAATATGTTGGAGTGGCTCCATTAAAGCTCCCTCTCTATTAGCCGTGACCCAAGGCTCCATACGGGGTGGGTTACCGTATCTCGCACATGGGTTGATCACGTTGCCCCGGGTGCACGAACGTGGACGTAAGAGTAGGGATTGCAAGGTCTTACCCCAGGTCATTTCCTAGGCGGAGCCCCAGTACTCTCAATCCCCAAACCGAACTCTGAAAATCGCTCTATTTTAAACAAATCGCAGAAATTAAGAGCGTTGCATCATCAATTTAGCAATCGTTGGATAAATAAATATCTCCTAGAGCTTCACCAGCGATGCAAACGGAAAGGGTACTAACTCAATTTAAATGAAGGAGGCCTAGTTGTCACCCCACAACGATTGGCGACTCGACCGAATTACGAAACTCTTTTCCGCTACAGATCAAAATGTTCGCGTAGTAGGCATTCGCACCTAAGATGGAACCCTCACATCCAACTCTACAAAACTCTCCTTATTACCATCCGCTTAACATCACCCTCTCAGCCCACATTTATTCCATGTTCCCCAATATGTCTGAACTTCATTTACGTTTTCTCACCCACAACATCCCACGTCACGAGCGCTTGCGACTAGACAGATAACTGTCGTCATTGTGGATTAGCTCATCACACCCTACTACATCGACAATCCTCCACACCTCGAGACCATAAGCGGAAAATGAAAACAATTGTAAAGCGAAACCTTCCCCTCCGACTTACTGAAAGAAGTCGGTGGAATGAAACCAAGCAGCCAAGACAAAACCAGCGAATGGTAGCCAAGCAGTCAGCCTTCCGTGGACTTCAAAACGACAAAACATTTTCGGACAAAGGTATAAGTTTTCATCTAATCGTAACTAAAGAGCTAACAGAAGGATGTTTTTATAATAAACTAGCTAAACCCCTACGCGCTTCGCTGCGCATTCGTTTATCTTAAAATTAAGTTTGTCGTCGCGGAAGTTCAAAAAAAAGTGATTGAACCCCAAAAATGGTAATTTTAAATCCAAAAATGTAACAAAAAAGATTTTGGTATTCAACTTGATGTCGAAAGGAAAGGAAACAATTTTTTGTATTCAAAAAGTTAAAAAAGTGAAAATTAATTTTTATTTACCAAACCTTCAGGTAGACAACGTTTCTTGTTTTGTTACCTTCTGGTGCGTAAATAAATACTTTTTTTGGTGATCCTACTCGGGAACATGCGACGTACAATCGCAAAGGCAAGACGAACGGGAAATTGAAGGCGCTTGAATTCGAATGGCATGTCTGTTGGTATTATCGGAATGCGTGGTATGAGTACAACTTCAACTGCGGATGTACCGCTTATTATTGCGGCTTCGAATTAATTGGCCACAATTTCTTCACGGTAAGTCTTGTGCCATTGCGCAGCGTTGGTGTTTTAATATAATAAGAATTTGAGATCCAACTTTCAAAACCAAGCGATGCGGTGGCAAACCAGGCTCATCCAAAGAATTAAAAAATTCAGTCGTATAACTCACCACTTCGTCTTCATTCATTGCGCAATCGACAAATTTCTACGTTGTGGCCTCCCCTGACAATTTTTCTTGAATGGCGTAATTGATTTCATTAACATGTACATCCTTTGGTGCCAATATTGCACGTTTCCTTAACCAATCATGCCGTCTAAAATTTTGAATAATATTTGGAAATACACTCTCAATCAGTAGCTATGTGGATTGTACAAATGCACAAAAATTCTTCGGTGTGATCAAACCAGTGGCAGCATCGGATGGTACGACGATTCTGACATAAATATTGCATAGTTCTAGACGATGCAAGTGCCAAAGCTATTTTTCGTTCCGATCGAATTGTTGCCAAAAATAAGGAAATCAAAAACGTTTTCCCTGTACCGGCACGCCGGGTGCATCCAAAAAGTACAATCCGCCAGTATTATCGGCAACCCCTTTCATAATTTTATTGTATGTACGTTTTGGCTGAGCATTCAATTTATTACATTGCGAACATTACTTTCGATTGCACAATCGTTCGCAATTTAACGGGTTCGAAATTTTGCTCGCGTTGCAATTCACGATCTAACATGTCATGCGTTGGGCGATTGGGCGCTGTTATGCCAAGTTGAACTAACGCTTTGTTTGCAATCGTGAGACAAAGGTCTTCAACTAATATAAAGTTCTCATTAAACATCTCCAATGTTAGCACCAAATCTGGATTCGATGTTCGATTTCGCGCCATAAGTAAAACATCTTCGGCCATGTAATCTTTGAATTTTTTCCACAATGCATGTGACGCGCTACGCTACGCATGTGGTTGTTTAAAAATTTTGGCGGGTTTTTGGTTATAACTCCGGTCCTAGACATCAGACAGCAAATGTGCACTCCAAACATATCCTAAAGTCTCCTAAAAATTTAATTTAAATCGATCCAGCCGGAAAAAAGTAGTTCGCACACAAACATACTTTGGATTGTTATTTACAGTGTGAGTGACATTTTTAGTCATAACTCCGGTTCCAGACATCGACCAGCAAACAGATTTCTTATGTTCAATCTCCAAACATGTCCCAAGATCTGAAAATTTTATTCAAATCGATTCAGCCGAAAAAAAATTATATATGTATGTATATAGAGATGACTTATATTTTTTGTTGACAACAAATGCATTTATTTAGTAAAATTTCAACAAAAAATAGAAATTTCCTATATTAATACAAGCTAACTTTAGAAAAAATTGTCCCGATTTTGGTCCATTTAGTTCTCTAAGGTTTAAATCAGACAGATATACACAAACAAAGATATTTGCAATTTTTATGTTGGAATTTACAAAAATGATTTGCACGTTTTTTGTAAAACATGCTAAGCGTGCGCTGAAAATCGTGTCTGTAATTTATTTACTACGGTAGAACTTTAGTATAAATAAGAAGCGTACAAGGTTTAAAATTATCCACCATTTGATTCTCGCTCAACTCAAGTCAAAATGGTAACATCAAGGAATAAGTTTCTTATTGTAAGCTTCGCTGTGCTTCTCTTAGCAGCTGTAAGTACTATGAAGGAGTTTTTTAAAATAATTTAAATTTTGTTTAAAATGTCCTTTATTTGCAGGCATTCATTGTAATTAGTGCTGAAGAGGCCGAAATTGGTGAACCAAGATTGGTTAAGCGCGCGCGTAAGAAGTGGGGAAAAGCATTCGGCAAAGGCGCGTTTAATATTATACCGGTACTGCTTGACATCGGTACAGACATGATCCCAGGCCTACGACAATAATAGTCGAACACAAATAAACGTTTTAAGCGAGCATAACAATATAGAGCTTTTTCTTTGTTTTTTTTCTTTTAAGTTCTGAAGGATAAAACGTTTTTTTGATATAGGTGTTAAAAAATAAGAAAACTTATGCGACGGAAGGGGAAGAATGCCTTTTTTTTTAAATATATTTGGTTTCTATAAGATTTTTCAAAATGTTGTAGTTAAAAACAAGCTCTGCTGCTTCCATTTTAACAGTTTGGCGAAATGTTTGAAAACGCAAAATTGTCTGTTTCTTCAAAAGCAAAGCTTCTGCGAAAAAATATTCGTGTTAGTAACTTTCCAATAAATAAGAATATACAAAAACTTTTGCAAAGACTTCGTATTAAAGGCTAGTGGCAATGTTGCAAATGGTGCGAGGGTTAAATAATTTTTGTTGAGTTAACCTATAAGTGATAAAATACTATTATTTCCGATTTTATAATTAATGAATTAATAACAATAATAATAATAAGACTTATCTTTTGCAAGCGATACTAGGTAGTTTATCGTACGAGTATAGCGTGGAAAGCAACAACAAATATAAACGAGTTGAGTTAAAATAAGCGGGTTGAAATAAGCTCGCTTAAAAAATTGACGACCTCATTGAAAGTGTTGGAGAGTGAGAAAGTTGTGCTATTGTAAGTAAAGTAACAAGGGAAATTGGGAAATTTTCGCTAAACATCAAAAATAAGTAAAAAAAAAACAAGATAGAGCAGCCGTAAGTAAAATCGCCTCTTATAAGAATTTCTCTTTTTTTTGTTTTGCCAGCAAATTTTACAAACGACCATTAATTTTGACAGACTAGTGTTGTAAAGTGTATTCAAAATATTAGAGAGTTGATTATAAGCGAGTTGGGCGTTCTCTTCTTAGTCGCTTACAAAAGACGACCACTCATAATAATAAATGGCGCTTACACTATATTGCTCAGTGTTTGGCCGAGCTTCTTCTACCATTTGTGGTGTGCGACTTTTTTATTTTACCACAAATGGACGGATATACAGAATTGTGCCGACTCCGAACGGCAGATGTATTTAATGAGAAGCTTTTTAATGGCAGAAATACCCTCGAAGGTTAGTCATTGCCTGCCGAGGTGTGACCGCTATTAGAAAAAAAAACTTTTTCTATGATAAAGATTTTGTTTGCCCTGACTGAGATTCGAACAATTAAACAAATTAATTTCATTTTGGCTTCTTTTCGAAAATTTTAAGAATATAATAATTGGTCATGGCATGACTTATAAATTAAGTCAAGTATCGAAATGATTCGCGCAAACCTGTCGCTCGTTTATTGATTCCATACAAAAATTAGGCATAGAACAATGCTTTCACTCACTTGTTTTTTTATTCGCTCCAACGCTGGAACTTTATTTATTACCGTGTCACCATTAACTAAGTAGAACAGAAAAGTAAACATTTACAATTTTTAAAGACATGCAATTCATATTTGCAGATATATGATAATAAAAAACAGATATACAAAAATAAGGATTTAGCAATTTACAATATTAATTAGTTATAAGATGTAAAACTTATTTTCGTTTCAAAAATAAACTTCCTTTCGAGCCTTTCTTTCTTTTTTCCACTTTGCCTTTCTACGACACAGCTTTAACACAATTTCGGCAAACGTCGAATTTTTCATCTAGCAGAGCGACGTCTTCAGGGAAATTTCGCTCACTAAAACACAATCACGGCGACAACGTAAGCAGCTTGAATGTCAGCTGGTTGGGTGACCATATTGAACACTTACAACGAATATAGTATGAAAAATGCAGTTTAATAAAATGTTTCAAATATCATTAAAATTTAATTTAAAAGTTTTTTCAATTAACACAAATAGTACTTTTCAGCAAAAAAATAAATAAACTTTTACTTTTTATTTTGGATTTTAAAACATAAGAATACTCAAAATATGGTTATATTGTGTCGTTTTTGGTCGCTGCCGCTAGCATCGGCAATATACTTAAATAAATCTATCGCCGCGAAAAGACGTTGGACGAATTTCGTAACACGCCTGGTAGTGTTTTTTATTCACGACGAACCTTCGCGACGAAAAGTTCCTCGTCCGCCGACATTGTGTTTAAGCTATAAGTGTACGAGTTCTATTGATTGTACGGTCGAACTTTTGCGCTAAAAAGAATTTTTGTGTATGTAATTTTTTTTTTCATAAGTTGTCTCCTTGTTTGTATCATGTTTGTAAGAAATATGTCTTTGAGGCCTCTTGCACCTTCTTTTCTAAGAACATTAAGGCATATTTGGTTAGTTTTATTCCAGCGATTATATGACGTTTATTGCTTTAAATATTATTCAGGAATTGAGATATGTTTTTATTACGTCCTGTAAACGATGGGTGTGTTGTAACACAGTGAAAATTGTTAAGGTCCGACAGTACTACTTTGACCAAAAAATCTCTCTCATCCATACAAATGTCGCAAAACTTTTCGACCCAGCAGAATGGCTATCGCCCAGAATAATAGCAGCGAAAACTGTTCTCCAACGGCTCTGGATGGAAAGAACAGAAGAAACCCACCTCCCATCTCAAATGGAGCACATTCCGAAAAAATCTTACAGCAATCCAAGATATTAAGATTTCACGTTGGTTCCAGTGTAGCCCCAATAACTGAATCCAAGTGCATGGTTTCTCAGATGCTTCTGAAAAGGCTTGATGCACTTGCGTATACCTCAGAGTTCACCATGGCGAGCCTGCGACCTATCACTTACTCCGAGCAAAAAGTAAGGTCGCACCCTTACAGACGGTCTCTCTCCCAATACAGGAACTCTGCGGTGCAGTTATCTTCTCTACATTATTGAAACCCAGTAGATCTAGGCACAAAAGCAGCGAAACCGCAAGACACTTTAGTGGAACGGCCCAGAATGGCTTGCTAAGCCTACCGCACTCTGGCCGAAAGACTCGTAATTTCCTCGAGAACAAAGAGTAGTAGTTTTCATGCTTAGATTTATACATATGGCTAAAAATTGCCTATTTCACCATCAACGACATTAACACGGGAAGAAATAAAATGAGGAAAAGCGCATCTCATACGGAACAATCAACAAAAATATTACGGTCAAACGATCGCAACGTTAAACTCAGCGAACCCCATTAGCAAAAAATACTCATTATTAACGCTCAATCGCTTTGTGGACAAGTCAGGTCTACTTCGCGTCAATGGACGTTTACTTATGCTGCTCAATTCAACTCATTCGTTCAATTCAACTCAAAACTCTGCTCTCTAATCTTTGATTTCCTTCACTCAATATTACTTCACCCAGCATTACCCTCGAACGCTCCACTTATTCGCTCCCGTATTACACAACAGGTGTTGACTTCGCTGGTCCATGTTTAATGAGAACCTCTTCTCTGCGCAGATCATGCCACACAAAGGCTTACATATGCGTTTTTGCATGCTTCTCCACAAAGGCCATACATCTCGAATTATGCTCTGATTTAACCTCAGAAGCCTATAAAGCTGATTTCGCTCGATTTGTCGGGCGCAGAGGCATACCTTATAATTATTATCCGCTTTCCTCGAAGAAGCATCCGCAGACACTTCTAATAAATGGTCTCTCATGGGAAGCAGCAGTAAAGATCTTCAAAATTAATTTTACCAAAGTTACCGGAAATCAGAAATTTACTTATGGGGAGTTCAATACTCTACTGGTCCGTATTGAAGCAGTTTTGAACTCAATGCCGCTTTCTTCTATGTCCCAAGATCTAGACCACTTGCAAGGCCTTCTTCTTCTTTTATGGCGCTACAATCGTTTGTCGGTTTGGCAGAACAAAGAGCTTCGCCACTTCCCTCTCTCGTTTGCTAGGTTTCGCCAATTATTCCCAACCAGGGAAGAAAGGTCCTCCTGCACTTGCTCTTAACAGGGTATTCGTGGATGTCTTTGCCTCCGTTGTCCCCCCGTGGGTGCCGATTCGAAGGATTTTTCACCGGAGCATCATTATCCATACGAACGACATGGCCAAGCCATCGCCGTCGTTGAAATTTTATACGCTTGGCTATGTCCATATCATTATACATCATTCCATCTTCTTTGGTACTCGTCGTTAGCGCGAACAGGATCATAAATCTTACGTAGAACATTCCTCCCGAAAGCCCCAAAAGCCTTCTCATCGCTGTTGAGCATCGTCCATGTTTCTGCGGCATATAAAAGGACGGGCATGATGAGGGATTTGTAGAGCAAGATTTTCGTACGTCGAGAAAGGGCTCGGCTTTTCAATTGCCTACCGAGCCGAAAGTAGCACATGTTGGCAAGTGTTATTCTTCGGTTGATTTCGAGGCTGACGTTATTGGTGGTATTAATGCTGGATCCAAGGTATATGAAATCCTTGACTACTTCAAAGTTGTAACTGCCAACAGTGACAAAGATACTTCTTTATCTAAGGTCTTTTCCAGAATTTGACGTGCTGTGAATATTGAGAAGTGGTCACTCCATACCTCAAGTGTGCTCTGTACGTCCGTCACTACATTTCCATACTCGCCTTTGCAGGAACCAGCCCCGGTCTTGAAACCACGTGTCTGCTGCCTTATTTTCTGATAGAATTGTCGGGCCGCATTCCTGCTTGCTAGCATCTCAAGCTCTTCGCACTCACGCCTTTCCGCCTCTCGTTTCTTCTTCTTGAAAAGACGTCTCTCTTCGTTCTTCTTCTCCTGGTATCGCTCGACTGTTGCACGCGTAGTAATAAGCTGCAGGGTGGGTGAGTATGCTGCTTATTTATAAGCAGCAGCGACGCGGCACTCGTCGTCATACCAACTGTTTCTCCGTGGCTGGTAGTACCCAACCACCTCCTCCGCAGCGGTACATAGAGATCGGAAGATCTTATTCCATTGCTCATTAATATCAGGGCGATGAGAAGTTACTTGCCTTAGGAGGATCAAGAGTCTAGATTGAAAATTCTCAGCTGTCCGTTGCAAGGTAAAGATGAGTCAACGCTTGCTTCTCGGATAGAACGATCATCAAGAACGCTAGAAGCGTATCTCGCGTCGATCACAACGTTATCAATTTGGTTTCTCGTTTTTTGATCACGGGACACCCAAGTGGCTTTGGTGGATGCTTCGGTGTAGGAATCTAGTGCTACTCACTACCATGTTTCGTGCCGCGGCGAAGTCGATGAGCCTCTTCTTTTTGTTGCCAGAGGTGTTATCATGAAGGCTGAACCTTCCGACTGTTGGACTAAAAATGCCTTCTTTGTCCACCTTAGCGTTAAAGTCGACAATCATAATTTTTACATCGTGTCGGGGGCAGCGCTCGTATGCTTCATCTAGCCGCTTGTAGAACTCATCCCTGGTTCCGTTATATTTTTCCTCCGTCGGGGCATGCGCACAAATCAAGCTGATGTTATTAAATTTCGCTTTGATGCGGATTGGGGCAATTCGTTCACGGATTGGGGTGAACCTGGAGACGAGGTCTCGGAGTCTCCGCCCAACCACAACTTCTACACCAAACTTGTGCGCAGACGCATTGCAGCTGTAGTAGACGTCTCATGAAGCGTACTTTTTGCATCCATGCCATGCCGTCCATCGCATCTCCTGAACTGCAGTGATGTCAGCCTTGTATTTTTGCAGGACATCCAGCAGTTGGATAGAGGCACCTTTCCTATAGAGGGTCGGGACATTCCAGGTGCATATTCGTAAGCCGAAGTCCTTGTTTCGTTTGCGGGGGTCGTCAACGTATGGGGAGGTCATAATCCGAGGCTGTGTTGGTCTTTTTAAAAAGATTGAGAACATTTATATAGCGAGCCGCTTGCTCCTAAACAGACGCCCGCTTGCAGTCGCACCTCCTGGTGAATAGACGCTGCGAACTTTACTGAACCCTTAAACCGAATATGTCGGAGTGGCTCCACTAAAGCTCCCTCTCTATTAGCCGTGACCCAAGGCTCCATACGGGGTGGGTTACCGTATCTCGCACATGGGTTGATCACGTTTCCCCGGGTGCACGAACGTGGACGTAAGAGTAGGGATTGCAAGGTCTTACCCCAGGTCATTTTCTACGCGGAGCCCAAGTACTCTCAATCCCCAAACCGAACTCTGAAAATCTCTCTATTTTAAACAAATCGCAGAAATTAAGAGCGTTGCACGTTCCACATTTATTCCATGTTCCCCAATATGTCTGAACTTCATTTACGTTTTCTCACACACAACATCCCCCGTCACGAGCGCTTGCGACTAGACAGATAACTGTCGTCATTGTGGATTAGCTCATCACACCCTACTACATCGACAATCCTCCACACCTCGAGACCACAAGCGGAAAATGAAAACAATTGTAAAGCGAAACCTTCCCCTCCGACTTACTGAAAGAAGTCGGCGGGATGAGACCAAGCAGCCAAGACAAAACCAGCGAATGGTAGCCAAGCAATCAGCCTTTCAAAAACGCATCCGTGGGCTCCTAAATAAAGCGCAATAAACAGTGGAGCACTTACCTAAAACATGTAACCATATTTTTTCTCACTCCACTATTGGGAATTACTAACTCATATGAGTTCGCCTAAAAACCTAAGGGCATAAAAATGTATACATATGTACGTATAAAAGGTGAACTAGGAGGACAACGGTCCTAGTTCGCTATTCCTTCACGCACACACAAATTGTTATTCGCGCGTTCTAAAATATTTCAATTAAGTTCTATTGCGTTATGTAGTATCATTAAAAGGATTCTTGAAGTGTTTCATTTAAAGTAAAAATAAAAGTCTTAATTCGTCAAGTCACGAATAGATGCGAATTAGCATCTGTTGAAATACATTTAATTTTCGAATAACACATTTATGATATTATTTCAAATTGTGGGTCTTAAACTGAGAATATTATCGAATGGTCTAACATGGACTTCAAAACGACAAAACATTTTCGGACAAAGGTATAAGTTTTCATCTAATCGTAACTAAAGAGCTAACAGAAGGATGTTTTTATAATAAACTAGCTAAACCCCCACGCGCTTCGCTGCGCATTCGTTTGTCTTAAAATTAACTTTGTCGTCGCGGAAGTTGAAAAAAAAGTGATTGAACCCCAAATTTGGTAATTTTAAATCCAAAAATGTAACAAAAAAATTTTGGTATTCAACTTGATGTCGAAAGGAAAGGAAACAATTTTTTGTATTCAAAAAGTAAAAAAAGTGAAAATTAATTTTTATTTACCAAACCTTCTGGTAGACAACGTTTCTTGTTTTGTTACCTTCTGGTGCGTAAATAAATACTTTTTTTGGTGATCCTACTCGGGAACATGCGTTGTACAATCGCAAAGGCAAGACGAACGGGAAATTGATGGCGCTTGAATTCGAATGGCATGTCTGTTGGTATTATCGGAATGCGTGGTATGAGTACAACTTCACCTGCGGATGTACCGCTTATTATTGCGGCTTCGAATTAATTGGCCACAATTTCTTCACGGAAAGTCTTGTGCCATTGCGCAGCGTTGGTGGTTGAATATAATAATAATTGGAGATCCAACTTTCAAAACCAAGCGATGCGGTGGCAAACCAGGCGAATCCAAAGAATTAAAAAATTCAGTCGTACAACTCACCACTTCGTCTTCATTCATTACAATCGACAGATTTCTACGTTGACAATTTTTCTTGAATAGCGTAATTGATTTCATTAACATGTACATTCTTTGGTGCCAATATTGCACGTTTCCTTAACCAATCATGGCGTCTAAAATTTTGAATAATATTTGGAAATACACTCTCAATCAGTAGCTATGTGGATTGTACAAATGCACAAAAATTCTTCGGTAGTGTGATCAAACCAGTGACAGCATCGGATGGTACGTATATTTTTCCCTCTTCAATCAGTTGCAATTGCTAGGAAAACTGGATTTTAGATCGATCATTTTGCAATTGTACATGCATGTTGATAGTAAGAGTGACTTTTTGAATATGCTGCCACAAAATCGATGATTTCAAACATGCATTAATTTCGTCAGCTGGAGTTGTTCTAGTAATGATTGGTAATGTTTGCCGAAAGTCAACGGACAGCAATAACAAGGCTCCACCGAAGAATTGACGATTCTGACATAAATATTGCATAGTTCTATTAAATGCTTCCAATAATTTTTTGTTGCTCATCGGACATTCATCCCATAGAATCATTTCAGTCTGCCGTAGAACTTTTGCCATTGCAGAGTTTCTCGAAATATTGCATGTTGGAGTTTTACCATTTGTATATTTAACGGCAGATTTAACGCTCAGTGAGCTGTACGGCCGCCATCCAATAACGTCGCTGCAATTCCAGAGATGCAAGTGCCAAAGCAATTTTTCGTTCCGATCGAATTGTTGCCAAAATTAAGGAAATCAAAAACGTTTTCCCTGTACCGGCACGCCGGGTGTATCCAAAAAGTACAATCCGCCAGTATTATCGGCAATCGCTTGCATAATTTTATTGTATGTACGTTTTCGCTGAGCATTCAATTTATTACATTACGAACATTACTTCCGATTGCACAAATGTTCGCAATTTAACGGGTTCGAAATTTTGCTCGCGTTGCAATTCACGATCTAACATGTCATGCGTTGGGCGATTGGGCGCTGTTATGCCAAGTTGTACTGACGCTTTGTTTGCAATCGTGAGACAAAGGTCTTCAACTAATATAAAGTTCTCATTAAACATCTCCAATGTTAGCACCAAATCTGGATTCGATGTTCGATTTCGCGCCATAAGTACAACATCTTCGGCCATGTAATCTTTGAATTTTTTCCACAATGCATGTGACGCGCTACGCTACGCATGTGGTTGTTTAAAAATTTTGGCGGGTTTTTGGTTATAACTCCGGTCCTAGACATCAGACAGCAAATGTGCACTCCAAACATATCCTAAAGTCTCCTAAAAATTTCATTTAAATCGATCCAGCCGGAAAAAAGTAGTTCGCACACAATTATACTTTGGATTGTTCTTTACAGTGTGAGTGACATTTTTAGTCATAACTCCGGTTCCAGACATCGACCAGCAAACATATTTCTTATGTTCAATCTCCAAACATATCCCAAGATCTGAAAATTTCATTCAAATCGATTCAGCCGAAAAAAAAGTATATATGTATATAGAGATAACTTTTATTTTTTATTGATAACAAATGCATTTATTTAGTAAAATTTCAACAAAAAAAAAAAATTTCCTATATTAATAAAAACTAACTTTAGGAAAAATTTTCCCGATTTCGGTCCATTTAGTTCTCTAGGGTTTAAATCAGACAGATATACACAAACAACGATATTTGCAATTTTTATGTTGGAATTTACAAAAATGATTTGCACGTTTTTTGTAAAACATGCTAAGCGTGCGCTGAAAATCGTGTCTGTAATTTATTTACTACGGTAGAACTTTAGTATAAATAAGAAGCGTACAAGGTTTAAAATTATCCACCATTTGATTCTCGCTCAACTCAAGTCAAAATGGTAACATCAAGGAATAAGTTTCTTATTGTAAGCTTCGCTGTGCTTCTCTTAGCAGCTGTAAGTACTATGAAGGAGTTTTTTAAAATAATTTAAATTTTGTTTAAAATGTCCTTTATTTGCAGGCATTCATTGTAATTAGTGCTGAAGAGGCCGAAATTGGTGAACCAAGATTGGTTAAGCGCGCGCGTAAGAAGTGGGGAAAAGCATTCGGCAAAGGCGCGTTTAATATTATACCGGTACTGCTTGACATCGGTACAGACATGATCCCAGGCCTACGACAATAATAGTCGAACACAAATAAACGTTTTAAGCGAGCATAACAATATAGAGCTTTTTCTTTGTTTTTTTTCTTTTAAGTTCTGAAGGATAAAACGTTTTTTTTAAAATAGGTGTTAAAAAATAAGAAAACTTATGCGACGGAAGGGGAAGAATGCCTTTTTTTTTAAATATATTTGGTTTCTATAAGATTTTTCAAAATGTTGTAGTTAAAAACAAGCTCTGCTGCTTCCATTTTAACAGTTTGGCAAAATGTTTGAAAACACAAAATTGTCTGTTTCTTCAAAAGCAAAGGTTCTGCGAAAAAAAATATTCGTGTTAGTAACTTTCCAATAAATAAGAATATACAAAAACTTCTGCAAAGACTTCGTATTAAAGGCTAGTGGCAATGTTGCAATGACCTTTACTCGCTAAATGGTGTGAGGGTTAAATAATTTTTGTTGAGTTAACCTATAAGTGATAAAATACTATTATTTCCGATTTAATAATTAATGAATTAATAACAATAATAATAATAAGACTTATCTTTTGCAAGCGGTACTAGGTAGCTTATCGTACGAGTATAGCGTGGAAAGCAACAACAAATATAAACGAGTTTAGTTGAAATAAGCGGGTTGAAATAAGCTCGCTTAAAAAATTGACGACCTCATTGAAAGTGTTGGAAAGTGAGAAAGTTGTGCTATTGTAAGTAAAGTAACAAGGGAAATTGGGAAATTTTCGCTAAACATCAAAAATAAGTAAAAAAAAAAACAAGATAGAGCAGCCGTAAGTAAAATCGCCTCTTATAAGAATTTATCTTTTTTTTGTTTTGCTAGCAAATTTTACAAACGACCATTAATTTGGACAGACTAGTGTTGTAAAGTGTATTCAAAATATTAGAGAGTTGATTATAAGCGAGTTGGGCGTTCTCTTCTTAGTCGCTTACAAAAGACGACCACTCATAATAATAAATGGCGCTTACACTATATTGCTCAGTGTTTGGCCGAGCTTCTTCTACCATTTGTGGTGTGCGACTTTTTTATTTTACCACAAATGGACGGATATACAGACTTGTGCCGACTCCGAACGGCAGATGTATTTAATGAGAAGCTTTTTATTGGCAGAAATACCCTCGGAGGTTAGCCATTGCCTGCCGAGGTGTGACCGCTATTAGAAAAAAAACTTTTTCTATGATAAAGATTTTGTTTGCCCTGACTGAGATTCGAACAATTAAACAAATTAATTACATTTTGGCTTCTTTTCGAAAATTTTAAGAATATAATAATTGGTCATGGCATGACTTATAAATTAAGTCAAGTATCGAAATGATCCACGCAAACCTGTCGGTCGTTTATTTATTCCATACAAAAATTAGGCATAGAACAATGCTTTCACTCACTTGTTTTTTTATTCGCTCCAACGCTGGAACTTTATTTATTACCGTGTCACCATTAACTAAGTAGAACAGAAAAGTAAACATTTACAATTTTTAAAGACATGCAATTCATATTTGCAGATATATGATAATAAAAAACAGATATACAAAAATAAGGATTTAGCAATTTACAATATTAATTAGTTATAAGATGTAAAACTTATTTTCGTTTCAAAAATAAACTTCCTTTCGAGCCTTTCTTTCTTTTTTCCACTTTGCCTTTCTACGACACAGCTTTAACACAATTTCGGCAAACGTCGAATTTTTCATCTAGCAGAGCGACGTCTTCAGGGAAATTTCGCTCACTAAAACACAATCACGGCGACAACGTAAGCAGCTTGAATGTCAGCTGGTTGGGTGACCATATTGAACACTTACAATGAATATATCTAGTATGAAAAATGAAGTTTAACAAAATGTTCCAAATAGCATTAAAATTTAATTTACAAGTTTTTTCAATTAACACAAATAGTACTTTTCAGCAAAAAAATAAATAAACTTTTACTTTTCATTTTGGATTTTAAAACATAAGAATACTCAAAATATGATTATATTGTGTCGTTTTTGGTCGCTGCCGCTAGCATCGGCAATATACTTAAATAAATCTATCGCCGCGAAAAGACGTTGGACGAATTTCGTAACACGCCTGGTAGTGTTTTTTATTCACGACGAACCTTCGCGACGAAAAGTTCCTCGTCCGCCGACATTGTGTTTAAGCTATAAGTGTACGAGTTCTATTGATTGTACGGTCGAAGTTTTGCGCTAAAAAGAATTTTTGTGTATGTAATTTTTTTTTTCATAAGTTGTCTCCTTGTTTGTATCATGTTTGTAAGAAATATGTCTTTGAGGTCTCTTGCACCTTCTTTTCTAAGAACATTAAGGCATATTTGGTTAGTTTTATTCCAGCGATTATATGACGCTTATTGCTTTAAATATTATTCAGGAATTGAGATATATTTTTATTACGTCCTGTAAACGATGGGTGTGTTGTAACACAGTGAAAATTGTTAAGGTCCAACAGTACTACTTTGGCCAAAAAATCTCTCTCATCCATAAAAATGTCGCAAAACTTTTCGACCCGGCAGAATGGCTATCGCCCAGAATAATAGCAGCGAAAACTATTATCCAACGGCTCTGGATGGAAGGAACAGAAGAATACCACCTCCCATCTCAAATGGAGCACATTCCAAAAAAATCTTACAGCAATCCAAGATATTAAGATTTCACGTTGGTTACAGTTTAGCTCCAATAACTGAATCCAAGTGCATGGTTTCTCAGATGCTTCTGAAAAGGCTTGATTCACTTGCGTATACCTTAGAGTTCACCATGGCGAGCCTGCGACCTATCACTTACTCGGAGCAAAAAGTAAGGTCGCACCCTTACAGACGGTCTCTCTCCCAAGACAGGAACTCTGCGGTGCAGTTCCTTTCTCTAAATTATTGAAACCCAGTAGATCTAGGCACAAAAGCAGCGAAACCGCAAGACCGCGTACACCGTTCACTTTAGTGGAACGGCCCAGAATGGCTTGCTAAGCCTCCCGCACTCTGGCCGAAAGACACGCAAAACTACCCATAGTCAAAAACACTGTTCTCTTAGAGCGCTTCTCATCCTACTCAAGAACTCTCAGAGTAGAAGCTTTTTTTATTTATTTATTAGATTTATATATATGGCTAAAAATTGCCTATTCCACCATCAACGACATTAACACGGGAAGAAATAAAATGAGGAAAAGCGCATCTCATACGGAACAATCAACAAAAATAGTACGGTCAAACGATCGCAACGTTAAACTCAGCGAACCCCATTAGCAAACAATACTCATTATTAACGCTCAATCGCTTTGTGGACGAGTCAGGTCTACTTCGCGTCAATGGACGTTTACTTATGCTGCTCTAAGCTGTAATGAGCGGCATTCAATTCAACTCATTCATTCAATTCAACTCAAAACTATGCTCTCTAATCTTTGATTTCCTTCACTCAGTATTATTACACCCAGCATTACCCTCGAACGCTCCACTTATTCGCTCCCGTATTACACAACAGGTGTTGACTTCGCTGGTCCATGTTTAATGAGAACCTCTTCTGTGCGCAGATCATGCCACACAAAGGCATATGCGTTTTTGCATGCTTCTCCACAAAGGCCATACATCTCGAATTATGCTCTGATTTAAACTCAGAAGCCTATAAAGCTGATTTCGCTCGATTTGTCGGGCGCAGAGGCATACCTCATAATTATTATCCGCTTTCCTCGAAGAAGCATCCGCAGACACTTCCAATAAATGATCTCTCATGGGAAGCAGCAGTAAAGATCTTCAAAATTAATTTTACCAAAGTTACCGGAAATCAGAAATTACTTATGGGGAGTTCAATACTCTACTGGTCCGTATTGAAGCAGTTTTGAACTCAATGCCGCTTTCTTCTATGTCCCAAGATCTAGACCACTTGCAAGGCCTTCTTCTTCTTTTATGGCGCTACAACCGTTTGTCGGTTTGGGAGACCAAAGAGCTTCGCCACTTCCCTCTCTCCTTTGCTAGGTTTTGCCAATTATTCACATCAAGTGAAGAAAGGTCCTCCTGCACTTGCTCTTAACAGGGTATTCGTGGATGTCTTTGCCTCCGTTGTCCCCCCGTGGGTGCCGATTCGAAGGATTTTTCACCGGAGCATCATTATCCATACGAACGACATGGCCAAGCCATCGCCGTCGTTGAAATTTTATACGCTTGACTATGTCCATATCATTATACATCATTCCAACTTCTTTGGTACTTGTCGTTAGCGCAACCAGGATCATAAATCTTACGTAGAACATTCCTCCCGAAAACCCCAAAAGCCTTCTCATCGCTGTTGAGCATCGTCCATGTTTCTGCGGCATATAAAAGGACGGTCATGATAAGGGATTTGTAGAGCGAGATTTTCGTACGTCGAGAAAGGGCTCGGCTTTTCAATTGCCTACCGAGCCGAAAGTAGCACATGTTGGCAAGTGTTATTCTTCGCTTGATTTCGAGGCTGACGTTATTGGTGGTATTAATGCTGGATCCAAGGTATATGAAATCATTGAGTACTTCAAAGTTGTAAATGCCAACAGTGACAAAGATACTTCTTTATCTAAGGCCTTTTCCAGAATTTGACGTGCTGTGAATATCTGGTCAATGATGGATTTACCATGCCTGAAGCCACACTGATAAGGTCCAATCAGCAGGTTCACATACGGTTTCAGTCTTTCACACAGTATCGTCGAAAGGACCTTGTATGCGATATTTAGAAGGCTGATCCCACGGTAATTGGCGCAAACAGCAGTATCACCCTTCTTAAGGATTGGGCAAAGTACACTGAGATTCCAATCTTCTGACATGTACTCTTCAGACCAAATAGTGCTTAAAAGCTGGTACATGCTTCCTACCAGCTCTTCGCCGCCGGCTTTGAACAGAACAGCCTGTACCGCATCTGCCCCAGGCGCTTTAATGTTCTTGAGCCGTATTAGTGCTGTTCTCACCTCCCCATGGTCGAGTGGAGGGTTTTGTTGATCATCCCTAATTATTGTTCTGGGCTTCTCTTCTTCAAACGGGTCACCAGAGTTCGCGTTAAGTAGCGTTGAGAAGTGGTCCCTCCATACCTCAAGTGTGCTCTGTACGTCCGTTACTATATTTCCATACTCGCCTTTGCAGGAACCAGCCCCGGTCTTGAAACCACGTGTCTGCTGCCTTATTTTCTGATAGAATTGTCGGGCCGCATTCCTGCTTGCTAGCATCCCAAGCTCTTCGCACTCACGCCTTTCCGCCTCTCGTTTCTTCCTCTTGAAAATACGTCTCTCTTGGTTCCTCTTCTCCTGGTATCGCTCGACTGTTGCACGCTTAGTAATAAGCTGCAGGGTGGGTGAGTATACTGCTAATTTTTATATGCAGCAGCAACGCGGCACTCGTCGTCATACCAACTGTTTCTCCGTGGCTTGTAGTACCCAACCACATCCTCCGCAGCGGTACATAGAGATCGGACGATCTTATCCCGTTGCTGTCCGTTGCCCTTGCAGCTTTTCGACGTCGAACTTTCGTCGCGACACTTGATGAGCGTTCTTCAGTGCAGAGCGGCGCATGCGGACCTTAGTTGCAACAAGGTAAAGATCCGAGTCAACGCTTGCTTCTCGGATAGAACGATCATCAAGAACGCTAGAAGCGTATCTCGCGTCGATCACAACGTGATCAATTTGGTTTCTCGTTTTTTGATCAGGGGACACCCAAGTGGTTTGGTGGATGCTTCGGTGTAGGAATCTGGTGCTACTCACTACCATGTTTCGCGCCGCGGCGAAGTCGATCAGCCTCTCTCTCTGTTGCCAGAGGTATTATCATGAAGGCTGAATCTTCCGACTGTTGGACCACAAATGCCTTCTTTGTCCACCTTAGCGTTAAAGTCGCCAATCATAATTTTTACATCGCGTCGGGGGCAGCGCTCGTATGCTTCATCTAGCCGCTTGTAGAACTCATCCCTTCCGTTATATTTTTCCTCCATCGGGGCATGTGCACAAATCAAGCTGATGTTATTAAATTTCGCTTTGATGCGGATTGGGTCAATTCGTTCACGGATTGGGGTGAACCTGGAGACGAGGTCTCGGTGTCTCCGCCCAACCACAACTTCTTCACCAAACTTGTGCGCAGACGCATGGCAGCTGTAGTAGACATCGCATGAAGCGTACTTTTTGCATCCATGCCATGCCGTCCATCGCATCTCCTGAACTGCAGTGATGTCAGCCTTGTATTTTTGCAGGACATCCAGCAGTTGTATAGAGGCACCTTTCCTATAGAGGGTCGGGACATTCCAGGTGCATATTCGTAAGCCGAAGTCCTTGTTTCGTTTGCTGGGGTCGTCAACGTATGGGGAGGTCATAATCCGTGGTTGTGTTGGTCTTTTCAAAGAGATTGAGAACATTTATATAGCGAGCCGCTTGCTCCTAAACAGACGCTCGCTTGCAGTCGCACCTCCTGGTGAATAGACGCTGCGAACTTTAGTGTACCCTTGAACCGAATATGTTGGAGTGGCTCCATTAAAGCTCCCTCTCTATTAGCCGTGACCCAAGGCTCCATACGGGGTGGGTTACCGTATCTCGCACATGGGTTGATCACGTTGCCCCGGGTGCACGAACGTGGACGTAAGAGTAGGGATTGCAAGGTCTTACCCCAGGTCATTTCCTAGGCGGAGCCCCAGTACTCTCAATCCCCAAACCGAACTCTGAAAATCGCTCTATTTTAAACAAATCGCAGAAATTAAGAGCGTTGCATCATCAATTTAGCAATCGTTGGATAAATAAATATCTCCTAGAGCTTCACCAGCGATGCAAACGGAAAGGGTACTAACTCAATTTAAATGAAGGAGGCCTAGTTGTCACCCCACAACGATTGGCGACTCGACCGAATTACGAAACTCTTTTCCGCTACAGATCAAAATGTTCGCGTAGTAGGCATTCGCACCTAAGATGGAACCCTCACATCCAACTCTACAAAACTCTCCTTATTACCATCCGCTTAACATCACCCTCTCAGCCAACATTTATTCCATGTTCCCCAATATGTCTGAACTTCATGTACGTTTTCTCACCCACAACATCCCCCGTCACGAGCGCTTGCGACTAGACAGATAACTGTCGTCATTGTGGATTAGCTCATCACACCCTACTACATCGACAATCCTCCACACCTCGAGACCATAAGCGGAAAATGAAAACAATTGTAAAGCGAAACCTTCCCCTCCGACTTACTGAAAGAAGTCGGTGGAATGAAACCAAGCAGCCAAGACAAAACCAGCGAATGGTAGCCAAGCAGTCAGCCTTCCGTGGACTTCAAAACGACAAAACATTTTCGGACAAAGGTATAAGTTTTCATCTAATCGTAACTAAAGAGCTAACAGAAGGATGTTTTTATAATAAACTAGCTAAACCCCTACGCGCTTCGCTGCGCATTCGTTTATCTTAAAATTAAGTTTGTCGTCGCGGAAGTTCAAAAAAAAGTGATTGAACCCCAAAAATGGTAATTTTAAATCCAAAAATGTAACAAAAAAGATTTTGGTATTCAACTTGATGTCGAAAGGAAAGGAAACAATTTTTTGTATTCAAAAAGTTAAAAAAGTGAAAATTAATTTTTATTTACCAAACCTTCAGGTAGACAACGTTTCTTGTTTTGTTACCTTCTGGTGCGTAAATAAATACTTTTTTTGGTGATCCTACTCGGGAACATGCGACGTACAATCGCAAAGGCAAGACGAACGGGAAATTGAAGGCGCTTGAATTCGAATGGCATGTCTGTTGGTATTATCGGAATGCGTGGTATGAGTACAACTTCAACTGCGGATGTACCGCTTATTATTGCGGCTTCGAATTAATTGGCCACAATTTCTTCACGGTAAGTCTTGTGCCATTGCGCAGCGTTGGTGTTTTAATATAATAAGAATTTGAGATCCAACTTTCAAAACCAAGCGATGCGGTGGCAAACCAGGCTCATCCAAAGAATTAAAAAATTCAGTCGTATAACTCACCACTTCGTCTTCATTCATTGCGCAATCGACAAATTTCTACGTTGTGGCCTCCCCTGACAATTTTTCTTGAATGGCGTAATTGATTTCATTAACATGTACATCCTTTGGTGCCAATATTGCACGTTTCCTTAACCAATCATGCCGTCTAAAATTTTGAATAATATTTGGAAATACACTCTCAATCAGTAGCTATGTGGATTGTACAAATGCACAAAAATTCTTCGGTGTGATCAAACCAGTGGCAGCATCGGATGGTACGACGATTCTGACATAAATATTGCATAGTTCTAGACGATGCAAGTGCCAAAGCTATTTTTCGTTCCGATCGAATTGTTGCCAAAATTAAGGAAATCAAAAACGTTTTCCCTGTACCGGCACGCCGGGTGCATCCAAAAAGTACAATCCGCCAGTATTATCGGCAACCGCTTCCATAATTTTATTGTATGTACGTTTTGGCTGAGCATTCAATTTATTACATTGCGAACATTACTTTCGATTGCACAATCGTTCGCAATTTAACGGGTTCGAAATTTTGCTCGCGTTGCAATTCACGATCTAACATGTCATGCGTTGGGCGATTGGGCGCTGTTATGCCAAGTTGAACTAACGCTTTGTTTGCAATCGTGAGACAAAGGTCTTCAACTAATATAAAGTTCTCATTAAACATCTCCAATGTTAGCACCAAATCTGGATTCGATGTTCGATTTCGCGCCATAAGTAAAACATCTTCGGCCATGTAATCTTTGAATTTTTTCCACAATGCATGTGACGCGCTACGCTACGCATGTGGTTGTTTAAAAATTTTGGCGGGTTTTTGGTTATAACTCCGGTCCTAGACATCAGACAGCAAATGTGCACTCCAAACATATCCTAAAGTCTCCTAAAAATTTCATTTAAATCGATCCAGCCGGAAAAAAGTAGTTCGCACACAAACATACTTTGGATTATTATTTACAGTGTGAGTGACATTTTTAGTCATAACTCCGGTTCCAGACATCGACCAGCAAACAGATTTCTTATGTTCAATCTCCAAACATGTCCCAAGATCTGAAAATTTTATTCAAATCGATTCAGCCGAAAAAAAATTATATATGTATGCATATAGAGATGACTTATATTTTTTGTTGACAACAAATGCATTTATTTAGTAAAATTTCAACAAAAAATAGAAATTTCCTATATTAATACAAGCTAACTTTAGAAAAAATTTTCCCGATTTTGGTCCATTTAGTTCTCTAAGGTTTAAATCAGACAGATATACACAAACAAAGATATTTGCAATTTTTATGTTGGAATTTACAAAAATGATTTGCACGTTTTTTGTAAAACATGCTAAGCGTGCGCTGAAAATCGTGTCTGTAATTTATTTACTACGGTAGAACTTTAGTATAAATAAGAAGCGTACAAGGTTTAAAATTATCCACCATTTGATTCTCGCTCAACTCAAGTCAAAATGGTAACATCAAGGAATAAGTTTCTTATTGTAAGCTTCGCTGTGCTTCTCTTAGCAGCTGTAAGTACTATGAAGGAGTTTTTTAAAATAATTTAAATTTTGTTTAAAATGTCCTTTATTTGCAGGCATTCATTGTAATTAGTGCTGAAGAGGCCGAAATTGGTGAACCAAGATTGGTTAAGCGCGCGCGTAAGAAGTGGGGAAAAGCATTCGGCAAAGGCGCGTTTAATATTATACCGGTACTGCTTGACATCGGTACAGACATGATCCCAGGCCTACGACAATAATAGTCGAACACAAATAAACGTTTTAAGCGAGCATAACAATATAGAGCTTTTTCTTTGTTTTTTTTCTTTTAAGTTCTGAAGGATAAAACGTTTTTTTATATACATAGGTGTTAAAAAATAAGAAAACTTATGCGACGGAAGGGGAAGAATGCCTTTTTTTTTAAATATATTTGGTTTCTATAAGATTTTTCAAAATGTTGTAGTTAAAAACAAGCTCTGCTGCTTCCATTTTAACAGTTTGGCGAAATGTTTGAAAACGCAAAATTGTCTGTTTCTTCAAAAGCAAAGCTTCTGCGAAAAAATATTCGTGTTAGTAACTTTCCAATAAATAAGAATATACAAAAACTTTTGCAAAGACTTCGTATTAAAGGCTAGTGGCAATGTTGCAAATGGTGCGAGGGTTAAATAATTTTTGTTGAGTTAACCTATAAGTGATAAAATACTATAATTTCCGATTTTATAATTAATGAATTAATAACAATAATAATAATAAGACTTATCTTTTGCAAGCGATACTAGGTAGTTTATCGTACGAGTATAGCGTGGAAAGCAACAACAAATATAAACGAGTTGAGTTAAAATAAGCGGGTTGAAATAAGCTCGCTTAAAAAATTGACGACCTCATTGAAAGTGTTGGAGAGTGAGAAAGTTGTGCTATTGTAAGTAAAGTAACAAGGGAAATTGGGAAATTTTCGCTAAACATCAAAAATAAGTAAAAAAAAAACAAGATAGAGCAGCCGTAAGTAAAATCGCCTCTTATAAGAATTTCTCTTTTTTTTGTTTTGCCAGCAAATTTTACAAACGACCATTAATTTTGACAGACTAGTGTTGTAAAGTGTATTCAAAATATTAGAGAGTTGATTATAAGCGAGTTGGGCGTTCTCTTCTTAGTCGCTTACAAAAGACGACCACTCATAATAATAAATGGCGCTTACACTATATTGCTCAGTGTTTGGCCGAGCTTCTTCTACCATTTGTGGTGTGCGACTTTTTTATTTTACCACAAATGGACGGATATACAGAATTGTGCCGACTCCGAACGGCAGATGTATTTAATGAGAAGCTTTTTAATGGCAGAAATACCCTCGAAGGTTAGTCATTGCCTGCCGAGGTGTGACCGCTATTAGAAAAAAAAACTTTTTCTATGATAAAGATTTTGTTTGCCCTGACTGAGATTCGAACAATTAAACAAATTAATTTCATTTTGGCTTCTTTTCGAAAATTTTAAGAATATAATAATTGGTCATGGCATGACTTATAAATTAAGTCAAGTATCGAAATGATTCGCGCAAACCTGTCGCTCGTTTATTGATTCCATACAAAAATTAGGCATAGAACAATGCTTTCACTCACTTGTTTTTTTATTCGCTCCAACGCTGGAACTTTATTTATTACCGTGTCACCATTAACTAAGTAGAACAGAAAAGTAAACATTTACAATTTTTAAAGACATGCAATTCATATTTGCAGATATATGATAATAAAAAACAGATATACAAAAATAAGGATTTAGCAATTTACAATATTAATTAGTTATAAGATGTAAAACTTATTTTCGTTTCAAAAATAAACTTCCTTTCGAGCCTTTCTTTCTTTTTTCCACTTTGCCTTTCTACGACACAGCTTTAACACAATTTCGGCAAACGTCGAATTTTTCATCTAGCAGAGCGACGTCTTCAGGGAAATTTCGCTCACTAAAACACAATCACGGCGACAACGTAAGCAGCTTGAATGTCAGCTGGTTGGGTGACCATATTGAACACTTACAATGAATATATCTAGTATGAAAAATGAAGTTTAACAAAATGTTCCAAATAGCATTAAAATTTAATTTAAAAGTTTTTTCAATTAACACAAATAGTACTTTTCAGCAAAAAAATAAATAAACTTTTACTTTTCATTTTGGATTTTAAAACATAAGAATACTCAAAATATGGTTATATTGTGTCGTTTTTGGTCGCTGCCGCTAGCATCGGCAATATACTTAAATAAATCTATCGCCGCGAAAAGACGTTGGACGAATTTCGTAACACGCCTGGTAGTGTTTTTTTATTCACGACGAACCTTCGCGACGAAAAGTTCCTCGTCCGCCGACATTGTGTTTAAGCTATAAGTGTACGAGTTCTATTGATTGTACGGTCGAAGTTTTGCGCTAAAAAGAATTTTTGTGTATGTAATTTTTTTTTTCATAAGTTGTCTCCTTGTTTGTATCATGTTTGTAAGAAATATGTCTTTGAGGCCTCTTGCACCTTCTTTTCTAAGAACATTAAGGCATATTTGGTTAGTTTTATTCCAGCGATTATATGACGTTTATTGCTTTAAATATTATTCAGGAATTGAGATATATTTTTATTACGTCCTGTAAACGATGGGTGTGTTGTAACACAGTGAAAATTGTTAAGGTCCAACAGTACTACTTTAACCAAAAAATCTCTCTCATCCATAAAAATGTCGCAAAACTTTTCGACCCGGCAGAATGGCTATCGCCCAGAATAATAGCAGCGAAAACTATTATCCAACGGCTCTGGATGGAAGGAACAAAAGAAACCCACCTCCCATCTCAAATGGAGCACATTCCGAAAAAATCTTACAGCAATCCAAGATATTAAGATTTCACGTTGGTTACAGTTTAGCTCCAATAACTGAATCCAAGTGCATGGTTTCTCAGATGCTTCTGAAAAGGCTTGATTCACTTGCGTATACCTCAGAGTTCACCATGGCGAGCCTGCGACCTATCACTTACTCGGAGCAAAAAGTAAGGTCGCACCCTTACAGACGGTCTCTCTCCCAAGACAGGAACTCTGCGGTGCAGTTCCTTTCTCTAAATTATTGAAACCCAGTAGATCTAGGCACAAAAGCAGTGAAACCGCAAGACCGCGTACACCGTTCACTTTAGTGGAACGGCCCAGAATGGCTTGCTAAGCCTCCCGCAATCTGGCCGAAAGACTCGCAAAACTACCCATAGTCAAAAACACTGTTCTCTTAGACCGCTTCTCATCCTACTCAAGAACTCTCAGAGTAGCAGCTTTCATGCTTAGATTTATACATATGGCTAAAAATTGCCTATTCCACCATCAACGACATTAACACGGGAAGAAATAAAATGAGGAAAAGCGCATCTCATACGGAACAATCAACAAAAATAGTACGGTCAAACGATCGCAACGTTAAACTCAGCGAACCCCATTAGCAAACAATACTCATTATTAACGCTCAATCGCTTTGTGGACGAGTCAGGTCTACTTCGCGTCAATGGACGTTTACTTATGCTGCTCTAAGCTGTAATGAGCGGCATTCAATTCAACTCATTCATTCAATTCAACTCAAAACTATGCTCTCTAATCTGTGATTTCCTTCACTCAGTATTATTTCACCCAGCATTACCCTCGAACGCTCCACTTATTCGCTCCCGTATTACACAACAGGTGTTGACTTCGCTGGTCCATGTTTAATGAGAACCTCTTCTCTGCGCAGATCATGCCACACAAAGGCATATGCGTTTTTGCATGCTTCTCCACAAAGGCCATACATCTCGAATTATGCTCTGATTTAAACTCAGAAGCCTATAAAGCTGATTTCGCTCGATTTGTCGGGCGCAGAGGCATACCTCATAATTATTATCCGCTTTCCTCGAAGAAGCATCCGCAGACACTTCCAATAAATGATCTCTCATGGGAAGCAGCAGTAAAGATCTTCAAAATTAATTTTACCAAAGTTACCGGAAATCAGAAATTTACTTATGGGGAGTTCAATACTCTACTGGTCCGTATTGAAGCAGTTTTGAACTCAATGCCGCTTTCTTCTATGTCCCAAGATCTAGACCACTTGCAAGGCCTTCTTCTTCTTTTATGGCGCTACAACCGTTTGTCGGTTTGGGAGACCAAACTTCCCTCTCTCCTTTGCTAGGTTTTGCCAATTATTCACATCAAGTGCCAATTATTCACATCAAGTGAAGAAAGGTCCTCCTGCACTTGCTCTTAACAGGGTATTCGTGGATGTCTTTGCCTCCGTTGTCCCCCCGTGGGTGCCGATTCGAAGGATTTTTCACCGGAGCATCATTATCCATACGAACGATATGCCCAAGCCATCGCCGTCGTTGAAACTTTATACGCTTGACTATGTCCATATCATTATACATCATTCCAACTTCTTTGGTACTTGTCGTTAGCGCAACCAGGATCATAAATCTTACGTAGAACATTCCTCCCGAAAACCCCAAAAGCCTTCTCATCGCTGTTGAGCATCGTCCATGTTTCTGCGGCATATAAAAGGACGGTCATGATAAGGGATTTGTAGAGCGAGATTTTCGTACGTCGAGAAAGGGTTTGGCTTTTCAATTGCCTACCGAGCCGAAAGTAGCACATGTTGGCAAGTGTTATTCTTCGCTTGATTTCGAGGCTGTCGTTATTGGTGGTATTAATGCTGGATCCAAGGTATATGAAATCATTGAGTACTTCAAAGTTGTAAATGCCAACAGTGACAAAGATACTTCTTTATCTAAGGCCTTTTCCAGAATTTGACGTGCTGTGAATATCTGGTCAATGATGGATTTACCATGCCTGAAGCCACACTGATAAGGTCCAATCAGCAGGTTCACATACGGTTTCAGTCTTTCACACAGTATCGTCGAAAGGACCTTGTATGCGATATTTAGAAGGCTGATCCCACGGTAATTGGCGCAAACAGCAGTATCACCCTTCTTAAGGATTGGGCAAAGTACACTAAGATTAAAATCTTCTGACATGTACTCTTCAGACCAAATTGTGCTTAAAAGCTGGTACATGCTTCCTACCAGCTCTTCGCCGCCGGCTTTGAACAGCTCAGCCGGTATCGCATCTGCCCCAGGCGCTTTACTGTTCTTGAGCCGTCTTAGTGCTGTTCTCACCTCCCCATGTTCGAGTGGAGTGTTCTGTTGATCATCCTTAAATATTGTTCTTGGCTTCTCTTCTTCAAACGGGTCACCAGAGTTCGCGTTAGGTAGCTTTGAGAAGTGGTCCCTCCATACCTCAAGTGTGCTATGTACTTCCGTCACTATATTTCCATACTCGCCTTTGCAGGAACCAGCCCCGGTCTTGAAACCACGTGTCTGCTGCCTTATTTTCTGATAGAATTGTCGGGCCGCATTGCTGCTTGCTAGCATCTCAAGCTCTTCGCACTCACGCCTTTCCGCCTCTCGTTTCTTCTTCTTGAAAGTACGTCTCTCTGCCTTCCTCTTCTCGTGGTATCGCAGGGTAGGTGAGTATGCTGCTTATTTATCTGCAGCAGCGACGCGGCACTCATCGTCATACCAACTGTTTCTCCGTGGCTTGTAGTACACAACCACCTCCTCCGCAGCGGTACATAGAGATAGGAAGATCTTATCCCGTTGCTGTCCGTTGCCCTTGCAGCTTTTCGACGTCGAACTTTCGTCGCGACACTTGATGAGCGTTCTTCAGTGCAGAGCGGCGCATGCGGACCTTAGTTGCAACAAGGTAAAGATCCGAGTCAACGCTTGCTTCTCGGATAGAACGATCATCAAGAACGCTAGAAGCGTATCTCGCGTCGATCACAACGTGATCAATTTGGTTTCTCGTTTTTTGATCAGGGGACACCCAAGTGGTTTGGTGGATGCTTCGGTGTAGGAATCTGGTGCTACTCACTACCATGTTTCGCGCCGCGGCGAAGTCGATCAGCCTCTCTCTCTGTTGCCAGAGGTATTATCATGAAGGCTGAATCTTCCGACTGTTGGACCACAAATGCCTTCTTTGTCCACCTTAGCGTTAAAGTCGCCAATCATAATTTTTACATCGCGTCGGGGGCAGCGCTCGTATGCTTCATCTAGCCGCTTGTAGAACTCATCCCTTCCGTTATATTTTTCCTCCATCGGGGCATGCGCACAAATCAAGCTGATGTTATTAAATTTCGCTTTGATGCGGATTGGGTCAATTCGTTCACGGATTGGGGTGAACCTGGAGACGAGGTCTCGGTGTCTCCGCCCAACCACAACTTCTTCACCAAACTTGTGCGCAGACGCATGGCAGCTGTAGTAGACGTCGCATGAAGCGTACTTTTTGCATCCATGCCATGCCGTCCATCGCATCTCCTGAACTGCAGTGATGTCAGCCTTGTATTTTTGCTGGACATCCAGCAGTTGGATAGAGGCACCTTTCTTAGGGTCGGGACATTCCAGGTGCATATTCGTAAGCCGAAGTCCTTGTTTCGTTTGCGGGGGACGTCAACGTATTGGGAGGTCATAATCCGAGGCTGTGTTGGGCTTTTCAAAAATGATTGAGAACATTTATATACCAAGCTGCTTGCTCCTAAAGAGACGCCGCTTGCAGTCGCACCTCCTGGTGAATAGACGCTGCGAACTTTAGTGAACCCTTGAACCGAATATGTCGGAGTGGCTCCACTAAAGCTCCCTCTCTATTAGCCGTGACTCAAGGCTCCATACGGGGTGGGTTACCGTATCTCGCACATGGGTTGATCACGTTTCCCCGGGTGCACGAACGTGGACGTAAGAGTAGGGATTGCAAGGTCTTACCCCAGGTCATTTTCTACGCGGAGCCCCAGTACTCTCAATCCCCAAACCGAACTCTGAAAATCTCTCTATTTTAAACAAATCCCTGAAATTAAGAGCGTTGCACGTTTCCACTTTTATTCCATGTTCCCCAATATGTCTGAACTTCATTTACGTTTTCTCACCCACAACATCCCACGTCACGAGCGCTTGCGACTAGACAGATAACTGTCGTCATTGTGGATTAGCTCATCACACCCTACTACATCGACAATCCTCCACACCTCGAGACCATAAGCGGAAAATGAAAACAATTGTAAAGCGAAACCTTCCCCTCCGACTTACTGAAAGAAGTCGGCGGGATGAGACCAAGCAGCCAAGACAAAACCAGCGAATGGTAGCCAAGCAGTCAGCCTTCCAAAAACGCATCCGTGGGCTCCTAACTAAAGCGCAATAAACAGTGGAGCACTTACCTAAAACATGTAACCATATTTTTTCTCACTCCACTATTGGGAATTACTAACTCATATGAGTTCGCCCAAAATCCTAAGGGCATAAAAATGTATACATATGTACGTATAAAAGGTGCACTAGGAGGACAACGGCCCTAGTTGGCTATTCCTTCACGCACACACAATTTGTTATTCGCGCGTTCTTAGATATATCAATTAAGTTCTATTGCATTATAATTAAAAGGATTCTTGAAGTTTTTCATTTAAAGTAAAAATAAAACTCTTAATTCGTCAAGTCACAAATAGATGCGAATTAGCATCTGTTGAAATACATTTAATATTCGAATAACAAATTTATGATATTATTTCAAATTGTGGGTCTTAAACTGAGAACATTATCGAATGGTCTAACATGGACTTCAAAACAACAAAACATTTTCGGACAAAGGTATAAGTTTTCATCTAATCGTAACTAAAGAGCTAACAGAAGGATGTTTTTATAATAAACTAGCTAAACCCCCCAACTTGATATCGAAAGGAAAGGAAACAATTTTTTGTATTCAAAAAGTAAAAAAAGTGAAAATTAATTTTTATTTACCAAACCTTCTGGTAGACAACGTTTCTTGTTTTGTTACCTTCTGGTGCGTAAATAAATACTTTTTTTGGTGATCCTACTCGGGAACATGCGTTGTACAATCGCAAAGGCAAGACGAACGGGAAATTGATGGCGCTTGAATTCGAATGGCATGTCTGTTGGTATTATCGGAATGCGTGGTATGAGTACAACTTCACCTGCGGATGTACCGCTTATTATTGCGGCTTCGAATTAATTGGCCACAATTTCTTCACGGAAAGTCTTGTGCCATTGCGCAGCGTTGGTGTTTTAATATAATAAGAATTTGAGATCCAACTTTCAAAACCAACCGATGCGGTGGCGAACAAGGCGAATCCAAAGAATTAAAAAATTCAGTCGTACAACTTACCACTTCGTCTTTATTCATTGCGCAATCGACAGATTTCTACATTGTGGCCTCCCCAATTTTTCTTGAATGGCGTAATTGATTTCATTAACATGTACATTCTTTGGTGCCAATATTGCACGTTTCCTTAACCAATCATGCCGTCTAAAATTTTGAATAATATTTGGAAATACACTCTCAATCAGTAGCTATGTGGATTGTACAAATGCACAAAAATTCTTCGGTGTGATCAAACCAGTGGCAGCATCGGATGGTACGACGATTCTGACATAAATATTGCATAGTTCTAGACGATGCAAGTGCCAAAGCTATTTTTCGTTCCGATCGAATTGTTGCCAAAATTAAGGAAATCAAAAACGTTTTCCCTGTACCGGCACGCCGGGTGCATCCAAAAAGTACAATCCGCCAGTATTATCGGCAACCGCTTCCATAATTTTATTGTATGTACGTTTTGGCTGAGCATTCAATTTATTACATTGCGAACATTACTTTCGATTGCACAATCGTTCGCAATTTAACGGGTTCGAAATTTTGCTCGCGTTGCAATTCACGATCTAACATGTCATGCGTTGGGCGATTGGGCGCTGTTATGCCAAGTTGAACTAACGCTTTGTTTTCAATCGTGAGACAAAGGTCTTCAACTAATATAAAGTTCTCATTAAACATCTCCAATGTTAGCACCAAATCTGGATTCGATGTTCGATTTCGCGCCATAAGTAAAACATCTTCGGCCATGCAATCTTTGAATTTGTTCCACAATGCATGTGACGCGCTACGCTACGCATGTGGTTGTTTAAAAATTTTGGCGGGTTTTTGGTTATAACTTCGGTCCTAGACATCAGACAGCAAATGTGCACTCTCCAAACATATCCTAAAGTCTCCTAAAAATTTCATTTAAATCGATCCAGCTTCGCACACAAACATACTTTGGATTGTTATTTACAGTGTGAGTGACATTTTTATTCATAACTCCGGTTCCAGACATCGACCAGCAAACAAATTTCTTATGTTCAATCTCCAAACATGTCCCAAGATCTGAAAATTTTATTCAAATCGATTCAGCCGAAAAAAAATTATATATGTATGTATATAGAGATGACTTATATTTTTTGTTGACAACAAATGCATTTATTTAGTAAAATTTCAACAAAAAATAGAAATTTCCTATATTAATACAAGCTAACTTTAGAAAAAATTGTCCCGATTTTGGTCCATTTAGTTCTCTAAGGTTTAAATCAGACAGATATACACAAACAAAGATATTTGCAATTTTTATGTTGGAATTTACAAAAATGATTTGCACGTTTTTTGTAAAACATGCTAAGCGTGCGCTGAAAATCGTGTCTGTAATTTATTTACTACGGTAGAACTTTAGTATAAATAAGAAGCGTACAAGGTTTAAAATTATCCACCATTTGATTCTCGCTCAACTCAAGTCAAAATGGTAACATCAAGGAATAAGTTTCTTATTGTAAGCTTCGCTGTGCTTCTCTTAGCAGCTGTAAGTACTATGAAGGAGTTTTTTAAAATAATTTAAATTTTGTTTAAAATGTCCTTTATTTGCAGGCATTCATTGTAATTAGTGCTGAAGAGGCCGAAATTGGTGAACCAAGATTGGTTAAGCGCGCGCGTAAGAAGTGGGGAAAAGCATTCGGCAAAGGCGCGTTTAATATTTTACCGGTACTGCTTGAAATCGGTGCAGACATAATCCCAGGCCTACGACAATAATAGTCGAACACAAATAAACGTTTTAAACGAACATAGCAATATAGAGCTTTTTCTTTGTTTTTTTCTTTTAAGTTCTGAAGGATAAAACGTTTTTTTATATAGGTGTTAAAAAATAAAACAAAACAAAGCCTCGGATGAGACCCCCCTTTTTTGATGACGACCACAGCAAACGTTTAAAGGACATTGATTTGAGGGCATGCACCTGGAATGTCCGAACCCTTAATTGGGAAGGTGCCTCTGCCCGGCTGGTTGATGTCCTCAGCAGAGCAAAGGCTGACATCACCGTCATCCAAGAGATGCGATGGACGGGGCAAGGGAAACAAGTGATAGGCCATTGCGACATCTACTACAGCTGCCATGTAAAGGAGCGCAAATTGGTGTCGGATTTGTGGTGGGAGAGAGACTGCGCCGTTAAGTACTGTCGTTCACTCCGGTGGACGAGCGTCTCGCCACAAACCGCATCAAGGCGAGATTCTTCAACATCTCCCTAATTTGCGCCCACGCCCCGACGGAAGAGAAGGACGATGGGACTAAAGATCGCTTCTACGATCTTCTTGGCCGCACGTATGAGCGGTGCCCCCACCACGATATAAAAATCGTGCTTGGCGACTTCAATGCTAAGGTGGGCAAGGAAGGCATCCTTGGTTCCACAGTCGGAAAATTCAGTCTCCACGACGAAACGTCCGATAACGGATTGAGACTGTTCGACTTCGCCGGGGCCCGAAACATGGTAGTCTGTAGTACCAGGTTCCAGCATAAGAAGATTCACCAGGCTACGTGGCTGTCTCCAGATGGTAAGACACGAAACCAAATCGACCACGTTGTGATAGACGGAAGGCATGCTTCCAGTGTTCTAAATGTGCGCTCGAAACGAGGAGCCAACATCGACTCGGATCATTTTCTTGTGGCAGCTAAGATCGGCACGCGCCTCTGTGCAGCAAAAAGCGCGCGCAAATGGACACAAGGAAGCTCGACGTCGGAAAGCTGCAATCGCAACAGACAGCTACCCACTTCGCCACTCGACTTGCACTCCTGCTCTCTGAGAGCAATAATCAACAGAACGACATTTCCGAGCAGTGGAACCATATTTCTCGCTGTCTACATACCGCCGCTGAAGAATCCATCGGATTTCAGCGAGCCCGAAAGAACAACTGGTATGACGAGGAATGTCGCGCCGCTACGGAACGTAAAGACAGGGCCACACTGCGATCGGGCGCAACGCGAGCTGTGCGGGAGCGTTATCGAGAGCTGAAGAAGGAAGCAAGACGCATTTTTCGTGAGAAAAAGAGAGAGGCCGAAATGCGTGAGTGCGAAGAGCTTGAGATGCTGGCCGACAGGAAAAGCGCCCGAACATTTTTTCAAAAAGTAAAGCGGCTTACAGAAGGTTTTAAGACCGGGGCGAATTCCTGTAAGAATGAAATCGGCGACCTGGTGACTGATGTCCACAGCATACTTAAATTATGGAGGGAGCACTTCTCCACACTGCTTAATGGAAGCAACTGCAACCCTGGAGATGTTGAACCCGAATTCCCAATCAATGATGATGGACGCGATGTACCATCACCCGACTGTGACGAAATTCGGAAAGCGATAGCACGGCTGAAGAACAACAAAGCCCCCGGGGCCGATGGGTTACCAGCTGAGTTATTTAAGTACGGCGGAGAGGAGCTGGTTAAGTGCATGCACCAGCTCATCTCTAGAATATGGTCGGAAGAACGCATGCCTACTGATTGGAACTTAAGTGTGCTCTGCCCAATCCACAAAAAGGGTGATCCTGCAGTTTGCGCCAACTATCGCGGGAGTAGTCTTTTTAACATCGCATATAAGGTTCTGTCGAGTGTATTGTGTGAAAGACTTAAGCCCACCGTCAATTAACTGATGGGACCTTATCAGTGTGGCTTTAGACCTGATAAATCTACCACCGACCAGATATTCACAATACTCCAGATCTTGGAAAAGACCCGAGAAAGAAGAATCGACACACACCATATTTTTGTCGACTTCAAAGCCGCCTTCGACAGCACGAGAAGAAGTTTCCTATATGCCGCAATTTCTGAATTTGGTATCCCGGCAAAACTTATACGGCTATGTAAAATGACGTTGAGCAACACCACCAGCTCCGTCAAAATCGGGAAGGACTTCTCCGAGCCGTTTGATACCAAACGAGGTTTCAGACAGGGTGACTCTTTGTCGTGCGATTTCTTTAACCAGATGCTGGAGAAGATAATTCGAGCCGCAGAACTTAATCGGTCAGGCACCATCTTTTATACGAGTGTGCAATTGCTGGCGTACGCCGATGACATTGACATCATCGGTCTTAACAACCGCGCAGTTAGATCTGCCTTCTCCAAACTGGATAGAGAAGCGAAGCGAATGGGTCTGGAGGTGAACGAGGGCAAGACGAAGTATCTCCTGTCATCAAATAGACAGTCGGCACATTCACGACTGGGATCAAACATCACTGTTGACAGTTATAACTTCGAAAAAGTAGAGGACTTCGTTTACTTAGGAACCAGCCTAAACACCAATAACAGCGTCAGCCTTGAAATCCAACGCAGAATCTCTCTTGCCTACTTCGGACTGAGTAGGCAATTGCACAGTAAAGTCCTCTCTCGACGGACAAAAACCATACTTTATAAGTCTCTCATCATGCCCGTCCTATTGCATGGCGCAGAAGCATGGACGATGACAACATCAGATGAGAGAGCTCTTGGAGTGTTCGAGAGATAGATTCTTTGAAAGATTTATAGACCTTTGCGTCTTTGCGACGGCGAATACCGCGTACGATGGAACCATGAGCCGTACGAGCTGTACAACGACGTAGATATAGTGCAGCGGATTAAGAACCAGCGGCTCCGCTGGCTAGGCCACGTCGTACGAATGGATGAAATAGCTCCAGCCCTAAAGGTTTTTGACGCGGTACCCGCTGGTAGTAGCAGAGGAAAAGGAAGACCTCCTCTGCGTTGGAAAGACCAAAAGACTTGGCTATACTTGGGATTTCCAATTGGCGCCAGTTAGCAAAAGATAGGGACAGCTGGCGTGCTTTTTTGACCTCGGCCAAAATCGCTTAGGCGGTTGTTGCGCCAATTAAGTAAGTAAGTAAGTTAAAAAATAAGAAAACTTATGCGACGGAAGGGGAAGAATGCCTTTTTTTCAAATATATTTGGTTTCTATAAGATTTTTCAAAATGTTGTAGTAAAAAACAAGCTCTGCTGCTTCCATTTTAACAGTTTGGCGAAATGTTTAAAAACGCAAAATTCTCTGTTTCTTCAAAAGCAAAGGTTCTGCGAAAAAATATTCGTGTTACTAACTTTCCAATAAATAAGAATATACAAAAACTTTTGCAAAGACTTCGTATTAAAGGCTAGTGGCAATGTTGCAATGACCTTTACTCGCTAAATGGTGCGAGGGTTAAATAATTTTTGTTGAGTTAACCTATAAGTGATAAAATACTATTATTTCCGATTTAATAATTAATGAATTAATAACAATAATAATAATAAGACTTATCTTTTGCAAGCGGTACTAGGTAGCTTATCGTACGAGTATAGCGTGGAAAGCAACAACAAATATAAACGAGTTGAGTTAAAATAAGCGGGTTGAAATAAGCTCGCTTAAAAAATTGACGACCTCATTGAAAGTGTTGGAAAGTGAGAAAGTTGTGCTATTGTAAGTAAAGTAACAAGGGAAATTGGGAAATTTTCGCTAAACATCAAAAATAAGTAAACAAAACAAGATAGTGCAGACGTAAGTAAAATCGCCTCTTATAAGAATATCTCTTTTGTTTTGTTTTGCTAGCAAATTTTACATAAATTTTGACAGGCTATTGTTCTAAAGTGTATTCAAAATATTAGAGAGTTGATTATAAGCGAGTTGGGCGTTCTCTTCTTAGTCGCTTACAAAAGACGACCACTCATAATAATAAATGGCGCTTACACTATATTGCGCAGTGTTTGGCCGAGCTTCTTCTACCATTTGTGGTGTGCGACTTTTTTATTTTACCACAAATGGACGGATATACAGAATTGTGCCGACTCCGAACGGCAGATGTATTTAATGAGAAGCTTTTTAATGGCAGAAATACCCTCGAAGGTTAGTCATTGCCTGCCGAGGGGTGACCGCTATTAGAAAAAAAAACTTTTTCTATGATAAAGATTTTGTTTGTCCTGACTGAGATTCGAACAATTAAACAAATTAATTACATTTTGGCTTCTTTTCGAAAATTTTAAGAATATAATAATTGGTCATGGCATGACTTATAAATTAAGTCAAGTATCGAAATGATTCACGCAAACCTGTCGGTCGTTTATTTATTCCATACAAAAATTAGGCATAGAACAATGCTTTCAATCACTGGTTTTTTTTCGCTCAAACGCTGGAACTTTATTTATTACCGTGTCACCATTAACTAAGTAGAACAGAAAAGTAAACATTTACAATTTTTAAAGACATGCAATTCATTTTTGCAGATATATGATAATAACCAACAGATATACAAAAATAAGGATTTAGCAATTTACAATAATAATTAGTTATAAGATGTAAAACTTATTTTCGTTTCAAAAATAAACTTCCTTTCGAGCCTTTCTTCCTTTTTTCCACTTTGCCTTTCTACGACACAGCTTTAACACAATTTCGGAAAACGTCGAATTTTTCATCTAGCAGAGCGACGTCTTCAGGGAAATTTCGCTCACTAAAACACAATCACGGCGACAACGTAAGCAGCTTGAATGTCAGCTGATTGGGTGACCATATTGAACACTTACAACGAATATAGTATGAAAAATGCAGTTTAACAAAATGTTTCAAATATCATTAAAATTTAATTTAAAAGTTTTCTCAATTAACACAAATAGTACTTTTCAGCAAAAAAATAAATAAACTTTTACTTTTTATTTTGGATTTTAAAACATAAGAATACTCAAAATATGGTTATATTGTGTCGTTTTTGGTCGCTGCCGCTAGCATCGGCAATATACTTAAATAAATCTATCGCCGCGAAAAGACGTTGGACGCATTTCGTTACACGCCTGGTAGTGTTTTTATTCACGACGAACCTTCGCGACGAAAAGTTCCTCGTCCGCCGACATTGTGTTTAAGCTATAAGTGTACGAGTTCTATTGATTGTACGGTCGAACTTTTGCGCTAAAAAGAATTTTTGTGTATGTAATTTTTTTTTTCATAAGTTGTCTCCTTGTTTGTATCATGTTTGTAAGAAATATGTCTTTGAGGCCTCTTGCACCTTCTTTTCTAAGAACATTAAGGCATATTTGGTTAGTTTTATTCCAGCGATTATATGACGTTTATTGCTTTAAATATTATTCAGGAATTGAGATATGTTTTTATTACGTCCTGTAAACGATGGGTGTGTTGTAACACAGTGAAAATTGTTAAGGTCCGACAGTACTACTTTGACCAAAAAATCTCTCTCATCCATAAAACTGTCGCAAAACTTTTCGACCCGGCAGAATGGCTATCCCCAGAATAATAGCAGCGAAAACTATTCTCCAACGGCTCTGGATGGAAGGAACAGAAGAAACCCACCTCCCATCTCAAATGGAGCACATTCCGAAAAAATCTTACAGCAATCCAAGATATTAAGATTTCACGTTGGTTCCAGTTTAGCCCCAATAACTGAATCCAAGTGCATGGTTTCTCAGATGCTTCTGAAAAGGCTTGATGCACTTGCGTACACCTCAGAGTTCACCATGGCGAGCCTGCGACCTATAACTTACTCGGAGCAAAAAGTAAGGTCGCACCCTTACAGACGGTCTCTCTCCCAAGACAGGAACTCTGCGGTGCAGTTATCATCTCTACATTATTGAAATCCAGTAGATCTAGGCACAAAAGCAGCGAAACCGCAAGACCGCGTACACCGTTCACTTTAGTGGAACGGCCCAGAATGGCTTGCTAAGCCTCCCGCACTCTGACCGAAAGACTCGCAAAACTACCCATTTCCTCGAGAACAAAGACAATTGGAAGTATTTCACGTAATCAAAAACACTGTTCTCTTAGACCGCTTCTCATCCTACTCAAGAACTCTCAGAGTAGTAGTTTTCATGCTTAGATTTATACATATGGCTAAAAATTGCCTATTCCACCATCAACGACATTAACACGGGAAGAAATAAAATGAAGAAAAGCGCATCTCATACGGAACAATCAACAAAAATGTTACGGTCAAACGATCGCAACGTTAAACTCAGCGAACCCCATTAGCAAAAAATACTCATTATTAACGCTCAATCGCTTTGTGGACAAGTCAGGTCTACTTAGCGTCAATGGACGTTTACTTATGTTGCTCTAAGCTGTAATGAGCGTCATTCAATTAAACTCATTTATTCAATTCAACTCAAAACTCGGCTCTCTAATCTTTGATTTCCTTCACTCAATATTACTTCACCCAGCATTACCCCCCGAACGCTCCACTTATTCGCTCCCGTATTACACAACAGGTGTTGACTTCGCTGGTCCATGTTTAATGAGAACCTCTTCTCTGCGCAGATCATGCCACCCAAAGGCATACATATGCGTTTTTGCAAGCTTCTCCACAAAGGCCATACATCTCGAATTATGCTCTGATTTAACCTCAGAAGCCTATAAAGCTGATTTCGCTCGATTTGTCGGGCGCAGAGGCATACCTCATAATAATTATCCTCTTTCCTCGAAGAAGTATCCGCAGACACTTCTAATAAATGGTCTCTCATGGGAAGCAGCAGTAAAGATCTTCAAAATTAATTTTACCAAAGTTACCGGAAATCAGAAATTTACTTATGGGGAGTTGAATACTCTACTGGTCCGTATTGAAGCAGTTTTGAACTCAATGCCGCTTTCTTCTATGTCCCAAGATCTAGACCACTTGCTAGGCCTTCTTCTTCTTTTACGGCGCTACAACCTTTTGTCGGTTTGGGAGACTAAAGAGCTTCGCCACTTCCCTCTCTCCTTTGCTAGGTTTCGCCAATTATTCCCACCAAGTGAAGAAAGGTCCTCCTGCACTTGCTCTTAACAGGGTATTCGTGGATGTCTTTGCCTCCGTTGTCCCCCCGTGGGTGCCGATTCGAAGGATTTTTCACCGGAGCATCATTATCCATACGAACGACATGGCCAAGCCATCGCCGTCGTTGAAATTTTATACGCTTGGCTATGTCCATATCATTATACATCATTCCATCTTCTTTGGTACTCGTCGTTAGCGCGAACAGAATCATAAATCTTACGTAGAACATTCCTCCCGAAAGCCCCAAAAGCCTTCTCATCGCTGTTGAGCATCGTCCATGTTTCTGCGGCATATAAAAGGACGGGCATGATGAGGGATTTGTAGAGCAAGATTTTCGTACGTCGAGAAAGGGCTCGGCTTTTCAATTGCCTACCGAGCCGAAAGTAGCACATGTTGGCAAGTGTTATTCTTCGGTTGATTTCGAGGCTGACGTTATTGGTGGTATTAATGCTGGATCCAAGGTATATGAAATCCTTGACTACTTCAAAGTTGTAACTGCCAACAGTGACAAAGAAACTTCTTTATCTAAGGTCTTTTCCAGAATTTGACGTGCTGTGAATATTGAGAAGTGGTCACTCCATACCTCAAGTGTGCTCTGTACGTCCGTCACTACATTTCCATACTCGCCTTTGCAGGAACCAGCCCCGGTCTTGAAACCACGTGTCTGCTGCCTTATTTTCTGATAGAATTTTCGGGTCGCATTCCTGCTTGCTAGCATCTCAAGCTCTTCGCACTCACGCCTTTCCGCCTCTCGTTTCTTCTTCTTGAAAAGACGTCTCTCTTCGTTCTTCTTCTCCTGGTATCGCTCGACTGTTGCACGCGTAGTAATAAGCTGCAGGGTGGGTGAGTATGCTGCTTATTTATAAGCAGCAGCGACGCGGCACTCGTCGTCATACCAACTGTTTCTCCGTGGCTGGTAGTACCCAACCACCTCCTCCGCAGCGGTACATAGAGATCGGAAGATCTTATTCCATTGCTCATTAATATCAGGGCGATGAGAAGTTACTTGCCTTAGGAGGATCGAGAGTCGAGGTTGAAAATTCTCAGCTGTCCGTTGCAAGGTAAAGATCCGAGTCAACGCTTGCTTCTCGGATAGAACGATCATCAAGAACGCTAGAAGCGTATCTCGCGTCGATCACAACGTTATCAATTTGGTTTCTCGTTTTTTGATCACGGGACACCCAAGTGGCTTTGGTGGATGCTTCGGTGTAGGAATCTAGTGCTACTCACTACCATGTTTCGTGCCGCGGCGAAGTCGATGAGCCTCTTCTTTTTGTTGCCAGAGGTGTTATCATGAAGGCTGAACCTTCCGACTGTTGGACCAAAAATGCCTTCTTTGTCCACCTTAGCGTTAAAGTCGACAATCATAATTTTTACATCGTGTCGGGGGCAGCGCTCGTATGCTTCATCTAGCCGCTTGTAGAACTCATCCCTGGTTCCGTTATATTTTTCCTCCGTCGGGGCATGCGCACAAATCAAGCTGATGTTATTAAATTTCGCTTTGATGCGGATTGGGGCAATTCGTTCACGGATTGGGGTGAACCTGGAGACGAGGTCTCGGAGTCTCCGCCCAACCACAACTTCTACACCAAACTTGTGCGCAGACGCATTGCAGCTGTAGTAGACGTCTCATGAAGCGTACTTTTTGCATCCATGCCATGCCGTCCATCGCATCTCCTGAACTGCAGTGATGTCAGCCTTGTATTTTTGCAGGACATCCAGCAGTTGGATAGAGGCACCTTTCCTATAGAGGGTCGGGACATTCCAGGTGCATATTCGTAAGCCGAAGTCCTTGTTTCGTTTGCGGGGGTCGTCAACGTATGGGGAGGTCATAATCCGAGGCTGTGTTGGTCTTTTTAAAAAGATTGAGAACATTTATATAGCGAGCCGCTTGCTCCTAAACAGACGCCCGCTTGCAGTCGCACCTCCTGGTGAATAGACGCTGCGAACTTTACTGAACCCTTAAACCGAATATGTCGGAGTGGCTCCACTAAAGCTCCCTCTCTATTAGCCGTGACCCAAGGCTCCATACGGGGTGGGTTACCGTATCTCGCACATGGGTTGATCACGTTTCCCCGGGTGCACGAACATGGACGTAAGAGTAGGGATTGCAAGGTCTTACCCCAGGTCATTTTCTACGCGAAGCCCAAGTACTCTCAATCCCCAAACCGAACTCTGAAAATCTCTCTATTTTAAACAAATCGCAGAAATTAAGAGCGTTGCACGTTTCCACATTTATTCCATGTTCCCCAATATGTCTGAACTTCATTTACGTTTTCTCACACACAACATCCCCCGTCACGAGCGCTTGCGACTAGACAGATAACTGTCGTCATTGTGGATTAGCTCATCACACCCTACTACATCGACAATCCTCCACACCTCGAGACCACAAGCGGAAAATGAAAACAATTGTAAAGCGAAACCTTCCCCTCCGACTTACTGAAAGAAGTCGGCGGGATGAGACCAAGCAGCCAAGACAAAACCAGCGAATGGTAGCCAAGCAATCAGCCTTTCAAAAACGCATCCGTGGGCTCCTAAATAAAGCGCAATAAACAGTGGAGCACTTACCTAAAACATGTAACCATATTTTTTCTCACTCCACTATTGGGAATTACTAACTCATATGAGTTCGCCTAAAAACCTAAGGGCATAAAAATGTATACGTATACGTATATGTACGTATAAAAGGTGAACTAGGAGGACAACGGTCCTAGTTCGCTATTCCTTCACGCACACACAAATTGTTATTCGCGCGTTCTAAAATATTTCAATTAAGTTCTATTGCGTTATGTAGTATCATTAAAAGGATTCTTGAAGTGTTTCATTTAAAGTAAAAATAAAAGTCTTAATTCGTCAAGTCACGAATAGATGCGAATTAGCATCTGTTGAAATACATTTAATTTTCGAATAACACATTTATGATATTATTTCAAATTGTGGGTCTTAAACTGAGAATATTATCGAATGGTCTAACATGGACTTCAAAACGACAAAACATTTTCGGACAAAGGTATAAGTTTTCATCTAATCGTAACTAAAGAGCTAACAGAAGGATGTTTTTATAATAAACTAGCTAAACCCCCACGCGCTTCGCTGCGCATTCGTTTGTCTTAAAATTAACTTTGTCGTCGCGAAAGTTGAAAAAAAAGTGATTGAACCCCAAATTTGGTAATTTTAAATCCAAAAATGTAACAAAAAAATTTTGGTATTCAACTTGATGTCGAAAGGAAAGGAAACAATTTTTTGTATTCAAAAAGTAAAAAAAGTGAAAATTAATTTTTATTTACCAAACCTTCTGGTAGACAACGTTTCTTGTTTTGTTACCTTCTGGTGCGTAAATAAATACTTTTTTTGGTGATCCTACTCGGGAACATGCGTTGTACAATCGCAAAGGCAAGACGAACGGGAAATTGATGGCGCTTGAATTCGAATGGCATGTCTGTTGGTATTATCGGAATGCGTGGTATGAGTACAACTTCACCTGCGGATGTACCGCTTATTATTGCGGCTTCGAATTAATTGGCCACAATTTCTTCACGGAAAGTCTTGTGCCATTGCGCAGCGTTAGTGGTTGAATATAATAAGAATTGGAGATCCAAATTTCAAAACCAACCGATGCGGTGGCAAAGAAGGCTAATCCAAAGAATTAAAAAATTCAGTCGTACAACTCACCACTTCGTCTTCATTCATTACGCAATCGACAGATTTCTACGTTGACAATTTTTCTTGAATAGCGTAATTGATTTCATTAACATGTACATTCTTTGGTGCCAATATTGCACGTTTCCTTAACCAATCATGGCGTCTAAAATTTTGAATAATATTTGGAAATACACTCTCAATCAGTAGCTATGTGGATTGTACAAATGCACAAAAATTCTTCGGTAGTGTGATCAAACCAGTGACAGCATCGGATGGTACGTATATTTTTCCCTCTTCAATCAGTTGCAATTGCTAGGAAAACTGGATTTTAGATCGATCATTTTGCAATTGTACATGCATGTTGATAGTAAGAGTGACTTTTTGAATATGCTGCCACAAAATCGATGATTTCAAACATGCATTAATTTCGTCAGCTGGAGTTGTTCTAGTAATGATTGGTAATGTTTGCCGAAAGTCAACGGACAGCAATAACAAGGCTCCACCGAAGAATTGACGATTCTGACATAAATATTGCATAGTTCTATTAAATGCTTCCAATAATTTTTTGTTGCTCATCGGACATTCATCCCATAGAATCATTTCAGTCTGCCGTAGAACTTTTGCCATTGCAGAGTTTCTCGAAATATTGCATGTTGGAGTTTTACCATTTGTATATTTAACGGCAGATTTAACGCTCAGTGAGCTGTACGGCCGCCATCCAATAACGTCGCTGCAATTCCAGAGATGCAAGTGCCAAAGCAATTTATCGTTCCGATCGAATTGTTGCCAAAATTAAGGAAATCAAAAACGTTTTCCCTGTACCGGCACGCCGGGTGCATCCAAAAAGTACAATCCGCCAGTATTATCGGCAATCGCTTGCATAATTTTATTGTATGTACGTTTTGGCTGAGCATTCAATTTATTACATTGCGAACATTACTTTCGATTGCATAATCGTTCGCAATTTAACGGGTTCGAAATTTTGCTCGCGTTGCAATTCACGATCTAACATGTCATGCGTTGGGCGATTGGGCGCTGTTATGCCAAGTTGTACTGACGCTTTGTTTGCAATCGTGAGACAAAGGTCTTCAACTAATATAAAGTTCTCATTAAACATCTCCAATGTTAGCACCAAATCTGGATTCGATGTTCGATTTCGCGCCATAAGTACAACATCTTCGGCCATGTAATCTTTGTATTTGTTCCACAATGCATGTGACGCGCTACGCTACGCATGTGGTTGTTTAAAAATTTTCGCGGGTTTTTGGTTATAACTCCGGTCCTAGACATCAGACAGCAAATATGCACTCTCCAAACATATCCTAAAGTCTCCTAAAAATTTCATTTAAATCGATCCAGCCGGAAAAAAGTAGTTCGCACACAAACATACTTTGGATTCTTCTTTACAGTGTGAGTGACATTTTTAGTCATAACTCCGGTTCCAGACATCGACCAGCAAACAGATTTCTTATGTTCAATCTCCAAACATATCCCAAGATCTGAAAATTTCATTCAAATCGATTCAGCCGAAAAAAAAGTATTTATGTATATAGAGATAACTTATATTTTTTATTGATAACAAATGCATTTATTTAGTAAAATTTCAACAAAAAAAAAAAATTTCCTATATTAATAAAAACTAACTTTAGGAAAAATTTTCCCGATTTCGGTCCATTTAGTTCTCTAGGGTTTAAATCAGACAGATATACACAAACAACGATATTTGCAATTTTTATGTTGGAATTTACAAAAATGATTTGCACGTTTTTTGTAAAACATGCTAAGCGTGCGCTGAAAATCGTGTCTGTAATTTATTTACTACGGTAGAACTTTAGTATAAATAAGAAGCGTACAAGGTTTAAAATTATCCACCGTTTGATTCTCGCTCAACTCAAGTCAAAATGGTAACATCAAGGAATAAGTTTCTTATTGTAAGCTTCGCTGTGCTTCTCTTAGCAGCTGTAAGTACTATGAAGGAGTTTTTTAAAATAATTTAAATTTTGTTTAAAATGTCCTTTATTTGCAGGCATTCATTGTAATTAGTGCTGAAGAGGCCGAAATTGGTGAACCAAGATTGGTTAAGCGCGCGCGTAAGAAGTGGGGAAAAGCATTCGGCGAAGGCGCGCTTAATCTTTTACCGGTACTGTTTGGAATCGCTGCAGACAGGATCCCAGGCCTACGACAATAATAGTCGAACATAAATAAACGGTTTAAACGAACATAGCAATATAGAGCTTTTTCTTTGTTTTTTTTCTTTTAAGTTCTGAAGTATAAAACGTTTTTTTATATACATAGGTGTTAAAAAATAAGAAAACTTATGCGACAGAAGGGGAAGAATGCCATTTTTTTTTAAATATATTTGGTTTCTATAAGATTTTTCAAAATGTTGTAGTTAAAAACAAGCTCTGCTGCTTCCATTTTAACAGTTTGGCAAAATGTTTGAAAACACAAAATTGTCTGTTTCTTCAAAAGCAAAGGTTCTGCGAAAAAAAATATTCGTGTTAGTAACTTTCCAATAAATAAGAATATACAAAAACTTCTGCAAAGACTTCGTATTAAAGGCTAGTGGCAATGTTGCAATGACCTTTACTCGCTAAATGGTGTGAGGGTTAAATAATTTTTGTTGAGTTAACCTATAAGTGATAAAATACTATTATTTCCGATTTAATAATTAATGAATTAATAACAATAATAATAATAAGACTTATCTTTTGCAAGCGATACTAGGTAGCTTATCGTACGAGTATAGCGTGGAAAGCAACAACAAATATAAACGAGTTGAGTTGAAATAAGCGGGTTGAAATAAGCTCGCTTAAAAAATTGACGACCTCATTGAAAGTGTTGGAAAGTGAGAAAGTTGTGCTATTGTAAGTAAAGTAACAAGGGAAATTGGGAAATTTTCGCTAAACATCAAAAATAAGTAAACAAAACAAGATAGTGCAGACGTAAGTAAAATCGCCTCTTATAAGAATATCTCTTTTGTTTTGTTTTGCTAGCAAATTTTACATAAATTTTGACAGACTATTGTTCTAAAGTGTATTCAAAATATAAGAGAGTTGATTATAAGCGAGTTGGGCGTTCTCTTCTTAGTCGCTTACAAAAGACGACCACTCATAATAATAAATGGCGCTTACACTATATTGCGCAGTGTTTGGCCGAGCTTCTTCTACCATTTGTGGTGTGCGACTTTTTTATTTTACCACAAATGGACGGATATACAGAATTGTGCCGACTCCGAACGGCAGATGTATTTAATGAGAAGCTTTTTAATGGCAGAAATACCCTCGAAGGTTAGCCATTGCCTGCCGAGGGGTGACCGCTATTAGAAAAAAAAACTTTTTCTATGATAAAGATTTTGTTTGTCCTGACTGAGATTCGAACAATTAAACAAATTAATTACATTTTGGCTTCTTTTCGAAAATTTTAAGAATATAATTATTGGTCATGGCATGACTTATAAATTAAGTCAAGTATCGAAATGATCCACGCAAACCTGTCGGTCGTTTATTTATTCCATACAAAAATTAGGCATAGAACAATGCTTTCACTCACTTGTTTTTTTTTTCGCTCAAGCGCTGGAACTTTATTTATTACCGTGTCACTATTAACTAAGTAGAACAGAAAAGTAAACATTTACAATTTTTAAAGACATGCAATTCATTTTTGCAGATATATGATAATAACCAACAGATATACAAAAATAAGGATTTAGCAATTTACAATAATAATTAGTTATAAGATGTAAAACTTATTTTCGTTTCAAAAATAAACTTCCTTTCGAGCCTTTCTTCCTTTTTTCCACTTTGCCTTTCTACGACACAGCTTTAACACAATTTCGGCAAACGTCGAATTTTTCATCTAGCAGAGCGACGTCTTCAGGGAAATTTCGCTCACTAAAACACAATCACGGCGACAACGTAAGCAGCTTGAATGTCAGCTGATTGGGTGACCATATTGAACACTTACAACGAATATAGTATGAAAAATGCAGTTTAATAAAATGTTTCAAATATCATTAAAATTTAATTTAAAAGTTTTTTCAATTAACACAAATAGTACTTTTCAGCAAAAAAATAAATAAACTTTTACTTTTTATTTTGGATTTTAAAACATAAGAATACTCAAAATATGGTTATATTGTGTCGTTTTTGGTCGCTGCCGCTAGCATCGGCAATATACTTAAATAAATCTATCGCCGCGAAAAGACGTTGGACGAATTTCGTAACACGCCTGGTAGTGTTTTTTATTCACGACGAACCTTCGCGACGAAAAGTTCCTCGTCCGCCGACATTGTGTTTAAGCTATAAGTGTACGAGTTCTATTGATTGTACGGTCGAAGTTTTGCGCCAAAAAGAATTTTTGTGTATGTAATTTTTTTTTTTCATAAGTTGTCTCCTTGTTTGTATCATGTTTGTAAGAAATATGTCTTTGAGGTCTCTTGCACCTTCTTTTCTAAGAACATTAAGGCATATTTGGTTAGTTTTATTCCAGCGATTATATGACGTTTATTGCTTTAAATATTATTCAGGAATTGAGATATGTTTTTATTACGTCCTGTAAACGATGGGTGTGTTGTAACACAGTGAAAATTGTTAAGGTCCGACAGTACTACTTTGACCAAAAAATCTCTCTCATCCATACAAATGTCGCAAAACTTTTCGACCCAGCAGAATGGCTATCGCCCAGAATAATAGCAGCGAAAACTGTTCTTCAACGGCTCTGGATGGAAAGAACAGAAGAAACCCACCTCCCATCTCAAATGGAGCACATTCCGAAAAAATCTTACAGCAATCCAAGATATTAAGATTTCACGTTGGTTCCAGTGTAGCCCCAATAACTGAATCCAAGTGCATGGTTTCTCAGATGCTTCTGAAAAGGCTTGATGCACTTGCGTATACCTCAGAGTTCACCATGGCGAGCCTGCGACCTATCACTTACTCCGAGCAAAAAGTAAGGTCGCACCCTTACAGACGGTCTCTCTCCCAATACAGGAACTCTGCGGTGCAGTTATCTTCTCTACATTATTGAAACCCAGTAGATCTAGGCACAAAAGCAGCGAAACCGCAAGACACTTTAGTGGAACGGCCCAGAATGGCTTGCTAAGCCTACCGCACTCTGGCCGAAAGACTCGTAATTTCCTCGAGAACAAAGAGTAGTAGTTTTCATGCTTAGATTTATACATATGGCTAAAAATTGCCTATTCCACCATCAACGACATTAACACGGGAAGAAATAAAATGAGGAAAAGCGCATCTCATACGGAACAATCAACAAAAATATAACGGTCAAACGATCGCAACGTTAAACTCAGCGAACCCCATTAGCAAAAAATACTCATTATTAACGCTCAATCGCTTTGTGGACAAGTCAGGTCTACTTCGCGTCAATGGACGTTTACTTATGCTGCTCAATTCAACTCATTCGTTCAATTCAACTCAAAACTCTGCTCTCTAATCTTTGATTTCCTTCACTCAATATTACTTCACCCAGCATTACCCTCGAACGCTCCACTTATTCGCTCCCGTATTACACAACAGGTGTTGACTTCGCTGGTCCATGTTTAATGAGAACCTCTTCTCTGCGCAGATCATGCCACACAAAGGCTTACATATGCGTTTTTGCATGCTTCTCCACAAAGGCCATACATCTCGAATTATGCTCTGATTTAACCTCAGAAGCCTATAAAGCTGATTTCGCTCGATTTGTCGGGCGCAGAGGCATACCTTATAATTATTATCCGCTTTCCTCGAAGAAGCATCCGCAGACACTTCTAATAAATGGTCTCTCATGGGAAGCAGCAGTAAAGATCTTCAAAATTAATTTTACCAAAGTTACCGGAAATCAGAAATTTACTTATGGGGAGTTCAATACTCTACTGGTCCGTATTGAAGCAGTTTTGAACTCAATGCCGCTTTCTTCTATGTCCCAAGATCTAGACCACTTGCAAGGCCTTCTTCTTCTTTTATGGCGCTACAATCGTTTGTCGGTTTGGCAGAACAAAGAGCTTCGCCACTTCCCTCTCTCGTTTGCTAGGTTTCGCCAATTATTCCCAACCAGGGAAGAAAGGTCCTCCTGCACTTGCTCTTAACAGGGTATTCGTGGATGTCTTTGCCTCCGTTGTCCCCCCGTGGGTGCCGATTCGAAGGATTTTTCACCGGAGCATCATTATCCATACGAACGACATGGCCAAGCCATCGCCGTCGTTGAAATTTTATACGCTTGGCTATGTCCATATCATTATACATCATTCCATCTTCTTTGGTACTCGTCGTTAGCGCGAACAGGATCATAAATCTTACGTAGAACATTCCTCCCGAAAGCCCCAAAAGCCTTCTCATCGCTGTTGAGCATCGTCCATGTTTCTGCGGCATATAAAAGGACGGGCATGATGAGGGATTTGTAGAGCAAGATTTTCGTACGTCGAGAAAGGGCTCGGCTTTTCAATTGCCTACCGAGCCGAAAGTAGCACATGTTGGCAAGTGTTATTCTTCGGTTGATTTCGAGGCTGACGTTATTGGTGGTATTAATGCTGAATCCAAGGTATATGAAATCCTTGACTACTTCAAAGTTGTAACTGCCAACAGTGACAAAGATACTTCTTTATCTAAGGTCTTTTCCAGAATTTGACGTGCTGTGAATATTGAGAAGTGGTCACTCCATACCTCAAGTGTGCTCTGTACGTCCGTCACTACATTTCCATACTCGCCTTTGCAGGAACCAGCCCCGGTCTTGAAACCACGTGTCTGCTGCCTTATTTTCTGATAGAATTGTCGGGCCGCATTCCTGCTTGCTAGCATCTCAAGCTCTTCGCACTCACGCCTTTCCGCCTCTCGTTTCTTCTTCTTGAAAAGACGTCTCTCTTCGTTCTTCTTCTCCTGGTATCGCTCGACTGTTGCACGCGTAGTAATAAGCTGCAGGGTGGGTGAGTATGCTGCTTATTTATAAGCAGCAGCGACGCGGCACTCGTCGTCATACCAACTGTTTCTCCGTGGCTGGTAGTACCCAACCACCTCCTCCGCAGCGGTACATAGAGATCGGAAGATCTTATTCCATTGCTCATTAATATCAGGGCGATGAGAAGTTACTTGCCTTAGGAGGATCAAGAGTCTAGATTGAAAATTCTCAGCTGTCCGTTGCAAGGTAAAGATGAGTCAACGCTTGCTTCTCGGATAGAACGATCATCAAGAACGCTAGAAGCGTATCTCGCGTCGATCACAACGTTATCAATTTGGTTTCTCGTTTTTTGATCACGGGACACCCAAGTGGCTTTGGTGGATGCTTCGGTGTAGGAATCTAGTGCTACTCACTACCATGTTTCGTGCCGCGGCGAAGTCGATGAGCCTCTTCTTTTTGTTGCCAGAGGTGTTATCATGAAGGCTGAACCTTCCGACTGTTGGACTAAAAATGCCTTCTTTGTCCACCTTAGCGTTAAAGTCGACAATCATAATTTTTACATCGTGTCGGGGGCAGCGCTCGTATGCTTCATCTAGCCGCTTGTAGAACTCATCCCTGGTTCCGTTATATTTTTCCTCCGTCGGGGCATGCGCACAAATCAAGCTGATGTTATTAAATTTCGCTTTGATGCGGATTGGGGCAATTCGTTCACGGATTGGGGTGAACCTGGAGACGAGGTCTCGGAGTCTCCGCCCAACCACAACTTCTACACCAAACTTGTGCGCAGACGCATTGCAGCTGTAGTAGACGTCTCATGAAGCGTACTTTTTGCATCCATGCCATGCCGTCCATCGCATCTCCTGAACTGCAGTGATGTCAGCCTTGTATTTTTGCAGGACATCCAGCAGTTGGATAGAGGCACCTTTCCTATAGAGGGTCGGGACATTCCAGGTGCATATTCGTAAGCCGAAGTCCTTGTTTCGTTTGCGGGGGTCGTCAACGTATGGGGAGGTCATAATCCGAGGCTGTGTTGGTCTTTTTAAAAAGATTGAGAACATTTATATAGCGAGCCGCTTGCTCCTAAACAGACGCCCGCTTGCAGTCGCACCTCCTGGTGAATAGACGCTGCGAACTTTACTGAACCCTTAAACCGAATATGTCGGAGTGGCTCCACTAAAGCTCCCTCTCTATTAGCCGTGACCCAAGGCTCCATACGGGGTGGGTTACCGTATCTCGCACATGGGTTGATCACGTTTCCCCGGGTGCACGAACGTGGACGTAAGAGTAGGGATTGCAAGGTCTTACCCCAGGTCATTTTCTACGCGGAGCCCAAGTACTCTCAATCCCCAAACCGAACTCTGAAAATCTCTCTATTTTAAACAAATCGCAGAAATTAAGAGCGTTGCACGTTCCACATTTATTCCATGTTCCCCAATATGTCTGAACTTCATTTACGTTTTCTCACACACAACATCCCCCGTCACGAGCGCTTGCGACTAGACAGATAACTGTCGTCATTGTGGATTAGCTCATCACACCCTACTACATCGACAATCCTCCACACCTCGAGACCACAAGCGGAAAATGAAAACAATTGTAAAGCGAAACCTTCCCCTCCGACTTACTGAAAGAAGTCGGCGGGATGAGACCAAGCAGCCAAGACAAAACCAGCGAATGGTAGCCAAGCAATCAGCCTTTCAAAAACGCATCCGTGGGCTCCTAAATAAAGCGCAATAAACAGTGGAGCACTTACCTAAAACATGTAACCATATTTTTTCTCACTCCACTATTGGGAATTACTAACTCATATGAGTTCGCCTAAAAACCTAAGGGCATAAAAATGTATACATATGTACGTATAAAAGGTGAACTAGGAGGACAACGGTCCTAGTTCGCTATTCCTTCACGCACACACAAATTGTTATTCGCGCGTTCTAAAATATTTCAATTACATAAGTTCTATTGCGTTATGTAGTATCATTAAAAGGATTCTTGAAGTGTTTCATTTAAAGTAAAAATAAAAGTCTTAATTCGTCAAGTCACGAATAGATGCGAATTAGCATCTGTTGAAATACATTTAATTTTCGAATAACACATTTATGATATTATTTCAAATTGTGGGTCTTAAACTGAGAATATTATCGAATGGTCTAACATGGACTTCAAAACGACAAAACATTTTCGGACAAAGGTATAAGTTTTCATCTAATCGTAACTAAAGAGCTAACAGAAGGATGTTTTTATAATAAACTAGCTAAACCCCCACGCGCTTCGCTGCGCATTCGTTTGTCTTAAAATTAACTTTGTCGTCGCGGAAGTTGAAAAAAAAGTGATTGAACCCCAAATTTGGTAATTTTAAATCCAAAAATGTAACAAAAAAATTTTGGTATTCAACTTGATGTCGAAAGGAAAGGAAACAATTTTTTGTATTCAAAAAGTAAAAAAAGTGAAAATTAATTTTTATTTACCAAACCTTCTGGTAGACAACGTTTCTTGTTTTGTTACCTTCTGGTGCGTAAATAAATACTTTTTTTGGTGATCCTACTCGGGAACATGCGTTGTACAATCGCAAAGGCAAGACGAACGGGAAATTGATGGCGCTTGAATTCGAATGGCATGTCTGTTGGTATTATCGGAATGCGTGGTATGAGTACAACTTCACCTGCGGATGTACCGCTTATTATTGCGGCTTCGAATTAATTGGCCACAATTTCTTCACGGAAAGTCTTGTGCCATTGCGCAGCGTTGGTGGTTGAATATAATAATAATTGGAGATCCAACTTTCAAAACCAAGCGATGCGGTGGCAAACCAGGCGAATCCAAAGAATTAAAAAATTCAGTCGTACAACTCACCACTTCGTCTTCATTCATTACAATCGACAGATTTCTACGTTGACAATTTTTCTTGAATAGCGTAATTGATTTCATTAACATGTACATTCTTTGGTGCCAATATTGCACGTTTCCTTAACCAATCATGGCGTCTAAAATTTTGAATAATATTTGGAAATACACTCTCAATCAGTAGCTATGTGGATTGTACAAATGCACAAAAATTCTTCGGTAGTGTGATCAAACCAGTGACAGCATCGGATGGTACGTATATTTTTCCCTCTTCAATCAGTTGCAATTGCTAGGAAAACTGGATTTTAGATCGATCATTTTGCAATTGTACATGCATGTTGATAGTAAGAGTGACTTTTTGAATATGCTGCCACAAAATCGATGATTTCAAACATGCATTAATTTCGTCAGCTGGAGTTGTTCTAGTAATGATTGGTAATGTTTGCCGAAAGTCAACGGACAGCAATAACAAGGCTCCACCGAAGAATTGACGATTCTGACATAAATATTGCATAGTTCTATTAAATGCTTCCAATAATTTTTTGTTGCTCATCGGACATTCATCCCATAGAATCATTTCAGTCTGCCGTAGAACTTTTGCCATTGCAGAGTTTCTCGAAATATTGCATGTTGGAGTTTTACCATTTGTATATTTAACGGCAGATTTAACGCTCAGTGAGCTGTACGGCCGCCATCCAATAACGTCGCTGCAATTCCAGAGATGCAAGTGCCAAAGCAATTTTTCGTTCCGATCGAATTGTTGCCAAAATTAAGGAAATCAAAAACGTTTTCCCTGTACCGGCACGCCGGGTGTATCCAAAAAGTACAATCCGCCAGTATTATCGGCAATCGCTTGCATAATTTTATTGTATGTACGTTTTGGCTGAGCATTCAATTTATTACATTACGAACATTACTTCCGATTGCACAAATGTTCGCAATTTAACGGGTTCGAAATTTTGCTCGCGTTGCAATTCACGATCTAACATGTCATGCGTTGGGCGATTGGGCGCTGTTATGCCAAGTTGTACTGACGCTTTGTTTGCAATCGTGAGACAAAGGTCTTCAACTAATATAAAGTTCTCATTAAACATCTCCAATGTTAGCACCAAATCTGGATTCGATGTTCGATTTCGCGCCATAAGTACAACATCTTCGGCCATGTAATCTTTGTATTTGTTCCACAATGCATGTGACGCGCTACGCTACGCATGTGGTTGTTTAAAAATTTTCGCGGGTTTTTGGTTATAACTCCGGTCCTAGACATCAGACAGCAAATGTGCACTCTCCAAACATATCCTAAAGTCTCCTAAAAATTTCATTTAAATCGATCCAGCCGGAAAAAAGTAGTTCGCACACAATTATACTTTGGATTGTTCTTTACAGTGTGAGTGACATTTTTAGTCATAACTCCGGTTCCAGACATCGACCAGCAAACATATTTCTTATGTTCAATCTCCAAACATATCCCAAGATCTGAAAATTTCATTCAAATCGATTCAGCCGAAAAAAAAGTATATATGTATATAGAGATAACTTTTATTTTTTATTGATAACAAATGCATTTATTTAGTAAAATTTCAACAAAAAAAAAAAATTTCCTATATTAATAAAAACTAACTTTAGGAAAAATTTTCCCGATTTCGGTCCATTTAGTTCTCTAGGGTTTAAATCAGACAGATATACACAAACAACGATATTTGCAATTTTTATGTTGGAATTTACAAAAATGATTTGCACGTTTTTTGTAAAACATGCTAAGCGTGCGCTGAAAATCGTGTCTGTAATTTATTTACTACGGTAGAACTTTAGTATAAATAAGAAGCGTACAAGGTTTAAAATTATCCACCGTTTGATTCTCGCTCAACTCAAGTCAAAATGGTAACATCAAGGAATAAGTTTCTTATTGTAAGCTTCGCTGTGCTTCTCTTAGCAGCTGTAAGTACTATGAAGGAGTTTTTTAAAATAATTTAAATTTTGTTTAAAATGTCCTTTATTTGCAGGCATTCATTGTAATTAGTGCTGAAGAGGCCGAAATTGGTGAACCAAGATTGGTTAAGCGCGCGCGTAAGAAGTGGGGAAAAGCATTCGGCAAAGGCGCGTTTAATATTATACCGGTACTGCTTGACATCGGTACAGACATGATCCCAGGCCTACGACAATAATAGTCGAACACAAATAAACGTTTTAAGCGAGCATAACAATATAGAGCTTTTTCTTTGTTTTTTTTCTTTTAAGTTCTGAAGGATAAAACGTTTTTTTGATATAGGTGTTAAAAAATAAGAAAACTTATGCGACGGAAGGGGAAGAATGCCATTTTTTTTTAAATATATTTGGTTTCTATAAGATTTTTCAAAATGTTGTAGTTAAAAACAAGCTCTGCTGCTTCCATTTTAACAGTTTGTTTGAAAACGCAAAATTGTCTGTTTCTTCAAAAGCAAAGGTTCTGCGAAAAAAAATATTCGTGTTAGTAACTTTCCAATAAATAAGAATATACAAAAACTTCTGCAAAGACTTCGTATTAAAGGCTAGTGGCAATGTTGCAATGACCTTTACTCGCTAAATGGTGTGAGGGTTAAATAATTTTTGTTGAGTTAACCTATAAGTGATAAAATACCATTATTTCCGATTTAATAATTAATGAATTATTAACAATAATAATAATAAGACTTATCTTTTGCAAGCGATACTAGGTAGCTTATCGTACGAGTATAGCGTGGAAAGCAACAACAAATATAAACGAGTTGAGTTGAAATAAGCGGATTGAAATAAGCTCGCTTAAAAAATTGACGGCCTCATTGAAAGTGTTGGAAAGTGAGAAAGTTGTGCTATTGTAAGTAAAGTAACAAGGGAAATTGGGAAATTTTCGCTAAACATCAAAAATAAGTAAAAAAAAAACAAGATAGAGCAGACGTAAGTAAAATCGCCTCTTATAAGGATTTATCTTTTTTTGTTTTGCTAGCAAATTTTACAAACGACCATTAATTTTGACATACTAGTGTTGTAAAGTGTATTCAAAATATAAGAGAGTTGATTATAAGCGAGTTGGGCGTTCTCTTCTTAGTCGCTTACAAAAGACGACCACTCATAATAATAAATGGCGCTTACACTATATTGCTCAGTGTTTGGCCGAGCTTCTTCTACCATTTGTGGTGTGCGACTTTTTTATTTTACCACAAATGGACGGATATACAGAATTGTGCCGACTCCGAACGGCAGATGTATTTAATGAGAAGCTTTTTAATGGCAGAAATACCCTCGGAGGTTAGCCATTGCCTGCCGAGGGGTAACCGCTATTAGAAAAAAAACTTTTTCTATGATAAAGAATTTGATTGCCCTTTTTGAGAATTCTAAGACTGTAATAATTATTTAAAATAATTTTTAAATTTTTCCATGGTATGACTTATAAATTAAGTCGATTATTTTATATGATTTTGATTTTGTAATTACATGAATAATATAATTTATTGATTACTACAATTGATTTTACTTTTCCAATTTTATTCTCGTGATTTGTATTCGGCTGATGAATTCTTATTCTTATTCTGTAGCTGAGCAGCTTGGGATCTCGACGCTTAACAAACTGTCTTCTGTCACGACCAGTGTGACCAGATCCAAAAAAGTGTTGCAGCTAAATCAGCATTAAAATAATGCTAAAAAATGCTAAAAAAATATTAAAATGCCAAAAAATAATGCTAAATTTAAAAACGTTTTTTTTTTAAATAAAATGATCACTATAAAGCGTTTATTTTTTAAAATTTTGTATTCAATGTTGCCTTAGAAATATATTTCATTAGAATAAAACAATGTCATGTAATAATTCAACCATGTATTGTTGAGCCATGGCAAACAACAAAAAAAACTATTTATTGAATAAAAAAGAAACATAAAGAGTCTTACATACATAAAAGAAAAAGTATATATATGTATGTATATATTATACATATATATATTTTTGTAAACGGACTAAATGATCGGCTGACCTTATCGTAGTGTGTACCGCTACATATAAAGCTTCTAATAATTCTGCTGCTTTTACTTTCGAATTGCTGTTTAGTGGGCGAAAGTCGAGTGTTTTTTGATTGTTTTTTGTAAAAGGCGATGCTGCTGCTAAATGCTTAGAAGTTTTTCCATGAGTAAGAAGTGTACTTAGTTTTGGTTTTAAAGTACAATGACAGTATTTACACTTTACATCCTGATCATTTAGCTCGACAATCCACTTGCATAGACTCGGATCATTAAACCAGCTTTTTCTGGTTCTTTGGGTATATTTTCTGCAATATTTATATGATTTTTAGTACATTTTAAACATACGGAATAAGTATTTATTTACCATTTACTGGTGCTGGGCCGGCACGAGTTTTCTTCGGAGTCACTGCTAACTTCGTCAATATCTAAATCATTTGGATCACTTCTTTTAAGATACCTATAAAAATCATTATAATTACTTAACTTTACACATAATTTAATTTTTTAGTTAACTACCAACCTTTCCATTTTCTATGTTAAATAAATTGGAGTTTTTTGTTTTATATAGATATGAATGAAAACACAGCTGTTCTATTGAGCTGTAATGCCAGATTTTATTTTTTAATCACTACGCAAATGGTTGCCATGGTTATATGTATAAATGTGTGGTCAACTTAAAATTAACAGATTTTTTTTATAAAAAAAGGTTATAAAATATGAAATTTTTTGGATAGAATAATGCTAAAAAATCCTAAATTAATAATCGCAAAAACCTAAGAAAAATGCTAAATGCTAAATGAAAATTTTGCGGCTAAATACAAAAAAAAATTCTAAATTTAGCTGCAAAAATGCTAAAATGGTCACACTGGTCACGACTCGGCACCAACGATTTGTACATTCTATAAAAAACATCCGTACGTTATGCGGATTGAGCCCCTCGTGTCGGTTGGGTTATAATAATAAATGAATTCGTTTTCAGAAATCTTTGGTTTTTATTAATTTCATGATTTATTTGAACACATATAGCTCAGTGAATAATATATGCCAAAGCGTTTAGGGCCGTCTTGAGTATTACACACGTTTAATGTCGAGGGTTCGACTCTCTCGGAAGCCAAAAATAAATAAGTCTGATGATGAAATTTGGTGATATCCGAAAAAGGACTATAACTTCTACCACTCCGAGTACTGTTGTTATTTCCTTATATTTTTTTCCAAAACCTTATCAGCCTAAAAGCTTATAAAGAATTAAAAATTAAATAGTTAAATGGCCAAAGAAAAGCTAATAAAATATATCCCAACGTTTGATGACTAAACACCACTATTTGCCACTTGTTAATGATTTATAGTTATTTCCTTACAAAATAAATTTTGATTCTTTTTTTTTTTTTTGAAAATTTCATGATAAACTTTTATTAAAAATGTTTTTTTAGTTGCATGTTTACTATATTAAATTGATTATTTTATATGATTTTAATTTTTAAATTATACGTATATTAGGCATAATTAATTGATTTATTTTTTTCTTCCTGGCAGTCGTGAGGGTCTGCGATTTCGAGACTCGCACAAAAGTTCCGAATTAAATGCATACACTTATGTTTACGCTGGCGGAAAAAATAATATGAATGTGAAAATTTCACAAGCGTTGACTTACTTTTTTATAATTTTGAATATTTTTTAATTTAAATTATCTTCCTTTTTTTAACAAAATTCATATAATTCCAAAATTTTTTACAAAATAATTCCGGTAAATTGAACAAAATTCGCCCCTTTAAAGATCGCCAATTTTTGACTAATTTTAGTAAAAAATACACCACATTTCAAGACTTTAAAAATAACCGATTTTTTGTCAAGTAAACTTAAATATATGGGAACATATATGAATGCATTGTTGGAAAAAAAGTCAGCTTAATTTTTAATTACTTGGTACCTGCCTTAATGATTCAAGGCACACAGCAAGCCAAATAAAGATTTCTTAACACTAACTAAGAAGTGCATTGACGAAAATTTGATGAAATAGGTGTCGCTACAGCTCACACATCAGGCCAACACGTTACTTTAAGGATTATCCCCTTTAAAAAGAACCGGATGGGCTGCGTCTTTTTGAAACAAGTCCCAATAAATTACTTCACGGATGGACTGAAGTCTAACAGCAGGTATGGAGGCGATATTTTCGGCAAGAAAATTTCCACAAGTCATAACTGTAGTTTATATATTGCAGTAGGATCTTCCAAGCAGAGGAAGTCACCATAAACAATCTTTAACCTAGGTATGGTAATATCTACTCGGATAGACAAGTGACTGATAAATAAATTGGCTTATAAAAAGTGCGCTAAGGATTGAACGAGGTATGAATGGCTCTCCTATTGGGCTGCTCGGAAAATTTCGCTAAGCTGAGTAGACGGAGTACGATTGGATGTGTGGGGATCCCGCTGTGTGTGGTCTGCTCTTTGATTTAATAATCTTAGTTGTCATTTATTTCATTTTCTCTCCGTTTCTCTTCTTTGAAGCCGGCATCGTTCGTGAACTTTTTCATTTCGTTTTGCGTTTCCCGATGGATATTTGATACTTATGTTTTCCATTTATATTTATAATTTTTTATCAAACGTGTTTGGTTTGCTCTTTGTTAAAATGATTTAATGCAAATCACTTAAAATTTACTTCTCGATCATAAAGTTTAAAAGAGTATCGGAGGAAGCTGGAAGCTGGGCCACAGAAGGGACTTTGAATATCAGGACGGTTTTTTGTACTATTTCAATATCATTCCGTAGTAATATAGTCGCATGTTATCGTTCAAATTTCGACATTACAATTACATTGTAAAAATATCAATGAAAATGTCAGTCATAAAAATTGCACGACTTTTTTAAACCTAATATTCGTAAACTTGCCCTGATAACAATTGCAGTAATTTACTTCGTCAGTAAAGTAATTTCCAGCAATTTACTATAAACACGAGGTTTCCAATATTTAAATTTATTCATCATTCGTTTCACGCTAAATTCCAAACGAAATGGCAGCAACAATGAATAACTTTCTTATCATTTGCATCGCTGCGCTTCTTTTAATAGCTACCTTTAAAATAATTTTGAAAAATTTGTAATTAATTTTTATTATCTTTCGTTAACAGGCATTTAGGGAGCTTGCTTAGCGTTGCTGCCGTTGAAGATACTTGGATAGCGCTACTGAGGCTGGTGTAGAGGAACCTGCAGTGTTATTTAGTAAAATTACAGAAATAGTAAATTAATTTGCTTCAAAAATCTTTATAAAGGATGTTAGAAAATACTGCATTATATATTACTACCTTTATTTAAATGTGATTGCAGTAAAAATAAATTTTTTCTAGATCGTAATTTTATGTATATTTACGAAACGAAAAGGCAGCTGTTGACGATACGCAAACAAATTTCATTGTCAGTTCGTCATCATGGTTTTGGTTTTAATGCCTTGGAAAATGATAATTAGTGTGAAGTGGTAAGTTTTTCTTTCCAACCACTTTTTCAGTCACCACAAAAAATTATTCTTGATAAATCTATGTATACATCAGTGGTACAAATGGTACACCGCGAACCAATGACAAGTTTTAAAAAATTATTTTTTCTGTTAATTTGTATAGTGTTTTTTTAAACCATGCGAAAACTTAAGAGAATATATATTTATTAATTTTTGTAAACATTAAATTATAATTTCAATTTCAAATTTTTCACTTGTTTTTTTTTAATAAAGAGTTTAGTTTTTAATAAAGAGTTCTGCATAATTTGTATATTAACAAAATCATGATCTGAATTTTTTATTTGTAGTTTAGTCACTTTTTCCGGAGGCAACACCATATTTTTTTTCCTTAAAATTAAAAAGAAACGATGGATTTAGGGACGGTTGTAGGAGAAAGTGTTTTTCAAAAATATGGAATTCTTAACAATATCGATACCAAAGAATTCGATTCTTGAACAGTCATTGTAAATCTAACTCAATCGTTATCAAATCAGATATTGGTAAACATTTTTTAAAGCTTATTTTACTAATATTTGTATGCCCATTACAGTTGTTAATTTTAGTGTCAATATAAACGAACACAAATTTTTTAAATATTTTGGCTCCATTAAACTCTACTATAAAACGATAACGAAATGATATAGCTATAAAAATATTGAATGAGCAGAAAATAAAAACTAAATAAAATTTAAATAAAATAAAGTAATACTTGCTAAACAAGAAGATAAAGTTCTACCAATTAAAATTTCAGATTTCATTTCAGATTGCGCACCAATTATTAACTCAGATATTATCTGGGAAACTTTCATGCCTGTATGTATAACATTATTTTTATTTTTAATACACATTTTCCAGGTAACCCGTCTAACTTAACAACTCATGCAATTGCTGTTTAGTTAAAGATAATGTACGAGTACATACAAATGTTTATTGCACAGTGTCGAGATTATAAAAGGCGCAACAAGTGAGATTAAAATTGAGATAAACTCCAAATTTTATGAGCAAATAAAACGGGAGCGCATAAAAGCGAGTAATCACCAAAGTATGCTACAGATTACGAAGATTTTAAGATTTTTCGGAAGCAAAGCAAAAATACATAAAAACACGGTCTAGTGTATTTGTGATGCTGAATACAAGAAGCTATTGCAAGTGTCATTGCTGGGAAACCGTGTAAGAAATGAAACATTTCACACTCACCAATTTCTTAGAATACTGAAGAAGAAGTATTTTTTATTACATAAAGTTAGTTGCATATTATCTATAGCATAGAGTAACAAAAATAATGAATGAGACCGGTAAATTTGAGTTGAGATGAATAACGCTATTCGGTGCACTAAGTTGAGAAAATTAGTTATTTAAGTTGGCCGCGAGCAGAGTTAATATTTATAAGACCGCTTTTCTGGTTTTATTTATACAAACATGTAATTTAAGAGGAAAATGTAATATTGCCTATCCGTGGATTAGATGTATAAGTACATTTTTCCTTCATTAAAAATACATTGAGCTATTTGGACTTCAATGCAAGTATCATACAAATTTTTGGCAGCTCAACATTTTTTTTGTATTGCTGCGGACCGGGGATCGAATCTCAGCCAAAGCAAGTAAAATCTTAATAATAGAAACATTTTTTTCTAATAGCGGTCGCCCCTCGGCAGGCAATGACAAATTTCCGAGGGTAATTCTGCCGTAAAAAATTTTCTCATAAAATACATTCGCCATTCGGAGTCGGCACAAAACTATTGGTCCCTCCATTAGTGTTGGAATATTAAGATACACACCAAAAATGGTAGGAGAGGCTCGGCCAAACACTGAACTGTACACTGTAAGCACCAAATTAATAAAATAAACAAGTAAGGAAAGTTAAATTTGGGCGAAACCGGATTTTATATACCCTCATGATGTATATTTGTATGGACGCTGCCACAACCATTTTTCAAAAGTCCAGTTTCTTTGTTTCAAATCGCTGCAGATATGAACCTTTACCCAATTTGTTGCAATATATATCGAAAAACCGAGATTTTTGCATTTTGAAGTTTTACAACTTTCGTTATATGGGTGGCAGGCGTAGATATTGACCGATCTTGACAATTTTCAATACCAACCAAAAGAGCCAAAGAGCAATCTATACTCTGTTCACAAATTATACGACAACCACTTTATTTTTATTCTAATTAAATAAAATTGTTTTTCAAATAAAATATGGTTTATTCTCTAAGAAAACTCATACACACCCATTATTTAAACAATTTACAAAATGTACAATTGTTTTTCAAAAACAAAGTTTTAAGAATTTGTTTGAGTAGGCAGTTTTTGGGCTCATGCAATTTTAGTGTGAGAAAGCGCAAGTTTCAAGTGTCTACAAGTTATCACAGATTTTTGACAATTTTTTTGACTGGCAGCTTCCTCCATGCAACGCAAAACCACGATTAATTATTATATGGAAGGAAGAAGAGCGTCAGTAAAAGAATTGTCAAAAATTATTGGTTATCCGTTTCCACTACAAACTTGCATTTTTTTTAAAAACTTGGAAGTTTTGATGAAATTTTGATAATTGATTTCTCAATTTTTTATAAAATTTATAAAATTTATAAAATTATTTTAATTGAAAATAATTTTTTTTAAATAATTGGAGGATAAATAAATTTTCCAAATAATCTATATCTATATCAATCTCGATTACGGTATAAAAAAATACGACAATACGACACTTTATGTCACCTTGTGAATTCCCTAAATATATTTTTTAATTTAACAAATCTTCACCAAATTTCAAAATATTTGCTCTGAATGTTTTCGATTACACAATACTTTTTGCATGCCACACAAATACATTTTTTAACCAACACAATTAAATAGAGAAATATATTAATATTAGTACCAATACGATAAAAACGGCGTCTTCTTTTATTGGTATTCTGGCCTGATAATGCTTTTGGTCTTTCAATCCACTTGCAGATATTATTTAATAAAGCTTTCAAAGCAAATTTCTAATTACATTTTTTTTTCAAATGCTTTAGGAAAAAGTATATGTATGTATAAGTATATAAAAATTCTCCTGAAATTCTTTTTTCTGATATCCTTACATTTAAGACATATACTTTTATAGCTTTTCGATAATATCTAAATGATGAAGGCTACTTCAAATAAAAAATTCTGCAGCCAGAGAGAAAAACTAAAAACAAATTTTTACTATATTTGAACTCTGAGTTGTTTCATTAGTGTATTTTCACGGTGTAATGAGTTTGGAGAATGTAAGTATGTGTTTTTTTCTACTTGAAAATTGTAGATACTCGTAGATCTGATGTTTATGTTTTATTGCTATAAAATCAAACATTTTTAGAGAAATTTTATTTAACATTCGGTGCACGTTAATTTTAAGCTGAGCAGCTAAATTTCTGTAACATAAAATAGTGTTTATTTGTTAACCGAAACACACATTCAAAAGCTCTGTTTATTGCCAAAATAATCAAGAAATATGTAATTAAAGCGCCTGACAATGGTAGAAAATTAGACCATTATTAAAAAAAAAATACATCATAAATTTGTAAACAACGCAAGACTGAAACAACGAACTCAAAGTGTAGCAGTAAATTATTATTATCTGAATTTCGTCAACGCTGTGCTGCTGTGTGGTCGCTGCAAATTCGGCACGTTTTTGAAATTCTTTTGAATCTTAGCCGATTACAAGTGGCAAAAGTGAGCGCAAGCACAAGCGATTTTACCTGCCGCACTTCTAATTAATGACACTTTAAAAAAGTTTAAATTACCAAAATGCGCGGAAACGTGCTTGAAGACAAAGAGCTAATATTCTTCAAGAAATTAAGTTTGATTTTATATCTTTCAATAAGGTGGATACTATGTACACTGGTGGCAAAAATATTAGATAGACTTTGTTAGATTTTATGTTCACTTATTTCTTAATCACTTCGTGTAGAAGGCCAGCTCATTAGATAAAAGTAGGCATACAAAACTTATTAGAATTGCACAACACGGTGTCAACTTAAAAAATTATCAAAATTCAAAGAATATTGTTAAGGAGCTGGAATTTGCTTTTCATGATATTCGATTTAATTGATTAGTTAAGTATATGCTAAAACCCTGGATTTTTGTATTTGAAATCTTGAAGTTTGAGGTTTGAAGTATTGTTTTAAGTGCCTTCAGTTAGAAATTTATACAAAATTAATAATCTTACAGCCTCATTCGCTAACTCGAAACGATCGTTCGTCTCGTCCACACAACCACTACAACTATCTGGAAAGCTTTTTAACGCACGTCTACTTACTCTGCGTCTGGTAATTAAAAACCATTTGTGCAATCTCGCAGTCTTCGCCCTTGAATCCGCAATTCCTCTTCAACATTCACCTGCGAGAAGAATTGCTATTGCTTGATACATTTGATTTTAATAGTTTTGTTAATTTTTGTTCTTTCTTTCACTTTTACACAGTGTAAAGAAAACAATTTTGACACGTTTGTTCGAGACGATAACGTAAGAACGTAAAGATAGACGATAACATTCAAACGAAATAGAGACTTCAAAATTTCGACCATTTCGTTTGGACACGAACTGTTCGTCTGGACTTATTATTTTTTTCACCAGTGTGTTCATATAAACTAATTTGGAATAATGTACCTTTTAATATAATATTTTTAAACATTTTTTTAATGAGTTAGTTAATCTGCGCTCTACCTCAAAATATTTACACGCATTTGCGAAGTGAGACATTTTTTTCCGTCTGTTGCACAAATTTTTAGTGATTAACCCGAAAAATGTTCTAAAGATTAACATATTTTAATATATGTACATATGAATATGTTAATTAGTGCACAAATATTTGCGCATAAATTTTATTTGCAGTAAATTCCAAATATCGCAGAATGAAAGCCACATAAATTAAAAGAGTATTGCTTGCGATTTTTATCACAGCTGAAATTCTTTCATGTGCTACTCTTGATTTATTACCTACTCATGGCTACTTTTCGATTTTAAGCTCTGTTTTTTTTCTTTTTTTTTTTTTGTTTTATTTGGTGATGCTACAAATTGCCAAAAATGTTAATCATCTTGATTTTTGTTATTTGTTTTTGAGTTAAATATTTTAGTTCATCCAACTTTTGGGGAGCTGTGATATTATTAGAAATCACAACTGAACTGTTTGATGCAGTTAAACCTTTAATAAAAATTTAGATATTAACAGGTTCCATGTCGCCATATAATAATGCCACTGAAGGGATTTACGCCCACTTTTTTTTTAAGATTCTTTGTTACCTGAGAACTAATATTGTAGGTACAAGCTTTTGAAAGATTTAAGAAAAAAAAATTTTTTGCTCACATGTGATTCACGAACGTGAAATGAAACGGGATTAAATGTACTTTATTTGTTTACGACTAATAATAATCAGTCTGGTTGCATAGCAATAGTTTAGTGAGAGTTCTGTTCGAAATCTTTGTCATAACTCATATTTGAGGTTTGGAAAGGTAAAACAAATTAAACTTAATTCATTCGGTCTTGGCTCGGTGAATTAGACAACAAAAAACATCATCTAAGGCTTCTAACATGAGTGACGGAAAACTTGTTCGAAAGCTAGGTTCTACCTGCTGTAGAAATATAAGAGCTACTGGAAGCAATCCCCTTCAAGCCAAACTATTATATGTTTGTAACAAAACATTTTTCCTAACATGATTTGTATGTTATTAATGTAAAAATAACAAGTAAGAAAAGCTAAATTCGGGCGAAACCAAGGCACATTCAATAGGTAGTAGCAGTAGAAAATTTTGAAAAAAAAAAAAAATTTGAGCTCTGTATGTTTTGTTTTTGCTTTTAAAAGCTAAAATTTCAAAAATATTTTATCAACCACCCTGAATTGTACTGAAAGCATTCTTATCACAACCAAATTCAAAATTTGACAATTCAAATTAAAATAAAATATGAAAAAAGTTCAAAAAAAAAGTTTGCTGCGGCTACCTATTTCATGTGCCTTGGGCGAAACCGATAACCTCGCGGTTGCCCATAATTTCATACAACACACAGTTTCTTTGAAAAACAAAGTTTTTTGCATTTTTTTAAATTTCAGTTATTTGGAAGTTGGGCGTGCTAATGATCTGGTGATGCTAGTGATATCAAGGCAATATGTTCACCAAATTTTGTCACGATACCTTACACCGTTATTGAGATACAGACGTTTTTTATAAGTTTTTCATAATAATCAAGTTTCTTAATTAACTATCTCTCTAAATATCCAATTTTAATTAATATGTTCCAATAGATAAAGAAAAAACGAAATTTTTGCCTTTTTCAAAATTTCCGTTATATGGGAGGAGGGCGAAGTTATGGGAAGTTTTCAAAAATTTTTAACGATGATAACAGCGATATTGAGGAAAATGTGTTCACCAAATTTTGTGAATTGTGATATCTCAATTTTTACTCAAGTTATTGTAACCACGGACAGACGGACAGACGGACGGGCGGACAGATAGTCAGGGCTAAATCGATTTCTCTTTTCATTCTGATCATTTTAGTATATATATGTCTATATCTATCTTGATTATTTTTTGCTGTTACAAACAAGCGTTATGCAAACAAAGTTAACTTGTGTACAAGTACGCTCGGGTATAAAAATACATGGATCAAAATTTTAAGTCAAAGTGTAAAATTCCTATTTATCAATTTTGTTTAAAAATTATTCAACAAGCATCGCTTTATCTATCTCAGTATTCGGTTTTGCGAAAGAGTTATAAAGCCACTTTCTGAGGAAATTAAATTCTTTACGAAAAAGGTCTTCTTTTTCATAAGGTTTTTATTAAGTGAGATATTCTCTATGATAAACTCACTAGCTCCATACTGTTTGTAGATCCTAAGTTCTATCAATTGATCGCTTTTTTTTTATTTAGTTTTGATCTCTTTGGTTTGACTTTTTTTTTTGTTAAATTTTTTAATCAACACAATTTTGTTGACCAACCTTTCATTTGCTTAGTTTAAAACTTTGTGCTGCTTCTGCTAACTCTGAGGGTTCGTATCGAAATACGTTCTTCAAAAGGGAAATTAATAAATTGCAGTGTTTACAACAAATATGGGTTTTATGAAAAGACTCAATAAGTGATTTTTATAGTTGAATTTTAAAAATAAAACTCTTCGATAAATATTATCATGAGATCAATAAAATGATATATCAAAAATAACATTTATATATGTATATACCTTTATAAATGGCATTGTTTTTTTAGACATGAGGTTTTTAAGAAGAAATAAAACGCATATAATTTAAAGCTATGGCCAAGATCTTAGCTTTATTATAAAGATAAGGGTTTGGCATTATGTTTTAAAAATAATTTCGGGTAATTTTCAACCACTTTTGCAGCGATTGGGGCCGTAAGTCAGCAATAACGTGCCTAATAATCTCTCCAAAGGCATCTTGAAATGACAAACCCAACTGAGTATACCATAAATTAAGTAAGAGCTGTTCAACCCCGAATAAAGCAACAACAACAAAATATCAGAATACCCGAATAAAGCATTGCCTCATTGAAAACCATACGTCTAAAAAAAAAACACTTTATATCAAGAGCAGCTGTTGTTTTTCGGATATATAAAATAAAAATTCGAAAAAAAGCCATTTTTATAATTTAATAAAATTTACGAAAGAAAAATGTTTTCTCAAAATTATTCTTCAGTAGAAAAAACAAATCGATCGGTATAATTTACTCGGTTGCAGAACATTTTCTTCATAGTGAATTTTTTAATTAATTTTTCCATCCATAGCAGTTATTTCCGGTCACTTACTTTAAATAATTGCATAAAAACCACACCATTTCCAGCTTGATAAGGCAAGAATACTAAGTTCATATAAGTTCTTTTCAAAAATTGTCTCAGATGTATGTATACTCGTATAAACATATGCACCTGGTCTCGTTTGCAATTCGGACTTTCATCTAAATGTTAACAACAAATAAGAAAGAGTGCATCGATAAAACCTGCCATTTGGACAATTCCTGGAACAATTTCGTGCAACACTTTATTAAAAGCCGCGCACAGGAAGATTCAGCCGTCTACTAGCGGCAATATTTCTTAGCAACTTCTGTTGAATGAAGTCAGCAGCAAGAAATTGCTGAAACTCTAAACCACCTTTTAATACACGTACCTGCTTTTGCACACATATGAATGTGTGTGTGTGTGTGTTAGCCAGGACATTTGAATGTGTTAAAACACATTGTTGCCTGTTCTTTATCCGTAACAACAACTAATTAGACATGGTAAAGTCGACGTGGTTATTCACAAAAAAAAAAAGAAGAAAATAAAACCAAACAGTTTGCCTTAATTAATTGCGCACAAAATGCGTTCCAGAGGCGCGAGGAAGAAATGAGGTTGTAGTGTATTTCTTAGTATTAGCGAAGCACTTTAATAGTAAACCGTAGAGTCCAAGTAGAGCCAGCGAAGAATTACTGCATCTTAATATCTTGATAGGCTCTTAGTTAGTAAGTCGCTCGTTTGCCTGTTCGGTCAGTCGGTCGGTCGGTCGGTCGGCTGGCAGAGTGCAAACAACCGCTTTTTAGCATACGAACGCGCGCGTCGCAGTGTCTGGCGTGAACGCTGCACTTTTTTCCTTGCTATCATTTCGCTTTTTTGCTTTGTCTCTCCTAAATTTACGCTAAAAGTGAATCAACACTTTGTGTGCGCCGCTGCTGTACGTACGCCGATGCTGAGAATGAGATTAGCGCATGCGCGGCAGTTGGCTTATTTGCCGCCAAGTCAAATAGAGTATATAAATAAATGTTTGCAGGTGTGTTGGTGCACTTTTACGCACTATGAATGTACATTTGGTGGGGAAGTTATTGGCGACAAATGGTCTAGCGCCCAACTCGACCGTTGGTTGATTCGTAGCAGCAGCCGCAGCAGCAGCAGGCGAAGGAGCAGGCGAAGGCGCAGGAGCAAGAACAGGAGCGGCCGAAGCAGCGGTAGATGTTGGGGCAGCGATTGCGTGGAATTGCAATTTGCATCATTGCCGTATGGCCATAATGAGCAGCAGCTAAAGTTTAAAAAACGACGCAGCGCGCATTATTCACACCGAATTCATTCACACAATTATGCGAGACTTGGCGAGCGTTTGTATGTAAACACCTTTCAAACATCTTAACGAGAAATGGGAGTAGTATGGATGCGCCTGCTGACTTTAACATATACACATATAAACATGTATTTGTGCATTTACATAAGTGTCAGCGCAGTGCCATTGCCCACGCCTTGACACAACGCCAACACATTCGAGCGCACAGACGGACACAGGTGTCGCATTACCGACCCTTTTTTTATAGTCAGCGATTTGGTTTTGTTTACTTTGTTTATTTATTTTTCACTGAAATGCATGCCGCGCTCGTTGTAATTGTATTCTCAACGCCTTAAGCGCAGATATCCGTCGCATTTCACTCATGTATGTATGTATGTATGTGCATGTAGGTATGTATGAAATTATTTACTCTGCTGTGGTAATGGTGCGCCGCTTACCTTTTGATTAGTTAAAGTTTTGAATTTCAGCCAATTAATTTTTAACTTGGTAAATATTTGGAATCTTGTGATTTTATTTTAATTTTTGTCATTGTAATTTTGTATTCAAATGGCTTACACAGTTAATGCACTTCCATTTCCGGCGATGCTCATAAATATTTTGTTATTGTTTGGTAGTTTTTAATGGTAAGAAGAAGTTCAACTTTCCGTTAGTATGTTAAATATTTTAACAGCGTGTAGACTTTAGTTGATGTTTATCATGAAAAGTGTTAAAGTTTTTGGGTAATTAATTAAGTGGTAGAAATTTAATATTTTTGAATATTTGTATTTTGTTTTCTGTTGATTTTAATTGTCAGATTAATGAACTGTTTGTTAGAGTGTGCGTTAAAGAACTAAGTTACAATCATGAATGGACAAATTTGAAAATTTATTATTTTCTTTATTAAAGTGCCATTGTTTTTCAATAGCTAACAAAAATTTTGTTCAAAATTAAAGAAAAAAATTTCATTAATTCAATTTTACAATAATCAAGTGCGGGGGAAAAATAGTTGCTTTAATACTCTTGTTATTTGATATTTTTTTTTTATTTGCGGTGTGACGCAGTTTTTGGAACAAAAAACTTTCATTTCTAGTCGCCTGAAACTTGCACTCAAAATTATTATACATTTGTTTAAATGTTTGAAGTTTTTGTTAAACATGATTTTTTTTTCAGTATTGTAGAAAATTTTGTTAACGAAATAATTATAATTCTGCTGAAAATAAAATAAATTAAGTAAAATAAAAGGAATTGATCCAAAAGTAAAACCAAAATGTTTGCGAAAGTAGGCCAGTAATCTTTAATATTCTTCCTTTAGAAACTGCAAACACCTTTATTCCAAAGGGGGTTTTATTTAGACGTGTGGTTTTCAATGAGGCAATACTCTTTTCGGAGTTGGTCTTTTTGAGAGCAATTACTTGATTTATGGTACACTCCGTTTAGTTTACCATTTCAAGCCGCCCTGGGAGAGATTATTCGGCGCGTTATTGCTGACGGCGGTCACTTGCCAGAAATCATTTTTAAAACATAATGCCAAACCCTTATCTTTATAATAAAGCTAAATTCTTGCGTTTAATTTCTTTTTAAAAACCACATGTCTAAAAATGAGAAAATTTTTTTAAAGCAAAAAAAATTAGTGTATAAAAAGAAATTTAGCCACAAAATGGCGCTACAAAATGAAAAGAGTTGTGTTTAAGATTTACGCCACGTAGCAGATGTGTCGGAGAACGGGTTAAAAATATAATTTTACCAGATTCCGAATTTTGAACAACACTACCAAAATCGGAATTTAACATAAAACATCTTTGATAGGTAGTAGCATTAACAATGTTGAAAATGAATTAGATCATTTAATGCGGATGCTCATCCAAAAATGTGTTTTTCGTCACGAAAGATGAAGGCTCAATTGGGCAGGGCTCTATGGGACAATATTTACTAATGTTACATGCAGGTGGAAATTTGAATAAAAGCGTGCAACTCACTTTTAAACAACAAATACCGTTGAAGCAGTTAGTTACTCGCAAGTTGATTTCTGCATACCCGATGAAAATGCTGTATTTTAGAGCAGATTTTTTGCTGTTTTTATTTTGAATAAAAATAAAAAATTCTTGATTTCGGTTTGGTGGTCTCAATAATAAGGAAAAAGTTTTATAAATTCTTCAGCTGCTCGAAGTGTGCATTAAAATATAAAACACTCAACTAATAGTAGGTATAAAATAAATCACAATCAAGCCAAATTGAACGGCAAATTTGGCAAAAGTTTAAGCTTCTCCTATCATTTGTAGTCTTGCGTCGGACCGACTCCGAACGCTAGATGTATTCTAACAGAAGCTTTTTCATAGCAGAAATACCCTCGGAGGTATCCATTTGCCTGCCAGGGGTGGCCGCTATTAGAAAAAAGGTTTGTTCTCTGGCTGAGATTCGAACCTCGAACCCAGCGCCCAATGGTAATGGTAGAGCAGAAAAAAGTAAAAAACCCAATTGAAAGGTATTTCATACCTCTGCAAAAGTGTTCAAAGTAATTAAAATTCTGTCTGACCAAAGAAGGAAGGGTTTATAAACTATGTTCAATGGTATAATTATTTTATGCATTAAGTACAGCAAAGCCATATTTTCCAAAGTCGACTGCTGAAGATTATCATAGCACTACCTAACCAATCCCGGCACAAGTTCAACATTTAGTGGGCTTCGATGCTCTTTTGGCTGTTTGAAGAGATGGAAAGAATCAAGTACGGCAACTGTCAACCTTATTTTAAAATTTCACTGTTTCTTCTTCTTAAATTTAAACCTTTCTCAAATAGTATTTTCAAAGGAATTACGCCCAATATTATTTTTGTGTTTGATATCAACTTGATTATAAACGAAGCTTTTGTAGAAAAAGAGAAACTGTACTGGAAAAGAGCAACCGATTTTTGAAGAGGTAGCAGTAATTAATAAATTGAAAGAAAAAAACAAAAACCTCTCTAAAATTAGCTTTTGTTTTTATAAGCTAAAATCTTAAAAAATAAAAAAAAAATTAAAATCAATAAAACAAAAAAATGTGTGTGCTGCTGTTGGTTTGCTTTGGTTTATTTGCAATTAGAAAATGAACATAATTCAGAAGTTATCACTATGAACAACTCCTTCGGAAGCTATTTACTACTATTACAAAAGCTGCGTAGCGTTCTGCAACATAAAATGTAAACGGCAAGCAAGAAAGTTTTTTTGGGCTGTAAGTTATTGTGTTATAGCCGTTCAGAAGCGTTTATGAGAAGACAAGCTATTTGTGTAAAAAAAATTGTTAATTTTTTTTTCAAACGTGCAGTACTTTACAAGCTTAGTTGAAACTTGAAAAAACGCAAGATACAATTTATATTTTTTTATACGCTGAAATGTATTTATTTTATTTCTTTATTGTTTACTTTGGTTAAAAGCCTGGGAAAGTGGTGATGAAAAATAAAAAAAAATAATTTATTTTAAAGATGTCTGATGAGGAGATGTGGTGATTTCCAAAATAGTACTAAATATAACTTCTACCATTAAAAACTGTTGTTGTTTTTTTTTCCAAAATAAATAAAATTGTGAATTATTATTTATTGTTTACTATAGATACTTGGACATAAGATACATAGATGCTAGACCTGGATGAGTAAAATTAAAATTAAATAGCATAATAAACATGATCATCCTCATAGTAAATATCAAAACAAAAAAAAAAAGAAACACCGCAAATTGAGGCTAATTACTTTATAAGTTGTAGCTGACATGTTTACAAGCTCAAATGCTTATATTTGTAGCATTGCGGAAGTAAGTTGTTTGCAGTTACACACACATACAAACACACATTGATATAACGATATTGCGCTGCAAAGTTGTTCGACATGTTTCTAACGCGACACTAATTGCAACACTCGACCAAGATAATTACAACAAAAGCCATCAAAATGGCTCATAACATTTTTAATCACTTTTTCGGTACAATTTCATTGTAAATGTCATTTGCTAAACAAGCAAACTGCTATGGAATTGTCACAAATTGTTATGAGTCCAGCATGTGCGCGCAGACGCGTGTTTAATGGTGCGCATGCGCAGTCGCATACATTGGCACGGCGAGTTTATCTATCTACGCTTAGCACACTAACTATGCGCGCTCCAGCCGCTTGCTGCCAAGCGCTTGCCAAACATTAACAGTTTATCGCGAGACGACATGCGGCATGCGGCCTTTTCCCAAATCGCTAAATAGTACTCGTGCGTGAAACGGCCGAAATGCGCAACTTAGTTTAAGACCAGTTTTAGATAATTAACACTATGTTAGCGTCCTGTTTTCCACAACCATTGACGGCAAAAAATTATAACAGTTCATTTTAATTTTTATGATGTGATCACAGCTGCTTGCTTGCGCAGTAGCTCATGTACATACATACGATTTGAGTACATATGTACATACATACCTCCCAATGGTTTCGTGTAATTTACAAATAATCAGAAATAATTACGGTCACACTAAGCGTCAGGTTTTCCAGTACAACGCTTCATGGTTTTCATTATTTTATATTTGTTATATGCTTTTTTTTGCGCGTTTTATAATGTTTGTAAAATGCTCGCAATGAGCTTAAATCGTTGCTATTAATTGCTGCTCACGAAGTAATCATGTTGCTGTCATGCTGTTGCTGTCTACACAGCTGAGTCTCGGACAATAACTGCAGCGCTAAACAAACGAGGTAAAAAAAAAATAATATATAAAAAAAACTACCCCACTTAATTGGTTGATTTGAAAGTGCGAAGAGTTGTTGATAAGCGGCGCGGCGCTTGAGTGCAGCACGACCAGTTTGCTATTTGAACAACGAAAGACTTCAGTCGCGAACCTGCGCTAACAAATTCACTGCTAGTGCGAGCAATCAATTGCTCTTAATGTATTGAAATTAGTGGCACAATGTGACAAAAATGTAAAAATGTATTAGAAATGATGTGCTTCACATGAATAGAAATGTATGTTTATAACAGTTTATCGAAAGCGGTCAGATGGTTGTGGCCGAACACGTTGATCTGGTAAACTCTTTGGCACGTTGGTACGTTGGCAACTAATGGCTGATGTAATCAGTTTAAATAGGAATATTTGAAAATATGTGATAGGGATAAAACTCTTCTACAAAGTTGGCGGCGCGAAGATCAGGGAGGCGTCTTCTCCTCAATGCTGGAAGTCGAGTTTTGGATTTTGATCACTGCAGCGTATATCAAGCGAAAGTGCAGGCAATTCAGAAGGATACTCAACAACAAATAAAAGTATCTAAGAATAAAATAAAAGCTTTAAATTCACTTCAGCTTTATTTAGACATCTATATATTTAATTCGAAAGGTCTGAGTTTCTTCTTTCTTAAACCGTTCTTAAATTTAAAATCGGTTTTTTAAGCTTATGTCGAGATTTTGTGGGTGTTTGACATATTTCAAAATTGGATTCTCGTTCTATTCGATAAGACCTACAAGAAAAATAACTTCACTTTCCAGGTAGTTGGAGTGTCACACTGTGTAATTCGTAACCCGTACAACCTGCATATTCTTCAGTCTTTTCTGCAGATACGATTGCCATTTCTTTAGCAATTTCGCTTACTATCTTTTAGTGATAGAAGCCATTAGAAATACCAGCAACTGCAAGCCACCACTATATCAGTAATATTTGAAATTACCTGCTTGATTTCTTCCCAAAAATGATTTTATTTTGGCTGCCGGGACATGTTTCCAACCAAGTAAAAAATTTGATGACGAGGTAGCAAAAGCTGCCACCAATAAACCACCCCTCGCAACCCAAAACTACAAACACAATTAAACCTAAAAAACCATTTTAACTACACAAAACTTATCAACTTGGTGCACCTATCTATTTGATACCAGCAAGTTATCACCACTTAATATCCCCCGAAAAAAGCTTCACACCTAGTGTGGGGCTGAATCTGATGAAATTCAAAAGATTGAGTCCAAGCCATACAAAGATAACTCACCTACACTATCTCAAAAAATTCTTGCGTCTCCTCTGTTGTAATTGCAACATAAACACATCCGTACGCATTGAAAATCTCCTTAACCACTGCACTGGCTTTGACCATAAAATAAATCCCATATTCCATAGCACTCTAACTACATCTCTCCGACCTTTGGTAGAACCAAAAAATTTAGTAAAAATTGGTTCTTTTCTGAAACTTACTATCCTATACCACCAAATCGAAGAGCCCAGAAAGTTTGTAAGTTATTTATTTATTTTTTTCTTTACATGAAGTATAATTATTAATAATTATATTACAAAATTAAAGGGCACTAGCTGCTAAGGTTATCAGCCTGAAAATATTCTAATAAATTTTATAAAATACTTATAAACTATTCTTAGAATAAGACTGCATCTTATTATGAAATGGCTTTTATGAAATTAAATACAGTGAAGCAGTTTATTTTGGAAGATAAAGTCGAAGATGTGGACTATGTTGTCTGAAGATGATCCCTTCAAGAGGTTTGATGGCTTTTCATTTCCGAAGATGTTTTTCTTTGCGTTTTCAAACTTTGGACAGTTGTCGAGGATGTGAGATATTGATAGTGGGCAATTACATGAAGGGCACCTTGCAGTTGGGCTACCTTCGTGTCCTTTGTTGGCTCAGTTTGTAAGTTGCAATCAAACCACTGATACATTTACTGTAATCAAAATGCTTAGCGTAAGTACTGAGTCACTTACGCTATAAATGCGAGTATGTAATTCTTAATGATACGTTCATTTTATTTAAATAAATAACTAAATGTAGTTGAAGTAAAATTAAGCAATTGCACAGAAATTTTGCTAAGGCGCATATTGCTTAACCAAAAATGTGCTGAAAACTGTTGTCCCTTAAACATAATTGCAGCTTTTACTGTTTGCTGCTTCAACATATTTTTTTTCTCTAACAAACAAGTAAATATTTTGCTAAAAAAATTAGGAAAAGTATTGCTTAACACACCTTGTTTTTGTGGTGAACGCACATTCACCACTACTAACTTTTGACTATTTTCTTTTTTTGATACTCACTTACTGCTACCCAAACAACACACCCTATAAACCAGCAAGCACAGGGCGCATTAATTATGCTAAAAGCAAAACAAACAAGCTGGGGTGAACACCAGAGTGTGGCACCTGAATTGCAATAACAAGTAACATTAAATTAAAACACGATAAATGAGTTCAATAACGAAAGCAATTAAATACAGAACTGGCAACAGCGACAAGCAGTAGTGTGAGCAGCAGCAGCCAGTGGCCGTATAAATTTGCCTTGTAAACGAATAAAGAACTGCCAACTTACTTATCGTTAATACTCAGGATACCTAGCATTGTTAGTGTAGGCGCATAAAAGTAGTGTAATGGGTTAGAATCGAAAAAAAAACTGTTAACTCACGGCGCTAAGAAATACGACGCCACTTTCAGCCGCATGCGAGAGGGGAATGTCTGGAGCGCAGATAAATTCAGCTGTTGAGCTTATCAGAGAAGGCGTTGATGCATTTTACGGCATATTACATGCCACTATCTCCCCCCGCCAATGCCAACACGAAAGCCAACACTAACCACCCCAACAGAATTATGAAAATTAAAAAAAAAAAAAAATTAATACAAAAGCAAGAAAACAATAAGATTGCGCCAGCGGCGCTTGAAAGTAGCAATAGCCAATCAACTCAACCTGCACACGCCGCTCAAGCTGCCCAATTCACACAAACACAGAAAACTCATCAATTTTACGAAAATAGCTCATCAATACTCATCAACTTGTTACCTAGAAAATAACCTGCGGTTAAAGCGCAACAACAACACAGCATTTTGTATTATTTAAAAAAAAAAAAATATTTTACATCTTCATTTCAATTCTCGCTCACAACGTTCAGACGCATTTCGATACTTTGACTTATTTGCTTATTAAAATTGAACAGCGCGCGCGCAGGCGCACACATTGACGACGAGCATGAAGATTAAATGACTACCTTCGCTGTGGCTTTGTGGAATGGGGAATGTAGAAATATTTGTCCTCACCGAACAAAAAGTCATCAATCTAGTTCAACGCACGCTGCTCAATTGGCGCTGTCGGAATGTTTGCTTGGGTGTTTAACAACTTGATTAGTTTTTGTTTGCTTAGGTTAATGTGCGCATTCTGGATGCGTTTGACCCAGTGTGAGTGGCGTAGGCAGCATGCCGGGTGGAATGAAGTAAGAAGAGTAATATTTGTTTTTAAGCGAGAATATATGTATGTACATATTTATGGCACTTCTTCTGTTTTTAGTTAATTTATTTATTTAAACTCGTTAACATTTATTATGTTGAAATAATTATTATAATGAATGCGTGGCATATATCAAAAATTAGCCTGTTGAAACTTTTTGCTGATTATATAACACATATTTACAATTAACGCGTTTTTAACGAAAGACTTAAGCAACGAATCTGATGAGAAAAAGGTAAATAAAACAAAATGTATTTTAAAAAAATGGCTTCATTAGTGATTTTGGCTGAAATGTTTACACTTATTTTACGTGCTATTAATTTTAACTGACAAAAAGTGAAAATGTGGCAAGAACAAATTAGGCTAATAGTAAATTTCGCATCTTATGAGCAGGTCTTGTGTGTAAGGTATTTGTTGCTTCAGCATTAAAAAAAATGTTTCAGGAGATTTTAGATAAAACAAGACATTTAATAATTTACAACAAATAAATTCGTATACGAGATTTAATAATTTACAACAAATAAATTCGTATATGAGATTTTCGAATTATGTATTTGATATATCTATATTTTTTATTTGCTTTCAGACTGCAATTTTATAATGAGTTTACTTTGACATTTTGCAGAAAAATGTTCAATAATTAAAACAAAATTAATAAGTTTTCGCATTATGCTAGTCAAACGCACACAAAAGTAATTAAGTTCAACAAAACATCACTCTCAAAAGTTAGAAATATATTTAAAACAATAAAAATGTCTTTAACAAAAGCAGTTTATTTATAGTTTTAAAATATCTTTGACATTTAAATTTGTAGTATTGGGTTAAAATAAAACTAGTTATCTTACCTCAGGCAATATATTTGAAGCTAGTTCCTAAATACTTAGTCTCTAATAAAATCAAAAGTCATAATTTTAGACCAGTTGTCATTCATTAGACCTAAAATAAAGCATCTAGTCTTGGATTGAAGCTTTTAAATTGTGTTCAGGTGATAAGCAACACAAAAAATTAAGACAAATATAAAAGAAAAAAATATGAAATCGAGGAAAGGCAATAATTTCTAATTCAAAGTCTCAAATAAAATTTAAAAAATTAACTAAAATTCCTATTGATGTTATAATACTTTCCTAGTCTGGAGTTTTAAATTTGAGGACATTCTTTGCTGATGGTTTTGTGCATTTTTTTTTTTGCCATTGTCCCTTTCGAAAGAAAAAAATTGAGACGAAAAATTTGCCGAAGTTTGATAA